>JAVQMG010000129.1:11000000-13971250 GCA_032878915.1 Castanopsis chinensis
TGAAAACTGAGTTATGAGTTATAGAAATTGACAATCCAAACACCCCCTAACTATCTTTTTAGCTCATTAAAAAAAAACTATCTTTTTAGTTTTAATAAATATTTTTTCTACTCAGCAAAAAAAGGGGTTGGGACAAAATCTTCCGTCAATGTTGATTATTGACTAGTCAATTCTGATGTGTACATCAATTGGAAGCCCCTACGTACGTACTGTGGAAAAAATTAATCAATCACATATTATATTATTTTCAACGAAAATAAATATATTAATGACAATTTAAATTAAAAAACTGCAAATGCAAGAAATTTTACAGGTATGATAATTTTGGTTGTGGGGCCAAGACGGGGACAAAATCTTCAGCCAAATGTTATGTTAGTTATTGTCTTTTCAATTCTGATGTGTTCATTAATTGGAAACCCCTAAGCACTTTTAAAAAAAAGTAACCAATCACATATCTCTATTATTTTCATAAAAAATAAATATATAAATTACAAAATAAAAAATGTAAATGCCAAAATGACCTCTATGCTTATCTTGTTTGTTGGACAATGACGGGGACACAAATTTTCAGCCAATTTTAATTATCAACTTTTCAATTTGGATGAATTCATTAATTGGAAACCCCTACGTATTTCGGGAAAAAAAATAAATTTATCAATCACATATTATATTATTTTAATATTGTTTGTTGGACCAAGAGAGGGACAAAATCTTCTACCAATGTTTGATTATTGATTTGTTAATTTTTTTTAATAAATACTGTACAACAATATGTTCAATGATGATTATTCTTTAGTTTTATATTAAGATATCAATTAGATTTTTATGTAAATAAAATTTCAATCCAAATTTCTTATTTGATGATAAAAAAATTTTATCGGTTAAGCTAACTGATATTTAAAATTTTAGATTGGCTAGGACATTACAAGACATCCTTGATATTAAACCATAAACCACTTTTTCTAGTCTCAATCAATTGAAGGTATAAGTATATGTAGTAATTACTCTATAATCATAAACACTAATTAATTTTTGATGGAGGCATTCAAACTCAAAATCTTCTATTCCTTTTTTTTTTAGAAATAAACACACACACAAATAAAAGATAATAAGGTTTAATACAAAGACACACCACAAATTTCACTAAAAAAATTGAGTAATTATCTCACATTACTTAAGAGTGCACGTGTGCATAATATAATCACTTGTTCAATTACGAGATATTTTATTTAACTTCATTTTAGTTTAAGGTTTCTTTCCATAGTAAAATGTACAGTTCTATATCGTAGATGTAGCCCGTGAGGTGGATCCAAGTTCTTCCACCTACCATTAGTATTTATCTTTATTTCTGACAGAGACGATCCCTGGATGGCTAGACTGAAAGAAAACACTTGGACTTAAAAGAGTTCAAACTTTGGACAGAACTCTTTACTTTTTCATCATATCCTCCATATGATGTTGAAGACTTGATGGGTAGCACGCTCAACAAGCTTCTCACTTGAAATTTTCATCACCTCCAAACTCATCTTTTGTAGTCCAACCCAATACCTTTTCTGCTTTCCATAACAGCCTGTTTAAATGGTGGAGATTTAGGGGATTGAATGGAATTCAAAAGGAATAGTAAAAAACTATTTTCATTTCAAATGGAACCATATTTCATTTCATTTTATTCATTCTTGTTAAAAGTAAAAGTTATTTTCAATTAAGAGGGAAAAGAAATGAAATGAAATGAATTATAAGCATCTTTTAATAAATAAATAAATTGAAAATGATTTTATATATATATATATATATATATATATTCTCTCTCTTTTCTAGTTTAAAAGTTTAGTAGAAATAAATAGAATAACTACAAGGAAATGCTCACTTTATTTCATTCTCTCCTAAATATGCTTCCCAAAACTTGGAGGAACACTCACTTAGATGGAGGTAAAATATCAATTTTATACCTATTTTGAGAGAGAGAGAAAAAAAGGTGAATGGTATAATAGTAAAACCATATATTTATTTCCTTTTAATTTTTTTTTTATAAAATCTCAAGCACACAAGAGAAAATAAATCATGCTCCATTCCATTTATATATATATATATATATATATATAAATCTAAAGCATAAATAAAATGAAGGCAACTCTTACTTAGGGGGAAAAAAGCAAATAAACTAAGAAGGATATAATAATAAAACTAATATGTTTAAATACTCAATCACACTAGAAAAAATTAAAAAATACTTCTTTCTATTTTTCATTTCATTTTATTCGTTCATGCTTTGATGCTATGCAACCTATAGTACTTTCATTCCATTGGAGACAATTTTTTTTTTTTAATTGATATCCTGGTATGTTTTAGAATTTACTTCTTTAATTTAACTCTGTACATATTTTTGTATTATTTAAAATTTTAAAAACATCCCTTATACTAATCATAAAATTAGTCATTTAAATTTGTGAGATTCTAATCGGGTTAAATGGAAATTTTTTTTTTTAAAAGGAAAAACATATATTGATTTGGGAAGCACCAACGTGGCTGGGAGGGTGTCGCATCGGAGTTCGACGCTGCCTAATGCAGGGTGCGGCCACCGACACTATTGCTAGTGCGTTGGTGCCACGTCTGAGGTTTTTTTTTTTTTTTGGGATTTGTGCTAACAAGGCTCGATTCGCATCGAATCGGGCCAATTCGACCAAAATCGGGTTGTATCGGTCAAATAGGATAGTTTCGGCCAGAGGCCGAAACTTATCAAAACCGCCGAAATCAGTCTTGAATCATGTCAAAACGACTGAAATCGACTTTGAATGAGGCCCTAACATCCTAATCTATCCTTATTCAATTTTATTCTGAATATTTGTTACTTCTTTTGTGTTTTTCTTTTTGTGTTTCTTGCAATCTTACCTTCTTCTTTTTTTTGTTTTGCAAACCAAATATATTTTATATGAATATTTTAATAATAAAAAATATAAATAAAAATATTTTTAATAATTTTTTAATTATCCGGCATCTTATTTATTCAAAAATTACGGAGACGCGCACCCCAATAATGAAACGCACCCGTGATCCTTAGAAATTGATAAAAAATGACAAAGATTCTCAAATTTTATTCCATACTGCCATGCCCTCTTGTTCTGAACCTTAAAGAATTCTCTTTACTATCTCTTGCGCTACTTGTCTCAGACTCTGTACTGACAACAATGTCTATCTCAGAATCTTTATCACCTTGCAGTTCTGACATGGAACCTGTGATCCCCACAACCCCTTTGGTCAGCTTCTTTGAACGTCTCCAAGAAACCGCTCTCAACACCTTCGGAGAAACAAACTTTGACCCAAAACTTTACGTTGATGTGTCACTGAAATTCGATTTGCCAAGCACTGAGGACGCTTTTGTCAAGCTTCCAAAATCTGCAAATGGGTCTTTATCAGTTGAGGATTTGAAAGGGTTTTTAGAGAAGTACTTTGAGAGTGCAGGGAATGACATGGTGTACTGTGAGCCAGTGGATTTTGTCCCAGAACCTGAGGGGTTCTTGCCAAAGGTGAAGAACCCAGAAGTGAGGGCCTGGGCTTTGGAGGTGCATGCTTTATGGAAGAATTTGAGTAGGAAAGTCTCTGATCAAGTGCAGAAGCGACCAGAGTTGCATAGTATGCTTCCTCTGCCTGAGCCAGTCATTATTCCTGGGTCAAGGTTTAGAGAGATCTATTACTGGGATTCTTACTGGGTTATTCGGTTAGTTTTTGTTTTTGTTTCTGGTTTTGCATTTTGCTTTTACTAATTTTTTTGGTGGTCCTTTGAGCTTTTTTCTGTATAGGCTAGGTAGTTCTGGTAATTCTGACTAGGGTGATACATTTCGTTAAGTGTTCTACTTGTCCTCTACATTTGAAATGAATCCACTTCATAGTTTATGAAATGTTACAAATTTAAAGGTGAATCCAGCGTACACTCTATAAACAGTTAGATTCAAGAAATTAAATCTTTTTAATGAGTTGGACTTTCTTCATTTCCAATGAAATAAAGGAGTCTATGTTCTTTAATTAAATTCAAACATATGGTTGCATTGACAAAAGTGACACAAATAGTATTATCTTTCCCGAAAATAATT
Organism: Castanopsis chinensis; assembly: GCA_032878915.1. Taxonomy (NCBI): domain Eukaryota; kingdom Viridiplantae; phylum Streptophyta; class Magnoliopsida; order Fagales; family Fagaceae; genus Castanopsis; species Castanopsis chinensis. The sequence goes on from JAVQMG010000129.1 coordinate 11,004,089, forward strand.
AAATTCAACCTTATGATTATTGGCCAATATAATCACATGGTTGAATTTATTAGAAACTTAAGGTACAACACCAAAGGAATTGTACTAAGTTTTGCCCTCTAACTTATGGTAATTGTGAAAGTTTCTGCATTTGAAGCTCAAGTTTTCTTGAGGCATCAATGTTGGTCAATCAGTTAAAGAAAGAGCTTTTTTATGTGAAACTCTGTCTAATTTAAGAGTTCTTATCTTACTTCTTTCATTTATTTGGTAATATTTTCCAATTTGGATTGAATCATTTGGTTTAAAGGTGGCTATAGGAGCATCCCTTAATGGGGATAAGATTGATATGTATTTGTGGTGCAGGGGCTTGCTAGCAAGTAAGATGTACGAGACTGCAAAAGGAATTGTAACTAATCTTATTTCCTTCATAGAAGAGTATGGTTATGTTCTTAATGGTGGAAGGGCTTATTACATTAATAGAAGGTAACTCTTCTTTCATTTTCTACTCCTGCTGTTATATTGTATTTATGATGCTACTGTGTTCCACATTGCCGATAGTGATTCTTCTCCTTATTGTAAATATAACATTTATAGTAATTCTTACTGAATTTTTGTTATTGTCATTGGCTTTTGCTTGTTTACTTGCATTACATATCATTATTTTTTTTCTTCTGCCAGGTTTCTTTGTCATTTTCTATCTGTGTAGCATCTTTTATAATTCTTTGTCATTCAATTTCTTGATAGGCACCAGCTTGATGCGTGGTGTACATCATGTCACAACCATTATCATGTATATAGTGATGCATTCACAATATGAATAATGAGGGACTAGTGTTTAAAAGCATACAAAGCCACACATAAAATTCTTCCCAAATTTCATAGTCCATTGATACAGTATGAATCTAAAATTAAACTGTCTTTGCTTTTTCTTCACGATAAATAAAATGAATAATGGAGCACTTATCTCAAATTGAAGGATACGAGGACACATATACATTCACATTATATTAGTTTGGGCATTAATGCTTTCAGTATGTGTGTAGCACTTGGTCACTTAATTATCTGATTCTAAAATTTTCCTTTTTAGTTTTTCACCCCCTTGGGATTGTGTCATATAGATCTCATTTTATAGCAAATTCTTGTGTGTTCTAATTGCTTATATAATTGGATTTAAATTACAAACTTGGGGATATCTTTGCAGCCAGCCTCCCCTCCTGAGTGCTATGATTTATGAGATATACAATAAGACTGGTGATATGCAACTGGTTAAAAAATCTCTCCCTGCACTGCTCAAAGAGTATTGCTTTTGGAATTCAGGTACTATGAGATACACACTTAGATGACTCTCTGCTTGCCTTTGCTTTGTAATTTGGAGGGGAGCTATGTTTAGGTATCTTTCTTAGCTTCATTTTGTGGCAGAAACTCTTTTTTTATAACTTTTTTACCTGACTTGTGTTTTAGATATACATAAGGTGATCATTCAAGATCCTCAATCTTGCAATCATACTTTAAATCGGTATTATGCAATGTGGAACAAACCCAGGCCTGAAGCTACAACCAAAGTGTGTTATCTCCTGCTTACGTGCCTTAGCATAAGATATATTATATGTGAAGTATAAATGGTGGATAACATAAGAGGTATTTTCATCTCACAGGACAAGAAATTTGCTTCCCAGATCTCAAATGTTTCTGAAAAACAGCAGTTTTACCGTGAACTGGCTTCAGCTGCTGAATCTGGCTGGGACTTCAGTTCAAGGTGGATGAGGTAATAATTTTCTCTTGAGAACTAGTCTCACTTACAAAACTACTAATCCTGATTACATCTTTAATTATTTTCCATATCAAAGTTGAAATTCAAATTTCAGTGTTGTGTATATTTTCCTATTGAAAAAAGAAAAAAAGAAAAGTGTTATGTATATTTTGAGAATTATATGAGATTACTTTAGTACACATGCTCACCTTCCAGCTTCCACACAGTTGAAATTCTGGCCAATTTCAAATTAGATTAGAACCAAAACTTGATATTCTGGGTATTCCTACAACCATTAGATTTTCTGTACCATCATTTCCTGTATTTCATGAGCTTCTCACAATCTGATTCAGCATGGGTATCTGAATTAGATTGTTGATTTTTTTGTTTAACTTTTGTTGTATAGTCCACTGTACAGTGGGATGCCCTTTAGTAGCTTCCACACATCAAAATAGTTGTCTTTTTGAAAGCTATGGGTAAAGAAAGTGTTGGCAGGTGAGTGCTAACCTAGGACTAATGAGTCTGCAAAGCGAAGTCACATTGGAAAATGTGTTCTTCCCCATTTTTAATTCAACTAGTAGAATTATTTGGTTCCATAGCAAAAATTTGAAATGCTTAATGCTTGTCAAAATTGAGCTTTTGGATACTTACAAATTGATTGATGAAGTTATGCTTAGTTTTCAAATTTCATGTTTCAGGAATCCCTCAGATTTTACCACATTGGCTACGACAACAATTTTACCTGTTGATTTAAATACATTTATACTTAAGGTATGGCTCAAAACACTTTATCTCGAGTCATTGAAATTAGAAACCAATTAGCATGTCTAGAGCTGTGGTACTTTGTTGATTCAGATGGAGCTAGACATTGCGTTCTTAGCAAAAGTTACTGGAGATAATAGCACTGCTACGAGCTTCATCGAAGCTTCTCAGTCCAGACTGAACGCAATCAAATCTGTTTTCTGGAATGAGGAGGTGGGACAATGGCTTGATTACTGGCTCAATGATAGCACATGCAAGGTTGTATCTTGATGCAAAAGTTTGTGGTGTCTGACAATTATTAATTCTTCTGCAGATCTAATGATTCTTCATTTTGATACTTTTAGGGATTTCAAACATGGGAAGCTAGTAACCAGAAGCAGAGTGTATTCGCTTCAAACTTCATTCCTTTGTGGGTTGAGTCATTCTACTCAGGTTTGTGACTCTTAATGTTCACCAGGACTGGGTTCAAGCATGGCTAATTAGGTTTGGGTTGAGATTGTTGAGCTTTTATAATGCAAGTTTGAACTGCAAATAAAATCAGCTGTTCTGGTCCAAACTGGGCTCATTTCAATCAGCCGAATCTTTCTATGGAGCTAAATCTGTTTGTCTCTAATTGAGGCTGATGAGCCCATTGATTTGTTGATTTTTTATCAGAAAGAAAGTCAAAGAAAAGCAATATCTAATAGATTTCTCATCAAAACAGCTCTGATTTCCCGCTTCTAGGGCCTTAATAAGTGCTTCAAAAATTCACAAAACACGGGCAACTTACTTTAATCTGAATTCATACTAATAGGTGAAATTAATCTGTCATGTTCTGGAAAGTTATTTAAAATTGTTCTGTTCTTAGTTTAACACACCCATATCTCCACTCCACCATATTTTAGTTACAATTTACTTAATCTTAACTCATTTGATAGTTAGAATTAGCACTTTAGTTCATGTCAGCGTACTTAGGCTAGTGAACATGCAAACATGGAGCTGTTAATTAGTAGCTTGGTTATTTTTGAACGATATATGATTGACTGACATATGGTAATATGAAGAGCAGCATTGTTTTTCTGTTGGTGTTTAGTTTTTTAACAGGTTACTAGCATTGATCTGAAGTTATGGTTCATGAGTAATTGCAATTAGAACAGGGAAAGGGTGCACATTTTCTTCAATTCGAGCCAAAAAAAAAAAACTTTCTAGGGAATGAGGTTATGTTGGCGTGAACTGCTAAGACAGTTATAGCAACATGAAAGGATAAAAACCACTACTGATTATAATAATTTGTTCAGCATGGGTTTTTTCTTGGATATAAAAATATGAAATATATAATTAGATTTGGACCTTTGGTTGCAGATTAGTTCTGCAACATTAACAGTTATTAGTACCAAAAAATGCTTTTATTGTATGAAGATACTTCTCTGGTGGAGAAAGTCATGAAAAGCTTCCAAGGTTCAGGCTTGCTTTGTGCTTATGGAATTGCAACTTCTTTGATGAATTCAGGAGAACAATGGTTAGTTCCCATTTTAAAATCCTCATGATTTGATCTCTATGTCAGGATAAAATTTCGATTGATCAAGAAATTGAGAGAGAAAGAAAGTGGGTGGGGCCGGAGGTTCTGTTTGAGAACGTATCTCATGTATCAAATATATGCATCCTCCCTCTCACAACATGTGTACGACACGACTATGAAACCTATATACTGTGAGAGCGGGGATGCATATATCTAATGAATGAAATAATCATTGGATCCTGTGAAGTGGAGGAAATATTTGCATGTTACAATACTTTTTTTCTTTAATTTTAATTGTCTATGACAATATAGAACTTGTACTCAGGGACTTTCCAAATGGTTGGGCTCCACTTCAACACATGATAGTTGAAGGCCTAGCAAGATCTGGATCAAAAGAAGCAAGATCAGTAGCTGAAGACATTGCTGTGAGGTGGATCAGAACCAACTATGTTACCTACAAGAAAACAGGCAAAATGCATGAAAAATATAATGTGCAGAAGTGTGGAGAATTTGGAGGTGGTGGTAAATATGTACCCCAGGTATGTCTTAAGCTTTTGTGGAAAGAATATGTGTGTTGAAAACATTCTTTTACACAATAAATGAACCTATCAGTTTGTTCCTTCTGATCCAAGTCTTTTTTGGGGTATGTTGCAATGCAGACTGGTTTTGGCTGGTCAAATGGAGTTGTTTTGGCTTTTCTAGAGGAGTTTGGATGGCCTCAGGACCAGATGATAGATTGCTAATGATTTCGTAGTTTTAATGGCCTCACTAGCAGCTCTTTAGAAAAGATGCTGTTCATTATGACAAGCCAACAGCAAATAAAACTGTAGCAACAAATAAGAGTGATTTGCTCCATAATCTTGAAACCAAAGATGTATTCTACTAAGAAAACTGAACAATTGAGTTTTGACATGCTGGGCTAATGCATGTCTCACATTCGAAGTGAAAATTTTATATAGATCCCTACATGATATATGCAGAGGAATTATTGGATGTAATCATCAATCAAGCGCTTATCATGAGTTAATCCACACAAATAGATAATTCAACCCCAATTATGAAATACCGAATCTAGAGGCAAGACAAAGAAAGCAATAAAAACAAAGATACAAGAAGTAGAAAACCAAAGAAGAACCTCTTCAATTAAAAAGCCACTCCAAGCACCCAATTCTGTAGAAAATTCAATATGGGAAAAGCAGTTACAACATTCTACTTACAAAATTTTTGTATAGCTAGACTTTCCAGGGTTTTTTTTTTTTTTTTGAGAAAAACTTTCTAGTTTGACCTCTGAAAATGCTTTGCTTGCTTTCCTACCATTGTAGTCCTAATTACTCTAAAATCGTCCTTGAGTGAATCTCCTCCAGGAACTCTTTATCCACACAAACCAAAACCTCTAACACTCCAAAGAAATCTCGAAGATTTGATGCAATGAGCCTCACTGGATTTTATATATACATACATATATATATATATATATATAGATATTGTGGTTTCAAAATAATCTCACTACCTCACACTTTGGAATCACAAGATGAGCAGACAAAGAACAAAGGGTCTTTTAGTTGAGCATAAGGAGAAAAAGAGATGTTACATTTACAACATTTTTATAATATTTTCACTATAATATTTTTACAACAAATCACAGGTGGTTAGTTGTTATTGGTTCAAATTTAAATCTAACACTAAAATTACTTTTTTGTCTCAACAATAATAACCAATAACAACTTGCCACTTATAATTTGTTGTAAAAATATTGTGGACATATCATTTTTATAAGGAGAAAAGGCGTAAGTTTTATTTTTTTTGCACGATGTAGGAATCTTTTGTCTAAAGAATAATCATGCACAAGTAGGGTTAAAAGCAAGTAGCACGAAACCTATTCCTAAGAGATTTAGAAAATACGTTTTAGCACCACTACGCACTCTTAGTTTGATGGTCACTCCACAAGTACAAAGTTCTTGTGAGATGAGGGGAGAGGCAAAGGTCAGAGTCCAGGTCTCTAGAGAGAAGTTTCATACACATACATGGTTAAATTAGGCTAGAATATAATTTCTATCATGTAAAAAAAAAAAAAAAAAAAAAAACGTGTTCTAGCAATCTTGCTTGAGCAAGGGACAGGCAAACTTTCGAGTTCCATTATTGTTTTGCCCTAGTGAATTTGGATTTTTCTTGAGTGAAATTGCCTTTTGCTTCAATGAAATTATTTTTCAAAAATTATTACATACTTATATTAGATTAGAGTAGAATTTATATTATGTATATAAAAAAAAAAAAATGTTCTAGCGATCTCGCGTGAGCAAGGGACAGGCAAACTTTCTGGTTCCATTGTTGTTTTGCTTGAGTGAATATAGATTTTGCTTCAATGAAATTATTTGTTGAAAAAAATAAATTGTTGAATTAATTGATGAATCTACAATATAATTGTTGGAAAAAATTGTTGAAATAATCTTTTTCATCATTTATATTGCAGATTCATTAATTAATTCAACAATTTATTTTATACCTACATCTAAATTTGGCCCAATATGTCCAAAAATTGCTCAATACACTTTGATATATCATACTTTCCATATTTGTAGGTTTGGATATTACATTTTCATTCTGCAAGAATTTTCAACAACAAAAAGAATGTATTTGGCGTAGCTTCATATTAGTATCCAACTCATCAATGAATTGAAACTAAACTTAATATCATAAATATATATATATATATATATATATATATCTTTAAGTTTCTTAACACTTTATAATAGATATATACACACACACACACCACCGAGAGAGATAGCCTAGCGGTCTTGGTGTGAATGTGGGAGCACCAGGTCCCATGTCCGATTCCCAGAGAGAGAGAGAGAGAGAGAGAGAGAGAGAGAGAGAGAGTTACATTTTGAATTACATGTTTTATATGTGCTTAAAATGTATGTCAATTTTCATGCCAATCGAATATTATTTACCATGTGATTTATAAACTCATCTTTTATAAATTGTTTTAAACTACACAAACTTAAATTTAAACAATTGATTGATAACATGACTATTGATCTTTGATCACCGTTAAATTTTGCAAGCATTGAGAGTATACGAATCTAATGTAATCTAACAGTAGATTTTTCAAAATTCACATCTAATAATAAGTTATTAAATGGTGTAATTCACTCAAAAACTAAAAAATTGATATCAACAAAGGTGGGGTAAAAAAGAAGATAAAGAAAGATAATACTAATTCGTATTCTCAACCTTTTTTGTTCTTTCCACTTTTAAATAAGTGCACTATGAAATATAATGAATAGAACAAAATGGACCCAAATAGACCAAATAGATTGAAATTATGCGAAGTGGACTGAATGAACCAAGTAAACCAAATAGAACGAAATAGGCCAAATAAACTAAAGTGGACTAAATTATCTGCCACATTTCTTTTTCTTTTTCTTTTTCTTTTTCTATATATTAATTTGTTCCTTTTTTTTTTTTTTAAATACTAGTTCCAACCATCACACACCTCAAATCGACTATCTGGCCACAATCCCTCTGATAAAAGATTTTTTTTAAAAAAAATAAACTATATAATCTCGAGTTATTTTGTTTCGAGATTCTAAGATCAAAGATTCAATCATTCAATTAGGTAAGAAACCTTGGATTAGCTCTAGGAGCAGCACCTACTGATTGCACAATAATGTTCTGGTGGAGCTAGCTGCCGAACACTTGATAGGTTTATGTCAACGTCTTCCCCAATGAACTGACAAAGAGTTAAATCTTAATTAATTCAAACTAAATTACACATTACCCATATGATATTCCAATCCATTGGCATCTTTCTTTTCTTTGGTAAATAAATTCATTGGCACCTTTATGGACTCATTATGTCACAAAAGATCGAAGCACTACTTAGTGGGTATTGGTGGGTCATTGATAGATCGCTTTCTTTTTCTAAGCCATTGACACCATTCTCCTAAAAAAGCCTATTCTGCAGTGACATTGCTTAAAACCCAACTAATAAGATATTATAATTGTGACTTGTGAGATTAGCATGCCTTATTTCATTTGTTTTCTGTGGGGGAGTACAACTTAAAACCCAACTGAAAATGTAAGTGAATTTATGACACAAAAAGACAGGCGCATATTTAAGTTTGTGTATTGCTTTGAAATTCCACTTCTCTTTAATCAAATACTTGAGGAGCTTGTTCTGCTTGCTTTCTAAAATTGTCTTTTTCTTTTTATTTCTTTTCTCACAATCTTTGTCTAGATATTAGATTGGCTTATTTATTGATTTGCTTATTTGTTGAAAGTGGGTAACACTAAAAATGTAGCCAGAAAAAAGTAAAACTTCAAAAATCTGTATGTAAAGAAATAAATTCTAGAAAAAAGTTAAACCAAATGCAAATGAACTAATGTGTGACAATTTCAAGACTTTCTTTCTTTCATTCTTTTTGTGTGTGTGTGTGGCTAAAGTGAGGTATATGATGCCAAGCCTTTTTTTACTAAGAGATTCAAATCAAAGAGTTTGAAAGATGTATAATCTGATTAATCCAATATTAATTTAGATTAAGAGAATGGAAACCCCTTAAAGCCTAATTTAAGGGAAGGGTCCCCCCCTTGCATGATTCCAGGCTCCCACAGAAAGGAGTGGCAATCATTGAAAGAATCGTAGTATTCAAATCAACATATTAATATTCATGTATGTTTGTGACATTAAACCAAATGGGTTCTAAAAATAGATCTGGAAAAATAAGTGGAAAGTATGACTAGACTAGCAAATTTGCATATATTAAATATATAGTCTTCTGGGATTCCCTCCTCTCTCAGTGCTTATTAGTCAAATAGAGTTGGCAAACTAAACACCCAAATGAGAGGAAAAGAGCTTTTTTTCATTAAGATAAAGAGGTACAAAATCCAAGTTTTGATACGTTTTTGGTGTATCATATATTCGAGACAAGTTGGTCTGAATGAACTAGGCCCATCTGAGGACGTGTTATTAGACTTATGGACCTCTGGTTTTAACTAAATAAAATCACATACTCAATCAAGTTCTTGAATAAAGTTGAAGCAAATAATGTGCTCTCCCCTTTGTGGCCAAACTGGTTACACGCATATATGGAGAGAGAGAGTGACCTAAGCTTGCTGTTGTGGAACAAAGCATGCCCTTTCTTTTTTTTTTTTGATAGGAAATACGCAACTTCATTCAAAATTCTTAAAACCGGATACATCATGCGCGCACGCATGTACCACTTGACTGGGACACTCCTCCAGCCAAACAACAACGTCCTCAACATACTGGGCATGCTGAGCTAACAGGTGGGCAGGGGCATTCCCCTGCCTCTTACAATGTAAAAAATCAAAAATCCTAAAACTTTGGGCCGACCGTAGTGTTCCGTGAATAACGTTGAGGATGGACAACGGATTGCTATCATATTTCTTATCTAAATTAACAATGATAAATGATTGTTTTTAGCTGCCAATGTTCTCATTTAAAGGCAAAACAGTATATAATTGTGATTTCCAAAACCTTTTGGTGTAAAGGCATATCTCATGTCCAGGACAACTTCACTTTACCGAGCCATGTGTAAATATATCACATTAAAAAGATAAATGGAGAAAATGGGCCATTTTGTTTTGAACTCAAAGGATTATAATATTATCTTTTGGCACTATCCAGACTTCATGTATTTTGATCTACATTGGAATATTCTATAGTATGATCTACTCTTGTTTCCAGATTTATTTTCAAAATAGAAATATGACCATCCCACATTAGCAATTTGATTTTATATATGTAAGGACACAATTTGTATCGAAGCTCAAAAGAGAAAGGGAATAGGCTAAAAGAGTCCGGTACAATGAATTTGTAGAGAGTGGATTTGAAATCTAGGTTTTAATGAGTTTTTACATCAGTTGTAATGGGCTAAGGTGACCAAAAAATAAAGATGAAACAATTTTATATAAGGAAAATCGCCCTCGGACTTAACCCGGGGAGGCTGGTTCTTCTATATATCTCACTCAAAGACAGATTACAAATATTCTTTTTTAGTCTACAGTATTTTTCTCTCTTTCTTCTCTGATCCTTCATCTTGAGTGTCTCCTCTCCTTTTTATATCCTCCTTCCTCCTTTCTCTAGCTTCCACGTATGGATCAGATTGTTGGTTTGAATACTTGTCCCATCAGCATCTCCTTGAAGCATTTGGAAGTAGCTGTAAGGTTGAACACTGCTGCTCAGACATCACTTCCTCATTAATATGGCTAGAGAGTTAGTTGTAAAGCATTCAATGCAGTGGTAACATTTTCTTTTAGATATTTCATAGTTTTCCTTTGTCCTGTGCTCTTACAATATATATCCTTACCTATAGGATCATTTAAAACGTTGCTTCTAAGTGGCAGACCGCACCTTCCGACCTTGGTTTTGCTTAGCCGAGAAAGTATATGTCCTTAGATCACCTTCTTTGAACAATCATGATCAAATCCTACTTCTTTATTTACTAACACGGGTTCTTGGGAAAATATTTGTCTATCCTCAGATTGTATAATGTCCTCGGATTGGGCCTCTGGCCCAATAGTTACATAGATATATACTCTTGGGCCTATCACCCTCACAATATAAATGTGCATATATATTGTAATTTTAGTTGGGTTATTAGAGAGAGAAAGAGCTTAACTTCAAAGCACGTGGTTAGGTTAATTTACTGTTTTCTTATAGGTCTTCTTTTTGTTGTAATTTGCATCTTCCTAGTGTAGTCCTGAATGCTTGCAAGAAGGATGCGGCTTTTGTTTCTCTTTAATAATATTCTCAAGCTTACCGCACATTTTTATACTCATTTTGTTATAATTGTTTTACGTAAAAGACGGTAATTAATTGTCTGTCATTATCGTATAAACTCAATATCTTTTTCTTCATTACTCACAGTCTATCACGAAAAATGATTGTGGCAAGTGTGTGGTACTAGTCTTATTATATTCTTAGTTATTAGAAAAAAAAACTACTAAAATATTAATCCAATTGATAATAATATAACATAAACAAAGAATTATATAAGGACTACCTCTAAAATGTTCTTGTGGTACTGGTTATGCGGGGCATAGTGACATGCCTTCAGTTTTTCCTAACGATCAGTGTTAAATTGATTCCCCTGAAAAAGTTTGTACTAATAGCTTTTCCACTCATGCATGTATTAGTTTCAATCAGAATTGGACTTATAAAAAAAAATTGTCTTTTTTTTTTTTTCCCTTTTATTTTACAAAAATGCAGAAAGTCATTTTGCAAGCTAATAAAGGTTTCTTTCTTTTTTAAGTCACAAGCAACATGACACACAAAGGACACGGATTAAAATACAAAGGACTGACGAAGTGTCAGCTTCAGAAGGATAAGAACACTTTTTGAGACATATAGACCATAGTGAAAAGCTAAAGAACAAAATAGAAGACTACAGAGAGTCAAAAATTTGGTCGGCCAAGGTTTCTGTCAATTTTAACAGTAACTATTTCAAAGTAAGAGCAACGTGCTTACACAAAAAACTTGTAACATTTTTAATACAAGCTGGTATAATAAGTTTGTACTAATTTTTATCTGATCAACCAGTAATATTATTATTTTACCTATTATTATCAATCTATCACATTATCTTATGCCAATTTTTTTATGTCTATGACTTCCACTTGAAATAATATAAGCAGTAAAGTTTTTTTTTTTTTTTTTTTTTTTTTTTTTTTTTTTTTTCTTTTATATGTTGGGGATGATGAACTGGGATAGCAGAGTTAGGATCTGAGCTCCATGTTCAGATGTACTTCCTCAAGTTCTATATCTTTCCCATGTGCTGCTTTAAAAATAATATTCATGACATGCATGCATATTGTACTTTGGATTCATAGATAGTTAATTGCTAATTACTAATTAGTCCAACATTTTATTAGCATGTATTTTCATGGAGCAACCAAACACAGTCTCACAGATTTATCAAACTTTGAATGGTATAGAACTTGTATTGGACTATCAAATTTTATTCCGTTAGAATTTTCATTCATAAGATGACGATAAAAACTTTAAAAAAAAAAACAATTTTGAAAATATGTTGACTAAAGTGAGTGTTTTAAAGTATAAAGATAATTTTGAAATGAAAAGTTATACAGCTTAGGGTCAAATATGCATTTTAATCCAAATAAAATAAGCTACAAAATATCAGAACCAAACAAATTTTACTGTGAAGTCTGTTAGTGTGGTGCCTAAGATTTATGCCCTGCAAGTTAAGTAAATAATTTTTATCTCCTTTATTATAAGTTCGTGAATGTTATCAAGTGTCTTTAGGGTATTAATTTATGAATTATTTTTAAAAACATTTTATAGGAAAATAATAAAATAATAGGTCATATTAATCGGTTGCCCTTATGGTAATCATTAATAACTCATTTTTAGAAAGTTTTGATATCATTTTTATGAGAAATAGAACATGTTAACAAAACATTAATTTTTTTTTCTTTTCTTATAAAAATTTTCTTAAAATATTTTTTTAGAGAAATTTTAATAGATGCCCTTTCATGGATTAATTCTTTTAGAAAAATTTTAAAAGTATCCGTTAACATTTCTCTAAAATTAGTTCTTTTAGAGAAATTTCAAGGATATCCGTTAACATTTCTTTAAAAGAATTAATTTTTCTATCAATTTCTTATATTTTTCACAAAATTGATATTAAAACTTTTGTAATATAATTTATTAGTAATTTTAGGCACTCATTAACATAACCCGATAAATCCAAGATTTAGGTCCAAGAACTTACCTAAATGCAATTGTCAATTTTGATATAAGCAGCACTTGTGGTCATTAAAGCATAACCGAATATCAAAACGTGGGGACATGTACTAGCTAGCACAACCAGACTGAAGTAGCTGGGTTGTGGAGAAATCACCACCGTAAATAAGATGGAATATGCCTCTACAAAATATGTTTATCGAAGAAGAGGAATATGATATCATGGGGTCCCTCCATGGGAGCATAGGTTGTGGGGATTTGTGGAAGTGCAAAAAAAAAAAAAAAACTTTAAATTTTTGTGACTTCTTTTCCTTTATTTCAAAACCTTTTGGCTCACAATAAAGTCTTCTCATACCTTTTCCCACTCTATCACAGATTTCGACAATCAACGTGCTCTAGGAAATCATATTCTCTTCCTAAATTATAATATTATATATATGCTTCTTAAACATCTTTATAATTCGATTTCAAATTATGATTATGGGGTTTCTTTTGTTCGGATTTTTCAAGGATATGCTAGTGTACAAAACACCCTTATCTCAGTTAACCCAATAATTAAAGAAATTTTTATCATATAATCCATATTAACAAATGATTCACAAATCCTTCTTGTTTGCTAAATTACATAAATTTAAACTGTTCAATCAAGTAATGTCTATTAAGAAAAAATATAATGGAATTACATTTAATTCTTATTTGTGAGAAAGGTACAAAGAACTAACTTCATTAAAGTGTGTGTGAGGGTTTGAAGTGGCCCATGTGGGTATGATAAGTTTACTCATAAGCCTACACAGAGAAAGTTGATTGTTTTTTAGTTCCTTAATTTTTTTTTCCTATAATTCAATAGTTGAGGCTCTTGAGGGTGAGAAGATTTTAACTCGAATATTTTCACTAAAAAAATCAAGGCTTGCCAATAACCAATTTAAGTTATAAAACTCTTAGTTGTTCTTTTCAATTTATTATTTATCAATATCACATACATATGTGGGTGCAGATTAACTAAATAAATAAAATCTCTTATCATCAAATAAGGAACTTTAAATTTAATTTTACTGGAACAAAAAAAAAAACTTATTAATATATAGACTAAAATCATATAGTCCTTATCAAGAATTTTGTAACCATAGGCAGAGTTAGGGGTGTGCCAAGGGGGGTCATGACTCCTCCTAACTTTTGAAATTTTCCATTAATTTTTTTTAACATTTGGTAATAAATATAAAAATTACACAAAAATGTATTCGCTAGCCCCCCAAGATAATTTTGTGACTCCACTACTTCTTATAACTCAATTAGTTGGCGTCTTCTAATATTTTTAAATAAGACATACAAGATTTAATTCTCCTCTCGTTTTCATGGTGTGTATGTGTGTGTATATATATATATGAACAACTTAGTAATCATGAGATGATGAGACCAACAATCTGATGTTACCCAACATTAAAAAATAAAAAAAATAAAAAAATCCACACCTTAATGGTTATCTCTTTCGTGCTCCTTGGTCCAATTTAATATAGCCCACCCGTATTTGCTTGCACTAAAAATAAAATTTGTGAACATCTTTTCCCATATGGCCCCATAAGAAAACAAACATCTTTTTCTCAACAAACAAAACTGCACCCCACAAGTTTACCCAAAAGAAAATCCCTCCATTTTCAGTCGCCTGATGAGGTTAATGCTAAAATCTTAGGCGAAAATGCAATTTACGTAAGTTAAATTTGGTCAATTGTCATTTTAGCCTTTTTTAAGTTTCATTTTTATCATTTTGGTTTTGTAGTTTGCATTTATTGTCTCCGTTAATCCTTCAATATCCATAGCTCCCATTAACTATTAAAAAATGCTAGATTTTTAAGACTAAAAAAAAATATTAAAATTCATGTTTTCTTGTTAGGACAAATTTAGTTACAAAATTAATTGTATATTTAGGTTACAACTTTACTTAATATTTTTTTTTTATTGACGGTAAATTTTGACAAATTTACCATTGGATTACATCTTCTTTTTATATTCTCCATACTTGTAAATTTTTTAGAAAATTAGAGATCAATAACTATATTATTAATAAATTATTCAAATTGTAAGTTTTTGTAGTTTATAATTATACATAAAATATAAGTTTCTAAATCATATAATGAATAATATCCAATTAACACAAAATTTGACATATTTATTAAGAGTGTAAAGAACATGTAATTTAACGGTTAGATTTTCAAAATATGTAGTAATGTCTATTTTATTGAGTAAAATGTTACAACTGATTTTGTAACTAAATTTTGTCATTTAAAAAAAATGCAAAAAAAAAAAATACTTTAAGTTTGTCAATTGTCATTTGGTCCAATAAGTTTCAATTTTTTGTCATTTAGGTCATGTAAGTTTACATTTGTTGTCACCATTAATCGTCCTTAACTGTAAATTTTTTAACGAAATGCAATAACTAAAGGTGATTGCAATTTGCAAATGTGAACCTACAAAACTAAAATGATAAGAATAAAACTTATTTGACCAAAATAACAATTTACCAAAGTTAACGATGTAATTTGCATTAAAGATCCATTAGTCTTCTTTTTAAAATAGAAAAAAAGAACTTGCAGATGTGATAATTAGCTCCATACCACATTCTTCATGTCGTGTCATGGCATGGGACCACCTGGATAATACTCTTCGAACTTACTCCTGAATTAGCAGCAAAACAGATTACAAGAACTTTTTACCATTACATTAACTCTCTCTCAGGTAATTTTTAGTTTTTTTTTTTTTTTTTATGAATAATAGTAACTTTAGTTAAACCTTCCTTTTTTTATATATATATATATATATATATATATAGAGAGAGAGAGAGAGAGAGAGAGAGAATAATAGTAATTTTAGTTAAACCTTCCTTTTATATATATATATATATATATATATGTAGAGAGAGAGAGAGAGAGAGAGGTGCATATGTAGTTGAACAGAAATGATTGACCGGGTAAGTGTTTTTCCCGATGAAATGACAGATTCGAGGCCGTAGGATTGACCGATCTGAAAAACTCTGAAACCCTCACGTGCAAGTTTCTTTGGACAATTCTTACATTAAAAATCGTGCCCATCCCCATATTTTATTACTTTAAATTAATCGCCGATTCGTTTCCAACCAACCAACAAGCGCCACACACACACGCTCGCGGATCATAACATATAAGTAATTGTTCCTTTTTTTTTTTTTTTTTTTTTTTGAGAATTATAAGTAATTGTTCCTATGTTTAGCAACCAACAAAAAAGTAATTGTTCCTATTAATATCTTCATCGTTTGTTTTTACGTTGGTGATTAGTGATTACATGGTGTACTTTCTTTTCCATTAGAATTTAGCCATGCGTTGGCCACGTTCTGATTTGATTAGGATGGTTTGGTTGGTTTAATGGCCCTCTAAAGTAATGAAATTAAAAAGAAGATTCTTTTTTAATACAAGATAAAATTTATATTTTAATTTAATTTAAGTGTATATGTATATAAAATTTATTTTTGAAGACTTGAATCTCAACTCTTACTCTCCATACCTTACAAGTATTTATACTTATAAAATGATCACCACATTAAAAATGTGCAATGATCATTAACAAGAAGATTTATTATGCTAAGAGCGGTGAGGGAGAGTGTAATTACATTGTATGTAACCGTGTAAGAGAGTAAATTCAATAACTTTCGACTTTGTGGTCTCTTCAACCCATTAATGGCTGCATTAATAGTTTTCAATGCGGTCTCTTCAACCCATTAAAGAAAAAGTGTCTCTTTAAAGAGGTAAAAACTCATGTTTGATTTAACAGACCTCCTAATTTTACTATTGTTAGTGTTCTTGCTCGACAAACCATCTTCGTTTCTAATTGGATGTAAAATATAACCAAAGAATTGACATGGTTTTACTGACGACAAATCTTTAGGTTAGCTTGGCCAAGATAATAATTATTTACTCAATTTAGTTAATGTAGTTGTCGTTAACTCAACCCTATGAGAAATTACATACTCGACAATGTAATATGTATCTAATCAAATCAGGACACTAATTACCTCCTGCTTAATCTTCTTAAAAACAGAATGGAAAAATATAGATTGCAGTATTTTTTTTTTCACAAGATAGAAATTATATTTTAATATAATTTAAGCATATATGTGTGTGAAACCCTGTCTTAAAGATTTGAATTCCGACCCTTACTTCTCACACCTTACAAACACTTGTAGTACTTAATTTACTATGGATCTTACAGTCACCATGTAATAAGCCAATTGAAGATTGAGCAACTAATACTTCAAAATTAATGCCGACAATGACAAGTTGTTGCATGCCATTTATCACAACAAGAAGATTCCAAGAAACTAATTCTCATCAATAACCTTCATAATCAACCATAAAATGGGAGGAGGAAGCTTAGAGAACCAAGTATGCACAAGTTAATCTAAAAAAGAGGTCTCCCGTTTTACTAAAAAACTGAACTCTCTAACTAAAGTATTAGATTAGAGGACTAGTGACTAACACCATATTGGTGTCCTCTAGCTTTCTTCCATACATATGAAGGAATCTATTTTCAAGTCAATTGTGCAGCCGATTCTATCATGAAGACATTAATTTATTTCAATATGCTAAGGTGTGTGCACAAATTTATTTTATTTTATTTTGAAAAAAACCTAAAAATATGATGATAAATTTATAATTTATGAATTTTTATAAGACTTTTTCATATACTTTCACACAACTTTTAAAAAAGATTTCTTCATATTAACATTTAATCATATCTTAATGACTAACTTGCCTCATTAACTTGTGTGTGTATATATACAGCACGCGATTAGAGAAAATTTACACATGAATTTGCTTAATTTAATTATTGAATAATTTTTTTTTGATAAGTAATTATTGAATAATTGATACTAACAAATTTCCTATATTGCGTAAAATTAAATGAAACAAAGACAACTCACTATGATTTTTTTTCAATCTCATTATGAATTATGATTGAGAATCATATATTTTTTTTTTTGGTGGTAAACTTGTCACAATCGTATTGTACCATATTACACGTAAAACTTACACAATTCCACAATCCACAAAATCGTATAGACTATAGAAGACATGCAAAATCATGTGATAAGGTCTAAATATATGTCGTTTTAATGTGAAGCAGCATCCACCGAAACGTCAAAAGAGACAACGGCGATCAAATCCCCCGATCTTTTTATCAATGCCCACGTCTTTTTGGATCGCCTCTAACTCAATCACGCCAATTACAAATAATAAACAATTGGTGAATAAAGTAACCTCCATTTTCTAATTATACAAGTAAATTAACCCTCCATTTGGATTAAGTGTTGGATTCGACCCACTAACAAACAACAATAGACCCAATCATGCACACATTTTATCTCAATCAATCAATGACAAATATGTAATCCTCCCCCCCCTCTCTCTCTCTCTCTCTCTCTCTCTCTAATTGATTCTCCACCTAGCTCCTACACCAATAAAATCCCATAAAAACTTTAAGCTCTCAACTAGCCCTGCAAAAGCAAAACCCTCTTTCCCTTCACTTCTCTGTGATCATCTTAATTAGCCCTCATCAAGCTCTCTATCTTTGTAGCACACATACACAGAAACACAGTAAATGCAAAGCGGCGTAGGCTGCAAAATCTGACAAAGAAAACACCACCTTTAGCTCTCTACTTAATACGCCAAAACTGACAAGTAAGTACACGTACTCTGGTTTTTATTTGACAGTTTTGTGATACTCCAACACTGTACGTTGTCAACTTAGTCACACACTCACTCGCACTTTAACCAAAACACACAGAACCCATTACCCCAGGATCCCAACTGAACCATAATAATTCAAGAATACCCACCATAACAAAGAAACTAGTTGCTGCTAGAGAAACCCAGTTAAAAAAAAAAAAAGAAATGCTTGAGACCGTGAAGTACCTAATCGGCTCAGCCGGTGCGAGTGGCTACGGCTCAAAGTCCACGGCCGAGCAAGTCACCGAAAGCTGTGGTGATCTGAGCTCCATCACAGCCATCATCACAGGTAATCAATCATGACCGTTCAATCAAAAACCAGTTTATATAAATATGGGTGGGAGCTAGAGTGAGAGTCTGACTTGGGTTTTTGTGATTGGCTAGGGGCTACGTCGGGGATCGGAGCCGAGACAGCTCTGGTTTTAGCCAAGCGAGGAGCCAGACTGGTTCTTCCGGCTAGGAGCCTCAAGGCCGCTGAAGAAGCTAAAGCTCGTATCGTGTCGGAGTGTCCTGAGTCCGAGATTTTTGTCATGTCGCTCGACCTTAGCTCTCTCACTTCTGTCCGAAATTTCGTCTCCGAGTTCGAGTCCCTCGATTTGCCTCTCAGTCTCCTCATGTAACTCCAAAAGTCCTCCTTTATTTATTTTTTTTGTCGTTTTTTTTTTTCAATCGACAATGTACTAGTATTGTTATTAGAATAATATATAAAACATAAACCGTAGACTGTAATTTGTTTTAATAATTTGATAATTTAGAAGGGTGAATTTGAATCTTGTACGTGGGTAAAAATATTAAGAGATTTTTAGTAAGCGGATTTAATTTTTGTAATTTACCATACGATCCTTTTTTTTAGTTTCTTGATATCCAAAATACATATATATGACGAATTTTTTTTTTTTTTTTTTAAGATTTTAATGGCAGATTGATCTACATATATAAAAGAATATACCAAATATATTAGTGTAGACTATGGTTTTGTATTCTACCGTATGACCCAATTTCCATAATTTCTCGATGACCAAAAATAATTATAAGTGATCTATAAGAAGTTGGCGTTTTTAAGAATATTATTGTAGACATTTTAGACTGCGGTTGTGTAATAAGATGTGGCTGTGTCTTTGTATTTGATCTTTAGAAACAACGCGGGCAAGTTTACTCACGAGCATGCAATCTCTGAAGACGGAGTAGAAATGACCTTTGCCACTAATTATTTTGGTAAGCTATATTAAAACATATTATAAAAAGATGGTGGATTTGTTAATGGGGTTTTGGCAGAGATTCAATTATGATTTTTTTTCTTTTTTCTTGTTTTGTTTTCAATGAATTTATGCAGGTCATTTTCTGTTGACGAAGCTGTTGCTGAATAGGCTGATCGAAACGGCAAAGCAGACCGGCGTTCAAGGCCGAATCGTGAACGTATCGTCGAGCATTCACGGCTGGTTTTCCGGTGACTTAATCCGATATCTCGGTCTGATAACCCGAGACAAAAGGTGAATCTAGAATTAAGAAAAAAAAAAAAAAAATTATGTGTGTACTATACATGTATATGTATGTACGTATGACTTTGACTTGATTGAAATTTGTCTTGGTCTCTACAGCCATTATGATGCAACACGTGCTTATGCGCTTTCGAAGCTCGCCAACGTTTTGCACACCAAGGAACTTGCTTGGAGGCTTAAGGTTGTTTAATTATTTGATTTGTTAGTTAGTTATTGGATTTGGAGACAGAAAAAGAAAAGTGAAAGTTTGTTTCTTTCATTTTTCAAATTGTTCTTGCTCAAATTGTTTTGTTCATTTAACGTTTACAAAATATTTTACAATAACTTGCAGCAAATGGAGGCCAACGTGACTGTGAATTGTGTTCATCCAGGAATAGTGAGAACCAGACTCACCAGAGAACGTGAAGGCTTTGTCACAGGTTAAATTGGAACCCCCAAACAAATAATTATAATAATATATTTTAATAGGTTTCAATTAACTTAATTGGTAAAGATCTTTCTTGTCAAATAAGAGATATTGCGTCTTGGCTTAATATTAAAAAATAATGATTGTGCATCCAAATCATGTGGTATTGATATCGGAGCATATATATAGTTGAGACCATTATTTTAACGTTTAATTCTGAGTTTTTGGGTGTTTGATTAATATGCAGATTTGGTTTTCTTCTTGGCTTCCAAGCTCTTGAAGACAATTCCTCAGGTATGTGTAAGCTAAAATATTGGATATACAATTCAATTTTAAATGAAACTTTCATTTGTTATCCTATGATTTCTTAGAAACTGTCAAACCATATGACTGGAATGTGTTAATATATGTTATAGGCTGCTGCTACCACATGTTACGTTGCCACTCATCCAAGACTGTTAAATGTGTCCGGAAAGTACTTTGCCGATTGCGATGAAGCTACAACGTCAAAATTGGGATCCAACTCATCCGAAGCTGCACGATTATGGTCTACTTCTGACATCATGGTTTCTAGAGACCCAAAAGCAGTGTTTAATCCACTCAACGCCTTGTTTTGAAAAAGAAATATAATAAAAAGTAGAAAAGAGATATATATATATATATATATATATATATATATATATATAAGAAACAAAAAGAAAGGAAAATAGTACACACTAAATCTAGCTAGAAGAAATACGACTGTATACCTGGGGTTTGAGTATTGTAGTAATAGATAATTAGATATGATATATATCCTTTGTATGTTATAAGATATATATAAGTGCGCCTCTTAGTTGGTACAGGTTAAGCTATTTGTTAAGACTTATAAAAATTTATAAATGAGAGTATGAAATAGAATATGGTATGGTGTTATATTAGATTGCTATTATGATACAATGATTATGGGATTACAGTTTATATATGTCGATGGGGTTTTTGATTGGGAAATGAAAGTGCTTGGAAACCCTAAGATTGTGTTAATGATACAATTAGTACGCATGGATATTGGTTTGTTTAAAGCAAATATATTTCTTAAAAAAAAGAGGAACGAGTGGACAATAAGAACATGGGGTCGGTTTGTACCATGTGGTGGTGGTTGATTTTTGAGGAGTATCTTTGAGAGTGTTGGTATGGGTCCTAGTAACATGCGTCATGGGGGAAGATGCACGCGTTCAAGGGCATGTATACCTCTCCTTCATCATACTCAGATATGATATCGTCACAAAATCATTGTATCCATTTCTTTTTGGTGATAGGAATTGGACCTAAAGTTAGTAGTAATCTTTTTCCTCTTGGCCATGAAAAGGGATGAAATTTCACAACACATTTTGGATAAATCGAGCAACAAAACTCAATCCATTAGCCAAAAAATATCCCTAGCTACCATATACAAAATGATATGGATATAGCAATCCAACCTAAACTAAGGTAACCGGCAACGAGTTAATTACACCCTGTGAATTATGTTACGATGGTTGTAAGTGAATTATACAAATTCTCTAACTTATATTTTGTGATTAGAGTTGTATAAAGTGGTACACAAAAAAAGAATTAGAAGATTTATATTCGTTATTTGTTATTCGTTATTTTTTACAATAATAATATAAAAAAGAGGAGGACAAGTGCACATAAGCAAACTTTCTTAAATGAAATAATTATAATAAATTTTGCAAAGAAAATTGAATTTTTACCTTAAACATTTGGAGCATCACTAGTCGGCGCTACACTAATTCATTCTTTTTGCAAGCATCCTTTTCGAATCAATCGTAAGCCAAATGCATTAACACCAAACAAAGCATTGAGCTCTGCTCATGATGCTCGTGATACAATCAACACTCAATTAACTTTGAATGATATACATGTTTATATGCTGCAAGCATTGAAGTCCATTATAGAAATAGTTTCTAGAGTTTTGATAAGGTTTGACTAGGGTTTTAAATTGTTCCTATTTCTCAAAAAGTAAAATTGCGTGCTACAGCTATAATGGACCAAGTCAGTTATTGATTCCCTTTTTCCAATAATATATGCTATTCTCTGCCTCTCATGGCTATTATATCATGCAAACTTTTGACTTCCATTATTTCCTTGGGACCAACATAAATGTTGTTAGGGTCAATTGTTGGATATCATTGACTGTTTATTACCCTAAACTAGTTAGCCATTAATAAACTATTAGCAATTATCCCAATTGCCTACCTTATCAGTGAAGCAATATCTGATACGATTAACTTAAACCAAAGTGTAAAAAAAGGATGTGCATTAGGAGCAAGTGTGACCTAATATGAATCTTTATGAATTCTACTCCTACCTCAGACTCTATAGTCTATTGGTGATATTATTACTAAAACATTGTTGCAATGGCTACAAAATTAAAATATACTTAAATCCCCTCCCCCTCCCAAAATAATGAACTAAAAAAAAAGCTCCAAATTAAACCACCGTCCCAAAAACCAGTAAACCATTTTTTTTTTCCTTTTCCTTTTTTAGTTTAGATGAGTAGACAGTGGGAAAGGGAGAGATAGAGTTCAAATCATAGACACGTGACACCACAAAGGATATTATTACCATTAGACTATCACAAAAACCCTTTAAAAATAACAAATTAATCACTTAATATTTTTTAAATATTTATGTAGACAATAAAAAATGTATGCTGTATTTGATAAGAGTCTATTTCATGATTAGGATTTTGTGTGTGTATCTAACAATATACTTATTGTTAAAATGCAGAACCTACGCTTTCTGTTTCACCAAAATTTATTTCAGTTCTCTAACTTTGCTTTCGTTAATTTCAATCTTCTAACTTTCAAATTTATTCAATTAAGGCTTTCCTATCAACTTTTGTTATATGTTGTAATTAATTTTTCAATTTTTATTCAAAATATTTTAACTAAAAAAAATTCAATTAATGATTGAAAAGTAGTTTCCAGATTTTTTTTTCATAAATTTTTAACGAAACTTAGAGGGTGGATTTTGCATTTTAGCCTTAAATGTATGTAGACTCTATCAACATTGAAACTTATAGTTGTTGATGCTCATTTTGAAAAGTCTAACAGCAGGAAGAAGCCCAACTATATGGGCAGGAAGAGACTTAGGTGGCGTTTGGATAGAGCAGTTGGGCGTCCACGTCCAGTTGCTCACGCGTTTCCTTTTTTTTTTTTTTTTTTCTTCGTTTCTGCTGTTGGGGACACAGTGCGTAATGCGCGCACTGTGCGTGCACTGTGTATGTACTTTTTCAGCAATTTTTTTTATTAAAAATGGGTCCCACAGTACTATTCATACATTTAAAAATTATTTTGCTACAGTGTTTTCAGTTTTCAACAATAAATTCTATCCAAACGGACCCTTAGTGGATTGAGAGAATAAACTCATCAAGCTCGAATGACAAGAATGATGAGTCTTAGGCCCATAAAGTAAACAAATGAGCCATAGGTTAAGCAAATGGGCTTATAGGATCTCGAATGAAGAAGCAGTAAACCCATGGATATTATGTGATGTATGGGTTACAGCAGACCTGAAGTAATGAAATAAGAAAGTAAGAGGTTAATGGAAAGCCTATGAACCCTAAGGATGAATGATATAGTAATTGGGCCAGAGAAATCCAAAAGAGTTAGTAAAAACCTATGGGAATGTAGAGTTGGAAACAGGCTAAGGACTTCCAAGGAAGGAAAATGGGCCTAGGATGCCCAACGAGGAAGAATGGGCCAAAAGAGTCCACAAGCAATGTAATGAGTCAAGAAAGCTCAAGGTAACATAACTATAAACCCAATGACAATATTGAGACATTGTAACTAATTGAGGGAAGAGCATATAGTAGGCCTGAAAGAGGCCCAACAGGCAGGGATCAAATAGCACCGCGGTAGGAATAACAGAATTGTATGACAGGAAAACTGGTAAGCCAATGGAAGGAACAAATGTTAGGCTAAAAGAGAGAAAAGCCCACAATCAAGCAAGACCTAGCCCTTGGGGGAAGTAAGCCATGAAGAATGGAGGATCAGAAAACAGTTTACGCCACAAGAGGTCAAGAATGAGTAGTAGAATGCACAGGCAAGCCTTTAGTCCATGGCAAACACATGAGCAGCAGACAAGTTTTGGACATACACGGAAGTGAAGCACACACAAGGCCCAGGCACCACCAACCTGTACCCAGCCAATAAAGGAGTGGTGGGTCATAAGTCAGAGGTAAAAGAAAGTATGGTCTAGTGGAGGGGAGAAGGGAAGGCCTATTCTGGGAGTTCCCACTCAAACTCTTTTGGAAAAAATGTCTTGCTAGGATGACATACTACCCAAAAGAGGGAGGATGAGTTGGAACCATTAGGTGCATGCCATGAGAGATAGAGAGAGAGAGTACCCACCTTGTTGCGGATAGGAATGTCACAATGAATAAGCAAACAAAGTAGAATTCTTTGTCTAGTAATGGGGTGTGGCACAACCAGTGCAGGTAAGTGGTGGTGGTCGGATAGCTAACAAGCCAATAAGTGGTCTGGAAGTACACCCACGCCTAGACAAAAGTAGTTAAAGAGAAAAATAGTAAAAATTAGTCATAGCAGATAGTATATAAAGGGCTCTTGTTGTGCACAGTATCACCACCACAATAGTAACAACCACTAAGAAAGAATCACAACACCACCATCACCATAACACTACACGAGTGAGCACAAAAATAGAAAGAAAAGGAGTGGGAGAGAATCAAAGTAACAAAACGAGAAAGGAAAAGAGAAAGAATTAGGAAAAGAAGTAGAGAATGTTAAATGACCAACATGCCCCAATAGGCTAATCCCTTCTCTTCCTTTCAAAGCCTACCATCTGTTAAAAATAAATGATTAGTTTAAGAATAAGCCATTCAGGCTCATTCCTTCAAAGTGGGTAATTTCTAACAGCAAGATCCTCCTGTGAAGTTACCCACATTGAGGAAGTGGTTTCTTGCTTGGACTTAGTTTTGTAACATAGTTGAATGCAGCAGACTAATCTCTTTCTTTTGCTTTTATTATTTATCATAATTATCCTCCTTTCTTGCTTTTATTTATCATGCATAACGTGTTTCTTATTGCCATATCATTTTTTTCATAAGGATTCTTTATTTCTTTCATCTAACGGGAAGTACAGTGTCTTTATTATTGTCGTCTGGCACCTGTTTACCATAACTCTTTTGTAACAGTTTTGCCTGCCATGGGCATGTGACCAAAGTTTTAACTAGACGTGGCAATACGGGTGGGTCAGGTCGGGTTGGGTTCGAGTCGGGTTGGGTTCGAGTCGGGTTTAGTCAATCGAGTCATGGGTCAAAACAAGTCATTTTTAAACTGGTCAATCGGGTCGTGGGTCGAGTCGGGTCGAGTTAACCTGTATTTTTCAAACAATTTGTTTTTTTTGAAATAAATGCAATCTGTCAATTGTTTATAAGTTCCTTAATTGTGATTAGATTCTCATTGGTGATACTATTATCACTTACCAATTACCACTAAATACTTGATACCTAAATTTGGTGCAACTCTTGTTCCAGCTTTTTAGAAGCTAATCTTGGTATAATCTTTGATCTATTTAAAATTGGAAGAGAAAATGAAGATGGTAAGTAAATAATGAATAAGAAAATGAAGATGGAGTACATAACATATTAAGTAAAGAAGAATAAGTAAATATTTTATAAGAACCACACATTAATCTCAATCTATTCAACGTTGGTAGATGTGACAAAACGGGCGGGTCGGGTCAATTGGGTCATGGGTTAAAACGGGTCGCGAGTCAAAATGAGTCATTCTTAAACGGGTTGTTCAGGTTACAGGTTAATTGGGTTGCGGGTCAATTAGGTCGGGTCAGAAAATTTTGACCCGTTTTGCTATGTCTAGTTTCAGCAAAAGGGACATAGTTTGTGCACAAGTCAGTCCAGGGTGGGTTGCAAATTAGACCGGTCCCAACTCTCCTATTTAAAACACTTGGGCCTCAGTACAGCAGGAGGCAGTCTAGCTCGAAATCGCAAAAAGGCCCACCACAACAGTCTACTCACTTATGGCATTAGGTGGGTGGCTTCGCATAATCATCTTTGCCAAGCTCAAACCAAGGCTTGATTTAGTTGGACATTGGGTCACGGTTGTTGACCATGCAACGTCAAGCATTAACATGAAGGTAATCCAAGATGTCCATGAGAGAGAGAGAGAGAGAGAGAGAGAGAGAGAGAGAGAGAGAGAGAGATTTGTGTGTGTTTGGAGGAAATACAAAATTAGCAAGAAATAATTTTGCTTTACTAGGTACTCAACAATGGATTTGGCCAATCAAAATTTAGAAAATTTATTGCTTTCAATGTGAATTTCTAATAAGTTATAAACCATGACGTTGCTCTTCATAAGAAGAGGTGCTTATTATTTATTTATTTGTAGAATAATTTGATAGTTCCAACAGGGAGAGTGGATTTGAAATTTTGAACCCACGAGAAGACCGAAGACTGGAACCCACAAGAAGAGGAGCTCAATGACAACTCAAGCACTCCATACTTCACCTTCAACCTATGGGCCTAGCCTAGGCCCATAAGTCCAAACCCATCTTCAGTCCCCTAACCCCTAAAACCCCCCAAAAGCCCACACCACCCAAACTCATTCACTCACTGGAAAAGCCAGTTCTTCCTCACAGCTCCACTTACATACTCCACACAAAAATGGCGACCCTTTTCCCGGAAACCTCTAAAATTCCCCAGCGCTGCCTCGTCCTCCTGGTCCGTTCACGCCGTGCAATCAGAACATATCTCCGAGGTACCCATTTACTCATTTCCAATTACTTCTGAGAATTGTTGATATGTATTTATGTATGTATGTTCTGCTTCTTTGTATGTATAAATATTTGATATTTTGGAGGTGGGTTTGGGTTTGGGGTTACAAATGTGTACGTGTGATTCTTTGTTTATATAAGCATTTCAATTTTTGGAGGTGGTTTTGGGGTTGCTGACATTGTTAGAATAATAGTTAAATGATTCAATTTATCATTTCGTAATAGTTTAAACTTTTGGAACAAATGGTAGTTTAACATGGTAACAGATGTTCTTGAGTTTGGACCCTGCCTTCACTTTATCTCCTATTTTAAAAATTAAAAATCCTGCTTGTTTGACCTCACTTATTAAGGGGAAGTCCGCACTACATTTGAGGGGGAGTGTTGGAATTATGGTTGATTAAATTGACCAATTCTTAATAGCTTATAAGCTTTTGGGACAAATGGTAGTTTATCATAAATGGTGGTATTGGGTGTACAGAAATGTATGTGTGCTTTGATTTTTGGAGGTGGGTTTGGGTTTATAGATAGATATGTATGCTTCATTGTATGTATAGTGTACAAGCATTTGAATTTTGGACGTGGGTTTGGGTTTTTCGATAGATATGTATGCTTCATTGTATGTATAAGTATTTGATTTATGGACAAGGGTTTGGGGTTACGGATAGGTATGTAGTTATGATTCTTTCTATGCATAAGAATTTTAGTTTTGGAGGTGTTTTGGGGGTTACAAATATCTATGTATATATTCTTCTTTCTATTTATATGCATTTGATTTTTGGAGGTGGGGAATTGGGGATACAGAGCTTGAGGAGCCGCACATGAAGAGGAAGGTGCCGAGGCTGTCACAGTCGCTGAACGCAGTGCACAGTTAGTGACAACAACATTGAGGGAGCTGGCAGAGGACCTGTTGAAGTTAGTAGAGCAGTTGAAGCAGTGGTGGAAGATCAAGAGCCCCTATGGTGATGTTGGCTTCAAGTATACGTAGGATGAGACCGTCGCTTATGTTGCGTCTAGGATGCCTGCTGTGTTCTAAGCGTGTTACCAAGTTCAGTGAAAGATAGGAAATTGAATGGGTGCTTTCTGTGTGGAATTGCTGGTATTGTTTTCTGTTTGGTTGCTGAAATTTGAGACTTGGATGAAGTGCTGAGCTTAACTCAGTCAAAGAGTTGAATTAGGCTTAACTGGGTCAAAGCTTTTAGTTTCCTTGAGTTCCAATTGATTAATTCCCCCCCAACCCCCACCCGCGTTCGCCTTTTTTTTTTTTCGGTACCTGTTCTTAGTAAGCAAATGAAGCTTTTGGAATTTGAATATTTTTCTTATAAGTTTGTACATTTTGCATTTTTAGGTTCGTAGAAGGCTACCAGGTTTCTCTCCAGCTAGAGTTTTAGGTTTTGGTGATGGCACGGGTTCAGCTTTCTGGTGAAAAGCTCATTTCATCATCTCACATTATGGTTACCTGCATACTGGAATGCATATTGGTTAATTGTTATCTCTTAGTAGCTGCATTTGCGACAATTTGAACAAAATTTTGTAGGGCCCTGCAAATAGTCTGGCCACAGTCCTTGGAGAAAGTTAAATTAGTAGTGCCATCCCAGTCAACGCAGCATGCTGGCTGGAGCCTTATACAAGGTAGCTGACGTTTTCCCTTTTCAAATAGTTGACTTTTCTGTGAGATTATTGTATGATTAATGTTTCAAAGAGCAGTTGGTAATTAGATGAAAAATTACTATTGTTTGAAGGGAACATATAGTAATTCTTCATTAGCCCATTGTATTTCATTTGGGTGCTAAATTGTATCAGTATCCATTGAGTTCTAAATGGGTTTGGAGTCTTGGATTTGGAAGTTATGCAAACTTAGTATTTATGTATAGAATAACCTTATAATACAATATCTATGATTTTTTATTCATGAATTAGCTCAGGCCATTGATATTTAGTGATTTGCATTAGGTGTGTGATATGGTGCTTATATGCATGACCTCAATTTGAGTAAAACCTTTATGTAACCATGTCCATAGTGGACTCTTTCATAGATCCTAATTTCGTTTAGCCTTAGAAAATGGAATCTAGAGTAAAAACTAGAACCCAGCTGTCCATGGGTCAGGTCGGGTTGGGTTTGGTATTGACCCGCAACCGACCCCATTGAATCGGGTGAACGGAAAATGAACCTGCGGCCTACCGAATGTTTGGGTCGAACCCGGCGGCACGGGTCATCGGTTGAGCGGGTCAGATCCATCTGATTATTTCGGGTCTGAATTGAAGCACAAGATGAAGATAGAAATAAAAACCCAAAGAACAAAAAGAAATCAAAACCCGAAGAACAAAGAAATCACAACCCAAATAACACAAACTAGGACCAAAAACACCAGATCCAAGAAACTGAAATGAAAAAAAGAGATAATACTACCCACACCACCACCAGCACCAGCACCACCATCACCACATCCATCACAAGATCAGCACAGTTTTAAAATAAAAAAACAAAACTTTTTTTTTTAGTAACCCACCGTCGATTAAAGTCTCAAAGCAGATTTCAAGTAAATTAGAGGAGGGATTCATCAAGAGTGTGGAGTCTGAGACCCAACCCAGAACGAACGGCGGCGATAAGGCCAACAGGGCGACGACGACAATAAAGAGGCTCTAGGGGTGGCAACAGAGCCCAAGTCAGCAACGTCTGCAAAAAGGAAGCTAGGGTTAGGGATTTGAGAGAGATTAGAGAAAGTGTGAGATCGGAGAGAGAGATATCAGAGAAAGTGAGAAATCACAGAGAGCGAGAGAATTTTTTCTGAAAGGGTATAGAAGAATCAAGAAAGAACACAGGTGTTTTGCTTTTAAAGTTCTGATTGGGTTGGGTCGGTTTATACGGGTTAGAAGTTAAGGGACCCGAAACCGACCCTCAAAACTGATTTTTAAAATAAACATATCCGCACCCGACACGTTTGGGCATTCAAAACTGCCCGTATGTCTTCGGGTCAGATCGGGTCGGGCGGGTGGGTCGGGTCTTCTGGGTTGATGGACAGCCCTACCCATGAGTCCTTATTTTCCGTTACTGCTATATTCTTTTAGAAGTATCATTGTGAAGCTGCTTATTTGTATTGCCACTGATTCATCAGTTCATTATTATTATAAAGTATCTCCACTAATGGTTCCTTCTAAAATAAAAACATGCATTATGGCTGTGAATAAATGCTCAAGAATTCCTGCTAAGAAATGGAGGGATAGGCTTAATATTAACATATGAAAATTTATTTTTAGGTACAATTTAGATTTAAATTTCATTTGACATGCTATCATCGTGTGTGTTGAAAATTATTTTGCCTTATGAACATTGTTCCTGAGAAATGTGAAGTATGTTTGCAGTATCACTAGGCTTCTCTATATGACCATCCTTTGTTCCTCCTCTCCCTCCCCTTTTCCCTTTTTCCCCTTGCAAATTCATGTGATCAAAACAAAACTATTTTACAATTTTTGCTAGGTATGAAGAACCTGCCACTTACCCATAGTTATGGTAGCATTAAGGCACTTACTAAAAGCATCAATAATTCAGAGAGAGGACATGACCTTGTGATTGCTGTAAGTTGCATTCTTCTAGGTCTCTTCCTAAAACATTTCCCTGAATTATATTTATTTTGCCTAGGCATGAATGTAGGAAGTAGCATGTTTCTATTTGATATGTTATTTTTTAAAGTATTGCAGCTAAGGAATCTTTCATCACATATTTTTTTTACAATATTTATTTTGTATTATAGCCCATTAATAATAATATAACATGAATGAGGATTCCATCACCCTATTTGATTTATAAGAGAGTGTACAACTTCAAAGGACTTGATGGTGGGTCAAAAAAGTGGTGCATTCATGGTTGCTCCTGTGAGTGCTATAGTCCCACCCTCTTTATCTCTCTCATATTTTTTTTTATGCAGTGTCCTCATGATAGGCAATGTGATGCAGGACAAATTAGGGATTTATCTACTTGTAGTTGTGGTAGATTTAGGGTATGAAAGAGTAAGAATTAGAGAGAAGCTAGGGCTAGGGTTGTCCACGGGTTGGGCCGGGTTTGGTTTGTACCCAACCTGGACTCAACCCGACCTTACGGTTGGGGAATATTTCGACCCGCAACCGACCTGAATAACATTTCAGATCAACCGGGTCGGGTTGTATTGGTTTTCGGGTGAGAATCGGTTAGTTTCAGATTTTTTGATATCGCCGGATTTTGGCCGAAATCTGGCCGGATCTTGTCAGATCTGGCCGAATCTAACGAGCTTTGACAGATAACTCGCCGGATCTATGGCAATTTGGCTGAGATTTGGCCGAGTTAGAGTCGGGCTTACTGGAGTTTGGCCGAGTTTGAGTAGATCTAGGCTAGCTTCGCCGGATTTAAGCATATCTGAGTGAGGATTTGAGTAGATCTGAGTAAAGGAATGCCAAACGTGGCTGGATCGGAGTTGAGAAGTGCCAGATCGTCGTCGGATTTCAGCCTTCTTTGAGGTTTTGTTGGGCTGGTCGGGTAGCTTGAGTTTTTAAGGACGAAACCCGCCACTCAACCCGCCGAAGTCGGGTTTTGAATGTTGGGACCTGTCACTGACCTGTCGGAGGTGTCAGTTTGGTCGTGATGGGTTGGTTTCGGTCGGGTTGGTCAGTTTCGGTTGGGTTTTCGGTTTGCCTGGACAGCCCTAGCTAGGGCTGTTTAGTGGCTGTGTGAACAGTACCTGTGAACAGTAACCCTAGAAAGAACAGAAAATAAAGAAAAGAGAGAAAGAGAAAGAAACAACAAAGGCCAACGTGCCTATAGCTCAAAACACTCAATTTTATTAATCAACTCATTCTATTCCCTCTGAATACATTGAGCACAATACACACACACACACACACACACATATATATATATAGACTCTTACTTGTTCTATTAGTAATATGATTCCTACTAGTATTAGGACTACTAATAAAACCTAATAAATACTAACTTGGACCCAAAGTAAATAAACCTAAGATACTTAAAACCCTGGAAGATTCTAGACTCAAAATTACCAAAATACCCTTAATTTGCATGAATTGCGGAAATTACATATTTGCCCCTAAATATAAAACTGACCATAACTAATAATATAGAAAACCCAAATTAAAAACTGTTTTAACCCTAAAAGACTCATACTTAGACCACTAAAAGGGCACTACTTTCACTTCAATAGGACTTCACATGAGAACCCAATAAAATTATTCTTGAATAGGCGAATTTGCAAAGTAATAGCATATTAATCTTCCATGACTCCTTCACAATGTCCATTGGCAAAAACTAGTAAATACTGTCATTTTGTCCAACACTTGGAGAGGACATCATCCCAACAAGCATACAAGGTTCCTCCTTTAATCCATATCCTACACTTTCTGCCCCATGTGGCTATTGTTCCTTTGTTTAGTTAACCATTCGGTTTATCATCTGTAAGTGGGTCAATCCACTACATGTTTATATGCATGCCAGGGTTTTTAAACCTAGGCAGTTATGAGAACCTGAAAAGAGAGAGGTTCAAGGCTCTAAAATCAGACCAGCATAAATAATAAAATAAGTTAATTAAAGAAAATGCAAATCCCACATGGAAAAAATGAATGGAATATATATATATATATATATATTTAAAGCCTTACAAGTCTCATATTGAAAGAATAAAGGAAGACGCTAAGATTTTTCCTCTATAAATAAGAGGGAGGTTTTACGATACTCAATCGTAGAGAGTTCATTAATCTTATCTTTATATTAAAAGGCTCTGATATTGCCATGTTAGCATTCCATTAAAAGGGAAATGTCAAGATTTAAGGAATTCTTTATGGTAAAGTACCCTAGGAACTCTGGAGGATCTTGATCCTGTTACATGTCTCACATTGAAAAAATAGAGGAAGATTTTATACTTTTCCTCTGTTAGTTGCACAATCCTTAAAGTCTGTGAAGTGTTCAATGCAAGAGCTAAATTTTGTTGGGCCTAGCATTCTTTAGTTAAATGAATAACTTAGTTCATTTAATTTTAATGGTCAAAATCTTTAAGAAATTATCAGTTCTTTTTGTTTGGACCAGATCGGCCTAGACACTGTTTCCTATTTAACCCAGTCAGACCAGTCTGTCCTGTCTGGGTTGTAAAAACATGATGCATGCAATGTCATATTTGATTGACAGATGTTTCAAGCATGTTTCAAGAGTTACTTGTGAAGAGAGTATTCGATCCGTGTGTTTTAATGGTTTATCATGGGTTCAATACTAGTCTTAACCTTGCAGGTTGCTTAATAATGTAGTGACTTAAAAAAAAGTTGTCAAAGAACTATACTAATCAATGTTGTTCTCTTCTTATTTGCAAGTTTCCTTACAGTTTTATTCCTATGATTCTTCTAGTTCTGGGAAGATTTTTTTTTTCTTTTATAAAATAGGCAACTTGGTGCATTATAGAAAATAATGTCATCAATATTACCGTCTGTCTTATCAATGGATAGGGCTGCTTTCAAAGAGACAGGGCTGCTTATTGATTTTTCCTCGTAGACAGCAACAGCTCAATCCTAAAATAGTTTTAAAGCAAACTCTTTAAAAAAAGTACAAAAGCATATCATGCTGTTAATTTGATGATTTTTATGAAGTTCATTCATAACGAAAGTAATTCTTTTACATCTTAATTGTTAATTAGCTAAGTGATTTTTCATCACAGGTTCTTTCTATCAATCTCTATGATGAGTATATTTACCAAAACTGCACAAATATGATTCCTCAATTTATTTTTGAGCTTTTATTTATTTTGTATTTCCTCCACCTTGCAGCTCCTAGACATTAATATATTACATGACTGTTTAATTTGATCAAGGAACCTTGGCCCCTTGATGGCATGGAATTTGAGACATTGAAGGAGCAACATGCAAAAAAAAAAAAAAATCCAAGATCTTGAAATTGACTATGGTACATCTGAATACTCTATTTCCACTGAAAACCTCTCTGAGAGATCTTCATAATTAAAACATGTTTTTGCTATAATGTGATTACTAGTATACATATGCTAATCAAACTAGCATTCCAGTGTGATCTGGGAATTTCTGAACTTCAATTTCTTTCTGATACCATCTCCAATGATCTTGATAGAGGACCTAGTTAATTTACAACAAGAAGCTGATAATATTCCATACGAAGAAGTGGATCCAGCTACCTATGATTCTGTTGTAATGAATACTGATGCTGCTTACCAGAAGAAGAAGAAACTTCCTCTGCTGATCTTGGGGGGTACTTGGGGTAGGCTTATTTTTTCACTTGTTAGTTGGGGCAGGCAGGTCACAATCAATGTTTATCGATCAACCAAACAAGATGACTCGGAGGATTCGTTTGAGCATGTGGTGATCACTCAGAGTCAGCATCTCACGTGTAAATTTGTCCCTGTAATACTAATGAAAAGATCTCTCTGGGGTGACTTGTGGCCCTTTTGAAGTGATATTTTCATTTTTAATTGTCATTTTGTGTATGGCCTTTAGAAAAAAAAAAAAAAAAAAATGAAGATGACAAGGTTAGATTAGATGGATCAAATGAAGAGGCTAATCTAACAAATGTTCATTGTGCCAACGTGATGAGTCTATAATAATTGGTAAGCTATGGAAGTCTCACCTTTGTCTTTCCGTTTGTCAAAATATTTTAAGCAAATTACAATTTACTTATTTGTGGTTTGACCAAATTTAAGTTGCTTACCGGTGGTTTGAAATTTAACACTTTATCCATTTGAGATTTGACTAAAATTTAAGTTGCTTACCTGTAATTTGAAATTTCATGATGCAAGTGTTTTGTTAAATTTTTTTAAATCTTATTTGATTTTGTATTTATTTTTGTTTTTTGTATTTTTGAAGGAGGAAGATATTAAAGTGGAAGAAAATTATATATTTAGCCATGTTTTTAACAAATATGTATTATAGAACTTTAACTGAACTAACCTCAAGTAGGTAAAATGTCAAATTTCAAAACACAGGTAGGCAACTTAAATTGTAGTCAAACTATAGGTGAGTAAGTTATACTTTATCCAAATATTTTTGTTTATGGTTTCAATGATGAGTGGGGTTCATAAATTATTTTGAATCTTTGGATTGTTTTTTTTTGCTGAATGAATCTTTGGATTGTTTAAGCCTGAATTCTGTTATTTTGGCTTTAAGCAGATTTTCGACTCTTCAAGGCTGTAATTTTCTCTAAATACTTTAAAAACCACTAAGCCTTCATGGGTGCGCCCGGGTGGGCTCATTGATTTGGATGAGAATGTCATGTACAATGTCAATTTTAATTTTGGGATGAGAAGAATACTGAATTGGACAACAATGAAAAAAAAATGAAAAAAGAATAATAAGGTATGATAATGTCTTGTGCAAAGTGAACTTGTTTTAAAATGTAACTAAGAAGCGGAAGGAGTACGTTGTGGTCAGTATGTCTTTTGATAGTTTTTTAATCTTATTTTTTTATTGCTTTGTTCCAATATTAACTCATGTACGATGATTTAGATTAAAACCAATTTATTTAGAATGTTCAGATGAAGGGACCTTAGCCAATATAATTTTCGGTCAGTTGGTCCTCCTCCCGCATAAAATTCGTAAGTCCATGAGTTGTGAGTCACGATCCACAATGCCACCACCACCATAACAGATAAAACCAAAACTAAGGAGACTGGCTTGACTCCATAGAAAGACCAAATATGAATTTATGGTGTTCATAGCCTTTCAGCTGATTAATAATGTTCTTGTGATGTTAAAACCTATCGAAATTGATTTTTGTTTTTTAATAAATTCAATAGTTACAATGGCGATAAGAGATTTGTACCTTGAATATTTGTGTTAAAAACGCCAAGATGTACGATTTGAATTACAAGACTTTTGTCTCATCCAACTTGATTGAGCACAACAACATTATAAATTAGAATTTTGAGGTGTAATTGGAGCTTAAACATGTAGGCAGGGATGGACCTGTGCCTTGGCCCCCCAAAATTTTTTATTCTTATTTTTAAATTCTAGGTATATGTGGGTTGAGTTTTAATTAGAAGCTGAGCTCTATAAAATTAATCTTCACCTCTCTAAACAAAATCGTTGACCCCCTTAAACAGGAAAAAACCCACATAGCCAACAAATTAGCCCAAATACAAAACTAATCCAAAAACAAAGTGGCTTGTAGTGCTTGTTGGTAGTGCCGAGTGGCCCGGTGAGTGGGTGTTGTGTTAGAATAATTAAAATAGTGTTTTTTTAATAGGAATCAATATAGTGGTGTTTGTTTAAGATCTTCGTAACTATATCAAAGAGACAAGAGAGTATTTTTAGACATCCATAATTAATCTTAGCCAATAACAACAATCTTTGTAACATATTTTTTATCAAACTCTCTATTTCACTGTCTCTTTTTATTTATCTATTTGAATGTTGTCAAAATTAGACTTCACAACAAATTGGAAGATGATTTTCAATGTTCTTCTTAAAAATTGTCGAGTTCTCTTTTAATTAATACACGCTAATTTTGATTTTCATGAATTTTTTTTTTCTTTTTTTCATATTTTAGCTCCTTCAACTCAAAATCCTAACTTTGCCCTGCATATAAATATATATATATATATATATATATCTTTTCCTTCTACTTTAGGCCCTCACCCAAAAAAAAGAAAAGAAAAGCCAACAACGTGTATATTGTAAATTCAAATAAAGGTGGAGCTGAAATTTTTAGAAGCGTTCTTGAAGATCGCAAACTATATATAGGAGTGGTAAGTGGCAAGTAGGCAACCCAAATAAATGAATGTAGACATAGTGTTGTGTAAAAGACCGTAGCTTTGGGTGGCTACTGGTTAATATAGAAGAAGCAGTACAAGATGAAATTGATGGTATTATGTTCCACTGGTCCGTTGTTTTTTGGACTTCGCAAGTACTTAACATTAGCAAAAATTAGTGTCACAGTTCGGGGAAAAATGGGTGAAGGAAAATATCAAATCCCAAATTGAGGGGTCGCCATCTGTGAATTTCCAAGGCCTACTTGGATTCTGTACTTTCAAAATCAGTAAGTTTAAAGTCACAACATATTTCACATTAAATTTCTTACTTGTGAGATATGACATTTTGTTTTGACAAACGGAGGGTATCCAAATTGAAATGAGGGGTCACCATTTATGAACTTTCCGAGGCCCACTGCAATTCCATGCTTTTCAAAATCAGTAAGTTTAAAAGTCACAACATATTCCACATTAAATTTCATATTTGTGAATGGCATTCTTTTTTTCCAAATAAAGGTATTTGGACCTCTTTGAGTATCTGATTATTTTCTCGAGTATATGTAGTTCTCTCATCTCATTATACGGCAGAATCCCTTGGGATGGCCCCAAGAAGTTGACAAGAGTTTTTGAACTTAAGATCTCATAGATATTAGGAACCACTTAGCTAACCACTTGTTAATACCTAATTATGGATAATAAAGTGCGTTAGTAGTGGATCCATTTAAAAATCAATAATAACCTGCAAAATAAGCAGTTGTGAAAAATATTGTACCTGTAAGGATATTACTTTTATTTATTCTTATAATGAAGAACCTTGCCAAAGCAATGCCCTTTGACATATGGCCTTTAGAAAAATAAATGAAGAGGACAAGAGGTTAGATTAGATGGATCAAATGAAGAGACTAATCTAACAAATGTTCATTGTGTCAACGTGATGAGTCTATAAAAATTGGTAAGCTACGGAAGTCACCTTTGTTTTTTTTCCCGTTTGTCTAAATATTTTTGCTTTTGGTTTCAATAATGTGTGGGGTTTATAACTTTTTTTGAATCTTTGGAATGTTTAAGCTTGAATTCTGCTATTTTGGCTTTAAGCAGGTTTTCCACTCTTCAAAACCGTAATTTTCTCTAAATAACAATGTTACGGTCATTACTTATAAATTAATCGCAGATTCACATGATGTGTAGGAATATACAACTTTTTTGTAACGTGATAGAATGTATAATTTATTCTCCAACACGTACTGGAGATATTATTTTTAAAATTATATTTCATCTTTTTATCTCTACAAATATATCATTCTATTATTTTGAGTTTTTTTTTTTTTTTTTGTTGAAAAACATAGGTGCATTAATTTGATTGATATTATTCGTTTTTTTTTTTTTTTGGTGATAAAAGATAGAAATACTATTTGTGGAGCCCTAGCCCAAATTGCCTAGTAAACTTTGAGGTTAGACCCCTAATTTACTTGTATAATGTGGGTAAAGAATTTCCTACAATGGGAAAACCTCTTGATGCCAACCTAACTGCACAAGTGGAGGACCTTAAGGACCAATTTGTATACTACTACCCTGTGTGTGTTTCTTGAGGAGGCTCGAGCTTGGACATGAGCTGCTCCTATTTAGTTGTTTCTTACTATTTTCTCTCGTATCTCCCTTCTACCTAGATTTTCCAACCCCTATTTACACCCTCTCTTCCCTTTTTTTAACCTTCCTTTAGTGGGTTTGCTATCGTGAGTGCTGATTTTTCCAAAACAATGGTGGGCCCCATTTTGACTAATAATCCTGATTGAATGGGACCCATCGCACAATTTTGAATTGACCCCATTTGAACTTGTGCCAATGTCCAATTCTGTGGTTGGTGGGTGGATATCCCCAAGGCACTATATGACATTTTTGGTGATGCCTTGGATCGATTTTTACTACACCGTTCTTAAACCCCCCCCCCCCCCCCATCACTTGTTTGGCCCAATCTAGGAAGATCTGACTTATGTGGGCCTTAACCTTGGGCCTATACTTGAATTACATGGGCCCTGGCCTTGGGCCTATACCTGATCTTTGGACTGTACAATAACACCCCGCGATCTCATTTTCCTAGATTGAATATGAGATTTGGGTTACATTCCTTGGCTAAAGTAGGATGGTGTTCTGAGCTGCCGTTTGATTGGTTGGCTTTAACAGCCTACATTGATGTAACCGTTGCCACCTCGAGGACATCAAGCGTTAGGCAATTAATGCCTCGGACTTGGTGTGGACACAACGAAAAAATGGAGTTGTCACCTAGTTTTTGCAATGGCCTAGAAATCATATATACAGCATCCTTTCGAGTAAAGTCTTTTTGATCTTACTACTAGAGATATGGGTTCAGAGTTAAGGTACGGTCTTGGAAAGGTATTAGGCACCTAAAACCGCTCAACCCTAAGGTTGGCTTTCCACCATTGTGTCTTATGTCTTAACCCTATTAAAGGCATGCTCAATACTTGTATCTAACTCACACACACACACACGCACACACACACACACACACACTAGCATACATCTAACAATCAACATGTCATCTAACATCCCTAACCATACATCTATCGTGCTTACAGACAAACCTACCATACATCTAATATGGCATCCCCTATCATACATCTAGCATGGCATAGCACAACATAAATCATAAACCCTAGCATTAATCTAATCATGGCATCAAGGCATCATCATAAACCTTAAAATTCATCTAAGCATGCATCATGTTATCATCATCAAACAGCAACGTATGAATCATCCAACCACAACAAGTTTATAGGTAGCAAGCACATCATATCATGATTAAAAGCATTGCATGTACACTTTAGAAACACTCAACCAAATAAGCATGTTCATCTTTATCATCAAAGCAAGATTATGTCACAAATGCATGAACATTACAAATGCATGATTTACCTTTTACTTACCTTGTAGTAACTCAACACCTATGATATCATGCATGAGCATGTGAAAGAATGATCATGGCATTGAAACAAGGAAAACACAAAATAAATCCTAATTCTAACATGGGAGACAAACCAAGCAATTAAACGTGTGAAACATAGACATTGAAAGCATAAAAGCATGGGAAAAGAAGCTAAACAAACAAACATGTGAAAACAGAAACGAAATAAACAAAATAAAAATTAGGGTTTTTGGGTAGCAGCTTGCAGGCTTAAGAACAAGCCTGTGTGCACATAATCAAGCCTGCATGTGCAAGCAAGATTATGCGTATGCAAGCTCTTGCCCAAAAAGCCCTAAAAACACAACCAAGCCTAAAACACTAAATCTAACACCCTAACATGCATTTTAAACATACAAAAATGTAAACCTAGACTAGAAAATCAAAACATGTTATACCAAGAAAACAAAACAAACAGCAAGATTAAAATATTTAAAAAAAAAGGAAAAGGAAAAAACAAAGTTTGAACTAATATCTCAGAGAAAAGCTCTTCAAGCTTGATTTTTTTTCCATTCCCCTTAGTCAAATCTATTCATAAACAAATAAGAGAGTGAATAGTAATATTAAACTCAAAGATCAAGGCCAGAAAAGGCCCTAATCAAAAGAAAATTGACTTAAGGGTGTTTTATGAAAAACTCCCTTTTTGATTCACTATTTCTAGTGAATCTTAGTGTTTTCTCGTGAGATTTCTGTGTGTTTTGAAAATATACATATAAGGCTACTTATAGTGTGAAAAAAGGGGTTTGGAATGATCCTCGAAAGATGTGGGATTCGTTTCAAACCTTAACATAAATGCAGAAAACTTGTCTTGTATAGTTTTTTGAAAATCGTTATGCGTGTGCAAGGTCGGGCCTGTGTATGCATGCAGAAAACTACATGCGCAGGTTGATTCATGTGTGCACATAGTGAGGGTTTTCTTTGGTCTTATTTTTTAAAAATTGATTTATTTTCTCATTAAAAGTTATATTTTTCACTTTAATACTTCTTAAGCCAATTTAACTTTTAGTTGGGCCCTAAACCAACTTTGAGTCTTAGAATTCAGCATCATTAGGGAATGGGGGTTCGAGTTGTAAGGGGTACAAAATGCGGTATCTACACTTGGTAACTGACGCTCCAGGCACGCCCGATGACAGTTGTCTTGATAGGCGGCTAAGGACTCAGGGACGTTTCAGTTACACTCTCTCAGTCCTTAGAACTCCCTTCAGACACAATAATCCTTTCTCTAGATTACAAACCCCTCCGCTAAGAAGGCTATTCTTCAGTAAGTTCTTTTCCTTATCCTTTCCCTCATTTTCACATTAGTTTGTCTCTAAAGGGTTTCTCTCATCTAGTAAACACTCAAGTCGCTGTAACAACCTTCAAGGCTTGGTTTGACATCCCTCGAAAAGTAGATATAGAGTATTGTCTTGAGGTGAATATTGAGGATCAAAGGCTGTTGAGGGTGATTTTTATCCCCTTAGTGGTAGTGCTCGAAGGTGGGGTTAGGTTTCCCTTAGATCCTTTTCTACTTAGGACTCTTAGCTTTTACGAAATCTGTCCCAACCAAGGCCTACCCAATTTTCATAGGGTGGTGAGTTGTGTTAGCCGACTTAATGGACTTTGCAATTTGAACCTTGCCCACCATGACATAAATTTTTTGTATAGCTTTTACGGTAGTATAGTTATTACCTTAAGGTTCAGGACCCTCAGTTTAGGTTAATATCCTGCCTCCCAAACTCTAATAGAAATTCCCAAGGGGAATTTATAAAAGTGAGTGGAAACTGACTGGTTGGTGAGCTAACTTGCTCGACATCACCTTGAGACTTAGGTTGGTATTTCCCAACAACTTGTTCGGTTTACTTAAACATTACCCCTTTCTTCAATTCTGAACACGCACATTTTTTTTCATTCACTGAGTGCAGTTTCTCGGTTGTTGTTTTGCAAATTCCAGACATATCAAACTAGACATTAGTTTGGTGGAAGTTCGGGACCTCAATTTTTTTCTGCGCTCGGAGAGCTTTGTTCATTATGACAGTTAACTCTGGACATCTCACCTCATTTTAGGCTTCATTTCTTCGTACACTAGTTACTAAGCTTCGAGGTCAGCCTTCTTGCTTCCCATCCTTTATCGACTTTTATTGACTTTCGCATACCGGGTTTCATATCTAACATTACAATAAAGAGGCTCGGCAAAGGGGGCCTCGCCGAGCAAGAACAAGTTCAAGGGATCTAGTTAAGGATGGTTAGGGTGACTTTGTTTTTCATGGGCAACTACAACATATCCTTGTAGACAACCTGGAAGAAAGGGAAGAAAAAGTAGGGAAAAAAGAAGGAGAAGAAGAAGAAGAAGAAAATATGGTCCGTAGATGCAATGCAAAGACTGAAGCAATGCGGAGACTGGGCATTACTTCCCGGATGCTTAGACTACAAGAATCCAACCACCTCCTCCACCTCCTTGAGGACCTCATGCGGTGGGTAATTATAAGAGGCAGAGGATAACAAGCTACTTAGGGAGCCGAACTGATCCCTCATCCCAATAGCAAACTCCTCTTGCTGCCCTGACCATAACTAATACACTCGTTCTTGCATCTGCTAGGGTGGCTTTAAGGACAAAATACCGCCCTCCTACAACAATGTCTGGTGGTTCTTCTTCCTCCCGTCCTTCTCTGGGCTGGCAGCATACTTTTAAGCTGGGTAAGGGTCCCATTCCCCTAAATGCACACCTACAAACATGGAAGCATGGGGAGGCTGGTGTTCTTGCGATAGCCTTGGTAAGGCCTTACTCTTGCCCAATGATAAGCGCTTTTGGGAGGACTACAAGGATGAGGATGTCGTTTGGAACCTTAAGTGGCACACCATCCCAGTAAACATCCCTTATCTTTATAACCATATTAGAAGTGTAACTACGAATGTGTTTTGCCCGACAGTAGTTCTTTTTCTTTGTTCCAGGCTGTAAAGATGACCCATGTCCTAGAGGGTCTGTTGAAACATGTTGTGGAGGAGGCAAAGTGGAGAAATCTTTGAAGTAGGTGGCGGAGTCCAATATTGAGGAGAAAAACCAAGTGATGGCTGAGGGGGAAATGAGGGCCATAGCTACCGAGAAGGACAAGGACTCCTACCAACACAAGGTTAGTGTCTTGGAGGGAAAGCTTGAAGACTCTGATACTCAGCTAGCCCTGGCCTTGAGTGTAATTTTCTCCAGGGATAAGGAACTAGAATCGGTCAAGGCCGATCTGGAGGAGGCTGAGCAAAAGTATTATTGTGAGAGACCAGAAAACTTTGTTCTCTCAGAAAAGGGGGTTTAGGCATTAACACCTTTCCTTTTTAGGATCACATGGAGTCGCCATTTATTTTATGAGTAAAATAAGAAAAATTTACAAACTATAACATATCTTGAATAGTACACATTCTCATTAATTGGAAATAATTACATCTTGGTAGAAAGAACTTTACATTGCTTTGATTCCTAGGTACAATCTAGTTAAAAAAAAAAAGGAAAATACAAAGCCTTGTTTCCTAGTTACAATCTACCCAAAATAAAATAAGACACTAAATCTACCAACCTAAGATTCTAATGTTCTTGAGCTAGGTTGTAGGATGGGAAGGTGTTAGGCACCCACCTTGCCCAGACAGAGTCTGGTCTTCTAGACTTTAAATGACCATTAAGTACCCATATTCAAAATGTCAAATGATATACAACAAATGTCATGTCAAATCCTAGACCTAGGGTTAGAATGTTATTTAAGAACCTTAGATCTGCAACTTTATTTTGTATTAAAAAAAGGTTTGATGAGAATACTTGATAAAAGATCTAAATTTGAGTTTCCACAAATGAAAAGGAATGGATTTTTAATAAAAATTCAAATCTGGTTTGGATTTTTAAATGTGAGAGAAAACAGAATTTTTTTTATGAAAATATAAAGCTTTCTTATGAAAAATACAGATCTGGTTTTATATTTAAAAAAAATACAAATCAGGTTTTTTATGAACAAAATTTAGATCCAATTTTATAAATAAAATACAGATCATATTTTATAAACAAAACATAGATAAGATTTTATAAAGAAAAATACAGATAAGATTTTATAAACAAAAATATAGATAAGATTTCATAAACAAAATACAAATTAGATTTTATTTTTGAAAATCATGGAGAAGGATGCAGATCTAGTTTTAGTTTGAAAAACATGGAGAAAGAAAAGTGTAAATCTGATTTTAGTTTTGAAAAACATGGAGGAGAAAGTGTAGATCTGATTTTATTTTT
Organism: Castanopsis chinensis; assembly: GCA_032878915.1. Classification (NCBI taxonomy): domain Eukaryota; kingdom Viridiplantae; phylum Streptophyta; class Magnoliopsida; order Fagales; family Fagaceae; genus Castanopsis; species Castanopsis chinensis. Next base: position 11,048,225 of record JAVQMG010000129.1, read on the forward strand.
GAAAAATATGGAGCTTTTATGATGGGCTCTTTTCCAGATCTAAAATCTTAGATAGAAATTGTTTATCAACTAATCATGTGAATTTTTCAAAACTGATAAGAGAGTATGCCATAACATATTACAAACATGGTTATATAAACACAAGAAGCAAAGACACATTCATAGAAAATAAATCATATATGAGAGCATGTTTTTTAAATTAAAATAAAAACAAAATCATGTTATGTATAGTAAAGTTAGAACATACTTGCATGAACGTATTCCATAAGGATAGAATTATCCTAGAGATCAAGGAGATTGAACTTTTAAGGATCTAAAATAAGGGCCACTTAACAAAAAAGAAATTCCTAAATCAAAACTTCTAGAATTTCTTTAAAGTAAGGGGAGAGAGGGTTGTTGATTTCTGATTTGAACTCCCTATTTATAGAGATTTGGTGCTTAGAGAATAAGCTGGGTCTGATTAGATACGAATTAGATTGAATTCTTATCCTTAAAAAATCGAATCGGATGTGCTTTGGCTTGATCTGATCATTTCTGGGCCAGATTTGGAGCCTGTGCCAATCAACACCGTGGAAGTGTCGATCGGCACTTGCCAAGTGTTGATTGTGCAAACCAGTAATGGAGCCGACAAGACCGACTGGTGCTGACCTTCTCGCATCACCACTGCAACTGACCGACGGAGCTGATACAGGTAAACGGAACACAAAGAGAATTCCGACGTCGGTGCGGTGCAATAATTGGAGCAGCAAATCCAGAATTGAAGCCTCGACGAACCAAACTGACCCCTGTTTCAAATGTTTGGAACTTTGGATATGGCGTCGTTTTATCGAGATTTGTCTTTAAAAAAGAAAGAAAAAAAAACTACAAACCCATCAATGGTCTCCAATGTTGCATGCCACCGTTCCTCTTCTTCTTCCTTTTCTTCTTCTCTTCTTCGTTTTGCACTGGTTCTTCTTTGTTCTGTAGTGCACTGGTTTGGTCTTTTATTACTCTGGTAATTTCTAGTTTCTATTGTCTTCTAGAGAGATTAGTACTCTTTTAAAGTTTTAGTCTTTTAACGTTTCAACTTTTATGACCCCACACGTGTCTAGCTTTGGAAATGACAAAAGAAAAGTTTAAAAGAAAAATCCAAGAATTAGACTTAGATATTACTCTATTTTCCCACCACTGCGTATGTGTAATGATGTATAATATATATTAATATTTATTTATACTTAAAAAAAAGATAAATCATTATTAATGCTACATTTACAATTTTAACAATAGAAGCTATAAACTAGTAAAAATATAAGCTATAAACTATAAACTTAGTAATATTTATCATTTTTTTTGAGTAAAATGTTTTTTTTTAATCAATTTTTCAGCACTTGTTTGGACTTTGTAGTGTTACATTGTTACTTTAGTATTACATTGTTACTTTAGTCCCATTGAATATTGAATAGGTTGAAAGGATTTTTTTTTTATTTTAAAAAAAAGAATTTTTAATGTTTCAAACCGATCAAACCGATTAAATCAAGCTGACTTAACCACACTACTATAGGTCGGAAAACCAACCCTAATCTGTATGAATCAGTTTTAATTATGAGAAAACCGATCTCTATTGATTCGGTAAGAATTTTGAGAAAAAACAAGCCAACCAAACCGCGCACACCCCTACTTTACAAGTGCAGATTGGCACTCTTTAGTATTTGGCTTGGTTTTCTCTTTTGGTTCGATTTGGACTCTTTTTTAGGAATTTTTTGAGTTGGGAATTGCACTTGGACGTCTTTTAAACTTGTATTCTAAAATAAATTCATCTTAATTTGATAATTAGGTCCTTAAAATAATAATTATTTGAAAGATAATTATTTAAAAAAAACTCAATTATCAATAACTCCCTTATTATCTGATTATCCATTTTATTCATATGCAACCAAGCTTATTTTTTATCATATCCAACAACCAATCACATAAATTACTAAATTAATTTTGATTATTGACCAATCAAAATTAATTTTAATTAATCACATGTGATCAGCTTCACCCATACAAAATTGGGACTATGCAAACCTTCACTGGAGTCGACAAGACCGACCGGCATCGACATTCCTGCACTGCCAATGCCACTGATAGGCCAAAAATGTATTGACCATTGTGATGAATTAATCAATTAATTAGCCAAGTGAATTAATTAAGTTCAATTACATGCAATGAGCGTCGCAGCACAAACAAATCACCAAATAACTAAATATGCAGTGGAAATTAAATGACACGGTGATTTGTTTACAAATGGGAAAAACCTACACGGCAAAAACCCTACCGGGTGATTTTAAGGTCATCACTCCCGAGAATCCACTATTATCAAAACAAGTGGTTACAAGTAAAAGAATCCCAGTACCTTATACCAACCTACAGTTGAACCCTTACCCCAATACCCAATTGGACTTGTTCTGCAGTGACAATCTCTCCTTGTATTGCACGGCTCCCAGTACGTGACTAACCAAAAGATGCGCAGATCCCAGTACGCGACTGTATCATCAACATGAGAAGGATGTTGGTTGCAAAGTTCTTCTGTTCATCAACTGATGAAGATCACAAAGTTGCTTGGTCACAAAACCCTACGGTGTATAAACGCAGCAGCTTCTTCAAGAACTAGGGCAAAACTAGGTTTTCGGTTACACTTGTGAAATTATGCTCTTATGCAATTGTGGTTTTTCCTGTGCAACTTGATACGGCCCTTAAAATAATCCTTATATATGTTTAGGGTTGTGAGAAAAGAAATCCCAAACACATACTCATGAATTGGATGAAAAACAGCTTTGAAAAACTTAGTTTCATAAACCTCGATAGATAGCCATCTATCGAGTTAGCTGTCGAGCCACGTGTTTTAGCAAATTTTAAACCTCGATAGATACTAGCTGTTGAGCTTTAAAATCCAGCACTTTCTCACTTGATTCTTGGACAGAGATGCATGGTTTTAACACTTGAACTTGAAACCTTGTTTCTTGAAGTATTAAATACATCCTAAATCTACCAAATTACAAGTAAAGTGCATTTTGTCAAATGATTAGCCAATACATAAAATGTCGACATATGTTCCTAACATCCAATCACATATGTCCTAACAATCTCTCCATTTGGCAATTCATGACAAAACTACAACAAACAAATGAACATATGAGAGAGTCATAAATCACTCAACTCATACTCACTTGTTAAGTACAATAAAATCTATCCTAACACAAATTCTTGAAAAATTTTGCAAGAAGAAAGTTCTTGGCAAGAAAGACTTTGACAACCTGTATTTCTGAAATACATAAACAAAACTCATTAATGCATCTTTGTGTGAAATTGCATACAATAAATAACAAACATGTGTATAAAGAGAGAAAAAAAACAACACATGTAGAGATAGGTGAAAGAATATACATCAAAAAATATATAAACCAAATATAAGTACAATGTATGTCAAATGGTCACAAGACCCATGTACAAGAACAATGTATCTAAAATAAAAAGAAAAGAAAAAGATACATCAAAATCCTCACTACATCCCTCAAAATATGAACACTCAAGAGCACACTCCCCCTATCTCCTAACTAACCCTCCCTTTATGAGTATGACTACTCTCATTTCAAAACTACTTCTCTCTTTTTGTCACGGGCGACAAAGGGGTAAGTACATCAAATAGACATCTCATCAGCACTAAGTAAACCAGCATCATCATCATCCTCATCAACATCATCATTACTGGAGCCATCGTCACTCTCATTGTCGGTGGAGATGGATAAGAAGCAACCGTGAAACCACCCATGACAACCTATTGTCGTGCGATATGATCGACATGGATGTTCACCTGGCACAACTCATCACTAAGTATGTCAAGGCAAGCATCCATGTGCACAAGCTGTGCCATGATAGCCTTAAGAGTCACTCCACCCGTTGAAGACAAAGGAGCGGAGGTGGATGGAGCGGTAGAAGCTGGAGGAGCAGCTGTCTTGGTCTGAGTTCACCTTGAGTGAAGCTGTGCAAAACTCCATTTAACGGTAGCGACATCAATGGCACACATGAAAGTGAAGTGGGGAGGCTTTGGATAGGAGACAAAAAAATGGCGAAGGAGCCGCGTGATAGCCGAAGGGAAGATGAGCTTATCACGGGTTGCCGTATCCTTATAGACATTTATGAGAGAGAAAATGAAGTGAGAGGGGAAATCTATAGTAAGATCCTTAACGAGGGAAAGCAAAAAGTGAGCACGAGGCACTGTGATAGTGTTATAGTGAGATAAAGGGTGTAGAACAAAAGTCATAACCATGTTAAGGAACCTCGGAAATTTAGCAAAGCTCGAACAACAGGTGAACTGATGATCACCCCAAAAAGAAAGTGTCTTATAGAAATGAGACAAGAGTTCGTCTTTGGACACTGTCCTTAGAAGCTTACAACCAGGATAGTCAGGATGCGCTACCCTAGGAACGTGTAGTACCTCGAATACAATACCCGGAGTAACTACCATGCGTATACCCTGAACGTGAGTGACAAACTGGGGTATAGAAGTGTCAAATCCGTGCATGTTAGAGTATAACTCTTGAATGATCACAGAAGGATATGTGACCGGAATGCCACAAAGTAACTCCCAACCCCTACTGCGAATGATAGTGGGTAGATCAGTGTCAGAAAAATCAGACAGAATGACTTGGCGTTCTGAATGAATGCCTCATTGTGAAAAGTTCTCAAAGACGTCCGATTTGGCCTTCTCATCACTGAACTGTACGTGAAATAGAGTGGGGTCAGATGGAGAAGAAGATGAAGATGCCCTGGAATGAAGAGGGTTCTGAGACGGAATAGATTTACGTTTAGGTGCCATGATGCAACTAACATAAGAGGGAGAGAATGAGAGAAAGAGAGAGAGACAATCATAAAAGTATCAAGAAACACATATATCAAAATATATAGAATTGAAGGTGCATGAGAATGCATGAACATGTGATATGCTAACATAAATTCATCATGGGCTCAACCCAAACCAAACCTACCAGTACACAACATAGCAACAAAGTAAACACACATCTAAAATGCATGAAACATTGTTATAATGCTTATGTGATGTAATGCATGAAGTTTAAAGATCATTTTGACAAAACCCATCCCAAAAGTTGAGCAAAAACTTCATTGATTTTGAAAAATCTCAAAACTTTCCAAAAAACCCAAAAGTTAGGTTAAACATATGAAATGCATGATGAAGAGAGGGATTAAAGACCTAAACAGTGAAGAAAAGCAAGATTAAGGTTGAAGAAAGCTGGAGAATGAAGTTTGGAGGGAGTGAGAGTTGTTTGGGAGGTGCGATGAAGAGATCAGAGAAGGAAATCCAGCACCATTGAGAGCCGAACCGAACCGATGAACAGATATGTTTTGCTTGGATTGCTTCTGCCTTCTGCTACTTATGACAACGTTTACCTAGTAAGTATCCTTTTTAATTTTTTTTTTTACTAAAACATCATCATATTGGTATTATTATAAAACAAAACACAAAACGGCACCGTTTTATGCTAGGTTTTCAGATTTCCCTAAGCATAAATTCACTCTATTCTCTCTCATAACCCTTAACTCCATCTCTCTCGCTCTCACCTCTAGCCTTTAGCCGGCCTGACGCTTCGCCTCTAGCCTATCACCTCTTGGAATTGGTGAGTCAATTTTAGAACATCATAATCATATTCTAGATTAGTTTACTAGTATTGATGAATGTATTATACATTATAATCATATTCTAGATTACTGCTGCGTTTGTTTGTGATGACTTCTTGCAACCTTGGAAAATAGTTTGTGTTGTTTGGTTTGTGTTCGGATGTGCTTTTATGATTTGCATAATGTATGAGTTTTGGCATGTATGATAGAAGTGAGGGTTAATATATGTATAAATACTTTCTATGCCCTGGTCAACATCGATCTCTTTATCATCAACAATATTGAGTCTTGATTTCTCATGATACTAACACATATACTGAAGTCATTTTGTGTGTGTGTGTGTGTATATATATAAAGAAATAAATATGTTTCTTTTATATTCAAAATTTCTTAAATTTTGCTGAACTTTAATGCACATTGATAGTTGATACATTATAGTTGGGACAGGTGCATTGTTCAGAAAATGCACGTGGGACACAAATTCCTTCCACATTTGCTAGATGAAACTTATACTGAACTTTCCTGAGAAATCTTCTCTGTTTTTGTCATTCTTCTTTTCTTGGTTGGCACTTTGACTGATATTGATGTATGTATAGCCTCTGGATCATGATATATGGAAGTAATGAATTCTATGTATATACGAAAGAAAGGTTGTATAATTTCTGTGATGGAATTGGAGGGAAATGTTAACCCATCGGATCACAAAAGTTAATTAAAACAGAAAATTAATGCTAAATAAAACAAACTCATATCACTTTTAGAAGGATTTTGTAAATGTGATTGTATTATATTATTGCTTATATGTGCTATTAAAGCTTAGAGCATGAGGAATTTTCACGACAAGCATTTTAGGAATTGATCCTCATTGATTTTTCAATTTCCTTCAATTAGCATTATTACACCTAAAAATTTAGGAACTTTATTATATATACACGAGCAGCATGCATAATGAGACATGTGCTAACTATTTAAAAAGAAAGAGATTATATCCTATGTAAGTACTAATGTTTTTTTTTCTTCAGCATTTTAATTTTTGAGATAGACAAGATTGGGAGAGTTCACGCTTTTAATCCTTCACTGAGAGGTAGTCACTAAACACTAATCACTTACTATATTCAGCATTTTCATTTTAAATTTTTAGTACTCAGTAACAACTGCTTTAAGTGTATATATATAAAATTAACTTTTATTTTATATTTACATTGAGAATAATATGATGAATTCCTTGTTAATATCAGTAATATGAATTGTTGAGTAATGACTAATGATTATTAGTCTATTATTGTTGCCTTATTGTAACTAAACTGATTAGTTATTGCTATTATTGGATTTGGTTGTGACATTCATTGATTGAGAGTGAGTTATTTGATATTATATTTGTTGAAAAATTATAATTTGACATTGTTGTGGAAATTTTGTTTTTTGGTTGGTTGGAAATTTTTCTATTGGATGGATGTCGATGCTCCACCTGGATTTGGTGCCCCTAGGGACCCTAACCCACCTTCTCCTGACCATAATCCACTTGAACCTGCAACACCAATTGGTCTTGGTGCATCACTTCCTCCACTATCACCTAAATATGGTGGTAAGGACCTATCTATAGTATGGTGGCACTTCATTAAGTGGGTTGGTCTTGATCCCAAGAAGCCTAGGTTTGAATGCAAGTATTGTAAAAATCAATATAATCCTCATGGTAAGACAAATGGTACTTCGGGCATGTTACAACACATGAAGGTGTGTAAGAAGTGGCCTTTTCCTTGTGATGAGAAGCAAAAAACTTTGTCTTTCCAAGTTAAGAGGGAGGGGGAAACTGGTTCAAATGTGTTAGTGGTTGCAAACTATAGTGAAGAGAAGATAAGGTTAGCGTTGGCAAGGATGATCATTATTGATGAATTGCCTTATAAATTTTTGAAGCGGCAAGGCTTTCAAGAGCTTGTATGAAGATTTATTCTAGTGAGATGGATACTTTGAGAAGGGCTTTTGTTGGGCAACAAGTTTGTGTGACAGCGGATACTTGGACGTCCACACAAAACTTGAATTACATGGTAGTCACCACACACTTCATTGATGGGGATTGGATTGGACTTACCAAAAGAAAATCTTGAACTTTTACCCTATAGGTAATCATAAAGGGGACACCATAGGTAGAACAGTTGAGACATGTTTGTTGAAGTGGGATATAGACCGTTTGTTTACAATTACCACGAAAAATGCTAGCTCTAATGATGTGGCAATTGATTATGTGAAAAAGAAAACAAAAGAAAGAGATAGTAGCATATTGGGTGGTGAGTTCATGCATATGCGTTGTTGTGTGCATATCTTGAATTTGATAGTGCATATCTTGAGTGGGTTGAAGTCCATTCATGAATCAGTTTCCAAGGTTCGGAATGCGGTGCGATAAGTGAGAGCCTCTTTTGAAAGGTTTGAGAAGTTTCAAGAATCTATTGAAAACGAGAAAATTGAAGCCAAATGTTTGTTGTCCCTTGATGTGCCAACAAGGTGGAATTCCGCTTATCTCATGTTAGATTGTACTTTGAAATTCGTGAGAGCATTTGATAGGTTGGAAGAGGAGGATGGGCACTACAAACTTTATTTTTGTGAAGTGGTTGGGAATGGGAAAAATCCCATTGGTCCTTCTAACTATCTTGATTAGAAAAACATCAAGACCTTTGTGAAATTTTTTGGCATATTTTATGAGGTGACACTTAGATTTTTTGGGTCCTTGTTTGTCACTTCTAATTCACACTTCTATGAGCTAATTAGCATTGAAGATCAATTGCAACAGTTGTGTAGTGTTGATGGGGATCCACTTTTTAGGAGTATGGTGATAGAGATGAAAAAAAATGTGATAAGTATTGGGGAAGTACAGATAATATCAACTTGACACTTTTTGTTGCTGTTGTTCTTGACCCAAGGTATAGATTGAAGTATGACAAGTTTTACTTTAGAATGTGGTATGGAAAGGACAAGGGGGATGTGATGAGCTTTAAGGTTTAGGATGCATTGAAAAGGTCGTATGTGGAGAGAGTGGGTCAAAATGGAGCTTCAAGTTCTAATGGTAGTGGTAGTGGTGCTTCATTTTCTAGGGACTCCAGGTCAAGTGTTGGTAATGCTTTATTGTCTGATCGCATTAAAAGTTATAATAAGGGGTTTAAGCAATACTTGGCGGACTAAGACAGTGTGGAAAGCAAATATGGGTTGGATAGGTATTTGTTGAAATCTTCTAAGGACCTTAATGTGGAAGATTTTGACATCTTAATGTGGTGTAAAATGAATTCTTCTAGATATTGAGTCCTTTCCCAAATTGCCGTGATGTGTTGGTTATTATTGTCTCTACAACTGCATCCGAGTCTGCTTTTAGTACGAGGGGGGCGTGTTTTGGATTCATTCCCTAGTTCACTATCTCCTAATATAGTTGAAGCCCTTATTTGTACCCAACATTGGTTGAAAGATGCAAAGAAAAAAAGACCAATAAAGCTTCGGGAGTGCATGGATAATGTGAAGGATATGGATGGTTTTGAGATTGACACTGGTAAAAAATATATATATATATATATATATGTATATTCATTTTGTTTGTTGTATGTATCAATTATTCAATTGTTTATTTATTTTCTTAAAGCTTAAGAATCATTTTGTTTTGATTGGAATTGTAGAAATTGCATCGGTTTGCCTAATGCCTATGGAGGAGGATCCAAGCACTGCTGTGTTGGATGACGATGAGTGATGTGCTACTCTTTGCTTGGAGTTAGTTAGTAGTTAGTATTATGTAAGTATACTTGCTATTATCATTCTTTTGTGTTAATTATAAATATTTTATTGTTTATAAATATTTTATTGTTATTAAGTATTTTGTAGGAGTTCTAGAATGATGCATAGTGAACAAACTTACTGGACAAAAGACTTATAAGAATTAGCGTTCTTTTGCTTATATGCTAATTATATTTGTACATGTTATTGGTAGTGGTCTTTTATCTAATGGTAGTTATTTAGGTATTCATGGGTGGTATTATCATTGGTGATACAAGCAATTAGCATTCTTTTGCCTAAATGCTAATTTAATTTGTATATCTTTCTTTTGACATTTGTAGACAGCGACAAATGGTTCTGTGATACGTTATTAAGTGGATATATTAACGCTTATTGTTATTAACACTAACACATATAGTAACACTAATGATATTATATGCTATATGATAGTATTTTGGGAGTTGAACTTTTACTAGGGCAATTTCACAATATTTTTGCATGGTGAACGAAATGCAAAAATTTGGATAGTTTGTCATATGTGAACAGATTTGTTGAACATATTTTTTTTTATGTGAACAGGTTTGTCGAACAGATTTTTTTATGTGAACAGATTTGTTAAATTGATTTTTTTTATGTGAATAGATATTTTGCATAGATTTTGGATCATTACTATTTGGGTGAATACAGTTTTTTTTTTTTATAAAGTTTCTGTTGAATAGATTTTTTTATAAGTTGAATAGATTTTTTTTTTTTTTAATAAAAATAAAAACAGATTGTTAATGTTTCAAATCAAACCGACCAAACTGATTAAACCGAGCCGATCAACTGCATTGCTATAGGTCAGAAAATTGACCCTAATCAGTATGCATCAGTTTTAATTATTACAAAACTGATCCCTATTGATTCGGTAACAAATTTGAAAAAAAACTGAGCCGACTAAAGCACACCCTACACAAAATGCATATAGGCCATGAAAACTTGATTTCATGATATCTTTTAATCGGACGGTTCGATTTGGGAATCGGGCATATTGTCACGACCGTTGAAATCTCAAGATCATTTTTATGATGTGATGATGATTTAATGCATGTAATGCAATTATGATTATTTGGGTACTTGGAATGGTTATTTCAGTCAACTGCCAAGATTCAAAATTAAGTGTCTACAATTATGATGAGGGGTTCAACAATGCCGAATGCTCTGCTCGGAAGGCAATTTTTGATGCCCGGCAGAAGTGTTTTTTGGAGGGGTGGATGGCCGGGGTCAATGCCTTGGACTTGCCCTCGTCTTCCTCCTTTAGGGGTCCGACCCAGGTTCCTTTGCCCAAGGATCCCATGAAGGTTCCTATTGAAGAAAACCCTGTGACAGAGGAGGATAGCCCGGACATGTGAGAACTGATCAAGTAGATAGAGGCCTACACTGACATTGAGTTGATCGATTTAGACAGCCTTGCATCTCCTAATGCTTTTGAGGCTAGGCTTCTATCCTTAAGAAAAATTTGTTAAGATTTCCACCTAGTCAATGACCGAGTTTAGTCCAAGGCTAGGCTTCTGTCCTTAGTTCCACTAGAGTAAAATCGCATAATGCAGTAATAAGAATAAAGTGTATGGTGTGATATGAACTGTGAGAGACTTGTGAAGTATAGTGTGAGACTAGTGAGAGGTGTGTGAGATGTGTGGAATAAGGTGAAGTAGTGTGTGACGTGAAGTGCAGTAGGTGAAGTGAAGAAAATAAAGTCAAGGGTTAGTAGCTAGGTGTCTAGGGGTAAGGTGTATGGTGTTAAGTGTGTGTTGGTGCATTTGAGGATAGTGTGTGTGATTGTAACAGTGCTGTGTGTGTGTTGATGCAATAATAGTATTTGTAAAGTGTTGTAATTCAATGAGTCAAGTTTCAAATAAAAGCTTTTTGTTCAGTCTTTTGTTCAACAATCTAGTGTTAGAGCTTCCGCTAACTCAACACTACCTAACACAATGCTTGTCCGTGTGCAGGAGGCGCCTGGCACCTTAAAGTGTTCACATCGTAAATGTGTACTATCGTGGGGTGGGCTAGACCCACATATCATGCAATTCATCAATGTAGCAGGTTTCACCGGATTATTCAAGGTTCCTGAGATGGAGGTGTACACACAATTTTCATAAAAGAAGAATCACACGATCACAAAATAGTGTAACAAATAATCAACTTGTATTTGATCTGTATATATGTGAGTACAATCCTCTGTATGAATCTTTACAATGAAAGAGTACAATAAACTCCTCTAATTTGATCTCCAAGAAATTTAATGATCCAATGGGGCTATGAGGCTTGATTTTGAATCGTGCTTTGATGTCTCCAAGTTGAATAAATATTTGAATGTGCTTGATTTGATGTAAGGGCTGTTGGCTTAATCTTGAACTGGATTAAAGGAGAGTCCCCACTTCGATTTGAAGAAGTAGAAATAAACATTGATGAACAATGGAATGCTAGTGGACTAAGAGATGACTCTCTATTTTGATAGAGTGTCAGTAGGGTTTTCTTTCTAAGTGTCTTCCCCCTTTTTTTTTCTTCATATGAGAAGCCTTTATTTATAGGCAACTCAATAGTATTTAATTTGGAATCTCCTCTAAGCATTTATTGAGAGTTGAATTATGAATTTAATTTGGTCTTTTATTTAATAAGAACTCTTCATATAGGTCTTTTCTTCTGACGCTGCCATTTGGCTTTCTTCATTTGATTTTGCCACGTAGCTTGATTTCATTTGATGATCGTCCACATCATCCATTGAAGATTAATTTGATCACAAATATTTTATCATGAACAATCAAATGGTTGTGAATACATCATAAAATTTTGATGTCTACAAGAGGTTGACCATGCTTTGATCACGACCTTGGTTGAGCGGTGGTGTCCAGAGATGCACATGTTCTACTTACCCCATGGAGAAATGGGTATCACCTTGCAAGATATAGAGGTGATGCTGGGACTTCCTATGGATGGGTTGCCTGTGATTAGGAGGACAGACTTGGACTGGAGTCAGCTGTGCTCAGAGTTGTTGGGCCATGAACCTCCGCCTCAAATACGCAACTCAAATAGGTCTATCTTTGTGGGGCAAGGATAAGATACAAGTGGCTTGATGCACGGCTTGCCGCTCCCCTAGTTGCAGACATCAGTGATGAATTAGTGCAGCAACATGCCCAGTACCACCTACTTGTTTGGATGGGGGCCCTGTTCTTCATGGATAAGTCGGTAGACCAGGTCTCACTCATGCCTCTACAACTCTTGAACCTAGTCAACAATGCGAGACAGTATAGCTGGGGTAGTGCAGCATTAGCCTAGCTCTACAGGCACCTTTGTAGTGCATCGAAGACGGATGTGATGCAGATTAGAGGAGCACTGTTGTTGATGCAGCTGTGGGCCTATTCAAGTTTCCCACGAATATGCCTAATTGCAAGGCTGCCTTTACCGCCAATGTAGTTAGGTCCCTTTGCCATTAGGTATGTTCATTGAGTTATCATTATTCAAGCTAAGTATCTGTTAGGATTAATTATTTATGTGTAATAGTATTTTATATTTTATGTGTAATTGAGTTAGAATGTAATGGTTCACTAATTTTGTCCACTTACATATGTATTTAGACAAATGCAATTATGCCTACCCATTAGAGAAGAGAGTTGTCCATTCAGGAATTAAGGAGATTATGAACAGTAGAAATGCCATGGATGGAATGCAGATTAGTTGATGGACACAATGTGAACATCCCCCATTGTTAAAGTTGAATAATTGTAATTAACTCTTATTATTATTACATGATGAAAATTCCCTCCTCCTCTTAATTACCCTAAACAAAAATAACTAGTAAAGATAAAATCTTCCCTAAAAAAAAATGCAATTTAAAGAGAAAGGTGTAAACTTTTCCTACTATTAGAATAAAAAACCTCTACAAAAGGGTAGTATAAGAAATAATTTTTTTTTTCTTTTTCTTTTCTCTGTCTTCTATATCAGGGTATGTAACTCACATGTTAAGAAAACTGTATGAGATTTTGAAAGAGATAAACCAGGCAAAAATGGCCAAATATCATATTTTTTCAAAATTTGTAGCAAAAAAACACTATTTTGGAAGTAATTGGTGATCTACCACTTTTTTGGTACTCGAGCTCTACAAACTCGAGTTTTAAGCAGTACTCGAGCATAGTAAACTTGAGTACCCTCTAGTTCTGCCACTGTGGCACCGTCTAACATTGCATTTGACATTAAAAAAAATCAACATGGTACTCGAGTTTCTTGGACTCGAGTACTGTGCAACTCTGGTACCCGAGTCCATTAAACTCGAGTACCATGTGGATGACAAAGTGCAAAATCATGCTGATTGATACTCGAGTTCATGAAACTCAAGAACTGTGTTAGTAGTACCCTGAGTCTATTAAACTCAAGTATCAATCTGTATGAAAGAACCCATTCTTGAGTGGAAAGCAAAATCATGCAGATTGGTACTCGAGTCCGTGAAGCTCGAGTATCAATTTGTATGGGAGACCCTTCAAGCCTTTCATGTTTTGCCCCTGAGTTGTCCACAACTTTGAGAACATCCTCATCTGAATGAAAAGTTGCTGTAAAATTGCAAAGATATTAAGCTGATTAAGGTAAGATCTTCTCTTTTTTGAAAATGCAAGTATATTTTGTTTCAATTAGTAAATAAATTGTATTGTACAAATGAAATTCACAACGTGTGGGTTTATATTTTGGTTGTAATGGTGATTGATGGAATTTGCAAAAGATTTCAAATTGTATTGTGCATTTTTGACAGATAAAGTTCATTCTAGTATAAAGTGTTGCAGGTCTACAGTCCATTAAAGTGTATATTTGGTGCTTCTGGTCTTTTTGCTGCAGGGCTGAAAGATGAACAAAAGTAAAACTGTTGGTCAATCTCAAAGGCATACTTGCTATATATATATTATACATGATAAGGGAGCATAATGCTCAAGCAAAAGGAGTTTAGAAAAAAAAAACTATAAATTTCCTACTTCTACATGCAGGTTGACTTCAAAATGTTTCCATATCTTGTATGGAAAGAGAAGCTTTTCCTTTTTACAATATTATAGTGGAAAGTGTGTATAGAGCTTCATTTTCAGAGATGATTTATCTCATGAGGCTATGCTTTATCTTGCATTGAGGAGCATTCGTAGCACACTCTTCATCTTGGGCCTTGCATTTGGTGATACATTCACATAACCAAGAGCAACCTTCAGGACTGCAAGCATCTGACTTTTAATGGCAAGCGATGTTCTACTGATGTTAGAGTCAAGGATGTGATCCCGTTCCCCCACCCCCTGAACCCCAAGCTATAAGACTTGGGGAGGTAACATCCTGCAAACAGGCAGGTATCCCAAATTATAGTTATATTAAAGAAGAAGTAGAAGTACAAAAGAATTTTAAGAACAAGAGTTAGATAACAAATACAAAACATAGACCCTCTGTCACCTTTTTAAGTGCTTCTGTAGGTAACTTCTCATCCAAAACTGAGTCATCTGGGATTTCTGTTCCCCAAGTAGCCACCCTTTTCTCCTCCAGTAGTGTAGGCATCTTTGTTTTCAGGTTCAAGGTACAATGTCAAATTAGATCATATACCACGGCATTTGAAGGAGCGATAGAACAAATTGAAAGCCAACACAAATTTGCTTTTTATTTCAAAAAGAATATTACAAGGAAAAGACACAGAAAAATCCTAAATCTAATACAAACCTTCAGTAGCTTCTTTATGAGCAATATTAGCCTTCATAAGATCTGTTGTAGCCTCAGCAGCCTCTATTCTAGCAGCACCAGTGCAATAGCTATTCCGGATTATCTACTTGCAACACTTGTAGCCCCATTGGTGATCCTTCCACCATGAACCTCATACACTTGTGTGGTTGTTAATATAAACATCTTCTTCATACTTGCTTCTGGGAAGTGCCCTCTCTTGCAAATGCAATAAAGCATGCTACATAAGCATGCAAGAAAATATAACATAGAAGACCAACTTTCTTTTGTAATTGACAATTTTACTGTCTAATACAAAAAATCAGAATTTCAAGACCAACAGCGCCAATGAAAAGTATTCATTGCCTTAGATACAAACACCAAGTTAAATAATTAATCTCACTGAAAACAACCATAGAATAGTGCAAAGAGCCAATTCATTCTGAAAATCCTAAAACATTGTACATTAGATCATAATCCCAGATCTAGATCCATTTCATTGACATTGAATTACTAAGAATTTAAACCCAAAAACAATTTGGAGCAAAATATTCTCAAGGCAAACACTCCATATGGAAGCCTATCAGACTTGACATGGTGATCAAAGAGCATGGAACAAACTCATGTCCAAAAATGCTATACATATTGCAGACCTTAATCATGCATTTCACAACTAAATGCTAAACATCAACATTGTTTAGAAACCCATGGCTCTTCATTCTAATCATCTTTTTCTCATAAAAAGTTTAAGTTTAAAAATTAAGAGAGTAAGTTGTAAAACTAAGTAAACCATTGATACACATCATACTTGCCCCTTTATGATTCTGCTGGCACGATCATATTCAACTTCTCTTTCACTCTGTCCTAGTAGAAGCTCCCTTGGAAGTTCTCCTTCAATAGCTGCGTTTCCACACTTCTCCAAGATGTCATCTTTTGTTTGGGACTTCAGCTTCTCCTTAATGACCTTATAATCCTTATAAAGCAACTTAGCTTGGGATGGAGCTGCTTGCATGTGAATGTCTTGTCCCTTATCAAATGCTTCCCATGAATGGATGTTAAGCTGCTTAAACTCCAAAGCTTCACTGCTATTCCTATATTGATTATCTCCCTATAATAAAAGAGTCAAAGAAACCAAAGTGAGATAAATACATATTATAAACTTGCAAAAACTGCACCCAATCTATTCATAATACAATATCTAATGTTCAAAGAAACTTACCCCGTAGAACTTCTCATTAGGATCTGTATATGAGAGAGGATCTTCAAGCATGGATTGGGTTTTGGGATCATAATGCGCAGAGTTGACATCAAGATTCAACAGATATTTTGCAATGTCCTCCCGAATACACAAATTCTTGAAAAATATATGCTTCAGAATAGTATTATACAACATCCAACCCACAGGTGGGAATAAATTTCTACATAGTTGTATACAAGACCAGCAAGCACAAAAAGAAAGCATTTATTTCCATCTTCCATTGAGATGGCATTAAACTAGTGGAAATAGAAGGGAGCTTCGACCTGACAATTCCTGTGCTTCCACCACCTGTTGTACGCAGTGTCAGAGCTAGGATTTGACTTCAGGGGGGGCAAAATTTATATACACTATGCATGTACATTGAAACACATACACATATTACATATATGTTGGGTAGTTGTAAAGGAATTTTTTTTTTTTGCATAAAAAAGCCATTTTCTGTTTTTTTTTTTAAGTAAAAAATCCATTTATAAATGAAAATATTTTTAGTAATTTAGTATAAACACCAAATACAACTAATGTAATTTTGTGTTATTATATAATTATCTCAAAATTTTGGTTTATTATACAAAATTTTATGGAGTAGAATAATTATTACATAAAGAATTTCTTTTAGTAAGGATCCACATAGTGAAGTGGAGAATTTACACCAAGTCCTAGCCAAAGCTAGTTGGCTATTATATGCATGCTAGGCCAGCCTCTAGCCAAAGCTACGTGGTAGTTATTTGCTCTTTAAGACTTAAGAGATGCACCTTTTTCTACCAAAAAAAAAGAGAGAAAGAGATGCAACTTTGAGATAGATATTGTCAAACCAAATACAAACTTTCTCCTTACTAAAATTTAAAAGCCACCCTACTAATTTTTTGACGGGCCAGGGGGGGCAACTGCCCCCTCTCGACCCCCCCGGCTCCGCCCTTTGTTGTATGCACATGCTTTTCAACCTTTGCGAAGTCTATTTGTTTGCTCTCATCAACCTTGGCCTCATCTATCCTTAGATCATCTTCATCATCATCCTCATTGCTGATTCCAGCTTTATCAGCTTCACCATCTTCACCATTTTGGATTCCACCATATGATAAAACATAAACTAACTAAAATTTGATTAATAGTAGAAATCTATTCTTGTTTTACAAATTGTAGGCCTATTTAAAGGCTCCATAAAAAAATAAAAATTCACATAAAAACATTACTAAACAAGTCCTAAATGATATCATACCGTAAAATGACCCTAATTTGACCCAGAAAGCCTTAGAAACACTTAAAATGAAACGAGGGAAATACAAAAATTACAAATAATAAAAATAGACTCCTACAATCTGTCATACATCACAAACACACACACATATTAGGAAATAAATAATAATAATTACAGTAAAACTGGCATATAAAAGTCATAAAACACTTCAATGCTTAATAATAACAATTACAGTAAAACTGGCATATATATATGTCATAAAACACTTCAATGCTTACCTCACGAAGAGATCTTGAGAGGTCCTCCATTGTCAATATTAGGCGCTTATCCTGTTCCCAAGAAAAACTTAGGCAAGCCAGCAATAATCATGATATAAAGGCAAATGAACACAAAGAGTGCATGCAGAACACATTTTGCTGCTTATTTCTTTTGTCCTTTACAACTGTTTCCTGTCTTGCCTTGCATTGCCTATATTAGATGTCATACAAGGTTAAACATCAAATAACAAACTAGAAAAGCAACTGCCAAGGACTGGAATTTCAAGTTGTTAGTATTGAGGATGACCTATAGCTCTTCCATGAAAAAATTTTAGGATCAAATTGACATCTAAATTGGATCCAAACTAACACAGAAAACTGTTAGAAAACACACACATTCAAAGCCAGATATACATCATCTATGTCACGAAGCTTATATTCCTTCACACACCCATACGAGGTCTAAGTTGGGTCACCAATTGGTTTTTGTTATCTGATTACGGCTAACATATACTTAAACTTTCAAAAGTTTAATTTTAATTTTTTAATAAAATAATATTCACCACCCATTTTAGTTCAAGGATGTGCTATTTGTCAATTAGTATGTAGATATTCAATGTAGACATTGAAATAGCTGATCGAAGTATAAGAAGCCAAGCATGTAGTAGATAAAGCATCTAAATAGTAAGCCTAACTCCACTTTACATCTTTGAAATTACTGGTGTTTTAACACTTGTTGCATTCCAGTTTGTATTCCCAAATCGTAGAAAAGGATCATATTTTTTTTTTTGTTTTTGAGTTTGAAAACATATATTGGTGTACCGTGTATCTACATGTATGTGCATGAATGTATCTATATGATGAAATGGTATAAGAAGAGTTGAGTAGCATACTGAAGAGCATCACTTGCAACCTCAAATACAAACTTTTGCGTAGCAACAGCTACCAGCCTAATTCTGCAAAAATAAAAGCCAAATAAAATTTAATCAGACAAGATAGATATAACATTAAAAGAAAAACCCAAAAACATATATAAATATACCACCAAAATCCATTCTTTTTTAATGTCTTCAGCCAGATTTGAACTTCTCTTTATTTGTATGTTACTCATATTTAGAAGAAATTGAACCCACCTCCTCAACCTAAGCTTTAACCAAAACCAAAGTTATAAGAACTTTGAAAGCACACCCCTTAGTTAATTCCCATTAAAATTTGGAATCAAGTACTAAATTTAAAAAAGGAAAACCAACAAACACTGACAATATTTATCCAAGATCCTACGTACCTGATAGCAAGTGGACCTGGGGGTAGTGCCTGGTGTGGATGCCTCATCATATGACATATGTGTGGAAACCTCGCCCGCACCCTCAACTGCACTAACAGCAGTGCACCGCCAATTTGCTAGGCTGTCTTCGCTGATGCCTTACAGAGTTGTCTATATAGCACTACCCTAACTATAATTCTTTCTGTTGCTGATTGGATTGAAAAATTGTAGATATATGACTGAGAGCCGTTCGCCAGACTTGTCCATAAACTACATACTACCCAACATTTGGAGTATGTAAAACCGAGCATACTGCTGCACACACATCTCAGTGGTGTCAGCAGGGAGAGGGTTGCTAAACTGCACCTCGAGCCATTTGGCTTTTATCTTCAGCCCTTTCGTCACTGCAGTGTTCTTACCATGACCACTGGTTTGTCCGGTGGACTTGGAGTACCTAGCAATTCGATGCAGAAGTCACACCAATTGTCCATATGGGTAAATCCCACCACTGGCAAGCCATGTACAGGTACCCTCATTATGACCTCTATGTCTTGTAGCGTGATGGTCATATCACCGTGGGGCAAGTTGAATGAGTGCATCTCTGGCTGCCATCTCTCCACTAAGGCCGTGATCAGTGCATGGTCAAGGTCCATATGTGGGACCCGAAGTAGCCCATCTAACCCTGGAACTATGATATAAGTGGCAATCCGTGGATCTAACCCACCTTCAAACAGACCTTTCTCTCGGTGACCATAAGTTAGTACACCTAGCACTTCCTGCAAACACAGCAGCTTAGTATTAACAATAGCATTCACTAAGCATGTAATAATTACACTTCAAACTTAAATGTCAAAAATCTTTCTACGATTTTGGACAAGTGCATACCTCGCTTGCCAAAGGATCATCCCAAAGCAAACTTGAACGATGCACGGTCTGCCTTGTCAAGACAGTCCCTATAGAGGGTCCCACTCGATGTGGGTCCACATCTGGCATAAATTAAATGTGATTTATGGCCCATTAAGTGACTATTGGCCCATTAGGTCAAATGCAAAGCATAAACATTCTAATTCTCTTTTTAAGGAGCATGACAGATTCTAAATTCTAATTCCCTTTTTAAGGAGCATGCCCAAGGCCTAACCTTTTAGATCTTTTTTTTTTTTTTTTAATATCGTCCTAATCAGATTTGAAAGCATATTCATCAAATACCCATAAGCATTCAGTTTATATATATACATACATACACACACATATATATACACACACAAAGAAAGGAGACACATTTTATGGCCTCAGAAGCAAATAAAATATTTACTCATGCCCAAGCCACTTGCATTAGATATTAAAATGAACAAATACAAATATATTTTCTTTTCTCAAGTAATTAATCCCTCAAAATATTTTTTAAAATAAATGGCTTAATGTGTGTCTAACCGAACCCTTTTTAAATAAGAAATATTAGGTTCATAACCCTTTCACAATAAATTATGATTGGAAAATTATTATTTGCTCTTGATTTGAATCAACAACTTAAATTTACTCTTTTTTTTTTTTTTTTTTTTTTTTTGCCAATGTATAACAATCTAACAAGTAAATTAGTAGTCATGTATGATGGTTTTAATGATTATAATTTAGGAAATACTGCATTGGTCTTAAGTTACAATAACAAGAGAACCAAATTATAAACACAGTATCAATAATCAAGATGTGCCTATCAAAAAAAAAAAAAAAAAATCAAGATGGGTTTCAAATTTTTATCAAAAAAGAAAAAAAAGATGGGTTTCAACCAAAAAAAAAAAAAAAAATCAAGATGGATTAACATTTAAAAAATAATAATCAAGATGAATTGTTATATCTGGAGGCAGAAAAATTTCATAGAATTTAAGAAGTAATCAAACTATAACAATAGAAGATTTAAAGAAGAATAAAAACCCAATGAAAAAGAGATTCACATAAACTGATTGGTCTATACTAAACAGAAATGCAAGCAACACAAGGAAACAAGAAAACAAAGCAAAGAAATTGAGAGAGTTTAACAGAATTAGAAAAGTGTTTCCTTGATTCTAATACAAGATCAATATATAGATACATAACTGATTCTGTAAACAAAACAATAGTTTATGTTTGTGATTTGTATTTCTTTTTTTTTCTTCAGCACATCATCAACCAATGACCGATTAGCAAGATTCTACAAGTCAAATAAGAGTTTGAAATGATAAATCAAGTTTTGCTATCAGTCACCAGAAAGAAAAAAAAATTACCAAAATGTTAATCTTTGAGTGCATGGTCACCGACGAGAGGAGAGTTCTTGTTTTCTACCGCCGATGAGATGTGCTTGTCACCATTGGAGTGAGTGTGAGGTCGCTGACGAGAGGAGAGTTCTTGATTTCTGCCATCGATGAGATGGGCTTGTCTCCGGTGGAGTGAGGGTTTGGGATTTGTACGTTTGGGTGTGAAGGAGAGTGAGAGTGTGTTCAGGTAAGTGAGTGAGAAATGAGAGTGACAAATAAAATTTGAATCTTTTGTGTACTTAGACGTACTATAGTGATACTCGATTTTAAGGGACTCGGGTACTTCTAAGACAATACTCGAGTCCACCGCACTCAAGTATTAATTTGTAAGATTTTGCCATCATATCCGAGACATACTTGAGTTTAGGGAACTCTGGTACTACACTAATGCAGTACTCGAGCTTATCAAACTCGAGTATTATGTGGCATTTTTTAATGCTAGATCAGCTTGGGACACGGTGGTAGAACTGGTAGGTACTCGAGTTTACTTAACTCGAGTACCAATTTACTTAACTCGAGTACTAAATGGTACTCGAGTTTGAGAAACTCCAGTACTAGAAAAGTGGTACATCACAATTTAATTCCAAAATAGTGCTAAATTGACAATAATTTCAGACAAAGGTGGTATTTGGCCATTTTGGTTGATAAACCAAGGAAAGATTCTGTAAATTCGTATACAGAGAGAACTTTATCTCCGACTATGGACAACTTCTTACAGGAGCAGTTGTAGCTGTTTACCAAATTGGGATTGTGCTTCAAAAGCTGTATGAGTGATAACAACCCATGAGTCCTGTGGATTTTTCACTAGTGCAAAGAAATTGGTAATTTCCTATCTTAGGATGATGCTGAAAAGTGAAAACATAAATAACATTACATGAGGAAAAGATATGTTTGAAATTTGTATCTTAGGTCTTTAATTTCTTCTTTAGGTTATCGTCACATTCCTTGATGTAGTAAATCCAAATTACATTTTAAATATGCACCCTGGAGATAATATACTTATTGTTTGTCATATTTGGGTTTAGGGACAGTGTAGTTGCCTCTTAGAGGTTGAGTGATGGAGTTTGACACCGGTATACCAATTTGATGCAGTCATTTCCAGGGTGGGAGTTAGGCATGTTTGATTTTTGATACTCTTAACACAAGTGGAGGTAGGGATGAATTGTGTTGGAGGCTAACAAAGGAATAGAATGTCTGTGGTTTATTCCTTCTACGAAGCATGATAATAGGGACTATAGGTGTGAGGAATCCTAAAAGAGTATATTGAGTTAAAAGGTCCTAAAAGCTTTTTATTGTTTATTTATTTATTTTTGCGTGGACATGTGCTCGGTAAAATTTTGATGGTTGAGAATCTGAGGGAGGAGAAATTATTGTAGCCTGGTGCTGGTGTGCTGCCTGCGCAAGGGTAGTGATGCAATAGTAGCTCATCTCCTACAATATTGTATCTTGGTGGGAGACTTTTGGTCACTATTGTTATCCTTGTTTGGCATGCATTGGTGATGCCTAGAATGGTGGTGTTCATACTTGTGTTGAAGGTTTGGCTATCATGAGAGTTGTAAGGTCTAGAAAACTATTCTCCTGTTTTATGTTAGAGAGAAATGCTCAAACTTTCAATGATGAACTAAATCAAAAAGATCCCTTCTTGAGTGGTTTTCTTTGTTTGCATTGCTGCTATGGGGAAATGCTTGACAATTAACAATTTACAAAAAAGGAAGATTTGGATATGGGATTGGTGTTATATGTGCAAGAGTAATGGTGAATCGGTGGACCATCTTGTTCTTCATTGTTCGGTTGCTATGGATTTGTGGTCTATGGTCTTGTGTTTATTTGGAGTAAGTTGGGTTATGCAGCAGTCTGTTGTGGTGCACCTAGCCTACTGGCAAGGCAGTCTTGGTTGTCATCGAAATGGTCATATATGGTTATTTGTCCCCCATTGTTTAATATGGTGTCTTTGGAGGGAAAGAAATAATAGGTGTCTTGAAAATAATGAGAGATCCATACCGGATCTCAAGTTATTTTTCTTTAAAACGTTATTGGATTGGTTGGTTGCTTTGCAAAACTAATCATTCACCTCTTTCCTTTATTTTCTTGATTCTTGTAACTTTTGCACTTGATTGTTAACCCCTGTACACTTCCTGTGTACTAGGGTGTCTTTTTTTTATATCAATAAAACTTATTACTTATCAAAAAAAGAGTGAGCAAGTTTAACACCCACTGAGTGTACCAATGAAGAGAAAAAAAATTCTATACTCTACTACACTAGTTTAAGTTGAAGGTCGAAGTATGACTAAGACATATACCTACATACATTAATGTAAACAGATATTTAAAACAAATATTTGATCTTTTGCAATATAGATCCAGAATATATAAATTGGTTCATTAATAATGATTTTTTAAGTATCCAAAATAGTTTGAAGAACGCATTGTTGAGCAATAAGGTTCTATTTTTGTGCATTATAAGTATATCTTCAATGATTATGTATTTATGTAAACTTAAAAGGCTTATTTCCTAATGTAGGTACTCAAATCCTTGTTTGTTGTTGCCTTCATTAAATCATCTGCACTATGCCATTTCTCACTACCTCACTTTGCTTCCCCCACCTTCCCATGGTTTTTTTCGTCTTTGTAGCTCCTCCGTCGTTAATCTTGAACTTCTCCTTAAAGTTACAATTGTTCATGCCCGCAGTTGATGGTCTTCTAGCTTATTGTGAAAGCATTCATTTCTTCTTCCATCTTTTGTTATGTTGCTACTTATCTACTCAGTGTCACCATTGATCACCCTTCTATCCTCTGAAAATGAATTTAATTGCTTTTATCAGTTAGAATTTTATACTTGATCTCACTTGGAGTTAGAATCCTTGGTATACATGGTGTTGGTGATCATAAGTTGCCTTAGGCAGCTTTAAGGAGTTTTGAGTTGAAGTTAAAACTTGCTTCATGGTTTTGAGAGATATTGGGAGTAGATCTTGTTAGGATTAGTGCTCTTAAATCCTATTGTATGATGTTATGTATGATATTATGTATGACATTATGTATGACTTAATATTGTGGTTAATAGAGTTGTTTTATTTTTATCTAAAATAATGGTAGTATGAATATTTGGACTTTATCATATAGTCCATGAGATACATAGTATGTGATTTAATCACAGAAGATATAAATCACAAGTTCTTTGTAATCTCAGAATTTATAGTTCGTAGTCGGTAATGAAATTGGGCATTTCATCTGCGAAGACTATACCGTATCAACTAAGATGATTTGTCTTGATCATGGAAGTGGAGACTTTTAGTTGATATGTTGATATGTTTTAAGAGTTAAGACATATTGAACTGAACCCAACGACTGTCAAATGAATAATAAATCTCATGACTTTTATTTGCATGAACTCTTAATCCTAAGAGAATAATGGACCTGATCATGATGTGTAGGTTGCTTTGACATATCAGGAATAAGATCTAAAGTAACGATCAAAACCTCAGTATGTTGGGCAGTCACATTTAGTGTTGATAGAACATATATTCTCAAGATGGAATTCATAATCTCTTAACGGAGATATAAAATATTCACTGGAGATATAAAATATTCCCTTGAGATAAGTTTAATGGGTTTGGTTATTCAGAGAGTTAGGCCTAACTACTTTGGTAAGAAGTTACCAAAGTATATATTTATGAAATTGGATTTCATAAATATATAATGAATAACTTTAAAGAATTAAATCGGGTACTCAAGGATAAGATGTAGTAATTTTCAAAGTGGCAGTCTATATTTATAACTTTGTATTACTATGAACATTTTATGAAAGGGTTGCGTGTATAATAAAGTCTTGGGATATAATTTATTAATAAGGTCTAGAGTGCAATTATATTTATATAGTGGTATTAAATATAATTAATGGTAACTTTGGACTTGTTAAGAGTTGACGGAAAAACCCAAAGCTCATTGGAGCTAGTGTCTTATTGGTCCCTTTTGGTCCTACTCCAAGCCACACATTAAAACCCAATTGGAAAGGCCCAATAGGCCGACCCAATTAGATAATCAGTTATTTATAAAGGGAGAAACATACAGAATTTTTTTTTATGAAAAGAAGCGTAGAAAAAAAGAAAAAGAGAGAATGTGAGACACATTTTCATTCTCCCTTTGGAAACTGATTGAGAGACCACATATCTTGGGTGTAAAGTGGAATTGAAGTGAAGATTAAAAGTGTTCTCAAGTGCTTCTAATATTTGTTTTGAATTTCTCTACACCAAGGTACGCTATCTTGTTCTTAAATTTTGAAATTTACATAGTGCATGTTGTCAATCATGAATGAAATAGATCTTTATTTATTGCTTCCACTGTGTGTTTTGTATGAGATACAAAACCAGATTTTTATCCAACAATTGGTATCAGAGCCAGGTTTTCATATCATGATTGTATAATGTGTGATTGAATTTTAGAATTTAAGAAAACTATTATCTTTGTGTTACAATTTTCTGCATCAAGTTATGGTGTTATGTCATGTTTTTTAATTTCCATGAAACCCGTGTGTATATATTGCAAGTGAGATTGAATGAACATTTGGGGTGCCGTGCCTTACAGTGAGTGCGGATGGCAAATGGTGGTTACAAAACAGTTATTCTACCATAAAGCATTAACCACTTAGGCTTAATTGCACCTTTTGGATTATATATGCATGGCTTGGTTTGCATGGCTTGCATGGATGGTTTGTACCATTTGGCATGCATGGCTTGAATTAAATTGTATGACTTGACTTTTATATATACACCAAGTACTTGTCATTTGCCATGGAAAAGTTGAATCTGTACATGAAGGATTTCAACTTTCTAAAAGTTATATATATATATATATATATATATAAAATATAATATAGTTTTATAAATATATATGAGTTTACGTTATGTTATATATATATTTATATATATTAATGTTAGGATTTTGAAATTTATTCCTAATGAGATTAGGATTATGTTTTTCACGTGTCTAGCATTATTATGGTTCTTGACCTTAAAAACCTTTAATTTAAAATATCTAGTGGAAGAGAGATATAAGGGTTGGATCTCACGGCCTCCATTATCGATTCATAATAATGTAGGTAAACACCTCGTCTTGGCGTATATGCCTCGCGATCCCAAAGGAGGGTGTTTACTTCATAGTACTACAAGATTGAACTTACTCGTTTAAAATAGTGTGGACAAACACCTCATCTTGGCGTATATGCCTCGCGATCCCAAAGGAGGGTGGTTTGTTCCATGGTACTACAAGTTTAAACACTATAAAAGGGAGATGAAATGTGGCTACACATGACTCTAGAAAATAGTGTACACTAGACTAAGTGTAATGTTAACCTCCCAAAGGAGTTATGTCATTATTACTTAGAGGTTAAAATTAATACGGCATATTGTTAGCGTTTGATAAGAGTTATCATGATAGCACTAATAATGAGAATAGTTCTCAACCAATTAATGTGTTTATAATAAACTTGCTACCAAGGAATTATAGACATGGATTGGGTTGTCATTGCATATATTATTTTATGGTTTTATTAAGGTTCCATATTATATGCTTATATGCTAAATTAATAATGTCCAGTTTACTTATTTACTTATTATATTCATGTTTATTATTTTCAGATTTAAATCATGGCATCATTTAGTCCACTTGTTGTTATTCTTAACCAAAACAAACTGATTGAATCCAACTATGTTGACTGGAAAAGGAATTTGGATATTGTTCTTATTGCTAAAGAGCACAAATATGTGCTTACTCAATCATGTCCTACCTTTCCTTCATTAGATGCTCTTCTTGAGGAAAAATAGTGATACGATCGTTGGCAAAAATCTAATGAAATGGCCAAGTGCTACATCCTAGCATCTATCTCAAATGTTTTGCATCATCAAATGCAAGATGTAGAACTAGCTTTGGACATCATGTTAAGTCTGAAGGAGATGTTTGGTGGGCAAGGCCGTTCTGCAAGGCAAGAAACCATGAGGCAAATTTATAATACCAAAATGGCTGCAGGAAGTTCAGTGAGGGAGCATTCTCTTAGGATGATTGCTAATCTGAACACATTAGAAGTTTTAGGTGCCAACATTGATGGAGAATCCCAAATGGATATGATGCTCCAATCACTACCGGAATCATTCAAGGAATTTAGACTCAATTATAATATGAACAAAAAGATTTATTCTTTGTGTGAATTAATTAATGAGTTAGTGGTGGCGGAAGGCATCCTTGATACTTCTAGTGTTGAAGCCAATGTGGGTGAAGTTTCTACTTCTCAACCTAAGTCGAAAGGCAATGGTAAGAAGAAGAAGAAGGACTTCACTAAGAAAGATGGTAAACAAATTGCCTTAGGGGTTGCCGACAAAGGAAAAAAAAACCAAAGGAAAGTGTTTCCATTGTGGTGAGAAAAGACATTGGAAGAGGAATTGTCCAATATTCAAGGCTGCCAAGAATAAGGGTAATAAAAGTTCCTTTTTTCTTGAAATATGTTTGGTACAGAATCCAATGGATTTTTGGTGTGTGGATTCAGGCTGTACTGATCATATCTGCAATTCTTTTCAGGGGTTCCAAGAGACCAGAAAGTTGAATGAGGGAGAACTATTTCTTACTTTGGCTGATGGGAGCAGGATTCTGGTTGTAGCTGTTGGAGTGTTTAATTTATGCTTTAAGTCTAGAGTTTTAATATTGGAAGACTATTTGTATGTACCTAATATTCGTAGGAATTTGATTTCTACAACTTACTTAGTTAAACATGGGTATTGTGTTATCCTTAAAGACAATGTTGTAATAAAAAAGGATAAAATGTTTATCTATTCTGGCAATAATGTGGATGGTCTTTATATTTTAACTCCTAACATGCATGAATTATACAATTTTGAAATAGATAGTAGCTCTCATGTAAAATCATTAAAGAGAAAGTTTCATTCTACTAGTGATGCATATCTATGGCACTTGCGTTTGGGTCATATTAATTCAAATGAGATTTAAAGACTAATCAAAGATGGACTTTTACAGCCCATGGACTTTGATAGATTTCCTGTTTGCGAATCTTGTTTGGAAAGTAAAATGATCAAACGACCTTTTAATGCAAAAGGTAGAAGAGCTTAAGAGTTACTTGAATTAGTTCATACAGATGTATGTGGTCCTATGTCAACCCAACCAAAAGGAGGTTATGAATTTTTCATCACTTTTACGGATGATTACTTAAGATATGGTTATGTGTACCTAATGAGACGGAAGTCCGAAACTTTTGAAAAGTTCAAAGAGTTTAGGGCTGAAGTTGAAAATCAATTGGGTAAAAGCATAAAGGCCATTCGATCTGGTCGAGGTGGCGAATACCTTCTTAGGGATTTCAAGGATTACCTAATTCAAAATGGGATTGTCTTCCAATTGACTGCATTTGGAATTCTCCAACAAAATGGTGTAGCGGAAAGAAGGAATAGGACTCTTTTGGAAATGGTTAGGTCCATGATGAGTTACTCAACTTTACCAGTTTCTTTTTGGGAATATGCACTAAGAACTGCTATGCATGTTTTGAATTTAGTTCCATCAAAATCTGCTCCTAACACACCTAAGGAATTGTGGAGTGGGCGCAAGCTTAGTATGAAATATCTCCACATTTAGGGATGTCTAGCATATGTGTTGAAAGGGAAGTCTAATAAGTTGGAAGCTAAAACGGATGTATGCATGTTTTTAGGGTATTCAAAAGAAACTAAGGGATATTTATTATATAATCATAAGGATAACAAAGTGTTTGTTAACACCCATGCCAAATTTTTGGAAGATGATTATATGAATAATTTTAATTCTAGAAGTAAAGTTGTATTGGTTGAAATAGATGAACCTGTAGTTGAACAACCAATGGATGAAACTAGGGATGATGTGACTGTATTAGATACACCACAAGATATTACTCATGAGATGTCTAGTACACAGATGCCTCGTCGTAGTGGGAGAATTATTCGGCCTTCTATGAGATTTAGAGGTTTGGGAGAAACTTATGTAGTTATCGAAGAAGAGGCTGAATCAGATCTCTACACTTATGAAGAGGCAATGAATGATATAGATGCACATCATTGGGTTCTAGTTATGAAATCTAAATTGGATTCTATGTATTCCAATCATGTATGGAATCTTGTAAAGGCGCCTAACGGCATTAAACCTGTTGGTTATAAATGGGTTTACAAGAGGAAGAGAGGGACAGATGGAAATGTTGAAACCTTTAAAGCAAGACTAGTGGCGAAAGGGTATAAACAAAAGGAAGGTATTGATTATGATGAAACTTTTTCGCTAGTAGCCATGCTTAAATCTATCGAAATTCTCTTATCCATTGCTGCCCATTATAATTATGAGATTTGGCAAATGGATGTCAAGACTGTATTTCTTAATGGCAATCTTGAAGAAGAAATATACATGTTACAACCGGAAGGTTTCATAGCAAAGAACCAAGAGTATATGATATGCAAGTTGAATAGGTCCATTAATGGACTTAAGCAAGCATCTAGGTCATGGAATATCAGGTTTGATCAAGCAATCAAATCATTTGGTTTTGAACAAAATCTTGATGAACCATGTGTGTACAAAAGACATCGAGACAAAGTAGTAATGTTCCTAGTGCTTTATGTTGATGATATTCTACTCATTGGAAATGATGTATGAGTAATGTCATCGGTTAAAGTTTGATTGTCAAGCCAATTTGATATGAAGGACTTGAGTGAGACTAACTTTGTTCTAGGGATTAAGCTTTGGTGAGATCGCAAGAATAAGATGTTAGGCTTATCACAAGCTGGATATATAGATAAGGTTCTAGAACGGTTTAGCATGCAAAACTCCAAGAAAGGATTGCTTCCTTTTAGACATGGAGTTCCTCTGTCTAATGACCAAAGGCCTAAGACTCAAGAGAAAGAAAATATGATGAGACAAGTTCCTTATGCTTCTGCAGTGGGAAGTCTCATGTATGCCATGCTTTGTACTAGACCAGACATTTGTTATTCAATTGGCTTGGTTAGCCGATATCAATCAAATCCAGGACCAAAACATTGGCAAGTTGTAAAGCATATTCTTAAGTATCTTAGAAGAACGAGAAATTATATGCTTGTTTACCATTGTGAGGATTTGATTCCCATTGGCTATACAGATTCAGATTTTCAATCGGATCTAGATTTCAAAAAATCCACTTCAGGATGTGTTTTCACCTTGGGAGGTGGAGCCATAAATTGGAGGAGTGTTAAGCAATCTTGTATTGCGGACTCCACCATGGAAGCGGAGTATGTTGCTGCTTATGAAGCAGCAAAGGAGGCTGTTTGGTTCAAGAAATTCCTTTCTGATCTTGGTGTTGTAAGAATGGAGCAAGTTCCTATCACATTGTTTTGCAACAATAGTGGAGCGGTTGCACAATCCAAGGATCCAAGGAATCACAAGAAAGGGAAGCACATTGAGAGGAAGTACCACATCATTCGAGACATTGTTGCTCATGGAGATGTTGTGGTAGCAAAGATTGAAAGTGCAAATAATCTAGCAGATCCTTTTACTAAAGTCTTGCCTTAAAGGGCTTTCGAGTCACATTTGGAGGAAATGAGAGTTGGATTAGTGCACAATAGTCTTTAGAGCAACTGGAAGATTTTTAGGATTAATGCCCTTAAATCCTATTGTATGATGTTATGTATGATATTATGTATGACATGATGTATGACACGATGTATGACTTAATATTGTGGTTAATAGAGTTGTTTTTATTTTTATCTAAAATAATAGTAGCATGAATATTTGGACATTATCATATAGTCCATGAGATGCATAGTATGTGATTTATGTAATTTAATCACAGAATATATAAATCACAAGTTCTTTGTAAACTCAGAATTTATAGTTCGTAGTCGGTGATGAAATTGGGGATTTCATCTACGAAGACTATAACGTATCAACTAAGATGATTTGTCTTGATCATGAAAGTGGAGACTTCTAGTTGATATGTTGATATGTTTTAAGAGTTAAGACATATTGAACTAGACCTCTGTGAGATTTATTATTCTCCTAACGATTGTCAAATGAATAATAAATATTACGACTTTTATTTGCATGAACTCTTAATCATGAGAGAATAATGGATCTGATCATGATGTGTAGGTTGCTTTGATATATCAGGAGTGAGATCTAAAGTAGCGGTCAAAACCTCAGTATGTTGGGCAGTCACATTTAGTGTTGATGGAACATATATTCTCAAGATGGAATTTATAATCTCTTAACTGAGATATAAAATATTTTCTTGAGATAAGTTTAATGGGTTTGGTTATTCAGAGAGTTAGGTCTAACCACTTTGGTAAGAAGTTACCAAAGTATATATTTATGAAATTGGATTTCATAAATATATGATGAATAACTTTAGAGGATTAAACCGGGTACTTAAGGAGAAGATGTAGTAATTTTCAAAGTGGCAGTCTGTATTTATGATTTTGTATTACTATGAATATTTTATGAAGGGGTTGTGTGTATAATAAAGTCTTGGGATATAATTTATTAATAAGGCCTAGAGTGCAATTATATTTATACAGTGATATTAAATATAATTAATGGTAACTTTGGACTTGTCAAGAGTTGACGGAAAAACTTAAGGCCCATTGAAACTAGTGTCTTATTGGTCCCTTTTGGTCCCACTCCAAGTCACACACTAAAACCCAATTGGAAAGGTCCAATAGGCCGACACAATTAGATAATCTGTTATTTATAAAGGAAGAAACATACATAATTTTTTTTATGAAAAGAAGCGTAGAGAAAAAGAAAAAGAGAGAGTGTGAGACACACTTTCATTCTCCCTTTAGAAACTGATTGAGAGACCACACATCTTGGGCGTAAAGTGGAAGTGGAGTAAAGATTAAAAGTATTCCCAAGTGTTTCAAATCTTTGTTTTGAATTTCTCTACACCAAGGTACGCTATCTTGTTCTTAAATTCTGAAATTTACATAGTGCATGTTGTCAATCATGAATGAAATAGATCCTTGTTTGTTGTTTCCGCTGTGTGTTTTGTATGAGATACAAAACCAGATTTTTATCCCACATATCTTTCCTTTGAGGAGCATTTAGTAGTTAAAACTCCATGAAGAGTGGCTTTTTTCAATTGTACAGCTACATTGTGAAGATTTCAACAATTGAAAACCTTAGCAAAAGGAGAATTGTTGGGATTAGTGTTGCATGTGCAAAAATGGTGGGGAGACAATGGATCATATTTGTCTTCGTTGTAATATAGCTAGAGCTCTTTGTTCTTTTCTGTTTTGTTTGTTCGGGGTTAGGAAAATCCAATATAAACAAAAACATTTCTTAATTCTTAACTTTACTAATTTTAATTTTATTTGCATTCATCTTGACTTCTACCTAAAAGAAAAAGAAGCTATCCTCTGATTTTGTAGGGCCAACAAAAAGAAGCTATTGTCTGATTTTGTAGCTTCTCTACTCACTATTGGAAACTAATTTAAATTTGACGGGTTATCTTCTTCACAAGCTCACAAGATATCTGAACTTTTGTACCACTGATCCAGTTCTTTAATATGCACATGGAAGTCACTGTGTTGATTGCGTCTTGGTTGTCTCATTTGACATTGGGTTTCTTTGCTGCTAACTTAATTGCTTAGTTATCATCTTTGGAAATTCTGCTTGGGATAATACTTATAAAACAAAATTCTGCTTGAGATTACATGGGAAAACATTTTGATAAAATGGGTAAATTGCAATCATGGGGGTAGGTGGACTGGGCCAAAGAGCAAAAATTGTCATTGCAGAGATTATTTTTATCATGATGGGTTTCTTTTATTGTTTCTGATTCTGATTCTCAAATATAAAACTTGCTTGCTTGCTTATATTGTATTAATTCGTTGTGAATTTCTGTTAACAGTGTATGATGGTTTTGATTTTATATGCATTTATTTATCATGCAAGTAATGGTCACTAGTTTTGAGTTAACCAGTTTTCCATACCCCTATATGTTGTTATTCTTCTCTACTGCACTCAACTTTCACTCTTGGAGCTTCTTTTATAGTACATTAATGTCTTTGATGTGCTGTTATTATTGGGCTAGAGCTAAGTAGATGTTTTTGTCTAATGCGGCCACTGATATAAGTTCACTAATGAGCATTTGTCGAAACTACATGTTTGCTAGGTGGACTAGGCCAAAGAGCATCGCACAGCATGCTGCACACGTCCTTGCTGCGTACTGGACATTGCTGTCTACACCACAGGCAGAGTAGGTACTCAGTTAACTTATGTCCTCAATATTGTTTTAGATTCTGACGAAGATACCAGCTATTTTGATATGTTTTCTGGTCATGTCATTGCTTGGTATCAATGCTTGGTGTTGTTTATTTTGCTAACATAGCCAACTTCGAGATAGCGAGACCAAGGCTTTTTTGAAAACAAGTCAAAAAATGTATTCAAGTGTAGAAATAAGCTGTTAGCATTTTGGAATTTGCAACACGAGCTATCACCTATTGCCTTTTGAGATTATGTCGTTTCATTTAAGATGTTGATGAACTGAATTGGTTATGAATCTATAGAATTGAGTGATTGAAGTATGGTGTAGCTGACGTGGGAATTTGCACTCATAAGTTGACATGCCAGAGAGATATCGTGAATAAGATCATTAATGCACTTTGATTTCACTGAAGTCATTTCTTGTTAGAGCTCTAGGTTTAAGGTGGTTAGTTTTTGTGGAATGGTACAATCTGATTGGATTTCAGTATTAAGACTGCAAAAATCTGGATGATGGTAAGCTGCCAGACATGAGAGCTTCTTCTTCTTCATCTCTTTTATTTATTTTATTTCTCAAGAGGAGGCTGATTTGAATGTTCTATCTACTGTGATAATGAAAGTTACAAGAGAACTAGAGGATGCTTGGTGGGGGGAGTGAATCACTTGAACAAATTTGTGACAGATGTCATTATTTTCTGTCTAAATGTGATTTCATTTGGAATGAGTGTGTCATATGTTAAACTTGGAAGAAGCGAAATTAAATGAAAAATATCAACTCTCTATAGCCAGGCTAATGCAGTCTGATATGGTGGAGAGATGATAGTAACTTAGATAAAACACCGCAAAGTGCCTGGTGTTTGTAGAACTAGTCCTTGAATAAGATCCAGAACACCGCAATAATCTAAATTACGTTTTCAGAATAGTGTAGCGTTTGGTTAGAACTTAGGGATCTCTTTGTTGCAGATGCATCCATCCCTTTTTTTAAACTGGTGCCATTGCCAACTAATTTGAATATTGTTGATATGATTTACCCACATGTGTCTATGATTAATGGAACCATGCATAGCTGCGTGTCTATGATTTACCCACACCTTGGCTCCTTGCCTCTCGCAACATGTAGATAACCAAATTGAAATCCTTCTTCTTGTATAGAGCAATGCAAACTGCATGGTGATTGACTCTGCCCTTTGTACCTAATTCTTGATAATTAGACATTCTAATGTGCATGACAAATGACTGAACTTTTATGGTAGACGTTTATAGTTCATCAACCAAAAACAACTTTGTTGCAAGCTTCTAGTATTGCTATCAAATGTTGAAACACCAATGTAACACACACACACACACACACAAAGGTATATAAAGAATTTGAATAATGTTCAATATTCACCTAGTGTGAGTACCAATCTATTGATACTATTTTTGCTAAAAGAACTCACGTTTCGTTATAATACATTATGAATGGAAATTATCTGCCAAGACATTTAAAACATGCCAACTTTATAATACGTTATGTGCTGTATAAGGACATTAATATAATGTTTTTACATACTTGTTTATATGGTTTTATAAATTTCAGAAATTTGTGGAAGTTGATAATTTATTTGATTTCGGCTGTCCACTTATGTAGATTGTATGGGAGCTGTACATGCATTTGCTAGGCTCCTTGCCTGTGTATTGCACAGCCGGCCAGCATATTTGGAGGGTCGAGGTGCCATTGATATATTTTTGGATAGTGAAGGGGCATCATCTTGAGCGTGTCTTCCGTTAGTTTGAGATGAAGCAACCGCATCCAGAGTTCGTGGATACGTCGAGCGACCTTCACAGGATATTCCTCCAAGGTAAATGGGACAAGGACTGGGCGGTAGAACATGCTGTCCATATTCAGCAATAGAGCAACCGAGAGCAACTTGTTCACACTGCCCCTCTCCTGGACGGTGATACGACGTATCTTGTTGAGTACATGAGGTGGTACAACGTCAGCACAAGGCGGTACATAACACTAAAGTCTACGTACTAGGATATCATGGTAAGGCAACAATTCCTTCCCCTTTTACAGTTTTGCAACATGCGTGAGTTGAAAGCGTGACTTACAAATTGTGAGTTAAAAGCGTGAGTTGTACCATTTATTTTAGTATGTAAACCACCCTTTAATCTGTTTGTTGTGCCTACATTTTATTAATAGTTAGAGGCAACAATTCCTTCCCCTTTTACAGTTTTGCAACATGCGTGAGTTGCTGCATGCAGTCCAAGAGCAACCCACAAAGCCTATTAATGAAATTACTACTTTAAACAATGATAAAGATATTTCAGATTTCTAAAATTCAAGCAATGATGATTTCCACAAATTCCTACCTATAAAGATTAGACGTTGTTGTTAATGTCTAGACATTTTGTGTAAGACGTAGTGTTGTTGTCAATGTTTGATAATGATAATTATGTACGTTCAACTAAAGTATGGAATGCATTAATGCATGATATGTGAGTCCCACCACCGTTGGACCCATATTAACAAATAATAGATAGGAAGACCAGCATACAATTTCGTCTATAGTAACCACTTTTATTGCTTTTGCATTGCAGATTTGTTAATAAAAGCCTTCTAGAGTTATCAACATGATCGTAAATGCTACTTATCATATTCTTATAATTATGTGTTATCCTTCATTTCACTAACCATCTTATAACAATCTAAGAAAAATAAGGTAAATAGTTGATTACTTCTTGCTATGATAAAAATTCTCATTCTCTTGTGATTAAAATTTACTACAACAAACAACCAAAATCACGCCAATGTACTCACATAACACTCATTCAACCAAAATAAAACAAAATTCAATACAATATCAAATGAAAATTCCATTGCCATAAAATTCTGTTATGGGTTTTTTACTTGAGGTGATACAAATTTCAATTCAATCCGGAAGTAGCCGTGGATCTGTGGAGCAACAGTGGATAACTTCAGACTCAAAGCAAGATAGTTTGAATGGGAGTAGATGTAACGGTATAATATAAGCATATCTCGATTTTGGGTATATTAATTTTGCTTTATAACTCGATAACTTCATAGTCGGGTTATGTATAACTCGATAATTTTGAAGTCGAGAAATGTTATAACTCGGTTCTCAAGTAATCGAGTTATGTATGGATTAAAAAAAAATGAAAATGCCACGCTGGAGAGCTAGCATGGCAAAAATATCATAAAAACTTGACCATAAGATCATCGAGTTTTATGCATAACTCGATTATTACAATGTCAAGTTTCAAAATAGGAGCATTTTCTTATATAATTTGAAAACGGGGGCAAAACGCTAGAAATTTTTGCTGAAAGGGGCAAAACCCCATTTTCTCCTAGTGTTGTGTAAAAGACCGTAGCTATGGGTGGCTATTGGCTAATATTGAAGGAGCTGTACAAGATGAAATTGATGGTATTATGTTCCATTGGTCCGTTGTTTTTTGGACTTTGCAAGTACTTAACATTAGCAAAAATTAGTGTCACAGTTCGGGGAAAAATGGGTGAAGGAAAATATCAAATCTCAAATTGAGGGATCACCATGTGAATTTCCAAGGCCTACTAGGATTTTGTACTTTTCAAAATCAGTAATTTTAAAGTCAAAATATATTTCACATTAAATTTCATATTTGTGAATATGACAATTTTTTGACAAATAAGGGTATCCAAATTGAAATGAGGGGTCACCATCTGTGAATTTCCGAGGCCCACTGGGATTCTATGTTTTTCAATATCAATAAGTTTAAAAGTCACAACATATTTCACATTAAATTTCATATTTGTGATGACATTTTTTTTTTTCCAAATGAAAGTATTCAAATCTCTTTGAGCATCTGACTATTCTCTTAAATGTATGCAATCTTCTCACTCACATACATCAGGTTATTATAGGAAGAAATCTTTTAGGGTGGCCCCAAAATGTTAACAAAAGTTTTTGAACCAAAATAATTTTTATAAGGACATTACTTTAATTTATTCTTATAATGAAGAATCTCGCCA
The DNA here is from genome assembly GCA_032878915.1 of Castanopsis chinensis. Classification (NCBI taxonomy): domain Eukaryota; kingdom Viridiplantae; phylum Streptophyta; class Magnoliopsida; order Fagales; family Fagaceae; genus Castanopsis; species Castanopsis chinensis. Next base: position 11,085,862 of record JAVQMG010000129.1, read on the forward strand.
AAGCAATGCCCTTTAAACTTACCCCGGATAGTGAACTCTAGATACATGTAAATGTAATCACCCTTAAATCACACGTACCAAGTGAGGGTGTGTTGTAAGGGATTTGAACAAAGGCACTCAAACTGGAGTGAGGTTTGTCTGCTACCCTGACCAATCGGCCCACACCCTCACGGGCTACATTACTTTAATTTTGTGATTAAGAGGAGGCTATGAATACCAATTAGTTCGGAAAATTATGCAAAACATTAATTTAGCTAAACAAACTCTATGCCTACAGTTTATCAAAAAAAAAAAAAACTCTATGCCTACATTCACACGCAACGTCAACAAATTATAATCATACTAAATACTCTCTCAAATCTCACGAACATATATTAATTCAAATTTTTTCTATATTAATAGGATTAGTGTATTTCTTTTTTCTTTTATTTTGAGAAGATAGTGTATTTCTATATTATTATTCCTGTTGACGTAGTATTTATATTTTAAAACTAAAAAAGAAAATCTCTGAACATTTCTCGACTAAGCATTTTACAAAACATCGCTTTTGACAAAATATTGAAGTTTGACAAGTGAGATAAAGTAATGTTAATAAATAAGCTGCCTTTGAAAAATTGCACTAGTTTTAAGTGTATTGGCATGTAGCGCGTTAGATAATTAGATTAGATGTTTAAAAAGGTTGATAATTCAAATAGACACAGGAACATGATCAAATTCGAATAGATCTTTGACAAACCAAGTTGATTTGTTTGATTAAGCTCACATCGAGCTCGAGCTCAAAATTCAACTATAGTCTATAAGTCTCGCACACATGTTACTTTCAAATCATCCTAGCTACTATAACTTGCACACACACACACACACACTACCATTGACGAGATGAAAAAGTCCCTTTTGTTCATGCTTTGATTGAGAATGGACCATGGTCCCAGATCGAGTTCTGACTTTATAATTATTGCGACTATAAGAAGAAACGGTTGCTAGTATTATTATTAAGTGTTGGTCAGCAGTGCTTGTTTAAGCTCAATAATCCATGTCAAAAACCTTATAGCTGAATTGACATCTCTCCAGCACAAAATACTTAAATGTTTAGAGGAAGAAAAATAGTCCAAACTGCGAGATTAACGGCACATTGTAATTATCTCTCTAAAAAAACTCAATAATCCATACTTTAGTAGTCACTCAAAATGCCTAGTTAGTATACCCATTTTCATTCCAATTGCTATCAAATTAAGAGTAAATCAACGAGCATGCTTGCACATATAGAACATTCATGTTAGGAGAGTTTGCACCATAGAAGGCTAGCTATATGGAATTTGCAAACAAAATTAAGGTATTAATTTGCCTTATTTTAAATTTTAGGGAGATATTGCAACTCGATTAATAGTTTAGGGTAGATGGTTTGCAATTTCTACCTTTACTTTGATGATGCTAATTTTGTTGGTGTATTTTAATTTCACGTGCATATTAAGTCAGTCATCTGTTTAGATAACTTTTAGAAAAAAAAAAAAAAAAAAACTTTTTAATAATGGGCTATTTAAAAAGGTTGTAAATTAAAAAAAAAAAAAAAAGGTTCTAAAAATTGTACTATAAATGAATGTCATTTGTCACCACCTTTCCATAAAGACAAAATCTCATCATTCATTGGAATTACAGCCCATTGCACGGTTGTTAATCTAATTGGGCAAGGTTTAGACTTAAATCTACTACTCCTATGCCCTTGATCCGTTGTGATAAATGTCACATGTCCACGTCTCAAGAAGTCCCAAGCCGATTCCAAAGCTAATCTATTTATATATATATATAAACGAGGCTCTGCTTGCTTCACAATTTTCCACATCACCGCTATTTTTTTTTTTAGATTCTTTTTATTTTAGGTTTTATATCTTATATATTTATTATTTCTCTTCATCTTGTAATTATCTTATCAAGTGTTACAATAGTTTAGTTCAAGTAAAACTCTATTAGATATATGTATTACTGCCTTTCTTATCTCTCACTCCAATCCAATCTCTGATCTACCTAGAAAACCAGATTGCTTTTTCGTCAGTTGTACTATGGTTTTTTTTTTTTTTTTAATGAAAAAGTTGTACTATATGTTGATAAAACAAAGCTTAGAAATTTTGTAATTTTATTGTTAATATTATTTTTCTTTTATTTCGTTTGGTTCCCTATTGCTTGATTATTTTTCACGTTTTTTTTTTTTTGTGGGTTTCCTTTGGTTTTGGATAATTGCAATGAATACAACCCAGAAGGTTTTAATTCTTCTACTATTCTGTTTTGTTCCTTTTTCTACTATTAAAGAAAAAATGGGAACAATGGTCTCCATTGTTCTATGGTTCATCGCTTTAAGTTGTACCATTTTTTTTTAATGAAAAATTTGTACATGTTGATAGAACAAAGTTTAGAAATTTAGTAATTTTATTGTTAATTGCTTCTTCTCTAAGATGTAATTGTTCTCAACTCTATAGGATTCACTCTTTTTTTTTTTCTTTTTTTTTTTGTTATGGTTTTTTTTATCTTTGCCTGTGTTTATATTAAACACGTTGATGAAAGGGTGTTTATTTACATTTAAAGCTATTTCTTCTTTATGAGAATCACAAAGACATCTAAAGCTAAAAAAGTAAGTATAAACTCCTAGAGTTTTAATATCTAGATTGCTTAGGTTGAATTCTATGCCCTAAGACTTTGGGGTTACACATCAATTTTTTCATCTTTGTTGTCTTTTAAAACTTTAATTTATTCATCACATTTGGAGCAAAAGAAAAATGAAAATAGAGAGAAAAAAAATGCAGTTTCTTGTTTTGCGAAAATCTGATTTGGATCATATTTTGTTCCTGGACCTATTTTTGTTTTAGAATCAAAATTTTGACTTGGAATCAAGCTTTGCTATATTACTTGCAATTAATCTTTTAACTCAAGTTTGTAGTTGGATTGTCATATCTTTTACCTCACAGAATGTTAAATGTTGTAGGTGGTTTCTTTTACCCAAATTTGTGTTGCAGACTTCTATTATTGCCCATAATCCATTCTATGATCCTTGCTTGACACTTTTGAGGTTGGAAGAAAAGGAGCGAGCCCCCTTTTTTAATTTCTTTATTTATTCCATAGCTATTTTCAACCAAATAAGACTTGGTTTTCAGGCATTAATTGTAAAGCCATTAAAGTTCTTAAATTGAAGGATTTACATTGGCAACCGTTTTTTCTTAACTTAAATTTGTTAAGATTCTCATTCCTTTTTTTAGTCAATTTGTATTCTCTTTATATTTTCTCCCATTTTGCTTTTGGTTTAACATTTTGCACTATTATGGGTTAAAACAAAATTATAAAATGTTTTGAATCTCGTGCATCGCACGAATTAACGACTAGTTATGATTAATTTTGTGAATTTTTGTGATGCATAATTGCATAAATAGTGGTTCCACTTGTACAAAGTACAAAGCACTGTATAAGTAGTACAAAGTGTATATACTGTGCACGAACTTGTGTGGTTGATGGTACAACTTGCTCTATCAAAGTTTCAACTTTCAAGTACAACGCCAATCAAATTTTCTTTTAATGAATTCGGTTAATGCGTGCCTTAAACAATTTATTTTTAAAAATATTTTTTTGAAAAATTAAGATATCTATATTTTTTTAAGTTCACACTCAACTTTCACCGTAAAATTAAGATACTTAGGGGGTGTTTGGATAAAAAATTTTCCTCACTCAATTTCCATCACTCATCACTCATCACTCATCACCCATTACTCTTCACTCATCACTTATCACTCATCACCCATCACTTAAAAATATTATACCCGTTTGGCACCATCACTCAGTTTTCATCACTCAATTTTTTCACACTATTTATGGGTCCCACATCTGTCAATCAGTGCAGCTTTTTCCTTTTTTTTTTTTTTTTTTTTCTTTTCTTCTGGGTTCGGTCTAGCTTAACGTCAGAGTTTTTTTTTTTTTTTTTTTTTTTTTTTTTTTCTGGGTTTAGGTGATCTGGTACTGAAAAAAAAAAAAAACAAAAAAAACAAAAAAAAGTGAAGACCGAACCCAGAAAAAAAAAAAAAAAAAAAAGAAAAGAAAGGAAACTAACGTTAACGTTGAACCCAGAAGAAAAAAGAAAAAAAAAAAAAAAAAAAAAAACTAACGTTAACGTTGAACCCAAAAAAAAAAAAAAAAAAAAAAAAAAAAACCTAACGTTAACGTTGAACCCAGAAAAAAAAAAAAAAAAAAAAAAAAAAAAAAAAAAAAAAAACCTGAAGACCGAACCCAAAAAAAAAAAAAAAAGTCAATGGTCAAAAGTTTGGCTTGGGTGCCCCTAATGTGTGTTTAATTACAAAAATGCCATTGAGTTATGAGTTATGGAAACTGAAAACAGCTAAAATGTGTTTTCAGTTTCCATAACTCATAACTCAAAAATCAGAGAATTGAGTGATGGAAACAGAGTTATGGAAATTGAGTTATGGAAATCCAAACAAAGTTTTTGTCATGGGTCCCACCATTTTTGAGTTATGAGTTATGAAAACAGAGTTATGAGTTATGGAAACAATGAATCCAAACACCCCCTTAAAGGCTGTTTGATTTTGTGTTTTCTATCGTTCATAACTCTGTTTTCATCACCTATAACTCAAATTAAGTGAGACCCACAAAAAAAATATTTGCTCGGATTTGTTTCTTATTTTTGTTTCTATCACTCAATTTTCTGATTTTTTAGTGATGAGTTATGCAAACTAAAAACATATTTTAAGTGTTTTTAGTTTTCAAAACTCAATTTTCAATAGCATTTTCATAAATAAACTCAAAACTCTTCAATGTCAGCCGCAATGTTTGACTTCTAGAAATTTTTTTTTTTTAAACAAATCCCAACCATATACCTTTTACTGTTCAGCCACATATTTTGACTTTTTTTTATTTTTTTAAACAAAAAGTAATGACATAACTGAATGATGAGTGTCGTTTGGGTGAATTTGGAGAAATTGAAGTATTTTAAATAACGAGTGATAAAAATTAAGTAAAGAGTGATAAATAATGACAAAAAAAAATCCAAACAGCCCCTAACAGCTGGGTTGCAATAAGTGTTCTATTTCCCCCGCTCAAAACTTACTTTTATCAATTTTAAAGTTTCCCAATATTTCAGTTTTTACTTTTGTATTCATCGTAATAAAATAATATAAATTTTTTAATAAAATAAATATAAAACTACCCCCCTCTCTCCTTTCTCTTGTCTTTGGACTCTAGCTGTCTCTTTTCATTATTCACAAACTCAAACCCAGAACAGAACAACCCAGATCAAGCCAGCCACCAAAACTCAGCCACCAGGCCCACCACCACCACCAATAATCAAAACAACCACCACAACTCCCCACACCACCAAAAACGAAAAAAAAAAAAAAACCACCACAGACCCACCGGATCTGCCACATTGGCCAGCTCGATCCAACGCCACCACACTGTGACCTGCCACCATAGCCTGCTCAATCGAATACCACCATACCATGACCCACACCTCGACCACAACAGACCCATGGCGAGTAAGCGAGCAACCCACGGCGGCAAAGCCAGACCCATGGCGAGTTGCCCCGATTTCGTTCAACCAAATCCACGGCAAGCAAGCAAGCATACCCACGGCAGCGAACCCAGACCCACGGTGAGCACAACCCGAATTTGTTCAATCACCCAAACACCACCCATCGAACCTAAATCCAACCACCCAAAACACAACCTAAACACCAACCCAAAATCCGACCCAAACGCCGTCCAAACAAAGAAAAAAAAAAACAAAGAAAGAAGGATTCAGGGATGCAGAGAGTGAGAGAGGCTGAGGGAAAAGGGAGAAAGGAGAAGTGAGAGAGAGATAAAAAAGATCAGAGGAGAGAGAGAGAGAGAGAGAGAGTTTAGAATATTTTTTTTTTACATCCGATGAATAGTGGGGTTGTATATATATAACCCACTGTTCACGAATGTTAACAACTTTCCTATTCCCAAACTCAGTTGAAGCACGTTTTTACATAATTGGTGGCCAAAATAGCAACTGGATGGTTTTTACACGCTATTGCTAGGGCTCTAAAACTACAATAATTTAGAGCACAAATTTTTATTACAACCATTGAAGTGACAAGATGTTATTACTAGATTAAAAAATTGATATTAATAATGACACAGACGAGAACCAATAAAAAACCACTAATAATAAACTTGACTGATGTTAATTCTTTTTTAAATGGTTGTCTGTAATATTAATCAAACTAAAATACTAGTATTTGGTAGGAATAGATGGGCAGTCGGCACGGGTATTTATGTGCGTGTAGATTGAGAGGGTGGCGAGTAAAAGAGGAAGGTAAGCACGTGAATGATACAAAAATACAATCACTAAAGAGTGAACACCATAATCCACATGATCCATGAGCTAATAACTTAATAAACACGTAACGTTGCTCTTATTTTTAGTCCAGCCAAATTCATAATGACCTGACTAGATAGCTACTTTTATTCATACAATGGAACTTTTTTATTAATTAGTACACAATCAAATCAACAAGGATTTTACAAATGAGTCCAAAGGGAGTTCATTTTCATCCTCTAGAAGCTGCTGATATTCCTCATAAATCTTTTCGAGCATATTTTCTGTGGTCTCAGAGTAGTTTTGGCATGAAAAGTAACATGCATCATCATAGTCATTGACAAAATCACTATGGTTATTCTCACAAACCAGAGCCTCTCCACCATTGATATCAGCATCTTTGTGATCAGACCAAAACCAAGGACAATTCAGAGCCTCTGCATGATCGAGTCCATTATTATTATTGTTTCCATCTCCATTACTAGATGAACCACTTACCATGCTTTCAATACTATTATTCCTTGTAATTGAAAAAGGTGAAACCCTCACAGCCTTTGGTTGATGAACTTTTGTCTTTATTATCATCTCTCCATTAGAACTATCTTGATCATCATTCTTCTTCTTTCGCCTGTTTGGAACCTGAACACATTTTGATGCTCCTTTGTGGTTGTTTTGGACATTCTTTGCTGAGTTCTTGACCTTTTTGCTTAGATGAGAATTCCAATAATTCTTTATCTCATTGTCAGTTCGGCCAGGCAACCTTGCAGCAATAAGAGACCAACGGTTTCCAAGAAGTGAGTGAAGCCTGATAATTAGGTCTTCTTCATCAGGACCAATGTTTCCTCGCTTTATATCAGGTCGAAGATAGTTCAGCCATCTTAGCCTGCAGCTCTTACCGCATCTAAGTAACCCTTTAAGCACAAAAAAACACCAAATCTAGAGTAAAAATAAAAATTCAATTTGTTTTGCTTAATATCTCATATACTTAAAATCATATTATCAAAGTTATGTTGGGATTTTTTTTTAACATGTTATTATTATCTTCCTAATTATAACAAAGAATTCATCTCTATATATTAAGAAACAGAATGCAATTAGTCATACATTATTGTAGTAGTAAACGAAGTACCTGCATTTTTAGGCAAAGATCTCCAATGGCCCTCACCATGAGCCGTAATATAGTTCATGAGCAATGTGTCTTCTTTGGGAGTCCATGGACCCCTATTCATACCAATTTTTGAACAACATGGGGCTCTTCCCATTTCTCTCTTCTCTCCTAGGATATCATAGAATCATGTGCATGAAAATGAATGAGAGAGAGAGAGAGCGAGTGAGAGGAAAAAGAGCACAAAGATGAGAACCAGCTTTTCTACTCTTTTATAGTTGGTTTGAGCTTGAACAGTGATGAACACTCTAGAGTAAACACGTGGAGCATCTTAAAAAAGTGGTATTAAAACTTTCTTTAAATGAATTGTTAACCAATATCCTAAGGGCATTCGTTAGCATTTCCTTTAATATAATGTAAATAAAATAACAAAAACAAATGAAGTATCTTACACAAATGATATAGTGTTAGTGTGGGGTATTTCAGTCCACTACGATGTCTAAAACTAAATGGGTAGATTACATATGTTGCCAAATTTGATGACAATTCAAAAGAAAACTCAACTGCCATTCTTCCCTATGATCTGCCGTTCCTCCAAACATTGACCATTGACCACGTCCCTTGCCTATTGTTTCTACAGCATATGTTTATACTTATGATGCTAGGGTCAATATATGGGCTACATGCACACTCAATCGTTTAGATTAAAATGTGGTAGTGATTTTGGAAATAATCATTAAATTATTTTAGAAATTATAGAGAATTGTCGCATTTGGTAGGTTGTTGTTTTCAAGAATAATCACTTTTGGGATTCAATTTTTTATTTTTTGGTAACCAATGACCTGTAATTACTAATTAGTGCATAAAATAAGTGGTTTGCACTAGAAATTATTAGATAATTACAACAGGAGATGAGAATTCAAACTCTGGAAGTCATCATTAGAAATACCCAAAAAAAAAAAAAAAAAATTCAATTGAGTTATATGAAACTTAGAAAGTTTATTTAATTATCCATTCTAAGGAATAAAGATCTATGTTGTACTTTTACATAACCAAACAATAGAATGACAAATTCGATTGTTAAAAACTATAAATTCCTATAGAGAAGAATGTTTTGTTTTCATTTTTAAAAGTGATAAACTCTCATTAGATCCTAAATGTTTTTAAGAAGTGTTAGTTGAATTACAAACCTCTTAATATAAATAGATCGTTATCTCTTAGAATATTCTAAGAGATAACGATCTAACTATATTGTACTTTTACATAACCGAACTAAGTTATGGACTACATTGATCTTGAAGTCACCTATGCAAGCTCACTGTACTTAGAAACCAGGTCCCAAGAATTGTGAGTGTTAAATTACCGATTCTCCCAAAAGCTTAAGCTATTGAGATATGGTAAATTTTATCATTTAACCACATATTTCTAACAATCCCCTCACGTATGGGCCGAAATTACATTTTCATAAGTGAGGCCCAACATGTGAGCATTTAAATGGAGGTAGAGTGGAGGAGACAATGATCAAACTCAGAATCTTATGGGCTATTTGAATCATCAAGTTCCATAACTCATAACTCTATTTTCATAACTCATAACTCAAAAATGGTGGGACCCATAGCGAGAAGTCCGTTTGGGAGCATCATAACTCTGTTTTTATAACTCTATTTCTATCACTCAATTCTCTGATTTTTGAGTTATGAGTTATGGAAACTGAAAACACATTTTGGTTGTTTTCAGTTTCCATAACTCATAACTCAATGACATTTTTGTAATTAAACACACATGGGGGACATACCCATTGCCGCAACTTTTGACCAACTGACCTTTTTTTTTGGGGTTCGGTCTTCAGTTTTGTTTTTTTTTTTTGTTTTCACTGGGTTCAGGTGATCTGGATACTGGGGGGAAAAAAAAAGCTGCACCGAGTGACAGGTATGGGACCCACAAATAGTGTGAAAAATATTGAGTGATAGGAAGTGAGTGATGGTGCCAAACGGGTGTGGTATTTTAAAGTGATGAGTGACGAGTGACGAGTGACGAGTGACGGAAATTGAGTGACCAAAAAAACCCATCCAAACAGCCCCTTATACTCTGATATCATGTTAAATTACTAATTCTCTTAAAAATTTAAGTTATTAAAATATGGTAAATTTAATCATTTAACCACGTACTTCTAATGGTGAGAACCATATTCATTATTCTAAGTTTGTGTTTTGGTACATTTTAATGCATCCCTTTACTTTATTTTTCAACCTTTCATCATTTAAGTAGCACATCATAAATGTTGAAGGGCTTGATTGGTGGTGCCCACTGAACCCATATTCATGCTTGTATCAGTTTTCACAATCCGATTTGCTTCAAAGTATCCATCTTGTATACCAAATTTCTTTAGGGGGTAGAGCTAGAGCATATATTCTTTCAGCTTTCTCAATCTCATGCTGGTAAGCTTGGCATTTTTTTCAAAAGCGCCAAAAGCAACCAAAGATACTAAATAATAGGAATATGATTATGCTACGTGACAATTCAAACAATTCCCAACCAACCATCCCTTATCATATTAGGCAATTTAAACAAAATCATCCATCATAAACCTCAATTATGAAATTAGAGAAATACAAACCTAAACAATTCCCAAGTTATATTTTAGCATTCAATCAAGTTGGTTAGTATTACCGCCATAGTTATCAAAATTATTTTGAGCATTATCAGTATTTTAAATCATTTTCATGTATATATCTCCCATTCCCCATATTTTGTTCTACATCTATTTCATGATAACTCTTCCATTCCCATTCATTTATTCCTACATTTGTTACTTTTTCATCATCTTTATGTATCTCTACGTTTTCCATTGGATCATTCATGAACAGTAGGCGAAGCCTCCTTCTTAACTTATTTGTTTATTATTCTGTGTTTATTTGTTCAAATTAACCTTTGCATCCTAGTTATCTGCTTCTTCTTGTTTCTGTGTTTAGCCCAGAAGTTTGTTGCAGATGTGTTCCGATGAGCCTTGTAAAACTGAGCTCTGACGCTGTTGTGACTGTAAGTCCCATAGTCTTCCTGGTTTTGGTTTAGTCAGCTCGTGTGAGCCGAGGGATAGGTGTTTAGGGTGGTCCCCGTTTTGGAAGCAAGTGGCTAGTTGTTGGCGTTAGATAAGGTTTAGAGCCTCAAAAGAGTACCCTGTTTCAGACCTAAAGATTAGATCTAGAGGTTTGAGGATAAAAGTAATTAGGTTGTAATTGTTAGTTTAAAATTTTAATCCAGAACGATGAATAGGTTGTTTAGAAGTTACTCTTCTACCAGTTCTAGATGTTCCCAACCATCATCCCTCCCAGAGATCCCACGAGATGTTGGAATTGTCAACTCAGAATCCTTAGAGTTATCAGACCTAGATCTAAACATAGGAGATTGGAATATCCCCAAGGTACCCACCGATCAGATCTATAGGTCCTCATGGTCTTGGAAAAAAGCTTTCAAGATAGATTACCATGTTAAGACTATAGAACAAATTTATGGTATAAACAATGAGTACGAGACGTGCTACTTGTTAACTTCATTTACCATAGTTGCCCATAGGAAGAAAGGACATAACTTCCTACACATAGGTTTAGTCCAGGTTGGAGTTAAACCTCTTGTTAGAGAAGGGTTTAAAAACTCAATCCTTATGGCCCTTAGAGACATCCGTCTTATCAGGTTTGGTGACAGTCACTTAGGAGCCATAGAAACCAGCCTGGCTACCATGGTCATATGCTAGATTTTGTTTAGAATTTCTTGTTCTGATAAACCGTCTATGTTCCATTCGTAGAGTTTACCAGAGGATACTGAAAACTGGTTGCTAACATTCCTTTCTTCATACTGAAGGTCAGGAGGGGTAGGTCTGGGATACCAGTTTTTTGTTAGGCTGGTTGGACTTACTTTGGGTAGGTAAAGTCTTTTCACTTGTAAATCCTGGAACTGGTTTTCTAGTTGTTCTATTTCCTTGTCAGAATTTAACTCTGAAGAAAACAGACTCAAAAGAGAAGCCTATAAAGCCAACCACACTAGAGAACAAAAGGTTGAAGTATTGAATGCTTGGAAAACATTCATTAAAGAGATATCCAGCAATGTCCCTTTCTTTGAGTTCTTCGAAAACCATTTTGAATGGCACAAAAAGACTTGTGTTGTCACCAGAGCTTGGACCAAGGAAACTAAGGAAGTTGCCCGGTCTAGTCATCCACCCCTAGAAGCCATAACCTTAAAGCACCATGGAAGTGATGTAGTTGTTTCACCTTTCAAGTTTCCTATAGCTGAGGAAAAACCAATCAAGAATGTGATAGAACAAAATAACTACACCAACCAGTGTTTAGATGTAATAGAAAAATAGCTTGATAGGATAGAAGATAGGATCCAGGCCCTTACCCTCAATATTAAGACCCATGGAACCTTATGACACAGGAAACTAGCTAGATCGCCTTGATATACAGAGTGTACTACAAGCGCATAAGAACAAATCTCAACATCCAGGCACTTGACAAGAAGAAAAAGGGTGAGACAACCCTCATCCAAACCACTGACCCTAGAGCTAAGATTAAGGTTCCTAGAACCCTCCAATGGTCAGAAGTTACCTTCACTACACACTGGACTCTAGAGAATGAAAACCATCCTCTACAGACCCAAGCCCCAACCCAAATCCTGGAACTTGTTTTCTAGTTGTTCTATTTCCTTATCAGACTCTTGGGAGGTTTGGCTAGAACTACTAGATGCTGTGTGAATTCTCTACACATCTTCATTCCTTCACTTCGAATGGTGCTAGATATATCTCCATAGGTTAGGTTATCATAATCTATGATACCTAAGGGGCTGCTAAAGGTTTCCTTGACCTTCTGACCGAAGAGGGTAGGTAAACCATCAATAAACTTCTCTTTCCAAAATGGAGAATTACAATTGCTTCTGTGCATGACTTTGGTGGTAAAAACATCCTCATACCACTTGTAATCTCCTAGGGTTTTGTATCTGAGTCTACTTAACTGTTCATAGATCCTAGATGTGATATTACTGGGTTTTCCTATGAACTATCTCATGATTGTATAGATCAGGGTATTGACCCCGTCAAGAATTCGTGTGCCTGGGGGATCTTGAAAGATGGGGAGCCTTTCCTCATCTTTTTGGATGGCATGCTTGATATATTCCTTAGATGCTTCTGTTAGGCAATTATTCCACCAATGCAGAAGTTTTCCTGTAAATCGTAAAGCTATAAGATCTATGACTAGTGATGTAGTTACTTCACCTTTCAAGTTTTCTACAGCTGAGGAAAAACCAATCAAGAAGGTGATAGAACAAAATAACTACACCAACCAGTGTTTAGATGTAATAGGAAAACAGACTAGTGATAGATTCTTTTCCTGCCTCAAGATTTACAAGGTGAATTTCTAGGGCTTTGACCAAAAGGGCGTAAGTTATATGCTAAGGGGGAGGCTGGCTGAGGCGATGTAATTACAAGATAAAAGGCCGACTGAGGCCATCTAATTACAAAAGTAAAAATCGGCTGGGGTATTACAAATGTAAACTGAGGTTGCCATATATTACAATGCTTAAGGTTGTAAAGAGGAGGCAAAGTTGAGAGGTTTCTGAGGTATTTTGGAACTCTTCCTAGAATATTCTCCTCCCCCAGAATGAGTCCTTGGTTGCCTTATATAGACTGGAGAAAGCCTTGGAGTCTTCTGCTGATTGCTGAAAATCCGAAAGGTAAAATGCTTTTACTGAAGGTGAAAGTCTTTTCCACCGAAAGCAAACAGTAACTTCTGGATGATTGTATCTGGTACTGTTCATGAATAGTAGATGTTACTATTCATGAATAGTGTCTTGTCTCCCTTCTTTTTCGGGGTACTGTTGATCTACAGTAACTGTTACTATGGATGAATAGTAACCTGTTAGGCGCTTTGTTGAGTGCGGGTACTGTTCAAATAGTGTCTGATGTTGTTTTCTTGAATAGTAACCAGCTTGGAATCTTATCCTGAGTAGTGGCTGGTGCTAGTCAGAATAACTTAATCTGCTAAGGGGGAGGCCAGCTGAGGCCGTGTAATTACAAAATAAAAGGCCGATTGAGGCCATTTGATTACAAAAGTAAAAATCGGTTGGGGTATTACAAATGTAAACTGGAGTTGCCATCTATTACAATGCTTAAGGTTGTGAAGAGGAGGCAAAGCTGAGAGGTTTCTGAGGTATTCTGGAACTCTTCTTAGAATTTTATCCTCCCCTAGAATGAGTCCTTGGCTACCTTATATAGACTGGAGGGAGCCTTAGAGTCTTCTGCTGATTGCTAAAAATCTAGAAGGTGAAATACTTTTATTGAAGGTGAAAGTCCTTTCCACCAAAAGCAAATAGTACCTTCTGGATGATTGTGTCTGGTACTGTTCATGAATAGTATCTTGTCTCCCTTCTTTTCTTGGGTACTATTGATCTACAGTAACTGTTACTGTGGATGAATAGTAACCTGTCTAGGAATCTGCTGAGTGTGGGTACTATTCAAACAGTGATTAATGCTGTTTTCTTGAATAGTAACTGGCTTGGAATCTTATTCTGAGTAGTGGTTAGTGTTAGTCAGAATAATTTAGTCTTCATCCAAATTATAACCACTATATGGATCTTGTGAATCCTGGTAGAGGTCTATTGGATTTCAGTTTACTGAAGCTTCTGAAGAGGCAAGAGAGACCCTTTCTTCTGACTCTAGCTGTTTTGCTTGATGAATTAGCTACTGAGCAAGATCTTTAAGTTCCTTACTAGATTTTTAGGTGATCTGAACGGAGTCTAGGTTGGATTGTGATCTTGTTCTATACGCAATGGGTTGTGGGACATAAGGAGGGAATTCCTTATAAACATGGGTAATGATTTGCTCAAACCTGAGACTGTCCCACCATTTTACTAAAAATTCCCTGTCTAGGAGATTGTTGTTGATCTTATAATCTCATTTGCTAATCCAATGGACTTTGTATCTTATTGAAAAGTGCAGGATTATTGGAAACTGACAGTGGTGGCTTGAAGTTCTGTACTTTGTATCAAAATACCTTAGGGCCTCTTGCAGAGGTTCTGGAAAAATCTGAGGGATTGAACCAAACATTTCCCACCATTTGAGAAACTACGAGGGAATATGTCCGAAGAATTCTTTGCTAAACATTAAGAACCATGAATGGTCATAGTTCTCATTCTGGTAAAAGAGAACTTTCTCAAAGGCCTCCATATAATCATAATAACTATAATGAAGTTCTGAACCTGTGAGAGACTTGCAGTTCTTGAGAACTTTCAACTGTGAGAGGTGTTCTCCCTAATCCTTGCAACTGACAAAACCTGTGATGATGAATTTGTGATAAAGGACTACTGAAGGGTCCCCTTTGTTCAGGATATTTTCTATATAAGCAGATTTTTCCTAGATGAGGATGCTCCTATAGAACTTGATACTTTTCTCTGGATGCTTTGGTAAGAAATGCCATCCTTATGGTAAGATTTCCATGGCTAGAGCAAGAGGATCTGTTATATGAACTAGATGTGGTTCTATATAAGAGATATGCTGTGTGAAATTTTTCTTAACATAAGGAGTTCTTTCTTTCTTTCTTTCTTGGTTAGGTAGAAAGAAGGCCGTTGGGTTTGGATGGGACCAAAAGGTTCTTCTATAGTGTATGGGTTGATGGTCCTAGGTGTTGGGGCGGCTAAGGCTGAGTTGTAGCTAGGCTGAAGATAAGGTGGCCTTTCATAATTTGGTTTAGGGATTGTAGAGACCAAATAACGATTGGCAATGATTGAAGGAGAAGCTGGAGGCTGGCCAGTGTTCTTTGCCTAGGAGAAAGGTATTAACTGGCTAAGGGTAATTGGTACTAGCTTGCCAGGGTTCTTTGCCTGACTAATACTACTGGAGGTCTGCTGTTTAGGCAGTTTTGGGGGTTAGGGTTGTACGGGTTTCTTCCCGGACATCTTGGTTGTGACTCTACAAAAATTCACGAGTTAGGAAATCAAGAATGCTGTTTTGGTTTCCTTCAATGAATTCTATATCAAAATCAAAAACTGAAAGGATGGCTTGCCATCGTGCAAAAATTTGTTTTGATGCAATGTTTTGAACATCTTTTTCTAAAACATGTTTTGCAGATTTGCAATCAATCCTTACTAAAAACTTTTGGTTCAAAAGATCACTTTGAAACTTTGAAATGCATAGTACTATTGAGAGTATTTTCTTTTTTATAGTACTATAATTAAGCTGGGTAGGAGTCCATATTCCCGAATGAAAACAGACTATCTGTTCAGGAGAATTAGGACTAACACACTAAAGAAGAATGCCACCATAACCTATGTTAGAGGCATCTATCTAGACAATCTTGAAGGAATTTGCTGAGGGAATTCCTACATAAGAAAGTGTCTTGATATATTTTTTGATTTCTTGGACAACTGCTGTATGACTTGGAGTTCAAGGAGATGGATTTGTACGAAGTCTATCGAAAAGGGGTTTGCACTGTTGTCTGAGATTTTGATAAAAATTGGAAATGTAATTGAGAGATCCTAGAAATCTCTAGAGCTAGGTTTTATCTAGGATTTCATCTGGAAACTTGTCCGCAAACTGAATAACTCTATTTATGGGTTTGATAACTCCATGGTAAATATCAAAACCTAAGAATCAAACTTTGGTTTGGAAAAGTTTGATCTTTGGGGCTGAAACAACTAAACCATTGTGCTTGATGGTATTGAGAAATGCTCTTAGGTGTCTCTGATGTTGATCCAAAGATTCTGAAAAAATGAGTACATCATCAATGTAAACAATGGCATGACTGGAGAATGGATTGAATATCTCATTCATGATGTTCTGGAATTCAGAAGGTGCATTTTTTAGACCAAAGGGCATCACGTTCCATTTGTAATGTCCAAAGGGTGTGGTAAAGGCTGTTTTATACCTATTAGGCTCTTTGATTTGTATTTGCCAAAAACCACTTTTCATATCAAACTTGCTAAACACCACTGCTTTACTGAGCCTATTAACTAAGTCCTTTTTATTGGGAATTGGATACCTTATCCATTCTAAGACTTTGTTAATGGGGCTTGTAATTGATAACTAATCTAGGGACACCTCTTTCTAACTAAGCATTTTTTTGGACATAAAATGCTGGGCAAGACCATGGTGATCTAGATTTCCTGATGATACCTTTCTTAAGGAGATCCTCTATTTCAGCTCTGCAGGTATCCATTAGTTCCTAGTTCTTCTAGATAGGTAGAGCTTTGGAAGGGATGTCCTTTTCACTACAACCTTTGACATATGGGAGAGCTACCTCGTGTCTCTTTCTATGCCGAAAGGCTGTAGATAGATCAAAGCAGACTTCCTGCTTAAGTTTTTCCTCAAACTTTCTGATCTTTTCCTAGATACTTTTACAGGTTAGTTGTTCCTCAACCTTCTTGTATCTTGACTCATCCTGTAAGTGCTTAAGATGCTGGGTCTTGGCGCTTATTAAATGTAGGGTTTTGGAGGTAGGGACATCTTGGAGACAACTAATGTTCCTGGGTTTAGGACCTTTAATAAGCTTGAATTTGACCTGCTGGCCAAAAGGATGGGTAGTGAGTCCTTCACTATTCACTGTGAAAGGGTATAAAGAACACATGAAAGGGTTTCCTAGGATTACCCTGTTTGCCATATTTTTGACAAGAACAAATGTTGTCTTGAAACATATGTTATCTTGACAAACATGGGCTTTTGGAAGTTTGAATTTAATCTGCATTCCCCCACCACTTGCGGATGTCAATCTTTCCCTAGTCTTCTTGAAATACCTGGAGGGAATGATTCCTTCTTGGATGCAGTTAAGATCAACTCCTGAATCTATCAAGGCTACTGTTTCAAATTCAAAATTCTTCCTGATGACAATCCTGACTTTGGAGTGCCATTTTTGGAAGTTAATCCTATCAATTGCATCTAAGAACTCCTCTGTGGCTGCTGTAGGGTTAACTTTTTCATTTCGCTCAAAAGGGTTCTGAAATGAGTGACTTTCCTTATTGCCTTGATGAGAAGTACTTTCTAACTGTCGAATTCTTTGGTTTTGGGGATTATGATTAACCCTAAGGTTTTGCTTAAGGATTCTAATCTCTACTTTTGTTTGCTTGACTTCCCTTTGGAGGTCACTAACTATAATTTTGTTCATGAGCTGTTGGGTCCTTAGTTCGGGTTTTCTGGTTTCCTTTACTAAGGTTTGGTTACTATCAAGGGTATTGGTAATGGGCTTGTCTAGACATTCTTTCCTAAAATGTCCTCTATATCCACACTTGGAGCATTTTCTTGATTTTCGTGAAGCGGAATTACTATCCTTGAGTTTTTGCTTTTTATAAGCTTTGGAAACTATTCTCAACCTTGGGCTTCTACTGGCTGAATTATCTAGTCTTTTTTGCCTCAATCTTTTCCATTTGGCTTCTAGAGGTTCTACCTCCTTTTCACTATCAGGGGAGGTTCTACTGCTAGGGGCTGTATGGATGTCTAAGACCTAGAGTTGGGAGATTTTACTAGGCGAAGGGATGACTGGTTTCTGCTTCGCAAGCTCCTCAAGCTTCTGGGTAACAATCTCTAAGGCTGTCATATCCTTAGGTTTTTTTCCTAAGACATTCAGCTGGGGATTGTTACTAGTTGAGACTGGGGAAGAGGTGACTGGTTCCTTCTTCACTAGTTCTTCTAACCTTTGGGTGACTATTTCTAAGGCCGTTTTGTCCTTAGGTCTAAGGCTAGTATGCCTAGCTGTGGGTAGCTTGACTAGAGGCTTTTCTAGGGACTGGATAGGTTTACTAAAACTTCTTGGCTGGAGGATGACTTTGTTCTCAATCCTATTTTCTATCCTATCAAGCTGTTTTCCTATTACATCTAAACACTGGTTGGTGTAGTTATTTTGTCCTATCACCTTCTTGATTGGTTTTTCCTCACCAGTAGGAAACTTGAAAGGTGAAGCAACTACATCACATCCACGGTGCTTGAAGGTTATGGCTTCTGGGGTGGACGACTAGACCGGACAACTTCCTTAGTTTCTGATGTGCATGAAATACATACAATAAAGTACTCACATATCTACATATTTAGCCTTACTTTTATGTTATTTTGTTACTGATTATATAATATCTTTATGTTGCAAGTAACAAGAGCTTTACATGTAAAGTGGGACTAAGCCAATTAAATTCAAGTCCAAGTAGAGCAAGGAATCAAAGGAAATTTGCACCAAATCCAAGTCCAATTCGGATTAGGATTCCAGCCTATGCATTAGTAGTATTTTTGGCATAACTTTTGGCTCAGATATCCAATCAAGATGATTCAAGTTGGGCTGGAAATTTAACTTAAAG
Organism: Castanopsis chinensis; assembly: GCA_032878915.1. Taxonomy (NCBI): domain Eukaryota; kingdom Viridiplantae; phylum Streptophyta; class Magnoliopsida; order Fagales; family Fagaceae; genus Castanopsis; species Castanopsis chinensis. Next base: position 11,104,620 of record JAVQMG010000129.1, read on the forward strand.
GGCTACAACTTTGTAGTTTACCAAAAGTCCAAATTCTGATGTTAAATGGGCCAAAATCGTCGATTAAGTGAAGCCTAAAAATCTAAAATTTTCTCCAAACGGGAAAAGGACTCCTTGACCTATTTAAAGGCTTTTCAAAAAAAAAAAAAAAAAAAAAAAAAAAAAAAAAAAAAAAACCCTTAGAAAGGAAAAGGAGGCGCCGTATAGAAGAACTTGTTTTAGGAGTCATTATGAAAAGGAGGATCTAAGGACAAAGGCGAGAGCTTCAAGTTGATCAACCAATTCAGATGAAAGACATAAGTTTTAGTTGTTTTCTTTTCAACTTTATTATGAACTAAATTTATTTTCTAGAGCATTGATGTAGTCTAGCAATGAACACACAATTTATTTTCTGAGTTATTTTATTTTTAATCTTTCCATGATTGAGTGTTTAATTCTTATTCTTAATGCTTACTATTTTCTTTACGAATTATAGTTTGATCAATTGAATTACAATGAGACCGAGAGGTGATTTGTTATTTTAGTTCTAGAATTAAACATCATTAGTTGAGCGAAAGTAGAGATGCTTTACCGCGATTAGTGTGATTTTTCAGAAAATTCAAAGTACGTAATGAGTCTCCAATTAATTAAATTCACATAGAGATATGGAATTGTTAGTTGAAGATATTTTTGATATTATTTGTGAGAAGATATTGAATACTTAAGGAATTTTTAATTATCAGCGGGAGATTATTAGAATTTAATAATTAGGAGGAATAAATTGTGTGGGATTTGTTAGGTGAAATCAACCGCTCTAGATCCATTCTTATCATATTTTCACACTTTTAGATTTTCGCATTTTGTTAATCTTTTATTCATAGATTTATTTTTATTAAGTAGTTTAATTTAATTCAAATAGTAGAACGTCCCATTTATTTTCAATTTTCCAAATAGTAATTGATTTAGTGAATTTCAGTATTCAATAACATAGTTAATCCCTGTGAGTTCGATATTCGTTTTCTAAAAACACTTTATTACTTGTTACGATTCTGTGTGCTTGCAGATTATTTTACGCGAATAGTTTCCTTGGTCCAAGCTCTGGTGACAACACAAGTCTTTTTATGCCATTCAAAATGGTTTTCGAAGTACTCAAAGAAAGGGACATTGCTGGATATCTCTTTCATGAATTTTTTCCAAGCATTCAATACTTCAACCTTTTGTTCTCTGGTGTGGTTGGCTCTATAGGCTTCTCTTTTGAGTCTATTTTCTTCAAAGTCAAATTCTTTGCCTAAGGCCTCCATGTAGGAGTAAAAGGTTTCCTAATAACCATGAGCTGGTGGTCTATGGGATACTGGGATGCTTGCTGAAATGGTTGCTGTTCCATATCAGTCCCCGATAGGGATGGAGGGGATTGTTCTCAGTTGATTCCTGCCTGGCTGTGTAGCAAGGTGGCTAACCTGGGATCTAGTCTTGACTTCTTGGAGTTCTGATCCTAAATCTCGTTTAAACCTAGGGAAAGGAGTCCGAGGTCTGGAGGTGCTACACTGGGCTGCAGGTTTATCTCTTAAGAGGATAAGAGACTACCTGATGGGTTGGTGTAGATCAACTGGGGATCTAAACCTTGGATCCTCTAGGAGTGTCCTGTACTTATAGTCCAAAAGGGTGTTGAGTCTGGATCTGTCAAAACTCAACCTAACCATACCGTCGGCTAGTTGTTAGACAAAATCTAAATCTGGGTTTTGGGCTGGGGCTTGGATCTGTAGAGGATGGTTTTCATTATCTAGAGTCCAGTGTGTAGGGAAGGTAACTTCTGACCATTGGATGGTTCTAGGAACCTCAAACTTAGCTCTAGGGTCAGTGGTTTGGATGATGGTCATCTCATCCTTTTTCTTCTTGTCAAGTGCCTGGATGTTGAGATTTGTTCTCATGCACTTGTAGTACACTCTGTATATCAAGGCGATCTGGCTGGTTCCCTGTGTCATAAGGGTTCCATAGGTCTTGATATTGAGGGTAAGGGCCTGGATGACATTGTCATCATGGATGTGGACAGTGAAGTTAGGGAAGCAGTTGAAATGAACTGGTCCACTTCTAAGGTTGGTTTCTATGGTTCCTAAAAGACTGTCACCAAACCTGATATGACGGGCGTCTCTGAGGGCCATAAGGATTGAGTTGTTTAACCCTTCTCTAACAAGAGGTTTAACTCCAACCTGGGCTAAACCTATGTGTAGGAAGTTATGTCATTTCTTCCTATGGGTAACTATGGTGGATGGGGTTAACAAGTAGCATGTCTCATACTCATTGTTTATACCATAAACTTGTTCTATAGTCTTAACATGGTAATCTGTCTTGAAAGCCTTTTTCCAAGACCATGAGGACCTATAGATCTGATCGGTGGGTACCTTGGGGATATTCCAATCTCCTATGTCTAAATCTAGGTCTGATAACTCTAAGGATTCTGAGTTGACAATTCCAACATCTTATGGGATCTCTGGAAGGGATGAAGGTTGGGAACATCTAGAACTGGTAGAAGAGTAACTTCTAAACAACCTATTCATCGTTCTAGATTAAAAGTTTAAACTAACAATTACAACCTAATTACCCTTATCCTCAAACCTCTGGATCTAACCTTTAGATTTGAAACAGGGTACTCTTATGAAGCTCTAAACCTTATCTGACGCCAACACCTAGCCACTGGCTTCCAAAATGGGAACCACCCTAAACGCCTATCCCTCGGCTCACATGGGCTGACCAAATCGAAACCAGGAAGACTACGGGACTTACAGTCACAACAGCGTCAGAGCTCAGTTTTACAAGGCTCATTAGAACACATCTGTAACAAACTTCTGGGCTAAACACAGAAACAAGAAAAAGCAGATAACTGGGATGCAAAGGTTAATCTGAACAAATAAACACAGAATAATAAACAGATAGGTTAAGAAGGAGGCTCTGCCTACCATTCATGAATGATCCAACAAGAAAATGTAGAGATACACAAAGATGATGAAAAAGTAACAAATGTAGGAATAAATGAATGGGAATGGAAGAGTTATCATGAAATAGATGTAGAACAAAATATGGAGAATGAGAGATATATCCATGAAAATGATTTAAAATACTAATAATACTCAAAATAATTTTGATAACTATGGCGGTAATACCAACCAACTTGATTGAATGCTAAAATATAACTTACAACTCGATCGGCCAAATTACTTGGCTCTGATACCAAAAGGGGGTAAGTTATCGTGAAGGCGATTGTTCTTGGTTGTTGTATTCTTCTTGATCGACAACTGATTCCTACCTGGCTGTGTAGCAAGGTGTGCTAACCTAGGATCTAGTCTTGACTCCTTGGAGTTCTGATCCACAAAGCCACGTACGAAGTAGGAAACTTCTGTACACAGTATGGCTTACCTTCAGTTAATCCCTCCAAAAGAAAATCAAAATACAGAGGAAGGGAATCCTCTGAGACACACACACACACACACACACACATATATGTATATATATATATATATATATATATATTTGTTTATTTAGAGAAGTTTCAGGTTGACATCTTTCTGGGTGAAAGTTTGCTTAAGTAATTTTGTTGTCTCAATTTCTTTCTCGTTCCCCCTCTAAGTGCACCATGCTACTGTAATTGCATCTTTTATAAGGAAAAAAAAAGAAAAGAAAAAGAGAGACTATATTGCAACTTTTGCTGTGTTTAAATTTCTATCTCTAATTTCATAATTTAGGTTTGTATTTTGCCGAAAAATAAATAAATAGTTTTTTTAGAATTATAAATAAACAATAGTTGACATGGTACCCCAAATACGGGTAAATTAATATAGGTATTGATTTCTTTTGAATTGGGTGTACCCAGCTGATTCTTTGTGATGGGTGTTTTGGGGTCTTTTTCAGTTGCTTGGCCATGTGTGCTCCTTTGGAGGAGTGACCTTGCTAGACCCGGGTTCGTGTCCCGGAACTCAACATTGGGCCACGTGGTCCAACGGCTATCGGTGTACTTTTAAGCCTACCAAACCATTAAAGCCAAAGTCTAAGAATCATGATAATAGTCGAATAAATATACAATATGCGTTTGATATGATAGCTTTGATTAGTCGTTGAAATAAAGTAGTATTTATTTAGAAGTAAAGTAATAATATATTCAATGATGTAAATTTAAATATATGAAAACAAAGTTACTTATCTTCATATGGTTTGTAGCCCAGCTGTGTAGCATCAGTGAGCTAATAAGATTCCAGCAGAATGCCAGCGGTAGAGGCTAGTTAAGCTTGCCCCTCTTATCATGCATTTAAATGAGTTTAAGCCTTGGTTAATAGTTGTAATAGTAGTAGGAGTAAAGTAATATGTATTTAAATGTGAAGTAATCATGTACTGAATGATGTATATTTAAAGACATGGAAGTAAAATCACTTATCTTTGTATGGTTTGTAGCCCAGCTGTGTAGCATCAGTGAGCTAATAGGATTCCAACAGAATGCCAGCGGTAGAGGCTAGTTAAGCTTGCCCCGCTTATCATGCATTTAAATGAGTTTAAGCCTTGGTTAATAGTTGTAATAGTAGTTGGAGTAAAGTAATATGTATTTAAATGTGAAGTAATCATGTACTGAATGATGTATATTTAAGGATATGGAAGCAAAATCACTTATCTTTGTATGGTTTGTAGCCCAACTGTATACCTTCTGTGAGTTGATAATATCCAAACAGAGTGACCCCAACGGTAGAAAGGTAATTTGCCATGATAACTTCAAGATTGAGGGGGAAAAATGGGTGCAACTGGAGGGAGAGAGAGTATGCCTAGCTGTGTGTAGGGATTGGTTAAGCTTGCCTCTTTTATCATGCACTTAAATGAGTTTTTCCCTTGACAATGCTCTTTTAGTTGTTGTGATGTTATGAATAGTGTTGCCTTCCATGAAAAGGGATTTTGTATGGAGTATTTGCGCCTTCTAAGAGAAAGGCTTTATATAAGATGGATTTGTGCCTTCCATGAGAAGGGTTTTGATATGAGATCTTGATGCCTTCTAGGAGAAGGGCTTTAGTAATAGAAATGCATGCCTTCCATGAGAAGGGCTTTTATAAAAGAGAGAGAAGAGTATTGATATGTGTTTATGAGTAGTAAAATAGTAGAAATTCAGAGTGAAAGAGTATGAGAGTGGAGTTTAGAAGAGTGTAGTGTGTTATACGTAATGGTGTAGTAAATGTGTATGAGATTATGTAAGAGAAGTGGAGAAAGAGATGTTTTGTGGGATGTAGTATTTGTAATATGTATGATATATGGAAGTATGAAAGATATAGTGGTTAAAGATAGTAAAAATATGAGATTATAACAGTTGGAGAAGTTGTAGAGATTGCTTTCCAAGAGGAAAGATTTTGTAAGAGAATAGTATGGAAATGTGTTTAAGTATTTGGGGATAGGAGCAGTAAGATAGACGTATTTTTTGAATATGGAGAATGAGAAAATGAGTATAAGAGGGATTATAGTGTTGTAGTGTGTTTAGCAATGTTGCTGGGATTTATTGTTGGGCTTTTCTACTGGGAGGATGGATGAGGGCTTATGAAGGTATTTATGAGCTAAGGGCTGAAGAGTTTTGTTCCTGATTTGAAAACTAAAATCTCAGAACTTCATTAACAACTTAGGGAGAGAGCATAGAGAGGTTTGTGAAAGAGTTGTTCTTCTCTATTTGTGTCCCCCCTTAAGGTGTTGATGAGGGGTCCTATTTAGCTGAGTTTAAGGGGGTATTTAAGCAAAGAATCTCAGCCAAAATCTGTCCCAAATAGTAATGAATCTCCAGAAAATCTATCTTAAGATTTAGGCAAAAACGGTATGTTTAGCTTTAAGATGTTCATGTTGTTTTGGGTAAAAGCTGCTAGAGAAAGAGCAGCAGAAAGGAAGGTATTTTGGCAAGAAAAACATAGTTACATTAGTTGGTTTTGGTTTTAGCCAAATGTGGAAAAACCAGTAATGCTCAGGCTGCTGGGTCAGTTGTTACATCTGCTCTGAAAAAGCTGTCCTAGCTGTCAGGGAAAGCTGTGACAGCTATCATGAGACAGCTGTCACAACTGTCATAAGACAATTGTTGTTTTGGGTAGAAACAAATGAGGTCAGCTAGGTGATTTCAAATTGCTGGAGAGGACATTCAGCATTTACTTTATGGATTTGGCTGAAAATGGTAAGATCTCTTTCAAGGGAATCTTTCTATTTTGGGTATAGCAGCTGGCAGCTAGGATTTCAACATTAAATGGCTGATGATATCACTCCCAGCCAGGTGTCAAGTGCTGAATACACTGCTAGGGTTCTCCTGGAAATGTTTCCCCTTTTGGGTGTTTGTGTTTTTGGTGCAAGGTTCCATTACAACACATTTTTAGCAAGTAAGAAAAGGATTGGTTGAAAGTCAAGGAAGTTTTAGAGATCTGGTTAAGGTCTCATTGTGTTGTGACATAATCTTGGTCAGCAAGAAGTGTATTTAATGCTCTGCTTTGGTAGCTGGCAGAAAAATATATGGTCTAATTATGGCAGACAGTAGCTGGGAATGAGAGATATCATGAATATTTTGTATGTAGTTGGAGATTAAAGATAGCCAACCAGATTAGGCCATGTGTTTAAGTTGGATTTTAGCTGAAAACAGTAATGAGATTATGTAGAATAATATAGTTTCTAAATTTTTATAGCAACTATTGGGGATTGAATGAACAGTTATTTTCCCAACAGTTAGATGGCTGAGAATATTGAGTATATGTCATGTGATGAATATTAAGTTTTAAGAAAAGAGCAATGGGGAATTTATCAATGTAAGTGCTATGTGATAAGAGATGCTTACCATATGTTACCTGCTACACACGGACTCTCGTCAGAATTTAGGGAGTTGGAGAAGACATGCCAAGCAACATGTTTCTTTTATCAACTTTAAACCGCTGTAGTTTTACTGAACATATCTCTTGGCCCTCCAAACCATAACTCCCAAAGTTTCCCCAAAGAAACTTATGAGCTTGGATCATAAGCCGAAGATTAGATGACGTACCTCGGGTTTTATTTTCATTTTGTGTAAATATGGGCTCTTGTTGAAGAAGCTGCTTACCATGAGTGTAAGAGAGGTAATATGAGCTATGAGCTTTGATTCATTGCTTAAGCCCGATCCATATGTTGATGTTGATGTTGATGATGTCGTGGGGTTATGACCCCAATTGATGAAGAGGAAATGTGGACCATGAATCTACCTCTTGAAGTAAGGATCTCGCAGGCCATGTGAGCCCAATTCATGTAATTTAACGAGATATGAGCTTATTTTGGGCTTTAAAGAGATTTACCCAAAAAATAAACAATATGTTGATGTGGCATGGGTTGCCAATGAAGTGATGCCATATGGGCCAAAAAAAAAGTCCTCAACAATGGGTTACACTGAACCTAAACTTTGCCATTGAAAGAATATTTGGGGTTTTATGTGAATCAAATTTGAGAAAATTTTTAGTTGAAATTTCAAACACAATAAGTTTCGAATAGATTGGATTATGTAAATGTTGATAAAAATTCCAATTCACAAGTAAGATCAAATAGTCCACATATATCAAAAGTTATACTTTGCAATGGGTTAAAGAAATCGAAATTTTCATGGACTTAAAATAATTCAAATATTCAACTCTTAGCAATTTTTTTTTACTATGGTCACACTATATCCTCTTAACAGATCATCCTCTCTTTCTTTCTTCCATTGTTTTTTTTAATTGTCTCTTTACCTCCTTTTTTCAAGTTTAGGATTTAATCCCAATTTTTTTTTTATATAGAGTGGTTTATCAAGTCTAGAATTATTGATTTTATTCAGTTTTATCTAATTGTAGCATTGAATACTTCTTCTTTTTTTAAGATATTTAACATTTGCTGACTATCTAGTGCATCACATGGGTTAGCGACTAGTATTCTTATATTGTAGTGGCTTGAGTTTGGAATCTAGTAAGTTTGGTTTTAAAAACCGACAAATTTTAGGGATGGTGAATTTTAGGAAATTTGGATTTCAATTCCCATAGCCTCTAGAGTGAAATATTCTCTGGGATGAAATTGTCTTTTGGTTTAGGTTAGTAAAGTAGGTTGAAAAGGCTTTTTTTATACTTTTTTTTTTGTATTTTATTTTATATTTTATCAATCATAACTGTTGGCGAGGGCATAAAGGCCCTATCAAATAAATTTTAGCGACGCCATTATTTGTCTCTAAAAAATTGATTGGGTTCAAGTTACATCTGGTGTAACTTTAAGTAATGTTACACTACTTAATATTTTTTAATTAGATGCGAACTTTGACATATCCACTATTAGATTACATTATCTTCATATATTCTTCATGCTTGCAAAATTTAAATATGATCAAAGATCAATGGCCATGTCATCAATTAATTGTTTAAATTCAAATTTTTGTAGTTTAATATAATGCATAAAAAATGAATTTATAGATTGAATGATAAATTACATCCGATTGGTATGAAAATTGGCATGCATGTTAAGAACATATAAAACATATAATTAAACGGTGAGATTCTCAAAATATGAATTCTATAACAAGTTATTGAGTGGTGTAACATTGCTGAGTGGTGTAACATTGTTTAGTGTTATACCAAGTGTAGTTTGAACCCAACTCCTAAAAAATATACCATCAATTTGAAATTTGCAAATAACTAATTGCAATGGTATAAAAGTCCTCACAAATAATTATTGATGATAACTGCTTCCCTTCGCTAAAAATAAGTCGTCGACTTTTCTCATTAATTATTTGTGAATGTGGATTTGTTAATGTCAAATATCATCTACTATAGGTCCAGTTTTATGGTAATGTATTTGTGAATGTGGATTTGTTCAATAACGATAGTGAATTGCCCTCATAAATTATCTGTTAGCAAAGGGGAGGTATGGTCGCTAAAATCCCTTTTAGCAACAAGAGCAAATATGTCAGCTTTTGAGGGTCATATGTTCTCGCTAACAACTTTTTACGACGATATTTGACATTTTTTGAGGGCATTTTACCCTTGCTAGTAGACTTTTTTCTTGTAGTTATGCTTTAGTATAATCAAACAATAAAATGAATGTCATTATAGATATACACTGCTGTCAGTTTCTTTAAATCCTTATCCTCTCTCCCCTTTTTTGTGTGTTAAATACTTAGTATTCTCAAAAAGAAAAAACAATAAAGTGACAAACTCAATCGTTAAAACTGTAAATTCCTACAAAGAAGAATGTTATGTTTTCGTTTATAGAAGTGATAGATTCTAATTAAACCCAAGGGTTTGAGTTACGATAGCTATAATTGTGAAAAACATATTCATTATTCAAGCTTTGACCTTTGGGTCATTTTAGTGCACCCTTTACTTTATTTTTCGACCTTTCATCATTTAAGTAGCACAACATCAATGTCGAAGGGATTGATTAATTGGTGGTGCCCACTGAACCCATATTAATTCATGCTTGTATCAGTTTTCACAATCCGATTTGCTTCAAAGAATCCATCTTGTGTACCAAATTTCTTTGGGGGGAGAGCTAGAGCATTTATTCTTTCAACCTTCTCAATCTCATACTGTTAAGCTTGGCATTTTTTGCAAAAGCGCCAGAAGCAGCCGAAAATACTAAAAAAAATCATGCCACGCGACAATCATGCTAAATAAATAATTATAATAGGAATATAATTGTGCTACGTGACAATTCAAACAATTCCCAACCAATCCATTCCTTATCATATTTGGCAAATGGAATTAAACAAAATCATCCACTAGGTGGACCATAAATAATTTCATAACATTTCCCCTTTTAATTTAAAATAACCGATTAGCTTATTAGTTTTTTTTTTTTGGAAAAAATATATCTAATTAGTTACTTCTATTCCTGCTTCCGAATACAAATATTATGTCTTATTTTTTGGTATTTTATTTTATGTTCCACCTCTTTCTTTCTTTCTTTCTTTTCAGAAGCATGTTCCGCCTCTTTCCAAAGTACATAACAAGTTGTAATTGATGAAACATAAAGTGAAACACAAAAAAGAGACAAAAAATTTGTATTCTTGGCACTATATTAGATAAACCTCCTTGTTAGCCATAATGACTCAAATATAGGGAATTACAAAATTTTACTATGCCATCAATCTATATCAGTGTTACATGATCGATGTATCACAGTGGGGCTAATTCATAAATGTTTTCTTCCCCTTAATTTAAATGTCATTTTTTTCCTTCTCAATTTATATTTTTTAGGGTAAATTACAAAGTTAGTCCCTATCCTTTATACTATATTTCAATTTAATCCCCAATCTTTTGATTGAGTCAATTTGATCCCTAACCTTTTTAGTGCCATGTTGATTTAGTCTTTGCCATTATCTTTGGATGAAAAAAGTTGACGGGTCAAACGGAACAATAAAAAATTATTTTCTATGACAAGTCAACTGCCAACTCATATTATTAAAAAAAATAGAAATTAAAATCTGCACATGATATAAAATACCTAAGACCAAGACATCTTTTTCTTTTCTATCATTTTCTACGAAACCAAACACAACAATAATCAAAGAAAATCTCAATTACAACAAGAAACATGGAGATCTTTTCTTCAATTTTACGTCACTTTAGTGACAACCAAACACTATAAAAAAGATTTAATCTAACAAAAATAGAGGACTCAAAATATACCAAGAAAATCCACCATTGTCAAATCAAACTTTCACTTAAAACTGCAAAATTTTCAGATCTCCCAAACTCAAAAAACAAAAATAGAAAAATCTAGTTCATACAAATAAATCGAATCCTAGAAAAAAAAAAAGATTTTGGAAAAAAACAATAAAGTTTTAATGGTGGTTGGCGACTTGCTCTTCTTTGCGACAGATCTAATGTCGTTAAGGCAAAGCTAATGCGGAAGAGACCGAGCTGTAAAGATTGTTCTTGAGATAAACACTGATCTGCTCTTTTGGTTAATCATCGTCGGCGGTGGTTCATCGTGGTGGCTAGGTTTGGACTTTGGAAAATGGGCTTTTGGGTTGATTGAAACAATAGTGCTTTGTTTTGTGTATTAGATTTAGATGTGTAGTTTTGTAGGTAGATCATGGTGGCTGGCAATTGTAAGTAGTTTTAGATGTGTTTGGCAACCCAAAAACTGAACGAAAAAAAATATATATATTGCAAGTTGATTTTTATTGGGTAAAGAAATGGAGATTTGATGAGGGTAATTCCAAAAAGTTATTAAGGCTCTTCTACATTAGACGAAGCCAACGGTCTAAAGAAACTCGTCAACCATACTGTACATTAAATGAAGAAGCCAACGACTTCAATATTAACCCGACGACTCCACTTCCAAACTTACGGCATTTGGGACTTGACAACTAGAACGAGATGGGAAGCTGACGAGAGTAAGCTGACGGGAATAAAGAAGCCCTTGACGGGCCTAACATGGCTTTGCTTGGACTCCACGAATGAGTATATATAGAAACATCTTGTGCCCCACAAATAACCCTAATCAAGAGGACCTCTACAAGGAAAGAATCCCATAAGATACGCGCATTAATAAGAACTTTCACCAAAAAGAAAGATCCTCTCTGCCAAGGAACAAATGTCAACTTTGCACTACTATAAAAACTCCAAAGCCCTCACAAAACAAGGTACGAATAATTCACTCTAACTTTGGCACTCTAGAGTTGTGAAAGATTCTAACTTGACCTTCGGAGGGTATTTGGCTGGTAATACACTGGTACTCTTCGTAAGGTATTCTTCTTCTTTTTGTGTTATGCAGGTCTTGTCTAGAGCATGTGAGGACCGTGTAGCTTACTCACGATTTTTAACATTATCAGTTGGCACCGTCTGTGGGAAATAGGAAGTAAGCCATACTACCACTTCCTAGACAAAGAGTTGCATAGTACTTACTCGCTCAATGGCAACCACCACCAACAATCAAGAGGATGAACCACGTACCACCGCCCTTGAGAGACAAGTTCAAATGCTCGCTGTAGCCGTGGAACGCCTCACCAAGCAAAACCACGATCTAAAGGAATAGCTACGCTAAAAGAACTTAGGACTCAACACTCAGGAGGAGGACCAAGAAAACACCAACGCTGACAAAGGGGACCAAGATGGGCCAGAGCGCAGCAAGGCCCCAAGAAGGCAAGAGCGGCAAGATATAAGTCGTCCATCCGCCTCAGACATAGCTCCACCACACATGGTCGAGAAGATGCAGATGATAAAGGAATGGATGGACTTCATGATGAATGCCCTCAGAGGATGGGTGTTCAGCGACTTTAATGAGTTGGTCCATTGAACTAACTCACCATTCCCCACATCCGTCACTTCGTTCCCCCTTCCACCCAAGTTTCGCATGCCACAAGTAAAGACCCTACGACGGATTAAATGATCCACTAGATCACTTGGAGACTTTCAGGACCCTGGTGCACCTGCAAGGAGTGGCAGATGAGATCATGTGCGGGGCCTTCCCCACTATGCTGAAGGGACCTGCAAGGGTTTGGTTCAGTAGGTTGACGCCTAACTCCATTAGCACCTTCAAGGAGTTGAGCGCCCAGTTTGCCTCACACTTTATCGGGGGAGACAGGTATAAGAAGTCCACCGCCTGCCTAATGAACATCAAGTAACGAGAGGACAAAATGCTGAGGTCTTACATTATCCGCTTCAACAAAGAGGCCCTCTCAATTAATGAAGCTGACGACAAGATACTCGTGGCTACATTCACAAATGGGTTGAGAAGGGTAAGTTTTTATTTTCCTTATACAAAAACAACCCAAAGACTATGTCAAATGTACTCTATAGGGCAACAAAGTACATGAATGCGAAAGGTGCGCAGCTGGCCCGAGCAGAGAAGCCTAAGAAAAGGGAAAGACAATAGGAAACACAGTAGGACAAGGGGCGAAAGACAACAAGGACTGGAGACTAATGGGAGGATAGGCGCTCCAAACCCCTTACTGGGAGGTTCACAAGCTTTACCCTGCTAACCGCCTCGATCAACCAAGTCCTGATGTAGATCAAGGACAGAGGATCCTTGATATTTCTAATAAGAGATCCAGAGACAAGTATTGCCGCTTTCACCAAGATCACGGTCATGAAACATCTGACTGCTACGACTTGAAGTAACAAATAAAGGCTCTTATTAGACAAGGAAAGTTGCAAAGGTTTGTCAGTAAAGAATGGACCAATGCGTCGCAAGAATAGGCTACTCGAAGGGAGAACGAGCGTCCTAGGCTGCCCCTAGGAGACATAAAAATGATTGTAGGAGGATCTACAACTTCTAGATCATCAAAAAAGGCCCGTAAAACCTACCTAAGGATGGTTCAGAACATCCAGCTAACGGGTTTCATCCTAAAGATGGCGCGGATTGACAACTCCATCATCAAATTCTAAGGGGAAGATGCTCGACGTCTCCACCACCCGCATGACGATGTACTTGCCGTTAGCATATAGGTAGGGGACTACAACACACACCGATTCATGGTTGACAATGGAAGCTCTGCTGACATCCTTTACTATCTGACATTCTAGCAAATAAGGATTGAAAGGGAACAGCTAATCCCGACCAACGCCTTGCTCATTGGATTTGGAGGAACAAGAGTATATCCCCTCGACACAGTCACATTACCCGTAACGGTCAGTGATTACCCACAACAAATCAGAAAGGATGCAACATTCCCTGTGGTTGACTGTTCATCTGCCTACAATGCCATCCTTGGACAACCTACCCATAACTTGTGGAAGGCCATGACTTTAACTTATCACCTGATGATTAAGTTTCCCATTGAGTACGGGGTTGGAAAAGTACAAGGAGATTAAGTGGCCGCACACGAGTGCTACATAGCAATGTTGGAGATGGACGCCCATTTACAAACCATGAGCATAGAAAAGCAGCAGACGGTTGCAGAACTCGTCAAGGGATTGGAAGAGATACCACTCGACAACTTCAGGCCCGAGCAAATGACTAGGATTGGCACTCGCTAGTCCGTCAATTCATCAAGCGCTCACGACATTTCTAAAAGAAAACCAAGACGTCTTTGCTTAGAGCCATGAAGACATGCCCAAGATTAACACTTTAGTCATGGTGCATAAGTTGAATGTGTCACCCGCTTTTCCCCATTTCCATCAGAAGAAGCAAGAATTCGCCCAGGAACGAGACCGAGCTATAGCGGAGGAAGCCCGTAAGCTACGAGATCCAAACTTCATCAAAGAAGTATACTACTCCGACTGGCTGGCCAACATGGTGATGGTTGAGAAAGCCAACGAAAAATGGAGGATGCACATAGACTTCATGGATTTGATCAAGGCATTCCCCGAGGATAGCTACCCCCTCCCATGGGTTGATGTTTTAGTAGACTCTACAGCCCGACACCAGTTACTGAGCTTCATGGACACTTTTTCAGCTACAATCAAATCAGACTAGACAAAGCTGATCGAGAAAGGACTTCGTTTGTCACTAGCCAAGGCCTTTTCTACTACAAAGTAATGTCGTTCGGCCTCAAGAACACGAGCACGATGTATTAGAGGCTAATAAACAAGATGTTTGCACATCAACTTGGAAGAAACGTCCAAGTCTGCATTGATGACATGCTGGTAAAAAGCCGAAGGGGGATGAACTCAAGGAGACCTTCGCCACCTTCCGCTCTTACAACATGAAGCTCAATCCAAGAAAAAGTGCATTTGGGGTGACGATGGGAAAATTCCTGGGGTTCATGGTGTCCTAGAGAGGTATCGAAGTCAACTCAGACAAGATCTAGGCCATAATGGAGATGTCACCACCAAGGAACATGAAAGAAGTACAAAGCCTCAACGGCAAGGTAGCCGCACTAAATAGGTTTGTATCAAAGGCAATGGACAAGTGCCTGTTAGGATGTGTGCCCTTAAATCCTATTGTATGATGATATATATGACATTATGTGTGACTTAATGTTGTGTTTAATAAAGTTGTTTATTTTTATCTAAAATAATGGTAACATGAATATTTGGATATTATCATATAGTCCATGAGATGCATAGTATGTGATTTATGTGAAAAGTCACAGAAGATATAAATCACAAGTTCTTTGTAAACTCAAAATTTATAGTTCGTAGTCGGTGATGAAATTGGGCATTTCATCTGCGAAGACTATAACGTATCAACTAAGATGATTTGTCTTGATCATGGAAGTAGAGACTTCTAGTTGATATGTTGATATGTTTTAAGAGTTAAGACATATTGAACTGGACCGCTGTGAGATTTATTATTCTTCTAACGACTGTCAAATGAACAATGAATCTCACGACTTCTATTTGCATAAACTCTTAATCCTGAGAGAATAATGGACTTGATCATGAGGTGTAGGTTGCTTTGATATATCAGGAGTGAGATCTAAGGTAACGGTCAAAACCCTAGTATGTTGGGCAACCACATTTACTGTTGATGGAACATATATTCTCAAGATGGAATTCATAGTCTCTTAATGGAGATACAAAATATTCCCTTGAGATAAGTTTAATGGGTTTGGTTATTCAGAGAGTTAGGCCTAACCACTTTGGTAAGAAATTACTAAAGTATATATTTATGAAATTGGATTTCATAAATATATGATGAATAACTTTAAAGGATTAAACCGGGTACTCAAGGATAAGATGTAGTAATTTACAAAGTGGCAGTCTATATTTATGACTTTGTATTACTACGAATATTTTATGAAGGGGTTGCGTGTAAAGTAAAGTCGTGGGATATAATTTATTAATAAGACCTAGAGTGCAATTATATTTATATAGTGGTATTAAATATAATTAATGGTAACTTTGGACTTGTCAAGAGTTGACGGAAAAGCCTAAGGCCTATTGGAGCTAGTGTCTTATTGGTCCCTTTTGGTCCCATTCCAAGCCACACATTAAAGCCCAATTGGAAAGGCCCAATAGGCCGGCCCAATTAGATAATCAGTTGGTTATAAAGGGAGAAACATACAGAATTTTTTTAATGCGATTTTTCGTAGAGAAAAAGAAAGAGTGTGAGACACACTTTTATTCTCCCTTTGGAAACTGATTGAGAGACCACACATCTTGGGCGTAAAGTGGAATTGGAGTGAAGATTAAAAGTTTTCCCAAGTGCTTCTAATCTTTGTTTTGAAATTCTCCATACCAAGGTACGCTATCTTGTTCTTAAATTCTGAAATTTACAGAGTGCATGTCGTCAATCATAAATGAAATAGATCCTTGTTTGTTGCTTCCGCTGTGTGTTTTGTATGAGATACAAAACCAGATTTTAACCAACAGTGCCTACCTTTCTTCCTCACACTGAAAAAGTCTTTTGAGTGGACGGTTGAGTGTCAGCAAGAATTTGAAGAATTGAAGGCCTACCTATCTTCATCGCCATTGCTAAGCCCCTCCAAACCAAGGGAAGAACTATTTCTCTACTTGGTTATATCTCCAACTGTCGTCAGCGTGGCCTTAGTCAAGGAAGAAGACAATGTGTAGAAGCCGTCTACTACACTAACCGAGCACTCCGAGGCACAGAGGAATGATACCTGTCAATGGAGAAGCTTGCCTTTGCTTTAGTTACTGCAACTTACAAGCTCAAGCCATACTTCCAAGCACACAATGTGGTCGTCCTGACAGACAATCCTCTACAGAGAGCAATAAGTAGTCCCGAAGCCGCCGGATGGATGGTGCTGTGGGCGATAGAAATAAGTGGATTTGATGTGCAATACTGCCCTTAAACCTCCATAAAAGGACAAGTAGTCGCTGACTTTATTGCAGAGTTTACCAACATGGAAGGCCAAGGGGTAGAAGAATATCCTCAATGGAGTGTCCATATGAATAAATCGTCGAACAAGCAGGCTGGCGGGGTCGGCGTGGTGCTCCGTTTACCAAAAGGGGATGAGATCGAATGTATAGTTCATTTGGACTTCCCAATGATCAACAATAAAGCGGAGTACGGAGCTTTAGTGGCAGGGCTAGAAGCTGCAGGGCCAACAAGTGTGGTCATATATTGTGACTCACAGGTCATCACCAGTTAGGTGAACGGGGACTTTGAATGCAAAGGGGAGAAGATAAAGAGGTGCTTCGAGCAGGTGCGAGCACGAGTAGACATCTGCAGGCCAAGTTCGTCTAAGTCCCTAGAGAAAAGAACGAGAAAGCTGATTGCCTTACAAAAGCCGCCTCAGCGGAACACATGCTTGTCCCTAGTAAGGTACTCTATTTTGTTCAGCTCTCACCCTTGATAAATGACATCAGTATGCAGGAGATAGACTCGAGAAGCAACTGGACTACACTAATAGTTTCCTATTTGAAAAACGATACACTACCTAACGATAAGGAGGCCAAGAGAAAGCTGAAGATTCAGGCAACACAGTTCATCCTAATAAAGGATGTCCTATACAAGAAAGGCTTTTCCTACCCGTACCTAAGATGCTTATACCCTGAAGAAACAGACTATGTCATGAGAAAAGTCCATGAAGGCATCTACGAGAACCACCTAGGGTCACGATCGTTGGTGTACAAACTGATTCAGGTTGGATACTACTGGCTTACTATGCAAAAGGATGCCCAAGTTTACGTCAAAGCCTGTGACAAATGTCAGAGGTTCAGTAATGTGATTAGACAGCCGACAAAATAGCTCACCTCAAGGATGGCCTCGTGGCCTTTCGCTCAATGGGGACTGGACATCATGGGCCCATTCCCAATAGCAATGAGACAATTAAAGTTCCTAATAATTGGTATAGACTATTTTACCAAATGGGTAGAAGCTGAAGCCTTGGCCACCATTACAGAGAAAAGCGTATGAAGCTTCGTCTAGAAGAACATCGTCTGCAAGTATGGGATCCCTAAATTCTTGGTCTCAGATAACAGGAATCAGTTTGACAACAACTCCTTCAGGGACTTTTGCTTACAATTGAGGATCAAGAACCACCACTCCTCCCCTGCCCAACTTCAAGCCAACGAACAAGTGGAAGTCACAAATTGATCCTTGCTTAAGATCATCAAGAACCAGCTCGAGGGGGTAAAGGGTATATGGCCAAAAGAGCTGCAGAGTGTACTACGGGCATACAGGACGACAACCAAAACTCCTATAGGAGAAACGCCATTTTGACTAGCATACAGAAGCGAGGCAGTTATCCTAGCTGAGGTTAGACTCATAAGTTATAGGGTGGGCAATCATAATGAGAGGAAGAACGACGAGGCCATAAGTCTACAGCTTAACCTAATGGATGAAGTTAGGGAGACAGCTGAACAAAAGCGAGCACGGTACCAAGACCTCATGGCCAAGCACTACAACTCTAGGGTTAGGAACAGAGACTTCCAAGTTGGAGATCTTGTTTTGAAGAAGATGACAGGTGCCACAAGGAATCCCTCCCAGGGAAAGCTCGGACCTAATTGGGAAGGATCCTACAAAGTCACATCATGGCGAAGGAAAGGTACTTACTGATAGGCCAAGAATGTATTGACCCCTTGTGATGAATTAATTGATTAATTAGCCATGTTTATTAATTAATCAAATTAACATGCAATATACGTGCAGGGCCGGCTCAACAATTTTAGGGCCTTAGGTGAAACTTTAAAATGGGGCCTTTTCTCTTTTTAAGAAGTTTTTCATATCTGGACAAATATTTTCTAGTAGACATTTATAATGAGAAAATATTTATATATAAATAAAACACAATTTATAATTAAAAATGATAATTTAACTAAAAATAAAATTTAAAGTATAGAACAATAGAACCTAGTTATTGCAATTTTTCTAAAGCCGTGACCACTTTAAAGTTTAAACTTGCACAAATACAAATTAATTTAATACATGGTTTAATAAATTAGTGCCACTATAATACAAATGAGTTGATATAATACACATCAAAATATTAATTGGTATAATAATTTATAATAAAAGATAAACTGTCAGATAAAAAAAAAAAGAGTGAGAAACTTATAACTGTGGGCAGTGGGCTGTACTCCTAAAAAAAAAAAAAGTGAAAAAGTGTCCAGCTTGTACTCCACTACTCCTATCATCCATTGAATTTCATCCTATGGCTAAGTTTTAAAGAAAAAATGTGTCCAATCAATTGTGAATTGTCATGGCAGAAAAGGGTAGAAAAGCTATGCAAAAAACGTGTCCCATCCCATCAAACAGTTGTGCAATGAAACTGTGAAACAAATTAAAAATATATATAATTTAAGTTAAATAAATAGAAGACTCTGAATCTTCAGTTTCTGAAAGACAGAGAGAAAGAGGGGAACTGGGGAAGAACTGAAAAAGAGTTCCTCTGGTGTGATTGGTAGACTGGTATGCTAGAATCAACAAAGAAAAATTTCAAGCTAACTGACTGATTGAGTTTATGGAAAATGATCAAGAATCAAGATGAAGATAAAGAAAAGAAAGGTAAGACCGTGAGAATATAGATGGAAAGGTGGAGAGGCAGAGAGATAGAGAGATGAGAGGTTTTTCTTTTGTTTTTGAAATTTATAATCTCTATTTTTGCACATTTTAAGACAATTACGTTGTATTATTAATAAATTTGTCCGGTATTAATTTTGATTTTAGCATATTTCAAGAATGAGTTGATAAATTTTTCTCCTAAAATTTAATTTTGTTAGCTAAAGTTTGACTATTTTTGTTTTTTTTCCTTTTTAATCTTTTGTATTGAAGGATACAATGGGGCCTTTTAATGCATTTTATTAACCAATAAAAGTGCTTAAATTTTTTTTAATTAGAATATATAGCTAAATATATTATATATATAATTTTTTTTTACAACTTGGAGGCCTTCTTTTATTTGGGGGCCTTAAGCGATTGCATTAATTGCATCACCTATTGAGCTGGCCCTGTATACGTGGCAACTAAAATAAATCACCAACTAAAATAAAATGTAGTGGAAAATAAAGTTAATAAGGCGATTTGTTTATAAATGGGGAAAACCTTCAAGGCAAAATTCCTACCGGGTGATTTTAAGGTCACCACTTCTGAGAATTCACTATTATCACAATAAGCGATTACAAGTAAAGGAATTTCAGTACCTTATACCAACCTACAGTTGAAATTTTACCCTAATATCCAATTGGACTTGTTCTATAGTGACAATTTCTCCTTTTAATGCATGGCTCCTAGTACGTTACTAACCAATAGATATGCAGATCACAGTACGCAACTTAATCACCAACTTAAGAAGGACGTTGGTTGTAAAGTTCTTCAATTCATCACACGATGAAGATCACGAAGCTCCTTGGTGACAAAACCCTACGGTGTACAAACACAATAGCTTCTCCAAGAGAAAGAAGAACTATGACAAATTAGGTATTCTGTCACAATTTGCATGAACAACACTTTGCTTCACACTCACGCAATTGTGCTCCCTGTGACGACCCTTAAAATAATCCTTATATATGTTTAGGGTTGTGAGAAAAGAATACCAAAACACATACTCACAGATTGGAATGAAATCAGAATTGAAAATCTAATTTTCATAAATCTCAATAGATACCCTATCTATCGAGTAGCTATCGAGCATCAGGCTTAAACAGCTTTTTAAACCTCAATAAATACTAGTTGTCGAGATTTAAAATCTAGCACTTCATCACTTGATTCTTAAACAAACTTGCATGGCTTTAATACTTGAACTTGAAACCTTATTCCTAAAGCATTAAACACATCCTAGATCTACCCAATTACAAGTAAAGTACATTTTGTCAAAGGATTAGTCAATATATGATGACATATGTTCCTAACATGAATCATATATGTTCTAACACTTACCACTTGGATACATTAGACAAGCAGAAGTTACCTCATCCATGGAACGCCGAGCATCTCAGAAAATACTACCAGTAGAAGACTACATGAAAGGCTCAACTCCTCATTTCTAGTTAATTTCTTTTAGTTAACTTTTATCTACAATACTTTTTAAGCCCAAAGGGCAAGGTTTTATTCTTTAAGAAAAATTTTCTACTTATACATGCATTTATCACAATAAGAAGAGTTATTCAGATATGACTTGTGTATATGTTTCTGTACAAAACTACATTTGTGATCAAGTTCACAAGTGGACAAATTTATTATTAAGTCCATAAGTGGACGAGTTCATTATTAAGTCCGCAAAGTGGACAAGTTCATTCCATGAGGATGCTTTGAAAATTATCAAGTCCACATATGGATGAGTATATTATTAAGTCTACAAGTGGATGAGTTTATTATTAAGTCCACAAGTGGACGAGTCCATTATTAAGTCTGTAAAGTGGACGAGTTCATCCCATGAGGATGCCTTGAAAATTATCAAGTCCACAAATGGACGAGTTCATTATTAAGTCCGCAAGTAGATGAGTTCATTATTAACTCTGCAAAGTGGATGAGTTCATCCTATGAGGATGCCTTGAAAATTATCAAGTCCACAAATGGATGAGGTATCATTATTAAGTCCACAAAGTAGACGAGTTTATCCCATGGGAATGCCTCGACATTTTCCACAAGTGGACAAGTTCGTCATTAAGTCCACAAGTGGACGAGTTCACCATAGTTCATCCCATAGGGATGCGTCGAAATTATTCAAGTACGCAAGTGGACGAGTTTGCCGTGTAGTCCAAATGGACGAGTTCATTAATCAGTCTATAGGTGGGCGAGTACACCAAAGTAGATGGGTACATCCTAGTTACTTGCCAAGTTCTATAAGAGACAAGTACATCCTAACATATAGGCACGAGGATGGACAAACATGCATATCAAAAGAAAAAGATCAACACAATTGAGCAACAAATGTACGATAATATGTCATAAATAAAGTGAAGTGTTTACAAACAAACTCCAAAAACATCAAGGCACTTAACATTGTTTGAAAATAGGACTAAATATATAAATTGCTACTACAAATAAAAAGCTAAACTGTAGGGTTCTCGACATCCTGAATTGGAGGATTTTCGTTGTCTTTAGGAGGGTTCTGGGCATCTTGAGAAGAAGGGTTTTCGGCCTTATGAGGAAGATCTTCAGTGGACAAGATCAAGGGAGAGACGGGCTTCTCCACAGCCGATTAAGCAAGAATTACACCATTTTTTGGGTCTCGTTCTAACTGAGTAAAGTTGTCGGTCTCCTCAAAAATGGTGTTGCCAATAGGGGTTGATGGTAAGGGGTCATCCATTATGACCTTGGACAAGTCCAAGTGTGGGTAGACAGACTTGACTTACTTCAGGCAATCCTCGAACCTATCATCATAGTACATGGCACAGGCGTCAATTAAAGGCTATGAAGCCTTGAACTCTATTATGGCATCAACTCTAGCCATCTCTACCTGCTCGCAGAAAGCCGTCAGCTTCTTCTCCAAAGTCACCTTGGCCTCTTTCTCCTTTTCCTGCTGACGGATCTCCTTCTTCAACTTTTCGTTCAGCTCTGTCACGTCCTTTTTCAGAGTACGGAGGCCATCCTTATATTGATCCTATTCGTTGGTCAAGGTCTCGTTACACTTGCTAAGACAACCAATCACTCCTTCCACGATGATGCACCTATCTTGCAATGCCTTCATACGTACTAATGCCTAAAAACAAGTCAACTGTTAGCTAACGAATAAACAATGGGGTAAGAGAGTTTGAAAAAAGAACATACCCTAGAAAGGCCAAAAAGACTCGACGCCCCCAAGTCCTCTATCTCCTGCTTGGCATAGAGGTCTAAGTCTATCTCTTTAATGATTAACTCAATCATCTCAACAGCATACCCCTTATGCGTAAAGGGACGACGAGTTCCCTAAGTGATGGGGCCCATTTTTGCCATTAAGCCTTTGCTAGCTCCATGACTTGGCTTCGGGGGCGACAGCTTCTTCGGCTATTTGTCTCCAGAAGTGATCATTCCTTTCTTAGAAGGATGATCATCCTTCCCTTTAGCTTTTCTCTTGGACGCCCCCTTCCCAATGACCTTAGGGGCCAACGAGAATGCTCCCTCCTTTCCCTTCTCCTTCTCCTCCTTCTTGCGCACCGTAGCTGATGCCCTCATTGATGCCCTCATTCTGGCTGCCTCCATTTCTGTAAAGGGCAAATGATGGAGTTAGACATAAAGACAACAAGAAAAAAATGAAAAGAAAAAGGTAATAAGGGAAGAACCTAGGTCGACGAGAGTAACTATTCAACCTATGTGTTGTAGGCGTCGACTGGGACCACCACAATAGGAGTGCAGTGTATCAAGAGTTATCAGGTCCCAACACTTCCGTTCCTCGAATGGAATCTCAAGAACCCGACATATAAAAGCCTCCTGCTCGTCGGTTATGCGCGAACGAACACTGGATGAAAAAGAGGAACGACGACACAAAATACTTAACAAATAAACAACGAAAGAAGTAAAAGAAAAAACTAATGCCACTAAACCTAAATCTTTAACAATACCCCAAGTACTGTCGAACCCATGGGGCATTGTAATTCAGTCCTCTGGATGGCATACCTAATCCATCCCCTGGACGAAGAAATACCTACCCTTCCAATTTCTAATGGAGTCATGCATGTCTAACACCAACATAATGACTTTCTTCCTCACGGGGAAGTGGTATATCCCCTAAGACGAGACGATATGTTGGGGTTGGTAGCACTAAAAGAACTCGTCAAGAGTAAGCTAACAGTTCCCACTGCTAAGACGACCCCACAAGATTTCAACTCCAATGAATATCCTCCATGCATTAGTAGCAATTTGGCTGACGGATAGTCCTAGGAAATGAGCTAGCTGACGGTGTAATGCCGTCAGTGGTAGCCTCAGTCCCACTACGACCATGGCGTCATACATTCTGATGCCTACAGTCCTTCTTGAGTAGCACTTTTCAAACATCTCGGGAAAACGGATTGGGATATGGTTTGGAATTTGAAAACGGTCCTGTAGATTCTTAAAAATAGTGGTCGTCATAATCAGCTTTAAGTCATTAACCATCCACATTTTGGGAAGAATAAAGGGACGAGTATTGCCGTCACTGGGGCTTCCTAAGCTTCCTTCCTTTAGAGCTCTCTTATCACCCTCACCCTCATCCCTGTCATCTTCTCCCACATGCTCTTCATCCTCTCCTCTCTCATCATCGTCGTCCTCACGTTCTACTTCCTCACCTTCCTCTCCAACATAACTCTCCACTTCGTCATTAGGAGAATGGGGGATGACTCCCTATCTGACAACCAGGAAAGACCCTCCTCGGGCTCATGACCTAACTGGAAGACTTCATCGTAGCCCACTCCCTCACAGGCTGAACACTGTTCACTTGTCGCTTCTCTAGACATCTATTCACCTACAAGCAACGGAGTAATCTAAGAACCTATTCGATGGGTCTCTACAGAAGTGCTGACTAAACTACAAAAACCAAAATAAAAAGGAAATGAAAGGAAGAGAGGACTTACAAGATGAAGTGAAGACTTTGGAAATGATGAGATCCACGAGCTGATGGCGACAAAGTAACGAATGACAACCGCAAGGGTGAAATAAGGAAAAATGTGAAGAGGAGGTGGGATATTTATAAGATGAAAGTACACGAGAAATGAAGCGACGCTTGTGTTTAGAAACGAGACCAACCAACTTGTGCCACGTGTCCTAGCATTCAATGATGGCTGCTCGAGGAATCATTAATGAACAACCTTTTTCTAAGCGAACAACATTAAAAGGTTACGAATCAAACTCCATAACCCGTCAGCTCAAGCTGGTAGAGCTATGGAGTGGAGGCAGCTGATAAGGGTAATTCCAAAAAGTTGTTAAGGCTCTTCTACATTAGACGAAGCCGACGGTCTAAAGAAACTCGTCAACCATATTGTACATTAAATGAAGAAGCCGACGACTCCACTTCCAAACATACGACATTTGGGACCTGACGACTAAAACGAGATGGGAAGTTGATGAGAGTAAGTTGACGGGAATAAAGGAGCCTTTGACGGGCCCAGCATGGCTTTGCTTGGACTCCACAAATAAGTATATATGGAAACATCTTGTACCCCACGAATAACCCTAATCAAGAGGACCTCTACAAGGAAAGAATCCCATAAGATACACACATTAATAAGAATCTTCCCCACAAGGAAAGACCCTTTTCGCCAAGGAATGAATATCAACTCTGCACTACTATAAAAATCCCAAAGCCCTCACAAAACAAGGTACAGATAATTCACCCTGACTCTGGCACTCTAGAGTTATGAAAGATTTTAACTTGACCTTCGGAGGGTATTTGGCTGGTATCACACTGGTACTCTTTGTAGGGTCTTCTTCTTCTTTTTGTGTTGTGTAGGTCTTGTCTAAAGCACGTGAGGACCGTGTAGCTTACTGATGATATTCAACATCATCTAGATTAAATATTAATAATTTAATAGACCATAAAATTCATAGGGTACAAAATTAGAGCCAGCTTCAAAAACATCAGACTCAAACAAGGACAAATTGATGGTCTTAAAGAAGCTAGGTGTGCTTAATAGTCTTTGTCCGAATCCCTCCATCTGAACCAATTACCTCTGGGAAAGGCCTCAATATCTTCATTATAGACCAAATACTCGAATCAAGCTTTATCTTAACTAGGAAAGTGATGGCAGAAAAAGTGAGGAAAACTTTATATCTAGAAGCTTTTCATAAATAAAAGAAGAAATGGTTCGTGTTGGTTCATGTTTCTAAACCCAATGTCATTAGTAGATACTGACTAGTGATTAGCAAGAGAGAGAGAGTTAGGGATTTTAGTGAGATAATTCTAATGCCATGAGTGCAAATTTTAATTTTTTTTTTTTTAAATCTAACATTGCAGTACAGTTGGTAGTTGATGTGGCATGAAAAATAATTATTTATTATTCTGTTTGACACATTAGTTTTTTCCATCCAATAAATAACAATATGGACTAAATTGATATAGCATTGAGAAGGTTAGAGACCGAATTGACACAATTAATAGGTTAAGAATAAACTTGAAATATAGTATAAAGGATAGGGACTAACATTGTAATTTACCCAATTTTTTAAGACTCTTCTTCTAAGTAAATAGGAAACCCATAATCCCTTTGAAAAAATGATATGGCGAGCGCAAAAAATGTCCTTTATAAAAATAAAAAAAAAAAACCTTTTGAGCTTATTTTGACAGAATCTCAAAAAAAAAAAAAAAGAAAAAAAAAAACATTTTCCTCCTCTCTCTTCTCTTTATCATGTTTTCAATAAAAAAATAATCAATAAAGCGCATCTAAACACTCTCTAACTTATTTTTATACTTTTTGAAAAGAAAAATTATTTTAAAATGTTATGACTAAAAAGGTATTATTGGAGGAAAATAAATATTTTACAGAAGTGCAGTTGCTAGTAGTTGTGCAATATTATTCACCTAGATGACAAAACCCAACTCTCCTCCTTTGGAAGGTTGTGTCCAATAAATCCAATAGATCACCACCTCCCCCTACAACTAGTATCCATTGGGTGAAGTCTAAGAAGGAAATAATTAATTAAGATCAACCGTGGTGCAGCAATGAGTTCGAAAGATTTAGGTGCGGTTTGGATAAAGCGGCTGGACGTCCACGTCCAGCTGCAAACGCGTTTCCTCTTTCTTTCTTTTTTTTCTTTTTTTTTTTTCGTTTCTGCTGTTGGGGGGCACAGTGCGCAGTGTGCGTACACTGTGCGCGCACTGTGCATGTACTTTTTCAGCAATTTTTATTAAAAATGGGTCCTGTAGTACTATTCACACATTTAAAAATTATTTTGCTACAGTTTTTTCAGTTTTCAGTTTTCAACAATAAACTCTATCCAAACGGACCCTTAGTTGTTGCATTGATAGTTAGGGATTGGAGAGGGAATCTGGTGTTTGCTTTTTCTTGTAAAGTGAATGGACAACTTCAAGGGTTGTAAATGAACCAAGCTGATCATGAACAACTCAAGCTTGGCTCGATAAATAGCTTGTTCATGTTTGTTTATAAATAAGCCAAACTTGAGCCTTAGTTTTGACTTGTTTAATAAATAAGCCGAGCTTAAGCAAAAAAATTTGTTCGCAAACAAGCTCGTGAGCTATTAGGCTTGATACACAACAATTCAAACATAGACTCATTTATAAGTTTATATGTGTTAGCTAAATATACTCATTACATATATCTTAATAATGACATTGCCAACATGAAACCACTACTTTTATTACCTTAATTTTTTTCTTCCTTTAAACTAATCAAGAACTACTCTAGACTATTGTTGTATTTGAAAATAAATAAATAATTAAGTAGGCCACGTATGATCCTTCCCTATCAATCATTCAAAGTAAAGTTATGAAACATGTTAGTATTTTCTCATTCATAATAGTTACAAACAGGTATTTTTCTAGTCTTTCACCATCTAACGTGAATGTAAAAATTGTATTTTGAACAATTGTTGAAGCTGTAGACAAGGAATCATGAGTGAATGAATTTAATTATGTAAATTATTAATTTGAATAATGGCTAATCATAAGTAGGACCAGATGCATGATAAAATAAGTATACTATTTTCTTTATTTTAATTTTAGAGATTTAAACATTTAATAAATTTTCTTAGATCTCAAGCTCAACTGGAGCTCGAGTTTGAGCTTGATATTAAGCTTGAGTTTGGCTTGATTAATTAATTAAGCCAAGCCAAGTTCAAGCTTTTTGGCTTTCCCACGAGCTCAAGCTCAAACACTATTTTTAGGCTTGTCACAAGCTCAAGCCAAACTCGAGCTTTTAATTTTTCCTGATGAACCAAGTTTGAATATGTACTACTCGACAAAGCTCAGCTCATTTATAGCCCTAACAACTTCCATTACTGTGAAATACAATTTTGTTAATGTAGTTATTGAAAGTGACTGCCAAACTTGTATTCAAGGCCTCTCTACCTCTTGTGCTTCTATTCCTTGGCATATTACTAATATTTTGTTAGAAACTGTTAGTGCATTTTAAATTAAATATGTTAAAACTCAAATAACTAAAGATAAATAAAGAGATGAGTTAAACTTTGTTAAAGAAAGAGTTACTTGTATGTAAGTTAGATTAAATAAATTAAGAGAAGTTTTTTTTCTAAATTAATAAATAACATGTAAGTTATGTGAAGGATTGGAAGACTATATATATGGCTATGCTTTGGACTAATTTCATATCAAGAGTGAATGGAGAAAAGCAAAGAGCATTGTGTGAGAGAGTGAATTCGATAATATTCCTAAATACTTGAGAGATTCGGGGCCAAAGAAAGGTGTTCTTCTGGTGGAGCTTTAGGCTTGAACACTTTGTGCAGAAGCTGTTCTAGCCATACAACATTTGTTGGGCTGTTGTATCCTGGGGGAGACAAGTCAGAGAAGGTCTGCACCGGTTACAAAGATTAGCCAACCAAGGGCTTGAATCTCCTTAAAGAGAGCGAGTGCCGCGCCTCAGTCCAAATAGTGTTGTGTTCATCTTCTCAATTTAATAATATTCAGTGTATTATTCAGTTTCTCTTTCTATTGTTTCCATTATTATTGTGTTTGCTCCAACAGAAACTAAGGCTTTAGCGCATTCTGTTCATTCATTTTCTTTTAGCTGGGTTCCTAGAGGGCCAACAAAACTGCCCATGAACTTGGACGATGGTCTCTTTGTAATAGAGTTTTTGGATTTTTTTGGTTCTAACTTCAGTACTCCTCCTGTAGTTGTGAATGTTTTGTTGGAGGATTCTTTTTCTGTACCTTAGTTTGTTCTTTCAATAAAAATCTTTGTTTAGCAAAAAAAACTCCCCTCTTTTGTTTTTCCCCTCTTTTTGTTACTATTTTATTGGAGCAACTACAGACAATAATTAATTTTCACAACAGTTAAGCTTATTAGTTCTCATTTAATTAAGTTTGCTACTAATATTTTATTTTTACCTACCAATATTAATTTGTCACCTCGATAATTGTAAAAAATATTGTGTTTATAAAATTTTTTTTTATAATTATTTTATGCTGTTTTTACTTAGTCCAAACTCCAAAGAATTTTTTCCCCCTGATGGAATCAGACTCCAAATCTACCCTTATGGTAACAATTTAAAAAAAAAAAAAAAAATTTGGGAAATTCTTAGGTGATCCGGTACAAGAAGGTTTAGTAACTGACATAAAACATAGTTGCTATTTCTCTGTAATAGGCTCCATAATTGACACATGAAGCCCATTGATGAAAGCATTTTGGAAGGACCTTGGTGCATCTCTATGGGCCACAAGTCTGAGGCATGTTAAGTCCTTATTATCCCTATGGTACAATTTGCCATTTGAAGGTAAAGGTGGCACCCTTTAATGTTTCTCATAACCGCTAGGCTAGAAACTAGAACCTTTATTTTTAGTTGTGAGTATCTATACTACTATTGAAGAAACTTTCTTTATTTGAATTCTTCGTTTTTTTTTTATGGAAAAAAAAAAAAAAAGATTCCTCTTTTTTTAGTTAAAAAATGTCCCTACACTTCTATGTTTAAGTAAAGACAAAATTAAAGGACAATCTGGTAAAAATGCAACTCAACTCCCAATAAAATATTGCCTAAAAAATAGGATCACTTTCCTGTTAATTTTCAAATTACTTTGTTCACTTATAAATTAAATTTTTAATATAAAATTATATATATAATTAAAAAAAAACAGTTTCTTTCTACAAAATAGGACCACTAAAAAAAAAAAAGCCTCATCGCATTTCAAAACGCATGTGATGAGGCTAGTCTATACTATTATTTAAGGAGCTTCTCCTATTTAGATTCCTCATTTTTTTTATTTCAAAAATGCCCTTGCAATCTTATGTTTAAGTAGAAACAAAATTAAAGGACAATCCGGTAAAAATATAACTTTAACTTTTACTAAAATATTGCCTAAAAGGTAGGACCACTCTCCTATTATTATTATTATTATTTATTTTTTTTTTTTTTGAAGGCACTCTCCTGTCAATTTTAAAATTTTTTTATCAACTTATAAATTAGATTTTTAAAATAAAAATTATATATATATATATATAAATTAAATTCCTCATTTTCATGGCTCTAAAATGCCCCTATATTCCTATGTTTAATTAGAGATAAAACTAAAGGACAATCCAGTAAAAATACAACTCTAACTTCTACTAAAACATTGCTTAAAAAATAAGGCCACTCTCCTATTTATATTCAAATTGTTTTATCCACTTATAAATTAAATTTTCAAAATAAAAATTATATATTTATAATAAAAACATTTTTTTTTTTTTTGCTACAAAATAGAACGACTAAAAAAAAGCCCCACTTATAAATTAAATTTTCAAAATAAAAATTATATATATAACATAAAAACACTTTCTTTCTTTTTTGCTACAAAATAAGACCATTAAAAAAAAAAAAAAAAAAAAGCCAACTATTATGCTGCGATTAGTACAATTCCCAGATCAAAAGCAGTTTTGCCTTTTAATAGCCGGCAAATATTTCATTCCGTAGGCTTCATTATCACTGCATTTTCTCATCTAAGACCACTTCGAAACAAGCTCATCTTCATCATTAATTTTATTAATTAATTCAACCATATCAGCTACAAAAGGTTTTTATTTTTATTTTGTGAGACAGGAACATTGACACGTATATAGGGAACATCAAATTCAAATGAGCGAACAATATTTATGTGTCAATGTGAATTATGCTTACTGTAAAATTAGGCAAGTGTAATAATAACAGTTTGGAAAGATGTTGACCATTCTGCTATTTAATATTCACAAAAATAGTTAATAACAATGTATTTTGTTGTTACATCTGCTAACAAGTCCCCAAACTAAAATTTCCACTGGCCGGAGTTTCTCTGACTCTAAGAAAGCCTAGTCTTCTCTTAGGCAGTAGAATTGGGGTCCCTTTTCACGAAGGTGTGTTTGTTTTCCTTGAAATAACAAGATTATTTCGAGGACTGTGGGGTCTTTTTTTGGTGGGTTACTAGGAAACAGTAGTGTCTCTCTGCTCTCATCTTTCATTATCTCCTCTCACTTTATCATGGACGATCTCACCACAAACTGGAATCACCTCTCTTTGTCCGAGAAAAAGGGTCCAGGATGTTGCCTTACAAATGAACTCAAGTCTCAAGAATACATCATTGCAGTGAAGTTTCTCACAAAATGGGCGCTGAACATTGATGCCATTGCAAAAACCTTCAACCCTTTGTGGAGGACGAAGAATGGTTACAAAGTACAGAACCAAGGTGAACACAAGGTTCTTTTCATCTTTGAAGATAAGGCAGACATGGAACGAGTCCTTATGAGTGAACCATGGAGCTTCGACAGGCACTTGATTAGCATGCATCGGTATGTGAAGGACAATTCACTCTTGAACTCAAGTTTTAAGAAAACTGCCATTTGGGTACAAGTCAGTGAAGACAATCTCATACCGTACCGGCCGGTATGGCCGGTATTTTCCGTTCCGGTGCCTTGGCCGGTACAAAAACACTGACGTTTCGTACCAGTTCAAATACCGGACATATCGGATCCGTTTCAGGCATTCCGGGGTAAATACTGGATTCCGGCCGGTTAGTGGATACCGGACTGGTACCATTTCTCATGCCACACTAAACTTCAGTCTCTCTTTGCCTCCTCTTTATCACACCGGTGATGATGAAATACCGATTGGTGGTGAGGAGAGGCGTCGGTGATTCATGCACATCGGAAATCGAGTTGAAGTGAAGAAAAATATATACTGGACTGATGCTAATCGTGTGATACTGAGAGAGAGAGAGAGAGAGAGATCTGAAACTAATGGGGAAGAAGGAGATGGAGACTGAGAAGCATGCATTGAGACTCTGAAAAGTGAGAAGAATGAGTTAAAGACAAAGAAGCATGTGTTGGGAAGAAGAAAAGCTAATTAAAGAATGGAAGAAATTATCACTTATCAGATTCAGATGGCTTGGGAAACGTGACAGTGGGAATGAGTTGTCTCTTTATTTGTTTTAATTATTGTCAAATTTAAAAGGCAAGTCTTTTATCATCATTTGTTTAAATTATTTTTAAACTTAAGAAGCCAAGTCTAAGACTTGACCTGAAAGGCTAAGGATTAGTGACGTGCTTACTGCCTACTGAGATCTGAAATAAACATGGAATTATATTAATAGTTTCAATAATAATTAAAAAAATTAGACATTTAGAATTACAAAAAAATATTTTTCAAAGATGTCTGTTATGTACTATTAAAATTATTATTTTTATATGTTGATAAAAATAACTATCATTACATTTAATGTATATAGCGCGGTAAATCCGAAACGGTACACCGGTATTGACCGGTATCCGAAATATATCGTACCGCTGGCCAAACCGGTACAGCCCCCGGTACGGTATTGACTCCCTTGGTACAGGTGCACAACATTCCAATTCGGTACATGAACGTGGCAGCAGCAGAAAAAATTTGTGAAATCCTTGGTGAGGTGGTACGAGGTCCAGAAGCTTCGGTTAGCGAGAGAGGCAATTTTATTTGAGTTAGGGTCATGATGGATGTCTCTGTGCCTATCTCTCGTGGTCGCTTAATCTCACTCGAAAATGGCGAGCAAGTTTGGGTTAATTTCAAGTACGAAAGACTTCCTAACATTTGCTATTGCTGCGGAAGCTTTGATTATGATGACAAAGACTGTGACATCCGGATTGAAAGTGGAGGTTCCCTTCTACCAGAGCAAAAACAATTCGGCCCACACCTAAGGGCCTCAGCCTTTGGGTCAGCCAGGAAGAACATGGTATATGTCCCAGGTTTTTACAAAGCAAAAGGCAAACAGGTGCAACGCTACATTATTTCCGATGAGCAGCAGCCTTCAACGGAAAACCAGATGGAGCATGAAACATCTCCTCAACCACCAGTGACAATTACAAGAAAAGAGCCGTTTCAGGGTCCAACACAGCCAAGCAAGGAAATTATGATTTGGGAATCAATATGGCAGATCATGAAAACAGGGATAGCATTAAAGTGGGGGAAAACAGATCCAGTTGTCTCACCTCTTAATGAGTGCAAGAAATAGGCTAATTATTTGGAGACACAAATTAAGGAACTTGAAAAGGAATTAAATTCTTTTAATTCCCCGTGTCCCCCTCATTCAAGGATTCTATCATCAACGGCTCAAATTAATTGCCCCAAGTCAGACGATACTGAATTTAATGAGAATCTAAATGAGGCGGTGGAGGCTAGGGTTTCCTCATAAGGTACTCATGCACATGTCCTTCCTAAGTGGACTCACATAGTCAGACCTAAAGCCAAAGAACCCCTTCAAATTCAAAGCACTATCCAAAGCTATGGGAAGAGAAGTCTGGAGCAAGCTGAATTCCTTTCAGAATTACCTGGAAAACGTTTACAAGTTTTGAAGATTGGAGATGGTACACCAGTGGGTTTGGCGGAGGCTGAGAATCAATCCCGCCATGCACAATGAATTGCCTAGTTTGGAACTGTCGTGAGCTTAGGAACCTACGTACAGGGAAGGAGCTCGTAGAAATTATACGGGCAAGAATCCCTATGTCGTGTTTATAGCCAAAACATGGGCAGACGAAGCAAGGCTGGATTAGTTGAAACAAGAAATTTATTTTGAAAATAAATGGGTGGTGACAAGTAATAGTAGGGGGGGCAGCTTGGTTCTTTTCTAGAAAGCATCAGTCAACCTCAAAGTGGAGGGTTCGTCAAAATACTACATTGATTCCTATATTAGTAAAAACACGGAGAATGCTTGGCAATTTACAAGATTTTATGGTGAACCAGACACGATAAAACGATGGGAATCCTGGAATGATCTTCGTAGCCTCATCCATCCTTCAGATATTCCCTAGATTTATGCAGGGGATTTTAATGAGGTGACAAAACAAAGTGAGAAATTGGGAGGGGTTCTTTGGAGCCATAATCAAATGCAGCAATTTAGGGAAGTAATAGATGAGTGCGGATTCATGGACTTAGGTTTCATAGGCCCTCCATTACCATGGGCAAGGCACTTTCAGGATGAAAGGTCAATTTGGGAGAGATTGGATAAAGGCTTGGCAACAAATTCCTTTTTCTTGAAATTTCCAGGTACACATGTTCATCACCTAAGGTGTTTCTCATCGAATCACTCCCTTCTTCTAATTAACTTTTTGGGTTTCGATCATCAATCCGAAAAAAAAAAAAAAAAAAAAAAAAAAAAAAAATGGTTTTGATTTGAGGAAATGTTTTTATCCGATAATTGATGTAGCAAGATGGTGGAAGCAATATGGAGATTCGATGATGATGGTATCTCAGGTTGTAATCTAGGTACATCAGTGCTTAAGAAGGTTGAAAAATGTGGCAAAGAGCTAGAATGGTGGGACCGAAACTGCTTTGGGAATGTAAGAAGAGAAATGGAAAAGAAAAAAACTTTGCTTTCCAAAGCTAAGTTTAAGGCACAACGAAGTGGATGCAATCATAGAGTAAGAGAATTACAAGCCAAAATTGGAATCCTTATGGAGAGGGAAGCATGTATGTGGAGGCAAAGGTCACAAGTACTATGGGCTAGCAAAGGTGATTGAAACTCCAAATTTTTTCACAGCCAAGCCACCAAAAGATTTAGAAAAAACACAATAAGGGGAATTAAAGATGAGGCGGACCAATGGCGTATGGATCCTAACAAGATTGCATCAATCTTGAATAAATATTACAAAGACTGGTTTTCAACATCAAGACTGAACCATGCAAAAAAGGTACTTTCCTACGTGTTGCCATGCATCACCGATGACATGAACCACGAGTTAGTTGCTGATTTTCAAGAATGGGAAGTGGCTGCTGCACTTAACGAAATGGCTCCTCTAAAAGCACCTAGACCTGATGGTATACCACCATTGTTCTACCAACACTTTTGGAATATTGTGGATAATGATGTTACACAAGATGTCTTTTTGTGGTTAAATACAGGTATTCTCCTCAAACTTGTTAATCATACTTTCCTTACCCTTATCCCCAAAAAATTAAACCCTGAATATGTCCATGAATTTTGGCCAATAAGTCTATGTAATGTTATATACAAATTTTTTTCTAAAGTTCTAGAAAATAGGTTAAAAAATGTACTACCAAATATTATTTCTGAACACCAATCAGCTTTTGTTAAGGATCGCTTGATTTCAGAAAATATTTTAGTTGCTTTTGAAACTTTTCATTGTATGAAGAATCATAAATCAGGGAAAATAGGATACATGGCACTCAAGTTGGATATGAGCAAGGTATATGACAGGGTGGAGTGGTCCTTTTTGGAAGATCTGATGCGAAAGATGGGGTTTGCTAATAAGTGGATCAACGTAGTCATGATGTGTGTTACAACGGTCACTTACTTAATATTGGTGAATGGTGATCCAAAGAGAGTGGTTCATCCTAGCAGAGGCATCAGACAAGGAGATCATTTATCCCCCTTCCTTTTCCTTTTCCTTTTATGCACAGAGGGCCTACATAGGCTCATTAGGAGAGATGCAAGGGAAGGGAAATTAAGAGGTTTCTCGTTGTGCAGAAGAGGACCAAAACTAACCCATTTATTTTTTGCAGATGATAGTCTCCTGTTTTGTAAAGCTACCCGCAATGAATGCAATGTGATCTTAGACCTATTGGGCTTCTATGAAAGTGTATCGAGTCAAAAAACAAACAGAAGCAAGACAACACTCTTCTTTAGTAAATCCACTCCAGATGAAACTAACGAAATTATTAGAGGCTTATTAGGGGTGTAGGAAATTCAGCATTATAAGAAATATTTAGGCCTTCCTTCATTGGTAGGGAAAGGCAAAAAAGCTAGCTTCAATTACATCAAGGAAAAGGAGTGGAAGAAATTGCAAGGGTGGGAAGGAAGATTACTGTCACAAGCAGGGAGGGAGGTGTTGATTAAATCAGTTATTCAAGCAATCCCTTCATTTTCTATGGGGTGCTTCAAAATACTAATAGGACTATGTAATGATATTGAAGTGATGATTAGAAAATTTTGGTCGGGTGAAAAGGGAAATAGGCAGAAGATACATTGGCTTAAATGGGATGAAATGACAAAATCAAAATGGTGGGTGGAATGGGGTTCCGAGATTTGGCAATGTACAATGATTCACTATTTGCAAAACAAGCATGGAGACTTTTGACAGATGAAGACTCTTTGTTCTACAGAATTCTCAAAGCAAGATTTTTCCCTCATTGTACCATCATGGAAGCGAAGGATTCGAGATCAAGCTCTTATGCATGGAAGAGTATCCTCCATGTGAAGAGGGTGTTGGTGGATCAGGACAGTGGGGCAGAAATTATGTATCTTGATTTATACAAGTGGCTAAACTTGAAACGTGAAGATTTGACAGCTTATGATTCATCTTTGTTAGGCTTTGACAGGAAAGTTGTTGTTCCAATGGGCCAGATTAGACTACCCATGCAATCCGGTTCAGAGGTGGTGGAGGTGGACTTATTCTCCCTACATGGCCATTATAGCGAGACCCTGGCTTCATGCCCTATAAGCCGTTTCTTCAACTCTACATTTAAAGGTGAAGTATCTGTCTAGGGACCAGATTGAGGAACTAGTTGGTAGCCAGTTCGTGGCTAGGCAATTCTCAGTGGTTGTAATAATGCATCAGCTGAGGGTTGAGTCCTCGACCTTTATTAAGAAAGGCTTATAGCAATCAAGGGCTCCAGCGTTATTTGCTGACGTTGCTCCAAAAGGTCCAAAGTGTGAGAAGTTGGAGAAAATTTTTATTGATGATAACTCAAAAAAGTTCTTTCTGATTGGAGATCAACTGCCTCCTTAAGAGAAGGAAGAGCTAATAATTTTCCTTAGGAAGAATATTGATGTGTTTGTATGGAGTGCTTATGAGACTCCTGGGGTGGATCCAAGCTTCATTTGCCATCATCTGAATGTAAACCCAATTGTAATCCCTAGAAAGCAACCACCTCAGCGCTCATCTAAAGAGCATTTTGAGGCTATTAAGGAGGAAGTGATCAAACTTAAGCAAGCTGGGGCTATTAAGGAGGTGTTTTACCCTATGTGGCTCACTAATACTGTAGTGGTGAAAAATGAGAATGGAAAGTGGAGAGTATGTGTAGATTTCACATATTTGAACAAAGCCTGTCCAAAAGATCTTTTCCCCATACCTCAGATAGACTAGCTGGTGGATGCAACTGTAGGCCATCCTTAGATGAGCCTTTTAGATGCCTTCCATGGATACCACCAAATACCACTGTCTTTGAGTAATCAGGAGAAGACAGATTTCGTCACTCTTACTGGAAATTACCATTACAAAGTGATGCCTTTTGGTTTAAAGAATGCAGGGTCTACCTATCAAAGGATGATGGCCAGGATGTTCGAACCACAACTAAGTAAAAATATTGAGGTTTATATAGATGACATGGTAATGAAAAGTAAGATGGTGTCCGAGCACATAGGAGACCGCAGGGAAAATTTTGAAATATTGAGAAAACACAAGCTGCACCTCAATGCTTCCAAGTGCTCTTTTGGAGTGAGATCAGGTAAATTTTTGGGGTATATGGTCACTCATCAAGGAATTGAGGTTAATCCTAATCAGGTTAAGGAAATTAACAGTTTACAACCACCTCGGAATCCCAAAGAAGTTCAAAAATTAACAAGAATGACTGCCGCCTTGAACCAATTTATCTCTCAATCCGTAGACAAATGCAGACCTTTCTTTTAGTTGTTGAATAAGTGAAAGGAATTTGAAAGGACCGAGGAATGTATTTTGGCCTTTCAGCAGCTCAAGGAGTATCTTTCTCGGCCACCTATTATGTCCAAACCCGAGGAGGATGAGGTTTTCTTTGCTTACATTGCCATGGCTTTCCATGCCGTGAGTTTGGTGCAGATACGGGTTGACAGAACAATTTACAACCACCTTGGAATCCCAAAGAAGTTCAAAAATTAACAGGAATGATTGTCGCCTTGAACCAATTTATCTTTCGATCTGCGGACAGACGCTGACCATTCTTCTAGTTGTCAAATAAGTGGAAGGGATTTGAAAGGACCGAGGAATATGTTTTGGCCTTTCAACAGCTCAAGGAGTACCTTTCTCGCCCACCTGTTATGTCCAGATCTGAGGAGGATGAGGTTTTGTTTGCTTACATTGCCATGGCTTTCCATGCCGTGAGTTTGGTGCTGATACGGGTTGACAGTTGTGTACAGAGGCCAATTTACTATATGAGCAAGTCGTTGCATGAAGCAAAAATTTGTTACCTACCATTGGAAAATGCCATTTTAACAATTGTGTGCACTACGCGTAAGCTCCCCCACTACTTCCAATACCACACAGTTATTGTTTTAACCCAACTTCTGCTCAGATCATTACTTCGAAGCACTGATTACACAGGAAGAATTGCTAAATGGGGTACAATTTTAGGGGCTTTTGATATTAGGTACATGCCTCGTACCTCTATTAAGGGCCAAGTACTCGCAGATTTGGTGGTCGAGTTTGCTGAATCTTCATTGGAAGAAAAAGCTAAGAAGCAGAACATGGATGAAAAATCAGTTGGCATGGTTTCCTTGCAAAAGCCTTTATCCTAGAGAGTGTACATTGATGGCGTAGCAAATCTAAGAGGATCTGGAGTGGGGCTAGTCATAATTTCTCCGAAGACAATCATTATTGAAAAATCCTTAAGGTTTGGTTTCTCGACCACAAATAATGAAGCTGAGTATGAGACTCTATTGGTAGGGATGACTATGGTTCAAAAAGTGGGAGGAAAAATGGAGGAGATGTTCCCATATTTGAGATTGTTTGTGGGCCAAGTAGAGGAGAATTGAAAGCCAATGATCCAAGGATGCAAGATTATTTGGGTCAGGTTAGACACTTGCAGTCAGGGTTTGAGTCTTTCACCTTATTGCAAATTCCTAGAAGCAGAAATACCCATGTTAACTCTCTGGCCACTCTCACAACATCCTCGATGCAGAGTTTACCTCAGGTTATCCTTATTAAGGACTTGTGTAAGCTTACTAAGATGAAGAGAAAAATGGTCCGCATTCATCATATCAAAGTGGGACATAGTTAGATGGATTCCATTGTGCTATTCCTTAAAGAGAATATCTTACCTGAGGGGAAGTCAGAGGCTGACAAAGTACGCTAAAAGGCTCCTCGATTTTAGCTATCCGAGGACCAAAGCTGTACAAAAGCTCTTTTTCTGGACCATATTTGCTATGTATACACCCTGAGGCAGCAAAACTACTCCTAGAAGAGTTACATGAAGAGATTTATGGAAGATACATGGGAGGTAGATCCTTATCTCACAAGGCCTTTACCCAAGTATATTGGTAGCCAAACATGCAAAGGGAAGCACAAGAGTATGTAAAGAAGTGCAACCAATGTCAGAGGTTTGCTCTAAACATTCATCAGTTAGGGGGCACCCTCAATCCTCTGTCTAGACCTGGCCTTTTGCTCAGTGGGATTTGGATATTGTAGGGCTTTTCCCTAAGGCAGTAGGTAATAAAAGATGGATGTTGGCCGACACGGATTACTTTACCAAGTGGGTTGAAGCTGAACCACTAGCAAATATCAAGAACATGGATGTCAAGAGGTTTTTTTGGAAAAACATTGTCACCCGATTTGGGATTCCTCATACCCTCATCTCAAATAACAGCCTTCAGTTTGATAGCAAAGCCTTCAGAAGGTATTGCTGTGACCTGGGCATTATGAATAGATATTCCACCCCGGCTTATCCAAAAAGGAATGGACAGGCCAAAGCTGTCAATAAGGTCATTTTGAATGGACTCAAGAAGAGATTGGATGATGCAAAGAAAAAATGGGTGGAAGAGCTGCCACACATCCTTTGTACATATCGGACTACACCTCGTAGATCCACAAGGGAGACACCCTTTTCAATGATTTACGGGGTTGAGACTGTAATTCCTCTCGAGGTCGAGTTCCCAACACTAAAGACGAGCTCTTTTACTCTAAGCAACAATGATGGGCTGTGAAAGAAGAGCTTAGATTTGATTGAAGAACGAAGGGAAATGTCATGGTTCAATTGGCCTATTATCAACACAAGCTCAAACAAGGATAAAACTCAAACATGAGGTTAAGGCCATTATCACCTAAAGATTTAGTATTAAGAAAGGCTTTGGGTACTGCAAAAACCCAGCATGAGGAAAGTTAGGGTCCAACTGGGAGGGGCCATATCGCATCACCTCGGTTGCTGGAATAGGGGTATATTATCTTGAATATCTAGATGAAAATGTTGTACCACGCTCTTAGAATGTAAATAATCTGCAAAAGTATTATTAATAATGAAAGCCTTTTCTATCATATATCATTTATTGCATTAGGCATTACACTCCTTATTTACTTAAGTATCAAATAGAATCTTGGTTATGCTTACCTTCTCGAACCATATGTCTTGGATAAATTGATATTTGCTATCATTTTTTTAAGTGTTAAACAAAACCTTAGTTAGACCTGGCTTCTCGGACCACCTACTTTGGGTAAATTAATATTTCATGTCATTTTACTTAAGTATCAAACAGAACATTGGTTATGCTTGGCTCCTTGGACCACATAGCTTAGGTAAATTGATATTTTCTATCATTTTTCTAAGTGCTAAACAAAACCTTAGTTAGGTTTGGCTCCTCGAATCACCTACTTTGGGTAAATTAATACTTCATGTCATTTTACTTAAGTATCAAACAGAACCTTGGTTATATTTGGCTCCTCGAACCACATGCCTTGGGTAAATTGATATTTTTTATCATTTTTCTAAGTGTTAAACAAAACCGTAGTTAGGCCTGGCTCCTCAAACCAACTACTTTGAGTAAATTAATACTTCATGTCATTTTACTTAAGTATCAAACAGAACATTAGTTATGTCTGGCTCCTTAGACCACATGCCTTAGGTAAATTGATATTTTCTATCATTTTTCTAAGTGTTAAACAGAACCTTAGTTAAGCTTGGCTCCTTGGACCACCTACTTTAGGTAAATTAATACTTCATGTCATTTTACTTAAGTATCAAACAAAACCTTAGTTATGCCTCACTTCTCAGACCATATGTCTTGAGTAAATTGATATTTTCTATCATTTCTCTAAGTGTTAAATAGAATCTTAGTTATGCATGGCTCCTCGGACCACATGCATTAGGTAAATTAGTACTTTTTATTATTTATTAAATTCCCAAATGGAACCATCCATGCTGAATAGTAAGGACCTTCACTCTGGCAACTTGATCAAATGGGCATTCATAAGCATCACTTAAAGCATTTATAAGATCAATTATATATGTTATCTGTTTATAATTTGGTTGTCCCCCAACCTCCCCCAAGTCCTTTAAGGCTATTAACAAGTGAGGGGTTAAAGGGGGTCCAATATGGATGAATGCGATGTTCTTGTGTATAGTTTCTAAAGTTAAGGGTATGATTTGATGAGGTTATGGACTTAGTAGGTTTAACCTGTACTATTGATAATCAGGAAGGTGTGATAACTGTACTACCACCTATGCAGATAACCAAATGGAGTTATATCTTATTGCCATGTTAGTTAAGTGTTAAATAAAGCAGAAACTATGCAAGGAAAAACACAACTATCACAATTATGAAAGAAAAACTTATAATTTTCATTGATCTGACTGCATTACAAATTCAAGAAACAAAAAACGAACAGTTTAAAAACAAACAAAAAAGGACAAAGACCAGTCATGGTTTCATCTTTATTACAAGCTTGTCTTTGGGAGTCTTGGCAAGTTGGGTGGTTGCTGCTGTCAAGGATGCCAAACCCTCGCCTTTCGGATCTTCCTTGGCAGGGATGGGGAAGGTTACCAGAGTCAATTCATGGCTCTGAGAAACCACCCCTCCCTTGGAAGAATCCTTGGGTGCATCCGAGGGCTTTGTCATCTCAGATGGGGCTTTCTGGGGGCTTTTTGCTCATTGTCAAGTATGCTAATTTGCTCTACCCCTTTTTGAGGACTACTGGGAAGAGGAGGATCCTTGGTCAGAACCTCTTCAATAGGGCTTGCAACGTTGGGGCTTGTATCATCCTGAGAGGCTGAGGAGCCTGATGCCTAGATTGTGGGGGGTAGTATGCATTTTCTGCCCTCCTAAGTGCCGAGGAGGCCTCAACCCTTGCCTATTTGAGGGCCT
This sequence comes from Castanopsis chinensis, assembly GCA_032878915.1. Lineage (NCBI taxonomy): Eukaryota > Viridiplantae > Streptophyta > Magnoliopsida > Fagales > Fagaceae > Castanopsis > Castanopsis chinensis. The sequence goes on from JAVQMG010000129.1 coordinate 11,146,492, forward strand.
CGTTCCACCCCTAGAGGCAGTATACTCTACGTACCCCTGTAACCTCAGACCTGAAGGCCTCTTCTTTCTCAACTACTCTTACATTGTAGCCGTCTTGTTCAACCTGATCCTTGGCTTTCTTAGCCTCCTCCAACTTTTTCTTTAGTAGCTTGATTTGCTCCCTGGCAACAACAAGATCACCCTCAGTTTGGTGGAGTCTCTTGTGCTAAGTCTCGGCCTGTCTTTCTGCCCCCTTTAGTGCCGCTTTGGCACTTTTCTTCTCCCTATCGGCCTCAGTGAGTTGGATGTTCAGCTCTTTCACCCTCTTCTCGGCCACATTAAAGGCCTCAACAGCAGCAATTCTCCTGCCCTCCTCATCCTTCATTTGTCGGTGGGAAAAATCCACCAATTCCTCAACCCTAAAAGTGGCTTGGACAGCCTACCAAGGAAACTTAGCAAGTAAGTAAAGGAAAAAGTAAAACAAAATATAAATAATAATGACAAAAGTGAGCAAATGAATAAATAGGTTTAACTTGAATGACTTACCAGAGCTAGGTCTCTCTTTAGATTTAGAAACACCTCGTGTTTCTTGAGGGTCCATAGATCGGCCATATTGTTAGGTAGAAGCAGAGCTTGCTCTACATCATCTACCACATACCCAGCCTTTCTATGCTAACGGTCCCTGATTGAGGAGTTCGTAGGGAGAGGGAACCTATCTAGCACCAGGGGAGGATTCTAGTTTGGAACCCTGGTGCGGAGATCGCGTCCTTTATCACCAGGTGCCCTATCACTTAGGGACCTTTTTTAGGTAGTCTTGGCTACCTTGGCCCCTCTTTGGGGGTCATCCTCCTTGGAAGGAATAGCCCGGCCTTCCTTTATCATCTCCTTCCCCTTCTGCTTCCTTTTTCCTCTTTTTATCAGCAAGTTCCTACTGAGGTTCATAAAAAGTGGGGAGAGGGAGGTTCTTAGCTTGCCCGACCGCCTCGAGTGCCTTGCCCCTAACCTAGGACTCCATAATCTCCATAAGGCTGCCCATGGGTTTGCGCTATATCCCCATTGCCTTAAGAATGGTTGTGTCTTCTTGAAAGCTGCTTGGGCCGAGGGAAGGTGGCAAGGGTTGCTGATTTGAGGCTCTGAAGATTGGGACTAGTCAAAGATGGTGAACTTTTCCTCAGAGTCAATCACTTCAACTACTTCTTTTTCTTTTTCTTCCTTTGAGGTGGCTGGCTTTGAAGTGATCGCTTTGTCCTCGGCCTTGTATTGAAGGAGTGGTTCTACCTTCGATACACCTTGTGGTCTCAGACTTGGGTTGAGAAAACTAGGCACGGTGACGTTGATTAGGGGCAGGCTCGAGTCCTTTGCCTTTATCACATTCTTCAGTGCTTGGAAGCTGAATGAGAGTGAAGTGTAGCCGAGGATCAAGTGTGCCACTCATAGTTAACCGTTTATATGGACAAACACCTCGGCTTGGAATATTCTGTCTAGACTTTGCTTGTTGACAAGGCTTAAGTTCGGTTCTGCAACGTGTTTATCTGCAAAACCATTAAGAAAACAGAAAATCGTCAGTAATAGAATAACACAAATCAAAGAGAAAATACGTTTACAGTCATAGACGGGGAAAGATAGGTACAAAGTATGGCAAAGAAAAATAAAGGATGATTTAGAAGCAATAAACCTAGACCTACAACCCCACCTAGTTTCCCCTCTCTCATCAGACAGGGGAGGTCATCGTGCCACTCCTAAGAGACGATCATAAAGTCTTTATTCATGCCTTTGTTGGATTCAAGGAGGCAAGAGATAAGTCTAAACTCGGGGTTCCTAGTTTTTAGGTAGTATTCTTGCCCTATTAAGTGGTGGAGGTTATAGACCCAATTGACATCGTGATGGGTAAGACCTAAGCCCATTTTCTCATTAAGGGCATCTACGCTACCTAAAATTCTAAACATGTTTGGGGCACATTGGGTGGGAGCTAATCTATAAGCCTTAAAATAATCCCTAGTGACCGTGCCTATAGGGATTCTCATCCCTCCTTCTATAAAGGAAATCATCTGGATTACCACTTCTCGGTCCTGCCTTTGAGTGAGCCAATCCCCTTGCTTACAATACCTAATGGAGACTCCGGGCGAGATTCTATATTGAGCTTTAAAGCTCTCTATACTCTTTACGGAGTCTACGAAGTAAGCAAATCTACCCATGTGTGAAAGAGAGTTAAAGGTACTATGATGGTGAAGAGAAATTAACGGTGTTGAGAAGAAAAAGGTTCTGTATAAAGAGAAGTAGAGAGAAAAATAAGCAGAAAAGGATGAAAAGACTTACGCGTAGAAAGAAACTCTCCTCGGACTAGCTCTTGATATTTCTGAGTGCAAAATTGAAGGAAAGGAAGGGTTTAGGCGATATTTGTATCAAGGAGAGAGATAAGCAGGAAAATTCCCACCCAAGTTCCAAGAAAATCCCTGGTCGTTGGATCTGCATCACACTGTAGAACATAGGGAACATAAAGCCTCAAAAATTTAATGAAGGAGCATCTAGGGTGCCGAAGCATTAGGAACTTGCGTTAGGTAGTTGACAAGGGTGCCTAGGGTACTTAGGGTAATATTGAAATCCCCATTTTCTTCACGAAGAGCTAAAAAGGAGGATTTTGAGGGGATATTGTAGGGAGGATTGGCCGAGTAGTATATATTGGGCCGAGGGCCCAGTCAAAGGACGCCTAATTGTCCAAGGACGGGTGAACACTGTCATGGAGGCCACGTTGATGAATAAAGAAGTGGGTCTAGTTATGATGATCCAAGAAGGGGGTCTGAGAAGGGATGCCTCCTCGGCTGAGTGAAGTAGAGGTCAAAAGGTACGAACGGCCATCCAGGAGCAACATTCCAGGAGATTCTATTGATAAGGATATACATCACAAGAGCACAAGACAAAAGAAAGTTATGAAATATCTAAGAGAAAGCTACTATCACGGCATTGAATGCTTTGTAGTTACTTCTCTGACCACATTAATGAGGAAGTGATATCTGAACAATAGTTTTCAGTCTTATAGCTACTCCCTAAGACTTTAGGAAGGTGCTGATGGGATAAGGGTGAAGACCAGCAATATGATCTACACGTGAGAGTAGAGATAAAAGAAGAAAGATAGTATAAGGAGGGAAAGGACCATGAAGGATAGGGATCAGAGAAAAAGGAAGAGAAAAACACTGTAGAGTGAAGAAAAATACTTGTAATCAATCCTAAAAGAATCAAATATAAGAATCAACCTCCTCGGATTGTGTTTGAGGACAATTTTCTTTAGATAAAATCAGTTCATCTTTATTCTATTGTTATTTTTTCTCACTATGATCATTATCTAATCTCATTAGAACCTAGCTTTCTAACCCACTCTCAACAAATTCAGTATATCGGGATCTTTGGGCCTACTCCCTCTCTTACTTTGGGCTTAAGTACAAAAATCGTAGCCTTACAAAAACAATGAAAATTTTGTAAATTGAATTGTGATAAGATAAAAACATCAAGGATAAATTATAATTGTCTTAAAGATTGAAATTATTTGTTAGAAGTTTCCCCTGTTTTGTTGTTGATAATAGAGCTCTAACATTCTTAAAGCATTCACAATCACAATGGAAAATGTCATCCTATCCTATTTTACCATCCCAAAAATCTATTTTATCAATTATACCATAACATTTTAAAATACACCCAACATTCCAAAACTCTATTATTTTATCATTTATTAAAATATTATTTTTTTAATAATATCCGTGAGCTAATGGAATAGGCTCTGTCAAAAGTGGAGAAGAGAAAAGTGTGAATTCTGAACATACTACTGCCATGAACTTCATCAATTAGTGTGAACCATTAAAATATTATTATTTTGTTTTGGCATAGTGCTACAGTATCATCATACATTTACGATGGTACTATAGCACTATACCAAAAAAATTTACATTTTTCCATGCTTAGCCTTCCGGCTGTTGAGACAAATTGGCCTGAATGCTAAATTTTGGTTACATTTGGCATATCTTGACCCATTGCAAATGCTCTTATAGTGCATGAATCTCTGTAATATTATTAATCCTTTACATACATTATAGTTGCCATTACCACTTGGACATAGAAAAAGCATGTGCAATTGTTTGTTGTTAAATAGGGATAGTTACATGTCATAAGCGTTTGCCAAATTGTATAGCAACTCAGATTGGCTTCATTGGCCTGACCTCAGAAATCCAATCTGCTTCTTAAGAAGGAAGCTGATGGCTCTCACCAGCACCAAACCCAACTCCCTACTCCCCACATGAATGGTGAACCGTTCAATTTTGGTTACCCCTTTTAGAGACTCTGAAACTTTATACTACAGACACCTTGGCACAAGCAATATGCTACTCTAGTCCCAGTAAGTAAGAAGTGGCATGAAATTCAAAAGAAATTTCAGCTACTCAGAAAGGCCATTATCTATGCATTTGCATTGGCACCTATCACACCATATAAAATTGAACTAGCTGAGAGTGGTACTCCCCATTTCACACAAAACTTACTTTTCATAAATAAAATTTCAGCCAAGCCCTCTAACAGGCCCTTAAAAGTAAACCCCATAGATGTTGGCTCTAATACTAGCAATTTAAATACGAATCAAGGGAGACCATAAGCACATGAAACTCCATAACCTTGAGCTGACAGCCCTCAAGTCTTAAACAAATAAAAGAATCATATAATTAAACCTGTATTATGAGAATCCAATACAAGAGCAATCCAAAGGCTCCTTTTGAGACCTGGCTGGACTGCAGTAAGAAAAAAAAACAAAGACTTTGCCAATTGGCATGCCCAGACTGAAGTATAATACACTTTGTAATCTATAAAGGATCCACACTAGATCCCCCCCCTGCCCCCAACCCTTTTTTTTCCTCGCAACCAACAGAACTGTCATGTATACGGTATACCATACTGCACATTCACAGAGAATCATTTGAATCTAAACCCCTTGCATCCTGCGACAACGAGAATCAATGTCTTTAAAGTTCCATACAACTGAAACTGAGGTCTGATGATCTTCCCTAACACAGGATTTCAAAGAGGAATAGGTAATCTATAATTGCAGTACATTCTAATCTGTCCATCCCAGCCTGCTGTCATGACCACAAGGATGTGAGAAGTGAGCTGTGGCAAGGACTCTTCAAAATCTTGTACTCAGATCTGCAATGACATATTGCAAATCCGAAAGTAAGACCTATATTTTCAAATATGAACGGGTAACCCATAGTTGTGGTATGTTCTAATTCGCCCATCCCAGCCTGCAGTCACAACCACAAGACCCCACATGTGAGGAGAACTGAACAAGCTCTGACAAGCATTCTTCAAAAATTTGTAATCAGATTTACATATCGAAGGTGGAATAGCTATTGGGCTTGAATCAGAAAGTTTCTCCTCAGGCCAAGTTGCAGATCCCTTTGGCAAAGACTCCAACAAAAACCCGCGGCTTAGAGAGAAACAATCAGGTGAAGATAGAGGCATTTTTTGGTCGGAATTCTCATCAAAATTGCGATGTTTTGATCCAGTTTTGACACTACTACCCCGTACATCTGCACTCAAAATTGCAATGTTTTGATCCAGTTCTGACAATGCTTTCATGCCACACCAAGGTATAGCAATTGATGCCTTGTGGGACAGGAAACTCTCAGTAGACCAAATAGTCTTTGCCCGAGAAGAAACCTTGTCCTGGCTTGCATAGTTCCAGATGTGGACATTTGAATCGTCACTTGCAGAGACAATATGTTTCCCATCCAAGGTAAAAGACGCAGACATCTGGCTTCCCGCATTTTTAAGACCTGAAAATGGAAGACGTAGAGAGTTAACAATTAACAATAAAATGAACATAAACTTCATCAAATTTGGGAAGAAACACAATTTTTTTTTTTTTTGGGATAGATATGATAGGATTTGAACCTATAATGTCTGCTCCTTGATGATTGCTCTTTATCATCAAATTAAGACACTAATTGGTTTTAGTGTAAGCAAGATTCGAACCCAAGTCCCTTATTTGACAACAAAGGACTACCAGTTGAATTAACTGGAACCCACCAAGGGTATTACAATTTAGCCTCCTGTGATTTGGTCCTATCACATCTTAGTCCACAAATTTTCAATTGCTATATATGACCCCTAACAGTTTGGAATTATAAGATATCGTTAGGGTTCCATCCAAATACCCGTTAAAGACTTCATTTTAAACCAAACTTTAGGGGGCCAAAATGTCACAATTGAATAGTTTGGGGACTAAATTGTGATATGGTTAAAGGGGTAAGCTGTAATTGAAAAAGTTTGTCCACAAGATGCAAAATCTGTTAATTTAGATGGAACCCAATGATTTCATTTTAATCCGAACTTAGAAGGTCAAATGTAACAATTGAAAGTTTATAGATTAAATTGTGAAAGGAACAAACCCTGGGGGGTAAATTTGTAATTTTACCTAAAATTTATTAACAGTTCCGGTAGATTTTAACAAATGGAGACTGCATATGCAAAATTATTAAAAGTAATTGTTTGCCATGCAACTAAAAGAACCTTTTTAAATTGCAGAACAGAAAAATGAGAATTATGATTCACAAAAACATACCCTTGAATTTGCATATGACATCAACCCCCATAAGAATACGGACTACTGAATCAGCGGAAGTGACCATTACTTTGCTCGCTTCATTTTGAGAAAACTAAAGAGTAAAGCCATATTAAGTTAATCTTTTCCACTAAATTAGCTAGTAAAAACTAAAAAGAGCACATACTATAGAACAGAATAGTGGATATAATTTAACAACCTGAAAGCCAGTTATCCTCTTGCCTGGTGACTTCCTTTTCCCCTGTAAGCATATTTGAGCTTCCAGTTGCAGATGATTATCTAAAATTAAAAAAAAAAAAAAAAAAACACTATAAGTTAGCAATAAACCATGTAAGCATATTTGTATTAAATCAGAATTAGAAAATCTAAAGTGCAAAGAATTTATAAGATATAAAGTTGATCCATAAGAATTTATTTAAAAAATCGTTTTGAGCTTTTAAATTTTCATGAATAGAACATGTAAGAGTAAAATAGAGCATCAGATACTATGATATCATAAACTCAACATGAGGCATTTTCTGTCTTCAACACTTGTCAAACAAGTTATCCTATCTCTACAGAATAGATGGGCAATAAAAGACAATATCTAAAACCATCTATAGATTAATCAATATGACAGCCTCTTATGGTTATACCCGGTGCATAAAGCTTCCACTTTTTGTGGGGTCTAGGTGAGGTCATGGTAAGCAGCCTTGCCCAATTTATTAGAGGCTGATACCTGGAATTTGACAGCCTCTTATAAAATTTCAAAAACCATGTTAAACAAATGTATCTAAAATCATCACAACAGCCAGATATATTATCCATTTGTTTCCGCATAAACATGTGAACATGTTTCCATCAATGCAACTCCATAATGCACCTATTCAAATTAACATCAACTCTGCCATTCCTGTTATTCAGCAATTCTATCATGGATCACTAACACCACTTAAGCCACACACATACACACCCAAAAAAAAAAAAAAAAAACCTAGAGAAATCAGTACAGATACGAACATATCCTCAAGCCAATATGCAGACAAGAGAATTCCATCCTGTCAAGAAGTCAGTGGCCAAAAAGTAAATACCAGCTAACCAACTAATTATTATAATTCTTTGTAATTATTTGAAAGTCACACCAACACAACCTCACCCTCCATCCCATTATTATAGGAGAATGAAGTTTAGCTATAGCTCATTAACTAGTTAAAACAGGTTCTCTCTCTCTCTCTCTCTCTCTCTCTCTCTCTCTCTCTCTCTCTCTCTCTCTCTCAAATTGTAAAGATTAACATGCTGCAGAGATTAACCAAAAACATAAATTCGTTTGGTTGTTCCAGGAAGATATGCATACCTATGATATCATAAAATCGGCAGTTCCCGGTCATGGTACCAACAATTCCTCCCTGCAAAAGTTGGTTAATTCAGTATATCATGCTAAATGTTTCATGGCAGAAGCTAAACCCATAAAAGTTGCCATACCTTTCCATCAGGCCGATAACACACAGCAGTGACAATCTCTCTGGTATCAATATAATCAACAACCTTACAACCAACAATTTCCCAGATTCGAACTTTTCCATCAATTGAACCACTGATGAAGTAATTTCCATCCACAGGGTTAAAATTAACACACGTCACTGCATAAATAATAGCAGTATAAAAATCAGTGTGAAATGACTTGAAACAAAATGGGAGAACAGAGTTAGAAATAAACCAACATAGATCAACTAACATTAAACAAAGCATTGAACAGGTAGGTATTAGAGATTATTAATATGAACAATCAGCAGGCTCACCATAATTATTATGGGAGAAAACTCTTAGGCATCTGTCACATCCCACTTGCCATAGACGAACCGTCTTATCAACAGAGGATGACAGCAGAAACTGAGGCAAGTACCCAAAAAACGAAAATGGCATCAATACTCATCAAATTCAGGAAGCAATAAAATAAAAAATAAAAATAAAAACCTTGCTTGATTCCAAATACTAACCCCCTTCATGGACCATGAGAGATCCAAGATGTCACCACTATGTCCCTGAAACTCATGTAGAGGCTTCTCCCATATCCGGAAAACCTTTGTAGGGAGAATGGCACAAACTGAGTCTGAAGATTTCCTCAATTTCTCCATCTTACCAAATTTCCCTTTGTCAACATCAAGAGGAGACAATTTGGAAAGATGATTCACTGTGAAGTACACACACGAAGGATCAATTTCTAGATTTTCAAGAGTGTCTGAGCTCTCTTCCTCAATCACCTTCCACACACGCACAATTCCATCTTTGCCAGCACTTGCCAAGTATCTTCCATCAAGGCTAAACTTCATTGTCAATATTGGCCCCTCGTGCGCTACAAATTCCTGGCAAACATAAAGGGAGGACAGTTCTTGGGACCTCTTACTATAGGGATGAACCCGAACTCTTCGCATCCCTGTCCCTAATGCTGATTCAAGATCACTGGTCTGTAGAGCAGCAGTATCAACAATACATGCTGCAGCACCTAATGACCTTAGCCAACCCCTCCTCACTTTCTTTTTTGCATCTACCAAATACCTTGCCTCATCAATTTCTCTCCGCAAGTGATGATGAACCAAAGGAGAAGGCCCAAAATTTCTATGAAACTCTTGAAAACTAATGGATTGATTGGAGCCCACTTCACGTAGTCTGCTATGCATTCCATCCTGCCCCAATTCATCCACAACAAACTCAGTTCCATCATCCAAATTCTTGATTTTACACACAAAATTATCCTCTGAAGCACCATTTTCTAAGGATTCTGGCACTTCATCTGACAGGGTACTAAGAGAAAATCCCTCTTCAAAACCCTGAGTTCTCAGCACTGCCCCACTACTTTCCATGATTCTGTCAATAGCCATTTCAGTTTTGTCACACAGTCCATCCTCCTCTCTCATAACCCAGTTCAAATCCAAACTTAAGCCCATCCATTTTAGAAACCTATTGCGGCGATCATGTACACTTTCTGGGTTCTCAGTCCAAATTTCATTGCAAAATCTATTCAAAACACTGTCAAAGTGACCATTACTAGAACTACAGTCCTCAGAGCAATCTGAACCCAAATCAGACACAGAAGATATCTCCTCTCGTGAATCAAAAAATTGATCCTCTTCGTCTTCACTGTAACTCCCCATCATTTTTTTTTTCTGTTGCTTTCAAGTTTCAACCCATTAGTTACATCCTAATCCCTACCAAAAACAAAAAAAATAAATAAATCAGATTCTCAATCATGTTCCAAATTCTCATTTATATGGTAAAAATATTTTAAGGATTAAAAAAAAAAAAACTAAAACCTAAAATCTAATACCACTCAGACCATCAAATCCAACAGAAAAATCCCAAAAAAGATCTTGCACCAACCAAATCTATACACTCCAAAAAATAGATGACAAATACCATGTACAGTAACAGCTACCATTTGCTCTCTTATAAAGTCATTAACTTCAAGAACATACCGTTTTAATAAAACCCAAATAGATTTGCTTCCATTAAACACAGAAATCAAGCTAAAAATCACAACTGCAACCAAAAAGGAATAGTTTTGCTCACCTGGGTCACGATGAAATCTTGGTCAAACCCCAAATATCCACTCCAACCATAGGGATTTTCACTTTTGCTCCGCACTCTCTCTCTCTCTCTCTCTCTCTCATCCACCAGAGTTTCCACTTGGGGAGGCAAAGAATAATAGAAAATACTAAAAGAAACTAAAAACTAAATAAGAATATAAATAATAAAATAAAAGTGAAAAAAAGGCAAAAATTGCCTTGGTATGAGAGTTTGTACGAAGAAGAGGCACGGTCCTAGAGTGGAAGGTGCTTCGAGTTTGTGTTTTGTTGTCTCTCTCTCTCTCTCTCTCTCTCTCTCTCCTTCTCTCTCTTTACGTTTTTTTTTTTTTTTTTTTCGCAAATAGGTCCTTGTTTCCTAATTGTTTTTTTTTTTAATAATTGTTTCCTCATTGGATTGGATGGCTATGCTTTTTTTGATTTTTTTTTTTTTATGAAAATGATTAGGGCATGTTTGGTTTGAAATTATTGTTTAATTTTTGTGAAAATACATATGAGTTTAAAAATATTATAAAAATACGTGTTTTAGAATTTAAATACTGTAACTCTTATTTAAAATATAGTATTAAACAATCTTTTTACTCTTTTGATACTTTTTTTCTTTTTAAGAATATTGCAACTTAAGAATACAAATTTTCTGTACAATATTTTGCATTTCATTTTATTTCATTAATCACAACTTGTCTTGTGTTAATTTTTTTTTTTTTTTAAACTTTGGCTATTTTATAAGAAAAGTTAAACATATACATGGTAAGTTGTAATTAGTGAAACATAAAATAGAATACAAAAAATAATATAGAGGATTTGTATTTGCCACTTGCTTAAGTTGGACCATTTATGTCCAACCAATCTTTCTAACTTTTTCCTATCAAAAAAAAAGAAATCTTTCTAACCATTGTAACAAATATTAAAAAATATATATAACCAACCATGGGTGTTTCATCATTTACTTGGATGTGTAGGTGGCTTTACCCTTTTAGGTAATCTTTGAAATTTTTTATATATAAAACAAGGTAATCTTTAAAATTATAAATTTTTATTGGAAGTTAATTTTTTTTAATTTTAATAATTACAATAAAAGAAAGAGAATTTGAATTCCAGACTTCTCCTTCAGAAACACAATATATATATATATATATATATATATCAATTATGTTTCAACTTTCAAGACTCTTATTTATTGGATGTTGATTTAGTTGGTATTTGGATTATTCTTCTCCAAAAAAAAAAAAGTTAGTATTTGGATTATTCTATTTTTATAAATTATATTGTATTCATTAAGTAAAAGTATAGGCTTATACATAAAGAAAGACATTTATCTTGTCATGCATGCAAGTCTCTTCCTTTTGATACCCATTGGTAAGTAAGAAATTTTTGATTTCGCTCTTTTGAGTTATCTTTCAAATTTGTTTTTCTTTAAGTAAGACTTAAGTATAGTACTTAAGTATTATTCCTCAGGTTCTCCTCTTAAAATTTTGTTATGTGACTTTTTTCTTATGGAATGAAAGTGTAGTTTTTAATTAAGTAGCCATATGGTTAAATCTTAAAAGATAAACTTAAGGAATTGTATCTAAATTTTGTCATTTCTTCTTTGTCTTGGTTAACATCTTTTCTATATTATTTTTTCAACATAGCCATATACAAAATAGTTTATTTATATATGCAAGATTAGCAAAATGTGAGTTTTTCTTCAGATTAATTTATTAAGGAGGTATGTTTTTCGTTTTTTTTTTCCCTTCATTAAAATCAAGTTTTTTTTTTTTTTTTTTTACGGATTTTATTCCTAAAGTTTGTTTTTGTGCATATAATTGAAAAAAGAGTGAATTTCAGTTAACTCAACTAATAAAGTCTCTTGTTGTTAAATAAAAAATTTGAAATTCGATTTTCTTCTATATCAAAAATTAATTGGTGTCTTAATTTGATGATAAAAAGCAATTACCAGTGAAGCGAACATAAGAGGTTGAAATTATCTTTCAATTTATTTTTATTTTTTTGTTAGAATAGAGCACTTAGGTTATGGCTTCACATGGTAGATGTTGTTGTAATGTAATGTTTGATTAGAAGACATACCCTCTTGTTTTGCTGTAATTTTAACCAATAATGTAAAATCATTTAAGTTTGTAAATAAAATTTCTAGCTGTTTCTAAATATACTAATAAAAAGATATAGTTATACCGCAGAAAATGTAATGCTTTAAAATTTTAGCCAAAGAAAAAAAAATTGCAATGCTTTAAAAAGTTCAATGTTATCTTTTGATAGCAGGTGAAACTAAACCTATCCAACAAGGCCACGTTGCAGAAGAAAGTTCAATTAAAGTGAAACTAAACTTATCCAAACAAAGACAAGTTGCAGAAGAAAAATCATTTAGCCTGGGTTGCGTAACTTGCGTTTACAAAAGTTTCTGTGGTTGGTTTTGTCACCCTTAATTTGTTTGACTAACAATACAACGAATGATATTTTGTCATTTACTTGCCCATTGCCTGTTTTGATTTCACCTTTCAGTTTCAGCTACTATCTTCTTCTTCTTTTTTTCTTTTTTTTTAATAGAAGATAGAATTTTTAGTCTAATCTAATTTAAGTATATATATATATATATGTATGTGTGTGTGTGTGAAACTTCTTCTTAGAGACTTGAACTCCGATCCTTACCCCTCACACCCCACAACTACTATCTTTTATTCATCAAGACTTAAGACACTACCATTTTTGTATTTTTTTTTTCTTTCTTAAATTAATTGGGAAGAAAATTCATTCCATTCTTACTTCTTTTTTTTTTTTCCAAGCAAAAAAATTCTTTGCTGATTACATGGTTGAGATCCCTTTTTTGTGTGAAATGGAACTTTGATTAAAGGAAATTAAGATGTATAAAGTCTAGGCTCCAGTGCTCCATCATTTGTACAAATTACATGGTTGAGTTTTTTTTTTTTTTTTTTTTTTTTTTTTTTTTTTTTGTGTTGAAGAACAAACACACATGCAAGAAAAAGAGAAAGTAAAGTTCTACCATTTGGTTTTTTATTAAATTTTTTTAAAATCGATTTGAGAGAATTCTTTCGATTGAATCGATCATTCACGTGCTTTAGTAATATGACTTATTTAAACAAGAATTCAAGATCTGTTAAATTTATTTGGAGAACTTTCCTCCCTTTTCCTGTTGAATAAAAAGAGTGGGACTTTTATATATGATTATGAGAATTGTAATTTTTGAAAATTTTGTTAAACTAATAATGTAATTGTCAAGAATTAATAAGTCTCATCCCAAATTCTTTCGTAAGAAACACACCCTAACAATTACAATAAAAATTAATTTCGTGATTTATATCAATTAACGCGCGGATTCATTATACTACAAAACAAGCTAAAATTCCGTACTACAGTCCATTATCATTTATTTGATTACTAAAATCAATCTCCAAGTGTCTGGATTACAATTTAGGAATACAAATATACAATTGTTCTCAAATTTTTTAAGGTGAAACAATGGATTCAATTGGGAAAACAATGGGCTGGTTATATGTTTCAGCACTGTGCTTTCCATTAACGGTAAACCTACCTCATCCTATGATTTTGTTCCACCTCACTTCCTCCTTTATCTCTATTTATTTTGGATTTTACTTACTTCTAGTACAATTTTAACTGAAACCGCATTTTGTTTTAGTGAGAAATTACCACATTATCCACTAATTAAATAAAAATATAGAGATTAAAACTTACTACCACGTTATTGTATATTTAAAATAAAAAGATGTGTTTAGTTGAAAAAGTACAGAAAATAATTCAAACTCATTTATTTTTTATACATGATTCGAAAGTAATGAAAGAGAATAAATTCTTAGATATTTCTATTGAAAATATCCATAAGTACCAACCAATTGAGCTTAAAAAGCCCTTGGCTCATTTTCTCTATTTATAAATATGGTAATTTGAATTGTAGTCACCATAAAAAATTTACTACTAAATCCAATGACAATCATACATCCATGTTTGCTGAGGGATCATTGTTCATCCTAATTTTACTTGCAATGCCTCTAATAAGTAATAACTATGAAACTGCTGCTGTCTAAATTTAATTTTTCTTTAAAAAAATATGTTCATACTTCATAGTTTATACCAAGAATTTGTATAATAACAATATTGATCTTGGAAATTGTTAGTAAAAAAATAATAATTTTGAAAATTGCAAGCATTTCCAATAAAATTTCTGAAGCACTAACATCATTAATACATTTCATAATTAAATGTAATTGTTCTTTTTGATGTGACCATATGATTTGAATTCAAAGTTTCAGTTATCTCAACTAGTAAACTCTATATTATCGTCAAGTAAGGGATATGGAGTTCAATCCCCACCTACACCAAAAATTAATTGGTATCTTAGTTTGATGATAAATAGCTGTTATTTTTTTTTTTTTTTTTGGGATATAAAGAGCTGTTATTAGAAGTAGACATCATAAGTTGAAACTTTTATTAAAAAAATACGTCATAGGTTAAAACTCTTTTAAAAAAAATTATTCGAAAATTGCCTTTATTATACATATATATTATTCAATCATTAGGAAAGATAGAATTGAAGCTTTAGATCTCCATTAAAACACTAAAAAATATCAATTGAGCTTCAAGCCCTTTGACTTCTTTATTCATTTTTATATAAAACTAACAAAAAAATCAGAAACATCAAGAATGGTACTAAAACTAAAAGTTAAGACCTTAGTAAGTTATTCAATAAATTTTACGAATTTTTCCTAAATAGTTTTATATGAGAATATTGCAATTTTATTAAGAATAAGATAAATTCAATGTGCCTTGATATTAGGATTTTCCTATGGCTATGTGAGATTTGCACAGAACAGAAATCTTATAACTTCTGCACATTCCTGAGATAATGTTGTAAATAGAGACTAGTGGACTGTTTGTGGTTTGTGCCTAACTCTGCATCCAAAACTAATTGTGAGTCACGCTCAAAGATTACATTGTGTATGCCAACATTCCAAGCAAAGTTCACTGCTTTTCCAAAGCCTTAGCTTCGACTTCCAAAGGCCCCCAATGGTATATACAACTTCTTGGTCAAAGTCCCTTCTACTCTTCCTTCATGGTCTCGGATTACAATACCTACACCTGAAGCATGTAGCTGGGCAAAGAAAGCTCCATCAACATTGATTTTGTACTAAAGGGAATATTAGAGATCATTGTACGTCATCAGATATTACCTCAGGCTTGGTATGCTTGAGATTAGCAAATTCATCTAGCAGCAATCTTGCTTATATATTTAAAAGTAATACTAGGACTACAAACTATTTTATAACATTTTTATAAAATGTTGATGTGATGTGATCAAACTCTTATTAGTTTTCATTTAGACCTATTATTAATATTACTTTTTCATTTACTAATAATTACTCAACACATCAGCAGTTTGTAAAATGTATCTCTAGCATTATGCTATATTTAATAGTTACAATTAAACTCTCAATAACTTAATTGGAAATATAATAAGGTGTTGTTTGAACTCCAATGGAACAATGCTAACTATGGGTCATATATCAATAATCTAGTAATTTAAGGGTATTTTTCTTATTTATAAAATAGATGATATGTTCTATAAAATAATTTAATTAAAGAAAAAAAAAGATATGGTGAATCCATTATTAAATATGAAATTTGAGACAATTGAAAAAGAGCAAGACCTTAAGATTCTACCATATAAATTTTTTGTAATGAAATAAAAATGTATTTTTTAATTAAGTAATTATATGACTAAATTTTAAAAGAAAAATTTTAAAAACAGCACCAAAAGTGCCTTATTTAAATTTTGTCCAATTAAAAAAAATTATCATTTGTATCTATCATCGTGCCGTCCAAAGAAAAGAATAATAATCAATCAAAGAATTTAACTTTGTGGCACAGCTTGAAACAGGAGTGCTATAGTAGCGTATTCCCATTTTATTTTTCCCGTAAATCGTGTCCTTTCGATTCTGTTGACCTCACCAAACATGGAACTTTCCGAGTTGACCCGAAAAGTAGTAGATATTCCAACGTGTGGACTGGGTGTTTGACTTTGAAGTTCTGAGTTTGAACTTTGAACTTCTCGTCCTCGTTTATAAATTCTTTAACTCTAATCAAGGGACCCAGTTTGAAATTACAGTATATAATGTCCTGAAACTTCTCACTAATGATGCGCTTTTTGTTTGTTTTTTTTTTTTTTTAAGAATCTTAAAAGTTAAAAGCATTTATGGATGCTCAATGATCGAGACAAAATATTTCAATATTTTGAATTGAGATGTCTGGTAAGTTAACTCAAGATTGATTATTTTGTTACGTATTTCATTGATAACAGAGGTGTCAATTTGAATTAGCATGTCGGGTTTGTGTCGTGCCGTGTCGTGTCGAGATAGCAGTATTCGATTAAATGGCTCAACCCTAACCTGACCCATTTAATAATCATGTCATAATCCTTCAACTCTAACCCGACCTATTAATTAGACGGTTTGACCTGATCTAACCTATTTGACATGCTTAATAAACGAGTAGTATTGGGTTGGCACGAATGTAACACAACCCATTTAAACCTGCATATTTTTAAATATAATATCCATCTAAAAATATTTTTTTTACATCTTAAAAGTAGTGCATACACTTTAAGTCTTCAACCCAAATTCAAAATAATATAGTTCAACGAAAATATAATATTTATCTAGAAATAAGATATTTACATTCCAAAAGAAGTACATACACTTCAAAGAGAGAGAGAGAGAGAGAGAGAGAGAGAGAGAGAGAGAGAGAGAGAGAGAGAGAGAGAGAGAGAGAGAGAGAGAGAGAGAGAGAGAGAGAGAGAGCAATAACCGATTTGAGAGTTGACACTTTGAGTTTGAGAATTGGGCATGAGAAGAGTAGTACGGCTGGAAAAAAAAAATTATAAGAAGGTTTAGAGATTTAGGGTTTGTAGGGTATAGAGATTTAGGGTTTGTAAAGTTTCAATTTCCAATTATATCTCTTGTAAATTTTTGTAATTACTTACTTTTCTTTTTAAATTTAAAATATATATTGGATATAAAAGGTATTTGATAAATTTAAAATAAAATGAATATTTATTCGATGTACGAATTAAACGGGTTGTGTTAAGTGAGTCATTTCGAGTTGACACAAATAAATTAGCGTGTCAAATGTGTCTATTGCGGGTTACACGGGTTGACCTGCTTATGACACGTTTCTTATCGTGTTGCTTTCAGGTTGACCTGTTTATGACCCAAACCCATTAAGGCCCAACCCTAACCCGAAAAAACCCGTGTTGTGTTCGCGAGTTGGGTCGAACATTGACACCCCTTTTGATAATAAGACGAAGTTACGGTAACAAATTATTTTACAATATTTTTATAAACTGTTATAATAGTTATTTTTTTACTGATTTTTATTTGAGTTTACCAATAACATCAATTTTTTATTTATCAATAATTACTCGCAATTTGTGAAAGTTTTTGTAAAAAAGTTTGTTTGTTTTAACATTGTTCATAATAAAATGAATAAAAATCATCTATTTATAAATTATATTTAAATGGTAAGTGAGTTTTAATTAGCAGTAAAATATTTTGTAAAAACAATTATTATGGAACGAACATCATGGGATTAAATTTAATTATGAGAAATGTTATAAATACAAATTATTTTACAACATTTTTACAAACTATTAATATAGTAAATTCTTACTAGTTCTAATCTAGAGCACTACTAACATCACATTTTTAATTACCAATAATTATTTAGAAAATGCTTAAACTACATTAGTAATTCGTAAAAATGTTGTAAAATAGTTTGTTTATAGCATTACTCTTTTGTTATATTACTATCATGCATCATTAATGTGATGGTCACTTCATAAGTATAAGTGTTTATGGAGTATGGAGGGAAGAACCAAGTTTCAAGTTTTCATGAGGAAACTTTAAACACCTACATTTAGATAAGATTAGAGTAAAGTAGAATTCTATCTTAGATAAAATATACATATCACATTAAAAAAAACAAAAAAAAACAAAAACCCTTATAAATGGTAAAATGAGCTTAGCGATCATGAATGATGGTGATCCCATAAAACATCAATGGTATTTTACTATTGTTTCAGCTGGCTAGTCTCAAATGGAGGTTGGTTTGGATTTGGACAAAGGCTTAACTACTTCTATTTTGGTGGAACCTAGGGTTGTTAGCTACTTGAACTTCTTTTTTGGGTCTTAACTCTTAACTACTCTACATCACAATTTTTGTAATGATAGCTTAGTTTAGCCTAATCCAATGGTGTTGCAATCAATAAAATTCAAAGTAACTCGGGCATAGTCAGTGTTGGTTGAATACAATTTGAAGCCTAATGTAATGAATTTAGATGATTTTTTTTTTATATACAAATTTAAATCCCAATTAAATAATATATATTTAACTTTTTATTTTCTTTTTTTTTAATTAAAAGTATTCTTCTTAATTTTTGAAATACAAATAATTAAGCTTTTGTGTTAAGGTTTTACTAACGTCTTTTTTACAATTTTTAATAGCTAGTCCACTATCTCTTCTTGTAATATAATCAATTCTAAATAATATTTTATCAATTTTAATTTTGAAAAACTTATTTTACAAAAGTAGTTGTAACAAGTGTTGGGAGAAATTCTCTAAGCAATGCATGCATTTGAGAAAGAAGCTAATCTTTTTTCTTTTTCTTTTTCTTTTTTTTAATAATAATCAAGGCTTATTACATTACATGTTTGAACATTATTTTTGTGGGCGAACAAAAACTAGTCACAATGGACCTCCATCGAAAAGAGCTAATAGTTCTCACACAATCTATATATAATAGTATGACAGGGAATAATCACTCTACCATGGGAAGCTCAAACGATTGGTTTCGTTAGCAAAGAACATACTACAATGGTATCACTAGTACAATTTTTTCTACCCCCACTAGTACTCGTGGTGCTTTGCACTCTTTTCTTTGCCTAAGTTATCCTCCCTTTCTTTTTCAAATCCCCTCTATTTTGCTTCTTCTCCCCCTTAAATAGCTTCCATCCTTGCTCTTATCACTACAGCTGTCATGTTGCTTGCCAAAGCCTTAGGGATATTTTTCTCAACTTTATTGGATTCCTCCCCACCCTTATTCTAGAACTCTAACTTTTGGGGGTTCTTGTCCTGTTCAGGCTATTTTACTCTTACATATATTTAATGTGGCAGTGGTGAGGTAAAGATACTCTTACATACATCACTACTGTGGAGATAAAGATTTTCAACCTTCTTACATGTTTTGGAACTTTTTCGTGATTCTAGGAATTTCTTGGAAATCACATGTGGATTATTTGTGCAACATACCTCGGGTAAGTTGGCAACTTATGATAAATATTGTATTGTGATAGTGGTTGTAGGCTATTGTAGATATTTGTAGATATTTGTAAGTAGGCATTGTGACAGTGTATGCTATTGTTGATATTTGTAAGTAGGTGTGACAGTTGTAGTGAGGAGGGTGTGTGTGTGTGTGTGTGTGTGTGTGTGTGTGCAAGGTGGTGCGTATATACCTGCAGGAGTGTGCGTGGGTGCTTGCATGTGGGTGCGTGAAAGTGTGCAGTGACTAGTGCAGATAAACTGTACTATTATTGTATTGCTATTGTGGGCTGTTAGTTGGTTGGGCATGGATGTCAAGTAGGTAGTTAGTTGGTAATGGGGTGTAGTGCTTATAGGGAAAGGGTAAGGATGGTAAAGGTTATGCAGATAAAAATTTCATTGTTTTACTTCCCTATTCTTTCTCTCTACCTTGTTCCTTGTTCCAATTCTTAATTTCTTCTTCCCTTTCTTCCACTGAACTATCAGAATCTATCAATTGGTATCAAAGCCCATTTTTGTAATTATGACAGAAACTCGATCCATAGCTGCCCTCACAAAAAGGTTCAATGCTCTATCCAAGACTACAGAGCAACATGACAATGAATTCCAAGTTTTGTGCCAGAAGATGGATGCCATGACAAACATGTTGCAAACCTTATCAGAGATAGTCCAAACATTCTCTGAAGTTGGAAATAGATGGTAAGTAGGCCAAATTCTCCAACAAGGGTTGTGTCTCCAAAAGTGCAAGCACACCAAGATTCAGTTTTAACCACTAGGACTATAAAATTTAAATTTCCAAGATATAAAGGGAACGATCCTTTGGGTTGGGTGTACAAAGCTCAACAATTTTTCCATATGTACAATGTACCATTTAATTAGAGGATCTTGTTGGCTTCTTACCACGTGAAGGATTAGGCTTTGGTATGGTTTCAGGATGCTGAGGATGCAGGTCAATTCACTAGCAAGGATGTATTCATCAGGGCCTTGCATTTTAGTTTTGGCACTTCAGCCTATGATGACCCCATGGAAGCTTTGTCAAAATTGAGGCAGGTCAATTCAGTAGCTCATTACAAAAGGCAATTTGAAGCCTTATCCAATCGTTTTAAGGAACTTCTAGACAAGCATAGGCTCTCTTGCTTCTTGAGTGGCTTGAAAGAAGAGATTAGGCTTTTTTTGAAGATGTTCAACCCTCCAAATCTCGGTGCTACCTTTGGATTTGCTAAAATTCAAGAAGAGTACCTCAATGCTAGCAAGAAAGGTACTAAATCATTGGGTGAAGCTCAAGTAGAAAGACCCTCAATTCTTGGTCCTCATCCTTCCAAGACTGACTTCAAGACTTCTAAACCACCATTTCAGAAGATCCCAGCTACTCAGATTGAAGAAAGAAGAAGGAAAGGATTATGTTTTTCTTGTGATGAGAAGTGGGTTGTTGGTCATAAGTGCAAGATTCCAAAGTTTTTTATGATGGAAGAGGTGCAAGCTTTTGTGTCTAAAGTAAAGGTTTGTTCCAAGGAGATGCATGTGGAGCAAGTGGAGGAGTGCATTGGTTTTGATATGTCTTCTGACTTGATCAATTCTACTACTGGGATCACATTGTATGCCTTGTTAAACAGTCCATCTCCAGGCACCTTAAGAGTACTTGAAAGAACAAATCATCAAGAATTGGTGATCGTAATTGATACAGGTAGCACTCATAACTTCTTGAACACCTTTATTTGGATGTTGCTGAAACTTCCTATAGCTTTTGAAGATAGCTTTGAGGTTAAGGTTGCCAATGGTGCATTGGTGCAGACCAGGGGTGCTTGTAATGCAATCCAACTTAAGCTTCAAGGGCATACATTCCTAATGGATCTCAATGTTTTATCCTTAGAAGGGTGTGATGTTGTCTTAGGCACTCAATGGTTGTACACTTTGGGACTGATCCAATGGGACTTCTAGCACCTCACTATGGAGTTTGTTTTAAATGGCAAGCCAGTTTTGCTCAAGGGTTTACAGCCCTCTGATCTTGATTTTTAGAACTCTATGAAGTTCTTCAAACCTGCTGTCAAGAAGGGGTTGTGTCTTCAAGTTATCTCCCCAATTCCTTCTTCAGTTCCAGAAGAAATTCAGCCAGAGATGGAAGACCTTTTAGCTAAATTTAGTGCAGTTTTTGCTATTCCATCTAGTTTGCCACCCTTGAGAGGCCATGAGCATCATATTTTGCTTAAGGAAAGGACTCAAGCCATCAGTGAAAGGCCCTACAAGTACTCCTTTTATCTAAAATCTAAAATTGTGCATGAACTCCTAGAGGTTGGATCCATTAAGCCTAGTCAAAGTCCTTTTTCTTCACCAATGTTTTTAGTGAGAAAGGCAGATGGTAGTTGACGTATGTGTATGGATTATAGGGCCCTTAACAAGGCTACAATCAAGGATAAATATCCTATTCCTGTGGTGGATGAGTTGTTAGATGAACTCCATGGTTCTTCCATTTTTTCTAAGTTGGACCTTAGATTAGGCTACTACTAAATCAGAATGAAGGATGAGGACATTGAGAAAACTGCCTTTAGAACCCATGAAGGCCACTATGAATTTTTGATCATGCCATTTGGTTTGACAAATGCCCTTTCAACCTTTCAATCACTCATGAACCAGATTTTTAAACCCTACCTAAGGAAGTTTGTTCTTGTTTTTTTATATGATATTTTGGTGTTTAGTAAGGATTTGACATCTCACTTATCTCATTTAAGAGTGGTGCTTACTGTGTTGCTTGACAATAAGTTGTATGCAAAGAGAAGCAAGTGTGTTTCTGGTTGTGTGGAAGTGGAGTACCTTGGTAATTTGATTTCTGGTCAGGGAGTTAGAACAGACCATAGGAAGACTGAAGCTATGTTGCAGAAGACTGAAGCTAAGTTGCAGTGGCCTGTCCCTACTTCTGTTAGGGCCTTGAGAGGGTTCTTGGGGTTGACTGGCCATTATAGGAAATTTGTGAAGGATTATGGCTTCATTGCAGCTCCACTTACTGCCCTATTGAAGGACTCCTTCCAATGGTCTGCTCAGGCTGAATTAGCTTTCAATACTCATAAGCAAACTATGTCACAACCACCAGTGTTAGTCTTACCTGACTTTACTAAGCTTTTTTTGTTGAGTGTGATGCCTCAGGTACTAGTTTGGGGGCTGTCCTCATGCAGAATCATAGGCCATCAACTTTCCACAGCCAAGCTCTTAAGGACAAAAGTTTGCTTTTGTCAACTTATGAGAAGGAATTGTTGGCATTAGTTATTGCTGTGAAGAAATAGAGACCATACTTGGTAGGAAGGCCCTCTGTGATCAAGACTAATCAATAAAGTCTCAAATTTCTTTTGGAGCAACGGATTGGGACACTTGCTCAACAAGAATGGTTCACCAAATTGCTTGGTTACTCTTTCATTGTGGAGTACAAGAAGAGTAAGGAAAATAAGGCATCTGATACCTTGTCTAGAAAAGAATAGAGTTCTACTATGCAACTAAGGGATGGTTTTGTTTCCTCTTCAGTGGATGTTGGTTCCTTGTTTCTTATTTCTTTTCCTTGCCCTACCTGGTTCACTATTTTGAAAGATAGCTGCAATGAGGATGCTGAATATCAGCAATTGTTCACTTCTCTTTCTGCCAGCTCTTTCAATTTGTCTAAATTTTCTCTGCAGAATGGTCTTCTTCTTTAGAAGGATAAGGTGTTCTTGAGCTCTACCTCTCCATTGAAGTCCTTAGTTCTTCAACATATGCATAACAGTCCCATTGGTGGTCATTCTGGTTATTTGAAGACCTTATATAGGGTCAAGCAAGACATCTTTTGGAAGGGAATGAAGTTTGATGTTAAGAGGCATGTGAAGCATTGTAAAGTGTGTCAAAGAATTAAGATTAAGACAACCAAGCCAGGGGGTTTTTTACAACCTTTGCCAATTCCTTCCAAGCCTTGGGCTGATATTAGCTTGGATTTTGTGGAGAGTCTTCCTAAGTCTCATGGATTTGAGGTCATTATGGCGGTGGTGGATAGATTGACCAAATTTGTGCATTTCATGCCTCTTTCTCATCCTTACACTACTTCTAAGGTGGCTGCTGTGTTTATGAAGGAGTTTTTTAGGCTTCATGGAATGCCACAGTCCATTGTGAATGACAGAGATGCAGTGTTTACTTTCAAATTTTGGTAGGAACTTTTCAGACTTCAGGGCAGTACCTTAACCATGTCTTCAGCATGCCATCCTCAAACAGATGGTTAGACTAAGGTGGTTAATAGGAATTTAGAGTAGTATCTTAGGGCCTTTGTATGTGACAAGCCTAAATTTTGGTTTGAGTGGTTGCATTTAGCAGAATTCTAGTTCAACACTAACTATCACACCTCTACTAAATTCACTCCTTATGAAGCATTGTATGGCTGTCCTCCTCCAAGGCAATTGGATTACAATCCTGGTGTCACCAAGGTTGAGGCAGTGGATCACCTTCTTAGGACTAGGTCTGAAGTCTTGACATTCCTGAAAAAAAACCTTTTTGCTGCTCAATCCAGAATGAAGCTCCAAGCTGATCAAAATAGGCTTAACAGGTCATTTAAGGTTGGGGACTAGGTTTATTTGAGGATTCAACCTTATAGACAATTGACCTTAAGTTCCAAAGGCTTCTATAAGTTCTCTTCAAGGTACTATGGGCCATTTCGGGTTTTGTAGAGGCTAGGTTCTGTGGCTTACAAGGGCTTTACCTTCAGATTATCTCTTACATCTAGTTTTCCATGTGTCCTACCTTAAGAAGCATTTGGGGGCTTAAGTCATTCCCATTCCTACCTTACCTCCTATGGATTCTAATGGCTTTGTCCATCCTGAACCTGTTGCTGTTTTGCAGACCAGAACTAAGCAACTGCGGTCCAGGTTAATTACTGAGGTTTTAGTCCAATGGCAAGGGTAGGATCCAGTACATGCTACATGAGAGTCTCTTTTTGCATTGCAGCATCAATTCCCTCACCTTGTGAGCAAGGTGCTTTGATTGGGGGGAGGGGGGTATTGATAGGTATTGTATTGTGACAATGGTTGTAAGCTATTGTGGATATTTGTAGATATTTGTAAATAGACATTGTGATAGTGTTTCCTATTGTTGATATTTGTAGATATTTGTAAGTAAGTGTGACAGTTGTAGTGTGTAAGGGTGTGTAGAAGGGTGTGCGTGTGTGTGTGCAAGGTGGTGGTTATATACCTGCAAAGGTGTGCATGTGTGCCTCCATGTGGGTGGGTGGGAGTGTGTAGTGACTAGTGCAGATAGACTGTACTGCTTTTGTACTGCTATTGTGGGCTGTTAGTTGGTTGGGTCAGGGTGTCAAGTAGGTAATTAGTTGGTTACAAGGTGTAGCGCTTATAGGGAAATGGTAAGGATTGTAAAGGTCATGCAGATAAGAATTTTATTGTTTTACTTCCCTATTCTTTCTCTCTATCTTGTTCCTTGTTCCAATTCTTAATTCCTTCTTCCCTTTCTTCCATTGAACTATATGAATCTTATCACCTTTCCTTTTCCACAAGGATGGCTCAGCTTCCTCTTTCTCACAATCCGTTGTCTTCTGGGACTTCTCTCAAACATACATGCTTGGCCTAGTTTGCTCCCGTGGCCCAATCCGCAATTGGGCCTAAGGCCTGCACGGGGATTCTTCTAATCCCCACAATTATTATTATGATAATTTTCATATAATTTTTATTATTTCTTTATCTTCTAATTTTTTTTTTAGGTATTTTGTTCATTTGGAGATTTTCATCTGAAAGGTATATTATATTTTTATATTGCAAGTAAAATATTTATCAAGAGATTCAATTCTCTCTCTCTCTCTCTCTCTCTCTCTCTCTCTCTCTCTCTCTCAAGATTTTTCATATACAAATTAATATTTTCTAGTCATATATATTATATTAAAGTGTCTCAATAGAAACTTTAATCAGGAATCCAAATTAGATTCTAACTGAACTCCAATTTTTTTATAAGGTGTCTCTATATTTTAAATGAGCTTCAGTTTATGCCAAATTTCATCTAATCTCTCATTTTGTGTCAAATGTCTTTACTTGTAGATTCATGAATCTAAACTTACAACATGTAAAAAAAAAAAATCTCAATTAAAATTTTATTATACTTCAATGTAAAACTTTGAATGTGTAATGCTTCCAACCAATTGATTTCTAAATCATTCTATTTAGATCCATTTGAAACCACATTTAATCTATTTAAAAATTATACAAATTTTCATGAAAAAACTTATTATTAGTTCAAACATAAATTTCAACGAAAAAGTATACAATGTTTTAAAAAATTGTTGTTCATATCTTATTTGAAAAATGTATACATGAAATAATTTTTTTTTCATAATATAAAATAATCAAGAATGGATAATTTGCATGTTCTACCTAATAATATTCTTAGATGGCTTATATAAGAGTCGACAAAATATAAGAATGATCATCAATAATATTTAACTTATGTAGGAATTTCAAAATTCATTTAATTTTGTTTTTTTTTTTTAATGTATTCATGCATAAGCATGAGATGCAAGTTAGTAAATATTTATAATTAAAAGTAATTTCAAATAAAAAAGAAATACTATCTACATTCTACAATATAACATTTTAATATGACAAGAATAAAAAAAAAAATTTAAAGAACAACCTATCTATTTTATTAAAGACATTATAGCAACTTCACTAAATAATATAATCTATCATGTGAGAGATTAATTTACAAAAACTAAAGTCTTAAGTTGATATAAAACTTGATCGTCAATGATTATATGGCACACTCACAACAATTTTTTTTTTGGTGAAATAGTTAAGGGTTACAATTGAGTTTGATTTCTGTTAATCCAATATTTGGAAGCCTTCTAGGAGGTATGAGACAGAGTGCCAATGTTAAAAAGAAAATAAATAATTATCATCACTCAATTAGGCCTAAGCCTTGAGCATGCCCTGAACTTGAGTAACTACTTGGTTTCTTTCTTACTTAAATATATTGGATATTGCATAAGTGAAATGAAAGCAAGGTTTAAGTTTTTTAAGATACAATTGTCTTGGTCTGATGATAAAGAGTTATCGTCAGGAGCAGACGTTACAGGCTAAAACTCTCTTTAAACAAAAAAAAAAAGTTTTTTAAGATAAGATTATATCATTATGTGTTGAAGTTTATATTTCATATGACTTTTGTTTCAAAATCATTTTTAAACATTAATAGTTAATATATTTCAAAAAGTTTTTTTTTATCTACATCTAATGAATGAAAAATACTGGCAAACAAAATTAATTAAATTTAGGTTATTTTGATATGTGAAATTTATGACATACCATATTTTTTTTCATTTGTCATATCAACATTTTCATTTATCAAAGAAAAATAGGCTTTTGATTACCTATCACAATACAAAGTACAAACAATCATTCATATTTGTCGTTTTTGCCCACACGCATTCTCTTTCTTCTTTCTTTATATTCATTATGACTGTTTGAGTTGAGATCCTTTCAATCTCTATTATGTGGAAGTATATGCATAAGCGGTTCAAAGGACCACAATTCACTACACTGTGACAGGCTTATTTGATGATCTTATTTTAATTTCTAAAGGAAGTGTACAATTTTTAAAATTGGTTCCGGATAACAAATGTCAGAATGCATAGATTAATATTGAGTTTTTTTATAACAATTTTTTTTTGGATTCACATAACATTCAGTTAAAAGGATATTTATTTATTAAACTTGTGTTAATTTCTGAAGCAATAGAAACCGTTAACATATTCCTACTAGAATATCACAATTTTCAAGTTACATAGATTGACCATACCGACACTAACCCATCCATTTGTCTCATAGCTTTTTTTGAGCTACATAGATTGCAG
Organism: Castanopsis chinensis; assembly: GCA_032878915.1. Classification (NCBI taxonomy): domain Eukaryota; kingdom Viridiplantae; phylum Streptophyta; class Magnoliopsida; order Fagales; family Fagaceae; genus Castanopsis; species Castanopsis chinensis. The sequence goes on from JAVQMG010000129.1 coordinate 11,173,832, forward strand.
ATAACCATTCCATTTGTCTCATAGCTTTTGTTTAGGTGCATAAGGTGTTAGATGCTGGCAGCCTTGGGATCAATACGGCATTCTGGCTTCATGATGAACAACTGCATAGCCACATGGTTCCATTGAAGGGTCTAACTTGGTGGTTAAATGGTCCCCTTTAAGAGTAGTAGATAAGTGAAAGCCTGATGTCCTTGTCTTCTTGATCAGAATCTGCTTGGTTTTGCTTAACATTGTACTGAAAATTATTTATCAGGAAACTAACACATGAAAGAGCAATTCTCTGAACTTATTTGCTCAGTCACTGTCTTTCGAGTTGAAAGATCAATTCATCTTCTTTTTAGAGGAAAATAAGAGTCAAGAATTTCAGCAATAATGATTCTTAATTACTACTACTACTCCGACTCAGAACATTAGTCCTTGTTTGTTTTGGTTCATCATAACAATCCTATTTGATTTGTGATTCATAAGGTACACAGAAAAACATCACCACGCTAAGTCATTTCTTGTTGGCTACCAACCTCGCTTGCTTTCTCCAAAACAATGCTAGGGACTAGGGTATACAGGATTTTTAACCTTTTTGGATGAGTCAAGTTGTGAGTGTGTAACATTACTTTCAATTTGCCTCACCATTTGATATTATTTTTACTATACATTAATCATAACATATCATATTCTACGAACAATTAAGATAACAATTTTTTTTTTTTTTAATTTTTTAATTATATGGCAACAGTGGGGTTCACGCAATAAAACTAAATGCTAATAAATTCATATTGGGCTACGGGTACAACTTATTTTTCCTTATCAGCAAGGCATGTACCATGTGCTGCTAGAAAAGGTTTATTTTGAACACTCAATTGATCAATGATAAGCTCGAAATCCGTGATCATGATACCAACTTTTTCGAGACCTTCGCCAATTAAAGAATAGAATAGAAGACAGAGAATAGAGAGGAACATTAATATATTTGTTCATATCTTTATGAGTATCAATATTTTTCAAAGTTGACTACTGACTTGGGTGTATGTGCTATATATATGAAGCTATAGGAATTCAAAGACCAGAAATCATTTAAAATGTAAGGTAGCCAAAGAAGGAAATTGTAATAAAGTTTGTGACAGAATCATGCAATTCAATTATTATCTTAATGAAATTAATGACTTTTCTATTCATTTTTTTATTTTATTTTTTGTGGTTATTGAGATTTGAAAGAGATTGATTTTAAGCATTAGGTAATTGGGTGGATGAGAATGATATGGTGGGGTTGGAGGTGGAATAGGCTCATTCAAAAATCAAAATAGCACGGCTGGATTTTTGAATAGTTCTCAGTGGAATTTAGGTTGTGCGCTGTGTTGGGTGTTGACAACTTCAAAGGCAACCAATAAGGTGTGCTGGTTGCTCTCTCTCTCTCTCTCTCTCTCTCTCTCTCTCTCAAGAGTGCTTAATTAGTAGGAGCTATGGACCATCTTGGTGTGATGTTACTTGTCTAGCACAGCCACACCACACATACAAGCATTTACCAAGCGTCGGTCTGAGAATTAATTATCTCCACTCCGTAACTTATTTACATAGTGTTTAACAAAATATATAACTTTTAGTAAATTTTATATTACATGTGTTAAAAAAGTAAACAAAATTAGATTATTTAAATATAAAAAAATTGAGACAAAAAGTAAAAAACAATTTTTTTTTCTCAACAATCTCTCAAATGCACACTAGAGGCAACAATATAACAAAAAATGTGATACTACCATTACTATAAAATTTTTAAACTTTATACAAATTGATGTGCCAATTTGTAACCAAAAAAATTTTCATTCAAAATTTTATTTATTATATTATTATTGTGACACTAATCAAATTATTACATCAATTTATAATTTTTTAATAAAAATATATAGAATTTTTAACATTTTCCTTTATCAAAAGAAAAAGGAAAAATAAACCCATATAACTTTTAGTAAATTTTATATTACATGTGTTAAAAAAGTAAAAAATTAGATTATTTAAATATAAAAAAATTGAGACAAAAAGTAAAAAACAATTTTTTTTTTCTCAACAATCTCTCAAATGCACACTAGAGGCAACAGTATAACAAAAAATGTGATACTACCATTACTATAAAATCTTTAAACTTTATACAAATTGATGTGCCAATTTGTAACCAAAAAAAAAATTTCATTCAAAATTTTATTTATTATATTATTATTGTGACACTAATCAAATTATTACATCAATTTCTAATTTTTTATTAAAAATATATAGAATTTTTAACATTTTCCTTTATAAAAAGAAAAAGAAAAAATAAACCCATATAACTTTTAGTAAATTTTATATCACATGTGTTAAAAAAGTAAAAAAATTAGATTATTTAAATATAAAAAAATTGAGACAAAAAGTAAAAAACAATTTTTTTTTCTCAACAATCTCTCAAATGCACACTAGAGGCAACAATATAACAAAAAATGGGATACTACCATTACCATAAAATTTTTAAACTTTATACAAATTGATGTGCCAATTTGTAACCCAAAAAAATTTTCATTCAAAATTTTATTTATTATATTATTATTGTGACACTAATCAAATTATTACATCAATTTATAATTTTTTAATAAAAATATATAGAATTTTTAACATTTTCCTTTATAAGAAGAAAAAGAAAAAATAAACCCATATAACTTTTAGTAAATTTTATATTACATGTGTTAAAAAAGTAAAAAAAAATAGATTATTTAAATATAAAAAAATTGAGACAAAAAGTAAAAAATCAATTTTTTTTTTCTCAACAATCTCTCAAATGCACACTAGAGGCAACAATATAACAAAAAATGTGATACTACCATTACCATAAAATTTTTAAACTTTATACAAATTGATGTGCCAATTTGTAACCAAAAAAAATTTTCATTCAAAATTTTATTTATTATATTATTATTGTGACACTAATCAAATTATTACATCAATTTATAATTTTTTAATAAAAATATATAGAATTTTTAACATTTTCCTTTATAAAAAGAAAAAGAAAAAATAAACCCATATAAATTTTAGTAAATTTTATATTACATGTGTTAAAAAAGTAAAAAATTAGATTATTTAAACATAAAAAAAATTGAGACAAAAAGTAAAAAACAATTTTTTTTTTCTCAACAATCTCTCAAATGCACTAGAGGCAACAATATAACAAAAAATGTGATACTACCATTACTATAAAATTTTTAAACTTTATACAAATTGATGTGCCAATTTGTAACCAAAAAAAATTTTCATTCAAAATTTTATTTGTTATATTATTATTGTGACACTAATCAAATTATTACATCAATTTATAATTTTTTAATAAAAATATATAGAATTTTTAACATTTTCCTTTATAAAAAGAAAAAGAAAAAATAAACCCATATCAAATTGAGGGGGGCTGAAAATCAAAATGTTGTTGTGCTTGTGGCCTAGGCCTTGCAAGTTCATTACCAGCCTGTAAAGTTTAATTATTTCATCATACAATTAAATCTTCTAATTATTCTGTAAATTGAAGTCCAGTTCATTAAATTATTTTGCCCATCAATTAAAGTGCAAAGAAATAATAGTTACAGCTTTTTACAATGTTACATATATAAGCCAAAAGTTACTTATATGTAGCCATGAGTGACAAACAGCTAGCCCAAAAATATCTTCGTACTACGGATAATCCGCTGCACGAATAGTAGAACACCATGTGAGTCGGTTCTATAATTGCTTGCTAGGCCATTATGCATGGTCGACATGGTGGTGGAACCTATAATTTTGGTCCAGTTTCTAAGCACAGTGGCACTCTAGCACTTGATCTGTATAGTGGTCCATTAAAAAACAATAATATATTATCATAAAGACCCTAGCAAATCATACAACAAATTTAGGCCATTAAATTTAATAGGTAAAATCTCTTATCGTCGAATAAGAAATGAAGGTTTAATCACCGTTTACGCCATAAACTAATTAATATTTTAACTTGGGGACAAGAAGCAACTAGCAAGACGCCATAGGTTTGAAATACAATACTATCTATCCATCCAAAAATTGAAAAAAATTAGGCCGTTAACACTCAGACGCAAAAGCCTGAGCCAAGCAGGCTTGTAATACACTTTTAAAGCAGGTCACACTCACAGGCTCACAGCCTTTCTCTAACCAAGCAAAGCATGCGTCGTAGGCCATTGGCACAGTCTTTACCAGGCCTGACATGAGGCCCAACTAAGGCCTCATGAAAATTTAGGTATGGACCTTCTCAGTCTGACCCCATAATTACATACATAGGTATCAATCAGTACAAGTGTAATGGGTACAGTTGCTATGGTCACGTTCAGAATCCGCTGTCTCTGGGGCCTACACATTGTGAGAGACAGGTTACGTACAACGGGTGCACCATATACCTTGTTAACGTTTTTTTTTTTTGATGAACATATACCTTGTTAACGTTTAGTCGGGGTTTTTAATAAAAAATGATAATTTTTTAAAAGAATACATCAATTTTATGATTCGTGTTAAATATTGCAAATTTAAAAATGCATTTTCATTCGAGTTGATAATGCGAAATGTTCTCTCCTATTCTGTGTGATCCATGAAACTTTCTAAATGATGAAGATCAACTTCAAGTATTTCGATAAAATCTAACCAAATAGAAAACAAATGAAATACCAAATCGCGGTTCCTTCTAAATGGATAAACAAATACATAATGCAAATTAAAAGGGTTATAACACTGGCCCTGTAGTCGAAAAGTGTTTGTCCTGTCTCCAATCTAGGGAACTTTGGGGCTTCAATTCTTTGAGTGCTTTTGATTCTAGTGCGTTAGTGAGGCCTCTTGGGTACCAACCAAGTGGGTGCAATTTAACTCGGGCTAGCTCCAACTCCTATCATACAGTTGCAACGTCTACATCACCATTACTGAGCTAAATAAGGGAGTATTCAAGTATGATACATAGGCCACTCAAATTCATATTGCAAAACCAAGTAATAAATCTTTCAAAAATGAGATTCCCACTGCTCAAAAGCCCTCGTCATGAAGAAACTATACCTGAATTATTACGTAGCTTATTGTTACTCTGATATTTCACATGTAGTACTGTATCAAGATAATTGCAGAATCATAAACGCTGCATTTGATTCTCAGAATATCTTACTACAAAGTTTAGAAGAGACGCGCATTTTAGCAAATGAGAAACAGCTACTAGATAAATCATAAATGTCGGTGCAGGCAAGAGTCATAAGTGATAAGACTCATAGGACCCAAGAAAAGACAGACAAATAAAGGAGTTTTATTCCTTGACACAATTGGAAGTTCTTTTTTGGGTATAGGAGTTGCATATATAAATCCCACGAAATTGAAACATAATATGAGGTAGATTTGGATTATATATTTTTTTAAAAAAAATTAGTTAATTTGCATTTTGCAGCCCTAAATTACAGTGTCGAGTTCAATCCCCCATTAAATTGTAAAACTGAGCAATAATAGGCAAAATGCTCCATGTCTTTCGCTACGTGAACATTGTTCGATTTCATAATTTTTAATTAAAATGTTGAAGTTAATGAAATTGTTAATAGCATAGGTATTTTGTCTATTACCAATCAATCATGCTCTATTTCATAGTTAAGTAGAGGGATTAAATTTGAGAGTAGAATTTTGAGGGAAAAATTGCAAATTACACGTAAAATATTTGCATAAAAATGAATATTTATTAATTAATGGCGAGGGGCACATAATGGTTAAGTGCAACAACTCCAAAATTTGGAGGTGTCATGCCGCATTTTATCTTTAAAATTTCGCTTTTAAAACTTTTTGGCCAAGTGGAAGACAAATGCCAAGTCTATTGTTTAAGACACTCCTAAGTCCTAACTAGTTAAGTACAAATTAACTTATCCAAAATGTTTCTACTTTTCCAATGAATACAACTAATTGAAAACCAAATAAAGTTCCAAAGTGTCAAACATGTGCGTGACTTTCAAATCTTACCAAAAGAAACCATTCTTAAAAAGAATTCTATTACTTTCTCCTGTGAACTACGCTCCTTTGGGTGAAGAAGTGGTCCCTTTTTTAACTGAGTGTGGCGCCGGCCTGCCCTATTGCAATCATGGCCCCTCTCCATTCTCCATTGCAATGTCGTGCTTTAGCTAATAATTCTGTTTTTTTGGTTTGGCCTAGAGGAAAGCAATGTTCGGCTATGACATTTCAAAATTTCAAATGCTATATTTCAGCCATGTGTTGCACACAGGTCCATCATTTCTCCTGCTCAACCACTTGTGCTGATTTATTTTAATTCTTTGGTCAAGGTTCAATATCGATCTTTTGATGGCCTACAAAAACCATGTTACCAACTAATATATACATATTAGCTATTCTCTAATGGAGGTCTTTTAAGTAAAAAATTAAAATAAAAAAATATACTATTTTTGATATATTCAAGAGAGAGAGAGAGAGAGAGAGAGAGAGAGAGAGCTTAGAGAAAATCCAATTGAAATTCAATTAAAGTCTAATTTTGTGTCATGTGTCCCATCTGATCTAAGTTTTAAATGTTTGTGCCAAGTGAATTAATTCAATGAAAAAATTAGATTTCAATTAAGATATAATCTTGCACCATGCACCACGTGTCGCATCTAATCTAAGTTTTTTTTTTTTTTTTTTTAATTTTTATGCTAAATGAGTTAATTTAGTGTAGAGAATGAGAAGTCCAATATAAATAAACCATAAAACACCTAATCATATAATTAAAAACAATTCAAATTTATAAATCATTTATGTAATATACCATGACTATGTATGGTTCATTACTATCTAGGTTATATATAGAAATATTAAACCATAGTTTATAGAAAATTAAATTAGAATTAAAATTGGATTTTGTTTTTCTTAGCTTTCTATACAAATTAAATTGTTTAGAATTTTGTTATTATTATTTTTAGCACTGAAATAAAGAATATATTTTTTATACAATTTCTATTCAGGTATTTGTATACAAAAATATTGAACATAGCAAACTATAATTAAGTTTTGAACAATCCCATACTCATATCTCCATTTAATTTAAGAGATATTATTTGACCAATTTATTATTTTATTTTGTGTTATATTTAGTATACTTTTACAGATATAATTGTGAATTGATATTGTATATGTAGATCCGATAGTGATTTTCAAAATTATATATGTAATAATAACGTAATGAGAAATTTAGCGTAACCAATATTACGAAATTACAAGAAAAAAACTATTTTAGTACCTTTAAATGTACTGGTCAAGCTATGTCCTTTATATTTAATAATCCAAGTTAATATCAATAGAATCACTATGATTCTTCATTCTCGGGCATAAGTATAGGTTACATACTAGTTTAGAATAATGTGTTGAAAAACTTTAAACCCGGGTGAGTATATTTTAACCAAATTAATCCAAATCAATTAACTAATCAATTATGCTTTTTTGAATTCATATTTGATCAATTAGGCATAAATCTCAAGTAGAACTTACTGTCATGACTCCATGCAACTCCAATCTGATTGGACCCTTTCACTATGGGATCTCTTCAACAAACTAGTTTGCAACTTGAAGTACCAACTTGAAGGTTATCACATTATTGACTATGTTGATGTTGCAGAAACTTCAAACTTGATCACCAATTGTTCAAATTTCTTTGGTGGAATAGAGAGAAATCAACACAAAATCCTAAGCATACAAATACAACACTCTCTAATTATTTATCTCAACTATATGTACAATTTTATGAGCCTTTAACTACTTTGGAAGAGTAGGGAGCAAAATCAAAGTCAAAAAGTTGATCAGGGCTTGAATTGAAAATCACAATTCCTGCAATTGCAATCGATCGAGACTCTACCAACAACTTAGCTTCAATCAATCAAAGTTGATTGGTGACTGAATCGACAAGACATAAAAAGTCGTTTTCTTAAGCAATTTTCAATTCTTCAACACCATCTTCAAGAATACTTAAATAAAACTCAAGATGTAATAAAATAAGTACAATTGACATTGTTTGCCAACACATAAAAATCCTAGACCTAACAATATGTATCATCTTAAAGCATTCATTCAAAGCATAATAGCCTACAAAAAACATAAAATGACATTTGTACGTACCTAAATTCTGCTTAATGGACTGGGCCTAGAACTAGGCTCGTAATTTATTTGTATGGTGCGTTAAGTGTTTCCTTCTGAGGGTAATTCCTCGCCAAGCAACCCCACGGCCCCCTTTGGTTTCTCGAACTCCTTTTCTTTCCCCTCGAAGTTACTCTCCCTCTTAGTGGTACTACCTTGCTCCCTCTCTTCAACTCTCTATTTTTTCCTCAGAATTGCCAACTCCCTTTCTTTACTCTCCCTCTTCTATTTAAAGCCTGAGGTTGGTAGAATGCTCATGATTAGCCTCTGGTCTCACTCGTGTGAGTGGGGTCCAATTTGATTTTTCTTGATGATGAATATGCTCCGTTGGAAGCAGTGATAATGGCATTGAAATTGGATCCTGCCTTCGAAAGACTATTCAGCAGCGATATTCCCTAAGACAATATTGTGCTGCCGAAGACATGGGCTGCTTAGGGGCACATTCCCGATCATGTCATAAGTGGCTTATGTGGGCTTGTCCACTGGATATTTGAAATATGTTAGGCCTACTATGCGAGTTAGGCCCAGTTATGGCCTGAGGTAGTGTCCGAGCCAAGGCCCAACCTGTCCCGTACAACATTAATTTATACCATCCTTACATGCACATAACTCATTAATACATATTACTTTGAATTTTAGTGGTAAGATACACGAGTACTCAATGGATCATGAACTCATGATTTTACTCTGTCTTAATCTTGCACACTTGATAAATTTTATGCTTTTTGTGTGTGTGTATGTTTCTTTTGCTTATATTTTGGCATTTCCTTGTACTTTGATGGATGCCATTATATTTTAAAGTCTAATATTTATGTTGTTTAATTTTAGGTATATATTTGAATATTTGAAGGTGTTTCGTGATGTATACAAAATTTCACATTAGGTATGTATTACAAGAATCCTAATTATACCTTGACTATCTTGTCTAATGTATAGTGCATTTATAAGCAGCACTTTCCTAATGTATTGACAAATACGGAGTAGTATCATAACCAACCCAATGACATCCCTTTCATATAAATATATAATTTTTATCCACCAATCAAAATTTGTCCTTTTATAAATTGTGAAGAAAAAAAAAAAGTGTCTAGAAACTTATCTACATATAAAAGATTCCAAGTGGGTCTCTTAATTAGACAAAGGACAATATTTGATATGTATAAATGAAATGATCCTAATTCCTATTCATTTCACACTCAAACAGGGCAAAGGCCAACCCCTTCTTCCTTGGGTGGACATGTAATCTAACTAAGATTTGGTGGACCCTATAAGGACATATCTCTCACACGCGTTTCAAAAAAACCGGTGCACTCATCAGACGGCTGTAATTATCTAATCAATTCACACTAATTTTGCAATTACTATTCATACAATTCTTTGATTTTTTTTTTTTTTAGAATTCAATAGTCTTATATTATTACCTCACTCTTAAGAGGGGAATATATATGTATTGACAAAGTCATCCAAGTTGCTAAGTAGTTTTTTTTTTATTTTTTCTGTGCTGACGTGTCATGCACTAGCACATGCGGTCCACGTCAAGAGGAGGAGGAGAGGAGAGAACCTCCCAAGTGATCACATCATCTCGATTTTGATTTGGATTATTTAGCTACATGTAGAGACAAAAAAATTGTATGATCTAAAATCATCTCTATTTGGATTGAAATGAACACTTTTGACCTATCATGATTTTACTTCTTATATCTTAACATTATATATGCTATCAAATTTTAAATAATAACACATAGATATGCATTTAGATTTATAATATTTAATCTCAATCATTAAATGAATTTACTTTAAGAATTGAAAATTTTTTTTTAAATACTAAATATTTTAACACACACACTAGGAAAGGAGAATTGAAAATGCTTTGATTGTGTTACTTAAGTTACATAGAAATTCTTGAACCTATGAGTCATTATTTCATAATTTTTTGGAACAAGATGGATATAATCAATGGCCAAGATTTCTTGGATTTGACAGTTTATGTGGTATTTAAAATTTTAAATGATATAGTACTAGATAATAAATACACCATTAGATTTAATCTAAACCACGGAATGGATTCATTTCAATAGAGAGAATCTTTAATATCAATATGTTAAGATGTTAAGTTTTTTTTTTTTTTTTTTTTTTTTTTTTTTTTTTTTATGGGAAAACAAGCAAGCTTTCATTCAATAAGCTGAAAAAGGAATACAACAGAGAAGGGAAAATACAAAGGCTGAACAAGATCAAGAATCATCAATAATTAAGCTCTCTACACAGCTGGGATTAACTCCCTTCCAAAATTGAGAAGAACCTGAACGCTTGGCAGCTTTTGCAAGTTCATGGGCAACTCTGTTGCCATCCCTTTTCAGATGATGAAATGTGCACCAGCTAAATGAGGCCGAGAGGCTTCTAATGTCTTGGAGAATAAGACCAATCTCACCTTCAGCAACACCACTATTGAGGGCTTGAACAATGGAAAGAGCATCTGATTCAAAGATTACATGGGAGATTTTCAAATCCAAGGCAAGCAACACCCCATGCAGAAGCGCAAATGCTTCAGTGATTTCTGCAGAATAGGAAGACTGAAGAACTTCAAAACCAGCAGCAATAGAGAGACCTTGGCTGTCCCTAACAATCATCCCAATGCAAGACTTGGAACTATCATTAGATGAGGCTCCATCAACATTAATTTTGAAGAAGCCGGGAGGGGGAGCTTTCCATTTAATGGAGGGGGGGTGGGGCAGTGGGGGGTAGGAACAAGCTTCCTTAAAATCAGTGAGAGTTCTATTAGCTAGTTCCCAACTCCGGCATGGAGGGGAGCCCGAATCCTCAAACACCACCTGATTACGATTCCACCAAATAGCCCAGGCAGTTGCAAAGAAAACTTCCAGGTCATGCGGAGTGCCCCTTAGGATGATGTCTAATATGGTGTCAACAGGATCACCGGATGGGCATGAGAGGTCAACGGGGCAGCCAGACCAGAGAGCCCATGTCAGCTTGGCATGATCACAATGAAAAAGAGCATGGGCCACAGATTCAACTGCTTTGTCACAGATGGGGCAGAAGCAAGAACGAGTTATGCCTCTATGGCTTAAGTTTTCCATGGAGGGAAGGCCATTAGCACAGATTCTCCAAGCAAAGACTTTGAGTTTTGGAGGGACTTTTTGTTGCCAAATTCTTTTCCAAATCAGAGAGTTAGAGTTGCTGGATGAGCACTCACCTTCTTCAAGAGAGTTCACCAGCCTTAAAGCAATGTGGTAGGCACTTTTAACTGTGAAGGTTCCATTTTTATTACCAACCCAAACCAGGCTGTCATCAGGCAGATTATAGCTCAAAGGGATTGACAAGATTGTGCTGGCTTCAAAGGGTAGAAAGAGCGAGTAGATAACATCAGCTTTCCACCATTTAGTGTCTTCATCAATAAGAGATGACACCATAGGAAAATCTCCGAAATCAGAGGGTGGAGAGATTACTTTGTACGTTGTTGGTGTAGGCAGCCACTTATCCTCCCATATATGGATTTTACGACCGTTCCCAACTCTCCATCTTGTTCCTTCCCGGATCACCTCAAGGCTATTGTGAATACTACGCCAGGCAAAGGAAGGGCAGCTGCCTTTCTTAGAGTTGAGAATATTATCATGTGGGAAGTATCTAGCTTTGAGAACCCGAGCCACTAGAGAGTCGGGTTTGGAGAGGATTCGCCAGCCTTGTTTAGCTAGCATGGCTAGGTTGAAGGCTTGAAGGTCCCGAAATCCCATACCACCGTGGAACTTTGATTTACACATTTTCTTCCAACTAACCCAAGAGATTTTGAACTCTTTGTCTTTCTGCCCCCACCAAAAGTTACGCATCATGTTTTCCAAATCAGTGCATAGAGCCTTAGGGAGCTGAAAACAACTCATAGTGTAGGTTGGGACCGCTTGTGCAACCGCCTTGATGAGGATCTCCCTCCCCCCAATTGAAAGAAGTTTCCCCTTCCAACCAGCCAACTTTTTTGCAACTCGGTCTTTGATTTCAGCAAACACTTGGGATTTTGATTTCCCAATGATGGAGGGAAGCCCCAAGTACTTCTTGTGTCTCGAATCCTGCATCGGCCCAAGTAATCTCAAGATGCACTCTTTTGTCTCTTGTGGGGTGCTTGGGCTAAAGAATACAGAGGACTTGTCAGTATTAATTTTTTGTCCGGAGGCCGCTTCATAGCTTTGGAGTATGCTGACAAGTTTTTGGCATTCTTGCTCATTTGCTTTGCAAAAAAGAAGGCAGTCATCGGCAAAAAGGAGATGGGTAATTATAGGGCAGCCCCTGCATATTGAGACTCCTGAGATTTGTTTTTTCCAGGCTGCCTCATGGATAAGTGCTGACAGACCTTCAGCACAAAGTAAGAAGAGGTATGGAGAAAGGGGGTCGCCTTGCCGGATGCCCCGGGTTGGAGTGATGTGGCCAAAAGTTTCACCATTAATGATCACTGAATAAGAAACAGAAGAGACACAATGCATGACAAGATCAATCAGCCTATTATTGAAACCTAATTTCACCATAATCCCCCTAATAAAGTCCCATTCAACCCGATCAAAGGCTTTACTCATATCTAGTTTAATTGACATGAAGCTTTCTTTTCCCCCCTTTTTGTTTTTTAGATAATGCATAAATTCATATGCAACTAGGACATTGTCAGTAATTAGTCGATCCGAAGTGAAGGCACTTTGGTTTTCCGATATGATGTTCGGCATGACAACTTTAAGCCTGTTAGCCAAAACTTTTGAAATGAGTTTGTAAGTCACATTGCATAGGCTAATAGGGCGAAAATCCGTCATTCTGGTGGGCTGGTTGGTTTTTGGAATAAGAGAAATATTTGTTTTATTAATCACAGCCATGGGAGCATTAGAATTCAACACATTCAAAACCATATTTGTAATACTAGCACCAACAATGTCCCAATATTTATGGAAAAAAACAGCAGACATACCGTCAGGGCCTGGGGCTTTTGTCGGGTGAATTTGTTGTAGAGCTTTGTGTACTTCCTCACTTGTAAACATCTTAGTGAGTTCTGAATTCATGTCATCTGTCACACGTCTGGGAATTAAGCCAATGACTTCATTTATATTAGTAGGGTAGGTAGAGGAGTAGATTTTCTCAAAATAAGCTACAGCTGTGGCTGCAATGTTAGCCTTGTCCTCACACCATTGACCAACATCATTCCAGAGGCCAAGGATGGTGTTCTTTTTTCTCCTGTCAGATGCCCGAGTATGGAAAAATTTGGTGTTTTGGTCTCCCTCTCTGTACCAGTGCACCTTACTACGCTGATGCCACATAGCTTCTTCACTATCCAGAAGATCATTAATCTCCGTTCTGAGCTGGTTAATTTCTGCCCCCAAATTTCCTTGATGATCATTAGTAGTGAGAGTGTTGAGCAATTTCCTTTTCTCTTGAATTTTCTTTGTGATGTTGCCCACGACACTTTGATTCCAGCTGGAAAGAGCTATGGCACAATTTTGGAGATTGGAGGAAATGTCTTCAGGGGAGGCCGAGAGAGAACCAGAATTCCAAGCCGAGTCGATGATGTCTCGACAATCCTCCCTTTTGGTCCACATTGCCTCGAAATGAAATCTGCGCTTGCCTCTATGAACTTGCGGTGGAGATTCAAAAATAGCTAGTATACAGTGGTCAGAGGTTGATTCAGTGAGATGGTGGACTTTTGGATTCTTAAAAAATTCCAACCAATCTGACGTAGCAAAGGCCCGGTCCAGACGGAGAGAAATTCTTTGATTGCCTTCTTTCATGTTGCACCAAGTAAAGTCTGGCCCACAATATCTCAAATCCTGAAAACAACAGTTGTTTATCACTTGACGGAACCCCTCCATTTGGCGTTGGGATCGTTGGGCACCACCTGTTTTTTCATTCATAGAAAGAATTTCGTTAAAGTCACCACAGCAAAACCAAGGGAGACTATATTGACTATTAAGAAAGGAGAGAAATTTCCAAGATTCTTCCCTGAGGTGGGTTACTGGATGCCCATAAAATCCGGTGTACCTCCAAGAGAAGCCATTCTCTGGTTCAGTGATAATGGCATCAATATGGAAATTTGAGTAACTTTTGACTTCAAGATTTGTATCCCCAGACCACAGAAGAGCCAAACCACCGCTTCGACCTCTACTAGGAACGATCAAGCCATTTGAAAAGCCAAGTTTATATTTCACGTTTTCCATACGGTTATACTTTAGCTTTGTCTCCAGTAGGAAGACAAGTTTGGGATTCCAACGCTTCACATAGTCGCGGAGCGCGAAAACTGTCCGGGGGTTCCCAATTCCCCGGCAGTTCCAACATAGTGAATTCATTGCTCCCGGCGGTGCTGCTTAGCAGCCACCGCCGATCCATCTTCAGAGCTGTTTGCTTCTGTGGGGAGTGTATGTGTGTCACGGATTTTCTTATGGGGTTGTTCCTCAACTTCATCAGATAGAATAAGTTTGCATGGCCTTTTGGATCCTACGAGCCCACCAGGGTTTTGGGTACAAATGTTAGGATTTTGGCCTTGCTGTCTTTGGGCTCTAGCTATTTTTTTTAAGCTTCCTTTACTTGAGCCCCGTGGGGTGCGTGGTGTCTTACTAATATGGTGGGCTTCTTTTGGTTGTTTTAATGGGCTTAGAACTTCTTGGGCTTCGGGTGAAGGGGGTTTTTGAAAGCCCACAGAGGAGGTGTCGTCCCCAGTATTCATCTCCAAACTGAGACTTTTTTGAATTTCAAATTGAGATGTTCTAGACTGAGGCGCAGGGTTCAAGGGACTTACAGTTCCAAAATTCGGCTGATTTGATGTGTCAGAGCTTCCTGATGCCTTGTTGTCCTTGGGCGGCGAGTCGCTTCTCGGAGGAGTTGGAAGCTCAGTTTGCTCCGCCTCCATATCAGTGGAATTTGAAACTTGTTGAACTGTAGTGTTTCCATTTTGTGAGCTATCATCTTTCCTTTCCCCAGGTCTGTTGCTAAAGTGGATCTTTGATTTACCCGGATTGAGTTTAGTAGAGCCATTTGCCCGGAGCCAGTCCCCATATTGCTTGATACTGCTTGAGCCACTTGGAGCCACTTGACAGTGCTTCTCGTCATGTCCGAGAAGACCACAGAGGAAGCAAAAATTGGGCAACCTTTCATATTTAAAGGAAACCCAAAATTTATCCCCCTCCGAATTGACTATATTACCACCCCTTCGAAGAGGTTTATCAATAGGCAAATCCACACGAATTCTGACAAATTTAGCTTGCTCCGAAAGCCAGGAACGCTTATCTGACTCTAAATACTTACCCAGCTTACCGCCCAGTTCTTTACCCACCTCTTCTGACATGCAATCAAAGGGGAGACCCCAAATCTGAATCCAAAAAGGGGAGTGGGTAAAGGTTATGGTGGCTACAGACAGCCCTTTTCTCCATCTTGTTAATAGCAAGAGATTGTTGTCAAAGTTCCATGGGCCATTCCTTTCAACCCACTCCATTTGGCACTTCGAATTGAATTTGAACTGAAGAATGTTCTGCCCAACTTCCACAATCCGAAGATCAGAACCCATTCTCCAGGCTGACCGGAGTGTACTTTTCAGTGCTCGCAAGCTCTGGTGTCGATCGGCGAGTAATCGACCAAATAGGCTTAATGCGCACTCCTCAAGAAGGTCTGATCTGTTGGTCGTTGAGATGGTGATGTCTTCCTCTTCCTCCTTGGTGAGTTTGAGATGTTGGATGCCGTCTACAAGGTCTTGATCCATGGCTGTGAGACGTTCTGTGAGGTTCTTTGGGTTACCGAGACCCAGATGAGTCCCTTGAGGGAAGAGAGTGCTCGCACTGTAGCGAGAGAAAGGGGCTCCTACGAGGGAGAGCTCGTTTGGTTTTTTTTTTGTTAAGATGTTAAGTTATATTTAGAGTAACATCATTTTTACATGTCAATTTTGTTTAAAAAATGTTCTAAAGATACAAATTAATATACATTTAGTGCTCTATCTACTAATATT
Organism: Castanopsis chinensis; assembly: GCA_032878915.1. Classification (NCBI taxonomy): domain Eukaryota; kingdom Viridiplantae; phylum Streptophyta; class Magnoliopsida; order Fagales; family Fagaceae; genus Castanopsis; species Castanopsis chinensis. Next base: position 11,189,946 of record JAVQMG010000129.1, read on the forward strand.
AATTATTATATGTTTCAAAGAAATAAAGCTAAATTGTGCCCTAATATATATATATATATATACATACACGCGCACGCGCACAACTAAAATAAACTTGCATTTGTCATGCAAGCAGAAGAATTATTAATTTTTTTTGGTTGAAATATATATATATATATTAACATTTATTATTCCATAACTTGTTTCCTTATAACACTTGTTAATAAAACCTTTGATCGATTGCTCAAGAATGTAGCTTAGTGGTAAGAAGTTTTTACAGCTCATCATACCTACGAGTTTAGGAGTTGTGGATTCAAGTAGTAATAAGTTTCATTATTTCTTAGGTAGTCCCATACCATACAAGAGTAAGACTTAAGTGAGTAAGGAACAATGACCACACGTGAGGGCCATTTTTCTCTTGATTTTTTTTTCATTTAAAAAAAAAAAAGAAAAGCCCAAAACCTTTAATGGGGGGATTCCTTACTTGTTTGGGTTAGAGAATGAGTTGGCAATGCGCATGTTCAAAATAGTGGGGGGTCCACTTCACACACACACATCTTAAACCCCACACTTCCCACCTCCTCCACCGCCCACCCCAATATTCATTCTAAAATCGCATGCCTTTCTTGAAGAATTCAATATACATTAGATAGGTATGTATGTACGTTCATGTTGTGCTGTGCCTGCTCTTCTGTAGCGTCAACATCGTGGGACACGTTTCCTTCCCAACCATTTGTGCTTCTGTTTTTTGCATGGTTGGGTCCCACAATCAAAGATGCCCCCACATCTGACGGCTTCTATTCGCCGCCATTTTTATTTTTGTTTCAGTTCCACTACGCACTACATATACTTCTCTACGTACATGATGAACAGTATATGTATCTATACGAATTGTTTCAGAGACTGTTTGTCTACAGAATCTAAGGAATGGTTGGAATAGTGTCAGTACAGTTCAATGTTTTTCCCAGTTCTTTCTATGTAGTTGGACAGCATTTATATATAGCTACAGCCTACAGTATTTTTTTGACTTTCTTCCTCGCCCTCATGCTTGTTATTTCAATGATTGTCAAAATTTTGTAGGTAGATTGATTTTGAATTGGGTGGTAATACTGTTTAGATGTAGATGGATATAGCATTTATGTTTTCGAGTAATGTTATAGTACTTTGTAGTCATTTCAATGATTGTGAAAATTTCATGAAAAATATTGTTTAGGTGCATGGAATTATTATGTTATTGTGGGACTGTGGGAGTGACTTTTGAGAGTGTGTTTATATATAAAAATATATACTGACATGTTTTCCTCTTAATAGTGTTATTATAATTTTATAATCATATTGATTGAGACATGATGTTTAATTATACGTATCAAACTCTCTTTTAAGAGCAACAGAATTGGTGGTTTTGGAGAAAATGATAACAATCATGTACCTGGTGTTTAGTGTCCATATATGCTTCTTGAATTTTCTTAAATACAATGGAGTACATCAAAATAGAATAAACTCCATTGTCTGGAAAGTCAACTAAAGAATATCTCACTAATCCAAATCTGATTTGCTTACTGCAATGAATTACGAAGCTTGAGTACGTATATCTCATTGTGTTACACTCCACTTGACTCATTTTAAATGCATGTAAGATAAAGCATCTCATGCCATGATGCCAATTTTCCATGCTCGAGGTTTGCCAATAGGGGATTGTAACGTAGTTGGTCTGTGGTGCTTATCCAAACACTGTCGTGAAAATTTTCGGACCATACGTTTTTTATTTTTTATAATTCAATAATTAGAAGTGGAGTATTTAAACTATAAATATTTCCATTAAAAATATTATAAATGTCAATTAGATGAAATATAAGACTTGTGGCTTTGGATAAGACATTAAATATTAATTACAATATAGTTACAATTTTTTTTATAAAAAAAATAATATTATTGATAAGCATTTTTCATAATTTTTGAGCTAGCAAGTAATTATCGACCCTTATATAAACTCAATACTGATATAATTTTATATCTACCATTAACAACTTGTTAATATTGTGAAAATTGTATTAAATATTGTAATTAAAAAAATTTATGACCTAGACATGCATGTTATAAAAATATGATTCAGTTAATGGGTGCTCTTAAAAAATTTGTTAATAAGTCATTTGAAGAAAGTTTTGATATCATTTTTATGAAAAATATAAAAAATTATCAAAAAAATCAATTACTTTTTTTACCCATAAAACTTTTTTAAAAATATTTTATAAACCAATGCTCTTAGTACACTCGTTAACTTTTCTAGTAAAAAAAATTTAATGTATCATTTAAAGAAAGTTTTGATGCTATATTCATTGAAAATATAAAAAGTTGCAAAAAAATAATTTTCCGTAAAAATTTTATTAAAATATTTTCTAAACCAATGTAATTCATGTATTAACTTTACTCTTTTCAAATTTAACTATAAACGGCGCAACATTCCAGGATATCAGAAAGGTATGTCTAGGTGTTGTGATTCGAAACTCATTTGGATAGGTCCTAGCATCCCTATCTGAGCAGGTTCCTCTCCCACACACATCGGATATTGTCAAAGCCTTGGCAACGGCACGAGCCATTTCCTTTGCAGTTGAACTTGGCTTCTCATCCTTTATCCTTGATGGAGACTCAGAGGTAGTGATAAAGAGCCTCAAGAGCGACGAAGCGACACTCTCCCCATTTGGCCACATTCTAGACTCGGCCAAACATAAAATAGAGACCAACTGTTGCATTTCATTCTCTCACGTTCGTAGGCTTGGTAATTTTGTTGCTCACAACCTAGCGAAACATGCTAGACATGTTCGAGGTCTTTTAGAGTGGATGGAAGATGTTCCTCCAAACCTTCTACTTGTACTTGCAGCTGATTTCGGCTAATTTTTAATAAAAATTCAAGTTATTCCTTCTCAAAGAAAAAAAAAAAAAAAAAACTATAAAAGGTTTTAATATATGTGCGTGTGGGGCGCATGTGGTTTTGCTAAATGAAGTTAAAAAGAGATCGAAACCAAAGATCTAAAGATCAAAGCCACCACTGTGACCATTGCAAGAAGGACTTTTATATTATTGTAAAGGACTTTGAAACTTAAAAAAGAAACTTCACCATCATCCTTCTCCCTGGTTTAACAATAAATTCTTTTTCTTTGTGTCCATCCTACCTAATATAAACTAGTTCTACCCGACAACAAATGGCTCCTCAAGTAGCTAGGACAACCCAAACTATATTGATAATCTTAGTTCATGATACGTATTACAAGAGCCCATCAACCAAACACACCTAATGGATAACAACATTCCAGTCTTATCAATTATAGTGCTTTTACTCTCTTTTTTGCCGAGTTTGGTACATGATTGATTGGTTAATTGATTCAGTCAAGCGCTAGTTTTGTGGAAATTAGGGATTTGGTAATGTTGTTTTAATAATGTTTAAGTATTGTAAAAATATGTATAAGTGAAAAAATATTATAAAAATATGTGTTATATTGTTTAAACAACGAAAATTATTATTCAAACAACATTATCGAACAAGTCCTAGAATTAATGCTGCTCAAATACAGTCAATCGTATAGTTTATTTCACTATTTTTTTAGTTTGTGCAATTATGAGTGGCCGATATTTTTTATCTTATTTAATTTTTTATTTTGGTAAATATCTTATGTAACCTACTACTCTGCATTGATCACTACGTCTGTTAGTTTTGTCTAGTCTCTACAATTACTCTATCAGAACAACAGAGCCAAGCAAAATTTGAGGAGCATTTGGTGGCCCTAGGGGGAGAGCATGATTAGGTATGCTAATGATTTCATAGCAGTTTGTCCAGAAAGATAGCCAGGTGGGTCCTAGATGTTTGATGGATGAGTGGCCCATTTCATCAATCAAGGCCATGATTAGAAAGAGAAATTGAGCAAATCAGAACCGTTCATTATATATTCGCCTTAAAGATGTGACCGCATGGTGCCAGGTGCGTAGTGCTCAGACCACGGCCCACGCGCAGGTCAGTACTCAGTAGCCATACCAGTACATACATCACACCCAGGGATCGAGCTAGCACACTATTATATCTAAGGGAGAAGTGACAAAAATTACAATGCATGTACAATTGAAGAAATTATTGAGCTATAAACGTGAACACAAAAAGAGGACTGAAATTTTAATATATAATACTCCTCGTTGTTGAACCAAACAAAGAATGATTTGTTTGGATTGATGAATAAATAAGAAAAGTAGAGTAGAATTAGTTCAAAATTAACCTATTTTCAGTCGAATTTACTGTACTCTTTGCACTCTCCCTCTCTCCCTCCTCAATTCAACTAGGTCCTAAGATTTAGAATTCTTTTGATATTGTGATTTTGTTGAGATAAAGAATAGGCCAAATTACATTTTAAATCCTAGAATTTGACCCAACTTCCAGTTTTGTCCCCAAATTTTAAAATTTGCAATTTGGTTCCATCCAAAATTTATAAGTTTTAATTCCTTCATTCTGCGTTGAATAAATTGCAATTGCGAAATGAAACTTACATTGTTAGATAATGATTAACTTCATTTCTTAACTTGATAAGATTTTGGGACTAATAGTAATTTTTTTATGGTCTGTCCAAATTAACTCTACCGTACTTAACCTCCTATTTAAAAAAGTTAACGGATCATGCGTTGACCCAACTCTCAAGGATGGTCTGAACCCACAAGTAAGAACAGCTTAAACTTCTAGACAATAATAAATTTAGGGACACCCAATTTCACAAAACCTTTGTTGTTGGCACATAGTTTTTTCATAGTAATATAGTATTATTTTTTAAGACATTTACAAAATTCTCAATTGCATTTTTAACACTAAGATTTTCAAAACCCAACTTTTAAAATTTCTCTTTTTTCAAGAGGGATGTTTTCAAAACATATGTAGTTGGGCTTTTGCAGTTAATGGTAAGTTTGGTTAGATAAAATTGTCATGAAATGATTTAAATGGCCACCCCACTTCTTAGAAGAGTTTGTACCTTTTTTTTTTTTTTTTTGGAGCAAGAGTTTGTACCTTTTAAATAGTAAGTACTTGAAGAAAGGGTTCAAATTGTGTACCTTTTAAATAGTAAGTACTTGGAGAAAGGGTTCAAATTGTGAGCATCGTTACTAATAATAGTATTTCTAACCATTATTAAAAAAAAAAAATTGTCATGAAAAGATTTAAATGGCTGCATGAGTCATTGTTATGCAAGTCATATTTTTTGGGAGAAAAAAGGCATTCCTTCGAAATTATATATGCTTCTCTACCATAAAAGAGTATATGCTTTGTTGGACCTTAGCAATGCCGACTAATGTCCTAAGATAGTTATCAAAACTTAAAGAGTCCGCATTCATCACTGGTTTCAAGTATTAGGGGATGAATTTCATGTGCCATTGAATTGGTATATACTTTGAGCAGAATGCTTTCTGTTTTTATAGAATTGATTCTTCAAAATTCTGACAATCATGTACATGCATGTCTTGGAGCTCTTGGTACCCTTAAAACTGTGATCCACGTACACTCTGAGCATGATAACATGTTAATAATTGTAACCACATTATTAAAGTAAATCACTTTAATTTACATAATCATCAATTTTCAATAGTAGGTCAAAATTAATCACCTATTTCCCCTAGATATCTGCAATAATTATCATAAGTTAATTATAATATCACTCTACCTACAAAGGGCTTTAATTTGTCGATCGAGTCTAGTTGTACCCTTCATACAATTGGCACTTCATATTTGTAGCCCAGTGGCAGTGAGGCTCTTCTACTATGATCCCTTTTTTTTTTTCTCTATTTTGGTGTTTCCCCCAGATGTGACTGGGAAATTAAGACACTCACTCCTTTAATTTATTGTCTTCATTAATTAGGATAAACACCCGTGAATTCTTGATAACAAAAGGTATACTTTACAATTAACTGAATAAACCTTCATGTTAGTGATAATAACATTATCCTTCCCGTATGATTTATCAAAGAAGCAAGACCCACCTCTTATTATAGAATGTTTGGCCACATCATTGTGATAGTTAATTACTTGGCTGCGACCATACTTTCCAAGCCTATGCTAAAGGGTCACTTTCCATGATGAAAGAAATACGTTTTGTCAATTCACCTTTGTGGGGGGTCCTGGGGGATGTAAAATTTTACGTGTACGTACGATTTTGGTTTTGAATTGATTCTTTGCTTTTTAAAATTTTAATTAGACTCTACTTTTGGGTACATATGGCTTTGCATTCATTATTTGAATTAAAAAAGAAGAACAACAATTGAGCAGCTAGCCCAATTGGGATGCTATCAATGCGATAGGAGGAACATTGGTTTGTTGCATGGTTCAAAACTATGGGAAAGCAATCCAAACCCAATATGTCCTTTATTTTATGCTGTCCAGTTCAGGCATGCAATGAAGCCATGAAAGTTTCCATTAGTCACTCCCTATAGATATACTGGTTAATGTTTCAATGTCCATCTAATATAGAGTGTATTATTTCATTGAAATTTTTAGATGTGACAGTTAATACAACTTTAAATTTATAATATTTATTATAAATCATAGAAAAAATCCATTCCAATCCAAGAGCATTCTCAATTCTTTATGCATCTCATTCTCATATATATTTATGCATGAGATTAAAGGAATTCCTTTATAATCTGTCACATTATAGTATCTCAAAAAAAAAACATTATAACAAACAGGCACTATGGCCAAATAGTGCATAATTATTTCCCCCATTTGCCATACCCTAGCTTCTGTCACAATCTACAAGACTACTAGCTGATATTATGAATAAGGAACACATGCATTTGTGGATCCTGAGTCACACTTAATACTTTTATATGCTCCATGCAAAAAGGGTTTGTACTGATAGTAGAATAATTGGAGTCTGGATTCTGTCTCAGCAAAAGCTATGTCAGTTTGTTTTAGCAGCTAATCCAATCTTTTCATCAGCTTTTAAATGGTCGGTAACATAGTCAGCTTAGGTTTGCCCGCCTAATTCTCTTAGATGTCAAATCCTTTTAAGTTGTTGGTCGTAGGAGTTTGTTTTCATTGGTATATATATTGAACTTAAAAATGTTGAACAAACATACAATTTAATCTAAATGAAAAGTAATATTAATTTTTTAAAGTTACATATAAACCAACCAAATAAGTATAACAAGCTGAAAATGGACTATAGGCGACATGTCAAATATTTGAAATTAAGAGAAGTGAAGAAAAAATTGTTAATATATATAAATTGTTAGATATATTTTTTTTTACTATATATATGAGTTTTAAGGAATTTATTCCATCAAAATCATTTACATTATGAATTTAAAATAATATTTTAGATCTGATAATTTCAAATTTACATACTAGTATAATTGAAATTTACTCATGAATTTCTTCAATTGGAGACAGTAGTGTTTTCATACTTTGTTCAAAATCATAGTGGTCGTCAATTAAGAAAACACATGCAAATCAAATTACAATAATTCTTGGCAAAATAGTCAATGTTTGACCTCTTTATATTGTGGACTAATTGTAACCCACAAAAGAACAGTAATTTTTTTAATGTTTTTTTAATGTAAATATCAATGTAGCTAATATTAAAATATACGGCATGCAACTATGCAAGTTACTGCCCCCACCTCCACCCCCCCCCCCCAAAAAAAAAAAAAAAAAACCTTGTACTTCGGTATGAGAACTGAAAAGCCAATTCTTTGTAAGTTCCTTTCTTCTTTTTGGTTTTATTAGTAACAATTTCAATTGCAAAAACCAACGAACCAAATTAACTTCTTCTTTTTTTTGGCTGAATGAATAAACAAGTTCAATTAATTGGTCCACTCCACGTCTCCACGGTTGCATGACTCAACCAAATTGAGCAAAAACCTCACAAAGATGAAAGAAACGTGGCTGACCCAAAAATATGGACAAAATCTGACGTCTCCTACTTTTCTGGTCAGAAAGTAGAAAGCCATTACCAGAAGATGTCTACACAAACCCACCTACAAAGTTTTACATATAACTTTAAAAAAAACATACATAACATTCTATAGAGTAACAAAACTTTTTTTTTAATTAGTAGATATATAATAAGATTTTAAAAGACTAAAGAACACTTTTGGTTCTTAAAGTTTAGATTATTTTCATTTTGATTCTTTATGTTTTAAAATTTTCATTATAGTTAATTTTTCTTTGTCTCTTTGCGTTTTAAAATTCATTTTGATCGTTCACATTTCAGCCCTTCATGAAATTGAAATGTAAATAATCAAATAGAAAATTGAATTAAACATGATGGGTTAAAATGAAAATTTTAAAAAATAAAGAGTTAATATAAATTAGAATCAAACATAAATTGCAAAAAGCCTTGTAACTGAATTGACACATCTCCATAGGGTTCAAGCAACCTCAAATTTCAAAAGTGAAATATATATTTTTGTCATTTTAAAACTTATAAAAACATCATTCTTATTTGAGAATAAATAACTTTATTAGTTGAATTAACTAAGACTCACTAAACATGTGCACCTTAAACTCACTAAAACTCACTACATGTGCACCTTAAACAAATTATTATTTAATTTACAAATCGGCATTACTTCTCAAAATTGTGAGTGAAAATACACTCAAATAATTAGAATATAATAGTATTTTATCCTCTCTCTCTCACATTCTCATATACAGTACAAACAGCACATAAAGCAAGGAAGAGACAAGGGTGATGCATACATAAGACGTCCACCCAAACCGTCTTAAACATTCCTTTTCCTGCTCTTATAACCAGTTTCAAGGAAAGGAGCTCATTTTTACTCTCTTTGAACACATCATTTCCTTATTTTCCTTATCTTCTTTCAGTTGCAACATCCATGGAGACTGCTCAATGGCCACAGGTAGATAGATCTATATCACTTGGTCTTTTGGTTTTCAATTCTGTACACAAGGCTGTAATTTTCTTTCTTTTTCTTGCTAGCAGCTTTTCTAGATGTTTATTGGGTACTTTTTTTGGTAAAAAAAGATGATGGTGTTCATGGCTAGTGTGTCTAAGTCCCCACCTATTTGGATTTAGTTCTTATCAGTTCTTCAACATGTATATCACTTTATCTTTCTCTTTTGTGTATATGATAAAGGAAAAGAACCCTTTTTTTTTTCTTTTTTAAGTGTAAAAGCAGCTAACTTATTTTGCTTTGCTTGTTTTGTTTGTTTGTTTAATTTCTGATCTTTCCTTGATCTTGAAGTTCTGGTTTTTTTTTTTTTTCTTTATGTCTGTTTTCATTTTTTTTCATTTTTTCCTTTTGTTTGTTACTGTCTCTCTACAGGAGATTGTGGTGAAACCAATAGAAGAGATAATCTCCAACACATGTCCAAAGCCTGCAAGTTTAGAAAGGAAAGCAAGGCCTCAGAAAGAACAAGCCCTAAACTGTCCAAGGTGCAATTCAACTAACACCAAGTTCTGCTACTACAACAACTACAGCCTCACACAGCCTAGATACTTTTGCAAGACTTGTAGAAGGTATTGGACTGAAGGTGGTTCTCTGAGAAACATTCCTGTTGGTGGGGGTTCAAGAAAGAACAAGAGGTCAGCCTCTTCTTCTTCTAATTCTTCTTCCTCTAATACTTCATCAAAAAATAAGCTTCCTGATTTGGTCACACCCCAAAGCCTGTCACAATCTTCCACTCAAAACCCTAAGATCCATGAAGGTCACGATCTAAACTTGGGTTTCCCAACCACACAAGATTTCAGAACTATCACAGAATTGGTTCAAGTACCTAGCATTAATAATGATAACAGCAACAAGAACCAAATTTCTGGTACTTCTTCTACTACTACCAATACCACTACTGCATCTCATCAACTTTCTGCTTTGGAGCTTCTTACTGGAATTACTTCAAGGGGTTTCAATTCCTTCATGCCCATGCCAGCTCAGGATCCAAACTCAGTTTATACATCTGGGTTTCCTCTAGTACATGATTTCAAGCCAACTCTGAATTTCTCTCTGGATGGGCTTGGAGTTGGAAGTGGGTATGGAAGTTTTCAAGGTGTTCAAGAGAACAGTGGCAGGCTTTTGTTTCCATTTGAAGATTTGAAACAAGTCTCAAGCACCACAAATGGTATTGAACAAAACAAAGAGCAAGGAGATTCAGCTGGGTATTGGACTGGGATGCTAGGTGGTGGATCATGGTAAAGAAAGATAAAAGATAGCCTGGGTTATTTTTTGTTTTTTTTTTTTTTCTTCTTCTTTTAATTATGGGTCTTAATTAGCCTTCTATTAATTGGTGGGTTACTTGTCTGGATTTTTCATAGCTAACAGATAGGATACATGGGTTTTTTTTTTTTTTTTTTTTTTCTCCTTTTGTTTCTCTATTTACTATTAATAATTAATCTTATTTACTCTTTGATGAGCATGGTGGGATTTTGAAGCATATTTTAGATTGGCTTCAGAGAAGGGTGAGATGGGATACTCAGTAAGGGTAGAAGATCAACATATGCCCATATTTTTTAGGGTTAAGAAGTAGAGAAGGCATGCAACATGCCCTTCATTTGATGTAATTTCTTCTATCACAAATCAAGCTAGAAGAAAGGAAACCCACCATATTCTGTGTCACATTGGCTTGGTACAAAAAAGATTGTATAATGTGCAAGTTATTCTTCATCCAAATAATTATGTAAATGTGCAAGTTTGTAAGGAGTTTCATGCATGAAAAAAAAAATGCTATTATTTATAGTATTTTTTCAATATGGAAAACAAGTAGTTGTTGTTGTTAATTGTTTTAGGGACTTGTAAGGGTTGTAAAAGTGGATTTGAGTTACTTCCATCTCTCTCTCTCTTTCTCCCTATTTTGTTTTCTTGCTGTTTGTAAACAGGTTTTTTTTTTTAAGCTTTTATATAGCACCACATAGATTCTTCTAGCCATCAAAGCAAATCTCTAAGAAGAATGTTGAAGCGAGAGAGAAAAAAAAGAGCTAGATAGTCAGGTGAGAAATCTGATCCCTCCACATGACATTGTTATAAATGAGTCTTCAGAAAAGTAACTCAACACAATGTTAGAACCACTAAACCTGCCTCAACCAAAAAGTTCACCTACTGACTTCTATATCTAAATAGTTTTAAAGACTCCCTCACATTGCCACCATTACAACAAATGATCATTGCTTCCATGCCCACCCCTTTCATTCTTTCTTTCTTTTTTTCTAATCGAAAGATTGTCAAAGTTCTGACAAACCCTCCCTTCTTTGGTCCTGGTAAGGGACCCACAAACATTCCCCTAGGCAAGTGTGCTGAAGAATAATACACCCCACTAAGTTGATCGATCTAGATCTATACCCTCCATTTATAAATTACTTTATTTTGGTTCTTTGCTGTAAGCCACTTGGTGTGTGCATCATAACTAGCAAATGTTATATAGATCTACCACCTTCTATCATGGAGGTCTTTTTCTCTTGCCAAATTAAGGCATTTAGTTTATATATAATCTGTTTAATTCTACTCTCTCCTTTGTCTATGTACTGTTTGGAAACTAGAATATCCAGCCACCCCAACATCACTTTGGTCCAAGTTGACAAACCATATATTCCTTGAGCACCAAGGGTGGTGGATAGGTTCAAAGTTTTTGTGACCACGCATAGCTATTAATGGAAAAGATTAATTCAAAGGATCGGAAGACCAAAATGATAACATAACTTACTTGTTTGGTGCCTCGATGGATCATCTGAACAAGAATTTAATTAGACTACCTTCCAAGTTTTGCTATTATAGTATATCTTTTGAAGAGTTTTAAGGAAATTCCCATATTATATATGCTCATTCTTTTCCATAGAGTAAAAAATATGCAAACATATATACCATGGAAAACCTCAAATAGCTAAATGTTTTTTTATGAATATTCTATAGATTTTGCTCATAAATTCAACTGTCGGCAAGTTTCTATAATCACTAAATGAAAATGACCGTTTTCTTTAATTAATGCATGCAATGTGTTGCTTTTCTTACTCGTGGATGGTTTTGCTTTTCCAAATGATTCCAACACTGAATGATTCCCCAAATTCAAATTTGATATCTGTAATTTTATAAGGGCGGCACCTTTTGCTTGATGCACATGCACTCCACATTTGAAATGAAACTTTGCATGTATCAATACACTTCTTTGGAGAGAGAAAGAGAGAGAAATCTGATCAGCATTGCCCTATGTAGAGAACCAAGTTCTTGACATTTGAATCCTAACAACGACATTTAAAATGAAGTCTGTGAAGGTTTACAATTGTTTGGATACCAAATTGGTGATATTCAAGTGCATAATGCAAAATTAACAACCTAGGGCCTCAGATTAGTGTTGTCTGGCCGGGGCCAATATTGTTCTATACATTTGTATCCGAATGAAGACAAAATTTACAATATAATGTCTTTTGAAGAAATTAATATTTAACTTGACATGATTTTAAAGTTACTTAGTCATTTAGCCTTTTTCGTTTTAGAAACACTAATTCATCACTTATAATCACATATTTAAAACAGAATTTCAACTAATTTTACTCAATTTTAAGTGAAATCATGCTTTCGAAGTTGTATTTTTAAAACACAATTTAAAAAAAAAAAAATTTAATTCTCAAATAACTTCAAAATAGTGCCAAATTTATATAATTATTATTAAAATAATATTATTTTTCAAATTTTGCCTTAAAATGCACATTCACTTCATTGCATTTTACCCAGTAAGAAAGTTTGAACAATTTTTGTATCACATATTTTGCCACAATTCTAAAGTTGTGGAGGAAAAATGGTAAATCTCTACAACTCATGGTCAATCACTTCAACAAGTTATGGTAAATGTTGCGGTCATACAAAAACTATTACCAGATTATGTTCTTACTATCTTGCGTAAAAGTACTGTTAGTAGTTGGCATGGAAGTATCGGAGGAAACTGAGCTTTGGCATTTTCCTTGAAACGAAACAAACTTTGCAGTCAATTGCAGGGTCACCAAGTAGCAATATTCTATAATCTAAAAGCTTGTGAAATGAATATGATGCTGCACTCACTGTTTTACTACCTAACAGTAGGAGATCATAGTAGGTTGCTTATCAACCAAAAAAAAAACAAACACATAGTTGGTAGGACTAGGATGACCAGGTCAACCGTGGTGTAAGCTTTCCACTTTCCGTAGATTATTAGCAGTGGATTCCACAGCATTATCATGTTATCAAATCGTATCTCAGCAAGATACATTATGAGCTCCTGCATGGATTTGTATTTTTAACTACCCCGAATTCGTTGATACACTCCATTCACGTACAACTATGGGACTATATGTTGTAAGATTTACAAAATTTGGTCATTTGAACAGTTCAAACATTCATGTGCTAGGAGAACCTGAAATGGCAGTTGGGTTCATCACGACTTCACCCATCTCAGCAATAACAATAACCTCATAACCCACGGGTTGAGAATTCATAAGAGCCTGCTTATTTGGAACAAAGAAATTTTGTACACAGGCCTAATGATATTGTTTTAAGCTGCATCAGTAGAATGAGACTGGATCCGGCACCTCATTCACCTACCAATGAGCATTATCAATGAGGGACAATGAATCTAGGAAGCAAAAGCAATCTTTACAATTTTTTTTTTCTTTTCATTTTACATGAAACAAACTAAAAGCCATTTGCGCCAGATGTCAATGGACTAGAATAGCATAGCACCTAGAATAGCATAGCACGAGAGTTCACCAATATTAGCAGGTACAGAGAGAATACAACGAAAGTATTTCTCTTGAAAATATAATGAAAAGCAATATATGTAAAATTTTCACTAACAGGAAAAATATTACACCCTTTCCAGTTTTAACGTCTGTACAGGGATATCAATTGGAATATCAAAATGATCAGCCTAGGAACAGGGGGTAAACCAAACTTGAATTTCTTCACAGTTCATTGATCAGCATTGATTCCAAATATACGGACCTTGTGCATGTGCGGGAACTTTGCAACCACCAGCACAAAAACTGCTAACGTGTTGAAGAAGAGCATAGGGTGCTGATAGTCTGTTGTATGCGAGGCTATCAAATACCTGCCAGATGAAACATATGATTATCAAAGAATGGTTCTTATAAGGGAACTCCTAATTCGAACAAATCTTTATTGTCTTGAGTACCTGGACTCAGAAAATATTTCATGAAACCCCTAGCAATTTGTCTTAAGAGTTTGATATCTATGTTCAAGAAACAAACAAAGATTTTCTTGCAAAGAGAGAGACTCTTCTACAATAAGGAAAAGCAATAAATCATGAGTAAGCAAAGGACTGGCCAGAGTCAGATAGATTAACTATTCCAATCAATAATGACATAAATTATGGCATTAACATTCCTTGGGTGGGATTTTTTTTTTTTTTTTGGGGTGGGGGGGAAGAATCACCAGGGTTCAACTGCACAGCAAAAGAAAGTTTTCAAATCCAACTTAACTCTACAGTGCCTTACGGAGTCCCCACAGAAGACATTTGTTAGAGAGACTACAATTTGACTCCCTACAACCACACTAAAAATAAGCCCACGTGGTGTGATGTTAAAGGCTTATAAAAGATTTGAATGTGTCTTCCTCATCACCAATTGGTTTTGAGGTGAAATAACATAACTCACGGTCCGACAAATAGTATCAGAGCCAAGATCATCGGTTTAAGTCATGAAAGTGTCATTGTGAGGAAGGGATTGTTGGAGAGACCACAATTTGACTCCCTACAATCATTCTAAAAACAGGTCCAAGTGATGTGATGTGATGTCAAGGGCCATAAAAGATTTGAGCGTTTTCCTTATCACTAATTGGTTTTGAAATGGAATGGCATAACTTGCGGTCCGATAACATCAACCCACAAAATGATAGTTTTAAGAGAGCACTTAAGATAATATTCACAGGCACACTCCTCATATAGAAATTCCTATATTGTGGGGTACAATCATCGGTGATGCCAACAACAACCTTCTCTTCTACCTAGACATGGCAAAACGGGTGGGTTGGGTTGGGTTCAGGTCGAATCAAACGGGTTGCAGATCAAAAACGGGTTATCTTAAGCGGGTTAAAAATGGGTTCGGGTCAATCAGGTTGCGGGTCGGGTCGGGTTGGGTTGATCCGTATTTTTCACATGAATTTTTTTTTTAATATAAATAAAATAGCATGTATTTGTCATTTGAAAAGTTATACAACAAATTATTTGATGTAAAATGCATTATTTTGACTTCACCACTTATATTAAGAATGAATTCAGTCAAACTTATTAATACTTATTCAATAATTTTAAAATTATACAAATTCTAACATTGCTATCTAAAACAAAATAACACAAACATAAGTAAAACAAATACACATTTTTATTTCTACACAATATCAACATTTCAAAATATAAAACAAAATTATAAATGACTTATTGGATAAGTCATTTGATAAAGAAAAAAAACATATAAGAAATTTACAATCTTAAAAATTAATTTTATAATCTATTATCAATTGTGATTGGCACTCTATTTCAATTTGAGATATACATTAAAATTTGATTGCTTACTTATTTATACATGGTCTCTTTTATGAATATCATATCATTGTTAAGCAACACACACACTAAGAAATTTAATAATTTATTTTGAAAAGCCGTTTATTTTGGACATAAATTGTTAAAAAATAAGTCTAAGCATTCATAATTTATACTAATTTGATACTTTGATTTCACTATTTTTACATTTGTAAATGTTTCTCACACGTCTACAAATTTAAATCTATATTTTTAACTCTATTATAACCATATTATATTGGCATATACTTTATTATTTGATATTTAAAAATCTTTACTCATAATAGAATACTCAACCTTTTATCTTTCAATTAATTTGCATATGTAAATGTATTAATTGTTTCCTTAAAGCTCACAATAAACAATTAAACTACTATTGTCTTAATTTTATTTTTATTTTTTACCCAAAAAAAAATGTTTTAAAAAAGTAATTCAGGTTCGGGTCGGGTCGCGGGTCAACCCGTTTTTGTTTCGGGTCAAAAAGATCGGGTTCGGGTCGCGTATTTTTCGGGCCGGGTCGGATCGGGTCAAAATTTTTGACCCGTTTTGCCATGTCTACTTCTACCTCATGTGCCAATTATATTTTTCAACTAAAAGGAAATTGAGGCAGTGATGCTATAACTACAACATATATTTCATATTTTCATGTAAGAAATGAAATGTGAAATACTTACAGCACAACTGGCACCACAGTCAAAAACTTTCTGTTGCGAGTGAGCTGCTTGCCACTGTCTATCTGCTCCCACCAGGTCAACCTGTTGTAGATACCTTGGTCATCGGCAAATGGTGTTCCCTTCTTCCAATGAAAGAAGTGATAAGTAACCTGAATGAAGAAAAAATAAAATCATGATATGAAAACAATAAGAAACTTATGTTGATAGCTGGAAGTTATAACTTTGCAAAGGGAAGATAAATACATTAATTTATTTTCTAGATAATGGATACTTATTTTAATAATGGCCTTTTTCTCATCAAGCAGATACTTGACTTGCAAACATGCATACTATGAAGGAAAGCAAACATTGCAACAATGCCAAAACAAGGATGCTAAAAACCAAGGACAGACCATTTATCTTCATTCCTCTAGATGATTTTCCAAGTGAAAAAGAAATGTGATTACCAAACTCAAGTAGAAGGGGGAAAGGCTAATCAACAAGAGATAATTCAGGAATAATGCTAAAACAATAACATTTAGTGGCTACTCATTAGGTTGCTGATTGCAGTTTCACCATATTTGATATGAAACATTTACTTCCAAGGTTTTCAAGTGTGACCATTCATTCACATGATAGTGAATTTATTATCAAATTAACATGTTACAATAATTCAGAATAGATTTACTGCAAAAGCTGGATAAAACTGAACCAAGATATAGGGGAATAGATCTCCATAGCTAAAATTATACTAATTTCTTAAGATATGGATGCCCACAATGATATGTTGTCCAATACCTCATATTTATAAGTTACAAAATGGGGGATTTTTTTTTATTTTTTATAACTAATCAAATTCAGAAGTAGCTCATCAACAATGATTATGGAGACACACTTCAGACCAAGAGATACAAAGAAATTTAAAAGTGACATGATGAAATACTCAAGAAATCTAATACATCTTTCTATCAGGAATACTTTCCCCAAGTCTTTATAGAGTAATTATCCTTTATATTAAACTCTCTCTGCCTGTATCACAGGTGCACCTAGCATCTTCAGCAATAAGAAACTACGCGTCTAATTAGTTGAACCATAAAGAGAGTGCTCAAGGCCCACCTCAGAAAGAGGCTAACTCATAGCATACAAGCTATTAATGCTCTTAATACTAAAAGAATCTTATTATATCTCCTAAGTCATAACCCTTTAGTCACTTTCTGTACTGCATACCATTACCTTCCACCGTCCTCAGCTACAAAAATTCGGTTACTTTTATCACAAAATTGTCAAAAACATTTCCATTTCAGAATCCAAAACTTTACAATATACCATGTCCAACCACAAATTTGCCACCTTTTCCCAATTCAACTACAAGCTTACTATATCCAAAATTCAGCTCTGCAAAGAGCTAAAGCTCAAGGCCTCCAACCCGTATTTCTGCTAAGCAATTTTTTTTTTTTTTTTTTTTTTTAAAGCCTCCAAAAGAAAGTGTGCCCTAAGCACTAAAAAAATTTAGTTACTTTTTTATCACAAATTTGTCTATTTCTATTGTAGCATCTAAAAGATTAACAATGCTAGCCTGAACCATGTCCAACCACTAATTTTCTATTTTTCCCCAATTCAATTGAAACTTACATATCCAAAATTCAGCTCAACACAGAGCTAAGCTCCAACACAGAACTTGCCCTAACCTCTATTCAAAATTCAGTTATGTTTTTTCTCAGGATAAGCTACAGATTTCAGTTATTTTTATCACAAAATTGTCAAACAGTTTCCATTTTAGTATCTAAAAATTAACAACAGCATCCTAAACCATCCTCCTACTAATTTTTCATTCTTTCCCAATCAAACTAAACACTTATATTGAATATTCAGCTAAACGCATAGCTAAGGTCCAATACAAAGTGTGCCTTAACCTCTATACAAATTCAGCTACTTTAATCAAAACTTATCAGGAATATTCCCATTTCACCCATCCAAAAACTAACCAGACTATCATGAACCATTTCCAACCGCTAATTTACCAGTTTCCCAACTCCACTAAAAGCTCACTAAATCCAAAATTTCAGCTCAACACAAATCTCCATCCGAAATGAATTCATTCGATAGTTTAGATTAAATATTACAAATCCAATATGTATTTCAAACACGCAATACCATGTAAACCGTTAAATACAAGAAAATAAAAATCTAAACCGTGAAATGAATCGACGATCTATACAAATTCGATCACAAAACCATCATAAACCAAGTGCAAGTACTAATTTTTCACCTTTTCCCCAATTTTACTAAAAGCTTTCACTATACATGTCAAGAATTTCAGCTCCACACATACTTAAGCTCCTAACCCATACAAAAATTAAGAAATAAATAAATAAATAAAAATCCCCAAATAAAAAAGCCAAAACACTATTTCCGAATTAAGCTGAAAACGATAAAATCAAATCCATGATTCAACTAATTAGCTCATCTAATCCCCTAAATCACAAAACTAGCATAAATTAACAAATTCAGATCAAAAAGTCAACCAGTTTGAAACCCTAAATTGAGAGGGAGAGAGAAAGAAAGTACGAGAAAATGAGAGAGGTGGACTATGGTCCAAGCCAAGCCAGAAGAGCAATTAAGAACGGAGAGAACGATGAGCCACGAGAAGAAGAGGATGAGAATGTAGGTGGTCCACACGCCCGGGTACGTGAACCATTCTGTGTTCCGGTTCAGATCCGTGGGTCGCACCGCCTTCACATACATCTTTCTTTTGATTTTCTTCTCTCTCTTTCTCTCTTTTCCTTTCTTTCTCTTTTCCTTTCCTTTGTATATTTGGTCCTTTCCTTTCTTCTTCTTTTTTTTTTTTTTCCCCCCCCAAAATGACGAATTTGTCCCTTTTTATTTGTGATGAAGGGAATGATTGATGATGGGCTTGGTTTTATATTAGTAAGGGGGGACGGGGGTGGGGTATGGTAGGAAGTTTCAAGGACTGAGGTGGTGGGAGACGAGATCAAAATATCATCTATAGGGGAGTCAACAACTTTGAATGCGTTTAGCTGTGGCGGTTCAAAAAAAAAAAAAAATTTTGGTTTGTTGGAAAACAAGTTTTGGGAAACTGCTTAATGGAATCAAAATTAGGTTAAGAACTTTGTGAGTCAGTACACTAATTGTATTTTTTGATGGGGAGAATTTGAGGTGGACTCCTCTATTTTTTTTTTCTCACATGGTGTCCAGACCAGCTTACCCGCACTTTAACTAATTCCCACTTGTAATGGGAGTTTGCTGTTGGCCACAAGGTGTTACAGCTACTGGGAGTCGACTCCTCCTTCTTGATCAATTGTAAGTCGGATAAAAAGAATTTGAGTAAACTGCAAAGTACACCCTTAAAGTTTGAGTTTGTTTAGATTTTACACTTTGAAATTTGAGAAATTGAATTTTATGCTCAGAAATTTGATTCCGTTAGCAAAACCCCATCTTCCATTAGTTTTGTTTGTTTCAATAGAATTTACAATTGGTTCTTGTTTATATTTTGAGGATAGTTCATTAAGAAACGGATTAATATTGATTAACAAATCAGTTATATAGCAAGTTTAGGCTAATTAGGAATCAGATTAACATTGATTAACAAATCTGTTAAATGAAATGTTTATGCTAATCGAAAAGTTTGTAGTATATGGTGATTGTGGTTTAAACATTTCTCTTCAAACATGGCAATAGACTAGTTCAATGAGTGAAACCAAATATTGGTACAAGGGCAACTTACTACTTATCGTAAAAGTGTAAACTTATAAAGAGAAGTAAATTTTTTATTTTAAGCAAATTGAAATAAGTGAAGTAGATTTCACCTGCAAAATTTTGCATCTCTTGTAACTTACTAAAAAATATATTATACATATCTTGTTTAAAAAAAATTTTAGTACTCTTGAAGTACAACAATATGGTATTCTTTCCTCTCACATCAATTGAGGAACTCATGATCAATTTCATTAATAAAACTTACTAACCAATCATGAAAGAGGATTGAGTACTACAACTATGTCACTGTATTTATGGTAGTATTGAATAATTACCCTTCTTGCTTAAAAGAAAGCAATCCTCCACAAACCCCCCCTCCCCCCTCCTCCTAAAAATAGTTCTTTACTCAAATATGCTAATTAATGTTCATACTATTTTCATTAATATGACTATTCATATGACAATAAATACTAGTAGAGTCCGATTAAAGTATGTCCTTAAGCCACACATTAAACATCCATTTTAAAAAACATTTTATGAGAAATTGAAAAAGCCTTAAAAAATTTAATTACTTTTTTGCTTTTTCACTAAAAAAATTTCCTAAAATTGTTTACTAGCATATACCTTAAGGGCATACGTTAGTAAAACCAATAGTAGAAAACTTCATACTTTTTCAACAAAAAAAAAAAAGGCGAAAACCCTCTTTTAGTCCTTACATTTTCACGCGATTCCCACTTTAGTCCCTAACTTTTTTTTTCACCACTTTTAGTCCCTATCCTGAAAAACGCCTCTCATTTTAGTCCCTAACGTTAAATCAGTGACAGAATTTGCTAAGTTGGCAAACGGAAAGAATTAAAAATATTAAAATAATAATTACTGTGGCCACGTGGCTTTCCACGTCAGCCTCTAAATTAAAAAAAAAATTTTAATTTATTAATTTTAACTTAATAAAAAAATTAAACCCAGAAATAAAAACTAAAAAATTAAAAATTAAATTCAACAAGAACACCAAGAACAGATCAACAACAAGTCCAACAAACCCAGAAATATGAATCTAAATCAACCACAACCACACCCAGAAATTTAAATTTTAAGAAAAACTTTGAATCTAATTAAATTCCAATTCATCTGCAACAAGTACTCTAAAAAACACAAATCCAGATTTAAAATTACAAACATCTGCCCAGATTTTCTAGAATTTTCTTGCCATTTCTTTCCAGCAAGAACAAAAACACAACAACTGATTTCCGGCAAGAACAAAAACAAAAACACAAACCCAGCAACTGATTTTCCAAACACAAAAACAACAAATACAAACCCAAACGGCATGGTCGACAGAGCCTTCTTGCTCCGTTGCTGGGTTTGCGAACGGCATGGTCGACGGAGCCTCCTTGCTCCGTTGTGAACACGTTGGCCACCACCACCACTATCTCTCTCTCTAATTTCTCAGATCAAAACGAAGATTTGTGTGCTGTGTGTTTGTTCATGGGTATGGGTTGGATATTCATGGCTAAACCCCATGGCTAAGACCACCATGGCCGAGACCCCCATGGCCGAGACCCATGGCCGAAACCCCCATGGCTGAGACCCCCATGGCCGAGGACCCCCATGGCCGAGACCCCCATGGAGACCCTCATGGCCGAGACCCAAGGCCACACCCATCAGTTGCTGCTATTTGAACATAAACACAAGATCAAAAATTCAAAATTTGAAAAGAAACAAGAAAAACAAGCACCGAAAGAGAGAAAGAGAGACTCACGGATCTGAAAAGAGAGAAAGAGAGACTCACGGATCTGAAAGAAGAAAGAAGAATATCTTTTTGGTTTTTGTTTTTGTTTATGCTATGGGTTTGAGTTTGGTTGCTGGGTTTGGCATGTGTTCCACATGAAGAGCAAATTGAAAGAACATAAATATCAAGGAAAGAAAATTTTAAATTAATTAAATTTAAGGTATTTCTTAAAATTTAAATTTTTGGGTGTGGTTGTGGTTGTTTTAGATTCTAATTTCTGGGTTTGTTGTTCTTAATGTTCTTGTTGAATTTAATTTTTAATTTTTTAGTTTTTATTTTTGCTTTTAATTTTTTTATTAAATTAAAATTAATAAATTAATTTTTTTTAAAATTTAGAGGCTGACGTGGAAAGCCACATGGCCACAATAATTATTATTTTAATATTTTTAATTCTTTCCGTTTGCCAACTCAGCAAATTCTGTCACTGATATAACGTTAGGAACTAAAATGAGAGGCGTTTTTCAGGATAGGGACTAAAAGTGGTGAAAAAAAAAGTTAGGGACCAAAGTGAAAATCGCGTGAAAATGTAGGGACTAAAAGGGGGTTTTCGCCAAAAAAAAAAAGAATAATCTGACACGTTGTCATTGTCAACGGACATGGTTTTTTTTTTTTTTTGAAATAGATAGTGTGGGGGCAAAAGTATCAAAACACCTATTTGGGCCTTGGGCCTGGTCCGAGAACGTTGACTCCTCCAAAGGGCTGCAGGGCGGAAATGAGGCCGCCTAACCTAAGGGCCCAGGAGCCCACTAATCGGGTCATTGGCCGATTGGGAAAGGTCCGAGGAGAAGGGCCTCCTCGGACAACTAAAACAAGGGCCATAAGATGCACCATAATTCCTAGGGAGGAACTCGTGAAGCTCACCAACCAATTTTACACTCCAGCAGAATGCAAGGGGGGAGAACAAGTGGGGAGTACTTTGCATAAAGCTACTGGCACCGCATTAAAGGCTTCACACCTACTCATCTGGCCGTATTAATGGGGAAATGACCCCTGAGGGGACGGTAGACAGCCTTGTAGCCATTGGGGAAGGTTTCCAAGAAAACAATGGATGGGAAAGGAATCTGCATTTATGGCTCCATGAATAGGAACATGGAGAGGAGGACTATAAATAGAGAGGGGAAGGGCATTGAAAGGGACCCGGCTCCTTGAAGACAAAGGCCTTTTTCTCCCAAGTTGAACAAGGGGAACTAATACAGAGACTCATCGACTCACGTCCGAGGAAAGCTAGAATTGCACCACTAGTTCATTGCACGCAACTGTGGACTTAGCCTAAACGCCACTGCTTTCCATTGTCCTAAGAAGCTGCGTCGGGAGAAACGACGACATACTCCCTCTCCTTCGGATACATCTTCAGCTGATACTTGTAGTAGCATCAGCAGCTTCATGTCGAGAACTCCCCATAGCGAGCCCTCCTCTTGCAAGGACGATCACCCTTGTGACCCTATAGGCAAGAAGACCTCTTCCAAGGGCCTAGCCAACAATGCTTTGAGTAAGGCGCTCCACCAAATTTCCAAATCGCCCTTCACTCGGAGGATTGAGAAAGGAAAGCTTCCGAGGTGGTTCACCCAACCATCCTTCACCATTTACAACGGACAAACGGACCCAGTGGAACACGTGAGCCATTGCAGTCAGAGAATGGCGGTGCACTCTAAGAACGAGACCCTGATGTGCAAAGTCTTTCCCTCTAGCTTGGGACCTGTCGTGATAAGGTGGTTTAATGGCCTAAAGGCAGGCTCTGTCGATTCCTTCATGGAGCTCACCAGGGCATTTAGCTTACATATCATCACATGTAGTAGGGTAACTTGGCCTCTAGATTCACTGTTATCCATGGCCATGAGAGAAGAAAAGACCCTAAAGACGTACACCGACAGGAATTGGGAGATGTTCAATGAGATCGAGGGGGACTTCGACGATGTCGCCAAAAGCACCTTCAAGGTCGGCCACCCAAACGAGCACGAACTAAGGAAGTCTTTGTCCAAAAGGCCTGTCAAGAGCGTGCACCGACTTATGGATCGCATCGACAAGTACAAGCGGGTCAAAGAAGATCTGCTGCAAGGGAAGGAGAAGATGAAGGTTATCCCTCAAGAGATGAGGGATTTCAGGTCGGACAAATATAGCAACAGTACGCTGAAGAGAGAGTTCGTTGGGTAGCCTAGTCCGATATCTTCTTAAGTGGTCAGCACCGTGTTCTGCGAACTTATGCAACGGGTGTTTGAGAAAATTCGTCATAAACCATATTTCAGGTGGCCCAGCAAAATGTTAGGTGACCCCATGAAGCATAACCAGAACCTCCATTGTCGGTATCATCAAGAAAATGGCCACGCAACAGAGAATTGCAGAAATTTATGGAATTACCTGGAGCAGTTGATGAAGGAAGGTAAGTTGAAGCAATTCCTATATCGGCTTGACGGGCAGGCAAGGCATGCTGGTCCGACCAATCAGGGTAACAGCGTTCCAAGACCCCCTTTGGGGACGATTAATGTCATCCCCGTCGCTCTTAGGAGGACCGACTCTTGCCCTTCAAGGGTAATGTTCGTGGCGCGAGCCCCGCCGAGGACTCCGGCTTCGAGCCGAAGAGGATGAAGGGCAACGTACCTCCAATTCTAGGCTTCTCGGACGAGGACAAAGTGGGGATCATCCAGCCACATGATGATTCCTTGGTCGTCATGTTGAGAATAAGAGGCTACGATGTGAAGAGGGTGATGGTAGACTAAGGAAGTGGTGCAGACATTATGTACCCTGATCTGTTCAAGGGGTTGAACTTGAGGGAGGAGGATCTTTCGGCCTATGATTCACCACTGATAAGTTTCGAGGGGAAGGCATTCGTCCTGAAGGGGCAGATCAAGTTGCTTGTCCAGTCAGGCCCAGTGGTAGTTGAGGTTGATTTCATCGTGGTCGACGCCTACTCTCCCTACACGGCCATTGTTGGGAAACCGTGGCTGCACACCCTGGGCCCTGTCTCCTCTACTCTCCACACCAAGGTGAAGTTTCCATTTGGCGGTCAGGTCGAAAAAATTATTAGGAATCAATCCGCGGCGAGACAGTGCCTGACAGCTGTAGTTTTGCGCAGACCGGAGCTTGAACCCTCGGCCTCGACTGCACTGACCCCGTAGCAATTAACCTCTTCTGCTACAACTGGGGAGACCGTGGCAGAAGAGCCCATGTGTGAGGGGTTGGATAGAGTTCTTGTGAATGATGACCCAAAAAGGTTCTTCCAAGTAGGGGCCCAACTGCCGGCCGAGGAAAAAGAAGAGTTAGTTGCGTTCTTGAAGGGGAACCTCAACGTGTTTGCATGAGATGCATACGAGGTGCCTAGGATTGACCCGAACTTCATCCACCACCACCTGAATGTTAGCTCGGCCGCTATGCCGAAGAGGCAACCCTCTCGGTGCTCTTCCAAGGAACATTCCGACTCCGTCAAAGAGGAAGTCGTCAGACTTAAGAGAGCTGGGGCTATCAAGGAAGTACTCGATCCCGAATGGTTGGCACACACAGTTGTGGTAAAGAAGAAAAGTGGAAAATGGAGGGTATGTGTGGACTTCACAGATCTGAACAAGGCCTACCCCAAAGACTCTTTCCTAATGCCTCGCATAGATTAGCTGGTGGACGTGACAGTCGGCCACCCTCGGATGAGTTTTCTAGACGCCTTTCAAGAGTACCACCAAATACCTTTGGCTCCGGAGGACCAGGAGAAGACAGCCTTTGTCACTCCCACCGGCAACTATCACTACAAGGTAATGCCTTTTGGCTTGAAGAATGCCAGGGCTACCTACCAAAGGATGATGACCAGGGTGTTCGAAGCTCAGTTGGGAAAAACTGTTGAGGTATATGTGGATGACGTGGTTGTGAAGAGTAAGACTATACCTATGCATGTGGCCGATCTGAACAACACTTTCCAAACGTTACGGGAGCACAAGTTACGATTGAATGCCTCCAAGTGCTTCTTTGGTGTGGGGTCTGGCAAATTTCTGGGCTACATGCTCACTCATAGAGGGATGGAGGCCAACCGCACCCATGTCGCAGTAATTTGCAACCTACAACCTCCTCGGAACCCAAAGGAAGTCCAAAGGCTGGCAAGGATGACAGCTGCTCTCAATAAGTTCATCTCTCGGTCCGCGGACAAATGCCGACCCTTTTTCCAGCTGTTGAATAAGTGGAAGGGATTTGAATGAACCGAAGAGTGTTCCAAAGCTTTCCAGTGGCTGAAAGAGTACCTTTCTTGGCCACCTATTATGTCTCACCCAGACGTAGATAAAGTTTTGTTCACGTATATAGCCGCTATCAGCCTAGTTCTAATACGAGATGACGATGGAGTGCAGAGGCCGGTCTATTATATGAGCAAGTCTCTGTAGGAGGCCGAGATGCGGTATTTAACGTTGGAGAAGGCGATTCTAGCCATGGTACATGAAACGCACCAGATCCCGCACTACTTCCAATCTCATACAGTCGTCGTGCTGACTCAATTCCCCCTTAAGTCCGTATTACGGAGTCCGGACTACTCTAGTAGGATCGCCAAATGGGGAACTATCTTGAGAGCCTTTGACATCAAGTACATGCCTCGCACCTCCATGAAGGGGCAAGTCCTAGCCGATCTAGTGGCGGAGTTTGCTGAGCCTCCCGCGGAAGAGAACCTTGAAGGGTGGGGCATGGATGGAAGATCAGTCGGCATGGCCTCGTGTGAGAAGTCCCCGGTATGGAAAGTATACGTGGACAGGGCAGCCAACCAGAAGGGTTCAGGCGTAGGGATAGTTCTGATATCCCCAGAAGGAATCGTCTTGGAGAAGTCTTTGAGACTAGTATTCTCAGCTACCAACAACAAGGCCGAGTATGAAACCCTACTAGTAGGAATGGACATGGTTCAAAAAATGGGGGGAAAATCGGTACAAGTGTTCTCGGACTCGCAGCTGGTGGTCGGCCAAGTGGAAGGAAAGTTGGAAGCCAAGGAACCGAGAATGCGGGAGTATTTAACCCGTGCTAAGCACTTGCAGTCCAAATTCGAGTCCTTTGTAGTGTCACATATCTCCAGGAATGGGAATACCCACGACGACTCGTTGGCCATGCTTGCAACCTCCACGGCTCAAGGCCTACCCCGGGTCATCTTCGTTGAAGACCTATTTAAGTGGGCCAAGCGGTGATGCCCTCTGAATTCACAAGGTCAGAACAGGACCCAGTTGGATGAACCCAATAGTGTCCTTCCTTAAACATGACGTTCTGCCAGAGGAAAGGTTTGAGGCCGACAAGATTCGTAGGAAGTCTTCGTGGTTTTGGCTATTCAAGGACAAGAAACTCTATAAACGCTTCTTCTTAGGACCCTACCTGCTATGCGTACCCGGAAGCAACGGAGCTACTTTTGGAGGAGTTACACGAAGGAATATGTGGTAGCCACACAAGAGGAAGGTCACTAGCCCATAGAGCCATTACCTAGGGATACTAGTGGCCGAACATGCAAAGAAAGGCACAGGATTACGTGAGAAAGTGCGATCAATGTCAAAGGTTCGCTCCCAACATCCATCAGCCTGGGGGTGTCCTTAACCCTCTAGTCAGCCCTTGGCCATTTGCTTAGTGGGGCCTGGATATAATGGGACCATTCCCGAGGGCGGCGGGGAACAAGAGATGGTTGCTCGTCGGGACAGACTACTTCACCAAGTGGGTTAAAGCAGAGCCCCTCTCGAACATTAGAGATATGGATGCAAAAAAGTTTGTCTGGAAGAACATCATTACTAGGTTTGGGATCTCGCGCACCTTCATCTCGGACAATGGCCTACAGTTTGACAGTAGGGGCTTCAGAAAATACTATGGAGATTTTGGCATCACAAATAGGTATCTATCCCAGCCTACCTGTAAGGGAATGGTCAGGCCGAAGCGGCGAACAAAACAATAGTTAATAGGCTCAAGAAAAGGCTGGATGACACCAAAGGCAGATGGGTAGAGGAAGTGTTACATGTATTGTGGACTTATCGAACTACACCACGAAGGTCCACGGGAAAGACACCCTATTCGATGGCTTATGGTGCTGAAGCCGTGATCCCTTTGGAAGTGGGGTTTCCGACGATGAGGACACACTTTTCGCCCCAGGCGACAATGACGATTTGCTACAAAAGGGGCTAGACTTGATTGAAAAGAGGCAAGAGAACGCTATGGTCCAGCTGGCTTGCTACCAGCAGAAGCTCAAGTAAGGGTACGACTCCCACGTAAAGTCCAGGCCCCTTGCTCCTGGTGACTTGGTCTTGAGGAAAGTCGTTGGAATCGCTAAGGACCCAGCATGGGGAAAGTTAGGACCAAACTAGGAGGGGCCCTACTGTATAACTTCAGTGGCCGGCATAGGATCGTATTATCTTGCCGACTTAGAAGACAAACCTATAAAACGACCTTGGAATGTAAATAACCTCCGAAGGTACTACTATTAATGAAAGGTGTACACACCATGCGTTTGAATATTATTACATTGTGTTAATTGTTAGTCTGTTAGTCTTCAATATTAAGAAAAACTCCATGTCAAACTAAGTGTTAATATGAACCTTAGCTATTAAGAAAAACTCACATGTCATTTTTAACTAAGTGTTAATATGAACCTTACCTCTGCTTTGGGAAAATTTAACATGCAATTCATTTTTAACTAAGTGTTAATGTTAATCTTAACTATGCCAGGTCTTGGGACCTTCTGCTTTAGAAAAATTTAACATGCAGTTCATTTTTAACTGAGTGTTAATGTCAACCTAAGTTATGCCAGGTCCTCGGACCTTCTGCTTTGGAAAAATTTAACATGCAGTTCATTTTTAACTAAGTGTTAATGTCAACCTTAGCTATGCCGGCTCCTCGGACCTTCTGCTTTGGAAAAATTTAACATGCAATTCATTTTTAACTAAGTGTTAATGTCAACTTTAGCTATGCCGGGTCCTCGGACCTTCTACTTTGATTTGTTTTTGTGCTTTAGGAAAATTTAACATGCAATTCAAATTTAAACATGCAGTTCTCTTTTTTACTAAGTGTTAATGTCAACTTTAACAAGCAATACATGAAGCTCTGGAAAAATTTAACACGTAGCACATGGTTAAATTGCTCTTATGGTTAAACCGCTCCTATTTTAATTTAAGATATACTTTTGTGCATTTAACTATTTATTCATTGAACCCGTTACGTCGGAAAGGGGCGTTGAGTTACTTAGGCTTCACATGCAACTTGTGGGGCAATAAGACAAATTGTACGACAATAAACATAGTACATCAAGAAATTAGATACGAAGCCTTGAAATCATTATTAAAACTGTTTACATCAAAGCTGAAAGTGAAAATTACAAGGTAAACGCTGAAAATTATAAAGTAAACCACGCAAAGAGGGAACCCGAGGTGGCCTATTGCTTGATCTTCAGTGGAGGGTTCTTTCCCAATTTCGTGGAGGGCTCTTTAGCCGGACCATCCACATTTGCTCGCTTCAGCTCGGTCTCAGACAGGACCTGGACTTGCTTCCCTTTGTCTTTTGCCTTGGGCGGAGGTACAATTGGCCAGCTGGCTCGCCCGACCCCTCCTCGACCTTATCACCTCGCTCCCCCTCTTTATCAGAAGCAGCAACTTCTTTGGAAGGAGGAACTTGCTCTTGGATGGAGGGAGGCAACGTCAGGGCCGCAGTCTCAAGAGTAACCGAAGTGGCTAGAGGGTCTTCGATCACTCTGATACTCTCGGGACACCAAACCTTCTCTGCTCCCCTCCACTCGGAGTTAGTAGGAACTCCCGTCACGTTTAGGGCTTCCACCCAAACTTGCTGGTAGTATTCCCTACACAACTTCGCTAGCTCTTCGGCTAGTCGGTTCTCCGTCATCTCGACCCCCTTATTGTACGGAACTTTAGTGGCGGCCTCCACGATTTCTCTTATGGTGTGAGCCGCTTCTTTGGCCTAGGCGAGCTCCCTTTTTAAGTCCGAGATCTCTTACCTAGCTTTGGACAGTGCCTCGTCCTTTTGGTGCAACAGCTTGCGTTGCCCTTCCACCTGGGCCTCCACAGTCTTTAAACCAGCATCGGTGCTCCTCCTCTCATTTTGCTCATGGGTCAGCTTAGCGGTCAGGTCGGTCTTTTCAGCCTCGGTGTGACATAAATCCTTTTCGACCTCCGCCCTGGCCTCCTGCTCGACCTTTGCCTGGTTCTGGTAGTGCCCCCACCAGTTGTTTGGCAGCAAAAACTTCTTGGATGGCCTGCGGAGAGGTGTTTCGACAGATGCACAGAAAAGTAAAAAATGAGAAAGTTTAAATGATAACAAGGAATTAAAAGGGATGGGATAGCACATACCAAGCCCAGGTCCCTTTTCAGGGAAAGAAAGAGGCGTGTCTGACCCATCCTCCCCAAATCCTTCATGTCCCTCGGTAGAAAGATAGGCTGCTCCAAGGCATTGACCAGATGAAGGGCATGACCCCTCTAGAAGTCCCTTATGCTAGCTTGGAGAGATATTGGAGCCCCGTCCACCTCCAGCACAGGGGACCAGTTGGACTCCCCGCGGCAAACCTCGACTTGGCCACAGAACTCCCCGCTCTCCACGGACGAGGCTTGCGCCCCGCCCTTAGCAACTTGTTATTGCTATTGCTGTTTTTGCTTCTTCTCTCGCTCCTTATCCACCTTCTCATTCTCGTTTCTCCTTTTCTTTGGGAGGTTTAGAGCGGGAAGAAATGGGTCAGAAGGAGGGAGAGGCGAAGGCAACCTCAGCTAGGACCCAGAGGCGTCCCTCTTAGAGACTTGAGCGCCCATTTTTCTGGCAAAGAGTGTTCTCAAAGTCGACATATCATCGTCTTCCTTGGAGCTATCGTCTGCTCGGGCGATCACCAGGCCTTTAATGCCGGAGCCCCTGTCCGAGGTGTTTTCCTCATCCGAGATCTCGACTATGGGATCCTTCAAAGGTCTCTCAGCCTCCTCCAGACGAAACTGATCTATCTCTTCATCAAGGGACGAGGGAGAAGCTGCAGATTCTCCTCGGACGAGTTGGGTTTCCTGTCTCACTGCAAGGGGGGTGGCTTCAACGGTATGTTTGTAGAGAATGGTGGATGGTGCGTCAGGAAGAGCGTGAGAGGCAAGAAAGTCAGGTTTGAGACGTCTATCCTCGGACGTCTCCGGTCACCCACAAGGATAGTGTTGTCAACCTTTTGGAAAATGTTCGACAAGGGTTCGTACCCCAGTATGAGGTGGGCAGCCCTCACCTGTAGGTCTTCGTTCACAAAGACCTCGGATCTCAAAGCTCTGTTAAGGTCTGAGATGTTGGCTTCGCTCAGGTAGGGAGACGTATGCCGTTTGTCTGCAAGAGAAACAGCAAAAAAGCCAAGCATGATCAGACACAAACAACAGATCAAGCAAAGAAAGCATCAAAGGGCAGTGAATCTACTTAGAAAAGCTAAAAGGGGCAAAACTTTAAACCAAAAATTTCTAAATCCTAGGGAGTCACACCTAGCTGTCCCTCTTTCACTAGGTAATAGGGACCGTCATACCACCTTCTAGTGGGGATGAGGTAGTCATCCTTCATGCCTTTGTTAGACTTGGGAAGGCAAGATATAAGCCTGACGACGTTAGACCTCGATTTAAGGTAATAGCCTATGTCTCTCAACTGATGGCACTCATACAAATAGACGACATCGCGTCATATGAGTTGCAAGCCCATTTGCTCATTTAGAGCGTCGACGCAACCTAAGACCCTAAACATATTAGGTGTACACTGGTCAGGGCATAACCTATGGTTACACAGGTATTCGCTGGTCACGTTTTTCATGAGAAGCGTCATCCCACCCTCTAAGAAGGCGATTATGGGAATGACAACCTGCCCCTCCTTCCTAGAGTCCGCCACGGCTTCTAGAGGGCAATATTCTAGACCCACTTTTGGAAGGATGTGATATTTGGCTCGAAATCCCTCTATACCAGAAGCCGTGTCTACTAAACACCTGAACCTACCCATTGGGTTGGAATAAGGGTGAAGGTTTAGAAAGAAAAAGGGTAAAGGTTGACAGCCAAGGAGAAAAGTGCTTGATGAAAGGGAACTTAATGGAGAAAGATGTGCAATCTTCTAAGAGCTTCTTGAAAGGAAATGAGGTTAGGTGCTTCCAAGACGTGCTTGCTTTTTGGGAGTAATGGCAGGATTCACGATTACCTAAACATCTTGAATGATTAAGGAGCGGCATTTTATAAAAGTTATTCGGCTCAAATTTTTGGGAAGAAAATCGAGCTGTTGGATCCGCATCTCACCGTTGAACGTGGGTGACAAGGAGTTACTCAGTGCAATTAATGCAGGCGTTGCAGGTTATGAAGCGTTAGGAGCCTTCCCAAAAGGCGCGGGTGGACTTCTTACGTGCAACATTTAGGAGATCACGTGAAGGTAGAGCTTGCAGGTCAAAAACTCATTTCTCTTCTCGGATCAAAGCCAAATGAATTTTTGAGGGGCTATTATGGGGGCAGAAGTATCAAAACACCTATTTGGGCCTTGGGCCTAGTTCGAGAACGTTGACTCCTCCAAAGAGCTGCAGGGCAGAAATGAGGCCGCCTAACCTAAGGGCCCAAGAGCCCACCGATCGGGTCATTGGCCGATTGGGAAAGGTCCGAGGAGAAGGGCCTCCTCGAACAACTGAAACAAGGGCCATAAGATGCACCATAATGCCTAGGGAGGAACTCGTGAAGCTCACTAACCAATGTTACACTCCAGCAGAATGCAAGGGGGGAGAACAAGTGGGGAGTACTTTGCATAAAGCTGCTGCCACCACATTAAAGGCTTCACACCTACCCATCTGGCCGCATTAATAGGGAAATGACCCCTGAGGGGACAGTGGACAGCCTTGTAGCCATTGGGGAAGGTTTCCAAGAAAACAATGGATGGGAAATGGATCTGCATTTATGGCTCCATGAATAGGAACATGGAGAGGAGGAATATAAATAGAGAGGGGGAGGGCATTGAAAGGGACCCGGCTCCTTGAAGACAAACGTCTTTTTCTCCCAAGCTGAACAAGGGGAACTAATACAAAGACTCCTCGGCTCACGTCCGAAGAAATCTAGAATCGCACCACTAGTTCATTGCATGCAACTGTGGACTTAGCCCAAATGCCATTCCTTTCCATTGTTCTAAAAAATCTAGGCTTCAAGTCCACTCTCTACAAATTTTATTGTTTAGGCTACTTAGGCCGGCCTTGTCACGCACTTGGGTCCAGGCCTGATTTGTGTCCTTACAAATAGAATTCTACTTTAGCTTAATCTAATTGTATATGTGTGTGAAGCTCCTTCTTGGAAACTTGGTTCTCGGCTTTTACCCCCACACTCCACAAACACTTATACTTGTGAGGTGATTATCGTGCCAAGAGTACGCAACGGGTCGGAAAATAGTTGACAATCAATATGATGAAGTAAGAAACTAGAAATAGAAAGAAAAAAAGTGTATATAATTTGTTTCTAGTAAGCCTAGGAGTGAGTGATTTCCTCTTTAGCAAAATGAAATAAAAATTGGTCAACTTGGCACCCGGAGGAAGATTTTTCATTTTACAGAAAGTATGGTGAATTTTCACCCCAATCACCCAGTGCATTTGTCAACAAAAAACTATAAGTGGGGCTGCACCAACCAAATTTGAAGAAGAAGACAAATGGGGTAGTTGCTACCAAACTTAAAACATGTGGAATATTAAAACATGTGGAATATTAATCTAGGGACATGAAACATTGACATCAATCACATATATATATCATATCATATACTATACTATATAATAAAAGTTAGTTTAAAGCCGCGGGTGCACCAAGCAGCTTCACTAAATTATAGCAATTTTTTTCTTGTGGTTACACCAAGTGGCTACACCAAATTATAACAATATTTTGGATAAAAACATGTTTTAGATAAGACAACAATTTTCTTTTTATCAATTTCTTTAGATAAAATAACAATAATTGTTTTAACAAAACATGCAATATGCATTTAAGTTTTAGTTGATATAGACAACAATTTATTTATTCTTATCAATTCCTTTAGATAAAGTAACGATACGTGTTTTAACAAAACATGCAACATGCATTTTAAATAAACTAGCAAAAAGTATTTTAACAAAAGATACAATGTGAATTTTAGATAAAATAATAATAAATTTTTTTATAATAAAAAGCCTCGAAGTCATGGTTGCGCCAACTACCAAGTGACTTCACTAAATTGCAACAATTTTTTCTAAGCTGTGGTTGCTCCAAATGGCTTCACCAAATTGCAACAAAATTTTGAATAAAAACATTTTTTTAGATAGAGAAAACAACTTATTTGTTCTTATCAATTTCTTTAAATAAAAATAAAAAACAAATGTTTCAACTATCAATTTCTTTAGATAAAATAACAATAAATGTTTTAACAAAACATGCAACATGCATCTAAGTTTCAGTTGATAGAAACAACTTATTTATTCTTTTCAATTTCTTTAGATAAAGTAACAATAAATGTTTTAACAAAACATGCATTTTAAATAAAAATAACAATAAGTGTTTTAACAAAATGTGCAGCATGCATCTAAATTTTAGTTGATACAAACAACACTTATTTATTCTTATCAACTTCTTTAGATAAAGTTATTATAAGTGTTTTAAAAAAACATGCAACATGAATCTAAGTTTCAAAAATTTAAATCCTACTCCAACTAAAAATCTATTATCAAAATTTCAAAACTTATATATATATATATATATATATATATATGTGGGGGCAGAAGTGTCAAAACACATATTTGGGCCTTGGGCCTGATCCGAGAGCGTCAACTTTTCCAAGGGTTGCAAGCGAAGACAAAGACACCCAACTTGAGGGTCCATGAGCCCATCGTTGGGTTATTGGCTATTGAGAATGGTCCGAGGAGAGAGGTCTCCTCGGACCAACTGAAACAATGACCGTAAGGTACACCATGATGCCTAAGGAGGAACCCGTGAAGCTCAGTAAGTAAGGTTACACTCCAGCGGAATCCAAAAGGGGAAAACAAATGTGAAGTACTCCGTAGAAAGCTGCTACTACCGCATTAAAGGCTTCACACCTACCCCACTGGCCGCATTAATGGAGAAGTGACATTTGAGGGAACGGTGATCAGCCTTATAACCATTAGAGGAAGGTTTCAAGAGGACAATGGATGAGAAAGGGATCTGCATTTATGATTCCATGAATAGAAGCATGAAGGAGAGGCATATAAATAAAGGGGAGAGAACATTGTAAAGGGGGGACCTTTTTTTTGCAAACTCTTTCTAAAGGAACAAGAGAAACTAATATAGAAGGTCCTCAACTCATATTCGAGGAGAGCCTACACAGTACAAAAATCTCATTGCATGTAATCGTGGACTCAGCCCAAGACCGTTGCTTTCCATAGTCCTAGAAAACCTGGGTCTCAAGCTCACTGTCTACAAATTTTATTGTTTGAGGTCGTTTGGGCCTGTCCCCATCACGCATTTGGGTCCAAGCTCGATCTGTGCCCCTACAATATATATATATATATATATATATATATATATATATATATATTTACCAATATTACTCTTTCCATAGAATCCCTCTTCCACCCTACTTTTTTTTTTTCCCAAGTTGCAACTTAAACATATGTATTTGTATATAATAGTTTTGATTAAATAAATTCATTTTACTTAATGTTATTTGCTTCTAAATTTGTATGTGTGGATATTATTTCAAAGGAAGCCTACTATAAAGAAGCAAAATAAAGGACATAGGAACAGATTATATCAACCCAAAACTAGATTAATACATGTCAAAAGGATTATAAACATCAAATGAAGCAAATATAACAATTATAAAGAAACTATATCAAGAGCTCACAAATCATATTAAGCAAAGGAGGAGTTCATGGAAAGACATTCACCTTGCTTAGGATCATAAGTGTGAGGTTTTTAACTAACCCTTCAGTGCCTACAATACTGAAATTAGAATGAGATAACAAGATAATTAAAATACACAATAGTTTTTAGGAATCACAACTCAAGAAAAACTTTAATTGAAAATGGTTTTGAAAACAAATAAGAAAAACTAGTTTCTGCCTTAGTTCAATGCTAGAAACAGATTTTGAAAAACTATTAAAAAAAAAGTGCTATGGTCAAAATAGTGAGAAAATGTTATTTTTCAGCATCATTTTCAAATAGCGATTTGAGCACTTTTGACTTTAATTGAAAATGGTTTTGAAAACAAATAAGAAAAACTAGTTTCTACCTTAGTTCAATGCTACAAAGAGGTGTTGAAAAATTGTTTTAAAAAAAAGTGCTATGGTCAAAATTAAGGTTATTCAACAAGTCCAGAACCCGACCAAACTAACTGAATCCAACCGACCCGAAGCCCATGTTCGGTTGGGTTCGGGTCATTCTCTAAGAAAACCTAAATATTTGGTTCAGGTAGCAGGTTAAGGGTTTAAAAACCCATATAACCCGACTCGATCGAAAGTTTTAGAGTAAAAAAAATTTATAGATATCTCAGTTCTTTTGAGGTGAGCACGTGAGACTAAGAATGCTAAGACTAAAGCACTGTCAAATTAAGAACTACACACATCTAAAGTCTTCCACCCAAAAGCAAAAATCAAATCATTAAAGCAAAAATCAAATCACCAAGAGTTTAGAATGGCTAAAATTGAAATGGAAATTAGTCTTCCACAATTCCACATGCAAAGCCTCAGTCTTCAATCCCATCTCAGACTTCTCCCTGTTCTTAGTATCTCACTCACTCATAAATCAAAATCTCACTCTCAATCTCAGTCTTCATTCTCTCTACTCTCTATCTCAAGTCTCTCTAGTCTTAATCACAGTCTTCGTTCTCTTTACTCTCAATCTCAAGTCTCTCTAATCTCAACCCTTCACTCCATACCCTTTACAATCCACACCCCTTTTCAAACCCTAGTTGTTGCCGCCACTACCTCATCACCACACTCACGGCTTCGCCTCACTTTCCACCATGGGTTAAGCCTTCTCATGCTCACGGATCAGCTTCTTAGTCTCAAGACTTTCAGATATATTTTCTTCCTTTTTCATCTATCTTTTTCTCTATTTTGAGATATGGGTTTTTCATCTTGTTCAATTTATTGAAAACTTAAAGATCATAGTTGTGAGAAATTGCTTAGCTGTACTACCCTTGAGTTGCATGTGCTTGATTCCACTTCGAAACATAGTATCCAGTGTAGTCACTCTCTCTAGTCTCTATACTTTTTTGTTTGATTCAAATATTAGGGGACCAAAACAGACCAAGTGATTGGATTCAAATATGAAACCCTAATTGTCTTGATTTGATTTGTTGGGTCAAAGATGAACCCCTAATTTGAGTGTGCTCATTTGTGTTCTTTTTCTTCGTTTTTATCCTGTGTAGGCTAGACTGTGTGGTGGTCTTGTTTGTGTTTGAGAATTTTATTCTTTGTTCTGTTTTTTTTTTTTTTTTTTAATGACCAATATACTTCTATCTTCACTATAAAAATTAAAAAAAAAAAAAAAGATGAACCCTTAATTTTAAAAGATGAAATCCTAACACATTTTTATTTTGTTTATTTGATTGTATGTTATTGCTAATTTTTTAGATTCATTTTGTTTTCCTAATTTAAAAAATTGAAACCTTAATTTTATACAATAGTTGAAATTTGTTCAAGTAGGCTACTCTTTTTGCTTCCTCTTCAAGGTCTAATCCCTATTAGATAAGGATTCTCTAAGGTATCATTTATCTTCAGTTGTTTCTCTTTTAACTTGTTGTTCTTTGTTTGTTACTTTGTTGTTGTTTTTGTTGCTGCTTTGTCCTATTGTTGTTGTTGTGTCACCTGTGTGTGTTCTTGTTACTGGGTTAGTAGTATCATTGTTATGGTAGTTTACTAATGCATAAATTTGATGTCTTTAGGTTATGAAACCCTCTAGTGATGCATTCCCTTCCCAAACAAAACCTACTGCCCAAGCAAAACCTATTACCCGAGCTGAACCTACTACCACTCCAACTAATGCTGAGGCTCCCCCACTTCTACCTAAAGGTAAAGGTAAGGTGTGTAACAATAGGAAAAAGTCTGCTGCTTGAGACCATTTTGAAAAAATAGATATTGGTGAGGGTCATTTTAAGGCAGTTTGCAACTGTTATAAAAAAACTTATCTAGCTAATAGTAAGGGCATGGTACTATTAATTTATTGAATCATACGCCAGTTTGTATTAAGAACCCTAATAGAGATGCACTTAAAGGGCAAAAAACCTTAGCGTTTGAACCCAAAATGGATGGGGAGGAAGGATTTTAGCTTGTACCAACAGCCTTTACTGTTGAGGCTTCTAGAAAGGCACTCACTGAAATGGTTATAATAGATGAGTTGCCTTTTAGATTAGTTGAAAGGTATGGGTTTCAAAGATATTCGACAACCTTACAACCTAAGTTGTGAATTAGGGATATCCCATCTCGTCAAACTGTGGCTAGGGATGTGATTGGCATTTATGGTGTTGAGAGAGAGAAACTAAGGGGAGCCTTGAAGGGTCATAGGGTGTGTCTTACTACGGACACATGGACTAGTATTCAAAATCTAAATTATATGTCCCTTACATGTCATTTTATTGATGATGATTGGAAGTTACATAAGAAAATTCTGAATTTTTGTCAAGTTGATGAGCATAAGGAGGAGACTATAATTAGAAAGATTGAGATGTGTTTGTGTGAGTGGGGTATTAATGGCATATTCACTTTAACAGTGAACAATGCTAGCTCAAATGGTGCCACCATTAAGTTTTTGCAAACTGTAACTAAAGATTGGAAGGGAACTATTTTAGAACATGAATTCTTACACATGAGGTGTAGTGCACATATCCTAAATCTGATTATGGGGGATGGTTTAAGAGAAATTGATTCATCCATTGTTAAGGTGCGTGAAGCTGTGAGGTATGTGAAGTCCTCACCAAATAGGAATCAAACTTTTATGGGTTTTGTGGAGAGATTAGGTATTGAGTCTAAGTCTCTTCTTTGTCTAGATGTACCAACTAGGTGGAACTTTACCTACCTCATGTTAGAAATCGCAAAAAAATTTGAGAAAGTGTTCATACGAATGAACATTGAGGATGATAGTTATTCTTCATACTTTATGAAAAAGGAGAATAGTGGTGGTATGGGATCTCCTAGTGGTATTGATTTCTAGAATTTTAGGAGATTTATGGGTTTTTTGAAGCTTTTTTACAATGCAACGAAAAAGTTTTCAAGTTCTTTGTATGTTACTGCAAACACCTTTTTTGATGAGATGTTTGCCATTCAAGAGAATATTGCAAATTTAAGTAAATCTCAAAACCACCTCTTGAAAAACTGGCAACTAAAATGAAATCTAAGATTGATAGGTATTGGGGGAAAGAGGTTAAAATTAATCATCTTTTGTATGTGATTCTTGATCCAAGAAAGAAGTTGAGGTTTTTGAAGTTTTCTTTTTCTAAAATTTATGGGAATGAAGTGGCTGATGAGATGATTGAATTGGTGAGGGGTACCTTGGTCAAGTTGTATGATTATTACTCTTGTGTTGATTCGCCAAATGTACAAGTACTAAGTGGGAGCAAAAGGACACATATAGAAGGTGAGTCAATTGGTTCTAGTGATCCATATGTGATGGTTAATTCTAGGTTTGAGCGTTTCTTGGAGGCTGAGCAATCCATAGGGTGTAGTAATGAGATTGACAAATATTTGGCTGAAAATTGTGAAAGTAGAAGGGTGGATGTGAAATTTGAGATATTGGGGTGGTGGAAGGCCAATTCAAATAGGTATCAAGTGCTGTCCAAATTGGCTAGGGATGTGCTAGCTATACCTCTTTCTACTGATGCTTCTGAGTCAGCATTTAGTACCGGAGGAGGCATACTTGATTCATTTCGAAGTTTACTCTCTCCACTCATGGTTCAAAATCTTGTTTCTGCACAAGATTTGCTTCAAGCCTTGGTTCCAATTTCTTTTCGCAAATCAAAGGATGAGTTAGAGGCCTTGGAAGATGAATTTCCTGATTTAGATAATATTTTAACTTTCAAACTTTTTGTCTATTAAGTGCTTTTAAATGTGTCTTATTCAAATGAAATTTAATCTAATAGCCTTCATTTCTTTCTCTTTTCTAGTTATAAGTCAAGCAACAATGTGTGGTGGAAGTTCAAGCTCAAACAAAAGTATCTCAATTAGTGTTGATGACTAATCACTAACTGGGTAAGTTTCTGCCCTTACTGTAATCTCTATTAAGGTTGGTTCTACCCTCTCTATTGTTTTTGGTTATTACTATTCTGTATTTTTTGGTCTTACCTTATATTTCTATTGATAAGTATCTTTTTGCCCATTTTCTTGTAGGAGGAAGGACACATTTTGTATAAAAGGAAGATTTTTGGATACATTTTGGAAGCTCTTTTGTACATATTGCTTTTCTAACTTATAATTCATAAATCAACTCTTGCTTATAGGAAAGAAAACTTATTATGTTTATAGGTTTTCTTTTCTAGAAGTCATGGACTTAACTATAGCATAGTTGCTCTTTAATGCTTTAGGAAAGCTATTTTTTGGAAATATTTAGGTATTTCATAATTGTAACTAATTATAACTAGCTACTGCCTTGGTAGTTTACTGCCTTACACATTTGCAATAACTGCCTTTTTGCCTTCTCTAACTCTATGGAAATATTGCAAGATGCTCTTATTATCTGTTATTGCCATACTTGTGTTGTGGTTGTGATTGATTTATTTGTTGAAATTTGTTTGCTGGCTTGTGTTACATGTATGGAATGGTTGGCACAACTTGGCGGTTTAATAGGTTGAGATGTGCTTTTGTGCTTATTAGACTTTCTTGATTTGTTTTTGGATTTTTAAGGTACAACCCAGGTCTTAAGGCTAAGGCATTTTGAAAAATATTTATTTCTTGTATTATGTGGTTTTAACAGGTGGTTAGAAAGTGATATTATGTGTGTTTGTATGCACTGCCCAAGTTTTAAGGCTAAGCCATTTTGAAAAATATTTCTTTCTTGTATTGTGTGGTTTTAATAGGTGGTTAGAAAATGATATTATGTGTGTTTTTATGAACAACCCAGGTCTTAAGGCTAAGGTATTTTGAAAAATATTTCTTTCTTGTATTGTGTGGTTTTAACAAGTGGTAAGAAAGTGATAATATGTGTGTTTTTATGTGCTTTCTAATTTGCCTAGGTTTTTACGTGTTATTTACTGTATTTGTTGTCATTATATGTGAGCTAGAAACATTAAATTTGGACTGATAAGGCCTGGAGGTCCAAAAGATTCAAAATTGTGTAGTAGCATACAAGTTGAACTTAAAGGCCCAATTTGAAATAAATGATATGAAAAGAGGCCCATATGATATATATACATGGTTCAAAAATATATGAATCTTTGTTAAAAGTAAGCCCATTAATTTGGGCCCAAAAGTCCTGTCAAAAATTGAGTTAAAAAAAAATTCATGCAAACTCACAAAGTTGGCGTGATTTGAAACCCAAACCCACCTAACCGTCGAATCCAACCCGTTCAACCGATGAACCGAACTGCCGGGTCCGACCCATATATTCGGTCGATTGCAGGTCACATTTTTGGTAAGTCGACCTAGTTGGGTCGAGTTTGATCAAGCCCAAACCCGAGTCGACCCAACCCGTGGACAACCCTAGTCAAATAGCGAGAAAATTTTATTTTTTTAGCATCATTTTCAAATATCCATTTGAGCATTTTTGAGTTATGATTACTTCTGAACTATTGTAAACTCTTTAATTACCTTTGGTTGATATATGTCAAGCTCATCATTGGGGCTGAGAACCAAAGGTTATTAATGAGTACAAAATGAGATATCTACACTATCGCTACAAAAAATCTGGTTCAAAACATGTCTTTCATGTATTGTAGTACAACTTTTTGAGAGTTATTGTAGTACAACTTGATTCTAGGTTACTTTTACTTATTGATTTTTAAAACTTTATATGTGTTTATCTATTTTTATATTTTAAAATTTTTGTTTATGCTTTTTGTTATTTCTTAGTATGTGGAATTCCTCCCATATCCTTTTAGATCATATAATTTAAGATTCCTGCGAATTTTCTCTTAGAATTCCTCCTATATCTTTTAGATCATAGCTAATTTAAGTTTCCTGTGAACTTTCTCTTAGAATTCCTCCTATATTTTTTTAGATCATAGATAATATTTGGCTAAATTAGATCCATCAATCCAAATTTCTATGTAAGTCTATCTTTACTTAAATTCTTTTCATTTTTTTTTTAAAACATTGAAATTTGGATTGATTTTTGTTAACGAATTAGGAGTTTGGCTTGTCAAATGTTTTAATTATTAAATTATTATTTTTTTTCATATTTTATATTAATATATGTGTTCTTAAAGGCTAAAGCATAATATAATTAGAGACATTACTCAAGTTGTATAAGTTAGGGTGTTAACCATTTAAATAAAATTAATACTTGTTGGTGCCCATTTTCGACAAAATGGCCCAATGGCAAAAGAAAGCAGTAAAGTAAAGACCATTGGGCCAGAATGGCAAGAATGATGGTCCACAAGCCCACAAAATAATAAGTGATCTCAAAGAAAGTAAACGGGCCAAGAAAGCCCTAAAGAATGAAGTAGTAAAATCATGGGAATCATAAGAAATGAAAAGAAAGCAAAGCGGGCCAGAGGAGCCCAAAGAAAGAAATTAGTAAATGGGATTGGTTTGAAAGGCTAATAAACTCAAAGGCAAAGGATGTGGTAATTAGGCTAGGGAAGCTCGAGGATTTAGCAAAAGCTCATGGGAATGAAAGAGGTAAGAAAGAATGGAATGGGCCAAGGATGCCCAAAGAATGAAATGAGCCAAGGATGCCCAAAGAATGAAGTGGGTGGAGGAAGCCCATGGTGTTGAATGGACTAGCTTAGCAGGAATGCTGGGCAGTGAAGGCTAAAAGAAGGAATACTATGCGAAATTGGCATGGCAAGAGTTACAGCCCGCAAGCCCAAAAGTAATAACAAGGCAAGAAAGGGGTCAATGATACCATAGTAGGAACAATGTAGTGGCGTGACAAGAGCCTTAGCCAGCCCACGAACAAATGATAAAAAGGGAACATAGGCCAAATTAAAGAAAAGAAAGCCCATACCCAAGCAATGCCCAGCCTGAAGAAGAAATGGGATGCAGAGAATGAAGACCCAAGAACTCATTTACGCCATAAGAGTTAAACAAACATCAAAGCGTGTGGCAGGATCAAACAAGCCTGAAGGCCATGGCGAACACATG
Organism: Castanopsis chinensis; assembly: GCA_032878915.1. Classification (NCBI taxonomy): domain Eukaryota; kingdom Viridiplantae; phylum Streptophyta; class Magnoliopsida; order Fagales; family Fagaceae; genus Castanopsis; species Castanopsis chinensis. The sequence continues at coordinate 11,232,809 of JAVQMG010000129.1, forward strand.
AGAGCCAGAAAAGCAATGAACTCATATGGAAGTGGGGCATGCACACAAGACTCAAGCACCACTTACCCACACCCAGCCAATACATGGGAGGTGGGCCACGAGTCAGAGGTAAAAGAAGGTGTGGCCTAGCAGTAGGGAGAAGGGGGAGCCTATTTTGGAGTTTCCGCTAAAGTTCTTTTGGGGGAAGTGTCCTGCTGGAATGACATCTCATCCAAAAGAGGTAAACATGAGTTGGAGCTACTAGATGCACGCTATAGAGGTTGGTAAGGGAGATGATTAACCCTTTATTCGGCTGGGAGTGTTAAGGGAGAGTAAAAACGAAACAAAACTACTTTTGTCTGGGAATGAGGCGTGGCACAACCAACACAGTATAGTGGTGGTGGCTAGATAGCCAATAGACCAGTAAGCAGTCCTGGAAGGACGCTTACAATAGTCCAAAAGTGGTTAAGGTGTCAAAATGTCAAATTCAATCACGATAGGTAGTATTAAAAGCCATAGACGTATACAGTGAAGGGGAGAAGAAAATAAGCGGGAGAGTGAAAAAGGAAAAAATGAAAGAAAATAGAAAAAACAAGTAGAAGAAAAGAAAGAAGACAGAAAACCAAGAGTAATAAAGAAAAACATAAGTGATAGGAGTAAAAGCATGCTCAATAGGTCACCCACTTCTCTCCCTCTCAATAGCCCACTCTCTAATGAGTCAAGGATCTGAAATTAAGTTATCTAGGTTTGTTTTCCAAAGTAAATAACTTCTATAGCAGGATTCCCCTTTAAGGTTACCCACATTGGAGACTGGTTCCCCTTTTGCGCTTGAATCTACTAAGGGGTTAAGTTCATTCCTCCAGCAAACTTCTCCTCTTTTCCTTTGCCATGGTTGACTAATGATTAATATGACACCTTGTTATTAACCCATTCTTGCCGTAATCGTGTTCTAATGCTTCTTCCTTTGTGGAACTATTAATGTATTATTTTTAGCAAAAAGTATTTTAGTTAATATGTTTTAGTTATTCTGTTGTATTGTATTTTCCTACTATAATACTTGTAACAGTTTTTCCTGCTGTAAACACGTGAACATACTTAAGATTCCTGCCAAGACGCGTCAACATAAGAAAGACTCAACTTGTGTATAAGCTGGTCTAAGGTGTGTCTCAGTTAGGCCGGTCCCGACTCTCCTACCCTAGAATCATAGGGTTGTGGCACAGCAGGAGTAATCCAGCCTAAGACGCAAAAAAGGCCCACCACAATACTGAAACAAATGATTTAAATATCAAAATAAGACTTAAAAGTGAAGAATTCTTTTAGGTGTACATATACAATTGATTTTTTAATTTAAGTTTAGGATTAATTATTTTAGGATAACCTTATTTATGCAAGTATTAGAAAAGATTGAACTGCTTGAGTTCAAATCAACCTCCTCATTAATAAATAAGGAATTATAAATAAATAAAAACAATTAGAAAAGTTTTTATTGATCATTTTAATTAGAGATATTATATATAAGGACAAATATACAAAATTATGCATTTTATATAATAATAATCATTCATTTAGTTAGAAAATAGTTCTAAAATTATGTTATGATAACCCATTTAGTTATTATTTCTCAAAAATATATACACACACACAGAATTCATAACTAAAACCATGTAACTGATGAGACTTTCACTGGTTGTACTTAAAAGCTGGTTGGTGCGCTTACATACACTTTAGTCTTTAGGATGAAACATTCAATTAAAATTCCAATCCCAAACAATGTATGTTCTAGTTGTTTAAATGCTATTGGACCATTTTGCACGTTCAGATCGATTTTCTTATTGGTTTGGTATGATCCACCAAAATGAACCTACCTGGGCAATGATCATCTATTAACTATGCCCACTGTTTAATAATATGTTGAGAGTATGAGTATGTTAGCCTTGTTAGGTGCATGGAAACTAAATGAAACTTAAAGCAACACCAACAACAAATAGAGCTTAATTCCATCAAAATACATGACTGAAATCGTCACAGAACATCCCAGCTGAGAAAATAATTATAATACAAAATGCAGATAGAGAACTCAAAGGCTGACGGTAGCATTGTTAATACTGTCTAAGCCCTGCACTAATCTTCTCTTTGCAGACTTGGTTCTGTAACACCAGACCTCAAATGCCTCAGTCAAATCAGGAAACCGAAGTTGATCGGTTTTCATCCAGTCTGCCAGAATATCAGCCTGATCATTTGATGGCAATGACAGTATCAATGAGACTATTGCCCCCTCAATGCTCTGGCAAAGGTCTTCAGTCATCATGTAAGGAAATTCTGTATCCTCATTACCCTTTGAATCCAAGATGGGTTTTATCTTTCTAATATAAGGGAGCCATGTCTTTAGCAACTGCACCCGACATGGTGCTGGAAGAATCACATTGCCATAGCCAACTGCTTCCAAGACTTTTCCGGTCACTTGTATCAACTTTACTTTCAAACCCCACATAACACAAGCAAGTTTCTCATCTTCAATGATCCCTAAAACACTCACAGAGATTTGAGCCCACTTGAACACAAAGTCCTTCATTAAATCCATCTTGGGAAGTATGTTACACATCCATTCAATATCGGATAAGGTCTGCAAAATTTTATCCTCTGCTCTATCACATACAAGGTTGGACTCCAAAAGGAGTGACGATAACCCGTCCTCAAATGATGAACAAATGTTGGAAAGACCAATTCTTACCACCGATTTTACTTCATCATCAGCTGTAATTAATGGCATATCTTCATCTTCCCCCAGCATGAATTCAACTTGTTCTTGAGCAGAAGTCTTGAGCTCGTCTCCAAATGGAGGACATGGTCTGCCAATGGACATGGCAAAACGAACTGCAGAAACAAAAACATTTTTTGTAGCACTTGCATCTACAGGTTGGATCCTGGCTAATATGGGCGTGGCCATTGGACCCAGTTTAGCAACTGCTTTTATAATTAGTTCCTCTTCCTTGTCGTCCCAAGGAACGGCCTCCAAGTACTGGGTACAGCTCTGTGTGATATCTTCACAATGTATGGCAATGGCTGTTTGAAGAATACCAACAGCAGATTTAACAGAACCCAACGACTCCAGAATCGAGTCTACAGGGAGATACAGCAACCTCAAAAGTTCAACATAATCATCATAGTCAAACTCTGAGCAGTGAATCTCAATGCAAGTACTAGAGTTTGGAAGGGAGACCCGACTGGCAAAGAACTTGCTTCTATTTATGAGAACGGCAGAGTGGGAGTAGAACCATTCTGGTCTTCCTTCTCTATTTTTCAAACGAATAATAATGTCACTAGTGTTCCGATCACCAAATATGCAGGTCTTGGCTACTTTGGCTGTGTCCATGTGTGGAGAAGATGACAGCCAAATTCATACTTCATGAAATCTGAAGAACAAATCTTGCATTGAAGTGCAACTGTACATTGTAAAAAGATAGTAGTCAATCCACACAATTCCATATCTTTGAAAAATATGATTATCTTCCATAAAAGTATGACAAGTTTGATTCTTTCAAACAATAATTTTGTTCTGATATATATTTAGTATTGTGAAGAATAGAATAAAATTACATCCAATGGCAATTCATACACATAAAGACTGCAACACTAGAACAAACATAGCTCTCATTGTGCGTATCTCCAAGGGCATGACAACAAGTCTCTCTACTAAATGTGAGTCACGAAAGGTCCTGCATTTGGGATAATGTAACTATGTTCCCTGCATGTATAAGTATGTTTTGAAACACATAAACTCAGGGCTACCTCAGGCCGGCTAACAATTAATCTTGGTAGATAAAAAATTATCATAAATTCTTCTTATTGCATTCCTTTGGTGTTATGCCTCCATACCAAAATGCTACTTAGCTGAATCGTTTCCACATCCACAAAGGCAGAAATACAACCCTTGCAATTTCAAAGGAAAGCTAGTGATTTGCCAATAAATTCATCATATTGTAACCACCACAGTGCAATCCTAAAGGGTTGTAAATTGCATAACTTACAAGAACATCTGGATGTATAATGTGCTTGGTAAAGATAACCCAACTTCCCTATGTTACTGACACAAACGCTAACATTATCATGTTAAAATTTCACTTTGCACCACTCTGGTGTTAACCAAATGGAACCCATATATTGAAGCTAAATTTCTAATGACACTGTCATTCTGATTGAAGTTTAAAAAAAAAAAAAAAAAAATAGATACAAGAATCAAACCTATGGCGTTTGTTTCATAATAATTGCTCTTTATCATTAGCTCAAGACAACAATGGATTCCTTTTTAGTTTAGGCAGGATTTATCCACAGGAGACTTTCCAAGGTAAGCTATTTCCAACCCACAATTGAATTTAATACTCTACAAGGTGTACTCTATGGAGTAACCAATATCTGAAATTCTTGCACAGTGCATCTATATTATAGCAAGCTCACACATCAATATTTTATATTTAAAGCATCTTGCATACACCAAATACCAATCCGTGTCTTGGCACGATGATAAACAACATAGAGCAAACCCCATAAGTCCAAATCTTATCATACCAATCCAAAAAATAATAGTCTCATTCTTTGTAAGTAAAATTTTTGAAACAGATTACTTGTTAAATGAGCAGTGAAGAAATCAATCCATGATTTTTTTATTAAAAAAAAAATTATTCTCATTCCGCTAATGAATATGAAATTATGTGTGATTGGGTATATGCCAATGTCTTTACAGAATAGTTATCCTTTATATTATACTATCTCTGTCTGTCTCACAGGTGCACCTAGTATCATCAGCAATTAGAAACTACTCACATAATTAGTTGAACCTTGAAGAGAATGCTCAAGGCCCACCTCAGATGAAGCTAACTCATAGCATATAATCTATTAAAGATCTTAATACTGAATGAACCTTACTATATCTCCTAAGTCCTTACCCTTTAGTCACTTTCAGCACAGCATACCATTCTACCATCCCCAGCAAATTCAGTTACTTTTATCACAAAATTGTCAGAAATATTTCCATTTCGGAATCCAAAACTTAACAATATCATCCTAAACCATATCCAACCAAAAAATTTCCACCCTTTCCCAATTCAACTACAAGCTTACTATATCCAAAATTCAGCTCAACAAAGAGCAAAGCTCTAAGCCTCCAACCAGTATTTCTGCTCATCAAAAAACCATAAAAAGATAAAAATAAAAATAAAAAGGCTCCAAAAGAAAGTGTGCCCTAACCCCTAACCAAATTTAGTTACTTTTATCACTAAATTGCCTGGATTATTTCCATTTTAGAATCTAAAAATTAACAATGCTAGTCTGAACCATGTCCAACCACTAATTTTTAATCCTTTCCCAATTCGATAGAAACTTACATAGCCAAAAGTTCAGCTCAACACAGAGTTAAGCTCCAACACAGAGCGTGCCCTAACCTGTATTCAAAATTCAGTTACGTTTTTTTTCTTCAGAATAAGTTACAAATATCAGTTATTTTTATCACAAACTTGTCAAAAAATTCCCATTTTAGTATCTAAAAACCAACAACAGTATCCTGAAACATACCCACCTACTAAATTTTCATTCTTTCCCAGTTAAATTAAACACTTACGTAAAAAATTCAGCTTAATGCATTGCTAAGGTCCAATACAAAGCATGTGTTAACCTCTATACAAATTCAGTTACTTTAATCACAAAAAAATCAAGAATATTCCCATTTCATCCATCCAAAAACTAACAAGATTACCATGAACCATGTGCAACCACTGAATTTTGCAGTTTCCCAATTCCGCTAAAAGCTTACTAAATCCAAAATTCAGCTCAATACAAATCTCCATCCGAAATGGATTCAATCAATAGTTCAGATTAAATATTACAAATCTAATATGTATTTCAAATCACGAGACACCATGTCAACCGTTAAGTACAAGAAAATAAAATCTTAACTGTGAAATGAATTGACGATCCTATACAAATTCGGTTACTTCTATCACAAAATCATTATAAACCAAGTGCAAGTACTAATTTTTCAAACTTTCCCCAATTTTACTAAAAGCTTTCACTATACATGTCAAAAATTTCAGCTCCACACAGACCTAAGCTTCCTAACCTATACAAAAATTAACAAAAAAATCCCCAAATTAACGAACCAAAAAAACTATTTCCAAATTAAGCTGAAAAAGATAAAATCAAATCCATGATTCAACTAATTAGCTCATCTAACCTCCCAAATCACAAAACTAACACAAAAAACAATAATCCAAGAAGAGAATGAGAATGTAGGTGGTCCACACCAAGGGATGCAAACCCCATATTTCCAAATCCTATGCTATCATACCAATCCAAAAAACTATAATCTTATTCTTTAAAAGTAAAATTTTTTTTTAATAGATTACTTGTTAAAATCAACCCATGATTTTTTTATATTATTTTTAAAAAAATTATTCTCAATCTGCTAATGAATATGAAATTTATCTGTGTGATTGGGTATATGCCGAAAATTCAAAATTTGTACGAAAAAAAAAAAAACATAAACCCATTTTTACAATATTCCTTGAGTGCAAAAATTAATACAATTTGTGGGCATTCATGAAGAAATTTTTTTCCCAAATGGGCAATCTGTGAAAAATCTACTAACCTTGTAAAAGCACAGAACGAATAGGTCTAACCGTAGAGGATAATTCTACCACTTAGAAGTGATTTAGAACAGGAATGAAAAAATAAAGTACACATTTGAAACCCAGAGATGTTTGGGACTCTTTGAGTTCAACTTGCCTTTCTGAGAAACATGAAAAGCCAAAAGTTCCAAATGACAGATATGACCATCTGCTACATGCAAAATTATGGTTATTTTTTGCGTTACCTTGTGGATTATGACTAAGTTCTAAGGGCATTTTTGTGCAACAAAACAGTGATGGGACATTACCCTAAAATGGGTGACAAATGATTGGTTGAGACAACTGTTATTGTGTTTTACTAGATACTCATACTTGCTTTTTATCTTAACTAGGCAAGGTTAATAGTTTAGTTTTATTTTTTATTTTTTTGGAGAAACGGCAAGGTTAATAGTTAACACCTGGATCCCACCAGGGGTGAGAGGACAAATTTTAGGAAAATACTAAATTCATTATAAATTAAGCGGGTAATAAATATGATTAGTATCAAGTCTAATACACGATAATGACAAATCAAATTTCATTAATTATAACACCTTAAATTCAAACATATGATTTTATTGATCATTGAACAAATAATATATTTTTTTTCAATGACAATTAAATTCAATGCAACTATCTGTTTCCATTTAATTTGGGAACCTAACTTTTAGCACTTAAAATTATATCTAAGTCTTACCCAAAAATAAGTGGTTAAAATTCAATTTAGTCCTTTCACTTTTATTTCAATTGTCAAATTAATCTTGAAAGTTTAATTTTTGTCAATTTAGTCTCCTATTTTATGAAATGGATTAAGTTTTTCCTTTTATTTAAAACTAGCATGTAACTCTGTGCATATGCACATGTATATTTAAAACCAATGACAATTATATATATATATATATATGTATATATATTTGAAATCTAATTGGATTTAGACTCTTTAGTTTTTGCACCTAATAATTCACTTGTCATAAAAATTAAAAGATTAGATGGAGTACATGGCACAAAATTGAACTTTATTTAAAATCCAATTTAGAATCTAATTGAATTTAGACTCTTTGATTTTTGCACCTAATAATTTACTTAATACAAAAATTAAAAAATTAAATGAGACATGTAAGAGCACAATTTGGCCTTCGGCCCAAATAGGTGACTGGGCCGGCCTAAGTGGCCTTTACAATAGAATTTGTAGATAATGGGCTTAAGCCTAAACCTCCTGGTGCTTTGGAAGGACGCGGTGTAAGATCCAAGTCCACTTCTGAGAGACGGCTGGCTTATGGAGTGGCTTAGTCTTCTTCTTGGACGTGAGCCGAGGAGCTTCTGTGCTGGTTGACGTTCTGTTCTTCAAGGAAGGGAGAGAGAGAAAGCCTTCTTCCTTTTCCTTTTTTTCTTCTTTCTCCAAAAAGTCCCCCCTTAGTGATTCTTCTTTCCCTATTTATACTCCCCATCCCTGAGTCCCATCTGTCTTTTCCCTAAAAACGCTCCCCAATGCCCTTCAGGCTGTTCCCCATCCTCTCAGTAGTCATTTCTCCATTAATGCGGCCAGTCGGGTAGGTGGGAGATTTTTAATGCGGTGGCAGAAGCCTTATGCCATGCGCGTCTCCCTTGTCTCCCACCTCGGCGCCCCTCTGGGATCTGCTATGATTCACCGAGCTTTAGGAGCCCCTCTGCCGGGCGTTTTGCCACTGTGTTCTGTTCCCGATACAATGTCCGAGGAGGCCTTGTCCTCGGATCATTTCCAACGGGTTGGCGGTCTGGTCAGCTGGCCCTCGGGCCCTAGTGTTAGGAGGCCCTGTTCCCATCCCGCAGCCCCCCCCCCCCTTTAGCAGAATTCTCGTCTTCGGACCTGCCCCAGGCTCATATGGCCTTTTGGTGCTTCTGCCCCCCACAAGACACATGGAGCAAAATTAGACATGATTTAGAATCTAATTAGATCTAGACTCTTCAGCTTTTGCACCCAATAATTCACTTGCCACAAAAATTAAAAAATTAGATGGGACATATGGCATAAAATTAAACTTCAATTAAAATCAATTTAGAATCTAATTAAATTTAGACTCTTTGATTTTTGCACCTAATAATTCATTTGACACATAAATTTAAAATCAGATAAGACACATGGCACAAAATTAGACTTCAATTTAAAATTTAATTGTATTTTCTTTCGGCTTCACCTATTATTATATATATAGATTATTAGAAAATAAAACTATTTAATCAATTTTCAAAATAATAATAATAATAACAACAACTCTTTTCAAACAATAAAATATATTAAATGATGAATTTCATGAATGCTTTTAGTTAAAGTTTCAATTATAAGTAAAAATGTTTAAATGATGTTTGCTAATAGATTTTGGATGGAATGAGTAAATTCACTCCTTCTGTCAAGTAAGGGTCTAAATTGACAAAAATTAAATTTAAGAAGCTAACTTAATAATTAAAGTAAGAGTGAAGGAACTAAATTAAATTTTAGCAAGATAAATCCACAAGTTACATTTTTTATTTATTTAAAAGTTGATGTATTAGTTTGCAAGGCTTATCTAGTAAAATTTATAACAATTGTATCGTTCTAAAATTTACAAACGTCCTCCTTTTAATATCAAATTGATATGGTAATGAATATGATTGGTGTCACATCAATAACATATAAAATATTTTTTGTTTTGTTTTTTAAAAATTAGCACATCAATTCAGCAAAAAAAATAAGCACATCAATTTGTGGGGTTTATATAATAAAATTTATAATAATGCTAATTCAGTTCTAATTTTATAAAAACCATCATCCTTCATGTCATAAACTTGTATTGACTTTCTCCTATTCACGTACAGGGGGAAAAAAAAAACACATTTCCCCTTTTGTGATATTATTTGTTTTATTTTATTTTATTTATGTAATATTGTTTTATTGAGCTTATAAACTTTATATAGTAAAATAAGTTCCTTAACCCAAAGGGAAAGAAATTGTGAATAAAGTGACTCAAAAGTAGGATTAAATAGGCAACTTTTCTTGCTTTTATGGGAAATTCATTTCGATTTGCTAACAATAAGCATGAAGAAAGTACAAAAAAGTTGCAACCTTGCTTTCTTTTTTCATGCAAGTTGCACAAGTTGTGTGTATTTGCAGTTTTTTTAAATATAAATTGAAGGAGATATCAAGATGCATGGAGACAATTAAATAGAATACTAATCCAAGTTGTGTCAAATGATCAATCTGTGTGCTTACTTTACAGAGATTCCGTACATACAAATGGAAATTTGTGGGCATCAATAAATAACAACTATATCCTCAGCTGCTCTAGATTCGATTGCCAAGATATTAAATTTGCTGTCACTACTCAATAATACCCTCTTTTGCTGCGATTTTGTCTTTGCTCCAAGATATGTAAATTTATTTTGCCTATAATTTGGCTCGTTGGATTGCCTTTTCTAACTGAGATGATCTGGATCGTGTATATCATCTACTTCCTTCTCTCTTGGGTTTTTTCATAGAGGTTAGAGGAGGATCAAAGCTCTCTTCTTCTTCCAATTTTATCCTATACCTATAGCATATGCTGGGAAATTTCTGCCAAATTTTCCACAATCGATTATTTAATCCTTTTATCCTATACCTATACCTTATGTGTGCACCTATATGAACCGCACTTTGCACGATTTTCAAATAGAGAAAAAAAGGCCACAGCCTATGCTATTCAGGGAGAGAATATTAGGAGTTGTTTGGATTTTGGAATTTTCATCACTCATGACTCTATTTTTATCACTTATCACTCAAAAATAGTGGATCTCACAGAGGCAAGGTTTGTTTGGATGTGTTTTCAAAATTTTTTTTATTACTTTATTCTCACCAAAGTGAGTAATGAGTTACAAAAACTGGAAACAAGTTTTAGATATTATTGAGTTATGAAAACTGAGTTACAATGGCATTCTTGTAATTTTACTGAACATAGTAAATTTCACTCACATGTTAAGTCACATCTGTGGTAGGGCAATAATGCCTAGCCAATGGCTACACCACTGTTCATTCCAGCCTTTCTTTTCTCTCATTTCTCTTAACCTTCTCTTGGACTTGTGTGTTTCTCTCAGCCTCCATTGTTGTTGTTTTCGAAAGGTGAGATTGCTCTCCGAAATCCCCATGATCCAGTGAGTGTGAACACTAATCTCCCTCTTCTTCTTCCGCAACTCTAGAGAGAAATTTCAACTTCACTTGTTAATATCTACCTTTGGACCAACTGCCTCGCTTCATGCATGTTTTTTATTAGTACCACCATGACTATAGAATTGAGGGAATTGCATGAAAGAACATAACAGATTTTGAGCAACGTCTTTTCTTGTGTGAAAAGGAGAGAGAGTCTTCACGCGGGTTACGCTTGTGGCCATTTTGTCCCTGCTGCTAAGCATTAAATTTTTGTGGGTCCCACAGTTTTAAATAAAACTGAGATTTCCAATTGAAATACCACTGAGAATTGGGAGCCAAATAGAATAGTGAGAAAAGCTATGAGAAATTTTGAGTTAGAGTTATGAGAATTGAGTAATGAGTTTGAGTGATTGGATTTGAGTGATTGGATTTGAGTGTTGAGTGTTGAGATATGAGTGAGCTCTACACCAAACAGGGCCTTATACCTATTCTCCGTGCACTTCATAGTAAAATCATTGACCTTTGTCCACTCATCTTATGAACCCAAAGAAAGTGTTTGATTGTGTGAGACCATAGAGATTTACTCTAATGAAGTTCATTGTAGAAGAAATCTTCAAGGAAAGGCCTTAGAGTGCATCATAGATTCTAGTTCGTGTGGAGGAGATCTTTATAGAATGATTGGGATTACAATCATAGTTTTAAAAATCGAACTGGACTGGACTGGACTGGCCGGTTTGACTGGGAACCAGACAATCGGTTCGGTTATGCTTAAAAACCAAAAATGTAAGAAAAACCGGATTTAATCAGTAACCGTAGGTTCAATCGAAAAAATCGAAAACCGAAATGGTTGAACCGGTTTTGCAAAATTGATGAAAGAGATCTGAAATAGAGTTTTATTTTGCAGAAAAATCTTATTTTTACCCAAATCTGCCGGTCTAAGTGGGTAAGGATAGATTTTTTGCTAAAAAAATTTTCTTTTTTCTTGGATCTGCTAGGCTTGAGAGAGTGAGAGAATTAATGCTCATGCTTGGTGTTGCAACCAACCTCTTGGACTGGTATAATGTATCCACAACTCTTCGGTGAGATAGGGAATGAGAGGATAGGATGGAGATCTAACTTACACAGAGAGAGAGAGAGAGAGAGAGAGAGGGGGGGGGGGGGATGGATGGAGGATATGAGAACAAAACATTGAGAATTGAAAAATTAAAAGTTTTTGATATAAAACGTGCGGCGTGCTAGACTTACGAGGGTAAATTAAAAAAAAAAAAATTCATTAAAGAAGGGTGTACGTGTGTGGCTGGGAGTGAGATAGTGGAAATGTGGATTGGTCAAGTCAGTGAGTTGTCTAATGTCTAGTCACCTAACTTTTGGGGGGAGGGGGGGGGGTTTAAATTTTTTTTTTAATAGATAAATAGTTAAAGTTAGACTATTATTTATAAAAATAAATATATTAAACCTTAATAGTAGATTTTTTTATCAATAATTAAGGACTAGAAAAAAAAAGGTAGTATGCAAAAAAAAATCTATATTTTATATTTTCTTAAAATAAGTTATTAAAATTCATATAAAAATTATTTAAATAATATTAATTATGACATCATCGGTTTGATCATCGATCTAACCTTAGTTAGACCATAAAACCGTTAATCATTCTGTTTTTTAGTTCTTTGTCCGTTCCAGTTTTTAAAACCATGGTTACAATAGTAAGGAGATAATTGGATTGTTTTCGAATGTTGCATAGAGGATCTAGGCTACAAAGAGTTTGTGAGTCTTAACTATTTGACTATTTGTAACTATTCCATTATAGTGGATTTTCTAAGGACTTGTTTGTGTTTTCGGAGTGGCTTTTTCTTTGAAGAGATTCTTCACTAGTGTTCCACTTCGTCTTCAAATCATGTATCGATCTATTGTTTTTATATATCTAGTTTTATTATTTGGTGCATGTTGTACAATGGTAAAATATAATCATATTATGAATCACTTAATTGAAATAAATCAATAAATAATAAATAATTTAACCATGTATTTAACAAAGGGATCTATTTTTTTAAAATTTAATTATTGTCAGAGTATTTATAACACACAATAATAGCAGTTGATACACAGTGGCAAAAGAGAACCAAAATGTCCAATTTTTCAATGCTATAAATCATGTTATTAGAGTTACATATTTCAAAGACAACGAGTTTGAGTCAGTCACGGCTCTTTTTTGGTAAAGATGAAATTCATCCATTTTTTATTAGGAAAACAAAATTGGCAAATGAGGCTACTAATGTAGTTTTTTAGCTGGGTGTGATCATTTTTTTTGCTAAATTTCAATGTCATTAAACAAAACTAAGAACACGGTGAGCAATCTCCCTTACAAACTAACTCAAGAGATCGAGGAAGATTACTTTTATTGAAACAAAACGGGTAGAGGGAGCTGAGTGTAAATCTAGTAGCTGAATGTGTTGTTGAGTTGCAATTTCTCCTGATCCATCTAAACTTGCAAGAAACAAAACAAGAAAGTTAACTACTTATGTTGCTAACGGTAGTGCTTATGTTCCAATCAGGAATGTGATCTGGTGATGATAGAGCTTTGAAGCACACTTGGGCATCCCCTTCAATAATGACGGACTTCCAATTTTCTTGAATTGCTAGGTGAACAGCCCATAGAGTAGCAGTCGCTTCTGCCTGAGATGGTGCACAAAGGTGATATCTAGAGCCCCAAATAAACAGAACTTCACCCAAGTGGTTCCTAGCAACTACATCCAAAGCTGATCTGGAGTTGTTCAGCACCGTGTCCACGTTGAGTTTGACCCAGCCAAAAGGGGGAGGGGTCCATGCAGAAATGGGTTGCACAGAATGGGTAGAATTCATAACAGAGAAGGTTTTGGAGAGCTCTAGGGTTTTTTTTTTTTTGAATGACTATAAAATCAAAACTATTTTATTAATTAGCAACGTTTCCAAACCATTTATGTATCTAACAATTCGAGTCTGTGAGACTCGATTTTCATGTAGCAAATCGAGTTTTAAAGACTCGATTTCCATTAACTGATGGGGATTAAAAAATCCATGTGGAACTCGAGTCTTAGAGACTTGAGTTTCCCACCCACTAATTCATCCTAGTAACAAGAAAATGCAGCAACCAGAAATGGGAAAATGCGCAGCAACCAGCAACCCAGAAATCGGAAAAAATGCAGCTACCCAGAAACCAGAAAATGCAACCAGAAAATGCGCAGCAACCCAGAAACCAGAAAAAATGCAGCAACCCAGAAAGCAGAAAATGTAGCAACCAGAAAATGCAACCAAAAAATGCGAAGCAACCAGCAACCCAGAAACCAGAAAAAATGCAGCAACCAAGAAACCAGAAAATGCAACAACCAGAAAATTCAGCAACCCAGAAACCAGAAAATGCAGCAATCCAGAAAAGAAAACTCAACATAGACCCACGCAGAAAACTAGAACAGCAACCCAGAAATCACAAGCAAACCAACCAGAAATGAAAAAAACCCAGTTAATCAACCCAGAAAACACTAACAGACCCAGAAAACACAAACCCATAGCAGAAAATATTCCATCCGAGACAGATGAACCCAGAAAAAACAGAAAACAAATCAAGAGATAAACCAATGGCGCTCCGGTGCCGAAATCGTGATTATTGGGTTTGGATTGTGATCGTGATTTGGGTTTGGAATTTTGCGAAATGGATTTAGATGAGGGGTTTGGGTTTTTGCTTCGATTGAGATCGTGATTTGGGTTGGGATTTTGAGAAATAGATTTAGATGAAAAGGAGGAAGAACTGGCTTGGGTTTTTGGGGGCACGACAGATGGAGGAAAAAAGAAAAAAAAAAAAAGAGAAAGATGGTAGGAAGAAAGTGAACAGGTAAGACTCGATTTCCACGTGGGTTTCCACTGGATCTTTTATTCCACCTCAGCTTTGTTAACATATAAATCGAGTCTTTAAAACTTGATTTGCTACAGCGAAATCGAGTCTCACAGACCCAGATTGTTAGATACCTAAATAGTTTGAAAACGTTACTTACTAATAAAATAGTTTGGATTTTATAGTTATTTAAAAAAAAAATCCAAGCTCTACGAATCTTGAAAGCACATTTTGCTTTGATTTGTGAATGTTAGTTCTACTTTCTTGGAATTGGGTCTGGTTTCTCGTCCTGTAGATTTCATCAATAATCAGCTTCATTTTAAGTGAGATAATACATTGATCTTGAATTGGGAGTGGAGAGCTTGGGGGAGATATGATGAGCTTAACAATGTCTTCATTGGATACAAAGGAGGAGACATTAATTCTGATACCCTAACAAGCTGAAGCCCAAAGGGCTCTAGCGAATGGACATTCAAAGAAGAGGTGTACAAAAGATTCATCTCCAGAGTTACAAATGATGCACGTAGGATCAATATGGTCAAGACTTCGGTTTAGGTTCACCTTTGTAGGAAGGGCATCAACTCCAATCCTCCACAACAACATTTTTAATCTCTCAGGTAACCTTGCTTTCTAAGCTTCTTCAAGAGGTTGTTCTGCGAGTTGTTACTGATAAAGGATCTGAAGGAAATATCATGTACAAATTTGATTGAAAACATACCCTTAGGGTCTGGCACCCAAATGAGTTTGTCTTTCCTGAAATTATAAGGAATTGGAATCACTAAGATAGCTCTAGCTGAATCAGCAGAGAACAAGTCAGCAATCATATTGGAGTTCTAGGATTTGGAGTGTTGATCGATCAGCTGGAAAACTCTTAGAGGTTGTTGAGTGAATGTGCTCACTTTGGGTTAAGGCTTGAAGCGCTCTAGCCATAGGACTCACAGATCTGTCCAGACATCTATCGACCTACCATCACCAAGTTGATAGCATGCTCCTCTTTTGACAAGTTTTTTGTGCGTTCAATTGCTCTCCACGTAGGCGAATCTATTTTGGTGGGTCTACTTGGAGCCAATCATTGCCTACTTTGTACTTTGCATGGAGTATATCCATACAAATGCTCCTCTTACCTGAACATACCATCGAGGCTAGCTTAGCTAGAAGGGCTAAGTTTACTTCCTTTGCTTTTTTGAAACCGAGACCGCGTACACTTTTGGGATGACACAGATTATCCCAAGCCTTCCAAGCTAAAAATCTTCCTTCTTTTTCCTTTGGTTTCCACCAAAACCTCCTAGTTAAGGAGTTAAGCTTATCACAAATCTTCTCTGGAATATTGAAAGAGGAGAAAGTGTAGTTTAGTATGGCTTGGGAAACTGAATTGATGAGGGTGCACCTACCTGCCCAAGAGAGACATCGGCTTCTCTACCTTGACAGCTTAGCTTTGAGTTTTTCTTGAAGGAATCTGAAATCCTTTGAAGGGGATCTAGATAGGAACAAGGGTGCTCCTAAGTAGATAGCTTCCTTTTTTAGGCTTTTCATTTGGAGATGGTGTTTTATGGCTCTTTACTTGGACGAATAGGTATGTTTGGAAAATAATATTTCAAATTTGCTTCTATTTAAGCCTTGACCTAACCAAATTCAATACCTGTCAAGACACTTTGCTAAGATTTTCGCATCATTTCTAGTGGCTTTTGAGAAGAGGATAATATCGTCTGCGTACATAACAGGTGTCATGACAAGACCTCTAGCACTTGCTTTGGCGCCACTGATGATATCGGAGCAGAGTTCCTTATCCAGCATTCTCGATTGTACCTCCTGCCCCAAAATAAATAGGTATGACGATAGAGGATCTCTTTGCCTCAAACCTCTACTAGGTTTGAATTGTTCAGACTTGCCTCCATTAACCAGAACTTCAAATGACACTGATGAGATGCAAGCTAAAATCCACTTGATAAAGCCACTGTCAAATCCAAAATTGGTGAGCACGATTTGGATGAAACTCTAATTAACTCTATCATATGTCTTTTGGAGGTCCAACTTAATGGCCATGAAGCCCGTTTTGACTTTTCTGAACTTGAAGCTGTGGTGCATTTCATGGGCAACAACCTGATTTTCTATGATCCATCTACCCAAAATAAACGTGGATTGGCATGTAGAGATGAGCTTGTGGAGTACAGGCTAATAAGGCAACTTCGAAATGATCTTATAGACTACGTTGCACAGGCTAATAAGGCAGAAGTTATTGACAGAGGAGGGATTCGAGATTTTAGGAATGAGAATGATAAGTGAACTATTTACTTCCTTAGGCAACCTACCAAACTCGAAGAAGGAGGTGACTACTTGTGTAACAAACTCACCAACGATATACCAAAATTCTTTATAAAACAGGGCAGGGAAACCATTGGGGCCAGGTGCTTTCAGATCTTGCATTTGAAAAAGAGTGGCCTTGATCTCTTTAGGTGTTGGGATATTTTGAAGGATGGAATTTTCCTCCTCAATGATGTAGGGGGATATAAGATTATCCAAGTGTTTTGGGAAGAAAACTTCTTCTTTTGTAAACATGCTTTTAAAGGAGTTGAAGAATAGAAGTCTAATATCCTTCGAATTGGTGACCGAAGAGCCATCTTCAAACTTAATGGCATCAATGTTATTATGCCTTCTTCGGATTATAGTAGATAGGTGGAAAAACTTTGTGTTCCTGTCCCCTTTTTTCAGCCATTGTTCTCTGGATTTTTGTTTCTAAAGTATTTTGCACCTTGTGAGCCATTTTGATAGTTCCATTTAAAGTGCTTCTTCTGCTTTGCCATTGTCCTCTGATGGAGGGTTTTTTTGTGTGTCAGATATCCTTTCGATCAGTCTATTGATTTTATCTTGGCAATGCCCAAAAACTTCGTTATTCCATTTCCAAAGAGCTAATCTAGTCGCGGCCAAATTTTTACATAGTTTAACAAGCGCAGATCCACCTGATTCTTCATTCCAAGCCTATTCCACTATAGAGTTACACCCATTGTCTCTCACCCAAGCAGCTTCAAACTTGAAAGATTTATGAGCAATGCCATCGTTTGGGTTTGTGTCCAAAAGGATAGGGGTATGATCAGAATTAATGGCTCCCAAGTGAGTCACCGATGCCTTGGGGAAAGCTAACCACCATGATATGCTCGCAATCCCTTTGTCCAACCTTATTTTAATTGCTGAACTGCCTCACTGACCTCTCGCCCATGTATATATATTACTAGAATAACCCAAGTCCACTGCTCCAAACTCATAAATTAAATCTTTTAGGTAGTTGGTGGATGAGGAGCCCCCTCCTTTGGATTTGCTTAGCACTTTGTTGTTGTTGGTGGTAAAGTTGAAGTCTCCAATGCACACCCAAGGGCAATTGCAGGAATTAAGGAGAGCCATGAGGTTTTCCCAAGCTTTATGCTTCTTAGAAAAGTATTGGGGATCATAAAAGCCAACAAGGAGCCATTTGCTTAGAGCATTAAAAACTTTGATAGCAATAAGATTTTTATTGAATTTTACTTGTTGGAACGAGAAACCGACCTTCTAGAAAACACATATACCACCTGTAGTACCCTTAGCCTCAACAGTCTACATATTAGAGAAATTTATAGTATTCATAACATATTCCATTCTACTAGTAGACGCTTTAGTTTCATAAAGAAAAATAACATCCGGGCGAGTCCCTTTTAATTGAGCCTTTAAGGGCTCTAACTGTCGCAACATTACAAATGATATGACTGTTCTAGCTAAGGATTTTCATGGTGAGGTTGGGGACTTGATAAGGCCCACCTCCTCGGCCGCAATAGATGAAACAGAGTATGATTTGGATGTTATGGGTTCAACAGTGAAGCTAGGGTCAAGACAGTGCTTACTAACAAAATCGTTAGACAATACACTTGGAACTGTGGGGGTCTTTTATGCTTGAAGCTTTATGCCTTTCTTCAGCTTCTATGGCTTTCCTTACTCTTCTAGGGAGACGATTAGTGATTTTCCTCTTTTGTGGGAGGAAAGAATTGTGGCTATCTTTCTGGGGTAAATACAGGGTTTGTGGAAGGGAGGTTAGGTCATGTTGTTCCTTTGAATTTTAAGGTTGGGATGTATCTATGGAGGTAGGAGGTATAACAGCAGAGGTAGATATCGGATTGGGGATTAGGTTTGATAGTGGAGATGGGTGTATGTCTAATTGTGTTGGGTGTTTGGTTGTTGGATTTGTGTTAAGTGGGCCGAAACCAAGTGAGAAGGGTGGGCTTGAATCATTGGATGCGGTATTGGGCTTAACAGATGTGTGCTTTAAAGGGTAAGTCTGTATGGGTGAGGATAGGTTCATTGACGTAGGTTGCTAGTCTTGCCAGCTTGTGGCAATTGGACTCTAACACAATGACGGTACACTGAGGGGTGGATTGGTACTGTGATGACACTTTTAGGGCTATTGAGTTGTGGTACGTCTGGATCGTACACCTGTGGTACACTGACGTTGTGTGGACTTTGGTCATTGCGTTGTCCTTGTGGTATGGTTTGACTGACAGCGTCATCATCGGTCGGTCCAGTGATGCGATTGGGCTTTGAGAATGCTTTCGTTGGTATGTTGTTGTTCTTTGCTTTTAGCCATGGTCCAGCTACGGCAAAATCAAGACCGAATAGATTGCAGAAAAGGAAAGCTTTTCCTTGATAGATTCGTGTCTTATGACCTACCAGCCCACAGCGATAGCAGACATCTGTGAGTTTCTCATACTTGAGACCAATCCAAATAGCTGGTAAGTTACTTCTAGGGAGGAAGAAGCCAGGCATAAGGGGTTGAAGAAGATCCACTTCGACCTAGACTCAGATGAATCTTTTCCAAGTACCGCCGCCCTCTCCGGCAAGATCCACCTCAAAAACTTTGCCAGCTTTTTCACCAAGTTTTCGAAGATTATTTGGAGATTTCCACTAGGGATGGCAATTTAGATTTGACTCGCAGATACCCGGCCCGGCCCGACCCTAAGGGGTTGGATTTTACCCGGCCCGATAAAGAATAGGGTCGGGTATGGGTTTAAAAAAAAAAAAACCTAAAACGGGTCCGAATCGGATCTGGGTTTTATTAAAAAAAATCTGAAACCCAACCCGAAACCCGGCCTAGATAAATACCTGGTTATGTTAAATTACTAAAACCCCCCTATATGTATATCATTGAGATTTGTAACCCTAAGTCACTACCCAAGCCAACTGCCCCTTTCATTCCCATCAGTCCTCAGCAGTCAGCAACCCCTCACGCCCTCACCTCGGCCCCTCATGCCGGCCTCAACACGCTGAATCGTCTCTCAGCCCCTCACGCCTCAGCACACAGCCACACCTCGGCCAAGCTTACAGGCCTGTTGCCATTCCACTCCTCAAGCCTTCACGCCTTAGTGCCTTAGCACGTAGCCATGCCTCAGCCACACCTCATCACGCCCTTACGGTCACAATCGTCGATTCTTCACAGCCGGTATATATATCTATATATCTCTCTCAATCTCTTTTTTTTGTGTGTTTTGTTTGTTTTTAGCATCTGGGTTTTGTGACAACATGGTTTTAGTATAAGGTTTTGAAATGGGTTTTGATGAATTTGTGATTTTGATTGGTGCCATTGTTTTTTTTGTTTGTAGTGGTCGGATTTGGCAAGAAAATGGGACCCAACTCATCCGAGAAGTGAAGTGGTTGAGTGTTTTAGGTTAAAGAATTTGTTGGGTTTTGTTATTTTTGTTTTTAATGTTATATTAAAGACTGTGATGATGATGATGTTAGTTGCTGGAATTTTGTACGGAATTCAAATCGTGTTGGATTATGCTTACTTGGTGAATTAATTGCAAAATGATGTGATTTTGATCGAGGGACGAGGGTGATGGATTATGCTTACTTGCTGGAATTTTTTTTTTGGGTCAGATTTGAGCCCAAGAAGATAAACGGGGCCCGTGGGGCCAGCGGGGCCCGGCAGGGCGGGTCTGGGCCCCAAGAAAAAAAATCTGATTAATAATCGGGTTGTGTTCGGGTCTCGGGTCTTGGCCCGCGGGTCAAGTCTAGATATGCAAAAACTCAGCCAAAACCCGACCCGTTGCCATTCCTAATTTCCACAACTTTGGAAGGCTGTGTATCTGAACCCAAAACGTGAAGAATTAGAATAAAACTTCATGCCATGCGAGGGATGGGCTCCAATGTTTCAAGACTAGGTGACCTCCTGTTATAGACCATGGTCTTCTAGTGAATGCATTCTGAAGATCAGCCTCGTGGTGGAAGTAAAACATGTAAACGTTCTTCTCCACTTGTTTGACTTGGATCTGAAACGTTGGTCTCCAAGCTCTATTAACTACTTCGGAGAAAATGGCAGGACTTACGTTTTTGTTGGTTATAAGCTTCCCCAACAAGATGAAGGAGGATGCTTTTGGGTCAGATTGGTTTGGAGGGAGCTCTATGCAAGCGTCTAAACATGAACATTTCTCAGTATGAGCAACGAGGTCTGAGACCTCCATAGTGGGTGGGACGATGAAGGTGTGGGAGAGGAGGGGAATGTGTCTTAACGATGTGAGATTGGTTTGAGAGGAGGTGGGTCTGTGGGGATGATAAGGAGGGCCTTTGGGAAATAGGAAGGGAAACATGCTACAGAAAGAGCACAAAGAGATTACCTTTGGATTTTTAGTTGGGTGTGATCATAATAAATAAGAGTAATGCTACAGTCACAAACTATTGTGTGGAAAATTCTTATTAGTTCTAGTATGGGTCTACCACTAACATCACATTTATGTTTATCAATGATTATTTGAAAATTATTAAAACCACATTAGTAATTTATAAAAATATTGTAAAATAGTTTGTATTTGTAGCATTACTCAATAAGTAATAACACCCTAAACACTTAAGACCTCACACCACATTGCTGAAGAGATAGGCGAATAGCCTGTAGTTTGGGTTTAAGGTGCCACAACACACTATTGATGGGAGAACCCAAATCTATCCCCTGGGGCATGTTGACTCAAGCCCTTACCATTAGTTTGAAGTGAATTTTGTATTCTTTTTTTTTTATTATTATTTGAATTCATGTTACCTTTTTATATATCCATACGATGATAATCACAAAAATTATCTCCTTTGTTATGTTGAAATTAGGCTATAGGTTATGTAATTACTGATTACTAATTATGATAATCACAAAAATTATCTCCTTTGTTATCCTTTAAGAGTATGCACCATAAAGGTTATGTAATTACTAATTATGCACCATAAATAGGCTATTGAAAGTCTATGGGCCCATTTAGAGTATAAAATGTTTGAAGGTATATGATTATGGAAAGTTTATGGGCCCATTAGAGTCTTCTAGTCTAGTAAAAATGGTTACCAAATTGTTAAGATGAGAGTGATAATAATTAATAACCCAACTGTTTTTACCCAAGAGTTTTTTTTTCAGAGGCCCAGAGTAAGCCCATGAAAAAAAAAACGCCCAAAGCGTAGAATCTATCAAGTATCCCAATTAGTTCACGCAAGCCCACCAGTAGAAGCGTCCACCTCCCTAAGCCCAATAGCTTATGAATATCTAGATTGTCAGAAGCCCATATACCACCTAATTTTAAGTTTATAGCTCAGCATATGCTTATCCTCCTCGCTTGGTCTTGATTTCATTTGCAAATAGCATCATCAACTGCATTAACAAGAGTTTAGCTTTTAATATTAATCCATTGATTTGAATGTTTTCGTTACTAATATATCTTGAATTTTGATAATGTGATTTCAGGAATTATGGAACTTTTGCAATTTCTCCGTCGAGTTGAAGCAAGACACACGTGAAGGAAAGAAAATAAGATAGCACATGACATTGTAAAACATGCCCAGTTTATTCACTTTATTGATGATTTTGTTACCTGGATGGAGAAAACTCCGCCCATCATAGATTCTACCATTTATTCATATGTAATTCAGTTTTTTTCACTCATGAAATAAATTAAAATGACTGATATATCTTGAATATATCTACAATATACCTTGAATTTTGATTAAGGTTGGTTTGAGAGATAAACATATGGTAGTGGTGATTTCACTTTCACAATGCACATGATTGGATTTGCAATACAAAAATCAAGTCATTTCCTTTCCCTCTTGTTTCTAAGTGGCAACAAGGTATTTCTGATTGGATAGCAAGGATGTTGAGATTAGCAATAGTTTTTAATCTAGTGATTTGTTTGATGAACTAGTGATTTGTCTATATGCATGCATAACTCTATATTATAAACTAAATCTACAAGGCAAATCATACCTGTAGCTGTAAGGATTAAGAATATTATCTGCATTATGTGTCTCCTCTAGAAAATCCAAAATTAGAGAGGATCCAAAAATAGATAGGATTTTGGAAAATTTTATGGGCCACTTGCCCTAAAAAGGTACATCTATCAAAGTACAGAGTATATCTTTGTTTACTCATATTGTTTAACGTTTGTACGCTACATAATATATATATATATATATATATATACCCTTTTTAATAGATTCGATAAAAGTTGAAATATAATATCCGTTTTATTATAATTGTTTTTTATTATTAAGGGTTCGTTTAGATACAGCTGAAAACTGAAAACTGAAAAATACTGTAGTAAAATAATTTTTTTAATGTGTGAAAAATACTGTTCACGTCTAAAATCACTGTTCATGACCAATCAACAGTAACAGGTGCACATCCGGGGGAAAAAAAAAGGGCTGAAACGTTACCTAAATCAAAATATCAGTGCTTTTCTTGTTTTTGCTGACATTCAATCCTAAATCCTTTATTCAAAAACAACAAAAAACCATTTTATCAATTAAGCTAATTAGAAATAATAATACACTTGAATTTCAATTATGAACCGAAAAATTATTCAAGTGTGCATAAGCTTTTGGAATAGAAACGTAAAACATTTTATCAATTATTTTAATCTTATATTAGATTATATGAGTGGCTTATGGTATTTGCGCATGTAACTTCTTGTCAATTCTTAGTTTGACTATAATTTCAATGATTATATATAGCAAAAAATGAAAAAATTATAAACCCCAAAAAATGCTAATACTAACAACAATTAAGTTTTAGTTCCAAAACTTTTGGGTCGATTATCGATAGACTAATCAAGATTGGCCATCTATGTTTTTTTATTTTTTAATGTCATTCTATATCACGTTCAAATTATATTACATGTTCTCTTACTTAACTGATATGTCTTTTTTTTTTTTTTTCCCTTAACTTGAATAAATTCAGTCTTAGCTTTTTTATTAGTGTATTGGTCTTTCTTTTAAGCACATGGCCAAACTATTCAAACACTCTCACTTATTTTTTCATTAATAAGACCATCTTAATTTTAAAAAATAATTATAAAAAAACACATAAAAGATGTAAAAAAAAAAAAATCTTCTTTGTTAAAAAATAATAATAATAATATTAATGCCTGGGATACTTATCAAACCAATTCTGTCAGTGTACAAAAACAATTCTGTCATATTAGAATGAGATTATTTTTATTGACTTATTTGGTTAAAAAAATATAAAAATACAACTTTATAAGAAGAAGAAGAAAAAAAATGTGAACCTTTAAAAGGTTATATATGACTTAAAAATAGATAAGGGTTATGCATAAGCTAATGGTGCAAATAAGTTAAGATTTTAAACTAAAACGAATACTCTTAAGTCTTAATCTAATCTAATTCTGTTAATACCAACCAATTTAATTTGTAAAAGCTTTAAAATCGTTTAAAGTAGTACCAATTAATAGGGTTTTTGAACGTTGTACACAAAATTTAGAAATTTCAATCCGGAAATTGGACCATGGAAAAATCTAATCCAATTTTGGTAAAAGATTTATTAGAAATTAACTTGTCAGCGAGTATGACTTTTTAGTCCATGGGCTTGGAGATTTGAAGTCAGGCAATTTTGTGAAGGGAAGTATACCCAAGAGCATTCGCATTAGTTTGTTTAAATTTTTTTATCTATTTTAAAATAAGAACTTATTTTTTTATATTTTACATAGCAACTTTTTCAAAACACCCACATTGAATTGTCTGTTTTACACACTATTCTATTTAAATAATAATTTTTCTTTAATATTTTATCATTATTTTATCTTTTTATTTTTGTCCTTATCTCTCTATCTTTTTTATCTTCTCTCTATCTCTTTAATCTCTCAAACTCAGGTTCTTTCTCTCTTTCTCTAACGAATTTCCTTCCTTATCACAAGCTTGATCTCCTCCACAAGCACTGATCCACCGATCCAATTTTGTCGACCCAAAAACACTAATCTCCACCATCAATCCACTTTTGACCTATAAACGACATCTCCACCGTCAATCCATAAGCCATTAGCATTGATCAATCGATCCACAAGCCACCATCATTGATTTGTATGTGTTGGTTTGTCAAGTTCACAATAATCTATCTGTAGGTTTGTCCGTGTGGGTGTGTGTTGTGTGTCTCGGTGTTGGTTTGTCCTTGTGGGTTTGTTTGTGTTTCTTTGTGTTGGCTTGTCCTTGGGAGAGAAGAGAAGAAGTCTATGTTCATTTCAGAGGGAGAAGAGAGAGAAACAAATTAGCAAAATTGGGAAATTAATAAAATAATAGAATACAAAGTTATAGTAACTGTATATATGTACAAGGTTATACAGAGTCTGATGAGTGTGTTTCTTATGCTATATTATATAAATTTTTGCACTTTTTGTATTTTTAGACCCACAAATGCAATGGCTCTAAGGTAGATTCACCAACAGGACATTAAAAAACTTCCCATATTACCCAATAATTACTTCATATAAGTTCAGACAACATAGAAATTGTAGAAAAATACAAGTGAACATAATATTTTAAATCCTATAGTTTAAGAGTGTAACAAATTAAACTCCATAGTCTCAAAAGTAACATACTAAATAATGAGGTTTTAAAATATAATCAATTTAAACCTCAACTTATTAAATTTAATGCCATTGTATTTGAGATTTGATATAAGTTAAGGGTCTAATTTGCTACTTTTTGAAATTTCAAGATTCAATATGATACTTTTGAAAAATAGGATTCAATTTTTATTTTTATTTTGAAGCAATAAGTTTTAGTTTGTTAATTTTTGAAAAGTTAGGTTTAATTTATTCTTTTTTAAGATATAATTAATTTGCTACCCACCTAAACTATAATGTTTAAAATGTGATTTTCCAAAATTATAATGTCATTTAGTAGTGCAAAACAGTGAGTACATATAGATTGGGATCCACCATAGTTGTTAGAGTAACCCCATCTTGTTAAAATTCTAACAGTTCACGGCTAATGAATGATTAAGATTTTATGACATATTCAACGTCTTAATGTAGAGCAAGACTTAGGTACAATTCTTTAGATATTGTATCTTAGATATTTGTGTTGGTCCTTTTTGGACGGTGTCCAAGCCCAAGTAAAAATAAGGACACTGGGCCTTTTAGCTGTTGTTTTAAGGGACTAGGCTTAGTCCACCACAGCTAAATAGGCTGATTACAAACCAAGTGGTACACAGAACAGGAATCTTACAACACATACATGCTAGCAAACAAGAAATATATATATTGAACAACAAGAAACAATAAAGGAGCAATTTGGTAAAGAAAGACACAAAGTAAACGCTAGGGGTCCTTAAGATACTATCTATATTTCATTAATTTTTCAATTATGTAATACATCATGCTCACTAGGTCGTATCACAAGGTCCAAATAAGTTCAAAAATTACAGACTTAGATGACTCTTCAGGCCTCTACGACTTGCAAAGTTTGAATTCCTTTAAATCTAAATGTGTTCTCTAGTGGCATTCGAGGATACCGGGCAGTATTTCCCTTTTTTTCTTACTTTCTTTGAATTCTAACAGAGCTTTCTCAATGATTCTACTCTAATTCACTGTTACTAAATGATCCCTCACTGTTGGCTGCTTCCCCCTTTTATAGTGTCACTCTAGGGTTTCCGGAGTACCACTGATTCCCACCTTTTGCATCCCTAGGTACCAGACCAATGTTGTGCCAGCAACATTGATGGCTAGCCCCTTCCTTATTTCTCATAATTTTCTTCTTTTGGTGTTTCTTCCTCAAAAGTCTCCTACTACCTTTCTGTCCCAGTATGTCATGAAGAGCTGACCTTGGGTTTTCTCCTTTCAAGGCTTCTAGTTCCCACCTTTTTTTTCAGACTTAGCTTTTGGTTGCTTTTCCCCTTGTCATTTTTCCCAAGTGAGCTGATTCTTTCCTGCCAGATTGAAAGTTTTCTGGCCACTTCCCTTCATGGTTCTTCTTTCTAGGTTCCCCGAGATACCAGCCCTTTATTCATGAATTGTTAGTTCTTTAAGTTTTCTGATTTCTTTCTGCATCATTGGGTGACTGATAGAGACATATCTTTTCTCGTTCCTTGTGTTTCTTGGCATTCCCTTTGAACTGTCTTAATCTAACTCTAGCTTTGCTGCATGTCCCAAGGATCCCAAACTCTCGACAGTCCCTAGGTATCCTGACCTAGTTCTCACCACTAGGCTCCTTAGCGATTTTCTGACCTTGATGGGCTGGGCTTTTCTTCTTCCCTTTGTTTCATGGGTTCTAAAACTCATCCATTCGTGGGTTTGGATTCCTCTTTAAAATCTTAATGGATTTTTGGGCCTATCATCCTTTTCCTTTATTGCGGGCTCAAGTTTTTTTTATAGAGTTCAATCTTCTATGCCATTTTGGGCCTTGATGCAACTTCGTGACTTTTTAGACCTTAACAATATTATAATGAAATTCAAGTATGTATCTTATTGATTAATGCCGTTTAACTATATAATAAGATTAAAATCCATTGTATCCACTCCATAATTAATGCTCATTATCATTAAGCTAATATATTAATCAGTTTTTTATATAACAAGATCTTTAATTTTAGGTGTATATGTGTGTAAAATTTCCTGTTAAAAACTTAAGGTCCAGTTTTTCCTTTTTACTTTACAAAAATTTTTTTACTCATAAAATAACTATCAAATCAAAATTCAAAAGTGATCAATGGGAACAGAAACTAAAATATTGCTAATACAAACCAAAATAATGCTAGTAGTAAATGATTATTCATTAATTATACATGATTATTACTTCTATAATATCTTAGGCTCGATTCCAAGGTGTCTACTCTCCAATGCACTGAATCCATAAAAAATGACCCATATCACCATCGTTATTTCGGGACCAAAGCTTTTGCCCTTACTAAAATTTTAAAGAACCAGAATTGTACAGTGTACAAACGGTAGGCGTAATAATAAGTGTGGTACTAAAACCAAAAACAATTGCAGCTGTAAAATACACGCAAAGTAGAACAACAGAAAAGGACAAAAACAGAGACACAGACAGAAAACCAAAAGGACTTCTGCTTACGTCGTATCCCATCATCGTGCCTGACAAATCATCATTCCACCAAAACTTAATGGCTGACGTGTCTGTTCGAGACCCCAGAGGGGGGACCACAATCATCTACGGTGGTCCCCACTACAGTCGAGCCCCTCAACCAATTACACAAATAAGGAAAAAAAAAAAAAAGAAAAGGCGTCTGAAGTGTTCGGCTAATTGCCCCCTCTATCACCGACATTGGTCTCTCAAAATTACCGCCGTTCGATTCACACGTCAATCAATGTCAGGTGACTGCCACGTGGACGTCCCTAATTGGAAAGATCAACTCTCTCGATTCCCCCGCACCAAATGTACTGGCCCACAGGTTTTGTGCCTGATAGCTACCCCCAATGACCAGGGGTAGGGGAATTCTCTGTGACGCGCTCTCATATACAATACAAGTCCACCACTTATTTTTTTTTTTTTTAAATCATAGATGAATATCCGATGTAGGAGTCTTTGTACGGCATCTTCAATGTTTTCAAGAGAATGATATTGATACCTACTAGTCTAGCAACAAAAAAGAAGAAGAAGAAGAAGATAATGATACCTACTACCTAGAATAAAGCTATTGTGTTAATTTGACATGATTTACTACTGAATTTTGACAAAAATATTGCTATAATGTATGAACAAACTATTGCATATTTAAAATCAACTTGCATATTTAAAATCAACTTGTGAATCTAAATTATAACTTTGTGTCATATTTAATTGTGTGTATTCCCTTCTCGTGGGATCAATCATGGTATTTAAATTACACTTTGATGACTATATGTCTACTTATTGTGGGATTAATTATTGTTAAATTTTTTTATTGTCACACAAAATAATTTGTTGAATAATTTACCAAGTGGTAAAGACAACACTCAAAAGAATAAAAAAATAAACAAGTTAGACTTGACCTGACCTATTTTTCACGTCATATCAGTTATCTAATTAAAAACAAATAAAGATATAATATAAAATTGAGGTTGTCAATTCTTACTCAATATGAATTTTAACACTGTTGGACCCTTGTTCTAACATTTTCTCTTCTCATTAAGTGATTGTTTACTTGTCATTTGATGCTTCATCATGGAAGAGATACAATTTAATATTGAAAATAATTTGTATGATCTCTTTCCCATGAGAATATATCAATATATTAAAAGATGAGATGTAAAGCTTGAAAGGTAAATGTAGTCTTGAATTCATCCCAAGTCTCTCAATCTGCCCCTGATTTAAAAAAAAATAATAATAAAATGAATATTTCAAGAATATTATATAATTAACTTGACTAATGTTCCTATCAAAAAAAAAATTGTCTAATGTTGATCAATGGGCGCTCCAACAAAGTATTTCGCAATTCTTTTTTTTGGGGGGGGGGGGGGGGGCAGGGAGGGGGGATTCTTTACTTTTCAAGAGCTTAATGCCAACTACACAGCAAAACTATGAGTTGAACTTCACATTTTACATACTCAAATGCATTATCAATCTATAGAACTGGAATAAATCATAGGATTAACTTAGGTTTTTGTCCCAATTTTCAATCAAGTTGTGTCATTTTCAAAGTAGGATTTGCTCATAAATGGCAAACTCCTTTAAAAATCGATTTATTTAGCAATACAAACTTGTACATGATTTTGTTTATAATTTTTTTTTTCACCACTTTTAATGTAACTTATTGTTATTAAAGTATAATAGTGGTGATAGCATTAATCATATATTTATATGAATAAGATGTTATCATCTTAATAAGCCCGGACACAATTATTGTGAAAAACTATGTCCCTAAGTTTGTTTTTTAATGGATTAATTTAAATCTATGCAATCCCTCAACTCAATCGCAAGGGATACACATCAAAATGATCCTACATGTGTAGAGTTGCATGTAGAAATGCAATTTATTTATTTATTTATTAAATTACACATTTACACACCACTGAGGTGAGAAAGGATTAAAAAAGCATATCATAGGTTATAGAATACTAAGTAAGTGAGTTGGAGAGAGTGATAGCAGAGAATACTGGCTCGAGCAAACAGGTAATGTTGTATGACAGAGAGTAGACATTCTCTGATGACAGTTTTGCCGAGGACGGAAAATGATTGTCGAAAGTGTAGTGTAGGGTAAGGTCTGGGTATTGTTTGTTTCCGAGGTGGGGACCACGTGCTATTGGAATGGACCTGTGGGCTGTGGGTGGACCTGCCTGCAGAGGAGACCACCATCTCGAATACACCACTTTCATGATTAGATCATTAGTGTTTTTTTTTTTTACTCTAATTTGCTTTTGCTAATTAATGCTCCTGGGCCTTTTCGGCCTTTTGGTGTAAATGTTAATTTACTTAGCCTGCGTTTGTTTGGCCCGAAAATACTTTTAGGAAATTATTTTATACTTTTGTGTGTATTTGTCAGCTATAGAAAATACAGTCAAACGAAAAATATGATACACATTAATTGAGAAATAACCCTATTTGACTGAAAAATCGTTTACACTCTTATTTTACCTTTAATAAATTTGTGAAAAACACACCTGAAGAGAGAGTGAGAGAGCAAAAAGCACACTCCACCTGAAGTGATTCCTAAACACATCTTCTCCGGTCAAATCGTTATCCTTGTCCCTTCACGCAGACTCACACACCCGAAAACAGAGAGAGAGAGTTATAAAGGAAAGTGAAGAAGACAACCCAACCTTCGCCAGTCTGATCGCGCCGCAGGTTTATGCCTCAGCCACATCGGACCGTCATCGTCTTCACCATAGATCTACACCGTCGGTCAAGGAAGCTTTCTCTTCTCTCTTCCTCTCTCTTTCCCTCTGACCAAACAAAGCCAAGAAGCTATCAGACCCACCCACGATCTCTGATCTAAAAACCAATCTCATCGTCGTTGCCGTCGCCGTCGCCGTCGTCGTCACCTCCTTCAAACCCACCCATCGATCTTGCTGCTATTAGACCCACCTGCCGATCTCATTGCTACCAGACCCACCCTCCCATCTCGACTCCTTCAGACCCACCCACCGATTGGTGGTCCTTTATCTCTCTCTTTCTCTCAATCTATCTCTCCTTTTTCCTCTCCCTCTCTCACGATTGGTGCTTATTTTTGAGAAAGACTGAATATTTTTTGCTAAGTTTTATTGTTGATTTGGTTTATATATTCAAATTTCCTATTATAATATTTGTTTGGAAGTTGAGAGAATGTGAGAGAATGTGTTTTCTAGAGGATTTTCAGAGATACAACTAAACACCTTAAAATATTTTCTAAAAAGTTTTTTGTGATGTGACCAAACACTTGAAATCATTTCCATTTTTGAAAAATATTTTCACCTTTTACACTTTGAAATCATTTTACATTGAGCCAAACGCAGCCTTACTAATCCCCCTAAAACATTGAAATAACATTGACTCATTTAAAAAGTCATTTAACCAACTCTTGTTTAAGAGGTATTGTCTGTAATATAATTTCCTTTATTTTCTCTTAAACGTTACTATTATTTTTAATACAGTTTATGGTGTGTTTTAATGTTAGAACTTAAAACTTTTCGGTGATCTCTTAAAAAATGTCATTTAATTACTTTTTAAATTAATGCTTCATAATCTTATAAAAAATGCTTCATAAGAATTTTAAGTTGACTATATAATTAGTTTATATCTTTTAATATTCAATATTCAAGTTTCAAGGTAAAAGAAAATTACGTGGAATATATCCTTTACTAATGCATATTTTAAAAGAAAATGGTTGTTAAAAGTCTTATAATTCAACTGCTTAGAACTTTTGGGTTTTTTTCTAACCAATCCAAAGTTCAAATTGTATCCCCTATTGTAACAATTGAAATATAAATAGATAAATAAAAATAGAGTTTAAGATCTAGATTTTATTTTCTAATTATTTAGAGTCGAAATTCGATCATGCCACCCCCCCCCCCCCCCAAAAAAAACCCTATTGTCACTATCACCATCGGTTGTCAATATTCAACCACTTTTGCGTATTGTTTTTCTTTAAACATGGCACCTTTCCTCTCTCTCTGTCTCTCTCTTTTTTTTTTTCCATGTAAATTTTCATTTTAGGATTCGTTTACCTTTCAAGCCTCCTAAGTTAGGGATGACAATAGGGCGGGGCGGGCCGAAGGATGGGGTCTTCATCTCTGCCCTGCATGGTTTTGTCTTGCCCCATCCCTGCCCCGCCCTGCATGACAGGAAAAACTTTCTCACCTTAACCCCACCCCCTTGGGGCCTTGCGAAGCCCCCACCCCGCCCAGCCCCGCCCCGCCCCGCCCCGCCCCACCCCATCCCATCCATTTTCTGTTAATTTGCCCTACAACTAGTATAATTTTGTTTAATGAAACCTATTTCATTAATAAAAATATACTTGAAATTACAACTAAATTAATCTCATCAAATCAAATCAATTTTTAGAAAAAATTGAATAATATATCCAAGTGTTTAACATGACAATCAAGAAAAAAAATCTCTTAGTATAACACATAACACAATAAAGGCAAAGAACCACATTAGGTAGAATAAAATAAACTAATATTGATATGTTTGTTTAAATAATAGGGTTTTAAGGTATATAAAATTTACAATTATAACTTTTAGCAATGCGAGGCGAGGCAAGGCGGGGCGGGACGGGGATGGGGAGGGGTGGGGTGGATCTAAAACGTCTAAACCCATCCCCTCCCCGCCCCGTGGTGTGGGGCTAAAATTTTACCCCATCCCCGCCCCACCACCTTTGTAGGGTGGGAAAACTCACACGGGGCGAAGCGGGGAGGGGCAGGTTAAGCAGAGCGGGGCGGGTTAAGCAAAGCAGGGCAAAATTGCCATCCCTATCCTGAGTCACACAATTTGGACCATCATTTATTTATTTGATCTCAAATTATGCTAAATTCACCAACTAGATCACATGTTTCATCATGACACTATTCTCTACTAATATTCCTCAAGCCACCAATGTAGTCGTCCTCTGGCCATAGTAACCACTCTTTGGTCATCAGTGCAGTCATTCTTAGGCCCTTGCAACTATCTTCTGACAAGCATTTGTCGTATAGCTATTGTCATCATTTTGCTTGATTCATTCTACATTGTGCCTGACCCATTTTACGTCTAATCCGGTCACATATGATAATCTTTAAGGCATCTTCACAAACCTGCATTCCAAACTCAAGTTTTCTTCAATATTCCACCTAGAGTTTGAAGGGGGGTATAAAAGATATCAAGACCTAATCCTAGTCATGCCCTAGTCTAATCCTACTAGGTCTTTCCTCCTACAAATACCTTGTTATAGATTCATAATAATACATAATGCTAAATTGTGTCTAGTTATCGAGGAGCTTCTTCTTTGTATGCAAATCATTAGGTTGAATCATGTAAATTCCGCCTCTTTCTTTCTCTCTGTATCTTTTATTTTCTTCCTTTTATTCTAACACTCCTAATGTGGTTCTAGATTAAGACTAAAAAACATAGAGCACAATTTTTTTAAAAAGTGTACATGCAAGTTAGATTTGAGCTTATATGAGAGAGTAAATAAGTTATCTAATAGTATATCTCAATGAGAAAGCTTATGAGTGACAAAAATGCAAGTTTTGACATCACAAAGTCTAGAGAAGAAGAAAGTGATTGCAAGACTGTAAAGTTGACATAAGATGTACGTCGAAAACCCTAAGAAAGGAATGAAAAACCATAGTTGGAGTAAGAAAGAATCATTCTTGCTCTGTTCAGCTTTGTATTGTATGGAAAAGAGGTCACCCTTGTACAATGAAGATGTTCTTCCTTAAAAGAGAGACATTGTTTTCTACCTTACTAACTTTCTACTCTCTTCTCAAAAGATCTACTGGAGTTCTTACCCTAAAATTTCAGCTGCATGTTCCTCATATAATTTGAGAAATATGGCTAAGTACAAAGACAGGTGTCAAGTCAATATTTTCCTATTTTGGACCTTCCTACAGCTGGGGTACTATTTGGTGACTGGAGGAGAGAGAATACGCTAACATCAGCATGCGAGTAGGTAACTTTGCCACTGCCTGAGGACCAACTTTGGGGTAATGAGAGGGACATTAGAAGTATTATAGGTGATACACGTGTCCTTGAAGTGGTCTAACATGCACTCAGCCAATAAGGGGTATTTCTATATTTGCTGACCTTATAAGGTCACTATCTCTCTTTTGTGAGTGCTTGAGTACTATTTCATATGCATATCTTACTTTCTTCCCAAGGTAATTATGCCTTTGGCACGGGTTAAGGATAGAACATTGTAGCCAACGTTTCCCCTTCCTTTGCTCACAGCCACTCCATGTGTAAGGTCCAGATCCAACCACATAGACATTCTCCTAAGCCTTCCTTGGTGTACAGTACAAAAAGTTAAAGCTAATTTATGAAAACAAATCACTATTTTCTTTGAGCTATAGGAAGATTACATTATTTTTTTGTTATATTTAGCTTGAACCCTCAAAAAAAATTTCGACTTTGTTGCTGTGTTGCTTTACACCATGAAGGTAGATATTAGGGCTGTCCAAGGACCCGCAACACTCGACCCACCTGCAGAACCCAACCAGACCCGACCCGTCGTCGACCGAACCGATTGCTTCGACGGTCGGCAACGGGTTTTATTCTCCAAAAATCGAGATCATCGGTTCGGGCATCGGATCTCTACCTCTCAAATTCGAGAAACTCGAACCGACCGACCCAGTTGAATTTTCTGGTGAATCTGGGATTTTTTCGGGAAGATTAAGCTAAATCCGATGAGATTTCGCTAGATCTAGCCGAGATCTTGCCTAAAATGGTCGAGATCTTGCTAGATCTGGAGAAATCGCGCCAGATTTAAGCCGTTTTGCATTTTTTCTCGCCAGATTTTTGCCGTTTTTCATTTTTTCTCTCCTAATTTTCGCCCTTTTTTTATCTTTTCTCGTCGGATTATTTTTGCTTCCCAGATCATCAGCCTTGACCCGCTCCGCCCAACATCCGTCGAAGCTCCGACCGGTCCAATCCGATTCTCCTCCCGGTAGGCGGCGGGTTCTTGATGGCTTCACCCGATCAGTTCAGGTCGAATGCGGGTTGAGCCCAAACCCGATCCGACCCGAATCGTGGATAGCCCTAGTAGATATCATGATTTTTAGGCAACAAGATGACAATTGTGCATATTTAGCCGAGTCCAAATCTTCTGTACCATTTTTTATGTATTATTTTATACTAATATGTAACTCATGCTACCGCACGAGAATGGATATAATTTAATAAAAAAATAAAAATTAATATATTGCATTTTATTATTTAAGTGATACTGTTGGTTTTATTTTTTATATTTTTATTTATTAATCACGAGTTTAGTCATATTTAAAAGACTTAGTTTATTCATGTTTAATAAAACTTAGTATTATGTAATTTTTTAACAAATATTTTTATCACACAAAATTTTAATGAAAGAATGCTACATAGACATATATATTTAAGGTTGATTCATACACGGTACATATAACTATGATCAAGTTGCTTTATCACAAACCATTTTTAACAAAATATTTTAATAAATTAAATGTGAATCTCATAACAATATATAGCAATAGGATAACGTGAATCTCATAAAAAAAATCAATTAAAAATCACTAAAATTATGAGCATAAAACGTAAAAACAAAAAAAAATAGGATAAGTATTAATTTCTTAAAAGAAAACTTACAGTGAGTTGAGAAAATTACTTAAATAATATTTGATATTTGAAGAATAATGGGATTACAACTTCCTTTTTGAAATTGGGTAGAGACTTGTGCTGATAACGTGTTATGAAAAAGAAAAGAAATATGCAACATCAATGATAGGAAAAAAAAACAATTTTATAATTAAATAATAAAAATTATTGACAAAAAGAAAAGAAAGTATAGGCAGATGAAAGACAATAAACATACAACATCAATCATAGAAAAACCACAAAATTATAACATTTAATGATAAAAAATTTACACAAAAAGGAACGATAATATAGGTAGATGAAGGAAAGCAGTAATCAAACCTTTGAAATGATTGGAATTGGTTTTGCAGAGCATAAACCAGAACCATGAAAATTGTAAAGACAAGTATAATTAGAATATCTGGAGAACCTCTTTTTATATAAGATACAAAAATACCCAAATACATGTATCATTGATACCAAGAGATTATTTTGAAATTCCATGTGGAAAAGGGAGGTGAATCTGAAAATACGTGTGTGTGAAAAAGGAAGGTGAACATGAAAATATGTGGGTGTGGAAAAGGGAGATGAATCTGAAAATACACGGGTGTGAAAAAAAAAGAAGCACATTGGAATTACAAATTAGACTCTAATTTCATATTTACATTAACATGTGTCACAATAATAGATTAGAATTCTAATTTAGAATTCCAATTGAAGTTTCTCTCTACTTTACCTATTATATATATAGATTCCACTGATCACTACTTGTTATCTTTTCATTTTTCTTTCCTTATAGGATAACTAATATTTAAAATGAAAATCAATCATATACATGGTAAGTAACGATTGATGAAACATAAAGTAATACATAAAAAATAGTACAGAAGATTTGGACTCCATTTAGCCTGAGTCCAAATCTTCTGTCACACTCTTCCTGCTCCACTATATACTCCACAAATAAAAATATTTCACATGTCCATCTAATTTATTAAATGTTAAATTTATGTCTTCTATTATTTCAATTACCTAAATATGATAGGTTATTTATTTATTTATTTTAGGAAATTGAAATAATAGAAGGCATAAATTTAGTATTTAATAAATTAGATAGACATATGACATGGTTTTATTTGTGGAGTATATAGTGGAGCCAAAAGAGTAAGACAGGAGATTTGGACTCATTTAGCCTAGCTTATAATTAGTTTAAAAATCCATTAAACAAAGTTCAAGGATTTTGGCAAGTGCTTCATAATTATTAATAAAGTTCATTGTTTTTCCACTTTATTTTTTGAAGTTTCCCATATATATGTTTGGACTTTGGAAAGAATTGGAAATTCCAAGCTTCCATTTAAATTTCAATGTTTGAGGAAAAAAAAAAAAGATACTCAGTGTTGTCGAGTCGTCCCACATTGGTAAAAAGTGATATTGAGAAGGGGTTTATCACTTGCTCCGCGACACAAACTGCCGCATGCAGTTTTGGTGTTGACGTGTGAGTATATTCCCTTATCTCATCTCTCTTCCCCTATATATATATGTGTGTATGTGTGTGTGTGTGTTTCTCAAAAAAAAAAAAAAAAAAAAAAAAAAGATACTCAGTTGTTGAGTCGTCCCACATCGGTAAGGTGTGATTTTGAGAATGGGTTTATCATGTGCTCCACGACAATAATTGCCGCATGTAGTTTTGGTGTTGGCATGTGAGTGTGTTTCTTTATGTTATCCCCCTTTCCTTATATATATATATATATATGTTTGTGTGTGTGTGTGTGGGTTTCTCAAAAAAAAAAAAAAAAAATTCCATTGTTTGAGTATTTTTTTATTAAAAAAACAAATAATAATAATAATAATATTAATATTAATAATAAAGAGCAGTAATAATTTGGTAGCAAAGGCAAATTGTTATAATGTTAATGTTTGTATTGTAAATGTGGTGTCGGTGATAACAACGCTAGTAAGTGGTGAGGGTGGTGTCCTGGACACAAACTGCCGCATACAATTTTGGTGTTGACGTGTGAGTATATTACCTTATCTCATCTCCCTTCTCCTATGTGTGTGTGTGTGTGTGTGTGTGTGTGTGTGTGTTTCTTAAAAAAAAAAAAAAAGATACTCAGTTGTTGAGTCGTCCTACATCTGTAAGGTGTGATATTGAGAATGAGTTTATCATGTGCTCCACGACACTAATTGCCGTATACAGTTTTAGTGTTGGCGTGTGAGTGTGTTTCATTATGTCATCCCTTTTCTTTATATATATATGTGTGTGTGTGGGTTTCTCAAAAAAAAAATTCCATTGTTTGAATGAGTATTTTTTTATTAAAAAAACAAATAATAATAATAATAATAATAATAATAATAATAAAGAGCAGTAATAATTTGGTAGAAAAGGCAAATTGTTATAATGTTAATGTTTGTATTGTAAATGTGGTGTTGGTGATAACAACGGTAGTAAGTGGTGAGGGTGGTGGTGATGTTGACTACAATGGTAGAGATGGTTCTCCTGATGACGTGCAGTGGGCATGGTGATAGTGACAATACTGATGGTGGCAATAATAAAGTGTAATGATAAATTATATGAAAATGGTAATTTGATACATATAGAATTACTAACTTGAATTTAGGATTTCGAAAATTGAAAATGCCAAGTTCAAAATTACATGCAATTTTGTCAATAGTTTAAGACTTCTCAAATTACAAAATTGAGTGAAACCACATTTTAAACTTCCTTATTTAAATACTGAATAAGTGTTTTTCAACTCAATTTTTATACTGCTTATTGGATTAGACAAATTTGCATTGTAAGTGATGCCTAATTCCTAAAGGTAATATTATAATAAAAAAACAAATGAGAAAGTTGTCCACCTCCATATTCATTTCTTTCATTATTATATCTTGCACAAACTCTTTTTTTTTGTTGACAAACGAAAATATTCAGGCTTCTTTGAGTATTTAATTATTCTCTAAGGTGTTGCAGTCTCTCCATCCCATCCACACCAACTTATTATAGGGAAAGATCAAACAAGAATGGTCTCAAGATGTAAGCAAGAAGTTTTAAACTCAAAACCTTATGGATATCAAGAGACCTTAGAAAAATACTATTTGTGATTTTTGCATTAACTAAATATTATTTAGATTCACCAAAGAGAGATACATTTAGTCAAATTAAATCGTGGAGACCAGACCAGATGGTTATTATTTTGGGCAAAAATAGTGTCTAGTCCCTGCTATAAATGAATCTTTACCATCAACATTATAGGCTTTTCCGGTTGTTGGAGTGAGGTTGTATCAATATATAATCAAGATGTTGTAATCATATTGCATACTTCCAACCAAAGATAGAAAATCATATTGCAATTTTTGGTTCCTCAACTGCTAGTTACCAAAATTTCGCATGCAATATTCACTTGGAACTAACAAACAAAGCCATAATATACCAATCCTCTGAGTTCATTTCTGTGTGGAACTTATACAGACCTTCAAATCAACAATCTTCTTTAGGATTTGAAAGGCTAAAACCTGCCTCGCATAGCATAGAATTCTCCTATGAGGTAACATGGTAAAGATCCGTGAGATTAGCATTTATGCTACACTTTTGTTGGACAGTAGAAAGCTTATGTGGCAGCTCAATTACATTGTCAGCTTTCGCTTCCAATAAAGGTGTGAGATTCCTTGCAAGATTTGCTTTTTACAAGAGAAGTCCAAGACATAATTCTAGCTAGTAGCCGAAACCGATTTGCTTTTCCTTGGACCGAATGATATGGAGAGGGTCTAATATAGAGGTTGAAATAAAGCTAAGGATCCTTTTGTTTCAAACGGATCTAAGTGTTCGGTTACGTATTTAAAAATATTTTTATAATATAGAGGTTGAAGTAAAGTTAAGACTCTGTTTGTTTCGACGGATTAGGTGTTTCGTTACGTCCTTAAAAATATTTTTAAAATTACTTTTAATTATTTGGTTTCATTTTGAAAATTCTATGAATATATATATATATATATATATATATATTACTGTTTTCTCATTTGTAAGGTGCCAAGAAAACAGTGTAAAAAAAATAGAGAGTAGTTTAGGTAATAAAAAAAAAAATTGTACACGATCAGCAACTGGCGGAGGCTACTGATAACTAGAGAACGATGGCATTGGTGAGGGGTGATGGCATAGTTGGGCTGTTGACGGTGGGACTAAACTCTAAAGTGGAGGTGGAGGTTGGGCTAATAAGTTTTGGGTGAGACATAAAATGTTATGACCAAAAATAAAATAGTAAAACATATTACATCCAAAGTGTTTCTATTTTACAATCAATTGGAAATTATTTTTAGGTTAACTAGCAATTTCATTAAACACCCACAAGTGTAAAAAATATATTTCAGAAATTTAATTTCGATTGAAACAAACAAGGCCTAAGTCATTCAAGAAAATTAATTTGCAAATGCCAATGAAACCTTTTTACTAACGTAATTAATAATTACAATCATATTTATATGCAGTGATCTACATTTTAAATGGATGATTTTACAATTAATTAAAAAGTTATACATGAAGTTTACAATGACCATGTACATTTACTCAACATTTGTAAGATAAAAACCAATGAAGCACAGACAATCCAAAATCTTCAACGTGTCCAAGTTGGCCATAGTTGTGAACACATTGAGAATACTCCTATATGTATATCAATGTATAGGGGGATATATAATATTTTTGACAAAATTTAGCTACAAAATTAATTGTAGCTAAAGGTTACATTCTTACTTAATAAAATAAACAATACTACATATTTTGAAAATCTAACCGTTAAATTGTATGTTCTTTACGCTCTTAGTACACACATCAAATTTTGTGTCAATCGGATATTATTTACTATATGATCTATAAATTTATATTTTATGCATAATTTTAAATTATAAAAACTTACAATTTAGACAATTTATTGATGACATAGCTATTAATTTTTAATTTTCTAGAATTTTTGCAAACATAGAGGATATAAGAAGAAGGTGCAATCTAATGGTAGATTTGTCAAAATTCATCTCTAATAAAAAGATATTAAGATTATAGCCTAAAACTACAACCAATTTTGTATCTACACTTTATCCTAATTTTTTTATCTGAAAATTTTCCTTGATTTTAAATATGTTTTAAAATATTTTGATATTTTTTATTTATCTTGAAAATTTAAAATAAACATAAAGTATGTCTAAAATAATATAAAACACACACATATATATCCCTACCATATATTAAATTTTTAAGAATTGGCATGTTATTGTGATTGTATCCATGCTTCCTAGATTCCAATAATAATAGACCAAGAAAAAGCACTTAAATAAGAGTAAATGTATAATTGACTTTATTTTACTCGTATAAGACGCGTTGCTTATGCTTGGGTTGCAGCTTGCAAGAAAGCTTTCTCCTGGTATGAAAAGAGAAAAAGGGATGACTTTGCTGAATTATTATTTTTATTGTTATTATATATCTACGACTACATTATTATTATTATTATTCCCGAGGTGCAAAAAGAGAAGTAAAAATTTCCTTTATGATATTGATCAATATTCATTCAATAGTCAAAACTTACAAAGTCGAAATACAAACACATGTGCCACTGTTAGTCGAAAGAGAACATATCATTATAGCTCTCATTAATAGTTTCTGTCCGATATCCATTAAATTGGCCCCGTTGCCCCTTTTTTCATGAGGGAAAGCATGTTTTGTGCTAGAGATCAATAAAGCTTATTTTAGGTGCCATTTCAAAATGACACTATAATTAACATGTTGAAGCAAATCTTACTTGTTTCATTCAATCATCATAGAAGTAGGACCTCTCACTCGATTCACATTGTCACCAATTCAACAGTTCGATTCTCATTTAAGCAGGCCTCCCTTTAAAATACAAAAAAGAGTATGAAAAAAGATGACAATGAGCAAGCTAAATCTTTCTCTTGGATTTAATTTCTTCACTTTTAACTTAAAAGAGATGAGAAATAAAGTGTAGGCAAAAGCTTTTGATACGGTTGACTTCATTCTCAACGGGTATGATGAAGCGTGTGTTGCCTCTAGGGGACAAAATTATAAGCTTTTGCTAGCTAAAAAATGAAGGGTTTGTGAACCTAAGGATAATGGGGTATTGTAACTTTGCGTCTGCAATCACTTGTGGGTCTTTCTCTCCCCCTTTCCTCTGACACACCCACAAAACAAAATGGGCTGCTAAGCAGTTTTAAAGCTCCCGAGAGACCTTATAATTTTCAATGTTGACTAACCAATGTACATCTAAATGAATGTGTTTTAAAAGGAACATTTATTGGATAACTTTTAATCATTTTTTTACGTCTGATTTGTTTAAGAAAATTAATCATAAGCTAAAGAAAAAAAAAAGGTGGACCTTGCTGGTTATACGATTTCATTTATGGAGAGTTGGTATTGGCTGAGGAGATAAAGGATTGGAGTTCGTGTTATGTCATGCAAGCTTAGAGTATCAATGTGGAAAATCCAAAAGAGGGAAGTGAATTGAAGTTTGGCATGAGGTACTGTTAGTCAAGATTCTCAGACTTAGGAGGAGATTTTGTGGTTTATATGGGGACCCCATTTGTGTAACTTATTAGCAGTGCATCAACGTTGCTTTTTTTTTTTTGGGTAATAAACAACATTGCTTTGGTTCTATTATGAAGAATAATGGATGTCCCTAAGAGCTTTTAAATTTTTGGACCTTGGATACCCTACACATGAAAGAGAATTGCACATAGATAGATAGCTGGTGAGCTGTATTAGCTAGAGCCTCTGTCAAAGTGAAACAAGCTGTGCAGGTTGGTATAACAAATTACTTGCTAGCTAGAGGTGAGTGATGCATCAATTTTCGGCAATGAAAAGGCATATGAAGAGGTTAATTTTGTTAGGATTATAATTAAAAACCAAAAGTGAGGGCCTCGTCATAGTAATAATAGAATTATTATAGTCGTGT
Source organism: Castanopsis chinensis (assembly GCA_032878915.1). Lineage (NCBI taxonomy): Eukaryota > Viridiplantae > Streptophyta > Magnoliopsida > Fagales > Fagaceae > Castanopsis > Castanopsis chinensis. Next base: position 11,275,397 of record JAVQMG010000129.1, read on the forward strand.
TTCTCAAAAAAAAAAAAAAAAATTATTATTATAGTCATGCTTTTACGTATTGCATGGTGAAATTGCTTTCTCTTTGGTGTCTTTGTTAAAATAAATAGAAGAAAATAAAATGAGTGTTAAGAAAGAAAGTGAAAATAAGAGACTTAAACTTCTGAAATATATGTTACAAGCTACGATAGTCTATGATATTATAAAACTATAATAGTTTATGATATTCTATAAAACCATGACCTACATATATTTATGATAATATCTTAATTTCTTCTAACTCTAAAAACTAAATGATAAGTAGTGTGCAGTTTACTTTATTTTAAGTGTTTTAGCCCACAAGCCCTTCTTGAAGGACTAGGGTAAATCCCAAATGCAAGATTCTATCCGCAAATTAATTATGCATCAACTAGGCCAGAGTTCTAGCGTGCAGTTTGCTTTATTTTAAGTGTTTTAACCCACAAGCCCTTTTTGAAGGACTAGGGTAAATCCCAGATGCAAGATTCTACCCGCAAATTAGTCATGCATCAACTAGGCCAGAGTTCCAAGCTCGAACCTTTTTGTTCACAAAAAGTTTTACCTTTTTGGAAAATTAATTACATTTTTTGATTAATTATCTGAATTAAGTACATATATAATGGTTTGATTTGACTGAGAGGCTGTAAGACTATAATTACATGTATAATAAAAATAGATATTGTGAGATGTTTGTGAATAAAATACATTAAAAAACCCCTCTTTAATGTGGGGTTGTGAGAGGCAAGGTTGTCCACTAAGGTGCAATAACTTGCAAAGTTCTCTTTTAACTATATATGCTCATGTAAAGGTATTAATATTTGGGATTATGTTACTTTCCATTCACTTCTCTTCACTTTGTTTAATATTTACCCCAAATCTTACCACATCATCCACAGGGTAATAACATTAAAAAATAATATATATTTGATAGTTACCACTCATTTCGCAAATCTCTGTCTCAGACAAATAGTCTACAGTAACTTTATACCATTGTGTGATTCTATTTAGTTGATAAGTAGATTAACATATACATTTAGCCAAATATTCCGATACACATGATTGATTAATCTAGCCTGATTGATCAGATGAAGGGTTTCAATTATATATATAGAAGCTCAAGATCAAGTGTTACTTTTTTTAGCAATGTTTATACCATTTAATAACAATTTATATTTTGGATTTAATTTTTAAAAATTATATAATTTGATTCCATTTTGTTTTTTCCTAATTAAACACGCACGGTCACATGCCAAATTTGGTATTAATTGGATATTATTTACTATCTAATCCATTAAATCATGATTATTATTTTGATAAAATTTACAATTATGAAAGATTAGGAAAAATAATGCAATCTAATAGTGAATTTATAAAAAATAAATGTATATATTATGTAACATAACACTTACAGAACTCAAAATGCATGTTATATTATATACATATGTCAATAGGTGTGATGCTAGTAGATGAAATGAGAAAGGTTTTAACTTGTGCCACACATTATATCACACAGGAACCTGACCTGGTTAAGATATTATCAACAATGAGTTTTGCCTTACACACTGAACTCTAATAGAACAGGAGTGGCCTGCAAAACCCTAAGGAGCAATATCAGCGTCATCTTCAATGATAATAGATGATGGATACTGACATATCCAAAGTGAATAAATTAAGGGGTTAATTCAAATTAATAAGAATATCTCTTACTTACGCAAACAAATATATGAATAAATCTCGTTAGGAACAATTGTGGGGGAGGCATTGGCAGAAGGTTGCATCAGAAAATGATCCCTACAAACCCCACACTGCTCAAGTATGGACCATGCATCCACTAACAGCCCATTTCTTTTTCTTTTTTTTTTTAATACTTATAATATTACAGTTCCAAGAATTTTTGGACCCCCCGCCCGGAATATTCTCTGAGCGAAAATCTTGGGTTCCCGGTGACAGTTTTCTCAGCCGCCACCACTTTCTTCCCCATGGTTCTATTATATTACCCACACTTCATTGAAGAGAATGATAAACCTGAATTAGTTATGCTAAGTCTAAAACACAACAATTTTTACCTGTTTTTTTTTTTTGGCATATGTTAATATATGTTGTATTGTGATTATTGCATAATAAAAATAATATATATATATATATATATATTTTATATACAAGATATAATTTCTACTCTAACCTAATTTAAGTGTATATGTGTGTGAAGTTTCCTTTTAGAGACTTGAACTCCGGCTCTTCCCCTCACACCTCACAAACACTTATACTTATGGAGTGACCATCGCACCAAGAGTGTGTGGTAGTAAAAATAGTATTAATGGTGAATTCGGATGAAATTAGTGTTATTCTAATTATAATTGTGAAAATTGTTATGTTTCTAAGGTTACTCAATTAGTTAATAATATTTCTTAGGAAACCTTAAAATTAGTTAAAATTTGCTTAACTAATTAACAAAGTCTATAATCTAGAAACAAAACACAATACTGTATATTGAGAGAGAGAGAGAGAGAGAGAGAGAGAGAGAGAGAGAGAGAGAGAGAGAGAGAGAGAGAGAGAGAGAGAGAGAGAGAGAATATTAGCTCATGTTGTGTGTCATAAGTATAATCTAATGGAAAAAAAAACCATCATCATTGACTTGATTTCTATTTTAAGAACATAATATATATATTGATAGGTTTTAAGAACATAATCTTTAATTTTGTAGGTTTTAAGAACATAATCTTATATATATATATATATATATATATATATAGGTTTTAAGAACACAATCTTTTTTAGATAAGTTTTAAGAACATAATCTTGTGTAAGATTATGCTCTTAATTAATTCTTATAAAAGGTTCGTGTACGTATGCTTTAATTTAATTATGATGTTTTGAAGCTTCCTTATTGCTTGAATTAAAAAAAATTTACTTTAATACCACAAAATCAGATCCCTAATTATCTTGATGATATAGACTGTTGTTAAGTTTTTCGCTTGAGAAAGTATTTCTTACATTGGACATATGCAATATGCTTACTACAATATGGACAAAGTTTGGTTTGAGATATCTTTTCCAACTCATTATATGATAAATTATAAATTTAGAAAAATATTAAGATCATATAAAATTGTATAACTTGTGCCACAACTATTTAAGTAACAGATTGTGAGTAGTGGTGAAAAAATAGTGAATTCATCTGAAAGTGACAGCTAATCACAGTCTAGTACGTAAGATAGTTGTTGCAAAAGTTGTGGTAGTTTATGTGATACTAGAATTACTCATAAAATTATTCATGTATATATTATTTAAACAAGTCACACATGACTCATTAAAAAAATCATGTGATTAAAACTACATATGAATTGTATCTTCAATTGACACATAAAATATTGGAGCAAGATAGCTCCAGATATGTTTGAAGTAAAACTTTTTCCTCATTATATATGAGTCTCACACATATATAACATCAATATGTTGTGGAGATTTTCTACAAACACAATCAAATCTCATAACAGTTTCACAAGTTATCAACCTACCGTACATAAGAATAATATGAAATAAAAATATATATACCCAAAACCATAACAACTCAAAATAAGAGTGTTTTGAAGATGTAGTGAGACTATTGTATTCATAAACTTTCTCTATATTGTGAAAGGCATACTACGGGTCTGTTTTGATATTGCTTATTTGTTGAAAATTGAAAATTCATTGCTGAAAATACTGTACCAAAATAATTTTTAAAGGTGTAAATAATATTGTGGGACCTAGAAATGCATTAATATGCGTGTTTTTGCATTTTTGGTTGGGTTGTGAACAGTGCCGTGAACCAAGCCAAAAATGCAAATGCTGAATAATTGGCTAAAATGTGCAATCCAAACGCATGCTACATATTTTGATGTAGAAGATAATTATTGATTTAGCTTAAGCAATACCCATCCATGCTCTCCAATTTGGGAGGACATGCATTTAATTTGTAAGAGATAAAAAAAAAAAAATGATAATATTTCAAATTTACAGTATCCGTTTCAGGACGATAGCGACTTAAACGACTCCCACCTACTTGTAATGATGTAAACCAAACTCACTTTATATATATATATATATATATATATATATATATATATATATATAATGCAGTTATAAATTGGTTGGTCTCATTTTACCGCCCTCCAAAAAAAAGAGAAGAAGTTAAAATTGGCTGGCCTCAATCATCAATAAAATAAGCAAAATAAGAGAATTTGTTAATAGTAGTTTGAATCTCATCAAAAAAAATTTAATAGTAGTTTGAAAGTGAAGTACCTTATTTTTAGTACACCTCTTCGCAGAAAATAATTGGAGACAGAATAGTGAAGAATTATATTAAAATAAAACAATTTTGCTCTAAATAGAATTATATTCAGATAAATAAATATCTTTTTATATTTTGTTTTCCAGCTCACTTTTTCTCTGTACGTACTTACTTTTTTTTTTCACTTTTTTTTTTTACCTTTTCCGTGATAATGTGTTTACACATAACATTATATCAGAGTCCCCCTATAAAAAAAAAATAATAAATAAATAACATTACATCAGGGTCTGATCAGACTGAGTTAATTTGTCCTCTAAGTCTCACCGCCCATGCCTTTATGTTAATCGGAGTTGCTAACTTGCGCTTAGCCATGTGGACCGCAAGGACCCGTTGGGGCCGAGCCAGGGTTGGTGGCGCAAAATAGAAAGAGCCTTTTTGCATTCAATGTATAGTTTGTAAGGCAGAGTAGTACTAATTATGATTGAAAGAGAGAGATCTGCCAGCGTCACTGCATCACATATTTTGGCACCATAAAAAATTTTGGCCACCTTGGACTCGTGAGAGAGAGCTATTAAAGACAGGGACATGGGAACTTTTCTGTTTTTTTGGGCCATTGATGGTGACCTTCTCGTATGCTTTTGCTTTTCAAATCTCCCTAGATTAGTATTATTGCCTATTTGGCTATGGTTGAGTGAATTATAATTTTCATACCTTTTATATATATTCTACGTACATGATAATTAAATATATATATATATATATAGAGAGAGAGAGAGAGAGAGAGAGAGAGAGATCATCAAGAAAATTATTAAGGTCGGCATGAACAAAATTATTTATATTCAGACTAAAAATAAGAAATATATTAACGTTTACTCTTTAGATTAAGGCATGAAGAATTGCATTAGCTTGTCTCATAGAGTGAGAGAAGGAAAAGCTCTGTAAAAAAATTGCTTAAGAGAGTGTGTATGTCTTTAATCAAATGATGAAAAGAAGATAAGAACATATTATTTCCTCGCAAAGCATTGCTAACTATCTCAAAGTCACCTTCAAAACAAGATTGATTGAATCCCATTTCTTGGACAAACTAGACAGCTCTTCTAGCTACTTAGTAATGCCTTGATGCCACCCTTAATGAGTTCTTCTTTGTAATTGGCATGTGTGTGTGGAATGGAAGGATTACACTCACCTAGTAATTACTTTAGGAGCCGTGGACCCTAAATCAGCCACACAAAAAGAAAAAGAAAAAGAAAAAGAAAAAGAAAAATGAGCTATATAAAGAACTATAAAAATTTGAAACTGTGATTAGTATTAAATAGATGTGGTTGACACTTTTTCTGATCATTACGTAAATGTTTCCATTTTCTAAGGAACTTGTAATCTTATAAATAATGGAATTTGTCTATTCAAATTATATGCTATTAGAGATACAATATTAGCATCAAGTTTTAGTTTTTGTAAGAGCACCATTAAGAAGGATCTATGATCACACACATAGATATCTAATATAAGTTATAAAAAATACTATATGACGAACGGCGTGACTTAAGAGACTCAATAGCATGCAGAAGTCATTGTTTAAGATGCCAGTGATTAGGTGCTAAGGTTATTTAATAATTTTGTGGTTTTTTCCTATTATGTTTAGGTGGTTGGTGTTTGAAAAGCTTAAATATCATAAAGTGCTTAAGATAAGATTTAATTAATTAGAGATAGGATTCACGGATAAAAAAGCCAACACTTTCCTACTGCCTTATCAAAGAGAATTTTATAGTATTCAATGCAAAAATATAAAGTGCGTATTTAGTGAAAAATATTACTCCATTGAAGTAGTGTCCAAGTATTATTACCATCATACCATGTTTAAAAAATATTTATACAAATGATTGTTTCTCAAATTTTCGGAAAAAAACTATAGTAATTATATCATTTCATTGGAACATGGAAGTTTTGACTACATTTTAGATGGTCCCAAATAGTAGTGAGTAGTGACATAGAGTCAAGTTTTCAGTTGGGTCATCATCATGGGGTTGAACAAACGATGCCAATAGCTAGTTAGATAATGGAAAAATCACTTAAAATAGGGAAGGTGTTGTTATAGTTGCTAGTATTATTTTACAAATTCACTGCATCGTGGGTAGTGTGGGTCATAATTGGAGGTGAGGGTATTATAACAACATATCACTAGGCAAAACCAAAATTGAGGTAAGACAAATTTGCAGGTTTTGCCTCTAAACATAAGGTTTTTTTTTTTTGGTCATTGTTAACTTGAAGCTTCTGATCATTACTTTCTGTATATATATAGCTTCTTCTTATTACATGTTAGAGTAACTTTTTTCTTTGGTAAAATCAAAATTTCAATTGCTTACATTCTAAATAAAGTACCACTACTAGCATCTTTACTTATTATTATTATTTTTTTAATACAACCCCTTGGGCATGTTTTGGTATTGTTATTGTTACTAACTAGGTATGACAATGGGATGCGAGTCACGCGAGCCGGGTCATGACAGCCTTGTGACAATGGGATGTAAGAGCATTCGCATCCACTATCTTTAAACTATTCTATTTTATCATCTCAAAAATTTACTTTATTTATTATACTATACCATTTTATAACACACCTAACTTTGCCCTCGTCTATATCTTGTCGAAGAGTTACTTTGCCCTTTTCCCGCCTCGTCCTTAGTCCACGAGACTTTGTCCTGTTTGGTGTTGCACTTAATTTAGAACATACAATAATACAAACCAAATATTTACCAACTAATTAATTATGCTGAAATTTATAAAGCAAATCTTACCAAAATGTTTAACTAGACAATAATACAAAGTTTCAATATATCCAACGTATAATAACACAAGTCAAAGTACTTAACATTAACACAAACCACAAATTTTATATCAAATTGTTTAACAAAATAATAATACAAAGTCTCAATGTATTGAACTTTCCATTAAAAAAGTGTAAAAGTAAAACTCCTTTTAACATTTATAATGGAAAATTTGTAATTATAAAAAGTAAATGCCATTATAATTAATATACTTGAGGTGGAATGACCAAAACCTATCTCCATCCTATATCAACGGTTGGGGTAAAATTTTTGTTTCGTCCTTATCCCATCACCTCTTCAACGCTAGAAATACCTGAACGGGGCAAGACTAGTTAGAGTGATCAAAATATTTCCTTACTGCCTTGTGGCCAAGGCAAAGATTACACCTCATCCCTAGCTTATCACCTTTTTTAGACCAACAAACCCGCATGGGTCAATTGAGGTTAAAATTGCCTATCAATTGTTACGCAAAGTTTAGAATTCCCAAAAAAAGAAAAAGAAAAAAAAGAAAAAAAAGCAAGTAAGGTTTGGAATTCCTAATAAGTTTGTTACATCAAACTCATATTTTTAAGAAGAGCATTTCCAAGCAAACTAAAGTTCAGATTTTTTTGGCTTAAAAAAAATTCAAAGTTTTGTTTTGTTGTTATGCTGTTTTTAGCTTTGGTTTTTATCTGCAGAAAAAATAAATAAATAAATAAAACAGTAATTAATATTAATTACTATTATTAGCAAAATATATCTAAGGCAATTGTTCCAATAATGGTCATTATTATGATAGTTATAAACAATAATACCTGAAAATCCTATTGTCTAAAAGAAAATATTTTACTACAAGAGCCGCCATTCATTTTGTTTTTATTGGTTAATTAAACTCATAATACACTCAATAATCTATATAAATTCTAATGATTCAGAATTCAGATACTATTCTCCCATACACACTGCAATCTTTGTACAATAACCATCATTATTCAATATAATACAGAATTAATTTCCAAATCAAAAACTATAATCCCAGATATTATCTTTGCATTTAACACGAGAAATTATCTCTCTTTATCACGATATTTTGAAAGTTGGTCACGAGAAATTCAACTAGAATGACCGGTTGTACCCGGTTTGCAAAGAGATATTTAGAATTTGAGACAGTAAAATGCTCTGCATATCTCACTGTTTGCCTTCAAGCTCGGGGTGTATCTGATTTCATTTTCGTCCATAAAAGTCATAAAGACAATACTATAACACATAGTACTACTTTGCTAGAGAGAGACTGAAAAAGAGACAAAACAGAAAACACAAACAAAAGCTATGTTCTTTCATATGTACCACTACATCCTTTGCTATATATAAATAAACACCAGCTTTTAATCCTCTTACTCACTCTCTCACCGACCATTTTGCTGTTTCTCTCTCTCTCTCTCTCTCTCTGAAAAAAACTAGTTTTGTTTAATAACTCTTCAGCACTTCACTTTCAGGCTCTTCTAAACGCTTTATCTGTTTCTGAAAAACACAAAACTGGTGCTGGTTCCTGGCATTTGGTGCAACTTAGAACTGGGTTTAGCTGGTTTGACTCGGACCCACATGCCTGAGTTCAAGTTATGAGCTTGAGATCGTGAAAGTTTGGATTTTTATTTGTTTTTCTTGGAGATTTTGTGAAATGGGTTCAGTGGTGAAGCAAACACTCAAGAGTTTGTGTTGCAGTGAAGGGTGGTCTTATGGGATTTTCTGGCGCTTTGTTCAGAATGATTCTTTGTAAGCTAAGCGTTTCTTTCTGTGTTTTATTTATTTATTTTTATTGTACTTTAGTTTCTTACTTCCATTTCTGGAAGGGAAAAAAAAATTTCTGACTGTTATTTTTTTGGTATTATTTTGATGGCAGTCTTGGCATGTTTTTGATCGTTGGTTTATTGTTTCTCTCAGTTTGGTTGATGTTTTTGGCTTCTAGTTTGCCCCTTAATTATTTCTCTTACAATTTTATTTTATTGTTTTTTCAAATCCATACTGTTTTGTTTTCTTCTGGAGGGGGTTGTAATTATGTGTATACATTTTTGTTTTCCAGTTTTCTTTGTTTTAACCCTTACCAATGTCTTCTGGTTCTTCTGATACCTATGTAATTTTGCCCCTAATTATTTTAGCCATTATTGATAAATACTAACTGCTTAAGAATGGCTGCAAGTGAATTTTTTGGTTCAGCATTCTAAGTACTAATGGTTGATAATGTGATTAGATTCAGTATACTTATCTTTTTTATATGTATTATAATCCTAATAATAAATGACTGCCTAATTAATTAAAATTTTTCTATATGAGATCAAGCTTGTTTTGATGTTATAAACAATGAATTCTTAGCTTTGGGCCTTTTGATCAGTCTTGAAACTCTTAAAGTGGTTAAGGGTTTCATAATTTGAGATTAGCTTGGTTGTCTAATTTGTGCCTTTGATATTACCAGATTGTTGACTTTTGAAGATGCCTATTATGAAAAGCAAGTTGAGGCAGTGATTGACATGCTTCCCCAGGTCCACATGATGGGTGAAGGGTATGCCTAGCATATTACAGTTTTTTGTTTTGTCACAAATTCTGTTTAAGTTTTAACATTAATGGTATTTTCTCTTTTAGAGTAATTGGCCAAGCTGCTTTCACTGGGAAACATAGATGGATGTTCTCCGATGCTCATGGTGAAAAATGGGATTCCATTGATTCTTTTGAAAGTCAAGATATATTCCAGGTATTTCTTCTTTTTCAGTTGTTGACTACTTAATTACATTGTCCATGCAAACGCTTGTTTTCATCTGCTTATGTGAAAATTTCCTTTCACTCTCCAGGATGATTCTGGTTTTCGTCGCCAATTTTCCTCTGGAATTAAGGTACCATTTTCATTCAAGAAGCATTTGTAGTTGTAGTATAAAGTGAATAGTTTGTAAAATATTCTCCTGTCTGTCAATAATCTTTTGGGTAGTTTGTTTTTCATGGCTTTGTGATGCTAACATGGTTATGAAAATTCAATCCAATATGCAGACAATTGCTGTGATCTCTGTGGCACCACAAGGAGTAGTACAGTTTGGATCCACCCAGAAGGTTAGTAGAAGGACAGTGGATGAAGTAGTTTTCACCTTCATGCATATGTAAACTTGGAAAATGCTATTTTGTGATGTTCAAATGAGTCAAATCACTTATTAGGCATGGGATTTGTGAAATTATTCCCTTGATCATTCAATTTAAATAAATTTCTGAGATTATTTAAAATATTAATAATCTACACAGTTGAAAACTTTTATTAAAAAGTAATTGATCCTGTTACCTGAAAACCATTAACTAGTGGTCTTAAGAGTTAAATTATATTTATCCTAAAAGCACAAAATTGTAAAGGATAAATCAAGATATATGTGGCTTCTTCTAGGAATGATGTTGTATTTTAGTTAATATTTCCTTTGATAGAAGTTAAAATTTAAGGTTAAGAATTGATGTGTAAGTAAATTATTATCATGTACTGAGGCATGCGTGAATACTTATCGACTGTGCTGCTATTGCTGTTGCAGATAACGGAGAGGATGGAATTTTTGGATCAAACAAAAAGATTGTTTCAGGAGATGGAGAACATTGATGAGCTTATGCCATTGGAGAATGCATTCTCCTCATTGAATAATGAAATTTATGATCTAAATGGGTTATTTGGTACCTTGATTCCATCTGGAAATTCACATAATGGAAATCTCAATGCCATGCTTGGCGATGGCAATAAGGAGTTAATGGGAGAAGCTTGTTCAGCAACATTTGTGAATGAGTCCTGCCATTCCATATCTGGGATTCATGATGATGAAAGGATGATTCCATTGCTCAGAGATTTGGGTCATCCTAATAATCAATTACCAAAAGTTGGTACAGAAGCTCAAATCTTGCTGTCTGATACACTTAATTCTCAGTTCAAGAAAGTATTTTTACAGGCTACTTCTTCTGTTAGTACAAGGAGTAGTGCAGAATCTATCTTGACTTCATTTGAACCACTGTTGGTGTCTGAAACAAGGATTCAGGATTCTCCAAATATGATTACTTCGAAGGAAAATGCTCTTGAATCTTGCAGAAATACAGCTAGCAATGTTCAGGAAGAGTCAACATTCACCTCAACGTTCAGTGGAGGAGTATTGATTGACCTAGGGAAAACAATTCCAGACAGGTCCAGAAATCCGATGGATGGCAAGCATTTCTGTCCATCAATTCTTGAAACTCAAGGAGAACTTCAAGAAACAGCAACTAGCACACATAGATTTGCTGAGGAGTTTAAGCCAGATGATTTTATATCCGAAATCTCCAAGTTCTGTCTGTTGGATGATCTTGCTCAATGGTTTTCTCCCTCACCAGAGCATAGGACCAATGAAATGGCAACTGCATCAAGTAATGACCTTCAACAATCAATGGGAGTTACTTCAGCATCATCTTGCCTGATTGGAGATGATGTTTTTAGTGATTTTCCAATCAAACATCCGGGTAATTCTGTACAAAGTCGCATCACTACTACATTCAACTCTGATGGAAAAGAGAATTCCATGATCATGCCTGGTGCTGAAAATGATCTTTTTGATGGGTTGGGAATGGATTTTGGATGTGGTCAGTCTATGGAGTGTTGGGAAGATTTTATAATGCCAGTAGTGAGCGCTGCTACTGATACTGGTATGTCAGAATGTGTCTCTGAGTTGGATGTTGGTTCCATGGCTGGCCCCAGGAAGGGGTTATTCTCAGAATTAGGACTCCAAGAACTTCTAGATGGCATAAGTAGTTCTAATTCTTTTACCAAATCTAGTTTTGAGGATCAATTATCCGGCGCCAAAAGAAGCAGAATGGATACTTCGTCTGTGAATAGTAATCAATTACAGTTGGCAAGTCTTGCTTGCTCTAGTGGAAGCATGAACATAATGCAACCTGTATACAATCTGGAGAAGAAAAACAATGCACCCAAGAAAGAGTTTCTCCCAAAATCACAGGTAGGTTTGTGGATTGATGATAGCTATAGTATCAATGTGGGAAATGCTGGTCTGGCACGACCTCAGAAGCCTGAGGAACCTACAAAAGCTTCAAAAAAAAGGGCGAGGCCGGGGGAGAGTACTCGACCAAGGCCCAAAGACAGGCAACAGATCCAAGACCGTATCAAAGAGTTGAGAGGGATCATCCCTCATGGTGGAAAGGTGCGTACACATTTTAGTCTATGCTTTGATTTAGAAGAAGTTATGTTTTACACCACTAGAGAATTGTTCTATTTTTTCTTATAATAGGGACTTTTGGAACCATTTTCCATTTTAAATTTTATGCAATCTTGTGATATTTATATTCCTGCATTTGATGCTGATGATTAATATGGCATAAGATACTTACAAGTTTCATGATGTTACAGTGTAGCATTGATTCTCTGTTGGATCGAACCATCAAATACATGCTTTTCTTGCAAAGTGTGACAAAATATGCAGACAAGCTTAAACAATCTGATGAGCCAAAGGTAACCAGTTCATTTTATATTCTGGTTTTCTTGGACAAGGTTTAACAAGCTCAGGCTTGAGCCTTGGTGTTTATCATCCGCTAATATGCAAACTTTGTTGTTTGGATTTTGTAGCTTATAGGCCAAGAGACGGGAGTGGTTCTTAAAGACAACAGCATGGGTGATGGAGGTGGTGGTGTTACATGGGCATTTGAAGTTGGGGGTCAAACAATGGTTTGCCCAATTATAATTGAGGACCATAATCCACCTGGCCAAATGCTTATAGAGGTATAGGAAGGCAAATTAAAAAGCTCATTCAACTCTGCTATCAGCCTTGACAATTTAAAATTTTAAACCCACCTCAATGCATTTTCATTTCTATCTTGCAGATGCTTTGTGAGGAACAAGGATTCTTTCTTGAGATAGCAGATGTAATCCGGAGCTTTGGGCTGAATATTTTGAAAGGAGTAATGGAAGCTAGAGATAGCAAAATTTGGGCACGCTTTGTTGTTGAGGTAAATTGGATATTAAGAGATTTGTAGTGATAAAAGTAGATTTTCTTAGTATTCTCCCAAAACTCTGGTTTTATCCTCTATTAGTTTCTTATTAGTACATTGTTCTCAAATTGTGTTACAGGCAAACAGTCAAGTAACAAGGATGGATATATTTTGGTCCCTTGTCCATCTTCTAAAGCAAACAACCAATACTGGGAATGATACAACAGATCAACCTAGTGATGCCATTAATGGTGGTGTTCCTCAACTGGACAGTTATCAAAAACCAACCTTGCCACCTCCCATAAGCATGGCTGAGACACTTGGGTGATGATTTGAGTGCATTTCGTAGACTTTTAGAAATACCTTGAGCATTCACATGCTGACAGCTTGCCATGATGGGTGTTGTGAAAATTAAAGAGCCACAACTGAAGAAGGAAAAAGGGTTATTGGTTCATCCCATTTCCATTATCTTTGAAATGGGAATGTCATGTGCATAGAGTTGATAGACTAGGATATACAACTTTCAAAGAAAAATGCAAGTGTTCTTTTTGCTCTTGATAATGTAGTTCCCAATTAGAGAGCTGTGAGAGTCTGGGAGAAGCAATATCATATTACAAATTTGTCACATAATTGTTGAGTTTAGGTAGGCTTTCATACGAGAGAGCTGAGGGATGATGCATTGTTTTTTTTGGGGGGAAGGTCTTTTGCTTTGGGTTGCTTTAACCATAATCTGTTTATAGTGTGAAGCTGATAAATCAATTAATAATAGGCTAACTACTGATTTGTTTCTAGATCTTTCTGTTGTGGATTTACTAATATAATAGTGAAATTGTTCTCTCTCTCTCTCTCTCTCTCTCTGGTGTTGTACGTTTCATATTACTGACTAAATTTGCCTTATTTGTGGGGTTATTCAGGTTTCATCCAATATTTTTTTGGGGGGGGGGGTGGTAAGATCATGATTCACGAGTTTCTAGTGAAAGTAAAGTTACAACAGTGAGAAAGAAGGAACGTTTTCATTAAGAAGTGTTAGTTATGTTACAACTTAAAAGATTCTTAGACTAAAAAGTGTCTCAATCTCACTAACATGTGGGTCTTATATGTCAGCGAGACATGGGTCTCATGAGCCTGTCTTATACAAGATATTTTCCTCTTAGACAACAAAATTATTGTTACTCGTCTCTTTCACTCTATTATACAGGGGAGGTAAATACCACCAATAATGTGAATATTGTAGAATCCTTTTTAGTGCTCTTGTTGATGTGAAAGGCTTAGAGGGATAAGGCTTAAGGCCAATGGCAGGGACAAAAAGTGCACAAGATTTAGACAAGGTGAAGTTTCATTCTAAACCGCTGATGTGAAAGGCTTGGAGGATAAGGCATAAGGCTAATGACAGGGACAAAAGTTGCACAAGATTAAGACCGCAAGCAGCCTAACGAATTTTGGCCCAGGCCCTACAGGCTAAAAGTATCGTCTTCTATGTCAGGTCCATAACATAGAGGACCACATGTGATCTTTACAGCCATCATCATTTGGTTTCTATACATGTTTGCCCTGGTCACCCCAAAACTTTAGGGTACTATGGATATAGTCCCATAATATTGCTTTTAAAAAAAAAAAAAATTATAATTAGGATATAATTTCAACTTATAAAATCATTTTTTTAATTATAAATAAGATATTATTTCAACTTATAAAATCTGCTCCCTAATGACTGCCTTTTGAGTCTTAGGTCTATAATAAATCACAAAAAAAAAAAAAAAAAGATATTAAGAATATTCATTTTGAGGTTAGTGTATGTCATGGGTCTCATCAACTCTAATTTCCTGACCACACTTTTTTTTTAACCAATTAATGCTCAAGTTGACAAGTTGTGTTTGACAACTTTGAAATAATCTGGTAAAAAATGCCACGTTGTTTTTGTTTATAACATCATGATCCTTATTTAAGATCAACTTAAAAAGTATATGATGCTCACCAGCCACCACCCATGAAAAAATGGACAGTTTGAACATGTATAATTAAGCATCATTGAAAATTTCCCTCCTATCAATTGGGTTGCTCTATAAAAACGATGGAGTGGTTGGATTTGTGAAGAAGACCACTGGATCTACAAATACGACAGGCCATTTGCTGTCGAGTTCTTAACGCTATGCATTGTTTGAAGTCTAATGCCTAACTACAAGTCGTTCAAGAACTCACGTCGTTATTCATTCTCGACTGTCTGTCGCATAACTTCAAATTGCGTGTAATCTAGAAACTGATTTAAGAGTAAGTTTTGTATTGAGTTTGTTATACTTCCATCTCAGTTTCGTTCTGGTTTCTTGTTAGAGCATTCACATTAGGTTCACATTTTCTATTTCAACAAACATATATTTACATTAATTTCAATATTTATTTATTTTTTACTCTATTTAAATTTTAGAGTAAATTACAACTCACCCACCTATAATTTGGCTAAAATTTAAGTTGCTTACCTGTGGTTTGAAATTTGACACTTAACCCACCTGCGATTAGTTCAGTTAAAGTTTCATAACTTACCTCCGTAAAAAACATGACTAAATATGTCATTTTCTTCACTTTTATGTCTCTATCCTCGAAAAACACAAAAATATAAGATTAAATAAGATTAAAAAAAATATAGCGGAATACTTGCATAATGGGTTTTTAAACCACAGGTAGACAATTTAAACTTCGGTCAAATCTCAAGTAGGTAAAGTGTCAATTATCAAACTACAACCACAAGTATAAGTGGGTAAGTTGTAATTTGCCTTATTTTCTCTCACCTATCATTAATCTATTATTCTACCCTTTTCCAGCCAAAATGACAAAGCCACTGTTGCTTGCACAAACACCCTAAATCACCACCCACACCATATCACTTGATTCCATTGGAGGATTCTAGAAGTTACTGTTGCTCACAATTGCCAAACCCATAAGCAAACGAGCAACACAAATCAAACCAAACTTCCTAAACATAGGTTAAACCATAAACTAACACAAACTTAAAACAAACACAACCCAACCATTGACCATTGACTTGGATTTGACCAACACAAACCTAAATCAAACACAACCTAGCCATTGACTCGAATTTGAAAATGGAACTGTGTAAAATTGTGATTTACAACTATATTTTTGTTGATTTTAATTTTGTGTCAAATTTTATTGTATTTTTGTTCAATCATTTCTTTCTATGTTTGTGGGATTTAATATAGGGGTTGAGTGTGAGAGTTTGGTAAAGAATTGTAAAGACAGTGAAGTTCGCGTATAACTCGCGAGTGGACAACCCGCAAAAGGCCATGTGAGAAACATATGCTTGGAAGCTGAAAGGTCTTATGCCGGATTGGTTTTCGTGAGTCACTTTGCCACTCGGCTAAGTCGCAAGTGACCTTCAAAACTCTCTACCTAGAACTTTTAAAGAGTGTTTCTTTTCATTTCTTTACCAACACTATATAATCCCACATTACCCACGAAATTGTAAGGAGACTTTTAGAAAGAAAAACCTAGCAAAACACTTGAGAGTTAGAGATTGTAAACCCACAATCATCTACACAATTTCTCTTAATTTTCCTCTACTCCTACCTTTTCAATTACAAATCCTTGAGAGGTTCTTAGTCCAAACACTTACCTCACCCAATCTGAGTGTTGAGAAAATTTTGGTTCACGTGGGAAGCATTGGAAGAAGTCGTCTATTGGTGGATGTAATTTGGAGCTAATTACGAGATTCAGATAACTAGTGAAGACATGACTTGGTGATTTCCGTTGGTAGCTAGAACTTGGAGGGTTCAAGTACTTTGGATAGATTAGGCTTAAAGGGTCTTTTAGATATCCTTGTTCTCCAACTTTGGCTTGGAGAGCCGTGGAGAGGTTTTTGCTAAATACTTTGGTTTCCTCTTCGATAACACATCTTGGTGTTATCTTGTATTTGCATCTCTCTTCCCTTACTCTTTAAGCTTTATATTTATTGTTTATTGTATATGCTTATGCCTTAGAGGGTTGTTCCGGTTTCATTGCGTTACACTTACTCTTATTCTACACTTTGTTAAGTAGGGTAAAAGCAATTTAGCCGTAAGTTTTTATTTAGGGGTCTAAACAAGCAATAGTGGTTTCACACTATTTGAGTTTTCAAATTGTCACTAGATCATGTAGCCACCAAGTGATTTGAGGAGAGAGATAGCGATGGTCCTTGATGCATAGCCGTCACACTACCACTGATGATGGTGATGGTGATGGCGAAAGGTGGATATTTGTTCAAGGAGAAGCCCAATTGACTATGGAGGTTTAAAATTGGATGAAATTGGTTTATTGATGATTTTTATAGAAGTTTAATTAATTAATTTATTATTATTAAATGTGGTTTTAACTACCTTGTTGCGAAGTGAATGCTCTTATTCTTTCTCACCAAAATGCATTGCATAATATCCTTTTATAAACAATTGGAAAAAGTTTAACTTTGTGGTGTGCCTTTTGTGATTTTAGGCTGGACTACCTCCTGCTGTATTGTGGCCTGAATATTTTGGATAGGAGAGTTGGGATCGGTTTAGTTGTGACCCACCTTGAACCGACTTGTGCGCAAACACTATGCCTCATTTGTTGAAACTTTAATCATGTGCCCACGACAGACATAGTTGCTATGGAAGAGCCACGACAGACAAATATGATAAAATAATAATGAGAGAAATAAGTTACTTTTAAGGCAAGACAAGCGAGAAATCCTTAGTCAAAACAGGGAAAGAAAACACATTCTGAGTAAAGTTACAGAGACGAGATGAGAAGTAATAACAATAAGTGAGAAAAATCGAAAAACGAAAGATCAGTTTGCCACGTTTGATTGTGCTACGTGGGTGAGGCCAATGACGGAAACCACTTTCTTAACGTGGGTAACTTCACAGGATGATCTTGCCATGAAAATTACCCACTTTGAAGCAATGGGCTTGAATGGCTTGTGCCCAAAATGAGTCATCTTTTCTCCTTATAAAGGGTAAGCTTTTAAAGGGAGAGAAGGGATTAGTCTATTGGTGCATGTCTACCATTTAACACTCTCCGTTTTCTCCTTCTGACTCTCTCATTTTTCTCTATTTTTGTTATTTCTAATTCTTTTTCTGCTCTTTTCCTTTTCTCAATGCTTACTTATCTAACAATATTGTGATTCTCTCCTAGTGGTTACTGTGGGCACCAAAATACGGCAACTGGGCCTGAAAAATATTTGGGCTCATAATCTATTTGTATTGTGAGATTTTTGTGTTTCCTACAATGGGGTGGCTCTGTGCTCGGGCAACCCAAATGTCCCATTTCTCCTTCTCCTTCTCCTTTCTCCTTTTCTCTTCAATTTTTCCAGCCCCCTTCCATTGATCCCCCCTTCCCTATTTATAGTTACAACTTGCGAGATTGCCATGATCATTTTTTTAGTTCAGTGGATGGGGAGGTCCAATACCATGTCATCTAAGTGGATGTTTAATTATGAGTGAAAGGAAACGATGATGGCATTGGAACTTGGTTCCACCGCCATGTCTGTTTCCTGGCGAGAGCGTTCCCAAAGCGACGGATGGGTGGTCTAGTACCGACAATCGTAGTTGGAGGTTAGGTGGTGTGAAGAGGATGATAGTGGCCTCGGAACCTGCATAGTCTATAGGCCTGATGCCCGGCGATACCTAGATATGCCTTGCATATAAACGTGGATTAGGACCTGGGGACGTGTTCACCGGAGCGACAAGATTTATCCCTGCCGAGCATACCACGAGTGGTTTCGCTCCTGAATTACGGACGCTCGGTGTGTGTGTTATGCCGGTCCGGGATGAGCCCGTTGGCCTAATCAGTGTTAGGTCCCTAAGCGGACAATCATTCTTGTGGGCCTCTAGGCAAATGGTCCTGGGAAAGGTGATGCTCGTACATGGGCCTTTGGGTAAATGGGCTTGGGAAAGGTGATGCCTGTACAATAGCCCCCCCTTGATTCATGCACGGTCCTCGGTGATGAATCAAGGTTTATGAGGCCAGGTGTCAGTGAAATTACCAGTTATCTTTCATATGCGCGGCTAGGGCAACTGTTGCGGTTTTTTCAAAAAGTAGCACCGCGATAGGCTGTCACTTCTGTAATTATGACCCATCGGTTGGCGAACTGTCAGAAGGCAACAGACCGACGGTTTGTAAGCCGTCCCCATGCGTGTGGGCTTTTTCCCGCTCCTACCCTCATTAAATGCCCTCACGCCTATATATTCCCCCTTTCAAGTCCTCATTTCACTTTTTGCCCTCTCTCAATACCTCCTTTGCCGAGCATTTCATTCGCGAAAAATACTCCAGTTCTCCATTTTCTAGGGTCCCTAAGTAAGTTCTTTCTTTCTTCCTTTTTTGATTTTCTTCCTGCCTTATAATTTTAAGGATGGGTTTTACTCACCTTTTGACCCCTGGGGCGGCTTTGGCCAGTTTTAGAAAGACCTTTGGTATCCCCAAGTATGTAGATGTCGCATACTATAACGAGGGCGACATTGCTCTCGAAAGGGCAGTAGGCCAAAAAGTCATCTTTATCCCATTGATGTCCGTATGAGAGGGAGCTGTTAGGTTCCCCATAGACCCCCTCATCATAAGTACCCTAGGGTTTTACGACTTGTGTCCTGACCAGCTTCCCCTAACTTTTATAGGGTTGTTAGTTGTGTCAGTCGGCTGAAACAGTTGTTCGGGCTTCACTTAAATCACCACGATATTAATTTTATGGACAAATTGTGCGGGAACTTTTCGAAAGGTTATTATTTAAAGACTAGGGATACGTGAGTTCGGCTGATATCCTGCCTACCGGATTCAAATAAGAACTCCGCCGGGGAGTTCGTCCGGGTGCGTGGCAACTGGCTCGCCGGAGAGCTACATTGCCCACTTACGCCTCATGACGTTGGTCGGTATCGAGACTCTTTGTTCATCGTAGATTAATGCCTTGTTTGCACATTTAACTGAACGTTGTCTTTTTGGACCTATTGCAGAATCGAAGAGGTTTTTGCCTGACATAAGGGTCATCCACGCGCGAGATCTAAACTTTGTTCTCCGGTCAGAGATTTTCGTGCACAACGACAAGCAGCTCAGGGCGTCCCACTTGATCCTCGAAGTCAGCCCCGTGTACACTACTTGGCAAGGTTTTGGCCAGGCGCTTTTGGTTGACAGCCACCTTTTGTCGTACATCGACGTCTGGTACAAGCAATTTCTCCCTCCCACGTTCATGGTTGGTGAGGCTCGAGATTTGGGCCCCCGCTACACAACTGCAGCCGACATCCACCGATCAGGGACGAGTCTGTCGAGCATGTGTCTCAAAATTGAAAGAGACACGAAGCCATCGAACAGCCAGCGAACGCTCCCCTAGTAGCCGAGTAAGGAGTCGTTGAATCGGTAGGCGTTGTACCCGTCCTAAGAGAAAAAATGGTGAGAAAAAGGACGATGACCCTATCTCGGTTCATACCCGATGCTGGCCAATCCACCCAGCCTCGATCCCCGGTGGGCACGAGTCATGCCCCTCAACCCACTAGCGAAGCCCGAAAGAGAAAAAGGGCTGCCGAGAAGAACATTGCAGTTCCCAGCGATGGGCTGCCGAAAACCCCGCCCCGACCGAAGGGTGGGGTGACGATCCAAGAGCCATAGGTCGCTACCCCTTCACCTACCCAGGTTGGGGTTGACGTGGCGCCTTCCCCTCCTAACAAGGTCAGCTGGAGGCATACCTTCACGCTCGGTGAGGGACCATTGTCTACGATAGCCTGCGTTTGGCGATGGGATAAAGGCGATGGAGGACGAGTGGCTTAGAGCCTGACGTAGGGGCTCCTGCTGCCCGAGGATGTCCATATTTACTCGGATGGTGATGATGAGTCGCTTGCCAGGTGGCTACAATGGCATACCATCGCGGTAAGGTTTTTAGCTTTTTATCATGTTTGATGATGTGTGGGAATTTGCCTAACTTTAACACCTTACTGTCATCATGCTTGTAGGCGACGCAACTGGCTTCCATCATGGACGAGAGGCTGAAGGAGGGGGTCGAGGCTACTGAGCGGGCATTGGAGTTGAGGGCTGTCGCGGAGATTTTGGCCGAGTAGAAGGGAGAGGTTGCTAATGCTGCAGAAAGAAAAGTGGTAGACGCTGAGAAGGCATGGCAGGCCGCGAAAAACCAGTTGGGGGCCCTGACGACCAAGCTGAAGGAGACGAAGCTTGAGCTGGCTAAGGCGAATAGTCTGAACTTAGCTCAGGCAAATCAAATCACCTCTTTGAAGGACGCCCTCGAAGCTTGTGAAGACAAGTGGTACAACGAGGGTTTCACGGAGGCAGAGAACTCGGTGGAACCCATTGTCCAACAAGCTTGGCACCACGGCTTTGGTGAGGGTTGGTCGGCCGCCCTTCAAGCTGCGGGAGTACCAGAGGGCTCCCCTTTGTGGGACCCTAAGCGGACTGCTATCCTGCTAATCCTCAGCCCGTGCAGAGCTAGACGGACGCCGAGGATGAGGACACGCCGAGTTTGAGGGATCTTGTGCAGGCGATTAACTCTCATGTGGAAATGGTGGATTTGGAAGCCATGAGTAACGCCCTTGCTGGAGATGATGGTGCGCCGAACTAGACTCCCCCCACTTCTCAGCTTGCCAAAGAAGGTCCCGGACAGCTTCTTGCCCAGACTCTCCCTTCTGATGAAGCCCCCCTTTTAAAATTTTATTTAAGTTTGTTTTATTTTATTTTTATCAAGAGCCTAGGTCATTGGGATGTGGTGATGAGACAATTGAGCTACTGCTTTGACAGTTTTAATTCATACTATTCGGTTTTAATTTTTATTATCATGATTTGGATGCATGCGTTTCATTTTTCCTTTCACAATTATTTTATACACCTAAGCCTGCTCGAAAATTGTAGTGTTCGTGTATGATCATGATCGGTCCTTAGAAAATGATTATGCCTTGGGCAGGCTTAGACGTATGGGGATAATTAGGCCACTAAAGGGCTTGTTCCTTTAGAAGTCAACTAGGTTTTATGAGATAATTGTGCCTCAGACCGGCTTGGGTGATAGCGCCTTAAGTTTTCCGTTTGTCCTGTGATAGGATCTAAACCGAGATAGGCTTTCGTCATTAGGAGAATCAATTGAGGCCTCCACCTGCCCGGTGATAGGAATCAATCCGAGGATAGGTTTTCTGTCAGAAAATAGTAATAAGGTTTCCACCTACCTGGTGATAGGATTGTACCGAGGTCAGGTTTCTGTCCTCAAGAAAATAATGATAAGGTTTCCACCTTCCCGGCGATAGGAATCGAGCCGAGGACAGGCTTCTATCCTTGTAGATAGTGACAAGATTTCCACCTGCTCGGCGATAGGAATTGAGCCGAGGATAGGTTTCTGTCATTAGAAAAAGTGATAAGGTTTCCACCTACCCGATGATAGGGATCGAACCGAGATCAGGTTTCTATCCTTAAAAAAAGTGATAAGGTTTCCACCTGTCCGGTGATAGGGATCGAACTGAGGTCAAGTTTCTGTCCTTAGAGGATAGTTATTTATTCTCATGATCCTGTTTACACTTATCGATCAAAAATAAGAGAAAGTAGTTTTACACGAAAATACGGATAGGCATTATATTGACACGTGCTGACTCTAAGTTACACCTCCTAGAACGTGGCCAGTCTCAGGTTTCTGTCCTTAGAGGATAGTTATTTATTCTCATGATCCTGTTTACACTTATCGATCAAAAATAAAAGAATGTAATTTCACGCGAAAATATGGACAGGCATTATATTGACACGTGCTGACTCTAGGTTACACCTCTTGGAACGTGGCTGGTTAGTGATAAAACTTTTTAAGATTACAAACATTCCAAGGATGGCGCAATGGTTTCTCATTCAAATCTTCCAAATAGTATGCTCCCGCGCTAGCAATGGCCGTTACTCAGTATGGTCCCTCCCAAGACGGGGCCAATTTCCCCGCATTAAGGTCTCGAGTGTTCCCCACAACTTTTCGTAGAACCAAATCTCCTGCGGCAAATTCTCTTTTCCTCACGCTCTTGTTGTACCTCTGGGTGAGCTTCTGCTGGTACTGTGCCAACTGGATCGTCGCTGCTTCACGGCATTCTTCCAATAGATTTAGCTGGTCCAGCATTAATTTATCGTTCTCGGTCGGGGTGAATTTAGCTACCCTGGTACTGCACAGGTTTATCTCAGCTGGGATGACGGCCTCCACTCCAAAAGCTAGAGAAAAAGGTGTTTCTCCCGTGGATCTCCTCAGTGTTGTCCGGTACGCCCAAAGGACACTCCGTAGCTCTTCAGCCCATCTTCCTTTGGCGCCATCTAGCCTTCTCTTTAGTCCGTTGATGATAGCCTTATTCGTGGCTTCTACTTGACCGTTGCTTTGCGGGTATGCCGGGGTAAAGTACCGATTTCGGATGCCAAGGTTGCTGCAGAATTCACGGAAGGCCCTACTGTCGAATTGCTGCCCATTATCTGACACGAATGACTCTGGCGCCCCGAATCTTGTTATGATGTTCTTGCATATAATTTTTTAACGTCTACATCCCGGATGTTCGTCAGTGCCTCTACTTTGCCCATTTGGTGAAATAGTCCACCGCAACCAACACAAATCTTCGGTTACCGGTTGCTCGGGGAAAAGACCCGACTATGTCCAACCCACCACTGAGCGAAGGGCCATGGGCTGCTGATGGGATTTAGGTTCCTTGTAGACTGATGGATCATTGATGCGTGTTTTTGGCATTGTTCGCATCTTAGTGCATATTCAAGCGCGTCTTTCTGCATTCGCGGCCACTAAAATCCTTGAGTCATTGCTCGGTGGGCCAATGATCGTCCACCAACGTGGCTACCGTATAGGCCGTCATGGAGCTCGGTTAAAAGGCCTTCTGTCAGGCTGGGGTGCAAACATTGTAAGTATGGTCCCCCAAAAGACCTCCGATAAAGCTTCCAACTCGGAGATAGCCCGTACCAAGGAGCATTCCGCCGCACTTTGGCTGCTTCTTTTTCATCCTCCGGAACTCAATCCTCGGCTAAAAACTCGATTATCGGATCCATCCAACACCTCTCAGTAGCCGTGGTTTGCAATACCTCCGTTTTTGCCTTGATGCTCGACTCCTTCATAAGTTCTACCCTGACTAGCCGTGGGAGTTCACTGTCTATCGAGGATGCTAATGTCGCCAAGGAGTCGGCCTGGCAGTTCTGCCCTTTCGAGATTTGCTCTACCTTCGCGCTTGAGAAATGGCCTAAAGCTTGCTTTACCATCTGCAGGTATTCGGCCATCCATGGGTCTTTGGCCTCGAAACTTCCCAGCACTTGGTTCACAATGAGCTGAGAATCTGAGTATACCTCTACCTCCATAGCCCCCAAGTCTGTAACGACTCTTAACCCGACCAATAGCACCTCGTACTCGACTTCGTTATTAGAGGCCCTAAAGCCTAGTCTAAATGATTGTTCCAACCTTATACCTTCCGGGGTGATGACCACAATCCTAGCCCCCGCTCCAGCCGTGTTGGACGCACCATCCACGAATACCTTCCACCGCTTAACCTCCACCAGGCAAACAACATCCGGACTCTTCGGCGAGAATTCGGCAATAAAGTCTGCGAGTACCTGTCCCTTTACAGAGTTCCTCAACCTGTACTTGATGTCAAAAGAGCCTAGGCGGGTCCCCCATTTAGCTGTCCTCCCGGTGAAGTCTGATCTTCTCAGTAGTGATTGAAGTGGGTATTTAGTCAGAACATAGACAGTGTGAGCCTGAAAGTAGTGGGGCAGTTTCCGAATGGAATGCACTAAAGCCAACACCAACTTTTCCAATGGTAAATACCTCGTCTCGACATCCATAAATTTTTTGCTTACGTAGTAGATTGGCAATTGCACACCATTATCCTTCAAAAGTACCGCGCTGGCCACATGTTCGGATATCGAGAGGTACATGTAAAGGTCCTCCCCAAGTTCTAGTGCCGTCAGGGTTGGGGCTTGCCCAAGATATTCTTTTAGGTTGTAAAAAGCTTTGTTGCACTCCTCATCCCACTGGAAACCTTTCCATTTCTTTAAAAGCTAGTAAAAAGGGCGACACCGATCAGTGAACTTGGATATAAACCGGTTGAGCGCAGCCAACATGCTGGTTAACTTCTAGACCTCTTTCAGATTACTCGGTGGTTTGAGGTGTCTCACGGCTTCTATTTGTTCCGGATTGACCTCGATACCCCGCTTCGAGACTGGGAACTTGTCGGATCCCACACCAAAAGTGCACTTGTCGATGTTGAGCCGAAGACGGTGTCGTCGCAGTATCTCAAATAGTTCTTTCAGGTCACCGACATGTTGTCCTTACTGTTTGCTTTTTATCACCATGTCGTCAATGTACACCTTAACCGTTCCTCCGATCTTATCCCTGAACATCCTCGTCATAATCCGTTGGTAAGTGGCCCCTGCGTTCTTTAGTCCGAACGGCATTACTGTATAATGGTAATTGGCATCAGGCGTTATAAACGCAGTTTTTTCCTGATCCTCAGCGAACAATACAATCTGGTGGTAATCTTGGAAAGCATTTAGAAAACTCAATCTAGGGTGCCCGTATGTAGCATCAACCAACTGATCAATTCTCGGCATAGGAAATGGATCCTTTGGACATGCTCGGTTTAAATCGATGAAATCGACGCAAATCCTCCACTTGCCGTTCTTTTTTCTTACCACCACGGTGTTGGCAAGCCATACAGGGAAGAAGATCTCCTTTATAGCCCCCGCTTCTCTCAATTTCCCCACTTCTTTCCTCACGGCCTCGACATGCTCTTTCGCCAATCTCCTCGGTTTCTGCTTTCTAGGAGGGTACAAAGGATCCACATTGAGCTTATAAACTATAAACTCTAGGTCGACTCTCGGCACCTTATATGGACTCCAAGCATACACATCCATGTTCTGCATGAGAAAAAGCAATATCTCCACCCTCTTTTCGCCCCTTAAGCCCGCCCCTATCCGAAAATGCCTATCACCATCTAAGAAGATCCCCACCCTTAGCACGTCCTCGGCACAGTTAACCCTTGCTTCCACTTGGGGTTGCTATAATTGCTATAAGGTCGTCTCTTGGACGGGTTTTGTTTGCTCGTCCCCCTTGTTCGCGGTAGCCACTAGGCACTGCCTTACCGCTTGCTAGCTGCCTCTTATTACCGTGATTCCGTCTTTTGTGCGGAACTTGACCTTCATGTGCAGTGTGGAGGGCACAACCCCCCATGTCGTGAATCTAGGGCCTTCCGAGGATTGTAGTGTACGGCGAGTAAGATGCGACCACTATGAATGTTACGGTCACCTCTTTTCCTTCCATGTTGACGGGGAGCAAAATTTGCCCTTCCGGGACCAATACGTGGCCATCGAACCCTATTAATGGTGCGTCATACTTGGATAAATCCTCTTTCCTCAATCTGAGCCCCCTATACAGGTCGGGGTACATCACGTTTGCCCTACTCCCTTGATCTATCATTATTATTTTCACTACGAACCCTCTTATACAAGCTGTGACCACCAAGGCATTGCCGTGTGGCTGGATGGTGCCATTTAAGTCATCGTCATCGAAAGCAATGGGCTGGTTGGTGCCCCTTAGCTTCTTTTTAGGACATTCACTCGTGCTTCCTTCTGCAGACGTCATAGATAAGGCCTCCTTTATCGGGAATTCCCTCGGAACTGCATGGATGACCTCTATTATTCCCAAAGGAGGCGGGAGGGGATTCCCGCGTGTACGATCATTCTTCTCGGCATCGTGGATTCTTGTAGCTACGAATTCTTTAAGATGTCCGGCATTCACCAACTACTCCAGGTGGTCCTTCAGCACCCTACATTGCTCGGTAGTGTGGCCCTTATCCTTGTGGTACGTGCAGTACAGATTTTGGTTTCTTCTTGTGGGGTCGCCTGCCATCCTATTCGGCCATCTGAAGTATGGATCGTTTTTTATTCGATCGACGATCTTGTGGACCGACTCCTTGAAGGCTACATTCAACCCCTGTTCCTGGGCCGAGCTCTTGAATCCTCAGATCCCTCTTGGATCTGGATTGGAAGCTTCTATTCCGAGGGTAATTTATCACCGGAACCTTTCCCTTATTCTGTAACCGGTCATCCTCTAACTGCTTATACTCTTTGATGCATCTCATCAGCTGCCTCATATCCTCGGGCGGTTTCCTCATCAAAGATTCCCTCAGTCTTGATCCGTTGGGCAATCCCATGCGAAAAGTACTCGCCGTGATCTTCTCGTTACCTCCGCCGATCTAATTATATAGCTCCTAGTACTGGCTAGCGTAGCTGCGAAGAGTTTCCCCGACCCCCATTTTCATTAACAATAACACGTCCACGGGCTGGGGAACCCGACTGCACCTCATGAACCGTACACCGAACTCCTGTATCAACTCTGAGAAGCTGTGGATCGATCCTTTCTTTAACCCGTTGAACCACATCAGAGCTATGGGACCGAGGCTTGAAGGGAAGACTTTACACATCCACGCGTCATTATGGGCATGTAAAGAAATCATTTGGATGTAGTGGCTCACGTGTTCCACCAGGTTTGTCTTTCCCGTGTAGGAATTGAACGGTGGGCGCGTGAATCTACTCAGCATAAGGGCGCTCTCGATGTCCCTTGAAAATGGGGACCTGGCAGCTTGGTGAGTGCCCTGCTCATGGCGTCCATGGCCGCATTTTGAGGTCGCCCCTCGTTTGGGGAGGTCGAATCACGGTCCGTATATTCCCGTGATCGCTAGCGATGCCGATGAGAACCGAACAGTTGGGATCCTGCTGCACGATGGGCCTCTACATTGACAGATCTTTCTCTGCGTCCTTCGTGATCCTTTCTTCACAGTCTGACCCTTGCTTCTAACTCCAAATCTCTTACCAACCCGCGCAGACGTTCGAGCTCTAGATCCTTCTATCCAAGCTCTTGGTTCTCTCTTTCGAGGCGACTACGCCCCGAGGCGTCAGATATTGCTGAAGTGTCTCGAACGATCCTTCCCCAAGCTCGGACTCCTCTGCCTTATTTCGCCGCCTGTCCTCGTGTCTCTTCTGTCTCTTTTCTCGCCATACTGACCCTCGTGATGACCTGCCGAAGCCGCTCTCAGCATAACTTCCCAATCTACTCCCCGACATTCTCCCAGGGTGTCTCTCAAAAAACCACCGCTACGTAGGAGATTCCCACAAACAGTGCCAATTGTGGGCACCCAAATACGGCAACTGGGCCTAAAAGATGTTTGGGCTTACAATCTATTTGTATTGTGGGGTTTTTGTGTTTCCTACAATGGGGTGGCTCTGTGCTCGACAGCCCAAATGCCCCATTTCTCCTTCTCATTCCTCCTTTTCTCTTCAATTTTTCCAGCCCCTTTCCATTAATCCCCCCCTTCCCTATTTATAGTTACAACTTGCGAGATTTCCATGATCATTTTTTTAGTTTAGTGGATGGGGAGGTCCAATACCATTTCATCTAAGTGGATGTTTAATTATGAGTGAAAGGAAACGATGATGGCATTAGAACTTGGTTCCACCGCCATGTCTGTTTCCCGGCGGGAGCATTCCCAAAGCGACGGATGGGTGGTCCAGTACCAACAATCGTAGTTGGTGGTTAGGTGGTGGGAAGAGGACGATAGTGGCCTTATAACCTGCACAGTCTGTAGGCCTGATGCTCGGCGATACCCAGATATGCCGTGCATATAAATGTGGATTAGGACCCGGAGACGTGTTCATCGGAGCGACAAGGTTTATCCTTGCTGAGCATACCACGGGTGGTTTCTCTCCTGAATTACGGACGCTCGGTGTGTGTGTTAGGCCGGTCTGGGATGAGCCCGTTGGCCTAATCAATGTTAGGTCCCTAAGCGGACAATCATTCTTGTGGGCCTCTGGGTAAATGGTCCTGGGAAAGGTGATGCTCGTACGTGGGCCTCTAGGTAAATGGGCTTGGGAAAGGTGATGCCCGTACAGTTACTATTGCCATGAACCCCCCTCCCCCCCACTGTGCATGGCAAGGGCCCTTTATATACTGCTTGACGTGACTGGCTTTTACCATATTAGCTTTAACTACCTTTGTCTAGTCTGGGTGTCCTTGCTGACCACTATTGGTTTGTCAGCTGTCCAGCCGCCACCACTTACCTGTGCTAACTGCGCCACTCCCTAGCACCAGACAAAGAAAATTATTTTGTTTACTTGCTCACTATGGCATTCTTATCTACTACGGTGTGGGTGTTCTCTCTTCCTATCCCTCTTGGCATGTGCACCTAATGGTTCCAACTCATCCTTACTTCTTTTGGGTAATATGTTGTCCTAGCAAGAAATTTCCCCTCAAAAGAACCTGAGCAGAAACCCCAAAATAGGCTTTCTGTTCTCCCCACTGCCAGACCATACCCTCTCTTACCTTTGACCCTGACCCACCACTCTTGTATTGGCTGGGTATAAGCTGGTGATGTCTGGGACTTGCGCATGCCCCACTTCTAAGTACATTCGAAACCTGTCCACTGCTCACATGTTTGCAGTGGTCTAGGGGCTCGTTTGTGCATTCTACCGCTCTTCCTTAACCCCTTATAGCGTGAACTGCTTTCTGATTTCTCATTCCTTACAACTTGCTCCTTTCAAAGGCTGGGCCTTGCTCAATTATGGGCTTTTCTTCCTTCAGCCTATTCTTTGTTCCTTCCGTAATCCTGTTGCTATGTTCTACCATACCACTTTGATGTCCCTGCCATGGTGTAATTTGACTTATGCTTGCTGGGCCTCTTTGGACCTGCTGCCTATTCTTCTCCCAACGACTCAATATGGTCATTAGTTCTATACTTATGTTACTTTGGGCTTTTCTTGACCCATTTCATTGCTTGTGGGCTCTCTTCTCCCATTTGTCTCTTCTTGAGCATCCTTAATCCATTTGCTTTCCTTAGGCATCCTTGACCCATTTTCTAATTCTGCATACCCATGGGCTTTTACTAACTCCCTTTGGCCCCCCTGGCCCAATTACCTTATTGCTCATCCTTGGGGCTGATAGGTTTCCCATCAGCCCCTTACTTTCTTACTTCATTACTTAGGGCCTACCGTGACCCATTCTTACTTTGCTACATCACATAATGCCCATGGATTTTTTACTTCTCTTTTTGGGCTCCTTTAGGCCCATTTGCTTTTCTCGAGGCCCATTTATGTACTTTATGGGCCTACGAACTACTACTCCTGTCATCTAAGCTTAATGGTTCTTCTAACCATCCACTAACTCTTCTCTGTCCATATTTTTGGGCTTCTTCGTACTATTGTGTCTCAAAATGGTCATCAACAAACTTCAAATTAATTTGAAACTATCTCTGCCAATTTACTACGTGAAGATTTATAAGATCCAAGCATATCATTAAATCAAGTCACATAACTCACTAAAAAAGTTATCTAACTAAAACTACACATAAATAGTGTCTTCAATCCTTATGTAGTAGATTGGAGGAAAATAGTTTGAAATCAATTTGGAGCTAAATTTTTTCTTTTAAAGAAGACACATGAATTATCTTATAAAATCTCTATGTTGTGGGTAGGAAGAGATTTCTCTAAACTGGCTTAGAGGTAAATTTTGTCCTCTTTGTTACAAAGAACATACTCTATAAATATATATATATATATATATATATATTTGTTGATATATCCTTGGAAAAAAAAAACTTGAAAAGTGGAAACGAGCATTAGTACCTGGCTTTGCATATGCTATATAATATGCTATATTTTAGCATCAAAGCACAAGAAAAGCCCATTACCTAGTCTTGCAATTGTAAAAAAATATACAATTGTGCTATAATATCATCCCAAATTTATGATGGTTAAGAGCATTCACATCAGTGCTTTTAAAATCTTCTATAATACAAAAAAACCTCCATTTTACATATTTTGATAAAAAAAAACACCCACATCAGTGGGTGTAAAACTATCTAAAATTGTGAAAAACTATCCACGAGCTACAGTAACCGTGTAAATATACACGGCTACTGTAGCTCGTTCATTCTATATTTTATTGTTTTCCCGTTCGCTCCTTTTTTTCTCTCTCTTGTCCGTGCTTAACAACCCCAGTTCTCTCCTCATCTTCTTCATTTTTCTCAGATGCACACAAACACACCCACACACAAACACATCCACATCCACACAAACAAATCTAATAGAGATAAACTTGCTAAAAAAAAAAAAAAAACACAGAGAGACAGATCGGTGCCTCAGATCTGACTGAGATGGGTCTTGCCTGATCGGAGCCTAATCGGAGCTTGATCGGAGCCAGGGGATCGGTCGGTGCTTGTGGATCGGAGCTAGGGAGAGACCGATACCACCACGAACGCTGCGCTCCACATGATGTCCAGAGCCACCACGGGCTTCAAGTACCCCCAATCGGCCCTGCGCTCCTCCAGCTGCTGCGTCGCCGTCTCCCGCACTAGCATAGACGGGCCGCGACGCCCCGTGGCGCGGCCTAGGAGCAAGGCCAGAGTGGTGGATTGTGGGTCGCGGTGCTAGAGCTACCTTGTCGTGGCTTTGATCTGGTCGGATCGAGAGAGTTGATCTGATGGTCAGATCTGATTGTGATCAAGAGAGTTGATCTGAGAAGAAATGGGTAGAGTGGATAGAGAGATGGGTAGAGAGTGAGCAAAAAATCAGAAAAATGAGAAAGAGAGAGAGCGAGCGTATATTAAAGGGGTAGTTGGGAAATAATAAAAAATTTGATAAAATTGATTATTTAATTAAAAGTGGTAGTAGAATAGATGAACTGATGTTGGTGTTTTATAAAATTAGATGTGTAAAATAGAAAAAGTAGGTTTTTAGTGTAAAAATGAATATGTAAAATGAAAGAGCTGATGTGAATGCTCTAAGTAGCTCACTTGCAAAATTAAAATAATATTTTTTTATTCATTCACCTCAAAAGCATCTTCTCTTTCTCTCTCTCCTTGACTCACCACAAAAGTAAAATACTATTTCTTACTGTTTTAGGTTATATATTTTATTATATAAATATATTACTCTAATATATTGTATAAAAAATATAAAAATTAAAATATTGAGTGTATTGTAAAATAATATAATATAATAGATAAAATAACTTCTAAAATAATAAAATAGAATATTAGGTAGAAACCACGGATGTGATTCAATGCAGTGGCATACAGGTGCTGTTTTTAATTTTGCATTCCTTTTAAAGGTAACCACCTTTGTGGTTGGAGCATATAGCTATCCTAGCAATCCGTACCATTTATAATTTATTATTCGGCATCATGCACCACACTCGTATCATGCCAAGACACTGACAAGTGATAAGTGATTAGGTATATAGTATATACTTGATTCTAAAAATAAAAGAGGTACATACTTTTTTTGTCTCAAAAGAACAGCAAACGTAAACACAGATTTTATAATTGGTGACTGCCACAAATTTCTGTTATGATATGAGGTGGTGCTTCCCACTAGATTCGGAGGATAAATATTGTACTCTCAGTACAAGAATATGTTGTTTATTTATTTGTAGTGCTGAAAAAAGAAAAACGTTACCTCTATAATATTTTTATAATAAATTCTAGTTGACAGGTTGTTATAGGTTTTAAATACTGAAATTATTTTTTTACCTATTAGTAATAGCAAATAACAACTTACAATATAAAATTTATTGTAAAAATATTATAAAATTATTATAGACATAGAATTTATCTGGAGATCATGTTTGAAAGATTACAATTTGAAATTGAACTTCTTTATCAATATAAAAATGTTTTCCCATTTCAAAATCCGAGTGATACCCCAAACTCCAAAGAAAAGCCATTATTAGTGAGTGATCTTAGAATACAACGCACTAGCACTTTGTACCGGATCTTGATCTCTCCTCTCTTTTATTGTTTTGGTCCTTTTGGCCTAAATTAATCCTGTAAGCAGTGCCATCAGGGAAAAGAGGTCAACATCCATTTATTAACAGTGTATTTAATTAAAATTAAATTATTTTTGTTAAAAATATTATAAATAAAGTTAAAAAGTA
The DNA here is from genome assembly GCA_032878915.1 of Castanopsis chinensis. Taxonomy (NCBI): domain Eukaryota; kingdom Viridiplantae; phylum Streptophyta; class Magnoliopsida; order Fagales; family Fagaceae; genus Castanopsis; species Castanopsis chinensis. The sequence goes on from JAVQMG010000129.1 coordinate 11,308,404, forward strand.
ACTGAAATACTATAATGAGATTTATAAATATTACAAAAAAATATAATGAGACCTATAAATAGTAGCAAAAATAAATTAAATAGTAAAAAAAGTTGGTTTTTTAATCCGATGCCAAACACAAGCTTAATATTCATATTGTACAAGTTTATTTTTCAGTTTTTTGAAAAATTTATACATCAAAAAATTTAGGTATAAGAAAGTTGTATAACGAAAATGTGCAATTTCAAACCACTATATCAAAAAAGACACCAAAACCTTTAACATCCTAAAGATATTTTCCACCGTATCTATCTTAAAAGAGAGAGAGAGAGAGAGAGAGAGAGAGAGAGATAGCATTTCTATATATCAATAAAAGAGAACTTGTAGCTGAGCCAAGAACAAAGCCTCTTGGCTCAAGTAATATCGCTGGACCCTTTACAAAATTTACTATGGGAAAAAAAATAAAAGAAGAAGAAGAAGATCAGAAGGTCTTTTAATCTACATGAATATATCTACCTTAAGGATATTGTTAAAAATATTTTTGATTTTACTGTAAAATAGTTATATATTGACATTGACGTAACAACTTATGTGATTGATGCCTCATCTTTAACGTAATAAATAAATAAATATATATTTGTTTTGTATTTAAAATTAAATACATAAATTTGTAAATTTTATATAAAATAATATAGGTAATAATAGTAATACACTTACCCCTCATAATAGTAATCCACAAAAGATGGAAGAAATTGTGGGGGCAGAAGGGAAAAGCTACTTTATGAGTGCCATACATAAAGTCACTGCACTTTCAAAAATGGAGCAACTTTTGGAAGAAACAACTTTTGATCATGGTTGGTTTGAGTTTGCATTTCAAAATCTGGAAGCTTTGAAAAGGCTCTATATATTTAGGTAGATTAGCGCTCTAATTTCCCTTCATTCAGAGGCCAATTGGCCAAATTAATGACGCCTTGTATGAAGTATGAACCCCCAGTTGCCCAACACTTTTTATAAAAGTGACCTAATTGGCATACTATTAATTTAAAAGCTCTGTTTACCACCGCACACCCTTGGTGCGGTAATCACTCCACAGATACAAATGCTTGTAGGATGTGAGTGACAAGGGTGGGAGTTTAAGTTTTCAGGATGAAGTTTCACACACATATACACTTAGATTAGATTAGCGTAGAATTATATCTTGTATCAAATAAAAAAAAAAAAAAAATTAAAGCTCCATCTATTTGCAGCCATTAACATATAGGCATGGAAGAGTATATGCACTCATTGAATTTGTTCCTCATTAGGCCTTGCATTCAATGTGCATGAATCCTAGCCAGGAAAATAAATTTAGAAGTTAAAAAATACGCAATTGGAGAGATACATGCACATTCAAAAATCTTGTAAGCTTATCTACAAGAATTGACTAATTATTTCTTATGCGCCAAAAAAAAATTATACAAAATAGAAATTCTATTCTAACTTAATAATCTAAATATAACAATAAATATCATCTTAAAAATAAAGAAGAAGAAATAATAACAATAAATATATCCTCAAATATAATAATAATAACAATATATACATGCCCCATAAAAAAAATTAAGAGTGAAAAAAAATAACAATGAATTATATTATCAGCAATAGTAGAGCTAAAATTTGATTTCAATTTTTAAGGGAGGCAAGATTTATACACACATATATATAGGTGTGCACTTTAACATATATGATTTTTTTTTATAAATAAATAAGATCTAGAAAACAAATATAGGCCTTGATATAAAAAGCAACACATGTCTATAGTAAGTGATAATTATAATGTACTACTAAAACCCACAAGTTTAATTTATGAATAAAATTAAAGATTTTAAATAATTAGATAGTCACCTAGAACTAGGTTCAGTTAGAAGACCATATGCACTTATGGGGTTTAATATATAACAATAATAAGTTTATTGTTGTTCTCGTCGTGGTGGGAACATAGACCCAGATTTGGGTTTGATGCAAAAATACAACCAAAAAAAAGGGTGGAAAAACAACTTATTTGATCAATAAAAGTTTTATGAACAAAGTTAATAGTTGGTCGAAGCCCGTCAACAGTCGATCAATGATAGTTAAAGGTTGATCTATGGAAGAGCTTGCTGTGCAGCTGTTGTTGAGTATATAATGCTATAAAATAAATACAGTATATGTTTCCCAGTTTATTTGGTTCGTTTTTCGAATGACCACATGCAATATTTTCTAATGCCTTGTGTTTTTTTTATCATATCAAAAATCAGAAAAATTGGAAACATTTTATGCTAAAACAAATTTTTTTTTTTTTTTACATATTATCGTATCGTATGAAATGTACACAAATAACAGTTTTTTTTTTTTTTTTTAAATTGGACTTTTTACAAAAATTTTGGGCTTTGACATGAGGAAAAAAAAAAAAAAGCTTTTCTACTTTATTTTTTGGTCTCTATTTGTATAGGTTTAGACAAAAACTTGACATGAACTTAGACCACATATCTGCCATCTCTCTCTCTCTCTCTCTCTCTCTTTCTCTCAAGTATAACTTGTTGAGGACTCTTTTTTCGGCCTACATGGCATTACTTTATTGGCAACCCATGCTACGTCAACATATTATTAATTTTTTAGGTAAATCTCTTTAAAACCCAAAATAAGCTCATATCTCATTCAACTACATAGATTGGGCTCACATGGCAGATCATTACTTCAAGAGGTGGATTCATGGTCCACATTTCCTTTTCATCCATTGAGATCATAACTTATGACATCATCAGCATCAACATATGGATCGGGCTTAAGCAATGAATCAAAACTCACGGCCCATATTACCTCTCTTATACCCATGGCAAACAGCTTCTTCAACAAGAGCCCATATTCACAAAAAATGACAACAAAACCCGAAGTACGTCATCTCATCTTCGGCTTATGGTCCAAGCTCATAAGTCTCTTTAGAGAAACTTTGGGAGTCGTGGTTTGGAGGGCCAAGAGATATGTTCAGTAAAATTTCACCAGTTTAAAGTTGATAAAAGAAACATGTTGCTTGACATGTCTTCTCTAACTCCCTAAACTCTAATAAGTCCGTGTGTAGCGGGTAACATATGGTAAGCATCTCTTATCAAATAGCACCTTAGATGATAAATTCCCCATTGCTCTTTTCTTAAAACTTAATATTCATCACATGACATATACTCAATATCCCCAACCATCTAATTGCTAGGAAAATAATTGTTCATTCAATCCTCAACTGCTGCTATACAAATTTAGAAACTTCATTATATTATTCTACATAAATCTTATTACTGCTTTCAGCTAAAATCCAACTCAAACACATGGCCTAATCTGATTGGCTATCTTTTATCTCCAACTTTATGCAAAATATTCATGATATCTTTCATTTCCAGCTGCTGTCTGCCACAATCTGACCATATATTTCTCTGCCAGCTGCCAAAGTAGAGCATTAAATACTATTCTTGCTCACCAAGATTATGTCACAACACAATGAGACATTGACTAAATCTCTAAAGCTTCATTAACTCTTAACTAATCCTTCTATTACTTATTAGAAATGTGTTGTAATGGAACCTTGCACCAAAAACACGAACACCCAAAAAAGGAAGCATTTCCAGCAGAATCCCAACAGTGTATTCAGCACTTGTTACCTGACTGAAAGTGATATCACCAGTCATTTAATGCTGAAATCCCAGCTGCTATATCCAAAATAACAAGATACACTTGAAAGAGATCTTACAATTTTTAGCCAAATCCATATAATAAATGCTGAATGACCTCTCTAGCAGTCTGAAATTACCCACCTGACCTCATTTTTCCACTGCCCCAAGCAACAGCTATCTTATGATAACTGTTACAGCTTTTCCTGACAGCTGGGATAGCCTTTTCAGAACAGCTGTGACAGTTGACCCAGTAGCCTGAGCATTACTGATTTTTCCACATTTGATTAAAACCAAAACCAACAAATGTAACTATTTTTTTCTTGTCAAAATACTTTCCTTTTCTGCTGCTTTTTCCCCAGCAACTCTTACCCAAAACAGCAAGCATACCTTAAAACTAAACCTACCAATTTTGCCCAAATCTTAAGATAGATTCTCTGAAAATTCATTGCTATTTGGGACAGATTTTGACTGAGATTTTTTGCTAAGATACGCCCTTAAACTCAGCTAAATAGGACCCCTCATCAACACTTCAAGGGGGACACAAAATGGAGAATAGCAACTTTTTCACAAAGCTCTCTATGCTCTCTCCCTAAGCTCTTAATGAAGTTCTGAGATTTTAGTTTCAAAATCGGGTCCTAAACTCTTCAGCCCTTAGCTCATAAATGCCCTTCATACACCCTCCCAGCGGAAAACCCCAACAGTAAATCCCAGCAACATTGCTAAACACACTACAACACTATTACCCCTCTTATACTCATTCTCTCACTCTCCATATTCAGAAAATACACCTATCTCACTGCTCTTATCTCCAAATACCTAAACACATCTCCATGCTCTTCTCATACAAAATATTTCATCTTGGAAAGCAATCTCTACAACTTTCCCAATTGTTGTAATCTCATATTTTTACTATCTTTAACCACCATATCTTTCATACTTCCATATATCATACATATTATAAATACTACATCCCACAAAACATCTCTTTCTTCACTTCTCTTACACAATCGCATACACATTTACTACATCATTACATATAACACATTACACTATTTTAATCTCCACTCTCATACTCTTTCACTCTGAAGTTCTACTGTTTTTCTGCTTATAAACACATATCAATACTCTTCTCTATCTCTCTTATAAAAGTCCTTCTCATGAAAGGTATAAACTTTTATTACTAAAGCCCTTCTCCTAGAAGGCACCAAGATCTCATATCAAAGCCCTTCTCATGGAAGACACAAATCCATCTTACATAAAGCCATTCTCTTAGAAGGCACAAATACTCCATACAAAAGCCCTTTTCATGGAAGGCTACACTATACATAACTTCACAGCAACTAAACGAGCATTGTCAAGAGGAAAACTCATTTAAATGTATGATAAGAGGGGCAAGCTTAATCAGCCCCTACGCATAGCTGGGCATACTCTTTCTCTCTCTAGTTGCACCCATTTTCCCCCTTCGATCTTGAAGTTATTATGGCAAACTGCTTCTCTACCGTTGGGGTCACTCTGTTAGGATATTATCAACTCACAAAAGCTGTACAGCTGGGTTACAAACCATACAAAGATAAGTGACTTTGCTTCCTTATCTTTAAATTTACATTATTGAGTACATGATTACTTCACATTTAAATACATATTATTTTACTCCAATTACTATTACAACTATTAACCAAGCCTTAAATTCATTTAGATGCATGATAAGAGGGGCAAACTTAATTAGCCTCTACCGTTGGCATTTTGCTAGAATCTTATTAGCTCACTAATGCTACACAACTGGGCTATAAACCATATGAAGATAAGTGACTTTGCCTCCATATCTTTAAATTTGCATCATTGAGTACATGAGTACTTTATTTCCAAATAAATGCTACTTTATTTCAACTACTAATCAAACCTATTATATCAAGCACATATTACATATTTATTAAAACATTATTGTGATTCTTAGACTTTTGCTTTAATGGTTTTATAGGCTTAAAGGTACACCGGTAGCTATTGGATCACATGGCCCAATGTTGAGTTTCGGGACACAACTCCTCAAAAAGAACTCGAGCTTAGCAAGGTCACCCCTCCAAAGGACCACATGTGGCCGAGCAACCGAAAAAAGCCCCCGAACATAACTCAAATGCTTTTTTGTTTTTAGTTGCAACATACTTTCAATCCACGAAACCACAAGTGATAATTAAAGTATAATTCAATTTTATTTTGACTTACATGTTATGTATTAACTCTTTTACATTTGATTAATTTGAATTATAATTAAAGTAGTTATTTAGTTGGATATAATACAATATTATAATAACTTTTTCATAAATTTTAGGGTTAAATACTATTTTGGTAGCTAAACTTTACTAAAATTTATTTTTCATCCCTAAATTTTAAGACGTTTATTTTTTGTCCCTAAACTATTGAAAATGTTTTATTTATATTCTTAAATTTTACTAAAAGTTTGTTTTTCATTTCTAAACTATTGAAAAAAGTTCTTTTTTCATCCATATATTTTTGTCTCTAAACTATTAAAAAAAAACTTTTTACAAAATTTAGTGATGAAAAAAGAATTTTTTTAAAGTTTAAGAACGAAAAACAAACTTTTGTTAAAGTCTAAGAACCAAAATAGTATTTTACACTAAATTTTATATAATGTCTATGTATCTTAAAACACACGATATGATATAATACACGATACTTAAAAATGAAAAAAAAAAATATTCATGATATGATTCACAACCTTGCTTTAAGGTTGTCACATAAGTTTTTCAAAATCCAAGTTTTTCCAAGTCATCATTTTAATATATAATTTTTAATTTTGGTTTTTAGATTTATAAATATATTAAATTATGTTAATTAAAACTCACTATTTTTTGGATAAAGAAACCTGACATCAAATAAGCCTATATTAAATTGCAAAATATTTGAATTATAGTTAAATGATTAAATTCAATATTTCTTAATAATTTAAACTTTTGGGAGAATCGGTAATTTAATATAGTATCAAAACAAGAAATTCTAAGTTCAATCCTCGACTTTACTCTACCATCCATTTAAAATGTTAAAAATTTCACGTGTTGGCTCCCATCTATTAATAGAAAGTTTAGGCTCATATGTGAGAGGGAGTACTGTTAGAATTATAGTCAAGTGATTAAATTCATAATTTAAACTTTTGGAACAATCAATAATTTAACACTTCAAACGAATTTTATGTGAAATAGGTATGTCTATTATATAAAATTTCTAATTTTTATTTTTATTTATTAATACTTATTAATTAAATATGAATCGTATGTACTTAATTTTTTATCAAAATTTTCAATGTAATACATGGGTTAGGGACTGGAACTAAGATATATAATACCTAGGATTTATTGTATTAAAAACCAAATATTTGTACTAAAAATATGTGAAATTAGACTATATATATATATGATAATTTTGACAATGTAATGCAGTTCCTTGTTTAGCAAAGTTTGATAATCATGCCGACTTATTCTATATTATTATTTTTCTTTATAATTCTATAGTTGATTACCATGGGGTGAGGATAGGGCCGACTCAATAGGTGATGCAATTGATGCAATCGCCTAAAGCACCCAAATAAAAGAAGGCCTCCACTTGTTAAAAAAATTATATATATAATATATTTATTTATATATTTTAATTAAACAAATTTTAAGCACTTTTATTGGTCAATAAAATGCATTAAAAAGGCTTCATTGTATCCTAAATTATTTCACTGCACAATTGATTGATGGGACACGTTTTCGCTATGATAGGACCCTTTTTTGCCCCTCTCTTACGTCACTGCACAAGCCATTGATGGGAGTGGGACACGTTCATTTATTTCAGTGCACAAGCCGGCCCTGGTTTTTAGTCATAGGACAGGCTGGGAAAATATTAATACAAAATATTGATACAAAATTCTGCCTTGGACCCTTTTTAGCTATCATGGGACACATTTTTTGCTTTTACACTTAACCATAAGATGGACACTTAGTTTTTTAAAATTAAAATTAATATAATCTTATTTAAGGTCTACTATATCACAAGAAAGATTAAGTGAATCAGTAATATTATCAATTAAAAAAGAAATGTTAGAGGAACTTAAATACAAAAACTTAATTCGTAATTTTGCATCTCAAAAAGTAAGAAAAATAGATTTTAAATAAAAAAATTCAATATAATTTATTTGATTAATATTTAAATATAAAAGGCCATACTTAAAATTTTTGCCTAAGGCCCCCCAAGTTGTTGAGCTGGCCCTGGGTGAGGATATTTGAATTCTAAATGCCCTTGCTAGAAATACTAAGAGATGTCAATTAATTTATAAGACTTTTGGTTGTTTTGTATTAAAGTTGATGTTGCTTGATTTTGCAAATCTTTTTATTGATATTGTCTTTTTAAGTGTGTTTACTATTTAGTATATATAGTTTACCTTTTGATGCGTATAGAAACATTTAAGGTTCAAATCATTTAGTTGTAGCTTTAAACTATTGAATTTATTAAAAAAAAGGTGACAAATTATTTTTGGACAAAGTTTAACAACAAAATTGGTTGTAGTCTAAGACTACAACCTTACTTAATAAAATAAACATAACTTTTAATTGCATGTTCTTTACGTTCTTAATACACATGTTAAAATTTATATCAATCGGCTATTATTTACTCTATGATCTATAAGCTTATATTTTATGCATAATTTTAAACTACAAAAACTTATACTTTAAACAAACTAGTATGTAACTCGTGCTACCGCACGAGAATGGTTAATATAGTAATACTATTGGTCAATTTCTTTTTTGTCTTTTTGGGTTTATCATAAGGAGGATAGAATTAGATAAAACAATAAAAATATATATTGCACTTTATTATTTAAGTGATGTTATTGGACTTTTTCTTTTTTAGTTTATCATAGGAGGATAGCATTAGATAAAACAATGAATAAAAAAAAAAGAATATTACATTTTATTAAGTGATGCTACAATGAAAAAAGAAAAAGAGAATATTGCATTTTATTATTTAAAAAATATATAAAGGGGCATTAATATATTTTTTTTGTTTGTCAAACTTTAAAAAATAAAAACCTATTCACCAACTTAAACATTTCAAGGTCGATCGAGCATCTCTTGCACGTAACCACAAATTCTTCATAACCATAAGGATAAGGTTCATCACGGTTTCAATGTCTCATTCCAGCTTTTTGGCAACCTTGAAAGTTTGGACTTTGATACATGGTGGTTCCCATAGCAAGTAGTCAAAGTATTCTTTGGCATTTTAGAAGCCTATGCTTCCCGTGCTAATTTGCCACCAACAACAATTCTTTCGAAGGGAAACCCAATTTAGATTTCTTTGAAGTTATTTTTATTATTGCCACTAATTAGCTAATATTAGTCAATTACTTTCAAACTAACTAAATTCATACATGCATTAAAGAATTAAACTTAGTATGTAAACATCATAAACTCAAAAATCAATGTGTATATAAATAATCTCAAGGAAAATACTCATGAACTAAAGTATCTCTTAATTAGGTCACACACACAATTCAAAGAACTCAAAATTCTATGCATGCATTTCTCTGATTATGGGGCTAAACCTAGGGCATGAATGAAAAGAAAAAAAAAATTACACACACACTCTTGTTTAGAAAATGACCAATCTGGCATCAACACATGGTTTAGAAAAAATGATAATTGAAGTCTTATAAGTTATAACTAATGCAGATTTGATCTAGGGTTTTTCTGAAGGTTGTGGGTTTGAGGGAATATTGTTGTTGATGCTCAAGAAGATTACATGGTATTAACAATTACATTATCCTTATTAGCTTGAATATGAATATCATGATCATCATACTCTTGTAAAATCTTAAGCTCATCAACATTGAGAAACGACAGCTTGTCTAAAGTCATTACTTGCTTTGCTGTGACATAATAAACCACATTTTGGAATAATCAAAATCATCTAACTCAAAAGAAACTTTAAGGTTCTAGATTATTGATTTCTTTTTCCCTCAGTTTATGAAAAAATTCAATGCTAGGGAATAACCATATGCACCAACCCCTTTTAAACCCAAGTAGTTTTTACATAATCACAATCATACTTCACTATACGAATTATATCACACCTCAAAACCAAAGAAAAAAAAAATCAAATTTTGGAGTTAAAATAAACTTCCAACCTAGACTCTATGTGGCCAACAATGTTCATTATGCGTGAGACACCATGAGAGACATTGTTTGAAATTTTTTAATAATGCCTAGCCTTTGCTCTATCAATTGGATTATTTGGACTCAAACCACAATTTAGCCAAGTATCAAAATTATCTGGAAAAATTCACCTAGGCAAATATCATTCATCCATCAATCTTAGAAAAAACTGACAAATCTACACATGCCTAATAAGCTCCCGAAGAAATAAAGAAATAGTTCTTTGACCTTTGTTTCTACACAAATGAATAACCCAATTTCTATTATATGAAACGATAAATTCCATTTTACAATCAATCATATAATAACCATGGACTATCCTACATAAAAATTAGATAAAGACAACTATAACATAAGCAGCATGTTTCAACAAAAAGTAATATACTATAAGAGCTTGTACTTTATAAAATTGGCAAACGAAATGCAATACTATCACCTTTTTTTTTTCCTAGAAGAACAACCACCTCTATTTGTGTGATATACATTGGGATTGAAGGATAGCCTTCATGAAAGGAGCAATTTTAGTTGAGAAAATGGGAAAAGAGATATACAGAGACAGAGAAAGAATGAAAGAAAAATAACTGGGTAGGGAACAGTGGTTTAAGGAGTCAATAGATAGTTGTTACGTTGGTTTGGATTTGTACATAAGAAGTGTAGGAGTAATAGGACTCAAAAACTAAATGTTCAATGGTGGCTTAAGAACTGTGTTTGAGCAAAGAAGTGCAATATTTGTTTTTTTAAAGCCTGAACTTTGAAGATGCGAAAGACACATCTTTTCACGTTTTATTGAGTTTTTTTATTTGAAATCACATGTATATAAGACATTTGAAATTTAAAATCATATTATAGTAAAACTGGTATTGTACACTAAATAACCTGGAAATTTTAGCAAGGGGGAGATTCTTTCCAAACTTAAAATTTAAAAGTTTGGGGGACTATAGATATAGAGATCTAGTATGGATTTAGGAACTGATTTATGTGGAAAAACAAATCATGCCATAGTAACACATATTTATGAAATATGAATTCTTTCAAACAACTTGTGAGAAATTAATAACAAATATGGAATAGACTTCTAGTTTGAATTCATTCAAACTTAGCTTGACTTGCCCCCATCTAAAACAACCTTTCTAACAAAGAATGCCTAAATAACTAAAATGAGTAGCACCATAAACAACATAGGCTATATATTGATTACTATCTTAGGCATTGCAAAGCTAATCAGTACTTTTAATTTCAAAAACATAGCAGTCTCAATTTTCAAAAGAGGGAAAAAAAAAAAAAACTAATCAATCTAATGCCTCCAATAGGTAAATTGGCTAGTTGTTTATTTTTATCGTTTTAAATTATTTTTGTGTTAGTTCTTGCTTGAATTAGATTGATTAGTTTTTTTTAAAGAAAAAAATCTGCCTAAAAAATGCAAATAAGAGCCAATTCAAACACAAATACACCAAATGGACAAAGATTAATATGAATTATGAGATAAATAGAAGGGAATCAAGCTATCCTAACCTATAAGTTTGTTCTAGCAACTCTTCTTGAAGATTAGATCCAACAATTCAACAATTTTTTTTTAGAACAATTCAAAAAAATTTAGATCCACGGATTACTGTGTAAACCAAACAGCCATACTAAATAAATAATCCCTTAATATGCAATAACACAGTGTTTAACAAAATCTTCACTCTAAACTTCAGATTTGGCTATTAAAATCAGTTTGTAAAGAAAAAAACAGGCTAAAACATGCAAGTTAGAGACCATTCAAACACAAATACACTAAATGGAAAAAATCTAGTATGAAGTATGAGATAAATAAAAGAGAAATCAGACTATCCTAACTTATCAATTTATTCTAGCAACTCTTCTTAGAGATTACCCTAGTGTTGTAATTGACAAAGAACTCAACAAATCAGAATTCAACTTTCAGATTTGACTATTAAAATCATGGGTGATACTCCCAATATCATCAAAACAAAAGGAAAAGATGATAAATTAGGTCTATAAATTAGGTATAATAGGTTAAATTATATGAAATATAATTCTTGGTAAATTAACTTAAGTAAATAAATAGAATAGATTGAAAATAACATAAGAGAAGGCAGATTTGTTTAATATATTACCTTCAATCAGCTCACCACATCGACCAAAAGCATCCTTTAGAATAACTTCATCAGTATCATAAGAAAGCCCTCTAATCCAAAACACAACAAATGAACCAAGTCTATCTTGATGACAGCAAGGTCGGAAATGTTTTTCTAGGATGACCAAGAAAGAAAGTTAATTTGGAAAAACAATTGTAGGATAGGAGGCTACAACCACTATGAAATCAATACATCTTTAGCAAGACCTAATGACCAAGCATTTAGTCAAACATGTAGAGGACACTTTAATTCACCCAAATAAATGAGCATGATCCAATATTCCATGAGATGTATCCAACTAATGTAATTGAATTAACAATATGTGGTTTAGATTTTTTTTTTTTTTTTTTTTTTTTTTTTTTGGAGAGGAATGTGGTTTAGGAATTAAATGCATACAGTAAAATACAGAAACTAAGCTAAATAGTTAAATAGCCGTATATAATAACACTTCATATAGCATCCTATTCATAATTTTTTAAGAAAACAATGAACAAAATCCAAAGCAACCAACTTGTTTCGTTGTTTCACATCAGTGTTGTTACTCTTTATATTTTAATAATATAGATGCTTTAAGTTGGCAATTGGCTACCAAACACAAAATTTGCATGTACAAAAGAGGGTAGAAATAGACCTTTGCAAGAGTACTACTATTTGTATGGGGTGCCTTGTTCTTGTCCCCTATAGACAAATAGAAAAAAAAAAAGAATACAATTTTACATTCCAAACAACAATCATAATTATAATAAGAAAAGGGCAATACAAATCAAATAGTTGGCATGCAATACTCAACCCAATTTAGAGAATTCATTAAATTAGAAAGTTAACATTGACACCCAAACCAATAGACATGAAAATTTGAAGAAGAAAAAATGACACCAAAATCAAAAGGAATTAAAAAACAAATGATAAAAAAAAAAAAAAAAACTTTTTACAATTCAGAGAATGAAATTCAGTCAAATAAGAAGAAGAAGAAGAAGAAAAAAAAGAACATTACATAGGATGACAACCAAACCACGTTTAAGCAAATCATAATTATAATAAGAAAAGGGCAATACAAATCAAATAGTTGGCGTGTAATACTCAACCCAATTTAGAGAATTCAATAAATTAGAAAGTTCACATTGACACCCAAACCAATAGACATGAAAATTTGAAGAAGAAAAAATGACACCAAAATCAAAAGGAATTAAAAAACAAATGATAAAAAAAAAAAAGAAACTTAATACAATTCAAAGAGTGAAATTCATTCAAATAAGAAGAAGAAGCAGAAGAAGAAAAGAACATTACATAGGATGACAACCAAACCACGTTTAAGCAAAGAAAATTTCTTTTTTCTCGGCAATACCTTCAATGGCTGTCAACCCTAAGCTAAATGGGTTTCAAACGTCTTTGATCATGCACTTTCTTTCTTTGTCATTCAACCTTAATCAAAACCAATAACCCAAATACCTAAATTAATAAAAATCAATCCAAAATAACAAAACCTAAATCATATTTGATACCAATTTTTATTGTTTAAAGATACCTGTATCAATAGTGGTTCAGGCAATATATATTGGTGGCAAGATTCTAGGTTGAAGGTGGGAGATGGTCTAACATGGTCGTGGTCCTCAATCTCTCCTTCATAGTGCCTCACGTCTCTCTCCCTCCCTTGTCTCTTGTGAAATCAATGATTTCATCGGGTATAAAAATAGCCTCTTTGCCTATAAAAAAAAAAAAAAAAAAATAGCCTCTTTGGTTTTCACGTTTGACGGCAAAATCAAGAAAAAACTTAATTAATACAATAGCTCACTTGAACCGATACATAGAATCTATAAAATTAAACTTCAATTTCAAATTTTAATTGAACAATTGGAAGGATAATGATTTGCTCTCCATATAAATGTAGACACATGGCACAAAATTGGAACTCTAATTTGGGAAAAAAAAAATAGCCGCTTTGGTTTTCACGTTTGACAGCAAAATCTAGAAAAAGTTTAATTAGCACAGTAGCTCACTTGACCCGATACATAGAATTTAAAATTAAACTTCAATTTCAAATTTTAATTGAAAAATTGGAATGATAATTATAATTTGCTTTCCACATAGATGTAGACACATGGCACAAAATTGGAACTCTAATTTGGAATTCCAATTTGAGTTTCTCTCTGCTTCACCTGTTATATATATATATATAGATTATATATGACATGGCTATTTATCTTAATTTTCTAGAAAATTTGCAACTATGAAGGATATAAGAAGAAGATGAATTCAATGGTAGATTTGTCAAAATGCACCCCCAATAAAAAGATTTTGAGTAAGATTGCACCCTTATATTACAATTAATTTTGTAGATAAACTTTTTCATTCAATTTTATTTACTTATTTTAATTATAAAAAATACGCTTAATGATAATATAGATACAAAAATAAATAAATAATTAAAAAAGTGTACATTGGTCAACTTAAAATAACCCCATTAAAAAAATCTAAAAATAAGATGATCAATCAGCTATCTCAAAAAGATCGTATCCTGTGTTAGCATAAACCAATGCCTATTATATAATGCATACAATTAGTCATCATGCACTAATTTATTTATTTATTCATTCAATTTTTTAAAAGAAAATCATCATGCACTAAATTGGCATTAGGGTAAGGTTGTTATCAGGTATGAACGTACTTCTTTTCTTAAAATAACAAAAGTTCTTTCATAAATAAAAAAAATAAAAAATAAAAAGAAAAGAAAAGAAAAGAAGAAGAAGCTCGAGTTAGGCAAGTTTTCTATAACAACGGAGATTACGGTCTAATTAATAGCCAATGTTGATATCATTTATAACTAATATGAGGTGCAGCTTCCTCCACATTTGAGCTAACCGAAAATTATTAGGTACTCCTAGAATATCATTGTACGGGTGTTGGCCTCGCCGGGACCACCCGTCCACGAAAGCCCATTACTACAATGCCACGTGTCCGTAATGCTTGGCCCAGATTCATTGGCGCGTCTCGTGTAACCTTCTATACTCAGTCATATCCGACAACTCCTCAGGAAACTCACCCCGTCGAGCAACGGACCCAAGTGTGAAGCTAGTTCCAATGCCACTATCTCTACTCACCCATCACCTAACGCCCACTCCGGAGTAATGGTATTAGACCTCTTTCTCCATTGCCTAGGAAGCACCCCTGCCGAGCAACAGACCCAGCTGCGAGGCTAGTTTCAATGCCACTATCTCCACTCACCCATCACCTAACGCCCACTCCGGAGCAACGGTATTGGACCTTTTTCTCCATTGCCTAGGGAGAACCCCCGCCAAGCAATAGACCTAGTCGCGGGGCTAGTTCCAATACCACTATCTCCACTCACCCATCACCTAATGCCCACTCTAAAGCAACGATATTAGACCTCTTTCTCCATTGCCTAGGGAGCACCCCCGTCGAGCAGCAGACCCAGCCGCGGTGCTAGTTCCAATGCCACTATCTCCACTCACCCATCACCTAACGCCCACTCCGGAGCAACGACGTTGGACCTCTTTTTCCATTGCCTAGGAAGCACTTCAGCTGAGCAACAAACCTCGCGGTGGACTTAGTTCCAAGGCCACTGCCATTTCCCCGACTTACATTAAAGGCACCCATTTAGGAGAAAGGACATTGGACCTTCCCCTCCACTGACTAGGAGAACTGTTATGCAGTCACACCAACTTGATCTATAAATAGGCAAGGGATATATAAAGCAATGGGTTGGCAACTTGGGGAAGAGAGGGGTAAGAGGGAACAGACAGATTCCCTAAGGTAGAAAAATGGGACGGGTGCTAAACGGAGAAAGGCACTTGGGGGAGCTTGGGAATTGGGCTTGCTAAGTACAGGACTGCCTATTATAGGAAACGCAAAAGCCCACCATACAAGTAAATTGTGAGCCTAGATACACGTCAGGCCTAACAAGAGTAATTGGGCGTGCACAATTGGCGCCGTCTGTGGGAGTCTCCTACCAAGCTGTGGTTCTGTCTAGGAACGCACGGGAGAATGTCTAGGAGCAGACAGGGAAGTCATGCGGAGAGCGGTTCCGGGGGGTCCTCGCGAGGGTTTACATGGCGAGAAAGGAGGCAGAAGAGGCTGAAGGACAGAAGGAACGAGGAGGCAGTAGAGTCCGGGCCTGGAAAGGAATCATACCAAACCCTCTAGATAGCGTCTGATGCCTCAGGGCGCAACCGACATGACTGGAGAGACCAGGAGCTGGAGCGCCTGCTTAGGACAGTAAGGGATTTGGAGTTGCAGGCACAGGGAAGACGTAGGAGAAGAGATCAAGAGAACCGGAGAGAAAGGTCGGTCAGTGTGGGAGACCAACATGGGGTGGGATCCCATCTGTCCGGGTCTCGCCGGCACCGTGAGCATTCGCGAGAGCACATGGACCATGGGTCAGCTACATCCGAAGAGGAGCGACCACGAAACGTGGCCATGGATGCAATGGGCCGTACATTATGCCAAGCTGCACATGTAAGTCACTATATTCAAATGATGTCCCTGTACGCTCATAATGTCGCGCTGATGTGTAGGGTTTTCCCTTCAAGTCTCGACCCCACTGTTTTGAGGTGGTTTAACGGATTGAAGAAAGGTTCGATTCGCAGTATCTCGGAGCCAATTTAGGAGTTTGGAGTAAGGTTCATGACATGCAGCTGGGTTTCGTAGCCCATGGACGCATTACTATCAATGAAAATGGGGGCTAGGGAAACCCTTCGCAACTATGCCAACCGATATTGGGAATTGTACAATGACATCGATGGAGGCAATGAAAAAATCACAGCAAGCACATTTCGGATGGGGCTACTAGAAGAATCCGGGCTGAGGGAATCGTTAACCCTCAAACCTCCCAAGGATATGAGGCAACTAAGGAGACGCATAGAGGAATACAAGCGATTGAAAGATGATCGGCTGCAGGCCAAGGGGAAGGCCCTGATCGTCAGTTATCCTCGGAGTTCTAGCCTCATCCCCAGGCACAGGAGGGATTCAAAAATTTAGGAGCAAGGCCGTGATGTTGTGGGTGTCAACGCGGTGTTTAAGGAGCCCGTGCTTAAGATTGTTGACAGGATAAAGAATGAGTCGTACTTTAAGCGGCCGAACAAAATGGCGGGTGACCCATTGAGAAGGAACCAGAACTTGTATTGCACATACCACAGAGATAAAGGGCACACCACAGAGCAGTGCAGAGTATTGAAAGATCACCTGGAGTAGTTACTGAAGGTGGGCCATTTGAAGGAGTTTGTTGCGGAGAATGGAGATCAAGGAATAAGACAAGCAGACCGGGTGTGTCGAGACACCCTCCCACCCCCTCTAGGAGTGATAGAAGTCATCTACGCTGGACCGAAATGCCTCACGTCGTCGATCACAGGAGAGATACTGGCAGTGGTATCAACAGACGGTTACACTGGCGAGCAACCCCCAAGGAAGAAACTGAGGTATCCGCGACAACCCATAACATTTGACAACTACGACTTGGAAGGAACTGCCCAGCCACACCACGATGCTTTAGTGGTCACAGCCCATGTAAGGCGCTTCTAAGTAAAAAGGATTATGATAGACCACGGGAGTGGAGCGGGCGTAATGTACCTGGACCTGTACAGGGGGCTTGTCCTAAATAAGGGGGACTTGTCCACATACGACACGCCGTTGATGGGGTTCAATGGGCACTTGGTGAGGCCAAAGGGACAGATTTCACTCCCGGTTAGCATGGGAGGTAAGGAGGTAGTCGTGACATTCATAGTGGTTGCATCTTACTCGCCATACACAGCAATTGTCGGGAGGTTGTGGATACATGACATGGGAGCCGTACCGTCTACATTGCATGTTAAAGTCAAATTTTAGACCGAGCATGGGGTTGCAGTGATATGGGGCAACCAGCAGTTGGCCAGGCAATGTGTGGTAGCTGTAGCCCACAAACAAGCCGAGCAAAAGGCTGCAAACGTAGGAAGTGCGTTATAGTAATCACAGCAGCCCCGGCTGGAGGGAAAGGCTTCTATTGAGGGGCTGGTAAGAGTGAAGATCCTGCCAGAGAACGAGAGGAGCTTTCAAATAGGGGAAAGCCTAGATGGCTAGGAAAGGGCAGAGCTATTGCTTTTTCTTGTACAAAACTTGGATGTGTTCGCTTGGAGCCCGTACGAGGTGCCCGGGGTAGACCTAGAATTCATAGTTCATAAGTTGAACGTGGATCCTCTATGCCCTTCAAAAAAGCAGAAGCCGAGAAGGTCCGTGAAGAAGCATGTGGAAGCTGTCAGACAAGAGGTTGGGAAACTGCGAGAAGCGAGGGCTATAAAGGAAGCGTTCTTTCCGGAATGGCTTGCAAACATGGTGGTTGTGAAAAAGAAGAACGGCAGATGGAGGGTATGTGTTGACTTCACCAATTTGAACCGAGCATGCCCAAAAGATCCGTTCTCGATGCCGAAAATTGACCAGTTGGTGGACGCTACATACTGGCACTCGAGGATGATCTTTCTTGACGCGTTCCAAGGTTACCACCAGATTGTTCTCGCCGCCAAGGACCAAGAGAAGACGGCATTCATAGCACTCGACACTAACTATCACTATATAGTAATGCCGTTCGGATTAAAGAACGCGGGAGCTATTTATCAACGAATGATGACGAGGATGTTTAGGGATAAGATCGGACGCACGGTTGAGGTATACATTGACGACATGGTGGTAAAAAGTAGGCAGGAAGGGCAACATATCGATGACCTCATGGAGGTGTTCGGAATACTCCAGTGACACCGGCTACGCCTCAACGTCGACAAGTGTGCCTTCAGGGTAGCATCTGGCAAGTTCTTAGGCTACCTAATTACAAAGAGGGGAATCGAAGTCAACCCCGACCAAATCGAGGCCGTGAGACGCCTCAAAATGCCAAGCAATCCCAAGGAGGTTCAGAAGTTAACTGGCATGCTGGCTGCTCTCAACCGATTTATTTTCAAGTTCGTAGATCGGTGCGAGCCGTTTTACCAGATTTTGAAGAAATGGAGGGGTTTTCACTGGGATGAGGAGTGTGATAGGGCCTTCCAAGACTTTAAGGAATACCTTGGGTGGGCACTAATATTGACAGCCTTTGAGACAAGAGAAGACTTGTATATGTACCTCTCGGTATCCGAGCATGCTGCTAGAGCCGTGCTACTAAGGGATAATGGTGTCCAGCTCTCGGTTTATTACATCAGCAAGACGTTGGTCGACGCCGAGACCAGATACCTGCCATTGGAGAAACTAGTGTTGGCACTTGTGCATTCCACCAGAAAACTGCCTCACTACTTTCAGGCCTACACCGTTCATGTCCTTACGGAATACCCACTTCAGTCATTATTGAGAAGGCTTGACTTCACAAGGAGGATAGCTAAATGGGGAACTCAGCTAGGTTCTTTCGACATCAGATGCAGGTTGAGGACTTCGATGAAAGGGGAAGTCCTCGGCGGACTTCATTGCTGAGTTTACGCCTAAAGGTACGGATATGGTTTGCCTCACGGAATCCCGGCCATGGAAAGTATTTATGGATGGTGCATCCAACGCGGCAGGAGCGGGGGCTGAAATTGTGATCATCACGCTAGAAGGGCTAAAACTGGAGCACTCGTTTAGGCTGGGCTTCAGAGCTTCCAACAACGAGGCCAAGTATGAGGCCTTGCTCACCGAACTTAGGGTTGTCAAGGATCTGGGAGCTAAAGAAGTGGAAGTTTTCTCAGATTCCCTCCTAGTAGTTAACTAGGTGCTAGGGAATTTCGAAGCCAAAGATGCCTGGATGGTTGAATATCTACGGTTAGTGAAGCAAACCTTAGATGATTTCTCAAGAGTAAAGGTTGAGCGTGTAGCTCGAGAACAGAATTGGCATGCCGATTCTTTGGCGAGCATCATCGATAGCTGACATGGTACCTCGACTGATCAGGGTGGAATTAATGGCCGAACCTAGTATAGTTCCCAGGTTATCGATTGCCCAGTGGACGATCATCAAGAGGTGCTGGATGGACCCCATCATCAACTTCCTCGCTGAAGACCGTGCTCTGGACAACGTGAAGGAGGTGGCGAAAGTATGGCGCGATGCTGCTCGATACTGGTTATCTCCCAACCAAAAGATATATCGGAGGTCTTTCGAAGGACTGTACCTACAGTGCCTTCATCCTACTCAGGCTAAAGAACTATTAGCTAAACTGCACGAGGGTGTGTGCAGAAGCCATGTGGGGGGTCGATCATTGGCGCACCGAGCAATGACTCAAGGGTTTTGGTGGCCGCAAATGAGGAAGGATGCAACCGAGTATTCCCGGAAGTGTAAGCAGTGTCAGATACACGCGCCAATAATTTATCAGCTTGCCAGGAACCTGAACCTGGTTAGCAGCCCTTGGCCTTTCGCTCGCTAGGGGCTGGACATAGTTGGTCAATTTCCTCGGGCCACGGGCAACCGGAGATTTGTACTGGTGGCAGTAGACTACTTCACTAAGTGGGCAGAGGTGGAGGCGCTGGCAAACATCCGAGATGTTGAGGTCAAGAAGTTCGTGTGGAAAAATATTGTGGCGATGTTCCAGAATCTCCTGTGTCAGACAATGGCCTGCAGTTTGACAGCAAGGCCTTCCAGGAGTTTTGCCACAACCTCGGAATCCGAAACCAATACTCCACCCTAGCATACCCAGAGAGCAACGGCCAAACAGAGGCAACCAACAAGGCCATCTTGAGCAGATTAAAGAAAAGGTTGGAAGGCGCCAAGGGCAGGTGGGCCGAGGAGTTACCAAGCGTCCTGTAGGCATATCGAACAATGCCAAGGAGATCCACGGGAGAAACACCGTTCTCTCTGACCTATGGGGCGGAGGCCGTCATCCGTGCTGAAGTGCACTTGTGCAGTACCCGGATCGTTGGATTCAAGCTGGACGAGAATGAGAACCAGATGGCAAAGGAGCTGGACTTGCTGGAGGAACATCAAAGAACAGCCACCATTTGACTGGCGAAGTATCAGCAGAAACTTGCTCAAAGGTACAACAGAATGGTGAGGAAAAGGGAGTTCGTAGCCGGGGATTTGGTACTTTGTAAGGTCGTGGGGAATATGTGCGAAATGCCGGGAAGCTTGCTCCATCTTGGGAAGGGCCCTACTGAGTAACGGCAATTGCCGAAGCAAGGGCGTACTACTTGGAAGATTTGGAGGAAAAGCCGCTTAAACGGTCGTGGAACTTTTGTAACTTAAAGAAGTTTTACTGTTAACAAGCTATCCTCCAAGGATATGGGCCTGCTATAACCCCGCAACACCACACGCCCAACACAAAGGCCTTTATTCACTGGAATGCATGTGACCCAAGTAATCTCAAGTTGTTTTATTATGACCACGCTCAGGTCGAAACATTAGAACCTAACTTCCGTAAGGACAGACACCTTTCCTCGGTTTAATCCCTATCACCGAGCAGGTGGAAACCTTGAAACTTAAAACTTACGTAAGGACAGACACCTTTCCTCAGTTCAATCCCTATCACCGAGCAAGTGGAAACCTTGAAACTTAAATCTTCTAAGGACAGACACCTTTCCTCGGTTCGATCCCTATCACCAAGTAGGTGGAAACCTTGAAACTTAATTCTTCTAAAGACAGACACTATCCCTCGGATCGATCCCTATCACTGAGCCGGTAGAGACCCTGAAATTTAGATCTACTAAGGAAAGACACCTTTTCTCGGTTCGACCCCTATCACCGAGCAGGTGGAAACCTTTAAACCTAAAACTCTATGGTAGAAACCTTAAGACTAAGCCTAGCCTGATCCACAAATCCTAATGACAAGATACTGGCACCCTACCACCGTGGGTAAAAAAGCATCCATAACAAGCACATAAGACTTAGATCATGCAAATAGTCGGGAGTTTCCAAGCAAACAAAAAGTAAAAGCGTAGATAAAGAACGGAACATGCACATTTGCATTTCAAAATAAAGAAAATTTTTCGGTCGCCACATCTCGGTGCCATAGGCTTATTAGGTAAAATATAGTCAGATAAAAAGAGATAAAAAAAAAAAGCAAACTTAAATGAAAATAGTTGATCACACGGTAGGGTCGGCAGGGCTTGGAGAAGGGGAAGGGCTTCTGGATAAATCTCCAGGAAATTGGGCAGTTGCATCTTCAATCCGATTATCGCTCGTGACCTCCAGGTTAGCCGCCTCCATGTGAGCATTGATCTCCCGTACAAGGTCGATCATGCTCGGAGTTTCTTCTCCCGTGCTCTCAACTTGTCCTTGAATGGGAGGCAAAGTGGCCGGGTAGGGGATCTGCACTGGGCTCCACAACGGGGAATCCTCGGCCAGCCCCACAGCCTTGAGAGCTGCCAGCCATCCCTCTCCGAACCTATGGCGTCGCGCCTGGTAGATGATCGGCTCTGTGGAGTTCTCAGCGTTTGAGAAGCCCTTGTCATACCACTCGTTCTCACAAGCTTCGAGGGACCTTTTCAGGTTGCCAATTTGAGTGGCCTGGGCTAGAGTCATGCTGTCCGCCATTGCCAATTTAAGTTCCGTTTCGCCCAACTTCGTTTCCAAGACGACTAGTTGATCCTCAGCGGAACGACGGGCTCTCTCGGCATCGACCACTTTCCTCTCAGACACCATAGCGGCCTGCTCTTTCACCTTGGTAGTTATTTCGGAGACGGCCTTCAGCGCCTTCTCTCGATCAGCAGCCACAGCTGCTTCCTTCAGCCTCCCGTCCATAACGCATGTCAGCTGCACGACCTGCGACCAATATAGTGATAGGTTAGTGAACCGTGGATGAAAGCCACCCGATATAAACGTGCACACTAGAGGGAATAAGGACTTACCGCGATCGTATGCCATTGAAGCCGTCGAGCGAGCGTCTAATCGTCGCCGCCTGAATAGTACTGTGTATCCTCCGGTAGCATTAGGCCTCGCACCAAGCTCTGGGCCACCCGCCCCCCTTTGCCCTTGTCCCATAACCGAAGGCTAGCAGTTTCTGGTAGTGGCATGTCGCCTAAATAGAAAGTGTGCTGCCAGCCTACCTCGGGCCGAGAAGAAGATGCCACGTCCGTCCTAATCTAAGGGTCAGGAGAAGTGACGACCGGCTTCTCCCAGATCTGTATCCCGCCTCTAGGACAAGGCGAAGTCTTTGGTAGAGCATCACCAGGAACAGGAGTGTTCTTCTTGATGGCTCGTTTCCTCTTCTTGGTCTCGACCGCAGGAGGGACCCAGCCCAGCCCTTGTGGGGATTAGGTTTGGGTCTCATGCCCGGCCCCGGGAATGAACCGAGCGAGCCTCATCTCCCTACGCTGCACCATTTTCATCGGGTGGTCTGACTTGGCGCCTGAAGTTCCTACTGGTTCGGTCACTTCTCCTTCGGCAGTTGGGGCTACGATGCCCGGCCTTTCAACTGCCTCGTGTCTTTGACGCTCTCGAGATACACATTCGGCGGACTTGTCTCTAACCGGTGCTATATCGTTTGCGGTAGTATACCTAGGGCCGATCTCTTGTGCTTCGCCGGTAGTGAGTGAGGGAGGAAAGAACCTTTGTTACAGAACGTCTATGTAAGACAAAAGCAGGCTATCCACCAAGAGTGCCTGGCTAAAGTTTTACCAGGTGCTATACGCTGGGTTGACGCTGAGGATCAGGTGGGATGCCCTCAGCTACCTGTCACCATTCACAAAGATCTCGGAACGGAGGACGAAGTTGAGATCGCATGCGTGAATGACCCGAGCGTTCGGAAAAAACCTTTTCGAATCTGCGAACAAATATGAATTTATCAGTTAGGTGGAGAAAGAAGGGAGCAAGCGAATAAAGGAAAAAAGGATGACTATTCTCAGTACCGACCAACTTCACGGGGCGAAAGCGGGCAAAGCAACTCGCTGTCGAGCCAGTTGCCACGTACCCGAACGAACTCTCTGGCCGAGTTTTTGTTGGAATTAGGGAGACAATAGATAAGACGGATTCGCATATCTCTAGTCTTTAGGTAGTACCCACTATCAAAATTACCGCACAATTTGTACATAAAATTGATGTTATGGTGGTTCAATTGGAGGCCGAACAACTGATTTAATCGGCTGACACAGCTAACTACTCTATAAAAGTTAGGGGGAAATTGGTCGGGGCAAAGGCCATAAAAACCTAAGGTACCTATGATAAGGGGGTCTACGGGGAATCTAACCCCACCCTCAAGTATAGACATTAACGGAAAAAACCCGGTACGCAAGTCAGCAGCCCTCTTAAACGCGATATCGCCCACGTTGCAATACGCAACATTGACGTCCCCTGGGACACCAAAGGTCTCTCTAAAACTGCCCAAGGCAGTCCCAGGGGCAAGAAGGTGAGAATACCCCATCCCTAAGGTGCGACACAAGTAAAAATTGGAAAAGGAAAAGAGGTGGAGAAGACTTACTTTAGGTTCTAGAGTGAGAGGCAAGGAAGATGTTCTGACGTAGAGGGATGCTCGGCAGAGAGAGATTTCAGAGACAGGAAGACGCGAAAATATAAAGCAAGGCCCGACGGAAGCTATATATATATATATATATATATATATATATATATACGAAAATCCAAGCATTAAATGAAGCAAAGGGCAGGGAGAAACCCGCCCAACCACCTTTTCTTTTTGGAAAGCTCCCCACACGCATGGGCGCAATTTAGGAATCGTCAGACGGTTTGCGAACCATCAGATGGTTCGCCAACCGTCAGACGTGTCCACCAACTACTGAGCCTTTGTTGCAGATGTGACAGCCTGGCATGGCACTACCCCTAAAGGAAACCTCGATAGTTATCCCGACCTCACGTGTATGGCCCCCGGTAACGTAAGAAAATCACCATGTGCCCTACAAGGTCCTTGATTCATTATCAAGATCCGAACATGAATCAAGGGGGGGCTAATGTATAGGCGTTGGCCTTGCCGGGACCACCCGTCCACAAAAGCCCATTGCTACAATGCCACGTGTTCGTAGTGCTCGGGCCGGACTCATTGGCGTGTCCCGTGTAACCTTCTATACTCAGTCATATCCGGCAACTCCTCAAGAAACTCACCCTACCGAGCAACGGACCCAAGTGTGAAGCTAGTTTTAATGCCACTATCTCCACTCATCCATCACCTAATGCCCATTCCGGAGCAACGGTATTGGACCTTTTTCTCCATTGCCTAGGGAGCACCCCCGCCGAGCAACGGACCCAGCCGCGGGGCCAGTTCTAATGCCACTATCTTCACTCACCCATCACCTAACACCCACTCCAGAGCAACGGTATTGGACCTCTTTCTCCATTGCTCAGGGAGCACCCCCGCCGAGTAATAGACCCAGCCACGGGGCTAATTCCAATGCCACTATCTCCACTCACCCATCACCTAACGCCCATTCTGGAGCAACGGTATTGAACCTCTTTCTCCATTGCCTAAGGAGCACCCCCGCTGAGCAACGGACCCAGCCGCAAGGCTAGTTCCAATGCCACTATCTCCACTCACTCATCACCTAATGCCCACTCTGGAGCAACGGCATTGGACCTCTTTCTCCATTGCCTAGGGAGCACCTTAGCCGAGCAACAGACCTCGCGGTAGACTTAGTTCCAAGGCCACTGCCATTTCCCCGACTCACATTAAAGGCACCCACTTAAGAGACAGGACATTGGACCTTCCCCTCCGCTGACCAGGAGAACTGTTATGCAGTCACACCAACTTGATCTATAAATAGGCAAGGGATATACAAAGTAAGGGGTTGGCAACTTGGGGAAGAGAGGGGTAAGAGGGAATGGACAGATTCCCTAAAGTAGAAAAATGGGACAGGTGCTAAACGGAGAGAGACACTCGGGGGAGTTTGGGAATTGGGCTTGCTAAGTACAGGACTACCCATTGTAGGAAATGCAAAAGCCCACCATACAAGTAAATTGTGAGCCCAAATACACGTCAGGCCCAACGAGAGTAATTGGGCGCGCACAATCATAAATGTGTATTCCCTCCTCTAATATGAATGGTGGGTCCCACCATGAATTTAATTAGTGGGACCTACCATTCATGTAAGAGGAGGGAGTACGCATTTATAGTACTCCGAGAGTACACAATAATTTCCCTGAGCTAACACTGCGTGTTACGTACACATTTGTTTTAGGATTACACTATATGTCTGAGAGTTTATAAATAGATGAAACAGGATGAAATAGACCTTCTTCTTCTTCTTTTTTTCCTTTTTTTTTTTTAATAATTTTAATTGGAATGAAATTGGTAGAATAGAAAACAATGAATTAAATATTACCATCATTGTTGTTTGAATGTTTTAAAAGAAATGAATGAAATGAAAAAGTAACAATTTTATTTTTTTCAGTTAAATGGACATCAAGAATGTTAATATAATGTCTCTTTAATAAATGGGGGAGGGGAGACGATTTTAGGTGACTTTAGAAAAATTCAGTAAAATACATTACATTATCTCTAATTCCTCCTGTAAGAACACAATTTTAGTACCTAAGCCCAAAGTAAGAAAAAGAGTAGGCTTAAAAAACCCAATACAATAAATTTATAGAGAGTGGATTAGAAAACTAGGTTCTAGTAAGCTTAGAAAGTGATCATAGTAAGTAAATAATAACAATAGAATAAAGATGAACTAATGTTATCTAAAAAAAATTGTCATCGGAAACAATCCGAGGTGGTTCATTCTTATCTCTGATTCTTTTGGGATTGATTACAAGTATTGTTCTTCACTTTACAGTGTTTTTCTCTTTCTTTTTCTCCGATCTCCTTTTCTCTGAATCTTTTCTTTATTTTATACTATCTTCCCCCTCTATCTCTACCCTTCATGTATAGATCAGATTACTGGTGTTGATCCTTGTCCCATCAGCACTTTTCCTGAAGTTTTTTGGAGTAGCTATAAGGTTGAAAAACCACTATTCAGGTATCACTTCCTTGTTAATGCGGCCATAGAGTTAGCTACAGAGCATTCAATGCTGTGGTAGCAGCTTTCTCTTAGATATTTCATAGCTTTCTTTTGTCCTGTATTCTCATGATGCATATCCTTATCAATGGAATCTCCTAGAACGTTGCTTCGGGTGGCAGACAGTACCTTCTGACCTCTTCTTCGTTCAGCAGAGGAGACATCTCTCCTCAAACCCTTGTAACTTGGCCTCTTTTTTTATACATCAACGTTAACCTCTATAACACTGTCTACTCCGTCCTTAGACAATTAGGCGTCCTTAGATAAGGCCTCCGGCCCAATAGAACATCACTGGGCCTATTCTCCCTACACCTCCCATTTTTGGATGGATTAAAAAATTGGCTTATGGGAATGGAATGAAACATGTCTTATTAAACTTTCAAATAAAGAAAAGAAAACAATAATATTTTTCATTTCCATTCAATTCCATCCTATTACAATCTATTTGGAAAAAGAGGAAAACAAAAAAAAATGAGTGAAATAAAAAGGTCATTCTACCTTTTCCTTCGTTTGGAAATATATTTGGGAAAACAAAATAAATATAAGGAAATGTTTGTTCTATTTTATTCTCTTTTAAGAGCATTCTCATGTAGTGTTGTAAAGCACCTAAAACTCTAAAATAAAGAGTTGTGTGCATCAAATTATATATATAAAAATAAAAAAGGTAAAAACCATATTTTCGTCCCTACATTTTTACGTGATTTCTACTTTGGTCCCAAACTTTTATGTGCACCTCTTTTAGTTCTTAGCTTGAAAAATAAGTCTCGTTTTTGTCCCTGCCGTAACATTAGAGATGAAAAATGCACACGTGGCAAACAGAGTACACTATTGGCACACTAAAAGCTGACGTGGCTATTAAAATAATAATAATAAATGTTATTTGACATTAAAAAATGCCACGTTAGCATCTAAATAAAAAAAATTTTAAATCAAAATTAAAAACTAAAAATCACATGAATTTAGATCTAAGTGTGTCTTGAACAAGAACACAAACTCAGATCTAAGAACACAAAGCCAAAAAAAAAAAAAAAAACCTCCTGTTTGGCTTCAACAATATTAGGGGTTTTGGTACCACTGTTGTTGTTATTGTCTTGACAAGAGCTCTTTGACTCAAGAGAAGAAGGCTTCGATTGTTGTTTCAAAACAAGAGATTAATTTCACGGATGAATTTTTTGCATTTATTAGCCCTCCTATCCTCACACTCATCCTTGCTAGAAGATGAGTTAGTAGCATAAGGATCTGAATAGATAACACCAATGGCGACGCCACTTAAAGTCCAGGGTGTTCTTAGGAACACCCTGGCTTGAACTTTTATATATATATATATATATATATATATATATATAATAATTTAATTTTTTTTTTATTTTTTTACCTTAAAAAAAAAATAAGAACACCCTCAAGCAATATCAGGAACACTCTCAAAACTTTTATGCCAAACAAATTTGAACTAAAATCTTTAAAAAAAAAAAATTGTAACAAAGAATCTGAAAATAATAATAATAATAATAATAATAATAATAATAATAATAATAATAATAATAATAATAATAATAATAATAATAATTGTAACAGAACAAGCCCAAAAAAAAAAAAAAAAAAAAACTCAACATCAATCCTAAACAAATACCCAACAGGCCCAACCCAAACGTATTCTCAAAAAAAAAGAAAAAAAAAAAAAAAAACTTCATGCTTAGTTTTAAGAAAACTTCAGTGTACAAAATGCAAATTTGTTTTGGTTTTAAGAAATTTTTTTTTTTTTTAAGTACAAACTTTATGCTTGCCAAATCTTGAATTTCGGCCGGTATTTATCAAAACATACCGAAACATCTAAAATACACCGAAATGACCCAAAATTTTTTTCAAAGTAGAAGAGGAACACCTTGGACAAAATTCCTAGAGTCGCCACTGGATCACATGGACTTTCCTCATCATCGTAATCAATGATTCTCCAGAGGGAATTGTTGTTGTGGATTTCTTAAACTTCGCAGGTTATTTCCGAGGCTCTAGCATTTTATTTTTCTTTTTGAACAAAATCTCTCCAAAACACCTCAAAATACCCAGAAATTTTTTGAAGACAAATAATTTTTTTTTTTTTTTTAAATTGCAGACAAAACCGAAAAAATAAATAAATAAAAGGCTCTCTTCTCTCTCAAAAATCTCAGAATCACATTGATTGTATTAAGTGAGGCCCCCTCTTAGGAACAAGAAAAAAAAAAGAAAATCTCTTTATATGAAAAGGCGCAAAACACTCTACTCCAAAACAAGTCTTGCAAACAATAAAACAAAATAAACAGAAAAACCCAACTCAGATTCATAACCAAAAACCCAGAAATCAAACCAGGGTTTAACAAAGATTTAAGCTTTGACATAAAATAGCTAAAACCCACGTACCTTTTTAGACTCAAATGCATCGAAACGGACGAGAGCACAAGATTCAACCTCTGCCTTAAACAACAAAGAGTAAAACAACACACAGATTCGAAGGTAGCAATAGTCAAAATCTAGAGCTGCAACAGAGCCCCAATCAAAACCAAATCAAACTCAACCGAGATAAATCCGCTACCGCAACCTCCGTGCCTTGCACTTTTCCTCCTCGCAACACTGAACCAA
The DNA here is from genome assembly GCA_032878915.1 of Castanopsis chinensis. Taxonomy (NCBI): domain Eukaryota; kingdom Viridiplantae; phylum Streptophyta; class Magnoliopsida; order Fagales; family Fagaceae; genus Castanopsis; species Castanopsis chinensis. The sequence continues at coordinate 11,337,891 of JAVQMG010000129.1, forward strand.
ACCCCATCTAGGCTTCAACAAGAAAAGGGGTTTTTTTTTTTTTTTTTTTTTGGTTTGTGTTCTTAGATCTGAGTTTGTGTTCTTATTGTTCTTATTCAAGACACACTTAGATCTCAATTCATGGAATTTTTTGTTTTTAATTTTGTTTTTAATTTAGATGCTGACATGGCATTTTATAATGCCAAATAATCTTTTTTATTATTATTTTAATGACCACTTCAGCTTTTAGTGTGCCAATAGTGCACTTTATTTGCCACGTGTATATTTTTCGTTTCTGATGTAACGGCAGGGACAAAAACGAGATGTATTTTTTAGGATAAAGACTAAAATTGGTGCAAATAAAAGTTAGGGATCAAAGTGGGAATCGCATGAAAATATAGAGACGAAAATGGTGCAGTGTGGTTTACGGTTTAATAATAAAAAAAATGGCAATCGCATCGCACCACCGTCTCTATATTAATATATTTATTTATTTTAATATTAGATATATTATTAAAGACAAATTTTAGGTACAAAATTTTTTGTAACCTAAGACTATAATCTTACTAAATAAAATAAATTTTACTATATATTTTAAAAATCTAACTGCTGAATTGTATGTTTTTTATACTTTTAATATATATGTCAAATTTTATGTCAATCGGATATTATTTATTATATGAGCTATAAGCTTATATTTTATGCATAATTTTGTTAAATTACCGATTATTCCAAAAGTTTAAACTATTAGGAAATTGTGAGTTTAATCACTTAACCATAATTCTAACACTCCCCCTCACTTGTGGGCCTAACTTTCCCTTAGTAAATGGGGGCTCAACAAGTGGGAATTTAACATTTTAAATGGGAGGTAGATTGAAGACAAGGATCAAACTCAAGATCTTCTACTCTAATACCATATTAAATTACTGATTATTCCAAAAGCTTAAGCAATTAGGAAATTGTGAGTTTAATCTCTTTACCATAATTCTAACAAATTTTAAACTATAAAAACTAACAATTAAAATAATTTATTGATGACATAGCTATTGATCTCTAATTTTCTTGAAATTTTATAAGTATGGAGAATATAAAAAGAAAATATAATCCAATGATGGAATTTTCAAAATTTACTTCCAATAAAAATATATTGAGTAAGGTTGTAGTCTTAGACTATAACCAATTTTATAGCTAAACTTTATCCTATTATTAATAGTTTAATAACCCTAGTTTAAAAAAAAAAAAAAAAAAAGTTTGATAACCCTAGCAAGTGTTGACTAGGAAAGCCAACCAAAAATAAAGAAAAACTAGCTCAATAGTTCAAAACTTGGTTCAAAATAAAGAGAAAAATTAGTTTTGGGCCGGATAGGGAAATCGCAAAATTTGACATATATACCAACTTCGAACCGTTCAAATCGCATCTTATACACCTCATCACACATGTAACTGCAAAAATGAAGTGCGATGCGGTTATAGTTTTAACTAAACTCTAAACTGCATTGTACATGTGACTATAAAAATAAAGTACGATGCAGTTATAATTTTAACTAAACCGCACCGCATTGCACTGCAAACAAGCCTAGCCAAAGTTGTGTTCCAAATAAGAGCACTATTATACATTTTTTAGAAAGAGCACTATTGTACTAGTTTTACTTTTTCTCTTTTTTTATTCCAACTTTACCTCTCCTCCTATCATAAACTCTCTTGCTTTCGCTCCTCTCAAACTTTCTAATTGCAACTAGGTCTGCCTCATTCTATCTTTAGATTGAGTCGAATTTGGGCGTGAAGGCAACATTGCGGTGACAGATCAGCGTCTTAATTTGGGCATGGGTGATGGATCTACGTCGTCTCTAGGTTGAAAATTTTTTGTTTTTATTTTTGTTTTATCGTGTTTTTGTTTGGTATATGAGAAACAATTTGGTAGTGAATATGATTTCTGTTTGTGGTTTAGATTTTAATCTCTTTGTTAGGATTTTGGATTTTAATCTTTGTTTCTGAAAAAGGGAAAAATATAATATTATTCAAATGAAATATTTTGCAAAATAAAAAATAGGATGCAATGTGTGTTTTGAAATGAGTTGTTAAAATTGAAAAAATGACTTTTTATGAAATTTTAAATTAGAGGAATTAAACTAAATCCAAATTAAATTCTCTAAGCACTCCTTCCGAAAGTTGGAGCAACGGTCACTCAAAAAATTGGAAACAAAATAATGATCCTATTCTTATTCTTATTTTTTCTTTTTAAGTCAAATAGAAGGTTAATAGTATATTAGTAAACTTATACGTTTATTTAATTTATAATAATTTTTTATATAATCCCAAACATGCAGAAAAAAAATTATCATATCCCATTTTATTTCACTATTAATTTTTGAGCTTTACAATCTATCCAATGAAATCTCATATCGCATTTTTTTAGTGTTTTATTTTATGTTCCATTAAATCACAGTATAACATGCGCGTAATATTTTGTCTTCTTTTATAAATGCTTAGACAACCATTCCATATCACTATTTTAAAAACTCTCTCAAGCATAATAAAATTGTCATGCCTCATTCAAACAAATTCTGCAGCAAATGTGCGAAACAAGGATTATTGCTTTTGATACTATTTTTTAAACGTTCAATTTAGGTATATGGTTCAAACCATCAGAATCAGCTTTCCACGAAATTTAGTTCAAGTACAAATCTTTAAGCATATGATAATATATAATTAATAACCAGAGAGAGAGAAAGAGAGAGAGAGAGAGACGACGTGTGACTTTTTTGATAGTTGAGTTAGCCTTTCAGACCTGTGCGGCTGTGGAAAAGGCTCTAAGACTACAGCATAAGGAGATAAGTGCTCTCTCCATTCAACTGAAATATTATCCCCCACTTCATTTTTAAATAGAAGTCACTTTGGATGGTCCTGTTCATGACCTAACTTTGCCTGGGAAAGTAGAAGGGGATAGGTATATAATAGCATTACCGAAAGGCAGTGTTACTATTATAGAAATGTGGCCACCTTAACCTACTTGCTGTCTCAAAGGGATAGATGAACCACTTGCATGGTTTATTCTTTCTATTTCTCAATTTAAATGAGGCATTAATAAATTTTCTAAATCCATATTGGGTTCCCCACTATTGTTCCAACCCACTGGTTTAATAAATATTGATTTTCTCTAGAATTAGTACCCCATCCCCCTTTTTCCATATTTTACGTTAAATGTGTTTCTGCACTTGAATCATATTCATGTTAGACAAAGACTTTTGAAGATTTTAAAATGATAAGACTGTTTTTTAAATCAGAACTCAATCTATGACTATAAAGCCAAATTAGGTTAATTTTTATTTATTTTACTTTCTATGTCTATATCATTTTATTTTCTTCTCTCCATTTCAACATGATTTCAGAGTCAATTTCCTCTTTAGTTCTCCAAATACCGCTAACTCATTTCTACTGAAGTCTTCTGATTCCCGCAACAGCTGCAAATTTTATATTATGGAGATTGGAAGCCTACGTAAGTATTAGGGAACTATAGCTATTCCCCACTCATGATAGGGCAGGTGGACACACTGTGGTACTGCATGGATGAATTCTAGATCATTAAGACATTTTCATACGATAACAAGGGCAATAGTTTCTCTCTCTCGATTCCAATGAATTATACCTGCATGGCAACACCACCAGTCTTGATATAATTAATGAATATATATAACAATTCTATCTTTCAGTAATGCTCTTACTAATATAATCTCATCCATGAGAGACAGATAAAGGAGGAATCCAATGAAATACCCACTGAGAGGAGATGAGGATGAACAGAATTCAAGGTTTGTTAACCAAGTCATAAAGCGTTTTGCCTAAAAGTTTAGGACACATTGTGTCACTAGCTGATCCAGAGTTGTATTATAGTTGTTTTTTTTTTTTAATTAAAAAAAGTAGGTTTTGTTTCCATGTCCAATTTGTAATCATTATCCCAAGAAAAAAAAAAGCCAATGTAACTGCAACTACTAGAAAATTATAGAGATATTTGTAACAAGTTCAAGAGGACCATCCAAATTTATTTGACGTAGGTTTTTGGGCAGAATCGGCCTGTAAGTCTAGGGTCGAAATTTTTGTTCAAGTAGGTTAGTCGATATGAATCACTCTCTTATTCCACATCAGTTTAAATTTTGTTCCATTTCGCTCGTTCAATCCATTCCGCTAAACTTTGGCTAGTATGTAAATAAAGTTTTTTTTTTTTTTTCTAAACCTTTTTTTTTTGTTACTTGCATATAACATGTTATATAGTGATGACATAGAGAGCGTCTACTATTTGATTTTGAATTTACATTTTGATATGGTATAACACTATCAAATGAAGACTTAAGTATATATAACTCCATAAATATTATATAACAAGATATATACATACACTTTAATAATAACCCTAAAGGGGTATACCATAATAGACTAGTACTAATTATAAAGTATTTTCAATAGAATCGAAAATTTTGTTAGAAATATGAAATTTTTCACAATTGTTGTCATAATTTGTTGTGATTGGAACAATATTACCTTCACCAAAGTCTAAATACCACTAACTTCATTTTTATTATGTACCAACCACAAAGTCCACAACAAACCATGCAATCAATAGTTAGAAAATTAGAAAAAGAAAAATATTGTGCACTTAGAGTTATTGTTAAGTCAAATAAATCAAGAGATTGGATACCCTTGGACAAGAGCCACCAACAATGATGGACTGTCATTATGCTGTTAGCCCATTGATATTCAAAAGCAATTGTATGATCAATGAGCTCAGGAATATGTGTTGGGTTGGCCCAGGAATGTTTGTTGGGTTGGAGCCTAGTCCGAAGAAATTAAATGGACCGATGATGTGGGAATATTAGCCTAAGAGGCATTGCTGATGGATGAGGAGATGAGGTATGATTAAGATTGTCTGAGAAGGTGGTCCGAGGAAGATAATGTCCTCAGCCAAGTAAAGCCAAGGTAGGAAAGAGTTGCCCGACGTCCGAAGGCGGTATTCTAGGAAATTCTTTAAGTAAGGATAAGCATGGTGAATGCATAGGATAAGAAGAGAAGCTATGAAATATCTAGGATAAGACTGCTACCACCATATTGAATGCTCTGTAGCTAACTCTTTGGCTGCATTAATGGGGAAGTGATGTCTGGGTATCAGGGTTCAGCCTTACAGCTGCCTCCAAAGACTTCATGGATGGACTGATGGGACAAGTATCTAAATGAGTAATCTGATCCTTACGTGGAGGATGGAAAGAAGAAGGAGGAGGATATAAAAGGCAGAGGAAGACATTTAGGAGGGAGAATCGGAGAAAAGAGAGAGAAAACATTGTATACATTAGCATCCATAATTGTAATCTATCTTTGAAAAGAGAAAAAAAGAATATAAATCATCCTTTGCTTGTGTCCGAGGACAGTTTCTGTTATGTAAACAATCTAATGTGTATGATGTTACAATCTAACCCATCATATTTGTCATTCACCATTTCTAGAACCTAAGTTTCAAGCCCACTCTTTACAAATTTTATTGTATTGAACTGTTGGGGCATATCCCTAACTTATTGTTGGATTTGAGTGCAAATTGTGATCTTCTAGCAATATTGCAGGTTCATCTCCATTTCTCAATATAATTTTTTCAAATGTTTCAAGTCAATACTGGCACTTGTGGTTTGATGAATACTATTTACAATCAAATAAAAATATTAATAATAATTTATTTATTTATGTTTAGCTTATAAATCTTTCGTCCGTGTTTGACTAAAGAATATTTTACTTTATTTATTTATTTTTTATACAAGGTAGAATTTTTACTCTAACATAATCTAAGTATATATGTGTGAAGATTCCTCTTAGAGACTTGAATCCCGGCTCTTACACCCCACACCACATATTTAACATTAATCAAGCATGTGTTTAATTTCATCATAGCGTCTAACAATTGCTAAATAGTAGGTTTACATTACATCAAGCACAGGTTGCTTGCATGTTCCACATTTATAAGACAAATGAGAGAGAGAGAGAGAGAGAGAGAGAGAGAGAGAGAGAGAGAGAGAGAGAGAGAGAGAGAGAGAGAGAGAGAGAGAGAGAGAGAGAGAGAGAGAGAGAGAGTATTTAGGCCCTGATTTTATGGCTTATACCAATTTTAAACTAACTAGTAACTTAAACTCAACTGTTGAATTAATTAATCATTTGGTATAGCACGGATACAAAATACAATAGCAAAGCCCAATCACAAGAATACCATGGAGTGTTCATGGAGAGAAGAACCAAAACCAGGGAAAAAAAATTCCTGGGCCTATAGCACCATCCAATGCACTAACAAAAAAAACTGCAATACAAATCATCATTTACAAACCCTCCAAGCTATGTAATGATACACATGACTATGTATTTGAGCTCCACGCTCCTGATAGCAATTAATTTCACAAATATTTTCTTCTTTCTTGTCATTGGTTCTGCAAATTGAGCCGTCTATCGCAAGATCAAGTCTCCTTGACTATTCCATGGCCTCGAAGATTTTGGGACTGCGCCAATGGTTCCCATACCAAAAAATTGCAAAGATCAATGAAGGATATTATGTGTGTACTGGTTTTAATCTCCTCTCATGATATTTGAGAGAGAGAGAGCGAGAGAGAGAGAACAATGGGGTTTTGCTCTAAGGTAAACTGTAGCTCTCTAGCTCCTGAATTTGGGTGTTCAATCTTGCGGTTTAAGAGGTATATGAGAGAGCTTAAAGGATGGGTACAGCAGATGATTAAAATAACTAATTTTTTTTTAGGTTTTGGCAATCTTGCTTGATCGAAAGAGAGGCGAGATTGCTGGATAGACTTGTAATCTCTCACAATTGAGATTCTTCACATTGTACATAGCACCAACTTCAAGATATTGATCTCTCAACCCAATACAAAATAGCCAACATTGTTACACAATACAATGGAAATATTTAAGAAAAATACATGGAGAATCAGCATAGAATAGGCTAAAACTAAGATCCTAATAATATACTAGTCTCATCACATACGCTTCGTACATGCGATGAGACTTTTTTTTTTTAGTGGTTGTAGTAAAAAAAAAAAAAATCTATGTTTTTTATTTTATATTTATAATTTTTATTTTGAAAATCTAATTTATAAGTAAATAAATAAATTTGAAACATTATTTTTTAGACAATGTTTTAATGGAAGTTAGAATTATATTTTTACCATATTATCATTTAGTTTTGTTAAATATAGGAATATAGGGTTATTTTAGAACAAAAAAAAAAAATTCAGTCTAAGCAGGAGAAACCGCTTAAATAGTAGTATAAATAATAAAAATAATGTCAATAATAAATTTGGATAAAAGTAATGTTATTCCAATATTTGGGCCATTACTGTAAAATAAAATAAAATAAAAAAAAGGTCCCCTAGCTGCAATCTATGGATATTCAATTCCTCAAAAAAAAACGAAAAAAAAAACAAAAAACAAAAAACAAAACAAACCATAATCCAATTTCGGGTAGAAAAAAACAAAAAGATAATATATATATATATATACACACACACACGTAGTCACGTACGCCGTTGAAAATAGTTTACTTCTTTTCTTTGAAAAGCAATGTGGAATGTCGTGTAGGCCTTTTATATTTATATGACTATATATATTACTTCAGTAGTCACTTAGCCAGCATTGATCCATCGTCCTACCTTAACACTTCCGTTGCGTCACATTAAGTCTTTGATTTTTTTCCCTTTCGTGGCTAACATAAAGGATGGCTTCTGAGAAGGAAGTTAGCAATGGAGTGGAGTGGAGGATAAAGATTGCTGATGGCTCATCAGAGAGATTGGTTGCGGAGTCAAATCTTGCTAGCAGACTCTTGCTTGGTCTAAAAAGTTTTGTTGTAGGGTTGGCTTTAAAAGTGTGGAAATTTTTGCAGAAAGCTTGGGATTTAGGTGTAGATGACCCCAGAAAAGTTATCCATTGTCTAAAGGTAGGGACTGCACTCGCTGTTGTCTCATTCTCTTACTACATGAGGCCTCTGTACAAAGGATTTGGAGAGAGTGCTATTTGGGCAATCATGACAGTTGTGGTTGTATTTGAGAACTGTGTGGGTAAGTTTTGGCAATATCCTTAGTCACCTACTCTTGCTTGTACAATTCATTGCTCTTCACAATTCTGCAATTTATTTTATGGCCATGCTTTTCTCTCAATTGGGTCATGGCCTAAAAGATCTTCGCTGGGTTCATCATAAATTTGTGTACTTAAAATTTCAAGCGAATGGAAGAGTTCATTTTTCAGTTCAGATTTTATATCTAAAAATGTACATATTGTTAGGTCATTATAAAATTTACATGATTCATTATAAAATTTACATGATGTGTTATTGGATACAGATTTAGATTTATAATGTTTAATCTAAACCATGAAACAAATACATTCGAAATGGAGAGAATTTTAGTCCGTAAAAAAGAAACTTTCGAGTTTGCAGCTCAATAGTATTGACTCTGCTTATTAATTGGCTGCAGGTGCAACACTATGTAAAAGTTTGAACAGAGTGTGTGGAACATTTCTCGCTGGTTTTTTAGCACTTGGTGTTCATTTTGTGGCTAGTCAGTCAGGACAGAGATTTGAACCCATAATAGTTGGAGCCTCAGTTTTCCTATTGGGTCTGTAAAGTTCTCCTTGAATTAACTTACTAGTAATAGTTGGAGCATCAGCCCTCTTGTTGCATCTAGATATATAAATTAACTTACTAGTAATTCTATCTTTGTTCAGCTTCTGCAGTAACCTTCTCAAGGTTCATTCCTTCGGTGAAAGCTCGGTTTGATTACGGTGCTATGATATTCATCCTTACCTTCAGTTTGGTTTCAGTATCAGGATATCGTGAGAATGAATTGTTTAAAATGGCACATCACAGAATATCCACTATTATCATTGGCACTTCATTGTGCAATATTATAAGCATGCTCATTTGTCCCATTTGGGCTGGTCAAGAGCTCTATACTCTAACCACTCGTAACATGGACAAGCTAGCTACTTCCCTAGATGGTAAGTGTTTTATCAAATTCGGAAAATCTTATTACACGCTTTCAATTAATATTACACACTCCCTTTTAAAATAATGTTTTTGATAAAAACACGATTTCAGGTGTGTATTACTCTTATCAAATGCTTATTTTTTTGTTATAATTATGCCACTGTTCAACAAGAATATTCTATCATTTCTACTGTTCAGGTTGTGTGGAAGAGTACTTTAAAGATAGTGGCAGTGTTGTTGAAAGTAATAAAGAATGTCATAAGAAACTCCAAGCTTACAAATGTGTATTAATTTCGAAGGCAGCAGAAGAATCTATGGTATGTGACAGGTAGTAGTGGATTAATTCTTGAAACTATGTTTTTATCGATCTTTGACTGATATTAGAAATCGGCATTGCTGTGAATAGGCCAATTTCGCTAGATGGGAGCCAGGTCATGGCCCCTTCAACTTTAGGCACCCGTGGCAACAATATCTCAAAATTGGGTCAGCACTGCGTAGCTGTGCTTATTGCTTAGAGGCTCTCAATGGTTGCATTAGTTCAGAAAATCAGGTAACCCAACTTCATATATGGTTTATACATTTTATTTTTCAACCCAGAGAAGATTAAAGCTATCATTAATTTTACTATAAAAAATTTACAAACGATGTGATAATGAATGTAATTTGATCTCACTCCAACAAAATAATAAATAAATATTTAAATTATATTTTTTAACAATTGATGACAAATAAATTTATAAGGTTTAATTTTTTTTTTTTTTAAGTTTGTAAAGTTTAAGTAATATTCATAAATTTGTAAAATCCCTAACATTATTATTTTTAAAAAATACTAATACTACTATCAGTTTTATTACAATAAGTTTACTAACTAATGTGGTAATGGATATAATTAATTTGTGTCACATCAACAACATAAATATATAAATCGTTTAATTTTACTTTTTTGGGTTTAAAATTAACACATTAATTTTTAAGATTTTTGTAATAAAATATATAATAAATATAAAGTGACTCTTTAAAATTCATGCAAGCTTATGACCACTTTTTCAACAGGCCCCTGAATATATCAAGAAACATCTCAACAACAGTTCTTTGAAAGTAAGCTCCAACTCTTCGAGTGTCATAAGGGAGCTAGCAATTACCATCAAGACAATGAAAAAATCATCTAACATGCATTCCTTGGTTGGGGAAATGAACTCTGCGGTACAAGAACTCCAAAATGACTTAAAGTCACTTCCTAAGTTATTCAACCCTCCATCAATGCCAGAAGCTGATACTCCTGAAAATAAAAAGATTGAGCCAATCTCCAGAACAATGGTGAAAATGCCTCTAATGGGAATTGTTCCACTCTTAACTTTAGCTTCCTTATTGATTGAAATTGCCACAAGGATTAAAGGCATTGTAGATGCTGTTGAAGAACTGGAAAATTTGGCTGCATTCAAGCATGCAAGCAATGACAAGTGCTAAACAATCCAGTTGAATGACAATTTTTTTTTTATCAGATCTATATAAAGAAACCATGAAGGTCTTTCAAGAGGTCTGAGTTCCATATATTTATCTGGATTGAGTGTACTTGAAATTATCAGAGGAAATTAAAGAAATGAAGAGGTGTGGTAAAATTCTAGAAAATATATACGAATGTAATGACTGCAGAACTAGAAGACAAAAATGAAAAATCATGGCACAGTTGTATATATTATTATATTCTACAGCTTGAAAGTGCTTAGTTTTATATACATCATTCCACCATGCATACTCCACCACCAGAAACTAGGTTTAATGCTTTCCAGCAGTTCTGTACCAAATTGCAAAATTCTATCAGGATGGATATTCAATTTGTTGGGTATCTACGAATTGGGATATAATTCTATCCATTGGAGAGTGCCCATCTCATGATGGTTTATATATACACACATATAATATGACGTCGTTTAAATTTTGAAATAATATAACACTTAATACACCTATAATTTGGGATTTTACCAACAACATTGTGAGGATAACATTCATTATGTACCCATATTTTGTCCCTAGTGTGTATTTCTTATTTTGTTTAAAATTTTAAATAATATTACATTTGATTAGATATACCTATAATTTGGGTTTTTACTGGCAACACTGTGAAGCTAACATTCATTATATATCTATCCAGATTTTGTCCCTAGTGTGTATTTCTCATTTTTGAAACTAAATGAATATTACTTTTGCATTTTACAAAAAGAAATGATTTGTTGGGGGAGAGAATATCTTGGAAAGATTTCAATTAAGTAGTTAATATAATATATAGAGACAACTTAACTTAAAAGTTTAAGTTTATGAGTTTGGCCTTCTCTATTGATTGGATTATCGCCTAAAAATATGTAAGGGGTTCATCATAACTTGTGTACTTAAAAGCTAGAAAAATATAAAAACAACTCACTTGAAGGTCACTTGGCCTGGTTTGGCATATGCTTTTTAAAATTCCATTCCGGATTTGAAGAATCTTTAGAATTGCTAACAATTGAAATCACTTTAATATCATTAAACAAAAAGAACAATTTAAGATGTAGATCCAAATGCGAGATAGTGGGATTACGATTCTACCAAGGAGTGATGGCCGTTTACCTTTTTAAAATTAAGTGAGGATTGGGTTTAGTGTCAAATTGCATTGAACCCATTAGAATGATATCATGTGTCCACTGTCCATTGTTGGAGATGTGCCATCATTTGGATTGGTCCAGTATAATTAAATATTTAACCCAATCAAAGTCCTTTAAAATTTTTCCCTCTTATTTTTCTATAAAAATTTAAAACTTATAAAATTTAATTATTGCCCTACTACATTTATATAATGACTAATACATTATTTCCCACCTTAATTTATTAATCTTACATTATACATATAAAGCTCATTATGTCAAAATATTTTCAAGATATATTTTTTTAATAATAAATAAGTTTATATAGCTATATATATTTATCTATATAATTTTCGATAGCTATATAATAGAGGGGGGGATATATAATAAATGCATTATGTTTTACTGTTATTTAATGTTCTTCTCGTTACTCGTAGCATCTAGATAAATTAATTGAACTAGTAATTCTCTTGGTTCAGCTTCTCAAAATTTGTTCTTTCAGTGAAAGCCTGATTTGATCATATATGGTGCTATGATATTCATCCTTACCTATAGCTTGGTTTCTCTTTTTTTGCAGAACCTTTAGCTTGGTTTCAGTATCAGGTTATCGGGAGGCTGAATTGCTTCAATTGGCCCATCACAGAATATCCACTATTATCATTGGCACTTTATTGTGCATTATCAAAAGCTTGCTTATTTGCTCCATTTGGGCTGGTCAAGAGCTCTATGCTCTTATCACTTGTAACATGGACAAGCTTGCCGTTTCCCTTGATATGGTTAGTGTTTTATCAAATAAGCAATGTTAGGAACATAATTTTTCTTTTTTTCAACTTATTTAGGTGATAAATTTTTATTAAAGCAATATAACTTTCATATGTATTACTAACACAATTTTTATATGTATATTCTATGTGACTAAATTTATCTTTTGTTATATTTATGTCAGAGAATATATATTTTTTCCGCAAAACTTTCTTCTTCTGTTTTGCTGACTATCATTGCCATTTATCAGGCTGTGTAGCCGATTACTTTAAAGATAGTGGCAGCCTTGTTAAGAGTGAAACAGATGAAAAATAGCAAAGCTACAAATGTGTATTAAGTTCAAAGAAAAGAATAATCTTTGGTATGTTATAAAAAATAGTGCAGCTAATGCTCAATATAAACTAGAATTTGACTTTGAAAGTGCTGAAGCTTACTAATTTTATTGCTAAAATTATTATCAAGTTTACAAACTGGCATGGTCAAAGTGATTTGTATCGCATTAACAATATAATAAAAAAAATTATTTTTTTATTTAGTTAAGTAGACATATCCATTTCTTTTCTTTTCTTTTTTTGGAAGAGACATATCAATTTTTAAAACTTATAGTAAAATAAAATTGGTAATATCTTACTCAAACATCGTGACTTTATTTTGAAGTTTGGAATGGACATTGTTTTCCATAGGTCAATTTTGCTAGATGGGAGCCCAACCCATCGCCACTTCAGCCATAGAGGCTCTCAATAGTTGCATTAATTAAGAAAATGAGGTAACCCGTCCAATATCCTTATTCATGGAGAATTTAATACTCATTCAGGCCTCAACTACTCTATTAATTCCAACAGGCCCGTGATATAAAGAAGCACCTCAGCAATATTTTTTTGAAAGTAAGCTCCAACTCTTCGAGTGTCATGACTCATGAGAGACCTTGCAATTACTATCAAGTCAAGAGACTCAAGACAATGAAGAAATTATCTAACATCCATTACCTAGGTTAGAGAAATGAACAATGCAGTACAAGAACTCCAAAATGACTTAAAAGTACTGCCTTCCTAAGTTATTCAATCCCCCACCAAAGCCCAGAAGCTGAAACTCCTGAAAAAAAAAAAAATTGGACACAACATCCATAACAATGGTTACAGACTGTGCCTCCCATGGAAATTGTTCCACTAGTAACTTTAGCTCCTTTATATATAGATCGAAATTGCTACATGATCAATGGCATTGTTGATGCATGCTGTCAAAGGACTAGCAGACTGGGCTAAATTCAAGGTTGCAAGCACATTAACATGTGCGACTCTTTCCATAATATGGACACAACATCCATATTAAATCTCCTGGATAATAGTTTTTTATTTTATTTTATCAGATCAACAAAAAGATAGGGAAACCATGAAGATCTTTCACCGACTCTTTCCAATATAATTTAGTTACTCGCCAAAGAAGGCCTGACTTCCATATTTTTCTTGGCTCAGTGCACCTGATTACCTGAGGAAAAGAAATGAACAAGTGCGATAAAATTCTAAAGAATACCAGTGTAAAGAATACTTACGGTGCTTTTGGATTTGGTACACATTAAGAAAATATTTTTCATACATTTGCTTCGTGGTGACAATACTTTGAAAATACAAAATTCTCATGAACACAAAATTCACCATACCAACAAAATAAGCCCACAAAATTCATAATACCAAAATCCACTGGGAAAAAAAAAAAAAACAAAACCAGAGAGAGAGAGAGATGTCACAGTGGGTTGCCCTGAAGCAAGAGGTGATGGCTGGAGGTTCAGGGGTTTGCTGGCAATGCCACGATGGCTATGGGTTTGTTGTTGCTGATCATCCTGATCAGATAGAGAGAGAGAGAGAGAGAGAGAGAGAGTGTATAAACAAATTATTTTTATAACAATTAAATGAGTGTATTCAATAAAATTTAGAAATAATTATATAATAATGGCATAAATTTGACATTGTTTTGAAGTTAAATTCTAAGTTTCAGATGCACAAATGGTTACTTTTTTATTATTTATTTATGGAGAATACGGTAACTTAATTTATTAGGAAAAAGATAAAAACAAAGCATCTTGAATCACAAGCAATTCAATGAAGGATGAATATTTCTCTATCCAAGTTATAAAATAAACAATTCCTTTGGCATATGCTATCAGAGTATGTACTAGTTTATTTGATTTAAAATTGTTACTATAATTTAATCATTTTTTGAGTTTAACAAAATAAAACTTATACTATACTTGATGTTAATCTAATAGCTAAAAATCATTAGCTGAGAATTATAATTAACTAAAATAGATTGACTATTAAAAAATTAAAATTCCACTTAGTATTCACATAGTAACTGTCTAGATTTCTCTTAAGTATTATATATTTATATATATATATATATATATATGTGTGTGGTACCCATGGGCCCAAATCGCGTATCTGGCCGGCCCAAAGGCCCTCACAATAAAAGAAGCCTAACACTACATCTTGAGATGATCCGATGACATAATCAGTCCGACCTACAAGATCACGTGAGAAAAAGAAGTATCATGCATGTCCAGATACTAAGAAACATAACGTCCGAGGACAATCCAGTCCTCGGCAAGGCGTCGCCGAGGACTATGTGAATGTTCTTATAGTTGGATAACGCCCACGATGAAGGTTTTTTCTTTTTGATGCTGGAGTTAAGAAAATGAGAATAAAGAATAAAGGGAAAGAATTGACTGTGGCCAAAGGAAAAGCTGCCATCACCGCATTTAATGCTCTACACCTGCTTCTCTGGCCGCATTAATGAAGAAGTGACGCCTGAACGTTAGGTTTCAACCTTATCTTCACCACCAGAGACCTAAGCAAAAAGGGGTGATGGGACAAGTATCTAGAAAAGAAACACCTAGATTGCACTTGGGAAGAAAATGTGAGGCCTATAAAAGGAAAAGGAAGATAATTGAAGGGGAAGAGAAACAAAAAACTATCGTTCTCAGTATCAATGTATTCAACTCCATGTTACATACTCATACTAGTGGAGTGCATGAATGAAAAAGCCGAATCAAACTTTTGTATTATCTATCATCTAAAAAACCTAGATTAAACACCCACTCTCTACAAATTCATTGTTGAGTGCTCATTGAGCTGGTCCACTGTCCAAACTCGGATTAGTTTGATTTGTGCCCCTACAATATATTTTTATATGCGATCTTTTTGGCAATGCCAAAAATATATTATTTTGAAATTTATGCATGGTTGTGCTTGTGCCTCATTTATCTTCTTAAGTTCTACCTCTTCTCCTTTTTATCATTTTTTTAACTAATATGCAAAACATGGGAAGATGATATGAATTTTTTAATGTTTAACAGAAATAGTAAATTTTAAAAATAAAATATTGATTATAATAATGTCAAGGTGGTAGATATTGATATAACTTTTTAGTCAAATTGAAGTATTTTTTCATTTTCATTACCAAAAAAACGAAATATTTTTTAAAAATTATTATATTCATATATTTTAGTACATAGTTAATATATAGTAATATAGGTGAGTCCAATGCACAGTGGCAGCTATAGACCCTAAAAACGTAGCTATAGGACAATAGTCGCATTTCTATAGTCGCGTTTTCAAACGCGGCTTTTACTATGCAACAATAGCCCCTTGTGAGGACTTGTAGCCGCGTTTTTGTAAACGTGGCTTCAGGTCCCCCTATAGTTGTGTTTTTCAACCCCCTATAGGTTGAGATTTATAACTGCGTTTTCTAAAAAATGCGGCTGTAGACCCTCTTTGGGTTGCACCTATAGTCGCATTTTTGTAAACGTGGCTAAAAACCCCCCAAGCTGCCTTTTTCCACCTCGTATAATGTTTTTCCACCCCCATAGGCTAAAAAATATAGTTGCGCTATAGACCCGCTTTGGGCTGCATTTTTTAAAACGTGACTATAGACCATCTAATTGTTTTCTTGCTAAATCTGTAATTCTTGCCCAAAACAATTGCCAACTCTCAACAGTTCCCAACCAATTGCTAACAAACAAAACAAGTTCATTGCCAAAAAGATTGCATTGCCCAAATAATTTACATAAACAAATAATTAAATAAATAAAACAAGTTCCCAACAAAAGATTTTTTTTACATCACAAAATACATATCCCTCAGGATTTTTTACATCACAAAAAATTGTCAGCAAGCATCATAATACTTGAAAAAAGTAGTTAACTTCTTACTTACTCCAAATAGTGCAGAGTGCACACATCAAAACATAAGACACCAAAAACCTATATAAAACGGAAGTTCATGACTATTAGCAAGGATGATAAAATGTTAGAAACTAACCAAGGGTTAGTTCAATACATTGTATATGAAGGATATTCTTTTGAAGGAAAAAAAGTCACTTAGGTGGGATGGATAGCTTCAGGCAAGTGCGATCTTAATTAGTCCTCACATAGCTCTTTCAACAATGGCATTGTGGGAAAGCTACATCCACCAAGAATTTACTTTCTTTGTTATTGGTTATTTACACAAATTGGACCCATGACCTCTCCTCCACCTTGCTCTTACAAGGGGAAATGATTTTTCTAGGCAGGGTGGGAACAAGAAATACGTGGCCCATTGCCATCCCTACTCCTACCCCGCACCGCAATATTAAATAGTAGTAAAGGCACATTTACATCCTATCAATTAACCAGAAAATTATAGTAGTGAAAGTAAGTAAATCTGCAATATAAGATGACATCTTTGCTGCTTTGTTTCTCAACTAGAATTACAACGGAATGTTTTTATTCAATTGCTCGTCTATATGAACATATCATCAGATAACCACAATATGAAAATAACAATGGAGATACCAAGAACCAAAATAACAATTTATTTCAGTAAACATGCCAAAGAGTAAAGGAACTCACTTGAAGATTGCGCAACCGTAAGGAAAGGTTAAGCAAATTGGGTTCCACCACTACTTCATTGGGTGATGACTCAAGTATCTAAGACATGTCAAAAGAGAGTGCAAAACAAATTAATGAAGATAGTAGTGAACAGATAAATAAACATGTAATCACCAAGATTATTTTATGAAACACAAATGCAATGAAGGGAATTCACCATGAGTAAGCATGACACTGCAGTCAATTGAACGGATTCATCTGGATCTTCGAGTAAAGCTAATATTACCCCTAAGACTTAACTTGTATACTATAGAATATTAATAGATAGTATCTGGAAATGTAAAATTTGCAAAAGTCACTTCTTAACTGTTAAGAAGAAAGAAAATTAGAAACATATACACAAATGCAAATCCAGTTTTATAAAATATAATGGACTAAACCCAACAATATGCTATTGTTTATGCATCAAATTTTTAGTGTGGAACTCAGCTTGTACAATGCATCTTCCAAATTTTAATACCAAATTAATGCAACAGTTCTCTTAAGGTTCTGTTTCTCTCAATACAAAACAGTTTATATCATAAAAAGTTATCTGCATAAGCCCATTTTCATATAAAACAGAGCCAAAACAAATGGAGCCTAGAAAAGGCATGTGAGTGTACTTGGCCGTCCATGATTCTGTGGGGCCTACTAGAAAATTTGCAAGCAAGTGTATATGCAAAGTTTAACTATTCAGCAAAAAGAAATAATTTGATCATTGAAAATTTGTTAAAAATAATGATAAGAATGTCTGGATGGTGTAATTGGTTATCACACTAGTCTCAACACTATAGGTTCCTATTTCAGAACTAGGATCAGACAACAATGCATGAAAAGTTTTCAACACTTAAAAAAAAATAGCGATAGGAACCAATTTTTTATTTCTAAAAATAAAAACAAAAGGAAAAGAACAATACAGATAGTTTGACAGTTATCTACTTGTGAGAAATTCAATGCCACGTGACAATTTTAAAGTTTGTATAAAATATAATACCTATACTAGTCCTCTCAAACATAGCCGTCTAACATTTGGAGACTCATTTGATACGTGTTGACACAACACCTCTACCATTTGCTCTAATAGGGAACCAAGCCCACCACTGCATTATTGAGAACATTAAGGTCTATAAGAACTTGAAATCATCTATAAGCTAAAATCAATTAAACACATTAATGGAAGGAATGGAAGAAAAAAAAAGCATTAAACTAACAACAATCAAGCGATAGAAACAGAATGATTCTAAATGCAAAAAATGATAGAAACAAAAAGAGAAAACCTCTCTTATAAATCTTTAAAAAAAAAAATCACAAGTAATTGAAAGTACTTAACAACTTAAACTTACTCATCAGGCTCCAAACATTTAGTGGGGCCCTACTTTATAGGAAAGGAGTCCAAATGGTACATTGACAAAATCAAGATAATAGTTAGGCCAAAATGCTTGAATCAAACACACGGGACTAGACAACTATCTACATGGTACACAATTTATCAATATAACTAATGTGGGCTGCACGTGCAAGGCACGTGCTTGCCTATGCATTGGGTATTTGTAAATACATCCCGAGTTTTAAAATTCAACTTATTTTAGTGTTAAATTTTCAATTTCCATCCCATTGTCTATATTAGAGTAAAAATTTAAAAGTGTAATGGACAACTAACCAATCCTTAAAATCTCATATTAATCTATGTTTTAAACCAAAATCAGTCCTGTCATGTGAGCTGAAAGAAAACCACCGAAGCCACAAATTAGTCCTTTGCTTTTCCATTTCCTTCTCTCAACCTTCAAAAAAAACCATCATTAATATCTAGTGAAAGAAAATTGGCAATTTTGCCTCACTCGGTCTTGTTGCTTCGTATGCTTGGCTGTGATCTTGGAAGGGATGGAAGAGGGTATGAGAAGTCTTGGGAGCGTCCTTTCCACATCTACCCATTACACATATCAAAAATCTGGAAGAAAGAAAGAAATAAATAAGTAAAAGCAAAGTATATAGAGTCAAAAAGGAAGAAAGCAAAAGACCTTTCAACTCAAAGCCTTCTCTCACTCCGATCTACCCATCCCCCTTTGCTCAATTCTAGTATTTTTCAATTGAGGGTTTTTTTTTTTTTTTTTTTTTTTTTTTTGTATTTATAGCTGCCCCTAGAGCTGTGTTTTATTAAACGCAGCTTCATACATGTTTAAGGTGCGTTGAATAAAACGTAGCTCTTAACATGTTTAAGTTGCGTTTAATAAATGCAGCTTTGTTAAAGATGAAAAAAAAAAAAATCCCAGGATAGGTTTGTAGTTGTGTTTTTAAAATGCAGCTTCAGCCCTATCCAGCAAAACACAGCATGAACCAACCAAAACGCAACTTCAGAGCTGCTCTATAGCCGTGTTTGGTAAACGCGGTTATACAACCAGTGTTGGAGCTGCGTTTTTTCAATTGCGATTCATTGTGAAACTTGGGCTGCGTTTTTGAAAATGCAGCTCCAAAAAATGCAACTACAGAGCACGTTTTTTGTAGTGGTGGTCACATGACCACCATCACTTGCCAATTTTTTTTTTTTTTTATACTTAGCAAAAAAATATATAAAAATAATTAGTTTAAATTAATCTATTCAGTGAGACTTGAAAAAAAATGTATATATATACTTACAAAAAAAAATATTATATACTATATTAACTTATATTGATCACCCTAAAAAAAATGTTAAACAACATGATTTGAGAATCACAAGAATTTGAATTCAACAAAAATAATAGTATTTCTACATCCATAATATTTTCACAATAAATCTTATGTAGTAAGCTGTTACTAATTCTAATTTGAGCTTAATATTAACATGTTTTACCCACCAATAACAACTTGTTGTAAAAGATTTGTTATGAAATTATTGTGATCACTTTATTATTCTCATATTAGCATTTTCAATTTTCACTTATCTCTTATTAGTCATTTTTTTATTAGTATAAAAAATTGTAATATTTCAAATATCTATATTTTTTTTTGTAATATTGATATATTCAAATTATTTATTTATTAAATTTTTTATAATTTGAATTTTTTAGTTACTAGCTTACAAAATATTCGTAGAGCGGCCCTGCCACTGCCAATGCATTTCATTTTGATGATTCATCCCCTATTATCCACTGGTTAAGCTCTGACCAAAAGAAGATAAACAGCAGGCTTTGGCTATTGGGCCTATTTGCAGGACAGCTTCAGATTTCAGAAGACTTTGAAAAGCGCTCCCAATCCCACTTTCTTGGCCCACAGAAGTTCAATACAAAAACGGCGTCGTTTATCCATTGCCCCATTGTCGGTTAAGCAGGCAATTTGAGTTACACGTACGGACCCACTGATTTCGTCTTCTTTCTTTGCCGTTGACAATGTGGCAGTTTAGTTAATTCCGTCATGTCCAAGGGCCAAACTAGTATATATATATATATAATAATCAATAATTAGAAATAGTACATTTTTCAATCCCATTTCTTTCAAAGAAGTAGAACATTCCAGTCAGTCCCTTCCGTTCCGATTTTTAGAGAGAGAAACTCAAATTTTCATTTTCTCTCTCTGTAACGAACTGTGATTTTTGTGAACCATTTTTGTTGAAGAATTTTCAGTGAATACAGACACCTAATTTCTTGAGAGAACTTGGTTTCCGTACAGATATGGTTGATGTAGCCGACAAAGTAGCGTATTTCCAAGCGATCACGGGCCTCGAAGATCCCGATTTGTGCACGGAGATTCTCGCCGCTCATGGCTGGAACCTCGAGCTCGCGATCTCGTCCATCACCTCCACAAACACCACCACTCCGCCGGAGAATTCCACATCCACGCCGGCAGTCGCTACATCCTCCGGCGACGATGGCGGAGGTCGAGGTGTCACGCTGTCAAGTTTAGAACCTCCGCGTGTTGGAGCACCGGAGCGATCTGATGCGGCCGCCGGACCCGGTTTGGCGTGGAAGATCGTGACTTTGCCGATTTCGGTGATTTCCGGTAGTCTAGGGTTGATTTCCGGCGCGATTGGGCTTGGATTATGGGCTGCCGGTGGTGTGCTCTCGTATTCCATGGGAATGGTAGGGTTGGGCTCCGGTTCGGGCCGGAACAGCGAGGCGTCGGCTCGGTTGGTTCCGTTATCGGCGGCGGCATCGGAGGCTATGGAGTTCGTGGCGGCATTTGAGAGAGATTACGGTACGACGACAATGACGAGGCCGAATTTCGTGAGCCAAGGGTTCATGGACGCGCTTCAGAGGTCGAGGAACGAGTTCAAGCTGTTGTTTGTGTATTTGCACTCGCCGGATCATCCTGACACGCCTTTGTTCTGCGAGAGAACGCTGTGTTCGGAGGCTTTAGCGGCGTTTGTGAACGAGAACTTCGTGGCGTGGGGGGGAAGTATTAGAGCTAGCGAAGGGTTCAAGATGAGTAACAGCTTGAAAGCCTCGAGATTTCCTTTCTGTGCTGTGGTAATGGCCGCTACGAATCAGAGGATCGCATTGCTCCAGCAGGTACGTACCAGTTTTAAGTTCCGCTTGAATTTATGGTATCTGAATCTCTATAGAATTTGCTTAGGAGCTAATTGTTTTAGTTGCTCTTGTTAATTTGTTGTTAGAGACTGTTCATATTTAGAGTAGAGGAGAGTGATAAATGCACCATCGAGAGAGTGAATCGATTCAAGTTGAGGGAATGAAAAACGGTTGAGGGAATGAAAAAATATAGAAGAAAACCAAAAATAACATTTGTAGAAATAGTAAAAGAGGACATGTCAATTTAGGATGTGATAGAGTATGATTTTGTATAGAGTAGGATAGCAGAAAACAATACATGTGGCCGACCTGACTAATTTGTTGTTGATCCATAACGGCGTAACCAACCCCCAAAGGTTGGGAGTAAGGTTTGATAATAGTTGTTGTTGATATATGGAAATTAAAATTGAAAATTGTTATCAGTTGAATACATAATTGAACCATACCATGTGCCAAGGAGCTCCGGCTTAAACAGGTAAATGTCACTTCCTTCTCCCATAGGGGGATGATGACATCTTGGGATCAAAACTCAACAGGTGCACATGAAACATACCAAATAAATAAACAATAGCATGTCCTTTGGAATTAACAATTTCATGTCATTAGACTGTTCTATTGAATTTCAAACAAAGCTTGACAGTGATAGAATCTTTCTTGCTCTGTGGGATGAGGAGACAAAATTGTAGGCTGAAGTAGTGCTTCCTTGTTCTGTAGTAGGAAGTGCTCATCTCAAGTTTAGTCACAAAATAAGTGTGGCAGAATTGATAGTTGGAAGAGGAATGGATATTGGTATCTGTATTATTGGAGGTGATGCTCCTATTTGTCAATGATAAGTGCTTTGCTGTTTTGTTCTGCAACCTGTCAATGGATAGCCAATCTTCTCTTAGAGCTCTACTGGAATTCGGCATAGACTTGACCTCTTTTTGCCTTGTCTTATTGTTTAATATGGCAAAAGTTCTCACAAGCTTATGGTTAAGACAAATTAAGGTTTTAAATAATTTGTGTCAATAGATCAGTCTATATGTCCTGTAGCTCATTCTTTGTGGGTGGAAATGTTACAAGTTTTGTTGATCCAAAGGGCCATGCCAGGTTCAGTGGAGGGTTTGGTGTTTTGTTGGAGTAATTGGTTGGGGAAATTTTCTTCGGACATATGGAATATGGTTCCTGGCTGTTTGATGTGGGCTTTTTGGATTGAAATAAATCAGCGATCTTTTGAGGCTAAAGAGAAATCGCTTGTTCAGTCACAAGCTCTATGCCAGAGGACTCTTTTTGATTGGGCTAGGTGCTGAGATTCTTCAAATTGTTCTTCTACTTTGGAGTTTCTTAGTTCCCTTAGAATTGCCCCTTAAGTTGCTTTTCATATCTTTGTTGTTTTTTGTTGCGGTTTCTTGTGTTCACCATTATGAACACCTTGTATTTGCTGTTTTCAACTTTTTCTTCATGATTAATATGATTCTTATTACTTATCAAAAAAAAAAAAAGATCAGTTTATTACAAAAGTTGAGATTATGGGTCTATTCAAGAGGAGGTTTATGGAGTGGTGAATTCCAGTAGAATGTTTTTGTTGGTTGCTGATGGAATTTGCATGGCAGAGTGAGTCTTCTTTTTCAATCAGTAAGAAAACTTTGTTTGCGCAACTCACTGAAAGCTCAGTTACAAAATGCTACACACACTGAAACAAACCCAGAGCCAACAGCTCAATACACCCCAGAACACTAAAAACCACCACCAAAGGCACTAAACTAGAAAATACATCTGCCTGTCCAACAAAACATATATGATGACTACTTCTGAGGAGAAAATGACAAATACAAAACAAAGGCGTACTAGGCATAAACATTTGGCAGCTGCTAATACCAAACCAAAGCCATCTCATTTTGATGTAAATCAGGCAGAACAAAGGTTGACATCCCCCAAGAATGAAAAAACAATCTCTCAAGAGAGGATTTCTTAAACATTCCTTGAGCATTAACATGAGACTTCACCTCCCATTTGATATAATGGAGCATACTTTCCTCTGTTTTGCATTGATCACCATGAATGACAACATTCCTTTGGAATTAAATTTGATCAACTGCATAACCTTTGGCCAGTTTGTAGATTATAGCCCTCAACTTCTTCCATTCCAACCTTTAAGACCCCAATCTAGCAACCAATCCCGTTCAGAGATATGATTGAACATCAATCTCATATCCATGACCTTCCCCCAAATTGTTCTGGTCAATGAACATTTAAAGAACAAGTGATTTTTACTCTCCTAAAATATCTGTAAAATACACAGGTTGAGTCCCCTGCATAACCCCACAAAATTGAGTCCCTTGTCTGATTAGAGCATAAAGGCATATCTCAGGATCTTCAATGAGAATTAAGCTAGCTTAGAGCGGTTTACTACAGCCCTTCTTGATTAATTGCATTGCATCTATCTAAGCTTGACTAACTGCCAGTTTTAGATGCTTGCTAGATTGGTCTGTCTTTGGCTTCTTCTGCAAGATGGTTAATTTAGACTGAAAATTCACTGAAGCGTCTGATCCAGCAGAGCCAGCACCATTCCTTACCCTTCAAGTCACTTGAAAAGGAAGCACGGACATGGATATGGGTACGACATGGTGATACGAGCAATTTCTGAAAAATTATAACACAAAACAGGCGGTAAGACACGATACGACACGTGTATGGCACCCTAAATCAAGTTTCCGTGCTTCCTAGCTTGAAGCTTTGGCCTTAATGTTGCTAGCATCATGCACTACTCTTGTACCATATTTAAAATACAAAATCTGTTAAGATGCTAATAGTCCAGGCATATTGCAACAGAAGACCCTTCACCTATTTTAAACTTTGTGAAATTCCTGTCATCAGGTCTAATTATTTACTACATCCTCAAGTGTATCTTGGGGTATCTTTCTTTTATTTATATAAATATATATATATATATATATATATATATAAAATAGTAAGAAAAAAAATTCATTGATGTAAAAGAAGGTTGAGGCCCAAGTACACAGTGAATAAACCATGGACACTCTAGAGAAGAAAAAAGGTGGAAAAAAATCAAGATACAAACTATCTATAAACACTAAAATGTCTAAAACTAGACTGGAAGATGGCATAGTGTTCCCACTAGCTGCAACTTAAGTTGAACAATTGGATGGTCTTTCAGCTCAAAAGTGAGGTATAATTATCATGAAGTGGTTCTTTATGTGTATGGGAAGGATGCAAATCATTTTTTTCTACATTGTGAAGTGGCTTGGGAATTGTGGTTTATGATATTGTGTTTATTTGGTGTTTCTTAGGGAGACAGTTTTTAGTGCGGGAGATGTTAAAAATTTGGCAGGGATGGTCTGGTAGGAGAAGGTATTGGAGGATATGGAAAGTGGTTTCATTGTGTCTAATAGGTGTATTTGGAGAAAATGTTGTGCTTATTGGGACAAGAATATAGTGTCATTAAGGCTGCATTTGGTTCAATGGAAATTGAATTTCGAGTGTAAAATAAATGTAGGGGAAAGTGAATTCCCGTAAAAAAAATGAAATCCGAGTATTTGGTTCTACAATGGAAAATAGTCCGGAAATCGATTTTTAGTGTTTGGTAACATTTTAAAAATGCTATCTTCCTACAAATTTTTCACATTTTCTCAACTATTTTCTCAGCATCCAAACAAATTTTATTACAAAAAATTTCAAAATATACGCTTAACACAACCAAAATATACACTTAACACAACCAAAAATCAAAATAAAAACATTGAGGGAGAGGAAGAAAGAGTGAGATCGAAGGGAGAAAGAGTGACAGAGTGAGGGAGAAAGAGATAGATTGGGAAAGAGAGAGATCAGAGTGGATAGAGGATGGCGGCCAGATCAGGTGGGTTTGGGGGTGGAGTGGAGTGGGCTGGTGGTCGGTGGTGGCTAGATCAACGACATTGAGCAAGAGGGAGAACAAGATCGATGTGTTGAGAACGAGCTCAGTCTTGGGTGGGTCGACAACGAGATTGGTTTCGGGTGGGTCGGTCTTGGGTGGTGACGATCTAGATGGCGGCGCCGATGAGCTTCCAACGGCAACTATGGGTGCTGGGGTGTGATCTCGCCAGTGCTGCGATGCAATCTCAATGGTGCTACAGGCGGCATGATCTCGCCGTTGCTGGGGTGCGACGAGACCGGTGCATTCTGGGGTTGGGGCCAGTGTTGGGGTGCAACTTGCCGGTGCTTGGTGCGATCTCTTCTTGCTGTTTCTCTCTCTCTCTTCTATTTTCATGGGGTGGAATTCATTTGAAGGTAAAATAAAACCTAAAATGGTTTTACGCCCAATATGCCTTATTTTACCGTCAACGCGAAATACCAATTCCGTTTGACCCAATTTTCAGTACCTACCAAACACACACACGGGTGTAAAAGCATTTTTGAAAATCTTTTGAAGCCGATACAAACGCAGCCTAAGTTGAGATATTTACTTCTAAAGTCCTTATGTCTCTGGACTTCATCATCTCTTTCGTTTTCCATTGAAGGGCTCCTTGAATTCATCAACTCCTTGAGTTGGCTAACCACTGTTTTTTGCCATATAGACCAACTCTAGTACCCTTTTACACACCACCCATCCAATTCCTAGGAGTATCCATACGAAAGCTCATAAGTCTCTATATTTACATCACAATGCAGGAAAAGGTTGTCTATAATCTCCCTATCAAACTTGCACATACACCACCAATTCGAAATAATAATACCCATTTTCCTCAAATTGTCAATTGTTAATAGCTTCCCTTTCATTGTGGACTAAGTAAAGAAGCCAACATGAAGAGGAGTTTCAACCCTTCACATTGCACACCAAGGATTGTGTTGGTCTTCCCCACCCACTTCTTAGAGCGTTGTAATAAGTACTCACTTTGAAGCCTTGACATTTGGAAGGAGTCCAAATCATCTATCATCCTGCACACAGGAGATAATATCTTTGCAGATACAAGTCCTTCAATAATGAGCCCAAAGATCCTAGCTCACAATCAATAGAGGAACAAAAGGATTTCAATGAGTGCACCCATTGGACATGTCCATATAATTAACCACCTTTGCATCTTTATTCCTAGCAATCACAAAGATTTCCAAAAAACAACAATCATGCCAAAAAAACATATTTTTTGACTTGTCCCAATGCCAACCCCCATCAAATGTTATGTATTGAAGCACTATTACACCAATCTATCTCCATCCCAAAGTGCCACAACCGTATATGTTAACAAGGATTCATTGAAAACCACAAATCTTTTGACCCCCAAACCTCCCAATTGAATGGGGTAAAGGTTAGACTCTCAGTTAACCAAATGGAATTTAGTTTCACCCCCCAAACCACCCCAAGGTATGGTCTAGAAATTCCTATCCCTCAGCAAAGTGATTGTTCTGGCCTCATTTTTCCATTGTTGTTGTGGAATCAGTCACAAGCTTATTTGAAAACCCATAATGGGGATTTGTCTGAGAATTTTTGGAAATGCGTTTTTATTTTTAAGTTTGCCTGATTAAACCTGCAGCTGTCATCTTAAGGTTCGGGGGATACCCCAGTGGTTCCAGCACCTCATGCGGTGCCTGGGCATTAGAATTCGAACCCCACCAGCCCCCTTCCCCTATTTACCTATCAAAAGAAAAAACTTGCAGCTGTCACTCAACTGCAACAACATGCCAGTTGTGATAATATATTTCTCCAGCGCAATTTTAGATGTACTAAGAAAACATCTGGTTAAGTCTGATTAGACAAGTAGGATTCTATGTGGCTTTCTTTGCTTGGACAACCATGAAGGGTAAAATTTTAGCAATGGATACATTAAGGAAGTGGGGCACAATAATTTCTGATTGTTGTAATTTGTGCTTTGAGGAAGTGGGACATAATAATTACTGATTGGTGTAATTTGTTCAAAGCCAATTTGGATTTCATAGATCATCTCTTTCTACATTGAGAGGTATGGTCACTTGTATTGTGTTCATTTGCTGTGAGCTGGATGATGAATCTTGGAGACTGATTTATTATTGAAAGGGCTTTTGGGGGGAAAATGTCCAGTCCGAAATTTGGAGGGCTTTTCCTTTGTGCCTACATGTTGAGATTTTGGAGAGAAAGTGACGCATGTACTTTTGAAAGCAAAGCACTCGCAATAGATTTTTTTTTTTTATATTATTATTGGTAAAGCAAAGAACTCACAATAGTACAGTTGAAGTTTCTGTTTTGCAGTCTTAACATGCAAGGGAGTAGGCTGGCAGTGATCAACTTCTTCAGATTTGTTAGCTTTAATTGTTGATTTGAATTTTAGAACAGAATTCTGTATTTTTCCTTTCTCCCTATTTGGGTCTTCCTTTTTAAACATCCCGTCTACTCGGGTTGCATCATTTTCATGTTTTGTTAGTGATGTTATTTTACCTATAAAAGAAAAGATGAGATAAGCATGTTACTTGGGTGGGAAGGAAGAGGATTGACTGATGAAAGTGGTGAATATGGTCTGAAACTAAGACATCAACATACATAAGGGATTCCACCTTTATATGTTAGTCCTTTAGTTGTTAGGTATGTGGTGGAGAGGCATAAAGAGTTTGGCAACATGATAGAGGGAGTAGTATGAAAAATTAAGAAGCTAAGACCAATCTAGGGCTCTTCTTCTTTTTGTCTATATACTCGTCTTCATCCATAGGAGATATGATAGTGCTATTTGTTGCTCTTCCTATTATACAAAGTCCAACAACTGGTTTCTATCAAATTATAGATAACAATATAGTTATACAAATTTCCTTTTCATTATCTTATGCTGGAAACCAACCCTCTCTTATCTATCTAAGGGGCCAACATATGATGGACATTAAAAGCTCAATTTAATGGCTTCATTAGATTTCTTTTTTCTTCTTCTCATGGTGTCTTAGCCAACCACTGCATTAGAGGTGTTAAGACAATTCTATGAAAGTTACTTCTCAAAAAAACAAAAAAAAACAATTCTATGAAAGTCCATTTACCTCACTCTATGTTAGGTACTTGTTAAATCATGTTCAAGTATCTTGTCTTGCACGTATTATAATGATTATGAAGGTTCTTGTGAATGATTAATGGTGAATATGTTCTGGTTTCATTGAACTTTATATTTGCAATCTCCCGTCTCATCAATGTTCATTTCCTTACCTTTTGCATAGGACAACTTGTTCTTTTGTAACCTCCATATTTGCAATTTCCCTTCATCAAACTGCCTTTGTATAGGAAAACTTGTTCTTTTGTAATGTGGACTTACTGGTGTATTATTTCATGTTCTGCAGGTTGAGGGACCAAAATCTCCTGAAGAAATGCTCACGATATTACAGAAAGTGCTTGAAGAAAGTGCCCCCGTTCTGGTTGCAGGAAGACTTGAAGCGGAAGAAAGAAGAACCAACATGCGCTTAAGGGAAGAGCAAGATGCTGCTTACCAAGCAGCACTTGAAGCTGATCAAGTATGCAACTCTTTTAACTAGGGTTTTTGCTTGTGTTATGCAGTTTGGTGTGGCCCACATGGCATGCTTCTTTTCTCCCTACTGGCAAAGTCTTACTTAGAAAGAACTTTGTTGCAGCTTTTCTTGCAGTGACTTAACAATTTTTCTATGTTGCATCAGGCTAGGGAGCGCCAGAAGAAAGAAGAGCAAGAACGCCTCGAGAGGGAAGCTGCTGAAGCTGAGAGGAAGCGTAAGGAGGAGGAAGAGGCTCTTGAAAGAGCAGCACGTGAAGCTGCAGAGAAAGAGGCTGCATTAGCGAGAATGAGGCAGGAGAAAGCTTTGTCTCTTGGTGATGAACCTGAGAAAGGACCTAATGTGACACAGGTAAAAACCTCGAGTTTGTACAAAGATGATTTTGTTCTTTATGATTTGCCAACAACACCCCCCCCCCCCCCATCCAATCCTGCCTGCTTCCCTCATTAAATTATTATTATTATTATGAAGGCATTATCTCACAAAATTCTGTGTGTGCACTTACATTACATATATTCTTCTGATTCCTTTGCCAGTAGTTTGGACATATGACTTCACTAAAATTCACCAAACCTGATGTACCTTTGTGTGTTTTTACTTGGACCAGGTTTTGGTACGGTTTCCTAATGGAGAACGCAAGGAGAGGAGGTTCCACAGTACCTCAACAATTCAATCTCTATATGACTATGTTGATTCTTTGGGCTGTTTAGAAACTGAGAATTATAGCCTTGTCTCTAACTTCCCTCGGGTCGTTTATGGCCCAGAGAAACTGTCTTCGTCACTGAAAGAAGCAGGATTGCATCCTCAGGCGAGCCTTTTTGTGGAGTCGAACTTGTGAGAGGTTCTTAAGTGAAAAGTAATATGAGAAGTAGTCCAAGATGGGACATGCAATTAGGACTAATTGTTGTGTTTTTCTTTGCTGTTACAACTTGATTAGCAATATTATACAATCAGATAAGATAGGTTGCCATCTCTGTATGTGGATGTTTGGTTTTTCCTCACTGCAGATTCAACGAAGCAGATGGTCCTAAGTGGAAAACCTGTTTGAAATAATGATATATTGATTTTGCACATATATCAAAATTGAAAAAATTGAACTAGCTTACTATTGCTTATTGATCTTTGTATAACTAGGTTGACAGTGGTAAATCTGTTGAAATTTCCAGTCAACTGGCTTATTATTGGGTTGGCATGGGTCTAAAATGTACACTTCCGGGGTGATTGCTGGAAGGTATACATTGCATGGCTTCTAAGAGTATTCAAAGTAATAGTTCTAAATTTGTTAGCTTTTAGAAACTCAAGAGGTTACTTTATCTATTTTAACACTTCACTTTATAATACACTCAACATCAAAGGTCATGATTTTTTACCACTTCATCTAAATATCATTTCTTTACTATTTTTTTTTTAATTTTCCCTCTACATCTCTCTCTCTTTCTCTATGCGTATCTTTCTTCTCCCAAGCAAAAATATTCAACAAACCCACCACTCACGGCCACTGCCTGCCACCACCACCATCTCCCACAAGCCATAACCCCCACATCACAACCACCTATCCAACCTAGCCGCAGCTCTGCTAAACTACAACCAGCACTTACTGTACAACCCAGAAAAACTGAAACTCACCTACAACACAAATTGAAACCCTAGCCACCATCCACCACCATGAACTAAAACTCACCGCCTACCACCATTGCAAGCCCTAATCTAAAATAAAAAAGAGAACCATAAAATAAAAAATAAAAAAAAATCTCACCTTTCAAACCCAAACCCAAATCAACCAATAACTAAACACACCATAAGAAAGAGAGATTTTTGGCCATAGCAAAAGAAATTTTTTATTAAAAAAAAATAGAAGGGAAGAGGAGCAGCCACTGTCTATCGTCAATCTCAACCACTAGAACACTACTGTCGCCAATCTCAATCGCCACCACAAGCTCATGCTATGCTGATATCAACCATCCTAATCTCGCATTTTGCCAAAAAAAAAATAAATAAATAAAACAAAAACGAAGGATGCTTTGAAGAGAGAAGAAAGAGAGAAAAAAAATATTTTTAAGGAGAAGAAGAGAGAGAGAAAAATTAATTTTTTTTTATAAGTTCGTAACTACAGTAAGCGGTTATCTTTGTCAGTTTACTGTAGCTCAATTGCCATTTTTTTAAACTATAGAATCATTATTGTAGCCTATTTTGGTTGCTAAAATTTCATTTTAGCAATTATACCACCATTATTGTGAATGATGTAACAAACAATATGAAATTGCCCCTTCTTTTTAGATTCGAGCCACCATTGTCATTTTTATTGTGAGGAAGAACTAATTGATGGTATTAGTATGTGAGAAAGTACTGTTCAGTTACATACTTACATGTCATGTCGTGATCTTTTCAACCTTTGCCTCACCGTTTTGTGCAATTGCCACTTTCTACAGTTATTATTATAATTTTTTTTCACTGGAAGAAATGATCTCACAAAAAAGGAGAAAGTGACTAAGAGTAACCTCTATAAATCGTACAAAATAAAGCTTATGATGATATTAAAGTTTATACTTTTAGAATAAAGCATGCATTATTAGAACATTATTACGTGGTAGGAGCAGTAAGAGTTCATATAATTAAGTCTGATTTGAATTTAATCATCCACAGGACTTTTATCTCTTACGAAAGCATCTATCTAACCTCGATTGGAGACTGTCTTTCGACTTTTAGGATCCAGTTGCAATTGAGAAGCTGCCATAGGTTCCATACTCCCAATTATAATCCTTAAACGAGATCAACAATAAAGCCGTGGTCTCGTTGACAAGGACTGAGCAGTAAGCAACCGATCAAAAACTGACAAAAAGAAAAGAGACGGGATCAAAAAAAATAAGGGAACAAACATGAAAAGGAGAAACAAAAAGGCAAGAGAGCAAAAAGTTCTAATGGCGTCGCCCGGGTTCGAACCGGAGACCTTCAGTGTGTTAGACTGACGTGATAACCAACTACACCACGACACCATATGTTCAGCAAGCTCCCGATAAACCTATATCAATTGATTAATAGCAGAAGGCCAATTTTGACTGACTCCAATTCCTCCGATCACAGACTTTTGTAACAAACAAAAGCAATTCTTCATTTCAGATCTTTTTTTTTTTTTTTTACTTCCCACATATATTAAATACATACTAGCCTCATCACACGCGCTTCACGTGTATGATGAGGCTTTCTTTTTTAGCAAAAAAAAAAAAAAAAACTGTTTTTATTTTACATATATATATAATTTTTATTTTGAGTATTAAATTTATAAGTGGATAAAGTAATTTAAAAATTAACAGGAGAGTGATCCTATTTTTTAGGTAATATTTTAGTGGGAGTTAGATTTGCATTTTAACCATATTATCCTTTAGTTTTATCTTTACTTAAACATAAGAGTGTATGGATATTTTTGAACTAAAAAATGTAAAATTCAAACCGGAGAAACTCCTTTAAATAATAGTATAGATTATTGTCGGCACGTCTAGACTCCGGAGCCAAGTAAAACTCTGGGCCCATATTATCACCACTCCAACAAATCAAGTGGGAAAGAAACCCTCTCAAAAAAAAAAAATAAAACCTCATGCCAACCCGCTTTAATGATCACGATCATGATATGAGATGAACAGCACACACCCACCCACTCAAGAACTCCAACTTGGTAGTTGGTCCCCAAAATCAATCCACCTCATGAGTCATGCTCATGAATTCATAGTAGCGGTTGGCATGTACGTTTCACATGTCATATAAAATTTTAGTGTTGTTTTTAAAAAATAAATCTAAATCTTAAAAACATTAACTTCGGCTATTTTATGAACGACTTATCATACATATACCGAATTCGCAATGAGAATTTAGGATTTTACAAGTCAAAAGTTAGAATTGAGGTCGTAATTTGTAAACTGATCAAGTTGAGTTCAAATGGTAAAATTTTTGGATTTTTTATTCATTTAATTTTATTTTGAACACAAATTAAGTTTAAGTTCATTGCTAAGCTAGATTTTATATTCAAACTTTATCCATTTTCTTGTCAAACAAGCTCAAGTTTGTTCACTTGCTATTTAATTAACTTATTCTTTATATATATATATTAAACTCCACGCTTAAAATTTTTTACTCCTTCACAAATTTGTGCTAATAATAAATGATAGTGAACTAAAAAATTGAACCATCCCCAATTCATCCATAAGAGCCGTCCAAAGCAAGTAAGGTTAGCCCAACCTAAAAAGGTCGTCCATCGTTAGAGGGTCGTCCGTGGGCATAAAGGTCGTCCATGTGATGAAAAAACTTGGACGACCCTCAACACTTAGAAAATCTCAAAATGGGTTTATATACAAAGCTTATAGTTTAGACCACGTTCTACTATTTTAAAGTATGAGCAAAATCCTTATTCATCGTTATAACTTCTCACTAAGTACTTAACTTCTGATGGCAGTTAAAGAAGATAAGATTAAATATTTTAACTTCTATAGCAGTTGTAGAAGTTAAGTCTAAACTTTCTAACTTCCACACATAGTGAGGAAGTTACTAAACAAATAACCACTCCAAAGCCTACTATATATAAGGACTCATCTACATCAAATGAAGGTAGGTTTTCCACTACTTCAAAAAGCTGGAATTCTTAAGTTCTAGAGAAAAAACTAACTTAAACGTCGGAGGATTTTTGGTCAGTTCACCCCGGTCTCCTTTGATTTTGTGTCTTTTTCTTTTCAAGCCTTCCAAGCGATCACTAGCCCATTGAAGCCTGGAGCATTCAGCTTACTAATTTTCCGTGCGTCATCAACAAGTATCTAAAATATTATATTATTCTATTCAATTAAATAGAGTGATTTTTATTTATTAATTTATAAATGCTAAATTCATATAATTAAAAATTATATATATATATATATATTACAAAAAATAATTTGATATCTTGTGATTTATGAATTTATTCATAGCTATACACAATTAAATCTCAAATCTATGTATATAGATTTTTATACATGTATCAATAAATATTTTGCTACATTTTATCTCACCCTTTATTATGTTATCAGATAATTTTCTCATTATATGTCTCGCTTCAAAGTCTTTGTTTGGAAGTTCATAAAGGAATTGAATCTATATATATATATATATATATATATATATATAGTCAAAGTTTAGAGAAAATTCAATTAGAATTTAAAATTAAAATCCAATTTTGCACCATGTATCTAAATTTATGTGGAGACTACTCTATAATTATTTATCCACTTAAGTTTGTGTCATATGTCCACTTAAGTTTTTTAATCTTTGTGCCAAATAAGTTAATGAGTGCAAAATACTAAGAATCTAATGTTAATGAACTATAAAATTTAAAAAAAAAAAAAAAAAACTAATCACATACTCAATAAAAAACACCACACAACAAAGATCAATCACACATTCTATCTCATTAAAAATTAGAAAAAAAATTATCATAAGTAGTATTAAATTTGTGTATGAATTTTAATATATGACTAATTACGTTTAATTTATATATATATATATATATATATAATTTGACCAATTATTTATATTTTTATGATAAAAATTGTGTTTAATTTATATGTATCCATATGCATATTGTGTTTATTTTTAAATACTCACTTGAGTTTTTTAATCTTTGTGCCAAGTGAGGTAATAAGTGCAAAATATTAAGAGTCTAATATTAATGAACTATAATTTTTTTTTTTTAAAAAAAACCTCATCACCCATACTTAATGAATATCACTACACAAGAAATATCACCATACATTCTATCTTATTAAATATTAGGAAAAAAAATTATTATAAGTAGTATTAAATTTGGGCAAGAATTTTAATATGTGACTAATTATGTTTACTTTTATAATATAAATATGTGTGTGTAAGTAGGGGGGGTCTGAGGATTGAGGAGTCTTAACTAAGGAACAATCTTCGTAAACCAAGTTAAGTATGGTAAACAAATCTTGAGAACTCCATCTACCCAAGGAGAGTAAGGGAATCAGGACAATTAATATCCCTTAAAGGCCCAAGGAAAGGAGAAGATATGGCAATGAGGACAAGGATGGTGGGAGGAAGCTTCTTGAAAGATATACCTCCCACCTTCGCATTCAATATCCTCCGTCAACCTTATCAACATCATTAATATGGAAATGACTCCTGAACAGTAACTTCTCAGCTAATATCTCCTTCTACCACCTTCATTAAAGCCTTGATGGGACAAGTATCCTAAGAAATGCTTGGAGATGCACAGGTAGAGGGCTGAGATGCATGAAAAAATGCTATAAAAGGAAGAGATCCATCAGAAAAGGGGATGAACATTTTGAGGACCACTAGAATAGGAAAGAGAGCAGTGATAACCCTAGTGTAAGAAGTAGATCCTCAGACATTTCATTAGAGCCTTGATGGGACAAGTATCCTAAGAAATGCTTGGAGATGTACAGGTAGAGGGCTGAGATGCATGGAAAAATGCTATAAAAGGAAGAGATCCATCATAATAGGGGATGAACATTTTGAGGACCATTAGAATAGGAAAGAGAGCAGTGAAAACCCTAGTGTAAGAAGTAGATCCTCAGACATGTATGAAGAGGTCATTGTTGATGCCCATTTTTGACAAAAGAGCCCAATGGCAGAAGAAGCCCAACAATATGAAAAAAGGTGGAGAAAGAAAGCAGCAAAGTAAAGACCATTGGGCCAGAATGGCAAGAATAATAGTTCACAAACCCAAAAAATAACAAGTGGTCTCAAAGAAAGCAAACAGGCTGAGGAAGTCCCAAAAAATGAAGCAGTAAGCCCATAGGAATCATAAGAAATAGAAAGAAAGTAAAACAGGTCGAAAGAGCCCAAAGAAAGGAATTAGTAAATGGGATTGGTATGAAGGCCGATAAACCCTAAGGCAAAGGATGTGGTAATTGGGCCAAGAAAGCTCAAAAGATTTAACAAAAGTCCATGGAAATGAAAGAAGTAGGAAAGAATGGAATGGGCCAAGGATGCCCAAAGAATGAAACGAGCCGATGATACCCAAAGAATGAAGTGGGTTGAGGAAGCCCAAGGCGTTGAATGGACTAGGCAGCAGGAATGCTAGGCAGTGAAGACTAAAAGAAGGAATACTATGAGAAATTGACATGGCAAGCGTTACAGATTGCAAGCCCAGAAGTAATAACAAGACAAAAAAGGGGTGAATGATACCATAGCAAGAATAATGTAGTGGCGTGGCAGGAACACTAGCCAACCCATGAACAAAGGATAAAAATGGAATATGGTTGAATTAAAGAAATGAAAGCCCACACCCAAGCAATGCCTAGCCGAAGAAGAAATGGGATGCAGAGAATGAAGACCCAAGAACTCATTCACGCCGTAAGAGTTAAACAAATACCACAGCGAGTAGCAGGATCAGACAAGCCTAAAGGCCATGGCAAACACATGAGAGCCAGAAAGGCAATAGATTCATATGGAAGTGAGGTATGCACACAGGGCTCAGGTACCACTTACCTATACCCAACCAATACAGAAGAGGTGGGCCACGAGTCAGAGGTAAGAGAGGATGTGGTCTGATAGTGGGGAGAAGGGAGACCCTATTTTAGGGTTCTCACTCAAGCTTTTTTGGGAAGAATGTTATGCTAGAATGACATCTCCTCCAAAAGAGGTAAACATGAGTTGAAGTCACTAGATACATACTATAGAGGTTGGTAAGGGGGAGGATTAACCCTTATCCAGATGGGAATGCCAAAGGGGAGTAAAAACAAAACAAAACCACTTTTGTATGGGAATGAGGCGTGGCACAGCCAACATAGTATAGTGGTGGTAGTTAGGCAACCAACAGATCAATGGGAAATTTTGGAAGGACACTCACAACAGGCAAAAAGCGGTTAAGTGTTAAAAGTGGCAAATATAGTCATAATAGGTAGTATAAAAAGCCATAGACATGCATAGTGAAGGAGAAGAAAAAGGATGGAGAGTGAAAAGGAAAAAGGAATGAAAATAGAGAAAACGAGTAGAAGAAAAGAAAGAAAATAGGAAACTAAGAAGAAAAACATGAGTGATAGGAGTAAAAACATCCATCAATAGGTCACCCACTTCTCTCCCTCTCAATTGCCCGCTCTTTAATTAGTTAAGAATTTGAGACTGAGTCAAGAATCTGGGACAAAGTCATCTAGGTCCATTTTCCAAAGTGAATAACTTCTACAGCAGGATTCCCCTTTGAGGTTACCTACATTGGAGACTGGTTCCCTTTCTGGGCTTAAATCTACTAGGGGGTCAAGTTCATTCCTCTAGCAAACTACTCCTCTTTCCCTTTACCATGGTTGATTAATAATTAATATGACACCACGTTATTAATCTATTCCTGCATTCCTTTGTGGAACTGTTCATGTACTATTATTATTAGTAGAAAGTATTTTAGTTATCCTATTGTATTGTATTCTACTGCTGTAATACTTGTAACAATTATTCATACCGTGAGCGTGTGAACACACTCAAGATTCCTGCCAAAACACGTCAACTTAAGAAGGGCCTAACTTGTGCACAAGCTGGTCTAAGGTGTGTTTCAATTAGGCCAGTCTCGACTCTCCTACCCCAAAATCATAAGGCTGTGGCACACTAGGAGCAATCCAGATCAAGACGCAAAAAGGCCAACGACAATCATTATACCCAATTGTTGTTAAAATCACGCCTATCTGTTACTCTGGGCTCTTCGGCCTTCAACTTGGATTTAGATTAGAATTGCACTTGTATAAGTTTCTCACTCTCTTTAAAAATTCTATTGTTTGGGCCTAATTTAAAGAATAAGGTACCATAGATCTAAGTGGGTTTGGGCCTTTATTTTTTGAGTACTTACAATATATATATATATATATATATAACATGACTAATTATTTATATTTTTATGATAAAAATTGTGTTTAATTTAAATACA
Organism: Castanopsis chinensis; assembly: GCA_032878915.1. Lineage (NCBI taxonomy): Eukaryota > Viridiplantae > Streptophyta > Magnoliopsida > Fagales > Fagaceae > Castanopsis > Castanopsis chinensis. The sequence continues at coordinate 11,376,025 of JAVQMG010000129.1, forward strand.
TCCATATGTATGCATGTATTACATGCTTTTTTTTTTTAATAATTTGACTAATTATTTATATTTTTATAATAATTTTTTTTTAATTTTAAATGCATCTATGCGTTTGCATGGCTTACATTCTAGTAGAATATAATAAATTGTAGTTAACTAAGGGAAATGAATGGAAAAAAAAAATGAATGGAATGAAATTAAGTAATATCATTTTAGATTTTTTTTAAATAGAGGAATGGAATGAAAGTTAAGCAACCTTGTTTAGAAGTGAATGAAATCATTTTATGATAATATTATTATTAAACCCCTATTTTAGAAATAAATTGCTTAATATATAGGGGCATTTTTAGAATTTTAGTAAAAAAAAATTCAATAAATCTATTTCTATTCCCTCCAAGTCCTATTAATTTTTTGAGGAATAAAAACTTGAGATTTTGAAGGAATTGAGAGAAATAAGTGTTCCCTTCTACCGATTTCTTCCCTCCCACTTAAACTACCAAACAAGTTCACTTTCTTTATTAAATCTTCAAAACAAGAGAAATAAAGGAATATTAAAAAATTATTCTTTTCATTATTTTTCATTTCATTTTTTTTCCTCCTCCCAAACAAGCTTAATATTCACAAAAAGTACACTATGTTTAACATCAACTTAATATATATTTTATGCAAATAACATATAATGTATCTTTCCATGCTTATGTCCGGGAACAAGAATGTTGAAAAAAAAATCTAGATCTAATAATTTATGTTTATGATAATTGCAAAATATACCCATCAATATCATCATGTAATATAATGTACACGCAGTAGAAAAATTACGACAATCCATTGAGATATGGTATGCTACAAGTGAATATTTGCGACAAGAAATGAATCCTAATTTTAGGATGACTGATCCTTTTAATCCAGTACATATGATGTCTATATAAATCTTATATAGATTTAAATTGATCAGAGCATGTATTCATGTACCAAATATTTCCATTTCAATATTTGCTTCTATTGTTAATTTTATTCTGTTTTTTATAACCAATGTAAGTAAGTGTAAAGGAGGTCATATGATATCTTATTAAATGCTTAGGGGGGGGGGGGAGGGTAATAATGAAAGATCTACCATTTTCTATTCCCTTCATTTCTTAAGATGTCAAATGTGCAAAATCTTTTCCAATACTTAGTATAGAAGTTATTTTATTTTTGATTAGAAATAAAATAATGTTTTCCTATGTTTACCCCACGTCTCTTTAAAAGTTATAATGACATTTAAGTGAAGTTTGTAATAAACATTTATATTAGAACCTCATTTCCTCGTATATATGTGTGTGTTTGTTTAAATATACTCCTATTAGCAATCCAAAATAAATTCTTTTCTTTTTTTGAGAAGGAATCAAAATAATTTTCATAGTTCATACTTTGGTATGAAGATTATTTTGAATTGCAAATACTATTCAAATATTCTCTATACTTATGCCATTATAATTGCACTCCATTAATAGGATTAAATATCCTGTTCAAAGTTTCAAAAATTATGACTTTTGAGTGAAGTTTGTGATATGTCTTTGTGTTAGAAGTTAGAACCTCATTTTATCTCCCTTGTACGTGTGTCTTTTTTCAAAAAAGAATTAAAAAAATCTTTTTCAAACTATACGCAACCGAAGTACTAATGTAAGAATATTAGAGCATTACCATTAGGTGTGCCAAACGCCAAATATTTGGCATTTGGCATTTGGCACACCAAACACAAGAAAACACCTCACAACAGGTGTTGTAAATGCCAAAACATTTGGCACAAGTGAACAGTACCGTTCCAAATATGGAACGGTAAAGACACAAATGTCAAACCAAACAAATAATTTTTTATTCGACTTTTTCTCTCTCTTCTCACAAATTTGTCTCTCTCCTAACCCGTATTCTCTCTCTCTCTCTCTCTCTCTCTCTCTCTCTCTCTTCTTCAAATCAGATTCCCAAATCCTCACCCTCCCTCACCCTCAAATCAATGGTACAGTGGTGTTGTGGATTGTGGATCTTTCCTCTTCACCGATCAAGCTACCGCCATCACCTCTGGTTTGAAGACTCCATCACCGCCAGTTTGAAGCCGCAATTGCCACCTCAGTTTGAAGTTGAAATGCCGCCTCAGTCTGAACCCATCTTAGCCACAGCTTAAAGCTGTAGCACCACTTGTTTGATGTGCATCTCAGCCACGACGTGAAGCTGATCTTAGCTACTACCGCCGACAAAGAAAGCCACTACTGCTGGATCTCTCTATCTTTTTTACCTGTTTGTTTTTATTTTTAATCTGATTTGTGGTGGGTGGTTGTGGGGTTGTGGGTATTTGGCTGGAATTTATTTGGTTTGTTTTGTATTATGTTTTGGGCTGTGGAGGATGTGGTGGTTGTTGGTCGGTGGCTACTGGTTGTGGCGGTGGTTGTTGGGTGGTGGGTGGTGGCCACTACCACTGTTTGTGTTTTGTATATAAGCTAAGTTTTGTGTTACAAATATATTATTTTAATGTGTTGTATATATTATTTTAATATATGGAATTGAAGAATATAACATATGATGAATGATGTATTGTAAATGATGTGGTAAAATAATAAAGAATATTTTTTCATGTGTTAATATGGCATAATTTTGCAACGCTTGATGGGAATGCTCTAGCATTAGGTGTGCCAAATGCTAAATTTTTAGTATTTGGCACACCAAACACAAAAACTCTTGCTTCATGAGATGTGCCAAATGCTATAAGAAATGGCATAGAGCTACAGTATAGTTCTAAAATTGGCACTTTACGGACACAAATGTTTTAAAAAAAAATTTAAAGAAAAATTCATTCATTCTTTCTTCTTTCTTCTCAAGCTTCTTAGATCCACTCTTTCTTTTTCTTTCTTCTTTCTTTTTTCCTCCTCAGACCCTAGTCTTTCTTTACCTTTATTCTCTCTCTCTTCTCGCATATCAGATCTCGTGTGGGTATTCGGGTTTTTTTTTTTTAATTTTTTTTATTTGCGGGTTTTGTATTTGAAATTTGTTTAAGGATTCCAGCAGTGATGGCTGTGAGTTTGTTGTGTTGGTGAGTGGTTATGGGCTTGTGCCAGTGGTGGTTGTGGGTTTGTTGTGGGTATGGGTTTGTGCCGGTGGTGGCTATGGTTGCGGTATTGGTTGTTGGTTGTTGATGGTAACCGCAACCCACTAGTTGCGTTCTGAATTGTGGAATTAATATTATTTTAATTTGTTGTATATATTATTTTTATGTGGTAAATTCAATAATAGAAGATCTGATGTAGAATGTATAATAAAATGATATGCTAAAATAATAAAGTAGTTTTTTGATGTATTAAAATGATATATTTTTGCAATAACTCATGCTAGAACTTTGTTCTTTCAAAATTGAATCTCTAAATCCAAATTCAACCAACTTCATTTTTCAGATAAAATTTGCATGTCTAATATGAACTTTAAAGTTTCAATAACGTCCTAGAAAAAAACAGTAGATTTAAATTTCAAACTTTCTAAACTACAAAAAAAAAAAAAAAAAAAAAACTAAAATAGCCAATAGTCTATAAATTACTTGATAAGAAAGGGTCTGTTTGGTAATGTTGTTCTAGTAATGTTGTTCTAATATTTGCTCTATTTTTCAAGTGAATTTGGATATTTTAACATGTAATCCAATATTCTACAAATTGATTTTTCAAAAAATGAGAGAATTCTTTGATTTTTTTCTTTTTTTCATAACTACTAAATTGGAATTTCTTATTCTAAAAACAATGGCGTTTCTCAATAAAAAACAGAAAAAATAAAAATAATATATTGGATAAAATACTATTTTGGTTCGTAAAATTTCCAAAAGTTTGGCTTTCATCCCTAAACTTTAAGAAATTCATTATTCGTTTCTAAACTATTAAAAGTTCATTTTTCGTCCTTAAACTAATAAAAATGTTTTATTTATGTTTTTAAACTTTTTTAAAAGTTTATTTTTCATCCTTAAACTATTGAAAAATATTCTTTTTTTCATTTCTATTTTTTTCTCTAAACTATTGAAAAAATTCTTTACAAAGATTGGGGATAAAAAAAGAATTTTTTAAAGTTTAGGAACGAAATATAAATATTTAATAAAGTTTAAAGACCAAAATAATATTTTACCCCAATTTTTATCGCTTAACTTCTTGAATAAGTTCTATCTTTGAAAAGTCACGTCTATATGCTTTTTAAATGTTTATATCCCTTCCATTTGATTATCCATTAAACAACACCTAGTTTAAAATTTACTTATTTTAAAAAAAATTCATAACAATTTCACAATATTTTAAAATTAATTTATCATAATATAAGTATAATATAATTTTTTTTAATGCCATAGTAAGCTATTTTTAAAATGTGAATTTATGTTGTGTACCTAACATGATTCTTTTAAGTCTTAAAAAATATTTCCAAAAAAAAATTTTTTTTAAAAATCTCTTAAAAAAAAAGTCCTATAAAATATAAATTAAAATAGCTTTTAAAAAATGAAAGCAAGCACAAAAATAAAAATAAAAATCAAGAAATCGGGATATCTTCTAGTAAATACTATATTTTTTGTTGTTGTTGTTGGAGAATCTATCTCTCTGGCAAATAACACCTTATTGAAGCCGTTGATTATTGAAGCCGTTGATTGACTATGATTAAGATTAACTCTGAGTTGTTCTTCCATTTCCGTCTCTTCCTCTCTCACACATAAATCACAATTCCCAATCTCTCTCTCTCTCTCTCTCTTAGGGTTTAGAAAATCGAATATCTGAAACTTCAAAATCGCACTCAACTCTAGGGTTTGCTTTTTTTTTTTTTCGAATCGAAGCCGCAAAAAAAAAAGATGCAGAGAAAGCTATGGACGAACCAGGGACTTGTATAGCTTTTCCAACCTCAGACATTCCTCTTCTTCTTCTTCTTCTTCTGCGTTCTACCATGGAATCCAACTCCACAACGCAGCGTTTAATCATCGGATGCCGATTCCGGTTCCGATCGGCATTCGATTCCTATTCCATTGCTTGTGAAGCCTTCTCGGAACAACAGCTTCTTCGTTCTCCAATCAACGTTAATATCATACAACTTCTTTGATAGGGTTTGCGATTTGTTTTCTTTTCATTTTTTCCTCTTAAAAACAATCTTTCTCTCTCTGTCCCTCCCTTTCTCTCTCTCTTAATTCTTTACATTAGCTATGGATTTCGGTGTGGTTTCAAAATCGGAAGCTGAGGTTGGTGAGGCTGTGGAGAAAGATCCGACTGGGCGATACGTTCGGGTATGAAATTCACAATTCTTTTTCTTTTTGCTGTTTGTTTTCCAAGAAAATTAGTTGCAAGATTGAACGTAGAATTTTGATTTTTAATTTTTTAGTTGTTACTCCAGATCTATGCTTTGTTTAGCCAGTTGTTCTTTAGGCTTAGTTAACAGATTATATTTCCTTTTTTTTTTTCTTACTAACCAAGCGGAGCATTATATGTTTACATTAATTGCTTTTCGTTCAAGCTTCAACTGAAGTTAAGAATTTTGGATTAATTTCATCCAGATTTTCTGTTGATTCTTTAATTGTATTATTTACTTATGAAAATTGAAAAAAACAAAACAAAATTATGAAGTAAAAAAATTTATTTCAAATTATTTAAGAAAACATAACATTTCATAAAAATGAAAAGATGAAAAAGTTAATTAGTAATTAGACAAAATCCATTTAAAGAAAATCTGGGCTAACATGTTGAAGCAATTTAAAAAGAGGAGGAGTTAATTTTCCATTTTATAAAGAGGGTGTTTGGATTTGGGAAGTCCTATTCATGGCAGAAAAATCTATTTTTGATACGTTGTTATTAAATTCTTGTGGATTTTATACTACGAATTTTACTAACACAATACAAAAAAGTAATTAAGAAATCTATTGATCATTTTGTTGATGTGGCACCAATTACATTCATTGTCACGTGAGTTTGTAAACATGTTGTAGTAATATTGGTAGTAGCTTTTGGTTTTAGCATATTTCTTTTAAAAGAGTAAGATGAAAATTTGAATACTGGGCAGGAGTATTTTTGTTCACTTCTTGTGGGTTTTGTAACTATATGGTCTTGGATATTTTAAATACTTGGTTGTTTTGTTACTTTGTTGTTGAGTTGATGTGTTATATATTTTATTGGATTTATTGATATAATACTTGTACATTATGTTTTTGTTCTTTCAGTCTGATGAAGTCTTGGGGAGGGGAGCATTTAAGACTGTGTATGGTTCTTAGACCTATCTTATTTAATATTCTTCTTTATGGTTTTAGTGGTTTAGTTTCTGAAGTTGTTAGTTGTTTAATATAGAAAACTTTGTTGTTCACTTTGAATTTGTCCTGTTTCGGCTCCCTTCTTGTCATATATAGATACAAGGCATTTGATGAAGTGAATGGAATTGAAGTTGCTTGGAACCAAGTGAATATTGAGGATGTATTGCAGTCACCAGAACAGCTGGAAAGATTATATTCAGAGGTTCATCTACTGAAATCTTTGAAACATGAAAATATTATCAAGTCCTATAATTCTTGGGTAGATGATAAGAACAAGACTATCAACCTGATAACGGAGTTGTTCACTTCTGGGAGTTTGAGGAAGTGAGTTCCATTGACTGTTGGCCATATTTTCAATTCACTTTTGCTTCACTTTGCTGCTCATTTGTAATCATTAATGGTTTTACTGGGTTTTAGATATCGTAAGAAGCATAAGAATGTTGACATGAAGGCCATCAAGAACTGGGCAAGGCAGATTCTTCGAGGTTTAAGCTATCTGCATGGTCATAATCCTCCGATTATCCACAGAGACCTGAAATGTGACAATATATTCGTTAATGGAAACAATGGAGAAGTTAAAATTGGAGATCTTGGACTGGCAATTGTCATGCAGCAGCCTACTGCTCGAAGTGTTATTGGTATAAATTTCTCTTTCTCTGAAATTGTTTGGACTTTAAACCATTTTTTGTAATACTTTTATTTTTTTGCATAGGCACTCCCGAATTCATGGCTCCGGAGCTTTATGAAGAGGAATACAATGAACTTGTTGACATATATTCTTTTGGCATGTGCATGTTAGAAATGGTTACATGTGAATACCCATATAGTGAATGCAAAAATCCTGCTCAAATATATAAGAAGGTTACCACCGTAAGTTGGCGACCACCTGCAGTACATATCATTCATGCCTTAATTCTAAATTGAGGTTGTAATATTTTCTTTAAATTCATTTCCTGCAGGGCATAAAGCCTGCTTCCCTCAGTAAAGTGAATGACCCCCAAGTTAAGCAGTTCATAGAGAAGTGTCTTGTTCCAGCATCTATGAGATTGCCTGCAACAGAGCTTTTGGAAGATCCATTTCTTGCAACTGTAAATTCAAAGGATCTCATTTGTGACTCCCTGCAGGCACCCATTAATTTGCCTGTACTAGTGAACCCGCCGCAACCTGAGTATCATGCGATGGACATAGATTCTAACTGCAAAAAGCTTTCTGTCGACTCTGATGTAAAAAGCATCAACGGAAGTTCTAACTCTTCGACTCTAGAATTTCAGAGTTTTACCAAGAATAATGAATTTAGGTTAAGAGGGCAGAAAATTGATGATGATAATACAATTTCATTGACTCTGCGCATTACTAATCCCTGTGGTAAGTAAACATGCTGTAGAATAATGTTTCTTTATACCCCCTTTTTTTGTGGATTAAAGTGCTAACTATGTTTGTCTTTGTGTTAACAGGCCATGCGAGGAACATCCATTTTGCATTTTATCTTGATTCTGATACTGCTACTGCAATAGCTCAGGAGATGGTTGAACAACTTGATCTGTCCAAAGAAGACGTGGATGTCATAAGGGAGTTAATTGGCAACTTGATTACCCAGCTGGCACCCAGCTGGAAATCTTTATTTGAAAACCATTCATATGAAAAAAATGGTTCATTTGGTGTGGATTCAGGATCTGTAGAGACTCATGTCAAGTCAGTTGATGAGCACCCTGGTCTCCCACAATTGGCTGATGCGGAAGATGAAGACAATCAAGGATCAACCATTTCAGATATATCAGCTGAGTACGGTGTCCCAATGGCCTCAGATGCCTGTAATGGCAATGCTTTAGAGTCTGATTATTTCAGTCATGATGACTGCTATAAAGCTTTAAATGAGTATGGATTCAATTCAGAGTATGGGGTTTATGACCATGGTGGGCATAATGAGAAGAGCTATGAAGCTAATTCCAGCGAGTCTGTTATGATTAATGAACCTGCAAAAAACTCTGCAAGCTCCTTTGATCTCTCATGTTCTGTTATGTCAAAAAACTTTGGCTTGTCAAGCATATGCTCGCTATCTCTGGCAGACAAGGGCCAGTATGATGACCTTAAGCTGGAGCTGGATGCAATTGATTCCCAGTATCACCAACAATTCATTGAACTCCTGAGGATGAGGGAAGAAGCAATAGAAAATGCCAGAAAGAGGTGGATATCAAAGAAGAAAATATCTGCTATTTGATTTACTGGATTTTTCTTGCTATGATTTTTTTTTTCCGCTGTGTTTTGACAATTGCCTTTTCCTTGCGACTTTGTGGGGGCAATATCTTAAGTCATTCTTTAACATCAATCAATTTGACGTGGGTTTCTGTTCCACTAAGCTGTGGTTTCACTACTTTTCTTGTGTTTTGGTGAACCTCCAAGAGGATTCCAATTTATTTAAATCTATTTATTATGTCATTATGTGTATTCTATTGCTTCTTTAATTGTTCACGGTTCACACACTCAGTCATAACTGGTCAGTGAACTGAGTGGTGGAACTTTTTTTTAGAGCTTTTTGTTCCCCCTCAGAGCAGCGACAATTTTAATCTGTCCTATTGTCAAAAATTTAGAATTTAGTAAAACAAAATGTTACTTATATTAATTTTATCACTTTACTTTACAAAATAGGTAACTTCAATGGTTTTATTTTAGCATTCAATACGATAAAATAATATATTTATTACAATAAACAACCATGGGTATAATAAAATAATATATCTTTTAATAAAATATGTTTATTTTTACCATTTTAGTTACTGTGCATATTAAAAAAAAATTGTTTTTGCTCTTATGATGCAGCACACTTTTGTTTTTGTTATATTTAGTTATTAAATTTAACATTTTACCTATTTGCCTCACCAATGAGGCTCTTAGCTATAAATTTCGGCGCCTTAGTTTGTAGACAACCAATTGTATATAGACGTACTTGTATTTTCTTTCAACATGCAATTGTTGTCTCCGTCAACTGTGTGGATTCAACGTAATTTCTATACCCTGTACCTTTATTTGCTAGTCAATTATGATAGAAAGATGTGCATGTAAGCACATACATGTACATGTAATAATGGTTAACTTTACAAATTATATATAAATATATTACATGCGAAATTAAATTCTATAAGAGTAGTGTAAAAGTCTATATTTACACCTAGATATGAGAGAATGTCACATTAGATTTGTTCAAGGAAAAGCATAAGGTCTATTGACTACAACACATAATTAAATTATTTTACACTATTAAACTCAAATCTCTCTCTTTCTCTCTCTCCAAAATCACCATCTTCTCCAATCTTATGCCTAATAACTCAAACTTTAGTTTACTTCTATTAATATCCATCTTATGCCTTCATTCAAAAGACTTGGGGAGACAGTTTTTCCTTCTTTTCAAAACCCTCTTTTTCTTATCTAATCTCTCACACAAAACCCTAATACAGGTAGACATTGCATTCTGTATCCCTTAAGACTCGGGCCCCTATTCTCCAATGATGGTAGTACTCTAAAGCCTAATGTTGGTATAGGGGCCAATAAGATGAAGATTGACTTGAGGAAAGTGTTTGTGGAAAATATAACTTATTTTTGGAATAAATAAACTATTTTTGAAAAAAGAAGGCCACTGAAAACCCTAAGTGTGCACACGAATTCATGGCATGTGTGTGCACACACGAGTATGCATATGCACATCCAAGCCATGTGTACGCATGCTTACTATATGCGCACGCATACATGACATGCGTAAGTGTGCACACACATACACGGGTATGCGTCTGCACGCCCAAGCCATGCGTATGCATGCTTACTACATGCAAATGCATACATGAGCATGCGTACGCATGATAGGGTTCTAGAAACTATGTAAGGAAAATTTTTCATATTTAAACTTGGCTTGGAACAAATCTCACATCGTCTAGGAGTTGCCTAAACCCCTATTTTTTTGACTATATAAAGCCATAAAATGTACTTTTTTAAAGGAGGACGAGTTAGTGGGAAAAAAACATGGATTTCATTGGAAAATAGTGAATCAAGGAGGGATTTCGTCACAAAACATCCTCAAGTCAAACTTTGTTTGATTGAAACATTTTCTAGGCTTGATCTTTGAGTTCTATGTTTACTAACTCATTTTTGAATTGGTTGTGAATAGATTGACTAAGGGGAATAGTCAAAATCAAGCTCTAAAGAGCTCTAGTGCTGAGGTAAAGATGCTAACTTTGGCTCTTCGTTTTTTCGTTTGTTTTCTTTGCATATGTGTGTGTGTGTATGTGTGTGTGTGTAGTCTACATTTGCTTTGTGCTTGTGTTATAAGCATGCTAGGTTGTTAGATTTAGTGTTTTTTGATTTTTTGTTCTGTGTTTTTGGGTTTTTGTGTTCTAGGTGTGTATGCATACGCATGCTTCATGCATGTGTACGACTAGATTGCGCACGCATATCCTTGCCTAGCCCTAAATCCTCTCCTGTTTGTTTTTCTTCTAATTTCTTAGTGGTTTTAGGCTTTGTTTAAACTAGTTCTTACATCTATAACTTTTTGTTTCTTAGCTTTTGTTTTCTTTTGCTTGCTTTGTCCCTTTGATGCATTTTAGGGTTTAATATTGTTTGAATATCATAAATAGGTACATGAATATGAACATGCATTGATGCATAGGTGCCGTAGTGAGGTTAGTCATGCATAATCACATGAACATGTATTTGTTTTGTTTGATGAGTATGGTATGATTGATGAACATGATATGCTTGGTTGAATCCTATGCTCTTAATGTTTAGATGCCATAACATGCTAGTTTAAATTTGCTTTGTGATGTTGCTGCCCTTGATGATATATGTTCAATGCCATGATAGATGTATGCTATGCTTGGGGATGATTTATGTCATGTTGTTTGCTTTAGATGCATGATAGTGCATGTGTGTGAGTTAGAAAAACATGTTAAATATGCATTTAATTAGATTAAGACTTAGAACATAATGAGTGGAAGCCAACCCACGTGTCGGGTGGGGTTGGGTGCTTAACACCTTCCCATCCCCATACCTAAACTCTGGACACATGTTTTAGTAAAGATTAGTCCTTCCATTAAGGGCGCTATATTCATGGTTCCTAGACCTACACTAGGTGATGACTCTAGTTACACCTTCTGCCATGGTTCACCCTAGGCCAAGGCGTACTCCCCCATGTAAATCGTCACAGGCGCTTGTGCCCACAATATGTTTTTCCTTTTCTTTATCAGAAACCTCTCTCTAGTCATCACATAAGGTAGAAACTAGTTTTTCAAAAAAAAAATTCTAAAACCTTTCAAAATATATATTTTTTAATTGAGTGCTAGTAAAGTTCTTGTGGTGGTCCATTCCCAATAACCTTGGGCTATTGGGCCTAGACCCTTAATTTATTTATACTCTAGGTTGGGCTTATCCCACAATGGGAGGTCCAAAAGAGAGTTTGGTTGTGTTACTGATGGAATCCTAGCTTTAGTTTGGAGTTAAACTACCATAACTTGGCTTAGCCACGAAAGCTACCAAGAAGCCGAGATCACCCTTTGAAATCCGAACAGGATTTTGTTCTCCCCAGAATACATTTCCCTTCACTTCTCTAGTGTCTCTCTCCTCAATTTTTCTAACCCCCTATTTCTACCTCTCTTCCCCTATTTATATCATTCTCTTAGTAGAGTTGTCATGATGAGAGGATATTCTACATGTCAGTGGGTCCCTCTGGATCATATCACTGGTCAGAGAGGACCCACCTCCTGTTGTTAACATGACCCCCTAGTAACTTGTACCTGATGTCGATTATTGCTAGGCGGGCGAATTCCCCCAAGGAATTATCTCTTGTTCTTGGCATGTCTTGGGTACTTCCTTATATCCCAGCTAGCTCTTCACAGATTGATTATATGGACTAAACTAGGTTGAGATTGTTCTAATGGATGGGCTTGGCAATTTGGGGGTTGGCCTACTATTCTCGGTCCGTACAATAGCCCCCTATGATTCCATTTCCAGATCATGGGAGTGGGATCATGGCCATGTCCTCGGCACATGGGGGATTGTCTTTGATGTAACTGTTGCTTCTTAGGAATGCCAAATGTTAGGTAATAAATGCGTCGGATTTGACAGCCTGCTCTTCTTGCACACTATTGGGGTACATTTCTTTACGCCTAATATTATTTAAATAACACCCGTTTATTTCTTTTCAAATGTCACAAACAAATTATTGGGCATGCCTAGATATTTTCTTTTGACTATCACTATACTAGCCCACAACCTTTCTCCTTTCTATCACAAAATTGAGCTACAAATGCAAAACACTATAGGACCTCATATTTTATCGTAAAGTCCGAATTATTTATTGAGTGAAATAAAATCTAAACCTTTCTAAAGCCCAAGAATTTTATACTTAGCAAATATTCGAAAAAACCCATGATTCAAATTCATGGCAATACTATTTTTTCCCAATGGGATTCAATCCCATGATCAAAGCCCATGATTCAAACTCGTGGCAAATTATTCGTCAAAAAGTCTAGTTCCCACTGACAATATCAAAAACCCAATTTTCATTGGCAATATTAAAAGCTTTCCACTGGCAATATCAAAAGCCCAATTTTCATTAGCAATATCAAAAAGCCCAGTCCCCACTAGCAATATCAAAAGCCAAATCTTCATTGGCAATATCAAAAAGCCTAGTCCCCACTAGCAATATCAAAAGCCCAATTCCCACTGATAATATCCAAAACCCATTTTTCATTGGCACTATTTTATCAAAAATGATCAAGATTATTAACGCTTGGCAAAGAGAAAATATCATGGTATAATATTACCATGGTAAAAACCATGGAAATCGTCTTATAAAAGCTCATTGGAGTTATCTTGAAAATTATGTTCTCATATTATAAACCCATGAAATACATGGTTATCATTTGCATCACAACATCCATAATATATACCTTTGACACTCATGGTAAGTATTCAAACCCACAAAGCTCATCGTTTAAATTATGATGCGATTATTAGAAATCATGGACATTATTTACAATATGAAATTCATCATAGTAAATGTTATTTACAGAGGTATTTTGAAACTTGTCCTATTGTTTCAAACATTACAACTAAATGCCCAAAGACCCATTGCAAGTATCTATGAAAAATCCAAAAATATTTACTAATAAAAGTTCATGAGGAATGAAAACCCATGGCAAACATGTATTGTTAATGCCCATTTTGTAGGATGCACACAATTCAGCCCAAAGGAACCAGCCCATGTGTGCAAGCCCAATCCAAAAGACCCCAACAAGAGGCAGAGAATTGAACGTGGACAAACCAGCCCTTGACCAAAGTATAGCTAGAGGCCCTTACAAGAGAACTAAGCATTTGAGATGAACTAGGGGCTGTCCCATCAATTTTCTGTCACCTCCTACCTGACGTGAATAGTGCCTGAGGGCTATGATATCAGCTAAAGTCTAAAGGACAATGGAACTCCATCATCTTCCTTAAGACTGTACCTCCAGTGGAAAGAAAGCTAAAACTAAGTTATCCAAACCTTAACAAATTGATGCTATAAATGTCAAAAATGTTCAAGACATGATTCATGTGCCAAGCCCATGAATCCTAAATGGGAAAAATTGGGAACATGTGGTTTGGAGGGCATAAAAGGATCTCCAACGAAACCCCCTAAAGTGGACTTAGAGTTTGACACCTGGCTTGGGGTATTGAATCCTACTTCTTGGGGTCCAAATCTCAGTTGCAGCATTAGGATTCGTTCTTGATTCATGCCTTAATGCCATTGGTTAAGCTCAGCCATAGAAATCCTAGAATTTAATGCAAAACACTCCAAGATCCCATCATGTGTCATATGTTACCCAAATAAGCAAGGCAGCCCTTATAGTAAATCTCCTACTTCTAGCCTCAGCCACGAAAGCTACCAAGAAGCCGAGATCACCCTTTGAAATCCGAACAGGATTTTGTTCTCCCCAGAATACATTTCCCTTTACTTCTCTAGTGTCTCTCTCCTCAATTTTTCTAACCCCCTATTTCTACCTCTCTTCCCCTATTTGTATCATTCTCTTAGTAGAGTTGTCATGATGAGAGGATATTCTACATGTCAGTGGGTCCCTCTGGATCATATCACTGGTCAGAGAGGACCCACCTCCTGTTGTTAACATGACCCCCTAGTAACTTGTACCTGATGTCGATTATTGCTAAGAGGGCGAATTCCCCCAAGGAATTATCTCTTGTTCTTGGCATGTCTTGGGTACTTCCTTATATCCCAGCTAGCTCTTCACAGATTGATTATATGGACTAAACTAGGTTGAGATTGTTCTAATGGATGGGCTTGGCAATTTGGGGGTTGGCCTACTATTCTCGGTCCGTACAATAGCCCCCTATGATTCCATTTCCAGATCATGGGAGTGGGATCATGGCCATGTCCTCGGCACATGGGGGATTGTCTTTGATGTAACTGTTGCTTCTTAGGAATGCCAAATGTTAGGTAATAAATGCGTCGGATTTGACAGCCTGCTCTTCTTGCACACTATTGGGGTACATTTCTTTACGCCTAATATTATTTAAATAACACCCGTTTATTTCTTTTCAAATGTCACAAACAAATTATTGGGCATGCCTAGATATTTTCTTTTGACTATCACTATACTAGCCCACAACCTTTCTCCTTTCTATCACAAAATTGAGCTACAAATGCAAAACACTATAGGACCTCATATTTTATCGTAAAGTCCGAATTATTTATTGAGTGAAATAAAATCTAAACCTTTCTAAAGCCCAAGAATTTTATACTTAGCAAATATTCGAAAAAACCCATGATTCAAATTCATGGCAATACTATTTTTTCCCAATGGGATTCAATCCCATGATCAAAGCCCATGATTCAAACTCGTGGCAAATTATTCGTCAAAAAGTCTAGTTCCCACTGACAATATCAAAAACCCAATTTTCATTGGCAATATTAAAAGCTTTCCACTGGCAATATCAAAAGCCCAATTTTCATTAGCAATATCAAAAAGCCTAGTCCCCACTAGCAATATCAAAAGCCAAATCTTCATTGGCAATATCAAAAAGCCTAGTCCCCACTAGCAATATCAAAAGCCCAATTCCCACTGATAATATCCAAAACCCATTTTTCATTGGCACTATTTTATAAAAAATGATCAAGATTATTAACGCTTGGCAAAGAGAAAATATCATGGTATAATATTACCATGGTAAAAACCATGGAAATCGTCTTATAAAAGCTCATTGGAGTTATCTTGAAAATTATGTTCTCATATTATAAACCCATGAAATACATGGTTATCATTTGCATCACAACATCCATAATATATACCTTTGACACTCATGGTAAGTATTCAAACCCACAAAGCTCATCGTTTAAATTATGATGCGATTATTAGAAATCATGGACATTATTTACAATATGAAATTCATCATAGTAAATGTTATTTACAGAGGTATTTTGAAACTTGTCCTATTGTTTCAAACATTACAACTAAATGCCCAAAGACCCATTGCAAGTATCTATGAAAAATCCAAAAATATTTACTAATAAAAGTTCATGAGGAATGAAAACCCATGGCAAACATGTATTGTTAATGCCCATTTTGTAGGATGCACACAATTCAGCCCAAAGGAACCAGCCCATGTGTGCAAGCCCAATCCAAAAGACCCCAACAAGAGGCAGAGAATTGAACGTGGACAAACCAGCCCTTGACCAAAGTATAGCTAGAGGCCCTTACAAGAGAACTAAGCATTTGAAGATGAACTAGGGGCTGTCCCATCAATTTCTGTCACCTCCTACCTGACGTGAATAGTGCCTGAGGGCTATGATATCAGCTAAAGTCTAAAGGGCAATGGAACTCCATCATCTTCCTTAAGACTGTACCTCCAGTGGAAAGAAAGCTAAAACTAAGTTATCCAAACCTTAACAAATTGATGCTATAAATGTCAAAAATGTTCAAGACATGATTCATGTGCCAAGCCCATGAATCCTAAATGGGAAAAATTGGGAACATGTGGTTTGGAGGGCATAAAAGGATCTCCAACGAAACCCCCTAAAGTGGACTTAGAGTTTGACACCTGGCTTGGGGTATTGAATCCTACTTCTTGGGGTCCAAATCTCAGTTGCAGCATTAGGATTCGTTCTTGATTCATGCCTTAATGCCATTGGTTAAGCTCAGCCATAGAAATCCTAGAATTTAATGCAAAACACTCCAAGATCCCATCATGTGTCATATGTTACCCAAATAAGCAAGGCAGCCCTTATAGTAAATCTCCTACTTCTAGCCAAATCCTAGGAAGATTAACCTTGATTCACTGCCTTTGATCAGTCCCACGTTTTTTGGATTCTTGTTAATTAATGCTCCTCTAAAACTCCATTATAAAAATATAAGCACCTCAACTCACAAGGGGACAACCACTCCCACTGAAGCTCTTGATTCGTTTGCTATCTTTTGCTGGTGTTTTAGCTCTCCCGAAGCTCCCCACTTATTCCCCTTAGACTACACTCACCTAATCTCAGATGTTCTTTCCCCCTTCTACACAATCACAGCTCATAAATGTCTCCCAACTAGTCACAAACAACTCACGACTCACTAAAAGTCTTAATCTCAGTATTAATCCTATCCCACTCACTCAAAACAGCCCACATTTATCCTGTTCATGCTTTATAAGCACACACTCACCAAAATCTTAATTTAATACTTGCTGCATTGAGTTAGGATTCCTCTCTCCCTTTACACCATGCCAACTAATCCTTTTTTTCTTCCCATGAAACCTTTAATTTTTACTTTTTCTTTTATTGTTGAAAGATATAATGTATTCGTAACAATCGAACTCTTCCCTCACGTTGATGTAATGATGGCTGAAAGCATGATAAATTCTCCTGACCAAGACATGCAAAGACCCTCAGGAGTTAACACATTCCTAAATTTATTTAATCATTGACTGCTGAACTGTGTAATTTCACCCTTACCATTGGAGGATTTATCTTTTTGGACTTAAGTGTAATTTCGCCTTTACCGCTGGAGAAATTAGTTCCCTTGTACTATCAGACTAGGACCACTAACGTATTAATTAAGTATTGTAAAGTGTTCATTGGGCTTTTATTGTTTTTTTGTTAAGTGCAACCTTTGTTTCTTGCTTGTATAGGCTTGTCATCACACCGAAAGCCTTTGAGTACCATCTCAATAGCCCATAGTCGAGTTTTGGCGTGGCTTTCCAACATTTTTTATTCAGAGGCATCAATTTCGCCCTCAACACATGCATTGAGCTAGTTGTCAGGATCAACGGTCAAGATCGCCCAACTGTTCAGTTATCGAGGCATGCATGAATCTAAGGGTAGGAGTGGATGGTAATTTTCCCGCCCAAAGAATTAATTACCCCTTCCCTATAAATAGTATCTGGGTTTCTCCAATTCGCTTTCTTTTATTTCATTTTGTATTCTCAATCCTTATACTAGAGCCTCCAAGTCCTAAGCCTCCTCCTTCTTAAGAGTACTCTTCCTCCCTAGAACTTCTCTTTTCCTTGTAAGTCTTCTAACCTTTCTTTCCTTCCTTCCCTTATTTCCATTATGGGGTTTGACCATTTAGTTAGCAATGATACCATCATAAAGGCCTTTAAGGCCAAATACCGTATTCCCCAAGACGTATTCATTAAATACCATTCGGAGGGTGATATAGAGGACCAAAGAGTGCCGAGGGGTGTAAGGGAGTACGCCTCGGCCTTTGAGAGTGGACCATGGTGGAGCGTGAAAACTAGAGTCGCCACCTAGATTAGGTCTAGGAACCATATTGGGCCAATCACTTACATGCATAGGTCGGCATATCAGATTGTGGGTTCAAAATTTAGGTATGACTTGGAAAGGTATTAGGTACCCAAGATAATTCAGCAGATAATTATGTTTGGAATAAAATTATGTTTTATACTTTAAGTATTAATTATAATTTTGATATTTACCATAGGATGTGACAAAAGAGAGCCAACTTTTTTTCATAAAGTCATAAAACAGCTTGATGAAAAAAGTGGTACGTGAAGCTGCTCTTGAAGGTTCTCCACCCAAATCAACAAGTAACATGTAGGATTAAACGTTTTCATTTTTTACAACCCTACCTCAATGGAATGGGTAGTTAAGAGACTTTGTGGTGACGGGTCCATTACACATTTACGCCAACGTGAGAATTATGCAGGACTAGAAAGCTAACACATGGGCCTATAAATGGGTCTATTTTTCTTTCTTTTCAACAAAGAAAAATATATTTTTTTAAAAATTTATTTTTAGAAACAAACATGTATAAAAAGAGAAAATAAGGTTCTAACTTCTAACATGAAAGACACACAACAAACTCCATGATTTTTTTTTCTTTGCTGGTTTAGCTACATTGGTAATAGCTACATTTTTATTACTTCATGTCATGGCCAATTTCTCTTTTGTTGATTATTTTAATATAAAAAAACATGTTGTGTTAATAAATAATAAAATGCTGTTTTAGTTATTGCTAGTGGTAATTTTGCAAGAGTGCTTTGTGATTTTATGTGCGGGAGAGTGAGAGATTATTTTATTGTGTGAAAGAAAAAAATTATATTGAGGACTAGATCTTGTGCTCGTAGCAAGCAACAAGTGTGTAAAGTTGTAATTTACAACTATTTTGTGTTGGTTTTAATTCCGTGCCAAATTCGATTATAATTTCTTCAATCATATGTCCCTGTATTTATGTGGGTTTTTAATTGTAAAGGATGAGTGTGAGAGAGTGTGAAGACTCAAGTTTTAAAGGATGAACAAGTGGATTTCGCGAGTGTCTCGTTAGAAGTTTACCCGCGAAAGAGACATGTGTAGAGCACATAACTGGAAGATGAAGAGTCACGCCAATCTGGAGGTTTTTGCGAGTGTCTCGCGGGTAAGGTCAACCCATGAAGTACTTACAAAACATTTTGTTTGGTAAAAAGTTGTGTTTTGCTTTACCAAGTCTTTACTCACACTATATATACCATCATTATCCACAAATTGTGTGGAGTACTTTTCAGAGAGAAAACCTTAGAAAATACACCTGAGAGTTAAAGATTGTTATACCCACAATCATTTACATATTTCTTTGTGGTTTTTTTCAACTCCTACCTTTCTATCTCTAAATCCTTTAGAAATTGATAGCCCAAACACTTACTACACCCATTCTAAGTGTAAAATGAGATTTTGGTGTTGCTGGGAAGCACTGGAAAGAGCCATTCATTGGCGGATGCAATTGGGCTGAATTGCGGGATTCGAAAAGTTAGAGAAGACAAGATTCCGAGAAGCCAGTTGGTAGCAGGAACTTGAAGGTCCTAAGTACATGGGGTAGACTAGGCTTGGAGGGTCTTTTGTTATTTATGTACTCCAAATTTATTTTCTAGTGGATTGATTTCGAGTTAGAGGGTCGCGGAAAGATTTTTCGCCGAGTTCTTTGATTTTCTCTTTGATAACACATCTCGGTGTTATCTTGTGTTTGTATCTCTTTTTTCTACTCTTAAACTTTCCTTTTATTGTTGATATTGGATGAATATGGCTTAGGATAGTGTTATCGGTTGTTTGTGCTCATTTACTTTTATTTTGCATTTAGTCTAAGTTAGAGTAAAAATAATCTAACCGTAATTTTTGTTTGAGAGTCTGAACAAGTTTTTGTGTATTTACACAAATTCGAACTTTCAAAGTGCAAACAGGACAGACATTTAAGCAGTGATGAAAACTATGAGAAGAATATTACTACATTTTGCCCATCCTGATTTAACGATAAATCTAGCTCAAATAACACCGAGTGATCATGCTTTAAGAGTCCTTTTTTTTTTTGGTTGAGAAACTGCTTTAAGAGTCCTGAGAGGTATACACTATAGAGTGTAACAAGTAAATGTATTTTCCTCTTACGGTGAATTTCAAGCTTTCCCACTTTGTGTGAGAGGAACATTGAAATTACCTGAATATACTATTCTTTTTCTTTAAAACTGGGTACATAACTTTCTAATAAAATATACACCGGTCATGATGGTCCCTAAACATTTAATAAATATAAAACATATATAAATACATTTGATTATATTTTAAAGGGAAAATGGCGGTTTAACATGACATTTTAAATAATATTTTTTAATTTTTAAATAATATTATATGTAATTTTTTTTTTAAAATGCAACTTTTCATTTAAAAAAATATAAACATCGTAGAAGAACGTTGCCATCGCTAACCATCAAAGAGACAGTATTATGTCAGTTTCAATGATCTATCCCATCTATTTCGGACACAGAGGAATATATTTTTAATCGCTGTTTTTTTTTTTTGAGAATCTATTTTTAATCGCTGTCAGTGTAATAAGCTGGCATTTGTACCAGTAAATACTATAGGTTTGTCCTTTCTCAATTATTGAGCCTCTAATTATGAGTTTTCTCTGTATCAATATATTTTTCTTATCAATAAATAAATATTTTTTTTTCAACAAATTTGACGTAATTTTCTTCTACTAAAGACGCAAGGTTATGTGTGCAGTACCATTTCCAGTCATTTGACTGAAAATCAATTACTATATCCTACTGAATACTCATTATAATCAAACTTGACATGAGATAAATTCTTTGAAGAACATTCAAGTCCTCTTGAGGCCACAATCGTCTCAGATTTTTGAATAATATTCAACAATCCAATACCATTATTTGTCATATACGATTATTCACCCTACCTTAATTCCTTTTGCTCCCGCTACATTTATATTGATGAAAAGCATAGCAGAAGTTTTACAAGACCATGGTACTGCAATTTAAGCATCATACATTACAACGACTATGATTCATGAATATCCTTCCATATGCAAAAGGTAGGTAGACTGCAAACTATACTATCTGAACAGAAACAATTTCTTGTAAATTATTTATCATAGCCCTCCATTGTAAAAGGAGAACATTACTTATTAAGTCATGTACAAAAAAGCAAAAAGACTAGAACACCTAATGTTCAGTGTTCTTAATTCAAGACACAGACATGTTAAGATTCCAGTCGGTCTATACATTGAAATTCAACCACACAATGAATTACAATCATAATGGAGAGAATTATTTACATATTATTAACAAATCAATAACCTCCAATACATTATCCACAGAGAAAACATAAGTAGACTGCACAGAAAGGAACATTAGTCAATAATTTCAATGGATGAGAAATCTTTGGACAAGATGAACAGAGAGAAGCATTCATTCACTTGAACTGAAACTTTCGTGGGTACTACCAGTTTTCCTTGACTATTTTTGACTTCTCAAGGATGAACTTCCCTTCCTTGTACTTCTGTGTCTCCTCATAGGCTCGTTCATACTTCCAACCAAGCACCTCACGGCAGTCGAGGCAGTAAACATCGGCAACGGTGTGGAGACCTGTCATGAGCTGCCTGTCCTCTTTGCGTCCAACCATAATGTTCATCGTGTGGGAGAACAGAAATGCTCGACCATTTTTCCCCTATGACATGTAGAAAACATTTTAGACCAAGTTTCTGCATAATTGCTTTCGGCCTAGTCATAGATTCACAGCCAATAAAAATGGTCTAATACACACAATAATCAAATTAGAAAATAGGGGCCAAAACCAAGACCCTTCAATTGAGCACAACAGTCAACACAACCACCTGACTTGTTCCTTAAGTTTTAGTTGAATTCTTTTTAAATTTCATTCCTATTGCCCATCATATCATAGTAACCAGTCAGTGAGTAAATGTCATTGCAAAGAACAATCTTTCAGCTTGTTCTATCATGTATCAATAATCGATGTCTCCATTGGTATACAGATCAAACCAATTTAACAGGCATTTGAAAATTATAGCTTAAAGGCAGCAAAACCGACACCAAATTCTTCACCTGAAAGGATTTAGAAATGACATCATCATGAAGGGCGACATGAGTTCGACAATTGCAGCAACTGTACAATCTCGGCCCAACCAGCTCTGCCATCGACACTAACAAACCGACACCAACCCGCTATTTGCTATACAAAATCGAAATCGTACCATAAAGGGGTATGAAAATAACACCACAAAATCATTCCTCTAATATGAACATTACAAGAAAATAATTCATGAGAGTTTAATAAGAGGCTCACCTTCTCCACCACCAACAAGCTGTACAAATACAATATCTTCACCAATCAGCTAACCTTTGACTCAATATCTGTTCTCAGTCACAGAACCAGTCAGTGATAATGTAATGAGAAATCAGACTTTCACACTAAGATGATCATGATGGTGTCAGACCAATAAATGTAAAAATGCATACTATTAACAACGATGACAATGACTTAAAGTGAATTGACAAAGACAGGGTCGGTGGCAAATTTACAAAAGTTTTATAGAAAGATGAAAAAGTTTTACGACTTTTTTAATTTTTCAAAAAATAATTTTAAATGTGTACTTTTAAAATACACATTAACGGAACCTATTATATATGATCTGGGTAACAACCAACTCAAATTTCAGTCATGAATGTCAGTTTTAAAGTAGAAAAAAATAAGGATCTGGGTTGTGAAATTTAATAAAAAGAAAGAAACACACACTCTACCTCCTAAAAGATCAAAACTTTGTAAAAAATTCGTCAACTTCTTGGTTGAAGGTGGAGAATTCTGCGGTAATGACTGAACTGATCATCTGCCCAGATCAGTGAATACAATGAATGTTCAACAGATGGGGAGTACATGCTTAATCAACCCAAATAATCAGAGTTTTAAGACGAACCTGCCTAATATGCCATGATGGTGTGTATAGAAAGCTCTAGAGAGAGAGAGTTAGGGTTCTCTGAGATGTGTCACAGACTCTCACAGTTGAGTAGGGTCTTTGATGAGAAGACGACAAGTTGTTGTACTGCTCTATCACTTTATTATCAGGGAAATTTTGTCATCACGTCACTATAGAAATTACCTAGCTTACCAACCTTTATTTTAATCAAATGATAGCAACACATAAATTTTCGCAACTTTTTCATTTTTATTTATTATTGTTGTGAGTAAGTAGTTATAATTGGTGAGCTCGGAGTTTCAGTGACATTGATTACCCTCTTTTACGAGGACAACCAATTATTCAAAATTTCCTCTCCCTTATAAGTTAAAAGTTAAAATTATTCTTATAAAAAAAAAAAACTTAAAATTATTGAATTATAACGGAAAACTTTAAAAATATATATGAGATGCATAACACTTCTTTTATATGGTGTTACTTTTTTTTTTTTAATCTAAAATACTTCAAGACTTTATTGAAAGTAAGATAACAACAGTACATCATTTAGAAGAATTTGTTCAAGAAAAAAAGGGTTCTTTTCTATCCAAACAGAAAAGTCATCAATGCCTAAAACATGTTTAACTAAGAGATGGGTTGGGCTATTGCTTTGCCAACAAACATGGGAAAACTCCACTTGACGAAAACTATGGGAAGCAGACAGGGAACCATACACAATAGCAGCAATCGATGAGAAGGGGGGGGGGGGGGGGGGAGGGGAGGGGAGAAGAAATCTCTTTCAAAGCATTCATAAGAACCAACGAGTCACCATCAAGAATAAAATCTTGAATCATCATATCCTTCGCAAATTGTAGTCCAAATTCAACAGCCTTAGCCTCAACTTTCAACTTCCACTACACCAAGAGGGAACTTAATTTTCTTGCTGCAAGCTCCAACTATCTTGCCTTCTGAGTCTTTGATTAGAACTCCGATTCCCGAAGACTTTTGTGAAGCAAATACCGCACTGTCGACGTTGATTTTGAACTTATCCAATAAAGGAGGGCTCCAGTGGATCGGTAACCTCGGGTTAGGCTCTGAAACCTCCCTAGTTCCCTCCTAATATTTTGTCAGGTATTCTAGCACTCCATATACCATTTGCTGGCTCGACTTCTTTGTTGCACCATTTCAAACTAAATTTTGGTTCATCCACATTGCCCATGCCACCATAATTATCTTCTCAATTCTATCCTGCTCCTGTTTAGCTTCCATTACCCTTTACCAAATCATATCCATGAAGGATCATAAATGAACCTTCAAGCTAGATGAGAAAAGATTTGAAACAGCCCAGACTTCTCGAACCGATTCGCATTCCCAAAATAGATGACTTGAAGATTCCAACTCCGATTGGCATGCTTCGCAACACCCTTCAAGCAACACCTACCTCTTCACCAAATTCTCCTTGGTAGGGATAATGTCTTTGCAAGCTCTCCATGCAAAATGGCGAATCTTGTAAGGAATATTGAGCTGCCAGAGTGACTTCTAGAATTTTCTCGATTGACTGTCATTAGAAACAGCTCCCTTCAATTCCCTATCCACCATCTCCATTGCAACTTTGTAAGCACTTCGGACTGAGAACCTGCCATTTGCTGTTAGAGCCTAGACTAGCCTATCATCAGGTAAGTGTGAGCTTAATGCAATACTAGTAATCACATCGGCTTCATGTGGTAGGAAAATGCTTCGAATCAACTCCGGTTTCAAAGACCCTGTGTTAGAATCAAGGAGGTCACAAACCCGAGAATCATCCTGGATTAGAGAAGGTGGAGAGATCACCTTATAAGTTGAAGGTGTAGGAAGCCACCTCTCATGCCAAATCCGAATACTCCTTCCATTGTCAACCTGCCACCGAACCCCCTCACCTATTATGCTTGAGGTTGCCATAATGCTACACCATGCAAATGAAGGATTACAACCCACTTTGGCTTGAACAAAATCACAATTAGAAAAATATTTAGCTATGAAGACCCCGGAACATCAAAGACTCCCCACCCCATTGCAACCTCCACCCTTGCTTGGCCAAAAGAGCTAAATTGAATTGTTTTAGCTGCTTGAAACCCATACCCCCCTGAGATTTAGGAGCACAAAGTTTCTCCCAACTAATCCAAGCCATTTTACGTTCCTTTTTTTTTTTTTCTTTTCTTTTCTTTCTGCCCCCACCATAAATTCCTTATTAGGCTTGTCATCTCATCACAAAGAGAATCTGGAATCTTGAAGCAACTCATTAAGTAAGTTAGTATTGTCTGAGCCACTGCCTTTATCAGAATTTCTTTCCCAGCCTTTAAAAGTAGTTTTTTCTTCCATCCCTCCAATTTCCTAGCTAGTTTTTCTTTTATCTCTCTGAAAGTATTTTTCTTGTTTTTCCCCACCAACGAAGGTAAGCCCATGTATTTCTCATGCTGCTCGATAGCTTGAGCACCAAACCTAGATTTAATTTCTTCTAGGACTTCTCTGGTAGTATTGCTGCAAAAATAAAGGGATGTTTTTGCTCTATTCAACTGTTGCCCTGAAGCCAATTCATAAACCTTCAAGACACGCTGTACAGAGTCACATTCCTTAATGGATGCTTTGTAGAAAATAATACTATTATCTGCAAAAAATATGTGAGATAAAAAAGGTCCACCCCTACACATAGAAGCGCCCTCCATAGAACCATCAGCAACTATTTTTTTTTATATTAAGGCCGAAAGGCCTTTAGCACAAAGTAAAATAGGTGAGGGGAGAGAGGGTCACCTTGGCAAAGACCCCTAGTAGGAGTGATATGGCCTTTAGGCTTACCATTGATTCTAATAGAGTAGGAAACCGATGAAATGCATTGCCTCATCAAGCTTTTCCATCTAGGTTGAAACCCAATTTCTCCATTATTTTATCCAGGCAAGCTCATTCCACCCTGTCATATGTCTTACTCATATCCAACTTCAATGCCATCTCACCTTTCTTACCTATTTTTCTTTGGCTAGTATGATGCATAGTTTCAAAAGTTACTAATACATTATTAGTAATAAGTCTACCATTGATAAAACCACTCTGTGTGTCACTTATAATAAATGGAAGAGTTTTCTTTAACCTATTACCAAGTGTTTTTGCAGCCAGCTTGTAAATCATATTACTTAGGCTAATAGGTCTATACTCCATTACTTTTTTTGGCTGATTTATTTTAGGAACTAAAACAATATGAGTTTCATTAAATTTTGGTGGTGTAATACCAAAATTAAGAAAATCAAGCATTGTTTTAGTAACTAAATTACCAACTATAGGCCAAAAGTGCTGAAAAAATAGAGGAGGCATACCATCAGGATCAGAATTTTTAGTGGGTGCATCTGTTTAAGAGCTCGATGGACCTCACCAAAATGAAACTCCATTACCAGCCAACCATCCATCTCCGGGTTGACTTTGGGTTGAACCGCATCCAAAATTTCTATAAAATCCGTGGGTGACGAGGAGGAGAAAAGCTCTGAGTAATAATCTACAAAAACCTTTTCAATGGCTATTTCATCTTCCTACCAAACCTCCTGTGAGTTGAAAATGCCCTCAATGGTGTTTTTCTGGAACAATGAGGAAGCCTCTACATGGAAAAATTTAGTGTTACAATCCCCCTCTTGAAACAAGTCCAACCAAGATCTTTGCTTCCATATTGTGTTCTCCTTGTCAAGCCAACAATTGAGCTCTATTCTGGTCTCTCTGATATTCTGAATTATACTCGAATTTGTTGGTTGCATTTCTAACCACTCCAAGTGCTTTTGTAGTCGAGCAATCTCTCTTCCCACATGACCAAACTCGTTCCACGCTTCTAATTTGGCTTTGCACAAGTTCAAGCATGACAAAATTGGTTGAGGAGAAGTATCACTCAAGCCCTCGTTCTATGTTGTTGTAACAATACTATCGCATCTGGGGTCCTTCAACCACATGGACTCAAATCTAAAGACTCTTTTATGTCTACCCTGATTCTGATCCTCAAAGAATTTTAGTAGCAATGGACTATGATCCGAAACAGAGGAAGACTTATGGAACAAACGTGCCATAAGAAACAAGAGAGTCCAATCCGACGACACTGGTGCTCGGTCAAGTCTTTCTCTTATCTGATAACCATCACCTTCTGATATATCCAAGTAAAATTCAGTTCAACAAACTCCAATTCCTCCAGCCCACAAAATTCAATCAAACTATTAAAGCGAGCCATTTGTCGATATGGCCTAGCGGCACCACCTTCTTTTTCTTCAGCACGTATGATCTCATTAAAATATCCAATTACAAGCCACGGTAGATGGGCGACAATAGAAAGAGAATTAAGGAGTTGCAATGATTCAACTCTCTTTGATGTATCTGGGTTTCCATAGAACCCAGTTAAATGCCAACGATTGAAGTTACTACCACCCTATTTAAAAACATGAATATGGGATGATGAAAATCTCAACACCCGAACTGTTATCTATGAATCCCAGAAAAGGGCCAAACCTCAACTGGATCCTTCACTAGGAACAATAAAACCTTCTTTGAAACCACATTGGTCTCCTATTACCTTCATCCAATCAACGTCAGGTTTTGTTTCCATCAGGAAAACAAATTTGGGCTTCTCTAACCTAGTAACCTTTTCTAAGGCATTAATTGTCTGAGGGTTATCAAGCCCTCGACACTTCCAGCTTAAAAAACTCATTGGGCTTGGCGAGGTTGCTTAGCAACCTCCATTGCTCCTAAATGTGTAGCAAAGAGAATACCCAAACTCCTAGCTCCCTCGTCCAATTTCAATTTCTCATCCATATCACCTTCATTTGCCTCACCCATATTTCCCACGTTATTTTCCTCTTTAAGCCCGATTCTACCACTTGCATCCCATGATCTCCTACCCCATTAGCCTAGTTTGTTAATCTGGTCCAGCAGCCTTTTTTTGGCTCACTAAAATTCTTGGGTCCCACCTCAGATTCCTTTCCTCCCATTTTGACCTCCAACCCTTTAGCTCTTGATTTTTTCCAGCCTTTATTTGTGTCCTTTGGATCTGACCAACCTAGTGCAAAGTTCCATGTACTCATCCTAATATCAACTAGATTAGAATCCTACGTAGCCTTAAAATCTGCATTGATTCCCTCTAAATCCAAAAAAATTGGCTCTTTTTTATTCCTAATTGTATTTGAATTTCCCCCTGAAATATTTTGGATAATTTCCAAAACTACAAGATCAGGGATATGCTTTTCCATGGAAATAACCTTATCAATACCCTCCAACATCGCCTCAAAATCCGAAGCCTTTTTTTTTGAGTTTGAATTCTCTACAATCATGAAATTGACAATATTAGGATTCCGAGGATCTTGAGATTGCTCTCCCCTCATCACCACCGTTTCCCTACTCGCCGGAGTTACAACCCCCGATGTACCAACCTTGGACTGCTTTGGAAGATTGCAATAGCAAGCCAGCTGTGAATCATCTACCGTGGCTTGCCCTACCTTCGCTCGTGATGTGGGAGCCCCTACATCCCTTCACCTCCATGGACTGTCGCCTTGCCGGGCTGAACTAAGGAGCTTTTAATCAATGTCCAAATTGTTGATCTTCCATCAAAAGACTACCTTTACTTTTCAACCAAACTTCACGATCTTTGTCATCGTGGGCTTATATACCACACCAGAAACATAGATTAGGAAGGCGTTCATATCGGAAAGCAACCCATCCTTCTAAACCCTCATCAAGGAAAATTTCCTCCCACAACAGAAAGGTTGGGAGACATCCACCATAACCCTAACACGCATAAAAGTCCCTCTTTTCATCTTCATGGGGTTTGATGGTATCACAAGACCAATGGTTTCTCCAATAAGCATTGCTATTTCCGGAGTCATGAAATTAAAGGGGAGTTCATGAATCTGGATCCAAAAGGCATAGTACTTGAATTCCAACTCCTTTATCAAATGCCATCGAAGCGCTGAAGGACTACCAAATGTCAATCAAACGTCCATGGTTCCCCCTAGATAACCTTTTCAGTGTCAACTTTTGACCCAAACTCAAAGAGCATAATGTTATTCCCTACATTAGTCATTTGGAAAATCTCCTTAGTACTCCAAAGTGGACGAAAAGTATGGGCCACTGCATCCATACTCAAACTTTTCTTTGTAAAAAACTTTGCAGCTAAAACATGTTCTAACGCCGACAACTTCCTTGTAAGGAACACCCTTTTATCCTCCTTTGTCGACAAAGATAACCCATCGCACTTTCAAATTATCTCATCCATGCTGTCAATAGAGTACCAAAACCAACACCACTGAGACAAAACTGGGGCCCTTCTAGCAACCAGAGTTGCTAAAGGGAAGATCTTCTTTCTTGAGGAGAAAGGGAACAAAGATACTAAATCTAGGGTTTTGGAGTCAATAGACTCTTAGTCCTTGCCTGAGAACTTCCAACTACGAGAGACTTTATTAGTTGAACTAACTAAAACCCATCTTTTTTTTCTTAAATTTTAAGTTATATGGTGTTGCTATTGATTATCATTTTTATTAATCCTTAAACAAAAAATCACTTTATTATAAAGTTTGTTAAGTAAGATTTATTCAATTCACTTTATTGAAAATTAGATTTAAAATATACAAGTCATACAATTTTTTTTTTTCAATTATTACCCATTATCCAAAAATACCCTTCTATCCACCGCCCAAAGACAAAACACTAGTCTTTTTTTTTTAACCCAAAGGTCCTTCCCAAATCCACCACGATCCCAAATCAAAGACACACAAAGATGTAGCAACTCTACAAACATCCCAAGTTAAATACACACTCAGACTCTTGACTCCACCTTTTAGAGAGAGAGAGAGAGAGAGAGAGAGAGAGAGAGAGAGAGAGAGAGAGAGAGGCTAAGAACATTTAAGACAAATACTTATGTAAACTCTAATTACAATTTTTTATTAAAAAAATATGTTGAAAGATTTGTGTCTTATTGGCAAGTCTTATTAGAGCATTCGCATCAAAGGAGTCAAATTTTTTAGCATTTAACATCTCAAAATACTATTTTATCTATTTTAATGCCTCACTTTACAATATACCAAATATCAAATGTTCTATTTTTAGGATACAACATATTAAAATAATACAGACAATTTCTACCCACTTACACCCACCAAAGCCATTACACAACCACAAATAGTCACACCCACGACCAAACACCCAAACCCACAACCACAAAACAGCCACATACATCCACCAAAGCCATTCCACAACCATAAAACAACCACAAACAATTACACCTACGGCCACAAGTAAAACCCATTTCACAAACAGTTAAACCCATAAAAAAACACCCAAACCCACAATTGCAAAACATCCATACCCACAAGTAAAACCCATTTCACAAACAGTTAAACCCATTAAAAAAAAAAAAAAAAAAAACACCCAAACCCACCATTGGACTCAACAACCCATGTCGATGATCAACCTAGCAACACCATCGTTGACCATAAGCACCCAGCAAAAAGACCACAACCAGATATAATTGTAACCTACCACCACTGCCACCCACTCCGACAACCCACAAACCCACCAATCTCAATACCAGTGCTGATTTGGAGCAGAAAAAATGATCCCCTTGGTGGCAAGGCGGTGGTGAGAGGGGGAATTGAGAGAGAGAAGAAACAAAGAGATGGAATAGAGGGTGAGATAGATATGGAGCAGAGGAGAAGAGGCTGATGAGAGAATGAAGAGAAGGTTGAAGAGAGAAAAAGAAAGAGGGGCACGTGGCTGAACAAATAAAATATTATTATTTTTTATAAAACTTAGCTATAGTAGACTGTCATCTTTGACAATCTATTGTAGCTCGGACGTCAATTTTTTAGCAATAGCACCCTTGTTGTAGTATGTGTTTTTAGAATGAGATGCTATAAAATAGCTTTTTTAGATTTTAACATGCTTATTATGAACGCTCTTAGCAAATAAGAGTATATTGATAATTGCTTCTGTGGCAGTATTAGGAATCTTTTTAAAGAAACCATTGAAAAATTTAAATTATACAAAATTTAATGCTCTAATAGTCTATTATATCCGCATGTTAAAATATACTAAATAATATTTTAGTAATAGTTAATATAGTAATA
Organism: Castanopsis chinensis; assembly: GCA_032878915.1. Classification (NCBI taxonomy): domain Eukaryota; kingdom Viridiplantae; phylum Streptophyta; class Magnoliopsida; order Fagales; family Fagaceae; genus Castanopsis; species Castanopsis chinensis. The sequence goes on from JAVQMG010000129.1 coordinate 11,407,119, forward strand.
GTCATTTTTATTTTATTTTAATAAACTAATATTCTAGTATATATTTTATTTACAAAATAAGCTAATAAAAACTCAGGAGTAAGGCAAAACCCAAAAGGTAAAAGAGGTTAAAATTAAAAACTAACAAATGAAAAGTCAAAAAAAGGACTAATGCGAAATAAAGCTAGGATTGAGAATGTTGATATAAAAGTGATAAAATGAGAAAGTCTGAAATAATGATAGAGAGTAGAGGAATGGAGAAAGGGAGAGAAAGAGGTAGGTAGCAATGGACAATACATGCAGCAACTACGAGCCAAGCAGCTAAGGAGAACAGAGTTGCTATGACTGCAAAGCCGAGGCGAGCAAAGTTACGACACCATCGAAGAAAACTAACGGCCACAATATCTCTTTTGGTACCTTTTCTTTTATAGGTAAAATGAAATTATATATTATTTTTATGTAGTGGGCTAAATAAGTTACGAATTTGAATTATTTTTATTTTTTGCTGAATGTTTTGTTCATTTGTTGTTATTTATCATGATTTTGTTGTTGTTTCAGCTATTTTTATTGTTACTTGGGCTAATTTTTATTGCTGTTATTTGACCCTTTTTTTGTTCTATTTATGGGGTTAAGGACTTTTGGGGGGCTAAAATTATTTTTCTTGAATCCAAATTATTTATTTGGCTAATATATATTGTTGTTATTTGGACCTTTTTTTTTCAATGAGTTAAGGATTATGCTTAGGGGCCAAGATTATTTTTGTTGAATCCAAATTCTTGGGATTCTTAAGTCAGAGTGTGAATCCTTATAATTGTGATGACATGTTACATGAATCTATGGGTGTTGTTGAAATTCCAAATGTCAAATTCATAAAGAAAGAGGCTAAGAAGTTTCATAAGAATTTGAGCAAGTTTCGTTGTGAAAATGATGATTTGATTGCTAAGCTTAATGAATCCAATAAATTGGTTGAAATGTATAAGAAGTTTGCTGAAAATTCTATTGAAAAACCAAAAGATTTTGAATGTTTGAATATGGACTTGGATGCTAAACTTGTTTTGTCTAACAAACTAGTTGATGATCTTAAATGTGCAAATGAATCTCTTAAGTTGCATGTTAAGTGTTTGATTGCTGAACCTATTGCTTAAAATGAAGAAATTATTTGTTGCAATCATATTGTGATGCCCGATTTTGTGCCTAGTGTGAGTTCTACCTCTAAAGACAAATTAGAGTACATTCCTCCACACAAAAGAAACCAAAAAGTGGAGAGAAAGACTCTTAAGCCAAAGCCTCCGTTTAGGTCTTAACCTAAGGTTTTTGATGGATCTAAATTTGTTTCAACTTTCCACCATTGCGATGTAATCGGTCACATAAGACCTTAATGCTCCATGTTGAAGAGAGAACAAAATCATGTTGCTAGATTCCTCCCTAAAAGGCCTAGTGGACCTAAACACATTGTTTGTCACCATTGTGGTGCCTTTGGTCATCTTAGACCTTATTGCTCTAAGTTTCAAGCTCTTAAGAGAATCAAAAGAAAAGAGAAACTTGAGCTTCTTGGAAGTTATTTTATGAAAGCTAAACCGGTTTTGGGGGAAAATGGTAAGTTTTTGAAGAAAGTTTTTCATGTTTTTACCTCCTTATCTAGGTGCATCTCTGGTTCTTATTCTTCCAACCCTCATCTCACTTCTCATGAGACACTCATCCCAAATAATTGTTCCGTTTGGATGAGGAGGGTTCCTATGGTTAAGCTTTTGCTCTTTTGGTTCTTGATCTAATTCTTTCAATCTTTATAGGACCCTTCATGCATTAGATGCTTCATTATCATACTTTTGTGCATCATGCATATCTTTATATGCATTGTTTTTGTTGTTTTTGTATTTGATCTTACTTTTATGCTTTTGTTTTTGTGTGGGTAAAAATCCAAAAATACATAAAAATAGAAAATTCAAAAAGTTTGATCGTATATGTTTGAGCACATATCACATGTGAGTTGGCCTAGTACTTTCGTACTAATGGCGTAGTGCATTTAAAAGCTTAGCTTGTTTTGTATGCACATCTATCTTTGTGGCAAAAATCTTAAAATCTATGTGTGATTTTTGTAAATTGATTTTCAAGCTTGTCATGAATGATTAATCAATAGTCTTGTTGATCTTAATACATGCATAAACTTGTGTCTATATCTTTTCCCAAGTTTTTATATTTTTGTTTATAGCTCATCAAATGTCTAATCTCGAAAAGAGAAATTGAGCTGCAAAAACCGTCGCACATACTAGCATTTGACTAGAAAAAAGGGAAAATGATTTGTATTGAAATGTATGGTACTTCAAAAGCCAAAGGTTTATTTATCAAATTGAAATATTAAAAATTTCAGGCATCGATCTCAAAATGAGATATATTGTTCAAAAAAGATCAAATGTTATGATTTGTAAAGAACCAAATGAAAAGTTTCAATGATTTGTAATCATTTTCGTATGGGAGATCATATATGTTTATTTCTATAATTGAGATAGTCCACTGGACTTAATACTATTTGTGTATGACTTGATTGAATTGATTGTTAAAGCTTCACTCTAAACTAAGGACTATTCCACACTTGATCCACACACACAACACACAAGTTTAATGTTCAATGAATGCCTATTTTATTTATGTGTTTGTACATGTTCAAATGTGATGTGTGTGTGCTCAACCTTACGTGGATCAAACCAAAAAGATCTTTGTTCTTTTTGTTTGCTTTTGGAAGTGATTTGTATTACTCATATTTTTCAAAGTTTTTCAAGTTATTTTTGTGTGAAAAACATGTTTTCTGAGTGTTTTCGTAACCTATTTCATGTGTAAGCTCAACTGGGAGTTAAATGGTCTAATTCTCAAAATTTTCAACCTTGGACAAAGAGTTTTGTGACTGTTTTGCAACTATTTCATGAGTAAGACTTACTTGTGAAAAAATTTCATGAGTAAGGCTTACCCGCGAAACTTCTCGCTGTAGATGCTCATTTTTTGGGAAGCCCAACAACGTAGGTAGAAGAGAGTTGGAAATTGGATAGAAACCAATAAGCCCAAGCAGTAGGAATAATGGATCACAGATCTATAAAGTAAAAAAATGGATCTTGATGAAGCAAATGGGCCTAAAAGGCCTGGAAAGAGAGAATTAGCAAACCCATAGGCAGTATGTGATGTAGAAAAGTTAGAATGGGCCACAGCAACCTCAAAGTAGTGCAAGAAAAGAAAGTAAGGAGCAATGGAGAGTCCATAAGCCGCAAGGATGAAGGATAAAGTAATTGGGTCAGGGAAGCCCAATGAGTTAGTAACAGCCCATTTGAAGTACAGAATTGGAAAAGGCCAAAGATGCTCCCAAGAAAGTAAATGGACCAAGGATGCTCAAAAGAAAGTAAATGGGATACGGGAGCCTGCAAGTAATGTAGTAAAAGACCCAATAAATTTATTGGGTCATCAAAAAAGAAATAAGCAATAAGCCCAAAGAGGCCCAGCAGTTTTGGGTCAAATAACATCACGATAGGAATAACAGAATGATGCTACAGGAAGTAATAGCAAAATAGTAGGGATAAAGCAAGAAGAGTGGCCTGAAGGAGGGAAAGCCCACAATTAGGTAAAGCCCAGCCCCTAAGGGAGCAAGTCATGAAGAATGAGAAATCAGGAAACAACTCACGCCATAAGAAGTTAAAGACGAAAGGTAGAATGGACAGACGAACCTCTAGACCATGGCAAACACATAAGTAGCAGGCAGATTTTGGACAAACATGAAAGTGAGGCACGTGCAAAGCCCAGACACCACCAACCTGTACCCAGCTAATATAGAAAATGGTGGGTCATGGGTCAGATGTAAGAGGACATAGTCTGGCAGTGGGGAGAAGGGAAAACCTATTTTTGTGGTTCCTACTCAGACTCTTTTGGAGGAAGTGTCTTGTTGGGATGACCTACCGCCCACTAGGTGCATGCCATGAGGGAGGGAGAGAAAGAGAGAGAGAGAGCACTCACGTCGCGGCAGGTAAGAATGCCACGGTAAGCAAGTAAACAAACAAAATAGTCTTCTTCGTCTAGTGATGTGGAATGAGCGGTCAGCACAAGTAAGTGGTGCTGGTTTAGCGACTGACCAATCAGTAATGGTCGACAAGGACACCCACATCAGACAAAGATGGTTAAAGGCTAAAATGGTAAAAACCAACTGCGGCAGGCATTATATAAAGAACCCTTACTGTGCACAAAAAGGAAGGGGGGGAGGATGGTAACAGTAACCTCTAGGGAGAGAATCACAACAACTAAGCAAACAATTAGAGATAAAAATGAAGGGAAAAGAAAGAAAGAATCGGGAGAATAGGAAAAACAAAAAAAAAAGGAGGGGAAAAATGCCTATACACCCCCTAAACTTTCAACTACTGGCCAAAAGACTCCCTCAACTTTTTTATTGACCAATTTTACTCCTTAAACTATTCAAAATTGCCAAATCAATGCTTCAGTTAATCTCACGTTAAAAAACTAACGGAATAAGCACATGAGACTCACATGACTTTTAAAAACAATCTTTAATCACCCAAAAGTCCTAAACCCAGCTGAAAGAAGAGGGAAGAGAAACAGGTCTGGTGATGAAAGAGCTTAGGCGGTCAGTTCAAAGCCACCAATTCAAACAACCACGGATTCAAACAAACAAATAGCCACCGACTCAAACAGAAAAACAGCCACCGATTCATCATTTCATCAAACAAACGCCAACAACAACCTTCACCGATCTAGCCACCGATTCAAACAAACAAACACCAATAACAACCATCACCGATCCAGCCACTAAGAAACCACAAACCCGGAAACGATGAGGAAGAGCGCTCCACCGAGAAACCCAAAATTTTCAAACGAAACCCAAAATTAAACCAACAACCCTTCAATCTTCAATTTAGGGATAGAGCAATATAGCAAAGAGGAAAAAAAAAAAACCAACTTGTTCCATCACCGATCCAGCCACCGAGAAACTACAAACCCAGAAATGAAGAGGAAGCACACTCCACTGAGAAACCCAAAAATTCCAAAAGAAATCCAAAATTAAACCACCAACCCTTGATTCTTCAGTTTGAGGATAGAGCAATACAGTGAAGAGGAAAAAAAGTCATCAGAAAAGAGAGTGATTGAGCATGGGCAATGGAGCTTCTGTAGTTGGGAGAGAGAGGGAGAAGAGTGACTAAGATGAAGAGAAGGAGCCGCCGCCACGGCCATTGCTGGAGGAGGAGGCCTTGTGGGCCTCCCTGAGCTTCATTGACCGGACTTTCTTGGTGGCTTTGGAAATGGGTTTGGCTTGGTTAGGTGGGTGGGAATTTGTGGATTTGGAATCTCTGTTTCTCCATTTCTTTAAATCCACAAAGAACCACCAAGGCATCGCCAGGACAAGGGCGGCGAGACGGCAGGGCAAAGCTCACAGTGGCTCTGAACTGACCGCCTGAGCTCTTTCACCGCCGGACCTGTTTCTCTTCCTCTTCTTTCAGCTGGGTTTTGGACTTTTGGTGATTGAAGATTGTTTTTAAAAGTCACGTGAGTCTCACGTGCTTATTCCGTTAGTGTTTTAACGTGAGACTGACTGAAGCATTAATTTGGCAGTTTTGAATAGTTTAAAGAGTAAATTAGTCAATAAAAAAGTTGAGGGGGTCTTTTGGCTAATAGTTGAAAGTTTAAGGGGTGTATGAGCATTTTTCCCAAAAAGGAGAGAATAAAATAGCAAGCATGCACCGGATAGGTTGATTCCCTCTCTCCCTCTCAAATCATGCTCTTTGCTAAACGCAAGATACTTTTCTAGGTACAAGTCATTTAGGCTCGTTCCCTTAAAGCAGTAAATTTTTTCTTGGAGAAATTATTCACATTGAAGAAATGGCTTCCTTCTTAACTTAGACCCTATAACGTAACTTGATGCAGCAGACTGATATTTCTTTTTTATTCAATAAGCTTATTACTACCTCTTCCATATTCATTTTTGTTACTGTTTCATAAAACATGCGTTCCTTGTAATGACCCATTATTTACTTTTGTCTAAATTGTGAATAAATTTTTTATTATCTTTATTATATCTGCCTGCCATAATTACCATTATAGTTTTGCATGCCATAAGCATGTGATCAAACCCTTGGCAAATGGGGCATAGTTTGTGCACAAGTCGGATCAAGATGGATTGCAATTGGACCGGTCCCAACTCTCTAATCCAGAACACTCTAGGCCTAGCACGACAGGAAGCAGTCCAGCCCAATACTGCACAAAAAGCTTGCCACACTCGCGAAAATTCCCACATCAGCTTTTTAAAGGGCATTTCGTGGGACATTTGTTTTAAACTTCTCCCATCTTCACCCAAACCCCTATTTTAATGTTTCAATATCAAAACCTAACTAATTTCAAGTGTTTTACATTTCATAAACATCTCGAAGCCAATATTTAACTCTATTCATTGATTTTGATTCTTAGATTATGTTTTTGGGGGTATTATGTTCATAGTTGAGATTTTCTCAAATGGGAGTTGGAAAACTTATTTTTTGTCTTTTTTTTTTTTTTTTTGAGTTTTGTTTTAAATGTTGATTTGCTTTGGATGTTGGCCCCTTGTGGCAAGAATAACATGTATTTAGGCAAGATTTTTATATGTTCATGCATTGTCTAACATACATGTGTAGTGTGTGCACTCTATGTGTTTGATAAAATGCTCAAATGACATTTTTTCATTGTTTTGGACTCCGATGAGTACCAATTTTTGGGGATCATTATGATCATTCATGTTTATCATGTTTTGATCATTGATGGTGTGTTTTATACACTTTACCCCGTGAGTGCGTATTCATGCATTGGTCATGCATTTCATATGCACACTAGATGCACCTTTGCTGCACATACTCTAACACTTGACATGTTTTGCATTCGCTCATGCTAGTTAAGTCTTTTTAGACCCTTTTAGTATATAGAACATGTTCTTGTGTCTATGGCATGCCTAGGTTTACATCAGGTTTCATCATCCTTAGCATGTCATGTTTACTTTATGCTTTATAACATTTTTTTTAGATGTTTTTGTCTTTCGTTTAAACTTCATTTTCTCATTCATCTTGCACCCTTCATGCATCGTTACCTTTGTTCATATCTTCTTTTCTTTCCCTCCTTCCTCTTGCTTTATTTGTCTATTCGTGACAAAAAAGAGAAGAGTATACTAGAGAGTATACCAGAGAGTATACCAGAGTGTATCGTTATTTCTATATGACTCATGTGCACATTCTTAGGGGGAGAAATTCTACCACGTCAACATACGTAGGGGGAGAAAGTCATAAGGGAGAAGCACATATTAAGGGGGAGAAGACATCTTTTATGAGAAAACCTTGTTTTGCTTTATGCGTGTTTTCTTGTTGCTTTATGGTGCTTTAAGTTACATTTAGTAACTATGTTTTGTTGCTCTCATTGCATTGTGTTTATGTTTTGGAACACACTTGTGCCCTTATTGGATCTTGTATCCTTGATGCAATCTAAACATAATGCTTCTTGCTTTAGTGTTATTGCATCGGTTAAGTGTTGGATATGCATACATCCTTATGCCATTGTGTTTTATTGGTTGCATGTTCAGATGATCATTTGCTTTGCTATTTGATCATTGGAGTCATTTCCATATGACTGTTTTGGTGCATGATCAAGTTGCTCATATGTTTCGTATCATGTTTACTTGATTGCATTTTACATGTTACATTATACTTGTCCTTTTATTACTTGCTTTACCTTAAGGGTCTAATGTGTTTTGTGCAAGTGTTTTAGGTTACAGGTATATATGTTCCAAGTTCATCACAGCTTCTAGATTTAGGTGTGAGTGAGTTTCACCATTGTTCCCAAACTCACGTTTAAGTCTAGAGTTTGTTATAGGGTGTTTTGTCACAGAATAGCCAAAGGGAGAGATTATAAAGTTGTGATTTATAACTATGTTTTATGTTGGTTTTATTCTATGACAAAAAGTGTTGTAATTGCTTTAATTTATTTCCTTGTATTTTTGTGGGATTTATTTGTAATGGGTTTAGTATTGAGTGGTGGAGATCTGATCAAGACAGCTAAAAGTCCCATGAGGAGCATATGCCAGAAGTTGAAGAGTCATGCCAAACTGTCGTTTTTGCAAGTGTCTCGCAGGTAAGACAAACTCTCTGCTTGGAGGATTTTTAATGTGACTTTCTTACTTTTCACTCGTACTATATATACCCTCATTACTCACAAATGTATGAGAGACCATTCAAAGAGAAAAACCTTAGATAGGTTTTTAACAACACACACACACCCATCTTTTAGAGAGAGAGTTACTAATCCTTAGTGAGAAATCATCCTAGCCTCTTCTCCTTCCCTCTCCCATTGTCATACCTTGAAAGGATATTTGTACCCAAACATAATTCACACCTTTTCAGAGTGTAGAGAGTGTTTTGGAACTTAGAAAGTTTTGGAGATTTGCCAAAAGAAGCTGGTGAGGCTAGGCGGATGCAATCAGGCGTATTGCAGGATCTGAAAAGCTAGACAAGACACAGTTCCGAGAAGCGTTTTTGGAATAGGAGCTTGGAAGGCTTAGGTACATTGGGTAGATTAGGCTTGGAGGGTCTCTTGCTATTTGTGTATTCCAATTTATTGTCTAGTTGATCGATTTACCGCTTGGAAGGCTGCAGAGAGATTTTTTGCGAGTTTTTCAGTTTCCTCTTTGATAACACATCGTTGTGTTATCTTGTGTTTGCATATCTCTTCCCTTAATCTTGTGCTTTACTTTTATTGTTTGTTGTTCATGTTTATATCGATTGATTGCATTTCATTTACTCTTGTTTCTGCACTTAGATAAGTTAGAGTAAAATTAATCTATCCGTAATTTGTTATTTTGGGAGTCTAAACAAGCTTATGTGTTTCACACAAATCTGAGCTTTCAGAATGTTATGTCATTCAAAATTTTTTTTAATCTAAATTACAAAATTAATATATTTCTTGAAGAGGATCTTATCTATATCTATATAATATCTAAAAGTTTAAGTGTAACATTTATTATTGATACAATCTTATTAAGCCACATCAACATAGCATTTCGGTTCATTGGTCCATTTCAATTATAAAATCTCTTAGTACATGAAGTCGTTTAAGCTTAAAAAAAATATATTAGTCAAACAATAAAATATTTTAAATAATGCTTCTTATGAATGATTTCATTTAAATTTATAATAGTAAAAAGGACGTTTAAATGATATCATTTACTAACTAAAAAATTTACAAAGTGACATGATTGGTTAGTTTCACATCAATAATATAATAAAAAAACTTCAGATTATTTTTTAGTGATACTGTTATTAGTAGCATTTTAGTCCAATTTGTCCATTTCAATCCAATTCAGACCATTTCAATTTAGTTTAGTCCACCTTTTTTTTTCCTGCCCTTTTGGTCCAATTCCCTCTACTTTTGTCCATTTTGGCCTCCTTCGATTCATTTTGGTCTACTTCAATTCATTCGGTCCATTTGGATTAATTAAGTCTTAAATTGATTCTTTTTGTAAGTTGCATTTTTAGTTTTTCGCTCAAAATTTTATTTATTTTTCTTAATTTTTGGTTTGAAAAGTATGAAATTTTATTTTATTTGGGCCCAACTTTTTAGTTTTAGGCTAAAAAAAAACAAAACAAAATTGGCATTAGAAAAAAAAAAAGGTTACCTTAAAAAAAAGTAATAAAAATAATAAATATTTAAAAGGTTACCTTAAAATTCAAGTTTCAATAATATATGTTTGTTGAGGTTCAAAATATTACAAGTATTGAAATCTGAAGTAAATGGGCCCTCAAAGATAAGAAAGACCCAATTCGTGGGCTAAGGCCCATTTAAATGGGTAAAAGGAAGCCCAAGCCCATGAATGAATAAGTCCCAAGCCTCAAAAAAGGAAGGAAAAGTAAAGGAATCTCAGCCCAACTTTTGTAAGGAAAGCTCCCTAAGGAGCCCAGGAAGAGGCTAGATCAGGATACCTTAGAATTGCCAGAACTAGAGAGGGGATTCTCGAGAAGTGCAGGAAAAATTAGCTGGGATTTGGACAGCTCAAGGAGGTATGCTTACGGACATAAGGAATGAAGAAGGATATGTCCCATCAGCCGCCCATGACTCAGAAGAAAAGCTTTGGAAAACAGATGATGACTTGGAAATTAGCACATGATGAAGGGAACTTGGTACCTCGGGAAGAACAGAAGTATGAACCATGAAGAAAGGTGGCTGTGGATCTTTCAGCCTAGCAGGGAGTGATCTACCTATTTGAAGAAAAAAGACAAAGGGCGAGGCAACTAAAAAGGGATTCTGAAAAGTCTCTCTAAAAGCCTTGGAAAAAGAAATTAAAAGTTAAACCCCAGGATCCCCTAAAAGAGGAAGGTCAGCTGGGGACTTTTTGGAAGGAAACCTCAAAAGAAGAATATAACCCAAAAATGAGGAAAGAACCAGCTACCAATGTTGTTGACACAACATTAGTTCTAGTACCCAAGGAAGCAAATGGAGGGAATCAATTGCACACTAAAAACCCTAGGAAGGTACTATAAAAAGGGGATTAAGTCATTAGTAAAACGAACTCAGCAACAATTAATTAGAGCAAAAATGAGCATTAAAGAGAGTCACTAAACCTCAGAAAAGAGGGAAACACTATGAGGGATCCTGTGATAAATGCTTAAGGATACATTTAAATTCAAGGGGATTTAAACCTCATAAGTCTTGAAAGCCTACAAAGAGCAGTGTAAGTCTGTGACTTTTGAACTTATTTGAATCTTGTGGCATATCCTAGTGAGAAATAGGGTCCAATGTACTAAAAATTCAATATAATGACATATCACTTTATTTTTTGAAGATCCCTGACATCTTTACTTGCTTTTTTTTATTGTTTTTTTTTTTATTTCTTTAATGTTCCTTAGCCATTTATTTTACAATATGTATATAATTGCATGCATGAATATGTACGTATTGTAGGGTCTATATTTTTGTGCATAACTTAGTTCGTAATCAGCCCAATATACTTGCGGTGAACCAAGCCCAGTCCACCAAACAACAAGTATAAAATTCTTTAGAGGCCCAGGATCCTTGTTACCACTTGGGCCTGGGTACTGTCCAAAACAAGAATGCACAATATATATTATACTTATATTTGGAAAGAAAATAAACTGCCAAAATGCTAAAAATTATATAATAATTAAACTTAATATAACATGTTACACATGTTCTAAGGAATGATTGTGTACTTAAAAAAAAAAAAACATTTTTAGATATGCTCAAATTAGTTAATCGATTGTGGCATTAATAACATCTTCTCCACACACACACATTTATATATACAAGACAGCCAATTGCCAAAACACTTAACAAAAAAGAAATGCTCTTATGCACTTAAACTTTAACTTGGCATGAGTGAAGTGACGAGGCCATTGAGAGCCTGTTTAGTTTGGTGCTAACTCAATTTTAATATCTCAACACTCAAATCTTATCACTCAAACTAATTACTCGATTTTCATATTGCACGTGTTTTGAATTATAGTGATGAAAACTAAGTTATATTACTTACTTTCCACTTAATCCAAACACCGTCTGTGTCACTGACCATCACCACTCACCTTGTTTATTCCTATATTGTTGCCTCTGAATTTGTAAGAACGTACTGTACAGATTCCACTAAATGACTTGTAGCACGTAACAACACCTATAAAACTACTGCCACTAGGACCTATGGCACTGACATCACCAAAATGAGCGAAGCTTGCGATGCTTGTAGCACACTGCCATTTTTAGAGTTTACTTCGGAACAATTTACTTAGTTAAAATTATTTATTTATTTTTTTACTAAAAGGATTATAAATAAAATTAAAATGTAGTTGAAATAATTTAGCGAGATTTATAAATAATACTAAAAATTGTAATAAGATTTATGAATAGTAGTAAAAAAAAAAACTGAATAGTAGTAAAAATAAATTAAATAGCAAAAAAAACTGACTTTTAAAAATAATGCCAAACACAACCTTAGTGTGACTGAAGTGAATCCTAGCTTAAGTTTTTTATGAAGCACTTTTATTTTTATTTTATTTTTTTGCGGAATTTATGAAGCACTTTTATTAGATGTAAAACAAGTGCCTATAGTATTGACTCTATTTTCGTTACATGAGCTTGATGATATCGCCTTACAGAATAAGTACAAATTCATTAGCATCAACAGTGGAGATTGCAAATGCCAAATGTAAGGTGGGTTTGGCATTTTAAGTCCAAAAAACCTCAGCATCAAGGATTGTAAAGCCCAAGTATTGCAAAAAAATTTGCAATATTGCTAGAGTGCAATTCTAAGAGCATCCACAGCTAGATTGTAAATCCTATCATATTTTACCATCTCAAAAAACTACTTTATCAATTATATAATACCATTTTACAATACACCCAACATCCCAAAACTCTATTATTTCACCTTTTTATTAAAATTTCATTTTTTAATCTTTCTTTATTATTTCTTTCCAACAGCCATTTTTTTTCAAACCCACACTATTCCAACAGTCAATTTATGATTCAATTTCAAAGCCACACTATTCCAAGTATGAGTACCACCTGCCAATTTATGATTTTGGATTCTTTCCAACTATTTCAACAACCTGCCATTTTTTTTTTTTTTTTTGAGAAAGAACCTGCCAAATACACATATATTCCATCAAACTTGCCAACTTTAAAAATCCACATACATATATAATCCATCAAACTTGCCAAATATCAATGTAAAATCCACATGCATATTTTTAGATGCATCTTGTCAAATATTAATGTATTCAACCTGCCAATTTTAATGATCCACACACACACACACACACACACACACACACACATATATAGAACCTGCCAACTTTTCTTCTTCTTTTTTTTTTTTTTTTGAGAAAGAACTTGTCAAATATCAATTTACTCAAACTTGCTAACTTTAAAAATCCACATACATACATATATATGCAGCCTGCCAAATATCAATGTACTCAACCTGCCAACTTAAAAAATTCATACATATATATACATGCAACCTACCAAATATCAATGAATTCAACCTGCCAATCTTTAAAATCCACATACATATATATACATGCAACCTGCCAAATATCAATATACCCAACCTACCAACTTTAAAAATCCACATACATTTATATAGATACAATCCACATACATAACTATTAATGTTGCCTTTAAAAAACTTGTACATATATCAAATTACAATAAAACCCCACATGCATAACTCACACACTTAAAGTTCTTACAACTCTCCTTCTAATTGTCATAAATGTTTAACGAGGTCTACTTGGAGTTGAGAATGAAATTTATGGTCTCAAATACATTGATGGGTTTCAATGAACTCCGTAAATTCATTTGTGCACTCCCATGACATTTGTACAGCAGGATTGTCATCAATTTGCTCATAATCTAATTCCACCACTTCATTTACATCTCGCTCATCCTCAATGATCATATTATGAAGAATTATGCATGCTTTCATGATGTCTTGGAGCATTTCACTGTAGAAAAATTTTGTAGGTCCACGCATAATTGCGAATCTTGCTTGAAGCACTCTAAATGCACGTTCTACATCCTTTCTATTCGCCTCTTGGGCTTTTGCAAATAATTTTTGTTTGTGTCCACGTGGAGATGGAATTGTTTTAACAAATGTTGACCACTTCGGATATATGCCATCGGCAAGGTAGTATCTCATTGTATACTCATGGCGATTGATTGAGTAATTAACTATAGGAGCACGGCCTTATTCGAGGTCAGAAAATATAGGAGACCGTTCTAATACATTAATGTCATTATTTGACCCAGGTAATCCAAAATATGCATGCCATATCCAAAGATCAAATGATGCCACTGCTTCCAAAACAATAGTTGGCTCACGAATATGACCAGAGTATTGACCTTTCCATGCAGTCGGACAATTTTTCCATTTCCAATGCATGCAATCAATGCTCCCTAGCATCCCTGGAAATCCACGTCTTTCCCCATTGGCTAAAAGTCTAGCAATGTCTTCGTTGTTTGGGGCCCTCAAGTATTCCTTGGAGAAAATATCAACCACCGCTTTAACAAATTTTTTCAGACTTTCTATTGCAGTGGTTTCTCCAATCCGCACATACGCATCCATAAAATCAGCTGCCACTCCATACGCAAGCATCCTAAGTGCAACTGTTATCTTTTGAAGAGAAGATAAACCGAGTCTTTAGACATTATCTCTCTTTTGGATAAAGTAATGTTCATAAGTTTCTACCTTAGATTGAATACAGAGAAAAAGAGACCAACTCATCCGAAATCTCCTCCGAAATAAATTAGGAGGATATACTGGTGTGTCGGCAAAGTAGTCGAGATAAAGTCTTTTATGGCCTACCAAATGATCACGTTCAATGTATCGACGATGTTTACGTTGTGATGTTGAAGCCTTAAGAACTCGTCTCATTATCTCATCCTCGTTTGAGTCATCAAAAAGCAATTTGTGATAAAGAGAGCTATCTATAGAGACAACCTTGAAGACAACAGTGTTAGGAAATTATTATTATTATTGCAAAGCAAGCAGAGATTACATTATGGAAAGGGAACAAGTAGATATATTATTTGATAAACAAAGCTTAAGATCTGTCAAAGCAAAGATATAGTTCTCTATTATCTAGTTTTGTGATCGAATCCAGCCCCTATCATAGAGTAAGACTAGATACCAGAGATTACAATGTGAAAGTTTATCCTTAGATAGCTTATGATATTTACATGTAGTGGGAATAAAGCATATGCAATGGGGCTGATTTCCCTACTAAGGATTTGATTATAAAATCCCAAGTTAGTATGCATTAGCTACTTCTTTCTAAGACTAAGACTATTAAAGTATCCCACTATACATATAGTATGTGTGTATGATGTTTAAGTAGTAGGAATCGCATGGATATCTATGACATGATACATTAAAAAGATAGACTACAATCAAACATTTGTATTTAATAAAAAAGCTGTCACTTTCCATTAATTGTGACCATCTAGTTTAGTTAATCAATCTTATTATAAGCAAAAATACATCATCAAACATAGAAAGGACATAAGTTTTTCATATAAGCAAAAATGATGTGATTACATAAGTGGCACAACCTACTACCAATTGATCAAGTTAGAACAATACATCATCTACATGTTCTAAACTTACACTTAAAATAAGCCACTACCAAAATAAGATTGAAACAAAATATCATCTACATATGCCCAACCCCAACCCTAAAATAATATACTACCAAAAAAAGGTTATGACAAGACATCATTTCCTTAGGTCAAACCCAACTATTTAATCTAAATGTTGTCTTGCAAGGATTTCATCCTTGAGATTTTCAAAATAAAGCCTTTCTTTTTCATTCATGCCACTTGTATCCATGGTCATTACTCTTCCTTCCTCCTTAATAGTTTCAAGACGAAGCCTTTCCTTTTCAATATCAACTCTTTGTGTCTCCCTAATCGTTTCAAGATGAAGCCTTTCTTTTTCAATATCAACTCTTTGTGCATCCACTCGAACCCTATCCGCATTGATGCGAAGAGCCTCTTTACCTTGTTCATGTGATTCCTGAATATATTGCAATTTTTTCACCAAATAATCAGCTCTTTGTGCATCAACTTGAACCCAATCCGCTTTGATGCAAAGAGTCTTTTTATATTGTTCATGTGATTCTTGAATATATTGTAATTTTCTCGCCAAATAATCCTCAAAACCCTTATTATCATCTGTTCTCTTTCGCTTAGCCTTTTCAGCTTTCTGCCAATTAGTCTTTCTAGCACCATTGTGTCATCATCATTACTAATTGAACTTGGAGTTTGAGAGAGCCCTTTTGATCTTTCCTTAGGCATACTCCACTTTGGTTGGTTCTTCAACATAACCCAACAATGTTCAAATGCAAAAGCTGTTTTTTTGCCGCCTGTAGGAGCTGGTGAAGCTTTATATAGCTTCTTTGCATCTTTCAACTAAATTTTAAAAAAATAATAATAATTAGTGTCTTGAAACTATTCGGAAATTAATATTGTGACACCATTGCAATATAATTTATACCTTGGCCTCCTCAGTCCCACCACTTCTATTTAGAGCTTCAACTTTAGCCATGAACCCAGCAAACCTACTTGTCTCCTTATTAATATTTTCCCATTGACTTTGGAGGGAGGAAGCAGAACGTGTGGTTCCATAAGTATTATTCTCACAAAAGTATTGCCAAATTTTCTCCCAAAATGTTTCAGCCCTTTGGTCAGTACCTTGCACAGCATCCATGCTAATGTTAAGCCATGCAGAGATGAGGAGGTTGTCCTCATCTACACTGAAGTTGCCACCACGTTTTGTTGGATTAGGGGTGACAATTTCAACAGCCGGAAAAGACTCTTGGATGGGGATTGAAGTATTTTGAGACCCACTTAAAAATGGTGCCACAAAATCAGAATCCATTTATAAGATATTAGCATATCGTGTTATGTCTTCTTGTGTATCCATCCCTTTTAAATAGGGAACTTAAAACAGTTAGTGTATGAAGTCAATTAGAGCCAACTCACAAAGTCAAAGAGTTCAAGTATTTGTGATAAGCGATTACTACAATTACAAATACAAACTTAACCAAATCTACCAGAGTTGAACACAACATATCTGCATAATATATCTGCAATTATAACTCAATATAACTCAAAAATACTAGCTTTTTATACAGCGAAATATTAATAGAATACAACAGCAAATATAACTCAAAATATACTCTGCATTATATATCTGCAAACACAGCCCATACATAGCCAACATGTACAAATGGAAATCAAATAAAACCATAGAGTTGAACACAACAAAAACCACTAGTAGAACCTTTGCACACATGTTAATTTGTTGAAGAAAAAATCAGTAAACAAGAACACCGATTATCTAATAAAATTGGGATTTTGGTAATTGAAGTTGAACCTGAGCAAACTTTCTGAAGATGCTAATCTGACAGAGACCGAAAATCCCTCGTGATGAAGCTGAATCCCACTTCTGCAAACATCAACAACAATTCTTTGATCAAAACCCAAACACAAACACAAGCTGAATCCCCCTTTTTCTTGCAAAAAGATAAAAGAAACACAAACACAAAAAATCGAATACATTGATCAAAACCCACCTTTTGATTTTGATTTGACTTGAGAGACCGACGGAGCTTCGTTTTGAGCAAAATATTAATCCAAACCCACAAACCCTTGAGAACCCTTGAGAATCTTGGTTTGAAGAAAGAGTGATGGAGTGAAAAGTTAAATGGGTATCTAGTGTTGGATAAAATCTGGTTTTGTATCTCATACAAAACACATAGCGGAAGCAACAAACAAGGATCTATTTCATTCATGATTGACAACATGCACTCTGTAAATTTCAGAATTTAAGAACAAGATAGTGTACCTTGGTGTGGAGAAATTCAAAACAAGATTAGAAGCACTTGGGAAAACTTTTAATCTTCACTCCAATTCCACTTTACGCCCAAGATGTGTGGTCTCTCAATCAGTTTCCAAAGGGAGAATGAAAGTGTGTCTCACACTCTTTATTTTTCTTTTCGAAAAATCACGTTAAAAAATTCTGTATGTTTCTCCCTTTATAACTAACTGATTATCTAATTGGGCCTTTCCAATTGGGCTTTAGTGTGTGGCTTGGAATGGGACCAAAAGGGACTAATAAGACACTAGCTCCAATGGGCCTTGGGCTTTTCCGTCAACTCTTGACAAGTTCAAAGTTACCATTAATTATATTTAATACCACTATATAAATATAATTGCACTCTAGGCCTTATTAATAAATTATATCCCAAGACTTTATTTTACACGCAACCCCTTCATAAAATATTCGTAGTAATACAAAGTCATAAATATAGACTGCCACTTTGAAAATTACTACATCTTATCCTTGAGTACCTGGTTTAATCCTTTAAAGTTATTCATCATATATTTATGAAATCCAATTTCATAAATATATACTTTAGTAATTTCTTACCAAAGTGGTTAGGCCTAACTCTCTGAATAACCATACCCATTAAACTTATCTCAAGGGAATATTTTGTATCTCTATTAAGAGACTATGAATTCCATCTTGAGAATATATGTTCCATCAACACTAAATGTGGTTGCCCAACATACTGAGGTTTTGACCGTTACTTTAGATCTCACTCCTGATATATCAAAGCAACCTACACCTCATGATCAAGTCCATTATTCTCTCAGGATTAAGAGTTCATGCAAATAGAAGTCGTGAGATTTATTATTCATTTGACAGTCGTTAGGAGAATAATAAATCTCACAGCGATCCAGTTCAATATGTCTTAACTCTTAAAACATATCAACATATCAACTAGAAGTCACCACTTCCATGATCAAGACAAATCATCTTAATTGATACGTTATAGTCTTCGCAGATGAAATGCCCAATTTCATCACCGACTACGAACTATAAATTTTGAGTTTACAAAGAACTTGTGATTTATATCTTCTGTGACTAAATCACATAAATCACATACTATGCATCTCATGGACTATATGATAATGTCCAAATATTCATGTTTCCATTATTTTAGATAAAAATAAACAACTTTATTAAACACAACATTAAGTCATACATAATGTCATACATAGTATCATACAATAGGATTTAAGGGCATATATCCTAACATCTAGAGTGTTGGGTTTATGAGATGAGTAAATCGGTAAAGGGATTTGGGGATGGGTGAGGGTGAATCAGCAGAGGTAGAGACTTGGTGACAATGGTGAGAGAGAGAGAGAGGATGGAGAGAGCAAAAACCCAGAATTTAAGGATGGGTGAGGGTGAGGGTGAGGGTGAATCGGCAGAGGCAGAGGCAGAGGCAGAGGCTTGGTGAACAATGGCGACAGAGAGAAAGAGAGATGATGGAGAGAGCAAAAACCTAGATATATATATATATATATAGAGAGAGAGAGAGAGAGAGAGAGAGAGAGAGAGAGAGAGAGAGAGAGAGACGAGAGAGAGAGAGGCTTCAACAGATTAAAATATGGTATTGTGATTTGGCATAGCGCTACAGTACCATCTCACCTTTGAGATGGTACTGTAGCACTATGCCAAAAAAATTTAGCAATCTCGTGAGATGGTACTATAGCACTATGCCAAAAAAATTTAGCAATCTCAGTTTTTACACATCCAGGTGTTGGGTGTTTCTTGGGCTTGAATGCCAAATGCATTTGGCATTATTGTAGCATTGCACTGTTGGGGCGTGCATTTGGCATATTGCAAGCTCATTGTGGATGCCCTAAAGGTAGAATTGCACTGTAGCAGTATTGTAAAAAAAAAAAAAATTATTCACTTTCCCGGAAATTTCTCTCTCCTCTCTCTCATTATTTATGTTCTCTTCTCTCTCTTCCTTCTCTGGTTCTCCATCTGCTCTCTCCTCTCTTTAGACCCAAACACCATCCTCCTCCCAACATCAATATCAACATCACAGTGGTTTATTTTCTCTGGTGGGCTGCAATCCTGCGGGTTTTTTTTTTTTTTTTTGCTGTGACCGGTGCTTAAAGGAAGATGTGGGTATGGCTAAAGTGGGTTGTGGATCGTGGTTCTCTCAAGTCTGGTGTTGTTGGGTTTTGTTGGTCGTCAACAAGGTCATGACGAGGTGGAGATGGGGGTGGATTTTTTTGGGTTGCTCAGATTGGTGATGGGTTGGTGGAGATCGGCGTGGGTCACGGTGAGGTGGATTCCGATGGGTTTTGCTATGGATCTCACCACCGCAGCCTTACAAGTTACCGATCTCACCGCCGCAGACCTTACATGTTGCCAACTCGCCACTGGTCTCGCCCCTCACCGATCTGAGTTTCTGGGTTATGGGTTGATTTCGTGGGTTTATGGTGTGGGCCTTTGGTTGATTTTGGATTGTAGGTTGTGGATGGTGTTGTGATGGTGAGTTTTAGGTGGTGATGCTATTGTGTTTTTTCTGTGTACCTTCTTGGTGATGGGTTTGTGTAATTTTCATTGGTTTTTTAGATGATTTTTGTTGCAAATTTGGTTGGATTTGGATTGTGGTCATGGTGGCCGGTGATTATTAGTGGATTTGGGATATATTATTTGTGAGCTATTGTGCTGGTGTTGACGGTGGCTGGTGTAAATTTGTGGTTATTTTGAGATATATTATTTTATTGTATAAAAATATTATTTTAATGGGTAGAATATGAAAATAAAGGTTGAGATGTTAAGTGCAGTGAAAAATAGTATTGTATAATTGATAAAGTGGTTTTTTAGAATAGTAAAATAAGATAAAATTGAAATAAAGAATGTTGATGCTCTTAAAGGCCTCAGTTTTATACATAGCATTACTCTTACGGTGATGTGGGATTGATATGTTCATATAAAAAAAAAAAAAAATTATTAAAAAGAAAAAAAACTATGCGTAGTAAATTTGTATTGTTTCGTGTGTTCTACAACTAGTAAGACTGGCCTTTCCAAGACAGCCTAAGGTCCACAATAGGGCAGTAATAATTGATTTCATCGTGCCTATATCTAGTGATTTGCTATACCCAACTCAGCATAGGCATCTTCACAATTTGTAATCCAAGCCCATAAAATATATACCAGTCATGATTATCCCTAAACATTTAAAATACTGAGTTTGATTATGTTGTTAAAGGCAAAGCCATCAAAGAGGAATTTTTTTTACTCATTTTTATGCAGGGCTGTGAGCAATGCTAATATTACACGAACAGTCAACCATGTTAGAAAAGCAATACCATATCAGAGAACAATAAATCATATCAAAAGATACCGTTAGCAGATTAAAGAATATTAATGCCTTTTCTTTTTCTTCAGATTAATCTTTGTTTTGACATTCCAATGCACTACCAAAATTAAAAGTAATCAAGCCAAATTCCTTGCTATAAGAGAACTAAAGCCGTAAAACTAGCTGCAGTCATTTCAGTTGATATAAATCCTTAAAATCAAATTGAAAACTAAACTGAGCTTCACATAAATGGGATTAACTAACTCTAAAGAATTAAAGAGGACACCTCATATGCCTTACCAATAAAAAATAAGAAAAATACTGACGAATGTTCTTAGGGCATTGTTTAATAATCTATTTAAAGAAAATTTTTATGAGAAAAAAAAAAGTAATTAATATTTTGATAACTTTTTTTATTTCCTATAAAAATAATGTAAAAATTTTCTTAAAAATAGATTGTTAACAAATGTCTTAAGAGCATTCGTTAACGTGACTCATAAAATAACAGTCAAGATGATCCCTAAACATTAAAAAACTATGTTTGATTATGTTGCTAAAGGCAAGGCCGTCAAAGAGACAGTATTATTCAATGGTGTATCCCAATTACTTCGAACAGAGGAATTTATTATTACTCATTATCAGCATCATAACCCAGCATTTGTACCAACTAAATACTATTGGTTGTTCTCTCTCAATTATTGACCCTCCGATTATGAGCTTTCTCTGCATCAATTTATTGAAATCATCCCTCAATTCCTAGCCAAAAACGAAAAAGAAAATCGCAGTTTCTGAATATCCTTACTGCCCCATTTTCTCCCATCATGAACACAAAAGGCAAAACCAAGACCCACCTCCTAACAGCATAGACAGGCAATCTGATTGAACAAAAATCAAATTGGAGGCCAGTCATGAGTTGCCTATCCTTTTGGGGTCCAAGCATAACTGTTCATTGCATGGAAGAACATAAAAAGCTCGACCCTTTCTCTCCAACGACATGTTGAGAAGAAAATTTTGGATCAGGTTTCTGCATAACGCTTTCAGCCTAGTCACACTCTAATATAAATTGATCTAATACACACATTAATCAGATTAGTAACAAAACCAAACCACTCCACTTAATTGAGCACAACACAACTAAATGACTTGTTCCTAAGTTAAGTTTCAGCCCTATTGCCCACCATGTCACAGTAACCAAACAGCAAGTAATGTCATTTGTCTATCACTACAGAGAATAATCAATCCTTTAGCTTGGTCTAATTTGTACATCTATAGAAGAACTCTTAGTTATTTATTATACTGGTCAAACAAATTTAACAACATAAAATTCTCCACTTAGAAATGATGAAGCATAACATGGGTTCAACAATTACAGAGCCATATCATTAGAGAAATTGAAATAGAAAAAAAAATTCTTCATTTTGATTACCCCATTCTTTCATTACAAGTGAACTAGAACCTCGCAAACATTTTCCTACATTAACTTAATAATCTAGAAAAAAAAAATGTAAAAAGCTTCATCAACAGCTACCCATAGGATCAAAGTGTGGGATACACACGTGCGGCTGGAAATTTCACATAGAGGAAGTTTCATTCGATGAATGTCTTTTACACTATTGATGGAAATATGGAATGAACCAATAAATTTAGTTGATGATAATGTTTTTCTGTCTTTTATACATTTTCTTTCTTGCATTTATTTCATTTGTGAATGTGGTGGTGGCAAGTGTATTGTTACATTCTACAAATGGATTAATGTGAAGAATAATACGACTGATATAACATAGTCTCACATTTGTTATATTAGATTTTATAAAATGGTCCTTGGTCATTCTAAAATTGTAAATCAAAGAATTTTTTTTATTAAGCCTTTGTATTAGAGGGTTAACAATTTCATGATCACTACAACTATTTTCTTAATCACATGAAATATAATTTATCTTGTTGTTAACCTCATTCTTTGTATCAAATATATAGAGTAGAGCGAATATTGTATGTGGTGGAATTTTTTCCTTAAAATAAAAATTTTGTCTGTTTTGATATATTTTAGTTCACTTCAGTCCAATTTGATTACATTCTTAATAGCAATTTTTAATGATTTTTCGAGTTCTTACAGTAAAACTTGGAGTCTTTTGTCCAAATATTGGTAAAAATCAAGTTTTTTAGGATTATAGGTACTGTTGAAAGTTATTTAGGGAATTGAGGAGAGAGACTAAATTTCGGCAACGGTATTGCCGAAATTCTAAGAAAAAGTAAGAGAGAGAAAGAGGGAAAAGTGAGAGAGAGAAAAACTGGAATTTCGGTAACAGCGTTACTGAAATTCTGCTGCCCAACCTGCCCGTGCGCGAGTGTGCGCGAGTGACTGGAAGAAAATAAATTCTCAATTTCGGTACCGGTGTTGCCGAAAATGGTAGAAAAAAAATTGGGGAATTTCGGTAATGGTAATACCGAAATGATACCAGCACCGAAATTGGAAAAAAAAAAAAAAAAAAAAAAAAAAAGCATGTGGCAGCACCGAAATGAATTTTGCTGGTAGCACCGAAATTAAAAAAAAAAAAAAAAAAAAGACAATTTAGGTGTTGCCAGCACCTAAATTGAAAAAAATAAAAAATAAAAAAAGAAGAAGGATAATTTCGGTGCTGCCAGCACCGAAATTATCCCTTTATTTATTTATTTATTATTTTTATTTTTTTTCAATTTAGGTGCTGCCAGCACCTAAATTGTCTTTTTTTTTTTTTTTTTTTTTTAATTTCGGTGCTACCAGCACCGAAATTATTCTTTTTTTGTTTTTTTTTTTTTTTTCAATTTGGGTGCTGCCAGCACCGAAATTAGCTTTTTTTTTTTCTTCCAATTTCGGTGCTGGTAGCACCGAAATTATCCTGATTTTTTTTTTTTTTTTCCCAATTTCGGTATTACCATTACCGAAATTCCCCAATTTTTTTTCTACCAGCAACACCGGTACCGAAATTGAGCATTTCACTCGCGCACATTCACGGGCAGGTTGGGCAGCAGAATTTCGGTAAGCCGAAATCCAGGTTTTTCTCTTCTCACTTTCCCCTCTTTTTCTCTTACTTTTTCTTAGAATTTCGGCAATACCGTTGCCGAAATTCAGTCTCTCTCCTCAATCTCCTAAATAACTTTCAACAGTACCTATAATCCTAAAAAACTTGATTTTTACCAATATTTGGACAAAAGACTCGTAAAACTTGTATAGGCCAATTTCTAATAATTCTTGAAAATGGGCTCGATGATATAAAAAAGCATGTATGAATTTCTAATGATTCTAATGTTGTACAAGTACAATTAATAGACTAGCTCTGGCCCGAGCCTTTACAAGACAAGTTAAGGTCCATATTGGGGTAGCAATAGATGATTTCTATTATCTGAAACTTAAGCCACTACCCATCTCATTCAGTATGGGCTTCTTCACAATTTTGTTTGCATGGGCTTGGGTCTAAGCTTTCAAGAAAAGTTCTGAGCCTGGGTTAAGAATGTGTGATCACAAAATTCTTGGAAAAGAGGTCTTTCACTTCCAAATTCTCAAACAGATTTTTATTTTTCCTTTGTCAAATCCAATTCAAGTGAAATAATTCTCAGGCTTGCCGTGCCTGTGCACGTAAGATATCTTTCTTTTCTTTTTTGTCATATCCATGTTGGAAAGAGAAATAGGGAGGGACCAGAATACAAAATAATTTTGTCTCATGCGTATAATTACATGAATTTTACTAATTTTTTTTTTAGAATTTTAACTTATAGCGTCCGCTCCTAATAATAGTTCTTTATCATCAGACTAAAACACTAATTAGCTTTTTGTGTAAGCGAAGATTAAACCTCAAATCTCTTATACAACCATCAGAGACTTTACTAGTTGAGCTAACTAAAATCCACGAATTTTACTAATTTTAATGCTATAAGCAACCTTATTTGGTCCAATAGTGGACCAGTCTAGTTTGACAGATTTTTAATTGGATGTATCATCGTCGAAAGGCATCATATTCACATCTAATTATAGCCAATTTTTTCGTGCCACTTAACCTCTAACACAAAATTATCATTGCTTGACACTTAACAGTAAGATTTATTTACCTAATTAGCTACGCGGCTACTACACTAGCACGTAAAGAGACATTTAAGCAGCCAAAGACTTGTTATCTAGGACGTTACTAATATGGGCACAATACATTCACTTAATTTGCACTTTGGTATCCGAGTCTTTGTTTCTCTATTGACTTCTAGTTACAATTGTAAGTTGTAACAAATTAGTTAGTTTAGATTCAATGAGGGCACTTTTGTACCTTTCATTTTTGGTGGAGCAAGATTTTCAAATTGAGGGCTCGAGTTTGTGATAATTAGCTTAGCCTCCCCTCACTGGATAGTCTCCTCATTTTTTTTCCCTTATATTTTTGGTGAGTTAGGGAGGATATAGATATAGAAGCATAAAAAAGATATACAGCATCATGTATTTGTTTCCTTAATGTTTTTAGTGAGTTATGGAGGATAAAGAGGCACGTACTACACAATGAGGGGGATTATGCAGATCTTGTTAATTATGGCTTCAATAGGGTCAATTTCAACAACAGAAAAAAGAAAAAGAAGAAAGAAGGTTGACTCTTTTGGATTAATTAGCTTAAGTAACTAAAATGAAGCAGAAAAGTGAGGATATATTGCTCTCTCTTTTCATTTTTTTGGGGGAGATGGGGACTTCTTGTTGTATCAAACTCACTTTATTATATGTTGGTGTACTTGTATTTTTCTCAAATTCATGCCTCTCCTCACAATAATAAGTAAATTGGAATTATAATAGTCAATCTTTCCCTTTATAAAATGCAAGTTCCAATTAACTCAAAAAAAATTTTTTTTTGAGGAATTAATAAACTAAAATATTGGTTGTATTGAATAAAAAACTTGAGTTCAAAATATATTGGTATATTGGTCTAATAATAAAGAGAATCATCGTAGAATAGAGTATGGAAGTTATAAATTTTAAACATTGTCATATTTATTAAAAAAATAAAAAAGGAAAAAACTAAAAATAAGGCTTTCTCATACGATGAGAAAAGATCTACCACAAGATTTATACACCTACCTAATCACCATAACCAGTGGCAGAGATATTTAATTTTTTTTTCATTACTACTTATCATAACCATTACCAATTTACCATAGAGGTGTCGCTCTAGCTTGTAGATCTTGACAAGGATAATACTAAAATTATAATCAATTTTATTATTAAAGGCTTAAAATTTTTTTTAATAATTAATATGATCGGCACCACAACAATAATATATATAAATATTAATTTATGGTTTAATATTTATAAAACTAATAAATTAATTATAAATTTTATGTAGTATAATTGGTAACAATTACTAGGATTTCTCTCTCTCTTTTTTTTTTTACTAGAAATTTTAAGTGGGCTGCAAGTGCAACATGAGGACTTCCTAAGAGGTCCTAGCATTGGGATTTCTTATTTGATGATTATAAGCTCCAACTGTCTTCCAATTTCTCTACCGCTGAATAGAAGATATAAGAGTAATGTGACAACAATTTTCATAAAGTTGGAGTTGGTAAGTTTTTATTAATTCTCATTTAGGCATGTAGGGTCAATGGGCCCAAAAGTATGTGTTGGGTTAGAAGCCCAATCCGAGGACATTAAATGGTCTGAGGATGTGAGAACATCGGCCCAAGAGGTAGTTTTGATGGATAAAGAGGCAAATGCTAGTCAAGGTCATCCCGGAAGGTGATCCGAGGATGAGTTCGTCCGTGGGAAAGGGTTGCCCGACGTCTGAAAGCGATGTTCTAAGAGAACCTATAAGTAAAGATATGCATGGTGAGTTTATAGGATAGGAAGAAGAGCTACGAAATATCCAAGATAAAGCTACTACCACCGCATTAAATACTCTGTAACTAAACCTTTGGTTGCATTAATGGGGAAGTGATGCTTGAGTATCAGGGTTCAGTCTTATAGCTACCTCCAAAGATTTCAGGGATGAGTTGATGGGACAAGTATTCAAACCAGTAATCTGATCCATACGTGGAAAATGGAGAGAGGAAGAAAGGGGATATAAAAAGAGGAGAGAACATTCAGGAGGGGGTACGAAGAAGAAAGGAAAGAAAACACTGTAAATGTTAAGATCAAATCTGTAACCTATCTTTAATAAAAAGAAATATAGAATCCAGTCTCCTTGGCTTGAGTCTGAAGACAATTTTTGTTATATAAACTATCCCATTTGTATGATATTGCAATCTAGTCCATTATCTTCATTAGTTAAAATCACTAGAATCTAGATTTCAAGTTCACTTTCTACAAATTCATTGTATTGAGCTTTTTGGGCCTATCCCAATCTTATTTTTTGGGTTTGGGTGCAAATTATGTCCTTACAAGGCACATTACAGATATTATTTTATTATTTATCATTCATAAATCAAGATTCATAACTTACCATATTTGACAATTGTAAACTTACCATTCTGAGAGCATATCTAATGGCTTCTTTAAAGCCAATTTTAGAGAGAAAACACCCTAAAAACCTACTCCAACAGCTTCTCTATCTCCATTTTGTAGATTAGAATTGCTACATGCTTCTCTACAAGTAGAGAACACTGTAGCATTTACTGTTCATACTTCAAATATTTTTTTTTATTATAATAATCAGTTATTGAATAAAAAAAATATTGGAAGAAGTATAGTTGTTAAAAAAAGAATAAAGAATGAATGAAGAAATAATATTTAAATAAGATAGAGAAAATAATAAAGAATCTGTTAGAAAGTTTATTTGAAAAAGTAGGTAGGTAAAATCTAAATACACTGTTTACTGTCCAAATAATATAAAATTTTAAATAAGCTGGTGAGATGCTTTGACAATCGTAAACTATTTTGTAAAAATTGTTGTGGTCAACTGATTGAGTGATTATAGACTAAAACCAAAGGGGATTCAGATCAGATTGCACCTGATGCATAACATTGGAGGGTCAATCATTAATTAAATACAAAAATATTAAAAAGATGTAAAAAATTAAAATTAAAAGTTAAAAAAAAAAAAAAAATTATAAAAGAAATGGTGTAATTGCATCAAGGGCAAGGTATTGCACCTTATCTCAAGCCAACCAAAAGGGTGGGGAAGAAGAAGGTCAAATCACGTGGGTCGGCGCCTGCAACAACTTACACACCTAATTATTATTAGCAGTTTTTAGCATAACCCCAACTAAGTTTATGACCTCCCAAGAAAACATTTCCAACTCATTTTAATTTTTGCCATTCAAAAAGGCCCTTCTAGATTCTTTTCCCTTGTACTGTTAAATCCACTGCATCTTTTGAAAACAAACGGATGTTATAGAATCTTTGGGAGCTTGTCCCAGAAAGGGAGACACAGTAAAACCATGGAAGAATCCTTAGATGAGATTAGAACCCCTCTCAGTAAGTCTCTCTGGCTAGCTTTCTCATTACTTTTCTAGTACTACTAAATACTGTACTCTAATTCCTTTGTTATTGAAATTGAACTTTTTGTTTATTGGGCTCTAGTATCTAAGGATGAGAAAGATGACCCAGTTGCATCTTCATCACAAGCTATGGAACCCAATTCTATATCCGAGGTTAATGAAGAGCAAGAACCGGAGGAGAATTCACCAATCAAACAAGTTGCTCTAACAGTACCAATCACAGACGACCCATCACTTCCAGTTCTCACATTTCGAATGTGGGTCTTAGGAGCTCTCTCATGTATCCTCCTATCTTTTCTCAACCAGTTCTTTTGGTACCGCACTGAGCCATTAACAATCACAGCCATTTCAGCTCAGATAGCTGTGGTCCCTCTTGGCCAATTAATGGCTGCAAAAATCACTGACCGTGTGTTCTTCAAAGGAAAACGTTGGGAATTCACGTTGAATCCTGGTCCTTTCAATGTCAAAGAACATGTTCTTATTACAATCTTTGCTAACTCTGGAGCTGGGACTGTGTATGCCATTCATGTTGTTACTGTCGTCAAGGTTTTTTATAAAAAGCACATCACCTTCTTTGTGTCCCTGCTCGTTATTATTACAACTCAGGTTAGTTCATTTGTTTTGTTGCTTTGGTAGAGTTTGTTTAGGGATATTTTTCTTATGTTTTTTGATTAGGTTTGATGGACTTTGAATGGTAGGTGTTGGGGTTCGGATGGGCTGGGATATTCAGGAGGCACCTTGTTGAGCCAGCAGCTATGTGGTGGCCTGCGAATTTGGTTCAGGTTTCATTGTTCAGGTAATTTTGACAACTTAAATTGTGACAAAGGAAGAGTAATTAGCTATATCAAAACAACTAATCCAAGTTATAATTAATATTTTTCTTAATTATTTTTGGGAAATATTTAGTACATATTGCTTAATTCACACATAGTATACACTCTTCAAAAAAAAAAAAAAAAAGGAAAATTGTGACTTCAAGTCTGAGTTTCGAACTTCAAACTGTAACTTAATTTTCATTTTTTTTAGAGATTCTGCATTCTATGTGTGAAAGTGCGTGTAATAAACACTATCTATTATTTTCACAATCCAGCTCAATCCTTTAACAACACCAGGTAGCTAACACATATCTGTTTCTGTATAATTTAATTCACATAATCTGAGTATCAAAACATTTATGTGAATATTACTTAATTTTTGGTGTAAAAAAATTTGTGTCACTTTTCCGATGGTTATGCTTTCGGTGGGGTGGCCATGCTGGTTGGCCATTCTGGTGGCGAGCGATGATCATGACCGGTTGGTGTCTCAGATTTATTATAATAATAATTTTTTTTTTCACTTCCCCCAAGCTCACTATGTTGGTTATTCAGAGTCAAAAATTACAAACACTTCTTGCAGTAAGTCCAACAATTGTGGTGTCTTTTTCGATTGGACGAGTGGCAATAATATATATATATTCTGATGGGGGCTAAGAAAGTAAGAAGGCTGTTACAATAATTTTTGATGCATGTGCATGCACATCATGCGTTATTATGTATTTAATTATTATGTTTATTCTTCTCAAAAGAAAAAAAAATGATTATGTTTGTCAAATTTTTAATTCAAAATCAACAGTATAAATAAAAACGAGCTTATTAGATGATATTTTTCATAATTGACAATAAAATAAGGACAGCGTAGATGAAGGCCTTTATAGGCATGTGTTGCTATGAGATTTATTTGACAATTTGTGATTAGTTTGTTACTTACATTTTAGTACTGTTTATTTTATTTATTTTTTGAGATTGGTATATAGCAAAGAAGACAAGTTGAGATTTGAACCACCACACCCACCCCCACCCCCACCCCCCCACAAATACACCTAACTACCTGAAGGTCAAAGGTGCTCACACTCCCAGACCCCAGAGCCTTGCACTATTGGATTGAGCATCTTATGTGTTTGGAGCAAATGAATTTGGTCGAAGTTTTCGCTTTAATTCATATTAATGTTTTTTTTTTTTTTGGTGGACTTTAAATTCATTTTGGCCCAAGTTAGATGCTATTACTTTGTTTATATAAGCAAAGATTGTATAAATGAAACTTTGGAAAAAAGCCAAAATTTCCTCCTAAAAAAAGAGGAAAAAAAGAAAGAAATAATTTAGTGGAAAAGAATCATATCATAGCATTAATTAAACATGCTCTGTGTAAGATACAATGCGAACACTAATACAATTTTCATTGCAAATCTTGCCCAATCATATAGGAGCCCTTACAAAAGCAATTTGGGCTCTAAGTTAGCCCAGAATATAGATACATAAATCTCCCTATTTCTGGGCTTTGAAAGTAATTAAGCATATTATTTGTTGTTTCAGGGCTCTACACGAGAAAGAAAAAAGGCCCAAAGGTGGATTAACAAGAACCCAATTCTTTTTAATTGCCTTCATCTGCAGCTTTGCTTACTATGTATTCCCAGGCTACCTCTTTGAAATGTTAACTTCCCTCTCTTGGATTTGCTGGATATTCCCCACTTCTGTCCTAGCCCAACAGCTTGGTTCTGGTCTTTATGGGCTTGGAATTGCCGCTGTTGGGCTTGACTGGTCTACTATCTCTGCCTACCTTGGGAGCCCTCTTGCAAGTCCATGGTTTGCCACCGCCAATGTTGCTGCAGGATTTGTTTTTGTAATGTACATTTTGACTCCCATATGTTATTGGCTCAATCTCTACAAGGCCAAAACCTTCCCTATATTTTCTGATGATCTTTTCACCTCAACTGGCCAAGAGTACAATATTTCATCCATCATTGATTCTAGTTTCCACCTAGACCTCGCGGCATATGAACGTGAAGGGCCACTTTATCTCAGCACATTTTTTGCAATGACTTATGGTGTTGGTTTTGCTGCACTTACTGCTACAATTGTACATGTTGCACTATTCCATGGAAGGTACTTAATTCTTCTAAGAACATTATGACATTCAAATTTGACATATAATGTACAATATATTATAATGTGACAAGGAATTGGCTCAGGCAGCTAGTGTGTGTTATATAATGCTTTAATGCTCAGTTTTGTGTGGTGAAATGTAGAGAAATATGGGAGCAAAGCAAATCAAGTTTTCAAGAGAAAACAATTGATATACACACCAAACTAATGAGGAAGTACAAGCAAGTTCCTGAGTGGTGGTTTGTGATCATTCTTATTGGTAACATTGCCTTGACCATATTTGCCTGTGAATATTATATTGAACAGCTTCAACTGCCTTGGTGGGGTGTTTTACTTGCATGTGCAATTGCCATTTTATTCACTCTTCCAATTGGAATCATCACTGCTATTACAAACCAGGTAATTTTTTTCAAACTTGAAATAATCTTTTACTTCTTTTTTGAACCTATTTTACAAAGATATTGACGACTTTTTATGTTGTTGTATTGTCCACCAACAATTTATGATATCTCTAAGCAATTCAGCTTGTTATTTGTTCACTCATCTTAACAAATACAATTTGTTTATTACATGCAAGGTCAAATAGTCAATTTTAAATATATTTGCATCAATTAGTTTATGTTCCTAATCTTTTTCTAATGGCAGACACCAGGCTTGAACATCATCACTGAGTATATAATTGGGTATATCTACCCAGGATATCCAGTTGCTAACATGTGCTTCAAGGTTTATGGGTACATAAGTATGACACAAGCTGTAACCTTTCTACAAGACTTCAAGCTAGGTCACTACATGAAAATCCCTCCTAGAACAATGTTCATGGCACAGGTGATCTGTTATACTTAAATCCCTTAAACCTGTTTCCTATAAATCTATTTGGATGCATTGTCATTAATAATTTTTTTTACCTCTGCCTAATTAATTAGGTTGTTGGAACCCTTATAGCATGCTTCGTGTACTTGGGCACAGCATGGTGGCTAATGGAAACCATCCCTGACATATGTGAGGACACATCCTCTGTATGGACCTGCCCAAGTGATACTGTGTTTTATGATGCATCTGTTATATGGGGTTTGATTGGTCCTCGTAGAATTTTTGGAGACTTGGGAACATACGAGGCAATAAATTGGTTCTTCCTAGGCGGAGCAATTGCTCCTATTCTTGTGTGGTTGGCAGCTAAAGCCTTTCCTCAACAAGAGTGGATTAGACTCATTAACATGCCAGTCTTGATAGGTGCCACAGGATATATGCCACCAGCTACTGCAGTCAACTACACTACTTGGATTATTGCAGGTTTTCTCTCTGGCTTTGTTGCATATAGGTATATGCCCAATTGGTGGCAACGTAACAATTATGTTCTTTCTGGGGCACTTGATGCTGGCCTTGCCTTTATGGGGGTGCTTTTATATTTTTGCTTGGGTTTGGAGGATGTTAGCCTTAGTTGGTGGGGAAATGACCTTGATGGATGTCCCTTGGCTACTTGCCCAACTGCCGCAGGTGTTGTGGTTGATGGTTGTCCAGTTGTCTACTAAAAGAGATGAAAAAGAAACCAAATTGGTTTACATATGTAATCAAAGCTCCCTGTGGATCTCTTGGGGGCAAGAAACTCACTTTTCTTCAAATTCACTTTATATTTAACCCTTCTCCCTCTTGAAGAATTCTTATTAAACTGGGGGGAGTTGGTAATTGAATTTCAAATGTTATACAAAGGTTAAAGACATCAAGAAATCCTTAGATTCGGATGACTTTTTAGTATGTTGTGCATGTTGGGGTTTATCCGTGTCTTAACTCAGGAGAGACAAAAAGGAAAATTAATCTTGATTAGGATATCATCCTAAAAATTTATAAGTGACCTAAGAAGTTAGGATTCCGTGTACCTTCTTAATTGCAAATTCATGTACTACAAAAACTGTGTACCTTCTTACCAAGAAAAGAAAAGAAATGATTGGAAATTTAAAAAAGGGTTATGTTAATGGGTACTTTTAAAGTAACTGTTAATCAATTATATTAGAAAAGTTTTAACACTATTTTTGTAAGGAGTATAAAAAGCTGTTAATAAAACTAATTGCTTTATCTTTTTTCTATAAAATGTTTTATAAAAAAAAGTTCTTAAGCCTATTACTCTTAGGACATTTATTAACATTTTCCTACAAAAAATTTAATAAAGACGCTACCTATCTTGACACATTATTATTTGCGTAGTGTTATTATACAATAAAATCATATTTTAAACTCACAATTTTAGTTCAAAAAATGGATGTCTAATATAGCATGCATAACATATTTTTTATCCTTAATATTTATCGAAGTGGTATTGTGACATCTAATTGCCTATATAAAGAAAAGAAAAAAAAATAAAAAAAAATTCACAACAGTGGTGTAAATTTCATTGCATGTACTTCTGTTAAATTGAGGTTATTGCCATAAGAGAGAAAATGTCACCTTTAATTTTTTTTTTTTTTTTCTACGGGATTATATCGTTTTAAAGCCTTCTGAAAAGATCAGTCTAAAAATATTTTAATTTCTATTATTTTGACAATAACCGTAAGCATTTTGGCACCTATGCACGAAATTCATGCACTACTGGCACTTTCCTTTTTTCCTCTCTTTTTCATGGAAAATTATTAGGTACTTCTGGAGTACCATAAATGTGTACTCCTTCTTCTCACATAAATAGTATGTTCTACCACGAATTTAATTAATGAGACCCACCATTCATGTGAGAGAAGTGAGTACGCATTTATGATACTCCGAGAGTACACAATAATTTTCATTTTTTCATTAAATGAAGGTGTGTCAACCGCCAAAATTATTATTATTATTATTATTATTATTATTATTATTATTATTATTATTATTATTATTATTATTATTATTATTTTGGATAAATACAATTAAATTTCAATTAGTAATTTTTTTCTATGATAATTGTTCTTTTTCCTCAGACCCAAACACTAATTGATTTTTTGGCATAGGTGGAGTTTGAATCAGATCTCTTATTTAAAGATAAAAAACTTTATTAGTTGAGTTAATTTGAACTTACAATTTCTCTCTTTTTGTTTATACTTTTGGCATATTTAGTTATTTGTCTCATAATCCAACTAGCTGTGAATATAACAGAGCTAAGAAATCACTTTCAATAATATTTGCCATCCAGTAGAACTTGAAAGTCAAATGAAATTAAATAAATTATGGTATAACATAGAACCAAGTCAGCCAAGAACAATGTAGCTTGCTTCAATTGTTTTTTGTTTGATCATTTGATTTTTTGTCTACAAAACTGTTCAAAATAGAACAAAATAGATTCCCTTAAAAAACTAGTTTAACTATGATTCTTTCATAGATGTATCCCCTCCAAATTCTAGAATCAAGTTCCAAAATTTGTCCTATTTATTCCCGCAAGAGTTTAGATTTAATTTGAAATTTTCTACTGGTTGTAATTTGATTCTAGACAACTTTAGTATTAAAATAAAACGAATTCAATACAAGCCCAAGTAGATGTGGTAAATTCCAGCAGTTACATTTTAAGCCGACAAATACCTATAAAAATATAAAACCAACCCATCAAAACAAACAAAGTTAGGACCAAGAAAAGAGAGACATTGCCTCAATGTCTCTACAACACTACAGCACAAAAACAACTTGTGAGGACCAGTGGCAGCCCAATATAATTTGAGGCCTAAGCCGAAAAATTTATGCGGAACCTTTAATACGTAAATATTAATTAAACAAAATTATTTAATACTAATCAACTCAAAGTTAATTTGATACATTAAATACATAATTTGATGAGTAATACCAACTAAATTAATATGTTAATTTCATATAGAGAATTGAATATTATAGTTAAACTATAAATATTAGTAAAAAGAAATAAAAATATATTACGATTAAAAAATATACTTTATTTTGGATATATGACGATGCATAGTTAAATAAAGTTGTAATCTTATTTTTTTTTTATTTTTTTTTTAAGAGAGAGAGAGAGGGAGAGAGAGAGAGAGAGATTATTCGGTACATGGCTTTGTAGGATATCAATTTACAAAAATTAAAGTTTCAAACTATTAAGAGAGATTAATCTACAATTGATGATTTAACACATTTGCAACATCTTTTTGAAACATTTTTGCGTTTCAATTGAGTTAAAGTTATATTGGTCTCGTACTTTGAGAGTCTTAAAAGAAATGAAAAAGAAAAATACGCTAATTAAAAGCACTATAAAATGTTCAAAATATAAGTGGCATTGACTCTCATTGATTTACTCCATCAATTTAACTAATGAATGTTTTAAAAACTGGAATTAAAAGCCTAAGCCCACTTAGAATAGTAGTGCCTTGTACTTCAACCCAAGCCCAAACTATAAAGTTGTTTGTATGTAGAGATGGGAAGACAATCATAGTATAGTTGCTCGTTAAACTTTAGGCTAGTGAAGTGGTTCACAATTAAGGAAGAATGAGTCATGCAACTGTTAAAAAAAAAAAAAAAAAAAAACTCTCCTCGGTCCCTTTCGAGGAGGTGTTCTTATATAAGTCTTTCTCGGGTTTATATCAGTCAATACACTATTCTTTTTTCTGTTCTTTTCTTTTCTATCTCCCCAAAAAATTCTTTCATTGTAGAGCTTCTTTCTTCTTATATATCCTCTTTCTTGGCATCCTGGCCCTCCACTTATATTCCCCAAAACTCTTCCTTTAATAATTGTCCCATCAAGGCTCTGCTGAAGGTGGTAGAAGGGGTTGCTAGCTGTGAAGACAATGTTCAGGGGTCATTTCTTCATTAATGCAGCTGATAAGGTTGTTATAGAGTATTCAATGCGGGGGTGGTTGGTATACCCTTTCAAGGAGCTTCCTCCCACTACACTATTCCTCTCCTAGAATGCCATTTCTCCCACTTGAGCGCTCATAAGACATTATGCACATTCCCCATCCTCTTCTTGGGTAGACCAACTTCTCTAGTCAAATGCGCTTTACAAATGAGTTGGCAAAGGACATCCCTCTCCTTAATCTTCTCGGTCCTCCGACATCCCACAAATGTTTATATCACTTTTTTATGATTAATAATATGGCAATTTGTAAGTCAATAGTAAAATTTATAACATCCTTAATATCCCTAGTAAAAAAATGTATACTCTTTAAAACATATATTTAATTTTATAAAAATTTGGCACTTTAAACATGAAAAGTGAAGTCTTTTTTCCTAAGGAAAATTTTGTTTTTGGTGGGACCTTAGGCCTGGGCCTAAATTGCCTAAGCCTTGGGTCGACCCTGGTGAGTGGCGACAACTAGTATGTATAACTAATAAAATTCTTTTGCATTGAGCAGATTCATATGGCTCATATTGTTAAATTCTTTTGCATCCTTAATTATTAAGCAGCTGATTCCTTTTAGGGAATCTTGCTTTTGTCTATAATAAGTACACCCAATATGTGCACTCATTACCTTCTTTTTTTTTCTTTTTTTTTTTTGCTGTGAAGGGGGAGTAAGTATATTATTGTTGAAGTTCCTTGTTATCAACGTTGTTGTATATTTCCTTGTTATCAACGTCGTGTATTTTTTGGCCTTTTCTTTACTGGGTTCACCATGTAAGAAGGATGAGATGGCCCAGATATAGCACCAGTAACATCTTCATAACAAGCTAGCCATGGTAGCGGAACAAAACTCCAAAAACGGAAATTCATCACAAGCCATGGAAATAGAACCCAACAATTCCACATACATGGCTAATGGAGAACACGAACCAGAAGAGAACTCGCCTGTGAAACAAGTTGCTCTAACAGTATCTACCACAGACGACGAGTCACTCCCAGTTCTCAGTTTCCGAATGTGGGTCTTAGGATCCCTCTCATGTGTCCTCCTATCTTTTCTAAACCAGTTCTTTGGGCTCCGCAGAGAGCCTCTCACTGTCTCAGCCATTTCAGCTCAAATAGCCGTGGTCCCTCTTGGCAAACTAATGGCTGCAACAATCACAAACCGTGTGTTCTTCAAGCAGTGGCGACTCCAGAATTTTTTTCTTGGGGTTCAACAATGATAAAACAAGAAATGTGTGATCGGAGTAAATAAAAAATAAAATGATTTTTTTTTTTCTATACATATAACTTCCATATTATATACAATAATCTAAAATAGTATTTTAAGTACAATTCCGTATATAATACAACTATATTTTACAATAATATAAAAAAGTTATTAATAATTTAAAGATCAGGAAGACAACAAATATAATTAAATAATTAATCATACATTTTTGTCAAATTAATAATAACTTATTATATTTATATGTATTATCAATCAAATAAAAATATATGATAAAGAAGAATACTAACACACTTAAGAGTAAAACTAGGAGTAATGTGAAACAAAGAAAATAAATAGTAACTAATATAACTTTTTGCTCCCCCTCAAAAAAAAATATAACTTTTTGCTTTTGAAGTGTATGGTATTTTTTTTGGAACCACGTATGGCTTTTTAATCATACATGTGATCGCTCTGTTGGAATTTGAGCAAGCACTAAAAAACTTTTTGGACTTGAAAATCAATAGAGTATTTATCAAACAATTTGATCAAATAAAAAAAAAAAAAAAAAGATAAGAAGGAAAGAGAGATAAGAAGAATGAGAAAGAATCACAAATGTAGATAGAGATATATTGGTTGCAACAGTAGTGCAATTTTTTGCTTATAGATGAAAAAAGTGCATGAAAAAACAACTTCATTTTGTTGTTAACAGTAAAGTCAGCCAAAATCTTGCAGAGAATATACATATATATTTTTAATAAAGGAGCAAAAATGAAACTTTTTTTTAATAATATTCAATACACAATACTTTCACAAAAAATTTATAACAAAATCTAAGTGGTAAATTGTTAATGGTAAGTAAAATGTGATGTTAATTATGAGTCTAAATAAAAACTAGTTACAACTTGCCATGTAACAGTTATTGTGAAAATATTGTGAAAGTAGCATTAAAATGATCATATTCATATTTATTTTAGTTGGGTTTAAATACAATTTAGAGTCAGGGTGTTCAAATTTTTATTTTAGGGGGTCAAAACAAAAGTTAAAATTTTTTTTTATGCATATAAAAAAAAAAAAAAAATTGACAAGTCAGGGAGTTCATTTGAACCCCCTGGCTCTAACATAATGCCACCATAGCTTAAATCTGGTTGGGTGAACAAATTTTTTCAAAACATATGGCAGACTCCACCACCCTAGAAGTTGTTGTACTCTGCCTGTTAGCCAAACTATCCACACCTTCCCTACTGTCCCCATCAAACCTAGTAAGTTCAGTATCAATATCCGTTACTGAATAAATAAATAAATAAACTTGAGGAGTTAGGAGAGTGCACTATTCATTGAATCTGTGTTTTTTTCCTTGAGAGTGGGATTTTTCTTTTTCTTTTTTCGGGTTGAGATTAAGTGCAATATATTGCACCTAATGCAATTGCAATAAGTGGTTGAGATTGAGGCTCAACCATTAAATAAAAAAAATTAAAAAGAAGGAAAAAGATAAGAATGTAAAAAGAGTTTATGAAAGAAATGAGGTTAATTGCATAGTGCAATTGCATTGGAATCTCAATCCCTTTATTTATTTATTTTTTTTTTTTTGTGAAGGTTGAGATAGTAATCGATAAATACCCTAAGGTACTGTTCTTTCTTCTTATAGGTCTAGATTTACCATTGTAATAACGGTTTTTTAACTCTACCAATTGTGGTAGTACTATCACAATGAATTAATATAGGTGGAATCGGCTTTTCTCAAAGTGAAATTATAATAAATCTCTAAGTCCATTTGCCTCTTCACTAGCTAAAGCTAATGTTATTAATTCATCTTTCATTGTTGAATTAGCAGTTATTGTTTACTTTTTAGATTTTCAACAAATAGCATCACTACCTAAAATAAAAATATAACTAATGGTAGAGAGAGAGTCACCTTACAAAGTATTCCATTCGGCATCACTAAAAGCTTCAATCACAACAGAGTATTTTTTATAAAATAAGTCATAACTTTTGGTACCAATTAAATATCTCATGACTTGCTCAATAGCTAGCTAATGATCTTTACTAGGCTTGCTAGTAAATTTGTCAAGCACTCCTACTGCATATGCAATGTCAAGACTAGTACAATTAGTAGCATAACACAAACTACCAATGATTGCTAACATAATCCTTTTGATTAATAATCTCATTATCATTATTCACAGAAAATAAATGAACACTAGAATCAAAAGGAGTAGCTACACTTTTGTGATCCTGAAAATTATATTTTCTCAACACAATTTGATTGATCAAGAAATATTTCATCACATATTTTTGTAATTTTCATGCCCAAAATAAAATTAGCATCACCAAGATCTTTCATATTAAAATGGCTTTTAAGCATATTTTTTTCTCGTTTATAACATGCATATTTAAGCCAAAAATCAACATATCATCCACATAGAGGCTAATAATAACATGTAAATTATTTTGTGATTTACAATAAATACATTTATCACATTCATTTGATTTATAACTATTCTCAATCATGTAGGAATCAAACTTTTCATGCCACTGTATAGGTGCCTGTTTTAAGCCACAAATGGATTTGATTAGCTTACATACTTTGCTTTCTTGTCTAAGTCCTACAAAACTTTCAGGTTTATCCATATAAATCTCTTCCTCTTGGCCCCCATTTAGAAAAGCAATTCTTACATCCATTTGATGAATTCTCAAATCAAAAATTGCAACAATAGCAATTAACAATCTAATAGATATAATTCTTATTACTGGCAAAAATGTATCAAAGAAATTAATATCAGCTTTTTGTTTAAAGCCTTTTGCAACGAGTCTAGCTTTAAACCTATCTATTAATCCATTTGGTTTTAACTTTTTTCTAAGTGTAGACACCCCATTTTGTACCCGATTAATAAACTTTAGTCCCCAGTCACAATGATGATCTTGACATGTTTATAAAAGATAATTGAAGTTATTTTGATAGTTTCAAAGTAAACACAACTCAAAAGTGCTCAAATAGCTTTGAAAACGATACTGAAAAATGATATTTTCTCATTATTTTGACCGTAACTTTTGATCTACAAGTAATTTTTGAGTGAGATTTGTTTCATTAGAAATTAGACATCCTAGGCTTTAATTTGAACACACATTTTGCCTAATTTAAACTTATATTTGAGTTATGACCATTTGAAGTTAGCCCAACCTAGCAGTCAAAATTAGGGAGTATGCGTACGCATGAACAAGTGTGCATGTGCACCCTTGAAAGATGTGTATGCATACTATGTTCCAGAACCTCAAAACTTCTTTTTTTTATGGCCCAAAGCTTCCCTCTTTGATGGCCCTAACCCCTAGACCCTTAGGAACATCCAAAACTCTCTAAATGAGTCTGAAAACCCTTATTTAAACATATAAATATAATCTTATACCTCCAAACTCAAATCCTAGCTAGAGAGAGTGTATTTTTTTACCTAAACTCTTTCAAAACTCTTTCTTGCTCTGAACTTTCTACACATCATAACAGTAAGCACGTTTTTGGTTCTTCAAAATCTCTCTCTATTACTCATTAAGGCAAAAACTATCTATCTCATTCCAAGAAACGTTTTTCAAAAATTTTTTCAAAAGCTTTTCAAGAACATCTTCCTATTTTTGAGTTGTGATTACTAATGGATTACTGATACATTTGATTTCCTTGATTATCGTTCAATCTTGTTGTGCAAATATCAACCAAGTTGTGTTCCATAAGCAAGGTAAGTTTATCTCCATGACTCCTCCCTAATATGGATTCTTATAACTTGTATTCTTGTTATTCTTATTTGATTTATATGTTATACATGCTTACAAATATGATTTGATTTCTTTGGTTTTGCTTTTTTGTGTCTCGTTATGTTTTGAATGAAGAGTTGGATTAATATATTATAAGCATGCCAGGTTTTGTTAAATTGTTGTT
The DNA here is from genome assembly GCA_032878915.1 of Castanopsis chinensis. NCBI lineage: Eukaryota > Viridiplantae > Streptophyta > Magnoliopsida > Fagales > Fagaceae > Castanopsis > Castanopsis chinensis. The sequence goes on from JAVQMG010000129.1 coordinate 11,448,127, forward strand.
TTGTTGCTGCTTTAAAACTGTGTTTTTTGACCATGAATGCGTGCACATGCTTCAAGCATGCATATGCATACTTGAGACATGCGTATGTATACTTCATGTCTGCGAGCACATATTCATGCCTAGAAATGCAGATTTAAGGTTCTTACTATTTTCTTTGTTTGATTAGTTTTACTCACGTATTTAGGTCTTGTTGAGTCTAGTTTTCACATGTTTAGCAATAGGGTTAGTAGAATAACTTGTTTTACATGCATGGATTGATAGATTGATAATTAGGGTTTATGCTTTGTTGAACCACATAAACATTCATGAGAACTTGAACATGCATTGATGCATAAGTGCTGAGGTGTTATGGTGCAGCGAGATAAGTAAGGTAAGTCATGCATAATTACATGTACATGCATTTAATTTGGTTGATGAATATGGTGAACTTTCTTGATTGACGAACACGATTATTATCCTTGATTAATTTCCTTGATTAATGATACTGATTTGTGATGTGCTTACTACTCTTGGATTCGTATTGCTAAATGAATGGTAGAGTTTTATGTTATGGATGAGTGTGAAATTATGTCATGTTTAGATGTTAGATGCATGTTAGTGTGTGTGAGTATAGAATAACCTATGAGAAGACCCTTGATGGGATTAAGATTTGGAATACGATGAGTGGAGGCCGACCTACAGATCGGGTGGGGTTGGGTGCCTAACACATTCCCATCCTTATATCTAAACTCCATACCTAATCTAGGTGGCGACTCTATTTACACTCTCCACCATGATCCACCTTAGGCCAAGGCATACTTCCCACGGATTTGGAGAAACCCAAAACCCATCGCAGACACTTATGCCCACACTAAGGACCCATTTACAACCTATGGCCTTACAGCTTGTTGGAAGATCAATAATTTCCAAGTTCTATTAGAAATTAGAGATTCCATTTTATCATTTATAGCCTCTTTCCAAAAATATAACATCAAGTAATGTTAAAGCTTCTTTTAAATTTTGGAGATTTTTCCTCAATGTTAGAAACATAATAATCATGATCAAAATCCTTTTCAACTCTAGCTCTTTTACTTCCTAATAAGAAGTAGAAGAATTACGTTGTGACAAAATATTTTCTTCACCTCCACTATTTTTCAATTAAAAACGATTTTTTTTTTCATGAAAAATTGCATCACCAGATTCAAAAAAAAAATTGTTTTCAACATTAAAAAATCTATAAGCTATACTATTAATTGCATAACCAAGAAAATCATAGGTAGTAACTCTTATACCTAACTTAGGTATTTTAGGATCAATAAGCCTTACACAAGCAAGACAACTCCATATTCTCAAATGTCTCAAATTTGGCTTATATCCTTTTTACATCTCAAAAGATGAGGTATGTGATTTTTTATGTGGCACCCTATTCAAAACATGACATGCAATTAAAATAGCTTTACCCAAAAAATGTAAAAGTACATCAGATTCAATTAACATGGCATTTGTCAACTCAATTAAAGTTCTATTTTTTCTTTCAGCCACGCACCATTAAAAGCAAGTGAATATGGTACCAGGGACGGACCCACACTAGGGCAAGGGGGGGGGGGGGGGGGGGGGGGCCATTGCCCCCCCCCCCCCCCCACCCCCAAAAAAAAAAAAAAAAAAAAACCAACTAGTGTATACATATGCGATGAAATTTTAAATTTTGGTCCTAATACCCCCCAATTAAAAAAGAAAAAAGAAAAATTGGTATACATATGTAATTTGAAAAATTAAGATTTGCCCTTAAATATATATATAGATATATATATTTTTGGATCTCCTCTAAAATAACGTCGAGTTCCATTTTGATAAATGTGTTAAAATGTTTAAAAAACACTTATTTTATATGTTAGACTTTGTTGACATTTTTATAATATCAAATGTTTAAGAAACACTTCTTTTATATGTAGTATTTTGTTGAATATGAAATAGATGTTAGTTTTTATTTTCATTAAAAAAAAAAAAAATTTAAGCTTTGGCCCCCCTCAAGTTCGAATCCTGGTTCTATCCCTGTATGGTGCAGTAGTTTCTTGCATAATTCCCTAAGACTAGACAAATGGGTTGAATGCACTCGATTCATACTCACAGCCTCTATCACTTCTTATTACTCCCTCCATTCCATATTGTTTAGCCTAGTTTGAAAAACTCAATTATTTAGGGAATGTCATTAACTGCCTTATCTTTTTAAAAAAAGTTAGAAATTTTCTAAATTACCCTTAAACAAATTTATCAAAAATTTATTTAAGGAAAAAAAAATTTTTTTTTTTTGATACAAAAAAAAAAAAAAAACATATCTAGTTTATTGGCGCCAACTACCAAGCAATTTTTAAAGTTACTGTATATTTCAAATTCTATTAGTGTACAACTCTTACAATTTGCAAACCTATATTCAAATCCAAATTCTGTAGCCACAAGCCTAATCCAAATTCAATCTTTATCTTTAAATCAAATTTTAATATGGTAGATTAGAAACTCTACTGGTGGCAAAACAATAGCTTTAGTACTTCTACCATCTTGCTACTTTTGGGGTTTCTTTGCCAACATAAAATTCACTCCCTACCTTGCCTCATCTTCTTAGTTGTTATCCACTTATCCTCTCTTCAATTCTTATCTTTCCAATAAAAAATGAATGACCTGTTAGCAACTTCTATTTCACTCTATGTTGCCCAATTTCTTTTATGTATTTCTTGTATCATCTATAGATGGCTCTTTGTTGAAGGATTTTTTTTTTTTTTTTTTTTTTGAGGGGAAAAAAAATCTGAATAAGAATGGTGTGTATATGGACTAAGACGTTTATCTTTTGTTTTTCTTTGTTGAAGTTTTTTTTTTTTTTTTTAAATTTGAGTTAAGATGGCGCGTATAGTGGCTTTTAAAATTTAGGTTTATTTTTTTTAATTAAAAAAATGCTCCCACAAATAAATTAAGGGTATAAAGGGAATGTTAATAAATTAATGGTGTTTGATTTTTCAAATAAGACATTATTTTGGGACATCCCAAAATGGAATACAGACCAAAGAATTTGGGACAGAGGGAGTATTTTTATATTTGTACCGAATTGATTTTCAACTTCTTTTAAAAATCTTGAATTTTTTCAAAGGTATTACTTCTATTTCTCAACAATTATACAGTTGTATATTTTGAAAAATCATCAATAAAAGTGATAATATATCTATTTCCTCCACGAATTAAAATTCTCTTAAATTCACATAGCTTAAAGTGAATTAACTGAAGCAATTCAGTATCTCTAATAACACTTTTATGAGGTCTTTTTGTAATCTTAGCTTGACCTCAAGTTTCACATTTTTCAAGCTCTTTTGATAGCCCTGAAATTAAGGGTGTCCACGGATCGGTTAGACTCGGGTTGAGGGTCAACCTATGACTCAACCCAATCTCATCGAGTGTTGGTGTATGTCACCTGTCGTCGATAGACAATCATCGAGTCTCCGATTGCTGTTTGCCTTCGGGTTTACAAACATGTTCGGTCAGGCTAGTGGTTGGCTTTAAATCTACAACCACACACAAAAAAACCCCAAATCACAGTACAATGCACAACATCAAATTGCACCACAACCACCACCATAGCCACCTCACCATACTCATATTACCCATGGCCAACTACTGCACTCATAGTGCTAGAAAATTGCATAAGTGATGAGCAAGAATAAGTGATAGTAGAAAGGGATGAAGCTGATGAGTTGTGTTTTATTTCAAAGAGATTGATGATAAAGGAACTCACACTTGCAGATTAGAAGAATTACGTTTTTAGCTTTTGATTTCAAAGAGAAATCTCAAGAGTTAGAGCTTCAGATTAAAGGTAATGTTTGATAAGGATAAAATATAAGTTTAAGAAAGTAAGAGACAAGCTTGCATAGAAAAAGGGAATGGAAGATATAAGGCTTCATAATATGTCAACCATGCAAAGAGCTAGAATTTTAAAAGCCAATCAAGACAGACCTCGGTCGATTCAATAGGTTGCAAATATACAAATTCGACATCCAAGCCAAATTTCGTGGGATTTAAACGTTTATACCTGTATCTAACTAAAACTTATTCAGAGCTGGCCCATATTTGACCAAGTCGAGTCGGTTCGATCAGTTTTGGTCAAGTCTGGGATGGTTTGGACACCCCCACATGGAATTAATCCTAAACTACTCATAATTCCCACATATTTACTATTTATATGACACAAACGAGCATGCCAAAAATTAATAGAAGAAAGCATATAAACTAAACTGATAGATACTTTATTATTCTCAACATTTAATTTAAACATCCATAACAAGCATAACACTTGCCCACAAATAAACCCTTTTTAGTAATTACATAATTATCAGATTCCATAGACTGCTTGAAGTCAGCATTGTTTAGCAAAAAGTTTAGCATCAAATTCTTTCTCATGGACGGGGTGTAAAGCACATCTTTCAATGTTAGCACACGTCAAGAAGTGAATTTCAAATAGACCTCACAACCAATCTTTGTCATAGCAGACATGCCTATTAACACTAGATTTTGCCCACCATCCTTCAACATATTGCACCATATTGATGTCTGTAATCATAGCCACTAAAGCTCTTCGGTTACTTTAGCCTGTGGAACAGATTCACATTTCCGAAATTTGCAAAATCGACCAATATGCCCATTCTTGACACTAACAAAACAAGAACTATTAAATTGGTCTTGTGAAGGGGGTCATTGGTTCTTATTATTGGAATGAGTCTAAATAAGTCTATTTATAGGCTCAATGGGCCTCAAGAAATTATTACCTAAATTAACTTGATTGATTAGGTCCATAATTCTGATGTAGTGGGTATTACAAGATTAATTGACCTAAACATTTAGTCCATTAAGGAGTTTTTGGCACCTCCTCCCTTCATCTCCCCTTTGCGTATGTATTTAGCCCAATATCTGAATCAAATCAATCAATACATATTAACAGATTATTTACCACAATTAAAAAGAATAAAATAGTTTCTCTCCTTTTCAATGTAAGATTAAATATTTTCATTAACTTTTTATCTTCCCTATTAACTCCCACATTTTTACATATATATTGTCATATAAATTCATTTCAATTAGATAATATTAAAATGCTCCAATAAATACTTTTACATAACAATTTGAAGAATAGTTATATAATTTCATTGAACTTTGAAAAGAATTGTGTTAGAAAGCATCTAGTACCCAGTGTTTTGATGAACTCGAAATTTTGTAAATTGAACTGTCATTTTAATAAGTATACTATGGATTATAAGTACAAGTTATATAGTAAATTCTAAGAAAGCTTTTAATCTCAAGAATTTATTTGGAATTTCTACTTCTTGTAACCTTTGATTTGTGCCGGTTTTCCATGTGGGTTAACTCATATGAAATATGAAACCAAAACTTATAAGATTTAGCTTTGAAAAGTGTGAAAATATTAATTTTCATGAGCTAGTCGAAGCTAAGTCCTTGTTTTTAAGTTTTAAGTTTTAAGTATAACCCTAAATGACTATAAGATATCGAATTGTAACGACTGAGTTCTATGCTACCTTATGGCTGCCCAGCCCTAAAGTTACTTAAATAAGAATGACTTGTTAATACTATGTTATTTGGAGTGCATTTGTTTCAGTGTAAACTATTTTCTGGGTGTAAAATAATTTCAGTTGAAAATATTTTCAAGAAAGGAAAATATTTTCTTGTGTTTGGTTGCATTTTAAGAATTATATTAGAAAATAATTTCAAGTGTTTGGTAACATTTTGAAAATGCAAAATTTCTACTAATTTTTCACATTTTCTTAGCCATTTTCTCACCTTCCAAACAAATTTTATAATAGAAAATTGCAATCCATCAACTTTTAAACAAACAAAAATGAAAACAACATCATTCTGGGCAAGTAAATCATTCGGTCAAACTGAGAGAGGGAGGAGGAAGAGAGAGTGATTGGAATCGATGATCTCGCCAGCACGATCTCGTAGGCATGAGTTTTATGGCGCGATCTCACGCCTCGATCTCGCCGGTGTGAGCTCGATGGCGCGAGATAGCGCCTCGATCTCATCTGCACGAGCTCAACACTGCAATCTCGCGCCTCGATTTGTGACATTCCCTCTCTCTCTCTCTCTCTCTCTCTCTCTCTCTCTCTCTCTTTTGGTGTGAGACTCCAAAAAATGGGTTTTTAAGGTAAAATAAAACTGTAAATCGTTTTATGGGTGAAGGGGCTGTATTTTACGGTCAAAGGAAATCATTTTCAAGTTGACCATATTTTCCATGCCCATCCAAACACACGTGATGGTGTAAAATGATTTCTTGAAGTTGTTTACAGCCAAAACAAACGGAGCCTTGGTTATTTAGAAAATGTCATTTCTAAACAATTCATTTACCTTGCATTTGGTAGACAATCTGTAAAACCTAATGAATTCTTAAAACCTTGCATTTGAATTGAATGTGTTTCCTTCATTATACGATTGGAATATAACCACAAATATAATGGTTTTTCCTTGGTTATGCGAATCATGTTGTTTGATATATGTATCTTGTGTTCTGGAAGCCTATTGAGGTGAGATTAGGGTTTTCATGATTTTTGAGAGTTAGGTTTTAGGATGTATCTATAAGCCAATGCTTAAGTTAGAATTAATAGTAACAAGGTTTGATAATTAGTTTAGGTGTTACTAGCACTCAAGTCTAAGCTCCTTTGACTTTAGTCTCTCGGTTCCTCTACTTTTAGGTAAGGGATAAATGATATGGGAATGTGATAAGTCATGAGTTTATTTTAAAAAGATTAGTATGAATTAAAAGGTTTTAAATAGAGATATTACATACAGTCATTTTCTAGACACAGATATGTTCATGATGCTTACAAAATCTAAACTATATGATTAAAGCATATTGATGCTATTACTTATTTCACGAACATGACATTCAAAGAAAATAATGGAAATGCAATAATTATGAAATTTTATGTAAAATTATGAATTTCAATATGATGTATAAGTATGAAATGTTTCGGGTTATGTCCTATAGTATAATCTGAACTCAGCCAGTAGGAGTTAAATTACGGGATTTCTATGAAAAATGTTATGTGATTGGCCATTAAAAGTGGTGAGAACTTTATTGCACCCACCTTTATTGGGAACAACCAACTTGTGGAGGATGCCAACCGACCTCCATGGTTAATGATCTGTGTTATAATATGATCCCGGGAATCTTTGACATTGTGGAAAATGCTGGATGCCTAGCACAGCATGTTGGAAGCCTCCAAAATTTGTACAGACTTATCAGATATGGACTAACCAATATATATATATATATGTTATTTTATGATCATGAGAGAATGATTCTGTTGAAATGCATTATGAGCATAATGAAAAGTTAGAAGCTCTCATGAAAAGAAGTTGTTCCTAATGAAAAAAAAAAAAATTTTAAAGATAAAAGTTTTTAAAGTTCTGTTATGTTTTAAAGATAAAGTTTCTGATGAAAGGTTTTAGTGTTCTTTAAAGATAAAGCTTCTAATAAAATGCTTTGGTTTACATGCATTTTTATTAATTTCTCCTGTAACTTATCCTTATTAAGCTATGTAGCTTACTCCTTCCACTCTTTCAATTAACAGATTTTATTATGAAATAGAGTGAGCCTTAATTGAGTTTTGGAAGAAGCTGGTTTTAGTTTTAAAAGTATAGCTCTCTATTTTGGAAATTTGATGTTTAGCTTTGTAGTATTGTGTATTTTAGGATCTTCTTATAAGAGCTTTATATTTTAGTGTATTAGAGACGCATTATGTGAAAGTAAAGAATTTGAATAACTGATGGATTATGTTATCCCTTGAGTACAATGTAGATGCTCTAAATATCAAGTGAAATATTATATCAAGAAAGTAAAGAAATAAAAAGAAAATCAAAAGGAAATCTTTTGTTTTAAAGTTTAGTTGGTTTTTGTTAATATCAGGTTCAAGCTTGATATTAGCATGTCGGTCATGGTCACAAATCTAGTATCGAGTTTGGGTCGTGACAATGATTTCCAGCAAATAAAAGAAATATTCCATTTAATCATCCTAATTTAATGGTTTTAGGAATTTATTTTCAAATGAACATGTTAGAGGTACGTTGGTAGAAAAAGGAGTGTGTAAGGAAAGTGTCCAACTAGGCAACCATGGTTTCTATTTTTGGTATATGAGGGATTGTTTACCATAAACATGTTTTGGTTTTGACCATATCAGGGGTTATCCTATTACAATTTGGCTTCAACAATTGAATTTAGCATCTCAAACATTCAAACTCTTTCAGCTTTTCAAGTGAATTTTCAGCAAGTTTCTTATACTTTTCAACCAATTTATTTGATTTATTGAGCTTAGCAATCAAAGCATCCTTTTCACAAATGAACTTGCTGAAATTCTTTTGAAACTTTTTAGCATTTTTCTTCAAGAGTTTGATGTTAGGAATATCAACAACACCCAAAGATTCATGTAACATAGCATCAAAATCATGAGGATTATCACTTATAGAGGCATTTTCATAAACACGTGGAATGTTACATTCATCAACATCCAAAAAATTCATAGAGGCATACAAAAGCACTATCCATGGAAAATAATCACAAGGGGTCAAAGATCACACTTAGGTATTTAAACTACAACAAGTGTACCTGCTCTGATACCAATTGAAAGTTCAAAAAGTGTGTAAAACACTTATGAACGTTTAGACCCTCAAATACAAAAATACCAATACAAGCTTATAAACAAACGATATATGTGCGGAATATGAAATATAAGCTAAATTCAAATTGGTAAAACACTTCCAAACCGAAATTAATCATAATCACAGCAGTAATTAAAAGGTAAAGAGTAAGAGAAGAGAGACGCAAACACAAAGAAAACACGTTGGTGTGTTATTAAAGAGGAAACCGAAAAACTTAGCGAAAAACCTCTCCGCCGCCCTCCAAGTAGTCAATAATCCACTAGAGAATGAAGTTGGGATACATAAGTAGTAAAAGACCATCCAAGCCTAATCTACCCAGTGTATCTAGGCCCTCCAACCTTCTTGCTCTAATAGGATTACGTCGAACCTTGTCTTCTCTAACTTACCGGATCCCGCAATCACCCATTGCATCAACCAAAATGAATTGGTCCCTTCTGAACTGCTTCCCAAGCACCAAAATACCTTGTTTTTCTCTAGGGTTTCTCTTTCAATAAATTTTCTCTAGAAGCTCTCCACATTTCATGGGTATAAGGGTATTTATAGTAAGGTGTATGAGGAATGTGAAACGTCAGTTTTCATCCCAGCAAGGCATTCTAGCGACTCAACCTCGAGACTCGAACGAGTCGCGAGCTAACTGTCTAGCCAAACTGGAAGTTTTTTCCTATAGTGCTCCAGCTATCGCGACCCTTCAGCTCCCCTGCATGCTCCACACGTGTGTTACCTTTGTCGACTTGCCAGTTGTGAGATCCAGTCGCGAGGCTCTTCTTGAGTGTACACATTTGAGATTTCTTCACACTCTCTCATACACTACCCTGATATAATTCCCACCTAAATACAAGGTAACTGATTGCTAAATTACAAGAAAATTTGGCACGGAATAAAGCCAACAATTGATTAAATAAATTCAACCTTACAAAGTTATTAATTATGAATTGTAGGACAAACAAAACAAATTAATCTCATTTAAGATGTCTATTGTAAAATTCTATACTTGAAGATCAATATTACAAATGAACTATATCTATATTATTGTAAAGTATTTAAGTGATTGAACTTTTATTTTATTAAATACACCAAATGTAGTTCTATTTCAAAAGGATATTTAAAACTACTTCCAACTTGTTTGAAACTAATCCAAATTTCATTTTTGAATTTATTTTTAATCTAGTTATACAATTCGATGTATATTTATATCATATTCTAATAAAATTGGCTTGTTCTTTTGCATATATTTTCATAATGACTTGATTTCCAAAACTTATTTTTGAAAAAATTTATAAATATTAAAAAAATTCATTGCATCTCAATTATAAAAATCAAAATAAGAAACAATAACTAACTATATAGATAAGTCAATAAAATGTCTTATTCTTCTTTTTGTAAAATAGAATAATCAAGGATGAAGATTTTGCATACTCTAACAAATGTTATCCTTGCAATTTACAGACTTTTCCCCCATAATTAACAAAAAAATTCAAAAAGAAATATTGAAAATATTAAACTTAGGTATGAAGTATGAACATTTGATGACTTATTCTAGCTATGTTTATTCTTAAATGCACCTAAATGGATGCCATAGGGTCATCCTTACTTGCAAATATTATGATAAAAACTCTTATCCCATTTGGTTAAATTGTGTCGTAACAACAAGAGATTTGACATTAATAGACATTTTTTTTTAAACCAAATTTTTAAGACAACATTGGTGTTTTTCATTAGTGAGAGAAAGATGGATAATTATTTCTAGTTTAGTTTTTGATAAAATTATCCTCTTTATATTTCTAAAGGAGGAAATAAAACAATGAAATATAATGGTTGAATAAATCAATTTCTTTTTTGTGCGTATTCGTGTTAAATTTTTTTATTAAAATTTAATAGAGTGAGAGGGAGATTTTGATTATCAAAATACTCAAAGGGTAGGGCATATACTGATATAATATAAGATTTTTTTTTTTTTTTTTTTTTTTGAGATTAGGAGAGAAGTTTTAATTTTTCACAAATCCTTGGATTATACTAAAAAAAGAAAAAGAAAAAGGCCATTACAATCCTATAAGGCCTTAGTTTTAGGCCTACGCCTTTGGAACAACAAAGTCGTGGACCTTGTCACGAAACCCAAAACAAAAACTTAGAAACTGCTGTTTTCTCAAATTCTCTTCTCTTCCCCTGTTTCTTCTGATCTCTCTTTTGTTAAACCCTTCTTCTCTTCAGTCAAATTTTCTTTCTCTCTTTCTTGTTCCTTTGGTTTAGGCTTTAAAGTTAGGCATCTATGGAGACCCAATCAGAGGGTAACAACCAAGACAGCATAGGTCGAATGAAGAACCTCCAATCTCGAATGGAATCCCAACACAACACTCATCTCGACCTCCTCGCTTCTCTCCAAACCCAAGTCCCAAACATCGTTTCCTCCCTCGATCTCTCCCTCAAAGTCGTCTCGTTTTTCAACAACAGACCTTTCACTCCCACACCTTGTCTCCCAAACCCCAACCCCATAAAACCCACAAAGCCTACCAAATTGCCCACCAATGCTCAAAACGCAACGACTGCGTTAAACCCTGTTGGGAAATCTGAGAGCGAGAGGTTTAGTCCTGGTTTTGATGAGAGTGGGAGTCCATTAGCTTTAGTGAGGTCTATGGTGGCTGTTTGTTTGTTGGGGAGAGTACCCTTTACTCCTATAGACTCGTCCACGGTGTTGAGGAAGTTAGAGAATGACCAGAATGCGACTGCGGCTGAGAAAGCTGCGTTGAGAGAGTTGGGTGGTGATTCTGGGGCTATATGGGCTGTAGAGGTGGCTTTGAGATCAATGGCTGAGGATAATGGTGGGATTGAGTTAGAGGCTTTTGAAGTGAGTGGAAAATCTAGAGTCATGGTTTTGACAATTGATAGGACTAGGCTTATGAGAGAATTGCCTGAAAGTAAGCAGTTCCAGGAAAATATGAGTTTAAGTGATGGGAATGTGAATAATGGTGGAGGAGTGTTTGGAGGGCATGCGCAAAGGGGCGCAATGCAGGATATGTGGATGGGGCAGGGTGGGCCGTCGCATTTGGGTGGTATGCCACCAGGTGGGATAATGGGGCCGAGGGGTCCTAGAGGTATGGGGATGATGGGGATGAGTAGAGGGGTTGGTGTGCATCCAATGCATAGGCCGAGTGCACCATTGCCGATTGGTGGTGGTGGGGTGAATACTGCAATGCTGCAGAAGCCTAGGACTGAAGAGGATGACATGAAGGATCTTGAGGCTTTGTTGAAGAAGAAATCTTTTATGGAGTTGCAGAAATCAAAGACTGGTGAGGAGCTTCTGGACCTCATTCACCGCCCCACTGCTAGGGAAACTGCTGTGGCTGAAAAGGTGTTTGTGGAACTTTTAGAGTCTTCTGTTATGATTGTGTGTGTTTTGATATATGCTTCTGTTTAGAGGACTGTTGATGGAGATTAAAAATCCATGTTTCTGAAAGTTTGAATAGTCAAATATGTTATGGTCTCGTAAGTTAGACATTAGAAGTGCTTTAGCTGTAAACTTTCTTCTGTGCCAAACTTGTTAGGATTTTAATGATATTTGCATCTTAGGAATGCTTGAATTTTTTTTTTTTTTGGGGGTTAAAAATACTATTCCTTGCATTAATCATTTTGTGTTAATGTTCGTTTCAAAATTTTGTTTTCAGTTCAAAACCATAGGTGGTCCAAACCTGAAGGAGTACTGTACATCCCTAACAAAAGAGGATTGCCGGCGTCAAACTAATTCCTTTATGGCGTGTGAGAAGGTTAGTAAGTGGACTTTTAGTAGCATAGAACATGTTGGATATGATCCTGTATTTGTGTTTCCATAATTTTGTAATTATCATTTTACCTGTGCTTATTGCTTGACACACAAACACACATGCATATATAGGACAGGCATTTGGTCAAAGCTTCAGGTCATGCACAAGGGTCTTTGGAAAAACTAATACTGTGCTTTAAATATATCTGCATGCTAGCATGACTTAAAGCAAGATCATACTGGGTAAAATCTAAGAAAATACTTTAGTTGGATGGTTGATTCTTTGTGAGAGGAAAAGAAAATGTCTAGATCAGCATAATACTCAAATCAACACAAAAAACCTCAATCAACTTCTCTTTTAAAAATCTGGATCTCACCCTAAGTGTAGCACAAGTCAAAGTACAGTGTAGGTAATTGGATATAGGAATCAATTATGGTCAGGTGACAAATTGACGTTAGTTCATTCTTTTGACATTAGGATGTTAACCTAATGCTTTTAGTGGATGAACACTAACATTATCTTTCAATTGGTTGTTGCTGAAAAACATACTTATTAGAAGAGGATATATAGATAGAGCACGTAGACTGATGATATGAAAAATTAGAAAATAGGAGGGAGACATTGGGATTTGGCATTTCTTTGTTTTTTTAAACCCATGCTGGTATATATTATCCTGGTTAGTTGCTAAATGTTGTGCCAAACAAACATACAGTTTTGCTGCATGATTTACTCTCCCTTATGGCTGAAGGTCTCTTCAGCTATGAGCTGTGTGATTTAATAATACCAACAAGTTAATTAATTGTAGAAAATAAAGGTCATACCCAGTTCACAAAGCTCCCCCTTTTGCGGAGTTTGGGAGAGAGCATGGTAGGTAGCCTTACCTCCCATTTATTGGAGAGGTTGATTCCCGGACTCAAACCCATGACTTGTTGCTTTTGGTGGAAGGCACTTGCCATTGTACCAAGGCTTTACCTATTAATTAATTGCAGAAGCAGTTGTTAGTTCATTTGATGGTGCCAACACTGGTGATGGGCAATAGGCTTGCCTTTTTTTTCTTTTAAAAAAAACTAGCAGCTTTGCAGTTTGGTATACAATCTCACTAGATAAGGTTTCCATGTCTGAAAAAAGAGATTTCATTTGAAAATTTAGTTGTATACACTATTATTATTTGTCTGAAATCATTTGTCTTTGTTTTGAGCAATTTCATCTTCCAGATATTACCTTGATCTTAATATTGATATTTTCCTTCTTTTTATTGAAAAATTCTTCTCTTTCCAGGTTCATTTTCGGCGAATCATTGCCCCACATACTGATATCAATTTAGGGGACTGCTCTTTTCTAGATACTTGTCGTCACATGAAGGTAAAATTTTGTACTTTGAAACTACGTTATAATTGGGTTTCATTTTTTACTTTTTCTTTTACATTAAGTAGTGTACTTTTGACCACATGGACAGACATGCAAATATGTTCATTACGAGATAGACCAAATGCCAGATGTGCTTCCTCCTCCCAAACCACTAAAGCGTGCTGAATATTGTTCAGAAGTTGAACTTGGTGAACCACAATGGATTAATTGTGATATCCGTTCATTTAGAATGGACATTTTAGGGCAATTTGGAGTTATAATGGCAGATCCACCATGGGACATTCATATGGAATTGCCTTATGGTACAATGGCTGATGATGAAATGCGCACTCTGAATGTTCCTGCATTGCAGACTGATGGACTAATTTTTCTATGGGTCACTGGACGTGCAATGGAGCTTGGACGTGAATGGTTTGCACTTAATTTTTGTCTGTGTGCCAACTATAATATTTGTCTCTCTGATGGATGGTCACTGTTGTGTCTTAGAAGCAAGCATGCTACATGTGATTATTCCCTAGTCTGGGCTCTCAATCTTATTACCATCCTTTTTGCAGTTTAGAACTTTGGGGGTACAAGCGTGTCGAGGAGATCATTTGGGTGAAGACTAATCAACTTCAGCGAATAATTAGAACGGGAAGGACGGGCCACTGGCTAAATCACAGTAAGGAGCATTGCCTTGTTGGAATAAAGGGAAATCCAGAAGTAAATAGGAATATTGATACTGATGTCATTGTTGCTGAGGTTCGAGAGACAAGCCGTAAGCCAGATGAGGTTAGTGGAACTATATCTAATGATTTTTATACATTATCACACTCCCTGGTACTTTTGATGGTATGCCCTTATAAACGTTAGTGCTTCCTATAATTGGGTTACAACATGCTTATTGCTACAATTTTTCACCATGCTATATATGCTCTCTTTATTTAGGTTTTTTTTATTTTATTATTATATATTATATGTTTGGGTTTACAAGATACAAAGAGTTAATAAAAGTGCACTGGTGCAGATGTACCCCATGCTGGAGAGGATAAGTCCTAGGACAAGAAAGCTGGAATTGTTTGCTCGCATGCACAACACTCATGCAGGGTATGTTTTCTTGTCCCATATTTGTGCTTCCTATCATATTTTTAGTTGCTTCACAACATTCTTATCTATCACCAACTTAGTGGTTTTTATGATAAATTAATGAGATGGAGATGCTTGAAGATTTTCTATAGAGGCTTGATGACCACCTAGATCTATAATTCCCTTGCGGGTTCCTGAGGCTAAATTTATTTGAATAAATGGAAGTCTCGTGGCACTGGGATCCTGGGTTATTGGTATTTCTTAACCATAAAGGCCTCCTTTTATTTTGCTCTTAGTTGGCCATGGGACTTGGTGATTTTGAAATATAGCCTTTTGCAGTTTTGTGGTCATGTTGCTAACATCTTGCATCTGGGTATATTGGTTTTGTTGCTTCTGATCTTTCTTTTATCAGATGGATGTCACTTGGTAATCAATTGCGTGGAGTACGTTTAGTTGATGAAGGTCTGCGAGCAAGGTTCAAGGCTGCTTACCCTGAAGAGGAGGTGCAGCCCCTTTCCCCTCCCAGAGCTTCTGCCATGGAAGTAGACTCTGGTCCTGCTGCTCAAATGAGGAATTCCTTTGCAACAGCTGACTCGAAGTCCACATCCGCCCATTTCACAGAATCTGCAGTTCAATAAACACCTAGGCAGTACGGACACTTTATTTAGGATGTTGTACCCATGTTGTATCCATATCATACCTATATCATACAACACAGGTGTCGTACTGGCCATTCTATGTTATAATTTTTTAAAAATTGCTCATGTCATCATGTCGTACTCATGTCTATGTCCGTGCTTCTTAGATAAACACTCTATGCTACTTCAGAAGAGAAACTAACAGCGGAATGGCCATTGATGGTGGCATGGTGAACTGAGGAATCAACAGTTCCATTATAACTCAATCAAAGAGCATTTAATTGCCACATGCATGATTAGCTCTTAGGGATTTAGAGGATTTCACCTTGTAATGTTAAATGTTTCGTGCACGTTCCTTGCTTGTTTTGTAGAAAGCACAAGAAACTCTTCCTGATTTCCTGAGGTCTTTTTATATCGGGCTACATGTGTAAATTGTATTGATACGAGCATGTAAAATTAACATTTATTCTGGGTGTTGAGAAAGTATCCCATAGCTTTCAATTTCTTGTTGCATAAGTTTCTTCTCTTTCCTTAAAATGAAGGTGGGAAAGATAGGTAATGAAAATCTTATGCATGTTTCTGTTAATTAAGTGATTTTGCAATTAATGTAACAAGGAGCATAAATCCCCTTCAAGCTATTATGTGCATGCACTTGGCATGCAGGATATTGTCCCAGGAACTTGACCTTGGCCATGTAGAAAACAAGAGGAAAGAGCTACAACTCTTGCCAAAAAAAAATTAACAAAATTACATATTTTGAAAATTTAATTTCATGTTTCATTAAAAAATTGTTGGATTACATATTTTTTATTTTCTTAACTCGCATATCAAATTTCGTATCAGTATGATATTATTTGCTATTTAATTTATAAACTTATTTTTAAGTATAATTTTAGACTACAACAACTTGAAATTTAACATTTATTTTGGGATTTTGCAAGCATGGGAAATATAAGAATAAAATGTGATTTAAAAGTGAATATCTTAAATTTCACATCCAATTAAAAAATTATTGAATAGGGTTGTAGCTATTGGTTACAACTAAGTTTATAGCTAAACTATATCCAAAACCAAATAACCCACTTTACAAATGGAATCAAGAAGGGGAAAAGAAGTAAAAGAAATCACCACAAAAACACAATTAAGTGCAAAGTCGATGGTTTCAAAACTTAAACTTTCATATTCATTGAGAGAACTTTTGTAATGGCAGTGGGAAATTCATTACGAGTGCATTTGAAGAGCGCATTTGAAGATTTAAAATCAAGGTATTTGAAGAATGATTTGATATAGATTTAATAACGTATGATATGAGTTTTGGAGCTAAACAAAAATGAGTAATTCTTAAGTACTCTCAAAGCACGAAAAATTGTAGTCTCCCCTCTCATATTCATTGCAAGGTCCTGTCATTAAATTTATGGTGGAGTTCACTATAAATGTAAGAAAAATGAGCATCATTTTTCTGTACTTCGAAATTAATTATGAATTTTTCACCAAAAAAAAAAAAAAAAACACTTGTGATAATATGGGTTTGAAATTAAATATAGCACACCTAATTAATTCAATTCCATGTGCTGATAAAATTAACTCAATCCAAAATTTTATCAATGGGAAAAAAATGTCATTTTACACTTTGTTCACGTCAGTCAAACTTAAATTTAAAATCCAAATGATTGCTTTAAAATACTTCTGTTTGAAGAATACATAAATTTGTGTTACGATAAAAACCATGCCTCAATATTCCAAAGATGTCGGCTTTACAAATTAATTCTTAAAAAAAAAAAATTATTTATCTTTTTAACGCCTTATAAAATTTGTGTCCTAAAGTGATTTTGTTTTTTTTTTTACAATAATAAGATTGCCTATGCCAGTAACATAGTATTAAATTACAAAAAGAAAGAACTGATATATAAATTTATTTATTTACTAATGGGAACTGGTACATAAATTCATTTGAAAAATCAGTCCAATCTGAATAAAGTTTCATTAAGGAACATGGTTAATATTATTCTAGGTAATCGGATATACAGTAGCCAATGCATAACCCTTGATCATCTAGATTTTAAGGGTCCCCACACACACACACACACACACACACACACACACATATATATATATATATATATATATCTTCTTTTTTTCTTTTTTAGTCTTGCGTGTAAATTCTGGTTAATTTTAATTTTGGAGAGAGTCTTGAGCTCCCATTTTGGAGATAGTCAGGCCCAATTGTTTGTACTTTGTACCTTGGACCGCATGCTTCAAATTCAAGCTACTTTTGTAAATTGCTTTTCTATTTCTATTATTTTATACAATATATAATTTATTGTCAGTTTTTTATTGGCTCTAAATTGATGAACAGGCAGATAGTTAAAAAAAAACACAGGATCAAAGGTAGAAATCTTGGGGTCTGGTGCTCGATTAGAAAAAACACAGGTTGTTTTAATAATCAATATAATTCCTGAAGTTTATCTGCATTATGTTGACTAGTATGTAACCCGTGCGATAACACGGGGAATAGATATAATTTAATAAAATAATAAAAAAAATTACATTTTATTATTTAAGTGATACTATTAGTTTTGTTTTTTGTATTTTATTAATCATGAGTTTATTCATATTTAAAATGCTTAGCTAAGTCTAAATTCATGTTTAAATATTAAACGGGAATAAATATCATTTAATAAAATAATGAAAAAAAAATATATTACATTTTATTATTTAAGTGATACTATTAGTTTTGTTTTTTTATTTATTAATCATGAGTTTATTCATGTTTAAAAGGCTTAGTTAAGTCTAAATTCATATTATTAACCAGAAAATTTCATTAACAAAACTTAGCATTATGTAATTTTTTTACAATTGCTTGGATATACTTAAAAAAAAAACACATTAAGATGCATAGTATAATTCTATATATATATAATGTAAATACTATTGATAAATAATCATTCTTATATTTTGTTAAGTCTTTAAAAAATGTTGTAAGGATATTATTAGGTAGATTTATTAATGTTTAAAAAGCTTAGTAAAGTCTAAATTTATATTATTAACTAGAAAATTTTGATTAACAAAACTTTGCATTATGTAATTTTTTTACAATTGCATGGATATACTGAAAATACACATTAAGATGCATAGTATAATTCTTATATATATAAAATTTAAAAACTATTGAAAACTGCACGGGAATTGGTTAATTATAGTGATACTATTGGGCAATTTCTTTTTTGTCTTTTTGGGTTTATCACAAAGAGGATAGAATTAGATAAAGCATTAAATATATATATATATATATATATATTGCTTTTAACTACAAATTTTTGATAGTCACAAGGAAGGTTGATTACACTTTGAATTTTTCACAATCTATAATCATTGATTTTGGCAAACCATTAAGGAAATCATAATTGTACAACTTTTGTAAAGTTTAACAAACAATTAACAATGGAACATAATATTGCATCTTATTATTTAATTGATGTTATAATCAGAGTAAAAAAATACAATAAAAGAGACTTAAAGAAGCCTATGCACCAACTCAAACATTTCAAGGTCGATTGAGCATCTTTTGCACGTCACTACAAATTCTTCATAACTGTAAGAATAAGGTTCATCTCGGTTTGAACGTCCCATTCCAATTTTGTGGCATGCTTGAAAGTCTGGAATTTTATATATGTCGGTTCTGGTAGTAAGTAGTCGAAGCAATTTTCGGCATTTTACAATGCTTCCCATGTTCATCATTTAAAATTTCCAAAAGGTTATCAATGCCTTCATTATTTGACTCACAAAGTAGCATGATTCCATAAATATAAGGTGCAATAAAATTGCCACATGGAAGAGTTTTTCAATTTTTTTTTCCTACAACGACTTCTTCATTCAAAAAATATTGGTAGCTTCCTACTATCAGTAGCGCATAAAGATTTTTTGTTTCATAATATGAAAATATTAAGCTTTTTTCTTTGTCATGTAGTAAAGCTGGATGATTGAAATGAGGAGTCAGCTCAATTTGTTGGAGGACTAATTTCTTTTTTGTTAACTTCTTCAAGCGTGTTGAAGACCAAAATTTCACAAAGAGCCCAATCCATGAAAAGCAAGGAAAGACCATGGGTCTTAATAAAAGAAGTCCCAATTCATGAAGCTAAAAAGGACAATGAAGACCCAAAATTCCCAAAAGAAGAAAAAAGAAAAAAATAATAATAATAAAAAAGAAAAAAAGAAGAGGATCTTGGACAAGGATCTCGGCCAGACCAGAGGACATGCAGCAAAGATCTCAATCAGGCCAGAGGCACTACAAAAAACGCGAGTCTTAGGCCGCGTTTTTCCCAGCCGCGTTCACGAAAACACGGCCTAAGACCCTTGCTTAAGCCACGTTTCACTGAAACGCAGCTCCAGCACCTTCAGTAGAGCCGCGTGCCTCAAACGCAGCCCAAGCCCAACTATGTGGCCGCGTTTTGGTGTGCTCCAGCTGCGTTTTTTGGGTTTGGGCTGAAGCTGCATTTATGTAAACGGGCCTACAGCACTGAGTATAAATAACAAAAAACAAAACCCCCTAAGGCACCAAATATCTTTTATGACAAAATGCTCAAACTTTGTGTCTCTCCCGTCGAAGCCTAAGCGACTCCCACTAACACTCACCACCAATCCTACACACCGGCGCCGACGAAGCTCAGTCATCCATCGTTCCCACGCCTCCCACCTTCACCACCTCGTAAGTCTCCCTTCTCTCTCTCTCTAGATCTCGATTTTTTTTTCCTCGAGAAACATTCAGATTTCTACCTATTTGTTTTTTGGGTTTAGGGTTTCGATTTTGGGTTGTAGGGTTTCGATTTTGGGTTGTAGGGTTTCGATTTCGGGTTTAGGTTTTCGATTTTAGGTTTAGGGTTTCGATTTTGCTGTTTAGGGTTTCGATTTTGGGTTTTGGTTTTCGATTTTACGTTTATGGTTTCTCTTTTTGATTTTGAATTATTTTTTGGTGAGTTTTCTATGGGATTTATATATTTTCCAGATACATATCTTTGGTGTGATTTTGTGATTTTTTTTATAATTTATTTATTTATGGGAAGATGGATGGGTTCCAGAGGGTTAAGAAGCCAAAAGGATGAGCAACTATATCCTGTAAGTTGTAACCTATGAGCCTCCTTCACATTTCTCTCTCTCTCTCTCTCTCTCTCTCTCTCTCTCTCCCTTTGGTTCAATTTTTTGTTTTGCATGGTTTGATATTTTTTTTGTTGTTGTTAATTTTGGCGCTCGGTTTATGCTAAATAAGTTATGATGAATAGTTTGCTTCTTTTACTAGATTTTTTGATTTGGTACTTATTTGACTCTGGAATGCTGGAAAATGGTTTGGTTTGGGTTTGTGCTTTTGTTTTGTGGTAGGGAAATTTGAGAACGGGTATAACGGTCAAAACAATGTTCAGAGGCTTTGAAAAGTGTGCAAAATTGTGGTAACTCGTAGGGTCAAATCTTATATTTTGTAGGTTGAAGTGAGATTTTTAATTTAGAAAAAGAGAGAAAATCACATAGCTTATCCTGGGGGTGGGGGTTGAGAATATGTGTCCTTAAGATGGATTAATTTAAATCTATGTATGTGTTTATGTTCTATTTGGGTTTTATATCTTATTGTTCCGTATTTATTTTGGCAATCCGTCAGCCTTCAATTTATTAGCTTAGCTTTAATTTTTATTTTTTGTATACAGTTTTTTTTTTAAATTTTTTTTTCTTCTTCAAAATATAAGTATATTTTAGCACATCTCAGAAAAAAAAAAAAAAAAATCAAAACGTAAATAAGCTGATGTCAGAAATTGATTAGAACATAATTTTTAGCAATTAGTAATTTTACGTCCAACAATCATTTTGATGAATTTTTGTTTGCAGATGGGTATGCACCAAAAATACATACCAATCTGCCAAATACACACCCACATCGAAAAGAGGGGAGAGGGGCTTGGCTTAGAGAGAGAGTTTTCATTTTTCAGATAGAAAGGGAGAGATGTTTTAGAATAGGGTGGCTGCATGGCAGGGGCGGAGCCAGAGGGGGGCGAGGGGGGGCACCTGCCCCCCCTGACTCCTTAAACATCCTTGCATATGTAATCTTCTTTACCGCCTGACGTTGAGAAAAAAAGAAAAAGGAAAAAAGAACTCCCACTTGGAAGTGACCCAGGAAAAAGGAAGGAAGAAGAAGTCAATCTCAAAGACCAAACCGTGTGACTTTTCACTATTTCACAATTCTTATAAGCAGCTTTTGTCTATCCCAATGCACCTCTTTCACTATTTTTCTTTTTTATTTAATATCATTATTTTCACAATTTTTACTGTAATATCTTTCACAACGTTTTATTATTGAATGATGATAGAGATATTACAAATTTTACTACTTATATTTTACAAATTGGCATCTCACCAACCACAAAAAAAAAATTTCAAACATATATCCATTATATTGTTTAAGTAACACTAATAAAATTTTTTGTAAAATTTGTAGTAGTTATAACTATGAATTGGTTATTTTTGTTTATTTATTTTAACACTATGAAATATATTTATATTTTCTTGCAATTGTTTATTTATTTTGTTATTATTATTAATTAATATTTTTTATATTAATTTTACTTTTAATATTGTTTTTTAATTTTGCCCCCCCTAAACTAAAATCCTGGCTCCGCCACTGCTGCATGGGTGAGACTGGTTAGAGAAATAGGAGTATGGGTCAAGTTTGCTAGACCCAATGAGGAAACCCGATTCTTTAGACCTTGAGGTCCAACTCAAAATCTCTTACGCTTAAAATATTACACTAGCCCTCATTTAAATCCTAGTCCAAACTCAAAAGCCATTAGATTTTATAGCCAAAGCCCAATCTGAATCAAACCCTCAATCACATAACCTACACAAGTGAGGCCCAAAATAAAGAGGTTCATTTCAAATTAATGGGTTTAGTGCACCTTCTTTTCAATAGGCCAGAAATAAATCTCATTGTGTTGTTCTTGTGCTTCCCCAGTATATATTTAAAATCTTATATTTTTATTGGCTGCTACATTTGGACCACAGGACCTTGTTTCCAGTTTGATTGTGTCCTATATACCCGAGAATTTTGAGTTAAATAGAGATACTTGCTGTATTATATTTATGGCAGCAGGCTGGGTTGCTTCTTCAAGAACTTTGATTAAATCACAAATGAAGTAGGCATTGGCAATATCTTGTGTTGACCCAATTATAGCAGTAGAGGCAACAAAGTTAAATGCAAGATCCCAGGATCCCAACTATAGCTGTTGTCTCCAAAACAGATAGCAAAACAGCCCCTGTTTTTTTTAAGAAGAACACAGCTCCAAAAAAACCAAGTCATTGTTCAATGGCTCCACTCATTTAGCAGGTTTTAAAGCAAACACCACTTTAAAAGAGGAGGGTGACTAAAACGTAGGGGACAGATTACCATCAAGTCCAAAAGAGAAACTTCAAAACTCACACAGGCTTAAGTACTCAACCCACTTGAAACCTCTTGGTTACCATACATGCACCCTAGAACACTTGGTTAGATTCAGCATGTGTTTAGGATGCTCATATGAGTTCTAAAATACCAAAATAGGATTTAGCCTTTTCAGTTTTCTCCTTCAATTCATTCCTTATTATTTCCCTTGTTTTCTTGAAGTTGTGGTAGATATTTTTGCAAGCTTTTATAGTTGCTGTCCTTTCACACTTGCTGCTGGATACAAGTTGCTTGCAACCAAGATAAGTTTCTATATATCTTACTCTATATATTGCTTCACATCTTATACAATTATTGCTTAATACATTTATTGACGTACGTTAACTTTGAATATAGAAACTTGGGCATTGACGAATATATATATATATATATATATATTTTGAAAAGGACGAAATTTATTAAATCTCACTAAATATATTTGTTTAGCCTTACTAAATGTATTTAATTACCTCAAATATTTTTTTTGCATCATTTAATTACCTCAATTTCAAATGCCTCATAACCTAATATATTTCCTATCATGTATTTCCTATCATGTATTTATGCTTCATATCTTAAATTAATTACTCATACTTTAGAAAACTTTGATCCACACCAATTCATTATTTTGATCACTCATTATATTATCCTTTTGTCAAGGAGGAATTGTCATAGTAGAAGCCAACGTACAATCCATTGGCATGAGTACTGGACTCAACTATCTCAAACAACCTAGGTCTAGCCTTTAACCTATTGAACTACGACGAATGCCATGGCCACAAAAAAAACCCCAAACACTGCCAAAATTATCTAATTCATACAATATGGGACTTTATTTTTATATAGCAGTCTAAAAGTTTCTTGCTCTTTTGCAGTAATGTCTACCTTTGTTAGAATTTGTATAGAAAAGTTTCTTGCTCTTTTGCAGTAATGTCTACCTTTGTTAGAATTTGTATTGAGGAGAAGTGGTAAAATTATGGTTTAGTGATTAAACTTTTAATTTCTTAATAATTTAAGTTTTTGGGACAATTGGTAATTTAACAATCTTAATGTTCTCATCTTTCTTTTTGGGAGTGAAGTGGGGTGATATATATACAGAGTGTGAGAAGGCCCTTATTTACTCTATAGAAATTTGCAATTCTTCAAAATTTAGACTGTTTACCATCTTGTTAAAAAGTAGCACCTACTTAATCTTAGGCATCGCCCTGTGCTTAATTCTTTAAGTGGAAGTGCAACAAACATCGTGCTGCCCTTACATCTTTTTGGCATTGTTTCAACCTTTCTACATTTTTTTTCCTTTCCCTTTTTTTTTTCCTCCCAAGTAGTGTTGTTAAAAGCACACTTAGCTGTGCTGAAAGCTCAAGGCTCGAAGCCCTAAGGTCTTAAAAACTTTGCTTAGCCAAAGCAAAGCTCATTTAATGCGTGCACCTTAGGCATGATTTTTTGGCACTTTTTTGAAGCAGCACAAAGCATGCCTAGACACACATTTTTATTTTATTTTATTTTTTGATAACATAGGGAGCATTTCTAAAGCAGAGCCCTTTGGACTCGCCTCTAGCTAGTAAAACCTACGGCCAACTGACCCTATCTAGTAGAACCAAGGCACGCTTGTTTATTTTTATATCTAAAAATACAATAAATCATTAAAATAGTTGCTTAATCCTGGGGTTATGACATGGACCATAGATTTATTATAGAAATACTATTCTGAAGGTGTTGTATTACAAAGCAATATTTTTCTTCTCAAGGCTAATTACCATTATTGTATTTTTTTGGTCTTTGCCTTTTAAATATATGTCAATAGAACCATATACCTCATTGGATCATAACTTTTTTTATTTTGCATCACTAACCTTTGTTATGGTTTACTGTATATTTGATGACCTATAACACTTGTGATTTCTTTATGAGCTATTCTCACTAACTTTTAATGGATTTCATTATGTAATATGCGTGATGGAAATTTTGTGGATTGTAGGTTGGGGAAGACCTTTTTCCTTTGAGTTAGACGAGAACAACCCCAGTGGTATGAACTACTTTCCTTTTCAAAACCCGCCAACTTTATTTACGCATTGTTGATGGATTACGTTCATATAGGTCATTTTGAAGCACATGTTTGGTATGAAACCAACATCACAGTCTTGCATCCACACTACTTACCCGGCATAGATTCAAACAACATCATTACAATCTTGCTTTTTAGAGCGTCTTTAGCTGCTGTATGTATATATATATATATATATATATATAGAGAGAGAGAGAGAGAGAGAGAGAGAGAGAGAGAGAGAGAGAGAGTATATCATAGCATTCAAATTTGGAGAAGTACTAAAATTAATCTCATGAATATCCTTAGAGCACACCTTAACAAAATGTACAAAACACTAAATAAATTTTGTTTGGGTTATAAGTTTTGGCAATATCATGAAGTCATATGGATTTGAGTTGGCATAGGCAAAAATGAAAAAAATTTCCCACACAAACAAGTCAAAAATTTCGACCAACCAGTTTTTTCTCCTTATTTCTGGTAAGAAATTAAATTTGGACCACACAGGCTCATGCCACCCAACTACACTATTCATTTGCACAACCATGAGTGATTTTTAAGGTTTTTGCCACCCAATAAGACTGAAAACGAAAATAGTAGCTAAGTTAAGTACTATCTCTTTCATAATTCAATGATTTGTCTTCTAATAACCGTATGCTCAAAGTACATAATGATTAAGAGAACGATAATCACGTCTTAAAGCAGTAATTTATGTCTTAATGTCAACAAGGTTAAAAACACAAACACTTGTTGCTATATATGCCATGTATATAAGCTAGCCACACATATATGTAATTGCCATTACATAGAAGTAATTTATGTTCTTCTTAGATCAATGATTGGTTTGAAATAGCTAACTACAGCCATTATATTTTGCTAGTGCCATTATGGACAAGAGCTTGGAGATGGGAAGACGCCCTTTTGTGCATGTGTGTAATGTTTGCAGTTGAGGTTCGACAAAATCATATGTTCATGCTTGTTGCAAATTTTTCTATGTCAAATGGACTCTAAACTTTCCTGCAATGAATTGTTGTTGTTTTGAATTGCGTATTCGTTGAAGGTTGATAATTTGTCGTAGTCCTTAAAGCGTGATTTAAATTGTGACAGGTTTGAGAAAATTCTAGCTTTATATTCCTTTGAAATTCCAACTTGTTATTTTGTTGCATGCAACAAATTGGAATTCCATAGGAATAACAAGCTGGAATTCTGTGTGTGACAGGTTTTTTAAAGCAGCGATTGTAAATACATTTATTATTTGGCCTGAAAAATTTAAAAAAAAAAAAGTCTGTAGCCGCGTTTAAAACGTGGCTATAGGTCAAATGTTCATGGCCTAGAAGATGGAATTGGCCGCGTTCATGTCCTATAGCCACAGTTTAAAAAAACGTGGCCATTGGTCCTGGCCTATGGCCACGGCTATAGAAACGTGGCCATTGGACTTGGCCTATAGCCGCGTTTGAAAAAACGTGGCCGTAGACCCCTCAGGCCTATAGTTACGTATTTTAGGTCATGGGTAAAAATGTGGCCTAAAAAAACGTGGCTATAGACCAAATCGTCCTATAGCCACGTTTTTTTGACCTATAGCCACGTTTTTAAAACGCGACTATAGAACCTTTTTTTTTGTAGTGAGGATATACAACAAAAAGAATCAACGTTAAGGCCCTATGTATGTTTAAATTTCCAGCAAAAAAACCATTAAAAATCCAGCAAAAGAAAACAAGTATTATCTTTGTAACCCATGGTTCAAGCCTGTGGGATCTCCAACAGATAGTAAGGGAGGAATGGTTTGGTCGATAGGGGAGTGATTTCTGGTGAAAAAAGGATCCCAAAACTTTCCCTTAATTCATATATTTGCTTGGAATGCATGAACCAATGGAAAGCTCATTTCCCCCATGTGCATGACACCTCCCCACATTTTCCTCTTAACTGTCACTTTCAACCAAAGCTGTCATCCATTGTATTGAGCAACCCACCCCTCTTTTGACTTTCCAAGAAAGAATCTTCTATTTGTAACTAAAGTCAAATGACCCTTTTAAGTTATAATTGCCCAAATAAGCTAAACCTCTGTCCAATGCAACTTTTTAGGTCACAGAAGACAGAGTTTTACCCAGCAGACCTAGGGCATCCTCGCTCGGGATACCGGACTAGGTCTGCTCTAAAAAGAACATAAGGCATAATAGAAAAGAGGGGATTTGGATGGGAGAAAAATGGGTATTCAATGGAAAATTTTAGAGGTTTAAAACAAATATTCTTAGAGCTTTAAAAGCCCAGCAAGGAAGATAAAGAAAGAAACAAAATAAGAGAGCCAAGGTGGAGGAATTTGTCCCATATCCTTAAGATCATTCAAAATATCATTTAGCCTCCAAAAAAATATATGCCAAAACATGCACACATCAAATATCACTCTCTCCCACAAAAATCCTCCTCACCTAACTATCTTGGAAGGCAATACCCAAGCAAAGCCACTTGGACTTGAGTTCCAAATCCCACAAGTCTTGTGCAAAAGCACTAAATCTGTGAGAATTGGGGCCATGATCATCATGGCTGAATCATTCTTATGAAATTCATTTATATATATGTTTATACATTAAAATGTATATCCTAACCTAAGAAACTAACAATTATTTGAAGATATGTGTATTGTGTAGTGTATTTTTATGCAAGACTTATAGAAGTAAAGGGAAACGACAAAAGTCCATTGTATAATAAGCATGGAGAAAGATTGTATAAATCAGAGAATTAGCGTTCTGAGATTACAGGCTTTGTACGTCAGGGATACCGCGACCAATATGTCCAGGGTACCATGACAGTACGCCCGGGGTACCAAGTGAAGGAAGTCTTTTAAATGTTCACACAGTAAAAGATGAGCCTCAAATACTCTATTTCAATCTCCTTCTCATTGTAAATATTATGAATACTTATTTTATTTATTTCGTAAAAGTAAATGGTCATTTTATGTCACTAAAAAAAATTTATAATGTTATTTTATTGCTTAGGAGGAATCACATTTTTCCTTGAGGAGATTTATGTGACTTGCATACAACATGGTTCGTAATCAGCCCCCATTTAGCTGCGATGAACTAAGCCCAGTCCACCAAACAACAAGTAAAGCGCCTGGGATCCTTGTTTTTACATGGGCCTAGGTACCGTCCAAAAAAGGACCCTCACAAAACGTATGCAATTAATTAAGACAAAGGAAAAAATTAAATTAATAGACTGAATTATTTATATAGAGGGAAATGAATAAGTAGATACAAATTAAAAAAAATATATATATTTTTTACCTTAACTTAATATTTCTAAGAGTGTTGCCGAATCTTTGCCCACTTTCGAAAAGATTTCAACCCATATGTCATTAGGAAGGTTTTTTAAAGTTTTCATATTGTTGTTTTATTTGAAATAGTATTATGACATTTCATCTACTATTTATAATAAAATTATTTTTTAAGGTTCATAGTATGATATTAAATAACAATACATAATATTCACGTGTTTAAGAATTTTGAAATGACTATACATGAATTTGATGGTGAAATGGTTCAATTCGTATAGAATTTTGTATTATAATTGGTTCTTAATGAATTTTATTGTTTCTATCCATTAATATTAATACTTTATAGTTAATGTTAGTGGTTAATTAGGTTCATTGAATTGCTGTTTTAGTCCCCTAACAATTCACAGTATTAGAAAGTGGGCAATGATTCGGATTTCAGAAATAGAACACAAACCAGTTCAATGAATCAACAAAAAAGAAAATCAATGTAAAACATAAAGGAATTGAATTTGCTTAGAAGGAAGGGAAAAATGTCATAACATAGAGAAGAAAATTGATCAAACTTATTAATTATTACTTGTTGAACCGTACAATGAGAAGAATCCAAAAACAACTATAAAGATAGATTCAAAATTAGGTCACTACTTTCTTCAAATTTATATTCAAATATTGGTAAATTATTAAAGAGTGACAAGAAATGTGATTCATTTAAATCACTCAACATATTATGTATTTAATTTTAACTAGTATATATGTAGTCATTATGAGTTTAGTCATGGATGTTTATGTGTGATCTTAGTATTATATGTTTAAAGTGACAAAAAAATAGAAAAAGAAAATAAATACGAGTTATTATCATGTGATATGGTGAAACCTCCCATCGAATTTGACTCTTGTCATAGTTTATAGTTTGAAAAAAAATTTATCAAAGACTTGTGGGGTTACTGTTCAATGTGACATGAATTATTAATTGATATGATATAATTTTTGTCATGTATAAGTCAGTATAACCTTGTTTGTTTTTGTTCAAAGTGACAAAAATGAAATGAAAGAAAATAAGAAATCTAGCTTTTTACACTGCAACGTGGCAAACCTAATTAACTACTATGTAACCATGTCATGGTCTAACTTAAAATATAACTACGAAAAAAATGGTAAAGTTATTACTTGATTTGTAATGTTATAGTCCAACATGAAATAGAAAGTAAAAATAAATAAATTGGAAAAAGTTGTTTAGTTACCAACTTGATTTAAGGTTATCAGCAAATATAACAAATTAAGTTACTGTTACCTTTATATTAATTAACTACTTAAATACAATATGATTGAAATATATAATATTTACTTTATAATGATTATTTTTTATCATTAGACCAAGATATTAATGAATTAAAATAATTTATTTATTTAATCAGGGATTTCATGCACTAAGAAAATAATCTTCTGAACATAGATCTTTTCTACAATTTTTTAAAAAAATAATTGAATGGTTACAAAAATTATGAGAGATTTGATCTATGATTCAACTGTCAAGAAAGGATGCTATCCATTAAGTTACAAAATACTCCTAGTTTATCTTAAACTTATAAATTATGTTCTGTCTAATGACTATGCTTTTGAATTTCATATTTGATTTGTCTTCTTTTCAATATTTACAAAATACTCCTGACTTATCTTAAAATTAAAAATTATGTTTCGTCTAATGACTATGCATTTGATAAGGAAATCAGTAGTTCTAAAGACTTAGTTCGTTGGCAACAAAATTTCCAACATTATGACAATCTCATGTGGGGGAAAAAAGCACAGCAAATAAGGATATAAACTGTGAAAACATAAACAACTTTTGTCAAGACAATAAGCTGTTTACATTATATACTATTACGCAATCAGAAGAAATCTGATTAACATAGGCAAACAAATTTATGAAACATGAAATAGGAAATAAACATGTAACATCAATCATAGGAAAACAAATAAACTTTTATAATTAAAGAATAAAAATTGTTCACAAAAAGGACGGAAACAATAGGCAGACGAAAGAAATGAGTAATCAAACCTTATGAATAGTTGGAATTCGTTTTGCAGACCATAAACTAAGATCATTAAAATTTTGAGTTTCCTTGCAACTTATTATGAAACAAAAAATAAACATGCAACATCAATGATAGGAAAATAAAAAATTTTTATAATTAAACAATAACAATTATTTACAAAAACGAACGAAAGTATAGGCAAATGAAAGAAAAAAGTAATCAAACCTTAAGAAGCATAAATCAAGACCATTAAAATTGTGAGTACAATTTAAATCTATGGAAAACTTCTTCTTAGATAAGATATAGAAATATCCAAATACTGTTGGATAAAAATCTGATTTTGTATCTCATATAAAACACACAACGAAAGCAACAAATCAGGATCTATTTCATTCATGATTAACAACATGCACTATGTAAATTTCAGAATTTAAGAACAAGATAGCGTACCTTGGTGTGGAGAAATTCAAAACAAAGATTAGAAGCACTTGGGAACACTTTTTATCTTCACTCCAATTCTACTTTACACCCAAGATATGTGATCTCTCAATCAGTTTCCAAAGGGAGAATGGAAGTGTGTCTCACACTCTTTCTTTTTCTTTTTCTCTAGGATTCTTTCTTTTCTTAAAAAAAAAGTCTGTATGTTTCTCCCTTTATAACTAACTGATTATCTAATTGGGCCAACCTATTGGACCTTTTCAATTGGGCTTTAGTGTGTGGCTTGGAGTGAAACCAAAAGGGACCAATAAGACACTAGCTGCAAAAGGCCTTGGGCTTTTTCCGTCAACTCTTGACAAGTCCAAAGTTACCATTAATTATATTTAATACCAGTATATAAATATAATTGCACTCTAGGCCTTATTAATAAATTATATCCTAAGACTTTATTATACACGCAACCCCTTTATAAAATATTCGTAGTAACATAAAGTCATGAATGTAGACTGCCACTTTGTAAATGACTATATCTTATCCTTGAGTACTCGATTTAATCCTTTAAGTTATTCACTATATATTTATGAAATCTAATTTCATAAATATATACTTTAATAATTTCTTACCAAAGTGGTTGTGCCCAACTTTCTGAATAACTAAACCCATTAAACTTATTTCAAGGGAATATTTTATATCTCTATCAAGAGCTTATGAATTCCATGTTGAGAATATATGCTCCATCAACACTAAATGTGGCTGTCCAACATACTGAGATTTTGACCGTTATTTTAGATCTCACTCTTGATATATCAAAGCAAATTACATGTTATGATCAGGTCCGTTATTCTCTCAAGATTAAGAGTTCATGCAAATAAAAGTTGTGAGATTTATTATTCATTTGACAGTCTTTAGGAGAATAATAAATCTCACAACGGTCCAGTTCAATATGTCTTAACTCTTAAAACATATCAACATATCAACTAGAAGTCATCACTTCCATGGTCAAGACAAATCATCTTAGTTGATATGTTATAGTCTTCGCAGATAAAATACCCAATTTCATCACCGACTACAAACTATAAATTCTGAATTTATAAAGAACTTGTGATTTATATCTTTTGTGACTTTTCACATAAATCACATACTATGCATCTCATGGACTATATGATAATTTCCAAATATTCATGTTGCCATTATTTTAGATAAAAATAAATAACTTTATTAAACACAACATTAAGTCATACATAATGTCATACATAGCATCATACAATAGGATTTAATGGCACATATTCTAACAAATACATGCATCACTGATACCGAGAAATTCTTATCAAATTCCATAGCATTCATTGGACAACAGGGGAGCTATATATGAAGGTTATTATTGGAGAAGGGGAGATGAACCTTGAAATACGCAGGTGTGGAGAGATGAACCTTGAAATATGCATGTGTGGAAAAAAAAAAAGATGAGCACACCAGAATTGCAACTGATCCACTTAAATTTATACAAACGAAACCACATGAATCTTGACACATGGCACAAAATTATGATTCTAATTTTGAATTGCAATTGGAGTTTCTCTCTATTTTATCTATTATATATATATATATATATATATATATATATAGATTAAGTGAATTTTACATTTAACTAATCACAGACTCATGCATGCGCATGATTATTTTTTAAGGGTGGTCTTATTATTATTATTATTATTATTATTATTATTATTATTATTATTATTATTATTATTATTATTATTATTATTATTATTATTATGCAATTTGAACTAATTTAA
The DNA here is from genome assembly GCA_032878915.1 of Castanopsis chinensis. Classification (NCBI taxonomy): domain Eukaryota; kingdom Viridiplantae; phylum Streptophyta; class Magnoliopsida; order Fagales; family Fagaceae; genus Castanopsis; species Castanopsis chinensis. The sequence goes on from JAVQMG010000129.1 coordinate 11,480,679, forward strand.
TGAAGATTAATGCATCTCATAATCATATTTATTGCAAAATATTTTTTTATTATTATAAAATTGTTTTATTTAATTTTTGAAACCTTAATTCTACCATAGCCCATTAACTAATTTGAGCATCTCCAGGTAAATTGAACACATTTTGCATGTTACATTTAAATTTCCATAAGGATTGAAATAACGTTGACAATTTTTGCTACTATGGAACTTAAAAATTAAAATTTGTATACCTTGTCTTGATGTTTCCTAAAAACTTTGGCAATTCTCTTTCAATAATTGTGAAATTTCAATTGATAATTCAAAAGGTAATTCATGTTGTATGCTCATGTTTTGATTGTGTATTTGTAGTGCCGGCTCTATAGGATAAGCAATTGATGCAGACGCCTAAGGCCCCAAGTAGAAAAAAAACCTCAAATTTTAATTTAATTAAGCTCAAATATTAGCTATTACATAAAATATTTTTTTTATCAAGTAGAAATGTTACGTTCACAACATTTTTCATAATATTTTTACAACAAATCCTAAATAGTGGGTTATTAGAGGCTGTTACTTATTGATAACAAAATAAGTAATTTCAGTAGTGAATTCAAATTAGAACCAATTGCAACTTAATAATTAGGATTTGTTGTGAAAAATATTATAAATGTAACACATCTAAAAAAAAAAGCAATACACAAAAAAAATTCACAACATTTTCCACAATACTCAGAATACGTTTTAAGAGTCTCACCTTCTCTCATTGCCATTGATAACAATGCATCTAAAGGCTTTGGTACCCTGCTACATGTTATAAACCGCGCACCAAACACCTTTGTCAACTCCTCAAAAGATTCTAATGAGCCCTCCTTTAGAGCATCGAACCATCTCATGGCCACCAGTCCTAAGCTGGATGGAAAAACCTTGCACATCAGGGCCTCATTGTGTGAATGGACAGCCATCTTTTGATTAAAGTGACTTACGTGCTCCACGAGGTCAATCCTTCCGTTATAAATAGCAAAAGTGGGCTGGGAAAGTCTGTGGGGCAGTCTTACCCTGTTTATCCATTTCGCAAATGGAGATTTAGAGATCTGTCTCAAGACTTTACTCATAGCATTATTTCCCATGTCTTGATATGACCACCTCTCGGCATGCTTATCCCCCCCCCCCCCCTCTTAGACTTGTTTAACGGGCCTAAACTTGGATAGGATCTATCAGGGGGAGATTTGGACCCCTGACGATCATCTTTCTCTCTAATGAACTCTGAACTATCACTAGACGAAGAGGAGGAATGCCGTTTATTATCTCGCCTTCGTTTTAATTTTCTGCGTAGATAATTTATTTCTGACTGCATCCTCTATATGTCGCCATCATGAGAGGCTCGATCTCCAGTATCTGAGAGGCTTCTTCGTGCTTGGCCATTAGGATGTGACTCCACTACCATACTTGGAGTATCATTCCTCTGATGATTTTCACTCTGCGAATCTATTGATTCCTCCCTATCTTGGGTTGTACTTGCCATTTATCCTCAAGACAGCACGCTCAACCTTGTTGTTCCCACAGACGACACCAATTGTAAGGTCCAAACTTCCAAAGTGGAACTTAAGCCCAAGTTTCAGTGATGAGAGACTAAAGCCCACTTCGATTCTTGGCCCATAACAACAAAATTTGTAGAGAGGGAACCACACAACAATTGAACACACATGTCCTGAGGATTCCACGATCTTGACTTCCCTCCTGGACGTTCCGTTTTTCTGACGCTCATCCTAGGTTCCCAATCCTCTGTTTGCTTTTTCTTCCTTTTATTGGCCGATTCCCCCACGGTGTCTCTCTTCCTTCTACGTATACCTCTTGCTCTTGTCATCTCAGCCCTTCATCTTTCATCTCCTCCTCCTCCTCCTCCTCCTCCTCCTTTTGTGACACTTGTCTTCCTCTTTTATAGAAGATGTTGGCGGTGAAATATCCAGGGACCAACTACACTGTTCATGTCACTTCCTTATTAATGTTAATGATAAAGCTGCTATTTACTCATTTAATGCGGTCAGGAAACTCTATCTGCAGCATTCAATGCTTCTAGATATTTCTAGGGCTTGCACCGATTGCCGAAAGTTCCTCGGGTCCTCGACTCCTGTCCCGAACAGTATTTCTTTATCCACTAGTCCCTGAGTCCTTTGATACCTCTTTTCGTTTTCCATTTTTTGATTGATGCATTGTAACATTTTTTGGGAAGATTTTATGAGAACAATTTTCATTTATTTGAATTTAAGTAAAATATAATATGTTTAAATTTTTAAAATAAAAAATGAGAGAAAATATAAATGATTTAATGATTGGAGGATGTGGATGAATTTAAATGTTGAATAAAATAACATGAGAAGAAAAATAGTAAAAATGAAATGTATAGCAATAAGTACTAAATTATTTTAGTTATGCTGTGTAATAGAATATCATTATATTCTTATATATAATAAGATAACATGTAACAATTAAAGAGAATGAAAAAGATAACAACTTAAAACATAAAGCAAAATTCTAAAGAACATGAAAATTCGTTAACCTAAATTAAAGATGCACAAAAAAAAAATCCGCCAAAATCATATATATATATATATATATATATATAGAGAGAGAGAGAGAGAGAGAGAGAGAGAGAGAGAGAGAGAGAGAGAGAGAGAACAGGTATGGGAAAATAGATAATTATGCATAGAATGGGAGAAGAAATGACAAATTTTAAGTAAGAAAATGAGAATAATAAGAACTCAAATAAAAGAAGATAAAGGGATAGCGGAGTAGAAATATTAAGGTGAAAGTGGTGGGGAGATGAAAAGGTAAAATGAATGAGAAAGGTTGGAGAAAGTGTAACAATAAATTAACAATTTAATAATAAGAAGAATAGTTAAAAATAAGATAATTATTATATGTTGTTTGCAATTTAATAGAGTTTTTAATTCAAATTAAATGCTAAAAAAATTATAGGAAAAATTGAAAAGAAAAAAGATAATAACATGGCTGCTCCTCTGGTTCAACTGGAGCATAACAACAATAAATATTACGCTTCAACTTTTAAATATATATATATATATATATATATTTATATATAGCCAGCAACATAAATCCTTTGCAATCTATTTTTATTGGAAAAAGTTTGACTCCAAACATGTTTAGAATCTTGTATATTAATACCCAATCAGAAAATGACATCTATTTTTGTCTCGTGTATTAAGAGAAATGTCATATTCCTTTTAAGGGTTAAAGCATGTTACTTCCAACATGTTGGAAGTCAAAGCTTTATCCATTTCTATATTATTACCGATCTATATCATAGAAATTATTTTGTATATTTAGTGTACTATATCTCCCTGCAACACGTGATGAATTTTGTGCAGCCCACCGACAATAGAATCCACTCATATGTGAAAGACTTTTTTCTTTTTTAATTTAAATGTAAATGACATATTAGTATATAAAAAGTGCTACGTCCACGACCTTTTTATTAATATAATACATCATATGCATCGTAAAATTGGGAGCTTCACGTCTTGGGCCATTGCATCATAGTCAGCACTTTGATGGGGTAATTCCAATTTCACCGTTACAAACCAGCCCACCCCAACCCCCCTCTTCTTTGGTCAAAATATTCAGCAAATTTGGGACTAACTGCTATACCATACCACAAATTTTACCATTTTTGTTTCCAAGGTCCAAATGGTATATTGTGAATTTGTGATTGATCCGAATTATACAGCATGATTCTCGTATTCTTAATCTAATCACTTAATTATCTCGTTTGTGATTAAAAGCTTCTGTTAACCGACTCATATTTCAACCGAGAAATTTTTTTTTTTTTTTTTTAAACCTGTAAAATTTGTTATATATTGTGAATATGTGACCCACAGCCACAGGAGGAGAAACTGTTGGAGGCAAAATGCACTGCCAGGATCCAGCTGGCAAATACATAAATTAATGGAACAGGGAACCTTGACACTAGCGATAATATCGGGCCGTGTTGTGTTATCGAGGACATATACAGTTACAGATTGATCTTTGTTCTTTTTTTTTTACATCGAAAGTAGAAAGTAATGTTATGTTTTCTTTCTTTTTAGAAAAGAGCAAAACAGAAAATCTTATTTTATTTTTTACAGTTCATCGATACTCTCTTTAGAATTTCAAAACAGAGAACTCTTAACATTGAAATAACAATCATATACAACAATACCAGATCAAATTTGAACCACTGTATTAAATTGCTTATAAAGAATTACAGAGAAATCCAAACTATATTACCCCAATATGCCATAGACTTATGAACCAAAAAAAAAAAAAAAATCAATACCAAAGTGGGAAAAAAAGAATAGATAATCATGTTCTTCACATGATGCCACCGACTAATGCACATACCAAAAATCCAGTAAGAGGTGCCATGAAGACTGGAATGCTTAGTGAATGTGAAGAAGAAGCAGATAAAGCAGAAGAAGGTGGTTGTGGGATTGAACCAAAAACAGTGGGGTAAGTAGGTGAAAATGCACTAGGACCATTGGAAGGAGAATATGCAGGCGCAGTAGCAGATAACACAGAAATGTGGAGCTTCTGATTCTTTTCACAGTGACCCTTCTCTCCACTGGTGAAGTAGAACTCCCCATATGCGGTAATGTTGAAAAGAGAGTTGCCATTGTTCATGTACAGTATTGGATCTGTAAGGTTGCAGCTAGTATAGGATTGTTCCGTGACTTGTATCAATGAATCTTGACTTGGTGGGTACAAGAACACTGAAAAAATAGAAATAGAAAATGAACCCATTAGTGTCAAAAGCTATGATTTTTTGTTTATTTCAAGGATCAAAATGAAGGATATGAGAATGAAAAGAAAGAAACTTACAGAGAGAATCTCCAATCTTGAGAGTGTGATACTTGGACCAATAGGTGTAGACTTGTGGATTTGCTGAAGTGGGTATTCCCCAAGCATCTAAATCCCCAACCTTGTACTGGTAGCACAAGACTTTGGTTTGAATTAACACAAGGAACTGAAAAGCCAACAAGAAATAGTATCTGCTACTTTTAAGATTAGCCATCAGCTCCTCTCTCCCTCTCTCTCTTTCTCTCTCAAATTTATGACTTAGAGGGGTCAGCTCAAATTTGGTTATAGTCCTCGTAGACTGATAGGTCTAGCAAAAGTAACTGAGTTGGAGTCAATTTACCTGAATGCCCCTCTTCCTAGTAAGATGTAACTTGTGCTGGTTATTTGAGAAAGTCCTCTCTGGGTAGGCTTGGATTGTTCCTTCTAAATTTCTAATGATTGATATGCATTTACATGTCAATAAATCTACTAACACAATTTTTCACAACTACGTGGATTGTTGTAGTCGATACAAAATAAAAATTGTGTCGATCATAAATCCATGTTAAAGTGATTTACTAATAACAATTGATCATATTAATAAACTGTAAAAAATTATGTCTCGAGTTTTCAGCCATTATTAGTTATACTTCATACATATACCCAAAAGATATAGGATAGAGGGACATTTACCTGACTTTTTTAGAAGGTTACAACTGAGAAAGAGAGTTAATCAAGTGGCTGATAATGGCACATGGCCAGTTGGATATTGTCAAGTGCAGCTCAGAATGGGTTTGCAATTTGAAGGTGGAAGAATCATCATGTGAAGAAGACAAGAGATTCCTGTCTCCTCTCACATGGTTTAGTCTTCTGCGATTTCGACTTCCCTTTCAATTTTCAACAAAAACCAGTCCAATGAACAGAAAGAGATACAGCTTAAACTTCATTGTCTCATTGTATATTTGTTGCCAATATTGTTATATTTGTAATTTGCCAATGGAAATATTTTTGAGTTCTCCATGGTAAAACCATTTTTTTAACAAAAAAGAGGGTTTATCTCTACGTGGACAAGCTGGAATGCACGTTTATGAATGCTTGAGAACTTTGTGGTGGAAGCCTCACAAGGATATTTACTAACTGGTAACCAGCTGCAATTCATGAAAAAAATAATTGTAGAGTTAAAGCTAACAGGTTAGCCGTAGAAATCTTGCTTGCTGGTAACGAGTAAATTCTAAGAATTTGTATTGCAAGCTCTGCAGTTTACTTTTCTCTTGATCAAAAGAACTGGTCTAATATGACAAGAAAGTTACCAGCATCTAGTCAAGAGCGAGAGTTCATGGTTATGGTATACAAGTCAGAAGAATGTTGTCACAAACCAAATTCAAAGCCATATTGTGCTCCTGCAGTTTCATATGATTTCCTTTTCTTTGTTTTATTATTTCATAATTAAAACAAAAACAAAAAACAAAACCAAAACCAAAACCAAAACACTTAATAATTTAAAAATTACCACCAACAATGACAGCAATCGAATCTTTTGGGCCATTTCATGGAACAATTTTTACAAATTATTATATGTAAGCAATTTGGTAGGTTCTTTTGAAATCACGTATGAAACCAGAACTACTTGCATTAACAAAATAGCTTCAATGCCCTAGACGTTCAATCACTCTTCTCCATATCATCAAATCTTAACTCAATTCATTTTAAGTTTCATAAATTGCAATAATGAGACTAGCAGTTTAAATATTATTCGGGGGGGAAAAAAAAACAAGCACACACAGCAATGGAATTAAAGAAACATAAACTCTAGTAATATATTATTCGTCCAGATAGATACATTTGACAATTGCAAGAGACTATATTAAGAAAATATGGTGCTACAGAAGGGGGAGAAATTATAACATAAAAATTTAGAAATGAATTTAAGAATAGGGAAAAAAAATGGAATAATAATGTTTTTACAGCCATCATTATATATTATCGTAAACACTGTGAATTGAAAATAGCCTGAGCTTATGTGGCACCATTTTAGAGGAATTGCAGAAGACATGATCTAAAAGTACTAACACATTCATTCTTTTACCTAAGTTTCTTTATGTTATAGCCCCACCTGATTGCTCCCCTGAAAATCATTTATGCTTTCTTTTCAAGAAGGAATTAACCCACATTTTCCCTTTCCTTATTAGCCACACAGCAACCAGAGTTCACCTCCATCAATTCCCAGTAAGACAAAGTGGCTGGTTTTAACCTTCAAAAATTCCAGACGTTATTCCTATTCACATCAATCAACATTCAATGGCTCCGCCTCCGTGTCCCTGTCAAGTGCTGTCCAGTCTTGTGGTTCTGTGTGAAACACATTCATGATCAATGATCATTTCTAAATTGTCAGAAACGTACAGCCTCTAGGTAAAACAGTGAGACATTTAATACATAAAATAACTTGTGATTTAGCCCATTTTAACTCAAAAAGTATATGGTAACATTTTAGGGCAAATTGCAGAACTTACTTGTTGGCTTTTGACTGTCAGCAATTACCATTAGCCGCCTCTGCAGTAAAGCAGCCACAAAGAGAAATATCGAGCACATGCCAAACATGATGGTGATGGGAAACGCATCAACCTTCAAAAGAGAAGCCATGCAAACTAATTCTTAGTAATAGAGAGATTGAGAGAAGGCCAGTAATAGGGCATGGTGCGTTCATATTCCACTTTGATCTATTCATTAAGTCACATACTAGTGGTAGACTCATTTCAATAGAGATTACCAATGCCCCCCTCCCCAAAAAAAAATCTTCACGCTTATTTTCTAGAAGAAATCAAATAAAAAATAGTGTCACTCACATTGTACAGCACAACGCACACAAAGATGTTGAGAGGAATGCGAAAGAAGTTCATTATGGTGCTTCTTGACTCCTCAGGAATGTATAGGGACCTCATCTTCATGATAGATGGCCAGAATATCCCAACACAAGCCTCAAACGTACAGAAGCCAACAACTAGAATACACCCCGCAAATGACATACTTTCACTTTTCACTTTGGAAGGCGGTACCAGGAACTGTTCCAAATTCACAAACAAATTAACAACAGCAACTAGTATTCCAACTGTAACCAGATCTTAAGAGGCCATTTGGTATAGCTTATTTCTAGCTTTTTTGGCTTATGTGCACATTTTAAATGCTTCACTTTTTCTAAGTACAACCGTACTTTAGCCCAACATATTTTTTAAGCAAAATAAGCCAATGAAAATAAGCAATACCATATGCATAAAAGAAATGTGTTAGAATTTATATGAATAAAGAAATATGGGAATCAAAATCCACAACATACACTAGTTATAATGGGGAGCAGAAGGGAAACCGAGGAGACTACAAAAACTATCTGCATGTAGCTCTCAACTCTGATAGATGAGCGTGCCATTAATCGAGAAGCAAAGGAACTTCCCAGCATTGACCCCAGCATGAATGTCGCAAAAATGAAACCGTGTGGAATTTCCTCGTCATTTGGGCTCAAAGCAGGAGTCCAGAGGAATACAAAGGTGTACATTGAGCCTTCAAATAGGGACTGTATAGCACCCAGCAATGCAATTTTCTCGTCTGATCCCACATTAAATGTAACATTGTAAGAGAACAAGCATTCATGAATAGAGCATAAAGAAAGTCAATTTATTTTATCTGCATTTCAATCTTTTTGGTCAAAATGACTGTAATCAACATAAGTTGTTCAAATTTTGGCCATTAAAAGCCCTAGGAGTCTGAAAACCTTGTGTGTGTGTTTTCTAAGTATTTTGAACAAATTTTAAGTGGAGGATGGAGATTTAAATGCTAGAAATATCCATTGGAAACACCAAGCACCACTTAACCTAAAGATCATTGGCACAAATCCTTGTGTTCAGGAAAAGGAACTAAGGGGGAGGTAAAGCAACAAGTTGCACTGTCACATCTCTACTAATCTTTATCTCATGTACTAATCTTTTCATTAATTCATAACATGAACGATGTAATTTTGTGGTGTAGGGATAAGTCCTCCAATTATGCATACTTATGAAATTGGTTGCAAGAAAAGACAGTCCTGCTAGTGGCTTTATGGATGGAGCCTGCTACTAGTTGGGCATAAGGCCTAATCAATCTAGGACATATTTTATTTAGTTTATGTAATTGGTTAAACTGTTTCCTTTCCCTTTCTTTGATAAGTAGAATTGTTTCCTTTCCTTACTAGCATAATAAATTTGGAACTCTATTTTTAAGAACCTATAGTTCAGCATTGTTTACAGATTGCTTGAATAATACAATTAGTGTTGGAGTTTTCCTTCAATAGATTTGTGCTAATTCCAGGCACCCTAGGTGATGATTCCTAGATTTTGTTTTCTTTTGCTTGGCATTGATTCCAAGCAAGTCTAAGTGTTAGTTCCTAGTTTTTCTTTTTCTTTTTCTTTTTCTCTGTGCATTGTTTTCCTGGAAATATCCTTGGAGATTTTTGTCCTGCATCAATTATGTGGGTTGCCATAAAAAAACCCAATGCAGCTAACTTCCATTATAAAAGAGAAAGTATTAAAACAAAATGAAAACACAAGTTTAGGATTCACCAGAGGCAATGGCCACAGCAGCACCCCTAAACTGGGTAATCAAGTCCTTGTTTTCTGAAGGGTCACCATAGTTTTCACTCCATGATGACAATATAATTGCCATGCCAATTGCTAGAAAGCATGAAGCAGCATCAAATGGAGCAACAGGGCCAAGTCCTAGTGTATCTACTAGTAAATTTCCAAACAACCCAGATAAAATGGCAACCAAACCGTTGCCAAAAAATATTGCCTTGGAGAATGTTACTGAAAGCCATTGTTGCTCGAAACCCCTCTGCAAATATCAACCAGTATTTTTATAAGTTACAAACAACATATAAGAGCAGCCAAATTTGAAAGCAAAAATCCAAAGCATCTGTCAAGTGAAAATTTGTGGCATCTGTCAAGTTTACATTGAAAGGTCTGACATCCTGTGTTCCATTGAAATGCCCATTTAAATTACCACATCTTTATATAAACATTTGGCAAGTAGTAGCAGGGGATGACATCATTTTTTGGAGCCTATCAATGAGTCAATGACAGGCTCCCCCACATATGATGCACAGATTATGGAACAGGCAGCCAGGATATGTTTATCCACAAAACTATGCTCAACAATATGTTAATCAATATTTTTGTAACATAAACCAGATATTAAAACCTCCCAAGCCCCACAGAAGCGAGACTTTTGTGCAATCAGTACAATATTTTTTAAACAAGATATTAAAACCAGGTGTGTATGTGATATGCAGAACTACGCTACATCAGTAAAGCAGTAACATACCTTATTGTGTTCTGCAACAAGCCAAGACTCAAAAGCTGAGTTAAGTAGAGAGGTGGCAATGCCTCCCAATATTCGTCCCAACATTAAAACTTTATACTGGGAAGAGTGTTTGGTGAGGCAGCTTAGAATGTAAGTAATGCAATAAGTAACAGATGCCCTCCTCCGACCCCTGAATGTGGTGTTACAATTTGTTACAGACTAATCATTCGATCACAAACAAGTAAAAACAAATCAATTACGAGATCTTACTGTTTATCAGCTAAAGATCCAACAACTGTCCCGAACAACATAGAGGATCCAAACCCAGCAATAAAGAGCTGTCCAATGTCCCCCTTTCCAAACCCATACGTACTGTAGAGGTAGTACACATATGGACCCTGCAACCAATCCCCAGCTATTGCCACAATCCATTAAATCAGATTCAGGAAAATGTGGAAGATGTCAAAGATTCCAAACACCAACAGTTGTTGTCAATTCAAGCAATCCTTGGTAATTATGACAACTAATGATCATCAACCATTTTTCTTAGAATATAAACAATACATTTCATAGTTGCCAACAGATCGAAGCACACACAGTAAGAAAATGCATTTATGAAAGTATTAATGAATGTAAATGACATAAAGCAGCATCACCAGGCAGAAGCAACAACAAAACAATAACAAGAGGTTTGTCCTGACACCAACTGAAACAAAAAAGCATTCACTGCCCCAACCTTTGATACCCCATTTGATAGCCAAAACATTATCCGCAATTGAAATGAAGATAGGAGGGGGAAAAAAAACAAAGAAGCTATGATAGCAAATCTCTAGTTTTACATTTCTTAAACCAACAACCACCAACACTACCAAGCTTTAGTCACAAATTTTTGGGGTTAGCAATGGATCCTCAACAAATTAGTCAGAGTTGGCCGCATGTATCATTTCTGCCATTGAATTCTATCCGTTACTTCCTTAATTGACATGCCCTTTTAGCGTATTTGGGTTCTTGTTCCTCTTTCTATCACTTTAATCTCTACTTTAATTTCATTTTCTTTTCAATTCTGATCCTCCACTTTCTCAGCAATTAAACAGACCAAAATCACAATTATAATGTCAACAACAAAACCAACCCACAGAAAAAGCAAACATTAGCAAGACAATCCAACCAAATCATAGATCACTAATACAAAACAAACCCAGATGACAAAACAATAAGAATGTCCACACTGCATTGAAATTAGCTAGAATAAACAAAAACCCAGATGAAAAAACAATAAGAAAAGACCACATTACATTGAATTTAGCTAGAATAAACGAAACCCAGATGAGAAAAAAGAGTGAAGAGTCAGATCGAAAAAAAGTGTACCCATCATGAGAGAGTAAACGACAAGATAGTTATTCTTAAAGGCATTGAAAGCAGAGGAGGTGTTGATGCGATCTTTGCTGGATTTGCTTAGCTCCAATGCTGCCACTATTACAGCGAGAAAACCAAAGAACAAGAAGAAGAAGAGCTCCATTATGCAGATCAATATCTAAGAGAGAGAGAGAGCGTAGTCACAGAAGAAGGTGAGGAAGGAAAGGTGGAGTTGTTAAAACAGAGTTTTCGTGAATGTCAGATTTGCATTTTTTGGTGGAATCAGAAAGGCAATGGGCTAGTTCAATAGATTTAGATTTAGACCCTCAATTCTAGGATTTCCCGGGTTCTCCATTTTCCATATATAATAAATAATAAATAACCTTTTTTTTTTTTTAAATAAAAATTGAAATAAGAAATTTTAGGGATAAATACAATTTTAGTCCCTACATTTTGCATCTTTTCCATTTTGATTCTTACATTTTCATTTCATTACTTTTAGTGATTTAACGCGTTCCATTTTGGTCCTTACCGTTACTCACTTAACATAAATTATTGATGTAGCAAACAAACTGCACTGTTAGCACATTAAATGCTGACGTGGCCAATAAAATAATATTAAAAATGCCACATCAGCATAAAATAATTGTTAAAAAAGGCACATAAGCATCCTCATCAACTTTTGATTTTGAAAATTAATTTATTTATTTTAACAAAATAAAAAATGAAAAAAACAAAATTAGAACCTAAAATACATGAATTTGGATCTGCCATCCTCTTCATCAAAAAGACAGAAGAGCACAAACCCCAAAAAAAAAAAAAAATCACACAAACCTAGATAATCAAACATAAGAACACAAGAAAATCAAACCCAGAAAAATCATAAATGAATATTGTACAAACAAAATCAATCCATTTATGTATATATACATAAACCAAATTATCCAAAACAAAATCAATCCACATATACCAACACAAACTCAGCTCAACCATACCAACACAAAGCAAAATTAAAATTAAAAGAAGAACACAAACCCAGATTAAACATTAGAACACAAACTCAGATCTTCTAGGATTTTCTTACCCTTTCTTGTCAACCAAACTCAAACACAAATTGATCTCCAAAAAGAACACCAAAACATCTCACACCTAGCAATCAACGATCAACAAACCCACCCCACGACCCACTCCAACAACAAACCCACCCTTCGACCCACCACGGGACCCAATTGACCACTACTTCACAACCATCGACTACCACCACCGATTTTTGTTTCATAACTACCACCACACCGATCTCAGCCTCTCTCTAAACCAAATCAAAACTATGGAAGGTTGTGGAGAGAGGAGGAAACAAGGAAGGGCTAGCAGAAGGGGGAATCGGGGAGGGAGAGACACAGGTTTGAGACAAAGAGACCCACTGAGAAAGAAAGACATCAATTTGAGAGAGAGAGAGAGAGAGAGCAAAGCCTCGATCTAAGTGTGGAGCTTGAGCCATTTGGGTTTGGGTTTGAGCAAAATCAAGAGATAAAGAGAATGGGTTAGTTAGAGAAAGAAAAAAAAGCACCACAACCAGTTGTGGTGGTAGCGGTGGCGATGAGCAAGGAAGTAGAGATCAAAGCTTTTGGCCATGAACGTGTTTTGGAAGAGAGAGATCTTCGTTTTTTGGAAGAGAGAAAGGAATCTTTGAATTTTGGAAGAGAAAGGAAGCTTGGAGAATGTTTTAGAAGGGTTGGGTGAACCGGTTTTTGATAAGGAAGTTTTGGGTTGAAGTTTTTTCTGGGTTTGTGCTCATGTGATTAAATATTTTGGTTTTGGGTTCTTTCTTGTTCATGTTTAAGATGAGACCAGATCTGAATTCATGTGTATTTTAGGTTCTAATTTTGTTTTTTTCATTTTTTATTTTGTTAAAATAGATAAATTAATTTTCAAAATCAAAATTTGATGTGGATGCTTATGTGTCTTTTTTAATCATTATTTTATGCGAGCGTGACATTTTTAATATTATTTTATTGACTATGTCAGCATTTAATGTGCCAATAATACACTCTGTTTGTCATATCAGCAATTTTTGTTAAGTAAGTAACGGTAAAGACTAAAATAGAATGCGTTAATTAATTTAGGAGCTAAAAGTGGTAAAATAAAAATATAGGGGCCAAAATGAAAAAAATGCAAAATGTAGGGACTAAAAATGCATTTACGCCGAAATTTTATTAAGTTAATTGGAAATTTGACAATACATATTTATTTAAGTAATAAATAAGACAACTAGTTATATAATTTTTTTTAGATAGTTACAATATGTTGCTAATCTCATAATTCAAATCATTTTTTCTGTAAACCCCCGAACACTTTGTACATAGAAAGATGCTAATTAAGCTATAATGCCTTTAACAATGACACGTTGGTGAAAGAATGAAAGTTTGACAATACATATTTATTAATAATTATATTTTTAATAAATATTATTTAGAAAACATAAAATATAATTTAATAAAAAAATTAATATTGAGTAATTTTATCTAATTAATTAAGTAATACTTTGGTATTATTTGTAATTCTAAAAAAGAAATTATCTCTCTTTAATATATATATATATATATATATATATCAGTATTGCTACAGCCACAAATTATTTTACAACATATCAACTTCTTATTGGTTTTCATCTAGACTCACAATTAATATTACTTTTTCTTTTATCAATAATCACTTACCACATCAGTAGTTTATAAATTTTTTTTATAAAATAATTTGTATTTCTAGCATTATATTTATATATATATATATATATATATATATATGAGGTAAAAACTTTAAAACAACTTACAAAAAGACAATAAAAATTAAAAACTAAGGGGGTGTTTGGTAGAGTAGTTTGAGATGAAATTTTTGTAATTTTTAAAATACGTGTGGGTGAAAAAGTGTGTGAAAATGTGTGTAATGTTGTTTAAAATGTAAAAATGTGAGTTTGAAATGGTATAACCAATAGGCCCTAAAAAGTAAAAAGTAAAGAACTTTCTTTTATATATTACTATATAAATATGGATTTTTTTTTTTTTTTTTGGAGAAACATATTGATATGGATATAGATAAAATAAGTATAAAAAGTTGTCTAAAAAAGTAGTACAAAAAAGGAGAGTCAGAAAACTTAGATACACCTTAATTACATGCTAATAATTTATCGAGAGGACTACTTAAAAAATAATTTATTGAAAATAATTTATTGACAGGTACTACTTTCACAATAAATTATAGATAGTAAGCTGTTATTGGTTATTCTCAAAAAAAAAAAATAAAGTTGTTATTAGTTTTAATTTAAAACTCTTAATTTAAATTGTTTTTTTACCCACCCATAACAACCTACCACTTAAAATTTGTTATGAAAATATCATTTATTAATTTATTAGAGTTAATTTTTTTTTTTCTCTTTTTTGTATTAATTAATGTGCTTTATGTTTTCAAGAAACACTTAATTTGTATGGTGACTTGGAGAGGGGCATTTAGACCTAGGTTTTGTTTATGGGGAGAATCTGACAGTATCAATAATTTACAAAGCTCTCGAATTGTATATAATATATTTAGTGAATTGAATCACATGTCAATTATATGAATTAATTGGGTTCCATCATCTAAAGTGGACACATAATTTGAAACTATCTCTCCAAATACATATATGTATTAAGTTGAGAATTAAATAATGCCGTTTATTACTTTATCCTCAAGAAGAAAGTTGAGAATTAAATAAGCAAGTATAAAAGTCAGTTGCATTGAGAAAGTATTACATAAAAATTATTGATACACTCCCTTAAAAGTTATTATGGCTTTTGATTTGAGTTTTTTTTTTATTTTTTTAGGATACTTAGTATTTTTAACACACGCATAAGGAGAGAGGGGAGAAGGCTTTAAAGAAATTGGCAATGGTATATATATAAAACGACCTAACTTTTGGATACACAGCACATACTTTTGAGTGAAGTTTGTAGCGTGTCTATATATATATATATATATATATATATATATATATATATAACTTTTATGGACTAGTATTTTGTGAGAAATACCTTTCAACGCATCCATTTGTATGGTAAAAAGTTAGTGTTACAACTTATAAGCCACACGTAAATCAGTATTAAAAGCATATTGCCTTCTATGTGACGTGTTGTTTGTCTTAATTAATTGTAGGCTACAAACAAGCAATATTGAATTGTTGAATTATCATCATTTCAAGTAATTTATGGCTTTAGGCAAAATATTTTCTAGAAAATGAATTATTTTTCGAAAAGAGAAATATTTAGGCAAAATATTTTCTAGAAAATGAATTATTTTTCGAAAAGAGAAATATTACGTAAACAACATATTTACAATAAATTTTAATTAATAGGTTATTACTGGCTGTTACTAATGAGGAAAAAAGTAATTTCAATGATGGATTTAAATTAGAATCTAACAACTTATTGCTTAAGATTGGTTCTGAAAATATTGTGGATGTAACAAATCTCTTTTCAAAAAGCATTTTCTAGAAAACTATCTTCTTTTTCTATGTTTGGTAGTGACTTTTAAATAAATTGGAAAATTATTTCTTAACCTTTTGTATTTAGTTTTGCGTGAAATAAAATTGTTTTCCTTATTTAGATTCTCATGGGATCGAGTTGTTAATGAAAACAACTATATTTTATTTCAAACTAAATAAGAGAAGTTAAGCGATATTTTTTCTTTAACTCATTTTTTTTCAATACTACAAAACATAGAAAAATACGGAAAACTATTTTTACATAAGGTTTTTCATTGAAACAAATAATGTCTAAGTTCAGCTCGTACACAACTTTTTGTCTATTTAAGCATAAGAACTTATTTTTTATTTATTTTACATACTCACTTTTCAAAAAACTCTACATCAGATTATCTACTTTATATTATATATATTTCATTAATATATCAAATATTCTTAATTTTTTTAAATCATTTTTTTTTTTTTACACATAACAACCACCATCTACTCTGTTCTTTTATCATCAAGATACATAAAAAGTGATAAGAAATTAAATGTAAAATGAATAGTATTAGTGTAAATTTACATAGAAACTATAATAGGTGAAGAAGCAATTTACACAATTATCTTGTTATTTACACAAATATACACTAACTAACGTGTGTTATTTATGTAAATTTTACACATTTTTCTATTATCTACGAAGGCTCTTAATTCTTAAGGATATAGATAATGCAAATGAAACTTTTGTGAAGTAAATTGTGACACCACCAAACCAAATGAGATACATTATACTTTACCCGAAACAGTATAAGATGCTAGTCCTCCAATTTGCATGATTTGGGGGGAAAAAAAAAGTCATCCAATTAATTTGCATTTCAATAAATTTTCACACTGGAAAAATTTAGTAACATCTGAAATGAGAGGAGAAAGACATAAGTAAAGAAAAGGGTTCCAATCAAGCAAAATAAAATACAAGAGTACATTATTCGTGTTGATGGACCACTTTGTTTCTTCAATTAATGGTAAGATATTGATAAAGAATTTTTATTTTATGGGTTTTATTGAATATTTACGTCATTTCAATCAATAGTCAATACTACCACAACTCTTATTTATTCATCTATTCTCAGTTTTTGTGACAAAATTTACCATGGCCGCCCATGGCAATAAGTCCTAAACTTTGATTGCGACCCTGGTTTGCTAAAGAAGTAGAACCCCACATCAACAGAACCTAGGATTTTTAAACCCAAATACCCAAAAATCACCTCAAAACAAAACACATAAAAACACAAAAGCCACCCAAAAAAAAAAAAATACCATGGATAAAATCTTTTTTTTTTTTTTTTTGGTTTAATTTCACAATTTGTGGATTTGTGTGGTAGCTGATGAGAAGTAGTAGATCACACAAATTAGTAAGGGACAGAATATGTCCATCCCTCGTATTTGCTCAAATCAATAAGTTGTGAAATTAGATATATATGCTATTAAGCGTATCTCATTAAGTGTATCTCTAGATTTATTCAACAACAAACTTGGGCCGTGATTAACAGGTAATCTGTGATCAATTCATCTTAAACCTTTTCACATCATCAACAACAGCACTCCTAAACAAGCCCACATCAACAGCACCACACACCATATGATACCCACGTCTCTTAAGCTCATCAGGTCCATCATTTGGCATTGCAAACCCAGCCAAGTAGGTTTTGCTCTCAGAATCCAACACTGCCTTCTCAGCCACCCTCATCACCTCCTTCACTTTCTCGTTCACTGGCTCCCTCAACCACCCCATGTTGACACTCAAATCCAACGGCCCTATCATAACACAATCAACCCCTTCAACAGCAGCGATATCCTTAACATTCTTCACAGCTTCCATGGACTCAACCTGCAAGCTAATTTAGGTTAATAATAGTATTATTTAAAAATTTTATTTTGCTTAATTAGGATTGTTTAAAAAGGTGTGTTATAACTAGCTCAACTGGTAAAGTCTCTGATAGTTGAATAAGAGATCTGAGGTTCAATTCTCACCTACACCAAAAACCGATTGATATCTTAATTTGATGATAAAGAACTATCATTAAAAGTGGACATTATAGATTGAAAATCTATAAAAAAAAATTGTTTAAAAGGTTTTTGGAAATATAACTATTCTCTTGAAAATGAGTAGTTTTATGGGCAAAACTTGGGTGCATTAATGGACTCATCAAATCCTAATTATATAACTTCCTTTTCAAATAATAATTGGTTCCACTAATTAATTTTATGGTAAACTCAATGGACGAAATGAGAAAATGGAATTCAACACTATTTTACTCTTAAAGTACTGCATAATTTTTTCCTTAAAGAGAACAAGGACAGGTTCCACTAAAAACATGAATTAAACTTCACTAAAAGATTTATATTGTATATACAAACTACCTTTTTTATTTGATAAACACACACACACACATATATATAGAGGAAGGGAATAAAAAAAAATTATATATATATATATATATATACTTCCTAATTAATTTATTAAAGATTCATAGTCAAACTCAAAATTTTGAAATAAGATTTCAAGAGAGGAGTTCAACCAAAAAAACCTAGATCTTACAATACTTTCCAAATGATGTTATTTTCTCTCTTTTTTTTTTTTTTTAATGTTTATTTAGCCCCAAAAAAGAAAAAGAAAAAACCAACCTGGCACATAATCAACAACTCTTTCTCACACTTGTTTATATACTCTTCATCGATACCGTACTTGGAGGCTCTCACAACTGGGTGGGCCGCTCCACGGACTCCATTTGGTGGGTACCGACAATAGGAGACGGCTTTCTTGGCCAACTCAGGGTCGTCGATCATGGGGAACATGAGACCTTGTGGGCCTAAGTCGAGTGCTTTCTTGGCCCATGCTGCAGAACTCTCAGGGATTCTAAGGATAGCTGGGGTTTGAGTTGCAGCCAGCGCTTGGAGACAAGGGAGAGCTTCGGAGATGCCACCATGGCCGTGTTCCATGTCGATGACAACGTAGTCATAGCCTGCATGGCCTGAGATTTCAGCTAGGGTGGGAGAGAAGCTAAGGAGGAAGAGACCGTAGAGGGGTTCTTCATTAGCTTTGTTTAGACGAGCTTTGAGGGTTTGAGGGGTGGCTGAGGAGGCCATGGTTGTGAGTACTTTTTGTTAGAGAAATGTGGTGTGTTCAGTGGGGTAGTGGGGAGCTATTTTGTAGTGAACTTTATGCGATTCTATGACTCTCTGAGCTTGATAACGAATGAGAGCATTGAGAGGAAGTAGTGTTTGGCAAGTGACAAAGTTAGATAATTTGGATTTGGTCTTGTATGGGTGATTTTTTTTTTTGTCCAGGACTGTGCGGAAATTTCAGCTTGTGAGGTTGTAACTAGGGCAGTCGAGACGTGAGAATGAAAAAAATCTTGTGTCTAATTGTCCTCCAACTATGTTATCGCAGTAGTTTTTTTTTTTTTTTTTTTTTTTTTGAGAATGTGTTGTCGCAGTAGATTGATGGTTGGCCTAAAATTTAGTAATTTTATTATAGATGGTTACAATATAGATATTCATTGGGCATCTCTTACTAAAGAAAGAATATATGTGATAGACTCTAACTAATTTATTGAGCATTCCTAATTGACCTCAAACAAAATTTGAGACTAAGATTATTTTTTTGGATAGACTTTAGGGTTGTTGTCGTTATCATCGCCATGCGGCCATACATCTATTTTTTTTTTTTTTTCCAAAAAATAAGCAATACTTAAAAAAATAAAATAAAATTTAAATAATATGCGTGACATATTATGGATAATGAAAAATAAATTGTCTACTCATGATAAGATAGCTTTCTTACATGTTGGGATATGTGAACTTTAATGAATAGTGATTTTTTTTTTTTTTTTGCTTTTATGCAATGTTTTCTAACAAGTAATGCTAGGAATGCAATATTTTTTACTCTCTTTTTTCAAGATATTGGTAATTACTATTTGGTACATCATTTTTAAGTTTTTACTTGGATAACCATAGTTTATTACTAATACCACTTTTATTAGTAAACCATGTTAACATAATAAAACTTATGAGAAAAAATATGTATTTAGAAATGAAGTCTTTAAACGCCAAAAATGATCAGGGTTTTAGTTAGCTTAATTAGTAAAATATTTTATTGCCAAATAAGAAATTTAATATTTAATCTTTATCTAGACCAAAACTAATTGATTTTTTGGCCTAATGGTAAAAAGTAATTATCACGAAGTGGACTCCATAAATTTCAAAATATTATTAGATCTATAAAAAGGAATGCCAAAAACTCTAGAGTATAATAAATGAAATTGAAGTTCTCAAATGCCAAAAATCGCACGAGTATAATAAATTGGTTAGCCAAGATTTATAATTAAAGGATCAATTCTTAAATGCCATTCTCAATGTTGCGAAATTGGTTCTTATCTCTTGTGCTGAAGCCTTGAAGGAACCATCCCCATCTCCATTGTTCTCTCTCTTCAGCTAGAGGGAAGAAAAAAAGGAACCTGGCTGTGTTTTTGATAATAAAATTCATTTACTCAGCTAAAATAAAAATAAATCTCAATTGCTACTCACAATACTTCTTACAAACCTAAAAGATAAATACAATAATACATCATTCCAGTGTCGACTCAAGGCCTAAGACTTAAGGTCCTCACTTTCCCCCCCCCCCCCCCCCCAAAAAAAATTAAAAGGTTTTAAGGCCCTCATTAATTAAACAAAAGTTTAAGCATTGGTTGGACTCAGTCAATGTTTGTAGCTTGTGATAGCCCTAAAAAGCTATAGTGGCGGCAACAGATGTGTTAGTTCATGGGGTTTGACCAATTCAAGTCAAAGTGGAGATTTGTTAAATCAATGGTTTTTACATGATCAATAGTGACGGTGTCAAGTATAAACCAAGTAGTAATAGGACTTGCAAATTAAGAGTCTGTTTGGATAGAGCTTATTGTTGAAAACTGAAAACATTATAGCAAAATAATTTTTAAATGTGTGAATAATACTACGAGACCAATTTTTAATAAAAAATTGCTAAAAAAGTACATGAACAGTGTGCGCACAATGCACGCACAGTGCGCGTTGCACCTCTTGTCTCCCGCAGCAGAACTAAAAAAAAAAAAAAGGAAGAAAATGTGAAACGCTGAAACGCTAGCTTGAAAATGCTATCCAAACATTACCTAAGTCCTAGTTGTTTTAGGACTCTTCTAGCTAACTTGCACTTATATGTGTGTGTGTGTATATGGTGAATGTGCTAAACATTTGTCAATTGTAATGTGTGAGAAAGTGTGGTGCTACAAGACTAGTGCAAATCCAATAGGGTGCTTTACTTTTTGTCTTAGAGAGCCAATGGTATCTTTGGGGTCTCGTGTGCTACTATTGTAATCTTCTTATTTTATAGTGAAATTTTCTTTGTTCCCTATTTTTATTTTTGTTCTCTCTTTTTTAATCTTGCGTAAGTAAGTTTATTTTTCACAATACTTATTACAAACCTAAAAGGTTAATACAATAATACATCATTCCAGTGTTAGCTCAAGGCCTACAACTTAGGCCCTCACCTTCCCCCACCCCCAAAACAAAAAAAAAAAGTAAGACTAAAAGGTTTTGAGGCACTCATTAAATAAACCAAAGGTCTCAAAATTGTTTTTAAAAAATTCAAAATTTTGTAATGATAACTAAATTTTTTTTAAAGGAAAAATATGTGGATTTTTCATTCTTTCTCAATTTTCAAGAAAGCCATTAAAATATTGAGCCAATAGAAATCCAACACAATTAAAACCTAAATTGTTTTACACTAAAAATAAAAATTGTTATGAGTTTGTTATGAGCGTATCATCATCCTCGTAAAAGATATATTAATAAAATCTATATACAAAAGTTATATTAGCAATTTTGTATCTCAAATATATATATATATATATACACACACACACACACATATATTTAAATATTAAAAAATTCGTTAAATTCTGCCTCTTTTAGGCTCTAAAATGTATTGAGCCAGCGGCCCTGAATCATTCAATATCTGATTCTACTCAATAACAACTTATGTTAATGCAGGTAGTATGATTCATCAAATACATTTGGACTATCAAAGATTTGATGGACCCCTAAACACCACAAAATTCTAAACAACTCCGGTGAGAAAGACCAACTTGTTTTTGGTGGAAAACAAATGTTGATGATGCTGCTTGGTTAAATGGTAATAGTACGTTGCGGGGTTAGTGAGAAGTTATGCAGATGATTGCTTGAAAGCTTGGGTAAAAACATTGTCAATTGTTTAGTTGCTGAAACTCAGGGAGTTAGATGGCTGTGGCGTGTGCTATTGATGCCAAACTTTACAATGGTATTATAGAATGACATGCTCTAAGCCTCTAACTTAATACAAGTTGAGAACAATACCAAAAATAGATCGAGCTGGGAAATAGCTTAAGTTGTAGAAAGTATATGAGACCAAGTTAAAATGGCATCTTAATTGAGGAAAATGACAAACTTACAAAAGTAAAGAAGAGGGTTCTAATCAAGCAAAATAAATACAAGACTACATTATTAGCATTGATGGACCATTTTCCTTTCTTTATTGGTAAGATATTGATTTAAACCTTTCATTTCATGGGTCTCATTGTATATTCACATCATTTCAATAAAATATTCTAACATTACTCTTAGTTTCTCATGTAGTTTTGGTGACAAATTAAACTTACCATGGCCCACGGCAGAAAGTCCGAAACTTGGAGATCTAGGATTTCTGAACCTTTTTACCCAAGAAATTACAGACACAAAAACACAAAAGCAAAACACAAACTAGAAAACAAAGCACTGGGGGCCATGATCATTATGTAGTCTGTGATCAATTCATCTTAAACCTTTCCACGTCATCAACAGCGGCACTCCTAAACAATCCCACATCAGCACCACCACACACCATATGATATCCACGTCTCTTAAGTTCATCAGGCCCATCATTTGGCATTGCACACCCAGCCAAGTTGGTCTCCCTATCAGATTCCAACACAGCCTTCTCAGCAACCCTCATCACCTCCTTTACTTTCTCATTCACTGGGTCCCTTAATCACCCCATGCTGACACTCAAATCGAACGGTCCCATCATAACACAATCAACCCCTTCAACGGTTGCAATCTCCTTAATGTTCTTCACAGCTTCTACGGATTCAACCTGCAGTAGGCTAGTTGTTGCTCAATAACTTCGGGACCATTTGGTATGACATTTTAAGTAATAATTTTTAGTTTTTAAACAAAATTACACTTATTTTTACACACTTTTTTACTCACATATATTTTCAAAAAATACAAACAATGTTACTAGAATAACATTACCAAACAGACTCTATTTTCAAAAATTGTTTTGTTAATTACAATTGGTTTAAAAAGTATTTGGGGGATATATATTCCTTTCCCATCTAGAAGTATTCTCATGGTGAGCAATAATTATACAAGAATAAAAGTTTATCTCCAATCCAGTTTTGAGGTAAATATCTCTAATTAGTACATGATCTATTTAATTAAGTTGTGTGACTTTTGGACATGTAATAAGTTTGGGGAAAACTTTTTTCTGTTACACTATTATATACTAATATTTTAAGAGTATAATACCTAGTACTTTCTCATCTAACATAATAATATATTGTAAATCACACTAATTAAATTCAATGGAATGGTTATTCAAGTATTCATGTGAGAATTGATGATGTGTACCATTGGTTTCTTGATTTTTGGCGCCAATGCAAATCTTCACGGATCATGCATTCATTGAGTTCACACATAAGAGTGTTCTCAGCTGAGGTGTTGGAGGTAGAGGGAGGAAAGCCTTGGACTTTATTTACTTTTTCAGTGAGGATCTTGATCTTGGAGTGGATGTTGCCAAAAAAGTCTCTGTTCCATTTTTTAGAGAGAATTTGGATTCTTTTATTTTTTGGGAAAGGCAAAAGGCTGGTGAGCCAGAGAAGGATTTGGACCAAGCATTTTTAACAACTGCAAAGCTAGATGGGTCACGAGTCCACAGTGATTCAAAGCGAAATGGTCTGGGGGTGTTACGATCTGCCCCTGAGGTACAAAGGATGATCAAGGCATGGTCAGAGTCGATAATGGGGTGGTGTTGAAGAATGGCTCAAGAGAACATAAGTCTCCAAAGATCATTGGCGATTGCTCTGTTAAGGCATTGCTTGATTGTACCAATAACATGATTGTCAAACCAGGTAAATTTATTGCCTTGAAAGCCAAGATCAATGAGGCCGTTATAGGTAATAAAACCAGAAAAGCCTCTGTCAAAGGAAGATGCAAAGGGGTGACCTCCCTGTTTTTCAGATTAGGAGAGGAAGCAGTTGAAATCACCAATACCAACCCATGCACCACCGAATGAATTTATTGATGTTTTGAGATTTTTCCAGAAGCTAGCTTTGAGAGAGGAATATGGAGGACCACAAACTAAAGAGAGCATCCAGGGAGTGTTTTTTTTTGTTTTTTTGTGGGGGGGGGGGGGGTGGTGTTAGGAAATATACAAGGACATTAATGAGCTTGTTGTTTGATGAAAGGGGTTCTATATCGAAGCCATTTTTCCAAGCAAAGCAAAGCCCGCCAGGTTTCCGAATAGGATTGACATAGATGATGTTGACGAAACCAAGTTGAGAAAGAAGAGGGGACACTTTTTTTTTTTTTGGAATTTTTGTTTCTGAGAGAAATATACAATCAGGGTTGATATCTCTCAAAAGGCCCTTGAATTTTTGGATTGCAGTAGTTCATGCGAAACCACGGCAATTCCAAGAGAGAAGCTTCATGGGGAGGGAGGGGGCATGGGTAGGCTCGCCTCCTCAGCCATTGGGATAATTAGAGTAGAGTTGGAAAGAAAGGGTGCGGTATGTGTTTTGGTTCTGGCTAGATTTTTCCACTTGTGTTTGGGTTTGTTTAGCTTAAGGATAGAGCCAGGGTGGAAAGTGGGGGCATCCTCAAGGGTGGAGGGCATTTGCAGAAGAAACAAATGCAATTGGTTTTATAAAAGATGACTTTGGCTCATGGCTTTCTGGCCACCAACAAGTCAGTAACTGCTTTGTCAACTTCTACAAAAATCTTTTTACATCCCAGTATCCTCACCTTGCCACCACATTGACCTCTCTGGCCTCATCCTTCACTCCATCTCCCCTGAAGAAAGTGAATCCCTATGTGCCATTCCCTCTGATGATGAAAATTTTCTGTTGCATTCAGTTTTGCTTCTTCAAAATCCCTTAGTCCTGATGGAATGTCAGCCATTTTTTACAAATCCTATTGGGGTACGGTTGGCAAAGAAGTCATTACCATGGTCCAGTCTTTTTTTTGCTAGTGGTCTTATGTTGAATGAGATGAACCACACCTTTATCACCCTCATCCCTAAGACCCCAAATCCATCCTCTGTTCATCAATTCTGTCCAATAAGCCTGTGTAATTTACCCTACAAAATAATCTCCAAGACCTTAGCCAACCGCCTAAAAATTCTCCTCCCTAAACTCATCACTCCATAGCAAGCTACCTCTATCCCTAGCAGAAACATTCAAGACAACCCAATCATCGCACATGAAATCTTCCACACCCTTCACCAAAAACACACTGGCTCTTCTAGATTGGCTGCCCTGAACGTCGACTTAGAAAAGGCTTTTGACAAGGTTGAATGGTCCTTCTTGCTCTCCACCTTCAAGTAGTTTGGTTTTTCTGAAAATGGATTCAAATGATCAATCAGTGCATCTCCACTCCTTCTTATTCCATTTTAATCAATGGATCAGCAGAAGGTTTCTTCACTTCCAACCGAGGCATTCATCAAGGTGACCCAATCTATCCATTCCTCTTTATTTTGGTTATTGATGTACTGTCTAGATCATTTTTATAGAAAGAAACTGATGGTTCTCTCCAAGGCATCAAGATTGCAAGGAATTGCCCTCCGATATTACATCTCATGTTTGTTGATGACCTTGTGGTTTTTTCTCGTGCTAACCAAGAAGACCTTCAGGCAATACAATCATGCTTATCTCAATTTCAAACCTGGTCTGGGCTTTCTATCAATATGAGGAAATCAACAATAACATTTAGCAAAAATGTTCCTAACTCATCCAAAACCAATCTGCGCAACCTATTTGGCCTGCATCATTCAACCTCCAAGAACTTCTATCTTGGCCTTTCCACTCATATCCAAAGGAGCCATCAAGCTCAATTCAGCACCATCCTTGAAAAGATCTCTAGCAGAATATCTGGGTGGAAAGCAAAGATCCTATCTCAGGCAGCCAAAGCAACTTTAATAAAATACATGCTCTCTTCCATTCCATCCTACTGGATGTCCTCTTTTAAGCTTCCAAAATCAATTTGCAGCCAGATTGATGCTAGGCTTCGTGACTTCTTCTGAGGATTTACAACTCTTGGCCACCATATATATCCAAAAGCTTGGGATTCTTTGTGCAAGCCTAAAGCATTTGGGGGATTAGGCTTTCGTCGTGCTCATGACCTCAATAATGCTTTATTATCCAAACTTGGCTTGATAATTGTATCCAGTGCTGATAAACCTTGGGCCAATCTCCTCCGTTCCAAATATCTTCGAGGTCGCTCATTTCTATCCTCCACCCCACAGTAGAACTCATCTTTCATTTGGAAAAGCCTTCATAAAGGCATCCCTATGATTATATATATATATATATATATATATATAAAGACTACTATTTCTCAATTGGTTAAGGCTCTTCCATGAATATTTGGCATGACCCTTGGGTTCCCTTTATCCCATCCTTCACCCTTCCCCCTCCATCCTCCTTGCCTGACCATCATCTTGTATCCAATCTTATCATCCCTGAAACTATGCAATGGAACCGTGCCCTCCTCCATAATCTCTTTGACCAAGACATAACTTCTCTCATTCAAAAAATTCACATCCCCTTTTCTCCAATAGAAGACTCCATTTTTTGGGCAATCAGCCCAAGTGGCAAATTCTCTGTTAAGTCGGCTCATCTTGCTGACCAAACCTCCAGATTTTCAAATTCTGGCCCCCTTATTGCCTCTAAATGGAAGAAATTGTGGTCGATGAAGTTTAATGAGAGACTCAAATACCATATTTGGAAAACTACGTGGGATGTTCTCCCCACTAGAGCTTTCCTTGGCTATAGAATTGTCGACTTGGACACTTCTTGCCCTTGTTGCCACCATTTCTAAGAATCGGTGGTCCATATCCTATTTAAATACCCTTTTGCTATTATAGTCTGGTGGCACATAAGCATCCCCATCCAACTTTCATCCATCCCACCAAAATCAACATCTAAGTGGGTCAAGTCTATCCTTAACCCAATAAATCTCCTTGGTCTTTGCTCATCTTTTGGCCTATCCTTTCCCCTTTTAGCTGCAATAGCCTATAATCGCCTTTGGCGGAGTCAGAATAAATTGATTTTTGAATATATTTCCTCTCTTCCCAATCAGCTTACTGATGAAATTAACCGAGCCTATAAATCTCATTCCAATGCTTGGTTGTCTAAATCTGTCTCCCCCTTCACATGGTTCGATCAAGTTCAATTTCGATGCTGCCATTACCCCACATACCTCCTTCATCTCTATTGTTGGTCACGATCCCAATGGTCAAATTATTTCTGCAGTATTGCCAAAGAACCTCCTCAATCCCCTTCCTGGGGCGAAGCCAAAGCTATCCTTCTAGCCATTTCCACTGCCTTAAACTTGGGTTATAAATTTGTGATTTTTAAAGGCGATGCAAACATTGTCATTGATTCTATTACTTGCTTATTAGTTGATCCCCCTTGGGAAATTTTGTCAATCATCACTGATATTTGCAGCTTAATCCCTTGCTTCTCAATTGTGAAATTTTCTTTTTGTTATCGTTCTTGTAATGAACTTACCCATATGCTAGCTTGTTGGGCTTCTTTTTCTTCAAATTGGGACCCTAACTCATCTCTTCCTCCCTCAATGGGTCTTTTGTAAGGAAGTTGATGAGCCAATTCCCCCCATATTGTCTTAATAATAATTTCTTACCTATAAAAAAAGTATTTATGTGAGAAAAGTTAGTATAAAATTATTATACCTTGGAATATGGAATAATGTTTCCCTTAAAGAGACGAGAATTCTACCTAAAACATGAGCAGTATTTCACCAAAACATTTAGGGCCCACTTGGTACACATGTTTAAACACATTGTAGACACTCGATTTTGCACCCATGATTTAATTAAGAAAGATTACTAGAATGGTCATCCATGTACCCCAAAAATCATGATTGCATTACACGTATCAATTTGTTCTTGTATTACATGCATCAATTTGTTCTTGCGTTACATGTATCAATTTATTCATTGCATATCATAAAAATGATCTTGAGATTCTAACAGTCACAAAGATGTGTCTGGTTTCCAAATCAAACCATTGGATCGAAAGCTATCGCATAATCAAGTTTGCACAATCAACATGCATTATGTCTAAAAAGAGTTGACCATGCACACTTAATTTAAATTAATTCTGATTGGTTAAACAATTAAAATTAGTTAAATATTTGTGTGATTGGTTGATAATTAGTGTCTAAAATAGGATTGCATGCATAGGAATAAAAGGGATGATTGGATAATAATAAAATTGTGGATAATCTAAATTTTATCGAGATTTATTTTAAGGGATTTATCTACAAGATAGTTGTTACTAAAAAGTCTGAATTATCCATAAAAGAGATAAAAAATCATAAAATAAGGATGAAAGCACGTCTAGGTACAAAGACCGGATCAAAAAACCTTAGAGAGAGAGTCCTTATCGTCACCCGAACACGAAAGTGCGTTTCGCGTCCAAAGTACCATTTGGAACTTTTGGAGTGCCAAACGGCACTTTAAAAGTGCCGAATTGGCCTTTTTTGGGCTTTGGCTCAAAGCTTTTCGGGTGACGATAAGACACACCCTTTTCGATCTTTTCACAGAAGGATGAGTCTCAATTCACGTTCTACACATCGAAGCTATTTTTTAGAGTTTTCTGACCTCTATAAATAGGGATTGGATCTCATAATTCAGAGACTTTTTTTTGGTCCTCTGAGAGGCATACATTTTTTGACTCTCAAAGTACTGATATTTGCTGATCCTCTTAGATAATTACTGCTGAAATTAAGGTTTTTAGGTTTCAAAAAGAATTGAATAAATTTCTTTGAATCCTAAAGCATCCTCTCAAGAACAAGGAGTGCTCATGCAAAAGGTTGTTCTCAATCACTTTATTCTCTTTGATGCTTCTTGTTTATAATGATGCATGCTTTCTTTTATTCCTAATATGAGTTGTTAACCTTTGCTTAAATAATCTTGATTTGTTATAATCTCCTTCTTAATTTCAATAATTTTCATATAACCAATTTCTTTTCTTAATAAAAAAATAGATCTGCATCTTCCTTAGATGTAGATCTGGATTTTTTTTTTAAATAAAAACAGATCTGCATCTTTCTTTGATTTAGATCTAAAATTTTCTTAATCAAAAAACAGATCTACATCTTTCTTAGATGTAGATTTGAATTTTTCTTCAAATAAAAACAGATATGCATCTTTATTAGATGTAGACCTGAATTTTTATTAAATCAAAAACTGATTTGTATTTTTCTTAAATACAGATTTGATTTTTTAAAATATATGCAGATTTTGAAACAAAGAAAAATATTATGCACAATTGTATTCATGGTTGTTTTATTTAGTTCATGTAGCATAAATTTATGTTATGAGTGAAATTCTCTTCATAAAAAAATATTTTCTATATTCTTTTAAACATATAAAAACATATCTGATTTTTTTGTTTTCAAAAACCATTTTTTTAATCATCACAAAACATATCTAATCTTTACCAAGGTAAAACCATTTTTTTTAGTTGTAAAAACATATTTGATTTTTCTAAACCAAAAATCAAATTTTTCTTAATCACCAAAACAGATTCGAATTTTCTCTCCAAAAACCATTTTTTTTTCTTTATGACAAAATGGATCTGGCTTTTTTTTTTTTTTTTTTACAAACTAAAAACCATTTTTTTATTATCAAAAACAGATCTGAATTTTTAACAAAGAAGATGATGCATTCATAAATAAACTTATGTAATTTAGTCTTTCATGTGTATACACAACATATCATTCATGTCATGCATAAAAATGGTACATTGGTCACAAGAGTCTAGAAGACCAGACTCCGTCTAGGCGGAATGGGTGTCTAACACCTTCCCATTCTGTAACCTAGCCTCCGAATTTAGGTCTTTGGATAAGTAGATCTAAGTCTTGTCTTTATTTTTATTTTGGGTAGAATGTAACTAGAACAAAAAGCCATATAATTATTTAATAGTTTGTAACTAGGACCCAAAGTCATGTAATTTTCAATTTTTCAAACATGCATTTTATATTCAATCAATGAGAACGGAACAATTCAGTCATGTATTTTGTATTTAGTTTTTTCTTTTTTTTTTTTTTGTATAAAAATATAAGTGGCAACTCCACACCACTTATCCAAAAAGAGAGTTGTCTTGAAAAAGCACCCAAAAATCTCTTTTTTTTTAGGGAACTTTTGGCGAGGTCTCTCACACACATGTTTTCAGTTTTTAAATAACATTACACGTATTTCATACACTTTTTCACCCACGCGTATTTTCAAAAAAATTGAAAACTGTTGTTTAAACACAATTACCAAACGGGCCTTTATATTCTCTAGTTGTTTTTTAATAGATAAGTTCAGTTTTACAAATTTTAAATATATATATTTTTTAAATAACCTTTTTTTTTCTAGAACTTAAATTAAAAAATTAAATATTTTTATTTTGTCAAAACAAAGAAATTATTTATAATAAATAAAAAAAACCAACCTGGCACATAATCAACAACTCTTTCTCACACTTGTTTATATACTCTTCATCAATACCATACTTGGAGGCTCTCACAACAGGGTGGGCCCCTCCACGTACTCCGTTTGGTGGGTATCGGCAATAGGAGACGGCTTTCTTGGCCAACTCTGGGTCGTCGATCACAGGAAACATGATGCGCTATGGTCCTAAGTCGAGTGCTTTCTTGGCCCATGCTGCAGAACTCTCAAGGAGTCTGAGGATAGCTGGGGTTTGAGTGGCGGCCAGGGCTTGAAGACAAGGAAGAGCTTCGGAGATGCCACCATGGCCGTGTTCCATGTCAACGACAACGAAGTCATAGCTTGCATGACCTGCAATTTCAGCCAGGGTGGGAGAGAAGCTGAGGAGGAAGAGACTGTAGAAAGGTTCTTCATTAGCTTTGTTTAGACGAGCTTTGAGGGTTTTAGGTGTGTCTGAGAAGGCTATGGTTGTGACTCTTTTCTTTGTTTAGTGATGAATAGGATTACAAGACGTCGTTAGATTGGTAGGTTGACAATAGACGGATCCAAGATGCACGGATAAAAGATGGACGGATCCAAGGTCACGTGACATCCATCTGATTTAATTAATCTACAAGGGATCCTAAATGGAAATAACTTACGTCTCACGATTAACTCTAACTCATAGAGTCCTAATGCGGATAGAATCCTAAATGAGAAGGATTCCGTAATATACACCCGTTAATGAAGATCTTCCCTATAAGGAAACGCCTTGATGCATAAGAAATGGAGGCCAACTCTACTATAAAAACCCATGAACCCTCAGAATACAAGGTACGCATAATTCATCCTAGCTCTAACGTTCTAGAGTTGAGTAAAATTCTAATTTGATCTTTATAGGGTTTTTGGCCGGCACCACACCGGTGCTCCCTGTTAGGTCATCTCTTCCTTGTGTTGTGCAAGTGTCATTTCAAGCGTGCGGGGATCGTGTGACTGATTAGTGGTGTTTTGTCATCATTAGTTGGCGCCGTTTATGGGAAAGTTAAACTTGGAATAAGCCATACGTGCTACTTCTTGGGCAAAAGTTGCATGGTACTCACTCGTTCAATGGCAACAACCAACAATAATCAGGGTGACGAACCGCACACTACGGCCTGGGAGAGACAAGTCCAAGCACAGCAGTTGAATGCCTAACCAAGTAGAATCATGATTTGGAGGAGCATTTGCGGCAAAAGAATGCAGGCCTTGGTACACAGGAGGAAGATCAAGAAAGGACAAGCGCTGAAAGGAGAAACTAAGAAGGGCCTGAGGGTAGCAACGCTCCAAGCAGATTGGAATAGGAGGACACAAACCGGCCATCTATCTCTGAAGCCGTCCTATTTCACATAGTCATTGAGATGCAGATGATGAAGGAGCGGATGGATTTTATGATAAACACCCTCAGAGGACAAGTATCCAGCGATCTTGATGACCTAGTCTAAAGAACCGATTCACCTTTCACGACGTCCATCAGTTCATTCCCTCTTCCCTCGAAATTTCTCATTTCGCAGGTAGAGAGTTATGACGGATCTAAGGACCCCTTAAACCACTTGGAATCCTTCAAAACCTTAATGCATCTTCAAGGAGTGCCCTACCATGCTGAAGGGACCTACAAGGATTTGGTTTAGCAGATTGATGCCCAACTCTATTGGCACTTTCAATGAGTTAAGCGCCCAATTTGCCTCACACTTCATCGGGGGTCATAGATACAAGAAGTCTACCGCGTGCTAAATGAACATTAGGCAGCGGGAGGACAAGACCCTAAGATCTTACATAGCCCGTTTTAACAAGGAGGCTCTCTCAATCGACGAAGCAGAACAAAATACTCGTGGCAGCATTTACCAATGGATTTCGAAAGAGTAAGCTCCTATTTTCTCTATACAAGATTGACCAAAAAACAATGTCAGAGGTGCTTTACAGGGCGACCAAATACATGAACATGGAAGACGCACTACTGGCCCGAGAAGAGAAGCCCAGAAAAAAGGAAATATAGGAAGATTTGCGGTCAGATAGAGGACAGAAAATGGCCAGGACTGGAGAACGACAGGAGGACAGACGCTCCAAACCACCTACAGGAAAGTTCACAAGCTTCACCCCGTTGACTGCCTCGATCTACCAAGTGCTGATGCAAATTAAGGATGAAGGAGACCTAACTTTTCCCAGCAAGCTAAAAGGAGACCCAAACAAAAGGTCAAGGGACAAATATTGCCATTTCCATCGTGATCACGGCCATGATACAGTGGACTGCTACGACTTGAAGCAATAGATTGAAGCTCTTATTAGATAAGAGAAGCTGCAAAAGTTCGTCAGCAAAGAGAAGGTGGATCCACCACAAAATGAAGTTCCCAGACGGGAAAACGAAGGCCCCTGACCACTGATAGGAAACATAAGAATGATTTTTGGGGGCACGGCGACTGCGGGGTCGTCCAAAAAGACCCCGTAAAACATATCTAAGAACGGTTCAAAATGTTTAGTTGACAGGTTCTATACCGAAGATGACACTAATTGATAACCCAATCATCGAGTTTTCGGAGGAGGATGCACGACATCTTCTCCACCCGCATGATGACGCACTTGTCGTCAGTATACGAGCGAGAGATTACAATATGCACCGGGTTTTGGTTGACAACAGAAGCTCGGCTGATATCCTTTGCTACCCTACATTCCAACATATAGGGACTGGTAGATATCGACTGGTTCTAACGAATGCCCCACTTGTTGGCTTTGGAGGGACAAGGGTCTACCCTTCCGGTACTGTCACATTGTTTGTGACGATGGGTGATTACCCCCAGCAAACCACCAAGGACGTGGTGTTCCTTGTGGTTGATTGCTCATCGGCTTACAACGCCATCCTCGGACGACCCACTCTCAATTCATGGAAGACTGTGACCTCGACCTACCATTTGATGGTCAAATTCCCTACCGAGTATAGAGTATGAGAGCTGCGTGGAAATCAGGTGGCCGCGCATGAATGCTACATTGCTATGATGGAGATGGATGACCACCTACAAACCATGAACATAGAAGAACAGTAGATGGTAGCAGAACTAGTGGAAGAATTAGAAGAAGTACCCCTTGATGATTCTAGGCCCGAGCGGACCACGAGAATAGATAATTTGGCCAACCAGTCAGTACGGCAAGCACTTGCAACATTCCTAAGGAAGCACCAAGACATGTTTGCTTGGAGTCATGAGGACATGCCGGGGATCGACCCGTCAGTCATAGTCCACAGGTTGAATGTATTACCCTCATTCTCTCCTGTCTGACAGAAAAAGCGATTGTTAGCCCCGGAGCGAGATAAAGTCATAGCCGAGGAAGTGCAGAAGTTACAAGAAGCAAATTTCATACGTGAAGTATATTATCCAGATTGTCAAACGTAGTGATGGTCAAAAAAGCCAATGGCAAGTGAAGAATGTGTGTAGATTTCACCGATCTTAATAGGGCCTGCCCTAAGGACAGTTACCCGCTCCCATGTATTGATACACTGGTAGACTCAATCGCAAGACATGAACTTCTAAGCTTTATGGATGCGTTCTCCGGTTACAACTAGATCAAGTTGGATGAAACTGACCAGGAGAAGACTTCGTTTGTTACCAACTAGGGGCTATTTTGCTACAAAGTAATGCCTTTCGAACTCAAAAAAGCGAGAGCCACGTATCAGAGATTGATGAACAGGATGTTCGCACACCAGATTGGAAGAAATGTGCAAGTTTACATAGACGACATGCTAGTGAAAAGCATCCAGGAGTCCGACCATTTAAGCGACCTCTAGGAGACCTTTGACACTCTTCGGTCTTACAACATGAAATTAAATTCAAAAAAATACATGTTTGGGGGTAACGACGGGAAAGTTTTTGGGATTTATGGTATCCCAAAGGGGGATCGAGGTAAACCCAGAGAAAGTAAAGGCAATCATGAAATTAGCTCCACCAAAGACGGTAAAAGAAGTACAAAGCTTGAATGGCAAAATAGCAGCCCTAAAACGGACAAATGCCTCCCTTTCTTGCGCACACTGAGGAGATATTTTGAATGGATGGACGAATGCCAGCAGGTGTTTGAAAATTTGAAGGCTTACCCCTCTTCTCCGCCATTAGTCAGTCCATCCAAGCCAGGGAAAGAGTTGTTTCTATACCTAGTCGTCTCTTCAGCGGCTGTCAGTGTGGCTCTTATTAGGGAAGATGATAAGGTACAAAGGCCCGTATATTTTATAAGTCGAGCACTCAGAAGAGTAGAAGAAAGCCACTCTCAAATGGAAAACTAGCTTTTGCACTAGTAATCGCGGCATGAAAGCTCAAACCCTACTTCCAAGCACATACCATAACTGTCTTGATAGATAAGCCACTGTGAAAAGCTATGAGTAGCCCCGAAGCCGCAGGACAGATGGCACTATAGGCAGTCGAGTTAAGTGAGTTCAACATACGGTACCAACCACGAACTACTGTGAAGGGACAAGTAGTAGTTGACTTCATCGTTGAGTTCCCTCATGGAAGACCAAGGGGCAAAGGAAGTTCCTATGTGGAGCATCCACATAGACAGATCCTCCAATAGACATGCCGGAGGGACCGGCGTGGTACTTCACACTCCAGAAGGAGATAAGGTCGAGTGCATGATCCGTCTGGACTTTTCAATAACCAATAACGAATCAGAGTACGAAGTCTTGATAGCTGGACTGGACCTCGCAATAGCAATTAGAGCTAAAAGTATGGTTGTATACTCCAATTCTCAAATCGTAACCAGTCAAGTTAATGGCAGTTATAAGTGCAAATATAAAAGAATGAAGAGGTATCTCAAGGAAGTGAAGGCTCGAACTAGAAACCTCCAAATGAAATTGGTTCAAATCCCAAGGGAGGAGAACCAAGGTGCCGATCGGCTTGTAAAAGCAGCTTCAGCAGAACTAATGATTGTCCCCGCCCAGGTATTATCCTTCATTCAACTCTCATCACTAATAGACGGTACTGGCATGTGGGAGGTAAGCGATGAACGCTGTTGGATGACCCTGATAGCCGCCTACCTAAAGAATGGCGAGCTACCAGATGATAAGGAGGCCGTAAGGAAGTTAAAGGTTAAAGCGGCCCGATTCATCTTGATTAAAGACATCCTATACAGAAGGGGTTTCTCCCGACCTTGCCTGAGATGCCTCACGTTTGCCATGGATCCACAATCTCAACGAATCTCCCTGAAGAATTTTAGCAATATTTGAGTAATAACCCTTAATCCACAACTCAAAGTTCACTAGAATAGAACCAATGCCAATCAAATAAGTTTTTATTGCAATAATTTTAAATTTAATGTAATAAAAATATTTGTTGCAATAAACTTTTTTTTTTCTTTTAATATTTCGATTATGAAAATTGCATGAGTTTAGGTGGTATAACATGAATTTGGATGTTGGTGTGGAGACCTATGAAGCAATTAGATTGAAAAATAATTGCAAAATGAAGAATCAGACTACGTTATGAGGGAGGTCCATGAAAGAATCTGCGGAAATCACTCTAGATCGAAGTCCTTGGTGCATAAGCTACTCCGGGCAAGATATTACTGGCCAACAATGCAAAAAGATGCCGACGCATATGTTAGAGCCTACAACAAGTGCCAGCCGGTTGGCAACCTCATAAGGCAACCAACAGAAGAGCTCACCCCTATGACGGCCCCATGGCCATTCGTGCAATGGAGGTTAGATATCATGGGCCCCTTCCCAACAGCGGTAAGGCAGCTGAAGTTCCTAATAGTTGGCATTGACTATTTCACTAAATGAGTGGAAGCAGAGGCTTTGACCACTATCACGGAGAGGAATATCTAAAGTTTCGTATGGAGGAATATTATTTGCCGATATGGTATACCAAGGGTGCTTGTCTTAGACAACAGAAAGTAGTTCGACAATGACGCATTCTGA
Organism: Castanopsis chinensis; assembly: GCA_032878915.1. Taxonomy (NCBI): domain Eukaryota; kingdom Viridiplantae; phylum Streptophyta; class Magnoliopsida; order Fagales; family Fagaceae; genus Castanopsis; species Castanopsis chinensis. The sequence goes on from JAVQMG010000129.1 coordinate 11,517,405, forward strand.
GATTTTTGTTCCCAACTAGGGAACAAAAACCACTACTCGTCACTCACCCACCCACAGGCCAATGTACAGGTTGAAGTCATGAACCAATCCTTGCTCAAAATTATCAAGACTCAGCTCAAGGGGGCAAGGGCATATGGCCGACTAAATTACCGAGTGTTTTATGGGCATACAGGACAACGGCAAGGACACCACCAGGGAAGACACCATTTCGACTGGCATTTGGTAGCGAGACAATCATCCCAATAGAAATAGGGCTTACGAGCTACCGGGTTGAGAACCACGACGAGAGCAAGAATGATAAAGTCGTGCACTTACAACTTGATCTGGTGCATGAAGTCAGAGCAACGGCAGAGCAAAGATTAGCATGGCACCAGAACCTTATGGTGAAGCATTACAACTCTAAGGTCAGACACAGGGACTTCCAGGTTAGAGATCTTGTCTTAAGGAAAGTAACCGGCGCTATAAAAGATGCCTTCCAAGAAAAGCTGGGACCTAACTGGAATGGATCATACAAGATCACCTTATGGCATAAGGGAACGTATTACCTGGAGACACTGGAAGGGCAAAAGTTGAGTCACCCATGGAACACAAAGCACCTAGAGAAGTATTATCAGTAGACAATGACATCACACTCATTTCCATTTTATTTTTTCAACAGTTTTAGTTTTTATTTTCCACAGTACTCCTAGTGCCCAAAGGGCAATTTTCTTGTTTTTATGAACAATTTTCTACTTATCCGTCATAATATAAGAGTTTATTAAGGACACATTGAATGTTTTCCGCTGAAATTCATCTATTAAGTCCATCAAATGGATAGATCATCCTAGGAAGGATGAAATTCACCAAGTCCATCAAATGGACGGATCATCCCACGAAAGATGAATTTACTAAGTACATAAAATAGACGAATCATCCCATGAAGGATGAATTTATCAAGTCCATAAAGTGGACGAATCATCCTATGAAGAATGAAATTTATTTAGTCCATAAAGTGGACGGATCATCCTATGAAAGATGAAATTTATCAAGTCCATTAAGTGGACAGATCATCCTATGAAGGATGAAATTTATCAAGTCCATAAAGTGGACGAATCATTCTATGAAGGATGAAATTTATGGATGGATCATCCTGTGAAGGATGAAATTTATCCAGTCCATTAAGTGGACGGATCCTCCTATGAAGGATGAAATTTAACAAGTCCATGAATTGATAATCCATAAAAATGGACAAAAAGTTACAACTACAAGTCCAAAGAAGTGGACGGAAACAACGACCTGTCAAAACCACATAAGTGGACGGTTTCATCCACTAGGATGACAGTTATTCAACGAGTCCATGAGGTAGACGGGCTCAATGGCCATGGTATTTAAAGAAAAGTCCTTAAGAGGACGGCTACGCATATTTAATACCATATGGACAGGTTAAATGATCGAACTATAACTGCGAATCTATGAAATGGACAGATTCATTAACTAAAGCCAAGTACTTAAAAGGATGGGTTAGAGCTATTTAACTAAAACTTTTCCCCGTAATGGATGGATCAGCCCATGAATGATTTTAGCAGCCCACATACTAGACGAATCATCACAAGGGTTATTAATTTTGTAATCTGATACTTGGACGGATCATCCTTAAAAGGACGGGTTATCCCATATAGAATAAATATCATCTGGTCCACAAAATGGACGGGTAAGGATAATACTTGATAAAAGACGGACAGAAATACATTGAAAAATGTAGTCAAAATACAATAAATGTTTACTAAAAGCCTACAAAAGGCAACGGTTGAAAGGAGTTAAATAAACTGTTCTCCCATACAAATCCAAAATTAAACAAAAATAAAAAATATATGCTACTACTCTAGGGTAACAAGGTTATCCTCCTTATCTCCAGGTTCCAGGGCTGACGATTGATGGGCAACACCCTCGACAGACCTTGTGGTGTCATCCTTCTGAACCACATCATCACCAAGGTCTTCACCAAAGAACTCATCCGTTCCTACAATATCGGCGGGGTGAGCAGGAGTCTAGCCCTCAGAATCGATGGTGATGTGTGCAGGTTCAAGTTAGGAAACGAAGCCTTGACTTGACGGAGACAATCATCAAAATCGTCGGCAAAGGAGGTACCCAATTCGCTCAGAAGAGCATTGGAGTCTCGGTATTCCCAGATAACCTCAACTTTTGCCTGACAAAGACTATCCTCTTTGTTTTTCACGGTTTACCTTAGTAACTCTACTTCTTTCCCCAAATCACCACAAACCTGCTCGAATAGCTTAAGCTTCTCTTCATGATGAAGCTTCCAGGCCTTCAACTCATCTAGTTCTTCCACCGTTGCCTTTGACTTTGCTCGTACACGCTCCAACGTCTTCTTGTGGGCAAGGCAACGATCCCTTAATCCCTCCGCCATTAGGACCCCCTATGCCAATATCAGAGAGTAAGTATGAGTTGATAAAAATACGACGGAACATATAGTGACGGATACAAACCTGTGTAAGGCTGAACAATGCCGTCTCCCCCATTACTTCTGTAGCATGATTGCCCAGATCCTCGTAGTCCTCATTCGTGATGATGGAGGTGACTTGGTTAAGGGCATACTAGGAATCCTCTCGAAGCAAGACTGGAGGTTTCTCCTTGATGGGATTTGGATTAACCATGAGACCCTTACCCCTACCTAACCCAAGTTTGGGGGGCACCTTCAACCCACCGGATCCTTGATCGGCAGCTAGTCCCGTCACCATTTTCTATTTTTTGCTGTGATGGTCAATCTTCTCGGACGGCCTTTTAGAGGACGGGTGAGTCCAACCTGTCTTTGTGGAAAGGCCCCCTTCTTGTTTCTTTTTTTGCAGCAGCCTGCTGCTTGATGAAGGCTCTTCTCCTAGCCTCTTCCATTTCTGCACAGAAATGAACGGATAAGAATCTAGATTGGTGACATAAAAATTCACTAAGGAAAAAGACTTATGCTGATGAATTCGATTGTCGTATCGACGGGCGACTATAATGGGTTAAGACCATCGTAGTACCAGTGTAAAGTATCCAAAGTAACAATTTTTATCCACGTTCTCTCTGACAACTTGGTGGTCTAGAAGATCTTTTCCAAGAAGCCGAATTATTCGGTGGTAACTTGAGGACGGTTCCGAGCTGCAAAAGGGAATGATTAGAATAACTTCAATATTCTATGCAAATAAGCTGAGGAAGACAGGCTCATACCAAACGGTGGCATTATGCCCCAGGTCTTATCTACAGGCATATATTCATGGTCGTTAGGATGACACATCCAGTCGTCCCCTTGGAGGAAAAAATATCGACCCTTCCAATTCCGGTTGGAGTCCGGGGTCTCGCACACTAACCTAAGCACTAGACTCCTTGGCAAGAAGTTGTACATTCCCTTTGATTGGGCAATCTCGGATGAACGGTAACAATGGAAGAACTCCTCCACTGTCAACTGTCAGGCACCGTTGGACATTACACCATATAAAACTTCGACACCCAAAAAAAACCTCAAGGCATTTGGCGAAATTTGGGTGATGACCAATCCTAGGTATTGGAGAAGATGACGGTGTAAGGCAGTCAGAGGGAATCGCAAACCCGCTTTCAGCATCTGCTCATAAACCCCAACGTCTTCAAGGCCCTTGTAATAACACTTCTAGGACTTAAAGGGCAAACGGATGGGTATGTTGTCAAGTATCTGGTACTTCGCCCTAAGAGTGTTGAAGTGATTTTGTTTGATGAAGGATATGAAGTCATTGACTGTCCATAAAGGGAGTAATATAAATTCCCTAAAGCCATCTGGACCTATGACAGATTGGATAGGAGGATCAACACCATCCAAATCATCATTAAAGTCAAACTCTGACTCGCCCTCACCCTGCACCTCATCCTCCATATCGAAAGGAGAGTTGGTTGACGATTCCCTTTCTTGATGGGAGGTGTTAGGGTCTGCTTGACCTGATGGGAACACCTCATCGTAGCCCACTCCATCGCGAATAAACGATTAACCAATGGACGTCTCACTAGACATTTGACACCTACAAGTGACAGGTAAAAATCCTAAGACTCTAGGTCTATACTGACAAAGAACAAACTAAATTGATAAAACATAAGGAAACAGATACTTACAGCTTGACAGTACAAGAATAGCGACGAGAAGGTTATGAAGAACGGAAATATCAATTTGTTGAGGCGACGGATCAGGTAAAGTGGACGGTTACACTCTAATAAGCCAAATTTTTCCCAAAACGTAAAAATGAAAGGGACAGATAGCATATATATATAAAGGGAATGGGGCAGAAGACAAAGGGACGCCTCGATCCAAGCAAACAGTCAATCAAAATCTGCCACGTGTCCCTATCGCATTAATGACTCTGTGGTCGCCTGTCAATCAAAACACGCTTATCAAGGATGGAGGCAAACTGTCACTCTATGGGTTCCATAAAATAGGTGACGGATCCATGGAGTGAGGGGGAAGACGTAGATGACAAATCCGTTTGAGTAGACATGACGCCGTTAGATTAGTAGGTTGATAGTAGAGAGATCCAAGATGCATGGATAAAAGATGGACGGATCCAGGGTCACGTGACATTCATCTGATTTATTTAATCTACAAGGACTCCTAAATGGAAATAACTTGTGTCTCACGATTAACTCTAACTCATAGAGTCCTACTGCGGATAAAATCCTAAATGAGAAGGATTTCGTAATATACGCCCATTAATGAAGATCTTCCCTATAAGGAAATGCCTTGATGTGCAAGAAACGGAGGTCGACTCTACTAGAAAAACCCATGAACCCTTAGAATACAAGGTACGCATAATTCATCCTAGCTCTAACATTCTAGAGTTGAGTAAAATTCTAATTTGATCTTCAGAGGGTTTTTGGCTGGCACCATGTCGATGCTCTCTGTTAGGTCATCTCTTCCTTGTGTTGTGTAGGTGCTGTTTCAAGCGTGTAGGGACCGTGTGACTGATTGGTGGTTTTTTGTCATCATCAAGTGAAATGTGGTGTGGTGTACAGAGTTGGGGTGCTATGTTGTAGTGAACCATGTGTGTGAGCCTATGATTCTTTGAGGACAATGAATGAGAGGAAGTAGTGTGAAGTTCGCAAGTGACAAAGTTTGATAATTTGGATTGAGTGATGTTATGTACACATTTGTTTTTTACCTATTATAGTATTTCTCATTCAGTCATTTGAATTTGACCTGGTAACTTTTACAATTTCAATTTGTGAGGTAGCAATTGGGGCATACAAGAGTCACAATAAAAATTTAGTTATTTTGCACCAGAAAAAAGTTACTTTATCTATTTTATCTATTTTACCTACTTACTTTACAAAATATGTTGTAGTAGTAGATCTATTTTAGCTTTCAACACAATAAAATAATATAAATATCATAATAAAATAATAAAATAATATATCTACTACAATAAAATAATATATCCACTATAATAAACAACAATCACAACCACCCGCAACCGCTACTGCTGCCACCACCGACTCTTCCACTGCCGCCGCCACCGCCGCTACTGCCGCCACTGACTCTTCCACCGCCGTCGCCACATGATAGCAAATAATCGTCTAGTGTTAACAAATGATTTTTTTAACCCTTAAATATACTTATACATTTTTTTTACTAAAACAATTTCTCAATCATCATGATAGCAAATAATCATCTAACGTAACAATAATATATTGTTTTAACACCAAATTATATGTATACAAATTTATCTTTTGACTAAAAAAATTTTCTCAATCATCATGATAGCCTATTATCGTCTAGTATAACAACATTATATTTTTTTTCAAAACCAAATTATATATATACAAATTATTGGTTGATTTTTCTTCTCTCTCTCTCATTATTTCATTTCAGTCTCTCTCTCTTCCTTCTCTCTTTTGTTCTGCACTCTCCCCTTCAAACCCAAAACCCATAATGGAACACCAGCACCAATCCACCATGGCCAGACCACTGTCACAGGCCACTACAACCCACCACCATCACAGGCCATTGCAACCCACCACCATCACAGGCCAAACCTCCGTCTTATCTCCGTGGGTGGATCTATCGTTGGTCTCTCAAGTTTGGCTCTCTCCTCTAGCTTGTGGGTCTCTCAAGTCCTCTTAGTCTGGTTATGGTTCATGGGTTGTGACTCTCTCAATGATGGATTTTGGCTGTGGGTTTTGGTGATGTTTTGGCCATGGGTTTTGCCGATGTTTGCTTCTTCTTCTTTTTTTTTTTTTTTTTTTTTTTTTTTCTAGTAGTGGTGGCTTTGATGAGTGTAGGTGTGGTTGGGTTTGTGACTAATGTGGTGGGGGTGGGGGTTGCCGTGGTGGTGGTGGTGATTGATATTGGTGGCGGTGGGTTTAATGAGTGTGGGTATGGTTGGATTTGTGACTGATGTCGTGGTGGTGGTGGGGGTTGCCGTGGTCGGAGCCAGGTCTATGGCGGCCCGTATTGGTGGTGAGGGCCAGGGGGGCGGCGACGTGAGAGGTCTGAAAGTTGAGAGAGAGAGAGTTGAGAGATTGTGAGAGTTCTGAGAAGAAAAAAAGAAAAAAGAAAGAAAAAAATAATATTTTAATCTGGGCTGGGAATAAATTTTTTTTTTTTTTTTAACTCTCAGCTACAATGCACACCTATCTATATAAATGTGCACTGTAGCAATGAAGGTAAAAAAAAAAAACCTTTAGCTCCATGCTGTAGTGTTGATTTTTGTGTTTTAGTGGAATTAAAATAGCTATTTAGCTCCATTGCTGTGAGTGCTCCTATGTCTAATAGGACCACTTGGACCACTTACATATTGCCATCTAGGATACTCAGAATAAAAAATTAGTAATTGTTAATGCACACGCCTTATTGCACAGACATACCGTATTCATAATTTATTTTTGGCGAAAATACACTTTTGGTCTCTCTATTTTGGATCGATTCCTATTTTGGTCCCTAAATTAATTTTGCTATTAATGTAATCCCTAAAAAATGAAAATCGATTTTATTTTTGTTTCCGCCGTAAACCCACTAATGAAAACCTCCTACGTCACAAGTGGAGTGCATAGGTGGCATGTTAAATGCTAACGTGACTAATAAAATAATATGAAAAATAACACGTCAGCATCCATGTTAGCATAAAATGCCACCTTAAGAAAACAATTAATAAAATAAATTTTTTTTCAAAAAAAAAAAAAAAACTTAAGAAAAGAAAAGAAAAGAATTATTTTTTTTTTAAGAAGAACATGAAGAACCAGAACATGTGTTCTTCCCAGTCAATCATCTCACCTTGCTCAGAAAATAAAAGAATCAAGATTTTTTTTCTCTTTTCTTACATTTCCTTAGCAACCAAACCCAGAAAATCACTTAGATTTACAAAATAGAACAACATGCCCACAGTTTTACAGAACACAAAGACATTCATCAATTACTTAGTCGATTCTTTCACATTCTCATTACAAACACAAAGACCTTCAAAGATTCAAATCACAAAGACCCTCAACAAGCACAAAGACCTTACACACCTTCATCCAAATTGAAAGACCCAACTGTGGGGGACTAAATTTCTTGGTTCGAAATTAATCAAACAAAGTAAAATAGTTTCTCAAATGCGAATTTGTATTGATGAATGTGTGGTACAATTCTCTGTAATTACAATCCTCTGATTCGATCTCCTTAAAAGATTTGTGATGTGGTTTTGATTTGAACACAAAGTATCCTTCAATTTGGTCGAAGGATGGATCGAAGATCTTTGAAACAGAATTACAATGAATTTCTGGCTATGAGCTTGTTAGAAATCCTTTGTTCTTCACGTTCTTCGTGTTCTTCGCGTGTTCTTCGTGCGTTCTTTGTCTTCGAGGGTTTGTGGTGGAAGTTCTTCGGGGCTTTGGAGGCTTGAATTCGTAGAGCTTCGTTGATTTGTGGTTTATGAGGTTTCTGGAGGCTTTTGAGCTTGATTCCAGTGATCTTTGAGATTTAGGAGGATGATTTGGATGATTTAGCTTCGAATGTTCTTCGTATTCGAAGGTTTGTGGTAGAAGTTCTTCGGGGCTTTAGAGGCTTGAATCCGTAGAGCTTCACTGATTTGTGATTTATAAGGTTTCTAGAGGCTTTTGAGCTTGATTCCAGTGAGCTTTGAGATTTAGGAGGATTATTTGGATGATCTTTCTTCGAATGTTCTTCGTATTCGAAGTTGAAGTTCTTGAAGTTCTTGGAGGCTTTAGGGCTTGATTCTAGCAGAGCTTGAATACTTCTTTGTTGCTGTTTGTGCTCTAGATGGCTTGGTCTCCTCCCCCCTAGATGTCTTCAGATCTCTTCGTCTCCTCCCTCCAAATGTCTTAGGAAGGCTTCTATTTATAGGAGTTTGGTGGTAGGTGAGCGACACATGGCAGAGTTTGATTGGTGACACATGTCACAGCTTGATTGGTCTGCTTGTGTCATCGCTTACACGCGCCGGATTGCTTGGGTCATCGCTTACACAGCCGGATTCACTTGCATCATCGCTTACACGCGCCTCCATGTGATTAGCATTTTTGCATGCTTTTCATGTTTTTACCTTAATGAAATTTGGCAAATTTTCAATAGCAGTATATGATGCTTTGTAATTAGCCATACTTTGTGAACTTGGTGGCATGACGTGTCAGCTTGTGATAGGCTGGGAATTTTTCCTCTCTACAAATGCCCCCTCGAGACTTGTTCGTGCACACAACTTCTGAGTGTGGGGAGTGAATGAGTCTCGAAAAGAATGAATTTGGTACTTGACTCTTCAAATGTAGTGGTTGAAGGTGGTGGATCTTTTAGCAGGATGAAGTAATTTCAGAAGAGTAGACCCACCTACATGAAAGGCTTTGATGAGACCGAGAAGGGATCTGCGAGTATTTGAATGTACTTGCATGACTGAGCCTTCTCAACAGAGGTTAAGTCGGAGTAATTTCAAAAGAGTGTCTTATGGTACTTAAAGGGGGTTGGTGAAGCTGTAAGTTATTTGCAAGAAGTTGGATGTACTTGCAAGATTGAATCATATTGGCAAAGATTAAGCTGAAGTAATTTCAGAGGAGTATTTTGGATCGTTTGCGGTGATCACAAGGTATTGAAGATGGAGAAGAAGTGAGAATGTTGGCTAGGTACAGCATGCAGAACTGTGGGGTTGGCCTCCCATTTTTAAGATCTTCTGGTGAAGTTATATCTGAAGGATATACTTTGGATCACGAAGAGATCATGTGGGAAAGTGATTGAATGTGCTTGCGTTATCGCATCACTCAGGTTAAGTTGAGGTAATTTCAGAACGGATTTTGTGTCTGCTGGTGATGATAGTGAACAAGATGGAGACGAAGCAAAGTGAATGGGTGAAACACACGACACCATGGCGTTGGCCCTGTATGTTGGGATCCCTCTGGTGTAGATGTTTCTGGGAAGTATACCTTGGGATGTGGGGCGGACTGCATGCTGGATTAGGTCCGATAGCAAGTCATTGAATGCGCCTGTGTAACTAGACCATGCTGACGGACATTAAGTTGAAGTAATTTCAAAAGTATATCTTCTGAAACTCTTCAAGCTTGTTTTAGTTGGAGTAATTCCAGAAAATGTGTTTTGAGGTACCAGCAATGATGACCTTTGGGCCATATGTTGGTAGAAACATGAAATAAGGCTTTGGCGACCATTTACCAGCACCAAAGGCTGATTTCTGATGAACTGGTACCTTGGAGGTCATCGCAAGTGTCGGATGGGAGACAATTTGTAGGATCCCCCAACACCTTTTACCACCTTCACGGCTTCACCTAATGTCACTTGTTGGAAAAGCACAAAAAAATGAAAGGTGGAGCTAACTTGTGATTCTGGTTTTAAAAACCAACCAAGTTGCTGTTTGTTCTGAACCACTACTTCTGATGGGAGACCAAATAATTGAAGACAGGCTACAGGAGCCCCGATCTTAGGAACAAGCGTCTCTGTTGGACTTAGATTTCTTGGCCAACCAAGTCCACGGAAGCATGGAACGTCGATGCAGACCTTGTTATGAATAACTTTATGGACAAATGTGGTCGTTAAGTGGGAAAACAAAATTTGTTTGGTCCCTAAATCAATGATGATGTTATGAGAAGGGTTTCTATTGAACCATGAAAGGGTTGATTTCAAACCAATCATGAAGTAATTTTGGTTGCTAGGTGTTGAGAATGATGAGGCCACAGTGAGAAATGGTTGTGAGAAGGAGGATTTGAGAATTTGAAAGAAGCAAATCTTCATTTCGTGATTCGGTGTGTTTTTCTTGATGAGCCTTCGATGAATCCGACCCTTCTATTTATAGCGAAAAGATGAAGAACGGTAGTTAGGTAGTTGAGAATGATGGATGAAACTTTTTAGTGAGAATGGTGGATTAGAACGGTAGGCACCGAATGGGAATGGTCTGTTGGAGACTGGTAGGCACTGAACGGAAATGGTAGATACCGAACGGGAATGGTAGGCTGGAGTAGTGACCCAATGCAATTTCAAGTTTGAGACATACTTGTGAGAGTTCATCTGTTCTTTGAAAGGGGAGCTTTGATGAAGTCTTAGAGGATAATCTTGAGGGAATCCAGACCAAATGGATGATCTCAAATTCTAATCTTGAGAGCTTAAATTTTGGACACCGCTAGTACTTTGGAGAAGTGGGTCAAATTGGTAATTTCCAAGCCCGAACAAATAAGCAGATTTCAAAATCAAAATCTTGTGAAAACCTAAGTAGGACAAGGTTTGCTCAAGCATCTCGATTTCTGGTCAAAGTTCACATCAAAGCCAACAGCTGTAGAATCGCATATCTTGAGCAATTTTAGATTCTTAAATGAACAAATAGACCCCAAAATTGGAACGTACGCGAAAAATTAGGCAAGACAGGTCATTCCTGAAAATTTTGACTTTTGGTCAAGATTTGTGCAAAAATCAATTTTTTAGAAATTGGACCGTTATGCAATTTTTTGAGTTCCAGAAGAAGAAACGGACCCCAAAATTGGAATGCACTCGGAAAACTGAGTGGGACAGGTCCGTCTTGAAATTTTTGACTTTTGGTTAGGATTTGTGCAATAGTCAATTTTTTGAAAATTGGACCGTTATGCAATTTTTCGAGTTCCAGATGAAGAAACGGACCCCAAAATTGAAATGTACTCGAAAAATTGAGTGGGACAGGTCCGTTTTGAAAATTTTGGCTTTTTGGTCAAAGTCAAAGGTCCAACTTGGTCAAATCTCCTTTTCTTTTCTTTTCTCTTCTTTTTTTTTTTTTTTTTTTTTGCAGGCAGTTCGGATCCGGGTCAAACGAACGGGTCATACCAGGTCGGTCCGGGTCAAACCGATCCACGGAGGATGACGTCACCCATGACGTCATCGATCTGGAACTGGGCGGGTGAGGAGCATTGAGGCGCGTGAGGGCGCGTGAGAGTATTTGCCGGCACGTGAGAGCACGTGAATATGAGGAAGCGATCGCCGAAGCTTCTGGTGGCGCGTGGCTGCGCGTAACTGGTCGTTTGGGCTTGAAAATTTCAGGTTTTGCAGATCGAGGGTCGTAGAAGATCTCTGTATGGTTACTTTTGTGAAATTGTGCACAGATTTGCACAGTTTTGAGGGACTAAGCAGCTGGTCATCGCGAGTTTGTGGCGGCGCGTGGCAGCGCGTGGTCACTCCGTTGTTGATGAGCTTTCTGGGTTTTGTAGATCGAAGGCCGTAGAAGACTGTTGTGGTGTTTGTTTTGTGAAATGAGGTCAGGATTTGCACGAGTTTGAAAGAGAAGTCTGCTGGCTTTATTGAATTTGTTCTTGGTCTATTTTTGCTGTGGCCGTTCTGACAGTGAGCCATCCATGACTAAATACTCTTTCATTTCAAAATTTGGTGCAGTCTTGTTTGACTTCGAGGGCATTTGAGTTTGCAAAATCTGAATTTGAGCTGCAATTTTATTCACACTTCTGAAACGTGAATATTTTTTCACTGGCTGGTTGATGAAACCATTTAATGGTTTGTGACTTTCTTCATTTTTTTTTTTTTTTTTGTCTTCTAGTTTTGCAGAAGTTCTCTATATAAGATGTGAGACTGGCTTCATTCATATGGGCATTCTTAGTCTTCAGCCTTCTTCTCCAGCTTTCAAGTTTTTTTTTTTTTTTAGTTCATGCTATGAGATCTTTTCTGACAATTTTTTTTGTTGCTTGTTTTTGTTTTGCAGCACAATTTCCTTGATCTTTGGATTTTGACACCAAGCTTTACGCTGACGCTCTCATAGAAGTGTTTGTCTTCATTTGGTGGCTTTGTATTTCATTGATAGCAATGTTCTTGCAGTGACGTATACTTTCATGTTGTTATGCATCAACAATCTTTTAGCGATATTCGTCTTTGCAACGCTGTTTCCATAAGGATATTCACTAGGCAATATTGCTGTCGTCAGTACTCGCTTTTGAAGTCGCACTGGCTCTAGTATTGGTAATTAAGTCACACCAACACTTGTATTTGCAACACAGCCATATCAAGAATCTTTGCAACATAGCTACATCAAGAGTCTTTGCAACGTAGCCACATTAAGAGTCTTTACCATGAAATCGCGCCAACATTTGTCCTTGTACTGAAATCATATTAACACTTGCTTTTACAATGAAGTGGCATCCATTTTTTTTTTCTTTGCATCAAAATCGTGTTACCACTTATCTTTTTCATGGAGCGGTGCCAACACTTGCATCTGCTATGAAGCATCACCATTAATTTGCCTTTGTAATGAAGATGCACTAGCACTCTTCTTTTGCCATAAAGCTGCATCGACATTTTATTTGCCATGAAACCATGTCAACACTTCATTCGCACCGAAGCCGTGTCAACATTTATCTTTACCATGAAGCCATGTCAATACTTCATTCGCACCGAAGTCGTGCCAACATTCATCTTTAACATGAAGTTACGTAACACTTTATTCGCGCCGCACTCGCATTGAAGTTGTACCAATATTGACCTTTTATAATAAAGCTACAACAACACCAATTTTCAGAGGCAATATAGCTCAGACATCGAGGGCGCTTAGCACTGTTTCCAGACATCAAGACTTCAGAGATACTAACAAGATATTAAAGATGCAAGGAGTCCGTATCAAGACTTTGAAGATGTAAGGAAATGCCAACAAAACCTTGAAGTCTCAAGAAACTCCCATCAAGACTTTGAAGATTCAAAGAGGTGTCAACAAAACCTTGAAGATGTGAGAAGAATGTCGCCAAGACTTCAAAGATGTCAGAATATGCTCATAGAGGAGAGATGATGCAACACTGACTTCAAATATATGGTCCACTATCATTCTGATGTGAAGTGACACCACTCAGAAGGGAGATGATGTGGTTTAAATTTCAGAGTTATGAAGTGGCACAACCTAGAAGAAAGATGATGTAACTTAGACTTGCAAGGTATAAGAAGATGCCCCCAGGAGATAAGTGATGCAAAACGTGGGAGAATGTCCGTAGAAGATGGGGAATGCCATGCAGACTTTATTTAGTCTTCATCTTTGAGTACAACGATCTTTGATCATCTTATTGAGCAGTTGATTGTCTTTAAGCAATGTCTTGCTAACCAAAGGGACCTTAAAAGCATATTGATGATCGTTAGAAAACTCTTCAAGCTGGACTGGCAATCCTTCTTCTTTTCATGTGACTGAACTTAGTGAAAAGTATTAAGCTGCCTACGTACCCCGAAGAGGGATCAAGTCATTACGTAGTTCAACTGGTTTTTTTTTTTTTTGGATGATTTTTTTTTTTGATGATTTTCTTTTGATGATTTTCTTTTTTTCGATGATTTTCTTTTGATGATTTTTTTTTTTCTTTTGATGATTTTTTTTTTGATGATTTTTTTTTTGATGCTTTTTTACAAAAAAGGAGGGCTCACGTGTGTAATCCTCGCCCTACGCCCCATAGCATTCCATGGGTACCAATTGCGCAATAGTGGGTATCACCACTAATCGAACCCAAGACCTCGGCCTCAAGGGCGACATGGGCATCCAATCACTACGCCACACTCACAAATGGTGGGATCAATTTTTCTTTATTTGTATGCTTTCAAAGGTAATGGGAAAACATCATGTACCCTTGTAGCGCTGCAGTGGGCAATTTAAGCTCTTACCGAGGAGCAGTCCTCGGTTTTCAAGCATAGAAGTGTTTGAGGAACTTCCCCTTGATAGGGCTGATCCTTACGCCATCATTGTTAACCAATTTGTAATACTTATTGGTGTTTGCCCCCTGCCTGAGAGTTGGAAGTACATCACAAGCAATGGTCACATGGTTTGACCCGACAACTTCATCGAAGTCTAGATCAATCTTGTTTTCTTTGGCAAGCTTCATGATTTGTTCCTTGAAGACGAAACATTTTTGGATTGGGTGGCCAATGATGCGATGATATTTGCAGTAGTTAGGGTTATCAACTTTCCCCATGTCTTCTGGTCGTTTGCATTCTGGCAATTCAATTAGCTTCAATTGCAATAGTTGTTCTAAGATGTTTGGCACATCTTCATTGGGGAACGGATATGCTTTTTGCTCACGTTCCTTAAAGGTCAGATGACGCACTTCATTCTTTTGCCATCCTTCAAGCTGTTTTTCATTTGCCTTTGCTCCTCTTCTTGGAACCTTAACTACGATAGTGTTAACAACCACTGGGTCTTTGAGATTGCCTCTGTCATTCCTCCTTACTTCAGGTGTGGGAGGGTTTGAATTCCCATGGCTAGCAATGCTCAGCTCCATGTCATGCGCACGAGTTGCTAACTCTTCGAATGTTCGAGGTTTTATCCCTTGAAGGATGTAAAGAAGTCCCCAATGCATGCCTTGGATGCACGTCTCTATAGCAGAAATTTCAGAAAGTCTATCCTTGCAATCCAAACTCAAAGAACACCATCGATTGATATAGTCAACAACGGGCTCGTCTTTCCATTGCTTAGTATTGGTAAGCTCCATCATGCTTACCGTGCGACGCGTGCTATAGAATCGGTCAAGAAACCCTCTTTCAAGTTGTTCCCAATTGTTGATTGACTCAGGTTCTAAGTCTGTATACCAATCAAAGGCATTCCCTTTAAGTGAACGGACAAACTGCTTTACAAGGAGGTCTCCTTGAGTCCCCGCATTCTCACAAGTTTCTACAAAGTGAGCAACGTGTTGCTTAGGATTTCCATTGCCATCAAACTGCAAGAACTTGGGGGGTTGATACCCATTTGGCATTCTCATGTTGTCGATGCGCTTTGTGTAGGGTTTTGAATATGTGAGAGAACTTGTAGAAGAACCTCCATATTGTGCTCGGATGGTATTTGTTATCATGTCTTGTAATTGTTGAACTGATAATGAAGCAACCGAAGTAGATTTTTCTCGTTGAGGAGTGTCTTGATTTCTTTCCCTGTAAAGCCAAATGGGAACTTAGGATCATGGCTTGATTCACCAAGATCATGTATTTCAAGTTTATTCATTAGAGTTGTAATTTGGAGGTCTTTATCTTCAAGTGCTTTTGTGAGGAGGACGACCTTTTGCTCTATTTCAGCCATCTTTTCTTCCATGGTAGAGGTGTTAGTCATCATGACTGACACAACTTCCCAAGATGATGGAGAAGAAGGTGAATTGGAGTGAGCCCGTGAAATCTCATTTTGTGGGTTCCCTTTGATGGGAGAGAAATGGTGTGACCAACTTCTTGTGAAGGAAGAAGAGAATTTGCCCCCATACTTGAGGTGTTCCAAGGTGGAGATGTCTTTGTTAATGACCTTGTTTCTTGTAAGAGGGTCTAAGGAGATGATTGTCTGGGCCTTGGATTCCTTGGTTGATTGAGATTGAAGTTGATCATGAGCTTTACGTTGGCTACAATTGATTGCACCAATGTAGTTGTTGGTGATAGCCATACCAAGTCTAATTGAAGTAGCTGTTGTTGAAGCTTGAATGTTCTTGCTGGTGGCCATTGAGGTTGGTAGCAAGATGATGAAGATTTTTTTTCTTTGAAGGAGAATGAGATGAGAGGCAGAGATGTCCCACCGGGCGTGCCATAATTTGTGGGGGACTACATTTCTCGGTTCGAAATTAATCAAACGAGTAAAATAGTTTCTCAAATGCGAATTTGTATTGATGAATGTGTGGTACAATTCTCTGTAATTACAATCCTCTGATTCGATCTCCTTAAAAGATTTGTGATGTGGTTTTGATTTGAACACAAAGTATCCTTCAATTTGGTCGAAGGATGGATCGAAAATCTTTGAAACAGAATTACAATGAATTTCTGGCTATGAGCTTGTTAGAAATCCTTTGTTCTTCATGTTCTTCGTGTTCTTCGCGTGTTCTTCGTGCGTTCTTTGTCTTCGAGGGTTTGTGGTAGAAGTTCTTCGGATCTTTGGAGGCTTGAATTCGTAGAGCTTCGTTGATTTGTGGTTTATGAGGTTTCTGGAGGCTTTTGAGCTTGATTCCAGTGATCTTTGAGATTTAGGAGGATGATTTGGATGATTTAGCTTCGAATGTTCTTTGTATTCGAAGGTTTGTGGTGGAAGTTCTTCGGGGCTTTAGAGGCTTGAATCCGTAGAGCTTCACTGATTTGTGATTTATGAGGTTTCTAGAGGCTTTTGAGCTTGATTCCAGTGAGCTTTGAGATTTAGGAGGATGATTTGGATGATCTTTCTTCGAATGTTCTTCGTATTCGAAGTTGAAGTTTTTGAAGTTCTTGGAGGCTTTAGGGCTTGATTCTAGCAGAGCTTGAATACTTCTTTGTTGCTGTTTGTGCTCTAGATGGCTTGGTCTCCTCCCCCCTAGATGTCTTCAGATCTCTTCGTCTCCTCCCTCCAAATGTCTTAGGAAGGCTTCTATTTATAGGAGTTTGGTGGTAGGTGAGCGACACATGGCAGAGTTTGATTGGTGACACATGTCACAGCTTGATTGGTCTGCTTGTGTCATCGCTTACACGCGCCGGATTGCTTGGGTCATCGCTTACACAGCCGGATTCACTTGCATCATCGCTTACACGCGCCTCCATGTGATTAGCATTTTTGCATGCTTTACATGTTTTTACCTTAATGAAATTTGGCAAATTTTCAGTAGCAGTATATGATGCTTTGTAATTAGCCATACTTTGTGAACTTGGTGGCATGACGTGTCAGCTTGTGATAGGCTGGGAATTTTCCCTCTCTACACCAACAAAGCAAACCCAAATGAAAACCAAATAGCAAAAACCCAATCCTACCTTGTAGATCGAAGAGAGTGAGAGTCCGAGACGTCATTGGGTTTGGCTTTGTTGTTTTGGTGGTTGTCATGGCGGTGCTCATGAGGGAGAGACCAAATCTCCATTTAGATCAAAGCGACAGAGAGGGGATAGATCTTTATCTATTCAAAAGGGATAGATCTAGCAAAAACCTAACCCAATATGTCTGGGCTTCATCACCCACCACCACTCCACGGTGGTTTCTAGACCTCAATTTCATCGATCCAAAAGAACTGAGGCTTTCAAGCTCTGTCGTCACTGGTCTTGCATAGTGCCACCGCTAGCAGTTGATCTTAGCATCTCTCTAACCTAGAAAAAACCGATCTCAGCCTCTCTCTATCTCTAACCCAGATCAAACCAAGACCCAAAAACCTTAGAGAGAAAAAGTTCCAGTCGACAAAGAGAGAAAGCAAAATTGGAAAATATAAGTGTGGCTGGGTGGGGTTATTGGATTTAGTTGTGTTTATTTTTTTTTTTTTGAAACAAGTCGTGTTTAATTTTTTTGTTGATAAGGATCTAATCTTTATATTTTAAAGATAACTGTTTAATATAAATTTAAATCTCCATTTTTTAATTTTTGGTTTTTAATACTATTTCTTTTGTTAAAATTGATCATTTTTCTTATATTTAAAAATTTATGTCATTAATTGTTTTTTAATTTTTTGAGGTGGCTTTTTATTTATTAAAATGTTGAAGTGGATGCTGACGTGTTATTTTTAAAATTATTTTATTAGTCACGTCAGCATTTAACATGCCACTTATGCACTTGGTCTACCATGTAGGAGGTTTACGTTAGTGGGTTGACGACAGGGACCAAAATAGGATCGATTTTTCTTTTTTTAGGACTACATTAGTAGCAAAATCAATTTTGGGACCAAAATGGAATCGGCCCAAAATGTAGGGACCAAAAGTGTATTTTCGCCTTTTTTTTTTTTAAATAAAATCGTGAAGTCATGATTTATGTTCAAAAACTAAATAGGTGTAGTATGATCTGTGTAATAAGCAGTGTGTAATAAATATTATCCAAACAACATTTTTATATGTTCATTGGGATATATGAAATTCAATGAATGGTGGGTTTTTGTGTGTTTAAATATCTGGTTTTGCTCTTACACTATTTTTTCTTTAAGCAATGCGAAAAACGTCATTTTTTACTTTTTTTTTTTCACAATTCTTTGTAACTAGTACATTGTAGGGTCACAATTTGCACCTAAGCCCAAAATAGGAAGGGGATAGATCCAAAGAGCCCAATACAACAAATTTGTAGAGAGTAGGCTAAAAATCTAGGTTTTAATGAGTTTAATTAACAATCACGGTGGGCCAAAATCAGAGTAGGATGAAACTGGAATAGTTTGTATAGTAAAAATGGTCCTTGAACTTAGGCCGAGGAGATTGATTCTTATATTTCACTCTCCTAAGGATAGATTACAAATATTGTTCTTGAATCTACAGTGTTTTCCTTTTCTCTTTTTCTGATCCCCCCCTCTCATGGGGGACCTTTTATTTTACATAGACCCTTTCAAATGATCCTGGTCTTCCACCTGTTGATCTCGCAGGTCATCCCCCAAGTGCTAATCCCATCTAGCACCTTCTTCGAGTCCCTGTGAGATACGGCTCCCAAGACAACATTGTTCAAGGGTCTTCTCGACATGAATGCGGCTAGAAGGTTTGGTGGGATGCATTAAATGTGGTGGCAGTCTCTAGCTTTTCAATCATGTCAATGTCATCCCCCTTCCCAAAGCCATTTCTGCACAGTAAAGCCTATTCTGATGGCGCATTAATGATGTGATCACAAAATCCAAGGGCATGTCCTCGGCCCACTAATTGTCCTTCTCGGCCAAGCGTGACACATGGCGTGATCACCTTACTCGGAATCCTTGTACCCCACATACATCATTTACAAGATTTTACTCATCCAAAGTTTATCACCGGCACCACTCTTGTTAATAGACCATGTCAACATAATAAAACCTCTGAGAAAAGTATATATCTAGAATTGAAGTCCCCAAATGCCAAAAACACTCAAGTATAATAAATTAATTAGCCAATATTTATGAAGATCAATTATCAATTGCTTGGTTCAAAAAAAAATTCTCAGTTGCTATTCACAGTACTTTTTACAAACTTAAACAATAAATACATCATTTCAATATCAGCTTGTAGCAATAACTACTTATGTTAATGCAGGTGGTCTGATTCTGATTCATCAAATCCAATTGGACTATCAGAAATTTAAACTTTGCAGCTGGGTGTTCAGCACACATGGAAGCTTGAAGATTCACATATTGCTGTGAATACCAATACCGACTCTGTTATGACCCGGTCTTGCCTGGAGGACACCTGTTGGGATAAGTGATGAAGACTGGCTTGGTCTATATGATTAATAACATTGGGGACAGGAATTATCAATAAAAGAGCTTTCCTAATTTTTAGGAAGTGATAGGATAAATTTAGGTACCAAAATGATTCATATGAGTAATCAGATACACTTCAGTTATTATGACCTGGTCTTCCACCTTGACTTACGAGTTTTTAGGTACCAAAATTATGCAAATGAGTTATCATGTTCCTTAGATAAACTATTAGGATAACAAGTAATCAAAACATTGCCCTGCCAATATAAAAATCTATAACGTACGTCATGAATGTGCGTTGAAAGGATGTAAACCTTAAATCATTGTGTCATAGAAAACAAGGTCATATATTAATTTTAGACTATTTCAAGTGCCAATATAATATTTATAATAATAATGCTTATTATAAGAAAAGATAACTTCAAATAGAGTTGAGAAATTAAATGTGGTTCATACATATATAGATTAGGTATTGAAGTTTGAGGTAACTTTTATTGAAAATGATCGTTTAAACTCCAAGAAATGAATAAATTGCTTGCAGCAGCAAAGGCAATTCATAAGTTAATGGAGATTTAAAAAGAAAAGAAAAGAAAAGTTGGATAATTACATGTTGAAATCCTATTTCCTGATACATTATTCTTTTATGCGAATTCATGTCCCATTAAAATGTTGTAACCATGTCATTGAAAGCAGAGTTCGTAGAAAGCAGAGTGGCATTGCACCTATTGAATAATTCCCATACTTGTTTCTTAGACTATTAGAGCAACTACATCAGTTGATGCAAATTTTCCTTTTATTTTGCACCAAAAAAGCTACTTTTTCTATTTAACACACCCATTTTTATAAAACACCTACATTGGTTTTTCTATTCTACATATTTATTCAATAAAATATTCATTCTTTTACAATTTTTTATTATTCTCTCTCTCACAGCTTCTCTCTCACAAACCCAATCTGAAACCCATTTGTGGAATGTTCTTCGCCGAGGATGTCAGGGGCAAAAGAGGAAATTTGGACGTGGGAGAAGAGGGGACGGGCGATGAGAGCTGCGGGGATGAAATTCTGGCAGTCGGATGGGGTGGAAGGCAGAGAGGTCGTGGAGGGGAGAGGGAGGTGTAGTTGGAGCCGTAGAATGGGTTGGGGTTGAGGTGGAGGACAGTTTTGCCATTGGCAGAGGTGGGGGCAGCAATCACTGATTCTGGTAGGCCTGTGTCAAGGACGATTAGATCGAAGTTGGTCGGCTCAATTGGAGGGTATGATGAAGCATCTTTGCTCATGGCGGCAAGTGTGATGGACTTGACCAGCGGCAGAGGAGGGTTTGATGATCGACGACAGTGGAGGCATGGTTTGACCAGCGGCAGTGGTGAGAGTGAGAGCAAATGAAGAAAAGGGGGAGTGAGGTGACGTGAGAGCAGAGACAAGGAGACAGTCAAGTGAGAGTGAGAGCAGAGACCTTAGACCAGGGACCAGAGAGAAAAAAAAAACTAATAAAATATTAAATGCATATGCTACAGTAACCATGCATATATTGTGCACGGTTATCATAACAATTGTGCATAAATGTACAATTTTACACCCACTGGTGTGGGTTTTTTTGCTCAAATTGTGTAAAATTAGCCACTTTTTCCATTTTACATATATGCACGGTTACCATAGTAATTGTGCATAAATGCACAATTTTACACCCACTGATGTGGGTGTTTTCTGCTCAAATTGTGTAAAATTAGCCACTTTTTCCATTTTGCACAATTATGCACATACTGATGGAGATGCTCTTAGAATCATAGAATTCAAATGATCTCGTTATCCTTCCACTATTGAGAGGGGAAGTGAGAGCCAAGACCAAAGAGAGAAAAAATTAACAAAATATTAAATGCACATGCTACAGTAACCGTGCATATATTATACACAATTACTGTAGCAATTGTGCATAAATGCACAATTTTACACCCGCTGATATGGGTGTTTCCTACTTAGATTGTGTAACCGTGCATATATTATACATGGTTACCGTAGTAATTGTGCATAAATGCATAAATTTACGCCTACTGATGTGGGAGTTTCCTGCTTAGATTGTGTAAAATTAGCCACTTTTTCCATTTTGCACGTACTGACGGGCTGCTCAAAAAGAAAAAAAAAAAAAGAAAAAGAAAAAAGAGACGGTTCAATCGATGCCGACTCACCAGGCAATTTAGGTTCAGAAGCACACCAGCTCGTTATGGGTGTTTCCTACTTAGATTGTGTAACCGTGCATATATTATACATGGTTACCGTAGTAATTGTGCATAAATGCATAAATTTACGCCTACTGATGTGGGAGTTTCCTGCTTAGATTGTGTAAAATTAGCCACTTTTTCCATTTTGCACGTACTGACGGGCTGCTCAAAAAGAAAAAAAAAAAAAGAAAAAGAAAAAAGAGACGGTTCCATTTTGCACGTACTGACGGGCTGCTCAAAAAGAAAAAAAAAAAAAGAAAAAGAAAAAAGAGACGGTTCAATCGATGCCGACTCACCAGGCAATTTAGGTTCAGAAGCACACCAGCTCGTTATCCTTCCACTGTTGAGAGCGGGAAGTCTTCGCTGCTCTGTGAAACCAGCCTCACGCTATGCCCTCCACACTAGGAACCACAAGACCCAGACCTTCGCCCAAGTCACATGGTTCAACTCTCAACTTGGAACGGGCGGGCCAGGAGGTTGTCCTTACTCTCCCTGCCTTGTGAGCCAAATCATTGTTCCGTCTCTTTAGTACCCTCGCTCGAGTTATAAGCCAGCACTACCCAGCTCGGTGCTCTAAAAGTACGTGACACCTATTATAAAGTTATATGCTAGTTGTAATCTCAGCAGTGTGGGACAATAAGCAAGAAAATTATTCAAGGGGTATGACAGCATGACTGACTGTATGAACAATCCTCTTATCCGAGTGGCAAAATTCATCTGGATTCTTGAAATTTTGGTTGGTTGTGACAATTTTTGCTTTGCTTGAATGGTAAAGATACATTATTTCTCATCAGATTGTTACGGGATTACACTGCATGGTTAAAATCTGAGCTACTTCAACACGGAGGAGAACACTTGAAGTTGTGAAATGAATTTAAACAGCTTTGAAAATTATGCAAGATGTGTATGCTAATGACCTGCAATTTTGAGACAAAACCAGTGATCTCATGCTCTGCACGCATTGAAGCTTGAAGATTCACATATGGCTTTGAATACCCAACTTTGCAAACAAACTTCTAAACAGCTCCAGTGGGAAAGACCCCCATTATTTTGGTGGAAAGCATATGTTGATGCTGCTTGGTTAAATGGTAATGGTGCATTGCAGTAGTAGTGAGGAGTTATGCAGATGATTGCTTGAAAGCATGGATAAGAACATTCTCAACTGTGTCTGCTTTAGTGGTTGAAAGTTGAAACTCAAGGAGTTAAATGGGCACAGAGCGTGCAACTAATGCCGAACTACAATTGTAACATAGATTATAGAAGGAGATGCTCTAACTGTAATGTATGTTGTAAACAATCCCAAGAATAGATCCAATTGGGAAATAGCTCAAGTTGTAGAAGATATTTATGAGATCAACTTAAAAGGGCAATCCTCTTTCAAACCCTCCCTCCAAGGGTGGGTGAGTAGAGAATATAACAAAGCCGCACATGAACTAGTCAAATGGGCTACCAAATCTTGTTTTGGGAACCTTTGTCTCTTGAATTTTCTTCATGTTGGCTGGCCATAGTTTGCTTCCTTGTTATTAAAGAGAGAACTACCTTTAGTTTTTACCACTAAGACCTCCTTTTATATTTTCAATCTTTATAACTTAACTAGCACCTCCTAATATTGATTCCTAATATTTTTTTCAATATGTTAGTCCTGATATTTTCAATATGGACATTCTCGATTCAGTTCAAATATTGAAAAATAAAATAAAAAAGAGCATAAGACCTCCCAAAGTCCAAACTCTACATTTCTCCATAAGAAAATACCCGAGGGCCGGTGAAAATTACATCACAAATTCACTCCCTCTAGTCAATTGGCCAGACCAAGACCTTAGAGAGAGAGAAAAAAAGAAACCCACCTCATACATTTTTATTTACAAACAACCAAAACCAAAAAAAAAAAAAAAAAACATCTAAATCCATGTAAGAAAAACATGAACTCCAGGCCCAAGCCCAGCCCTCATTCGCTCCAGTACTTCTCATCACCAGCTTGACGATCCTCCTGCTCATCGTCAGAGCCGTCCATCGCCAAAGCCATCTTAAACTTCTTCACATCCTCCACAGCAGCACTCCTAAACAGTCCCACATCGACTGCACCAGCAACCATATGGTACCCTCGTTTTCTGAGATCATCAGGTCCATCGTGAGGTAATGCGAACCCAGACAAGTACGCCCCACCATTCCCACCTTCGCTATTCAACACAGCTCTCTCAGCTACTCTCAACAGATCTTTGACTTTCTTGTTCCCTGGGTCCCACAAGTACCCCATACTAGCACTCAGATCCAACGGCCCCATTTGAACGCAGTCGACTCCATCAACGGCCGCGATTTCATCGACGTGTTTGACGCCTTCTACGGATTCCACCTGGCACATGATCAGCAGCTCGTCCTCGTAGTTACTCAAATACCCTTCGTCGATTCCGTAGTTGGAAGCTCTGACGACAGTGTGGGCAGAACCTCGGACGCCACGTGGCGGGAACCGGCAATAAGAGACGGCTTCTTGGGCTTCGATTGGGCTTTCGATCATGGGAAACATGAGGCCTTGTGGGCCGAGATCGAGGGCTTTCTTGGCCCATGCAGCGGAGCTCTCTGGCAATCGTAGGATCGCTGGGGTGTTTGTTGCCGCGAGCGCCTGGAGACACGCGAGCGCTTCGGGGATGCCGCCAGGACCGTGTTCCATGTCGACGACTACGAAGTCGTAGCCGGAGAGACCGACGATTTCGGCTAAGGTTGGGGAAAAGGTGAGGAAGAAGATACCGTACAAGGTTTCGTTGTTGTGAAGACGAGATTTGAGGTTTTTGAGGTTGTTGGTTGTGTTTGGGGAAGTGATTGTGGTGGTGGAGTCTATGGGGGAGAGATCTGAGTGAGTAGTGATGGATTTGGATTTGGATTTGAGAAAGGTTAAGGTTTTGAAGGTTTGGGATTTGAAGAATTTGGTGGAAATGTTGGAAGTGAAAGCCAAAGGCTTTGGCTTTCTGAGAGTTGAAAGAGAGGAAATGGAGGTGGTGATGGTGGAATAGCTGAGATTGAGAGAAGCCATGGTTTGTGTCTTTGAGAGTTGAGACCTTAGAATCTCCGATGAATGTTGAATTTAATTGAAGACTGAGGTTTTAGGAGAACCTTTTTTTTTTTTCTTTTTTCTTTTTTCTTTTTTAAATAAGGCGAGAAGAGAATAATTAATAATCATTAGTTATCACTAGTTTTAAAATAATTAAATAAAATTGTTAGGTTTTTCATTAATAATCATTAGTTTTTTAAGTTAATAATTAATAGTATTTGTCCTATCAAAAAAATAATTAATAGTATTGGACTACTATTTCATCAAAAAAAAAAAAAAAAAAAGTAATTGGAATACTAAACTAAGTACTGTAAATTTTTTTGAGCAGGGTTACAAGAAATGGGAATCTACCTAACTTGTCACGTGTGCACGTGCATGGTGGACCTTTAATATCGAGTCTAAATCTTCTGTCTCACTTTTTTTATTGTTCATCTAATTTATTAAATGCTAAATTTATATCTTCTATTATTTCAATTTTCTAAAATAAATAACTCATCATATTTAGGTAATTGAAATAATAGATGACATAAATTTAGCATTTAATAAATTAAATGGACCTGTAACATATTTTTATTTATAGAGTATATAATAGAGTAAGAAGAGTAAGACAGAAGATTTGAACTTGGCTAAAATCTGACACAGAAGTTATCTTCTTTTCTAAGGTAACAGTAAAATTCGGGATATTTTTAAAATTTTTTTGGAGAGAGAAAATTCGATATGTGTTGTATTTTCTATACTCGTATTGACATTTTTCTTAGTTATACCATTTTATTTTCATAAGCCGTGCAATCTATGTTTTTCTAAGTTCTACCCTTTTTCGTCCATGCTTTTTCCTGTAAGTGAAAATTAATATTACCTTTGTAGCCATGCACTGGAACCTAATGGCCAAAAGCTTTGGCAATTCTTAGCTAAAGAAGAAAGAAGGCGCAGCTTCCAGCACGATGAAACAAGGTTGTTCTGTCTTAATGCTTTGGTGCTATAGCATTTGATAGTCCATTCCTTTCAAGAGATAAAAGGAAAAAGGACTTGACAAACTGCCTAATGTTTATGTTATGTAACAGCAACATGACAGCATCAAATTGTTAATTCCAGAAGAATACCAGCTCGTGTTAATACAAAATACATGATTGAAGAAAATTATGTTGAGAAGAGTATATCAAAACAATTAAACAAGTCATACATCTTTCTAAACGTGAAATGGATAAAAAGTAATCTACCAATCTGCTTCCGTTGTATTTTGACTCAGTAAATTTCAATATAAAATCTTCCAAACAATCTTATATGGGAGAATCCCAGCTAAAACAAGATCTGAGAAGAGCTATAGAAGCTACAAAACTAATGCCCTAAAGCACAAAATGGAAGAATGGTCATGAGCGATTGATATTGATTGTTATTCAAACTAACAATAACATAGCCATAGCATATTGCTCTTCTTCAGTTAAAGCTTCAAAGCAGCCTTTGCCATGGCCAATGCACCCTCATAACTTTGATTTCCACCAATAAACCCACTCATATGGATGAACACACAACCAGGGATACCTGCTTCCCTTGAGAGTTCGTCATCCCTCAGACCTCGCCATTGAGAAGGGAGAGGCCTTCTGCTCTCAAAACTATCAGGAGATACTGCCACCGCCTGCACCCTCCAATGTTTGCTCCTGTCATCCTGGACATTATACAAGTATATTCAGAACTTTCCTCACGAAAACATGCAATCAGGATTCAGATGACATACCAGTAAAGTTACATCTAAATGAGTTTTGATGAGATGCTATAAATAAAACTGGTTAGTGACAGTATTTTTGATATATTTCTTGATGATAAACAGAGATTAATTTGAGTATAGGGGAGACAAGCCCCAATAGAGACCAAGAACAAAAGGCTGATGATACTAGTTGACAAAAAATACACTCTCTCCAGTCGCACAACACAGAACTACCACCATACTGAAGAGGGCATACTTAATACTTATCGTAGCAACCTTCCATTTGAAGTAAATGCATTTCTTCCTTAACCACCGAGACCAAAGACCAGGAGAGAGTGCTAAAAATTTGGCTAAGATCAAGTATACAGGTGTAATGTGTAGAAGAGCACCAGAATAATGACATTGCAAGTAAATTACCCAACTCTATTCACATGCACATCCTCTCATGATCGACAATTTATTTGCTATGGAAAAGTCGAAAAGATTTTCTTCTTCTAAAGTATTTAACGTCAAACTTTACTTTGAGAAGAATAAAATATATATATATAAATATATACATATATATATAAAAAAGATTACCACGCTACCCAATCTATTTATAAATGAAACAACCACATCCATCTGAAAAATCCAAAAAAGGACAAAAATTGCAGAAGATAAAATATAAATACCTGATACAGAACATATTTGACGGTGGGTTCAATCTTCATCTCCTCCTCAAGCTCAAATAAGTGAAGCTTCCACTGTAAGGGGAAAAAAATTATATATCAGATAAAAATCTTCATAACATCAAGTACATCATTGATGAGGATATTATAAATCACCATAATATTGCTGATATCCTAAGCAGCATACTTTTATTCAAGGAAAATGGAAAGCATATCATTTGCAAAAATTATTAAATCACTGTACCAACTACCAGTTTAAAATAGGATATAAAATAAAAGAAGGGTCGTGTTAATGGATCATTTTGGGAATGTTTTGATACCACTTTCATGGGAAATATAAAAAGGTATCAAAAAAGTCAATTGCTTTTTTCTAAAAATATTTCCTAAACCAATGGCCCATTAACGTTTCCCATAAAAGAATTAGATAAATTCAAACATATATAATAGAGAGGAGGGGGAAAAAGGTGTATAGAAAAGATCAAATGAATGAAAGCATTTGATAAATATTATTCAACATGGGTGTGAAGCAACTTTAAACTAGCAATATTCCGTAGGTCCAAAAGAAGATAAGCATTGCCAACTTACAGGACAGAATGTAGTCAAAACCATAATTTCTCCACTAGGATCAATATCTTGTCTCGCTGTAAGACACTTCAATACAATTGATTGTGCTGGTAACCAGGATTTTGCATGATACCGAACACTCTGAAAAACAAAAAAGAATTGTTATATTTAAATCTTAGTTACTTGCAGGTCTCTGATAAAGTAAATAAGTTAATGAAAAAGGAAAAAAGTCATGCATATGCATATCCACTGACTATAAGAAATGCTCACATCTAAAAACTCACTGCCAGCCAAAGCCATTGCTCGCTGAAAAGCCTCATTCTCCTTCTCAGGTGATTGATCAGGTTCTATCCAATCCAAATTTAATCTTCCAACTCTTGAAGACAGGTGTGTATTATTCACATATCTAGGAGGCTTGTCTGTATCATACCGATTTATCCCATTGTCAACAGCATCAATTGCCTGCAAGCAGATATAAGAATCTTAGGGAAATCTCACTAACCACCAGTTTATGTGAATTGAACCCAAAAAAAAAAAAAAAAAAAAAAAACTAACTCACTTGTCAGCAGATGACTACATTAGCCTAAACTGATAAAGTAGTCAAAATTTGGGAATGGCAATAACCCTATCCTACATGTAACATTTAGTACCTCCATGAAGCTCTTGTAGATGGCCAAAAATAACCGATGAACATTTGGATGCTCCTCATCAACTTGAAGCTCCTTAGCTATTATCTCCTCTCCAAAATGCTACACACCCCCCCCCCCCCACAAAAAAAAAAAAAAAAAAAAAAAACAAAACAAAACAAAAACAAAAGAAATACAAGTTAGATTCTTAACCACAAAAGACACAAACCACAAACAAATCATCAGCACCAACAAAATTAAATCAAACCTAACGCACTTTCAATTCCCACATACTAACTAACAATAACCACTGTTAAAACAAAGGAATACCTTGTAAACAAGACCAGCACTACTGAGCTTTGTGGAGAAGCCATGCCCAAAAACCTCATCAAACCCCTTCTGGTGATGATCATACCGATGCCGACTCGGATCATACACACCCCCAACATCAAGAACTGCATCAAGGCCATCCAATACCTGCAAACTCAAAACCAACTCAAACATCACCCTCACATAGACCCAGCCACTCATACATTACAAAAACCCCCATCTCCTCTATAATAGACAACCTCATCGAAAAATATAATTCTACAACTCCAATTGAGCAAAACTTCACCACCATCCATAAAACAGACCCACTACAAAAGAAAGCTTGGAATAAATTTCAAGTTTTGATTCGGTTCAAATATGCAGTTGGTCTCTAAATCTTAGCCCATGAGCAATTTTAGTCCCTACAGTTTAAAGTGATCACTTCTAGTTTTAGTAGAGTAAATGCCTTGGCCATACTAAAAATTGACACAACAATACTCCATAGGGGACTAAAAACGATCAGTTTAACTTCTTTTGGAACTAACAGCGTTCACTTTAAGTAATCTAGGGACTAAAAGTGATTACTTTAAACTCTAATAAGGACAAAAAATCTCTCTTAAACTAAAGTTTACAGACAAACAGTGCATTTTGGCCTCTAGATTTTGGAGAAAGTGATGCTCCATTGAGCTACTGAGTAAACGTTAAGCTCATGAAATTCACAATAAAAATCATATAAATAGCAGATTAAACAAACAAATAAATAAATAAAAATGGAAACTTTTTTCATTTTCTTTCTAATGGGGTTTAATTTTCCTTGGTTTTCTCGGGAAACAAACAGGGACAGTGATGAAAGAAAACGGACCTGGGGGTCGCGAGAGCGAACGATTTCGGCGTTGGAGAACTTGTCGGTGAGACGAATCATGAAACAACCAAGGGCCTCGTCGCAGTGGAAGCTGCCGTTGTGCGTGCCAACGCGCTTTAGGGGCGCGTGGTTAGGAGAACCGGCGGAAGAGAAAGCGGAAACCCTAGTAGCCATGAGAGGAAGAAGAAGAGGAGTGAACTGGGTGTGGAAAGTGAAGAGTCTCTGGTTTAAGCCTCTGGTAATGGTTTGTGCCAGCATTGCCGCAGCTTAAATAAGTTGTACAAGTTCTAAACTTATTAGATACGGTTCACCCACGATAATACAAAGCAAACGTGTTATGTCCTAGACTTTTTTTTTTTTTTTGTCCTTCGCTCTTTTGTTCTTCTTTTTTCCCTTTTTTTCTTTTTCGAAATTTTTGAAAATAAATGGTAAATCAAAAAAATATACAATATATTTTGACATAAAATTTAATGTT
The DNA here is from genome assembly GCA_032878915.1 of Castanopsis chinensis. Taxonomy (NCBI): domain Eukaryota; kingdom Viridiplantae; phylum Streptophyta; class Magnoliopsida; order Fagales; family Fagaceae; genus Castanopsis; species Castanopsis chinensis. Next base: position 11,547,400 of record JAVQMG010000129.1, read on the forward strand.
TTTTATTTTTTAATTTATTTACAGGAAATATTTTTCTTAGTGGAGATTCATTATAATATTTTTCTTTTTTAATAGGAGGACGGATTTGAAAATACTAAATGTATTTCTTAAAAATATTAGGAGATGTTAATTGAATTATAAGATTTTTGAGTCTTGACTATTATATTATATTTCCTGGTTGGATCCACAAGGAATTTTTTGTATTGTTTTCCTAAAATGTGTTAATTTTTATAAATATCTTGCTTTTTTTTAGGGGAAATAAATATCTTACTTTTTGTATTCACAATTTAACTTCTAGTTAAACTCAATTGCACCTTAAACCCTTGAACCTTTGTCCTTCCCTTTTTTGGAAGGTTCAATTTTTTAAAACCACACTTGAGTTGTAGTAATGTCGTGACTGTCGTCTACTTTTTGTTTGACCACTAAACCTTCTAACAATTAGGTCAAAAATCTTATAACTCAAATGATATTTTTATTATTCCCAATGAAGAGGTCTAGTGTTCAAATATTCCTTCCCTAACTATCTAATTACTAATAACAAAAAGGGTCTGGATTTGGTAAGGATAAAGTGTAAAATTCATGTTTTACACAATCCAATAAGAAATTGTCACATCAACCTTTTACTTAAAATTCAATACATCCTACCACATCTAATAACATCTCAATAAACTCTTAGTTGGATTGCATTTTCAAAATGAGTTTTATAGTTGATTGGGTATAGTTATACCCCTATTCTTTATTATATAAGAAAATGACGTGACATGTTGGGATTAGAGGATATAAAACTCAAGTTTAATACCACATCCTTATAAAAAGGCTGGCCTTACCCTTAGGCGAATTAGGCAATTCCCTAAGGCCCCCAAATGGAAGGGAGGCTCCAAAATTTTTGAAAAAGAGGGGTACTAGGGGCCACAAAAAAAAAAAAAAAAAAAAATCTAGTTCCAGATGAATTAGAAATGTTCAGTCCATCCTTTTAACTAAAAAACAAAAATTTTGGTAAATTCGGTTAAACATTGGTTATAAACAAAATCATTTTCCAAAAATAACATTATTATTCTCTGGACAAATCAAAAATCAACGAGATAAATTACAAATCCAAGAGATTAACCACAAATCAATCATAAATCAAAACAAATAAAAAACCTCAAATCCTTAATATTTCTTTCCCTCTGCTTCTTTCTCTCTGCTTTTCGCCTCTCTCATTCAACTATTTATGAAGATCAATTATCAAGTTGAGATTGTTAAAAACTTGTTATTGTTCAATGAAACTACAACAATATTTTTTTATATAAATCAAGCTCTATTTCTCATTTGCTCTACACTTGAAAGTTATTTTTTAGTTTAGTCTTTATAAATATATTGTTTGATAAGAAATGTCTAATAGAAAATATGCATCTAAATATGAAAAACTTAAAAATAGAAAAAAAGAAGAAAAATTAATTGAGTCTCAAAAAGGTTCAATGGATAAATTTGTTATTAGTAATAAATAAAATATAACACAAAATTTAGATGAAAATATCACAAATGAGCAAGAAAAATAGATTAAGTGGATTAGCTATATTATCGATTAAAAAAGAGATGTTAGAAGAACTTGAATACAAAAATTTAATTCGTCAATTTGCATCTCAAAAGGCAAGAAAAATAGATTTTAAATGAAATATATTATAATATAAATATATTAAATAAACATTAATTTAATTAATATATAAGTATAAAAAAACCCCCATTTTTAGTTCTCGTCTAAGGCCCCAAAATGTCTAGGGCCGGCCCTGCTTATAGAATTTAATGTCTTACCAAAAAAAAATAAAAAAAGACAAGAAAAGGCAAAAAAAAAAAAATTAAATGAAATATATTATAATATAAAAATATTAAGTAAACATTAATTTAATTAATATATAAGTATAAAAAAACCCCATTTTTAGTTCTCGTCTAAGGCCCCAAAATATCTATGATCGGCCTTGCTTATAGAATTTAATCTCTTACCAAAAAAAAAAAAAAAAACCTAATAGTTTGCATATTTCTTCCACGTGTCTACCAAACCAAATATTTTCTCAATGTAATGTGATGTGCTATAATTAATTATAAAACTAAGGACAAATTACTAATTTGATCCTTAACTATTGAAAAAGTTTAATTTAGTCCTTCAACTATTAGGTGTGTCAATTTAGTCCCTTAACCTTTAAAATTGAGTCAATTTATTCCTAACGTGTCCTCTTAAATTAAATTTTAACATAATTAATAATTAGCTTGATTGGAAAAGGAATCTAACATAGTGCTCTTAGCTCAAGGAAGGACACAAATATGTGCTAAGAGCACTCCCATCAAATATCTTAAAAATTTTAGCATTTAGCATCTTAAAAACCAACTTTATAACATATAACACATCACTTTACAATATTACTTACATCAAAACTTCTATTTTTTTTAACACTTCATTTAAATATTCTTTCTTTATTATTTTTTATTCATTTTTTATTCTTCCTCTCTCTCTCTCTGTCTCTCTCTATCTTCTGTCTCTCTCTTTCTAAACCCAACTATTCTCAGCACTGCTAGCCACCACACTACCAACAATCACCACAAAACCCACCACCCATACCACAACAACCACAAACCTACCACCCATGCCACAACTAACAAAAAAAAAAAAAAAAAAAAAAAAAAAAAAAAAAAAAAAAGAAAAGAAGAAAACCTCCACATCCACCACAAACCACACACAAAAAAAAAAAAAAAAAAAAAAAATGTCCACCATCATCACCACTAGCAAACCCACTAAACAAAAAACACACAAACACACACACACAGAGAACAAACCCACATCCCAATCCACCATTGTCAATCAAACCACCAAGCAAAACACACGCACAAAAATCCACCTCAGCAACCCTCCAACTTGGATTCAACCTACAACATCAAACCCACCATGACAAACCTCCATAAAAGCAAGCCCATCACACTGATCTACTCCACCACGACCCACCCGGACCGAAACCCACAGTTCCATTAAAAACACTACACCGTGACCCAGGACCCACATGAACCAAAACCACGACCATCAAACCCACGACCTATGCCCATCGAACCACAATCGCTGACCATTGGACCATCGCCACCACCACCCACGACCCACAACCCAAAATCAAAACCACAGGATAGAGAATAGAGAAGTGAGAAGTGAGAGAGGAAAGAGAAAGATAGAAATGAGAAAATTGACGTTGGGGCTAAATAAAAAACTTTTTTTTTTGTTTTTTACAATCTAACTACAGTGAGCTATTATTGATAACAACTCACTATAACTAAATGCTAACAAATTTTAAGATTTAGCATATTTGATGTAGGTGTGTTTTTATCATTTGAAGTGCTAAAAATGCTAAAAAAATAACATTTAACTTTTTTAGCACCTTCTATAAGAATGCTCTAAATTACCATTATCCAGATATTCATACACGTGATGCATCCTTAGAGCATTGGTATCCAAAGATGTAAAATAGTGTCTATTTTATATCCTTAAAACCCACTTTATCTATTTTACAATCTCATTTTACAACCCACGTTACATCCCAATTTCTAATTTTTCATACAACTCATTAAAATAATATAAACTACACAAATAAAAAAAAAAATCCTCTCTCTTCTCTTCTATCTCTTCCCTGTTTTTCCCATTGCTATCCGCCAACATCACCCACAAGGCCACAACCTATACAAAAAAACAACCGGACCACCACTGCAATCCCAGCAAAACACCAAGACCCGCTACCATCCACATAACAAACCACTAAGAACTACCCAAAAAACCCATATCAAACCCACAAACCACCAATCACCACCACCACCACAATCCGAGAGAAATTAACAAAACTTCCAGCCATCATTACCAAACACTCCAAGATCCATACCCACCACCATTTCACATCCACTATAGCCACAATAACACACATCAAAACCCTAAAATCCATTTTCGAAACAAATCCCAAAACCTGGAACAAAAATATTTTCTTTCTTAAACCCTCAACCCAAAAATCCCCAATCCTCAAACCCAAGCAAATCTAAAAGCACAAGAAATAAAAAAGATCAAAAGAAAAAAGTGAGCTTTTGGATCAAACAAAAAGATCGGCGACCACCAGGGTGGCTTCGCCGTTGTGCACCATTGCCAATAATGGTGGTCATGGGTTCAACCCCCATAGGCCGAGCTCAAGTAGAGAGAGAGAGATGGTGAGAATAGAGGGTGAAAAGAGAGCGAGATTCAATACCGTGAATCCGTGACAGTTGTGGTGTTTTGTGGCAGTGAATGAAGGGAGGCTTTGCTTTGAGAGCTTCAGCCTTGGAGCTCTGTGTGTTTGAGAAGTTAAAGAAGCAGAGCTTGAGAGAAAGAAGGAGACCAAATGTTTTTGGAGAGATAGAGTTGATCTTTTTTAATAAAATAATATATTTTCTTTTACCAACTGAGGTACAGTAGGTTGTATATATCATAACCAACTGTTTATAGTTGCTTAACAAAAATAGAAATAGCAACTAGGTTAAGGCTGATTATTTGCTAGTTGGATGGTAAAATAGCAATTTTTGTTGTGGGGGGGTGAGTTTTATCCCTCCAATGCTAAGAGCAATTACATCAATTTTTTTATTTTACACATTCATTTTTATACTAAAAACTTACTTTTTCTATTTTATACATTTATTTTTACAAAACACCCACATCAGTTCATCTATTCTATCACCTCTTTTAATTAAATAATCAATTTTCTCAAATTTTTTATTATATCTCTCAACTACCTGATATGTACGCGCTTTCTCTCTCTATACCCATTTATGATTTGTTGCTCTCTCTTTATACCCATCTCTCCCTCTCGATCAACTCTCACTCTCCCTTTTAATCAACTCTCCTGAGCTTCGATCCACGAGCACTGATCCATCTCTACCTCTCAATTAACTCTCACTCTCCCTCTCGATCAACTCTCCCGAGCTCCAATCCACGAGCTTCGAGCTCCGATCCGATCCACGATCCATGAGCTCCAATCCACAGGCAAGACCCATGAGCTCCAATCCACAGGCAAGACCTACGAGCTCCGAGCTCCGATCCAGTCAAGCACTGATTGTTCCACAAGCACCGATCTGTCTCTGTGTGTGTGTGTGTGTGTTTTTTTTTTTTTTTAGCAAGTGTATCTCTGTTGATTTGTCTGTATGGATGTGTTTGTGTGTGTGTGTGTGTGTGTGTGTTTGTGTGCATCTGAAGAAAAAGAAGAAGATGAGGAAAGGAGAAGTTAACTAGGTTTGTTGAGCACGGATAAGAGAGAAAAAAAAAAAAAGGAGCGAATGAAAATTAATAAAATAATGGATAAATGAGATACAGTAACCGTGTAAATATACACGGTTACTGTAGCTCGTGGATGGATTTGCACAATTTTGCACATTTTTAGACCCACTGATGTGGATATTTTTTTGCTCAAAATGTGTAAAATTGGTAGTTTTTTCTATTTTAGAAGATTTTAAAGAGACTGATGTGATTGCTCTAATGCTCTTACAGAATCAACTACGATGCATCCTTAGAGGGTCAACTACGGTATGATCACTAGCAAAAGTCCAAAGAGACAACAAAGTGCTATATATTGGCATCAATTCCCAATGATAGCATTAGCATTAGATTTTCTAAAAAATGCTATTTTAACACATTAACAAGTTACTTTATCGACTTTAACACATTGCTTTATAATACACCATATATCATATCTTCTATTCTTTTACCACTTTATTTAAATATATATCTTTTAATTCTATTTATTATTATTTCTTTTTGGTTCCCAAGTCCCAATGTCTACAAGAGAGAGCAAATTTGAGTAATGCCCTATCAGTCAATAGATATGACAATAGAGAGAGAAAAAGTATGAATAAAAAAAAATCTAAAATATTAATAGCATATTTATCTGTACGATTCTATTATTAGAACGTTCATGTCTCATGAAGTTATTTTTTGTGTTTGGTGTGCTAAATGCTAAAAGTTTAGCATTTAGTAGACCTAATGCTAATGCTTAAGGGATAGTACTAACTTAGACATCATGTTGAGTCTGAAGGAAGGAGATGTTTGATGAACAAGGTCATACTGCTAGGCAAGACATAAAGAGGAGCCTTTGAATGCTAAGATGATTGAAGGAACTTCAGTTCGACAGGTTTGTCTAAAAATGATCCTATGTTTGAATAAAATGGAGATCTTAGGCATGTAGATTGACTATGAGTCTCTGGTGGATATGATCCTCTAATCCCTGACATAATCATTTTAGTCAATTTAGATTGAATTACACAATAAATAAAACATCTCGTACATTATATGAAATAGTGTGTAGTTCCATGTATATGCACGAGTGCATTAAAAATAATAATTATTATATGGTTCAAATTATATACGGTATTAGCTTACACTTTTTTTAAACCATACTTTTCTATATTATGTAATGGTTTCTCATTATATATATATATATATATATATATATGATTAAGAATATAATTGGTTTTAGATTCTTCGGTTTTTGTATCCAATAATTCATTTGCCACAAAAATTAAAAACTTAGATGGACATGTAGTGAAAAATTGGACTCCAATTGAAATTCAATTTAGAATCTAATTGGATTTGGATTTTTCAATTTTTATACTCAATAATTCACTTGGCACAATATTAAAAATTAAATGAAACATGGCACAAAATTGAGAATTCAATTAAAATCTAATTGGATTTTCTATAAGCTTTGTTTATCAATATATATATATATATATATATATTATAGATTTGATGAATGAGCTTTGTGTAGCGAAAGATATCTTGAAAGCCAAGACTAGTGTCAATCTAGAGAATTGTAATTTAGTAACTTTGGCGTGGAATTTTAAGAAATCAAAATCTTTTTCTAGTCAATATATATATATATAAGCAGAGACCTCATACGGGAGTGTATGAGGTCTTGCCAAGTGACGCTCTAACTTTGCATTTAGCTTTTTTTTACCTCTTTCATTAAGTTTTTCTATATTAATATGTGTTGCGATGGTCCCAAGAGTTTTTGCTTTTCTATTAAAAAGTGAGATATAAAATTTGGCCGATTCGCCAATATTTTATACTTTTTTACTTTTTTGATGAAGTTTCATACTTTTCTCACAACCCATAATTTTGAGAAAAGTTTGTGTTCTAGAAATTTTCTTAGCACAATCCTTCATACAATCCCATTATTTTTTCAAAGAAAACCTTTCTTTTGAAGAAATTGTTCAATGCAATTCTTCTATATACAACTCTCTCTTGTTCCCTTTCCCTTCCCTTACTTTTTCCTCCATTCTTTCTTTTTCATCTCCCTTACAATCAAACAGGATATTAGTTTCCAAATTCAGCTAATAAAAAAAGGGTTTTGAGGATATTAATAAAAAGAGTCTGAATTTGGTAAGAATAGGGTGTAAAATTCATGTTTTACGCCATCTAATAAGAAATGTCACGTCAGCTTTTTACTTAAAACTCAGTACATCATACCACAATTAATAACATCTTAATAAAGTTCCAATTTGGTTGAATTTGCAGAGGAGTGTTATAATTAATTGAGTGTGGTTGTTCTTATTCTTTAATATGTGATAAGATGATATGGCATGTTGGAATTGAAGGGTGTAAAACTTGGGTTTTAAACCACATCCTTATAAAATTTAATCTTTAATAAAAATATGTAAAAACATGTTTAATTACCGTTGTAGTCTTTAACACTTGTACTATGTATCAGAATGGTTTTTAACATCTTAAACGTGTCAATTTTGTTTCTAAAATTTTGGTATTGTGTCAAAATAATCCTTATTATCAAGCAGTACATGAAAAGAATTGATGTATCTAACATTAATATCAAAATAATATATTTATACCATCTAAGCTATCCTTTGAATTATCACGTTTCCTTAATTAGAAAATAAAATAAAATATTTGAAAATATATTAATTACGTCTCCATAAGTAAATGAGATATCATTTTATTAGCAAAAATTGAAAATTTCTTTTCTTTTCTTTTCCTCTGCTTTCTTGGCAACCAAATGGGGGTTAAGTCTTGACTTTTTAGTTAAAGTGCTCATGAACATCATCTAAAAAACATACTACTTACCTAATTTTAAAATGAAAATTTAAAAAAAAACAAAGGTCAAATGTCAATTTTTAACATTATTATTTATTTAAGAAGTTAAAGTTAATACCAATTATATTATAAAAATCTGGTAAACTAACATGTTAATGAATATAATTCGTGTCATGTCAACAAGGTAATAAATTGATATTCTAATTATTTTTTTATTTTGTGTTTAAAAATTGATGCATTCATTTAATAAAAGTAGTGTGTAACTCCATGCATATACACATGTCCATTTAAAAACAATCACAATTATATATATATATATATATATATATATATAAGTGTGTATGTATACACACACACACACACACACACACATATATGATTTAGAATCTAATTGAATCTAGACTCTTCGATTTTTGTACGAAATAATTCACTTGCTACAAAAATTAAAATATTAGATGAGATATATGGGGTAAAATTGAACTCCAATTAAAATTCAATTTAGAATCTAATTGAATTTAGATTCTTTGATTTTTGCACTTAATAATTCACTTGACACACAAATAAATAATTAGATGAGACACGTGACACAAAATTAGACTCTAATTTAGAATTTAATTAAATTTTCTCTCAGTTTTGGCTATATATATATATATATGTATATGCACATGTATTGCAACCTACCATTACTCTGTTTAAAATTACATGTTGTTCATGAAATCACAGTTCCATATATGGCCCTTTTTAGGAGCCACTATCTCATAAATAAATAAATAAATAAATAAGTTAGTATATTGCAATGTATTTGGAATGGTGAGTCCATCGGTATTTGGAATCAATGTTTATTTTTTAAATCTTAAATTGGACACATGGCACAAAATTAGACAATAATTGGAATCTAGTTTAGAATCTTATTAAATTTTCTCTCAGTTTTGGCTTTAATTAGATATATAGACTAGTTATTGGCCTATGCGTTGCACGATTTTTTTGGGTATGATCTTTTTTGGTAAATATTATGACTAGAGAACATTTATTTTGGGAAAAAAAACTTCTTTCATTTTTATGTAATGATTTTAAAAAAAATACATTGAAAGGTTTTATGATAAATTTTGTTAATTTTCTAAAATACATTTATATAAAATAAAACTCATAAAATGCATAAGATATACGTAAAGGTATAATTCATGACTACGCATGAAATTTATTGTATTTTTTAAATTTCTATTAGCTAGATCACATTCCTTAAATAAACTAAATAACCATTTCATCACCCCGCTATGCACATAATGATTGGAATGATGTTAGTTAGTACATGATTGCTTGATAAACAATATTGAGTAAAAATTATTTTAATTCTATTTAAGAAATTTTTTGCGAAATTTGCATTTTCTTGTCCATTTTTTTAATCTAATAGATTTAATTTTTCACATTAGTTTAATTGAATAGCATTGTGTCTATACTTTTTTTCTTAACTACAATTTATAATTCATAAAATGAGTAAACAACTTATTGAATATTGCAAAAGATACAAATATGAACATTAACATGAGCATGAATATGAAAGGAGATTTCTATTCATTTTTTGGAAGAAAAAATGTACTTATAGAAAAGTCCAAACTTTATTAGGTAAAGAAGAATCAACGTTATAGATAACAAAATCAATAAACCAAAAATTTTAGAAGCCTAAGAGGAGCCATTACTCATTTGTTACAATCCAAAATACTCAAGGACAAAAAAAAACCATCCACTCCACACTTCCATCACAACTGCTTTAGTTCAAGGAAAACAATATATATCTCTATATCTTTTATTTATTTAGAAATAATTACAATATGCTGCTAAACCCGCAACTTAAACATTTTTTCCCTGACTCCCACAATTTGAACCTTTTCTCCCTTAAACTCTAGACACTTTGTGTATGGAGAGATGTCAATTCAGCTACATGGCCCTCCACACACACACACACACACACACACATATATATCATTTAATAAATATATAACTTCTTTTTAAACAAAATTAATATGTTTATCATAATTAAGGGAAATCCTAATGGGTACTTCACTTGAGGATATGTGAAAAAGGCATATACATACCACAAATGGTAAAGGAGAAAGAAAAAGTTGCTAATCTCTTTTAAAATGGTTAATTGCTTTGTCTCAATTAGTCACCCAAACAACATACCGCTTATTCATACCATAACCACAAATGACAATGCAACATTAGCCATCTTTAATTGCTAATCTAAGAATACAAAATTCTTTAATAGTTCTATCTTTGTTTCTTTTGGCTAATATGTCTTTATTGAATCAAAATCAAACCACAAAAATTATATAAAAATCACCAAATTAGAGTTTAAAATTGTACTTAAATTTTTAAAAGCAATCTAGGCACAATTGCACAAAAATTCCATGTAACTAAATCACACTTAGGAATATTGGACCATTTTTCCTTTGTATATATAAGGGGGTCCCTATGGGATGAGGAGGCTAACAATTTTCTCTCCAAAACATTTATTGAAGGAACATAAAAGTTTTTCATTGTACACTTTTCATGATTAAAGAACATGACTTGCCAAATAATCAATTTAGAGTTTTTAGTACTTACAGCAATTTCACAATATCAAGAACAAACCCCATTGTATACAGTATCAAATTCCATAGTCTCCTGTTACATCAAATGAATGTTTAATTTTTCTTACAAAGTATTGAATAGTAAAGCTTCTAGGCCATAGTCTTAATTACAACTCTCAATCATGTTGGACTTGGATGACACCTATCAACAATGTATCATTATGAGATGCAGAAAAAATTTAGAGTGTACACAACGTTTAGTGTGGATGGGAAGAAATTTCATCCTATTCCAATTTATTAGGTTAGTAAGGGACCTATTCCAATTAAATGATCCTGGAATTTTGTATACAAGTAATAATCAAGGAAACTTCCGCCTAAAATAAGTCAGACTTTTGGTAAGAGAGAAAATTGATGTCTAGACAAATCAAGTTAAGGCTGACCAAAATGGACCATATTCTTAATTTCTTATTTCTATTTGTTCCATGTACAAGATTTCCAATCAACGCTTAGCGTATAAAAGTTGAACATCTTATCTAAAGTCCATCCTCTAAAAGCTTGAGAAAAAATTCATTTATACCAACACAATATATAAATTATAAAGGAATCAAAGAAAAATTTTCAAAAATAATGAAAATTTAATCTATGCTTAAATTCTTATAAGGATGAACACAATAGCAATATCCTTTTTATAAAAAAAAAATAAAGATAAAAAAAATATATGCATATTTTGTACGTTTGATAAAGTCTTATCACAAAGTTTTTTAAGACTCATGTTGATTAAGGATTAGGAGTTACAAAGGAATAAACATCAATATATATATATTGATGATGCACAAAAATCGTCAATGAGTTAATTGTCCACATGTCAATGGGTGCACTTGAAGAAAAAAAGAGAAGAACCAATCAAAGGGCACTGGTGAGGTACCAACCAAAGACCTTTCGAAGGTTAAGTTAGAAGAGAGTTCCAACAATGCTAGAGAGTATTAGCTTTAGAGAAATTGTGCACACCTTTGTGAGAGAGGGTTTTGGGGGTTATATAGTGGTATAGATTCGACTTTAATTTCTTGGGGAGGAAGGCCTTTCCTTATAGGGAGAACTCTCCATCAAATTTCCAGATTTTTTAGGATGGTCTTTCTTGTACATGACCCTCAATTATGGTTGGGCGTAGAGTGCAAAGCTTTTCCATATCAAGATTCTTGATGAGCACTTTCAATCACATGGGAGCTGTGCGTCCCCTTTATTGGGTCCGTCCCCTTTGTTGGGTTCGTCTGCCTAAGGTCCGTCCACTTTGTTAGGTCCGTCCATTTTGTTGGGTCCGTCCATATTGAAGTTTATCTAACTGAGGTTTGCTTCCTCTAGATTTGTTTGCCCATGAAAATGTGTTTGTCAGTCTTGTAGGTCTAAAAATACCCTTATCAGCTGCCCCTTAGCACATGGATCCATCAGTTTCACCCTGAACGGACTCATGGGTGACAGATTCTTGCAGCTGTCATCTCTTTCCTTGGGAGTTACGCTTTGATTGGTGGGGTAGTTGAGGGTATACGTGGTGCATTCTGAGTGGGTGCACTAATTTTTCGAGGCATCGCTTTGTCTCCTGCACAATTTTTTTCTATTTATACTGCTCCTCCTCCTTCATTCCTCTTCTTTAACTTCAATTTTTTGAACTCTAGCCCATTCGTCACTTCCAAACTTTTGCTCATCATCCATTGGCTTCCATTCGCTGCACTTCTTCCATTCGCTATTTCTTCCAGGTAAGTATCCCCATCCTCCTTTTTTCTTCTTTACTCTCTTTTTTTATTATTTTTTTTAAATTTTTTTTTATCCATATGTCTATGTGGTTGTCACATAAGTAGACCAGTAGTATTTAGGGTTTTACTGGTCGCTTGTTGGTGGTTAGATGTCTAATGAAGCAATGAGTGAATAGTAGTGTGTCCACGAAGGAGCGGGCTACAATGAAGTTTATCCATCCAATCATGGGGATAAAGGTTCAACCACTCTGCTCCTAGAAAGGGAACCATCAACCAATCCACCTTCCGAGGAGGAAGAGGAGGATGGGGATGATGAGGAGCAAGGGTTAAATGGTGATGATAGTGGCTCGGATGGAGAAGAGAGTGACAAGTCCGTCTACAGGACTATCGTCGACCCTGACGGCCTTAGGAACTTCGTCCTTCCCCCTCTATGGACGGTCAACGACTTCATCCGACCATGAAGGCCCTTCATTTCAAAACTTTATGGGATCTATACCAAATTCCCAATGATATTCCTATCTGTCTGCCTAGGAAGTACAAAAAATGTTATTCAAAAAAGACATCTGACATTAGGATATATGAGCAGATGTTAAAGGTCAAGCATAGGCTGCCTTTGAGTGATCTTCATCGCCACCTGGCCCAGTACCTAGGAGTTGCCATCACCCAGATCGCTCCGAATGCTTGGAGGATCTTCCTAGGAGCTGAGGTACTATACGGAGTACTCAGCAAGGGTCGTCATCGTCTAACTCTGGAGGAGTTTTTTCACTGTTATAGGCCATCGGAGATTACCAAGTCCAGGGGAACCTACAGTTTCCTGGCAAGAAAACTGTCACTTAGATTAGTGTGTGACACCCTTAACTCCAACCGAGACTGAAAGAATCGGTACTTCTTTGTCCAGAGGGAGAACTAGATTTGTCATTCTAATGAGAGACAAAACATGCCTTTCTATGATAAGACTTGGGGTATAATACCAAAGTCTGGTATGAGTTTGTCCATGTGACTTATCCGTCCCCTTTTATTTGTTTGTTTGCTTTGTTTAACATTGTCCTCCCTGTTTGTTTACAGCTTAGGACTGCCCAAAGGTGTCTATCAAGTAGTGGAACTTTTTGGAGAAAATTTTTTGTATACATATGGAGAAAAGGATGTGGAAAGAGCTTATCACCCTTGATACATTTCACTGGTATTGTGAAGGTCCCAAGCCAACAAAAAAGGCCCGTTTACTATAACACTACTACCAATAGACGTAAGCCTCAATTTATCTCTTTGCCCTTGGCCTTTTTTTTTTTTAAAAGTCCTTTTGCTGACTTTTCGTCTCTGTCTTCTTATAAGTAGAAATGGGTGAGGAAAAGAAGAGGGTATTGGTGAAGAAGATGGCCTTTAAGCGCCAACAAGAAAAGGCCGGTTGGGTCCACCACCCCCGTCAAGGATCCAGTCGTTCAGCTGATCGTTCCAAAGTGAAAGACTAGGGGTTAGGAAGATTGTCCGTCCAAGAAACTTAAGGAGGTCATCCCTTTTGAAGCGACGAATATCCCTCGTGAAGAAACTTAAGGAGGTCATCCAAGAAACATACTCTTACTTATTTAGGCCATGGTGAGGGTGAAAGGCTTAACGAAGTGCTCCATGAACAAGGAGAGGCTGGCCAACCATCTTCAAAAGAAGTCTGACTATGACATCCAGGAAATGAATCAATTCAAGGATAACGCCATAAGATATTGGCTAATAAGGAGATGGTGGCTGAACTCCGTAAGATATTGGCTGATAAGGAGACGGAGATGGAAGAGGAGGAGGACTGCTATAACTAGGTCGTCGCTCTGTACCTCGGTCTAGATCTGTGGAAGGTCAACTTGTATGCAGAGCCTACTTTGACTCCAGCCAGAACCGTCGAGGAAGAGGAGGAGGCCGTTGCTGGTAAGAATTTTCCCCGTCTGAGGTGAAGCTACTAAAGGTGGGCAGGAGTCTTATGAGGCCAAGGATCCTTCTCCCAAGGCAGAAGGGGCCCGTCCTAGTGGCGCTGAGGTCATCGAAGAAAATGTACTCGCTGATTAGCTTAGCATTTTTACTTTTAAGTTTATTTTAAGAACAGTAGTTTTCGTATATCCTAAGCTCTTTTAAGAATAATGGTTTTTTGTAAGGATAACTACTGTCGCTCATTGGTTTTTTGAGCTTTCTTTGCTTTTTTCGCCCTTATATATTTGCATTTAACCTCTTTCTTTTATGCCATGAAAAATTCCTAAGTGCTTTAATCCGTCCTTTTTTTTTAGCTTTGTTCTTTTTTCTTTTTTTTTGGACCATTAACCCGTCACTTTTAGATAAGTTTTCGTGTATCTATCCACCTCATGGACGTAGTTAATGTGGATACCTTTTTCAGGTGTATCTATCCACCTTGTGGACCCAGTAATTATCAGATACATTAAAGTATCCCTCACCCATCCTTCTTGCGGACTCAGTAATGATTTAGGTACGTTTCATTATACGTATTTCATCCATCCACCTTGTGGATTTGTTAATAATTAGATGTACTTCATTATATATCTTTCATCCATCCACCTCATGGACTTAGTCAATGTATCCATCCATCATGTGGACATAAATTTGGATGCTTTTTGACATATTTGTTCATATTGTGGACTTAGCTCATATATCTATCCATCTTGGGACTTATAACATGAGTTGGCATCTGCCCACTTTGTGGATTTTATAAATTTTTTATACTAGTTTGTATCCGTCCGTTCTATGGGCTTAGTAAATTTTGGACACTAGTTTGTATCCATCCATTCTATGGACTTAGTAAATTTTTGGATAATAGTTTGTATCTGCCCGCCCATTCTATGGACTTAGTAAATTTTGGATACTAATTTGTATCCGTCCATTCTATGGGCTTAGTAAATTTTGGATACTAGTTTGGATCCGTCCATTCTATGGACTTAGTAAATTTTGGATACTAGTTTGTATTCGTCCATTCTATGGACTTAGAGAATTTTGGATACTAGTTTGTATCCATCCATTCTATGGACTTAGTAAATTTTTGGATAATAGTTTGTATCTGCCCGCCCATTCTATGGACTTAGTAAATTTTGGATACTAATTTGTATCCGTCCATTCTATAGGCTTAGTAAATTTTGGATACTAGTTTGGATCCGTCCATTCTATGGACTTAGTAAATTTTGAATACTAGTTTGTATTCGTCCATTCTATGGACTTAGAGAATTTTGGATACTAATTTGTATCCGTCCATTCTATGAGCTTAGTAAATTTTGGATACTAGTTTGGATCGATCCATTCTAGGACTTAGTAAATTTTGTATACTAGTTTGTATCCGTCCATTCTATGGATTTAGTAAATTTTTGGAGGGTTGTTTGTCATCTTGGTGGCTTGGTTCGATGATTTCTATTTCAATCAATCATCTTTGGAGGATTACTTGGATCATTCTTCACCTGGATCATTCTTCACCTGGATCATTCATCACCTGGATCATTCATCACCCTGTAGGTAGGAAGATTTAGATCTTTTACCAAGGTACTCGTTAATGGATTGGTTCGTCCGTCCACCCGTAGGTAAGAGGACTTAAATTTTTTACCAAGACACTTGTGAAGGGCTTGGCTTGTCTGTCCTCCAGTAAGTAGGAAGACTTAGATCTTTTACCAAGGCACTTGTGAGTGGCTTGGTTCGTTCATCCACCAGTAGGTTTGGAAGATTTGGACTATTAACCAAGGTACTCATGGTGGCTTGTTTCATCCGTCCACCCCTTAGGTAGAAGGACTTAGATTTTTTACCAAGGCACTCAAGAGTGGCTTAGCTCATCCTTCCTCCCGTAGGTAGGAAGACTTAAACTTTTGACCAAGGCACTCATTGGTGACTTAGTGCCCACTCGTATATAGGAAGACTTCGATTTTTGACCAAGGCCCTTGTGGGTAGCTTGGTTCATCCGTCCACTCGTATGTAGGACTTAAATTTTTTACCAAGGCACTTATGAGTGGCTTGGTTCGTCTGTCCTCCCATAGGTAGAAAGAATTAGCTTTTTTACCAAGGCACTTATAGGTGGCTTGGTTCGTCCATCTACCCATGGGTAGGAGGACTTAAAAAACTTTTTTACTAAGGCACTCGTGAGTGACTTGGTTCGTCCGTCCTCCCATAGGTAGAAGACTTATATTTTTACCAAGGCACTTATGGGTAGCTTGGTTCATCCGTCCATAGGTGGGAGACTTATAATTTTACCAAGGCACTCATGGGTGGCTTGGTTCGTCTGTTCACCCGTAGGTAGGACTTAAATTTTTTACCAAGGCACTCGTGAGTGGCTTAGTTCGTCCTTCCTCCCATATGTAGGACTTAGTTTTGGATAAGTGTAAGGTGCCTAGAGGCATCCTTGATCGTCTATCCATTTTATAGGTAGGACGTAGTTTTGGATGAGGATCAGGTGCCCATAGGCATTCTTGATCGTCGGTACTCTTGGTTGTCCATCCATCCCACAATGATGAGAATTAAGTGCCTGTGGGCATTCTTGATTGTCAATCCATCCCATTGGGATGAGGATTAGGTGCCCGTCGGCTTCCTTTTGTAGTGTTTGGGCATGAGGTCTTGCTAAAGCGTTGGCACTTGTTGTATGCTTTTACGTAGGATTAGGCATCCTTCTGCATGGTAGGCCACTGGTTGTGGACCAACAATCACACCCTCGAGTGGTTTCCATACACCCTTTCATGGACTTCCCTTATGACGTAGTTTGCTTTGTCAGGGATTAAACATCTTTAGGTATGGTCGGGAGAAACCTCTCACATCAACATAAAGTGTGATGCCCGAACTTTCAACCTTCGAGACGTGTTGTAGACCTCTGGAAGCATCCCATTCTTAAGGTAGAAAGTGATTGGAATCGTCCAATAAATACCTGTTGGTATCACTTGTATTTCCAATTCCTTAGTGATGACCAATAGTCATGTGTTCTGTAGATGCAGCCTTGGCCAATCGATCAATATGTTCTTTTTCTTCCCATGGGACTTGTACAAATTTTGCTGCAAAATTTTGATTTGTCCGTCTCTTGACAAGGCTAAGGTACTTCTTCATTCGCTCTCCTTTGGTTTTGTAGTCTTCGTTGATATGCCCGATAAAAACTTGGGAGTCACTATGGATGACGACTGATGAGTCCCCGACTACTTTGGCTAAGTCGAGTCTCGTTAGTACAACTTGGTACTTAGCTTCATTATTAGTCATCAGGAACTGGAGTCGAATGACACATTCTATGATGTCCTCTTCAAAAGATTGTAAGACTACTCTGATCCCTCTAGTGTGCCTATTGGATGATCCTTCTGTTCAAACCTTCCATGGGGCTGCCCCCTGCCTTTTGCCTTGTTCATCATAAATTCTGTGATGAAGTCAGCTAATGCTTGGGCTGAAGGGTTTGTTCGTTTGGACTATTATGGTGTGCGCTTTGAAGTATGGCCTAAGCTAACGGGCTACTGTGATTAAAGCGAAGGCTAACTTCTCCATGGGGGATATCTTTCTTTTGCTCCCCTAAGCGCTTGACTGGTGTAGCATATGGGCAATTGCACACGATCCTTCTTTTGGATGAAAGTTGAACTAACAACCATGGGGGATACGGCCAAGTAGAGGGAAAGATCTTCATTGGGTTTGGATGGATTGAGGAATGATGGAGATGCGAGGTATGCCTTCAGTTCCTTAAATGCTCTTTGGAATTCGTCGATCCACTCAAATGCTTTCATCTTAGTCATCCCTTTCTTGGTGATCGTCTGTCAGGGGACAGCCATTGTCTCGTTCGCTGCTACCCAATTCATCATTTTGATGGTTCAAATACTATTCATTCCACAAGCCCAACTTTTGCTCTAGCTCATAATTCTATTGGGTGATTTGTTCAACCGCTGCGATGGGAGTTTGCACATGCCTCTCCAAGGCGTTAGGCGGGTTTTTGGTCTCTTGGTTAATGGTAGCCATTGATCATTTGGACCATGCAACTCTTTACCTTAGGAGCAGTGACATGGCTGATCACTCAGTTCCCACAGATGACGTCAATTGAGGATGCACAAAAATCATCGTGAGTTGATCATCCACACATGTGTCAATGGGTGCATTGAAGAACAAAAGAGAAGAACTAATCAAAGGGCACCAATGGAGTACCGGCCAAAGACCTCTGAAGGTTAAGTTAGAAGAGAGCTCAAACAATGCTAAAGAGTATGAGCTTTAGACAAATTGTGCGTACCTTTGTGAGAAAGGGTTTTAGGGGTTATATAGTGGTGTAGATTCAACCTTAATTTCTTAGGGAGGAAGGCCTATCCCTATGGGGAGAACTCTCCATCAAATTTTTGAATTTTTCAGGATGGTCTTCCTTATAGATGACACTTAATTATGGTTGGGTGTAGAGTGCAATGTTTTTCCATATTAGGATTCTTGATAAGCACTTCCAGCCACGTGGGAGCCACGTGAGTACCGTGCATCCCCCTTTATTGGGTTCGTCTGCCCGAGGTCCGTCCCCTTTGTTGGGTTCGTCCGACTGAGGTCCGTCTACTTTGTTGGGTCCGTCCATTTTGAGGTTTGTCTAACTGAGGTTCGCTTCCTCTGGATCCATCTTCCCATGGAAATGTGTTCATCAGTCTTGTAGGTCTAAAAATACCCTTATCATATATATATATATATATTGCTGATTATTCCTTTATAACTCCTAATCATATATATAAGCAAAGATATCATGTGTTCGTCATTTTTTTACCTTTTTCATTAAGTTTGTTTTTACTGTTATCCAAAAGTTTACATTAACTTATTTTACTGTTATCTTATTAGTCTCTCATTAATTGCCTAAACTTACATCACACATTTCTTTCTTTTTCATGTCTTTTAGCATAGCTACCACTTAAATAACTTTAAAAAAGCAAAAAAATAATAATTAAGGATTAATAGTAATAACTAACCAAATAAGGCCTTGAAGAGAAATAGAGAGACACAAAAATGTTGTGGATTGTTAAATAAAATGCATTGATTCACTACAAAATCAAAACGCATTTGTTAAGGACATATTTTATGTTGTTGGCTAATCTTTTGACAAAATGCACTTTACTTGTATTTGGGTAGATCTAGGATGTGTTTAATACTTCAAAGAACATGTTGTTCAAGTCTAGTATTAAAGTTATGAAGATTGGACCAAGAAACAAGTGAAGAAAATGTGTTTACTAAAGCTGGACAGATAACTGGACAGATAACTGGACACTTGTAGACAGATAGCTGGACACCTGTGGACACCTGCGGACAGCTGCTCGATAGCTGCTCGATACCTTTATCTATTGAGGTTTAATGAAGCTCGACAGCTGCTCGATCGATCGAGGTATCTATCGAGGTTACAAAAATCAGAATTTTCAAATCTGATTTTTGGGCCAGACTTTTGTATTTATGTAGGGTTTCTTTTCTCACAACCCTAGGTATATATAACGCTTATTTTAGAGGCCGTCATAACAAAAGGTGACCGAAACCTTATTCACTCAAAAAGAAGCTACTACGTCTTTGGGCCTTAAAGTTTTATAACCAAGTGCTTATTGATCTTCATTGTTGATGAAGTGAAGAACTTTGCAGCCAACATTCTTCTTTCTCAAGTTGGTGAATGAGTCACGAACTGGGATTCGTGCAAAGGAGTTAGTCACGTAATGAGATCCGTGCATTAAAGGGTAGCCTTCATATATTGAAGAGTTCAGAGGTTCTGAAGTAGTAGAAGGTTTCTGCTGTGAGTTCATCTACGGGGATTGTAGAATCTAGAGACAAAAATTTTGTACTAGATCTAAAACTTCTCTTTACTATAGTGAATTGTTTTTCGGGAAGATTTCCCCCAGGTTTTTTTACTATGAAACTGGTTGGTTTCATTGGTTTTCCTAGATCATCATATCTTGTCTTATTTACTTTTCCGCTACATTTGATTTTGACATGATATTGATGTTTGTTTTGTTTTAACAAGTTTATTCATAATAAATCTAATTAACAACTTAGATTTAAAACTTATTAATTCTATCAACTGGGGTCTAAATTTTCCTATAGCATTGTTTCACTATAAAGACCTTAGACTGACAAAACATTTGAAAGAGAGAAAAAGAGAAATCTGAGGGGCCACCGCCCCCGTCATATTGGTCTCCCACAACCATCAAGACGCTGAAACCCCTATAGGTATTTTTTTTTCTTTTTAATTAGGGGATTAAATATGATTTAGGTTTGAGTAATCTGATTGGATAGTTTTTGTTTTGGATATATAAGTAGAAAGAATATTTGGTCTGCAATGTAAAGCCATTTTTTACCATGGTTTTAAATCATCTATAAGACACGTGCATATACACTTGCCCACACCATGTTTGAAGGTCGCATTATCAATGAGTGGAAGAGAGTAAGAGAGTTGGACATACTTTTATTTCATAGTATTAAATATGTGAACACAACACATATTATTTGATTTTCATGGTCCCATTACTCTTTTGCATTTATTTTTGGTTTCATGATTAAAAAAAAATTAATCTTACCTTGAGGAGGCTATAAATATGTAGTGAAACAACAATTATAAATTACACACACATAACCATTATAATTATTTAGTTCAAGGAATGAGTAAAAAAAAATTTTTTTTTGAGGAATATTGTAGAATAAAAGTTGTTACAAAATGTCTCTCTCTCAGAGACCTCATGCGAGAGTGCATGAGGTCCTACCAAGTGGCACTCTAATTTTGCATTTAGCCTTTTTTACCTCTTTCATTGAGTTTTTTTTAATTGTTATCCAAAAGTTCACATTATCTTATTTTACTCTTATCTCATTAATATCTCGTTAATTGCCTAAGTTTACGCCACACCTTTCACTACTCTTCATGTCTTTTAGCATAACCACTATTTTAGTATTTTTTTTTTTTAAAGTAAGGACTAATAGTAATAACTAATGAGATAAGACTCTAGAGTGAGAAAAAAAATGTTGTGGATTGTTATATAAAAGGCACTATTTCACTATATATTACCAAAATAAAATACCTGAGACTAACAAAACATTTGAAAGATAGAGAAAGAGAAATCTGAGTGGTCACCACCTCCATTATATTGGCCCCCCACCACCATCAAGACACCGAAACCCCTACGGGTAATCTTTTTCCCTTTTTAAATTAGGGGCTTAAATATGATTTAGGTATAGGTAATTTAGTTAGTTAGTTTTTGTTTTGGGTATATAAGTAGAGAGAATATTTGGTGCGCAATGTAAATTCATGTTCGACCATGGTTTAATTTTAAATCATCTATAAGATGCATGCATACACAGTTGCCCACACCATGTCTTATTGTCGCACTATCGATGAGTGGAAGACAATCAGAGAGTTTGGCATACTTTTATTTCATAGTATGATATATGTGAATACAACACAAATTAGTTCATTTTCATGGTCCCGTTACTCTTTTGCATTTATTTTTGGTTTTATGATTTAAAAATAATAATAAACTTACCTTAAGAAAGCTACAAATATGCAGTGAAGCTACTAAACCAATTTTTAATATCTCAAAATGTATGTGTTTCTTTACTTCAATTTAGTTTACCTTTCTAATTTATGTACAACATTATTTAAAAGTGTTTTACATAAAATATCACAAAATTATCCGTGCATCGCATGGGCAACTTACTAGTTATTTATAATAGCAAAGTGGATGGTAGGGGGTTGTTAAGGTACATTTTTTTTGCACCTAATATTATTTAAATAACTCCTATTTATTTTTCTTTTTTGGTCAATCAAGGAAATTGCATAAAACTAGAAATTAATCAGTTTGTTACATCGCAAGTTAACTTTATCAGAAGCTACAATGCTTTCCACCGTAGGCGGTGGGTACAAAAATACAACAAAAGAGTCTAAGCTACTTGCACCTAATTTGGCCATCACATCAGCACATTGATTGGCCTTTCGGAAGACGTGAGTTATCTACTTGTTGGGAATCTCACTCACTAGGTTCTTGCAATCAGTTAACAATGGTTCCATTAACAGATTGGTAGAATTATTGTCTATGAGCAAGACTACGCTTAATGCATCCAATTCAATGATGAGGTTGGTCAGCCCCATATCCTTTGCCAATAGCAGACCATCTCTGAGTGCCCACAGCTTTTCCATGCAACTGTTGGTACAACCAAGAGGCCTAGCGTAGCCCTTCAACCATTACCCTTCATGATCCCCGATCACAACGCCCCCCCCTGCACGCCCAAGATTTCCAAGGGCTGACCCATCTGAATTAAGCTTCATCCAACCCACTGGTGGCTTCTCCCACCCCACGGCAGCTATAGTTTTGGCTTTAGGCAGCTTAGCATTAATACCAATGGAGAAGAACTCTACACTATCTTTGATACTTCTCTTGAAGCTTGACCGATCCACCTTACCTGTTCTTAAAACAAAGTTGTTTCTGTGCAGCCATAATTGCCACACTCCCATAGGAAACAAAACCTTCCAAGGGATGCCCATAATTTTGGATTTGATGTCTGCCTTGCAATTGGTTTTGAGCCACTCACCAAAGGGTAAATTAAAGGTTTCCCTCATGCAAACCTGGTACTGAAGTTGTTGCCAAAAATCACGAGCAATCATACAGCCCCTTAAAAGGTGATCAATAGTTTCATTGCTTTGGTGGCATAAGCTACATATATGGGGTCAAGATTTAAACCCCTTGAACCCAAAACTTCCCCGGTAGGCACACTATTGTGCAGACAAAGTCATAAATAAACACCTATTTACTTTTCAAACGTCACAAACAAATTATTGGACATACCTAAATATTTTTTGATTATTTTTATGCTAGCCCACAACCGTTCTTCTTTCCATCACAAAATTGGGCTACAAATGTAAAGCACTATAAAACCCAATATTTTTGTAAAGCCTAAATTATTTATTGAGTGAGTTAAGATCCAATTCCTTTTAAAGCCCAAGTATTTTTATGCTTAGCAATATTTGAAAAAAAGCCCATAATTCAAATTCATGGCAACACTATTTTATCAATGGGATTCAAGCCCATAATCAAAGCCCATGATTCAAATTCATGGCAATACTATTTTAACAATGCGATTCAACTCCATAATCAAAGCCCATGATTCAAACCCATGGCAAATTATTTATCAAAAAACCTAATTTTCATTGGTAACATCAAAAGTCCAATTCTCGCTAACAATATCAAAAACCCCAATTTTCATTGGCAACTTCAAAAGCCCAATATTTGTTAACAACATTAAAAAGCCCAATTTTCACTGCCAATATCAAAAAGCCCAATTTTCATTGGCAACCTCAAAAAGCCCAATTTTCACTGGCAATATCAAAAGCCCGATGGTGGCGATATTCTATCAAAAGCTCAAGATTATTAACGCTTGGCAAAAAATATTATGTTATAATTATTTCATTTAAAAGATGAACATTGTTTCTTAAACATTACTATGGAAAAAACCATGGCAATCATTTTATAAAAGCTCATGGGAAGTTATTTTGAAAATTATGATATTCATCTCATATTATAAACCCATGAAATGTGTGGTCATCATTTACACCACAACATTCATAATATTTATACTCAAAACTTAGGGTAACTATTCAATCCCACAAACTCACCATTTAAATTATGATGTGACTATTAGAAATCATGAACACAACTTATGATATGGAATTCATCATTTTTCAAAAATAGTAAATGTTATTCACAAAGGCATTTTGAAAATTATCCTATTATCTCAAATATCTATGAAAATCCAAAATATTTACTAATAATAAAATTCCATGAGGGATGAAAACCCATGGCAACATGTGTTGTTAATGTCCATTTTGTAGGATGAACACAACCTAGCCCAAAGGGACCAGCCCACATTAGCAAGCCCGATCCAAAGAGCTCTAGCAAGAGGTAGAGGATTGAAAGTAAACAACCAGCTCTTGTTCACCCTTGACCAAGGTACAGCTGGAGGCCTCTACAAGAGAACCAAGTCTTTAAGGATGAACTAGAGGCTGTCCCATCAACTTTATGTCACCCTCTACTTAACATGAACAGTGCCCAAAGGTTGTGATATCAATTGAAGTCTAATGAGTAATGGAACTCCATCATTTTCCTCAAAACTATATCTCCAGCGGAAAGGGAGCTGAAACCAAGTTATCCAAATCTCAATAAATCAATGCTATAAATGTTAAAAACGTTCAAGACATGGTTCATGTGCCAAGCCCATGAATCCTAAAAGGGAAAAAGTGGGAACATGTGATTTGGAGGGTATAAAGGGATCTCCAGCGAAACCTCCTAAAGTGGGCTTAAACTTTGACACCTGGCTTGGGGTTTTGAATCCTACTTTTTAGGGTCCAAATCTCAGTTGCAGCATTAGGATTCCTCCTTGATACTTGCCTTAAACCTATTAGTTAAACTCAGCTTCATAAATCTTAACATTTAATGCAAAATGCCCCAAAAACCCACCATGTGTCATATTACCCAAAGAAGCAAGACATCCCCAAAAGCAAATCTCCCACTTTTGGCCAAATCCTAGGATGATTAAGCCTGATGCTCTACTCCTGCTCAGCCCTACGTTTTTGGACTTTAGTTAATTAATACTTCTCAAAACTCCACTATAAAAGCATAAGCACCCCAACCCACAAACACATAGCTACTCCCTCTGAAACTTCTAATTTGCTTGTCATTTTGCTTGTGGTTTAGCTCTCCTCAAGCTCACAACTCATTCCCCTTAGCCCACACTCACTTAGCCTCAGATATTCCTTTTCCTCTTCTACATATTCACAGCCCATAAATGCTTCCTAATCAGTCACAAACAACCCCATACTTACTAAAGCCTTAACCCTAGCATTAACTCCATCACACCACCACAAGCCTAAATACCCACTCACTTAATATAGCCACACTACCCCATTCGTGCCATGTATATGTATTCCCCAAAATCTTAGTTCAACATTTGTTGCATTGAGCTAAAATCTCTCTCTCCCTTCACACCATGCCAATTAACCCATTTCTTCTTCCCATGGAACCTTTAATTTTTACTCTTTGTTTTACTATTGAAGGATATAATGTATTTGTAATAATGAAATTCTTCTCTCATATTGATGTGATGATGGATTAAAGTACAATAAATTCCCCTAATCGAGACACATAAGGTGATAAAACCTTCTAACTCTTCAACTCACAATCTCACAATTTGGGTAGTTCTTAGAGGGAACTGGGCCTCCAATGATTCTTTTGAGGGAATTAGCCTCCTAACCAGAATCTCCAAGAGAAACTAATCAATGGTATTATTATTCTCATCCTCAGATTACAATCAAATCAGCCCTTTATACTTGGCTGATACTAGTCTAAAGAATTACAGCTGGACTGGACTTGACAGTTAAGATAAAGGTACTACCCAACTAAGCCAAGCCTAACTAACTAACAATGTACAAGTAACTAATGCAGCTAACTAAACCAAATCTAACTAACTAACAATGTACAAGTAACTAATGCAGCTAGTTATACACTTGCATATATCCAGTAGCCTAACATTGCACCCCTCTTTTAATGCACCTTGCCCACAAGGTGTGGGTACTGCTGTTGCAACTGAGATAACAGCTCCCAAGTAGCATCCTCTGCAGTTGAACCTTCCCAATGAACTAGAACTTCAATAACTGGTCTTCTCCTCAACTGTACTGTCCTTTGCTGCAAAATTCCTTTGGGTGCAGGGGAAAGATGTCCTTGATCATCCACTGGTGGTAGAGAGGGTATTGGAGTGATGTGTTGCCCAAGTTTAGCCTTCAAACATGACACATGGAAGATCGGATGTATGCCAGATTCTAGTGGCAACTCTAGCTTATATGCAACAGTTCCAACCTTCTTTAACACCTTAAAAGGGCCAAAGAACTTAGGTGCTAGCTTGCCCACTTGCTTTAGACGAAGGGATTTCTGCTTGAAAGGTTGTAACCTTAAGAAAACCCAATCACCCTCTTCAAAACACCTCTCCTGTCTGTGCTTATCAGCTTGCAATTTCATACGGTCTTGGGTAGCAATCAGATTACTCCTAAGAAGGCTTAAGACATGTTGTCTATTCAACAAATACTCATCCACAGCTGTTGCATTAGTGATGCCAGGGATATAATCTAGTAATTTGGGTGGTTGAAAACCATAGAGGACTTCAAATGGAGACATTTTGGCTGATGTATGGAAATTTGTGTTGAACCAAAACTCAGCAAGAGGTAACCACTCAACCCACAACTTAGGTTTATCACCTGCAATTGCTCTCAAGTACTGCTCAAGACTTCTATTAACCACCTCTGTCTACCCATCAGACTGTGGATGATAGGATGAGGACATAGCTAACTCCACACCTTGTTTTTTGAACAACTTCCCCCAAAATGTAGAAGTAAAGACTGGATCTCGGTCACTCACAATAGAAATAGGCATGCCATGTAGTTTGAACACATGTTGCATAAACAGAGCAGCCACTTTGGCTACAGAATAAGGATGGGAGAGAGGAATGAAATGGACATACTTGGTTAGCCTATCCACTACTACCATCACAAAATCTTGCCTTTGAGATTTGGGTAAACCTTCCACAAAATCCATGCTAATGTCAGTCCAAGGTTTATGAGGAATAGCCAAAGGCTGCAACAATCTAACTGGTTTAGTTGTCTCATGCTTGATACGTTGACACACCTCACAACACTTAATGTATTCCTTCAAGTCTTTCTTCATACCCCACCAAAACCAATCCTTCTTGACTCTATGTAATGTTTTTAGAAAACTAGAGTGACCTTCTAAAGGACTATCATGGACCAATCCAAGTACCTTACCCTTCAACTTGCATCTGTCACCTAAGTAAATCCTTCCTTTGTACAATAATAAGCCATTTGCCACACTAAACTTACCTAGATTGGCACTCCCATCTCCAATAGATTGAAAAATCTTTTGCACTCCTGGGTCATCTGTATAACTGGTCTTAAGCTCCTCAATCCAGGTGGGGCTGGGAAAAGGGATCAAAAACATGCTTCCTACATCTTGTTCAAGTGCTGAGTTGCAATGAGAAATGCAGAACAAGCAGCCATCTGGCTGTTGAATCAAGGAAATACCCAACCGACCCTCATGTTCCTCCTTTTCACCTTTCCTAGATAAAGCATCAGCCATTACATTTTCCTTGCCCTTCTTGTATTCAATAATAAATGAGTAGCCCAACAATTTAGTCTGCTGCATATGAGTGCCAATCCGCTGCTCCAACAGGTGTTCAAGGCTTTGATGATCTGTTTTGATTACAAAAGGCATGCCTAACAAATAAGGTCGCCATCTTTGAACTGCTTGGACCAAGGCTAACAACTCCTTTTCATAAGTGGACAAGTGAACACTCTTCCCTTTAAGAGCTTGACTGTGAAAAGCCAAGGGTCTATTGCCTTGCATCAGTACAGCTCCAAGTCCAGAACTAGAAGCATCACATTCTATCAAAAATGGTGTTGAGAAATCAGGCAGTGCTAACACAGGAGGTTGAGAAACAGCTCGTTTAAGATCCTCAAAAGCCTTAGCTGTCTTGTCATTCCACTCAAAGGCATCCTTTTTTAGTAGGTCAGTAAGTGGGGAAGCAATTTGACCATAATGCCTAATGAATTTTCTGTAATAACAAGTCAAGCCAAGAAAACCCCTAAAAGCTTTCACAGTTTTAGGAACAGGCCAATCTAACATAGCTGCTGTCTTCTTAGGGTCTGCTTTAACTCCCTCACTAGAAATAATATGTCCCAAATATTCTACTTCAGAACAAGCAAAATCACATTTGCTTCTTTTGGCAAACAATTTATTATCAAGTAAGATCTGTAGAACTTGTTTCAAATGTGCCACATGATCATGCAAATTGTTGCTGTACACAAGAATGTCATAAAAAAAACAAGCACAAACTTCTTAAGAAATGGTCTAAACACTTCATTCATTAGAGATTGAAAAGTAGAAGGGGCATTCGTTTGGCCAAATGGCATGACTAGGAATTCATAATGGCCTTCATGAGTCCTAAAAGCTATTTTTTCAATATCTGCCTCCTTCATTCGAATTTGATGATAACCAGACCTAAGGTCCAATTTGGAAAACACCCAAGCTCCACTCAACTCATCCAATAACTCATCAACAATTGGAATGGGAAATTTATCCTTCACAGTATTTTTATTAAGAGCCCGATAATCCACACACATCCTCCAACTCCCATCAACCTTTCTAACCAGTAGTACAGGAGATGCAAATGGACTTTGGCTGCATCTAATTGAACCTGATTTAAGCAAATCTCTAACAATAGCTTCGATTTCAGACTTTTGGTAATAGGGATACCTGTAAGGTCGTTGACATATGGGCTGAATACCAGGCTTAAGCACAATCTGATGTTCATGACCTCTGAAGGGAGGCAGTCCTTTGGTTCTTCAAAAACTGTAGCAAACTCCTCCAACAAAGTTGTACCTCTGGTACAAGTGGTTGTGTCTGAGCTGTACCAGGTTGCCGCATAATCTGTAAAAAAAGACCCTTCCTGGCTGGTTTCTTGAAAAATACCTCTCCATCTTGCATAAAGGACCCTGTTGGCTTTACACCTTCTAATGTAACCTGCCTGTCTTGATGGAAGAAAGACATCTCCATGATCTTGAAATCCCATTTAATGAGACCAAGAGTACTAAGCCATTGTGTACCCATCACCACATCACACCCCCCCCAAGGTCAGCACATGTAAATTCAACCCAAATTCATTTCCTTGTATGCTGATTGATACATCTCTGCATTCCCCCTTGGTTTTGATTAAGGCACCATTTGCTACTCTAACTTCAAGAATTCTTGTGGTATCTAAGGGCAAACTCAGTGTTTTAACTAAGGTAAAATCCAGGAAATTATGGGAGCTTCCTGTATCAAGGAGAATAACAACCCAATGTCCTTTAATCTGCCTCTAGACCCTCATAGTACCAGGGGAAGGACTACCTAGCAAAGCATACAGTGTAATGTTAGATTGCTCAGGCTCAAAATTTGATTGTTCTTCCACTGCTATCACTTCTTCTTCACCACTAACCTCCATGCCTTCCATGAGAAACAACTTTAATTCCTTGCACTGATGTCCTCGATGCCACTTGGTATCACAATAGTAACAAAGCCCCTTCTTTCTTCTTTCCTCCATCTGAGCTGAAGATACATTTTGTATAGGCACCCTTGATCTATTATCACCCTTGTTATCAGCTTTAACTACAATTGAAGATGATGGTGATTGCCAATTGTTCTTACTAAACTCATTCATAGGTTTATAAGCTTTTCTACAAGATTGCAGATATTCTTCTTAAATCTTGGCCAACCCAAAAGCTGCATTTAGAGATCTTGGATTCTGCATCTTCACAGCTAATCTCACTTCATCCTTAAGACCACTCATGAAACAACTCAGTTTATGGGCTTCAGGCAGATTTCTTATCCAATTGCTTAACATCTCAAATTGGCTTTTGTAACTTGCAACCGTGGTACTTTGCTTCAATTTTATTAAGGCTTCCATGGGATCATCATATGGGGAAAGGCCAAATCTGGTTTGAATAGCTCTAACAAAAGTTTCCCAAGAATCTAAAGATCTTTCACAATCTTGAAACCAAATTAGAGCCTCATCATCTAAATGGTAAGAAGCATTCAAGATTCTCTCTTCTTCAGGGATATCATAATTACTAAAGAATTGCACAGCCCTAAAAATCCAAGCAGACGGATCCCCCCCACTAAACCTTGGAAACTCAAGCTTAATAGGTTTAGAGACCAGTGCACATACCTCAGGTCTTTGACGATGCGCCTGGGTATTTAATGGCAGCGGCCCCAAT
This sequence comes from Castanopsis chinensis, assembly GCA_032878915.1. Lineage (NCBI taxonomy): Eukaryota > Viridiplantae > Streptophyta > Magnoliopsida > Fagales > Fagaceae > Castanopsis > Castanopsis chinensis. The sequence continues at coordinate 11,577,571 of JAVQMG010000129.1, forward strand.
TGTTCTTCTGGTTGTTGCTCAGGTTGTTGACGGGCTGGTAACCTTCCTTCCATTGCAATTTGCATCGCCTTCATACTAGAATCCAATTGCTCCAATCTTCTGGAGATCTTTTTCATGGCTGTTGCATGATCGTCCAGCCTTTGTTGAACCAGAGAAACAGAGTCGCTCAACAGGGAATAACGAGTCTCCTGGACCATGGTTCAACCGGCTCTGATACCAAATGATAAAACCTTCTAACTCTTCAACTCACAATCTCACAATTTGGGTAGTTCTTAAAGGGAACTAGGCCTCCAATGATTCTTTCGAGGGAATCAGCCTCCTAACCAGAATCTCCAAGAGAAACTAATCAATTGTGTTATTATTTTCATCCTCAGATTACAATCAAATTAGCCCTTTATACTTGGCTGATACTAGTCTAAAGAATTACAGCTGGACTGGACTGGACTGGACTTGACAGTTAAGATAAAGGTACTACCCAACTAAGCCAAGCTTAACTAACTAACAATGTACAAGTAACTAATGCAGCTAACTAAACCAAATCTAACTAACTAACAATGTACAAGTAACTAATGCAACTAGTTATACACTTGCATATATCTAGTAGCCTAACATAAGGACCCTCAGGAGTGAACACTTTCCTAAATATATTTAATTATTGACTGATGGACTTTAAGTGTAATTTCACCCCTACCACTAGAGAATATATTTTTCTTACACTATCAGGATAGGAACACTAACGTATTAATTAAGTATTGTGAAGTATTTTTATTGGATTTTTGTTGCTGTTTTGTCAAGGGCAACCTTTATTTCTTAATTGGATAAGTTTGTCACCACATCGAAAGTCTTTGGGCATCATCTCAAGAGCCTATAGTTGAGTTTCGGCTTAACTTCCCAATATTTTATTCAGAAGTATCAATTTCGTTTTTGTTGCTTTTTTGTCAAGTGCAGCCTTTATTTCTTACTTGAATAAGCTTATCACCACACCGAAAGCCTTTGGGCATTATCTTAAGAGCCCATAGTTGAGTTTCGGCTTAGCTTTCCAATATTTTATTCAGAAGCATCAATTTCCCCCTCAACGGGGGTATTTGCATATTTCTAATATTTAAGAGAGGACATAGGTCTATTTTATAGTTTGGGGAATTGTGAATTACATAACAAATAAAATTTTTATCATTTCCATTTATATATATATATATAATTATTCTTTTTTAAACAATTCCTTTGAGAAAGAGTAATGTTTATTACATAGATTCTATTGTTAATTATTAGACATATATGAAAAATCAACTGAAATTATAACTTGAAATCAGATTTTCAACTCTAACTTTTATCATTTGAAAACATATAGAAACAAAAATAAATAAATAAAAAGGTTCAAATTTTAAGTATTTCGACTATCTTTTCTGGCCGAAATATATTCTCCAAACCGTTAAAGGAATAAAGGATAAACAAAGGCAGTGGTTGAACTTGAACGCCATGCCCACCACAATCAAGCTCACTTTGGTTCCTTTTCCAAACACCAAAACTCTTTCCCCAGCAACGTTTCCTATCACATCTCCAATCTCTCGCAGAGCCTGTTCAAGTTCAAAGTCTCGAATCCTAATAGTGAAATGCAACAACTCGGGCCAGATAGAAGGTAGCGGTGGTAATCTGAAGGATGCACTGGCTGGTATGGTGGACAAGCAAGTAGGGGAGTTGTTGAACAGAGAAGAGAACAGGGTTTTGCTTGATGGGTTGGACAAGGCGTCACAGAGAGTAGAGAGGGCCAAGAAAGAGCTGGCAGAGATTGAAAAACAAGAACTTGAGGCGAAGCAGATGAGGGATTACATTAACCAGCTTGAGAGCCAAGCTTCTGAGGTCTGTTACTTGCTAGTCTCATTATGCTTCATTGTTTTAATTATTGGAGGACATGTTTTTGTTTCGTTATGTTGAAGTAATGACAAATGATGTGAGAAATGGACATTTTGTGTGATTTCATTATGTGGGTAATTTTGATTTAGAGAATGTGTCATGTTATTATTTCATTAAGTTGAAGTAATGACTACTGATGTGAGAATTGGACGTTTTGGATGATTTCATTATGTGGGCAATTTAGATTTTAGACAATTTGTTGTGTTTTATGCTGTAAATTGGACAGATTTGAAAACCAGTCTGGATGGTGCTAAGTGCAAATCCAACTTTGACATTGTTGTGGGTGTGTTGTGGTTGTGGTAGTAAAACTAAATCTACATGTAAAGTGCATGTGACCAGTGAATGAAGTGGTTTGAGTTTGTTTGTATATATAAGATCTAGGAGAGGTTTTCATTGCAATTTCATGCTTTTGAAGAATTAGGACTGCTCATTTGACATTTAGCTTGTCTTTGTAGTTAAATTTGTTGTGAGGTGAAGATGGTACAGTTTTGAAATTTCTTCTGAAAAGATGATTGTAAGTAGATGGTTCTGAAACAATATGATCTTGGTCTATCATCATAAACACATACATTTCGTTTCACGGGGATTTGTCCCTTCTTACACCATAAGCAGGTGTGGGGAATCTGGCAAACTTCAATCTAACAAACTACCTACTTTCTTTGACAGCTCTTTGTTTGATTCCTTGATTTGAGTTATTGAGATGCTTCTTGTTGCTAACGGTGTTCAATGCGGTGCACACTAAGGTTGCAGAATGTCAAAGGCAAATATTAGAAGCAGGAGAAATGGTTGAAGAAGCAAAGCGCTCACTAGGGCTAGGGCTAAATGTGGATGGAATTGAAGATGGAGATACTTTTTTGGAGAAAGAAAGTGAAGAAATTGACAGAAATGAGGAGAGAGTGGAATCCGTAAAAGCAGCTTTGATTTCTGCCCTTGTTGGCACCCTTGCAGGCCTGCCCATCTCTTTAACCCAAGCAACAGGCAGTTCAGAACTCATACTTCCTCTTACAATTAACTTTATCAGCTGCGCACTGTTTGGAATAACATTTCGATACACAATAAGAAGGGACTTGGACAATATCCAGCTTAAGACAGGGACATCTGCAGCTTTTGGATTTGTTAAAGGTATGTATATAGTTTTGAGTAAAAGGAACTTGTATGATTTTTCAAAACTTGGTACTACAGAGTTTAGACACCAGGTAGTTCAGGTTCTGATTTAAAAATTGAATTCACAATGCAGGTCTTGCCATGCTGGGTAGTGGACCACCTTTGGAACTAAATACTGGAAGCTTCTTATCACACGCTTTTGATGGAGCTGTATATGCGTCTGAGAATCTTTTCCTTTTTGTTTTTGCTGCTGTTGGTCTAGATTATTGTTTTAAGATGAAGCTACTTAGTCCTTTTCCTATTAAAAAATCAATTTCAAGGTAATGTCCATATATGCTAGATACCATATTTTGAAGATGGTTATACAATTGCCATGTCAAACTTAAAAGCTATAATATGTAGTATATGCGAAATTCATGTCTTATAAAATGTGGCACCCTTTCAGAATTCGTTGTAGTTGTGCTTTTGATTGTTGATGAATTCTGTTTTCTCCATTTCAACCAAATATCTTACAAGTTGGATCCTAAGTGATACAATGATCTATAATTACAGTTTATTGGTAGATTGAAACTTTTGTTAGATGCAGCCAAAAGATGTTCCTCCCTTTTCTGGTTTTTCTTCCCCTTTTGATTGAGGATCAAATCAATAACTGAAAAAGAAAATGTAGATAGTAAAGAATGCACTGTGGAGTATGTGGTTAAGTGCTTTGATGCATCAAGCAAAGGAGGACTGAACAGTGAGTGACTTCAACCAACTCTCACTACCATCTACAGTGAATAGCAAACTGAGCTGGATTTCATAAGCCAATGGCATACATAGGTTACTTGAAATGAAGCAAATAGTATGTCCTGGATTGATGTTGCCCAAATTCTAGTAATGTATTAAAGTAAAATAATAAGTCATTTCCAAGATCATGAACTGTCCATTTTTATTGAAGCAAAAACCTCTGAACTCTTTTTGGCTTAAAACAATTGAACCTAGCCTCTTGGCTTGGAAGTTGGAATCCACTTCCATCGTTTGGAAATGGAATGTTTTGGGGGTCTAAAATAAAAATAACTTCAGGATTAATAAACCAAATAGGTAAATTGAATTCTGACTACATGGTTGGAAAACATTCTTTGACAGTGTCATTCCATCAACTTCCAGTACTTCACGGTTCTGGCATCCACTCTTTTTAGGAAAAGCGTTTTCCATCATCTGCTACCATAGTTTTTGTCACATATATGGAAGGGTGCGGTGAGCAAGTATTTCTGGGTGTCAAATAGGAATCACTTTCTTTGACTCCCCAGCCTTAACTGTACACGGGGATCTGAGGGCTCAGTCCAACTCATAGTTGCTCCCAAAGTCTTAAAAAAGTCATGTAGAGTAAACCCAAAACCCGGCAGCCCAGAGGTTGGGCATAAAGTCTCACCTGAATAATTTCCACTAATAATAAGGCACTATGCCACTATTCTGTACACAGTTTACTTCAAAATTTAACCAGTAAATGTTTTTTTTTTTTTTTCTTTTGGATGAATAAACCAGTAAAATGTTACTGCAGCATAATATTACGTAAATTCAGTTTATAAACAATGAACCAAGCCCTTGAACCCTATTCAGTACTCCAATAAAAGGAATCACAAGTGCAAGTTCTAATGTTACTGAAAATCATCCTTTAATTTGCACCAGATTAGCCTTCAATTTGTCATCTAAATAATCTCTAAACCCTATTAGAGGGGAGAAAAACAATTAATGAGACAAATTCTGTAAAGCTGCAGTCAATTATTAGCAGCAGCAGCAATGGCGATAATGATGAATATCTTTGATGCATATTGAATGACTTCATTCACAGCAGTCAATCTGAATTAACTTTTTTTTTTTTGAATGGAAGATATAGGTCAATATGAATTAACTTGATAATTGATAAATATTAAAAAGAATGTTGCTTCAGTGATTCTTGTGCTTTCAAATCCTGAATATCAAAGTTCCAGGCGCTAACTCCTCCTTGGTACTCAGTCTCACTCTGATGGAGGCAAGACAGGACATTACCAACAATGATAAGAAAAAAAAGAAGTGAAGTACTCATGCATTGAATTTTGAGTACAGATATCTCTGACCACTGAATGTAAGATGTCACAATTTTTATCCACTCCAAAAAGTAACAATTTCCTGGATTTTATCACACTAATCCTAGTTTGAGCAAAAAAACATATCTGACATAAAAGAGATTAATATCTAGCATTTGAATGATCCACAAAGATTTTTTTTTTTTTAAATAAAAAAGGAAAAGAAAAAATGTAACATATCTTGTTCCTATAATCATTGTTATGAATTCCCATAAATAGCTAGAAAACAGACTAAAGCAGGATAAAAGAGCAAAGTGCAAATAAGAAACGTGAAGTATCTGGCATGCATCAACCAAAGGAAACCTCTCAATTGAAAAATCCTACACTCTAATACAGATAATTTTCTCTGTTTAAATATTGTTAATCCTTTCTTTTTCAACAGTTTTCTATGGATTAAGGGTCTTTAAAAATCATTTAAAGAAAAATATGATGTACTTTTTTCCTCTGATCTAATGGCTTCTCATGGATTTGGGATTTAGGATGGGCATGCTCAGGGAAACTCCTAAACAACGAACAAGACCTCAGATTCCCCAATGGTAATAAAGCTGCAAGAATATTCAAATAGGGGGCAGTTATCACTGATGGTTACTGGATCATCTTTGTTGAGGTATTCACAAATGAACAGAATGAGAAAAGAAAGGAGGCGAGGTGGGGAACACAGTATTCTGAGAAGCCTTGAAATTATAATTAAAAAATCAAGTCATTGTGGAATGCAAACACTTGGTCAGACCTATCAACTTAGTAAGGTGTGTTTAAGCACCTTATAACTCAGAAACAAAAACAATGAATCCTCAAAATAGTATTCTTAAGAAATGCAAACAGTTGACTATGTAGCAAATATGGATAAAAAGAAAATATATTCCGCTAAATGCATCATGACCACAAGTAAACCAAATTTAAGTTCAAAATAAACGACGTGAACTAATGTTTATGAGCATTACATGTGATACTGCCTCTTTTTCTACTGGAAGGCAATTTCTTTACAGAGTTGCATTGCATCTTTAAGCTGCAAAATTAACCATAGCCATCAGAGAAGCCTACCGCTACAAGTGAACTGTGAAAGTATGAAAGCTGAATCCCAGCACTATGATGGCTAAAGTAAGGGGCTTTTACAGGATTACATGATTCCAAAGGGGTGGCAAGTCAGTGAATAGTATAGAAAACAAGTGAAGTTTTCAGCATTGCAAACCAAACAGCAAGGGATGATTACTTCCTAGCCGTAAAATCAAAACTGAAACTTGGCTTATATAATGGAGTACACTTGTGGAACTATTGCCTAATTATCAAATGGGTGGATCTCATCTAGAATTTGGGCTTATATAATGACTTGGTCATCGATTCTTATGCAGGGTATGTGAGCAATACCAAAATGACATGAACAATTAACCATATCAAAAGATACCAATGGCAGATTAAGAATCTCAATGCCTTTCCTTTCCTTTCAAAGTAATGTTCGTTTTGACACTCCAATGGACTACTAAATTTAAAAGGAAATAAAATAAAATTTCCATTCTAAGAGAACGAAAGCCATAACTAGCTTCTATTCATTTCAATTGATACAAATCCTTAAAATCAAATTGAAAATTGATGTTGTACTTAACTTAAATGAAATTTAATAATTCCAAAGAACTAGACAGGATGCTCATATAATTTACCAACAAAATATATACCAGTCACGATGATCCCTAAACATTGTAAACTACCTTTGATTATGTTGGTATATTGCTAAAGGCAAAGCCAGCAAAGAGACAATATTGTTCCACGTTCAATGATCTATGACCTATCCCGGCTATTTCGAACAGAGGAATATATTTTTACTCATTGTCAGTGTCTTAAGCCGGCATTTGAAGCAACTAAATTCTATTGGTTTAGAAACAATATTATTGTATCTTCTTATTAAGCAGGCAAAGCCATCAAAGAGACAACATTATTCCAAATTCAAAACAAACAGCTAAAAACATAGCCAAATTCATCACACCCATTAAAATATAAACTGAAATTTATATAACCCAAGTACTTTGATAAGTTGATTAAGGTTTCCACATAATATGATAAGTGATAACCCAACATAGAGCTATAATTTAAACACTAGATGTGAAATTTTCATGGGTTCTTCTGAAATAAATGGGAAATTGACTAGAATGAGAGAAACTCTAACACCAAATTCAAACTTTCCTGGATCGTAACATCCAGAAGGAACCGGAATGGCCATTGGAAATTGGCCAAGGTGGGTCGCAATAACTCACATGGTATCTTAATGGGAAAATTAAGTTGTGGTGGTGAGGGATTTGTTGTGAGGCATAAACTGTTTTACGCTTCTAAGGAGGTTAATTATCAATCAATAAAAAAATAGTTTTCAATTTAAAAATATTCTCACAGTCAAACTAAACACCTATAAATGGAGAAAATATCTTTCAAAAAATATTTTCAATCAAAACAAACTCAACCTTATCTAATACTTGTATTTTGTTCTAGCACACCAATTCCATATTTTATTGCGCCCTAATTTGTTCCATCACTACTCTCTCTCTCATACTCACTGAATACTATTCGTTATTCTTTCTCAATTATTTAGTCTCCATTATGAGTTGTCCCATATCAATTTATTGAAAATTTTTGCAACACTTAGCCACAAAAAAATAAATAAATAAATAAATAAATCACGAGCAGTTATTAGTCATTATCCCCACTCTCTCACATCATAGTAGCACAAGCGGCCAATTTGATTTAACAAAATCACGATATTTGTTGAATAAAATTTTTTACTAGTTCATAAAAATCAAACTTAGACTAAAGCGAATGAAAAAGCTGCAACATATTGCAGTTGGCAAATGAAACATAGGTTCAAGAAACAGAAAGGTTCAAATGCGATACATATATATAGCAGATTGCATTGATCTTTCAAAATCCTATAATGTATTGAACAAGACACAAGAGGGTTCTACAAATAGGTACAAGATTTATTCTCCCACTCCCTAATATGGTTATGGTATCTAAGATAATAGAAATTGTCACTAGTCATGCTATATCCAAATTCATACAACGTAGCTTTAGGTACAAAACAGTATCAAGAATGGCCAATCTTTCAAACTCATCAATTTAAATCAATCCCGCACTATATTAATTTGGTTAATTGTGCAACTAATTACACTAGCTCAACAGGCCATAACCGTTTAACAATGCGAGTAATTGATTTAACAGCAATATACATCACTCTAGTAACAGCTGTTGTTACACTTTAAATTAAATTACTCCAGGAATCTTGATGACAACTTATATAATTTAATATCTCCAAATCTAGAGGAACACCAAGTTCGCCTATTAAACATCAACACTTTCACCGATTACTAATTGATATCGATAGATATATCATTTGTAGCTTACACATCTAGCATCACGCACATGCTAGATTATTACGTAACGTGACTTCACATGAGATAAAATCCTTGAAGTACATTTACATCATCTAAGAGCACAACCAGCAAATTCCACTATCATTCATTCAGCTTTCTTACAAAGAGTGATTGGATGAAGCCAAAAAAAAAAAAAAAAGGAAAAGAAAAAAAGACTTACATTCTTATTTCAATGTTTTTCATTTTCTTTTCTAAAAATATAAAGTGTAGAAAGAGAGTTGCTTCCTGACCTTGCAAGTGATGGATGCTCCTGAGAATTCGAATCATCAATTAATAATAGTGCGATGAGTGATGAATTAACAAGTATATATGAACTATATATTATATATGATGATAGATGCCTTTTAAGAAATTAAAGGAGACTACGTAGAGGAATTTGATGATGAGGTGCATTGAAATTGAAAGGAAACCAGACATGAATCTCCCCGTTAGAAACATCCCAGCCCATGTTTTCATATGAATATTTGCAGACACTGGCATGCAATAATGGTATTCGCGCGTAGTAACGGCGGTCTGCCCTGTGCTCACGCTGTACCGCGGCCTCCATGATGAATTCCATCGCCATCGGCTCTCGATTGACTTTGATGGTGACGTTTTGTGGAGTGGCCCCTGCAGCTTCCACAAAAAAATGGAGGACGGAGCCAATGTAGGTGTATTTGCACACTGGCTTCACGGGAACACTGCTATCCTCAGCAGCAGCAGGTAGGCACGGAGTAAAATTATTCACATTCATTGCTTTATTTGGAATTTGGAATAGTTCAAGAAATATGAGATATTTAATTTTGTGTTAAGTTTTGCTGTGAGTGAGAGAATGAGAGAATATGGGAAGAGGTTTATATATATAGGAGTGTGAGTGAGTGAGTGAGTGAGTGAGGGGATTGAATTATCCAAGAGGTGAGCTCTGATTGGTTGATGTAACAAGCACGCGGATTAATGTTTGGGGATATTTGAATTTGGAGCGTTGGATTTGGCGGGTTATAGTGTGGGAGAGAGGGGTTTGTTAGTTTTGGCGGTTTGGGAATGAATAGTTAGTTACAAAGAAATGCCAAGAACTGAGCTCTGATTGGTTGGTGCAACCAGCACGCGAATCGTTTGGGGAAATTTGAATATCTGCCGTTAGATTTTGGATTAAGGACGGTTGAGATTTGAGAATGGTTTAGGCAGGAGAGGGTGGAATGGAATGGAGGTGTTTGTTAGTTTGGCGGGATGGGTTGGGCAGTGGCGACGCCACTTAGAATCCAGGGTGTTCCTAGGAGCACCCTGGCTTGAAATTTTTTTTTTATATATATATAATAATTTTAATTTTTTTATTTGTTTACCCTTAAAAAAAAAAAAAAAAAACACCCTCAAGCAATATCAGAAATACCCTTAAAATTTTTATGCCAAACAAATTTAGTGTATTGTGATTTGTGAATTTATCTGATTGGCTATTCCTGTGTGAATCTTATTTGTTAAGTGAGGGGTAGATGGGGTCATGGGGTCATGGGGCTGTGTGGTGTGGGGTTAAGGGTGAAATATTTGAATTGGGGAAGTAAAAGTCATGCAAAAGCAGGGGTGTGTGCACACATGAGGCATGTGCTAACGCACAATGAGGTGTGTGCTAGACTCCTAGTAGTTAGTAAAAAAAATGAATAAAGTAACTAAACACCAATAATTAATAATTTAATTAACTAATACATTACAAAAAACAAACAAATTAAATTATGTTAGGCTAAACAACAATTAATAATTTAATAATTAATGAAATAACAATACAACAAATTATAATTTATAAAAGACAAAAAAATTTATGAAACAACTAAACAACAATAATTAATAATTTTATTAATATTTTAAATGAACTTATAGTTTATTGTACAGATACCTTTGTTCATTTCTTTTCTTTTTATTTTTTTTTTCTTATTGAGATTTTTCAGTGTACAGAATGCAAATTTGTTTTGGTTTTAAGAATTTTTTTTTTTTTTTTAAGTACAAACTTCATACTTGCCAAATCTTGAATTTCGGCTGGTATTTATTGAAACATACCGAAACATCCAAAATAAACTGAAATGACCTAAAATATTTTCAAAGTAGAATAGTAACACCCTAGACAAAATTCCTAAAGTCGTCACTAGGGTTGGGTATAGAATAGAGGAAGGCGAAGAGGTCGAACTAGAAGAGTACGGGTTCTGGCTTTGGCTTTGGCCTTTCAGGTGGTTTTACAGGTTTAGTTTCCTAGTGAATTTACCATGAAGTCTTGATTTTGATGCGAGAGGGTGGGAGAGTTAGTGGATATTTTAGGTACTTATTGCATGATATATGCTCTTAAATATTCAGTTTTTGCAAACAAAAGCCTAGAGCCGGAGTTATTAGTTATGTAGGCTATTGTGAAACCCAAGTTTAGTAGCAAATGGAGGGATTTTTTTTAAAATAACTATAAAATCCAAACTATATTATTAGTTAACTAAGGTTTGAAAGTATTTTGGTATCTAATAAATCGAGTTCAAAGGACTTGATTTTGCGCTTATAAATCAAGTATATTGCACTCGGTTTTCCTATTGCACCAACAGCTGAGATGGACAAAGTATTCACGTAGGCTTGGAAATTGAGTTCATTGGACTCGAGTTTCTAGCCTGGTCCCATCAGCACTTTTTCACGCTTAGGTCATGTGCTCAGGTCACGTGGATCTCTTTAATGGAAATCGAGTCTATTGGACTCAATTTTTCTTCAAGTCAGTGCTTTTCGGCCACGTGGATGTAACTCAAGTAAATTAAACTCGATTTCTCTTTAATGGAAATCAAGTCTACTAAACCCGATTTTTATGAATGGTCCCCAGCCCGTCCAAGTGCCATGTGGGTACCACTTGGACCTTTTTCCCCCCCTTACCCGGCTCACACCCTCTCTTCACTCACTCACAACTTTCCTCAAGTCTCACACAACACTCACACTCACAACATTTCTCAAATCTCACACAACACTCACCCTCACAACTTTCATCAACTCTCACACAGCACTCACATTAACAACAATCTCTCACAGTCACAGGTAATGTTTTTATAATATTGGGAATATTTTTTGTCAGTTAATATTGTGATTATTTGCTAGTGTAAATTTTTGTTAGTAAAATTTTTGTTTTTTTTGTTTGTTAGTGTAAATATTGTGATTAATTTATTTGTTAGTATATTGTGTTTAATTTATTTGTTAGTATATTGTGATTAGTTTATTTGTTAGTATATTGTGATTAATTTATTTGTTAGTATATTGTGATTATTTGCTAGTTTTTTTTTTAATTATTATTATGATTGATTATTTGGAATATTTAGTACTAAATATTGTGATTAATGTTATTACAACGTATTGGGAATATTTTTTTTTTTTGTTAGTGTAAATATTGTGATTAAATTATTTGCTAAGTTTTTTTAAAAAAAAAAATTAATATTGTGATTAATTATTGGGAATTTTTAGTACCAAATATTGTGATTATTTATGTTATTACAAAATATTGGGAATATTTGTTTATTTTTTGTTAGTGTAAATATTGTGATTAAATTATTTTCTAGGTTTTTTAAAAAAATTAATATTGTGATTAATTATTGAGAATATTTAGTATTGGGGGAATATTTAGTACCAAATATTGTGATTAATTATGTTATTACAACATATTGGGAATTTTTTTTTTGTTAGTGTAAATATTGTGATTAAAAAATGCTACGTTTAAAAAAAATTAATATTGTGATTAATTATTGGGAATATTTAGTACTAAATATTGTGATCAATTGTTAGGAATATTTAGTACTTTTAGGTCTTTATCATGGGTATGCAATGGATTATGATTTTGATACCTAAGATAGTATTTGTAGTCTTTTTCATAAATTATTTCAAGATATATTGCTTTAAGATTTGTAATAGAGATTTCAATGGATAACTAGTTGGTATAATATTTAAGTTTGATGCCTAGAATGATTTGGAATTTTAAAAGAATATGAAATTGGTAATGACTATTTTTGTATGTGAGCTGAGGGTGAGTATATGCTAATTTGGTTGAGGTTAGTATTATTGGCATTTCATATGCAAAGTTTTGTGATTGATGTTGATTGAGAGTGTGGGTTTGAGTGGGTGTTTTGAGAGTGAGAGTGAAAGACCGTGAGAGAGATGGTGTGAGACTAAGTGTTTGAATTTGAGTGATTTGGGAAAGTGATCTAGGAAGTGATTTTGAGTGATTTGGGACACGTGGAGGGCTCAACAGAAATCGAGTCCAACGGACTCGAGTTCTTAATTCGAGTCCAAAGGACTTGAGTTTTATGCCTACGTGGACCAAATGTCCACCTTAGCTAGTGCCACAATGAGGAAATCGAGTACTTTATACTCGATTTATAAGACCAAAATCAAGTCCTTTGAACTCAAATTGTTAGATACCAAAATAGTTTCAAACTTGGCTAACTAATAATATATTTTGGATTTTATAGTTATTTTAAAAAAAAAAAATCCCAAATGGAAACTAATATGACCGTCTGACATGGCATTGTCACGTGGAACTCGAGTTCCACCAAAAAAAAAAAAAACCTATGTCCTACCTCTTTCAGTTTTAACTTTTAAATGTTTGATGGAACTCGAGTTTACAAAACTCAAGTTCCATGTAAGATATTTGATTTTAAAATGCCACATCAGACAATCTACATGAGCACCCATTTGATTATAATGGGAGTTCACTAACTCAATTTTTACTAAGAACTCAATTTTAGCGAAATTGAGTTTCAAAAGAGGTTGCTTAATTAAATAACTTTAGGCATAGGCTTTTCAGTAATTTTCTTTTGCAAAAACTAAATATTTGGCAAAAAAAAATGCCATAAAATGGAGGATTGAGAACTCAAAAATTCTAGGATCACATAACAAACCACAATTTTTACCATAACTGTTTATGTAATAGATTATGTAAAATTGATAGACATTCATTCACAATCTGCCACGTAAGATAATCGTGGCAAAAATTATGACTTTTTATGTGGTATTAGAATTAGTCTTGTGAACTTAGCTTGGATTAGAAAGACCACTACATTAGCATCAATACTCTATATCCATTCCATTTAAAAATTACATTTCCTCTTGAATCTTTTTTTTTTCCTAATTTGGCTTGGGAACAATATTACAAACACAACCATTCCTATACTCATTCACAATTTTTTGACTTGTATAATTGTGAGTGATTTACGAAAAGTGGTAGATCACAATAGTCAGTAATGAGCAAAAAATATCTACCATAAAATTGCACAAGTTAGCAAGTTATAAAATTGGGTGTTTGATTAGATGTGTTTCTAAATTTATTCTTTGGACTTGATATCATGTCGAGATCAAATGAGAATATATACGTATAAGAGACTCACAGAAATGACATGAGTGCGTATGGCTAAGTAGCTAACTATAAAGTTGTGCAAAAGTATTTTAACTTTATTGAATTCAATACTTTCATTGGCAATAGAGTTTTTTTTTTTTTTTTTTTTTTTTTTTTTTTGTAAGCATCAATGAAATTTTCAAAATCAAATGTTTAATTCCATGTTTCTTTTTTTCTTTGAACATCAACGTTTTCATATTCTAATTATAATATGATTTTTTTACGTATTAATATTTTTCTCCGATTTAAATGATTGCATCTTATTGTCATACACAATATGTATATACATTAAATTTTAAATTTAAAAAAAAACACAATAAAATTATTTCAAATAATACTAAATATTAGATGATAAATACTTTTTTTATTTTTACTATACTAAAACTCATCTCATTCATTCACTTGAAATATATTTTCCTTAAAAACATGGCTAAATTTTTTTAAATAAAATCTTAAAAAAAAAAAAAACTTTGATAGGTTAAATATATTATAATGTACTCAATTAGTTACTGACAGTGACATCTCATAAAATTATATTAAAATAAAATAAATACGCTAATAAAATTGGAATTCGCATTGGAAATTGGCATGTACCGTGCTATGTATGCCTGAAGGGGATTCAGCTATTGAGCTTCAAAGTCCTACGCACTCCCTGGTCAGCTTCAGTCACTTAATCCAGGACTCCAAGTTCATGGCTTCTCATTTTCATTACCTTAGTTTTCTACCATATTTTTGGAATATATACATATATATATATATATATATAAATATGTGAGACTCAACAGGGGTACAGTAGACTGCAAGGCCATATGGTAGATTATAGTTACAATAATTTGTTTCTTTGAACCAGTTTTAGCCTTCAGGCTCAAAAGCAACGGGCATGCTATCCAAATTCATCCAACGTAGCTTTAAGTACAAAATCGTAGCAAGAATAATGGCCACCCTTTCAAACTCAACAATTTGAATCAATCAAGTGCTATATTGGATTAATTGTGCAACTAATTAATTACACTAGCTCAACCGGCCATAGCCATTTAACAATGCAAGTAACTGACTTAACAGTACGTAACGTAAATCACTCTAGTAATAACTATTACACTTCAAATTCCATGATAAATAACTCCGAGAATCTTAATGACAACTTATATAATTTAATATCTACAAGTCTAAGGGAACACCAAATTTGCCGATTAAACTCCAACACCTTCATCGATTATTAACCAATACATCCATCATGCACATGCTAGATTATTATAGAATCTAACTTCACATGAGATAAATTCCTCAGAAGTACATTTCCATCATCAAAGCAGGGGCGGCTTAATGCATTTGGGGGCCTAAAGTGAAAGTTGATTATCTTATTTTAGATGCAAAATTTCTACTAATTAATATGAACTCCGTAAATTTTTTTCTTTTTTAAGATATTTTATAGATAAAAAAAGTTTGACCAAATTTTTCATACTTGTTGATGTGGCAGATTGATGGATAAATATGTTAGTGATAGACTTAGATGAGAACTAGTAAAAGTTTACAAACTCAACTCTTACTATTATTATTTTTTTTTTAGAAGTGCAACATTTATAATATTTTTTACAACAAATTCTAGGTTTTAATTTGCTTTTTGTTTTCTATTTGAAAATATCACTATAATTATTTTTTTGTCATCAATAACAACCTATTACTTAACATTAGCTGTAAAAGTGTAGTGAAAAATTTTGTGGACGTTGCATTTTTCTCTCATTTTTATTTGTTTTTTATCTGGTAAAAAAATATTATTTTATTTATTGATTATAAATAACTCTATTGGTTAAAATTTTGGGGCCTTTTTTTTACCTGGGGCCTTAGGCGAGTGCCTTTCTTGCTCTGTTATTCAGCCGGCACTGCATCAAAGAAGAGCACAATCATAAACATCTAACGCTTATTCATTCATTCATATATCCAGCTTTCTTACAAAGAGTAATTGGACTAAAAAATTACATTCATATTTCATTGTTTTTCATTTTCTTTTCTAAAAATATGATCAGTAGAGAGAGAGAGAGAGAGAGAGAGTTGTTTCGTGATGTTGCATGTACAGATGTTGCAAGTGATGGATGCTCCTGAGAATTGAAATGATGAATTAATAGTAAGAACTATGATGATATAAAAGGAAACCAGGCATGAATCTCCCCGTCAGAAGCATCCCAGCTCGCATTTTCAAGTAAGTAGTCGTGGCTATCCATTCTTATTCGCGCGTAGTATTGGCGGTCTACCCTGTGCTCACGCTGTACCACGGCCTCAATGATCAATTCCATCCGCTCTCGATTGATGTTGACAGTGACGTTTTGGTTAGTGACTCCTGCAGCTTCCACAAAATAATGGAGTACTTCACCGACGTAGAGGTATCTGCACACTGGCGTCACAGAAACAGTGGCATCCTGATCAACAGCAGCAGGTAGACACTGAGTATATTGTTGCGCATGCGCACCATTATTCACATTCATTGCTTTTGGAATTTCGAATTATGAGATATTTGGTTTTGTGTTGTGACTGTGTGAGTGTGAGTGTGAGTGTGAGAATGAGAATGAGAGAAAATAGGACGGGGTTTATATTATATATATATATATATATATATGAGTCAGAGTCAGTGTGGGTGACTGAGAGGGAATTAATTGAATTATCCGAAGGGTGAGCTCTGATTGGTTTATGTAACAAGCACGCAGATCGTTTGGAGTATATTTGAATTTGGGGCGTTGGATTTTGGATTAAGAACGGTTGAGATTTGAGATTGGTTTTGGCGGGTTTGTTAGTTTTGGCGATTTGGGGATGGGTTAGTCAGTTGCAGAGAAATGCCGAAAGGTTGAACTTGAGTTTGTTAATGCCAGTTGTATAGTTTCCTAGTGAATTTACCATGAGGTCCCTGGCTTTGAATAGATGGGGTAGGGGAGTTTATGGTATTTTAGGAACTTTGCGCATATATATGCTTCGCCTAAAAGGAGCTAAGCATTGGAAGATTGTGGACTGAACTTCCAATACCCGCCAAAAGAAGATGGGATTGGCTTAGGTGAAAGACAATACGCAGAACTAGGAAACTATGCTTATTATACAATATGTACACTTTTTTTCTTTTTCTTTTTGTTGAATATACCATATGTACACTTTCTTTTTCTTTTTCTTTTTGTTGAATATACCATATTTACACTTTTGTATATTTTTTTATTGAAAAGACCCCATGTTTATTGTATGAAAACTGCGTGTTTTCTTAATTAAATATATAAATTATATAAAAAAAAAAAACATTTTTTAATATGACTCAAAGATAGAGCATCACCTTGACATGGTAGATGCCATCAATTCGAGCCACATTATCCCTAAACCTACTTTGAGTTTTTCTCTTTTGACTTCCTCTTCTACCATGATCAAATGAGAATGGATATGAGACTCATAGGATTGGCGTGACTATAATTTTGTGAACTTGAGTTTATGGCTAAACAAGATTAGATGTTTAAGGTTGGTTCATTTTCTTGTCGAACAAGTTCGGGCTTGTTCATGAGCTAGTTGATTAATTCGTTCATTTCCCATATATAGTAATAAAACCATGACTAAATTTTCTACCACTTCACAAATTTATGAATTTTATTTACAAATAGATTTTTTAATCATCAATAAACTGTAAAAGAATAATTTAATATTATACTAACCTATCTACAAAATAATACAATCCTATATAAAGTTTTTACAAATATATTTTTAAACAAGTATATATACTTATAAAGCATAATATTTTACATAGTTAAATTAAGTCTCATGTTTATGAGTTTGTTCATGAACACATCATCATAGATATCATTCTATATGCATAAGACCCAACAGGGGTACAGTAGACTGCAAAAGCCATATAGTTGCACAGACAAGAAATTGTTTCTTTGAACCGGTTTTAGCCCCAAGGCTCAAAGGCGATATAGCAGATTACATCGAAATTTCAAAACCCTATAACGTATTCAACTACACTCAACAGGGATCTTCAAATCGGTACAAGACTCACTCTCCAATTCCCTAATACGGTATCTAAGATTATAGATATTGGCGGCGAAAATGGGAATTCAGACATAACATTCTAAGTATATAGTTAGTAGTTTCGGTTTCCAAACTATATACTCTACTAGCATCTCGAGTCTAAGAGGCTCGATTTTGGAACCCAAAATCGAGCATTTGAAGGTCGATTTTCATGATCTAATCCGTCTGATGTGGCATTTTTATCCACGTGGAGTTTACATCGAAATCGAGTCTCTAAGACTCGATTTAGAAGCCAAAAAAAAAAAAAATTCTAACTCTTTTACAATCTATTCCCAGAATTACACAATATCCACCAAAACCCACTGTCTATCTCACATCAAAGTCCACCAACCACCAAGATTATGACTGAGCAAAACCCACCACAAAAAAAAAAAAAAAAAAAACCCAAGGCGAGCAAGCCCAGATCCGTGTCTGCCTGGGTCGCGCGACCTGGGCGCGGCGGCCTGGGTCGCGCGCCGCGGCCTGGGTCACACGACCCAGGCAGACACGGATCTGGGTTGCGCGACACGACCCAGGCCGCGGCGCGAGGTCGCGCGACCTGGGCTCGCCGTGGCCTGGGTCGCGCGACCTGGGCGCGCCGCAGCCTAGGTCGCGCGGCCTGGGCTTGCCGCGGCTGGGTCGCGTCTGGGCTTGTGCAGATCAGTGTAGATCAGTGTGGAGGAATCAGTGTGGAGGAAGAAAGATGGAGGAAGAAAGATGCAGATGGAGAGGGAGTAAGGAGAGCGACGAAGAACAGGAAAAAAAAAGAAAGAACGAAAATAAGAAAGATATGAAAGAAAGAAAATAAGCAAGATGAGTAGAAGATGTAAATCGAGTCTTAGAGACTCGATTTTCTTGTTCCACGTGGATAAAAGTGCCACATCAGACGGAATAGATCATGAAAATCGAGCTTTAAAGGGTCGATTTTGGGGTCCAAAATCGAGCCTCTTAACCTCGAGATGCTAGTAAAGTATATAGTTTGAAAACCGAAACTACTAACTATATAGTTAGAATGTTATGTCTGAATTCCCATTTTCGCCAGATATTGGCACTGGGCATGCTATCCAAATTCATACAACGTAGCTCTAGGTACAAAATATATAGTAGCAAGAATGGCCACCCTTTCAAACTCTAACGGTTTAAATCAATCTGAGTGCCATATTTGATTAATTTTGAAACTAAATACACATATGCAAGCAACCGCTGTATTCAATAACAAACACTCATATCATTTATTCAGCTTTCTCACAGAGAGAAAAAAAAAATCCACATATGTAGTTAATTGTTGTGACATAAAATGTAGAGTTGATTCCTTTTATTCTGCTTAGATGAGATGACAGTGGCACCCGGCTCATATTGCACGATTGATGCTAGCTCCGGAGAATTCAAAGCCTCAATATAGGAAACCAGATATGACTTTCCCCATTAAAAACACTCCAGCCTATCTGTTCAAGTCTGTAGCGATGGGCAGGGACAAGTATTTTAGCGGAGTAACGGCAGTCTACTAATATAATCATACTGTACAATCAAAATACACTGGCCAGTTAACTATTTCATCTCTCATTCTTTTATTAATACTAGAATTGAGAGAAAATAAAGGGATTAGAGAAGAATAGGATTAAGAAAAGACTGAATTCTCATTGCATGCCTCTTAACAATCTTTGGACACAACTAACTGACTAACACTAACTGCCAGCTGGTTACACTGGTCAAATAGTCTAACTAACTAACTAACTGTTAAGCACATGGCTTCTAACTAATCAACAATTAAGCACATGACAAAATCAATTAATAAGCACTTGACTCTAACCTTCAATTACAAAAATGATACAAAACTTTACTAATAAACTGGTACTGTACGTCTGGAACCAAATGTTGATGTTGCACTGCTGTTGTTACTGGTGCTGCATATTCTCCTCATGATCGATGCACTATCTGTATCTGGATCGCATTAAGTCAAGCTGCTAGCTGTTCATAGGTGCCTAACATGGAGAACAGTCAGCCCGTAAGCTTTCTTGGATGGCACCAAGAGAGATAGTATGTACTAAAAACAGAGAAAGAAACTACTCCAATTTGAAGACACGTCTGTAGTCAATATCTTATACATAAAATGGCATTCCTTAATTTTAACCAGAGCAGTCTAAAATGTTATTCTTATGCATAACAGGGCAGAGCACATTCTAGTGTTTATAAAACGTGAGCAAGATTAGTAAATCAAAGACAAACCGCCCAGTAACCTAAAAAGATAAAGACAGAAACTTAATTACATGGAAAAAAGCTTGTCCTCTGCAAGAACAACACTGAATTTTGATTAATTATTGTGCTTATTAACCTTGCTCATGTATAGTTCCATACACATTGAAATTACACAACAAAAATGCCAATTAAGACCTACAAATTTATTGTTTAGTTAACATTGAAGAGTGTAAGCCTCATAACCATACATCAATTTTTTTAATTTTTCAATGACATTTGACCCATATTAGAAATATGTGGGAGTTTACCTAAATCAGTAAATTAATTGCAATATTTATATTCAAAGCACATCACATCAGCCATACATTTGCAAGTGTGGATTGGTACCATTTGCTACTTTGAAAACGAATCTAATTCCTAAATCTTGAAAGACATTAATGTATTAATTGCATCAATACCTTAGCGATAAATCTTCAAAATGATAAGAATGATGGATACCTTTAATTACAGATACAGTTGCGGAACTTGAAACGTGTTTGTGATTAGTTGGAAAGGAAACCAGATATGGATGAGGCCATTGAAAACACTCCTGCCGAAGTTTCTTGTCACGTAAAAATGGAGCGGCATCAGAATTAGGGCGTGGTAGCTCCGGTCTCCCCTGTTGGGACGTTGTGCGACGGCGTCGACAGTCAGTTCATACGGCGCTACACTGATGATGTTGACAGTGGTGTTTACCGGAGTGGCCCCTGGAGCTTCAATGTAAATATGGAAGACTTCACCTATGTAGTTGAAGGTGCACACTGGGGTCACGGGACCAGTGTCTTCTTCGTGAGGCAGGCACGCTGTGTACACCCTTTCATTCACACCAGCCATTGCTCTGCTTGAAAAGGAATTCAAGAAAAGGAATCTGAGAGAAATGGAAATTTTTGTGTTTGTGTTGTGACTGTGAGAAAAAAAAAATTGAGAGAATTAATGGGAAGGGATTTATATAGTGTGGGATTAAGGACGGTTGAGATTTGAGAATGGTTTAGGCGAATTATAGTGTGGGATAGAGGGGTTTGTTAGTTTTGGCGGTTTGAGGATGGGTTGTTAGTTACAGAGAACTGAATGCCAATTAGTTACTAACATCTCATGAAATCTTAAATATATTATTATGTGATCAATTAGTTACTAACATCTCATGGTTTGGGGAGGGGTTTGTTAGATTTTATTTTTTTTTAAATAAAATCTTAATATATTATTATGTGCTCAATTAGTTACTAACATCTCATGGTTTGGGGAGGGGTTTGTTAGATTTTATTTTTTTAAATAAAATCTTAATATATTATTATATGCTCAATTAGTTACTAACATCTCATGAAATTATATTAAAATAAAGGCGTAAATGCACTTTTGGTCCCTACATTTTGGGCCGTTTCTCGATTTGGTCCCTAAACTGATTTTACTCCTAGGTGAGTCCCTCCTTTTTCATAATCGTTTTTAAAATGGTCCTTGCCGTCAACCCAGTTACAGAAAATGCTGACGTGGCAAACAGAATGTACTATTTGCTGACGTGGCTAATAAAATAATAATAAAAATATATATTTAACCTTTTTTAAATGCCATGTCAGCTTTTTTTAAATTAAAAAAAGCCATGTCAGTTTAATTACAAAAATAAAAATAATTTATATTTTTCAATTTCAATTTAATTCAAACTAAATTAAAGAAACTAACTTTTAAATCTAATTTTATTCTTATTATTGCTTTCATGTTCTTCATGTTCTTCCCGAATCCAACTTGTTCTTCATGCTTGTTCTTCCCAAACAGTTCATGTTCTTCATGCTTGTTCTTCCCAAACAGTTCATGTTCTTCATGTTCTTCCCGAATCCAACTTGTTCTTCCCGAAGAAACTAACTTGTTCTTCATGTTCTTCCCGAATCCAAGAACAATCAAAATCCCCATCCTCCACCGAAACCTCCAGAACATGAAAAAATCATCAAACTTAAACCCACGTGAGAAAACCAACCTAGAAAATCATCAAACCTCCAAACCAGAAAAATGTCAAACCCAGAAACCTCAAACCCAGAACTTCATTCTTCATGTTCTTCTCCAAATCAAGACAAACCTAATTGACTAACCCACTCAAAATCAATCTCAGCACAAAAAATTCCAACACAATCAACGTTGAAACCTCTAGGAAATCAAACCCATAAATCAATCTCATAGAAAAAAAAAAAAAAAAAAAACTCACCCACAGCACAACAGCCACCGTGACTACCTAAAATCCAACAACAACACCACCACCACCATTGCCAAATCCATGTCCACAAACGCTAACAAACCGGATTCCACCACCAAACAAACCAGACTCCACCACTTAATGACCCACCAATACCCAAACCCACACAACCCACTCACCGATTCCATAACCCACTCACCGACTCCACAACCCACCCATCGATTCCCACAACCCAGTCACCGATTTCCATAACCCAACCACCAATTCATCAATTCCATAGCCCAGCAAGCACCGTGACCTACACCTCAACCTCGACCACGCCGATCTGAGAGAGATGGACCAAGACAGAGGAAGGAAAGAACAAAACAGAGAGTGGGGAGAGAGGAAGATATGAGAGAAAAAAAGAAAGCTGAGCTTGTGAGTTTCAGAGCTCCGGCGCCTAATGGAGAAGAAGGCTGAGCAAAATCACATTTGTATTTTAGGGCTATGGAGCTTGTATTTTTAAAATCACAGCAAAAAGTACCAAGCAGAGGAAGGAAAGAACAATAAAGTAGCTTATGAATTTTTATTTGTTAAGAAATGATTTTAGTTTAAATTAGATTTTAGGTTTTTTAAAAAAATTTAATTTACTTTTTTTTAAATTTTCTTAGCTGGCTTTTTTTTATTAATATAAAAGCTGACATGGCATTTAAAAAATGTTAAATATATATTTTTATTATTATTTTATTAGCCACGTCAGCAAACAGTGAATTCCGTTTACCACGTCAGCATTTTCTGTAACTGGGTTGACGACAGAGATCATTTTAAAAACGAGCATGAAAAATGAGGGACTCACTTAGGAGCAAAATCAGTTTAGGGACCAAATACTACTGAGTATGAGATGATAAATACTTTTTATTTTTACCATTCTAAACCTCATCTCATTTATTCACTTGTAATATATTTTCCTTAAAAACATGGCTATATTTTTTAATATAAAATCTTAGACACTTTTTTTTTTTGATAGGTTAAATATATTATTATGTGCTCAATTAGTTACTAACATCTCATGAAATGATATTAATATAAAACAAATACTCTAATAAATAGGAATTCGCATTGGAAATTGGCATGTACCGTGCTATATATGCTTGAAGGGGATTCAGCTATTGAACTTCAAAGTCCTACGCACTCCCTATCCAGCTTCAGTCACTTAATCCAGGACTCCAAGTTCATGGCTTCTCATTTTCATTGCCTTAGTTTTCTTCCATATTTTTAGAATTTTTTTTTTTTTTTTCAAATCCTAAATTGGATAAAAACATGTTTGTATTTCGTACCATATATATTACATTCTGTATAATATTAACCATGCTTGGAACTGCAAATAAAATTTGTAAAATTTTTATTTTAGTATGCTCTTCTCCTGCCCGTTTTCATGTTAGATATGCGGTGATAAAGAATTTTTTTTAGATAAATAATAAGTTTTATTGATGAAAAACAATGCATCAAGTAGTCTTAGTACATAGGTCTAGCTAGTACATTACCAATCACATACAACTATTTAGCCCACTTTCAGCTGCCACCACATTAAATTGATGAAAATTAAAGCATATCAGAAGTTTTACAACACCATGGAATTGCAATTTACATAGGCCATGGCGGTCTATTCTACGTTAAGACTGTTAAGACTTGAGATTGTTTTAGACGGGAGAGGGTGGAATGGAATGGAGGAGTTTGTTAGTTTGGGCGTTGGAAGTTGGAAGTTGGAAGTTGGAAGTTGAAGAGGTAGAAAGAAGAGTACGGGTTTTGGGCGTTTGGCTTCTCTCAGATTCTCAGGTGGTGGGTATGGTTTCTTTGTGAATTTACCATGAGGCTCTTGGCTTAGTTTTAAGAGTGAGGGTGGGCGAGGGCGAGTCCTTGGCCATTTTATGCATTGTGCTGATTTAACGGTCCACATGGCTAAAAATTTAAGTGGGGGGAATCTAAGGAATACACAAAGTATTGTACTCAAATTTTTTCATTTTTATTATATTATGTGTTCATTTCAAAACAATTTATCTAGTTTTTTTTTTTTTTTTAACATACTGTAGCAAAAAAAATTAAATAAAATGGGATCTGCAATAAGTTAAAAGCGATTGGCATTTTCAGAAAAACCAGAACATGGAACCCGCATTAAGTTAATTGTACTGAATTTTTCACTAAAAATATAAAAGTGAGATCCACAAAAAATAAACTACCAAGAAAAAAAAAAAAAAAAATATCCTTTTTTGTGAGACCTGCAAACTGTAGGGCAGAAAAGGTAATAAGCTGACTTATAATTTAATCCCAAATGCACATATATGAATTTATGATGATGTGATTTTATATCATACTCTATTTTTCTCTGTGTGGAATTCTAATATGACATGTTAGAGTAAAACTTATTACACACTAGTGTGTAGACAAACTGACACAATTAAGTATTAAATAACACTAAAATCACAAGTTTAACTCACTTTTTCAATTTCGAAATTGTGAGTTAGACTCACGATCGTCATGTTATTATTGGAGGTACAAACAAAAGCTTTTACATCATGTTCAAATTAAATTTAATTTGTTGTAAACCTAGCTTGGCTTGGATTGAATTTTTAATCTCTTGTGAACTTAGCTTAGCTTAGGTGACAACGAAAAAGGCAAAATTAGTAAATAAACTTATTATTATAGCATAATCATAATTATATATACAATTAGATATAGATTTTTAAAACTATTGTTTATTGTACTAAATAAAATTATTATGAAAAATGTGTTTTTTGTAATTAGATATATAAGATATATACTGAAATTTTTTTATATAACTAATGTTGATATGGTAGATAGCATTCAAGCTTGATTATTCTTGAATCTAATGTTTTTTTTTCTATTTTGGCTTGAACAATATTACTGACACAACAATTTTCATACTCATTCTCTTGCTTGCACGATTGTGAGTAATTGATGAAAAGTGGCGGATCGCAAAAGTTAATAATAGGTAAAAAATGTCCACTAATCACAATTGCATAAATCAATAAATTGTGGAATAGGATGTACAATTGGTTGTCTCTAAATTTATTCTTGCTCTCTTGCAATAATAAAAATGGACGAGAGAATCATGGGAATGACATAAAGGTGTAGGGCTGACTATAAATCTTGTACAAAAATATTTTGACTTAATTAAATTCAATACTTTTATTGGCAATAGAGTTTTTTTATAAGCATCAATGAAATTATCAAAATTAATTATTTAATTCCATATATATATATATATATATATTAACATTATACTTTGATTGTAATATGAATTTTTTATTAGTAAGTTTTTTCTACGATGTAAATAATTGCATCGTATCATACACAATATGTATGTATGTTAAATTTCAAATAAGCAAAACAGAATAAAAGCATTTTAAATAATAATAAATATGAGATAATAAAATACTTTTTATTTTTGCTATATTAAACCTCATCTTAATCATTCACTTGTAATGTATTTGCTTAAGAACATATCTGAACTTTTTTTATTGAAATATAATAAAAGAAATATCTTAACATATATAATTGTTCTTTTATTGTCAAATTTTTTGTTCAAATCTGTACTATACTGTACATAATTTTTTTTTTTCATTTATGTTTCTAATGTCATATTTTTAAAATATATATTTTTCAAATCCTAAACAGAATAAAACATACGTATTTTGTACCATATATATTCTATTCCATATAATACTAACTGCGCTTGGAACTGCCAAAAAAAGTTATAAAAGCTTTATTTTAGCATGCTCTTCTGCCCATTTTTCATCTTATGCAGTGATGAGAATTTTTTAGATAAATAATAAGTTTTATTGATGAAAAAAAATGCATCAACTACATGGGTATGCTTAATTCATTGAAAATTGTAGCCAATATAATTATTAATGCTAGAGTTGAGAGAAAATAAAGGGATTAGAGAAGAATAGGATTAAGAACAGACTGAATTCTCATTGCATGCCTCTTACAATCCATGGACACAACTAACTGACTTACACTAACTGCCAGCTGGCTACATTGATCTAATAGTCAGTCTAACTAACTAACTGTAAAGCACATGGCTTCTAAGTTCTAACTAATCAACAATTAAGCACATGACAAAATCAATTAATACGCACATGACTCTAAACTTCAATTAGAAAAATGATACAAAAATATACTAATAAACTGGTCCCTGCTGTTGTTACTGGTGCTGCATATCTCCTCATGATGGATGCACTATCTGTATCTGGATCGCATTAAGCCAAGCTGCTGCTGCTGCTCATAGGTGCCTAACATGGAGAACAGTCAGCAGCTAATTAGCTTTCTTGGATGGCACCAAGACCAAGAGATCGAGATAGTATGTACTAAAAAAAGTGAAAGAAACTACTCCAATTTGAAAATACACGTCTGTAGTCAATAATCTTATACATAAAATGGCATTCCTTAGTTTTAACCAGAGCAGTCTAATATGTTATTCTTATGCAAAACAGGGCAGAGCACAATCAAGTGTTTATAAAACGTGAGCAAGATTAGTAAATCAAAGACAAACCGCCCAGTAACCTAAACAGAAAAAGACAGAAGCTTAATTACATGGAAAAATGCTCGTCCTCTGCAAGAACAACACTGAATTTTGATTAATTATTAATGTGCTTATTAACCTTGCTCATGTATAGCTCCATACACATTTGCAACATTTATATTCAAAGCACATCACATCAGCCATACATTTGCAAGTGTGGAGTGGTACTACTGCTACTTTGAAAATGAATCTAATTCCTAAATCTTCAAAGACAATTTTATGTATTAATTGCATCAATACCTAAGAGATAAATCTTGAAAATGATAAGAACGATGGATACCTTTAGTTACAGATATATTGCGGAATTTGAAACGTGTTAGTGAGTAGTTGGAAAGGAAACCAGACATGGATGAGGCCATTGGAAACACTCCTGGAAAAGTATCTGCGGGGTAGGTAGAAAAGGTGCGGCATCGGAAGTAAGGCGCGGTAGTGACGGTCTCCCCTGTTGGGACGTTGTACGACGGCGTTGACAGTCAGTTCATACGGCGCTACATTGGAGAGGCGGACAGTGGTGTTCACAGGAGTGGCCCCTGCAGCTTCAACGTAAATATGGAGGACTTCACCTATGTAGTTGTAGGTGCACACTGGGGTCACGGGACCAGTGTCTTCTTCGTGAGGCAGGCACGGTGTGTACACCCTTTCATTCACACTACCAGCCATTGCTCTGCTTGAAAAGGAATTCGAGAGAATTGGGAATTTTTTTTGTGTTTGTGTTGTGACTGTGAGAAAAAAAAAATTTTTGAGAGAATTAATGGGAAGGGATTTATATAGTGTGGGATAGGATTAGAGGGGTTTGTTAGTTTTGGCGGTTTGGGGATGGGTTGTTAGTTACAGAGAACTGAATGCCCAGCGGTGATAAGCTGATTGGTTGACACAACCAAGAGGTGAGCTCTGATTGGTTGATGCAACCAGCACGCGGATCGTATGGGGAATTTGAATATCGGCCTTTGGATCTTGGATAAAGGACGATTGGGATTTGAGAATGGTTTAGGCGGGAGAGGGTGGAATCAGGAATGGAATGGAATGGAGGAGTTTGTTAGTTCGGGAGGTTAAAAGAAAGAAGAGTACTAGTTTTTGGTTTTGGGTTTGGCCTTTCATGTGGGTTTTACACGTTTAGTTTCTTTTGTAAATTTACCATGAAGTCCTGAATTGATGAGAAAGGATGGGAGAGTTCTGGATATTTTAGGTACTTAGAGCATAATATATGCTCTTAAAATAAAAAATTAGCTTGACTTTAGAGTGTAGTACATCAACCTCTTCTATATCCATTCCATTTAATTTTTTCTTTTTTCTTTTTTGGCTTGAGATTGATATTGCAAACACAACCATTCCCATAATCATTTAAAATTTCTTGATTTGTACAATTGTAAGTGATTGAAAAGAAGTGATGGATCGCAAAAGTCAATAATAGGCAAAAAAAAAAAATTTACCACTCCAATCCCACAACTCAGTAAGCTGCAAAATTAAATGTGTGATTAGATACTTCTCTAAATTTATTCTTTTGACTCAATCTTCTACTCTGATCAAATGAGAATAGATGAGAGACTCGTGGGAATAACACTAGGGCGTAGAGTAACTATTATACTTTACAAAAATATTTTAACTTTATTGAATTCAATACTTTCATTGACAATAGAGTTAGAGTTTCTTTTTTAAGCATCAATGAAATTGTCACTTTTTAAATTCAATGTTTCATATATATATATATATATATATATAGCAGCAACGTTTTCATAATTTAATTATTTTTTTTTTTATCTATTAAGACTTTTCTACGATTTAAATGATTGCATCTTATTGCCATACACAATATGTATGTAGATTAAATTTTTTTTTAAAAAAAAAAAAAGGCACACACAATAAAATTATTTTAAATAATAAAAAAAGAGATGATAATAAATGAGATTAAATTATTTTTGCTATATTAAACCCCGTCTCATTCATTCACTTGTAATGTATTTTGCTTAAAAACATAGCAAATTTTTTTTTATAAAAAAATCTTAAATATATTATGTGCTTAATTATATTAAAATATAATAAATACACTACAAAATTGGAATATAATAAAAGAAATAACCTAACATATATAACCATTCTTTTCTTGTCAATTTTTTTTTTTCAAATTTGTACTTTACTCGTACATAATTTTTTTTTTTTTTTCATTTCTGTTTTTATGTCATATTTTTAGAATGCTGTTTTTATTTTTCAAATCCTAAACCGAATAAAACAAATACTTATTTTGTACCATATATATATTCCATTCCATATAATAGTAACTGCGCTTGGAACTGTAAACAAAAATTATAGAAGTTTTATTTTAGCATGCTCTTCTGCCCATTTTTCATCTTATGCAGTGATGAGATTTTTTTTTAGATAAATAATAAGTTTTATTGATGAAAAATAATGCATCAAGTACATGGGTATGCTAATTCATTGAAAATTGAAGCCAATATAATTATATTGTACATTCAAAATACACTGGCCAGTGAACCACTTCATCTCTCATTCTTTTAGCATAATTTCTCTTTATAGATTCCCAACTAGACGACTGGGACAAACTTCAAAATCGTTTCTACAATTTTTGGAACGTGTTCACGTCCCTACAGTTTGCTGCAATCAATTAGAGGACTACATCTCAAAAAAGATTGATTTGGACAAGTTTTTCTATGACTGCAGCATCTTCTTGTAATCCTGGAATGTGCCATGGAATGGTGTCACCTTTCCTTCAGATACCGCCCATAGCTCCTCTACACTACCAGATATTAAGTGCTCATCGTGGCTAACCTGTAAGCAAGCAATCAAACATAGAATTTACACCCACTAGAAAGATAGAAAAGCAAAATTCATATTTTCTTACTAAACAACTTAGAAGTTGCAAATGGGAGTCATGAAGGGCAGACGTATAATACCATGAGAATGCCTCCTTGAAACAAAACAAGACCCTGAATTAGAGCTTCCACTGCATCCAAATCCTACAGTTCATTTAAAAAAACAAATCCCCAGTCAGCGGTTGGAATATTCGTATGATCCAAAAGTTGGAATCCAGAATAACTGCATTTGCTTTAGGAGGCCTCAATTGTTACAATAGAAATTCAAGTCAAGAAAATGTGCATAATACGCTGTTCAGTGTGATATTCTACCATTAAAATGTGATTCAGGGCATGTTTAATAGTTGATCACTTGCATGATATATGAACAAGAGATAAGTAGCTAGCTTATTTACCATGAAGAAAACACAGAAGTTCACAAAACAGATCAGAAAAATTGCAAATTTCATTAACTAAAGCATTAATCTCCTTTTGCTGGAAAGGTCATCCTACAGTAAAATCCTTGGGATTTCTTCCTATATTAACTTTCCCCTTTACAAAAACGTGCCAACAAATTCCACTTATCTCAAAGAAAACCAATTTCTGGAAAACAAAGCTTTCATGCTGTTTTACATGTATGATCATCACAATTTCATTATACCTTGTTAATGACATATTTCTCTGAAGAATAGAAAAGACAAATCAGGTTAAGAAAGAGATGTTGACTTACCAGATGATTGGATGGCTCATCAAGCAATAGTATGTGTGGTTTCTTAAAAGTTATCTTAGCAAATGCAACTCTGCTTTTCTGGCCACCTAATATTTCATTCAGATCAATTACAGAAGTTAGTATTTAGGGAATAATGGTAAAGGACATGGTTGAGATTAGCTCTGTGACCAACATCCAAAATCTGCATTAAGTTCACATGCTTGTTTTGCAGGTCTTCAATTTAATCAACCGGTAGTTAGACCTACTTGAGGTCAAAGTCAAATCTAAGATCTAGAAACAAAGATAAAAAATAAAATAAAAAAAAGATACCAGACAACGTGTACATTGGCTGAAGTGCAAGATTTCCAGTAACACCTAAAGAACCCAAGTGAGATCGGAGCTTCTGTTCAGGCACACCCTGCAAGAAGAAAACCTTAAATAAGAAATTTGATCTTAAGATTGCAAGCATTGATATTCTGAATAGCAAGAACCAACAAAAATATGATTTCTATAGGAACTCTAAAGCATATCAAGGGTTGATCAAAACCCACCAGAGACCCACCCAAATTCAATCTTGAGCTTAGTCTGGAATAAACCTCACAAACTACTTACCTTACAGTACACCCCCCCCCCCCCCCCCCCAAAACAAAAACCAAAAAAAAGAAAAACGAGAGATTCTACAGTCTAAATTTAAACCTAACGTCTATTGCATAGCACTAACAAAAGAAAATTTTGACCTTGGAAAATAGAATTCATTTTGTAACCTTAAGCCTTTGCTTAATTCATAGAGACTAGAGCAAGAAAGCAATTTACTATAGTTTTGCTTAGATTGGAGACCCCTGTAATGGACATCAAAATCTAATATCACAATTTTCCAAGCAACCCATCCCATACCCAAAAATTCAAACACCCCCCATAGGGAAGGATGCAATAAGATCAAATATTCAGGATGTAAATCTTCCCATACCCAAAAATTATCCATAAACAACCCCCCCCCCCCCCCCAACCCACATAGGGAAACAGCTAAAGTGCTCCCAAAAAAATAAAGCTTAGTGAGAACTCACTGGGTAGCAGCGCATCATGTACAAAAGAGGATTTGAAGTTAAGTCAAGCCCATCCACATGGTGCTGACTAAAAACAGCAATTCGAACCTGTAGAAAAAACATTAGTCCCCATTAGATATAGGCAGATAAACTTAACTGCAATCTTGCAAGAAGTTGCAGAAAGGAATATAGGGTATTCTCTGCATTAAAAAAATTTAATAAAGATGAGAAGAACACAACTGTTGATAACAAAAATCAAATCAAATAAAACTTTAGCAAAGCAACATGGATTACGGATACATGGAAACATCCTATTTGTGATCTTTTTTTATTACCATCACTTTTGATGAGTAATGCTGTTATATGTTATTTGTAACCTGAAGTACGTAGAATTTAAGATTGGCATTTACTACTGGTGATAAAAGAAAAAGTGTGTAAGGTACCTTAGCAGAACGGAAAACAGTCCCCATGCTTGGTTGTAGCTCCCCTGAAATTAGTTTGAGTATAGTTGATTTGCCAATACCATTTGGCCCAACCACTGCATAACAAATTGGAAAACCAATCAAAGAAAGTGACTCGTCAAACAACCAATATAGAAAGTGAATTAACAATATAGCAGAAAATGATGCGCTTATCATTGTACTGAAGGCCCTAATTTATCATAATTATATCAAACTCTACATGTACCCAAAGATAAGGTATCACCAAAAGGAGAGAGAGAGAGAGAGAGAGAGAGAGAGAGAGAGAGAGAAGAACCATCAGAATGGCATTTTCATCTTCCACCACAAATTATAATAATAAATAATAATACCATTAAAATAACCCATAAAACGCATAAATAGATGAGATACAAGAGAAGAAATAGAAGCATTCATTAGAATTAGCATGCTTACTTGCAATGCGGCTGTCTAAATCAATTCCAAAATTCAAATTCTTAAACAGTAAGGGCCCTCCAGGATAACCAAATGATGCGTCACTGCAATGACATTGGAGAAACATCAAAACAATTCAACAAGAATTCTATCTAAGTGGCAATCTTCAAAGGTTATACAATAAACTTTCTATATAGTCTAAAGTTAATCTTTAAAGTACTTCAACAATATTGAATCAAAGGATTTAATGTGGACAATAATTACATAATAGGCAATCCACAACCCAGAGAGTTATCACTTAAAACAGAAATTCAATACTTTGCGACATGAGCTGAGCAAACCTGAAGCTTATTATAGGAGGGCCAGGTCTGTCGTCTGGAGTTGGGAACTCAAATTTATAGCTGCAGACAAAAAATGTTGAATAAGTTTTAAGCACACAAAGCTACAAAGAGATATAGAGCAAACTCATACAAAGATTTATTCTACATGCATCAGTAAAAATTGACTATAAAAGGACAGGTGTGCATACTCAGGGTCATTGACAACTTCATCCACATGACCCATCCGATCCAATGCCTGAAGAATCCAACAAAAAGAACGTAGACATGTAAATTCTTTAAGATACAAAAAGCGTAAAACCAAGATGAATGGACTAAGAAACATAAGGAAATTATGAAAAACAACTTTTGAAACCGTTTGAGTGACGTGCATCAAGCCCAAAAAAATAAAGTACAAGAAAAAAAAGGAGTCAGAATTTGATTTAAGAGAGACAGGATGCTCGTAATGATAATAAGTACCTTAATTCTTGACTGCACAAGAGATGCTCTCTTTGCATTGTAGCGGAACTTGTCAATGAAGGCCTGCCAGAAAAGAAAATAATTTTCAAGTCAAACAATGGCTACTCGAATTTTGAAAACACAGGAGGAAGGGAGGGAGAGAGCAACAATGGGCTATAAATGGGAAGTTTGATGCAGTCTATTCTGAAAATTTTTCCAACTTAACCAAAAATCAAGGTGAACACCTGTCAGAAGGTTAAGTTGGCAATCAACTGGCCATGACATGGTAATATGGTGGTGATGCATCTATTACACAAGTGAATGTCTCTTGAACTAATAATTAGGTCCATTTACAGAGTAACAAAATAGAGAGCTATATAAAACAAAAATTACAAATGTAAACTGTTTGTTCAAAAATAAACATAGACTGACTACCCGAGAAGTACAAAGCTAGCTCTAATCAACACCAAGCAATAAGAGGCACATGGAAATAGTAAGATGGAGACAAAAGAATAACTTGAACTTGATCTAATAATTATACACATCATTAAAACTTCACAATCACAGATACATACCAACAAACAAAGCCCAACAAGCACAAATACATATATAGATATCATCAGAGTCGGGAAAATACCTGCATATGAGATCTGGAGCGTTCATTTGCCTCAAATGCTTTCTGTTTGTTCTTAAGCTGTTCCTCCCGTGTCCTCTCAAACGTATCATAATTCCCCTTGTAAGCAGTCAATTTTTGCCCTTGTAGATGAAGAATATCTGTGACTACCTGGGAATATAGTGATGCCAAAATGAGACATCTCAAACAATTCTATGATACAAGTTACACAGAATTAACAGATTAACTAATTATAGAAATATCTTAATATGAGAAGAAACAATGTGTGCTGGTGTACTACCGTGTTCAAGAATTCTCTTGCATGAGAAACAACTATGAATGTTTTTGGCCATTTCGTCAGGTAAGTTTCCAGCCATAGAACCGCATGAAGATCAAGATGGTTCTGAAATAAAAATAATTAAATTTAACTAAAAAGTATGCCCCAAATCCAACAGTACAGAATGAATATTGTGAAAGGGAAACATAACACAGAACGCACTGTGGGTTCATCTAGTAGCAATAAATCTGGCTCTATAAACAGTGCACGCGCAAGAGCAATTCGCATTCTCCATCCTCCAGAAAAAGCTTTTGTAGCCTTCTGCTGCATCTCTGGAGAGAAACTGAGGCCCTGAAATAGTATATATAAAAATTATAGTATCTCAGACAAAAAGGCTGATGGTCTTGATAATATACCGAAACAGAAGTTTGAGTAACCAGCTTGTTTGGGAGAATAATTTGTTTTTTTTTTAGGTTTGTATAGGAGAATAATTCATGAATAAAACATTGAAAACACAGAAATGGACATGGACACAGACAGGGACACAAACACACATGTACTTATTCCTTCCCAATCACCTAGTGAGCCATTTGAATTTGAATGGCATCTTTAATCTACCAAAAGGTAGGCTCTTCCTGGTCATTTACTAATCAGGTGCTAGCAGACCTGGCAACCATAAGATTTTAATGGAAAGACAAGATCAAGTGATTCGTCTGGTCACCACAGTTCAGCAACAATGGCTTGATCCAACTCCTCTCTCTCTCATCCAGGCACATACAGCAACTATGCACCCCACATCCCGCTACTTTTTCATAATTTCATTGTCTATACATATATTTAACCTACTGTACTCGCCTGGTTTCAATTTTCACCATGCATATCGTCGATTACTAGCTCCTATGATTCGAATACACATTAATTGTCGGGCCCCGCTGTTATCCGCTACATTTAAGTGGGTTTGAGGTTGAATCATATCATTTTTTTTTATTTGCTCTTTCACTGCGAAGGGGCTAAGTAAAAAAAGAAATATTGTTTGTCCAAAAAATGCCCTACTGCATTACAAAATTTCGCTTTAGCCAATCACCCAATCAGAGGAATAATTGGAACTATTGTATCAAGTTTCAGTCTCTTTGATTATTTTATAAATGGGAATTCATATTTGCTCATTAACAAATATAATAAGATAAAAAGTTGTCTTTTTCTATTCTGGTAGAGCTGAAGCCAGCTCCAAATGCCCAGCTATTAGTTCAAGCTTAGGTCAATCTGGAATTTTCTTAAAATCGATGATAATTGCATGGACACGTCAGGATTATTTTCTTTTTTCAAACTTAATGATTAGATTTGATTGATCAATGTAACTTTATAGTTTAATTGTGGGCCACACACCTCTAATTCAATAAATGTGTTACTCATCCCCAAAAAAAAAAAAAGCCAATGATAATTGCAAAAGATTTGTGAACTGACCGCAAGAATTGTGGCTGCACGTGACTCTGCAGAATAAGCATCAATTGCATCAAGCCTTTTGTATATCTCCTCAAGCCTTTGTGCCGTAACATCTTTGTCCATCACCCCATTCAGTTCCCCATTGCTCTTTCTGTTTGCATCATCTAACTCCAATTCTCTCTTCAAGACAACCACAATATTTTCAGTAGGTCCACTACAGGAGAACAAAACCTCAATGCAAACAGAGCAACAAAGAAACAGCAGTTATAAAGATAAAAATCAGAACTAATGCTGGTCTTGCAATTGAAACAGTATGTATTCAACCTGCTGGGCAATTAAACGAGCTTCTTCTTCCAAAAGCTGGGTTCTCTCAATATCAGTGTTAAGAACACACTGCAATGCAGTTGTATTATCACCAACCACCTCTTGCTCCACATGCAATATCTGACAATTATCAGGGATACCATCAATGGCATGCATAGCCATGTATCTAAGGAAAGTTGTTTTCCCAGTGCCATTTCTTCCAACAAGGCCTGCATCGAAATTGAAGTGTTAACAGCTTAATAATTATTACACCTAGAAAAAATGTCAGACAAACTCAAAGAGTTAAGAAACTGGTTGCAATCCAACAGCTATATATTATTTCAAATACAGTTTCCAAAGGTTGTAAGCACATCAAATATTTATTTACAAGTATATTTCTCTTTTCTTATTTCAATAACTGAATCTGAACAATTTTGAATTTGTCTTAAATTTCTTTTTCCTTTCTTTTTTTCTTGTAAAATTTGTCTCAAAATATTGAAATAGATTCTGATTTGTACACGCCTCAGAAATGTTCCGAGATGTCCGTCTCATGAATCATGATATTTTCATCCTTTTAAAGCATCCATATCATGATAAGTATCAGAATTAGGGTTGTAATGCTAAGATATATTAGATGGGAAAGAAATTATAAACATAAATCACACTAATGGAACACTAATTTACATGATTTTTTATTGGTAAACTTCACTAAAGTTAGAAGATCATGAATAAGGCAACATAGAGTCCAACCCATAAATCAGATATTATAGATATGGGTTGCATCAGTGCAGGTGCTTAGCATGAGTTGTGTCAAAAAAAAAAACATTAGGAAGAAAAGTTAATTAAAAGAACTTAAAACTAAGGTTGTTAAAATCGGAATCCTATATAGAATTGGAGTGGCTTTACAGATCGAATCGAGGATCGTAAGATCCGATTTTTTATTAAAGAAAAAGGTAAAAGAAGATTGGTAATAATTATGTATGTTAAATAATCATTAAACTATCCATAAAAAAATTTCAAATTCAATATAGAGTATTTTTATACTTTATATAACTACCTTTTTTTAATTAGTAATAAACTTCATTGAAAATTGTTAAAAGAAATTACGAGGAAAAACAGCACACAGGCAGTATGCTAAGAGGCAAAACAGGAAAAAAATAAAAAAAAAACAAAAACAAAAACAAAACAAAACAAAAAAGTACAAAAATCAAGCATATCAAGCAGAGAGTTAAAAGTAAAAACACCCGAAGCATTTGTCCAGTAAAGCAAAATTTGGAAGAAGAGAAGCTTCAACTCATGAATCAACTTTTCACTCCCTTCAAAGGTGTGTAAATTCCTTACCCTCCAAATGACCCACATAAGACAATGGCGGATCATACTCCAAAGCACCTTAGTTTTGTGTCTGTGAAACTTACCTAACCAACTTGCTAAGAGATCCACAACACCACGTGGCATGACCCAACATACCCCAAAAAGTGAGCACACCATATTCCATAACTCTTGGGCTACTGGGCAATGTATTAGTAGGTGATAAGGAGTCTCCCCATTCCTCTTACATATACAACACCAATCCACAATAACCACTTTCCGCCTATATATAACAACATTTTTTGATAGGCACTTTATATGACTACATTGAACAATTTTAACTTTTTTTACAACAAAAATTAGTTAATAGAAATGTAGATATAAATTGATATACTTTTTTAAAACCAAAAAAAAAAACCGAAGAGTATACTTCTGTTTTTGATAAGTCCAAAAGTATACTTTATATGACTACATTTATTTGGTCTTTCTTTGATCTGGTGCTGACTCCAGGTCCACCCTAGATGCTGACTCCTAGGGGTTTCTCCGCTTGGTGCTAACTCCAAGCAAGGCCCTAGGTACTGACTCCTAGGTCATATCCCTTTATTTTTCCATTATTTAGTTTTGTTCTGGTTGTCCTGCGTCAGTTTTGGTACCAAAGCAAACATCGATCTATCTGAAGCATCCCCGCAGTCAATCTAGAACTAGAAAAATCACACAAAAACAAAAAACAAAAAAAAAAAACCATCACTGAAGTGTTTTCCACCACTAGAAAGTTATCTTTGTCATTTCCCTACTTAGTACCAAAAAGCTATCCTATAGTTGTGCCATCCATCAGAAGACCAAATATTCAATCCATCCAAAGACTCCCATCCAAAAACCCAAAATCAAGTCTCCAAATCCATTGCAACCACGGACAAAGAGAAAAGAAATAAGAGTGCTGCAATCGTGCCACACCACCACCAACAAGCCACCACGTTCAGATTCGGTCAAATCCTTTCACGACAGTTGCTACGCATGCCACCACCACCACCTCCATGAGCCGCCACTATGACTGGTCCTCACCATCACCTCTGTTCCGCGCTGCCATGATTTCAGTTTTGCCCATTGTCATGCCGCCACAATCTCGTCAGTCTCCATCAATCCGATCTCATGAGGTAACCCACTAGCCTTGTCTAATCCCATTCTTTTTATTTTTTAAAAAAAAAATCAAGCTGGCCCGACCCACCTTTTATAACCCAGACCATTTCCAAATCGAAACCCATTAAACTACCCAGTCAAAACAACAAACTCCTTGTACACAGTCACTCAAGCCCTTGCCCGACCCATTTGTTAACAAGCCTAAAGCCCACATTTTACAACACCAGTTTTCTTTTTAAAAAAAAAATAGAAAGAAAGAAAGACCCAGCCCACGAAATCCAAACCTGTCAACCAATTCAGACCCAACAACTATTTGAAAGAATAGTCTTAGAAGCCTATTCCAACGATCTATCCAGGGAACATCACAGCAACCCAGGTTCTTGTTCCAAATTCCAACTATTTTAGAGAATCATGGTTAATATCAGAAGCACCTTATTTTGATGGTTGTAAAACTAATTCACGGGATTTTGTCAACTGGATGAGTGGGATGGAGCAATTCTTTGAGCAAGCAAATTTTGCAGATAACAAAAAGGTTAGGTATGCAAAGTTGAAGTTAAAAGGTGAAGCACAAATGTTTTGGGAGAAGCTTGAATATTTCCGCTATTTAAATTATGAACCTGCCATTAGTGTGTGAGAAGATATGAAAGAAAAGCTTTGTGATGAGTATTTGTCACCATACTTTCGAGCTATGTATCTACGCCAATCTCAATGTGACACTTTTCAAGTTGAAGCAAATACGATGAATTCTCATTCCATTTCATGTCATCAGCGAAGTTTTAAAGAATCTATCAAGGAATTATCTACCAAGGAATTAAAGGAATTATCTGTAAAGCTTATGAAAGATGTCCAAGACAATATTGCTCAGATGAAGCAAATGAATACTCAAACCGATTCAATTGGGAAACCAAGGATAATTGATCACAATGAACTTATTGTTGCCCCCATAGAAGACAACATTGATGATGATATCTTGGTCGTGGAGAATCCTCAAGCAACACCAAAGCCTAATGTTGACACAGACGTACATGTCTCGACAAGTGTTGCTTTAACATGAATGCAAGAAAATGAACCTATTGAAGAGCAGCAAGGTGAAGAGATGGTTTCTAAAGAGAGTATTATGTTAGAGGGTGCACATGATGTGATATTGGAAGCTAATGAATCTGTTTTTTATCAGACTTCCATGGTGCATGAAGACAAACAGTTTGCTAAAGTGGAGAAAGTGGATAACATAGTGCTTCCAATGGTTCAAGATAAGATTATGTTGATTCCACACATTATTTTGGCTATTCCAGAAGAGTTTGACATGGTGGGTTTTTCTTTTCTCTATGCTCCCTAGGGTGATTCCAGACTTGAAGCAAATGTTACTTGTCAACATCCTAATCCTTCACCGCTTTAGAACTCGAGGTCGAGTTTTCTCCAACCAGAGAAGAATGATGCAGGGAGATGCAAGAAAATTATTATTTAATATTATTTAAGTTTACAAGTCAATTATATTTTTATGTTTTAGGTCCTAGTAGTTTATTAGGCTATTAGTATTTTAATTTGGAAGCAAGGTTATTTTTGTAATAAGGCAATTAGGATTTTCTAGCCAATTAGAGCTAGAGTTTAGCAATCCTTTATAAGCAACCTATTGTACTCCTTGAGGAGATAGTTAATATTTTGATGAATGAAAAAAATGGTTGTTTGGTCTTTCTTTGGTCTGGTGCTAGCTCTAGTTCCACCCTAAGTGCTGACTCCTAGGGGTTTTCCCACTTGGTGCTGACTCCAAGCAAGACCTAGGTGCTGACTCCAAGCAAAGCCTAGGTGCTGACTCCTAGGTCATATCCCTTTATTTTTCCGTATTTTAATTTTGTTCTAGTTGTCCTGCGTCAAATCCCAAGATAGGCTAAAGATGTTCTGATCCACAACTCTTTTTTGTTTAAGAAACGTTTAATGGGTTGTATTTGAGCTAAAATCACCTGAATAAGTATAACCTAGTCAACATAGTCCAAAATTTATTTAGCCTGAAGCCAAAGAAGAAGCCCACAAAGGTGTGGACAATAGTATCAGTGGGATCCCACCGATCCTGCTCTGACCTCCGATCCTACTCCTCCGCCAATCCTCATGCGATCTGGATCATTTGGATAAAGAGGGATTGTAGGATTGTACTATCCTACAATCCAGTCACAATTCTAATAACTATGCTTAAAACACCATCACAAATTGATATTGAGATATCAACTTAAAAGGTAATAGCCCAAATGTTTTCCATCAAACAGGGCCTAAAAAAATCTTCAAAACAAAGAGCAACTGTGTAATCTTCCTTGGACAAGATCTTAGAAACTGAAAACAATCTTATAATCTCAGAGGAAAAACGTCAACTCTTCAAGAGTGACTGTAAACTGATCTTAGCAATACACTAACTGGTAATAACAACACAGAAGAAAACTATCATGTAACCAAAGGTAAGCTGGAACTAACATTATCAGCCCCCACACCCCCAACAAAAAAAAAGGGCA
Source organism: Castanopsis chinensis (assembly GCA_032878915.1). NCBI lineage: Eukaryota > Viridiplantae > Streptophyta > Magnoliopsida > Fagales > Fagaceae > Castanopsis > Castanopsis chinensis. Next base: position 11,618,289 of record JAVQMG010000129.1, read on the forward strand.
ATTGACCGACCCATACCCCATACCACTACAAAGAACCAACAGAATCAACGTGCAGTTGTGACTTGGGAGAGAATATATATATATATATATATATATATAAAAGATGGCTTCAAGATAGAACTGGTGTAACTCTTAAGAGTTACACCTTTTTTACACCATTGGATCTAATTAAATCTAACGGTTAAAAAAGAAAGCAGCAACCATGTCATAAATCTTTTTTATTTCCTGAAATTCCAGGTGCTCTCTCTTAAGTCTCATTTATCCACACACAAATACCCTTCCCCCTCTTATCTCCTTATCTTTCTTAAGTCCACATTTCCTGCAACTGGTTTACACAGGATTAAAAAAAATATAGTGGGAGGAATCATGAAATATCCGCTTTCTCTGCTTGGTAGGTTTGGTGAGGTCTGGTAATGCATATAACAGTACAAGGGTAGCCATTTATGAGAGAGAAAGCGAGAGAAACAGGAGGAAGAAGATGGAGGACGAGTGAGTTAATGCTCTTAAATCATTAATTTTAGAATGTTGACATGGCCACAAATTGATTCTTAACCGTTAGTATTTATTAAATCTAGTGGTGTAGAAAAGGTGTAAGTGCTACACCAGCTCTCTCTCTCTCTCTCTCTCTCTCTCTCTCTCTCTCTCTCTCTCTCTCTCTCTATATATATATATATATATATATATGCTAACATAATTTCAAATAAGTTAGCAAAAACTAAGATACGAGCATATATGTATATATAACTATTTTGGTTTCCTTCTTTTCTCTTAAGATTGACAGCAAGAGTTGTGAGGGAGCAAAAGAGAACTCACCATAGTGTCTTCCAAATGACAGTGTGACTGTACCATCCACAATGAGATCACGACCACCCACAGAGATATTAAAGTTCTCCATATGGATGTCCTTGACAGCCGGTCCACCACCACTATCATGATTTACACAAACAACAGGCATCCCTGCCCGGGTTGCTTCCATTTCTGCTAAATGCATTTGGAATTCTGACTGGATGATTAAGGAGACAATACTTAGAACAAGTGCAAAACTAATAACCCAGTTTGTGTCAACAAGGCTAAACAATGTGGCCAAAACTCTGCCCAGATAATACCAAACCCAGGCATTGCCAATAAGATAATCAAGAATAGTTAGATCAACATAATTGTATCTTAATATTAAATTTTTACCTCTCTTTGGCGTTCGTCCTTCCTCTTTTTTCGTTCCATCTTTGCTTTGTCACGTTCTGTTAGCACAGGACCTTCTATTGGCTCAGGTTTCTTCTTTGGCGCTTCCTCCTCATCCATTCCATCATTCATTCTTAATGGTGTTGCAAGGCTTCGCATGACTGGTTTATCTTTGACCAGCCCATGCTTTCCAAATTTTTCACATAGTGTGCTGCAAACCTATCAAAAACTTCCACAAAAGTTAAATCAAAATATCGAATGGCAAAGAAAAGTATAAAACTTCTTCATGGGCTGAACAGAACAACTGTGACAATAAGTTTTATTTTCATATAGCTGCAAAGAAAACTTAGACAATGAAAAAATAACCTAGAAATCTGAATCATGAAAATTCAATTATTCCATACTAGAAACAAAAAGGCATAGTCTTATTCTTAACTGCACTTAACAACAAAATTTTGACTTAGCGAAAAAAATATAGAGCCAAAAATTCAGATTAAAAGCAACAATTCAGTTTCATGGAAAAAATATAGGGACAAAATTGCCCGCAGAATCAGGTGTTGAATAGCATGCTCAAAAGTAAAATTAAGACCCACAGCAAGGACAACCATACAATTATAATCAAAGTAATCCCCTATTTCCGTCTGAGAAATCAAGCAACAGGACATAGTATTCAGAAAATCATGCCACCCTGACCCAAAACCAAGCAAAAGAACATTTTATCTTCCTGAAATTTCCTAGCAACCAAACTTGGCCAAAAGCAAAAGACAGCCCTTAGCAGCAAAAATCATGAGTTATCCAACATTTCACCATTCAATTTTTTTTTCATTTCTTTCTCTACAACGGCAACCAAACAAACACAAAAGAGAGAGATTACACTCTCCTGAGCAAATCCATAAACCTATAATCTCTTTATCTTTCTCAACCAAACGAACCAATAGCAAAAGATTACACAGAAATTCGATATCCCTAAATCCAATTTCCTTGCTCTTTCCTACACTTTCTGAGCAACCAAACGGACCAAAAGCAAAAATGAGTCGAACGATGTGTAAAATCCGATAATCATAAACCTAATAGTTCCTTATAATGTGTGTGAAATCCTAACAACCATAAAAGAGTAAATAACTCAAAATCTGATCATCATAAAACCTATAGATTCTCATCATTTCCCACACTTTCCGAGCAAGCAAACATAGCAAAAGCGAAAATCCTTCAAAAGAAATGAGATGGAGAGAGAGAGAGAGAGAGAGAGAACTAACCGAGCGACACTCGTTGAAGTCGGAGACACATCCGGCGGCGACTAGAAGCTCGCCGACGGCGTCGAAAGCGCCCTCGCCTTCGAGGCCGAAGTCGAAGTCGTCGTCGGCGAGAACGTTGATGATGTAGTCGATGATAGGTTCATCCACGTCCTGAGCCCTCTGGCCCAGGACCTCGTGCACCACTGAGCTCGCCACCTCCGTCATTTTCTTCACCGCCTCCCTATAATGGCTTTCCGATTTATAATTTATATATAGGGCAGAGATTAGAAGAACCAGAAGAAAGCAAGGCTTTGGCTCTGGCTCTGGCTCTGGCTCTGTGAATTCCGATTATACCTTTGTCTCTGTGTAAGCGAAGGAGTATAACACGAAAACGACGGCGTTTAGCTGAAGGGTTAGGCAAGTGATTGTTTGTTTGCAGTTGCAAGCCTATCCTATCTAAAGCATTAAACTAGTTAAGTTTTGTTATGTATTGTGTGTATTGACTACTCGCGCCTGGCTCAGCGACAAAAATAAAATGTTCAAATCCTAAAAATAAATTAGAATTCCTTAAAATGTCCAAAAGTTTGAGCTCAATTTAGATTGACTTGATTCCCTGCTTAAGTCGAGCTTGAGTTCAATATCAAGCTCTTAATTTCAAGATCCAACACAAATATATTATCAAGCTCATATTAAGCATGTTATCAAGCTTATTTGAATTGAACAAATGGGTACAAATCCCAATTAATTACATTATTTTTGAGATATAAGTTTATTTTTCAATCTCGTGTCAAGTATATTACCAGACATGAACGAGTCTAGGCTTGTGTTGTTTTTTATCGAGTCTTTTTGTTAGCAAACTTGCTCACAACTTTTTTTTTTTACTAGGGTTTGGCTTATCTATTAAACAAGCCTAAGACTAAGTCTTAAACTTGGCTTATTTATAATTAAATAAACAAATATGAAAAATCTTTTTATTGAATCAAGGCCAAACTTTTTTATGAATGACTTTGTTCATTTACAGCTTTACTAATCTTATTCTCTTATAATTAAAATTTATAGCCTTAATCCTATTTGTGCCTTTTTTTTCTTTTTCTTTTTATGAAATCTCATAATTTAGCAATGGTTTTAAATTAAACCACATCTTGTTTTTCCATTTTCACAAGTTTTTAAATAAAGCATATGGTTCTAAATATAATTTGTGTGGCTTCGAATGAAATAATTTTCAGTATATATGTGTGTATATATATATACACACACGTGTGTGTGTGTGTGTGTTGAAAACATTAGGGATGACAATCAGGCTAAATAGGGTAGGATCATGAACTCATGAGTACCTCCCCTCTCTTTTAAGCGTAAGACAAATCTATGTGGGCATAGTGGGTTTGGGTTCAGGTTGAAAGTATTTGGCCATACTTATAGTTTCAATAGTAATAAGGTAGAAATGAAGAAAAAGGTAGATAGGCAATCTATATATATATATATATATATATAATAGGTGAAGCAGAGAGAAACTCCAATTGCAATTCTAAATTAGAATCCTAATTTTGTGTCATGTGTCAAGATTCATGTGATTCCATCTGTCTAAATTTAAGTGGATCAGTTGTAATTCCGATGTGCACCTTTTTTTTTTCCCACACCTGTGTATTTAAAGGTTCATCTCTCATTCTTCAATAATAACCTTCATATACAGCTCCCATGTTGTCCAATGAATGCTATGGAATTTGATAAGGATGTTTCAGTATCAATGATTCATATATTTGGGTATTTCTATATCTTATATAAGAAGAGGTTTTCCATAACTTCGAATTATACTCACAATTTTAATGGTCTTGATTTATACTTCCTAAGGTTTGATTACTTCTTTCTTTTGCCTATACTTTCATTCGTTTTTGTGAATAATTGTTATTGTTTAATTATAAAAAATTTTTGTTTTCCTATCATTGATGTTGCATGTTTATTTTCTGTTTCATAACAAGTTGCAAAGAAATTCAGAATTTTAATGGTCTTGATTTATGGTCTGCAAAATGAATTCCAACCATTCATAAAGTTTGATTACTCATTTCTTTCATCTGCCTATTGTTTCCGTCCTTTTTGTGAACAATTTTTATTCTTTAATTATAAAAGTTTTTTTGTTTGCCTATAATTGATGTTACATGTTTATTTCCTATTTCATATTTCATAAAAAAAAAAATTGTTTGCTTATGTTAATCAGGTTTCCCCTGATTGCGTAATAGTATATGATGTAAACAGCTTATTGTCTTAATAAAGGTCATTTATGTTTTCACAGTTTATGTCCTTATTTGCTGTGCTTTTTTTCCCCCCACAGGAGATTGTCATAATAAGAAAATTTTGTTGCGAACAAACTAAGTCTTTAGAACTACTAATTTCCTTACCAAAGGCATAGTCATTAAACGGAACATAATTTTTAATTTTAAGATGAGCCAGGAGTAATATGTAAATATTGAAAAGAAGACAAATCAAATATGAAATTCAAAAGCATAATCATTAGACAGAACATAATTTATAAGTTTAAAATAAGCCAGGAGTATTTTGTAATTCAATGGATAGCATCTTTTCCTGAATTAGTTGAATCATAGTTCAAATCTCTCATAATTTTTGTAACCATTCAATTATTTTTTTTTAAAAAATTGTAGAAAAGATTTATGTTCAGAAAGATTATTTTCTTAGTGCATGAAAGCCCCGATTAAATAAATAAATAAATTATTTTAATTCATTAATATCTTGGTCTAATGATAAAAAATAATCATTATAAAGTAAATATTATATATTCCAATCATATTATATTTAAATAGTTAAATAATAAAAAAAGTAGCAGTAACTTAATTTGTTATATTTGTTGATAACCTTAAATCAAGTGGGTAATTAAACAACTTTTTTTAGTTTATTTATTTATTTATTTTTATTTTCTATTTCATATTGGACTATAACATTACAAATCAAGTAATAACTTTAAGTTAGACCATGACATGGTTACATAGTAGTTAATTAGGTTTGCCATGTTGCATTGTAAAAATCTAGATTTCTTATTTTCTTTCATTTCATTTTTGTCACTTTGAACAGAAACTAACAAGGTTATACTGACTTATATATGACAAGAATTATATCATATTAATTAATAATTTATGTCACATTGAACAGTAACCCCATAAGTCTTTGATAATTTTTTTTTCCAAACTATAAACTATGCCAAGAGTCAAATTTGATGGGAGGTTTCACCATATTAAAAGATAATAACTCGTATTTATTTTCTTTTTCATTTTTCTGTCACTTTAAACATATAATAATAAGATCACACATGAACATCTATGACTAAACTCATAATGACTAAACTCATAATGACTATATATATACTAATTAAAATTGAATACATAATATGTTGAGTGATTTAAATGAATCACATTTCTTGTCACTCTTTAATAATTTACCAATATTTGAATTTAAATTTGAAGAAAACAGTGACCCAATTCTGAATCTATCTTTATAGTTGTTTCTAGATTTTTCTCATTGTACGGTTCAATAATAATAATTAATAAGTTTGATCTATTTTCTTCTCTATGTTATGACTTTTTTCCCTTCCTTCTAAGCAAATTCAATTCCTTTATGTTATACATTGATTTTCATTTTTGTTATTTCATTGAACTGATTTGTGTTATATTCTTGGGATCTGAATCATTGCCCATTATCTAATACTGTTGATCAATTTTCTTCTTTATGTTATGATTTTTTTCCCTTCCTTCTAAGCAAATTCAATTCCTTTATGTTATACATTGATTTTCATTTTTGTTGATTCATTGAACTGGTTTGTGTTATATTATTGGGATCCGAATCATTGCCCACTTTCTAATACTGTTAATCGTTAGGAGACTACAACAGCAATTCAATGAACCTAATTAACCACTAACATTAACTGTAAAGTATTAATATTAATAGATAGAAACAATGAAATTTATTAAGAACCAATTGCAATACAAAATCCTATACGAATTGAATCATTTCACCATCAAATTCATGTATAATCATTTCAAAAATTCTTAAACACGTGATTATTATTTATTGTTATTTAATATCATACTATGAACCTTAAAAAATAATTTTATTATAAATAGTAGATGAAATGTTATAATACTGTTTCAAACAAAACAACAATATGAAAACTTTAAAAAACCTTCCTAATGACATATGGGTTGAAATCTTTTCGAAAGTGGGCAAAGATTCGGCAACACTCTTAGGAAACATTAAGTTAAGGTAAAAAAAAAACTATTTCTTCAATTTGTATCTACTTATTCATTTCCCTCTATATAAATAATTCAGTCTATTAATTTAATTTTTTCATTTGTCTTAATTAGTTGCAAACGCTTCAAGAAGTTAACAGAAAAGAAATTAGTCCTCCAACAAATTGAGCTAACCCCGTATTTCAATCATCCAATTCTACTACATGACAAAGAAAAAAACTTAATATTTTCATGTTATGAAGCAAACAATCTTTATATGCTACTGATAGGGGGAAGCTACCAATATTTTTTGAATGAATAAATCATTGTAGGAAAAAAAATAATTGAAAAAACTCTTCCATGTGGCAATTTTATTGCACTTTATATTTATAAATCATGCTACTTTGTGAGTCAAATAATGAAGGCATTGATAACCTTTTGGAAATTTTAAATGATGAACATAGGAAGCATTGGCTTGTCAAATGCCGAAAAATGCTTTGACTACTTAATGTAGGAACCGACACGTATAAAATTCCAAACTTTCAAGCATGCCACAAAATTGAAATGGGATATTGGAACCAAGATGAACCTTGTCCTTACAGTTATGAAGAATTTGTAGTGACGTGCAAAAGATGCTTAATCGACCTTGAAATGTTTAAGTTGGTGCATAGGCTTCTTTAAGTTTCTTTTATTGTATTTTTTTACTCTAATTACAGCATCACTTAGATAATAAGATGCAATATTTTATTCCATTATTAATTGTTTGTTAAGCTTTGCAAAAGTTTTACAATTATGATTTCCTTAATGGTTTGCCAAATTCAATTATTATAAATTATGGAAAATTCAAAGTGTAATCAATCTTATCCTTGTGATTATCAAAAATTTGTAATTGAATGCAACATATATTCTTAATGTTTTATCTAATTCTATCCTCTTTGTAATAAACCCAAAATGACAAAAAAGAAATTGTCCAAAAGTATCACTACAATTAACCATTTCTCGTGTGGTTATCAATAGTAAATTACATATATAAGAATTATACTATGCATCTTAATGTGTATTTTCAGTATATCCATGCAATTGTAAAAAAAAATTACATAATGCAATTTTTTGTTAATCAAATTTTCTGGTTAATAATATAAATTTAGACTTAACTAAGCCTTTTAAACATGAATATATCTACCTAATAATATCCTTACAACATTTTTTAAAGACTTAACAAAATATAAGAATGACTATTTATCAATAGTATTTAATTATATATATAACTAATATAAGAATTATACTATGCATCTTAATGTGTATTTTTTAAGTATATCCATGTAATTATAAAAAAATTACATAATGCTAAGTTTTGTTAATGAAATTTTCTGGTTAATAATATGAATTTAAACTTAACTAAGCCTTTTAAATATGAATAAACTCATGAATAATAAATAAATAAAAACAAAACCAATAGTATCATTTAAATAATAAAATGCAATATATTTTTTTATTGTTTTATTAAATGATATTCATTCCCATTTAATATTTAAACATGAATTTAGACTTACTTAAGCCTTTTAAACATGAATAAACTCATGATTAATAAAAAATAAAAAACCCAATAGTATCACTTAAATAATAAAATGAAATTTTTTTTTCATTATTTTATTAAATTATATCCATTCTCATGCGGTAGCAAAAGTTACATACTAGTTGAGATAATGCTATACAAAGAGCAAATGTTTTAGAGGATATTAATAGAAATTGCCAAAAAAAATTATATACTAAATGCGTATAAAAGAGATTAAAGTATGACTTAAAAATATATTCCCACCATCCCAATTTATTTGTCCTCTATTCCATTTTAAGATATCCCAAAATATTGTCCAATTTATAAAATTAAAAGTTATCAATTTACTACTACTTTATTTCAAAAACCATTTCAAAATAAAACCAACAAATTTTTAGAAAATCAATCTAATTGAGGCAACTTTTTAATTGATTCATTAAGAATAACTCTAAAAATAAATAAGTAAATAAACTTGAGTAAGATAGTGCACATCAAGCATGACTAGGAATGACAACGGGGCGGGTATGGGGTGGGTTTTCTATTCCTTGCCCTCTCCCCACCTCCGCTTTGGGGCGGAGCTTTTTCCTTGCCCAGTTCATGCAGGTATCCATCCTGCCACACTCAAAAAAAATTTATATATAATTTATTAAAATTTTATTTTGAACACATTAAATTAAAACTCATAAAACATTTTTTTTAAGTTCTAACAACACAACAATTCAAGTAATAAGAAATACAAAAACAATTCAAACATAGCAATTCAACAATTAAAAAATATAAACAACATAAATATTAAATAAAATTATAAATCCAATAGTACAATAATGAAATATAAAAAAAATAATAAATTTAATGTTAGAAATCTAAAACACATATGTATGTCTTATGACAAAACTATAAAAATAATTTTTAATTAATTAAATAGAAGTCGGGCAGGTGCTGGGGGAAAATGAAATGTTAACCCCCCATCTCCGAACAATTTGTTATATGGGGTGGGTAAAATCCGCCCATTAAGGGCGGGTGAGGCGAGTACCCATGAGTATGGGTTTAAATTGCCACCTACAAAGAATTTTCATCATCCATAAAAATAATTATACATTATTATTTTCTTTTAAGAATATTTCATTGATAGCCTCTTCATATATATGATTATAGTTTGAATTAAAAAGTTATTGGATTGAGTAAAATGGGGATTTTTTTAGAGTGTTTCAATCTAACATTCGCTCCTAAAGTCCTAATGATAGTTCTTATTCAACTATCAGAGACATTACCATATTGAAGTAATTGGAATCTAAAACAAAATAGGGATTTTACTTTTAGACCAATTGTTCAATGTGGGGTTTAAACTTTATACTTTAAAATGATTCAAATATTATTGTGGGGAGACTAGGATCCAAAGTAATTAAACAAGCGACCAAGGTCATTTCCGAGGAGTTAAAATCCATAAAATGATCTTAGGCAGAGCTCCCATGACTTGAAGAGAAGTTGAGATAACTCATTTGATAAGGATTTTGAGGGCATACTCCTGACCTTGGATGGACGAGCACCAATGGTATAAAGGGCATGGAGCTAACCACCAAAGGAAAAAATTGATTTGGCACAGAACATGAGAAAGAATGAAGAAGGAAGGGCATAGAAGTCATCTCCTCCGCATTAAATACATTGCAACAAATTTTCTGGCCACATTGACGAGGAAGTAACCATAAACAGTAATGACACAACTAAGATTTTAGGCGGATATTTTGAGACTAGCATAGTGAGGGCATATAATATAGTAAGTTAACACATATTTGAAAGGAATTTGCAAACTAACATCTCGAGTTTTAAAAACTTAAGTCTTAAAAACTCGCTTCTTATTTGCTGAGTTGGACACTATTATGCCACATAGATCTCAAGTTTTGAAGACTCAATGCGTAACTCGAGTTTTATAGACTTGATTTATGCTGGTTCTGTCCGACTGCTTCAATTTTGTTTCCATGTTCATCATCATCATCATCATCTCTTGGCAACAATCAATCCCCAACAACTTATTGCCTTTTACTGGCGGCAGCAGCAACAGCGGAGCAGGATAGTGTTAAGAGACGAAGATGAAGAGAATGGGGATGATTCGCCCCACGAGGCCTAAATTGGACTGATTCCCTTTGACTCGATGGGAAATCATTGCTTCGCTCTCCGTCTTCTTCATCTTCTCTGCTGGTTTCTTCTACGTCTACCTCACCATGCTTATGGCGGACTTCGGGAAGCTCAAGTTGCCTTACTCCATTTCCAATCTTTTTATTGTCGAATCGAACGTGGCGACAATAATAGGGACTAGAGTGGAGGAGTAGGAGGAGATGGGAATGACTTTGGTAATGATTCTGGGTTGCTGCAGATTCTCAATTTGCTTTCAAGGTTCTAATGGAAGAGTTAGTGGGTGTCATTGCTTGTGTTCTTAGAGAAATGGGTTGCCTCTGTTTGAGGGTTTGAGATCCACTGAAAAAACAGGAGAAGAAGAAGACAAAGGCTGATCTGAAAGAAAAAAGTAGTGGAACTCGAGTTTCTAAAACTTGAGTTCTACGTGGAATTTTTTCCACATTAGATTGCATCGCTTGGGTCTCGAGTTCTACCATTGAACTTGAGTTTTAAAAGCTCGAGATGCTAGTTTCCCAGTTTATTTTGCAACAGGACAACTAACGATATTTTTAGAAAATTAACACTAAATGGAAAAAAAAAATCAAGATTTTAGTATAAAACTTACTGGTATGTTCCTGATAGGATAAGGATCCAAAGAATGTGATCCCAACCCTCCAACTGTAGAATCCATATGCATTCAAGCTAATTATATAAAGCCAAAGAGAACATCTGAAATAGGGAGAAAAAAAGAGAAAAAAAAAAAAAAAAAAAAGGAGAGGAGGAAAAAGGAGAGAGAAAGAGAGAAAGTTCATCTGTTTTATAATACCCTCCTCGGGCCAAACTCAAGGACAAGCACTTTACCTATTTTAAACTAATTTCCAAGTTGAATATTAATGGGACTACCGGCACTTCTTTTTCGTGCTTTTACACTTTCCTTCTTAGTCTTGTAACGGGTATTTAAGGGTAGACTTGGCATCCCATCTCTAAAGAAATTAATTGTGATAGCAAATAGTAAACCTATTAATTAAGTGACTAATTCGTTGTTTTGCTTTTTGCCTGCCACAATTATATATGGGGTTTAAAAAGTAATTTGCATTTTTTAGATGAAATCCAAAGCATCACTGCAATAATGGTATCTTTGGTAACAAATTTCACACTCACTGTCTATATATAAAAAGAGTGAATGATTGTAGTTACAGTAATTTGGTTTGTTCAATTTTGCACCATTTCACTAGCCATTGTTGTGTTTTTTTTTTTAATTTATTTATTTATTATTTTTTTTATGAATGCATAAAGCTGTAGTAGCTTTGCTATGGTTTGTTCAATCAGTATTGTATCACAATATAATAAAATATATTAAAATAACATATTATCACAATATTTTCACAATTGTTGAGGTGTTAATTCCTTATATGTCAAATTTTGTGAATGCATAAAGCTACAGTAGCTTTGCTATGGTTTGTTCAATTTGTACTGTATCACAGTATAATAAAATATATTAAAATAAAATCTTACCTTAATATTTTCAAAATTGTTGAGGTGTTAATTCCTTATATGTCAAAATAAAATAATAAAATATCATACTGAAACCAACCACAGCTAAAAATAATATTGTGAAAAGAAAAAAAAAAGTCTTACATCCACAACATTTTTTATAACATTTTTATAACAAATCTTAGGTGGTAAATTGTTATTCTAATTTAAACTTACTAATGAAATTATTTTCTTACCCACCCTTAAAGACTTATTACTTATGATTTGTAATGAATATGATGTGAAAATAGTATTTCTCTTATGAAAATTTTAAGACATTTTATTATTATCACAATATTTTCACAATTGTTGAGATGTCAATTCTTTACAAGTCAAAGTAAAATATAACAAAGTTATAAATTATTGTGAAAATATTGTCTCATTCTTTGTGTTTCTATAATTTTTTTTATTAGTAAATTTTTGTTAAGCCAAAATTCATTATTTTAGGTACAGTTTTCTTGGGGTAAATTTTTGCATTTTTTTTCTTTATGTACCACTTTAAGTAAAAACGCACAGTTTCACACACACACACACACACAGAACAAAAAACAAAAACAAAAACTCAAGATTAAAACATTTTCATCCTTTATGTTTGGGATAGTTCACAATTTCTACTTAAATTTTAAAATCAAGCAATTTCCCTCTTAATATTTTGGAAAAGAGCAAATATGTCACATTGTTATTCTCTCAATTAAACCCCAATGAAAACTTATGATTTTTAAATTATTCTATTGTGTAATATCTAAAATACTCCCATAACATCCCAGAAATTTCTTCATGTATTTTGAATTTTAGATGGTAGTAATGCTTAGAAAGTTGGAATGATAATATAAGGTGTTTTATTTATTACCTAAAGAACATTGATTTTCTAAGTTTAAATATTTGAAACTTATAATTTATTTAATGAAAAATTAGATAACACATGCCTTTTATTATCCTTTTCTTTTCTTTTCTTACTTAAAAGGGTGTTCATTAAAAACCAATTAAGCCAAAGATTGCACCTAGACTCATGTAGAATGATAAAGAAGAAAGTATGAATGACAAAATTTTCATTGTGTATGGTTGAAAGGAATTTGATGAAAAGTTTCAATTGTAGCTGTAGGGACAAAGGGCCCAGATACGGATATTGGGTCGTGGGTCACGCCTGAGGACGTTAGATAGCTTAAGGACAGATAAATACTAGTGAAGACATATGGTATTGAGTCAAAGAAGAGGTCGAGTCACAGTGAACAAATGATGTTGTCCGAGCAGCGACCCTTCCTCGAACAGTGGATTAAAGGCCTGAAGTCCAACCACCTATCAAGTCCTAAGCAGTGGGCAACCATGCTTAAAAGGATAAGTTTCAGTAAGAGGTGAGGCACCAGAGAGATGAGAAATATGGGCAGAAAAATGCTACCACCGCATTGAATGCTCTGCATTTAACCCCCTAGTCGTATTAATGTGGAAGTAATGTCTGAACAGTAACTTTCAGCCTTATAGCTACCCACAGAGACTTCAAGAATGTGCTAATAAGATAAGTATCCAGAAGATTAGTAATTTAATCTACACGTGGAAGATTGGGATGAAAGAAGAGAAGGACATATAAAAGGGATGAACTCCATGACAAAAAGAGGTATTTGAGATTGAGAGAGAAAAAAAGCACTGTGTAATTAAGAACTTGAATATTTGTATAAGTCCAGAAGAAATATATAAGAACATTCCTTACTCGGACTTGACCGATGAGCATTTTTCTTTGTCCTAACTATATATATTGTTTATCCTGACACAAACCAGCCTAACACCTAACTCATTGAACATTCAATTTCAGGCCCACTCTCTTATAAATTCATTGCTTTGGGCTTATTGGGCCGCTTGGACTGTGGACCGAATCTGGTCCTTATAGTAGCATATGACATCATTCATTGTGTAAATTTATATGTTGTGACAAGATTTTAACAAAACTCAGTTGTTTTATTGTTGAAAGATGATAATATTCGTCATTATTTTTAAAAGTTTTTAATGAGTGGATATTACCTTTAGCAAATAGGTATCAAAATCCTTATACGAATGAGATTAACTATGTATGATATACATTTTATATGTATATAGTTTTATACTTTTTCAAATAAAAATTTTATCTTGAACGTGCCACCTGCCCCTACGCTAGTTGTCATTAAAATGGCCAAAAAATCTCTCACTTTTATTGGTAAAATTTTGCTGAATCTGAACCCGTCGGACGCTATACGCTAAGCCGGCCACAGTCATTGCTGAACGCTCATCAAGCAGGTTTCTATTCCATATTCCAAGTTTGATATTCCATAATTCATTCACCATTTGGAAAGTTTCATAGTCTTTTCAACACAATTCGTTTTGGAAACAAAAGACTTTGATTCTTAACTAACTAATCTCTCAAAAAAAAAAAAAAAAAGACTTTGATTCTTAACTAAAAAAGAACTTTAGGAAAGTTACTTGAAATTCAATTGAAAAAAGAAGTGAGAATTCATATCAACTGAGGCTTGTAAACATTCTCAAAAAAAAAAAAAAAAAAAGAAAGAGAAGAAACTGAGACTTATAAAAGCGTCAAAAATGTTGACGTCCAATCCAAAGTATCGCTGTAGTAGAATTACATCGTACAAACACTTTTGGTAAAGGCGACCTCTTGTTGCTGTAATAACTAATAACAACTCGGTTCATTTTATAAACTTACACAAAACAAAAAGGAATACTTATTGCTTATCAAAAAAACAAAGGAATACTTATTTTATTTTATTTTTTTCCACTAATTTTTTTTCTTCAGTATTTTGAGTATTTGACCCGTCCAAGGGTCCAGGAAGGAACCCGTTGGACACTCTGCGTTTACCACGCAACTACATAAGCCAGTTGCTCAGAAAATCCAATTCCCACCCTTAAATAAAAAAAAAGAATCCAAATCCCAAAACTTCATATAAATCCCAAACAAACAATTCCCCAATTCCATAGAATTCCACAAAGAAATTCATTTCATTCACAAACAAAAGTCCCAAACTCAGCATATCAAAAAAGATTTCAGTCTTTTCCACACACACACAAAAATTCAATTTCCGAACACTGTTTCAGAATTCCTTAGTTTTGGTTTTAGAGTTTGAGTTTAGAGACAAAGAAGAAGATGAGGCTTTTGAAGGTGGCAACGTGTAATCTGAACCAATGGGCCATGGATTTCGCTTGCAACTTGAAGCAAATCAAAGAGTCCATTGCCATGGCCAAGCAAGCTGGAGCAGTCATTCGCCTCGGTCCCGAGCTCGAGGTTACTGGTTATGGCTGCGAAGACCATTTCTTGGAGCTCGATACCGTTTCTCATGCGTAACTCTCTCTCTCTCTCTCTCTCTCTCTCTCTCTCTCTCTCTCGTTACTGTTGTATAACACACACATATGATATATATGTATATATTGTTTTTGGATTTTGCTTTTGAATTCTTGGTTTTGTTTTGTTTGGAAAAGAAGTAAACTTGGAGCTCAATTTGGAAGCAAGTGTGTGGAAAATGGTGTGGTTTTGTTTCTGTTATATTATACTATCATGGGTCAGTTACAGCTGGTCTAGCTCTTTTTGTTAATGTTATATCACTTAATAACTTTGCGACAATATTTTATATATATTACAGTTGGATTACATGTTCTCTATGGTATTAACACATGTGCCAAATTCTTTGTTAATTGGTGGGTCAAGATTAAGTTTTATGTTACACGACATAATAACTTTTTATTGGATTGATATTTTTAAAATTTGGATTACATACACTTTATGTTCTAACACACATGCCAATTTCTGTGTCAATTTGGATGTTTTTTTTTAATTTTTTGATTGTTAAGTCCATTTTTGTATATAATTTTAAAGTTCAAAAAACTTGAAATTTAAACATTTTATGGATGATGTAGTTATTGATATATGATAATCTTCATATTTTTGCATGCAGGCAGGGTATATAGAGATGACGTAATCCAATAGTGAATTTTGAAGAACCAATAGAAAGTTATTAAATGTGTTTGTATTGCTTTTGATTCATTAGTTTTTGTTTAGAAAAATATTAAAATTGATCAGTTTAGATGGAAGTATATGGAAAGGGTGTGAATTTTGTGGAGCATAGGCTTTGAGTGAGTAAATTTATGTGTTAAATTGAATTAGTTTGTTGTTTGATGTGGCAGATGGGGTAAGAACAAAAGCTCCCACTGAATTTATATCAGAATCATTAATATTTAGTAGTGGGGTAAAGCTTATAAAGAAAAAAGTAGTGGGGTAAAGAATTGGAAAACCATGAATAGAAGAGGGTGGTGTTATTGAATTTTATTGATGATTGATTTGATGAAATATGCCATACTTATTTTGCTGATTTAGTGTACATGAATTGTTGAGATTCTGACCATCATGTTCTTCTTTGACAAATTGATATGTGAAAACGTTTTATTTTTGTAAGAAGAGATTTTGATTACCTGCTGATTGCAATGTTTGATGTGATTGCAGATGGGAGTGTTTGAGAGATATTTTACTGGGCGATTGGACTGATGGCATATTGTGCAGCATTGGTATGCCTGTCATCAAAGGATCAGAGCGTTACAATTGTCAAGTTCTATGTTTTAACAGAAAAATTATTATGATTCGCCCGAAGATGTGGCTTGCAAATGATGGAAATTACAGGGAGCTTCGTTGGTTCACAGCATGGAAGCAAAAAGACCAACTTGTGGACTTTCAGCTTCCAGTTGAAATTTCTGAGCATATATCACAAAAATCAGCGCCTTTTGGTTATGGATTCATTCAGTTTCTAGACACGTAAGTGACAACATTACTAGCACTGGTCCTGGTTAGAGTATTTAGTCTTTTGTCAGAACTTATGCCACCTGTTGCTTTCGTAATTATGTAGTCAAGCAAGACTGAATAATAGAACACTGTGTCACTACACAGCCCCTATTTTCCACTTTTTCTTATGAAGACATTAGATGGAAAATTTCAATGCCTCATTCTCCCCATAGGAGTTCTCTCATTGGGAAATCCCATAGCTGCATAATATCAACTAATTACTTTTTTTCCTTTTTTTCTATAACATCAACTAATTATAAAACTCAAGAGCAGATGGAGATTATAAGAAGATTTTTGTTGGGGATGCAGGATCTGTGTGGTCCACATATAATTTTGTTGTATGCTTTTATGCATGTCAGGATGTATGGAAGATTGATAATTTTTATGAGCTTCTCACTTATATCAGAAACCTGAAATTTAAATGTCAAGCATTTTTTCCCTTGTTAGAGCTGTTGCGGCTGAAGTTTGTGAAGAGCTTTATAGTCCTGTTCCTCCTCATGCTGACCTTGCACTGAATGGGGTTGAAGTGTTTATGAATGCAAGTGGAAGTCACCATCAACTAAGGAAGCTTGATATTCGTCTTCGTGCTATTATAGGTGCTACTCATACTCGAGGAGGGGTTTACATGTACAGCAATCTCCAAGGATGTGATGGCAGTCGTCTTTACTATGGTACATAACTATATCTTAGTTAAATCGACATTTGTACTTCATTCACATACTACTTAGTATGAAATACATATTGGACTTTGTTTTCTTATATGTGGACATTCTATCTTCTGTTTGATACTTATTTTGGTTTCCCTCTTTTGTAAACCCACTACTTGATACGTACCTTATTTGTGGCAGATGGATGTTCTTGCATTGTTGTAAATGGAGATGTGGTTGCTCAAGGCTCACAGTTTTCTTTGAAGGATATTGAGATTGTGGTTGCTCAAGTTGATCTAGATGCGGTATGCAGCATCTTGTGTGTGTGTGTGCATGTGTGTGCGTGTGAGCGCCAAGCATATCAGAAGGCACTATATGACATACATTTGATAGTGTGGATTGGTTTTACCATTGTATTTGCTACTTTGAAAATGAATCACCTATTGATGCTCTTCCTAAATATTCGAAGACATTTATGTGTTGCATCAATACCATTACACTTTTATATTTTCCTGTCACCCTTTTAATGTATAATCTGTTTGAGCATGAACTGGTTGTTATTGGTGACTGTTAAGTAAATTTGCCCGTACAAACAACTTAACAGGTCTGTGAAAATAGACACCTATTTGGATAATCATGCTGTTAATCTGATATTCATGCTATCGATTCAAATTTGTGGCATTTCTTGTGATTATAACCTTCTGTTGTAAATATAAACAATTAACTTGTGTTTCCTTAACTTATGTGCTTGATGTCAGGTTGCTAGTCTTAGAGGATCTATAAGCAGCTTTCAAGAGCAAGCAAGTCGTAAAACCATAGTTCCTTCAGTGGCAGTACCATACAAGCTTTCTCAGTCTTTTAACCTGAAAACGTGTCCTTCCAGTCCACTTGAGGTTTGTTCCTGGTTCAGCAAGGACTTATTTTACTGATCTCATGTATGGAATGAAGGCTTTTCTTATAAACAGTTTGCATTTAGCAGTCTTGTGCCCACTTGGAGATTTTCTGAAATTTTAATTTCAATTTTTATATTACTTGTAGTTTTATAATTTTTGTAAGAAGTATTATTTTAACAAGCATTGTATGATCATTCTAAAACCAAGCACTTTCTAAATTGAACATGATTCAGATTAAATATCACTGTCCTGAGGAGGAAATAGCCTTTGGACCTAGTTGCTGGTTATGGGATTATTTACGAAGGAGTGGTGCTTCTGGTTTTTTGCTGCCTCTTTCTGGTGGGGCAGATAGCTCCTCTGTAGCTGCAATAGTTGGTTGCATGTGCCAGCTTGTCATAAAAGGTCGGTTTTAATAAGCATTGCACATTGATGCTGCAATCTTGTATGATGCATTTCCTATACACGTTCCCTCTCAACTTTTGATTTAAATAATTTAGGCACTACATGCTACATTTGGTGTAAATTGACCATTATTTGGAATGTGTGACTGGGGTATGTGACCATTTACATGCTTTTGTTAAACATAAGACGTGTAGATTGTTAACCTCTCAATTTCATTTCCTTTGATATTGAGTTCTAGATGTAGCTTTTTTTAAGCTGAAAGTTAATTAAAGTATAGTTGGACCTAGAAAAAGTATCTTCCCTGGCTACTGCAATGATTACTAGGGCTGCAGCAAAGGCAGTGAAAGATTGACCTATTTTTACAACCCTGAACCAAGTATTGTATCTTCTGATTATGATACATTAAAATGTAATGCACATTTGCTTGCAGAAATAGCAAATGGGGATGAAAAAGTCAAAGCTGATGCTATACGAATTGGGAATTATACTGATGGACAGTTTCCTATTGACAGCAGAGAATTTGCAAAGCGCATATTTTACACAGTATTTATGGGATCTGAAAACAGGTTGGTCCATGTACAGAATAGAATGGTTCTTATAGTGTCATTTGCTCTTGTTGAAATTGTGTTAACTTCGCAGTTCTGAAGCCACAAAGTCACGAGCAAAGGTACTGGCAGATGAGATTGGCTCATGGCATCTTGATGTTTCCATAGATGGGGTTGTTTCTGCACTTCTATCTTTGTTTCAAACTCTTACAGGAAAGCGACCACGCTATAAGGTAAAAGGATTTCTGATATGCTATGGTGGCTGTGGTGAAAGACTAGTACAATTGCTTTATAATCCACTTATCAAAAAAAGAAAAAGAAAAAACAATTGCTATATAATCCATTTGTTCCAATTATATTGCTTGTTAATACACAATAATTCTGGGTCATCAATACATCAAAAGATTTTGGGTCATCAATAAGGGTGCCATTTCTGGCATACATTGTTACGAGTTCTATACAATCCATTAGGTCCAATTATGTTTCTTTTTTAATACCCTATATTTTTTGGTCATCAATCAAATCTTTATGTTTGCTTGGCTACACCTTTCCAATGAAATTTTGTTTAATGCCATACAGAGAATGTGTGTGTGTGTGTGTTTACAATTTTTTTGGGGGATTTGAGAGCTTGGTTTATGCTTTTCATATTGGGCCTTCTGCTTTGGGGAGTAATGAAATTTTGTAGCAAATTCACGTTACAAAGTGTAAGTAATTATGTTCTAATTATTCTTCAATCTAATTTTTTTTTTAACAGGTAGATGGCGGATCTAACATTGAGAACTTAGGTTTGCAGAATATTCAAGCTCGAATCAGAATGGTGCTAGCTTTTATGTTAGCATCACTCTTGCCATGGGTGCACAACAAACCTGGATTTTATCTTGTTTTGGGTAGCTCCAATGTGGACGAAGCATTGCGTGGTTACCTAACAAAGGTAATATTCATTTTAACTTTAGTTAAAAGTTAGATATTAATTACACAACCTTCATTGTAATAGTGAAACTTGTTTACAAGTCAACCTTCTGTCAGTGTGCATTTTCTTTAACTCATCTAAGTCTAAACTGCGGGTGTCTGCTTCTTCTTCTTTCAACTTCTCTCCCCCCTCTCCCCCACCCCAAACGCCCGCCCCCCCCCGGCCGCGTGTGCAGTGGCTCTCTTGTATAGTTAGTATATTTTTTATTTCCCAAACTTTGGCTGGACCTAGTTAAACCAGGTTTTTTTTGTACCCTCCCATCTCAGAGGGAGCAAGCCAACTTTGTGACATATGAAACAAAAGATTTAGTTGTGAGGGATTCCTCTATTCTGTATAATGTTGATTTGCCTAGATGCTTTTACAATTCAATTATATATGAACTCATTTTTATCTCAATTCCGTTTTATTTCAATTATATGAACTCATGTCTATCTCTTTCACACAGTATGATTGCAGCTCTGCAGATATTAATCCAATTGGAAGTATTAGTAAGCAGGATCTTCGGTCATTTCTCCGATGGGCTGCCACCCATCTTGGATACTCATCATTGGCAGATATTGAAGCAGCCCCACCAACGGCTGAACTGGAGCCTATACGCGCCAACTACAGTCAGGTAATGGATTTAATATTGAAAACAGTGGGTCAAAGATATAAGTTAAAGGGATGAATAAGTCATTCTCATCACCATTTTTTTCTTTCTGGTAAGTCTAATTCTTTGTTCTATAAAACAGTTAGATGAAGTGGACATGGGAATGACATACGAGGAACTCTCTGTCTATGGAAGGTTGCGGAAAATTTTCCGATGTGGTCCAGTATCTATGTTCAAGGTCCGTTTTTTGTTTCCCTGTTCATCTCATAAATGAATCTCACGGAGCATTGGTTTTCCTCCTCTCAAATTAATCTGTGATAGGAACTAGAAGTGTTGTGATACCATGACTCATTTTCTTGCTTGCTTTGGCACATCAGGGGATACTCTTTATGGTGTCTCCTTTTCTGAATTGTCTTTAAACAGATTTTGTGGTGATGTATAAATTTTAGAGGTAAAATAAAAATTATTATAATAACTTCATCTGATTTAAGGGTGCACTAGGAATAGACTGAATATTTACTTGAAAATAATAATAATATTAACAATAATGTATAATTATAAGTTAAACATCTTCAAGATCATACCAGGGGCTTGGATCCTGCACTCTGTGATTTTCTCATTAAGTTTTCTTGGATTCTACCTTGATCATTTTTTGTGTTATTAGTTCTTTAGAAATGGGACCAGAGATTTGGCAGGCAGAGTTAATAGCCACCAGCAGAGACCCTCCGTTATACTTGTTTACTGATGCCATTGGATGAAGGAAATAATCAGATATCTTAATAAGCTGAATTTTCCAATCTTGAGCTCAAAACTCTTTTACATGATTTCTCTTCACATGGGTGGCAGATACAACACTATGCCTCAATTTCATTTCCTAGTTTTATTGTTACCAAACCTTCTTGGCTTTTCTCTGAGGTGGTTTTCCAGTTTTTTTTTTTTTTAATTGCTCCCTTATAATCTTTTAATACATGTACCTTTAAAGAAAAGATAGAATAAAATGAAAAGATAGTGTTGGTTATGAGTCCTCTTTCTTTATATGCGCTTTTATCAGATGACTTGTTATATACTTATATTACCAAATCTATAAGGTTGTTGGATCCGGTTGACATTTCCATATCTGATGCCCATAAGCACTCATCAGTTTTGATACTATTTTTCTTATTGCAGAACCTCTGCTATAGATGGGGTGCAAGATTAACTCCATTGGAGGTGGCTGATAAAGTGAAACACTTCTTCAAGTACTACTCCATCAACCGACACAAAATGACTGTTTTGACACCTTCATATCATGCTGAGGTAAGTTGACCTAAGAGAGCAAGGTCCAGAGTTATATATTTCCAGCTTGGAAACTTCTAGTAAAAAACCACGTTGTATTTATCTTAATCCAGTAAGAGCTTACACCTTTCTAAACTGCATGCAGAGTTATTCGCCAGAGGATAATAGGTTTGACCTTCGCCAATTTGTCTACAATGCAAGATGGCCATATCAATTCCGCAAGATTGATGAACTTGTGCAAGAGTTAGATGGCAACAAAGTTGCCATTGAAGAAGACCATGAAAAGTTGGGAGCTATATCACATGGTGGAGGTGGATTGGGAGTTGCTGCAGCAGGCTCAGGCAATCCAAATGTTGGTATTTAATTGAAACAAATACAACCTTCTTGAGAACTAAATTGGTACAAATAGATTTGTCTATTATATTTCTTGATACACTGGTTTACATGATGAAATTGTGACCAGTTAATGCGTTTTCATGGGTATTTGCCGCCCCTAAGAGTTGTATTGATTTTGCCTCACTTCAAGGCTATTGTATATTTATTCATTGATTTAAATAAAAACAATTCCATGTCTTTCTTATCCTGCAACAGGATTCAAATGAAAGAAACTTTGAAAAAACCTAGACTCAGCCGATTTAAATTCATGCAATTAGCTACTGGAATTGTGGTCTAGTGGTATCTGGTTCCCTGTATATCACAAAGAACAAAGGGTAAAAGTTAACCAAATTCAGCTCAAAACAGGTCTGTTGTAAGCCCTGCCTTGGCTATGGTCAAAGGCTACTTTAGCACTTAGTTAACTGTGAACATTGGAGGTTTGGTTTAAAAGAAATGGGTGTTGCTCCATTGCTCTTTGCTCATGTCCCTACTTCCATTCCCTGGCATTTTGTTTTCCTTGGATACACAGGAACGGGATTTTTTGTAGCAATAAAGCTCTGAAACCCGGGCTCCATCAAATTTGAATTAGCAAGGCAGTGGAATTTTCTGCCATTCTGCCTACTTCTCTTTCTTCTTTAGCTCGGACAGTCATTCAAGTCAAGTGGAATAAACCTTTCCTGGGCTGGTTCAAATTAAACACGGATTGTTTATGGGAATACTGGCCCAGCAGGATGTGGAGGAATTATTTAAAGATGATTGTGGCAATTGGATGAGAGGCTTCTCAGGTCCATTGGCAAAGCACTAGCTGAAATTTGGGCACTGCTAGATGGTCTTGGTCTAGGGAAAGATCTAGTAATCACTCGTCTTATTTTTGAAAACCGTTTATTTTGTGGAAATTAAAAATTTTTTATTGAAAAAAAAAAAAAAAAACTAAAAGCTGACTTTTGGAGCAATAGAACCCACTTTAGGAGGAAAAAATAAGCTAAAAAGTAAAATAAACTAACTTTTTCTCAAATCTCAAAGGCAATGCACAAGAGCTTATTTTGCTTCTCAAAAATAAGCATTCATCCAATTTACTATTCCAGAACGTCATAATTGATTGTAGGAATACCAACCAAGATTTCCATTTCTGGAATCTCAAGCATGTTTTCTGTAAAACCAACAGATCTGTTGATGCTTTTGCCAAGAGTGGCTGTTTTGAAGTGGCTGGCTTTATTTTGTATAAGGAACCTCCTCCTGATGTTTTATTTTTGTTGGAGTTTGCTAACTCTGATACTCTTTCGAGTTGGTTTGTAAGGACTTAGTTGTGTTAGTGAATGCGTATGTTACCCAAAAAAAAAAAAAAAAAGTGAACATTTCCAAATTCTTTGCTACCAAAAATATAGAATAACGATGGAATTGGGAGTAAATGTAGCCATGTAATCAAGGGCTAAAGTAAGACCCGTGTGATTTTTGGCATTTAACTGAGTAAAAGATGCAAAAATGATTCAACTCTCCTTACAATATTTAATCAATAGACCTGCAAAACTGGCTTCGTAGTAGAAAGCTTTCATGATCCATCACCTTGCGAGTTTGAGATTGTGGGTCGAGTAGTAGCAAGCCTCATTATGGCACAAGTGGTTCTCAAGTCATTCATGAGTAGGATTTAAGTGGGCCGAGAGCAATGATCACATCTGTGAGCTCTCATTTTTTTCAGTTAAAAAAATAAAAGAAAAAGAAAGATTCAATCAACACCTCACATTACAATGGGAATGATTCTTCTGTAGCAAGATAATGATGCAATCCTTATGATTGATATAGGAAATTCCATGGAAACTCTTCCACCGGAAAAAACATTCTTCCAAACTGACCAGCAAGTAAAACTTTACTTGTCACTTCACAATTTCAAGGTCCCCACTACCATTGGCCGGAATCTACAGCCAACATTGCATGTGTTACGAGTTATCTTCTGAGAGATCTCTTCAAGAACTCTTACGGGATCTGGGCATTTAAAATTAGCCACCCTTTCCTTGCGCATTGCAATTTGCTAACAAGCCATAGTGGTCTGAAGTTTGTCCATGGGAGACTATTCTTATTGGTGTACAGAAAGAATGTCTGACACAACTGGCTCCAACCATTGCTGGGGTAAAAACCAAGGTATAATTCATCTCTAGAATTTTCATGGAGGTTATGAGGGTTTTTCAGTGCTCTTCGGAGAAATGAGTTTTCTTGCGGGTCATCAGGTAGAGAGATGCAGAGTAGCAACCAAAGCTTTCAAGACCTTGTTCTGGTCCTTTGTTTTTTTTTTTTTTTTCTTTTTTAATCTTCTCTTTTCCTCGTCCTTCATAAACCTTTTGGCCCAACTTGGATAGATTGATTGCATATATATAGCCAGACCCAAATGAATGAGGTTCGAGAATGATTTAACTGGGATCAGTCCCAAAAACCAAATCAAACCGAACTCACACAAATAGGCACGAGAAAGCACATGTAGAAGACTTAGAAAAGGTTGCTTTTAACATAAAAAAGAAACAAATACAAGTAAAATTACTAATACCGAAAGACCTGAAAGTATCTTCACCTCAAAAAACAAGCGAAGCAGGGGAAAATTTCGTTCTTCCCCCCCTCAACTTTCCCACCACCAGAAAAATTACAGTAAATGTCTCATTGTTCTAAGCCTATACCTCAATCTCAGTTTCTCATTCCTGCGTCCTCAGCAGTACTAAAATGAAATTAAAGATGTCTAAAGCTCATCGTGTGAATCATCATCCTCCGCTGATTCTGACTCGCCTCCTGGGGCACCACCTGACCTCTGATAGACAGCGGTAATGATTGGGTTACAAACGGCTTCCACCTCTTTGAGCTTCTCATCGTAGTCCTCTTTCTCGGCACTCTGGTTGTCATCAAGCCATTCAAGGGCGTCCTTCACAGCAGTTTCAATTTTTTCCTTTTCATCTTCCTCAAGCTTGTCAGCAAGCTTGTCTTTGTCGCTGACCTGGTTTTTCATGTTATAGACATAGGTCTCCAGGCTGTTACGAGCATCAATCCTCTCCTTCACCTTCTTGTCCTCTTCAGCGAACTCCTCTGCTTCACGAACCATACGGTCAATCTCCTCCTGACTCAGGCGACCCTTGTCATTTGTGATGGTGATCTTCTCTGATTTACCAGTGCCCTTGTCTTCTGCCTTGACGTTTAGGATACCATTTGCATCAACTTCAAATGTGACTTCAATTTGAGGGGTTCCCCTGTTAAACAATGGGATAACGTTAAGCCAAGGCAAACATTTGAGGCATACTTTAAACTAAGATTAACAAAGGCAGAAAGCAAACCTTGGGGCTGGAGGAATTCCAGAAAGATCAAATTTCCCAAGATTCCTACAATCCTTTGTGAGACTCCTTTCACCTTCAAAGACCTGATATCAAAACAGGAGCATCTCATATAAGATTTACCCAGTTCTAGACAGCAACACTTAATTTGGGGTGGAATACCCAAACTTCAAGAATTGGAAGACAAGCAAATGAGCATAAAAAGAACCATACCTGAATGGAGACAGTAGTCTGCTGGTCCTGGTAAGTAGTGAAAACCTGAGATTTCTTTGTTGGGATAACAGTGTTTCTTGGAATCAATTTGGTCATCACTCCACCAACAGTTTCAATTCCGAGGGTCAGGGGAGCCACGTCCAGGAGAAGGATATCTGCACCCAGAATACCACATGAAATATTTGTCAATGCTTCCAATAAAGTTCATCTAAAGTCTCTTTGGCAATGTATGATACCACTTCACAAGATACCATATTTGATAGCATACTAACAGAAAATGAAAAATAATACCTTTGGTTTCTTCACCACCCTCTCCACTCAAGATGCTTCCTTGTACAGCAGCACCATAAGCAACTGCCTCATCTGGGTTCACACCCTTGTTTGGTTCCTTCCCATCAAAGTAGTCCTTAAGAAGCTGTTGCACCTTTGGAATCCTAGTGCTTCCACCAACAAGAACAATCTCATCAATCTGGTTCTTCTCCAATCCAGCATCATCCATAGCCTTCTTCACAGGTCCCATGGTCTTTCTGAACAAATCATTGTTCAGCTCCTCAAACCGAGCTCGGGTCAATGGTTCAGAGAAGTCAGTACCATCAAAAAGTGATTCAATCTCCACACGGACTTGGTGCTGGCTACTAAGAGCTCTCTTGGCACGCTCAGCTTCCCTTCTGAGCTTCCCAAGAGCTCTGTTGTCCTTGCTGATGTCCTTGTTATGCTTTTTCTTAATCAATTTGATGAAGTACTCCATAATTCTCTGATCGAAGTCCTCACCTACAAGGGAATTAACCTTTGCTTTTAGCACACAATTTCAACTTCTACTTGATAATAGCGTAGCAACATGACGACCTACAATTAAAAACTTACCAGAATTTCAAGGGTTTTTTCTCACACAAAACAAGAACTTTGCAACACCCAAAAAAAATTTCTAGATATTTCATCATCTAGTTATACACAATATCAGTGCCTCTGAATTTTGTTATTCATTCCAAGTCCATGTATTTGTTGCAGTTGAAGTAATCCTATTTTCCAAATAAATTAAGAGAGGCACATTCACTACCAAATCAAAGCAAAACCCTATATACACATCCAAGAACAGATATAATATACTTCTCCTATGTAGTACATGCATTCTACCACATGAAAATTTATAAAAGAATAAATCAGTGATTAAGAAGGCACATTGCACATTCTCACCTCCAAGATGAGTGTCTCCGTTGGTGGCAAGAACCTCAAAAACACCATTATCAATTGTCAAGATACTGACATCAAATGTCCCACCACCAAGGTCAAAGACAAGGATGTTCTTTTCACCACCCTTCTTGTCCAAACCGTATGCGATAGCGGCTGCAGTTGGTTCATTGATAATTCTGGCAACATTCAATCCAGCAATAACACCTGCATCCTTGGTAGCCTGCCTCTGGGCATCGTTAAAGTATGCTGCATATTGAACACAAAATACCAATAAGTAAAGCTAAAATTAACCAGTGTCGTAATCATAAATTACTACATGGTAATTGGGGAAAGTGCTAGGTTACAATTAAGCATTACTCACCAGGAACTGTGACCACGGCATCCTTGATTTTCTTCCCAAGGAATGCTTCGGCTGTTTCCTTCATCTTAGTCAGAATCATAGCACTGATTTCCTCAGGGCTGAAAACCTTAGTCTCACCATCCTTGATCTTTACTTGAATGTAAGGCTTTCCATCCTTGTTCACAATCTTGTATGGAACAAGTTTCATGTCCTTTTGAACCTCCTTGTCCTCAAACCTGTCAAAGAGGGGAAAATATCAGTGACTACGCAATGATTCCTTACCAACTCAAACAATGGAAAACCAACAAGTAAAAGATGCATTACTTTCTTCCAATAAGTCTCTTGACGTCAAAGACGGTCCTCTCGTGGTTAACAGCTGCCTGGTTCTTTGCAGCCTCACCGATCAGTCTTTCGCTGTCGGTGAAAGCAACCCACGATGGGGTGATACGGTTACCTTGGTCATTGGCTATGATTTCAACATGGCCGTTCTTGTAAACACCAACACACGAATAAGTTGTGCCAAGATCAATGCCAATAACTGTTCCCAACTTGGTGGCTTCCTCTTTCGCAATGGAAATTGCAAAGAGACATCCTGTTATGGCCAAGCAACATTGTTAATTACCAATCCAAAATACACATTCCAATATTTTTCAACCATAACTTTCAATCACAACAAAAATCAAAGCAAGAAATAACCATTTCATGACACAATCACATATCACTCAAACACATACATGGCACAATATTAAATCACACGTGCTTGTATTTATTCACGTAAATTACATGCATTTGGTGGATTCAGAACCCACGACGAAATGCCATTTGAGTCAAAGCCCATTGGCTACATGTGTTTATATTTAAAATTCATAATTCATCCATAAGCTCATCACGTCTTTTACCCGATCAATCCTAAGAAGATATTGATTAAAGGATCGAATTCTCAATACTAATACCATTGCAATAATAACTCTATCACCATTTCCCAATTCTCTTGATTGATCAATACACGTCAAACTAAGCTTGATTAACAATCCTAATCAATCTCAGTCCCATCCAATTTCTCCATAAATTAATTTTCTTTTTTTGATAAGTGATTACAAACTAATATTCACTAATTACAAAGTACGAAAATTCTGAAAATTTTAAAAATTAATAAAATAATAAAATAAAAATTTCAAACACACATTTTCTTCATACATGCATACATGCACATTCAAACCAAAATTTCAAATGCTACGCTTTCTAAGACCATAGCGATATAACTTCGGATCTAATACGTACAAAAACCCACTAAACTCCGATCAGATCTAATACTAGTCACTACAATAAAGATAAAGCTTTCGAGCTAGAATTAACAATTAAGTTCGCTCAAATACATCAAAAACGACCAAATCAAAGCCAGATCTACCGCATTTTCAGTCACAAAATCACCGCAAACCAGTAAAAAGAATCAGATCTAAGCCATGAAGAACAAAAAAAAAGAAGGATCATTTACCAAAGAAAACGATTGCTAGTACAACTAGAGTCCCGCGTGATCTCCACGAGCCAGCCATTTCGTCGCGTCAAACAACTCTGTTCTCTCTCTCTCTCTCTCTCTCTCTCTCTCTGTGTTTTTCTCTGTGAGATTCAAAGTGGAGCTGTGTGAAAATGTTATATGAGAGTTTGATATGGGTTTCGGAGATTGGCTTTGGCTAAGTCTTCGTTCTCTTGATAGAACCGCGCGTGACCGAGGGTCCGAGCCCTTTATATATAGACTGGCTTTTGCGCAAGTCTCCGCTTCTATCGAATTTTCGAGTGCACGCATTGGCTAGTGTGAGTCATCAATTAGTGGGAACATGTCATCGGGGGTGACGTGGACCAATCAGATTTTGAGGACGGGTTCCATTGTCCAATCAGATTTGTTCTTGTGTTGGGATGATATCAGCCGTTGATTTTCAGATGTGTGTCCCACATTACACCAAACCCAGCGTAGTTTCTTTCTTTCCTCTTTTCCTTCGGATGATGCTGATAGATATTCTGATATGCCTTTTTTAGATATTGTACGACTGCCGTTTTGGGTTTTTTAATGAACGACAATCCTGAATCGCTAGGCTTTAATGTGAAGCCCCTCCTCCGTTTAACGATATTTTTCAATCCTGAATCGCTAGGCTTTAATGTGAAGCCCCTCCTCCGTTTAACGACATTTTTTTAATTAAAAAAATAATAAAAAATAGGCACACACAAAAACAAAAACAAAAAAAACCCTGTGGTTTCCTGTACAAAACGAAATTGCTTGAAGTTTTGAGTGTGTCAATTTATCTAATATGGATTGTTTTATGCATTAACAATATGTAACACTTAATCCCATGAATTTAGTATTATTATTTTTTTTGTAGATAGATCTATAATGTCATTCTCAAAAAAATAAAAAAATCTATAATGTCTGTACTATGGTGTTCTTAGCGTAACACAAAAGTCTGAGTGTAAAATACAATTATAAGTATGTACAAGTGTTATCATACGAGCAATTCACTACTATTTTCATGGATAGTTAACAATTTGCATATATAACAATACCAAAAGAATTTAAGTATATTGCTCAAAGCTTCAAAAGGTTTTGTATTTTACGGAAAAACTGCAATGGTTTTGTGTACTTTTCCCTCATTTCTTGTTCATTTATTTATTGGGTAAGTAGTAATTATTTTCAATTGATATGACATAAAAAAAATTTATTTTACAATAATGATGTGAAATATGTGTGTTTTTAAAATATTTATTTACATAAATACAAATATATATATATATATATATATGCAAAAATATTATTTTAGTCCTTAAAATTATGAAGTTCGCTTTTCATCCCTAAAATTTTATATAAAAAAAAATCATCATTAAACATTTTAAATAGTTTAGGGCAATGTTATTAATTTAATTATGTTTCACTTAAACTGGTCGAAAAATTCTGTCTTGGTTAGTGAACTAGTACAAATCACTCCCCTGTCCAATCTCATTCTAAACTCTAGTTCATTCAGCTCGTTTCAACTCATTCCACTAAATTTTTATTTTGGCTAGTATGTAAAGAAATCATTATTTTGTTTCCTAAACCTATTTGTTTCATTATTTTACCCACATATGAAATTTTATTATTATTTTCACTAAGAATGTGTTTTTTTTTTTTTTTTGTTTACTTTTACTTACACATGAATTTTTTTTTTAATAATTAAGATTTTTTATTCATACACTCATAATCCCATATATGACATGATATGTAATAATAATATTATAAATATATATATATATATATATAAATTGATTTTGAAGTAATAATTGAATATGATATGGGATTATGTAACAAAGATTTAAATATATTTATTTTGCAATAATAATATTAATAACTCTGAAACTATACATATGAATAAAGCAATACTACAGTATTTGACAACTTTTGTAAGAACACAAAATTCGGTAGCCCAAGCCCACCAAAAATAGCGATGTTGGATTTTCTAAACCCAGCCCAAAACAATAGATATTTGTATAGAGAGTGGAATGAATAACTGTGGGTTTTGCTCGAGGACACACATAGAAAAAGAAAGACCAAAAGTTTAAGGTTTAAATATATGAATAGAGCTTTACAAGCTTGCCCGATGACAAAGTTCTTGGTTGTTACAAATACTGTTCACTCTCACTTAGCTACTATTCTCTCTATTACCTCATTTTCTCTCAATTCTTGCTGGGATCCCCTTTATTTGAGAATTTATTTCCTTTATATACTCCATGGCATCTTGTATCCTAGCACTCCATCTTTAATTTTCCCAAATCTCCTTAAGACACTTGTTCCACTGAACTCCTGGTGAAGGTGGTGGAAGGACCTGTTGAGCTGTGGATCCACTATTTAGGACATTTCCTCATTAATGTAGCTGATAAAGCTGTTGTCAATCATTCAAAGCAGAGGAACAGGTGGTACTTTACAGGAAACGTCATACAAAGATCTTATTCAACCCCTGAGGCACCCATCTGCACCCATTATATCCCCCATGAGCACTCCGTCACTTCTTATTCTATCTTCGGACCATCTCACTCCTTGGGCCTTAGATGCTCCTTCTAGAAAAATAGCTGAAAGTTACAACGGTGTTTCTCATCTTCGGTCCTCAGGCCCCTACAACTTTAATTTAGGGATGAAAAAATAAAATTTTTTACATTTTCAATAGTTTATCAACGAAAAACAAACCTCTTAAATTTTAAGAACAAAAAGCGATATATATATATATATATTGCAATCTTCTGGGGAAAATCTTGTAAGAATATCATTAATGAATATGCAAAAATTTTTCCCATATTATAGCAATAAAATATGGTAATTTATTGACCTCTTTATGTATTTAGTTTTTATTCTTTATGTGGTGCTTATTATTGTGAATGTTTCAATTTGACTGTATCTAAATCAAGCTATTAGTGTATATCACTTTCATGATCTCTCCTTCAATCTCAAAGTTAAGCCACTCAATCTTTCTCAGGTTTATTTCTTTTAAGTCTCACACACTCCTCTATCTTTTTTGATTACTATGTTATGTATGTTGATGATGCACGAAAATCGTTAGTGAGCTGCAAAATAAGAAAACAAGAACCAAGCAGAAGGCATCGGCGTGGTACTGGCCAGAGACCCTCCGAAGGTTAAGTCACTGAATGAGAAACTTCTAAGAACTTTATAGTGAAAGAGTTAGAGATTTTCTGCATACTTGAGAAAGGAGGAGAACTGTTACGTATAAAGTGATGGGGAAGAGCTCTAGATCTTGAGAATAGGGGGATTTTCCTATAGGGAGGAGGTGGAGTTGATGATATCAAGATTTTAGGGATACTCTATTCTGGGAGGTGAAAATCGTGTGATGGTGCCTTTGTGCGTGATATGCAAGATGTTTCCATATATGAGTTTGTGTGTAGACCAAGTAAGGCCATGTAGGACCCGCTAGTGTGCTCCTCCATCGATTAAGAGTCTTTCGTCGATCTGTCAAGGGGAAATGCCCTTCAACTTTGTTGTTGATCCGTCTGCTTGGTCGTTGGTTTCCTTGGAAACCAACAGTTCTTGTGAGGTCGATGATTTTGAAGGAACCGTAAGTTTTTTTCTTGTTGGACTTTGTTTGTTTTATGGGCCCCAATATTCTTTCCAAAACACCCTCATCATATGTTAATTTTTGTTTGAGTATATACATATATATTTTTGGATTGGGTGTGGTGTAGGAAGAGGACAAGAGGTGGGAAAAGCTAAAGTCCTTCAAAATCTTAGATTAGATCTACTTCAATCATATCTTTTTGTGAATTTTGTGTTTATTAAGGTTTTTATTTTGACATTGACTTGAAGCTTTTATGGATGAGATGATATATTGTGATTCTATTTCTAACTTGAGTTGTTTGCATTTTTTTTTTTTTTGGAACAAAAAGAGAAGGTGAATCTGCGGGAGTGTGTGACCAATAAAATAGCCCAAAACTGTTTAAAGAAAACCTTGTACACTGTACCACACTGTATCACACCACAATTATGACCGCAAAATTAAGGTGCGGTGTGGTTATAATTTTGGTCAAACTGCACCACCCAAAACCTCACCAAATCGCACTGCAAATATCCTTAATTGTGATAGAATGATTTTTTATCGTGTTTTACATTTTACAATCAAGTAATTAAAATTCATTTATAATGAAATATATTTAAAATGTACGACTATTGTTTTTAGATCACGGTGTTGTTAACAATTTGTTTTCTGAATCTTAGATCAAATTAAATGATGAGTTTTAGAATCATTAACAATAAAAAATTGGATTGGTTTCAAATTGTGATGGAAAATGGTTTTAAATTGAAAGAATGCTTGGTTGGTTTCAAAGTGTACGATACAATATCAACTTTTTGTTGAGCTTGAATTTAAATTATTTGACCTTGTTTGAGAGGAGGGAATGGAATAAAATAGAATGGAAATGAATGAAAAGAATAATTTTATAATATTCTTCTCTTCTCTTGTTTTAGAATTTTAATCGAGGGAATGGAAAGTCTATTCCCTTGTTTGGGAGTTTAAGTGGAAGGGAACTCTCATTCCTCTTTATTCCCTTAAAATCTCCCTCTCGAAATTGGGAGGGAATGGAATTAGATTTAATGAATTTTTTACTAAAAATCCCAAAATATCCCTATACATTCAACTCTTTATTTTAAAATATGGGTCTAATAATAATATTGTCATAAAATGATTTCATTACATTTCCTCCATGTTACTCCCAAACAAAATTATTTACATTCCATTCATTTTCATTCTTTTCCATTCCTTTATTTTAAAACATCCAATTAAGGTTACTTAATTCCATTTCATTCTATTCCATTCCTTTATAAACTTCCAAACGAAACCTTAGACAACGAAACAATTTTTTCGTGTATAATTTTATACTCTACATGCAATGTATCTTAAATTTAAGTAACTTTACCAATAACCATTTTTAAATTTCTGTCTATGCATCTTTAACAGACATAAAGGACATGTATGATACCATCACACACTCTTGGCATAATAATCGCTTTACAAGTATAAGTATTGATAAAGTGTGGAGGATAATGGTTAGGATTCAAGAATGCATTATTTTTACAGTTAGATCATATTAAAATAGAGGGTTATCTCATAGCAGAAAAAAGGAAAAAAAGAAGAAGAAGAAGACATGTATGATGTTGGCAAACAATGAAAGTATGCACACACACACACACACACACACACACACACACACACACACACACATATAGACAGAAGTGACACATAAAACCCAAGTAAGTATTAGGCCTTAGATTAGAATTAGCCCAGTACATATCGCTCCAAGATATGAGGCCTTACTACAGAGACTTATACCTCGGAGTACATATCAAAGGTAAAACAAGAAGTCATTATAAACACCCTCAAGATCTTAAACCTCGAATTCGACCTAATAGGACCCAGGCCTAAGCATGAGTAAACCACTAGAGTCGCCCAAGGTAAAAGCCTATTGATCACACTACCCGCACCAATCTGTGTTTTGAGCTATCAAAGACATCCCACAGGGGTATTTGCAAAATGTCCGAGGATGTCCTTCAGGATCTTCTTGATGAATTCACAACAACCGCTTGACACAGTTGCATTTAATGCAACATATAACTATCAGAATAAAACAAAAGGTCTTAAAAGTCTTTGTTTATCATAACCTCAAGAAAATAAGAGTCTGAAGGGACAGACGATTGCCCAACTATACCAGGACAACACCTACAATGGAACATGATGGAGAAGAAAATGAAGAGAATTAAGCCAATGATAAGGATAAAGAAGAAGAAAGAAGAAGGATATAAAAAGAAGGGAGGCAAATAAATAAAGCGGATTTTTTATGGATGGTGAAAGATAAAGATAGAAAGCAGAAAAAGAGAGGAGCAAAACATTTAATAAGAAATTTAAGAGAAATAATCGTATGAACAAAGTATTTGACACAATCTTATAAGGATAAGGATTTCCTGCACACAAGTGTGTAGGAGTTGCTGCAAACAAGATTAGGTGGCAACAATTTGTGGTTACACTTGTCCTAATATCATGTGAAACGCACATGATCAAATTTGAGTTAACTTTCTCCGTTAAAATCATAGCACCATTCTCTCTCTCTCTCTCTCAAAATCCAAATTCACTCCCTTCTTTACCCATCAAGCCATCAGATCCCTTCTCTCTCTTCTTCACTTTCGTCGTCCATCCCTTCTCTCTCTTTGCCATCTCAAGCTTTAAAACTAGCCAAAGATAAATCTACATTCATCTCAAGAAGCTCTAAATTAGTTTCATTCATTAGAAAGTAAATTAATTTCAGTTTTGAATATTTTCTTGGCTTCCAAACAGCAAGAATCCAAAATCCCAAAAAAAAAATTCCCCAGAAAACCCAATTGATTTAGCACCATATTTAAATCCCGATTTCCAAAAATAATTGCACATACCGAAGCCAAAATCCGCATTGTGCATATATTGGTACATTAATTTCAGTCTTGAATATTTTCTTGGCATCCAAACATCCCCAATGATTTAGCACCAAATCTAAATCCCGATTTCCAAAATATTTGCACATACCGGAGCCAAAATCCTCACTATGCATAGATGAAATCTAAATTTTGGGAGGATTCCTTGTTACGCGTTGGATCTTCGGTTTTAGGTGGGATACCTTTTTGCGTGTTTGATGTTTGAGAGAGAAAGAAAACGGGTTAATGGACAATACAAACTAAAACAAATCATGTGCATTTCACATGATACTAGGAGAAGTGTCACCATGAATTGTTGCCACCAAACCTTGTTTGCAGCAACTCCTGCACACTTGTGTACAGGAAATCCTCATCCATTTTATAAAGCTGAGAATTATTTGTTCGTTGTTCAAATCTCCTATCACAGATTGTATTAAGCTTATAGTAAAAATTAATTATGATTATAGACATGTCATTAAGTTAAGGCTAATTTCTTGCTTCCACAATATATATATATATATATGCTTATTAACCATTATGTAGGCAAATGATGAGCACGTGTTTTTCAAGTTTAATACTAGTAATTCACTGTCAAAGCCATTTACATTACATTGAATATGCAAATTTTTTAATATATCTTGTATTTCATTTGATCGTTGAAATCTCCAACCAAAGATAAAATGAAAAGTTGTGTTGTCATAAATAGTACAATGATTATGATTATAGACTACTATAAAAGATTATGATTATAGATTTGCAAGGTACACTTTTTTGAGCCAAACATTTACCGTACACTTGTCAATTGCTTCTGTAGAATCTGTACCATGGTAGGCGTTGCTGAACCATCAGTTAAAATTACTGCACAGTCATTTAATATAATTTTGAGTTTTTTCAACAAATTTTTATAAGTAGCTAAAAATTAAATTATGTAAAAATATAGTGTCATTTTAAAAAATTACAGTAAAATTTTTAAAAATTGTTCATAATCAATTAATTTAAATAAGTTAAAAAATAAATAGGATCAAAACCATCACTATAGTATAAGATCTCACTTTGCACTGTCAATAACAAAACTTAAGTATAAGTTGACAATAATGTTGCAACAAAGGTAAGAAGAAACAAGTGTGAATGATTTTTGAAAGGGAGTATATAAAAAATAACAAATAGGGGTTTTACAAATGGACAAAACTTATGTATAGTATCTCAACTCTTTCTTAAGTTTTCCTCTTAAGATTTTACTATGTGACTATTTAACTAAAATATGCATTTCCATCCTATTAAAAAAAAGGCCAAATGACATAATTTTAAGAACGGAACTTAAGGAACCGCACTAAAGTATTGTATCTAAGTCTTGCCCTTTATAAATCAACATACTTTGACAAAAGTCACATAACTAATTAGCATTGGCAAAACCTCAGAAGTTGAACCCAATTCCCTTACCAACTCATTCCTTCCCATCTCTCATTCCCATTGATTTAACCTAACTAGATTTTACGTCGCCATCTCTCACCCCTGCTTATCCTTGCCTTCTACAAGATTTATGACATGAAGGATCTCGATTAATGTTTCATCCTTGCGTTTAACTCTATTTTTATGAGTGTCCCTCAATGATGTCAACATTCGTATGATCAGTCCAAACTGACCAAGGTTGCACTCAACATAACAAAACTTACTAGATGCGGTCAATCGACCAACATTGTCATGTAGCTCAATAAGAGTTTTTGAGAATTACGTAACAAAATAGTCCAATTTAGGTTTGCAAACAAGTTGAGCCAAGTATTAATAGTTTAAGTTTGTTCATTTATCTTATTTTTTTCAAGCACAAGTCAAGCTTGACCTCATTACCAAACAATATTATATGTTAAAGCTTGAATCATTTTCTTACTGAGCAAGCTCAAGCTTCTTCATAAGCTACCTGATTAACTTATTATTATTTTTATATATCATGAAACCATGAATAAAATGTTTTACTACTTCAAAATTATATAAAATTTTAATACTAATAGATTGTTTATATCATCAATAAGTTACAAATAATGATTAAATATCATATAAATTTATTAAAAAATTTATACAATCCAATTTCAAGTTTATATGAATATATACTTAAGCAAGTATACATATAAAAATATAACATTATATATAGTTAAATCAAGTTTTCATGTTTACAAGTATATTATTATGTTTTAGCTTGACTCGTTTAATAATCGATCCCAAACTTTAGGCTTAAACTTAATTTGTTTTATAAGCAAACGAACATAAATAATTTTTTTTTTTTAATGCCAAGCTTAAACTATTTATAAATAATTTGGTTCGTTTACGAACCAAATCCAATTACATAGGTTGCACTGTCTAGCCTACATCCTTAATTGCAACATCATACATAATACGAGGTAAGAAGGAAAGGGGATTTTTTATTTTTGTGTATAACAGATTGACTAACGGTACAAAATTTAAAAAATATTCAAGAGGCTACAAACCAGTGAGAAAAATAGAAAAACACAGCGAAAAAAGAAAAAAACAGTAATTATAGGCTTACAGCAATATCAAACCCATAGAAAATAAATGAACAACTGTAATGATAACGGCGATAATAATACTCGGACGAACCACGGCCACTCACACCCACACAGCGAGTGTGATCTCCGACCAATCACACATTCCTACCCTCAAATCAAACCCCGAAAAGCCGCTTCTGGACCCCAACAGGAACCAATCACAGCACCCAATTGACTCCACGTTTCCACGCGCTGAAAACATCGCGTGGACTCATCAGAGGACCAATTAGAAAATCAGAGAGATATAGTTTATTTTTGTAAATCCCAGCTTTACATTGGCGTCTCTGCCTTTTGCCCACACTCTCTGCTAGGGTTTCAGACTCGCCGCTTCTTGCTTCTTCTTCTTCTTCTTCTTCTTCGTTTCGCTAATCGGATTTTTGATCGCTCGCTCGCTCGCTCAGTCTCCGAGTCAACTCACCACCTCGGTAAGCACTTTTCTTCAATCTTACTTATCTCACTGTGTCTAAGCTCCGACTTTTCACTTTCAAATCCCTGATCTGATCTAGGATTTATATCTAGGGTTTTGCATTGAGTTCGTTTTTTTTTGGTGATCAGAACAACTGACTCAGTGTTTTAGTACTCACTTCGAATTTAGATTTCTCGAATTTCGTTTTACTCTTGTTTGGTTGCCGAGAAAACACGGGTAATTCCCGATTTGATAAACGTTTAGATATCCGATTTTTCGGTTTGTGGCGTCGGAGCATAAAATCGAACGGAATCGATTCAGTAAGTGTTCATCAGAAATGTTTGGATTCGTAGAGTTGAGAAAGTTAGCGCTTGCTTACTTAGCAGAGTGCTTTTACTTTTGGAAATATTGCGAATGACAAAAGATAATATTTTTCCTTTGAATCTTATTAATTTTTCTTAGTAAACAAACAGAGAGTATGAGTTCGGATATAATAGAATGACAGAAATGAATACATGGGGCTGACTTGACTAGTCTGTTGAGGATCCATAGCTTTTACTTTTGGAAATACATGACATAGGAGATGCTATTTTTCCTTTTGTATCTTATTAATTTTCCTAATAAACAAACACAGAGTATGAGTTTGTATA
The DNA here is from genome assembly GCA_032878915.1 of Castanopsis chinensis. NCBI lineage: Eukaryota > Viridiplantae > Streptophyta > Magnoliopsida > Fagales > Fagaceae > Castanopsis > Castanopsis chinensis. The sequence goes on from JAVQMG010000129.1 coordinate 11,657,267, forward strand.
TAATAGAATGACAGAAAAGAATTCATGTGGCTAACCTAATGAGTCTGTTGAGGATCCATAGCTGACCCCAAAAGTTTGGAACCCCAAAATTTTGGTACTAAGGCTTGGATATTGTTGTTATTGTAGTAAACAAACAGAATAGTGGATTTAGGGTTTATTAATGTTGATCGTGATGATAATTTGCTGGATGGATTAGCTTTCTTTCCGATTGAGATGAGCAGTTGATAGTTACTTAGGGCTTGTACTGACAGCTGATTGATGTGCTGTTATTTTTGCATTAATTTTCTTCCCATTGGTCTGTTGAGTAAATTTTTGTGAGGATTGAAACCAAAGAGCACTTTTTTTTTACTCGAATGATCTTTAAGTGTCTCAATATTTTGCCTTTTTATTTCTTCGTAATGATAATTTTTGGACTTTCATTTTATATATTAAGTAGATTTACACTTTGAATGGAGGGGGAGGAGAGGGGAGTAGAGGAAAGTGATTGGGGAGGGTTTAATGAACCTTGTTTGGTTGTTTTTTAAATCGAGAAGGGGAAGGGTCTAAGAGGATTTGGAAGGGTATCTTAACCCTCCAAACCCTCATTTTTAATTGCCCAAAATTGGGACAATTTGGAGGGGGAGGAGAGGGAAGGGGTTCCATTTATATTTAAAAAAAAATTTAAACTGTCAATTTTCCCTTATGATTTCAATTTATAACAATTTCTTTAAAATTAGCGAAATATAGTTACAATAGTCAACTTATATGATCATTCCCCTTTCATTTCCTCCCCATACTTAATTTTTAAAACATCCAAACTATGGGGAGTGGTATCTATTCCCCTTCCCCAATTTAATTTTTAAAATATTCAAACAAGGGGAGGGGTATCTTAACCCTCCAAACCCTCATTTTCAATTCCCCCAAATTGGGACAATTTGGAGGGGGAGGAGAGGGAAGGGGTTCCATTTATATTTTAAAAAAATTTAAACTGTCAATTTTCCCTTATGATTTCAATTTATATCAATCTCTTTAAAATTAGCAAAATATAGTTACAATAATAGCCAACTTATATGACCATTCCCCCTTCCTTTCCTCCCCATACTTAATTTTTTAAAACATCCAAACTAAGGGGAGTGATATCTATTCCCCTTCCCCGAATTAATTTTTAAAATATTCAAACAAGGGGAAGGGGTAATCATTCCTCTCCCCTCTCCTCCCCTACCTGATCCTCTAATTTCCTCTCTGCCAAACTTCCAAACACATTGTTACTTTTATGATTTAAAGCAACTTGGTGAGTTGCATTAAATGTGGGTTACTTTTTGTTTTTTTTGATTGTATGTCTAAGTGTGGTGTTGGATACATTAACATATAAATGATCTCTTGTCTAATTAGTGGGTTTAATTTGTTGATCCCAGATTCAAATGGCAATGGAGGTGACTCAAGTTCTTTTAAATGCACAAGCAGTAGATGGCACCGTGCGCAAGCAGGCAGAAGAAAATCTAAAACAATTTCAAGAGCAAAATCTTCCAAGTTTCTTGTTTTCTCTTGCTGGGGAATTGTCGAATGATGATAAGCCCGTTGAGAGTCGTAAATTAGCAGGCTTGATTCTGAAGAATGCCTTGGATGCCAAAGAACAACATAGGAAACTTGAGCTTGTGCAAAGATGGTTGTCATTGGACCCCTCTGTGAAGACTCAGATCAAGGCATGCTTGTTAAAGACCCTCTCTTCTCCTGCTCTGGATGCTCGATCAACTGCATCACAAGTCGTTGCAAAGGTTGCAGGTATTGAGTTACCACATAAACAGTGGCCTGAACTGATAGGGTCGCTCTTGTCTAATATTCACCAGCTTCCAGCCAATACCAGGCAGGCAACACTGGAAACTCTTGGGTATATTTGTGAAGAAGTCTCCCCAGATGCGGTTGAACAGGATCACGTAAACAAGATTCTTACTGCTGTAGTTCAGGGTATGAACTCTTCTGAAAGTAACAATGATGTTAGGCTTGCCGCTACTCGAGCTTTGTACAATGCTTTAGGTTTTGCTCAGGCAAACTTTTCCAATGATATGGAACGTGATTACATAATGAGAGTTGTTTGTGAGGCTACCCTTTCTCCAGAGTTGAGGATTCGACAAGCTGCTTTTGAGTGTTTGGTTGCCATATCTTCAACCTACTATGAGAAATTGGCTCCTTACATACACGATATCTTTAACATCACTGCAAAGGCTGTTAAGGAAGATGAAGAGCCAGTTGCTCTTCAAGCCATTGAGTTCTGGAGTTCAATATGTGATGAGGAGATAGATATTTTAGAAGAATATGGAGGAGACTTTACTGGGGATTCTGATGTTCCCTGCTTTTACTTTGTTAAGCAGGCACTTCCTGTTCTTGTCCCCATGTTATTAGAGACACTACTTAAGCAGGATGAGGATCAAGATCAAGACGAAGGGGCTTGGAACATTGCAATGGCTGGAGGCACATGCCTGGGTTTGGTTGCACGAACGGTTGGAGATGATGTTGTCCCACTTGTAATGCCATTTATTGAAGAGAATATAACAAAACCAGATTGGAGGCAAAGGGAGGCTGCTACTTATGCCTTTGGTTCCATTCTGGAAGGTCCATCCCCAGACAAGCTCATACCACTTGTTAACATTGCCTTGAACTTCATGCTCACTGCCCTTATGAATGATCCAAATAACCATGTGAAGGACACTACTGCTTGGACTCTTGGAAGAATGTTTGAATTTCTGCACGGGTCAGCTTTGGAGACCCCCATAATTACCCAGGCAAATATTCAACAGATTATTAATGTTCTGCTTCAGAGCATGAAAGATGTACCAAATGTTGCGGAGAAAGCCTGTGGTGCTCTCTATTTCTTGGCCCAGGGCTATGAGGATGCGGGATCTTCATCTTCTCCACTAACTCCATTCTTCCAGGAAATTGTTCAAGCTCTTCTCACTGTGACTCACCGAGAAGATGCTGGAGAGTCACGCCTCCGCACTGCAGCCTATGAGACTTTAAACGAAGTTGTGAGGTGTTCTACTGATGAGACAGCTTCAATGGTGCTGCAACTAATTCCTGTCATTATGATGGAGCTCCACCAAACTCTTGAGGCACAGAAGCTTTCATCTGATGAGAGGGAGAAGCAGAATGAATTACAAGGTCTGCTCTGTGGTTGCTTGCAGGTCATTATACAGAAACTGGGGTCATCCGAGCAATCGAAATATGTCTTCATGCAGTATGCTGACCAGATGATGTCCCTTTTCTTAAGAGTATTTGCTTCCCGAAGTGCCACAGCTCATGAGGAGGCTATGCTTGCCATTGGAGCTCTTGCCTATGCAACAGGTGCCGATTTTGTAAAATACATGCAAGAATTTTATAGGTATTTGGAAATGGGTCTTCAAAATTTCGAGGACTACCAGGTTTGTGCCATTACAGTTGGTGTAGTTGGGGATATATGCAGAGCGCTGGAGGATAAGATATTGCCTTACTGTGATGGAATAATGACCCAGCTTCTCAAGGATTTGTCAAGCAACCAGTTGCACCGATCTGTAAAGCCCCCGATATTTTCATGCTTTGGTGACATTGCTTTGGCAATTGGAGAAAACTTTGAGAAGTACTTATTATATGCTATGCCCATGCTTCAAAGTGCAGCAGAACTATCTGCCCATATTTCTGGTGCTGACGATGACATGTTGGAGTACACCAATTCTCTGAGAAATGGAATTCTAGAGGCATACTCGGGGATCTTTCAGGGGTTTAAGGGGTCTTCGAAGACCCAGCTATTGATGCCTTATGCACCTCATGTTCTTCAGTTCTTGGATAGTTTGTATATGGAGAAGGACATGTAAGTTATAATGGAATTTATTAATTTTTTCTTATTTATTTTTTTAATCTCAATTATTAGTTTCTTACCTCCTCATTTGTTTTCTTTTAGGGATGATGCGGTGTCTAAGACGGCGATTGGGGTCCTTGGAGATCTAGCTGATACCATTGGTAGTAATGCAGGTCCCTTGATTCAGCAATCTGTGTCAAGCAAAGACTTTCTAAGTGAATGTTTATCATCAGATGACCATTTGATAAGGGAATCTGCCGAATGGGCCAAGTTGGCCATCAGTCGAGCCATTTCTTTTTGAGGCAACTGCTTCGTATACTCTTCTTCTTTGCATGCATTTGGGTGTGTTGAGTGGGGTCTGGGATTGCATACAATGAGTCAGGTCGTCACCATTTTTGGGCGCAGATGTTTGGTCGGTCGGCTGTCAGTGTTTCACTCAGCAGCTCGGAGTCGGTTTTTCTTTTTTCAATTGTTCATTTTAGTTTTGCATTGCCATGGAAGAAGTCGGTGATGACCCATACATTTCTGCTATCTTGGCAGAAAAAGTTGAATTAGTTGAATTACTAAGTTAAAAAGGAAGTCAATGGTATGGGAGGAATGAGATAGGAGACTCCATCACTCCCTGATGCGTCTAATGTGCTAGTGATAGCAGTTCAATTTGTTTGGAGTCAATGGTGCTGAAGCGTTGGGTTGGGGGTAATTTAGCAGCAATGTAAAAGCCTGCATTTTTTAATCTTTTGGCCTTCTTTTTCCTTTCTTCCCCTCACCGAAATTTGGTGTCTGAAAGCATGGCACTGTTACATGTCAATTTTCATAGAGTTCGGTCTCTTGCCTTTTGTACTCATGTATACTTGCTCATTATGTGGGATTGGTGACAAACAACATAATATTAGGACATTCATATCATGCATTAGTCATATTTTATCATCATTATATTTACTGTACCTTTTTATTATTTAGTCAATGATCAATAGCATGCTTTTTATATGCTCTTTTTATGCCTTATTGTGGCTATTCTTCTTGTATAGCATTGCAGTTTTCCAATTTTGAAGTTTTTTTTTTTTGTGTATTGCTGAACATTAATTCTGTAATGTCTCCTCCCCCTTGTATCTTGTTGTCCGACTGCTGTTGTATGTGTTATCTGTCAAAAAAAAAAAAAAAAAAAAAAAAACGAAAAAGAAAAGAAAAGAAGAAAAGAGAGACTGACAGCTGAATAGTTTTGGGTTGAGACTGTTGTTTCATTCCCTTTTCTGGTGTGACTATGTGGTGTAGTTTCTAGTTTTCAGGTGGGTTGAACAGACTGACAATTAGGGTCTATTTGGAGATCGTTTATTGTTGAAAACTAAAAACATTATAGTAAAATAAATTTTAAATGTGTGAATAGTACTGTGTGACTCAATTTTAATGAAGTTTTTGTTGAAAAAAATACTTGCGAGTTTTGTGAACAGTGCACAGGATCTACACAAAAAACGCAAACGCTCTTCTACTTATCAAAACGTGCGCTTAGAACACTGGCCTGCATGCCTAAACGCAGTGGCTTTGTGAAATGCCACTAGTGGATTGGGCCTAGCCTAAAATTCCCATTGTTTGTCGCATGATTTTAATTTGCGATGCCCACATTATTGGCATGTTTGGAAGTTTAGAGAGGGAGGAGAGTAGAGGGGAGTAGAGGGGAGGAGAGTAGGGGAAGGAGAGTAGAGGGGAATGGCTATCCTCCACCTTGTTTGGATGTTTTTAAAATTAAGTAAGGGAGAGGGGAGTAATTAGTCTTTTCATTTGTAATTTTGTTAATATAATAAGGGCAAATTTGGTAATTCATTTGGTCAAGCATTTTTATTCTCCACTCTCCTTCCAAATCTCTCCAATTTGAGGGAATTAAAAATGAGGGGTTGGAGGGAGTTGAAACCCCTCCAAATCCCTCCAAACTCCTCCCCCTTCTCCCTTAAAAAACTCCCAAACAAGGTAATTGAACTACTCTCCCTCCCTCTACTCTACTCCCCCTCCTTTTTTTAACTCCCAAACAGGCCATATGTTTTGCTTCTTCAATTGTCGTTTTAATCAATAAATTATTCGGGATTAAAAGAGAAATAATAATAATAATGATAATAAACTATTTTAAAGATTATCAACTTGGATAATTCCTCCCTATAATATCCTCGACTATTATCATTAACTATTTGTTTATGAAATTGAGAAAAGATCCATACTTTATGGTGGAGATCTAGGTGCCATTTGGTATGAATGCTTGAGTAATACGTTTTAGTTTTTAAACAGTATTATACGTAATTTCATATGCTTGTTTACCTAAACGTATTTTCAAAAAATACAAACAATGTTACTAGAATAATATTACCAAATAGCCTTCTAATTTTTGTATAACATCATTTAAATGATCATTTTAAAAGCCTATTTAAAATAGATTATGCCTTTTAAAACAAGAAAAAGTAATAGCAATGGTACGTGTGATAGATTTTCTATCAATATTGCTTCCTGCCCAAATTCTCATATATAAATAATATATCATCCAATAAAATTTTAATTACAATTCTTAAATACTAATAATAACCATTGAGAAGATGCTTATAGCTCAATTGGTATTTTTAATGAAATTGTTTTAAAGTTTAATCCATTTATTCTAACCATTGAGTTATAAAAAAAAAATCATTTATATATCACAATCATTCGCATTTTGTATACAATCTTATTGGCACTCTTTTTCAGTTCGAGTGATCAAATTAAGCAAATACGGAGTCAATTCAAACGCACAATTCATTGGCCATTGCATTTGCTCCTGTCAAAGTTAATACTCGAAGCATCCAGCTTGCTTGTACGGCCCTTCAACCCATCCAAACACACTAATAATCGAATCCAGACCGTACAATTCCATGTACCCACCACACACAAAAGAAAAAGAAAAGGTTCCAGATCAAGTTGTGATCCCCGTTTCGCTCTCTCCCTTTCTTTCACTGTATCCTCATTCCTCAGTCCTCACTGAGTCATATCTCTCTCTCTCTCTCTCTCATGTTTGTGAGAAATACGAAATTTATTTATATCAGGAAAGAGCCCTAACTAACAGTGAAATTCATTGAATGGCGATCGCATCTCCTTCAACGCCAAGCTTCTCAGCTTCCTTCTGCTGCACTCGTTCCGAGTCAACTCGCTCCCCCACTCGGTCCCCTTCTTCCATTTCCTTCACTCGCCGACTCCAACCTCTCCCTCCCCTAACTCGTCGACTCGCCATCTCTTCGCGTCTCAACTCCTCCAAATCCTCCGGCGCCGGCGGCTCCGTCTCTCCGGACAACGGAGGCGGAAGCGAACACATCCAGTATGAGCTCTACCATAAATTCTCCTCGCCACAACGCCGGAGGCTTGGATCGCCGGTCTTCGTCACTCTCCCCGTCGACTCCGTTAGTATCGGCGGCCAAGTCCGGCGTCGCAAGACCATGGCGCAGTCGTTCAAGGCTCTATCGGCCGCGGGTGTCGAGGGCGTCGTCGTTGAGGTCTGGTGGGGACTAGTGGAGAGAGACGAACCTAGGGTTTACAATTGGCAAGGATATTTGGACCTCGTTGCCTTAGCCAAACGGTGCGGTTTGAAGGTCCGTGCTATCATGGCCTTTCATCAGTGTGCCGCTGGGCCTGACGATCCTCACTGGTCAGTCTAAACTCTCTCTAAATTTTGTTTTTCTTTTAATCAAAATTTATTTTTCATGGTTCGATTATGAAGTTATTTTTGCAATGTACCTCCATTGATTAATGCGTGCTTTAAATGTTTAAAAACTTAATCTTTGTAAGTTATTTTCTTCTGCATAGAATGATTCCAAGGAGAGAATGCCTGAGAAATATACATTGTTGAGATTTGAGAACTAATTTAGATATAGTGGTTCTCATGAAGGTTTCGAATTGTGGGTCGTTCTGGTAGTACAGCTATTTCAAAAAGTAAAATTTTCCACATGACTTTTTGAGCTAATGCCATATTTGGCGTGTGTAAATGAGTGCCTGCACTCATTAAGGAAGCTTCAAAATGTTCCTACCTGTATTGGAAAATAGCAAAAGCTAATAAATTTCTACCGAAATGGTCCATAAGGGCATCCATTAACACGACACGTCATAGCTCTTTTTGTATTGGATGGCTTGCTGGAGTAGTACATGGGATCGTGCTGATTTCTGATATATAAACAATTTCCAAGTGTGGTTCTTACTTTCAGCACTGCTTTTTTATTTCGTGAAATCAAATGACACATTTAAGGCCTGCCGGACACTGATTGCTTTTATCACTAGAGACTTTTGAGGTGTTGTGTTAATTTAAGAACCCAGATGCATTGATTTAGCTGTCAAGCTGGATGATTTAAATACGTAATAATATTTGAATGGCTTTCTTACCTCTTGTTATGGAAAAAGTATCTCCTGCATCGGATATATGCATTTTACACTCTCATGGTGCATGGGTCTCTCACTGTTGTGGATCCCACATGTTATTAGAAGATAGATGCATATATCCAATGCATGAGATAATTATTGCTGGTTATGGGGCATATCGTCGATATGGAACTCTTTTTTTAGGCTTTTACAGTTTTACTTTTGGTTAATCTAATTTGGTACTTGGAGATTTCTCTATGCATATTCAAAATTTAATGCCGCTATATATGCAAATAGTTTTTTATTTTCCATGTTTTTTTCGTTAGTCTTTTAGAGTGAGAGAAAATCCTTAAATCATGACTTCTATTTGACAGTAAGTGTCAAAATTATAAATCTAGTCAGTCATTTTTCCATGTAATATTTTGCGATTGATCCTATTTGATGTTTAGTCTGAAATAGGAGTTAATCTGCTTTAAGTTTTATGTTGGGTCTTTCTTGATGTTTTTATTCAAAAGCTGTTGTTTGTGGTTGCTAACTCTGAAAGTTGTCCTCATAAAATTAAAGGATTCCTCTTCCTCTGTGGGTACTTCAAGAGATTGACAAAGATCCAGATTTAGCGTATTCTGACAGATTTGGAAGAAGGAACATGGAATATATTTCACTTGGATGTGATATTCTTCCTGTTTTGCGGGGGCGATCGCCAATCCAAGCATATACAGATTTTATGAGGAATTTCAGAGACACATTTAGGCCATTTCTGGGGGTTGTCATAACAGTAAGATGGTGCCGTGAAGTTTGGCTTAGTCATAGATGCCCCTTGATATTAAATTAGGTGCTCAATGTATTGGCTGTTCATTTTTCAGGGAATTCAAGTTGGGATGGGTCCTGCTGGTGAACTAAGATACCCTTCATGCCCTACACAAAAGCTAACATGGGCATGGCGCTCACGTGAACTTGGAGAGTTTCAGTGCTATGATAAGGTAGGTAGAAACTTCAGCTTTGTTTACAAGCTGGGTCTTTCTTACACAGTTGTTCTTTAATATTAGTTTGAAAATCTTACACTTTTAACCCTATAGTTTCAAAAGTAATAAATTAAACCTGGAGGTTTGAAAAAGTAACAAATTATACACTCTGCTCATAAACCCAATGCCATTCCACATAAAAGGATTTAGGTCCTCACGTGTAATGTTTTACCTTTGAAACTCTAGGGTTTATTTTGTTAAACTCCTAAACTCATAGGCTTTAAAATGTAATTTTTTTCTATTATTTTTTCATCTGTTGTATTGATTTGATTCCCCTGCTTCTTTTTTCTTTTTCTCAAATTGCTCCTGCTAGTATATGCTTGCATCTTTGAATGCTTGTGCACGAGAGATAGGGATGCGTGAATGGGGAGATGGGGGTCCCATAGGTGCAGGTAACCTAATGCAAAATCCTGAACACACTGAGTTTTTCAGAAGCAATGATGGGTCTTGGACCAGACCATATGGTCAATTTTTTCTTGAATGGTACTCGGGAATGCTGCTGCTGCATGGAGACAGGATATGTAGGGAAGCTGAAACCATTTTCAGGGGTACTGAAGTTAATACATCAGCAAAAGTGGCTGGTATCCATTGGCATTATGGTACAGAATCCCATCCATCAGAGTTAACAGCTGGCTATTACAATACCTCAACTAGAGATGGATATCTACCAATTGCTCGCATGTTTGGCAGGTACGGGTTTACCATGTGCTGCACATGTTTTGAAATGCAAGATGAGTTAGAAAGACAGATGAACCCGGTCGGTAGCCCAGAAGGTTTTCTTAGACAGCTTCTATTGGCTGCTAGGGTTTGTGATATACCCCTTGAAGGTGAAAACTTTGCAACCAGTTTGGATGATGATTCGTTTCAACAGGTGCTAAAGATGTCGAAGCTTTATTCAAATGGTCTAGAAAAGCCCTCCTTCTCATTTAACTTTATGAGGATGGACAAAAACATGTTTGAATATCAGAACTGGGTTCGTTTTACTCGTTTTGTGAGGCAAATGTCTGACGCCAATATTTTTCGTGCCAACCTAAGTTCGGGAGGTGATATAAACCTGTCTTCTATGTTGGATGCTACGAAAGTTGGTTTGGCTTTTGCATATTCTTGAATAGCTTCATCTGTTTGCACCATCAAGGCAGAAAAAGAAAATATTTTTACCAACAATTGATGTGAATACCTTATACATAATTCGATGACCTCTCTGATCTCCTGTTGTGAAATGTGTAGTAATGCCTAATTTATTAATTATTTTTTCCTCTCTTTTTTTTTTTTTTTTCCTTTTTCTGAAAGAGTTATTTTAGTGTATCATAATGTATTGCCTTCCCATATTTTTAAAATGGTGGGCTAATTATTGTCAAGTTATGCTTCTTGGGTACAATTTGTGGTAATCTTTGTTACTTTCAATAATGTAATGCTGTGTCAAGTTGAATGACAAACAATCCTGAAATGTGTTATCCAGTTAATTAAATATTGCTACCAAGGAAAATAACTTATAAGATAAAAAGTTTGTGTTCTCTGGGGCATGCAATTCTGTTTCAGCTCGTTTCATGTAGACTCTGGTAGAAACCAATTAAGAAGGATTCACTTCTACTAGAGGCTGTGAATTTTAGTTACCCTTTAACTAATCTTGGAGTCGGAGTATTTTTACCTTTTACCATATCTGAAAGTTTTGTGCCTTTTTGCTTTTTGGTATAAAATGAGTTTAATATCTAAGGCAGATTTGAGTGTAATGTCAATTTGCTAGTAGTAATTCAACCAAATAATACTCCTTCACTTCCCCATTTCAGAACAATAATCTACCCTTTGGTCTGACAGAAATGACACTACTTTTGGCATTTAGAACTTTGAGGTCTTATATATAATGGTATTACAATAAACCCTATTGCATATATCATATATCATATATATAATGGTATTACACACCCTATTGCAGATAAAGCTTAGGGTTCATAATCAAGCCATACAGAGAAGCATGTTGATCTAAAGTATCTTTGTTTTTTTCTGTTTTTTTGTTTTTTTTTTTTTTCAAATGAATGTGAATATGTGATGATGTATGTTTGAACTTTGTAACAGCATCACATTCAACTATGAACACAGGTTACATACTACTTTGTGGTGGCATATTTCAACATGGGAAAAATCTCTCATGCGCCAGACACATGAGATACCAGCTCTTCAACATGATAGATGTGATAGGTACATAGCACAGCACTTGACAAATTATAGAATATCATGAAGACTGATGTAGATTGCACGACATTTTGTAAATCATCAAGGCATATATGCCTTTTCCCATCAATGTATGTTGCGTTTCCTACAGAAACTCATTTTGTCTGACGTGAGTTAGGTCACCTAGCATTTTCAATGGATAGGAAGTTGGGCATGCCTTCCAATTTCCATGTGTAGAGTACAACCTATATATTCTTTCTCTTTTTTTTTTTTTTTTTTTTTGAGAAACTTCATATTCTTTCTCAACTACTAAGAATCTCATCATATAAAAGTTCTCATATAATAGCTAATTCTTCAGCCAAGCATTCTGCTTGTTTAGCTTATGTATAAATTACTTTAAAGTTTTATTTTTCAATTTTAGGTACATCTATATATACTTCTGTCAAACTTATTTTTTAAGCCCAATAAGCCAATGAAAATAAACTTTCCCAATTGAGTACAGTCGGTCTGCAAAGTTTCACAGGGTCTGGGTGATCATCTATCTCCATAGCAAGAACAAAAAGCTTGACAAGCTCAGCTAGCTGAGTCCTAGATTTTTTTGAGTTAAATTAATTCCCTTGCATGGTTAGATTATCCCGAATGGGACAGCCCACAATAACTTGCGCTGCTTATAGCCACTCAAGGTGATAGTGTTGCGCCTAGTACATATGGTTGGATTCGTTAATTTATTTATTTATTTATTTATTTTTATTTTTTTTAAGGAAAGAAATAGGAAAGTTGGATGGTCAACTTTGTATAAGCGTCTCTAATTTTTGTGCGATGATGTGACTGCACAATTCCTAGAGAATAATTTAAAAGCCAAAAAAGTTAATAGGATAGATGAGTCTTCATTTCTATTCTTTTGAGGAAAAAGTTCGGCTCCAAACATGTTTGAAGTTTATTTTACTCTAATCTATGACTTGACAGTTAAAGAGATAATTTATGTATAGTTTTAATCACATAACTTTGTTAATAACTCACATGGTTTGTATAAATAATACTTATGAATAGTTTTATAATTCGCCATATAACATACTTGGAGCCAAATATTGTTATTCTCTTGAAGCCCTCTCATATGTAAGAGGTGAGCTTTGTTCCTCACCATACAATATGACATTAGAAAAACATAAAAAAGGAGAATCAAAGGTAGGGAAAATACTGTTGTAAGGACTATGTAATCTTGCAAAATGAACAGCAAACATCACTTACCTAGTGTTTGACTATCGGATGTTGCACTTATCCACCATGCTTTATCATTTTTTAGCATGGCCTGTTTGATTTATAGTTTGACACAAAACAAGAAAGATGTATGCCATCTGATATAATCGTCAAAGTTTTTCAAACAAAATGGCAGGGTTTTGCTAAACATCTATTGTTCAGTGAACTAGCAACCTCAAGATGTCTAGGAAGATGTAGGGATTGTATTTAAGTCACTTAATAGTTACATTAAGTAGTTTCAGAGTTTCTTCTTATCAAAAAAAAAAAAAAGTAGTTTCAGAGTTTCCAAACTATTTTTCTTCTCCAATTAATTGAAAAAATTCATGTTGGCTTAAGCTTTTAGTGTCTTTGATTTAGGTGAGAAATCTAGGAAAAGTTGTACTTCCCTCCATTAGCATTAGACTGACAGATGCAATGTCTCCCTAGTTTAAAAGGTTACAAACTTGCAATGCCCCCTCTGCCTCTCCGTTTCTTTAAGATCCTCTTCTTTGGTATTGCTCCGTCAAATTAGCAAAAAAATCGTGTGTATGTATATATATATATATTGTGTCTAGACTCTCAAGCTAATGTCGTTAATACCCTCCAATAACACACATCACTTGCACAAATACATCACACCCAATTTGAAGGGCTAATCGTTGTGCATGTGACGTGTTTGCTATCAAAGGGTTTTAAAAAGGTTTTCACCTGCTATATATATTTAAAAGATAAAGTATAGTGTTTAATGTTATTGCAGTCTTGTTGAGCTATATCAGCGTTATATCAACTTATTTTCAATATTTTCTCTCTTATTTTTAATTATTTTTCTCATTATTAATTCCCACTTTACAATTATACGTTCTCCAACATTTACTTACTTTTACATTTTTATCTTCTCACTACTCTATACTTTAACCTTACAATTTCTTCATCTCTTTATCTTCCTTTTATTTTTACTCTTCTTCTCCCCATTTTTTAACAATAATTTTTTTTTTTTCATTTCCATTCAATTCATATTTTTCTCACACAAAAAGATGAATACTCTCTCTCTCTCTCTCTACACACACACACACACACACACACACACACACTTTCTCTTGATGGATTTTCAATTCTTTATTACACCTCTAATTTAGATTTATGAATTTTTTATGTTTAACTATACTTTAGGTTGATATGATTTGGTGTTATTTTAATTTTTTTTATCTTTTATTTTATTTTATTTTTATTTTTATTTTGTTACATGTTATCTTATGAAATTATAGCGTGATTCAATGTTACTCTAATACATAGCATGAACTAGATAATTTGGTGTTTATAACCATGCATTTTCTTTTGAATAATCTTCTACTCATCTTCTTTTATATAATTTTGTTATTTGTCTCACATTCTCTTCCAAAAAAGGTGATTATTTTTTCTCTCTCTTATTAATTCTTTCTTGCAACTCTACTTTAGATTGATGAATTTTTGTTTTTGTTTTGTTTTTTTTTTTTTTTTGTGTCTCTAATTTTGGATGATACACTTTGGTGGTCTGTTTTTTGTGTTATTTATCACATGTATTCTCTATCTCTGTTATAGTTTTGATTTGAGTTAATTTTTAGATATTTTAGAAGTAAAAATTTGAGTTTATATCAAAATATAATCTACATGATTATTGTTGATGCTCATTTTTTGGGAATCCCAGTAGGAAGAAGAAGCTCAACAATGTGGGTAGAAGAGAGTTAGAAATTGGATAGAGAAGCCATTAAGCCCAGCGGCAGGAATAATGGATCATAGGTCCATAAAGCAAACAAATGGACATTGAGGAAGCAAGCGAGTCTAAAAAGATCCAGAAAGAGAGAAGTAGCAAACCCATAGGCAGTATGTGATGTAGAAAAGTGAGAATAAGTCACAACAGCTACAGCAGGCCCGAAGTAATGCAAATAAAGAAAGTAAGGGGGTCTATAAGCCCCAAGGATGAATGATAAAGTAATTGGACTAGGGAAGCCCAAGGAGTTAGTAAAAGCCCATGGAAAACACGGAATTAGAAAGGGTTAAGGATACCCCAAGAAAGTAAATGAGCCAAGGATGCCCAAAAGGAAGTAAATGGGACACGAGAGCTTGCAAGTAATGTAGTAAAAGGCCCAATGAGCTCACTGGGTCATCAGAAAGAAATAAGCAGCAGGCCTAGAGAGGCCTAGCAGTTTTGGGTCAAATAACATCACGCCTGGAATAGCAGAATGATGCGGCAGGAAATGATAGCAAGATCGTAGGAAGAAGCAAAAGAGTGGACTGAAGGAGGGAAAACCCACAATCAGACAAAGCCTAGCCCCTAAGGGAGCAAGCCATTAAAAAATGAGAAATTAGGAAACAGCTCACACCATAAGAAATTAAGGACGAACGGAAAAATGGACAGACAGGCCTCCAGATTGTAGCAAACGCATGAGCAGCAGGTAGATTTTGGACATGCATGAGAGTGAGGCACATGTAGGGCTCAGACACCACCAACCTGTACCCAGCCAATATAGGAAGTGGTAGGTCATAGGTTATGGTCTGGAGGTAGGGAGAGTGGTAAACCTATTTTGTGGTTCCTACTCAGGTTCTTTTGGGAGAAGTGTCCTGCTAGGATGACATACCGCCCAAAAGAAGTAAGGATGAGTTGGAACCACTAGGTGCATGCTATGAGAGATGAGGAGAGAGAGCACTCACGTTGTGGCAGGTCAGAATGCCACGGCAAGTAAACAAACAAAACAGTCCTCTTCATCTGGTGATGTGGAATGACGCAGCCAAGACAAGTAAGTAGTGCTGGCTGGGCAACTGACTAATCAGTAATGGTCGACAATGACACCTACACTAGACAAAGGTGGTTAAAGGCTAAAATGGTAAAAACCAGCTGCGGTAGGCATTATATAAAGAACTCTTACTGTGCATAGGAGGGGGAGGATGGTAATAGTAACCTCCAAGGAGAGAATCATAACAACTAAGAAAACACCGAGAGATAAAACGAAGAGAAAAGAAAGAAAGAATTAGAAAGAACAGAAAAAACAAAAGGGAGAGAATAGAATGGCAGGAATGCATCAGATAGGTTGATTCCCTCTCTCCCTCTCAAGCCCATGCTCTCTGCTAAAGGCAAAGGATTTCTCTAGGCACAAGTCATTTAGGCCCGTTCCTTCAAAGCAGTTAATTTCTTAGGGAGAGATTATTCACATTGAGGAAATGACTTCTTTCTCAACTTAGACCCCCTAACATAACTTGACACGGCAAACTAATATTTCTGTTTGATTTAATAAGCTTATTACTACCTCTTCCGTATTTATTTTTGTTGCTATTTCATAAAACGTGCATTCCTTGTAATGACCTATTATTTACTTTGGCTAAACAGCGAATGTATCTCTTTTATTATCTTTGTTATATCTGCCTGCCGTAATTACTTTAGTAGCTCTGCCTGCCATGGCATGTGATCAAAAATCTTGGTAAATGGGGCATAGTTTGTGCACAAGCCAGACTAAGGTGGATTGCAATTGGACTGGTCTCAACTTCCGGATCCAAAATACTTTGGGCCAAGCACGACAGGAGGTAGTCCAACCTAATATTACAAAAAAGGCCTACCACAATTATGTATTTGAATGTGTCTATACATAATTTGAGTAATATCAATTGTAAATTTGTGATGAGGTTTGGTTATCATGATAATCTCCTTAAGAGAATAAGAAATTCAAATAATTAATTTTGAAACTTAATTAAAAAATTTAGTTCTAAAAAAAAAAACATAACAAACTATACAAAAGTTTGAATAGTATAGACCACTTGAAATACTCTTCTTTAATGCACCTAAGTTTTTCAAAAATAGTATTCCCATGAATACTATATAATGATTGAAATACACTGAATGGTATGTTAATCTTCTATATAATGATTGCTCTAACTTTTTCTGTGATAAAAACCAAATATATAGATACTATTGAGTTTAAGAGAATGAGAAATTTAAATAATTAAGTTTTGAAATTTAATTAAAAATTTTAGTTAAAAAAAAAACCATAACAAACTATACAAAAGTTTGAATAATATAGATCACTAGAAATATTATTCTTTAATGCACCTAAGTTTTTCAAAAATAGTATTCCCATGAATACTATATAATGATTGAAATACACTGAATGGTATGTTAATCTTCTATATAATGATTGCAATAACTTTTTCTGTGATGCAAACCAAATATATAGATACTATTTAGTTTAGGGTTTAGGTTGGCAAACGATGAATAAAATGTGTCTTGTATTTGTTTTAGAAAGTTTTTATAGACACGACAGCAACCCACTTTCGACTTTTCAATTTCCCAGTTTTTGAAGTTCAATAGCTTTCGACAACTGTTTGATATTGATTGAAAAGAGAAGCTTTCAATCGATCGAGCTTAAATTGGATTGATCAACATGAAATAGAACAAATACATAAAATGCAGTCTATTTGGCCCATAAAGTCACTAGGATTTCGTGCATCCAAGCCTATGATATATAAGAAAATACTAGACCATGAGCTTCTAATTGTAGACATTAAGGTTTTGTGTCTCCTCTCCTGTTCGCAAAAGTCACTACAATGTTCAAGATTGAAGCTTTATTAAGAACCGTTGTGTGTAGTTGCTCAAAATCTAGAAGATCGGGTGTTAGATCAGAATCTTCATCTGGGTACGTACTTGAAGTCGTGGATGGAGGTTTGCGTAAAACAAACTCCCATAACTGAAGAAGTTCATGAATTCAGAGCTGTATTGAGTAATGTCAATAAGTACTACTATACTAGTCAAATTAGTGTTGGGTAATTCTATTTTGTATAAACCCTGATTCAATTAATGAATTTGTTTATTTTGGGATTGGTAAGGTCAAACGCTCCTAGTAATTTTTACTTTGAAAATGTTTTTCTATTGAATTTCCTTGGGGTCATCATATTGTTTGTTTATTTTTCTCCATTGCTATTTATTTTTGATTGCACAATATTAGTTATTTCATGTTAATTAGAGGCAGTGCATCATTGAATTAATTAATAACTTAGCCTTAATATTGGTTAAACGGTGCTTTTTTTTGGTCTAAAAAACCAACAGATACATACTAGAGTAATATGTGAGATTAGATTGTTGAATTTGATGTACGTAATAAAATTTTAAAATGTAATATCCATCATATCTGATTTCATGCTTTCAGATTTGATACCACATTTCAGTACATTCACAGGGCCAAAATAGCAAAATACTCTTTTCTCACAAATTTTTCAGCAAAATGTCCTCTGTCTGAAACTATTTAAGAATATGCTCCTATTTTGAAACTCGATTTTTGAACAATCGATTCATAGCAAAATGAAAATTTAAAAAAAAAAAAAAATTTTTGTGGAACTTGAGTTCCATGAATGGAACTCAAGTTCCACAAATTTTTTTTTTTTTTAGTTTCATTTTGCTATGAATCGATTGTTCAAAAATCGAGTTTTAAATTGCAACTCGATTTTCTAAAAATCGATTTTCAAAATAGGAGTATATCCCTAAATAGTTTCAGATAGAGGGCATTTTGCTAGAAAGTTTGTGAGAAAGAGGTAAAATCCCATATTGGCCACATTCACAGTAACAGTACTTTCTATAAGGACTAAAGAGTACTACTATGTTCAAACATGAAAGCACCACGCAATTAGCAATTAATGATGGATCAAGACTTGCATCATGCCAATAGCTCATGTTTATGATAATGATTCCCTTGACTCTGTATTGTGATTTAAAGCTAAGATATGGATGAGTTGTGAGACATGTATGCATATAATATTCAAAGCTTAGGCCATGCAAGCATTGACTACTATACTTCCATCCAAATTAAGAGTTGATTTTAATAAAATAGAAGTCAATTTAGGTTTCAATGTTACAATAAGTTTGTTTAGTTTACTTTGTGCGGACAAATGCTAATGGGTACTGCTTTTGCATCATTTTCCTCATTCTACAAAGTTTTTGATTAGACTGCACCATGAAATTTTTCATGAATTCATCTCCTCATACCTATTATAAAAGCAGACTTCCCTAACCTATCAGATTCATTCTAACACTAAATACCAAAACATCCACCATGATTCTAAGATCAGAATTTTTGTTCTCATCCTCATCATCCTCTTTATTTATATGCCTCCAGGTCAACAAGTTCACATTGTGTGTTACTCAAATATGTAAATATTCATTATTAAAAAAAAAAGAATATTCAGCTTAGGTAACTAATATTATCTTTTTTACTCTCCTGTAGGAGGAGTCAAAGGCTTTATGGGTGGTGTGAATCTTACAAACTAAGTTAGTTGCATGCATGCAAAATACAAGTCTCTGTATAAACTATAAAGTTCTATTTGAGATAATAAGCATTGCCACATAATTTTCCCTCTTAATCATAGAGCTACTGTGTATATAATGAAATATACAATCAACCAGTATTTATCATATTTGAAACAGAACTAGAAGAAATGGTTCTATCCTCGTATTTTTATTTCTCAAACTAAGAGATCCATTAAACAGGATCCTAATACCTATCTAAAATCTATGATATCTTACACACACACACATATATATAAAATAAGTAACCACAACTAAAAAGATTGGGCGTGGAGATATTCTTTAACATATATTCTTTCCTTAATTAACATATTTATATTTTAAACAATTGGGAGGGATTTGAAATTTTGAAAAAAAAAAAAAAAAAGACTAGCCACTTCAAAATACATTTCAATGTCTAATTCAAGAGCCACTCAGGTCGTCTTGCAATCTTCTTTGCCTGAGTTCCTTGACGATTTGAGCCTATGCATGACAATTGTAGTGAATATCAAGGAATATTTGATTCCCTCTAATAGTCACTCTTAGTATTACTATGATTTTGCACTAATAAATGAATATGTTTGGCAAGTAATTGATTGTGAAATCAAATTGAAAATAGAAATAGGTTTGCTAGTGCTTCCTCTTGGTTTGGTGGTAAGCATAATTTTCATTATTCAAGTTATAACAATAGCAATTTTATTAGAAACTATGGTGCAACTTAGATTTAGTGGAAACTGGTATTTTTGGTTCTGTTCGTGTAATTGCCAAAGAAACAACTAATAAAAACAAAAAAAATTGAGTCACGAGAAGTTTATCAACAAATGAAATGTTTGTACTTTAGTTTACATTTAAATTTAGTCTTACATTTCAAAAGTATTTTCCAATGCATTATCCTATCAATAGGGTTGTCAACAAAGTATTTAAGGATGAATAATAAAGAAAAGTACGCGTGCAATGCTAGTAGATACAAATGGTCTAATGAGAGCAGGAATTTTCAGAAGCATTTGGAACATTTCATAACTAAATAGAAGAACTCCCTGATTTTCAACATAGTAATTGTGATGCATTATTGAGGTAAACTGATAATCTGATATTAGAATAAGAGTTTACTGAAAACGGAAGAGGAAAATAATTATCCTATCTCCAAATAAGACCAGAATTAATTCTATGCAAATTAAGGGCCCATTTGGTAATGTTGTTTTAGTAACATTGTTTGTATTTTTTGAAAATACGTATGTAGGGGTGTTAAGTCAAGTTAGCATCTCGGGTTCGTGTCGTATCGAGATAGGGGTATTTGACTGATAACTCAGTCCTAACCCAATCTATTTAATAATTGTGTCATAATCCTTCAACTCTAACTTGACCTGTTAATGAATCGGGTTGGCCTGACCCAACCCACTTGACATGCTTAATAAACAGGTCGGGTTGGGTTGACAAGAAATTGTGACACAATTTGTTTCAACTTGTTTAATATTAAATATAATATTCATCTAGAAATAAATAATTTTTGCATTCCAAAAGTAGTGAATACATTTCAAGTTTTCAAATCACGTTCAAAATAATATAGTTCAATTTCCAATTATATATATTAGGGTACGTAAAATTTGTAAAGTTTCAATTTCCAATTATACTCGTAAGTTTTTTGTATTTACTAACTTTTCATTTTAAGTTTAAAATATAGGTTGGATATAAAAGGTATTTGACAAATCTAAAATAAAATGAATATTTGTTTATCAATAAAATGAATATTTGTTTCTTATGACCCGTTTCTTATCGTGTTACTTTTGGGTCAACCCGTTTATGACCCAAACCTACTAAGACCCAACCCTAACTCGCACAAACCCGTGACGGGTTTGTGTCGTGTTCGCGGGTTAGGTCGAACATTGACACCCCTATACATATAGGTGAAAAAGTGTGTGAAAATACATGTAATATTACTTAAAAACTGAAAACTGTTACTTAAAATGCCATACCAAACGGCCCCTAAGATTTTAAAAAGTGTACATAGTTAAGAAGCTAGTATGTGTATCTTAGTTACTTAGGGGGTGTTTGGTACATGTACTTAAACAACAGTTTTCAGTGTTTAAACAATATTACACGTAGTTTCACACAATTTTTTACCCACATGTATTTCCAAAGAATATAAACAATGTTACTAGGACAACATTATCAAACATGCCCTTAATGTGCCTAACATCAAATTTTCTTGCTAACCTATACCTTGTGCATTTTGAAGGTTAAAATCCAAATAAATACGAGGAAGCTTATAGAAGTCGATGCTTGTGACTATGAAAAACCTTTACCCGAGCCGAGGCATGATGTAGATTACAAAAGAAAGCCTCCTGGTATTGGCAGATTTAAATAGCTAGACCTGCATTTTATTTTTCCCACTTCCATGCCTCTAAGTTCTATGTATAATAAAGGCGACTCTTTCCATGGAGAGAGGGGCGCACTTAAAACCCAACCACAGGTTCACTGGTTGTGCATCTATTTTGGGTTTGTTTCATGCAAGAAATTTTAATTTATGTGCAAGCCAGTAGCTCTGCTTGTCAAAAGAGAAGATGAATCTGTACTAGTATGATGCTTCCTTTCATGTATCTACTTCTTATATACTCCTATTTTCCTTTATTAATGTGTGCTGGGCAAGAGTGTGTTAAGAAATGTTTATTATTGAATTGGATTATATAAATGATTATGAGTAGCTATAATTATAATTTGACTAGTTCTTACATATAGCTAGCACTTTCTTGAGTTGTGACAGAAAGTAGGTTTTTTACTTTACATGTTGTAATTGGCTTCTCCATTGGGACAGCTAAATCAGCCATCGAAACTAAATTGAGGTAAAAGCACCTTGAATAGTGTTATTAACAAAAAATTAGGCATTAAAGCATAGTGAATTAAAGGAACTGTAGTTTTCCACAGTGGAGTTGGCAAAGTTTAGTGTTGACTTCAGAAAAAGCATCTTGGATTCATTCAATGGTTCCACAACCACAATTTTTTATTCGTATCACTTATTTCTATCAACATAACAAAAGGGAACTGTTTTTTGA
This sequence comes from Castanopsis chinensis, assembly GCA_032878915.1. Taxonomy (NCBI): domain Eukaryota; kingdom Viridiplantae; phylum Streptophyta; class Magnoliopsida; order Fagales; family Fagaceae; genus Castanopsis; species Castanopsis chinensis. Next base: position 11,679,209 of record JAVQMG010000129.1, read on the forward strand.
ATTCATTGGATGGAAAAAAAAAAAAAACCCCCTCTGATGTGAAACAATCAAGACTGGTAAAAGAAAATTAACAAACATGACAATGGAAGGAGCCATAGGGAAGAATCATGCATAATGGGTATAAATATACCTACCATAAATGTTTTTTTTTTATTTTTTATAATTTTTTTTAAAATTAATATATTAAAGATCCATAATCAACCTCCGAAATTTGGGACTAATACATAATTTTTCTTGTTTATTTTTTCCTTCGACCACAAATTAACTTGTGCTTCTGGCTCCATGTGACCAAGAGGTTGTTAGACTTTGCTCATTGATTAACAGTCAAACATGATATGGAGATCAAAATTAATAATATATATTAATTTTTGGACTTAATTTAACGAAAATTTTTATGAAAAGTAAGCTAGATTTGTTGTCTAACAACAAAGTACAATTATTTAATTACTTTCTGACAAGGGGTTGTAACTTGTACTACATGCACCTTTTTTAGCTTCAGATTCCCTTCCCGTCCTTTTATCTGCTATTTTATCCCCTCAAGAATGGCACAAAATAAGAAAGAAACTAGGGACTCTAAATGAAAACAAAAGAGTTCTTATTAGATGCATGAAGATTGAAAAATGAATAAAAAGGCGATGATAGATTAAGATAAGCAGAAAACCAATTCAGAAGTCAAAAGAAGAACATTTCGGTCTGCTTCTCAAGAAGGTAAGCACGTGGTTAATCTTTTGACAGCTTATATGTTAACTGTGATTAGGCCTTTGTTATTATGTCTACCGACAACCTCAAGTTGTATATAAAGCATAGGGAATGGAATCTTCATCATTTGCAATCCTTAACAAATAGCTGTACAAAAACACCATCAACATGCAATCCACCTGGAAGGGTTGGTTTAATTAATATCAGTCAATTAATGTAATATTCTATTACTAGAATTCATGAGTGTTGCATACTTTCTCCACAGATTCCACGGTGGTTTCACACCTAATTCAACCACATAAGAGCATTCACAATGATTTCACGTATAGAAATAGCTATGTTCATCTCCCCCTTTAAATTTATTGTTAGAGATGTTGACTCATATTCTGAATAGGAAAATAACACTGATTTTTAGTATAGAGATCTCATGAGTGGAGCGTAAGCGCTCAAGGTGAGCTCATGAGGCCTAATGCAACTTAATTAAGGTTGTTTGGCCAAAGATTAATAATAGGTCCGGATGGGGGATTTAATTAGGATAGACAATTGATTGTTACACATCAGTGTCTACGGAGTGTGTGCATCACATCAATTGAAATTGTGTTTTCAAAACACAATTTCAATTAAATTGTAAAATCATGTTTTCACAATTTCAAATCATGATTTCAAAATTTTAACTGAAATTGTGAAGCATGATTTCCAAGGCTTTGCATGAATATGTGCAACTAATTGTGTGTAACAAACATTAACGAGAAGAATATATTGAGAATTTCAATCTACCAGATTAGGGTTTTAACTAGGGAAATAATATATGTTGTAATTTTTTTTGTTCTCTCTTATTTCTTTTTAAAAATATTTATTTTAATATAGTGAAAATTACCCGCAACTCTTGTGGATGTAGTTACATTGCTAAACCACCTAAAATTTTTTGACTTTCTCTTATTTTTCTCTTTATTTTTCACTACATTGCTTAGCTTTACAATTAACAACATCTATTAAGTGTCTTATACTGTATTTGATGATCGAGGGGCACTAATTACTAGAACATGAGTGCATTGACCATGAATGGGGTGATACCTAACAAGTGAAAGCGGCCCATGGTATTGCAAAGACACATAGAAGATATCAAAGGGGAATTGATTTCTAAAAGTTGGAACAAATAGTCCCACATTCACAATGTTGCTGCTGAAAGATAAAAAGAAGACAATGAACATTGATGTAACATAGTTGACTTTGAGTTGGTGGATATCAATGTGTGTTGCATTTTCATAATCATTCCAAGAAGGCTTTTGTAGTAGTTCATCATGACAAGCTATTTTGGCTGCATTGCCTAGCACTGAGAAATATCAGCATATATATGCTAGAATCCCCTCTCAAACACAAAAACCACATCTCAACAACAATGGAGAAATCAACAATGCTTCCTTGGATCAAGATCTTTATTCTCATCCTTCTCCTAGTCCCTGTTTGCTCATCATCAGGTATATCATATATGCAAGTTTGATGATATAAAATATTTCCAAGAACTGCATGTTGGGTTAACAGCTGATTTACATGCATGATCTTGTTCTTTTCCTTGTAGGCAGAGCTAATAGCTTCAACGATGGTACGGATCAAACATACCAACCTCGTGAGGTGAGCTTAGTTGCACACATGCTTCTCCATAAATAAGTTAATATGTAGCTTTTGAGCTATGTCCACTCAATTCGGGGATGCCATACCTATAATAAAGTCCTATAGATGAAAGATACAAGCTACCTTCCCGATAGAGAGGCAAAATCAGTGCACCCATGGTGACTTTGATTATCATTATTGGTTCTTAAGAATTAAACTTTAAAAAGAAAGATGTCCTCACTATAAATAAATTGAAATAGGAAAAGTAGAAGATCTGGGGCAAATACCATTTGAAAAAGGTTAATTTTTGAAGAGTGATGCTAGTGTGTGCTTTATTTATGTACTACTTATTTCTTGTTATTTTATTTTGGTTGGCTTTTAAGTTTTAATTACCCTTTCCTTTATGAAGGTGATAATCCAAATGAAGATAAGAAAGCTTATAGGAGCTGATGCAGTGCTGGATTATCAAGACCCGGGAGCCAATCCTATACATGACCCGCCAAAGAAAGGAAGCCCTGGTGGTAAAGGCTAAAGGAGGCAACAATCTTTGAGCAACTTAGAACTCATCTTATAGCCTTTGAGCTTCTGTGAGATCAATGTCACTTAGAGAGAGATAGAGAGGCATGTTGTGTAAAATCCTCATATAAGTTTGTCACAAATTTTAGCTGTGAATTGTATATATGTAACTTCCCTTGTGTTTAAAGTTGGCCTTAGAAGATTAATTGAGGGTGTATGTTTAAATGTTTTACCACAAAAAAAAAAAAAGTGAATAAATAAATAGGAAGAGAGAGAAAAGAAAAAAGAAAAAAAGAAACAATAAGACGAAGATAAATGAGGGAAGCAACAATTCAAATCCTAATCCATATGCTTATCTAATAATTAAATAATAATAATAACCAAATTTCAGCAATCCTCTCAAAGTACACGAGAAAATCAGGGCACATCCATAAACCTGTCTAAAAAATCATTTTGTATCCTGAATTCACATGCAGTTTGGCCGACAAAGATAGAAGAACTGTGATGAGAGAAGCACAATATTCGTTTGTCAATGCCTTAAGCTTGTTTCACCATTAAGCAGTAAAAGCTACTGTCCTGTAAAAAAAAGAAAGAAGCAAGGCCTCTCCTTTGGCCAAAATATCCTCTTTTCACTTCGGTTTTACCAGAGACATGACCACATTATATAAGGGGTGTCGCTAAACATGGATAAGGCCAGGTTTTTCTTTCATGGTTAATTTAGAGGGTGGTTGCCAAAAGATAAGCATTAGCGTTCTTTCCAATGAAGAGCTGGGTTATTAGACCCACAACGTGGGAAAAATTATCCCGGTAGGCTATACTCTCCCTTGATATAAATGGGAGTTTCATGTGAAAAACTAACATGTGAGATCCACTTTTATATGAAAAGAGGGCATAATACATTGAGTGTACTGAATAATTTCACTATAATTTAAATATAGCATGATACAAACTCAAGCATTAAAGAATAGATTTTGTTTATCCATGGTTAGAAATTCTTGATGATTCCCAAGAATTAGTCTAACCTATAATTTCTTTTTCTTTTGTTAAAGATGGGAATGACAATTTAAACCACCCCACCTTGCCCTGTATAGTAAATGGGGTAGGAATTAGGGTTAAGTCTTTCCCTCAAAGTTTGGGTATATATATAATACTTTGTTTTATAAAGGCATAGATATGCACCTTAGTCTTCAAACTTTAAATTTATAATGTCTTTTAATGTTTTATTATTGAATTTATGTTGTAATCTTCTAAGTTTTGATTTATTTATAATTTTAAATTGTTGTTTTGTTATATTTTGTTTGTTTTTTTAGTTTTCTAATACTTAAAATTCTGTATTATCAAGCTTCGGGAATGTTTTGTAACATTAAAATAGTTTTTTTTTTAATGTGTTTTAATTTAATGTAGAATTCTAATCAATTATAAAAATATGAATTATATTGAGTGGGCAGGACGGTTACCCGCAAGCTAAGCTAGGCGTGGAGGTGGGACAAGAGTAGGGTTGGGAGTAGGGCATCGTGTAGTAGCGGGGAATGAGAAACTCATCATGTTGCCATCTTCTACATATTAGTCTAACATATCATACTTACCAAAAATAGCGAAACATGCATCAAACAATTTTAGGATAAACTTCATTATTCCTCCTAAATGTCACAGAAAATTTAGTTCACATTCCATATATCCTATGTTTCTATGGGGGGAGATGAGGGAAAGGAGTAACGGTGACTAGAGTGTACTAAATTTTAGCATGTTTCTCATCTTCTCCTTTTCTCTCCTCTCCTCTCCTCTCCTCAATGTCAAATATACCCTAAGAGTAGAATCCCTAGTTGGACATGCATGATAAATTAGCTCAAAACTATTTTTAGAAACATGTTTATTAATGATGATCACTCATGCAATGAGTTATGTTACATCCTAAAACTGCTTAGTATCAAAGCCTTGGCTCTGTACATCTTCACTGCAACAACATCACTCAGTGGGATCACTCGAGTCCTATAAAAAACCATAAATAGTAACTTGGTCAAAGACCCATTTTGTTTTGGTTGACATCGGTCACAAAATTTGGAACCTAATTGGTCATCTATGTTGTTGGTCTTCAATCTAACTGAACCCAACTCATGACCACCCCTATCATTTGTTGTTTCACAAGTTACATTTGGAGGGGTCTATACATGATATATATATATATATATATATATATATATATATATAATGGAATGCACATTCTCTTTGCTTCTTTTTTGTGGGGGCAAGGAGGGGTGAATCTAAAAATCTTTAATAGGTTACTTTGAGCAATGCTAACCACTTGTTAAGGTGGTAACTTTTAGGGGTGTGTAGAAAACCCACCAACCCGCCAAACTCGACCTGACCCAACCCGCCGGGTTGGGTTGGTTTTTAGGGCTTGGTGGGTTGGGTTGGGGTACGTTATAATTTTTTTTTTAGCAGGTCAGGTTGGGTTTGGGTCATAAAATTACAAATCCGCCAAACCCGACCCGACCCGACCCACCCATATTTTAATATATATTTAAAATATATTATATATTTAATAAATATTTTCTTAAGTTAAAACTTAGCTGTAGAGCACTTCATCAATTCCTACAAACATATATAATATAAAATCCTATTACTTTCTTTAATATATATTTAAATATAGTATATAATTAATAATAAAAGAAATATGGGTTCAATTTAATATTAATAGAAAAAAATGTCCAACTCATGGGTTCAACTCAATCCAACCTGACCCATGTGAGTTGGGTTGGGTTGAGTTGGGTTGGACATATGTGATTGGTTGGGTTGGGACGGATTTTTTTTGACCCACCATGGTGGGTAAAAAAATTCCCTCAACTCGACCCAACCTAACCCATGCACACCCCTAGTAACTTTTATATGTGTTCACCAATAACATTTGTTTTATTATAGATAAAGCATAAAAAGTCATATTATTAATTGTGAAAAAATATTATGAAAAAAATTAAGTAAAAAATGAAAAAGAATCCTTGTAATTTTATGCTGGTGGAAAATTTAGGGGTTGTTTGGTTTTTAAAAAACCATCAATCATCACTCCTCACTCAATTTTCATCACTTGTCACTCATCATTCATCACTTAAAATACCTCAATTTCCTAAACCCCACACGTTTGGCACTATTTTCAGTTTCTCATCACTCAAATATTTCTACTGTTTGTGGGAGCCATACCTAAGCACTTGGTCAAATATTTCCTAATGTTCATGTTATTAATAAAAAAAAGCTTATCACTTTCCTAGTTTCCTTCTCCAAAGACCTCTCTCTCCTTTTACATCTCTGCTACCCATTGTTCTTGTTTTCATCTTTGCTCTTAGAATTTATTTTGTGATTGGATAACCCCAATTTAGGTTTTGAAGTTTGTCGATTTTGGGTTTGGGGTTCGTAAAATGAAAGGTCTTTTAGGTATGATTGTTTGGCTGTGGTTTTGGGGGTGCTAGTGGTCTGGTGGTGTAGCTTTTCTCCTTGTTTAACTCTGTCTCTCTTTCTCTTTCATGCTTCCATTGTTGGTGGTGGTGCACGGTGGATTGACATGGTTCGCTGTGCTCGTAGATCAGAATTTATGGGTTAATTCTGGGTTGATTTGTTTCATTCAGATTGTTTTTTGTGCAGTTGGGGCTGTGTTTGTTTTTGGTTGAGGATTGCTTATGGGAATTCGACATCTGTAGATGCCATTGACGAAAAATCTGAAACTAAAAGAGAGAAAAATAGAGTTGTGGGTCAGAGATTTTGGCGAATGTTTGAATTGAAAAGTTTGTTTTGCTAGAGTTGGAAAAAATGAAAGAAGAATGAAGAAATGGAAGCTCTGTGTTGAAGAAAAAATTCAGAATGAAGAGATGAGGAGAATAGAAAGAAAGAAAACTAAAAAGAGAGAAAAGAGAGTCTGAGAAAGAGAGAGCCGTTGGGTGCAAGCTGGCATGACATGACAAGACAAATCTATGGGTCTCATAAGTGGAATAAAATTACCATATTGTCATTATAACTTTGTTTTCATAACTTGAAAATACCTAAAATGTGTTTTCAGTTTGCATAACTCATCATTAAAAATCAGAGAATTAAGTGATGGAAACAAAAACTGAAGACAAATCCAAATAAACTCTTTTGCCGTGGGACCCACTAATTTTGAGTTATGGGTGATGAAAATAGAGTAATAGTTGATAGAAAACAACAAATCCAAATAGCCCTTAAGACATTATACTTTTTTTTTGGGTAGAAATATTATACTTATAATTTTTCTAATTTAAGCTCAACAATTACATTAATGTAACAACCAAAAAACCCTCAGCCCCACTCGGTTAAACTTTTGCTTAACAAAAAAAAAAATTTGTACCAATATCACAAAAAAACACCACTTTGTTTTCTAAAGACAATGATGGTGTTCCCTATAGAACTCTGAGAAAGAAAAAACGATAATGGCTTTTGGATAAGTTTTTGTCTTTTTGATAAAGCTTTCCCTCTCCATCAAATATGAAGAAATAAAATAGTAATCACTATTAGTGTTAGATTTCTGAATGCAAACGAAGTGGGATATGATTTTGATGGTCATGTATAACAAAATTGTAACAGTATTTAAATCGAAATAATAATTGTAGTGCCCGTGGGCCCAAATCACGTATTGGGCCGGCCCAAAGGCCCCCATAAAGAAGAAAGTCCAACCCAACAGCGCGGAGTGATCCGAGGACATAATAATTCCATCCTGTGAGGCCGCGTGACAAAGGAAGTTGCCATGCATGAGCGTAGCACCACTAGACATGACGTCCGAGAATGATATTGTCCTCGGCAGAGTGCTGCCGAGGACAATATTAGTGGCCTGGAGGTTCAAAAACTCCCGTACCAGGGACCGTGGATGCAATAACTGAAAGAACGAGGACAATAGTTAAGGGGATTTGATAGACAAATATCCAATAAAAAGCTGCTACCACCGCATTGAAGGCATTTTACCTACCTCTCTAGCCGCATTAATGGTGAAGTGACTCCTGAGCATTAGAGTTCAATCCTACTATCACCACCAGAGATGGGAGTAAGAGGGAATGATGGGACAAGTATCCAAAAAGGAAACACCTGGACTACACGTGGAGGAAAGAAGAAACAGAGAGAGGCCTATAAAAGGAAAAGGAAGAAGAAAGGAAAGGAGGAGCGAAAAAGAACTTGTAAAAAGCCCTAAGAATTGTCCTTGGCATCAATATACACAACTCAATATTACATCTTTGTATGAGATTAGTACATGAGTTATATGATTTAATCCGACTTTTGTGTTATCTACCGTCTAAACAACCTAGATCAGGAGCCCACTCTTTATAAATTTATTGTTTAGGGCTTATTAGTCTGGTCAGAAAGTCTAACTCTGGTCCAGCTCGATTTGTGCTCTTACAATAATAATAATAATAATAATATTTTTTTGGGATAGGTTGATAGTTATCTATAGTTCTATACTATTATTTAAGAGATTTTCAAGCCATTTTAAGCCATAAACTTTAAGCCATGGATTCTAAATAAAACTCCTAAATTATAGGTAAATATAAAAAGTTTTTTTTTTTTTTTTTCACCATGTTTCTCCATATCCCATAAAATTAGGCACTACCTCTTACACTTTTTAACATTTTTTTTTTTTTTGAGATTATATTAACTTGAGTGTATTTTTGATAGAGTTGAACAAGTACCAAAAAAGAAGGAAAAATGTGAGAGAGAGAAAGAAAGAAGGAGAGATACTTTTTAAAAAAAAATTAATATGGCAACCTGTTGTTTTTTTTTTTTTTTTTAGGTTAGAAAATTGATATGAATGTTATTTTAAAAATAAAAGAGACACTGAGCATGCATGCAAGTGAATAAACAATAAAAGAAGTATTTGTTATATTATAAAACTCTAAGTTTAGTTTAACAATGAGCGTGCGCTCAGAAGCTAGTAATTAATAAAATAAGTATTTGTTAAATTATAAGACTCTTAGACTCTTAGCCTTCGATGTTTCAACTCATGGAGTGCAGTCCATGTCCGCAGAAATGGCAATCGAGCAGCTCACCTCTTGGCTAGAATCAAAGAACTTGAACATCAAACCTACAGGAAAAAAATGTGAAGAAGATCTGCAAGCCCAAAGAAAACCCACATAAGAAAATGAACCAAAAATACACAAAAAATCGAAAAAAGCTTAACCACACAATACCACAAAGAACCCACACACAGAAAATTAAAAAAGTGAATGTTCTTCTAAAGGAAATAAGAATGCAAAGTCTATCTTAGGCGGTGTTATTTGGGTGGAGAAAACTCCTCCCATTATTGCAGAGCAAGTTCTAAGCGATGTAATCTATTTGAATCATGATTCTGATTAATGATAGTTAACGCAAAGTTTCTTATAAAAAAAGAAAAGAAAAAAAAAATATATATATATATATATACGGGGTCATTTCTGTGGGTAGTATGAGATTTTTATAAACAAAATTTTCATCAAAGAACAAGAACTTGTTCATCAGTTTCTTAAATCAACAAATAAACCCAGCAACAACATTAAACCCAGAATCAAAGAGCAAGCCCAGAATCAAAGAACTTGAACATCAAACCTACAGGAAAAAAATGTGAAGAAGATCTGCAAGCCCAAAGAAAACCCACATAAGAAAATGAACCAAAAATACACAAAAAATCGAAAAAAGCTTAACCACACAATACCACAAAGAACCCACATAAGAAAATGAATCAAGAACACACAGAAAATTGAAAAAAGTGAAACAACACAAACCCAGCAATGTTCTTCTAAATTAAGATCAAAGACATCAAATTAAGATCTAAAACAAAATTAAAAACAAAAAATTACATAAATTAAGATCTAAAACTTGTTCTTCAATGTTCTTCTTAAATCAAGAAATAAACCCAACAAAGACATCAAACCCAGGATCAAAGAGAACCCAGATCGAATATCATGGACATCAAACCCAGCAACAACATCACAACGACCACGATATCAAACCCAGAATCAAAGAGATCCTCCATCTCCGACTTTTTCTTTGGATCTGACTTGTTCTTCAATGTCCTCCGTCTCTTTCGGCTTTCTCTTTGGATCTGGGTTTAGAGAAAGAGACCCTCCGTCTCCGGATCCGCCGGCGACTTCGGTGGGTTTAACCCTTCCCCTCAAATCAAAATCTCTATCTCTATCTCTTTTTCTCGTTGGTGGGTTTGACCCTTCCCCTCCCTCCATCACCTACCTCATCTCCAGATCCGCCACGACTCGGGTCGGATCCTTCGTCTTCTCTTAGCCACATATCACCCCAAAAACCAGTACCTCCTATATCTTGACCTCACTGCTCCACAGTCTGAGCGTGATGGTCTCGCTCCTTCAGTCCAATCTATCCCCATTTTCAAAGCTGCCCAGAATGTCAATGTCATCGGCAAGATGGTACTGTGTTTGGTTGATCATTTTGTTATGTGGGTTTTTATATGATACTTTGTGTTGTTTCACTTTTTTCAATTTTCTGTGTGTTCTTGATTCATTTTCTTATGTGGGTTCTTTGTGGTACTGTGTGGTTAAGCTTTTTTTCGATTTTTTGTGTATTTTTGGTTCATTTTCTTATGTGGGTTTTCTTTGGGCTTTCAGATCTTCTTCACATTTTTTTCCTGTAGGTTTGATGTTCAAGTTCTTTGATTCTGGGCTTGCTCTTTGATTCTGGGTTTAATGTTGTTGCTGGTTTTATTTGTTGATTTAAGGAGAACACTGATGAACAAGTTCTTGTTCTTTGATGAATTGTTTTTTGTTTTTAATTTTGTTTATAATTTTTTTTATTTAATTAAAATTAATTAGATGCTGACGTGGCAAATTTTTTAATGACAAAATAGATTTTTTAATTATTATTTTACTGTGCCGTTAGCCACGTCAGCATTTTCTGTTAGTTGGGTAACGGCAAGGACTTAAATGTCATGCGTTAATTGGTTTAGGGACTAAAAGTGGTAAAAATAAAATGTAGGGACCAAAATAGAAATCGGGTCAAAATGTAGGGACTAAAAGTGCATTTACGCCTTTTTGTTTTTCTGATTTTCTCCAAAAATTTGATCAAACTGGAATTATTGGACTACTTTTTGGGCTTGGAGTCTTTCCCTTTAGGGGAGCTCTCTTAACCGTCCGATCAATTTGCCTCGAGATTTTAAAACTTTTATTTCTTTAGAGGGAAGCATCTGATTTTTGTAACTCACATTTTGACCACATGCAAAGAAAACAGTTGGCTGGTTTAACTACCCTTCATCTACCAGAATCATCTGGGTAAAGTTACACTGCAAATTTCGGCACTCAAAATTATTTAAAAATAAAGATAAAGATATACTAGTAATAATGTAATGTAATACTTTAACAACTCCATGCAATTAGGACCAGTCTTTATTCTTTTTTAATTTAATTTTCAATTGGCAACAATTAACAAGGTGGAATCTTAAGTTAGAACTCGCATCAAAGTCCACAGTACCACACTACACACGCCAGCCAGCTTTCAAGTCAATTCTCTTACCCAAAAACGAAAAACTTTAGAAAAAAAAGAAAGAAAAAGAAAAAGGTTAAGTTAATCATTTCCTTGGAACCCACCATGGGAGAATTAAAAATAATATTCTAAACGTACTTTTCATATGATTTTATGATTTTTAAATAAACCATGTAATATATTTATTTATATAACTTATCCACCATGTAATGAATGGGAAGGCTACATTAATGCAACTTTTTATAAATTTTATGGGAGGGATTTTCTATCTCTTTTAGAAAAACTAAAAAATATCATTAAGTTTTTTTTTATAAAATATTTAATTCAAAAGGTTGTCCATAATGATTAATCATTTAAATAATTATATAATAGACAATTTTTTATTTATTTATAAGAGGTTAGAAAATCCCGTACTAATATACTTAAATAAATTGCTTGTGTTAATGGAAAAATTATTAGATTCTCTCACATATTGTATTCCATTTCTTACAATTATAGTAAATCTCACAATAAATTTATTTAGTGAGACTTATCATGAATATGAGATGGAGTGGCATCATATCACCATATTTTGAAAACACCTAATAATTACTCAAGTTAACGTGTGCCCTTAAATACATACTAAGAAAGTATTGATTGAATCACACTTTTATTGCGAAGTGGAGTAGTAAAAAGAAATAGAGTTAATCAAAATAGGAAGATTTTTTTTTAAAAAACTTAAAACTGGATTAATTACAATAAAAAGTAGCTTCATTGCATTAAGTTTTCCGTTCTTAATAAACAAGACCCTAAATCCCAAACTAAAGAGTTGTTTAATAATTTTTAAGTCTTAAATTCCAAATTTTAAGGTTAAGTGGCTTTTAAGATTTTATGATATTTACGAGACACTGAATTTAAAAACTTTGGTCATGGAGACTGTATACACTAAAAAAACAGTAGTAAGGTATTCGAAGGGAGGTTTACCTTCGGGAAAAAAAAAAACCAAATATATAAAGGAGAATCTTTCTTTTCTTTTAATAATCTAAAGGGGATTATAAATTTATAATTATTCAATTGAGTTGGCAGAAAGAAAATGTCAAAATAAACGTAATTAAGAGTAGGGAGGAAAAGTGACGAAAATGTCCTCAAAGACAACACTGAATCAGAAGCAGAACCAAACTGGAAACTGAAACCTCCATCACACTTGTGCCAGCCCAGCAGAGACATCTTATCTGCAAACTCATACTGCAATCAATCAATCAATTAAAATCCAAACACACCAAGTTGAGTTTGGTACCAAGTTCTAATCAACTCCATTAATCTCAACTTAATCCCCACACCTTCATTACTCTCTCTCTTTCTCTCTTGTATTTATCATTTTCTGTACCTTGAATTTCACAACTTTCACCTTTCCACTCTCTTTCTCCAATCCCAAATTCTCGATCTAAGGAAAAAAAGAATGCCGGGCCTTGTCTCTGTTAAAACTCCACCCGAAACTCCACCGCTCCGAATCTCCGTCCCCGGAACTCCGACCCAAGCCCAGGCCCAAACTCCGACCCAACAAAGATCCGAGCCCGTAAACTCTGTTTCGAACTCCAAACCCGCCTCTCCGCTTCCGAGACGACCGCCTTCCCCGTCTCCGTCGCGATCCAAATTCTCGCCGAGAAAACCGCCGCCCGATAACCCGAACTCCGAAGCGGCTCTCGACAACCCGGATCTCGGCCCGTTTCTCCTCAAGCTCGCCCGCGACACTATCGCCTCCGGCGAGGGACCGAACAAGGCTCTCGACTATGCGCTCCGAGCTTCGAAGTCGTTCGAGCGGTGCTCCGGTGGAGCTGAAGGCGAGCCGAGTCTGGACTTGGCGATGAGCCTCCACGTTTTGGCGGCGATCTACTCGAGTTTAGGGCGGTTCGAGGAGGCGATTCCGGTTCTGGAGCGGGCCATTCAGGTTCCGGATCCTCCGAGAGGCGCTGATCACGCGCTCGCGGCGTTTTCTGGCCACATGCAACTCGGCGACACGTTTTCGATGCTTGGACAGGTGGATCGCTCAATCGCTTGCTATGAAGAAGGGCTTAAGATCCAGATCGAAGCCTTGGGCGACACCGATCCACGCGTCGGTGAAACTTGCAGGTCTGAATTTTCGTGCTTTTGATATGCTAAATGTGGATCGGATTGTTATAGAGAAATGTGTTAGAATTCGAATCAATTCGATAGTGGCATTGCTGTCGTATTTGCCAATTTTGGTAGCTAATTTTTAGGAGATTGAAGCATTAACAATTTCTTATAAATTTGATATTTTATTTGATATTTTGATGTGTGAGGAAAATGACTGTGCAATTAAAGGAAGGTGGGAATTTCTAATTTTGGAATGGTGGTTAATTTTTAGGATATTGAAGCATTGGAACCTTTTAATAAATTTAAAAAACTGAAATTTGTTGGGTAATTATTAGAAATAGAAGATCGGCTTCTCTATGATTAATTTCATGGAACTATTGAAAATTTTTGTTGCATGTGCACAAGTCAATGTGGTACGAGAATTTTTGTTTTATTTTGATAATTGAAGAAAATAAATCCACTTATGTCCTTGTCCCAAATCCAAAAAACAGGGAGCAGGGTTGTGATGGGTTGATGATCAATATAAAATTTTATCACTTTATTACGAATGGACCACTTTTGTCTATTGAGGATCCATAGGCGATCTTAAAATCTTGGGATTAAGACTTAGTTGTTGTTATTGACTTGTTAATAGGTGCAATAAAATGAATGTGCAATTAAAGGCATGGAGTCATTTCAAGGAATTTAGGTAGATATCCTTGTCAATTGTGGCTTTTTCCAAGTGAAAATCACATTTATGAGTTTTTTTTAGGTTTAAGTACCTGCAAATTTTTAGTATATCTCATTATGTTTGTTAAAAATATTAGTTAATGACCTAATTCCTTTGGATTAGCAGATGAACTCTCTTTTAGTTTGCTGTTATTGAAAATGCAGGTACTTAGCTGAGGCCCATGTTCAAGCAATGCAGTTTGATAGAGCGGAAGAGTTGTGCAAGAAAACTCTTGAAATTCATCGTGCACACAGTGAGCCAGCATCTCTTGAGGAAGCATCCGACCGCAGGCTGATGGCTCTCATATGTGAGGCAAAGGGAGATTATGAATCAGCCCTTGAACATCTTGTCCTTGCCAGCATGGCAATGATTGCAAATGCACAAGACACTGAGGTTGCAGCTATTGATGTCAGCATCGGCAATATTTACATGTCTCTCTGTCGTTATGATGAGGCTCTATTTTCCTACCAGAAGGCACTTACCGTCTTCAAATCCTCAAAGGGTGACAACCACCCTTCGGTTGCCTCTGTCTTTGTACGCCTTGCTGACCTCTATCACAGAACCGGAAAGCTCCGTGACTCCAAGTCCTATTGTGAAAATGCCCTGAGGATATATGCGAAGCCCGTGCCTGGCACCACAGTTGAAGAGATTGCTGGTGGGTTGACTGAAATATCAGCCATTTATGAATCTGTAGATGAGCCTGAGGAGGCACTGAAGCTTTTGCAGAAGGCAATAAAAATGTTGGAGGATAAACCAGGACAGCAAAGCACGATTGCAGGAATTGAAGCACGAATGGGAGTGATGTTTTATGTGGTTGGGAGGTATGGTGAAGCGAGGAGCTCTTTTGAGAGTGCCATAACAAAACTTAGAGCAAGTGGGGAGAGGAAGTCTGCCTTCTTTGGCGTTGTGTTGAACCAAATGGGATTGGCTTGTGTACAGTTGTTCAAGATAGACGAGGCATCTGAATTGTTTGAAGAAGCAAGGGGCATTCTGGAACAGGAGTGTGGCCCATGCCATCAAGATACCCTTGGATTATATAGCAATCTTGCTGCTACCTATGATGCCATGGGGAGGTAATATGTCATTTCAATTTATTTTTCCTGCATTTTGGAGCCAGCTGCTGCCCTTTGTTTCCTAGGCCAAAAGTTGAGTTTCAAATTTTGGCTTGAACCTTGCCTTACAGGGTTCTTCTCTATACAGCTGAGAAATTGTCCTTACAATTCAAAGGCTGTAATTAACATTAATAACATCATGGTAAGGATTGTGTTCTGCCACCTATGATGTCCAGAAGTGGTGATCCTGGATATTTGAGTAGCCCATATATCCAGAAAAACAAACATGGTCCCTACTACGAAGTTATCATGTTGTCATGCAGTCTAGCTTTCTTGTGATGTACAGAACACAAAGACAATTTTATTTTTATTTAATCTTAGAAGTCAATTGTATTAGTATTAGTATTGGCCCATTAGATTTTATTTTAAGTCTTGGCTAAATAAGTTATTAATATTTTATTTAATTTCCTTGAGTCAAATGTTTGTTTTTGTTATTCAATAATTGGGCTTTTGGCTGAAGTCAATTAAGATTAGGTTTTAATAAAATTTCAGCTAGGTGTTGATTAACAGATTTTATATCCTGCCATGGAGCTTATTACAAGCAACAATTAGTGTAGATTCTTAGGTAATTTTTATTTTTATTTTTATTTGTTCTTTTTGATTCTCAAACCCCCTTTGAGAATTTGTTATCATTTTAGAGGAGTTGAAACCAGCATATAATCTTATTTCTTCCTGTGTTCTTACTTTTTGAGTTTAATTGCTGTTTTAATAGTTGGAGTAATTCAACAGTATATATATTCTTAAACCTTTATTGAGTTATTATTATTATTATTATCTTCTGTTTTTTTTTGGGGTGATTTGCTTCCTTATATCATTGGAGTGACTTGTGCATATGTCCAACCTTTCACCATTCTTTTTTATGCTATTAAGAGATTAATCTATTTAGACAGGGTGTTGCAGCTCAATCTCTGAGTGGATTCTCTTTGGTTCTGTTTTGTAATCACCTGTGCACTACATGCTTATAACTTCAGACTGAAACTTCATGATGAATCAGGTGTATTTGATTGATTGCCTCAATCATTGACGTCTGTTTTTGGTTGGATTTAGATCATTGTATATTCCAGGATTTTATAGTTTGGCTCAGACTGGCCTGTGTATTCTTTTTCTTTTGTCAAATGCCATAATTTGATTCTCATGGTTAATGATTCATAAATAAGACATTCAACAGTAATATAATTTGTTATATTGTCTCAGCGCTTCTGTTAATGCTTAAAGCAAGAGTGCGAATATTTTCTCCCATGTGATCCTTCTATTTTAACATATTGTATTAATATATTTCAGAGTTGATGATGCAATTGAAATCTTGGAGTATGTTCTTAAATTAAGAGAAGAAAAGCTTGGAATTGCAAATCCGGACTTTGAAGATGAGAAGAGAAGGCTAGCCGAGCTCCTGAAAGAAGCAGGCAGGACCCGAGACAGAAAAGCAAAATCACTGGAAAATCTCATTGATCCCAGCTCAAAGAAGAAGAAAGAGGTGACAAAGAGGTGGCCTGGCTTGGGTTTTAGAATTTGAAAAAAAAAATTGTGCTTCAATGTCATGCAACTCTTCTACACGTACACATTCTGTAGCATAGAAAATCATGTATAGGATTGAAGTTATAATTTGGCGAGGTTTTGTGTTTCTTGAGCTTTGAAATCCCCGATTATTTTGATATGTTAATTGCTTTTCGTTGAATGTCGGTGTTGTGAGCTTGTTGAAGTTGTTCACTAAAAGGAAATGCCCATTTGAGTGAATAAATTTTATGTCCATGTTTGTTCCTCGTCATTTGTGCTTTTATCTCTTGCTCAAACCTCTCTGGACAAATCAGTTTTCATTTTTCAATGTTTTTTTTTTCTTTGCCAAGGATTTTTCAATGGGTTGAGCCAACTTCCTTCTTCAATCTTGATACTTCTAAGATCCATCTGCACATACAGCATTATTTTTTGGATCCAGTTTAGGATGATTAATTGACAGATTGGCTTTAACTAATTCATAACAAAAAGGAAGAACTTCCAAGTTTGCCTATACATGTTAAACTTAATATTCAGGTGGTACTCTTGTGATCTCTAGACAACTAGGTAGCATTGCAAATTTATTTGTTTAAAGATGAGGTAAAAAATGGCTTAAGTAAATAGGATAACTTATTTATTTAAAGCTAGTGTATATGTTTAATGTCACTTTTTGACTAGCATTTTAAACAAATAAGTCAGTGTACTTATAATTTTTTTTAAAAAAAAAATTCTTACTTTTTAAAAGTACAAATATATTTTAGCTCATTTTCAAAAAAAAAAAATAGCAAAAATTTAAATAAGTTAATTTCAAACGAACACGCCTCTTTGAGAGAGGTCTGAGAAGTAACTACTCTCATATTTGCTAGGTGTGTATAAGTGTAATATTATTCTCGCCATGGAGCAAATTCATCACCCTCTTAAACAACGATTACTCTATGTTAATAGGAGGTGGGAGAAAGAAGAGAAGTGATATCTTATTCCAAATAGTTTACTAAACAACTTATCTACCGTGTATGTTTTGCAAATAGTACCTTCAAGTTCAAACCAATAATATTAAAAATAAAAACAAATTAGAAAGGAAAACAAAAAACTAATCAACAAGCGCAAAATATAAATATTACTTTGAATTTTGATTTGAATATATCCATAACTCCATGAGTGACAATAAAAAAACACTTTCATGATAAAATTAAAGAAGGTACAATAGTAACACAAAGGCTCTTTCATGAAATTGAAACCCCAAATACGAGCTCCCTCTCAATTATAAAATATCATATTAGCACTCCCTCTTTTTATTTTGATTTTGACCCGAAGATAAAACACAATCTTTTGTGCTAATCCAACAAAATGGCATTATTGCGATTGCACTCTTTTGTCTCACAACTTACAATAAGAAAACTTTTGTCTTTGTCTGAATTCTAAACAATTTTCATGACATACCATCACTCTTAAAACAAAGATAATATTGACAATGTATTCACACATTTGCACTCACGTATTTTTACAAATCCTCCACGCATGCAAAATTTCAAAATCTTGGGAGATCAACAACCGTTTCAATTATAAAATATTTAAATTACAAGTTTTTTTTTTAATTTTAAAATTATGTATAAAAAATTATTTTATAGATTGAATAGAAAAAAAAATCCAATTTACACAAAACTAGTATTTTTAAAGACAAATAATATATTTTAAAAGAAAAATGTTTACTCATATATGTCTTATTTTGATGTAATAATTGTAGTAGTTGGCATAGATACATCAAAGCCCATATATTCATTAATTACCTCTACAAATTTATCCCAGAGGGTAATAATCCTTCAGAAACACTTTTTATTAGACAATAGGAGTATAAAATATCATATCTAAATAGAATGTTCCAAATCTTAAATAATATTGGGTTGTGTTCTAACTCTCATTTGTAAAGTATTAGAGAGAGAGAGAGAGAGAGAGAGAGAGAGAGAGAGAGAGAGAGCTCCATTGGAATTAAGAAAGCGACATTTGAGCCTTGGAGATTCATCAATTGTGGTGAGTTTTACTTCAGAAAAAAAGGATATATAAACTTGGAAGAACTACATTAGATGAAGAATTTCAAATTGTGATATGTTAAGATTTTATTATGAAGAAAAAATTTAGGATTTTATAAGAGAAGGAGCACAGCTAGTATTTCATAAAATGTAAGAATTAAAATAAAAACCTGAACATAGTATTTCCGAAATTGGAAGTGCATGAAGAAAATTGAAGCAACGACTTCACATACATGCCTCAGATATAGAGTTACTTCCTTGACTCTAATATTTGTATATTTAATTAAGAATTTAACATATTGTGTAGGATCTAGTATGGTTCCATTTATTGTGAGAGCTTTTGTGTCTTGCTTATTCGAAATGCATTCTCAATTTTGAGCATATCCCGTGCCTTAATTAAGAGTCCATCTTCCTCAGGCTGTATAAATGGTCTCTAAACTCTCCACTTGGTTAAGTTATTTGGCACAACCACAACTTCTAAGTCCAATTTATATAAAGAGTATATAATTTGACATGTATAGAACATAGAGAGCACTAAGATTTTCTAAATATTGATTTAAAAAAAAAAAACTATTAATTAGTGTAAAATTAGGAAAAAATTACATGAAGTAATACTTAATCCTGACCCTATATGCGTGTGGAGCAACCAAGCTGGTTTTGACTTCAATAAAACTGCTGGGACAAGAAAGTTAAATTGAAGCTACCAAAGGTCGGCTAGATTATCAAAAAGAAAAAAAGAAAAACAAAGGTCGGCTAGAGCAAAGGGGTTTTATTCCAAAGTGCTACGTGTGTGGACTGTGGGGTAGCCATGCTCCATTTTTTAATTCAAGTCAACTCAACAGTGTAGATAGGAGGACCTCCCCAAAAATAGAAAGAAAAGAAAGCCTAGATAGGAGGATAAGAGGGAGATCTCCCATCTCCCCTTATTGGGACGGGTGGCTGGAGTAGGAATATATTTTGCCAATTTATAATGAGGTGAATCCGACATTGATAACATAAAGATGGAAGAGAAAAGCGAGAGATCGATAATGGTGAATATAAGAGAGCCGAGTGTTATAAGGAATAATAATAAAATGTGTATAAAAATATTTAAGTTGAGAGAGGACCTCCCCAAAAAAGGAAAGAAAAGAAAGCCTAGATAGGAGGAAAAGTTGGAGATCTCCCATCTCCCCTTTTTAGGACGGGTGCGCTGGAGTAGGAATATTTTGCCAATCTATAATGAGGTGACTCCGACGTTGATAACGTAAAGATGGAAGAAAAAAGTGAGAGATAATGGTGAATATAAGAGAGCCAGGTGTTTTAAGGAATAGAAGTTGATGCTAAAGTTGTGTTGGGTTGGATGACAAATGAGGTTAGCTTTAATCTTAATCACTCCCCCTTTATTATGGATTGCAAGTCTCTCATTCGCCAAGTTCCTCAAGTAAGAATTATGCATTGCTTCCGTGAAGTGAATAGGTGTGCGGATGCGCTAGTTTCGAAAGGTCCAATTATTCAGCAAGATTTTGTTGTTTATGATAGTCCGCCTGTGGACGTTGCTATGCTTTTGTATTATGACCAAATTGGCATGTATTATGAGAGGATTCGTCCTCAAACAGCTGGTTTTCTTGGCTAGTGCTTTATTATTATTCTCTTATTTACCAAAAAAAAAAATAAATAAATAAATAAAATGTGTAAAAAAATATTCAAGTTGAGAAAAATCCATGTGAAAAGTGGAATAGGGCACCTTGTAGCTGTAGGGTAAATCATCTTTTACATCCCTAGCCAAAAGGAATGTATCCTCTCCTCTCTCCTCTTCTTTCACGTATCTCCACCCAAAGATATCCTAAATCTATCTATATCCCTTTTTTTTTTTTTTTTGAAAAACACACACACATATAGGAGAAGGAGGATAAGATAAGAAAATACACTCACACGCCAACACCAAAATTGAATGCGACAGTTAGTGTCGCGGAACAAGTGATAACTTACTAAACTTCAATTGATTTTCCATTGATGTGCTCGGTATATTATATTTTTAGGTTTAATTATACATCTAGTACTCAACTTCTATTCAATATTTTAAAATAGTCCATCTCCTTTAAAATGTTCCTTTTAGTCCTTCTTTTAAGTTTGTGTCAAAAACACCCATGTCATTAACTCTTGTTTTATTTTTAGTTGAGGTTGTTAAACAAAATTCTATGGATGATAGTAAAGGAGGGAAGGGATTAGTTGTTCGAATAATTTGTTTCCTACTTTGATATCCGTTTGGAGACATGAAATCAAAGCAAAATTTAATGGGTATATAAGGATCTTTTTTACACAAATTTAGGGTATGTTCGTTTGGAAGAGTGGAAAAGTGGGAGGATGGAAAATATTTAGTTTTCCCTCTTGTATGTCCGGTTGGAGAGGTGGAAAAGTGAGAGGATGAAAATCTCTTTTGTTCGGTTGGAGAGAAAAATGAAAGGTTGGAAAATGTAATTTATATAAATTGACTATTATACCCTTGTTACATAATATGTAAAAAATAGATTTATTTGTACTCATTACATAATATAAAATTTATCACATTATATATATAAATTTATATTATTATAATGTAAAAAATAGATTAGGTCTCGTTGAAAAAAAAAATGTTTAGGTAATGTTGAAAAAAAGAAGAAGAACGTTTAGTAACGTTCAAAAAAAAAAAAAAGAACGTTCAGTAACGTTCAAAAAAAGAAGAAGAGAGAGAACGTTCAATAACGTTGAAGAAAAAAAAAAGATGAGAAGCATCAGGTAGGATGAAGACTTTTTAGTAAAAGTGCAAAAGCCCCCCATCCCACCACTTTTCTCCCCAATGTTTTCCTCCCAATTGGGGAGGAAAATATTTATGAGCCCGGGAGGGAAATTTTCCTTCCGGTTTTCCATCCTTCCTATTTTTTCTCTCCAAACTAACAATAAAAAATGCCTATTTTTCTCCATTTATTTTCCATCCTTCCTATTTTCACTCCAAACGGACAAGGCCTTAAAGATTAAGATGAAACATTTCAAAGGATAAGAACTATTTTAAACATAGGGTAGAGGTTATTGACTAAGTGTATTAATTAAACCTACATTTTATTTTAATTATAGTGTCCTTCCTTTTACCACTTCAATTCATATTCTTCCCCCTACGAGAAATTATAAGGTCCTTATGCTGGACAAGTGATGTGGTACACCATTCCAATAAAAGACCATCTATTTAAAATTGTGAAGTTTTAAATAAAAACTGAATACTGACTCAACAATTTTAAATAGGTGAGAGCATTTTACTGGAATAGTGGACAAATAACGTGGTCTACTGTGAGAACAGTATAATTTCTCCATCTCTACCCTCTTTTGCAAAACTGCTGTACCTTAATTGTAGATAGTGTGTAGTCAATGTCATTAATCTTCATCTAGATGTACCTTCCTCTTAATTAATTCTTTTTCTTTCTGTTTTGTTAATGAAAGTGTTCCTTTTCTACCAAAAAAAAAAAAAAAATCGTTTTCCTAGAGGATGTGGCCTCCATTTCTAATAACCATATAATCAACATGGAAATTAATGGGATAAAAAAAATATCATTGTTCATTGAGGTCAAGCCGACAATTCTAAGTCATTAATACTCATTGGTTCAAACTTTCGGCATCGATTTTCTTTGTCATCTCCAAATGGAGAAGCACAAGCCAAACAGAACTGTTTTGCATAATGATTTATAGGCTTTCCATGAAATAGGTCAGGTATTGGAGAGAAAAGTTTTCCCAATTCAGAAAAAAATAAGAAGATAGTCAAGAACACAGCACTTAGTGTTTAGTGTGTTTTAGCTTTAAACATTAAGACCAAACTGTGACAACAACAATGCAGTATATAGTGGAGCGGGGCGGCTTGATGCATTTGGCCGTCTTAGGTGAGAACTGATTTGAAACTTTTTAAATATTTAAATATGATTTTTTTTTGAGAAAAAAAAAATTGAATATTACTTAAATTCTATTATCTTGTTTTAGATGCAAAACTATTAATTAGCCACGCAGATTTTTTTTTTCTTCAGAAAATCTATAGACACAAAAAAATTGACAACTTTTCATAGCTGTTGATGTGGCAGATTGGTAGTAGTAAAAATGTGATATTTGTGTAGGTTTAGATAAAAACAAGTAAAAGTTTGTCAACTTAATTGTTCTAAAAAATGTTGTAAAATTCATTGTGTATTGCTCTTTTTTTCCCAATATTTTCACAACAAATCTTAAGTATTAAGTTATTGTTGGTTTTAATTTTAACTCACTACTGAAATTACTTTTTTGCCAACCAATAACAACCAATAACAACTTGCCACTTGAAATTTGTTGTGAAAAATATTATGGACGTAACATTTTTTTCTCTCTTTTTCTTGTATTTTATTTGATAAAAAATATTATTTTATTTATTGACTAATATTTGAGCTTAATTAATACTTTTAGAATAAAAAAATTTACTCTATTGGTTAAAATTTGGAAACCTTTTGCTACTTGGGAGCTTAGGCGGCCACATCATTCGCTTCCATAATAGAGCCGACTCTGTAGTGGAGTTACTTTGTACCTTGAAGCTTGTCCTTGCCCATACGTGTTCTATATTTTCCAATTCTACGTTTGACAAAAGAAAAGCACATGCGTCTAAATTCAGTCCAGGCTACACATAATTGTCCCATCGTTCTCTTAATCTCAATAATTGATTTCAGCTGTGGAGTTAAAGCAAAAGTCTCATCAGCATTTGAGTCATCATTGAGAAAATTAATGCGATTCCTTAGGTAAGGTATATGTTCATGTACATCGTTAGGCTTTTGTGTTTGATTTGAACAATGCCTATAATTCGATAGGGACTGAATTCTTCTTCCACTAGTTAGTGTCGAGAGTGAGTTGGAGGGACAAGTACGCTAGGAACTGTTTAGTGTTAATGCATAGATGGATGGTGTTTAATTGTTTGGAATAATATCAATAAATAGTGATTTTGGATATATATTATAATGGTGCATATATATGGATTATGGAATGTCAAAAATAGAAGATTTGGGATGTTATAATGGTGACATGCACTTCTGAAAAGAAGAATCCCCTAGTAAAATGGGTATTTGCTCTTTAATTATCCAAAAGTTAAACAAAGATTACAAAGATAACTAGGTTCATATACTTTGAAAACAGCAAATTACTGTTTGTGAAAATGATTAGTGAATGTCCAAGTCAGCCACCACTCCAAAAATTGTAATTAGCTAGGGTGAACAGGATGAAGATCTTGAAGTCAACAATTAGGGATCAAAAGCCAATTTTGCTTACAATGGTACTCATACAGCGCACGCTAACAAGCTCCAAAAAAATATATATATATATATTTTTTGGTTTTGATCTTATGGTGGGAAAACTTTTGACAAATTAATTACAGTAATTTATAAATGGATCTTCACTTTATGCTCCATAATAATGTTCGCAAAAATTCATATAATGCACAAAAGTTTCAAAAATATTCACCAGAAGAATATATGGTTATATATGATTGGGTTGAGATCTTCTAGAATTTTTAGAATAATTTCGTCTTAAAGTTCTTACAATCCTATATATGTCTATTTTGAAATGACTAAATTAGATTTTGTCATGTAATTAGTTAGAAAATAATATTAATTAATTCAAAATTAATGAATAAGATTTTAAGAATTGAACGATATAATTACTCTAAGAACTCTAGGATTATAATCCGTTATTACTAATTAGAGGAGAAAATGCCTCAAATATACATGATTAATAAAATCAATGAATGTGACACATTGTACACTAATTAAAGATAATGATATAGTCAAGTAAACAAACATAATTAGACAAGTTTTAATCAATCTATGTGGATCTATATAAGATTATTTTCCTACTTACAAGCAGCGCACACATTTTTTTTATGCATGCGAAATCAAAAATTTCAAATATTATTTTTTGGTTAGAATCACGACTATGATGTCTCTGTTAGATTCTCTAGGTGAATTACAGTTCTGAATGAAAACATAGTTTTGAGATTTATCCCTAGAATCATAAGACATTTAAAGATTTTTGAACTCATTCGAGTGTTCAACGTGGTTATTGTCATTTAGCCAACAAACAAGATGAGAATTTACTACCATGGAGCGGCTTTTTGCAAAAAGATACAAAGGTCACGTAATCTATAAGATATCAGATAAGCGAACCGACCATCTAACTGTTATTTGTTTTATTGCTGTTAATCTTATTCTTTTCCGCCTCTTTAAGCCCTTAATTCATTTCTAACACACTCAGCTAGAGTTCATGTAACGGGACAAAAAGAAGTTTATTTATTATTATGCCCTTCTATGGTCATTAAAAATTTTACTATACCCCTCTTGTGTGTCAACAAAATAAAAAAGTAATTATAAACTTTATTATATTGTTGATATGACATCAATTATATTAGGGTATATTGCAAAATACACCCCTAACGTTTGGGTTACTTGAATCTTACACCCCGAAGTTTGAAAAACTAGATTTTACACCTTGAAGTTTACTTATGTTAGCAAAATTAGACCCTCCGTTAGTGGTTTGCTGATGCGTCCGTTAAGTGCCACATCATATTGTGACATTTGCTATTTGGACCAATTAAACAGTGACATATGTTATTAACTATTTAATGTCTTTAATTAAAATTAAAAATAAATCTATATTTTTTATAGCAACTCTGATTTTCAGGTTTTTTGAAATTTCTCCAAGAAAATCACAAATATTTTTCCAAAGAAACACTGAAAAATGACAACGCGATGCAAAAATCCAAAGTTTGAAAAACTAGATTTTACACCCTGAAGTTTACTTCTGTTAGCAAAATTAGACCCTCCGTTAGTGGTTTGCTGATGCATCCATTAAGTGCCACACCATATTGTGACATTTGTTATTCGGACCAATTAAATAGTGACATATGTTATTAAATATTTAATGTCTTTAATTAAAAATAAAATAAATCTATATTTTTTTTATAGCATTTCTGATTTTCAGGTTTTTCGAAATTTCTCCAAGAAAATCACAAATCTCTTTCCAAAGAAACACTGAAAAATGACAACGAGATGCAAAAATCCAAATGAATCCAGCCATAAACAAACAGGAAAAAATAATCCTAGCATTTTCTGGGTAACAAAACAGAAAATTTTCCCAAGAAACCCAACACAATAATTAATGAGCAAAACCAACAACCAAAATACTTAAAATGCAATATTTGGGGCATTCAAATTTTTTTCAAGAAATCAAGATTTTTTATCCAAACAAACACTAAAAAAATTACAACTCAAATTAAAAACTCATTTTAAAACACACAAACAATTTCAACAGGGCACATATCAAAACCCACAGATCTACAAGCCCTCATTTCCCAAACCCGAATGAAATTCTCAAGCTTTCATAACCTAATCACCAAATCAACCAAAGGATAAAACATAAAGAGAGAGAGAGATCAGCGGCCGTCCATGGTGGACGCCTTGTTGACTTGTGTTGCCGTGTATAGTGGCCGTACTTGTGAGGTTCCGACATGGCATGAGTTTGAGAGAGAATCAAGCTTAGGAGAGAGAACCTGCAAGAATGGAGAGAGAGAGAGAGAGGGAGCCATCCTTCTATGGCTCGCGGTGGTCATTGGCAATAGCTGAGTTTTGGCTGCATGAAGCTTGGCCACCAACACTCAATCTGCTCTGCTGCTGGCTTAATCTCCTCTTCACTCTCTCCCTCTGTCTCTGATGAACACATCAATTTGTGGTTTATTGATATTTTGTTGGTTTGATTGTTGCTGTGTGAGAAGTGCTTGATGTTCATAAAATCTTAATGAACATTTTCTAATATTTTCTCTAGCTACTGACAAAGGCTTAAGTTTAATGGAAGGGAAGACGACATAGAAAGTGAATAATTCCTATGAGAAACCCAGCACGATCGTTGCTAAGGAAATTAATTATTTTATGTTAAATAAGTTTTTATTTAATTATTTTTAAAAAGTTTTTATTTTATTTATTTAAAATTTTTAAATTATTTATCTGATGTGGATTTATTATATCCTTATGTCATATTTTAATTGAATCAACTAGTACACTTCATCAGTTTAGGTGGCATTTAATGGACATGTCAACAACCCACTAATGGAGAGACTGATTTTGTTAACGGAAGTATATTTCAGGGTGTAAAATCCAAGCAACCCCAAACATTAGGAGTGTACTTTGCAATTTACCCATTATATTAATACTAAGATAGTATCTAAATTTTTTTGAAATAAATTTTTTAATAATTAAAAATATTATTCAAATTAAAAAGAAAAAAGAAAGAAGAAGTAACCTGTCTTTGAAAGAGTTTGGTTAGCATAATGTCAATTATCTAATTAATTAGTCTTTCTTCTCGTGTGGAAGATTTAAGCATTTTCATTTGGACACAAATCTTCTTAATTTTTTGACAAACTGATATTATATGAAAAACTGAAATGCTAGATGCATGCTCAACTCACATTCTAACCACTCAAAAAAAAAAAAAAAAAAAAAACTCACATTCTAACCATGACAAACCTGTCCACTCTCACGATGATCGCAGTCAATGGAATCAGGCTCGTATCAACTCTCATTGCCAGTGTGCGAATCATAAAATAAGATCCCATAATCCCATTAGAGATATCATCAAAAGCCATATAGGGATTGATCTGTACAGTTGTACCATACAAGTGCAAATATTTGCACCCTGCATACGTGTCTTCTCTAGCTCATGTTTGATATATGAGTAATCCTTATTGACTTGAATAAAAACCCAATGTTGCCCTTCACAAAACCACCATTCTCTTTGAGTTCTTAATTTCTCAGTGCAATAGAGGTGAATTTGTCAATTTGTGTTCATGAATCAAGAGAGGGCACCACAATTCTCAACATGGGCAGCTAATTAACTGCCTTGACTCTGTCTCTGAAAACTGAATCCAAAAAAGTTCACATTTCTTGGCTTTTTAGATATGATCATATTTGAATAGAGGAAAAGTGACAAAAAAAAAATTACTTTATCCAAAGAGAAGCCCCTTTCTGATACCTGTAACGTTAGGTGTACTGAGAATCTTGAAGGCAGTGCCAACTCTAGCTCTCTTTCTCTCTCACTATGTCTTTCAGTGAAAATAGCAAAAATGCCAATTATCTCCTCCTTCATTTAAGGCATTCCTTTCCATGTGTTGCTTTATGTTGCACAAGCCAATACATGTCATGCAAGTCACTCATGACCCATCAGTTTCTTGATACCCTCTATGGCTCAATACTCTATAGCATAGGTTTATGAGTGATGTTAAGACTTAAAAAAGACACAATGCTTTTTATAATTATTGACATATTTTTATTTAATTAAAATAACATCAATTTTATCTAAGTTTAACATCACTTTTATTATACCTTAATTATAAGTAATTATTTAAACTAAGTTCACAGTTAACATTACTTTATTACGCATGCAACAAATTATTTCAAGGATGGTAAAAAAATATGAGGCTTATATGGGACACACCCTCACCGAACAACCACCATCTTAGTTTCTTACCCCTACGTGAATATAAATATATAGCATTCTATGTGCGAACGTCTCTCTTCAACTTGTCTCTGAAAATAAACTTTTACTTCAGCTCTCTCTTTCTCATTCTTCTTCAGCTATTCTATAGCCATGATTTCTGCAGATACTGCTCGAACAATCCTTGGTGTTCTAGGTGAGTTTTAGTTTAGTTTGATTTCTAAGAAAAAGATATCATGTTTTAGCTTTCTCTGTTTCCCCATCAAAGTTTTTGAGTACTTTAAGCTTGGTAGAGTATTACTATTTAGAACTCATTTCCCATTTCTTGTTCAAGCTGCAGCTAGCTTGATCTGAAACTGATCATGTGGTTTCTATTGCTTGTTTCCAGGAAACATTATCGCACTCTGTGTGTTCCTATCCCCAGTGTAAGCTAACCTCGATCATATCTACTAGTAATAGTAGCATTGATTTGATTTTGGTACTCCCTATACTTTTCAACATGACAAAAACTTTTGGAGAAAAAGGAAATAGAAGATGAAAAAGGAAAACTTTTCCCACCACACTCACTTTTTTTTTTTTTTTTTGGGTGGCTTGAAGGGCATTTTTTGTTTTCCATTACCATTAATCAAGAGGTTTTAACTTAAATAGAAGCATCAATCAACATCATCTTAATTTTTTTTTTTCCACTAATAATAATGGTCTGTTTAGATTGAGAGGGAATGAGGGTGAGTAAAATAGAGTAAATTAGATTTGGTTCAATATTAACCTATTTTTAGTTAACTCTACTTTTCTCCCTTCCACTTTCTTTCTTTCCTCCCTCAATCTAAGCAAACCCTAAGTAATAGAAAGGGTAGATGAAATAGGATTACCTTTGTTTTATGATTAAGATTTTATTTCTTAGATTTAAGTATGTGCAATGTCATGATATTTAAAATTTTAGTTGATACTATTATATCAAGTACACCTATGAATTTTTAATATTTTATTTGAATTATAGAACATATTCATTTCAAATAAAAGAAAATTATTTTCAAAATTAGAGTGTGAGTTACAATATTCTTGAAGACATTAATTATTGTATTATTTTCTTCCTCTCTCTTTTCAAATGAATCCAACTGGAACATTTTTATTTATTTATTATAAGAATAATTTGATTTGGATATAAAGATTAATTGAAGGGCATTTGGCTCCACTAGTAGTTAAAAATAATTAAAAGGGTTACCTTTTTCTCGATAAATAAATTAAAAAAAGGGTTACCTAATTGGGAAAATTCATTAGTATCATTACTAATAACCAAACTAAAATTGTTTTATTTTTATTTTTTTGAATGACATTTTATCCAGGCCAACTTTTATTCAAATATGGAAGAAAAAGGCGGTGGAGCAATACTCACCAGTACCATATCTTGCAACCCTAGTGAACTGCATGGTGTGGGTCTTGTATGGGCTGCCCATGGTGCACCCAGATAGCTTACTAGTCTTGACCATTAATGGGGCAGGCACTGGTATCGAGATAGTGTACATAATCATCTTCTTAATCTACACTGCTGAGAGCCAAAAGAGGCTCAGAGTTTTGCTTGTGCTGCTTATTGAAGCCATGTTCATTACCGTTCTCACAGTTTTAGTTCTAACTGTAGCCCGCACTCTCAAGGAGCGGAGTATGATTGTCGGCATCATATGCATTATGTTCAACATCATGATGTATGCTTCACCACTGGCTGTTATGGTTAGTCTCTAGTCTCTATTACTATTACCATGAAAATTTATATATGGTGTTAATTTTGGTATATTCTTCTTCTTTTTTTAATTTTTATATATATATATATATATATCCCCCATTTGATCTCATTAAATTTACAAATTAACTTGTACATATTTTGCAATCCAATTTAGAGGAATATCCTTCAACGCTTTATGACCATTTATGTATATTATTTAAATAAGTTATATAATTATTAAATAAATCATGTGATTAAAAATATGTAGATAGTTTAATCAATCATCACGTTCTGATTTGAAAAAATTTTCCTCCAAACCAGTTTAGAAGTAAACTTTTTTCAACATATATTACATGTTTGACTTTGCAATATTTGATTATTTGTAAGTAAACTTAGTATACTTGACCGCTTAAAAAAGAGTTTTGTGGTTTAGTATCATTACCCAATTTGTTAATAAAAAAGAACTAATATTTGAATCTTCATCTCTCAGTTGTAAAAATAAAAAGAAACTAAGCTTATCATTTATTCTTCTTCTTTTTATTATTATAATTTTAATGAATTTATTTCTGTAACTTATTTAGCTAAGGGTGATTTTTTTTTTTTTGGGTGCAGAAATTGGTTCTTGCCACGAAAAGTGTGGAGTATATGCCCTTTTTCCTCTCCCTTGCTTGCTTTGCCAATGGTGTTATCTGGGTTGCTTATGGTCTTATCCGATTTGACCCCTTTATTGTTGTAATTCACATATTCCTCTCTCTCTCTCTCTCTCTCTCTCTCTCTCTCAAATTTAACCATATCATCACATACATGAAAAATAATGATTTCCAAATGAAATTTAATTTCATATATAATTTATATTAAATATAACAATTTTTATTTTTAGAGTGTATCTAATGTCATTATTTAAAGTTTTAAATGACATGACACAATGCATGCATATCTTTAATTACAATAATCAAAATCTTAATAATCATGCGTACTCTCTTCATTTTATTTGAAATATTGGTCTCACATAAACGGGCCTGTGGGTTTGTCTCAGGTACCAAATGGGATAGGAACATTATTTGGTTTGGCCCAGCTGATTCTCTATGCCTCATTCTACAAATCAACAAAAAGACAGATTGCAGAAAGGAAAAGCAAGGGAGAGGTGGACTTGTCTGTGGTGATGGTGGCAGATGTAGAGGACTCTAGGAAGGTAGGCAGTGCACTTCAGAATGGTCGTCCATGAGAGATTCTCCCATCACCAACCATTGCTGGATTGGATGAAATGACCCCAGAAATATAAGCCTAGCTATTCCCATAATAATATCAAACTAAAAAAAAAAAAGTAGTTTTATTTCTATGTTCAGTGCTCACTATCATGTAGTTCACATGTTACACTGAGTGGCATGTCAATCAACTATCATACTTCCTTACAAGTTAATCATATTTTGTTATTTTCCCTCTGATTTCTTTTTTTTTTTTGAGCAATTAACATATAAGGTTCCAACTTGGGGGATATTAGTTTTATGATATCAGATCTTACCCACCTTTCAAGCAGAGAGTTTTAGATGTTTTGAGTTTTGACTTGTATGTTAATTTTACGAGTTCCAATGTGAAGAATCTTTACATATGTTGAGGTGGTTTCATCGCAGAATAGTCTTTGGAGGAAAACTTTGTACATATTATGAGGGTTCCTACTTCCTAGTTGTGAAGAGTTTCTATCAGTACATTTATGAAAAGAAATGATTCTCGACCACTAGCAATATTTTCCACTTCTTTTGATGGAAAATTTCTTACAACTTTAGCATACTCAAAACCATTATCTACAGCTAACCCAGCATCCTATCACTACAAGAATGGGGCTTTAAACTTGACTAATATGTACAATCTAATCCTCACTCCTCAGTCCCCAGAGCTCTCCCAGGAGCTACCCAGATTGGGCATTACATCTTGAACCAAAAGCCTGATCATATTGCTGCCTGCTGATCTTGAAATATCCATGCACTCCTGCAGGTCAGCATCACAGGCTATCAATATCCACTCATGATCATCATCCAGATACTTGATTTCAAATGTACCCACCTCCAATTTCAACCTTTTCGCCACTTCTTCTTTCAATTCCAACATACCGGAATTCAAAGAGATCCGAAACCTAATAATATCCTCTCCATATGTTGCCTTTATTATCACACTCTTCGTCTCATTTCTAACTGTAACATGAGGCATTTTGTGTACAAAAGAAGGAATAAGTTGGTTGGAAGCCATACTGGGACATGGAGGGTTTGTCGAACAAAATTCTGGGACCTGCTCATTCACCATATCATCTGCTACTGAAGGACACAAATTTCTCAAGTCTTTTGAACTTCCGGAATCCTCAATCAGATTTCCTCCAAATAATTCTTGAGGTTCTGTCATCAAAAAAGCATCAGGTATTGAGTTCGTAGGTGATATATTTGGTGCTTCTGTGAGTTGATATGGCGATCCAGGAGAGCCCTCCACCTTAACATATTGCTCATTGACGGCAGAAACATATGGATGCTCCACCAGTGTGCTTTCATTTGGGGGATTACCCTGGCATGAACCTTGGGAATTGGGGGTCCCAGCACTCCCTTCACATGAACGGCTCCTCGTTTTGGAACTGTTTGGGCTTTTACCATGCTCTGGTGGAGATCTACTTTGATCATGAATAACTTTCTGTGGACTCAACATTCTTCCTCTAAGCAATTGATCACCAATTGCTGCCTGTTCATCAAGCATTTTACAAGTGGATGATCCATTCTTTTCCTGAGGTTCAGAGACTTTAAAGTTTGGTGATGTATGTTTATTGGACCTGTTCAAACTGGAAGGATGAGAGCCAACAGCTACAGGTATTTGACTTGTGGTGAGAGAACCTAAACCAAATGTTCCTTCAGCACATTGAACAGAATCTATTACACGCTGTAGCTTAGATAGGGAACGGTTGACCTTGTTGATCTTGCGAGATGGCCATCGGGAGATCCCATGCTGCCTACAAATGCGCTTCATTGTAGTTGGGCAAACTGCAAAGCAAGAATATTTCTAAGAAAAATACATTTTAATTGCTATTACAGACATATAATCCAATTTTTATGCATATCAAAATCAGCATCTCGTGAATCATATAAGAAAAATTGGAAGCATCAATTTCTTAGTGTAGATGTATACATACCACCAAGGCTCTTTGCAGCTTCTTTAAGACTCCCAGAAAAATATTGTTGGAGAACCTCTAGACTAATTGATTTCTCAGATTTTCTTCGTCTCCTCTCTGACATCTTTTTCATGTCTTCATTCTCTAAAGAAGAAAATTGATCAAGTCTTCCACCCACATTGCTAGCAACAATCCCTTTATTATTTATGTCATTTAAGTGAACCATTAACTGCTGTTGTGATGTATCTAGCTGCACCATATCTTCCACAATGAGCAAGCCATCAGGACCAGGTGGTGATTTCATAGATTGGTTTATTCGTACAGATTCAAGTCTTGAATCCACTATCCCATCTGTAGAAACTTGAATAATTTCGACAGATACTTCCCCTTCAAGTTCAATACCAGAAGCAATCTTAAGACTCTGGAAATGCTGCTTCATCATTTCCAATAGGGAACCCAATAAAATCTGTTGTTCATACAAGTCTGTGATGCTAGGGGGCAGAAAAAATTCTAGAATGTAATCATCATCTCCAGTATGAGTGCTCCGTAAGCAGATTGCAAAACAGCTGGTTAACCCAAACATACGTGCGTAGTGTACTAAGGGGTACTCAGTTTTGCAGAATTGGGTAATGTTTCCGCAGAAGCATGAGTTATGGGATAAAAATGCTCTCCCAGCAACCCCCTGGCCCTTTTGTAAGTGATGCTCAATGCAGGCCTCCCGGAAACCACACATGTGAGGGTCTACAACGTAGACTGCCACATCAGTTGTAGACATGCAGACCTGTCCCATGCAACTACCATCTAAGCTAGCACAGCTCTTCTTCAGAGCACCACCATGGGCCAGAACACTGCGATTCTCACATGGAACCCAGGTCTGAGCCAAAGGCAATTTGTGTGCTTCACACACTACTGCCAATATCTCCAAAATTTCAGCTAGTGCATTCTGGCGACCTTCATTGTAAATCTGGTTTAAAAGGATTACCAAATATGTATATATATATATATATATATCTCAGTCAGAAAAGGAAACAGAATGAAATAAGAACACCGTATTTTATTTTTTTGTTCTCCAAAATATACAAATTTGACATGCATGATAGTTGCAGATCACCTGTGTCTGTGTGTTTGGATGATCCAATATCTCAGAACTTCTCAGATTGACTGCCTGCAGAAGAAAAGAAAATTATGTGACTGATGAATCTTGAAATGTTTGAAGTTCCAATATTTTGCAAGGTGAACAGTCTCATAGGCAAAAAAACATTTTCCAAAAGAATCTCATATACAGTAGAATCATCATCTAGCAATCACAAAGAAGAACATAGTATGAAATCTGACATGAACAAGAAGGGGAAAAGAGACCCAACCTCTAGTGCTTTGCACACTTTATCAACCTCAGGTGCATAATTGATCTTTGATGAGTTCATGATGAGCTCAACTACACCAACACAGGACTGGCCAGAAGGCTCAAACACAGGCAATGCCAAGCTTCCCTGAACATTAAAGCACTGGGCATGAACACGACGTGGATACTCTTTGCAGGAGTAATACTGCACATTTGGAGTCCATTCTGGAAACTTTTGCCGGAACACACGGCCAGGAAGCCCAAGCGCTCCGTCTTCACCAACAGCAAATTTATACATTACAGAGGCCGCCCTAAACTGATGAAGTCCATTGCCAAGTGTACCAATAAGAAAAGGTTGCCCTGAAGTTGTGAGCACATACCGACTCCCATCCTTTACAGGTGCCCAAATCTGAGCTAGAACATTTTGTTCTGTCATATCTTTGAAGTGCCGAAGAGCTTGCATCATCCTCTCCTTGAATACAAAATACCCATCGGGGTTATCCAGGGGCAACTGTCCTACAAGTGGAGATGGAAACCTCACGGTATCATCTTTCTCCATTGGCTTTTCAATCTCTACATAGGGAGTACCTTCAATCAATAAAACTTCAAAGTCAGAACTCACATGAGTAAACCTCTTTAATTTACACAGAAACTGCAAAACTATTGAGTTTCTTCAATATGCAAGTTACCATCCCATCCAGTAGTTTCATTTGATTTTCCTTCTATTGGTACATTATCAACGCACCAAGTGAATCTTGAATCCATGACCTCACCCTCCACCCCCTTCTTTCTGAAGCGAGAAAGTGCTATCTGAGCTAGAACTTATTATCAACTATTGCATTTTTATAATTGAACAATACAAACCAATTTAATCCAATCAATTCAAAACAATTGCAGAGGATTAAAAAGTCTCTGAGTTAAATCCCCCGGGTGGCCGAGCAGATCATCAAACATCATCCAATTCACTAATTCAGATTATTATACAATTTGTTCAAAAAATAACTTTTCCACATATTCAACAAATACCCAAATCTGAAAATTGAAGTTAAAGTAACACTAACGCACAACCACACACAAAGAACGAAACTTTTACACACCCAAATCTGAAAATTGAAGCTAAAACTAAAAAACAAGCAACACCCACATCATAACTTTTCAAGCACAACATTTCCCATTATAAATAACCAAACAAAAAGGCAAAATCAGAAACTCACAGGAGAGCTCCAGGGGAGCTGAGCTGGGTTGCGCTACGTCTTCGTTTTCATCAGCCAAAGCCCAGAGAGAAGAGTAGTTATGGTCAGAGTTCGAGATTAAGAGCGGTGACATAGGCTGGAGCTGGTCGTTATTGTTACCGTTAATGTCGTTGAAGAAGGAGATTTGATCCAACGGCCAGGAACCAATATCAAAATCTTCGAAGTCCATGAACTGTTCTATGTTTTGGTGATCCGTTGACTTTTGAAGGGTTGGGAAGATCGAGTTCTGCTCTTCCTCCGGTTCGGCCATTGTGGCTTCCTTTACTCTCCAACTGTTACTGTCGTTGGTGTTTTTGTATATGTATATGTATATGTATTTGTATTTGTGTTTGTGTTTTGTTTTTACTTTGGCTCTTTATTAAAAGCTGGGATTGTTTCTCGGAAATGACACTGTTGAAAAAGTTGTTGATCGTCAGAAAGAGATTGGTTACTTATGTTATCCACATAGAACGTGTAAGAATGTTTCTCAAAAAAAAGAAAAAAGAAAAAAAGACTGTGTGAGAATATCCACTTACTTACAGTGAGATTGCTGACATGGTTCGCTTTGAGTGAGAAAACTGATGGTCTATAAATGTTAGCCAGTACTTACGAAATTTATTTCTAAATATGTTGTACATCAGTACATGTACCGTTATTATTTTTTTTGTGTGGAGGAAATTTATGTACCATTATTGGGCGTAAATTTTTTTTTGGGTGTGGTTTGTGTCCGGTGAAAGTTTTCACTGGACACATTGGATAGTGGACACGTGTCCACTCTTGGATATGTGTCTAGTAAAAATTTTCACTGGACATAAGCCTTACTCAATTTTTTTTATATTAGTTATGAACTTGAGTTGGGTTGTAGTTTTTTTTTTTTTGAAAGATAATGAGAGTGAGAATATTGATAGTGTATAAATGTTAGCCAGTACTTATGAAATTTATTTCTAAATATGTTGTATATGTACCATTATTATTTTATTGTGTGGAGGAAATATATGTACCATTATTGGGTGTAAAATTTTTTTATATTAGTTATGAACTTGAGGTGGGTTCTAGTTTTTTTTTTTAGAAATAATTACAACATGCTGCTAAATGTATAACTCGAACTCTTTTCCCTATTAAACCTCTAAGCACTCTGTACATGGGAGGAGACATCAATTCAGTTACAAGACCTTTGAGTTTTAGTTTTAGTTGATAGAGTTTGTTGGGGTTTGAGTTAGAATCCCACTTACACCAAAATCAATTAATGTTTTGCTTGATAATAAAAAAATAATAATAATTATCATGGATCTACATGTTCAAATCTTATCGTATTAATTAAAAATAAATAAATTTTAAACCCGAGTAAAAGTAATATTAAATCAATTACAATTTACCATCTCAAGAAAGTTCGTATGTAGAGTATAATTTGAGCCCATTCTGGGAGCGAATATCTTTGGAACCCCCAAATCATCTAAATTGTACTATTTATTACTTCAACAGGTTATGAAAAAGTATACGTCCATGGCATAGTACGGGCTAAGCTCTGGGAGCAAGCTAGTAGTTCTTCCAAACATTGTGTTAAGGAAGTTTTGGTCATCTAAATTGTGGTAATGTGGCAGATTTCTTAGACTCATGTTGACATAGCTCTCTTGGATGATCTTCTCCTAAGAAATATGTATTGGAATACAGTTACAAATATAATATTTTCACAACAAAGTTTAGATAATAAGTTGTAAATACTAGGTAAAAAAGTGATGTTAGTAGTGAGCTCATATGAAAATTAATAACAACTGGCCACATAAATTTTGTTGCGAAAATTTTATACCCGTAGCACTACTCTTTAATTTATTAATTTTTTTAATATTGGGAGGTCAAGTTTAAGGTTATGTTCAAACTTCAAAGTTGTTCCAGTCTTCTAGACTTCTTGTTAGTGTATTGGATATCTTTAGTGCCACTGCTTTGACCAGACTTATTAGTGGTCTTAGTTCTTTGCATTCAATAGGAATGCTGGATACGGTATTGGCACTTGGCAGAAGGTGGATTCATTTTCGTACTTTTAAGCTCTATGTCTATATGCATTGGATTGAGAACTCGTGATGCCCTTTCATCCCTCAAGGCTCATTCATTGGCGGAGGATAGATTTTCTTCTATATATAAAAGCGCGAATGCGTGGTTTAGTGAGTCCTTTCTTTTGTTTTTTTTTTTTTTTTTCCAAGGTTTGAAATTTTGAATAGTTGCTGCTCTTTTTTTTTTTCCCACGGCTTTCTTTTCCTTTTTTTTTTTTTTTTTGCTTTTTTTTTTCGGGGTAATATCATGTCCATTCTTTTGTTATATACATATAAAAGGTGAAAAACTCATTTTCGTCCCTACATTTTCACACAATTTTCACTTTGATCCCTAACTTTTTTTCCTATCGATTTTAGTCCCTATTTTGAAAAATGCGTCTCGTTTTGTTCCTAACGTTATATCAGAGACAGAAATTACACAGCTGACAAACGAAAAAAATTAAAAATATTAAAATAATGCCTACTTTGTCCATGTGGCTTTCCACGTCAGCCTCTAAATTAAAAAAAATTAATTTATTAATTTTAACTAAATAAAAAAAATTAAAAACAGAAATAAAAACCAAAAAATTAAATTCAAGAACAACAACAAATTTAAAACCAAAAAATTAAATTCAAGAACAAATTTCTGGGTTTGTTTATCATCTGAGTCTCAACCCTCTCACTTCCTTCTCTACCTCTTCGCTATCTTTTCTCTCTTCTTTTCGTGTGATAGGCGATGGCTTGGGTCGGTGGGTTTCGTGGATGTGGGTCAGTCGGTTAAGATCGGCGATGGCGTAGTCGGTTTCGTGGTGGGTTAGTTTTGCGTGATTGGTGATGGCGTGGGTCAATGGGTTTTGCGAATGTGGGTCGATGGGTTTCATGGATGTGGCAGTTTTCAATGGTGAGTGCAGTGGTGGCTGGTCTGGTTTAACGGTGGTCTGGGTTTAATGTGCGATGGTGGCCTGGGTTTGATGGTGGGGTGCTGGCCCAACACTCTTGGTTTGAAAATCAAGCTCAAATCTGTTGGGTTTTAAGGGTGGATCCAAGGCACCATAATCTCAAGGTTGTATTTGTTTACGTGCTTGTTTATGTGTTTGTGGAGGTTTTAGATTCAAATTTCTAGGTTTGGGTGTGGGTTTGGCCGTGGTTGTTTTGATTGGGTGTGATGTAGCCGTGAGTATGGTGGATTCTGGAGTGTTTTGGTGGTGTGGGGGGTTTGAAATATGAGTTTGAATCTGTTGTTGTTCTTGAATTTAATTTTTTGGTTTAAAATTTGTTGTTGTTCTTGGTGTTTTGTTGTTCTTATTGTTGTTCTTGAATTTAATTTTTTGGTTTTTATCTCTACTTTTAATTTTTTTTATTTAGTTAAAATTAATAAATTAATTTTTTTAATTTAGAGGTTGACGTGGAAAGCCACGTGGACACAGTAGGTATTATTTTAATATTCTTAATTTTTTCCGTTTGCTAGCTATGCAATTTCCATCTCTGATATAATGTCAGGGACTAAAACGAGACACGTTTATCAAAATATGGATTAAAATCGATGGAAAAAAAAAAGTTAAGGACCAAAGTGAGAATCGCGTGAATATGTAGGGACTAAAATAGGTTTTTTGCCTATATAAAACTGTTAGTTAACACAATAAATTGTCATAATATTTTTGCAACTTTTGATATGTTAATTCCTTATAGGTTAAAATAAAATATCATACTAGAATCATCTACAACTAAAATTAAAGGTATTATGATAAAAGAAGTGCTACATTCATAACATTTTTCGTGCGAATGCGCTAAAGCACTGCAGCTACAGTGCTTTGGTTTAGTGAGTCCCTTTCTTTTTTCTTTTTCTTTTTTCCAAGTTTTGAACATCTTCTCCTTTTTTTTCCTGTTGCTTTTTTTTTTCCTCTGCTTTTTTTTGGGTAATATTCTGTCCACTTTTTTTTATTTTTTTATTCTTTTATATATGAAACCATTAGTTAACACAATAAATCGTCACAATATTTTTGCAACTGTTGATATGTTAATTCCTTATAGGTTAAAACAAAATATCATACTAGAATCATCCACAACTAAAACTAAAGGTATTATAAAAAAAAGAAGTGTTACATCTACAATATTTTTCGTACGAATGCACTAAAGCATTGTAGTTACCGTGCTTTGGTTTAACAAGTCCCTTTCTTTTGTTTTTTCTTTTCCAAGTTTTGAACAATTGCTCCATTTTTTCCCACTGCCTTCTCTCTTTTTTTCTCTGCTTTTTTGGGGGGTGGGGTTAATATCCTGTCCACTATTTTTTTAAATTTTTTATAAAAGCGCGAATGCGCTACAACACTGTAGCTACAGTGTTTTGGTTTAGTGAGTCCCCTTCTTTTGTTTTTTTTTTTTTTCCAAGTTTTGAATAGTTGCTCCATTTTTTTCCCCATTGCTTTCTTTTCTTTCTTTTTTTTTTTCCTCTGTGTTTTTTTTTTTTTTTTGGGGGGGGGGGGTTAATATCCTGTCCACTCTTTTTATATATATATATAAAACTGTTAGTTAACACAATAAATTGTCACAATATTTTTGCAATTGTTGATATGTTAACTCCTTATAGGTTAAAATAAAATGTCATACTAGAATCATCTACAACTAAAATTAAAGATATTATGAAAAAAGAAGTACTACATCCACAATATTTTTCATGCGAATGCGCTAAAGCATTGTAGCTACAGTGCTTTGGTTTAGTGAGTCACTTTCTTTTGTTTGTTTTTTTTTTTTCCCCAAGTTTTGAACATCTGCTCCTTTTTTTCCCACTGCTTTTTTTTTCCTGCTTTCTTTTTTCGGGGTAATATCCCATCCACTCTTTTTTTTTTTTTTATTCTTTTATATATAAAACTGTTAGTTAACACAATAAATTGTCACAATATTTTTGCAACTGTTGATATGTTAATTCTTTATAGGTTAAAATAAAATATCATACTAGAATCATCCACAACTAAAACTAAAGGTATTATGAAAAAAAGAAGTGCTATATCCACAATATTTTTCGTGCGAATGCGCTAAAGCAATGTAGTTACAGTGCTTTGGTTTAGTGAATCATTTTCTTTTTTTTTTCCCAAGTTTTGAACAATTGCTCCTTGTTTTTTTTGGGTAATATCTTGTCCACTATTTTATATATATATATATATATATATATATAAAACTGTTAGTTAATACAATAAAT
Source organism: Castanopsis chinensis (assembly GCA_032878915.1). Classification (NCBI taxonomy): domain Eukaryota; kingdom Viridiplantae; phylum Streptophyta; class Magnoliopsida; order Fagales; family Fagaceae; genus Castanopsis; species Castanopsis chinensis. The sequence goes on from JAVQMG010000129.1 coordinate 11,720,088, forward strand.
TGTCACAATATTATTGCAACTGTTGATATGTTAATTCCTTATAGGTTAAAATAATATATCATACTAGAATCATCCACAACTAAAACTAAAGGTATTATGAAAAAAGAAGTGTTATATCCACAACATTTTTTGTAACACTTTCACAACATTGTTCATTAGGCTTTTTTCTTCCCCACAAACCACAATACGCCAGTTTTGGTTGTGTTGCTTTTGTCTTTTCTTTTAAATATTTATATGTGAATGTACAGTTACACTAACTTAACAAATTCTTACAATATTTTCATAATTATTGACGATTTGCACTATTCATTGGCCATCTTTTTTTTTTTTTTCACAATATGCTGGTTTTGCTTGTGCTTTAAAATATTACATGTGCATACACACTTACACTAATGCAATAAATTTTTACAATATTTTCATAATTATTAAGGTATCAATTTTTTAAAAGGTCAAAATAAAATAATAAAATTGGAGACTGAGAACAATCACAACTAAGAATAAATGATTATGAAAATGTTAAAACATCTTCTTCTTCTTGTTATAATATTTTCACGATCGTGAGTTCTTATTTCCTTATAGATCAAAATAAAATAAAATAAAAAGTTCACAACATTTTCACAATAATTTTGTAACAAATTTTATGTGGTAAGGTATTTTTGAAGGATAAAAAAGTGATATCAGTATGTATTCAATTTAAAACCAATAACAACTTGTCATTTATAATTTGTTCTAAAAATGTTATAGATGTAACATTTCTCAAATAAAATAAAAAAATATCTATTCGGATCCTAAAAATAAAAGTATTGTGAAAATGTTTTAATATTTTTTTATATTCTTAGACTTCTTTTTTAGTATATATAGTCAAATTGGATGAGCCAAAACTCACTATACGTTTCACGCACAATTTTCTTGTATTGTATTGTCTTTTTTTTTTTTTTTTAATGCATAATTTTAAAATCAGTAATAATTTTTTACCTAAGATTCGTTGTGAAAATGCTATTGTAGGGGAGATTTTTGTATCCCCCCTGCAAGCCATTTGTCCTCTTTGGGGAGCCAGACCCGCAAGGTTTTGTTCTAAAGGGGTGGGAGCTCAAGAGCTCACTAGGAGCGGCATATGAGTCCTGCATCACCTAAAGAAGCGCCCCACTCATAGTTTATAAGCTTCTGGAGCAACCATGAGTGTACCACTACTAGCACTCTTTAGGCGACGTGGGACTCATATGCCGCTCCTACTGAGCTCTTGAGCTCCCACCCCTTTAGAACAAAACCTTGCGGGCCTGGCTCCTCAAAGAGGACAAATGGCTTGTAGGGGGCGATACAAAAATCTCCCCTACAACTATGGATGTAAAAATTAAATAATAAAATATCAAACTGGGATCTACCACAACTGGAAATAAAAAATATTACGAAAATGTTGTGTTTTGTTATATTCCTAAACTTCTTTTTTGTGTGACATTTTGTTGTGTTCCTAGGCTTCATTTTTGTTTAGTCAAATTTAGTAAGCCAAAACTCATTGTTTTAGGCACAATTTTCTTCAATTGGATTTTTATTTTATTTTTAAATACATGGTTAAAAGTGGTTAGCCCAATTTAAAATCACTAGCAATTTACTACCTAAGATTTATTATGAAAATATTGTGGACGTAACATTACTCTAAAATAAAATAATAAAATACCATACTATGACCCACCATAGCTAAAAATAAAGGTATTGTAAAAATATCATAACTTCTTGTTGTGTTTCTAGACTTCTTTTTTGGTTTATTCAATTTTTTGAACTAAAATTCATTGTTTAATGCATAATTTTTTTAGGTTGATTTTTTTTTTACACATTGTTTCAAGTTTTTTTTTTTTTTTTTTTAAATAGAAATAAAAATAAACACACACACACACACACACACACATTGTTTTACACACACATAACACACACAAATTGACAAAGTAACACTTTCCTCCTTTATGTTTGGGGTAGCTGCATTCCCCCCTAAAATAAAGTTGAATAATTTCATCATTTATATTTTGTAAATGAGCATATACCCCTATTGTTTATCTCAAGTTAAACCCTAACAAAATCTTATAATTCCTAAAATATTCCCGCAATGTCTAATATACTCCTACTAAATTTTAATGTCCTAAAAAATTTCTATGTATTTTGAATTTTATGTAGTAGACTGGTAGTTATGCTTGGAAAGTTAGAATGATGATATATGGTGTTCTATTTCTTACCTAGATAACACTAGTTTATTAGGTTTAAATCTTCTACACTTATACTTTTATCTAATAAAAACTTTGATGGCATATGTCTTTTGTTATTTTGTTCTTATTTTAATTTATTTTCCTACTTAAAAGGGTATTCATTAAAAATAAGGAAGCTAAACACCGTAGTTAGACTCATAAAATAAGATAATAAAGAATGAAATATGAATAAAAAAAATTTCATTGTAGATGATTGCAAATATTTAATTTAATGAAGATCTTCAAAAAATTTGTAGAATATATTATCATTCATTGCAAAAATTTAAATATTGTAGAAAGGTGATGACATTCATTATCATTCTTTGTAGCATTTTTTGGTGAGTAGATATTACATTTAGTAAATAAGTTCTAAGAAATTTTCATAGTACATAGATATTCAAATAGCTATTTTAATATTCAAATAGCTATTTTCCAAGACCATGTTCTTACATTATGCCCAGTACCTTTCCAAATAGATTTTAATACCTTCTGGAATAAAAATTCTCTATTCCTCACATAAAAAGGAAAAAAAAAAAATGTATTTTTGAGTGTTCCAATTTATGCTCTATCAATCTTATCTTATCACATATTCTTTTTCCCTTCCTTATAAAATAATTAGAGTTTAAAATGGGAAAAAAATATTAAACACTTACAAGCCATGATTGGTGAAGTATAAGGTAAAACACTAAAAGGTGGAATATTAAGAGCGAGACAGAGAATTTCTATTCATCCTGTTTGTCATGCTTTATTTTGGGCCTTTGTGGGATTCAATGTTTAGGAGTTTAACTATCCCGGCTGTATAGAGTAGGAATTGGACTGAATTTTTTTTTAACATAAAATTCCCTCTACTTCTTTTTTTTTTTTTTAGTTATTCTTGTAACTTTTTGAACAAAATATCAAGTTTGTTGACAGAAAGGTATAAGTTAGTAAATGCACCAGAACGTTATTTCTTTTCATCAATTTCCTTCAAAATAAATGCTAATTTTTAATCAACTCATGTTCATCTGGGAATTCAATAACCTCTGATTGCTTCTGAGAAGGGTCATTTCAAATCACAATGAAGAAATTTTGGAAACCAACCAATAATTTTACAATTACCTAACATGAGCTAAGTGATTTCTTAAGGCATTTCTATAGACAAAGACTGTTTTCTCTTTTTGGATGGTAAATATTTCTTACGACATTGTATATGGTTCATACCATTTTATTTTTTTATTGATAATTCAATAGTTGCAACGGGTGATTGGGGATTTGAACCGTAGATGTCTTGGAAATACTAAAAAGTAGCTACTAATAGAGTACAAGGTTCTTTGTGGTTAATATATAATACATAATTACATACAAGCTTTCATCACCAAAAAAAAAAAAAAAAAGTCACACAAGTGCCAACAAACATGAAATGATAACAATATCCCATTCAAAGATGATGACTGCTCAAGATTAAGCAAAAAGTCGCCATATACTTATCTATTACAGATGACATGTCAAAATCATTGAAACCAGAATGTCTTATCATATAAAAGCAAACAATAGCACCGAAGGGATCAAAAGGTCGACCGTATGGACCAAAAAATGGGATTACTTCCACATGTACAAGAGAGGTCCCTAATCCCTATTCAGAAAAATATGATTGAAACACCCATAGTGAAGCATCCTGCAGCTACCCAAGGGCTCAAGCGTTCACCTGTTTTAAGAAGATGGCACAGGTCATCTACTGGACAATTAGACCATCTAATGCAGGCTAAAGAACAACATCTAATGTTAAAGGGATGACCAGGTATATCAGATACTCAAAACTTTTTTTTAAAATTTTTTGATAGGCATCGGCTATTCAGAACATTAGTAGCAGATTTGACATGTGGTATCTGAAAGATAGCAGACTACAAGAGTAGGCAGATATAGTGTTTGAAGGTTAGCCAGTATGTAGCTGGCTTAAAAATCATCAGCCAAGCATTTATAAAATAGATCCATTTATTTGTGTCAAATGTTGATAGTTGAAACCCAATCTAAAAGCATTGACCACTAGCTATTTTGTCTATTCTTCAGCTCTTCTCCCAGGCTGTGGGGTTATGCAGTTGGGACTATGGGTTTCTATCCTCCTCATGGACAAGCCCTAATGCATGGAATGAATCAGCATTACTAAAAGACTTAATATGTAGAGTAGCATTGCTAGAAGACCCAACCAATGTTTCAATGTCAGTCTATGCCTTATCCATGTATAGTAATAGCAAACATGCATGAAAAGAACTTGATAAACCTACCAATTCTAGCTGCCTTCCAAAAGAATCCCCGAAACCTGCCAGTAGAAGACACACTATAAGGGAAATTTTGATTTGTACATTACCAAATCTTATACACAAAGGCACACATGAACAAAGTTTAATCCAAATGAAAAGCATTTTTTTAGAAGATAAAAGTGATCAAATAAACAGAACAGACACTACTAGAAACAATGTTAAAGAATAACTAATTGGGGAGAGAACCCTCATATACTGACTAGGATAACAGGCTAGTAAAATACTTATCCACAACACTTAAAGAGTCAAGTATTAGAATTCATGACCTAGCATTTTCACAACATGCATACATGTGTCCACGCCTATTATCCACAAAAAACAAGCAGCCAAGCAGAATAACTATACATCTTATAAATGTCACTCTATACAAAGAGATAGCTGCCCAAGCTCCAAACAATGCAAAATAAACTAAAAAATCCTCCCCCCCCCCCCCCCTCCCGGAAAAAAAAAAAAAAAATCACGTTGTGACATAAAATACTATATCTCAGCCTAAACAGTAAACTCGTGCTGATAAGGACTGTCTTTAAGCATTTCTTAGAACAATGCTTGAACTATACTAAGAATTGCTGCAGAAGGATGAAATTATACACACTAGTTACGATAGAACTGCTTTGAGGACTTAATGCCCCCAGAATCCCAATAAGCTCTACCTCAAACGACACATGATCTTCTAATGATGGGATGGACAGTGAGATCAAGAGACCATTTGGTTTGGTGATTTGGGAGCATAAAAGTGCGTTTTTAAAACCCAAAACGCTGTTTCGTAACAACAAATCCTCGTAACTTTTTTTACATAGGCTAATTTTAAACTCAAAAACTCCATTTTGCAACATTTTATACAAACGCACCCCAAGACCCACCGGATAAGTGTGTAACTAACTGTTAGAAAAAAAAAAAGAAAAAAAAGAAGAAGAAGGAACAAGGCCCCACAAAATACAAGGATTTATGGTATTAGAAAAAATAAGACCATTGAACATCCATAGGAAAATCACATATACTTAAAATGCTTGCAGCATTACAGCTAAACACAGACAATGTAGAAAAGGATTAGGCCACTCAAAAGTCAAAACCCATAAAACATTAATTATAATTAACAGATCAAGGAAAAACTTGCACCCAAAACAAAATTACAATTGCACAATATAAATAAATTGCCAATTTTTTGTATGCCCAACTAATAAAACGAATTAAAAAAAGATAAAGCAAAAACGAACCCGGTTTTCTGTTCAAGAAAGGTTGGGAACTGCATCTTCAGAAAAGTGCACGTGCAAATCACGAGCAGCACCACCGTCAAAAACGAATGGAAATTAAAAAGCGCTGACTGCAACCATCAGAGATTTAATTAATAAAAAAAAAATTAACACAGAAAAACCCAGTTCTGATTTGAATCAAATAAGGAGGAGAAAGTTTCATTACCATATCTGGGGTCTCCTTGAATTAATTAATTTTTATAAACAAAATCCAGATTTTTGAGTCTACGATAAAAGTGGAAAATAGAGGATTAGAAAAGTAAATCAAAATAATAAATAGCGTATAATTTTGAAGAGAATAAGGATTGGATTGACTCGGGATTGGAAAGTCTTAAACTTACAGTTTCTGAGAGCTCCTTTTTTAATGAATGAAAGTAAGAAGAAGAAGAAGAAAGAATGAGAGTTTTGGCTGCTATTTTTTTTTTTTTTTTCGTTTTTTCTTGTTTGTTGTTTTAACTTTTAAACCCTTTAAATTAAACGACTTCGTTTGGACAACAGTCAATTCCACACAACAGTCATGGATCGGTTGGGTTGGAATTGTGGTATTTTTTAAGGACGTATTTGGGTTGATGAATTTTCAATCCAGCCCAATCCATATTACCTTTACAAGTTTAAAACCCAACTCATGAGTTACTTTGATTTTTTTTTTTTTCATAAAAGATAAATGCTACAATCACTATCAAAAAAAAAAAAAAAGATAATTGCTACAACTACAAAATTCAGTTTTCAAAAATCTATACTTATAATTAAGAACTAAATTATAATTGAAATTGTTAAGTTTGAGTTAACTAGATAGAATATTTTTGCTTATGAAATAATGAAAATGAGATTCACCAAATAATTTTTACTACAAAACTAACTTATTATATCATAACAAAATTTATAAATAATAATATAATTTATTTGTGAAATTTTTTACTAAGATAATTCAAGAGTAAGGATTTGCTATAAACTAAGTTGCAGCAACTCTTACAAAATGCACACATGTCAAGTGGCAATTTGGTGAAGAATTCAATCTTGACAATGAAGTTTTAATTTAAATATAAGTCTGGACAGATATCTATTTAAGGCATTGACATGAGTGTATTTTTGCGGGAATTGTTGTAACTTAATTTGTAGCAAATCATTTTCCATAATTCAATATCAATTATATATAAGTGTGTTTTTATAAATGTCTACGTGTGAATATATAATTTTTTATATTTGGTGAATTAGGGATCAAATCTTCCTCCCTCGCTGTTGTAATAGTAATTATTAAATTGTAAAAAAAAATAAAAAAAAATAAAGTCTCGTGATTTTGAGTTTATTCATAAACACATTATAATGTTTAAACTTGGCTCATTTAATAATGAAATTTCCATTTGGGTTTGAGTTTGTCTTGTTTACTAAATAAATAAAGGTTTAACACTCTAAAGTTTTAGAATTTAGATTTTATTTTATATTTTGTTTTCAGTGTTAGCCATGAACTTATCACATGTGCTAGTTGACTCAATTAAATAATGACACATGAATTTACTTATTATTTGTAATAAAATAACTAATTTTTTTTTCAAAGACTATATAAAAAAAATTTCGGATTAAAATTCAAAATAGATTGTTTGAGAGTTGGGAGTTGAGACCAAATAAGCCAAATGAATACTTTCAAACCCCTTCCCAAATAAAGAAAAAAGAAAAAAAAATGAGCCATTCATAAACATGCTCATTCCCGCCACTGGCATATTTTCACTGTATCTTCGAGACTAGGCTTCAGGGCTCCATTCGCTGGTGACGATTTGACAGTCCGTGACTCTGAAAATGGCGGAGGTGAAGCGGTGGAGCGTGACATACACAAAGCACGTGAGGCAGAAGCGCAAGGTTTACCAAGACGGTTTTTTAGACCTCCACTTCTCCACCAACAAGGTCTTCTTCTTCTTCTTCTTCTACTCTCTTTTTCTATTTCCAGCCCTAATATTGACGAGAAATTTTAATTTTACTTGGATTTTTAAGTTAAGCATATATTATTGAAATTTCGTGTTAAGCACTCTCTAAATTTGACAAACTAAACGGAAATGTTGCAAAATTCTGAGCTCGAACGATCAAATTTGTATATGAATTCGTAATTCATGTACTTATAAACTCAACCTAATGTGACTGTTATTTTTATTTTTAATAATTACCGGCTTGTTCATTTTCTAGATCAAAATTTAGTGCCAGAATTGATTTACTCAAGGGGTTTATGTCGCATTAGACTCGCTTCACTAGGAGTTTATGCTTTTACCTTTCATGAAAATTTTAATTTTAGTAAATTATAAAGTTATTCATGTTAAGCAGAAATTAAAAACTATGTGGATTTAAATTAGACAAATTAAATGGAAGTAATTCAAAATTCTGAGCTGAAGCGATCAAATTTTTATTAAATTCATAATTTATGTACTTGTTTGTTTTTAATTTTTTTATTATTATTAAAGTTCGGATTGTGCGTTTTCTGGATCAAAAGTACGATCCGAAATTGATTTACTCGAGGTGTTTATGTTGTATTACAGTATTAGACTTGGTTTATTTATGAAAAAAAAATTAATTTTAGCAAATTATAAAGTTATTAGAAATTTAGAATATGATACTGGATTGATGTTTGGTACACAGGTCATGCTCTACGATGATTGCGAGAAGCTATTGGAATGCAGGATCTTGAAGAAGGAGGAAGCAGTTAGCTGTGGTGAAACACTGACATTCAATGCATATCTCATTGATGTTGGTGAACCCGAGGGTGAACATAAGCCTACAATATCTGGTTTGAATTGTCAAGGAAGAGATGAGAAAATCACTGAGAAACCGAGTCATTGGCATGGACAAAAGTTTAGGAATCATTCGGTTTCTTTTGGTATTTAGCCTTATGATGTTTTGCTTAAAAACTTTTCAGTGGATGAGTTTTCAGTCACGTTTTCAGTTTTGTTTATTTCTTTTGCTTTCTGTGCCAAAGATAGAAAGAAAAATGTGGAGATGAACAAAGCAAGGCCAACTTTGAGCCCGTCACAGAAGATTATTAGAGGTTAGGATGATGACAGATAAATTGATTTGTAGTTTCGTACAACATTGGCAATGTCAATTTCTATATCTTTTCTTTCTTTTTTTTCTTCCCGAGGCTGGTTTTTATTTGTTAGATTAATGGTTAAGTGATTAAATTCACACTTTTCTATCAACTTAACATATTGGTATAAGTGGTACTTTATCATGGTATTAGAGTAGAGCTGGTGGTCTAGGATTTGAAGCCTGTTTCCACTCTATCTCATATTTAAAGTTAAAAATTTCACTTGTTAGGCCTCACTTATTGGGGGCAAGTCTCAGCCCGCATGTGGGGTGGAGTCTCAGATTAATGGTTATTTGATTAAACTCACCATTTACTATTTTGGGACAAGTGGTAGTTTATCTAGAATAAGAGGATATTGGGTTTTTGACACAAAGTAATGGATCATATTTAAGCTGGTGTAGACTAATGCTAGTGGGCAACCTAAATTTTTGGTGAAAATATCCAGTTCAGATGTAATTAGCTTTACTGTCTACTTTTAATTAAAGACAACAATTGTTTGAGTCAATCAGCATTCAAGGATTTCCCCACGAAAGTAGTGCATTTTTCCTAACATTGGTGTAGTGCATGTATGGCCTTATCACCTGGTCCTGGTGAGCTTCTAAAAGTTTCTTGCATTTCAGAGTTTAAGAAGAGCGAACTGCACAAGTATAAATCACCACAGAGTAGTCCAGATACAAAAAAACCAAGTGCAACAGGTTAGATTGTTAATTTGCTGCTGTGCCTTTGATGGACACAAGTTTTTTTACTGCATTGTGAATATGCATTTTTTCTTTTGGGCAACATGCCTTATGAAATGCTGAAGCATTACAGAACTGTCATTGCTATACTGACAAAGGTTTGGTTAATTTTCAAATTGATACCTTTTGCTTCCTGTTGTTTCAGCTCCGGGGGAATTTATTGCATTCTTCTCTGTTAATTATTTGTTCCTAGTTTTGCTTTAGCTGTTTAATTTGTTCCCCTTTGCAAGCTTTGCTTAATAATATTTTTGGCTCGTTGTGTTCATCAGGGTGAACATAAAGTGTTTTTAATTTTAATAAAGCAATTCTACTTACTCATTTTTTTTTAAAAAAAGTGTTCCCCTTTGCAATATAGAATGGCAGGTTCTGTACACTACACAAGTAACTCAAAAGGCCAAAAAGTATCATGATGGATTTCTACGACTTCCAACAACTGGAACTCTTGGGAAGCAGGTTGACTTTACTATTTTCATTGAATTTATTTTTTACAAGGCCATTCATCTTGTTTGTTGATCTGAATAAAATAAAAATCCAAAAACCATTCAATAACTCACTCATTCTTTATATCCTTTTCCAAGCTAATTTATTTTGATTGCATACCTGACTTTAACACTCAGCTTTTTGGGTCTCTATTCAGGTGATGCTATTTGATGCAAGCAGAAAACTATTAGATAGCCGGTTCCTTAAGAAAGATGAAGTAATAAGATCTGGTGAATCAGTAGCTTTTGATGGTCATTTGGTTGAAGTTGGAGAACTTGATGGAGACCATAAACCTCTCATGGATTTGAATGTTCAAGGAAACAATCTCAATGTTGTCAAGAAAAATGGGATAATGCATGGACAAGAGAACTGTATTAACCTCAATAAACCTGTTGGCCAAGGTTGGTTCCTATATTTATCAACATTAATTCTTCAAACTTTTGCTTTCTCACAATGATTGTTTAATGTATCCTACCTCCTCAGCCACTTTGAAGTATTTTCACCTTTTGTTTTTTCTCTCCCTTAGTTTTCTATGCTGTTACAATTGATATATTGCTTTAGTTTTGGGATTTGGAAGCATTTGCATACTTTTGTGTTTCAAATATCTGTGCTCCAAGGGCCTTCCAGCCCCCCTTTCTTTTGCCTTGTTTTGGGAGTTGAAATGGAGTTTTGTCCCTGACATATGATTGCTGGCATGATACTCCATCCTCAAAATGTTACTGATTTCATTTCAGAGTTCAAGAAGAGTGAACTGGACAAGTATGGAGCACCGAAGAGTAGTCAAGATACTGAAAATACTAGTTTAACAGGTCAGTTTGTGAGTTTGCCACTGCATTAATACCATTTCGTGACCCTTATTAGCTCACAAGCTGAAGTTTTGGTCTTAAAAAATGGTTGAGAAACTCAAATGTCATTACTACATTTTCAACCGTACCTTGGATCAGGTTGTAAGGGAATCGTGGGATGAGCCTTAAGTTCAAATCTTATTATTAAAAAATAGAAGTTAAAATAAAATAAATATTTTACCTAGCATGTCCCCATATGTGTTTCAGATTGCATGTTATGTATATATTTTCTTTTGGAATGCTTTATGAAAAAAAAAAATGCTATGTAATTGAGCTGTTCATATTCATCAAATGCAATAGTTTTTATTCATAAGGCCATTGGAATTCCAATACTTATGATATGCTTGAAGCTTACAGCTGTTTCTATGCTGTCCTGTTTGAAGACCATATTCTGATACAGACATATTTGTGAATGACAAGCATTGGCATTGCAGCACGTCAAAGATCGATATGAATGAGAATAATGCAACAAAACTGGTTTTTTTAGAGTCTCCATGTTTATAATTTTATAGCAACTCATGTGCATTTACGGAAACTTGATTCACCTAGTTTCATCAATTAGTTCAACAATCAACACAGTCAAAATAACAGAACAAAAATTGATTGTTGTTTCTTGTCTAGGATTCTTTCATTATTATTATTATTATTATTACATTGCAGTGGAATCTCGGATCTCCCTTGGGATCTATTGCATATTGTCCTGGTTGTTTTTTCTTTTGTTTTTTTTTCCCAGGTTAATATGTTCTCTTTTTTACATATAGAATGGCAGGTCCTGTACACTACACAATTAACTCAAAAAGCCAAGAAGTATCATGACGGTTTCTTGCGACTTGCAATTTCAGGCTCCCTGGGGAGGCAGGTTGATTTCAGAACTATATTTGTCTCAATCTCAAGATAATTATCTTGTTTGTTGGCCTTGGTGGAGATTCTTATCATTGATTTTTTAGTTTTCCCTGTCACCCACTGCATAACTGACTGACCAACAATGCAATTAAGCATCCCCTGTTAAGTGAAATATTTAGTTTCTAGATTGACTTGATTTTATTTTCTTCTTTCTCTGGTGTTCTGTCCAAATTGATGCTTAAGCTTCCTTTTTGGGTCCCTTTTCAGGTGTTGCTATATGATGCAAGCAGGAAACTTATAGATAGCAGGTTTCTGAAGAAAGGTGAAGCTATAAGATCTGGCGAATCAATAGCATTTGATGCTCATTTGATTGACATTGGAGAACCTGAAGGAAACCATAAATCTCCAGCAGATTTGATTCATTTGAATATTCAAGGGAAAGATGGAAATGTCATTAAAAAATCAGGGTTAATGCATGGGCAACAGGATTGTCATAAAGACAGAAAATCCATTGTAAAGGGTTAGTGTAATTGTCTGTTATCAACTTGATACTCATCTAATTGTTTATTATCTGTTTTAAAAACGTTTTAATTTATTTATATTTTTTAAAAAGCTTGATACTCTTCTAAATAAAAGTCATCTCCTGGAATAAATCAAATATGTAAAAACTAAAGATAAATCTATCCCAGTATCTCTTTTACTCATCTGATTACTTGTACATTATCCACCTTGCCTGTAATGGCTTACCATCAGTTATTATAAATGTAGCAAATATTTTCTCATCTCTTATAATTGTTTTAATTAAAAAGATCTGTTTGGACACCTGTATTACTCCTTATTTGCCTTCTTGTGATTTTTCAGATGGTGAGCATTCACCTTCTGACATGGCCCATGGCCCTAAAACTGAATTTCGTACACTGTTGGTTCATTGCTGCTACAAAACAAAACTTAAATGGTTAGGGTCTGAAATAATAATCATGATTTTTTTGTAATAGTCTGGAAGACAGGTCTTTGTCAATCTACAAATTAGAAATTCAGCATCATATGGTTCAGGAAATTAGGTTACTGATACAGGCAATGGTGGGCATATTTTGTTTGTTTGTTTTATTTTACAGGGATAGTTGGGTGGCACCTGCATTTAAATTTGCACTTTTATAAAATTCCTTTTGATTGTCTTGTGAGTGCTATCCAATCACTTTTCCTCTGCCATGTAGAATGGCATGCTCTATATACTAGTCAGATGACTCAAAAGGCCAAGAAATATCACAATGGAATCCTCAAAATTGCCTTTTGTGGCTCTCTCCGGATGCAGGTTTGTTTAAACTTGATTTAAGCTCCTTTCATAGGTGTGTAGGGATGCAGGTTATACTTTAGATGGTAATTAGAGGCTATGATCCCTTTAAAAAGTAATACTGTTAAGTATCACAGGTTACCTTACTGAATGAAGATAAAACCATCCTGAGCAGTAAATTCCTCAGTTTATCAGAAGATATGAGAATGGGAAGTATGCTGGAACTACCAAAATATTTGGTGGAGGTTGGTGAGCCATATGTAAGTCCCGAAGGTATGATTCTGTTTTAGGAAGCTAATTTTTGAGTTCTCATATATCATGTTGTTGGGCTGTCAATTGTCAATGAGAAAATTAACTGGTTTCATCAGTATCTGTGTCATGTGATGAAGAGATTCATTTGAGATTTGCTGTTGGCTCTAGTCCTGTTTCATTGTATTTTCATTTCGATGTTTGCACAGGTCTTGATTTTCCCTCATGAAAATATTTTGGACTGAATGTACAGGGGCACCGCAAATCAATGCACATTCAGAAAAAGATTTAGATTCAAAATTTGGCATCTCTAGTGTAGATGAGATCAAATTAAGTAGCAGAGTACCTACAGACAAGCCTTTGCGTGACGGTGAGTTAAAGGTTACACTGCATCACGGAAAGCAACATTATAAACTTTAAAAAGTTTTCTTCTCTTTTTTATCATTTGTTTCTTTTTGGTGGCACATTAACTTTGTTTTCATAATACAAGTTTCCTTATAGCTTCCCATCCTGCATAATATAAAGTTTTAGAAGGTAAAAAATGGTGAATGTGCTGCCACCAGGCCCAAGGCTAGATGTATGATTTCCAATGTAACTAATGTTGGCCGAGTCACACTTCGTAGATTTTATGCAAAATGGTACTCTTTTGGATGCCCCATTTAACTTTTTGGACACCTCTAGTTTTCTTTAATGCTTTTGGAAGTTTGTGAGGGAATGAATGTGCTAGTAAAATATGAGGTCCTAGCGCTTCTGTTTCTGCCTTTCACTTCTTAAATAGCCATTAGTTACGTTATACACTCAACAGAATCACGGATTGGTCGGCGTATCTCCTACCATAGAACGTCTAACGGCATCAGTCCTAGAGACTTTCAGTTCATCTGTCATGTTAAGCTTTGGTCTGCTTTAAAGATAATTAAATTGTCTAATAAACTGCATTTCTGATCTCAACTCATTGCTGTATTAAATCTATCTGCCAGTGATTCATGGTTTCCAATTGTGCAGCCCATAAAATCTTGTCTTTCCTCCAAAAACCTACGGCTTGGGAAGGCAATGTTGTAGGCAATATGGATGACTGCAAAATTGAACCAGCTTCCTCTACTAAGGGACATCGAGTTTCAGATGCTATTGTACTGGATTCTCCCGAAGATGGTGAAATAGTGAGAGCATCTTTGCAATGTCATGAATCAACTCAAAATGCAGGTGTCGTGGAATCAAGTCAAAATTTAGGCATGGGAGAATCAAGTACAAATATTGGCATTGGGAATTCCCCTGATCTTATGTCTTGGGAAGGCAAGTTTTAATATAATATCGTGCATCTACGTTTCTCTATTTATTATTTAATATTTAACTAAATAGAAAGCTTGACCCGACTGAATTTTGCAGCAATATCTAGTTGTAATGGCAGTGAATTGTCCAAGGGTGTCAACCATGGAAACTCCCACCAGGTCTGGCTATAATTCTCTCTATTATCTTTATCCGCCACTTTTCAACTTCCATTTAGATCCTAGATCATCACTAAGCCTACTCTCTACAGAAACTTGTGTATACATATCCTGTCCTAAGACAGTTTTGTTATCTTTTTTGTACAATTGGGATGTCAGCACAAAATACCAGTTGTTACAATAGGTGAAGCCCAGCATTAATAGTGCACTAGATCTTTAAGAATATGAAGTCTGAACTCTTAATGGTGGAAAAAGATTAATGGAACCAAACACAGTTGGTTTTTTTTTTTTTTTGAATGTTTTTATTGTAGAGTATTGGCTGGAATCCAAATAGTTGAGCTATTTGTCAGTTATGCTTTCATCATACTACATAAAGGTTTATCTGGTGTACAGTTATTCTTTCTTTTTCTGTTATGTCTTTTATGAGTTTCATTTTTATAGTTCTTGTTTGTGAAACCTTAAGGTTGGTTTAAAATTGATGTATTTTTGTTGCAAATGGTTTGTTTTAGCCTTGTTCAGACAAAGTTGAAGTTGACGCCAAGTGGTGTGATGGAGATTTTGCTTTTGGTAAATCAAGCTCCACTGCTTCTGCTTCTCATGGTCTTATTGATGATGTAAGGAAGACTTCTATGGGGCATACATGTACAAGGGAAATAGATGAATGTCCTAGTTTTGATCTAGGATTTTGAAATTTATCTGATACATAACAATGTGCCATATATCTGTCTTTGAATACTACTTTCTGTGATGTGCTGTTACCTTGAATGAGCTAATCACTCACATAGAGCCTACTCAATATATTGTCACATAATGGCACACAATTGTACATGCATGGTAGACAGAATCAAGACCAAAAATAACCCTAACTGTTGTGTTTCCAACCATCTGATATACTTTATTTTATAATAATCTGATTATTCAGCTTGAATGTCATGATAATTAACACAAGTAGCACAAAAGATTGAATGTCTTGCTACATGCTTGTTGCAATTTTCTTTGGTTGGTTACATCTCTGAAGGGGAAATCCCAATGAATCTGAGGGAAATCTCATTGTATTGTGGCAAGACAATTTTGAGAAGTTGATGATGGTATGATACCTTTGTAAATGCATAGTTTGCAGCAGTATTCACTATTCACAAGTCCAAACGGGCTTGAATAAAGTATTAAGCTGTTGAGCTTGGACTGGCTAAACAAGGTTGTGTCAAAGTGCAACTGAAGGTTGAGTTTGGCTTATCACGGTTTGCAGTTGATGAAAATTAGCCACACCCAATATGAGTAATGGTATAAGTATGAATCTTATGATAATGTAATAATTTTTCTTCTTGATTTAACATTTATCATGTCAACACCCAAAAAAAAAAAATTATGGAGAACATTCGTTGAGACTATTTATGTTGCATGAAGAGTTCAAATGGTGAGAAGCTCCTTGCAAGGCACAATTGGAAGGGTAAGAACTCACGCTCTCCATGAGTTGATTATTTTTTGACCTGCTAAAATAATTAAAGCCAAGGTGAACTTCAAAAATCAGTTTGGACTGTCTTGACCCCTAAAACCAGAATGAAATAGTCATCCAAATTTCTTAAATCATGAGCAAGATTCAACTGCTACTGGAAAGTCCAGAACTCCAGATGATGATTCTCGGAATTCAACTGCCTGGTTTGGTTGAGTTCAAAAATAGACATGCAAAACATTACTGGACGTTTTATTGTTCTTTAGCTCTTAGTATTGGTGCTTATTTTTTCTCTATATGTTCTACAGTGAATTCCATCTTACTTTACCTGTTGCAAGTTCTTTGCCTTGGTCTAGGAACAATGCCTGCTGCAAATTGTTTAGTGTAACCTAATTCAGATAATGTGGAAGCTGACACTACATGGCCTTTATAGCCTTTTGCTTTTGGCATATCAAGTTTCGATGCTTGTGCTTCTTATGCAATTTAATGATAATTTTAGAAAGACTCCTAAGGAGCATACATGTGCAAGGGAAGTAAATCACTGCACTGGTTTTGATCTGGGACTTCAAACAGTGGCTGATACATAGCAATGTGTCATATTACTCGTACATTTGTTATTCCAAATCCAATAATGGTGATGCCTTGTTATCTTTGAATCAGTAAATATATTGTACATGCAACCATCTAACATACTGCATTTCTTCTAATCATTCAACTTTAACGTCATGATCATCAAAAGATTCAATACATGAACATGGAAAATTGAATGTCTTGCCTGTAAGATTGCCCTTATTTGTCTTTAAACTAGCTGAAGAGGAATCTCAATGAAGCGTGATGTTAGCCCAATTGTATCATTGCCATGTAGTGATACCTGCCATGTAGTGATACCCACTGAGACTATGTTTGCTATATTGTACAAATATGATATGATTTCAAAGTTCTCATGAACTAAGTTTATACATGCAGTCCCTCATAATGTACATATCATATTTTATCAATGTAAGACTTGAACAGAAAGGAAAATGCCTTGTACAATTTACAAAAGAGAAGCACTAGTGGCAAGACATGCAGGGCAAGAACCATCAATTATACATTGTTAAGTCATTCTGCTTCCTAACATGTTGCTCTTCACCCCTTTTTCAATTCTCATCCAAGTATTTGTACAGCACACCTTCCCTTTTGGACTTGCTCATGCTAAGCAAGGCCTTAAACAGCCGATTGCTTTTTCCAGAATGTTGTCCAATGTCTTTAGTCCCAACTTGTTCAACATGAACAGGCAATGAAATTTGTCTCCGGGGCTCTGATGGGAACTGCAAAGAACAAATATATTTGTAAAAAGTTTAGAACTCAATTGCTTTTTAACATTGAATGAGAACCATGAATGCCGTCATATGATGCGGTCTACTTTAATTGCTGCCAGCACACTCTATTCAGCATTCGTGGTTTTATATGCTTACCCGTTGATTGGCAGAATATGAGTTTATAGCACTTGATTTCTTAACAAGTGATCCAGAACGTAAGAGAGAAAAGCGATATGGTGAGACTGCTCGATTCTCTGTTTTAGTAGGAGAACAAAAAATTATGATCAATACAGAATATATAACAAGTACAACAATAAACTTGTGAGGTGATAGTGGTAATAACGTTCTTCCCATTATAGAACAAAACACATTTGTACAAACCGAGTGCTTTATTGGATGCAACTTTTGTGAATTGAAAAGTTCCAGGTCTTGAGGAAGATTGTGCAGACCTTATCACAGAGTGCCCTTTTCTGCAGTAGAATTTTATTTTATAATTAGAGTGTGAGCTTGTGTATGTTTAGGCACAAGTAAATCCACCATAATGCCAACATTTACCTGACTGTTGTCGGAGAGATCTCACTGGTTATTTCTTGAACAGCTTTGCCAAAATCCACAAAGATAAATATTAGCCTTTTCCTAGTATAGCTTGTATGATGGGCACCAGTAATGCTAGTTCTCAAATAATTGAGATGTTTTTAGGCCATAAAAAATGAAGCTTTAATCTTGAATTTCATAATGTTGTTCTAATAATTAAAATGTCAACTAGGCATCAAATGTAAGGATGTCATGCTTATTAACACCACATGCATCATTAGGGTAGATGAAATATAATACCACTTCTAAACTGACAGAAGTCCTCTTTAGCAATGTGATGCATAGCTTGAGACTGGTCAACAGCATCCGTGGTTGCCCCAGCTGAACAAAACAATGGGGTGACCAGGTAAATTTAAACACACACACACACACACGTTTGTAAATTTTCCAAATAGGTAAGAATGAAGTTCTCATTGCTTGCTTTAAATTAAGGCAACAATAAATAGCAGAGAAGAACATATTTGCCTGGTAGGATGTACCGCTTATGATGCTTTGGAAATCTTAGTGATAATGATTGTTGGAAAAGGCCCCCATGATCAATGAAGTATTGGCATGTTCCGATTCTCTAAGATTTCCAACAAACATTTTTTTTTAAGTTAAAAAAAAACTCAGGAAATAGGTAGAAAATCCTGCATTCTGAAATTGTTACAAGTAGGTTTATATAATACACACATTTTTTTTTGGTAAAGGAAATGATTTTCAATTCTCAACCATTATGCATATGCTGAATGATAGTAATCTGAACAGAAGGAATACCTGTTCAATGCAAGACAACCTAAGCTCGGTTCTAGATAGCTCACAGATACTTGCATCCAAAAATCCATTAACCTTGTATGCCAAAGAACCCATGTGGTCCACTGTATTGACCAAAGCTTTAATGACATAATCTTTCAAGCTTTCCACAACTCTACGCAAATTTATTTTTAATAAAAGTTAAGATAAAAAGAGAAGTTCCCCCACTCTCAAATAGAGTATTAACTTGCTATTTGGTAAAAAAAATTAAAAAAAAAAAAAAAATAAAACCTTGGGGTGACTTGCATGTAATTTTGATCTTCTTTACTGTAAGATACTTCAAAATGCTCCGCTGCTGAGTACAACTGTTTCCTCAGATTCTTCAAGTCCTAAACATATTAGTGAGAAATGAACTTTTGTAATCCAATTTGCAGATGATTTTAAATAAATCTGTTTTTTGTTTCATATGTTTGCCTGAAATTGAAGGATCGCTAACTCAAATCCAAACACAATATATTAACATGGGGCCATCATAGTTCATAAAAATAAAGTCATGAGAATGCTAACATGGGACCTGAACTCAATGAGTAAACAATGATATTAGGAAGGAGATTTCTTCACATACCCATTAAAATATTTGCTTAGTTCATGAAAAAAGAAAAAGAAAAAAAAGAAGTTAGAGAACAGTACCTTGAGACTATCTGAAAAGTGCAACCTTTGCTGCATGAAGAGTTCATCATGATGGGAAGATTCTGGCTTTGCAGAAACATAAGAGGAAGAATCCACACTTTCCATGAAAAGAGTATTTTTGGCCTGCTAAAATAATGAATACCAAAACAAAGCTCTACAATCAGTTTGACATGCCTTGAACTCTTAAACCAGAACAAAACCTGCAGCGACCCTATTCTCATTGACAAGATCCAACTGCTCCTATAAAGTCCATGTTATGATTCCCCGACTTCCATTTGATTGTTGTGAGTTCAGCAATTAGAGGCAAGTATGATAAATAGAGGACGATTTTATTTTTCACTATAAAAATCTAAATAATATCAAATCACCATAGATAGCTTGTCTCTTCTATTGATATTATATTAGAAACTATATTTTTAATCAATGTAATGAGACAACATCTTTACGTGCTAAGATAGTTAATAAATCATTACTACTTTTGAATCTTTTGATAAAATTAAAATGTCTCTCTAAATATTTGTATAAAATGTGGTAACATCATACTAAATGTCAACTTAGAATGTTGCATAATAAGTAAATTTTATGGATAATTCTTATGCTTGTCACTACTAATTTCATGATCATTACCAATATAACATCTAGAACTGATACCAAATTTAACACTGTTGAATTATACATGCTTATAATATCAATATATATATATATATATATAAAAGCAGAGACCTCATGTGGAAAAACATGAGATTCTGTCAAGTGGCACTCTAATTTTGCATTTAGTCTCTGTAACTTTTTCTCATTAACTTTTTTTTATTGTTACTCAAAAGATCACGTTAACTTCTTTTTACTGTTATCTAAAAGATGAGCTACTATTTAAAATTAGACCAAATCAGACCAAATCTTATGAAAAGCCCAAGCCTATTTATTCCCTTACATATTATGACCCTAGCATGATCCTTTCCCATGTGTTGATGAAAGCCAAGACCCTAACCCACTTACAAACTCTATTTCTCCTCCCCACATATAGATGAAACTTGAAAGCCAAGACCCTAACGCACTTAATAGCTCTCTTCCTCCATACAAGCTTTCCTTCAGACTACACACACTCTTCAACTTCTTTGCAAATTAGGGATTGCAGTTCAGATTCAGTGATCTCATTTGACCAAACCAACATTCCGACTCATTTTTCAAGTTTAATTTAGCTCTTCTGTGTAAACTAATAGAGATGTATGGTCAAGGAAGATATACAATCACTCTAAAAAATTTATAATAAAAAAACGTACAACAATCCCACCACTCTATTTTCTCTTCCTCTTCCAAAACTTCTCTCTCTCTCTCTCTCTCTCTCTCTCTCTCTCATATTTTGAGTCGTATATTAGGGTTTTCCAAATTGAAGACAATATTCAATCTTACCAACACATTGGAAGGATTATTTTATAAGATAACGAGTGCTTCTCTTGCTGTGCTAAAGAAAATGTCAAATGATATGCAATATGGCATAATCACCAATAATCATATTACATTGAACTATATTCATATTAAATTTTGAGTTGTCTGTGCTATGGTACTAGATCCATCATAAGCATAAAGATGATCATAAGTTCAATTATTGACAAATAATTGAGATATTGGGGTCATAGATTCTGACAATATTGTCCCTTCTGGAAATCTAAACAATTTATAGGATTCTATCTACAAATATTTGACGCATAATCTATGATGCAAAAATAATTTTCGTATCCAATAGAAACCAGAGAGGACTATAAAAACTTTTGATTAGACGCATACCATTTATTTTTTAAACTCTTCATGTAGTATTTATTGTTTCAGTTTGAGACCAATGTAATTTAATTATATTTTTTATGCAAAGCTTGAGACCAACATACTTTATAGACAAAGTTTTCCTCCACGGGTTTCTGACTTGTAAGGTATAAAATATAGATAGTATAAAAAGTTCATATTTAGATGAGAGCAGGGCTCAAGGGTAAAATAAAAGTGTGTCGACACTCGACAGAATAAGAATGGTCTGTTCTCAACTGGCCCTCATAATAATTTTTGAAATAATTAAGGTATTTTTTCTCTTTCAATTTGTATAAACCAAAGTAGCAAAAACATAAAACTTTAAAGTTTTTTTTTTTTTTAGTTTTCTGATCAACCAGATGAGAAGTCATCTCACAAAACAGAAAAAAAGAAAAAAAACACATACTCATTTTCTACAGTTTGTGTTACTATCTTTTGCTTGTGTTTTTAATTTAAAAGACACAGATGAGAAGTCTATATTAATCAAATAAATACAACAGAGAACCCAAAAGAAGCTATGTAAAGAAGAAAAAGAGCAAACACCTGAGTCCTTTTAGTTTGTGATCTGGGACTGCAATCCAAACCCACCTTACAGTGAAGCTCAAGACTCTAAATAAGCATCCAAATGCTCAAGGAGACCACAACAGAAGTTATGGGGCTTCATTTATAGTATAAAGTAATTTTTGACATAGAACTTTCAGCAGGAATGAAAAAGATATTATGAACCTTTTGTTCTATGCTGCAGTGTGTGTGTGTGCGCGCGCGCGTGTGTGGGAGAGAGAGAGAGAGAGAGAGAGAGGATTATTGGAAGTGACAACGATCAGTAACAGGACGAGGATAAGGCAGGTAAATGAAAACCTTTTGCTATTGGTGCACATGATGTGAAAGCAAAATAACTATACCTGCATACTAGTAGTTATTTTTGTTGAACTGCAGAGAATGACTTTTAAAACCTGGGGAAAGAACAGCCTCTACACAAGTCCAAAGCCTACTGAATTTTGAGACTTGCCATCCTTGTGATTATTTTCAAAACCGGGACCCGCCACTTGAAGGAAAGGAAATTAAGTCTTAATTGTTGGTTACATCATTCATGGAATCATTGTGGGGTTTATCAAAAACTTGGCCTGCACATGCAAAAAATACTTGGAACATTAATGGATTGCTCTAAAACACAGTATCTTATGACAACTAATCAATTATAGTCCATTGAATTTTGAGTCTTGTTTTATGGGAATAACAAACCCACCTGTGAAATTAAATTACAAAAATGAGTTATAGGGCTTAAGAGGTAAGGAGGTGTGGATGAGCTTAGGTTGAGAGATTGCCTTTTCAAGCTAGCTGAGTGGTGCAAACTTCAGGACATTTATTATAAGTCCGATTGTTTTGGTAGAAAAGATGGGAGTTGTTGTGTAAAAGCAAAAGTAAGTGGAACCGACACAATTAATTAAGAAATCATAATAATGGGGTAGCTGAGATTCACTATCTGATGGTTGGATTTACATGATATAATAAATATTTAAGTTCACTTTTTAGTATTTGGCTGAGTCGTACACCTTTGTCTGCATTGTAGCTGGGAGGGGAAGTCTAAGCAAGAGGTCATTTCCAAGTAATATGAGCTTTATTAGCCATCGAATTCCACTAGAAAATATCTTCTGACTTAATAAGGCACTCTGGGTGTACCTTCTCTGCGGGTATCTAATTAGGACATAAATTACACAAACTTGGGGCCTACTCTTCAGAAGTACCTCTGCTGTTCTACGTAGATAAAGAAGTGAATTAGAGATAGTGTAAAACTTAAATACACTACTTAGGTGGTTGCTTAAATTCCCTTTTCAAAATTCTACTTAATGACTGGTTAAATAAAAATACTCTTTCATCTATGAGAAAAAAAACAACGTGATTAAGTGATTAAATTTTTAAGGAGAAAACCTAAGAACAACACTTAAGTATTATACTTAAATTTTGTTCTTACAAATTTTACTACATTACAAACTTATGTACTACCAATCATAATTTTTTTAATAAAAAAATCAATATTTATTTAATATATTATCAAAATAATATCACATTTATTGTCACATTATTTTGTACTTGTTTAGAAATATAAAATTAGTAATAATTTTAGCATTTTCTAGATAAAAATGACAGCATTGTTGTCTAAATGAACCAGAGATGAAGGACCAAAGGGGGTGTTTAGTTGTGTTGTTTAAACAACAATTTTCGTTGTTTAAATAACATAACATGTATTTCTATAATACTTTTTCACTCACATGTATTTTCACAACACTTAAACAACGATACCAAATTCTGAAATCATCCATGATCTCCAATTCAGCAGTGTGATTCCCATTTTTCCTAGCGACTAATAAATGCGAGTTTAGAAAATAATAGTAATACACTTAAGAATTGAAAATGTACTGAAAGCGATTCATTATGCAATAATGAATGGCAATGCAAAGCCTAGATAACTGAAAATATGAAGAGGTTTAGAATACAAAAGTGAACAATTTTTTTAGCTAATGACCATGGCCAGTTTCGCTCTCTTTTACACAATTACACAATCCGCTCCAATTCTCTCGCATAACTGAGTGTCTGGTTGATCAATTGCAGAGAAGGTATTTCCTTGCATGGTGTAGATTCTTTTGCCTTCTGGAGATATACGAAACCATTCTTTATCTCCCACTCAGAATGCTCCTGCATTCAAGCAACAGATTATCAGGAACATAATATGAAAAAAGAAATGGTATGTTTATTTGCTGGTGGGTAGGGTGCCATTTTATTATGGTGAAATCATCAATAATAGAGCATATAAACAGTTGACAATAATGAGTACCTCCTTAATGTACTCCAATAGTTCTTGTTCAGAAGAGAACAACAACATTTTCTGCGCATCACTAATTGCAAGGAAATCATAAGCCTTTTCACTACAGCCAGATATTTCATCTCTGAAAGTGACAGGAGAAATCAATTCGTAAGAACACAAAATACGTGTATGTAGAGAGTAAGTATGAACATATAAATTAAAATTTATGGAATATGATGAAAAAAGCTTACAACTTCCACTACTCACATCAACCCAAGAGTCAAAGGATCAAACTTATGTAACACTTTAGAGCTAAATACTCCATAATGAGCAAATCACTTGCTTGTTTGTAATTTTCTGTCACCTATCACTTAAAGTCTCATTTTTATCCATTAAAGTAATACCAAACATAGCAATTGACCAACTACCTGACTGTCTTCGCCAGAAGATCCATGAAGTAGACGTAAGTCTCATGTGGCACTGTCTGTCGAGCACTCAACACACGGTTGTAAGCCCCTTCCATGAAGGACTGCTCCAACTCCACTGCATGCTTAATGCAAGGATTCTCCAAAGCAGCAGAGGAAAGAAGTTCAAGTTCAGTATGGAATTCAGCTATTCTATTCTGAACAAGGAGCCTCAATAGGTTGAGTCCTAAGATTGGATGCTCCTGAGGGGATGGTGGAAGACGGTTGCTGCTCCAAAAGAAATGTAGATTCATTAACATAGCTTCAAAACTAAAATAATATATGGAACTACCAAAAAAGTCTAAGAGACTAAGTAGCAGAAGAGACTCAGCAGCAAGTATGCTGTTTGATCCAAAAGCTTTTTATGGCTTTATGATCAATTCTATGTTCTTGTAACCTCATGTTTAAATGCTTAATCCACAGGAGGATCTGAATGAATGGACACAGACATCAACATTTTACTTGAAAAAGCATGGCACTTAAATATGTTTCCTCTTTTAATCATGAATATGGCTTGGCTTCACATGCATAAAGTGGATGCTAGACTGATAATTTCCAAAAAAAAGTAAAACTTAAAAAATAGCTGAATTGAAGGCAACATGATGTTACCCAGCATCTGTGTAATAAGGCTTCAACTGAAAGAAATCCCTCTCAAATGCATCTTGGTCCTCCGTCTTCACACTGAGAACAACGGCATGCTCATATATATCCCCTGAAAGTTCTCAGAAATAATAAATCACGAGAAAATAGCTTAGAAACAAAGAATCAAAAACTGCAAATACAGAATGATGAGAGATTTAGGGTCCGTTTGGATAGAGCTTATTGCTAAAAACTGAAAACACTGTAACAAAATAATTTTTAAATGTGTGAATAGTACTGCGGGACCAATATTTAATAAAAAATTGCTGAAAAATTATATGCACAGTGTGCGCACAGTGCGCACTGTGTCCCCCAGCAGCAGAAACGAAAAAAAAAAAAAAAAGAGGAAACACGTTTGCAGCTGGACGTGGACGTCCAGCTGCTCTATCCAAACCCACGTCCAGCTGCTCTATCCAAACCCATCCTCAATTAACAGTAAACAGAACGCTTCAATAATATGGTGCCTTGATGGTAGTAAAACTTTGGATCTTATTCTCATTTAAATCATTACTATTCCTTGTTCATCAAATTATATATACCACATTTTAATACATTTGACTTCACATTACTTAAGATTAAGGATAGGGGGCCAGGTAGGCAGTGAGGGCACGTTTAGTAGACAGCAAGCTATGGCTTTGCCTTTCTAAGTAAAGTAATGGTGACCTGCCCAAGACTGGAGCCTTGTAACATGTTGACAAAGACCATTGAACTGAGGGTTTGATTAGTAGAGGGGACGACTTTGCATCCATGGAAAAAGAATAACTCCGCTCTCTAGCCAATTGATGCCGTTGATCAGATAGGGAATGTGTCACATTAAGACTACTAGTAGGACTCTATCAAGTCATTAAACAGAAAATAAATACAAGTTATGACAACCCACACACAAGAGCCAAAAAGAGGGCTTTCAGGATGACTCTAATTGCAGCAACTTCCAAAGAATAAGATTGAGCCTTTAACCTGATAACCGCTTTGCTTTCCATCTTAACAGCAAGTTATTGAAGGATATCACAAGTAGTTACTATCTTGTGCTCCCAAGCAACCAAATTAGCAGAACATCAGATGGAACCTAAGGAAGGACTGGACCACAAAGGGGATATAATGAAAGTAAAAGACCCATTAGGTAGTGGTTCCTCTTCCTCTCATTTCTATCAAACCTCAAACAAAAAATCGATCTCACGATCAGCTTGACTAAGATTTCTGAATTGAACAAGTTTATTTTTAGATAATTCCTTTTTTTTGGGGGGGGGGGGGGGGGGGGTTGTTGGGGGGGGAATTTGAACCCTAGAAGTCTAAGCTGTAAACACTAGGAGGTGCTAGTTGAGCTAAAAGAAAAAGACTCTTGGCTCCAAACGGAATAAGTAAACTGAACTTGACTTAAAGATGAATGAACCAGGTGCCGAAAAAACCAGTTTCTTTTCTTGAGGCTTCGAACTATTACTCATTAAGACTACTATGGATGAAAAGAAAGAAAGCCCTTTTCTTGACTTGGCCTGCATCATACCTACCCTCTTTTTAAAGAACTTGATTTCAATCTCATATCATTATTGAATTTTTGATATATTAGATACATCTATGGTTTCTCTATCTATAAATTTGATTATTGTTCTCTCTTTTAACCATAATTTTGGAGCCCACCAGTTAGTGGGTTTAGTTTTTACCAATGCTCTATATTATATATTCCACATATCAATACAAACTTGAGGGTCTATTTCAATATCATTCTTGAATATTTGATATATTAGATACTTCTATGCTTTCTCTATTTATAAATTTGATTATTTTTCTCTCTTTTTTACCTTCGTTAAAATTACTTGTTCACTATAATTTTGGAGCCCACCAGTCAGAATTTTCTCTATCTATAAATTTGATAATTGTTCTATCTATATCAGATGATAGGTAAATCAAATAACCTATGGTAACATTGATAAAGAGGTTACAACTCGTATTTCCAACCCACCGAATACACTGGTGGCTAAAAGAAAAAGAGTACCCATTCTTGGAGTCTTATTATAAGGAATTAAGATCTACTAGTTCATACCTCCTCTGGGATATCAAGATAATAGCCAAATAAACATAGCATTTAATACATTATAATGCATAACATATGCCCAAATCTACTGCAGATAAATTTCTTGCATACAGCACCAAAAATTAAAGTGAAGACACACATTGTTAATGATCAAGTAAAAAGAAATACTCATTTTGCAAAATGTATAGGTAAGTGAAGCAACTGCAACTGCAACACCAATAACCAAATAATCATAAAATATTAACCAAATACGAGCCAAGAGTCTTACTAGCTAAATTCAATTCATGAATTGCATTGGGCGTTGCTTCGAACAATGGCGGTAGGCTTCTGAATTGTGTCAGCAAGACCTGAAAAACAGAGAACAACAATATGACTAAATCTTTGGCCTTCAGCTCAACGCATACGCTCACATAAATCACATTCAAAAGCTTTCCACAATCTCAAAACTAAGGCCTATTAGCCCCCCCACCCATCAAGCACTCTATCAATAAGACTAAATTCCACACCTAAACCAAGTTGCCACAATACTTATTATCATCTCACAGAAAAATTTCTCAATGCCTCAACCTCCACTCGAACAACCATAAAACTTTGAAGAAAAAGTTCATATAAAATCCCAAATCCATTGTTAACAACTCCAACAAACAAGTTACAGAGATTTTTTTTTTTTTTTTTCATACAATAGCAAAGCAAAGTACCAAAAGATCTTTCCTTTTCTAACCCTAAAGTAAAACCCATATTAAATCTCAAAAACCCAAATCTTCTTTTTGACGATTTCAGATACAGATTTAGCAAAAACCCAGTATCAATCACAACCCTTATGCCCCCAAAAACACAAACAAATTTGTGATTTATAGTAAAAAACAACACAAACCCAGAATATATTTTGCGGGAAATTTTACAATTAAAGAATATTTGGTTTGAGTAACGAGATTAATGTATGTGAAGAATCGGTAAAAAAGAAAACCTTGAGTTGTGAGAGGAGTCTAGTGCAGGTATCGAAGTCGTTCCTTAAGAACGCGGCTTTGAAGCGTTCGAAGAGCTGGGAGACCTCTGTGAGCTTGGGATCCATTGTTTGTTGTGTTAGTCTTCTTCTTCTTCTTCCCTCTCGTCTGGTTTCTACTTTCTACCTTCTTCTTTTTTTGAGCTTGCTTGGTTGTGAAGACAGAATTTCATATTTATTTCAACGGGGACAAGCAATTTGGGCCTGGGCTTTCTATTGGGCCAAAATAATGTCATCTAGTGTTATACGCTTGTAGGGTTGAGAACAGGTTGGGTCTAGTTTACATCCACCCAACTAGAGCCGATATAAATGGGATTTGCCTGTAGGAACCAGACCCAACCCAAGTATTAGGGACCAGTATTGAGTCGGTTCGAGCCATCGGATTTGGGGTCGGAGCTCTTATCACTTTTTAATAAAAAAATTTAATTTGAGTATATTCGGTCTTTGTTTCTAAACTTGCCCTTTAAAAGTTGTCATGTTTTTATTATTATTTTAAAAAAACTTTCATATCTTGGAAGGATCTCCACCCATTATAGTCATATATTTTATGTCTTTTTTTTTTTTATCAAGTTAATGCCTAACTTGAGAAGGGGATGAGATAAGAGAATATACTCATACGTCAGTACAAAAGTAATTAGTGTCGTGGAGCAAATAATAAATCATTTTTCGATATCACACTTTACCGATGTGAAATGATTCAACAACACTGAGTATCTTTTTTTTTTTTTTTTTTTGAGAAACACACACACACACACACACACATATATATATATAGGGAACGAGGATGAGATAAGAGAATACACTTATTCACCAATATTAGGTAGTTAGTATTGCGGAACAAGTGATAAATATATGTGTGTGTGTTTCTCAAAAAAAAAAAAAAAAAAAAAGTTAATGCCTAACTAGCAATTAGGCTTTTTTTTTTTTTTTTGGTTGCTACTTTACTAATTTAGTGATTGACATTAACGAGAGAAACTAAATATAATAATTAAAAATTAATGCTGGGTGCAAGACTTGGGGAGGAAGAAATAAAGAAAGAGTAATACTACAGATATAAATTATTTTATAACATTTTTACAAATTGCTGATGTGGTAAATTCTTTTTTTTTTTTTTTTTACAAGATAGAATTTTACTCTAGCCTAATCTAAGTGTATATGTGTGTGTGAAGCTCTCTCTTGAAGACTTAAACTCTGTCCCTTACCCTCCACACCTTACAAACACTTCAACTTGTGGAGTAACTATCGCACTAAGGGTGTGCGGTGGTCTGATGTGGCAAATTTTTACTAGTTCTAATATAAGTCCACTATTAACATCACTTTTATGCTTACCAATAATTATTTAAAAAATGTTAAAGCCACATCAGCAATTTGTAAAAATATTGTAAAAATAATTTGTATATGTAGTATTAGTCATAAGGAAATTGATGACAACATATTCTATGAAAGTAGAGAATTGATTTTAAAAACAGGGGAAGGGGGAGTTTTGGGTAGGTACAAGTTTAAATTGCTTAATTTTCTTATTAACTAATAAATTTATGTTTGACTTGCACCTAGGCACTTTAATTTGAATCTAAATCTTCTGTCACATTTTTCCTGCTCCACTTTATACTCCACCAATAAAAACTTACCACGTGTTCACCTAATTAATTAAATACTATCATTACTGACTTATTAATGCTACCGTTATTAATTAATAGTAGTATTTAATTAATTAGATAAACATGTGGCAAGTTTTTATTGGTGGAGTAGGAAAAATGAGACAGAAGATTTGGACTCCTTTAATTTGGAATTAAGATTTAATAGAGGAAGCCATGACTCAAAAGGAAACAATAATTTTCAAAAGGTTTACAGCCGGCAAAAAATTGATGAAATGCTGTAAGTTAAGAAAGAAATCTATATTAGGAATAATATTTTAACCATTTAATTTTGACAATTGTTTTAGATATTATTTTATTTTGATCAGTTTACTTAAACAATGTGTTATTTGTACCTTTACAATAAATGGTGAAGCTTGTGCACTAGACATGATATGATTTGGACATGTGTCCAGTTGTGGAGACATGTCTGCATTGTTTTGTGTCCAATACAAAAAAGCACTAGACATAGGCCGTAACCTACAATAAAAATGTTATGCCATACTTGTATGTTAGCACTTAGCTTACAATATAAATAATATACTTATTAATTTATTATTAGAGCCTTGCAAGTGCACACCTAAATATTATTTTTATGTAAGTTTCAGTTAGCTTAACTGGTAAAATTTTTTGTCATTGAATAATAGATCTGGAGTTCAATCCCTACTTATACCAAAAGACCCATTAGTGTTTTAGTCTGATAATAAATAGTAATCATTATGAACGAATGTTATAGGTTGAGATTATTTCTTAAAAAAAAACATTGTTTTCATGTTATTGTGTATAGGTATATGGTTGCGATTTCTTAATGAGGCTAAGAGGAAAAACATCATGTTTGTGGAATGAATCTTTTTTTTTTTTTTTTTTATGAGAGAGTTTCAACCTGTGGGGGGACTCCCCAAGTTACAATATGTGTTGGTTTGACTTGAATGCTACTATAGTAAACCAATTAATAACTTTTCAATTTTCACTTATTTCTATATTAAATTGCTCTTTTTTTAATTGTTTGTTCAGGAAATTTTGTTACTATAAACCAATTAACGACTTTTTGAATTTTCATTTATTTTTATATTAAATTGCTCTCTTTTTAATTGTAAATTTGGGAATTTAAAGAGTTTTATAGTGATAATTAAATTTACTATATGCCATTTACATACCATGGATCTACCTCTTCATCTCCCACTTGTTCTTGAGATGCATTTGATCCACTTAATTAAAGTTTCACGAGAAAGTAAAGCAGAACACAAGAATTGGAGAAGGAAGAGGGAGAAGAACAAGGACTCTCTTCATTCCATTTTGTGCTTTTTTCCTCAACAGCTCTCTCTCTCTCTCTCTCTCTCTCTCTCTCTCTCTCTCTCTCTCTCTCTCTCTCTCTCTCTCTCTCTCTCTCTCTCTCTCTCTCTCTCGGAAGAGGGAGAAGAACAAGCTCTCTAGGAAGAGGGAGAAGAACAAGGACTCTCTTCATTCCATTTTGTGCTTTTTTCCTTAACAGCTCTCTCTCTCTCTCTCTCTCTCTCTCTCGTTTTGTCTAAAAATATTTGTACGATCCATGCATTGTGGTTGTTTTTGTATTTTGTTTTTTATTTTTTTTTGGGTGAGTCAGGTTGGATCCTAGATCAACTTGAGACTCGAAATAGACTCAACCATTTTGCCTAGGCCCAACTTGAGCATCCTTCCAGCTTGTCCAGGACTCCTAAGCCTCGAATTATGGGTTAAAATCTAACACAATCCAACTTAATTTATAATCAGTATTATCTCTCTATCTATTTCTCTATGTTTTTTTCCCCTTAAATAAAATATAGCCAAGAACCTAAAAAGAAAAGAAAAAAAATTATATTGTATTCCATAGTGCAGCTTAAATGTAATTAGTAAAATAGAGTTAAAATAAAAATAAAAATTCCATCAATTTTCCATTATAGATTTTCATCGTGAAACATGTCTAACAACATAATAAAAAAAAGGGTTAAAGTCATATAATGATGAATTTGAGTTGGAGTTCCAATTCCATCTCAACTACACATGTTTTCGAAAGGACGAAACAACAACCTATTACTGAGGTAATTTTGCAGAGTAGCATGATTTTGCCACATTATGTCATTAGTTAGCATTTGTTAGAAAAATTTGAGAAGAGTAACATCTTAAGTCTTTGTGACTTGAGTTCCATGTAGAAACTCGAGCCTTAAAGACTCAAGTTCAAACTGTTGAGATGGAACAATTTATCCACGTGGAACTTAAGTTTCTTAGACTTGAGTTCTATAGAAATAGATCTGCAGAAACCAGAAGAAGAAGAACTAGTTGTGAAGAAGACGAAGGAAGAAGAAAGACAATCTACAAAATGCAGATTCGAAGAAGAATAGAGGAAGAGGAAGGTGATTTGGAGTTTCGTAGAAAACAAAGGGAGAAAGACAATCTGGAAAATGCAGATCCAAAGAAGAACAGAGGAAGAGGAAGATGATCTGGAGAAGAGGAAGATGATCTAGCTGGAGAAGAGGAAGAACATGGGAAGAAGAAGAAGAAGAAAAACAGAACACGATGTGGCTAGAAAAGAGGAAGAATAAGAAGAAGAACATAAGCAAGGAAAAAATAATGGAACTTGAGTCTTAAAAACTCAAGTTCTACATGGATTATTTCTCGCATCAAATACCACCACTTGCAACTAGAGCCTCAGAAACTCGAGTGCTATCTTGGAGACTTGAGTGTTATCTTGGAATTTGAGTTTTAGACATTTGAGATACTAATTTGGTAAATAGTTTTGCAAACTAGACAACTAACTAAAATGTTACAAAAATGATGTTAAGGGTTTGTTTGGAATCCATTTATTTTTTTGAAATTGAGAACTTGTTGCTGAAAGTATTGTAGATAAAAGTAAAAGTTAGTTGAAATAGTACAGTAAGATTTATGAATAGTACTAAAAAGTACAATGAAGCCTATAAATAATATAAAAAATAAGTAAAATAAGGTAGCAAAAATATATTTTTTTTGTCAAACATTCACTAAATGCAAAAAAAAAAAAAAGAAAAAAAAAAAAGAAAAAGAAAAAAAGAAGGTCACCTACTGCTCATGTAAACAGCAAGAAGAGATTACCAGTTTTATAACAGGCACCCTTATCTAAACTCTCAACTCACATCACTGACTCATCCACTCTGTTCCAAAACAGAGCTCCACCCAGCAGCAATGGCTTCCACGTCCCTCGCTTCCACTCTCACTCACTCTTCCTCAAATTCCCCATTTTCCCCCATCCCATTTTCCCAAATCCCATCTCCACCCCTCGTCTCCTTCTCCCATTCCCTTAGGCCATTCCCTTCAAACCCAAAACCCTTCACTTACACACACCAAAACAGAACCAATCTTGGATTGCCCATCAGAGCTCAGACTCTGGACTTCTCGGGCTCGTTCTTTGAAGGTGGGTTCGGGTCGGACGAGGACCCGCCTTCACCGCCTGGGCCGGGCTTGACGGCTGCGGAGGAGAAGGAGGCCCCACAGTGCCCACCTGGGCTTCGACAGTACGAGACCATGGCGGTTCTTAGGCCCGACATGTCCGAGGATGAGAGACTGACTCTGACCCAGAAGTACGAAGAGGTAAATTATGCTATAAAGTTTGAAGTTTGACGTTACTCTTTGTTTGGTCGCTGAGAAATATTTGTGGGTGGAGAATTTTCCTAGTGTTAGAATGTTTGTGCATGTGTGTGTTACTGTTTGTTTGGTTTCTGAGAAAATTGTGTTTGCTGAGGAGGATGGTTGGGAATTTTCTTAGTATTAGAATGTGAGAGAGAGAGAGAGAGATAGATATTTGGTTTTGTTTAAATTTGAGAAATAATTTTTGAGGGGGATGGTTGAGAATTTTCTTAGCATTTAAAATGTGTTTGCGTGTGTGTGAAAAGGATAATGCTTTATTCAGACAAAAGGGGAGAAAGAAAGATTTGGTTTTGTTTCAGTACAAGAAGGGAAGTTCAATTTTTGTATTGGGTTGTGTCTGGTTATGTATATTGGTTAAAGAAGACTTGGTTTTGTTTCAAATGCAAGAAAGGTAATTCAATTTTTGTATTGGGTTGTGCTGGTTATGTATATTGGTGAAAGAAGACTTGGTTTGATTCCATACAAGAAAGAAAGTTCGATTGTATTGGATTTTCTCTGGTCATGTATATTAATGAAAGTAAGACTTGGTTTTGTTTCAATACGAGAGAAAGTTCAATGTTTACATTAAGTTGTGTCTGGTTATATATGTTGATGGTAGGTATCTTGGGTGCTTGTCAATATGGCTTCTGTTAATTCCCAATTCTGATTATT
The DNA here is from genome assembly GCA_032878915.1 of Castanopsis chinensis. Lineage (NCBI taxonomy): Eukaryota > Viridiplantae > Streptophyta > Magnoliopsida > Fagales > Fagaceae > Castanopsis > Castanopsis chinensis. Next base: position 11,754,246 of record JAVQMG010000129.1, read on the forward strand.
TAAAAGGTATCAATTTCGTCTTTACCAATTTAAAAAAGGGGGTATGTTAATTATGTGAAGTTTCTGGTGCCTCATTCCTCTGTAGGCACATTTTTGGGAAAGCTTTATATGTAATTTAGGTGTGAGAGTGAATTTCACATGTCTAAGAAGATGCTAAGGCATTGTTACTTAAGACTTATTGCATGGTTGGAGCACATTTTTTATTTAATAAGCAATGGAGTAGAGGACAAAGTATGTAATTAAGGTGTACAAATGAGATGGACATTATGCAGTTAAGTTGGAGGCAGTGGCCGTCCAGCTCAATGGTTTGAAACTACACTTTTTCAAAGTATTGAGATGATTTGGTCATGTGCTGGGAGAGTAATTAATGCACCATTGAGGAAGAATGAGTTGATTCAAGCTGAGGGAATAAAAAAATGTTTGAGGAAGGCCTAGATAACATTAGTAGTAGTGAAAAAGGACATTTCACTTAAGGAATATGACTTCAGATAGAATAGAATGATAGAAAGGAATGGCTAAATCTTATTAGTCTACTGAGGATCCATATTGGACTCCAAATTTTGGGACTAAGGCTTGGTTGTTATTTTTGTCTTTTTTTTCTAGGTACAAATTTTTCAAACAACCATTTTTAAAATGATAAAAACTAAGCTGTACCAAACATGCATGTAATAAGTTAACCTAGATTGGATATTGCATGCACACTTTATCTGTCTCAAGTTGGTCATTTTCATGGAATGGCAATCTCTTTTGTTCCATTCTTTTCTATGTTTGGATATCCTATGTAACTTAATAGCTCCTTGTCTTTTCTATAACGTTGGAAGGCACAAAACCACTGACTAGATTGTTATATCATTGAAATTGACACAATATTTGAGTCATCAATGAGAATGATGATGTGGAATGTAAATTTTTTGTCATTGCACAATTTTCTACTATGGTTATTACTTAATAAGAAAATTTCTCATTGTAAATCTTATGTTAGAAACTTACAAACTCATTCCATAGAAGAACTTAAATGTGATGTACCAGTAATACTCAAGAAATGCAATGTTTAGTTCTGGCTTTTTATGCCGTGCTATACCTTCTCTACTTAATTATGAGTTTCATTCATTTCCTGTGCTTCATAAGCCATGTATCTCCTGAAGTAGTGCTTCAAAGATCTTTGAGTTGTAAAGATCCTGAGAAACATGGTGCGACTTTTTGTTGGTCTGCTTTGGATGAATTAAAGATTTTATGTCTAATTAGGATGTCTTGGCTATGGTTAGAATGTTCTATTGAGGCCATGATTTTAATACCAAGTAAGAGCTTAAACATGATTTTGAGGAGCTAAGGAAGGTAATTATTGAGCAAATACTTGTCATGAATATTAATTTTTGTGGCTTGAGGCATAATGATAGTATGAAATTGGAAGCACCACCTCATTTGAGGCTTGTTCCAACACCTTGCTTTTGCCGCTCCTTGTATTTCTTATATCTTGGAATCTGGGCATTATTAATTTGCAAATTGTGCTAAATTTTACAGTTGCTTGTTGCTGGGGGTGGCATGTATGTGGAGGTATTTAACCGAGGGGTAATTCCGCTGGCCTATAGCATAATGAAGAAAAACAAAGCTGGGGAATCTAACAATTACTTGGATGGTATCTATCTTCTCTTCACCTACTTCACAAAGCCTGAGTCCCTGTCAGTTCTTGAGCAGAAGCTAAAAACAGATGATGATGTTATCCGATCAATGAGTTTCAAAATAAGGAAGAGGAAGTATTAGTTTGAATTGAATCATTGTTTTGGCTTTGAGAGGATGACCATCAGGAAAGACAAACTTAATATGCACCATGTAATCTCATATCCTGTGGAACTTACTCTCTTTCCCTTCTTATTGGGATTTTCATTTTTGTAATTATAGTTGGATTGGTGGCAATACAGAATCTATGCAGTTGCTAGAAGTTGCGGATGTGCAAAGTTGTGAGCATATATTTGTGGATATTATGCATCTTATATATGGGTGTAATTATTTTCTAGTTTCCTCTTTCTTCCATGATTGGATTGAAATGCACAAGGAGGCATCTTGTCTTGTATAATGCCAATAGTCTCATTGCTTTGAGTGCTAGTTTGGGATGATCCCCCTTTATGTAGTCATATATTTGCCTGTTGTCACATAATCATCTAAATTCTTGTCCTTAGACCACTGGGGAAGCGATTCAGACAAAACATACCCGTCAATCATCATTAAGGGTTGTGCCAAGGATATTACAACCTCTCGCAAGGTACATGAAGTTCTGATCTTTTTGGACTATAGTAATTTGTGAAAAATGTTCATCCACTGTGTTTCATATAAATTCATCCTTATTGGCAAGCACTAATCATAAAACTACTTTCATTTGATCATGGTTAAATGATGAGAGCTTTTAGTATCAGCCCTTCCCAATGATATTTAACTTAGATGCCATCTTAGCATGTGTAGATTCAGCATCAGCCACCACCTGACAGTAATTGCATTCACCTTTTTCAACTGCACCTACAAATTTCGATGGATGCTAACTTCTGGGGATTTATTACTGGGAATAAAAGTGAGGGCACTTCGTTGTTTGTTCAGTTAAAACATATGTTAACTAAGCAGCAACATTTTTTCAATAGCTGTTGGAGAATCTGAAAAAGTGCTGCTGTCTGAAATCTGATCTCGTGCCCTTTGAACTGAGCATACCTAACTTGAATTCTAATATACACGTATATTCTATAAACCTTTGTCCTCCATGTTGATTTTATTTAAAAAAAGGGTTTGGTTTCAAACCCCAGATCTAACCAATCTAAAAAAAGGCTTATGTTATGTATGAGAAGTTAACTACGTCTGGTTCCTCATTCTTCTATAGCACATTTTGGAAAAGTTTTGTATGTTATTTAGTAGGTGTAAGAGTCATTTTCACATGTTTGAGAAGATGCCAAGGCATTGTTAATACAAATTGCACAGATGGAAAGCGTTTCTGCTTTATTAAGCAATGGAGAGGATGACAAAATGTGTAAATTGAAGTGTGCGAGTGAGATAGAACATTATGCAGTTAAGTTGGAGGCCTAGTGGTCATTTGGTGTACCGGTTTGGAACAACATTTTTTCGAAGTACAACTTGCATTTGATGTTTAGGTCATGTGCTAACTGTTAAGGTGTAACGATGCACCAATGACCAACGAGGAAGAGTGAGTTGGTTCAAGTATAGGGAGTAGAAAAAGGTAAAGAAAGTCTAAAATATCATTGATAGAAGTAAAAAAGAAAGGATATGTCAATAAAGAGATGACAGAGTATGATTTCATATAAGGATAAAATAGAATGTTGGAAAATAATAGATATTGCAGACTTTGATTAGTCAATTGAGGATTTATACCCACAAATTTGGGACAAGGTCTTGGTTTTTTTTTTTCAATATACAACCCTTTGGTCCCTTTCAATCAACCCCATTTTTAATATGTTGAAAAATAAGCTATACTAAATGGACACTTTTTAATAACCTAGAATTAGATATTGCATGCATACGTTTTCTGTCTCAAGTTTTTGCTTTTCATGGAATGAAAATCTTTTTTGGATCCAATCTTTTTTCAAATGTTCGGGTACCCTAAGTAAAATAATAGCTCCTTGTCTTTTCTTTACCATTGGAAGACACAAGTTCCCTAATTAGATTGTTGTGTAATTGAAACGAGAATCATTGAGTCATAAGTGAGAATGAAGATGTGGAATGTAAAATTTTTGTCATTTCATGATTTCCTACTATGGTTATTACTTAATAAGCAAATTTCTCATTGTAAATATTATGTTAAAAACTTATAAATTCATACAATATGTCTATTAGAACTCAACCTAATGCTCAAGAAATGCAATATTTAGTCTTGACCATGCCATGTTATACCTTCTCTACTCAATTATGAGCTTCACTCATTTCCTATGCTTTGTATACCGCATCTCTCCTGAAGTAGTGCTTCAAGGATCTTTGAGTTGTAATAAAGATCCTGAGAACCATATATGGTGTGACTTTTTGTTGGTCTCCATTGGATGAAGTAAGATTTTACATCTAATTAGGATGTCCTGGGTAGACCATCATTTTAATACTTATCTATGATCTTAGGGAAGGTAAATTTTGAGCAATTTTTTTTCTATCTACGTAATGTCTAAAAGCTAAATTGTATTATTTATTGTTACTAGGCTCTTTTTGAGCCACATCGGTGTAGTTTTTCAGTCCATTCAAGTCCGATTTAGTCCACTTTGGTTAGTTTGGTCCAATTCAATCTATTTTGGTCCATTATGACTAATTAGACCTTATATTGATTTTTTTGTAGGTTTCCTTTTCAAGTTTTGGAATCTATTTCTCTCTCTTAATTTTTGGGTTGAAAAATATGAAATTTTATTATATTTAGACCTAACTCTTTAGTTTTGGGCTAAAAAATATAAACAAAATGGGCAATAGAAATTAAAGATATAGGCCCTAAAAAAGCAATAAATATGATAAATATTCACAAGATTACTTTAAAATTCAAGTTTCAATAATATATGTATTATACTTATATCTGGAAAGAAAAAACAAAGTGCTACAATTTGAAACTTATATAATAATTTAAACTTTATGCAACATGTTACATGTGTTTTATGAAATGAAGGTGTACTTTAAAAAAAAATTTACTGAATATGTTCAAATTAGTCAACCGATTATGATATATTAAAAAAATCATTTGAATAACATCTTCTTCATTTATGTCAAACAATATTATAATTATGTAATTTAAATATTTTTATTAAATTACATTTTTCGCACACACACACACGTAGTTGTTGAATTATGTTTTATTAAATATATATTAAATTAGGTTGAATTATATATATATGAAATTAAATTTTATTGTTGTTAAATGCAAAATACATTTTATGTTTCATAAAATAAAAATTGTGGGGACCCGAGGACCGAGGATGGGAAGCACCGTTGTAGCTTTTAGTTGTTCCTTTAGAAGGAGCATCCACTGCCCGAGGAGTGAGGTGGTCCAAGGATAGAACGGGAAGTGGTGGAGCACTCGTGGGGGATATAATAGGTGCAGATGAGTTCCTCTGAGGTTGAATGGGATCTTTGTAGGACGTTTCTTGTAAAGTACCATCTGTTCCTCCGCATTGAATGGTTGGCAACAGCTTTACCATCTGCATTAATGAAGAAATGACTTGAATAGTGGATCTATAGCTCAGCAGTTTCTTCCACCACCTTCACTAGGAGTTTAGTAGGACAAGTGTCCTGAGGAGAATTGGGAAAATTAAAGTTAAAGGGTTACGATGCAAGATGCCATGAAGTATATAAAGGAATGAGATTCTCAGATAAAAGGGGATCTAACAAGAATTGAAGAAAAGGGGGGAGGTAACAGAGAGAATAGTTGCTAGGAGAGAGTGAATAGGATTTTCAACAACTATGAACTTTGTCCTCGGGCAAGCTTGTAAAACTCCATTCATATATTAAAACCTTAAGCTTTTGGTCATTCTTTTCCTATCTGTGACCTTGGGTGAAACCCATACTTGTTCATCCCACTCTCTATACAAATATCTATTGTTTTAGGCCGGGTTTAGGAAATCCAACATCACTGTTCTTGGTGGGCTTGGGTTGCTTAAATTTCGTGTTCTTATGGGGCAGAAGCAATAATCCCTCTAAAAACAGGGTTCCCGAACCTGAGAATCGATCAGTTCAGCATTGATGAAAATAATCGCTTACTCTCTGGCAGCTTGGACATGGTTGACGAAAGAAGAGAGGTGGCTACAGTAAGGATGGCGCATTATCAGCAAAGGCTTAAGCAAGGATATGAAAGGGAATGAAGTTGAGGCCACTAGCTCTAGGAGATTTAGTTTTAAGAAAGGTGGTAGGGACTCTAAAGAACCCATCCTGGGGGAATTTGGGCCCCAATTGGGAAGGCTCGTACTGAATAACGTCAATAGCAGGGATTGAGGCTTACTATTTGGAAGATTTGGACGAGAATGTGTTCCACGTCCATGGAATGTAAATAACTTAAGTCGTTATTATTGTTAATGATATGATGTTCTCTTCACTTAATACTGGTTTATTTCTGCATTATTGTATATGTGGTTCAATGGCTAATCAATTAATGCTTTCATATTTTTCTAAGTGTTAAACAGAACCTTGGTTACACCTGGCTCCTCAGACCATGTACCTTAGGTAAATTAATACTCTCATATTTCTCTAAGTGTTAAACAGAACATTGGTTACGCCTGGCTCCTCGGACCACGTACCTTGGGTAAATTAATGCTTTCATATGTCTATAAGTGTTAAACAGAACCTTGGTTACGCTGGCTCCTTGGACCACGTACCTTGGGTAAATTAATGCCTTTTTTTTTTTTTTTTTCTCTCAATACTAAACAGAACCTTAGTTGTTCCTGGTTCCTTAGACCACGTTCTTTGGGTAAATTAGTACTTGGTTTGTTTGCAGAAGATGACTAAGACCCTTGTCATAATGACCTAATTGTAGAAATGCCCATGAGCATTACTTAAAGCATTTGCAAGTATATCCATGAGATATTTTTGGGCAAGTTAACCTTGGTGTTAAAAGTTCTTAAGTGTTAAACAGAATCTTGATCTTGTTCAACTTCTCGACTCACAAACCTTGGGTAAATTAACCTTGGTGTGAAAAGTTCCTAAGTGTTAAACGGAACTTCGGTCTTATTCGACTCCTCGAGTCACAAACCTTGCGTAAATTAACTTGTATGTGAAATTGTCTAAGTATAGATTCGAATTATGGACCATTCTTGCTTTTTCGAGTTACAGGCACAATGCAGATGGGCCTTTTGGGGATCCTAAGTCCAACTTAAGGTAAGCGTTGTTGGAAATTTCTACTAAGTGCCAAAGCGTTGCCTTAAAAGTTAGTTTAGTAATTTTCTTAAACTTCGGGCCCGAGTAGATAGTAAAATAAGGGGGGTTAATTTAGTTAATCTGAGGTTACAGCATTGTAAATGTTATAAGGAAAGGAAAGTTACTGAAAATACAATCAGACAAGAAAATCAGGGATAGGTGAGAGATTATAGAGTGAGAACTAATCATTTTCATTTAATTTGGAGAGTTGAGTTACATAGGAAGAAAAAAAGGGGGGGGGGGAGAGGCATTAACTAAACTTAAGCCCTCTTACATAATTGGTTGTTTGCCTCTAAGCTTAGAGCTGAATTGCATTAATGCTTCCTTTTCTTTTCCTCCCTTCTTTTCTTGCTCCTTCTCCTTTTTCTTCCTCTTCAGTTGGGCCACTTCAGCCACCTTTTCTGATTCCACATCCACCACAGTCACTAGGGTTGGCTGTTCTTGCTCTTTCTCTGTGGCTAGTGTGTTAGATGGAGTAGTGACAGGTTAGGCCGAGGAGGAGGTGGGGGCAGAGCCAGGGTTCAGTGGGGGCTGAGGGGAGCTGGGGGCCAAGCACAAGGCTAGGGGGTAGAACACTTTATCAGGAGCCCTAAGTTCTGATTCAGTGTCAACCCCAGCAGCGTTGAGGGCCTGACCCCATACTTCAAGGTAGAAAGCCTAAGCAACGTCCCTGAGTTGGGCAGTTAGACTCTGGGCAGGCTTGGTCATACTCTCGTCATAGGCCACTTGCTTGACCTTAGTCATCTTAGTATTCTTGACCGCTAGCTATATCTGCGTCTGTTTAAGCTCTACCATGGTTAAGGACAACTTGTTTTCGGCCTTCTTTTGAGCCTCTAGAGACTCAGCAGCTTGTTTTTCGAAGCTAGACAAGACAACCTCAACATTTTTCCAAGACTTCTCTACCTTAGTCAGTTGAGTGAGGGTCTCTTTAAGCTTCTAACTAGTCTCAGCATAGGCCTTTTCCACAGCGTTCACCCTGCCTTTATGGTTTTGAAACCTGGACCGTTCATTGAACCGTAAAAGGGAGAGGTTCAAGATTTTGAGGTCGAATCGAAGTTGAACCAGGGTCGAACCGTGATGATGTCATAATTAATTTAATAATTGATTAAAGCCTAAATATAGATATTAAATTTATAAAACTAGCAAAATTGACTAATATATCTATATATGTGAGGGAAACTTAATGATTTTCAAGCATATATTTAATAATTAAATAAGAAAGTTAATAAAATAAAATAATAACCATGAAAATATTAAAATTTATGATTAATTTTTGAAGTAAATATCTTCGAAGCATTTTAATTATAATTTTTTTATATTACTTGTAAGAGATGGATAATTTAATTAAGTAGAATAAAATTGTGTTAAGTTGTTTTTATTAAAAAAAAAAATTGAGTCGGGGTTGGACCTCACGGTTCATGCCACCAGTTTTGCATGAACTGTACGGTCCAACCTCGGTTTAAGAGGTTCATAGAATTAACAATAATTTCGATTCTCTATGCTTAAAAAACTAGTTTTCATCCTAGTTCTCGATTTTCTCGGTCGGACCTCTCGGTCCGATCTGAGTTTGAAAATAGTGCCTACCTTCAGCCTTATAAGCCTGATCCAAAGCTTGGTCCACCCATTCTTCAGCCATGAAGACTGCTTGTACAGACTATAAGGTTGATGCATGTTAGTATTTATGCATGTGTTATTTGTGTTTAGGGAAAGAGAGAAGTGATAATGTACCTTGGCAAGGTCTCTCTTTAGAGATAGGAAGACCACACATTTTCTGAAGGACCTGAGCTCCTGCATGTCCTCATGCAGGCAGAGAGCTTTCTACAGACATTCTACCATGAGGCCTGACTTGCCTTTCAGGTGGTCTCTTAAGTTGGATCATCCATGATTGGGCCCCCCAAGCTCATCGTGAAGGAGGGTCTCTAGGCAGAAGGTTTGGGTGGCTGTTCCCCTTAGGACTCTTTAGAGGTACCAGTGGAGGTACCCTTATTCTGTTGGGCCTTATTTGTTCGGACCTCTTTGGTTGAGGGCTGCTGAGAGGATCAAATGACTTCTCCTTCCTTAGTATCTTCAGGGCCTTTGCCTCATTGGCCCCTCTTCCTTTTCTTCTTTGTTGCATCATTAGAGGATTCGTGCCCGGGAGCAGGATTAGGTGTTTGGGGCACCATAAGCATCGCTGGAACTGCTGGGAAAGCACTCCCAACATGAGCCTCGAGGAGGGCCATTAGGTTTGGAGTTTTTTCTTTGAACACCACCCATTCTAAAATATTAGCTTCTTCTTGGTTGGAGCTAGCTTGGGCGAGACGTGGAGGGTGGTGTGATGTACTAGGAGCGTCTTGGTAGTAAAAGACCTCGAAGTCCTTGTTTGTCACTTCTTGGATAGGTTCAGGGGTGGACTCTTTATCTTCCTCGTCCGTAGGTAGGGGTTGTTCTTGGAAGTATAGTATTTTAGTTACGAGCGGGGCTAGAAGCTGAGCGTCCTGAGTCCCAGCTGGAGGAGGTTTCGCTGTTAGGAAGCCAAGATTTGCAACGTCAATCCAAGCTAGTTTGGGATCCTTAGCTTTGATTATGTTCTTGGGACTTTGAAAGCGTTTGGAGATGGGGTTGAACCTAAGGATCACGTGTACTGCTTGGAACTGACCGTCGAGGAAAGATCTCAAATTTGAGGATGCGATTTAAGTCGGGAAATTTCACAAGGAGCTTGCTGGAGGCTGTGTGATGTTCATTTGCCAGAAAACATTAGACATAAGTTATGGGAAGATTATTATAGAAATTGTTTCTTATGTAAAAAAAAACCTATGTGCATCTAGCAACTGTGGGAACCCTACCTGGTTCCCCCTCCTTGGTGGGACAATGCAATCCATCATGCCAGTCCCCTGAGATGATGAGGAAATTCTCGTTCATACCCTTATTTTATTCTGGCATGCATGAAATTAACCTAACAGAAGGAACCCTACATTTGATGTAATAGTTGCTCCCTTTCCCTTTTTCCCCTCTCTGACAATTGTATACCTAGTTTATGTCGTGCCATGTGAGGTTGGTTCCCATTTTTTGGTTCATCATATCTACACTCCTGAGGACGCTAAAGACATTTGGGGTACATTGGGTAGGGGTCAGCCTATAGTTTATCTAAAAATCCCTTATGACCCTACCCATGAGGATTTCTATCCCACCGTTTATGAAGGCGATCATCGAAATTACTACTGACCCTGGCTCTCTACTCTTAACTAGCCACTCTCTTAACTCACTGTGTTGGAGTACAACACCGTCAGAGATCCTATATTTGGCCCTAAAGGCGGCCATGCCTACATGTGTATCTTCTAGCTTAGCAAATCTGCCCATGACAGTTTATGGTGAAGGTAATAAATAATTTAAACAAAAATTAAAGGAATCTGGGTGCACCTACTCGCAATGGAAGAATCTTTACTAGGACTGTTGTTTCAAAAAAAGATCTCAAAGTGAATAAATGGGGTAAAGTCCCCTCCAGCCTCTCCTTATATAGAGGTGAAAAATGAGTGGTAAAATTCCCGCTCATAAATGAGAGTAAATCAAGACCGTAGGATTATCATTGTACCGTAGAACGTGGGGGGACAAGCAGCCGCCTAACATCATAAATGTGAGATCGTGGATACCGAAGCGTCAGGAGTGTGCTAATGACAAGTGAAGAGATGTTACCACGTAGGAATACGCTTGGCATGTACGGAGTGTGGGAGTATCACTAAAACCTTACTTTTTACCTCAGTAGAAATAGTAAGGTTTTAGGGGGCTAGTGTAGGGACTTGAGGACTGAGGATGGGAAGCACAGTCGTAGCTTTCATCTGTTCCTCTGGAAGGAGCATCCACGGCTCGAGGAGTGAGGTGGTTCGAGGATAGAACAGGAAGTGGTGGAGCGCTTGTGGGAGATATAATAGGTGCAAATGGATGCCTCAGGGGTTGAATGAGATCTTTGTAGGACGTTTCTTGTAAAGTACCACTTATTCCTCAGTATTGAATGGTTGACAACAACTTTATCACCTGCATTAATGAAGAAATGACCTGAATAGTTGATCCACAGTTCAGCAGTTCCTTCTACCACCTTCACCAAGAGTCTAGTGGGACAAGTGTCCTAAGGAGAATTGGGAAGATTAAAGATGAAGGGCTCGGATGCAAGATGCTATAGAGTATATAAAGGAAGGAGATTCTCAGATTAAAGGGGATCCAACAAGAATTGAAGAAAAGGGGGGAGGTAACAGAGAAAATAGTAGCTAGGAGAGAGTGAACAGTATTTGCAACAACCAAGAGCTTTGTTCTCGGGCAAGCTTGTAAAACTCCATTCAAATATTAAAACCTTAAACTTTTGGTCTTCTTTTCCTATTTGTGACCTCAGGCGAAACCCACACTTGTTCATCCTACTCTCTATACAAATATCTATTGTTTTGGGCTGGGGTTAGGAAATCCAACATCACTGTTCTTGGTGGGCATGGGCTACTTAAATTTTGCGCTCTTACAAAAATAATAGTAAAACTTAAGAAAATAGAAAATACTTTTAAATAACACATGCACTGTTTAACTTACAAATTTTGCATTATATTTTTATAAAATAATTATATTTCATTTTTTCAAGCATCGCGTAAGTTTGTGATTAGTGAATTTTAATTTTTGCAGCTTAAAGCATGTTGACAGTATGAAAATTGAAGCGCCCCCTTATTTGAGGCTTGTTGCAATCTAGCTATTGCTACTCCATGTATTTCTTACCTCAGAGATTCTGGGCAACTAAAATGCTTATTGTGCTAAATGTTCCTGTTGCTTGTAGTTGAGAGTGGCATGTATGTGGATGTATTCAACAGAGAGATAATTCAATTCTGGGCAACTAATTTGCTTATAGCATCCTGAAGAAAAACAAAGCTGGAGAATCTAACAATTATGTGGATGATATCTTTGTTCTCTTCACCTACTTCACGAAACTTGAGACCCTGGCAATCCTTGAGAGTACCTTAAAGGTAGATGAATAAGGAAGAGGAAGTATTAGTTTAGTTTGAATAATTTGTTTTGTGCTTTGAGAGGATGACCATTATCATTAATAAAGAAAAATTTAATATGCACTATGTAAACTCATTTGCAATGGAACAAACTTTCTTTCTCCATCTTGTCCTGTATACAATGCCAATAGTCTCGGTGCTTTGAGTAGGTTGGGTTGGTCCTGGTCCCCCTTGCTTTAAAATGTAGTTATATACTAGCCATAGACCCATGCGATGTGTGGGATTACATATATAAATATTATGCAATGGGTGTAATATATAAAATGTAACACTTACTTCAAGTGTTGTCAAATTTTTAAAAAGATTTCTACAAGTATACTTTATCTTTTTATCTCTACAGATATATCATTAATGATATATCTATTATTTATCTCTACACGTATATTATATTATTTTTTTGTGTGTTTAATTAATAATTTTTTAAGGTGAACCATATCCTTCTAATTTATGTTGTAATGTATTATATTTGCCAAATATACAACTAAAATATATTAGTTTCAAATTTATTATTCAATTTCTTAAGCAATAAGGAAATTATCATGATAATCAAAATTCATCACAAAATTACAATGTTATCTTAACCAAAATTAAAATGAAACCAAAGGTATAAAAGATAGGCTTTCTAATTATTTATTATTCAAAATTTTAAACAATTGGTTGGCATATTCAAATTCATAGCCATGTAGACTGTGTTTTGATAAAAAATCAAATTCCTATTTCCCAAAAAAAAAAAAAAAAAAACCAAGTATTAACCCAAACAAAAATCTAACCAAAGCAATAAAAGAGAGAGAGTAGACTTTGTGATGGGAAATTGAAACACAATACCAAAAACCATAATTTATATATATAAAAAAAAATCAACCTTTTAATTAGAGTTATAAGAAAGAACAAAAATTCACCAAAAGAAAGGAGAGAGAGAGAGAGAGAGAGAGAGAGAGAGAGAGAGAGAGAGAGAGTACTCACAATTTTTTGTGTCAGAAAAAATGGATCGAATAGAGGAATTGATATCAAATTTATACAAAATAAAATGGGAAGAAGAATAGTTAAAATATAAGAAAGAAAAAAGGATAAATGAAGTGTAACGGTGAAATAGAGTAGTGTGGGAGGTAAAGAGGCAAAAATGGAAGGGAAAGGTTGGAGGAAGTGTAATTGCAGGTGTGAACTAATAGTTAGAAGAAGATGATGATTTTGTTGTGAGAGTAGTGAGATTTATTGCATACATTATATATATATATATATATATATATATAGAGAGAGAGAGAGAGAGAGAGAGAGAGAGAGAGAGAGAGAGAGAGAGAGAGAGAGAGAGACTCTATGTTGAAAGGAGCTTTTAATATAGACAATAGACAATTAGAGTTTATGATGGCGTGTAGTGCATCACATTGGCCAAGAATAATTAATTTTGCAATATATAATCAATAAAGTGGAAATCCACAAATATATATATATATATATATATGTATAAGAAAGAAAAAAGGATAAATGAAGTGTAACGGTGAAATAGAGTAGCGGGGGAGGTAAAGAGGCAAAAATGGAAGGGAAAGGTTAGAGGAAGTGTAACCACAGGTGTGAACTAATAGTTAGAAGAAGATGATGATTTTGTTGTGAGAGTAGTGAGATTTATTGCATACATTAACATATATATATATATATATATATATATATAGAGAGAGAGAGAGAGAGAGAGAGAGAGAGAGAGAGAGAGAGAGAGAGAGAGAGAGAGAGAGACAATGTTGAAAGGAGCTTTTAATATAGAAAATAGACAATTAGAGTTTATGATGGCATGTAGTGCATCACATTGGCAAAGAATAATTAATTTTGCAATACACAATTAATAAAATGGAAATCCACAAATATATATATATATATATATATATATAATTTTGCAATACACAATCAATAAAATGGAAATCCACAAATATATATATATATATATATATATAGTGACGTGGTTGCTAATGTGGCTCAATAAAAGCGTAACAACAATAAATGCTACGCTTCAGCTTTTAGATATATATAGTCGCTAACTCGTATGATGCATATGATAATTAAATAAAAAGATAATTTATCAACCTCATGGTAAAGAAAAAGCTAAAGAACAAATAAGAGACCAATTTGTCCAAGTAATCAACCTAAGTTGCATCATAGCTCATGTATAGAAGTCAATGTTGCATTTCATGGCTACATACTTGCTAATAATGAAAATTACCTATATAAAACTTGAAAAGGGTCAAGTGAAGACAATGTGAAAAACATTTTATAAATAACTTATTGATGAAAGGTATAGAGAGAAGAACAATGTAAGACATCAATGGAATTTTAGTCAGTATCTTATTGCAAATGGAATATAGCTCTATATTAAAACTAGAAGTAAAATTTCAATAATTCTCTTTCTCTAAAACGTTATCAAAACTATAAGTAATTTACATCAGTTTCAAATAGAAATTACTTGAAGAAACAACTACTTTGAATCATTATCTAAAAGAGGAGCGACATAAAAGCTAAAATAAGTCTTAAAGATGAAGTTCCTCGAACATATTTTAGCATCAATGTCCAAGTTCAGCTCTATGTATGGCAACCAATTACTCACTCCAGTTGAAAGCACAATGTTTGAAAGAATCTCCCAAGTATTTTAGTCACTTACAATTTTCATCCACCTCCCTAGATCACTAAACTATACATCTACCTACCCTAACTTCAATATTGAATACAAAGACGGATCCAAAATGTCTCATAGGAACAATCTGACTTATTTTAAAAAAAATAAACCATTGAGGATTCTTTCCTAGTCCATTAGCTGTTAGGATGTGTACCCTTAAATCTTATTGTATGATGCTATGTATGACATTATGTATGACTTAATGTTTTGTTTAATAAAGTTGTTTATTTTTATCTAAAATAATGGTAACATGAATATTTGGACATTATCATATAGTCCATGAGATGCATAGTATGTGATTTAGTCACAGAAGATATAAATCAAAAGTTTTTTGTAAACTCAGAATTTATAGTTCGTAGTCGGTGATGAAATTGGACATTTCATCTGCGAAGACTATAACGTATCAACTAAGATGATTTGTCTTGATCATAGAAGTGAAGAGTACTAGTTGATATGTTGATATGTTTTAAGAGTTAAGACATATTAAACTGGATCGCTGTGAGATTTATTATTCTCCTAACGACTGTCAAATGAAAAATAAATCTCATGACTTTTATTTGCATGAACTCTTAATCCTGAGAGAATAATGGACCTGATCATGATGTGTAGGTTGCTTTGATATATCAGGAGTGAGATCTAAAGTAACGATCAAAACTTCAGTATGTTGGACAACCACATTTAGTGTTGATGGAACATATATTCTCAAGATGAAATTCATAATCTCTAAACAGAGATATAAAATATTCCCTTGAGATAAGTTTAATGAGTTTGGTTATTCAGAGAGTTAGGCCAAACCACTTTGGTAAGAAATTACTAAAGTATATATATATTTATGAAGTTCGATTTCATAAATATATAATGAATAACTTTAAAGGATTAAACCGGATATTCAAGGATTAAGATATAGTAATTTTCAAAGTGGCAGTCTATATTCATGACTTTGTATTATTATGAATATTTTACAAAGAGGTTGCGTGTATTATAAAGTCTTGGGATATAATTTATTAATAAGGCTTAGAGTGCAATTATATTTATATAGTGGTATTAAATATAATTAATGGTAACTTTGGACTTGTCAAGAGTTGACAGAAAAGCCCAAGGCCATTGGAGCTAGTGTCTTATTGGTCTTTTTTGGTCCCACTCCAAGCCATACACTAAAACCCAATTGGAAAGGTCCAATAGGCCAGGTCAATTAGATAATCAGTTAGTTATAAAGGGAGAAACATACAGATTTTTTTTTTTTAAAAGAAGAGTAGAGAAAAAGAAAAAGAGAGTGTGAGGCACACTTTCATTCTCCCTTTGGAAATTGATTGAGAGACCACACATCTTGGGTGTAAAGTGGAATTGGAGTGAAAATTAAAAGTGTTCTCAAGTGCTTCTAATCTTTGTTTTGAAATTCTCCATACCAAGGTACGCTATCTTGTTCTTAAATTCTGAAATTTTTGCATAGTGCATGTTATCAATCATGAATGAAATAGATCATTGTTTATTACTTCCGCTGTGTGCTTTGTATGAGATACAAAACCAGATTTATTCAACATTAGCAACATAATAATATTAGCTATACCGGAGTATTCAATGTTCTCAACTACAAAGACATTAACATAGTTAATGCTGTTTCAAGTGCTTGAATGAAGGAGCAAAATTGATATTAGCAACCAACTTTAAATTTTAATAAATTAATAATAAAAAAGGACACATTTGTACATTATACCAATTTTTGCATATGTACATTAGTCATAGTTCAGAACCTAATTTGTGTATATTAGCCAAAGAATTGTAATGTCTTATAAATAAAAACTATCATGACCATAAGTATACAGTTCCATCTGATAGCTTCAACTCTTCATTCACTAAGTTTTAGCTTTAGCACTCTAAGAGTATATAGATAATTGAATTCATTAAAGCAAATTGCTCTATCTTATAGCATGCACAAATAAATTGGGATGATAAATTCATCCAACAACCCAGTCTTGAATCTTAGTCCCACATTATTGAATCTTATATATGTCCATGTGTATCATCTTTTCTGGAGAATATGTACGATTTGAAGAAGTCTCATGCATTTGGTTGGGATTGGTGAAAGTTTTGGTAGCCTATCAATTTCTATAAATCAATCAAAATATGGAGAGATTGGTCAAAGTTTTTCTTGAGGCAACTTGTATTTTCAAAATTTGAAACCAATCCAAAATAAAGAAAATTTGAAGCATTCTCACAAAATAATAAAATCAACATAGAAACAAATCCGGATTAATTGTTAAAAAAAAAAATACCTAAAGAGTTTGTGTGCTTCTAAAAGAAATATATTTCTTCTGTAATCAATCAGTGCTCCATAATTGTAAATTCATCCACAAAAAAAAGGTAATACTTGAGTTTCAAGAAAGCCCTCAACCTTCATTGCAATAGGGGCCAAGATGTTACAACTGCATGATCACCCTCCTTATTTCCCTTCCACATGAAAGATCTCCATGCATAAGGATTCTAGAATAAAACAAAAGATTATTTAGGAATTTTCTGAAATAGATTATGTATAAAAATTTAAGTTGTTCTATCGCCTTATATTCAGAAAAATCATATAAAAGAAATAGAAAAAAAAATTGTTAAAAATGAAGGTTTCAGATCTTCCACCATACTCACGCTTACACATACTAATCATTATTTTTGAACACCTATAAAACGAAAGAATGTATATGCCTCAATTATGCTACAAAACCTAAAATACCAAAGCAAACCTCTATAGATAGTGTAGCACATGATGTAGCATCGATATCAGCCTAGCAATCCAATTATCTATTTGATCCATTGGTCGTAGTGGTGGGCCATTGAATTTGTGAATATTTGTAGAGTTCTTACTAATATCTTAATAAATTTAAAATCTGATTGGATTGGTCATGATTTCAACGATTTTGCTGCATTACCTTTTCTAAGTGTTAAATGTAACAAATCTTGTAATGCATGGGTTATATTGCCACTATAAAATTATATTTTAAAATAAATATGATTTGCACTTAATCTTTTAATACTGGAAAAAACTTATCTCTTAGTTGCTTAACTATATATTATATCTAATTACAACTAACCTAATGAATATTTATATTTGCTAAATTATATGTTATAACCTGAGTTCAACCTCCTCAATTTAGTTGAACTAAAAAAGTCAAAATACTAAAATTCTACAAATTTAAAGTATATGTACCACAAAAAATTAGATAGGAAGCAATCAACACCAATCCAATCAAATATGGTGATGGAAAGTATTTTCCTTCACTCATCCTATGCTTATCCACATAGAGCTTTTTCCTTCTTTTGGTAGCAAATCTAAGTCATGAATGTGTATGGGATAGAACAATATACGACCACTTTAAAAGGCTTAGACATAGAAACTTACCCCAAGAGAATAAACTTCTGATGGAATCATTGATTTCTTAACTTCTACTT
This sequence comes from Castanopsis chinensis, assembly GCA_032878915.1. Taxonomy (NCBI): domain Eukaryota; kingdom Viridiplantae; phylum Streptophyta; class Magnoliopsida; order Fagales; family Fagaceae; genus Castanopsis; species Castanopsis chinensis. The sequence continues at coordinate 11,772,228 of JAVQMG010000129.1, forward strand.
CTAAGAACCTTCCTTATGGACGTGCAAGGCCCCAAATTTATTGGGTTTTACATGTTTCCAAAAATAAACATTCTTAAGGAATATTATAGAGACAATTCATTATGATCTTTTGCTATTCAGAATCACTTGGAAGTGATTGTTTCTTACATTAAATTTAAAAATCATAAAATTATACATAGACAGATTGGATATTGTACTTCCTTGCTGATAGACTTAATCGGGAAATTAGAAATCTCAAGTGAGAAGTTCATAGACTTAATCAGCAAAACAGATCTCTCAACTCGAAGTTGCAACAACTGAGGCAACTGGGGTTCGAGGACCAGAATCGGCAGAGAACAAATTTAAGCTTTGTTTGAATAAAGGACAAATCTAGTCTTTAATAAAAATGGAATGGAAAGCTCTATTTGTATAGAGGATAGAATTAAGGAAATGAAGGTGATATTACTTAATATTGAATTAGTGTAGGATATCTGTTGCTATCAATACATGAAATGAGCTTAGCCAAATAGGCAGTTTGCTTAGCTACTGGCAATTTGATTGGAGCATGGGCTTTAGGAGATGATGGCTAAAAGAAATTGACCATTAACCCTGATTTTTTGGGTGCAAATTGGTTACATATGCATAGCAAAAACAAAACTAATGTCTGAAGTTAAAAGGTGACCATCATAAGTACGATGCTAGGCTGGTGGCGTTGAATTTCAGCCTCTGTATATTGTCTTATGTTGGGACAGAAATTTAGTCTGTTTTTCATGTTAGCAGTAGAGTGTTTGGTGGCTATATAGATTGTTTTTCATTTAATAGAAAATGTTCATAAAACTTGTGTCAGTCTTTCTGCATCAATAATTTTCGTCGAATCAATGATTCCAGATTTTTGGGTTTTACATGTTGCCAAAAAAAATCAATTAGTCCAGAAATTACTTGAATGAGATTTAGGAAGCATGAAATAATTCTACAAAAAAAAAAAAAAAAAAAAAAAAAAAAAAAAAAACGGGGAGAGCCATTAAGGCATATTGCAAGAGAAGAATTTAAAACAAATAAAATTAAATCAAGCCCCAAACAAAGTAATGGAGAAACAAAGACATTAAAAAATTATAGATTCAAACAGTGTAAGAATTATCACATCTATCCAATACAAACATATATGTCTAACCAATTAATTAAAAAACCCAGCAAAAAGGAGAGTCATTAAGACATATTGCAAGAATAGGGTTTAAATTGGTAAGGATTATGTCGTAATGCAACTCATATCCCAACAACCCATCCAACCAAACTTTAAATCAAATAAAATTAAATCAAAGCCCTAAAGAAAGTAATGGAGCAACAATGACATTAAAAAATTATAGATTCAAATAGTGTAAAAACTATCACATTTATCCAATATAGACATATATGTTTGACCAGTTAATTAAAAACCCCAGCAATCAAAAATTCAACATCCTAAAAAAAAATCAAGTAGAAAGAAAAAGCAACATAACAATCATCCACTCCACAACACTACAAGAAGAAATCAGAGCTCAAGAGCAATTGAGATTTAGAGATATTTGAATTGAATCATCTAACTTTTGTCAGTATTAATATACTGTGAGGAGAGGAAGAGATGAAAGAAGGAAGAGAGAAAGGCTAGCATTAGAAAGATGAAGTCTGAAGATTTGAAACTGTCTTTGGAAAGGAGAGAGGCTGCAATTAGCAAGTTGAAGGGATGTTGTTTAAAATTGAATCTGTGAAACACAAAGCGTTGTTGTTGAAAGATTGAAACTCTAAAGGGTTATTGAATCCTTGAAACACAAAGGGTTGCTGTTGTTTAAGGGTTGTTTTTTTTTTTTTTTTTTTTTTCAAACCGTTAAATAGTAAACCAAAAGGTGGGGAGACCAAAAGCCCGTGAAACATAGGCTTGGATTTGGGCTTAATGGTGGAATTAAAACTATAAAGATTGGGCTTTATAGTGGAGACAAGGCTCTGAATTATTTTCTTTTTATTAATATTTTAAATTTTAAGAAAATTATTTTTAAATTGTTAGACAGATAATACAAAAAATAGGATGGAAATGACATGACTGTTGATATAGTTCAACATGAGCGTAGCGACATTAAATACTTTTAGATAGATTTGTTTGTTGTCACATAATCACCTAATTTCTTGTCCTTAGACCACTGGGGGAAGCTATTTGGACGAAAGCTACACATCAATCATCATTAAGATTTAAGGGTTGTGCCAATGAGCAACAAAACTGATGAATTCAAGGTGATTTGGCTCGATCTTGTGTGGGGAATATGACAAACCAAGATAAAATTAAGACAAAATCCTGATAACTCTTTTTATTTTTTTTGAGTAAATCCTGAACTCAGGTGAAAAAGAATGCTTATTTTTTATTTTTGGGCTTAATGTATTCTTTTGTCTGTGTCCTGGGTTATTTGGCCTTTAGTGTATAGCTAATATGAACAAGCCTCGGAGTTGGGACTGAGATCTGGTGATGTTAAACATACTAATCTTTAGGAGGTGTTTGGTTTGTATTTTTAAGCAATAATTTTTAGTTTTTAAACAATATTACATATATTTTAACATACTTTTTTATCCACACGTATCCTCATAAATATTTTTAAACAATAATTTTTAATTTTTAAACATACCTACCAAATGAACTTTTAGCATTTAATATAAGTTTTTGTCAAAACCAATTATTTGTAGGCTGTCTTATACATACAGTCATCACCCACCACAACAAAGGATCCTTCCTTCATACGCCAGCAATGATACTAAAAGATCTCACAAGGTATATGCAGTTCTGATCTTTTTGGACTCTTAGTAATTTGTGACAAATCTTCATCCACAGTGTTTCATAAAGATTCATTCTTCTTGGCATGCACTAATCAAAAAACTACTTTTATTTAATCATAGTTGAAATCATGAGAGCTTCTAGAGTAAGCTTCTGCCAATGATTTTTAGCTTTGATGCCACATTAGCGCGTGTAGATTCAGCATCAGCCGCCACATAATGGTAGTTGGATTCACTTTTTTCCAATTTCACAACAAATCTCCACAGTTGCTAACTTCTAAGGATTACTTCAAAATAGAAGTGAGAGCACTTTGTTCAGTTAAAACATGTGTTAACTAAGCAGGAGAATCTGAATAAGTGCTGCTGTCTGAAATCTGATCTCATACCCACTTTCTGATAGAGACTTCACAAGCCACCAGCAACAGTAAGGCCTCCTCAGTTCAAGTTTGGGACACTAGACACAGTGGAGGAGCCAAGAAATTTGTTCAGAGGGAAGCTAAATAATAGATATAATGAAACTGTTAAGTAAAAAAAAAAATTTATTTTGAACACTTTTCATAAATTGTGCCCTACATTGTTCATTATACTAAACATTTTTTTTCCTTGAAATATACATAAATTGTGAACATTTTTCCCATAAATCACTCATATTTTGAAACATTAATATTAAATTTTACGAATTAGTTATTCACTAATAAACTACACAACACTATTAATATTATATATGGTTCTTACATAACATTCACTTTTCATGTATCAAGTTTCAATAACACATCCTCTCAAAAAAAAAAAAAAAAAAAAGTCCCAATAACACATACATTCACTCACGAGCAAGATCAACAACACGCCAGCACGTTAATATTATTATTAATATGTTATATAAAAGTTATAAACAAAAAGGTAAAAAAATCACAGCTACAAGTTATATATGAAATCGTCTGACCCACCACAAAAGAAACTCAGACAAGTTTAATCCTTTAAAATTTAACTGCTGAAGTACAGCAATACAATTGTACAGCACACGGTATAACAAAAGCAGTAAATCACAATTAGTGTCTTTGCTTTAGATTACTTGGTGTACGTAGCCTTCACAGGTTAAACAAAGAGATAGAAATAGAGAGAGGGAGAGATACCTGTGGTGTTTTGAAGGAACTAGAGTCAATGGACAATCAAGGACTCATGGCAAGGCTACTGGCGGCGCGATGGGTTAGATTTGTTTTGGGTCTTTTTTTTTTTTTCCAAAGATTTTTGGGTCTTTAAAAAAGAAAAGAAAATCTATGTTGATATTTTTGAAGGATTGATCCATGGTGATTTGGGATGTATTAAAAAGGAAATTTTGGGTTTTTTTTTTGGGTTCTTAGAAGGCCATGGGCTACAAAATGGGCTTTATCTTTGTAGTAATTAAATTTTTTGAGTTTTTTTTTTTTGGGCACTAATTAAATTTGTTGGGTTTTTCTAAACTACTTAAAAATTTTGAGGGGGCAATTATACATGTCTAACGTCTAAATTTTAGACTTTGAAAGACCAAATATTGAAATTTGAGAGGGAGCGAGTAAGTCATTTTCTGTATAAATTCCAATTTTTTTACTACTCTAATGGAAAATTGGAAATGCTAGGGGGGCCCATGGCCCCCCCTAGCTCTGCCTCTACTCAGATATCGAAGGGCATTCTATATATAAAAGATTATAGAGAGAATAAGTTGCACCAAGTAGGATCACAAAATAAAATTTGATACACATTAAAATAGTGCAGATATGTGAGAAAAGTTAGTGTTGGTCTCAAATCTTGTATCCTATGAATTATGATGCTTAATGCACTGCTTGTTTAAGTCGCTAATTTAAAGAGTGAGTTCGTACATAAGACACAATACAAGATGCTTTGCACTTGGACTCCATGCCACCATGCCTGCTCCAACTGTTGATTTCAACTCAAAATGTTGATTGAATTCTTAATATACACAGATTCTATAAAACTTTGCCATGTCTTGCGAATATAAATATAATTTTCTTCCAAATTGATTTAGAAGAAAATTCTTTAACCATAGCAACCATTAATAAATAATCATATAACTAATTTAGATAACTTAATTAATAACCATGTCATAAAAATTACAGTGTGAATGGAATATTAATCGATTGGGAAGAAAACTTTATTCCGCAGTTATATAATGTAGGAAAAAAATAATAATAAAGAGAACAAATGGCTGGAAATAACTGACAAACTTTATTTGAGTAGTTGATGACTAATGCTGGATTAAGGAATTAAACAATTAACTAATGCGGGATTAAGGAATTGAATAAGCACAGTTGTACGTATGAGCACTTGATAGCCATGCTTTATTGATGCCTCAGTGCTTGAATTGATCCCGTGTTTATGTAATGATAAAAAGTTCAAAGGAAAAACATCATCTATTTGGTGCAATGAATTGCAGAATTTTCTCTTTCATTTCCAAGACGAATAAGTTCTTTAGCTATATTATACTTCGTAAAGAGAAAAAGGCTGGCCCTAATAGCCACTCAAAGTGTAGGGCACACCCTATCTTTTTCCATGTTTCTGTCCCTCACCGTTAACTAAATTTGGGACAATATGTTATTATTATTCGATTCCCCCCCCCCCCCCCACTTGAACATGTTTGCAGTGATTTTACAAAATATTGGACACATAGTAGAATCATTAACATTTAGTGTTATATATGTTTAAGTTCCAATAATAATAATAATTGAAAAAACACATATGACAACAAGAAACCTGATGTTCATAGGGGAACATACACGCCCAAGTATCTACTGGTGGCCTTAGTTGCTCTTAAACTGTCAAACCTGTAAGGTAAAAATGAGTCAATTTATTGAAGTTGAGTTAAACCAACCTTTCTAACCCAAGAACGGATCCACTAAGAGGTCAATATTGCATAAATTATAATCATCAGGTTAAGAATAATCAATCTAGATATTCTTTGACCTAAAGCAATTAAGATTCATCTACCACTTTCACAAACTTTTTAGCAAGCCAAATATCTCTTAACAAGACATAATTTTGCAGAAGTTAGATCGTGGTTATCAATTGCTTTATTGACGAATTTAAAATCAATCCGACAAGACCCATTTTTCTCTGTTTATAAATATCAACGAAGGAATTTTAAGATTAGCATTAGTCTAAGCACTAAAAGAGAATTCATGATTATGTTGGGCCCATGCATCAAGGACGAAGGCAAACGGGCCTAAGTGCTTGCTGTGGGGGCCTATAAGTTAGTGGAGAGTCATGGGCTCTTCCCATCACAGAAAGGGGGAGAATATATGCCATCATGTAACTATGATCCCAAAAGTGCTCTTTGTTTATCATATTTAATTAACAAAGTTTAAATTAACTGCTAGTGAGCGTTTCCCAATACAGCAGAAAAGCAATCCTTCAGCATCTCTCTCTCTCTCTCTCTCTCTCTTCTTTGTGCTGCTGGGCATATATAAAAAAAACACTAGAAGATTCTTCTTCATAAATACACTGGACAAGGCGTTTGCACCTCTTCTGTATCTTAAAAACTCAGATGGGTGTTCCTCAAACTCCAAATCCTCCACACCTTTCTCCGGCACTTCAACTTAAACTTTACCAAGCTTTCATATTCTCAATTCCTATCCTATTTTCCATTATTCTACTTCTCCTGTTTTACTTGTTTTACCTCAAGAGGAGAGCTTCTAGTCTCTCATATCCCCCACCAATACTTTCAAGAAGTCCTATTCCAGCTAGTGCATATTTTACCTCAGTAAGATCTCTCTCTCTCTCTCTCTCTCATATACACAATAGTGCATACCCTACATGCAAGCACACATACAAATAGAGAAACATGTACAATATGGTATCATGTGTTTTTTTTTTTTTTGGGATGTGTCATTGAGTAAAGGTACTTTTTTGTTTGATCTTTAATAATAAGCTCACTGAATTACCCCAACATAGACAAAGAAAATGTTATTGTAATGTATGGCATCACTACTGTGATGATGTCAATCATGGACGATAAAATTTGACAGTACTCGTCCTGATCTTTTTCAAAGTTTTCAGGCAATAGAGAGATTCGCAGATATTAGAGTTATACATGATATATAGCTTCTTTTTCAAGCCACTATTTGTCTAATTCTCTTTTGCTTCAAATTTTCTACAGCCTTCTCAAGTGGGCTTGAAGGGGGAGATCAAGGACAAGCTTCCAACAATCTTGTTTGATGAGGAATTAAGGACAAAGGAATCACAGTAAGTATTTTTTGTTTTTCCTTTTACCTTTCAGATTTCTACTATACTTTAATCCAAATAAGATTAGAAAATGAATATCAATTTTACATAAAAATTTAAAAAAAAAAAACTTACAAAGTGAGTGTCATATAAATAACATAATAAATAAATTTCCTAATTATTATTATTTTTATTTTGTATAAGAATTGGTGAACTAGCTGTTAATGTAAGAGTTATGTGGTTGTTGGGCAATTCTTATAGTTATGTGGTTGTTGGACAATCCTTAAATAGTCCTGAGCAATAATTAAGGCTCTCACAACAAGAGTGGGCTTTACACTTAGATCCTACGTTCTTGTGATAGTTGGGATCGTTGCTCTAGGATTAGCTAGTGATGTTTGGCAGAATAATTTAAAATTGAACTTTTGTAGTTTTTTAAAATAAGTGTAGATGGCGAAGTGTGTAAAAATATGTATAATATTGGTTAAAATGTGAATAACGTGAGTTTGAGAGAGAGAGAGAGATAGGAGACCAATCAGGCCCCTAAGTTTTTTCCGTGGTTGTTAATCAGTTATGCACTATAGCACGTGCACTCGATGGCCTCAAATATATCACATCCGTCAACCTGAAAAGCCCCCTTCATAATAGATGAACGACTGAGAATGACCACTAAATTTTTTTTTTCCTCTGTGAACTTCACAAAGGACCTTGATAGTGACATATCCTTGAAACCCCTATAGTCGTTACCGCTTCCAGATGGAATTCAATTCTTTTTCACACGAGTATCACTAATGACATCCACTATTTTCCTAAAAAGTGCGTTTTAAACATGACACGATTACAGAGTAGAAATATGAGAGATGACATGTTTGGAGGTTATTAAATATGAATAAAGTTGAAAATAGAATTGTGCATTTGATTTCAAGATTCTTTAGAAAAAGTACCCCACCTGGATAAGATCAACATCCATGTCAGGTTGATCTGACTTGCCCTCCATGTCAGGTTGCATTTGATTATTATCTCTATTTGTTGCATGTTTTAAATAACTTTCTGTTAACATTATCACTTCACCTGTATAGATGATCATGAAGACTGATTAAGTCAATATAAAGTCCAGCAAACTCTGATTGCTCATGGATCTCAATTTATATACTTGGCCTGCAAATTGCAGCATAAGTTCTCTAAAGTGCTAAAATGCCAAGGTTGAAACAACCACAACAATTAAACTTAGTCTCAAAATGTTAAGTTTAAAAGTTTATTTTTAAAAACGAAGAACTATTTTTGCTAAACAACACCTCAGAATTGGCCGGCCCTAACTAATCTCTTTAAAGATACATGGCCAACCCAAAAATTTGGGACTACGGTTTTGTTGTTATTGTTATTATTGTTGTTGTAACATATTGGTAAGACAGGAATGTAAGATCAACATTTTGGAAAAATATTAGCAATTTTTCAGTTGAGGTGTAATTTGGACTGAATTTAAGAAGATTTTATGATATATTTTTCACAGATGTTGTGTCTGCTTGGGAGAATTCGAGATCAAAGAAGAATTGCTTCAAATCCCATCTTGCAAACATGTGTTTCATGTTGAATGCATTCGTCACTGGCTGCACTCAAATTTAACTTGTCCACTTTGTAGATGCTTGGTCACCCCAACCAAACTTGACAATCCAGCTGCTCCACCTAGTATATCCGAGCCCCTCCAGCAAGATAGCACAACTTCCAACCAGCACACACAGAATGAATCATCAGAACAGCAGCTGCAACAACAAGAAGAAGCAGACAGAGCAAGCTCAAATCTCATTAACATTCCAATAGAACATACAACAATAGCCATTGAAGGATCGTCGAGTGAGAATACACGAATAAGGGAATCTGGCAGATTACCTGACTTGTCCAATTGCAGGGAGAATGAGATGGCTCATAGTCCAGAATCAGTAGTTCTCCATATCCGAATGCAATAAATTTATGAAGCCTTCTTTTTCAAGTTGGAATAAAGTGATTGACCATACACCAGTTCTGAAGGCAAGCAGACAGGTCCATGCCTCTTAAAATATTCACATTTTTTTTTGCTGTGTTATTGCTGCTATTCCAACTTTATGAAGGCGGCTATAGTTAGTGTTACTAAATCAGAGGGAAGATCGGTATAAGTTTTGGAAAGTCTCATTTGAGGTGTGTGTAGCAATTTGCTATTTGTCTTGAAAGAAAAAAAGAGTGCTAGTGCTGGCACAATTATCTTGAGCTCTTTTCTGTTGGGGTAGCCTGATCATATACAACAAAGTAACATAAATACTGAAAAAAAAATATAAATACAATTTTAGGCCCCCAAAAACTTAAGCAACGGAATAATTGGATTAATTGAACAAATAGTGTGTATTCCAAAAAAATTATTTTACTTCGCAATTCAATCACAAATATAATTACAAGATCTATAATTAATGATCATCGAAAGAGTAAAAGACAAAAAAAAAACGATAATCACGTGGAAAAGCAATTAACAACCTCTTTGGATTTTTTTTTTTTAATTAAAAAAAAAAAACCTTAACAAACACCCTACTTGCTTTCTTACTGCAGTGGCCTCAAAACTTTCAGAATTCTTCTACACGTACTCTCTCCACGAACAAACTTTATCCACTACATAGAAATTAATTTCAAACAACAACAACAATCCATTGTCAAAAAACTAACCATGCAGCTGCTTTTACACTGTAATGGCCTCGGAACTGTAAAATTCTTCTACATGAACTTTCCTCACTAACAACCCTCGTCTGCAACACCAGAACTAATTTGGACAGCAACAACAACCCCTATTCAAAAACTAATTCTGTGGTTTCAAGAGTAACAATTTAGGCAAAAGATTGAATAACATGCTTATTTTATTTTTATTATTTTTTTAAGGAAAAACTAGAGAAAGGCTTCTACATTAGCTTGTCCTAACTCTTTATCTACTTTGAAAATTGTGCTTGTAGAAAAAAAAGTTATATGTTTATGTGAAAGTGACATACAAATCATAGTCTATCACATGATAATTATGGACAATGAAATGATAAAAGGTATAGTTATAGAATTACTTTATCGTACTAGGTTATTTTAGACCAGTTACGTGTGTGGGTTTCCTTATTACATTTTAGCTGTGATTCAATAATATGCTCTCAGTTTTGAACATTCTATTCAATTTGTCACATATTTAGAAATTGGAAACTTTACGAGCCCCTACACCAAATGTGACCAGATGATTATTCCTTTGTTGCCAATAATGGCACAACATGGGTGATGAATTCTTCAAGAACTTTATAAAGTAATCGATGAATCCAAACAAGTGGCGTACGAGTCCCCTTATTATTGATATTATGTGATCATTGCACCAGCAGTTTGGATCATTTGTAGATAAAAGTCAAAGAAATCTTTTGTCGGCTAGCCCCAAGCATGAGAATCACACGAGATCCCTGACATGCAACACATCTATCAGTTCACACAAGCCTCCTTACATATGACACTGGCACTTACATGTCAAAATTGGAAAGTAAATAATTCCAATTGAAGAGGTGGAAAAAGAGAGGCCTAATATGGCTTAATAACTCATGAAAAAAGAGGCTCAATAATTTCATTGGTAGTTGCGGGTTCTAATCTGCACAACTAGTAAAATTTTTTGTCATTAAAAAAAAAAAACCCTCATTGATAGATAGCTAGGATTGACCACATGACTTATCACACATGCTGTGGAAGTGTGAATGGAGGGCCTTCTTTTATTTCTTTATTTGTGATGTCAAAGCAAACTGATATAGCTTCCAAGTGATATTTGAATATTTTGTAACTCTAATTGTAAACTCTGCGTAGTCCTGTTTTAATGTTTAAGAAAAAAAAAAGAAAAAAAGAGAAAAGAAAAAGGCATTTTCAGTGATACTATTTATCTAAATTATTTCTTTCTAAAAAAGAAAAAGAAAAAAAAAAGAGAATATATATATATATATATATATATATATATATATATTGTAAGGACTAGAATTATAGCCCAAGCCTACTTAAAATAGTGTAATTCAATACAATAAGCCCAATACAATAGATTTGTAAGAGAATGGGTTCTATGAGCCAACTACAATGTTGAGCAATTTCAGACTTGAAAATAATTGGGCTAACGCAATTAATATGAACACAAGAGACACAAATTTAGCATAAAGTCTTCCTTGAGCAAGTTCAAGGATTGGTTGTTCATTAAAAGTCAATGCTAATCTTTTTACAATGAGTTTCAATTTTCTCTCACTCTCCTTTTCTTGTGTTAAGTGTGCATCCCCTTTTTCAGAGGAGTTCCTTGCCTTATATAGGCCCTCCCATTGTATCTCAGCCTTCCATCTATATATTTCAAGGGGATGGTTTGAATGCTTGTTCCATCAAGACCCTTCTGGAGGTGGTAGAGAGATTTGTGAGCTGTTAAGTCATTGTTCAGATGTCTTTTTCTCATAAATGCGGTCAGCTCAATTGGTGTAGAGTATTGAATATGGAGCTGATAACCACCTTCCCAAATATTTCCTTTTTCCTTGCTTGCATGACTCTGGTGTCTTCTGTAGTGCTTCACTTTCTGGTCCAGGGAACTAAATAAGGTTCTCCCAAGGTGCACTTGCTCCTCGGACAACATGCCATTCAGTCTTTTTTCCTAGGACCTCTTACCCAAATTTTTAGCCCGATTCCACGTGGTCTTGACACCCTCTCTCCTCGATCCTAGCCCACATGTCAAATTTGGGTTAACACACATGTGGGCCTTTGATTATCCTCGGTCAAGGCCTATGGGCCTTAGAGTGTCCTCGAATCATTTGTTCCCCCCCCCCCCCCAACACACATATTAGCCTCTGAGCACACGCTCATATGCGTGTTCAGAGGCTCTTTTATTTTTTTTGAGTAAAGGTTAATAATTTGCATCCATTATAATTTAGAAATATAAATTTTTTATTTTTCAAACAAATAAAAATGATAAATTTCAAAAATAAATAGTAACTATTATTATTTTTTAACCAGAAGGGAAAAATCCTAAATTTTAGGAGTTTTTTTTTTTAATTTAAAATAAAATTTATTATTTGACATTTATAACTTTATTTTTAAACGAAGTTACCCTTCATTAACAGGGACGGAACTAGGACTCGAACTTGAGGGGGGCGGGCCAACTTCTTTTGTTTGAGGATTTTAGAAATTGGGATATCAATGCTAAAGAAGGCAAGGTGACAATATCATTATTGGGTTTTCAAATTTTTTTTTTTTTGAAAAAAACTATACTTTCCCATAATCTACAAATCAAATTAAAGTCATAGTAACTATAGGAATTTATTATAGTTTTAAAAACTAGATTGGACAAAGAATCGAAAATGAGTAGTTCTTTGTTTTTTAGTCAAAATAGTGACATCATAACTATTATAATTATATATTTAACATTATAAATACATAAAAATTTGGCTTTATTCTTTTCATATTATTCTATCCCAAACCCTTTATAATGCTATATATTAATAACTACATTTCGAAGTTTAAACCCATATCAACTACTAAATCAATATATATGCTAAAATATTGGCTAATTAATAGCATAAGAGGAGAGATATTTCAAAAGTTACATATCCAAAATATCCAAAAATCTAATGATAACGACAACAGCTCTCAAGCAATCAAATGATAAGGGGTAAGTCTATCTTTTCTTTCAAAAAAAAAAAAAATGATAAGGGGCAAGTTATACACTTATACTAAATAATTACATAATAAATGTTTTTCATCAGTTTTTTTTTGGAAAACTATTTTCCATCAATTAGTAATAGCCACAAATAAACTTTTTTGCATCATTTTATTTTCCTTTTTAAGTGCTTATCACATATACAAATAAAGACAAGTCTAAATGTCACAAAGCCTACAACAACTTAAAAAAATACTACTACAGTAACAAAATAGAGAGAAGTTTAGAGAACTCATCAAAGCAAACACAATAATCACTTTTGTGTAAGTTTTTGTCATTTTTTTGGTTTTCATTTGTCAATTTGTAAAACTTTTGTGGGAGGGGGGCCAAGAATAAATATTAAGGGTCAAGATCTAAAATTTTGTGTAAATTTATATACTAATATATATTTTTTCAAAAATTGAGGGGGGCCATGGCCCCTCCCAGCCCCATGATAGGTCCGGCACTATTCATTAATGAAAGTATTTTTGAATCAAATAAACGTGTAGTTGAATGAGGGGAGTCCTCTTTTATATAACGAGCATCCAAGTTGATTAGATTTGCATAAAATGCACTTAGAAAGTGGAAAACTTCGAAAGACCATAACTAAAATATATGGCTTTAAAAATTTTTGTGAGAATATATTAGTACATAAACTGATTAAACCCAAATAGGATTCCTATTAACAGTGTGTGTATATATATATATATATATATATATATAAATTATTTTTGTTTATTTGTCTCTATGGTAGCCCAAACAAAGGCCACCAACTTTTCCAGGACACCTTTTCTGCGGGTATTGGAGTAGTTATAAGAGATTCTACAGGAAAGGTTTTTGCTGCTCTCTTGGAAAAGATTACGCTGCCTCCAACAGTTGATGATGTCGAAGCTTTGGCATGTATGAGAGCGATTTCTTTTACATTAGAGATCGGGCTGTAGAATGTGGTGTTTGAAGGGGACTCTCATACAGTCATCAGCTATCTTAAGAGTTAAGGCAGGTTCTTCTTGTCTGGCATCTTTGCCTCTTTGGTCATGTTATTGAGGATTCCCACGTTTTGGCTTTGCAGATCAGTTCTTGTTCTTTTTCCCATGTACGTTGAAAGGGTAATGCTGTGGCTGATAAACTAGCCAGATTAGCAAAGCATTATGTTGAACCCCAGATTTGGTTGGAAGACATCCATAGTGATGTTGCCCCTCTTGTATTGTTTGACAATAATTTTTCTGTTGATTGAATAAAATTCTTGACTGGTTTCTCAAAAAAATAAAAATAAAAATAAAAGTTCCATACTTGAAATTGCATACAAGTAATGAAGTTTTCCACTTATTTAGCAGAAAGAATATAAACCCAATTCCTAATTTCTATTTCTTAGATGAAGAGAAGCTGTGAAGCTAGAACATAGAGAGCCAATGACAGACATGTAGAAATTGTAGTAATCTTCAATGGCATTCTTCCTTCATCTCTCCTCAAGACTATGGCTTCATAGATTGGCATGGAATTCACTACTACAAAACCTGCCATAAACATCTGCAAAAATAGTCCCTCCGAATTACTGCCCTTCAAAACTTGCATGAGCCCCATAAAAAATGAGACAAAGTTGATTATTGCTGCCATTGTTATCGGCACAAACATGGGTGATGGGACTCCAAAGTCAAAAACACCTTGGTCATATCTTTTGCTTTGTTCATCATCAACAACTTTGTTGGTCAAACTAAAACCGTATGTGGAAATGCCTAGATACTTGAGAAAGTACTCCAGTGATGCGAACAAGAAGCTTGAGAGCGCTCTTATCATCCACATTCTTTGATCATTCCACCACCTTTGAACTGTTCCACCCTCTACTATAAATTCAAGGAGATCACTTCCATAGGCTCCAAGGAAAAGAAACACGTACAAGAAGAACCATGGCTCCGATAACTACAACTCATATCTCAATTAAGTCAATTCATCAATTGAAAAATAACAATCAAGTAATGATGGGAACACGACTTTTTTCACAAGTTTGTTAATGTGGCAAGTTGTGAGTGGAGCAATTTTACCTTAATATGGCTAGAGCTGGCTCAACACATTTTGGGCCTTAGACCAAAACTTCAAATGTGATACTTTCTTATATAAATAATTATTATTTTAATATTTATTTATTTTTTGAAATACTTTTCATCCAAATTGTTAGCTATGTTTTGTTTATCACTAGTAACAAATTTATCCAAAAATCATTTTTAAGATTTAAAAAAAAAAAAATTCATACATAGGTGATATGGAGCATGATCTATAATAGGAAAGTATAGTTTACGATTAAAACCTAAATTATTAGAATTGGAATCCTAAGCAAGATCAATAAGGGTCCTTATAGATCAAATTGTAGAATCGAATTAAGAATTGTAAGATTCTAATTTATGGCAAAAATAAAGTGAAAAATACTGGTAATAATGATTTATCTTAAATAATCATTGAACTAACTAAAGGAAAATGGATAAATTTAAAATAGTAGTATAACTTTCACATCCTTTCCCTACTAACTAAAGAAATTTATATATTTCTCAATATGAGAAATATTTTTATAGATTCATCACATGAGTATAAACATTGGTAACAAATCTAATTTTAATTTCATGTACTGTTGAAGAAGTAGTGTTTTGTTCCTTTGGGGGAGAAAATGAAAATGATATTAAATATCATTAGAGATCGATAAGCTCAAACAAGTATATAAAAAAAAAAAAAAATACAGTAATTATGTATAGCAATACTACTGGTAGACAGTCAAGAGAAACTTTAGTTACCTATTCATCATAATAATTTTTACAATAATTGAGTTGACACTTGGCAGGGTTTTATTAGTTCACATTTAGACTCATCACTAACTTTCTATTTCTCATTTACCATTCAAAACTTGTCAACTTAGAAGTTGTAAAATGTGTGGTAGAAATTGTTGTAACTCTAAGCTAATTGATGTAAAAAAATTGTGGAGTTTCTTGTGTTCTTATTTGCACCATATGTGCCACACGGCACACTTATCACAATGTAATTTCTACTTACCCTACCTTCTTTACCCTTCTAGTCTTTGTTTCTCATATAGTCAAATCTTCATAGGATTTCACCTTCCAATATGTCCATCCCTTTCTTGATTCCTTTTCCATGAGCAGGTATACATGAATCATTGTTATGGTTTTTGTGGTTATAATTGATTTTGTAAGTGAACCCATTGGCTTTTTGACAAACAAGCTCTCTCTCCCTCTCTCTCATCCATGAGATGATAGATTTTCAAAATTAATTTTTTTTTAATTAAAAATTTTATATGTAGCATAGCATTCAAAGAGATAATAATTTTTCAAAAATAACTTTTGTTGATAAACAATGCATTATATTGGCCAATAAAGAGAGCCTCAATTTTTTTTCCCCTAGGTGAGGTGCCTTAATTTTTTTTTTCTTTCTATATTGCAAGACTAATTAAATATATTTTGTTGGTGAATAGGAGTCTTGTTTTATTGGGGGAGCTAGGGCCATTTATTGTCTAAAAGTGGCTTAAGGGTTAAATTGCTTTACACATGGCCCAATCTTTAACACTATTTTTATTATATACCAATCATAACAGGACACTTTAGTAATTGTAAAAAATTGGACTCCATAGACTTATTGATATAAAAATAATAAATCCATTAACATTAATGAATGACATAATCTTGGCACCAACACTTCAAAAGTTTAGCGAATAAAGGTGGGGAAAAGAAAAAGAATAGAGAGGCCTAGCATATAGACTTTATTTCAAAGACTAACATTTAAGTAATTATATGGCTAAATTATTCTATCCCAAAAAGAAAAACCAAAGTAATGACATGAAATTTGTAAACTGTTTAGGTACATACCTTTGGGAATATACTAACTTCATTGACAAGAGCTAGCTGGGGGAGGAAGGCATATATGATGTATGGAATAAGCCAACTGGGTAACAGTACATAATATGTATAAGTAAGGCCCATAATAAGGCCCATGGACCTAGTGCCGAAGGTTATGGGGCTATATTTTGTGAACCCAACTTGTATACCACCAATGACCCATCTTTGGCATTGGTTCAATCCATCAATAAGGCTGATTGGTGCGTCACCCAAAAAGGCTGGCCTCTTAGGATTGCAAAATATGGACCTCCATCCATCACATTTTTGACAATAACCCGTGTAGAAGTCCTCAACTAATGATCCATATTTGAAGCCCATCTACGTATTGCACAATGAATTTATTGATCATCTATTAGTTATAATTAGCCTGTAACCTTATGCATATACATAAATATTAAATACATTTAAAAATATACAATAAAATGCATTATATAATTTCTATATATATAATTTGAGTACTATTGATAGTCATTTTTATATTTTTTTTAACCTTTTAAAAAATTTTGTAAGGATATTATTAGATATAAAATGTAAATTGTCCATATATTTTTTTAAAATTATTGTGAAACACTTTTTTTTTTTGCAATTCATTTATTCTAGATTCTTTGGTTTTTGTACTTAATAACTCACTTGGATGAATATTTATGATATGATCCCACATTTTATTCTAAAATTAAGACATAAAATTCTTTAACAATAAAAAATTTAGAACACATGGTGCAAAATTAGAACTTTAATTTAGAATTCTAATTTGAGTTTATTTCAGCTTCACATATTATATATATATATATATATATATATATAGATATATAGATTACAATGAAATGTGACTTTTCACTCTTCTTTAATTAAGAATTGAATCCATGTAAGATATTCAGCAATTTCTAGATGAAAATAAGATTTCGACCCTATATTTTAATTATTATATAATACTTAGTGTGCAGTTGGATTAGTTTTTTGCTGAAAATTTTATTTGTTTATTTATTAAAAGTTTAAAAAAGTGTATGTGTGCAAGGAAGTGATATCCCAATTTTAACTAGATTATTCCTCTTGCTATTCATGAGACACCTCGAATATCTAATAAATCGACCAATAGAATGATAGATTGAATTTAAGATTACTGAGCTTACGCCATATCCCAAACCAATAAACTCACTACCTGAGTTCCCTATGGGAATACAAAAGTATAGTTATACTTAAGAAAAGTAACGATTTAATCAATCAAACATAAGCAAATGATTAAGTTTTATTTTTAAAGGAAAAACTAATTGAAAAGCACACTAATCAGTTATAAGTTATAAGCTAGGTAAATATAAACAAACTCATAGGCTTACCTCGAACCCCCATTTGGTATTGTTCTCATAATTGCATCCTGCAACCTTGTGTGCCAAATCCAGAATTTGTTGGGATTGGATGGGCTTGTTCACTAAATTGTATGGGCTAATTTCTGTGATTTCTGGTGAAATAAAAGTTGATGGACCTCCAAAGAAAACCCGCCGATTGAAATAGCATCCGGTTCCAACATAATTTGGGCCCAATAGTCCGTCCATACCCAATGGATTAATCTGAAAAACTCGTTTATATTCACTACCATAAGTGTCATTCTTGTTGATCCCACGAAACATTTGAGGGAATTGAACATATCCTAATTTGGACTGATGTTTAGGATCTGATAGATAACACAATGCATGAAGAGGTGTTTGTGGATCATTGGAGTACGTATCACAATCCAAAGTTAGGATTATAGGTGCATTGGTCATGGCAGCAGAGACTCGAAGCTTTAAAACAAAAGGCGAAAACAAGTAGCAATTGATGAACAGAAACACAAAAAGAACTATAAAAGAAGTAGCAGCATGTGTAACATAGTACATTTTGGCTCAAATATAAGAAGGCTTACCAGGACATTAAGGGCACCAGCCTTGAAATGGTGGGATGAAGTTTTGCTCTTTTCTCTAGAGAGATAGATAAGATTTGGCATCAAATGATCTGTGATATCTTTGTTTTTGCTACTCTCTAATAAGACCTGATCATGGTACTAGCCAATATATTAGATGCCCACTAAAGTTTTAAATACCTAAAAATAAAAAGGAGTTACTATTTCAAAATGCCCAAAACAAAAATTTTTTGCTACTTTTTTGGATGAGCAATTTTTTCTGTTACCAATTCCTATCGCAATGCTGTTCTATAATATGTGATGACCCCTGGATTAATTTCTTTGGAATGAATAAAAGGGTCTTTGCATTCAATTTTTTATTTTCACAACAATTGATGTAACCTCTTATAATTGATGTATAATAAAAGTAGTGTTAGTGATTAGTTAATGTGAAAATGATAGCTCTGATTATAATTTGTTACCTTAATATGTTATAAAAACAATTATTAAAGTAATTTGTATCACTAACATTGTCAAACACCAAAAAGGAGGAAAATGCTTAACAATGAATACACTGATCTTCTTTAACACAAATAGTAAACCCCTTGATATAAAACAAACCTTAATGATAGTGGAATGATCTTGATGTGTAAATTCATCAGTCCATTTGCTCAAAGCCCTGCGCTCTGACTCATCAGTGATATATTCTTCGCTAACTTTCCCAAGCACAAGAACATTCTCTAACCTAACTTTCATCCTTTCATACATTATCTGTAGGATTGTTAAGAACAAGAATGTGATTAAGGTGATGGTTAGGGTTATTGTTTGATAGAACTCTTCAATGAGGAAATCGTATTAATTTTACAAAAGATCCATGAATAAATCTTCCCTACAAATTATAATTTTAAAGGGGAATCAGTAAGTTTTAGAGGAGATTCTATTTTCCTCCCATCTAAATTGGCCATTTGTGTAATAATAAGTGTCTTCTTGCAAAAACGATAGGTTGTGAATTCAAATTCGAGAATTAACCTTTTCAAAAATATAGGTGTAAGATTGCCTACTATGACCTCTCTCAAATCCCTCAAAAGTATGAGTTTTGTGCATTAGGTATGAATAATGCTTAATTCCTAGTGCAATTTTGTGCAATCATTTAATCAAATGAATAAATGATATGCACATATCCTGCCATCAATATTACAATAAAAAAAAAGAAAGGGTTCGATAATATTGTAAGTTTTATTTTATTTTCACTTTATGTCTTTATGATATATCCAATAGATATTAGACACGTGAAGGGTTAAAATTTTCTTTCACCAATGTAACCATCAAGTTATCTATAAAATGGAAAAGAAATATGCACATAGGTTAAAGTAAGGGGTTCAATCCCTTTCTCACTCGTACCCAAAAGTGCATTGTTTTAAGAGGAAGGGAGTTATATATATATATATATATATATATATATATATATATGAGAGAGAGAGAGAGATCAAATATGAGATATGTCCAATAAATTAGAGCAATACTCTGTATACAATATTTTCCAAAACAAATTTCAATTTTGGAATAAATAAGTTGTTATTAATTCTCAATAGGATCTTTAACTATCATTGCTTTTATTATCTCTTACTTAAGGATTGTGATTGTGAAAAAGTTTGTAAAAAAATTTGTTATGCTTATTCAAAAAATTAAGGCTAAAATGAAAATTATATCCTCTAAATTTGTATAAAATTCATTTTAGTTCTCTAATTTTACTTAAATTCAATTAAGTCTTTTAAATTTCAAATTTATTCAATTTAAGACTTCTATCCACTTTTGTAAAAAAATTACCATTAAAAAAGTATTTTTCTCACATAAAAAAAATCTGTAAAATTAATAATAATATTTTATAGCATTTTTGTGTGAGAATTTTTTTTCATTACTTAATTGTATATTTAACGCCAATATTTTAACAGAATTTGACAAAAAACTTGAATTGAATAAATTTAAAATTCTAAAAACTCAATTGAACGAAAATAAAGTTTCACTAAAATAAATTTTAGTTAAAGTTAAATGGTACAGTTTGTGTTTTAACTAAAAATTAACTGTTCTCTTTTCCTATGATTTGTCTAACACAAATTATCTGCTTCTCAAAAAAAAAAAAAAAATTGTTGCGGCTCCTTCTCACTGTAGTGAATTGGTGATGGCCGGCCAATACCTAGTTGTCGTCAGGGCCTCAGGGGCCAAGCACTTATAGAAGGCGTGTCGTATTAGTATACCTTTCTTTTTTATATTTTAACTTCTTCTGTTTGGTTCTAGTACAGTGTGCAGATCGGTACTTAATTGGATTTCTTTTAAACATTTGAGATTCAATTATCAGGTTTCTTTAGTACGCAGTTATGCACTAAAAGAGGGAAGACAAGTGCTGTTTGCACTTGGCTTTTAGGTTTGGTGCGGTGAAATTTACATTTTATATTTTAGGAGTAATTTTAAATTAAACTCAATAGTTTAGAAGTTTTCAAATTTAATCATTAAGTTCAAGACTATTAGAAATTTAAACTTATACTTTTGCTAGTTTCAAATAAGTACTTCAACGTTTAAAACTATAATCATTTATAATTTAAATTCTTTAATAATTTTATTTAATTTTAAGAATTAATTTGAAACTTTAGAAATTTATGGTTAATTATAAATAATTTATACACACATATATATATATATATATATATAATTGGTCACAAAAAGAGAAATTTCTTTGGGATGAGCAAATGATCCACTTGGGAATTTGATTAAGACTTGCACTGGAATTATGTATGGATATAATTCATATCATCTTAATATTAAGTAACATGAATCTAATTCACCAAGAAAAGAGAATTTGGCTAGAGAAAAAAGGGGGAGGTAATAGGAAAATTTAATTAGCTCAATATGAGTGTAGCAATAAGAATTGGGCTAAACTTAGATGCACTCTCTTGAGTTGTGTAATTTAGATATTCCCTAATTAATTTTAAATATGATAAATATGATCACATGGTTAATTTAATTTATCTTTTAAGTAATTAGTTCTAATTAATTTAACTAGTAAAAATTTTTATGGTTAAATACGAAATTTATAATTTAATCTCCACCTAATCAAAAATTGATTGATATTTTAATTTAATGACAAAAAGCTATCCTTGGACCGAAACTTTCTTTAAAAAAAAATATATATTATCTTCATGTAAGATAAAATTGTCAATAGAATCACGTATGGTTGAATTTAAATATTTAAGAAACTGTAATTAAGTTTTGGCCCTTTGACCCAAAGGTTTTGGTTTTACTAAATACTATTTTACCTTAATCTTTTCAGCATCGGATGACCATGAGTGCTTTGATGCAAAATAGGCTTCTGGGCTTCTATCTATTATGTTCGTCTTCCTACAAAATGGTAACCAATGACTTGCAAACTTTGCAGCTTCCATACAAGCAAAGAGAGTGAGCTGTGAACCACCATCATCTGATACATAGACCGAAATCTTCTCTGTTGGATAGTCATAAGCCATGACTGATAAGGCTGTGCTCACCAACCTTATTGGTGGTTCCTTGTACGGATCTGCTGTGCAAATGAACACGTCTAATGCTGGAAAATCCGATTTCTTCACGACCTTTTCAAGGTTTTCAGGGAATTCACTGCGATAAACAATGGCCACTCGGAAACATTGCTGCATGACCCACATGATGGCAAGGATAATATCAGAGATGAACAAGGAGAGGGTGATAAAGAAGGAGGCTAAGGTAGTGGATTGGATGAGTTTGCGTGCATGGTGATAAAGATGGGCTAAGATAGCACAAGTGTAAACTACCATAAACACATGGTTAAAGGTTGTGCGACGTGCGTGTCTAAGTGTGTGAAGGGGAGGGGTAGAGGTTGTGGAACTTGTGTTGAACCCTCTCTGTCTCAGATCCTCCATTTTTGTGGTGGTGAAGTATCGTGTGCAGGGATAATATCTAAAATAGACTGACATTCAATAACTTCAGTTCAGAAGAAAAGTGGAGCAATTATTGACTGTTCTATCATGGATGACGACATGTATGCCGGTTCATGGGCAAAATCGCCAATTGATCTCTACTTTTTTTTATTTTTTTTATTTTACCGCTTTTATTTTTTAAATTAAAAAATATGTTACATTTTAGTCCACTTACTAAACAGGAATATCCTATGTGCAAATAGAATATCCTATGTGCAAATAAATACTAATGTGATCATTAAAATAATAAAAAAAAATTTATTTGACAAATAATAAATAACAGATCAGCATTTTAAATATATAAAAAAACCACATAAAAAAATAAATTAAAATAAACTTATGAGGATTTAAAAAAAAAACAAAGTAAAATATTATTTTCTTTTTATTATGTTTTTGGAAGATGTGTTCTTCACTAGAACATGATTGTCCGCGTTCTTCATGTCCCAAAAAAATTTATTTTCTCAATTTTGAAGATGGAGAAGAAAAATTTGTAGTAAATTTCTCAACTTTTCTTAAATTTTGTTGGCAACTAAACACAATATCAGCTGAAAACCCAGTCATTGTTATTTATTCACTTATTTTCCCATATCTCCGTCTCTCTCATCTTGAACTCTCTCATATCTCAAGCTCACTCATTGCCTGATTGGATCTAGCTTAATTTTTCACCGTTTGCGTTTTGAAGCGTTTTGCTTCTTGTTTTTTTTTTGTTTTTTGTTTTTTTTTTTTTTTTTTTTTTTTTTTTCGGTTTTGCTACGGGGAGACAAGAGTGGCAGGCGCGCACTGTGCACGCACTGTTCACGTACATTTTTAGCAATTTTTTATTAAAAATGGGTCCCGCAATACTATTCACACATTTAAAAATTATTTTGCTACAGTGTTTTCAGTTTTCAGCAATAAGCTCTATCCAAACGGACCCTCAATCTCTCAACTGAAGATCCGAAACCCCTCTCTCTCTCTGTGATAAGTGTCTCCCTAAGATCAGTGGGTCTCTACCTTAGATCGGTGGGTGCTCTGAATCAGTGGGTGGTTTTTTGTCTCCAATCAGTGAGACTTTCTCTATTTCATCTATCTATCTATCAACACAGCGGTGGAGATTTCAGTGGAGATAGGTGGTGGCACACTTCAATCGTGGGTTTGTGGCTTATGATTTTTGTTGATCTCTATTTTCACCTTGTTCAAATCTAGGTTGGTGAGGAGGGCTTAAGGTTCGGTCAAGGGGATTTTCTGACAGAAAGAGTTTGAGGTGTTCTGGGTTAATGGTTTTGTGTGTATTTTGTTCAAATTTGGGTGGGAGTTGTGTTTGCTGTTGTTGGTATGATTGAGGGATTGTGCTGGGTTTGTTAGAATTTGTGGGTATTTTGTTCATGATTGTTTTGATTAAATTTATAGATTTAAATCTATTTTTTCTTTTGGATCATTTGGTTTATGTATATATGTGGATTGTTTTTGTTTTGTACGATATTCATTTTTGATTTTTCTGGGTTTTATTTTCTTGTGTTCTTGTGTTTGATTTTCTGGGTTTGTACTTGAAATTTCTGGGTTTGGTGTTGGTGAGGATAGTTGTGGTCAACTGGTTTCTTTAAAGTTTCTGGGTATGTTGTTGGTGTGGAATGCGAATAGTTGTTTGTAGGTTATTTCTGCCTTTTTAAGTGTTTGATTTGTTGGGTTTTGGTGTTTTGATGATTGCTAGATTTTGTGTCTCCAAATTGGATCTGATTTTGTGTTTTTAATTTGGATTGGTGGGTTTCCAACTTGGAGATTGGTGTTGATTTAGTGAACAAAGAGGATGCAGGTCTGTTGATTTTGATTGGTGTACATTGGGTTAAAAAATCTGGGTTTAAATTTCTAGGTTCGATTTCTAGGTTCGGTTTCTAGGTTCAATTTTAGATATGTAGCTCTATTGATATTTGTTGATTATTGCTTGATCTGAAATTTGAATTTTAATGTGTTTGGTTGTAAAGAAAATACAAGGAAAACAAAGAAAATAAAATAAAATAAGGATTAATTTGCTAATAACATGAAGGACATGAATAGTCACATTCTAGGGAAGAAGAACATGAACATGTCTTCAGAAAAATTAATGAAAAGAAAAGAAAATTTTATTTTAATTATTTTATTTTTTTAAATCAAGTTTAGAATTTTATTTTAATTGTTTTTCTGACGTGACTTTTTTTAATATTTAAAATTCTGACATGGCATTATTTAAATGGTAAATTAAATTTTTATTGTTATTTTAATGGCCATGTAAGCGATGTACTTGCCAATTGTGCATTCTGTTGGCCATATAGACAATTTCTGTTAATGAGATGACGGTATGGACTAAAATAGAATGTGTTTCTCAAATTAAGGATTAAAAGTAGTAAAAAAAAAAAAAAATAGGGACCAAAATGAATAAAAAATGTAAAGACTAAAAGTGCATTTACAACTTACTCACTTGTAGTTTGACCTAAATTTAACTTTTCACGTTCTGGGGTTAGCTCAATTAGAATTCCGTTATCCACTTCTGTTAAAAATAGCGCTAAATATAAAAGAATAAGAGAAAACAAAGTCAAAAAGTGAAGTTTTTAGTAAAAATTATGAACAAATATTACCACCGTCGTAAAAGCTATTAGATTCATGGATTTCATAATAGTTTAAACTTTTAAAACAAATGATGACTTGTGTGTGTGTGTATATATATTCAATATTTTTAGTCCACAAGTTGTTCTTTGGTTTATACTGGTTTGTTCTCTCTTGAGCAAATAACTAGGGAATAGTTGGGGAGGTTAAGCTAGTATTAGACATGTATCAGGGGAAAGCTGAGATGGCTTGCTATTCTGACTATTTTATTGCTTTTCTAGGTCTCTCTTTCGTTTTCTCTCAAACTCTGTAATAATGAATAGTTGAATGATCTGTTTGGTAATATTGTTCTAGTAATGTTGTTTAAATTTTTTAAAAATACGTGTAGGTGAAAAGTGTTGTGACAATATGTGTTATGTTGTTTAAAGAACGAAAATTGTTGTTTAAATATCCCTAACAAACACCCCCAAATTACTGATTTTATGTTTATGATTAGGTGGGTATCTGGGTATGGTTCGTATGGAACTTTGGAAGAGTTATTGGAAGTTGTCACATGACCCCAGCTAGCTTGGAATCCACAACAAGCCTGTAAAGCAACTTCATGATTCAAACTAAAATTTGAAAGCTAGTTCGCATAGATATTGGATGATCAAAACTTAATATGTAATATTTGTTCATAATTTTTACCAAAAACTTCGCTTTTTTATCTTGTTTTTTCTTATTCTTTTATAACTTTTTATGTTTTGAAAGGAGATGGACGTAAAAAAAAGCAAAAATACATAGTTAGCCTCATTTTTAAAATAGGTGGGTAATAGAACCCTAACTGAGCTAACCTCAAGTGAGTAAAATATTAAATTTTAAATTACAGGTATGCAACTTAAATTTCGGCCAAACCACAAGTGAGTAAGTTGTAATTAGCCATTTTTTTATACAAGATAAAAATTCTACTCTACTCTAATCTAAATGTATATGTGTGTGAAGCTCCATTTTGAAGACTTGAATTTTAACCCATGCCTCCTAACACCCCACAAACACTTATATTTGTGGAGTAATCATTACACTAAGGGTGTGCAATGGTAAACATGAGTTTGTCATGTAATTTGAGTTTCATTTTATTATAAATAAGGATTCGTTTGGTTAGATATTTTTAGTATCATTATTTAAGTGTTGTGAAAATATGAGTAAGTTAAAAAGTATTGTGAAAATACATGTAAGTTAAAAAATATTGTAAAAATACATATTTCAATGTGTTGGAGGGACCACAATTTGACTCCTTACAATTACTCTAAAAATATGCCAGTGTGGTGTGATGTTGAATGCCATAAAAGATTTGAGTGTGTCTTCCTCATCACTAATTGGTTTTGAGGTGGAATGACAAAACTCATGGTCCGACAAATGGTATCAGAGTAAAGGTCATAGGCTCGAGTCATGGTAGTGTCATTGTGAGGGAGGCATTGTTGGGGGACTACAATTTGACTCCCTACAACCACTCTAAAAACAGGCCTAGTATGTTGTTAAATGCCATAAAGGATTTGAATATGTTTTACTCATCACCAATTGGTTTTGAGGTGGAATGACACAGTTCATGGTCCGACACAATGTTTAAACACTGAAAATTATCATTAAAAATCTAATACCAAACAGTCCCTAGCTATAGTGACCCCTTGATGAGAGACTTTTTAATTTAAAAAAGTAATGTAGAATTCAAGTTTAATAAACTGAAGATGCTAATAATGTGTTAGAGCATTCTCATAAAAAAATGCTATATATTTTAGCATTTACCATTTCAAAATCCTAATTTATCAACTTTAACATACTACTTTACAATCCATCAAACATCAATCATTCTAACAAGTTCATTTAAATAATATTATTTTTATTTTACCATTATGTCTCTCTCTTTCCACCACTTTCTTCTCAATCCAATCAACCTTAGTCACAGCCACAATCACGGCTAGCCACTACCAGCCACTGCCAGCCACCACCTCCTTACCAAAAAAAAAAAAAAAAACAGCCGATAGCCACCGCAATCCCCAACTACCAAAATCACAAACCCAAACCCACAACCTCATCATCACCTAAACCCACATCCTTATACCACCATTAACCAGAAAAACAAAAACAAAAACAACCTGCAAATTCGAACAAAATCAAAAAATTAATCACCCAAAACCACCATCAATACCACCCACAACTTGCAAATCTGAACCCCACCACCGCAGCCCAGCCTCACCCCAATACCAATAGCCACCACAAAATCCATCACCTAACCACCCACCCGGATCCAGCGTCAAAGCTCCGAATAGCACACATTTAGCGTAGCGAATGAAACTAATCAAAGAAATCGCCTCCAATTTCGATTTCTAGTCGCTCTGGTTCTGACTTTGAACCTTTTCTTCGAAATTTCCAATTTTTTCTCTGCAACTCGAAGCATCACGAAGCCCCAACTTGGAGAAAATCTCAGCGGGCTTAGATTGTTCTGGAACAATCTCGCTCTTGATTGAATCGAGCAAACCCAAAACAGCACATTTAACCACCGATACCCACCAAATCAGACCCACGAAACCCACCATCATGACCACAATCGCCGACCATAAACCCTTGAAGCTTAACAGAGAGCAGATGAGTGAAGGAGAATGAGAAAGTCAGGGAGAACCAGAAAGAGAGAGAGAACCAAAGAACGACAAGGAGGGTGAGAAAGTGAGCCATGTCTGAGGAAAGGGTGAATTATAAATCAATAAAATATTATACAATTTTGCTACAATGCGCTCTAAAATGAGAGTACATTGTAACAAAATCTCAAATTTTATACCATATACAAGTTTTGATGGAGGGTTTTTTAGGTTTCAAATGCTAAAAAGTAGCATTTGAGAGTTTTAACGTGGATGCTCCTAATCAATTTAGCATACATATATATATATATATATGCTCCTAATCAATTTAGCATATATATATATATATATATATAATGTGTTAGTCAAGTTTAAAATTCGAGTGTCATAAAACTAGGCGTCTTCTTTCATAGTGTCCTACATGCGGTCTTCTTTCACTTTTGACGTGTCCCTAAGCGTGTCCCACGCTCTTGTCTTTCTCACCTTTCACCTTTCACACCGACATAACAAACAAAAACTATTTCCTCTCTCTCTCTCTCTCTCTCTCTCTTGAAAAAAGGTAAAATCATTTTTTAAAAGAATAAATTAATGGACGTATAAGAGGTCCTGGGGCTACCATAGGTTATTCCCAAGTCCCAACTAGCCTGAGCACTAAGACAAGAAAATACACTTAAAAAAAAAATTCAAGAAAAAAATAAATATGTTTGAACGTTGTTTTAATAACGTTATTTATATTTTTAAAAAAAATAAGTGTAAGTAAAAAAAAAAATATAATATTATTTAAAAATTAAAAACTATTATTTAAAATGTTATAGTTAATGGAGTGGATCTTTTGGTTAACTAATAGGAAAGTGAAGATTGATGCATGGCTGTGTACAAACATGAAGATGATTATGACTACTTTTTCAAAGTGGTTTTAATCGGTGATTCTGGTGTTGGAAAATCCAACCTGCTCTCGAGGTTCACAAGGAACGAGTTTAATTTGGAGTCCAAGTCTACTATTGGGGTAGAGTTCGAATATTGATGGCAAGGTCATCAAGGCTCACATTTGGGACACTGCTGGCCAAGGAAGGTGTGCCTCTTTTTCTAATTTAAAATTATAGGATTCTATCGCAATGAGCTGGTTAATGTGTGTCCTTAAAGCACACATTAATTATCTAGTTTGAAAATTTTTTTATAAAAAGTTAAAAAAATTTTCAAAACAATTAAATATTTTCTTGTTTTTTCATTAAATTTTTCTTAAAATAGATTATAATGTACACAATGGTTAGTAATTCCTAAGAAATTCACGGAAAATTCCCTTGATTATATTATCAGGAAATTCACGGGTTTGTGAGTATTCCTAGGAACTTTTGGTACTTGTGACTCTGGTTTTTCCCTTGATTATATTATCAGGGAATTCACGGGTTTGTGAGTATTCCTACGAAATTTTGGTACTTGTGTCTTGGGTTTGATATTTCTGTCTGAAACTTTATATTTTTAAATAGATTTGAATCCGGTGCAACACGCACCGGTACAATTACATTTCACTCCCTCACATCAATTTTTACCCCTTTCATTTTTTAACTTTAACTTTTTTAATTTTTTTTATTCAATGGTCGAGAATAAAAGTTTATTTTTTGAACTTTCAATTTCAATAGTGTATTACTAGTATATCAGGTGCAATATCCTATCTGAATCCTTTTTAAATAACTCAAATTTAAAGAGCTTGAAATTTATATTGTAATTCTACGTGCACTTTTCAATTAAAAAATGCTAGATCAGTAAGTATTATTGTGGTACATTTTTAAGAAACTTTAAAACTCAAGTTAGTTTCATGTAAAAATCAAGTTTTATAAACTTGAGTTATAAAATAATGATAGATTGTTAAATATTTCACAAATAATAGTAGATTGCAAAATATTTTGACTAACCATAGTACTTGTTAATTTTGGCTTACTTCATGTGTGATCTACTTTATTTTACTAGTTAATAATTAAATAGTTCAGTAAGATTTTATCTTCTTCTTTTTTTCCCTAATTATAGAATTTTATAATTATGATATTTATTAATAAACTTTTATTATATTTGTTTTATATAAAAAAATTTTGTTTAGTGCATATATGAAATTATCTATTTTACTTTTTTTTTTTAAAATGTCGTGGCAAGATTCATATAGAGTGTGTAAACATAAGAGCTTTTATAGAGAATCTTTTTTTTTTTATAGAATTTAAAGTTAATTAAAAATATATTAGAATGATGACATGGAAAACTAAGGGCACGTTTGGTACACTATAATGATTATTACTTAGGAATAAGAGTAAGTATTACAAGGAATCTATTAAGTTGGAATGTAATAAGTATTACTATTTATTAGTTTGGTGACCATTTAGGTATAGAATCCTGAATATGCATCCATAATTTTGTAGAGTATAAAAAGGTGTAATTAAATCATTTTTAAGTCAAATTTCCTAAAATACACTTATTTTAGGGTGTTCAAAATAGAGCTAAAAATTAACAAGAAGGAAGATTTATTTTCTTTCTTTTTGAAGATGTGGCAACTAATAGCTTTTTGGAAAATTTTTTAAAAAAGTTATTACATAAAGTGAAGGAATAGATATTCAGCACTTTTAATAAGGAATAGCTATTCCTCATTTTGAATAATAGCTATTCATAAGGAATAACTATTCATTGTAATAAAAATATAACCAAACAACCAAATAGTTATACCATAGGAATATATATTACATTATAGTGTCTATTACAGTTTACCAAACGTGCCCTAAGGATGTTCAAAAACTAATATAGTAACATTATAAGAAATAAAGTTTCTTGTCTTTCAATAAAGTGTATAGGTTTGAATTATGTTTAGACCAAAAATAAATTAATTTATGTCTTGATCGATCCAATGGTAAAGAGACATTTAGGTTCAATTCCTATTATATCTATTTTTTAGAGAAAAAAATATGGAAGATAATTTTTAACAATCTTGGTTCCATCCTTGCTCATGGCATAAGGTTTTTGTTTTTGGTTGCTAAAAATTGAATGGTCTCTTATGAAATAGTATGGTAATTTAATTAAATTTAGGGTAAACTATATATTTGGTTCCTAGCCTTTCAATTGTGTCAATTTGGTCCTTAACTTTTTAGTGTCATGTCAACTTAGTTCCTACCATTATTTCTTGGATGGAAATTGTTGATGTGGTTAACAACCAAAATAAAAAATTAGTTTCCATTAATGTAGCAGTACATAGTTTACCCTTTAATTTAATTTTTTTTGCACAAGACATAGTATGTTAATTAGAACTTCATAGTTTCTTAACAAATAAATAAATAAATTAGAACTGCATAACTTACTTTTTATTTATAGATTATAAAAGTGCACTCTGAGAGATTCTAACTAATTCTATGTTTGGTTGGGACGAATATGGAGATCATGGGATATGGAAGAAGAAAAATGGAGAGAAAAAATATGACTTTTCATTGTTTGGTTGGAGAGGGGGGAGAAGAGAAAAGAAAATAGGGTGACTGAAATTTCTATTTGGGTCCACAAATTTTTTTATTACTCCAAATTGGAAAGAAAATAAAAGATAATGGTATTGAGAAGAAAAGTATAAAATTATCCTTCTACTTTTCTATCCTTCTAATTTTGTTTATAAGGACATAATAGTAATTCAGTTTCCATCCTTTCACATTTTCATCCTCTATAAGTCAATACAAAACAAATATGGTGGAAAATATAAATATTTTCTATTATCCCATATTTGAATTTTGTATGCTGTAACTTTGTGTCGCTATAGTTGTTTACCACTCAATACATAATAGAAACTAGGAGTCAATTATTTATTAGAGAAATTCTAGATAAACAATTTTTGTGCCACAACTATGATGTGGTCAACTAATGACTTGATTGGTGGAGAAAAATAATACCATAAGAATGTGATTGTTTACCATTCACAATAAACTATTATAACAAAATGTGACAAAAATGATGACAAATAGAATGATCTTGGAAAAATTGTCTTCAAGAGAATACGTTGTTTTGATGGTGAAAGGAAAAGAGAATCTCTTCCCATTTTTGAATTTTGTATGCTGTCATATCGTGTTGCCATACGTTCCTTTTGCCAGTCAATAGTCAATACACAATAGGAACTAGGAGCCAATTATCCATTAGGGTCTAGAGAAAGTCTAGATAAATAATTTTGTGCAACAACTATGATGTGGTTGACTAATGACTATGATTGGTGGAGAAATATAATAGGTCCATACGAACACAATCAACCATTGTAACAAAATGTGACAAAAATGATAATACATAGTATGATCTTAGAAAAATTGTCTTCATTAAGACCTTCAATAGAATATGTTGTTTTGATGGTGAAAGGAAAGGAGAATCTCTTTATCATCTGTAAACCGTAGACTGAGGTCCTACATACTTCTCAGCTTGTTCGTCATGGCCTCTCTCTCTCTCTCTCTCTCTCTCTCTCTCTCTCTCTCTCTCTCTCTATATATATATATATATATATTTATCTATTTATTTTATTTTATATTTATTTTCAATGACTCCGAACTATATTTCTACGGAAAACTAATACAATTTTTTTTTTATGCATACTGGTTATATTTCTAAGCAAAAGAATCACACAAGAGAACCAGGCTTCCCAACCTGAAACACCTTTATCAGTTCTATAAAAAGCTGATTAAAGGTGAAGATGAAAAATTTCATCATGAATACTAGGTCTCTTTAGTCTTTACATTTGACACCGATACTTATATACAAGTTTGGAAAATTAATAATTTTCGTTGATGCTGCCATTTATTGTTATTATGCTTCTATTGAGCAACATCAGTATAGCATTTCGATTCACTTCAATTTATTTCAATTATAATACATATTAGTAAATAATTAAATGAGTTAATTTAATTATTTTGTCAAAATCTATTAGTACAGGAATTCATTTAAGCATTTTTTAAAAATTAATATTTCTCAAACAATAAGATCTTTTAAATAATGCATCTTATGAATGTTTTCATATAAATGTTTAAATAGTAAAAATAACACATGATATCATTTATTAACTAAAAAAAATTAGAAAGTGACATTATTGGTTGGTTTTTCATCAACAACATAACAAAAAATTTCATATTTATTTTGCAGTGATACTATAATTAGTTCAAATTTTACTACATATAAGTCTTACAAATCTATATCATATCTAAAAGTTGAAGTGTAATATTTATTATTGTTACGATCATTTTGAGTTACATCAACGTAGCATTTTGGTTCACTTTAGGCAATTTCAGTCCATTCGGTCAACTTTAGTCTACTTTGGTCAACATCGGTCCATTCCGTCCATTTGTACATATCAGTCCAATTAGGTCCCGTTTGGTCTACTTCGGTCTGTATCAGTCCAAAAATTCATTTTTAATTTTGGTCTCAAAAATTAAATGTTGTTTTCTTAAATTTTGGATTGAAAAGTATAAATTTTATTCTTTTTTGGGCCAAACTCTTTAGTTTTGGATTGAAAAATACAAACAAAATTGGCATTAGAAATTAGAGATGCGAGCCCTAAAAAAGCAATACAAATTATAAATATTCAAAAGATTACTATAAAATTCAATTTCCAATAATATAGGAATTTGAGTTTTATTTGGAAAAAATGCAAAAATTTTAAACTTATATAATAATTTAAACTTAATATAACACATTATATATGTTCTATGGAATGAGGGTGTACATTTTTAAAAATTATATTCTTTTATTTGTTCAAATTAGTCATCACTTTGTACTGTTGTTGAATGCAAAATACATTATATGTTTCATTAGATAAATTTGTAAAAATATAAAAACCTTTTAAATAACACATGCACTATTTAACTTACAAAATTTACATTGTATTCTTATGAAATAATTATATTACTTATTCCCACGCATTGCGTGGGTTTGCAACTAGTAAGAACTAGTCCCCAACCCGTGCTATGCATGAAAAAACTATTAAATATGGGACAAAGTTTAGTAACAAAATTAATTATGGCCTTAGGCTACAAACTTACTTAATATCCTTTTTTTTTTATTTTTTTTTATTGGAGGTGAATTTTGACAAACCCACCATTAGATTACATCTTCTTCTTATATCCTCCATGCTTGCAAAATTTCAAGAAAATTAAAGATGAATAGTTATGGCATCAATAATTTTTTTTAATTGAAAATTTTTGTAATTTAAAATTATGCACAAAATATAAGCTCATAGATCATATAGTAAATAATATCCGTTTGATACAAAATTTAACATGTGTATTAAGAGTACAAAAAACATGCAATTCAATGGTTAGATTTTCAAAATATGTTGTAATATTTATTTTATTAAGTGAGTTTGTAGCCTTAAGCCATAACCAATTTTGTAACTTAACTTTGTCAAATCTCCATTTCGTTATATTTTAGCTGGAAAATACTATATTGTCCCATAAATATTGGAACACAAATTGTCTTTCAACTCAAATTTTTATGAAGTTGCATTTTAATAATAAACTCCCCACAACTACTATGAACAACTACTAATGTGAGTTTCATATTTTGTTGCTATTTCTATAGTATAATATAGTCACTAACCGGGGCGCGGCAAAGTTTAATAAAAATTATATATATTTATTCAAATAATGTTGATGTCTAAAAATGTAGGAGGTTTAAAAAAAGTCAAAGACTTCAGTTTATATATATATATATATATATATATATATATATATATATATATAAAAGAGGGGTGACATCAACAAAAATTAAGTATTGATCAATTGACAAAAAGAGAGGCCGAGCATGACCTAATAATTTAAGAGGGAAAAAATGCTTAATAATTTCATTGATATTTGTGGATTTTACATTGCTCAAATGGTAAAATCAATAAATGTTTTTAAAAGAGAAAAAAAAAAAAACATTGATAGCTAGCTGGGATTGACCATACGACTCAGGAAGCTGGTGTGCAGCTCAAAGCAAGTGATATTTGAATGCAGCTTATATTGCTAAAAACTGAAAACACTATAGCAAAGTAAATTTTAAATGTGTGACTAGTGCCATGAGACTTATTTTTAATAAAAAAGTTGCTAAAAAAAAGATATTTGTGGGTCCTGAGAACAATGCACAGGACCCACTGGTGTGACATAAAGTCACAAAAAGTAAAAAACGTGGTTCAAAAAAAAAAAAAAAAAAAGGAAAGAAAGAAAGAAAACGCAGATGCAGTAAACATGCTATCCAAACGGTACCATAGTAATTATTTTGTCCTTAGTATCTGTTTGGATACTGATGAAAGTGGGGAGCGTCTGAGTTTTAGTTTTTTTTTTTTTTTTTGTGAGAAGCACGTTTTGGTTTTTCAGCAGATCCCGTGCACTGTTCACAGGATCCACAAACCTCTTTTTTTAACAAAACTTTCATTAAAAATGAGTCTCACGGCACTATAAACACATTTAAAAATTATTTTACTACAGTATTTTTAGTTTTCAATTTTCAGCAAAATAAATAGTATCCAAACACACCCTTAGGCTTATTGATAAATAATGGTAATTAATCCATTAACTTTTATAACTGACATAATCTTGACACTAATACGTCAATATTTTAATAAATAAAGGTCAAAAAATAATGAGGAGAGGCTAGCATCTATACATTATTCAAATACTAACATAAAGTAATGACATTGACATGACTTTGTCAATCTAAAAAAATTGATATGAAATTTGTAAAATGTTTAGGTACATACCTTCGGGAATAGTTGGGGGAGGAAGACATATAGAATATAGTGAATGGAATAAGAAAATTGGCCAACAAAGAATAAAATACATAAGCAGGCCCATGGACTTGGCGCCAAAGGTTATGGGACTATGTATTGAGAATCCAACTCCTATGGTGCCAATTAGGGCTGTCCACGGGGAAGATCAGATCGGATTTTGGGTTAACTCTACTTGACTCGATTGGATCGAGTAAACAAAAAATGTACCCGAAAGGACGGGACCAACTGAACTTCAGGTTGGACCTGGTGGCTTGGGTCATCGGTTGAACGGGTTAAAACCGTCAAGTAATTTGGGTTTAAAGCACAACAACAAAGAGAACAAAAATTTAAAACTTAGACTCAAAGAACAGAAAATAAAAACCCAAACCTATTAGAAATCAACCAAAGAACAGAGAAATCAAAACCAACACAGACCTATGAGAAATCAACCAAAGAACGGAGAAATCAAAACCCAAAACCATGAGAAATCAACCCAAAGAACACAAAGAAATAAAAAATCAAAACCCAAACCACAAACCACAATCCAAACCTACAGAAATCATATAGCACAAATAAGTCCATAAACCCCAAATTTATGAGACGAAAAGAAAGAGCACTAAGAAATAATAATAATAAAAAATACTAACCCACCATTAGATGCACAGGATCAAAGCTTCAGATGGCAGATCAAAGGAAGCCTTAAGGGAGAGGGGTTTGGGCGAGAGAGAGACTACTTGAACTGAACAACGGTGGGTCATTGAGGACGGTGATTTAACAACGGGGGCAGTAAGAAGCAGCTAGGGTTAGGGATTTGAGAGAGAGAGAGAGAGAGAGAGAGAGAGAGAGAGAGAGAGAGAGAGAGAGAGAGAGAGGGGAACGGGAAACTAAAAAGTAGTGGCATGTGGGAGTGGAGTGTTGAGGCTTGAGAGTTAAGAGTCTTGTACTTGAGACTCTGATGAGAATGGAGTGGAAGATTGAAAACTCTAAAACTCTATTTTGATTTGATTTTGCATTTGCGTGTATTCTTAGTTAGCGTGTAAGTTTAAATTATTCAGATCTCAGACTATAGAGTAGAGGGTAGAGGCTGTACGGGTTGTCTTATCACTTCACATACCCAAAAAAAATAAAAATTTTTTTTTTTTTTTAAAATTTGAACTATCGGTCGGGTCAGGTAATACAGGTTTTTAATACCTTAACCCGTTACTCGAACTGATAATTCAGTTTTTGTTAAAGGCAGACCCGAATCTAACCAACCATGGGTTTTAGGTCCACCTGCTGGGCTTCGGGTCAGTCTGGCTCGGTTGGTTTGGACGGGTCATTGAACCAATAGATAGCCCTAGTGCCAATGACCCATCTCTGGCATTAATTCAACCCATCAATAAGGTTGATTGGTGCGTTACCCAAAATGATTGAGATGGATTTTACTAAATTTACTACATGTTAGCCTTACTATGATCGAGTACCAGCATATGTTAATCACACATTGGGTGTTTACTAAGTGTTGAGAACTCTTTTTCATAGTCACATGTGGACAAGATCAAGTACATGTAAACTAGTCCCATATGGAGAAGATCAAGCATGAGTAAGAGTAAGTTTTTGTTAATATTAAATTACCCAATATTTTTTTAATTAATTTAATATATTCAAAATCGCATGTTAGATTCCACATTGTCATTGTCCTTTACAAGCATGTTAAATTTTATGTTAATCCAGTATTATTTATTATTTAATCAAATACTTTACAAATAAAATATTTAATAAAAAAAGGTCCCAAATTTCTTTGTCTTCTAAAACCCATGTTGGGGGGGACCATAATTTGACTCCTTACAACCACTCTAAAAATGGGCTTGCGTAGCGTGATATCGAATGTCATAAAAGATTTGAGTGTGCCTTCCTTATCACTAATTGATTTTGAGGTGGAATGTTACAGCTCACGGCCCGACAAATGGTATCAGAGCCAAGATCATGGATTCAAGTCACAAGAGTGTCATTGTGAGGGAGAGATTGTTGGGGGGGGGGTCATAATTTGACTCCCTACAACCACTCTAAAATTAGGCCCGCATGGCGTGATGTCAAATGCCATAAAAGATTTGAGAGTGTCTTCCTCATCACCAGTTGGTTTTGAGATAGAATAATATAGCTCACGGTCCGACAACCCAGCTAGACATAGCTGGTTTTGTTGGATTAAAGACTCTTCCCCATATCATATTGATGCTTTGGTAAATCAAAAGGTTGTCGTTTGGTGCTTGCTTGTTTCTATGTGCATCATCTATTAGATTCAATACACAAGTGAGTAGAATTTGAACCCACTTTGTATTGCAACTTCAGTGACAAGGATAACCTTGTAATTTTGTCAAAACACTTGTTTTCCTAAAGTCACTATGGAAAGTAATTTTATGAACTCGTTGATTTTTGAAATAAGGGTAGAATCTGCTCTCTTGAGGTTGTTTGGATCCTTGAAGACATTAAACTTATTAATGATAGGATTTTTTTTCTCTCTTTCTTTTATTGGCATTCCTTTGCGATGTAATATTGCTGCTTTAGCCTTGACTAGTGTCACAAAAGAGAAAGAAGAGGTCATTGTTTAATTAAAAGAATGCCATTCTTTTCTCTTCCCCATTGTACAACATAATTTCTGAATAAATAATAAAGTTTACTATCGTTTTTGTTCAAAAAATAAAATCGCGTGATTGTACTTATCAAATAGTTAAAATTAATTATAGAATTTAAAATACACAACTCAAGGGAGTGTATCTAAGTTTAGCCCAATTCTTTTTGCTGCACTCATATTGAGCTAAATTTTACTAGGATTTTGTTAATGTATGCCTTAAAGGCACACAATAATTAATCATTTTTGAAAATATTTTCTCGGAAATTGAAAAAGTATTAATAGTTTTTTCAATTCTTGAGAAATTGTTTCCAAAAATAGATAGTTAAAGACACACACTAACCGAACTCTTTTTACTATTACTTCCCCCTTTTTTCTCTAGCCAAATTCTCTTTTCAACTTAGATTCATGTTACTTAATATTAAGATTGTATGAATTATATCCATACATAATTCCCAGTGCATGTCTTGATCAATTTCCAAGTGGATCATTTGCTCATCCCAAAGAAATTTCTCTTTTTGTGACCAATTATATATATCTAAAACTCTATACTTTATAAATTGTTTATAATTAACCATATAATTTCTAAAGTTTCAAATTAATTCTTAAAACCAAATCAAATTATTAAAAAATTTAAATTATAAATGATATTAGTTTTGAAAGTTAAAGTATTTATTTGAAACTAGCAAAAGTATAAGTTTAAATTTCTAATAGTCTTGAACTTATTGATCAAATTTGAAAATTTCTAAAGTATTGAGTTTAATTTAAAATTACTCCTAAAATATAAAATGTAAATTTCACCAAACCTAACAGCCAAGTGCAAACAACACCTGTCTTCACTCTTTTAAGGAGACATATAGAGCATATATAGCCATATACTAAAGAAACCAGATAATTGTTTTCCAAAAAAATTGAATCTCAAATGTTAAAAAGACCCCAAATTAAGTACCAATTTTCAAACACCACCGGGTCTTGTGGCCTGGTGGTACCCGGTTAAACATGTAACCAAAAAAAAAAAAAAAAAAAAAGAGACCCTTTGAGCTCGGGGTCAAAAAAAAAAAAAAAAAAAAAAAAAAGAGTACCAATTTTCACACTGTACTAAAACCAAACAGAAGAAGAGCCCCTATAATTACCTAGCCAAGATATATATATATATATATATATAAAAAAA
Source organism: Castanopsis chinensis (assembly GCA_032878915.1). Taxonomy (NCBI): domain Eukaryota; kingdom Viridiplantae; phylum Streptophyta; class Magnoliopsida; order Fagales; family Fagaceae; genus Castanopsis; species Castanopsis chinensis. The sequence continues at coordinate 11,811,341 of JAVQMG010000129.1, forward strand.
AAAAAAAAAAAGAGTACCAATTTTCACACTGTACTAAAACCAAACAGAAGAAGTTAAAGTATGCTAATACGACATGCCTGCTATAAGTGCTTGGCCCCTGACAACAACTAGACAATTGTCCATCACTAATTCACTACAGTGAAAAGCAACGACAACAAGATATATATATATATATATATATATATATATATATATATATATATTGAGAAGTACCCGCAACAAAATTTGTGTTGGAAATATCATGGGAAAGAAACCGTTAATTTTTGGTTAAAACGTAAATTGCACCCTTTAAGGATGCTATCAATTTTTTTTTTTTTTTTTTTAAGAATATTAGAAAGACTACAAATTATATTATATAAATATTTTAAAATAATATGCCATCTTTTAAAACAAAACAAAAATAGTGATGCACATTTATTACAAAATTTACTACATATAAGCCTTACTATGATACCCCAAATTTTGTTGATTAGATTGGATTATATAAGTGTATGTTGCATGAGCATTTGTTAATTCCACATTGGGCGTTTACTGGGTGTTGAGAACTCTTTTTCACAGTCACTTGTGAACAAGATCAAGTACATGTGCACTAATCCCATATGGACAACATCAAACACAAGTAAGTTTTTGTTAATATTAAATTACTCAATATTTTTTTTAATTAATTTAATATATTCAAAATTGCACGTTAGATTTCACATTGTCATTGTCCTTAACAAGCATGCTAAATTTTATATTAATTAGATATTATTTATTATTTAATCAAATATTTTACAAATAAAATAGTTAATCAACTATCTTCCAATAGATTTACAAATATAATAAGCTTAATCATATTTGTTATGTATACGTATTAGACTCAATACTTTATTTCTTACTTCATTTAAATATTTATTTTTTCTCTCTCCTCTCTCCTCTCTCCTCTCTCCTATCTCTTCTCTCCTCTCCATCCCAACTACCAGCTACCGCCTCAGCCCACAAAACCTTGTAAATAACAAATAATAAATTAAATTTAACAAAAATAATGAAGTTTGACATACATAGTATCGTTAAAATGAGGAATTCATTATCACAAGGGTCTATGATTTGCAATGTAGTTGCCGCAAGTGCTCTATAAGGTTTGATTGGAGTTGAGAATGTTCCTCTGTCTCTAAGATTATACAAGTAATTCGGCTAAGTAGTCAAGAAAAAGCCTTCTGTGCCCTTGCAAAGAATCACGATCAATGAACGTATGGCGTTGAATAGAAGGATGACATGATCTTGACCGTTCTAGCAAGTCTTATAATTATCTCCAACTCATCATGAGGATTCATTTGCAATTACATTGAATACAATATTCATTCCTGCATATAAACAAGACCATATAATCAACTATAAGTTTCTCAAGTTAGGTAACATAAATTAAATGTTTCAATTATGAATACCTAATCATGCCAACCCAAAGCTCTAGATTTAGTAAAATAAGTACAACCTGAAACTCAATTATTTCACATTGCTTGGTCAACGTGCTAAAATATGATACTGCTTATTACCAAACAACCACGCAATCACATACAGGTAGACGTGGGGTTAATCAGGTTGCAGGTCGGGCGGGTTGAGCTGTATTTTTTAAACAATTTTTTTTTAATTACAAAAACAAATCAGTGATAACTTTTTTAGAGATAATAAATAAAATCAATCCATGAAATAAATTGCATTTAATGCCACTTGTTAATATCTTTCTAATTTTGACAGTTTTGAGCATAACTAAAATTCTTTATAGTCATGAATTCATGATGAAAAATTCTTCAATGTTTATAACTCATTGCCAAAATGCATGTAATTAGGAGATAGATCTTAAGGAGCACAAAAAAGTATATATTTTAAGTTTACACCACTAATAATATCATTCCCATAAAAGAAAAAAAAAAACTAAATGTCATGGATCATGTCAAATTTTCAGGCTCCTTAAGTGCACACGTTTTTGTTGCATTTAAAATAATAATAATGTTAGATTATTTAGAAAGATAAACTAAACAAAAAAAGTTTTAAAATAAACATAACATATTAAGTAAAAAAGAACAAGTAAATATTTTATAAGAATTACACCTTCATTTCAACCTACTCAACATTGGTAACAGATTTAGCATTGTAAATATTCAGACTTGCGAATTGTAACTCAAATTGGCCAATTTCGTCAATATCTTCATCTATAATATAATATTTTAATATAACTTATATGACTTTTGTCACTTATTTTCTTAGTTTTGTTAGATTCTCCAAAAAAAAAAAAAAAAAAGTTTTGTCATAAAGTAGACCAGTCAAGTAGTGTTTGTACTTGTGAGTTGTGTCTACTTTCTAGTCAAATTGGCATAATTGCTTTGTTTTTTTTTTTTGGTGAAAAACTCATTTTCGTCCCTATATTTTCACATGATTCTCACTTTAGTCCCTATCTTTTTTTTTTCCACCATTTTAGTCCCTATATTTGAAAATGCGTTTCGTTTTTGTCCTTGATGTTACATTAGAGACGAAAATTGCATAACTGGCAAACGACATAAAATAAAAATATTAAAATATTCCCCACAATCTCCACGTGGCTTTCCACGTCGGCATATAAATTAAAAAAATTAATTTATTAATTTTAACTAAATAAAAAAATTTAAAACATAAATAAAAACCAAATAATTAAATTCAAGAACTACAACAAGAACAACAAATTTAAAATCCAAAAAATTAAATTCAAACCCATACTCCAAACTCCCACACCACTAAAACACTCTGCAATCCACCATACCCACAGCTACATCACACCCAATCAAACCAACTACAGCCAAATCCAGAAATTTGAATCTAAAACCTCCACAAACACATAGACAAGCACATAATTAGTAATTTAAATCTAAAAGCTCTCTGCTTTCAAAGACAAAAACACCAAACAAAGATATATAAAACGAATAGAAACAGCAATGACAATAAACCAAGAAACAACTATACTGATAATGTTCCATTTGGTTGCCAAGAAAACGCAAGAAAATACAAAAAATAAAACACGAAATCACAAATTCAAAATACACCTAACCTAATAGTAGGGGAAAAGAATCTTATACTCTATTTTCTCTATATTAATATTGAATTTTTCAGAGCTTTCTCGGGAACCAAACAGAGAAGAGAAAGTTAGGGTTTAGCACACCCACAATATCAAAACACCCATCATCACAGCCGCAGACAAACCCACAACCACCAAACCCAATCGACTCTGTGTTTTTCATTGCCTCTCGCGCCGCGATCACTTCAAGACCACGATGAAGAACCAGTCCTCGCGAGAAGAAATCGCTGAGAAATTGAATTTTGCTGTGATCAAAACCTTCCTTTGCTGGTGGCAACTCGTGCCGTCTCCTCCCACTTTGCCTGCACAGGTGTCGAGGTAGACCAAAAATTGGTGCGGCGATATTCCGATCTTCCGGATCAAAATCTATTGGAAGCCCTTGAATTGCAATGACGGGTAAATGAACATGCTTCCGATCTTTCGATGTTAGTGTGGGTGTTATGTAGCCGTAGGTATGGTGGATTTTGGAATGTTTTGTGGTGTGGGGGTTTGAAATATGGGTTTGAGTCTGGGTTTGAATTTAATTTTTTGGGTTCTAAATTTGTTGTTCTTGAATTTAAGTTTTTGGTTTTTATTTTTGTTTTAAATTTTTTTATTTAGTTAAAATTAATAAATTAATTTTTTTAATTTAGATGCTGACGTAGAAAGCCATGTGGAGATTGTGGGCATTATTTTAATTTTTTTATTTTATGTCGTTTGCCAGTTGTGCAATTTCCATCTCTGATATTACGTCAGGGACAAAAACAAAACGCATTTTCTAGGATAGGGACTAAAATCGGTGGAAAAAAAAGTTAGGGACCAAAGTGGGAATCGCGTGAAAATGTAGAGACGAAAATTGATTTTTTACCTTTTTTTTTTTTTAATAAATGGGTTGTCACTTGTCATTACTCATGTGAGCTATTTGGCTCCCTTGACATGCGTTGTGCTCTATGCACCAAGCACTCAGGGCCTAGTCAAAATATTTCTTACCCAAAAAAAAAAAAAAATAAACGGGTCGGTCACGGGCTAGCTTGGTCAGGTTAGGTTGACTCACCTAAAAATTGGGTTGAGTAACGGATCAACTCCTTTTTATTTCGGGTAAAAAAATTTGGGTTTGAGTTAGGTATTTTCCAGGTCAGGTCGGGTCATCAAATTTTGATCCGTTTTTCCATGTCTACGTACAGATATTTCTAAATAACTACTCCATAGATTTACTGCCTATGAGTGTTTCTTTACTTATGTGAATTGATGCAACATGGGCATACTTTTGGCTATGCTCCCGCATCACCTCTTCTTTGCAGGATTTGTAGTATTCATTTGCAGCAGTTTCGAAATCTATCACAGCTTTATTTTCTTAATCTACAAGGAAATGATCTTTATGTGAGTGGCCTAGGGTGGGTTTCTCATCTTTCTTCCTTGCAATATTTGTATGCAAGTGACATCAACCTTCAAAGGGAAAAGAAAAAGATTTTAGGTAAGGAATTAGCTCCCTTCTCTTTCAACATAATGGTCATCTCAATGTCAACTTCGTGACATGCAATGGTCCAAAAAAAAAAGAGTCAATTTTCTATCCATAATCTGACAAAATTTCTTGTAGGGAAATTTGTCCAAAATACATTTTGCTGAAGCCAAAATTAAAAGAATTTAGATTGTCTTCATACTCTGTTGTCAACTTGTCATGATTGTAAGCTCCAATGGGGCTCCTACTTTTAAACTCAATGCCATCACTGTGAGTTCTTGTCAAATTGGTCCAACATTTCATGCATGGTTACCAACATAGAAATCTTAAGCATTTGACATCTCACAGCCAGAATTGCAGACGCTTCCAAACTGGTACTGGAATTTGGCTACGTACCATAAATTGATCAATCTTCCTGAGAACAAATTTGATTGCAATGTATTCAAGGTATTGCTAAATTTTGAACTCATTGATTCAGCTCTAATTGTTTCGAAGGTCGGATACTACAATTATTTTCAAATATTACAATTTTGAATATTATTCTAGACCGATATCGTCATATTTTTGCCATGAAAAGAGATTGGCCTGATAGTTTTAGACGTCTTGGATAAATGTCTATGAGGAGAACTGTGTCATAGCTACATGCATTGGCTATCTTTGAACCGTCTTAAAGTCAAACAATAATTATTCATATGTAATTCACAATTCACTGGCCCCCTTATATAAGCTTGGGCCCTTATGTTTGAATTACAATAGCTTGTTTATCATAGTTTGTTAATTAGTTAGGAAGGTTATGAGCATGAACTCAATAACCATATCACCAATCCAACCACTCCACTTATGTCCATTCACATCCACCACAATATTTCCATCTTTGTAAATTGACCCAACCAATTAGCAGGTAGCATTATGTTTTCTAAGCCTTCATATGCGAACTACTAATTAAAGCAACAACATTGTGATCTCATCTTGAATCCTTATGATTGGACGAAAGGAGGCCACATTGCTTGTGACTGAAAAAAATACCACATGTTCAATACTGTGGGGACAGAAATGTAAATACATGCCTTTGGGCCTTGGGCCTGATTCGAGGACACTAAATTGTCCGAAGATGGCCTGACGACAACAAGGGCACCGAACTTAAAGACCCACAAGCCCGCTATGGAAGTAAAGGCCAGATGGGATAGTCCGAGGAGAGGTGCGTCCTCAGCTGACCAAGGTGAGGGCCATGAGATGCACCGTGGTGCTTAGAGGGGAAGCTAGAAAGCTCAGCAAGCCAAGGTGCACCCCAGAGGAACGCAAAAAGGAAGAACAAGTGCGAAGCGCCTTGTAGAAAATTGTTACCACCGCATTAAAGGTTTCGTACCTACTTCTCTAGCCGCATTAATGAAGAAGTGATATCTGAGATGATGGTGATCAGCCTTATGGCTATTGGGGGAAGATTCCAAGAGGATGGCAAATGGGAAAGGTATCTGCATTGAAGACTCCATGAATGGAAGCACAAGAAAGGAGGATATAAATAGAGAGGGAGAGAACATTGTAGAGAGAAAGGACTTTATGTATTTTTCTAAGGAGAACAAGAGAAATTAATACAGAAGCTTCTCGGCTCATATCCGAGGAAAGCCTACGTTGCATTACAATCTCTTTGCAAGCAATCTTGGACCTAGCCCAACGTTTTTGCTTCCCATCGTCCAAAACGACCTAGGTTCCAAGCCCACCCTCTACAGATTCTATTGTTTGAGGCCATTTGGACCTGCTTCCTACGCTCATTTGGATCAGGCCTGATCTGTGTCCTTACAAATACATTTCAACAAATTACAAAACTAAGCTATAATCAAAAGAGACAAAATAGAAAAACAATGTACAAATATTAGAGTTACATATAAAATTTTGCACCTTCACGATTCAGACTAGCAGTAGTAAAAATGGGAAAAGAAAAGTGATAACTTTAAGCAACAAATCACATCTTAGCTACTGAAACAGATACTCTAATTCAAGATTAATGAAAAATAAGTCATAATAATTTAATCTAACACTTGTTCAAAGCACACCCACACCATATGCCCACAGCCCACAAAACCCACACACCTTTAGATCCAAACAAACCCACAAGCCAGTGACCACTCATTGGTACGTGGTGGACATACCCACAATTAATTGGGCATCATACTCATCATCAAGAATATTGGGGAAAAAAACGACCAAAGCACAAAGCAATAAAATTTGAGGAAATTTCAAACCAAATCTACAGTACCTAAGTACGTGGGTTTCAATCTATGTTGAGCAAAAACTTCCTTCCCTGCACTGGTGATATCGACCAACTCCTCTTGCTGAAAATGGCGCCAACTCAGGAGCGCCAATGTTCACAGTGATGGAAGGGAGAGAGAGAGAAAGGCAGAGAAAATTAAATACTAGCGAGGAACAAGGATTTTTTTTTCCATATAGCATAATTTTAGCAACAATTTTGTTAGTTATCATGTTTTTTAAACATTTTAACAAACTAACATCTCGAGTTTGTTAGACTCGATTTCAACTGAGGAAATCTATGCTCTGGTAGAGATTGATGTGGATTTTTTGTACATGTGGATCTCGAGTCTAATACACTCAATTTAGGCTTTGGAGCAAATACATCTAATCTAAAAAACACGGAGAAGAAGAAATATTTTTTTGCAGGTGGGTTTGGTTTTGCAGGTATAGATGGCAATAGAGGTGTGGATTTGGTTTTGTTGTGGGTGGGTTTAGTTTTGTAGGTGACTTCACGGAGTGGGTTGGTTTTGCCATAGGTCTCTTCTTCTTTACCTTCTTTCTTCTTCTTCTTCTTCTTCTCCTTCTTTTTGCTTCGTTCTTCTTCTTTGTTCTTCTTGTTCATTTCTCAGATCAGTAAAACTAAATTGAGTGCGTGAGACTTGAGTTCTACATGTATACAAATTTCCACACCAGCCTTCCAGAGCATCAAAATCAAGTGGGCGAGACTCGATTTTGTTCATTGAAATCGAGTTTGACAAACTCGAGATGTTAGTTTGCTAAAATGTTTCAAAAACATGCTAACTAACGAAATTGTTGAAAAAATGATGCTAATTGGCAAAAAGTCCTGAGGAGCAAGCAACACCAATCGTAGTGAGGTATTTAGCAAAATTAAAATTGTAGGATAAAATACTGAGACTGATGCGTGCTATTTTAGTTGAGTTTCACTAAAAAAGAGCTGAAATATTATTTTAAAGAGATTGGAACGAATACTCTAAATATAAAAATTGATAATTATATTAATAGACATTATTATACTTGTATTTGTATATAAAAATGTTTATTTTACCATTTAAAGAAATTATGACATTACATTATTCTAATGGAGGTTTAAATATATAATAAAATTTAACATCAATGGTGTGTGTGTGTGTGTGGGGGGGGGGGGGGGGGGCGCTCAATTATTAAAGCTTCTTGTCTTTGAAAGTTTTAAAAAAAGGTATAGGTTTGAATCATGTTTAAAGCAAAAATAAAAAAATTCCTATTATATCTATTTTTAAAGGAAAAAAAATGGAAGATGATTTTTAACAATCTGGGGTGCTAAAAATTGAACATCTCTTATGAAACCTATTATCACTTTGTATGTCAATTTCATTTAATTTAAATATTTTGTTTGCGTAAGACTTAGTTTGTTAATTAGAAACTTCATAAATTACTTTTATTTATAGACTATAAAAGTGCTCTCTAGGAGATTCAAATAAATTTTGTGTTTGTTAGGAATGAACATGGAGATTATGGAAAATGGAGAAAAATATGATCGTTCATTGTTTGGTTGGAGAGGGGAGAAGATAAAAGAAAATAGGGTGTATAGAATTTCTATTTGGGTCCACAATTTTTTTGTTATTATACCAAATTGGAAAGAAAATAAGAGAAAATAGCATTGAGAAGAAAAGTATAAAATTACTCCTCCACTTTTCTATCCTTCTAATTATGTTTATAAGGACATAATAGTAATTTAGTCTCTATCCTTTAACATTTTCATCTCCTTTATAGTCTATACAAAACGCATATGGTGGAAAAAATAAATAGAGTATTTTCCATGATTCCATATTTGTATGCTGTCACATTGCAGTTGCTAGCTGCCTTTACCACTTAATACTTTTAGAGTATTCACATCAGTCTCCTCAAATTAGTCTGAGATTAAAATTTTGGCTAAAGACAATAAAAAACCTTACGCGTCAAACTCCTCAAACTAACACAAAAAATTTAATGAGGAATAGTCCTCGTTACTTGTGGCGAGATGGTACTCCTAGTTAATGCTAAAGAAATAATTTTTTTTATTCTCTCTCTCTCTCTCTCTCTCTCTCTCTCTCTCTCTCTCTCTCTCTGTTGTATGCTACTACCTTCAAACCACCAATATACCTTAGCCACCACCACCATCAACCACCTAACCAGCTAGCCACAACCACCATCAGACCACCTAAACCTATCTACCACTATCATTAGAACACCCAAATACCCAGCTACCACCATCATAAGACCATTGAAAGACCCAACTACCACCTTATGTAGCCACCACCTTTTGAACCACCCTTAAACCACAATGACCCATATCTGAAACCTAACATCAAACCTGTAGGGATAAGAGGCCCAAAAATGCATACTAGGCCATGGGCTTTGTCCAAGGATGTTCATTGGTCCGAGGACAGATAAACAATAATGAAGACGTTAGACCTAGAGGTCCACGAGCAAATTGCTACTGAGGAAGCTAGGGAGGTAGGTCGAGGAGGGGTGTTTCCTTGGCTAAGTGAAGCAAAGGTCAGATGGCACATCTTGTTATCCAGAATGACATTCCAGGAGATTCTATTATGAGAATATGCTTCATGAGAGCACAGAACAAAGAAACAACTATGAAATATCTAAGAGAAAGCTGCTACCACTGCATTGAATGCTCTATATTCAACTCTCTAGCTACATTAATGAGGAAGTGATATCTGAATAGTAATTTTTAGCCTTATAGCTACTTCCAAAGACTATAGGAAATGGCTGATGGGACAAAGATTAAGACCAGCAAATAAGTCTACACGTGGAGGGCGAAGATGAAGGATGAGATATAGTATAAAATAGAAAGAAGTTCCTAAGAAATGAGGGGTGGGTGATGAAACTTGAGAGAAATATATATAAGAACGGATTCCCCCAGATTGAGCTGAGGATGATTCTCTTTCGATTTAATCAATATATCTTCACTTTCTTGTCATCTAGATCCATTTTACTTGTTGTCTAACTCATTAAAGTCCAGTTTTCCAACCCACTCTCTACAAAATTCATTGTATTGGGCTCTTTAGGCCGAAGTTCATCCATCCTTTGGGCTCGGAAACCAAATTGCATCCTTACAATTGGCGTCGTTTGTGGGAAAAGAAACTTCTAGTATTTTGGTGAGTTTAACATCCAGTTATGGTAGGTTCAGGTCCATACTAGATAGAGTCTATGGGGTCCCAACGTCAAGATCATTCCCTTAGTCTTGAGTGACGAAGGGACCATAAGGGGAGTGTGCACACCACCCATACTAGCAAGAGCCAATCTCGGGGTGGAAGCCACATCTCTCATGAAGATAGTGCTAGGGCCATGCAGTTGGAGATTGATCGTTTGAAGAGGAAGTTGCGCCACGAATGGAATAAGCGAACTCCTTCCTTTTCTGACCCTTCTTTTGATGATGGTGGAGATAGCAGTTACAGGCCCAAATCAAGGACTCCCCCTAGTAAGTCTTTCTCGTATGAAGAGGACAGCCTTCATGGCCGCAGGAGCAGGAATTCGTCTTGCAAAGGCCTGGGGAATGATGCTATGAGCAGAGCGTTGAACTAGATTTCCAAATCACCCTTCACACGTAGAATTGAATGAGGAAGACTTCCTCAGCGATTCACTCAACCAACATTCACCATGTACAGTGGTTGAACAGATCCTGTGGAACATGTGAGCTACTTCAACTAGAGGATGGTTGTACACTCTAGAAATAAGGCTTTGATGTGCAAATTTTTTCCATCTAGTTTGGCACCTGTGGCAATGAGATGGTTTAACGGCTTGAGGGCAGGTTCTATTAATTCCTTTAAGGAACTCACTCAAGCATTTGGGTCTCGCTTTATTATTCGCAGTAGAGCTCCTCGGCCTTTAGATTCACTGCTGTCTATGACCATGTGAGGAAGGGAAACCCTGAAAACGTACTCAGATAGATACTGGGAGATGTTTAATGAGATCGATGGAGACTTTGACGATGTAGCCATAAGGACTTCCAAGGTCGGCCTACCTGCCAAGCATGATTTGAGAAAATCATTAACCAAGAGGGCTGTGAGGAGTGTGCCTCGGCTTATGGACTGTATTGATGAGAATAAGTGGGTTGAGGAAGATCAACAGCAGGGTAAGGGGAAGACAAAGGTTATCCCTCACGAAAGGAGGGATTTTAGGTTGTATAGATACAACAATAACATACCCTGAAGGGATTTTGCCTGGCAATCTAGGTCTACAGCTCCTCAAGTGGTCAATACGGTGTTTCGAGAGCAGGTACATCAAGTCTTGGAAAAGATAAATAATAAGCCGTTCTTCAGATGGCCAAACAAGATGGGAGGAGATCCTATGAGGCGCAACCAGAGTTTTCATTGTCAATACCACCGGGAACGAGGGCATACCACTGAGGATTGCGGGACTCTGTGGAATCATTTGGAGCAACTAGTAAGAGATGGAAGATTAAAACTGTTTTTGTATCGGTCCAATGGGCAAGGAGACCATGCAGGGTTAGTAGCTTAGAGGAAAACTTCTTCAAGGCCTCCTTTGGGCATGATTAATGTCATTTTTGTTGCTCCTAGGAGGACTGGTTCTCATCCCTCCAGAGTGATGTCTATAGCTCGATCACCCGCTGAGGATTCTAATTTTGAGCCGAAAAGGACTAAAGTGGATATCCGACTGGCATTGAGTTTTTTAGAAGAGGACAAGATTGGGACTATACAGCCACACGATGATCCTTTAGTGGCCACGCTCAGGATAGGAGGGTATGATGTGAAGAGGGTGATGGTAGACCAAGGTAGTGGTGCAGAGATTATGTACCCTAACTTATACAAATGGCTGAACTTGAAGTCTGAGGACTTGACAGCATATGATTCACCATTGATAAGCTTTGATGGGAAAGTTGTCATTCCAAGGGGTTAGATTAGACTACCTGTGCAAGCAGGTTCAGAAGTGGTGGAGGTAGACTTCATCGTGGTGGATGCTTATTCTTCATACACTGCCATTGTGGCAAGACCCTAGCTTCATGCCCTAAGAGCCTTTTTTCAACTCTGCATTTGAAGGTAAAATATTCGTTAAGGGACCAAATTGAAGAATTGGTTGGGAGCCAGTCCATGGCTAGGCAATGCATGGCGACTGCAATTATGCATCAGCCTGAAGCTGAGTCCTCAGCTGAATTTGAAAGAGGCTCATAGCAATCAAGGATTCCGGTCATACCTATTGAGGTGGTGTTAGAAGGGCCCAAGTGTGAGAAGCTGGAGGAAATTGTTATAGATAATGATCCGGAGAAGTTTTTTCAAGTCAGAGCTTAATTGCCTCCTCAGGACAAGGAAAAGCTGGTCATATTTTTAAGGAAGAATATCGATGTGTTCGCGTGGAATGCTTATGAAGCTCCTAGGGTAGACCCAAACTTCATTTGCCATCACCTACATGTCAACCTTGCCGTCCTCCCTAAGAAACAACCACCTTGGCACTCATCTAAAGAGCATTTTGATGGTGTCAAAGAGGAGGTGAACAAGCTTAAGCAGGCTGGGGCTATTGAGGAAGTGTTCAACCCTGAGTGGTTGGCTAATACGATGGTGGTAAAAAAGAAGAATGGGAAGTGGCGCGTATGTGTTGACTTCATAGATTTGAATAAAGCTTGTCCCAAGGATCTCTTCCCTATTCCTCGGATAGATCAGTTGGTCGATGCCACAATAGGCCATCCTCGGATGAATTTTCTAGACACCTTTCAAGGGTACCACCAGATACCTTTGGCTTTGGATAAGTAAGAGAGAACAATCTTTGTTACTCCTATTGGGAATTACCACTACAAAGTGATGCCCTTTGGCTTGAATAATATCGGGTCTACTTATTAGAGGATGATGACTAGGATGTTTGAGCCACAGCTAGGAAAGAACATTGAGATTTATATAAATGATATGGTGGTCAAGAGTAAGATAGAGTCTGAGCATGTTGGTGACCTCAGAAATATATTTGGGATATTGAGGAAACACAATCTATGCCTTAATGCTTCTAAGTGCTCTTTTGGTGTTAATTCAAGTAAATTCTTGGGATACATGGTCAACCACCGAGGAATTGAAGTCAATCCTGACCAAATTAAAGCAATCAACAATTTACAGCCGCCTTAGAATCCCAAAGAGGTTCAGAAGTTGATAGGGATGACTGCTGCTCTGAACCGATTCATTTCTCGGTCAACAGACAGGTGTGGAATTTTCTTCCAATTGTTGAACAAGTGGAAGGGTTTTGAGTGGACTGAGGAGTATGTCTTGGCCTTTTAGCAGTTGAAAGAATACCTTTCTCGACCATTTATCATGTCCAGACTCGAGGTGGATGAAGTTTTGTTTGCGTACATTGTTATTGCTTCCCATGCGATGAGCTTGGTGCTGATATGAGTTGATAATGGTGTGCAAAGGCTAGCTTATTATGTGAGCAAATCATTACAGGAAGCCGAGGTTCATTACTTACCCTTAGAAAAGGTCATTCTGGTAGTGGTGCATACCACACGTAAGCTCCCTCAATGTTTCCAATCTTACATAGCTATCATTTTAACTCAACTTCCCCTTAAGTCACTTCTTTGGAATGTTGATTACACTGGAAGGATTGCCAAGTGGGGTACGATTCTAGGGGCTTTTGATATCAAATATATGCCCTGCACGTCTATAAGGGGCCAAGTCCTTGCTGACCTCATGGTTGAATTTGTTGAGCCCTCATTAGAGGAGAATGCTAAGAGGCCGGACATGGATGAAAAATCAGTTGGCATGAATTCCTTGAAGGAACCTCAATTATGGAAGGTGTACGTTGATGGCGAAGCGAATCAAAGAGGGTCTGGAGTGGGGCTAATTTTGGTATCTCCTAAGGGAATCACTATTGAGAAATCCCTAAAATTGAAATTCTTGGACACTGATAATGAAACTGAGTATGAAGCTCTACTGGTAGGAATGATTATGGTTGGGAAAATGAGGGTGATGAAACTTGAGAGAAATATATAAGAACGGATTCCCCCGAATTGAGCTGAGGATGATTTTCTTTCGATTTAATCAGTTTATCTTCACTTTCTTGTCATCTGGATCCATTTTACTTGTTGTCTAACTTATTAAAGCCCAGTTTTCCAACCCACTCTCTACAAAATTCATTATATTGCGCTTTTTGGGCCGAAGTTCATCCATCCTTTGGGCTTGGGAACCAAATTGTGTCCTTACAAAACCTATTTAGAAACAACCATAAAACCCATCAAATCCAAAAAGATTCACCAAGTTGAAGAAACCTATCAAAAACCCACTTCAAAAACCCTCATCAACAAACTAGATGTGATTCACTAAGTTAAAGAAGACCCATTTGTTGAGCTATGATTCGAATCACGATCCTATATTGAGCTAAGTGACGCTGCCGAGTGATGATTCCAACGTTGGTGGCAAGGAAGATTGCTAGTGGATTTTGTGTGGTGTGTGACTGGATTGTATATTAGAACTTTGAATAGGATTTGAAAATAATATTTAAATAAAAGAGTATTATAGTATTAAGGCTGGCGTATGCATATAAAAATAAATGATAGCTAAACTATAAAGAAAAACGGAGTTTTATGAATTAGTTTAGCTAAATATTTGAGGAGATTGGTGTATGCTTTTAGTTGTGATTCAATAACATACTCTCGCTTCAACATTCTCTTCAATTTGTCGTATATTAGAACATGGAAACTTTATAGAGCCCCTACACAAAATGTGAGTAGATGATTATTCCTTTGTTGCCATTAATGGTACAACATGGGTGATGGATTCTTCAAAAACTTTATAAAGAAATCGATGAATCTTGTGGGTCCTCTTTATGGTAGTTCCCATGCCCACTGCTGATAATGATCCTGTGATACTAAGAGAGATGCGTAGATATTGGTTGGACTAGGCTTGGCTCACCATGACCCACTTGGACCGTTATATGACCAATCTATGCACAAGACAAGTGAACTCCACAATATACATACATATATATATATATATATATATAGTGGTTGAACAAATAATGAAGGAACAACAAATACATAATGCAAAGTAAACAATGGTGATTAAGAATGCCTTAAAGAAGATTGTGTTCATTTGATTAAGTCAAGTATTAGAGTACATTATGTCCTACTTTGTGAGGAAATTCCACAAATTTTCTTGTAGTGGTTCAATAAAGTTCAAAGATCATAGACTTGACTAATTGTCCTTAGGTTCTTAAAAGGCTAGTGAGGTTTGAGTCCCTTTGAATCCGAGTGGATCCTCAAGTATCTTGTCAGAGGGCCTTCTACACTGACTTTATTCTCTTAATGATCTTAGCTAGAAAACTTAAGACTATTTTCTTGCATTTTTTCTCTTAATCATTTGTATGTCGAAATCTCTTTGTCCCTTTAGCCTCTCCATTTTATACTACTCTTGGAGGGGTTTTCAAATTATTATTCTCTCCCTTTGTTCTTTTGGTTACTTAAGTCAACCCCCCCTTTGTCTGAAACATTGGTGGCTGGTCATTTCCTTATTTCCTTTCATTTAGTATTCCTGGGAACTCTTATTTGAAAGTTCATTCACTTACTTTCTACTCATGGGAGCTCCTTCCTTATGTAAATCCAGATTCCCTTATAGGGTCAATGCTTCTTAATCTTCCTTCAAGACCTTAAAAGGACACTTTGAAGGTCCTGAGGCCTTGATATTGACTTCTCACAATTTGGCCTTTTCTAGAGGCCTCTGACCACCTTCCTCTTATTCCATGTCCTATGCCTTATCCGAAGTCCCTTGGTTCCTTCACCAGGTCTTGATCTTGAAGTGATTACTTATTCCTATCACTTCCTTCTGCATCCCAGGAGTTTGACTTTGATAGGACTTCCCTCGTTTTCTTTTCCACTTTGAAATAAACTTGCCTTATTCCCAAACCATCACTTGAGCTGTCCACATCTTACTCAACATCCTTCAAACTTTGCTAAGGACCCACCTCGTAGGAATGGAGGACCCATACGCAGCTTAGCACAAGTCCTCTCCCTTCCCAGGCTTCTTTATTTTTTATTCCTCCTTTTCCCATTAGGCTTTTTGGGCCTTCATGCCCTTCTTATTTTATAGGCTAGGCTTCCTTTCTATTAAGGTCCAGTCCCTCTCTTTTCTATCTCCATGGGTTGGGCTTTCTTTATCTTAATGAACTAGGCTCTTTGTCATATTTTGGACCTCAACAAATCCAAACAAGTGGCACACGAGTACCCTTACTATTCACATTCTATGATCATTGCACTAGCAATGGAGTTTGGATCATTTGTAGACAAAAGTCAAAGAAATCTTTTGTCGGTAGGCCCCAAGCAAGAGAATCACACAAGAGATCCCTTACATGCAACCCATTTATCAGTTCTATAAAATGTTGATTATGGTGATAATGGAATGTTTCATCATGAGTACTACGCCTCCTAAATTTGATACTTTTACTTATATGTCAATATTGGAAAGTTAATAATTCCAATTGATACTGGCACTTATATAGCACTTAAGAATAAAGGGTGAAAATAAAAATAAGTATTCGAGTGAAAATAGTAATAATAAAAAAAAAGACAGGCCTAATATGGCTTAATAATGAAAAATAAAAGAGAAATGCTATATTCATAACATTTCACAATAATTTCACAACAAATTCTAAGTAGTAGGTTATTATTGGTTGTTATAGGTGGACAAAAAAGTAATTTAATTTGTGAATTCAAATTGGAACCAATAACAACTTGCCATCTATTATTTGTAGTGAAAGTATTATAAAAATGTTGTGAACATACCATTTTTCAATATAAAAATGCTTTCATTTAAACACACACAGACACTATTAATTACTTTCTCTCACTAAGTAATGTGTTTGAGCTTGGAGAGAGTGCATTATTAATTGTGTGTTTAACAATTAGTTTGTCCCACATTACTGAGTTTAACTCTTTCCCATTGCTTAAAGCCCCACTTTACTACTACAAGAGTTAGACCCATTTGTAGTGGTACTTTGGGTTAAATAATGTGTTTGATCTTGGTGAGAGAGTGTAATTAAGTGTGTTCGTTTAACAATTAGTTTGTTTCTAAAAAAATAGTTGTGGGTTCAAGTTTGCTTAACTAATTGAGAAAAAAAAACCTATCGATTGTTAGGATTGATCTTAGGACCAAAATAGGAAGTCGATTCCGTACCATACCAGCCAGTATGGCCGGAATTTGCCATACCAGTGCTTAGGCTGGAACAGAAACACAACTATTTTGTTCCACTCAAATATCGGGATATACTAGCCGTTTCGGGAAAAATATCGGATATAGACCGGAAAATGAAAATTTGTCGGTAAAGTGTAAACCCAAAAAAAAAAAAAAAAAAGGATCCTTTCTGTTGCTTCACTTTTCTGGCAGCGAAGTGGTCATCAATCATCATCCATCTCCTCTTTGTCTTTGGTTCTTCTTCTTCTTCGTTTTTCATCCAGACTTTCTCCATTTTTGTCTCTCTCATTACTAACTATTTTTTCTTTAGGCCATAATGGTCAAATACCACTGTTTATTGAAATATATATCAATCTACCACTGTTTCAGAATTATGTAGAAATCTATGACTTTTTGGGTACTTGAGTTTGGGAAACTCGAGTTTTCCATTGTACTTGAGTTCCATGGACTCAAGTTAAATAAAAAAATAACCTTTAAATTTGCTAAAAATTTTTTGATGGAACTCGAGTACCATAACATGTTTTCAAAATTTTTCTATGGAACTTGAATACCATGGAAAAATCGAGTTCTCCAAACTCAAGTATCCAAAAAGTGAAAGATCACTGCATATTTTTGAAACATTAATAGATTGATATATATTTAGGTAAACAGTGCTACTGTTTCATTTTGGCTGTTTCTTTTAACTTTCTTTACCTTTTTGGTGAAAAGGAAAGATTTATAAACTAAACAACTGAAAAGAGAGCAACACTTTGTTCATACAAAATCCCAGCATCATCTAAACTTAACAACAGAGCAACGTTTGCTGGGGGGGAATCAAAAACAAGAAAATTACAAGGAAGCAGCGCACCCCTCCTAGCTAGTGCATTCGCTCATTTGTTGGCCACTCTATAATAGTGTTGGATTTGAACCCTTGGAATTCTAGCCATTCCTTCTCTGCAATCAGCAACAAGATTGCTATTTCCATTTGGGTTGTGGTTCGTATTCCGTATCAGATCAATAGCAAGCAGCGCATCCAATTCAATTATCACAGCAGGAAGATTCACCTCTAAACATAATTGAATTCCATCTCTCAATGCCCACAATTCAGTGGCAATGCTCATCGTGTATCCAATAGCTCTCGCATACCCCTTAATCCACTTGCCCTCTGCATTCCTGATGATGCCTCCTCCACTCGCACGCCCCGGGTTGCCCACAGAAGACCCATCTGAATTAAGTTTTACCCATTACACCAGGGGGGAAGTCCATCGAACCTAAATAATAGTTTTCACCTTCACATTCCTCCCATTCACACCCAAGAGAGCAAATTATGCTGCCATAGTGATCAATTCGTCGTTGTTCAACTTAGGGGGTTATTGCCTCTAAAAACAACCTTATTCTTGTGTAGCCAAATACTCCAAACACTAAAAGCAAAAATAACATTCCCAAATGAGAGCAAGCATTTGAATTGCAATTGGTATGTAGCCAGTTCACCAAGGATGAGCCATAGAAAGAATTTAAAATAGAAGGAGGAATAAGGGAGTCCTAAACCTGATTGGCCAAAGGGCAATCTCTTAACATATGGATGAATGATTCTGCTTCATTATTGTAGAGGGGGAAGAGGCGGGAAATGTTCATTCCTCTGGAAGCAAGAGTTTCTCTAACAGGGATACTTAGATGGTAGCATTGCTAAAGAAAGCACCTGATTTTTGAAAGTGTAGTAATCTTCCAAACCTAACTACCAGTGTCAAGATTAAAGGTATGGCTACCATCTTTAATACATGCAAGCTTATATGCATCTTTCAAAACAAATTCACCACTTAGGGACAAACACCAAGAGATGTGGTCAGAGCTAGAAGTCATGAGAGGCATAGGATTTGCTTGAATATCCTGCATTAGAATCGAAGGAAAAGTGAAGGAGATGCACCCTAAGTCCCATCGGCCTTGTTTAAAGACATCTTTGAACTGGAGGCTTTCTTCCTCTCTATTAAAAGGGCTGGCAATAAGCTCTCGAAGAGTTACTTGATTGAGCCACTTATCGTACCAAACGATAAATAGCTCTCTTGACCAGCAATCCACTTGGTGCCTTTCTTAAAAACAGCTTCCCTTTCCTTAATGCCTATCCATATAGTAGAGGAACCTTTAATTCTTCCCGTACTGGTTCGATTCCCAACACTCCTCCTACGATTGATATATTTATGAGTCAACACCCGGGCCCACAGGGAATCTTTTTCTTGGTGCATACGCCAGTTCAGTTTAGCAAGGAAGGTAGTATTCTTTTCTTTGGCTTCTTGTAAGCCAAGACCCCCATCTTTTTTGGGCTTTGTTACCTTCTTCTAGCTCACCAGATGGATTTTATTTTTATTTTCAATGGACCCCATAAGAAACCTCGATTAAGCTTGTCCATACACTTGATAATTTTTGGGGGAAGGATTGAACACTGCATGGTATATCTAAGGATGGCCGCAGTAACAGCTTGTGTAAGCACAAGCATTCCTACAAAGGAAAGAATATGGCATTTCCAACCAGCGAGTCAGCTTTGGACTCATTCAATGACAAAACCAAAATCATGAGTATCCGAGGTATGCTTAATGGGAAAACCTAAATACTTCCCTAAAGCTGGTGTAGACCGGTACCCAAGAGTGCTGCATAATTCCTCACGAGCTTCTCTAGAGATATTTAGGGCAAAGAAAACATGGGATTTTTCATCACTCACCTTCTGCCCATAAAGCACACAGAATTTCTCAATGGCATCTTTTATGGCAATATAATTTTTTTAATCAACTTTAGCAAAAAGCACCAAATCATCCGTAAAGAAAAGATGTGAGAAAGCTATACCCCCCGGAGCAACTTTAACAGGGTCCCAAAGTAATGCACCAAGAACTTCCATACATAAAATAAACAAGTATGGGGATAAGGGGTTCCTTTGGCGAATTCCCCTAGAAGGCTGAAAATAATCAAGACCCCCACCATTAACTAGCATAGAAATATAGGAAGTGGACACACAACTCATAATTAGAGAGATCAGATGATTAGGAAAGTTGAACAACTTCAATGTATCTCGAATAAAGCTCCATTCAAGGCGACCGTATGCCTTCTCCAAATAAATTTTTATAGCCATCAAACCTGTCCTACCTTTCCTCCTTGACATGGAATGCACAATCTCCTAGACAACTATTGCATTGTCCACCCCTTTTCTACCAGGCACAAATGCAGTTTGAAGATGAGAGACCAGTGAAGGCAGCAGATGTCTTATACAGCCAACATTAATTTTTTTGCCAAGCTTGTAGATTGTATTGCAAAGATTGATAGGCCGGTAATTATTAAGAGACTCAGGACTCTTGCACTTAAGGATCAGCATAATCAAAGTTTTATTTAAATACTTCGGCATAACCCCTATGGAGAAAATATATTTTACCTCAGTTTTGACTGAATTTCCAACAATGAGCCAAAAACGCTGGAAGAATCCGGCATGAAGCCCATTCGGACCAGGTGCCTCATAAGGCTTGAAGGTTTTAAGAGTATCAAAAATCTCGTCGTTCGTCATGGGAACTTTTAATCTGCCTTTATCCTTATTACCCAATCTGCATTGCTAGCAAGGGGGAATCCAATCTTCAATAGGCACACTTACTTGTGATGAGGAGAATAGCTCAATAAACCCTAGACTTATGAATTCAGCAATTACAGAGTCTCCATTCAGCCAATTTCCCATTTGATCCTTAATGCAGGTAATCTTATTTCTTCTTCTACAGATAAAGGTTGAAGTGTGGAAAAAAGCTGTGTTTCTATCTCCATCAATAATCTAGGTGATATGCGATTCCATACTCCAAAATTCTTCTTCAAGGTGCAAGACCTCTGAATATTTTGCCCTTAAACCCCTCTCCAGGTCAATGAGAGAGCTGCTAGGCCTATTCGTAAGCGCGGACTGAACTCCCTTAAGCCTAGCACCAAGTCTTCATTTCCTGTGGAAGATGTTACCAAAGTGATTCGTATTCCACTCCTTTGCCTTAGCCGCAAAATTTGTCACTGCAGCATCCAAGCTATTAGAAGCACTCCACATTGCCCTTACCATATTAGAAAACGAAGGATAAGACAACCACATTGGCTATAATCTAAATGGCCGGGGGAATTGCACTCCAGCTTCATGTTTCAACTTAAGAACAATGGTACTATGGTCTGAATAAGCCTTCTCCAAGTGAGTAACACTCGCTTCCGGATAGATGTTGTACCACTCAGCATTCATAAACACTTCATCAATTCTCTCCTGAACTAACTGAGAGAGAGGGCGAAGGTTAGACCAAGTGAATCTTGGTTCGGAGAAGCAAAGATCAATAATTCTATAGTTATTTAAGAACTCCTGAAATTTTGTAGCTCTGCTCAGATTCACACTTCTGCCCCCAAATTTATCTTCACCAACTAGCACTTCATTGAAGTCACCAGCCATAACTTAGGGCAAGGAGTGAGACCAGCAACAGTGGAAATATTTTCCCACAAAAGCTTCATTTCATCATATCTGGGGCTAGCGTAGATAGTTGAGAGAAGCCAGGAAATACCCAGAGACATATCCTTAACGATGGCATGAATTTCCTGTTCAGTGGGCGATAACTCAATCACTTCAGCCTGGCCTGAATCCCAGAGAACTCACAATCCTTCAGTTAGACTGATATTATTAGCATGGATGGTTCCATTAAATGGTAAATGATCAGTGATATTCTTGGCCCTAGTACCACTAATCTTGGTTTCAATTATAATCAAAACAGCAGGAGACAAAGTTTGAACTAAATCACGAACAGAATTATTAAAGACGGGGTTAAGAGCACCTCGACAATTCCAACTACCAATATTCATTAATAATAAATATATAGTTAGCAAATAAAACTTAGAAAAGGTGTGAATCACTTCCCTCATCACAACGCATTTCATCGTCACCGTGGCCATTCCTACTGTCGGCCTGCATTTGGTCTTCACTGTCATCAGTATGATGGGTATAATCTTCTTCATTGTTCTGCCTGGATTCCGGTTTAGCTCTCAAACTTGGATTGATTCTTTTCAATGAAGCCCTCGAGATGTTCACAGCAGCATCTGATTGTACACTAGCCACATCCCCACCTCTGGCTAGATCCTGATGTGAAAAGTCTCACAACGAGCCTGTTGCAGGGGAAGACGTCAACTCTGCCTCTAATAGATTTGTTTGGATCCTTAGAGCATCCACAGCTGGATTCTAAATCCTATCCTATTTTATCATCCCAAAAAGCTACTTTATCAATTATACAATACCATTTTACAATACACCCAACATCCCACAATTCTATTATTTCACCTTTTTATTAAAATATTATTTTTTAATCTTTCTTTATTATTTCTTTCCAACAGCCATATTTTTTCAAACCCACTATTCCAACGGTCAATGAACTGATTCACTTTCAAAGGCAAGCTATTCCAAATTTGAGTACAACCTGCCAACCATTCAGTTCATGATCCTAGATTCTTTCCAACTTCAAAGCCACACTATTAAATTTCAAAGCCACACTATTCAATTTATGATTCGGATACTTTCCAACTATTTCAACAACCTGCCTTTTATTTTTTTTTTTGATAAAGAACCTGCCAAATACATATATATATATATATATATATATATATATATATTCCATCAAACTTGCCAACGTTAAAAATCCACATACATATATATTCTATCAAACCTGCCAAATATCAATGTAAAATCCACATGCATATTTTTAGATGCATCCTGTCAAATATTAATGTATTCAACTTGCCAATTTTAATGATCCACACACACACACACACACACACACACACACATATAGAACCTGCCAACTTTTCTTCTTTTTTATTTTGAGAAAGAACTTGTCAAATATCAATTTATTCAAACTTGCTTACTTTAAAAATCCACATACATACATATATACGCAACCTGCCAAATATCAATGTACTCAACCTGCCAACTTGAAAAATCCACATACATATATATACATACAACCTGACAAATATTAATGAATTCAACCTGCCAATTTCTAAAATCCACATACATATATATACATGCAACCTGCCAAATATCAATGTACCCAACCTACCAACTTTAAAAATCCACATACATTTATATAGATACAATCCACATACATAACTATCAATGTTGCCTTTAGAAAACTAGTACATATATCAAATTACAATAAAACCCCACATGCATAACTCAACACACTTAAGTTCCTACAACTCCCCTTCTAATTGCCATAAATGCTCAACGAGGTCTACTTGGAGTTGAGAATGAATTTCATGGTCTCGAATACGTTGATGGGTTTCAATGAACTCCGTAAATTCATTTGTGCGCTCCCGTGACAGTGGTACAGTAGGATTGTCATCAATCTGTTCATAATCATATTCCACCACTTCATTTACATCTCGCTCATCCTCAATAATCATATTATGAAGAATTACACATGCTTTCATGATGTCTTAGAGCGTTTCACTATAGAAAAATTTTGCAGGTCCACACACAATTGCAAATCTTGCTTGAAGCACTCCAAATGCACGCTCTACATCCTTTCTATTTGCCTCTTGGGCTTTTGCAAATAATTTTTGTTTGTGTCCTCGTGGAGATGGAATTGTTTTAACAAATGTTGACCACTTCGGATATATGCCATCGGCAAGGTAGTATCCCATTGTATATTCATGGCCATTGATTGAGTAATTAACTGCAGGAGCACGGCCTTGTTCAAGCTCAGAAAATATAGGAGACCATTCTAATACATTTATGTCATTATTTGACCTAGGTAACCCAAAAAACGCATGCCATATCCAAAGATCAAATGATGCTACTGCTTCCAAAACAATGGTTGGCTCACGAATGTGACCAGAGTACTGACTTTTCCATGCAGTTGGACAATTTTTCCATTTCCAATGCATGCAATCAATGCTCCCTAGCATCCCTGGAAATCCACGTCTTTCTCCATTGGCTAAAAGTCTAGCAATATCTTCGTTGTTTGGGGCCCTCAAGTATTCCTTAGAGAAAATATCAACCACTGCTTTAAAAATTTTTTTTAGACTGTCTATTGCAGTGGTTTCTCCAATTCGCACATACTCATCCATAAAATCAGCTGCCACTCCATACGCAAGCATCCTAAGTGCAGCTGTTATCTTTTGAAGAGACGATAAACCGAGTCTTTAGGCATTATCTCTCTTTTGGATAAAGTAAGGTTCATAAGTTTCTACTTTAGATTGAATACGGAGAAAAAGAGACCGATTCATCCGAAATCTCCTCTGAAATAAATTAGGAGGATATACTGGTGTGTCAGCAAAGTAGTCGAGATAAAGTCTTTTATGGCCTGCCAAACGATCCCGTTCGATATACCGACGATGTTTACGTTGTGATTTTGAAGCCTTAAGAACTCGCCTCATTATCTCATCCTCGTCTGAGTCGTCAAAAAGCAATTTGTGAAAAAGAGAGCTACCCATAGAGACAACCTTGAAGACAACAATGTTAGGAAACTTATCACTATTATTGCAAAGCAAGCATAGATTACAATCAAACATTTATATTGAAGGCTAAGTATAGAAGTTGTATTTGACTATTTTAATGGTACACAATCACTGTACAAATGTCAAATATGAAGAGAATATCCTGTATGAGGCATTGTACAAGAATGTATTTGTGAATCACAATTTTCCTTTCATAAATATTTGTACAAATCATGTATGCAGACTTTGTAATTGTTATTGGTTTTGTTCTTGAAGTTTCAAAGATTCCCAATTTACCCCTTAGACTTCTGAATTGCTGTTATTTTGGAACTTCAAATCAGTTTGTAATCTACAATTTGTCCAAAGTTATAATTTTGCAATTTTAAAAGGATTCTGCTGTTACCCCTTAGACTTCTGAACTGCTGTTACCCCTTAGAATTCTGCAATTTGTGAATGTATTGTATGCAGCCAAGAATGTTTTTTTTTTTCTCCAAAGTTATAAAAGAAAAGAACTTCATTAATGGGTAGTTAATGAAAGTTAGGAAGAAGATCCAATTGGCTGTAATCTTAAAGTTCAAAGATTCCCAAAAGCCTCACTCTTTGGTCTTAAAAAATACTCATTTTAAAAAGATAAGTAATTACCCTTTTCTAACCCTTACTAGTTAGTACTACCCAACCTTAGAATTGATTAAAAAAATAAAAGTGTTTAAAACTAGATGAAATAAAATATGTTTTAGTCAATTATGATAAAAAAAGGTTTTAGTCAAAAAAAAAAAAAATGGCAGGGACATGATAATGTCAATTTATGTGAGCAATAGTGACGTTAAGAGGGTTACCTTTTATTATTCTAAACAATATTTATATTAATCTAAACAAAATAGGGACCTCTACAAAATAGGGACCTCTACAAGATATGGCAAAAAGAAACAAAATAGGGACCTCTACAAAACATGGACCTTTTATTATTGTTTCATTTGTAGGTGTAATTAGCACGCTGTTAAGAGATATGGCAGAAACAAATAAGACAAAAACAAGCTACAACACAAAGGTCTCTATATGCAAAATGCTACTGAATGAGCAATTTGAATGGAAAATTTTCATACTTAAACTCATATATACGTACAGATTTTTTTGCCAAAAACCAACATGCGATACTTCTAGTTTAGTTAATCAATCTTATTATAAGCAAAAATACATCATCAACCATAGAAAGGACATAAGTTTTTCATATAAGCAAAAATAATGTGATTACATAAGTGGCATAACCTACTGCCAATTGATCAAGTTGGAACAATACATCATCTATATGTTCCAGATCTACACTTAAAATAAGCCACTACCCAAATAAGGTTGAAACAAAATATCATTTACATATACCTAACCCCAACCCTAAAATAATATACTACCAAAATAAGGTTATGACAAGACATCATCTCCTTGGGTCAAACCTAACTATTTAATTTAAATGTTGTCTTGCAAGGATTTCATCCTTGAGATTTTCAAAATAAAGCCTTTCTTTTTCATTCATGCCACTTGTATCCATGGTCATTACTCTTCCCTCCTCCCCAATAGTTTCAAGACGAAGCCTTTCCTTTTCAATATCAACTCTTTGCGCCTCCCTAATCGTTTCAAGATGAAGCCTTTCCTTCTCAATATCAACTCTTTGCGCCTCCCTAATCGTTTCAAGATGAAGCCTTTCCTTTTCAATATCAGCTCTTTGTGCATCCACTTGAACCCTATCCACATTGATGCGAAGAGCCTCTTTACCTTGTTCATGTGATTCCTGAATATATTGCAATTTTTTCACCAAATAATCAGCTTTTTGAGCATCCACTTGAACCCTGTCCGCTTTGATATGAAGAGTCTCTTTATATTGTTCATGTGATTCCTAAATATATTGCAATTTTTTTGCCAAATAATCCTCAAAACCCTTATCATCATTTATTCTCTTTCGCTTAGCCTTTTCAACTTTTCTGCCAATTGGTCTCTCTAGCCCCATTGTGTCATCATCATTACTACCAACTTGATCAATGGAACTTGGAATTTGCGAGAGCCCTTTTGATCTTTCCTTAGGCATACTCCACTTTGGTTGGTTTTTCAACACAACCCAACAATGTTCAAATGCAAAAGCTTGTTTTTTGCCGGTTGGAGGAGTTGGTGAAGCTTTATATAGCTCCTTTGCATCTTTCAACTAAATTTTTAAAAAATAAAATAAAATAATTAGTGTCTTGAAACTATTTGGAAATTAATATTGTGACACCATTGCTATATAATTAATACCTTGTCTTCCTCAGTCCCACCACTTTTATTCCAAAGTTCAACTTTAGCCATGAACCCAACAAACCTACTTGTCTCCCTATTAATATTTCCCCATCGACTTTGGAGGGAGGAAGCAGAACGTGTGGCTCCGTAGGTATTGTTCTCGCAAAAGTATTGCCAAATTTTCTCCCAAAATTTTTCAACCCTTTGGTCAGTACCTTGCACGGCATCCATGCTAATGTTAAGCCACGCAGAGATGAGGAGGTTGTCCTCATCTACACTGAAGTTGCCACCACGTTTTGTTGGATTAGAGGTGACAACTTCAACAGCCGGAAAAGACTCTTGGATGGGGATTGAAGTATTTTAAGACCCACTTAAAAATGGTGCCACAAAATCAGAATCCATTTGTAAGATATTAGCATATCGTGTTATGTCTTCTTGTGTATCCATCCCTTTTAAATATGGAATAGTGACAGTTAGTGTATGAAGTCAATTAGAGACAACTCACAAAGTCAAAGAGTTCAAGTATTTGTGATAAGTGATTACTACAATTAGAAATATAAACTTAACCAAATCTACCAGAGTTGCACACAACATATCTGCATAATATATCTGCAAATATAACTCAATATAACTCAGAAATACTAGCCTTTTACACAGCTAAATATTAATAGAATACAACAGTAAATATAACTCAAAATATACAGCAGTTATAATTCAATATATCTCAAAATATACAGCAGTTATAATTCAATATAACTCAAAATATACAACAGCAAATGTACCCATGGAAATCAAATAAAACCATAGAGTTGAACACAACAAAAACCACTAATAGAACCTTTGCATACATGTTAATTTGTTGAAGAAAAAATTAGTAAACAAGAACACCGATTATCTAATAAATTTGGGATTTTGGTAATTAAAGTTGAACCTGAGCAAACTTTCTGAAAATGCTAATTCAACAGAGTGCGAAAACCCCTCGTGATGAAGCTGAATCCCACCTCTGCAAACATCAACAACAATTCTTTCATCAAAACCCAAACACAAACACAAGCTGAATCCCCCTTTTTCTTGTAGAATAGAAAAGAAACACAAACACAAAAATTGAATACATTGATCAAAACCCACCTTTTGATTTTAATTTGCCTTGAGAGACCGACGGAGCTTTGTTTCTTGAGAGACCAACGGAGCTTTGTTTCTGGAGAGACCGACGGAGCTTCGTTTTGAGCAAGGTAGTATCCAAACCCACAAACCCTTGAGAACCCTTGAGAATCTCGGTCTGAAGAGACAGTGATGGAGTGAAAATTTAAATGGGTATCTAGAGTGTTGGGTTTATGAGATGAGTGAGTCGGAATGGGTGAGGGTGAATCGGCAGAGGCTTGGTGTTGGGTGAGGATGAATAGGTATGGGTGAGGGTGAATCGGTATGGGTGAGGGTGAGGGTGAGGATGAATCGGAGGCAGAGGCTTGGTGTTGGGTGAGGGTGAATCGATATGGGTGAGTGGTATGGGTGAGGGTGAATCGGTATGGGTGAGAGTGAGGATGAATCGGAGGCAGATGCAGAGGCAGTCTTGGTGAAGAACGGCGACACAGAGAGAGAGACGATGGAGAGAGGAAACACCCGGGTAAAGAGAGAGAGAGAGAGAGAGAGAGAGAGAGAGAGAGAGAGAGAGAGAGAGAAGGGCTTCCAACTGAATAAAATATTTATTGTTATTTGGCATAGTGCTACAGTACCATCTCACCTTTGAGATGGTACTGTAGCGTTATGCCAAAAAAATTTGGCAATCTCAGGTTTAACATGTCTAGTTGTTGGGTGTTTCTTGGGCTTGAATGCCAAATGGGGCTTGCATTTGGCATATTGCAAGCCCATTGTGGATGCTCTTAAAGTCCCCAGCAGTTAACGCTTGAAAATCTAGCGATGTCTGATCGGAGAGTCTCCAAACCGTCGTCAGCATCCTGGTGCATAAGCTGCCAATCCGAACAGAGCTTTGGATACCAGTCTCTTTGTCAGAGAAGGTCATCAGTCCGCCTTTAGCCCCAGTAAGAATCCGGGCTTTTTGCTTACTTTTCTGCCCTCGAGTATGACCTTTGCTTGGCGCATAGTGTTGTGTCAGTTTAGACTGATCCTCACCATTGAGATAGGTAGTGCGATCTGCAAAAGGACCCTTCAAAGCTGTATAGGTCACGTGATCATGACTCCCATCACTTCTTTCAACCTTTGAAAGCATAACTTTTGGGCGGGTTGGGCTCATAGTTTGACTAGGGCCAGATTTCAATGGGCCTTGATCTCCATAAGAAGAAGGCTGGGTGGTCTCCTTTCCCAAATCCCTGCTAAGTTTCTTCTTTCGTGTAACCAAAACCCACAGCCAAAAATTATCATTTTTTGGGTAGCTCTTGTCATGTAGCATGGCCTCTTTTCCCTCCAATATTTCCCCATAGGCATCATCCCTACCAGGCATCTCCGTCATTCTTACTGTGTATGGACAATTTTCCTCTCTGTTCCTAACACGTCCATGTGAGAAACAAAGGGAGCTGAGTTCTTCGTACTAAATAGGTTGGGATACACCCCCGACTTTGATAAGTTTGATCAAAGGCTTATCATAACTAATTTGAATGCATAATCTTGCAAACCTTTCCCTTGTTTTTGTTGCTGTGTGCGTATCAATTCGCAGGACCGAACCTATGGCTTTGCCAATAAATTACAACACAGAAGGCTCATAGTACTCTATCGGTAACTTTCTTTACCTTTTGTTTTTGATAGGCCAAAAATGAATTGACCCATTGTGATGAATTAAGTTGATTAATTAGCCAAGTTTAATTAATTAATCAATTTAACATGCAAATGCGTGGTAGCACAAACAAATTACCAATAAACTAAAGTGCAATGGAAAATAATTGACATGGTGATTTGTTTACGAATGGGGAAAATTTTCAAGACAAAAACCCCACCGGGTGATTTTAAGGTCACCACTCCTGAGAATTCACTATTATCATAACAAGCGGTTACAAGTAAAGGAATCTCAGTACCTTCTACCAACTTACAATTGAATCCTTACCCTAATACCCAATTGGACTTGTTCTGTAGTGACAATTTTTCCTTTTGATGCATGGCTCTCAGTACATGACTAATCAATTAATGCGCGGAACCTAGTACGTGGCTTACTCCTTTGCACGAATCCTAGTATGTGATTTCAATCACCAACTTGAGAAAAATGTTAACTGCAAAGTTTTTCAGTTTATTTTCACAATAAAGAATAAAAAGATGCTTGGTTACAAAACCCTATGGTGCATAAACACAATAGTTTCTTTTCAAAAAAGATGGACTAGGACAAACTTTGTCTCCGGTCACAAATTGCTTGAACAGTATTTGCTCAATGCTTGTGCAACTTGTGTTTACTTTGACAGCTCTTACAATAATCTTTTTATATGTCTAGAGTTATGAGAAAAGAAGGCTCAAAGACATATACACGGATTGGAATCAAAACAGATCCGAAAATTTATTTTTCTTAAACCTCGACAGCTAGAGGTGTCGAGATGCTATCGAGCAACTGTCGAACCACGGGGCTAGAACAGCTTCTTAAAGCTCGATAGATGAAGCTGTCGAGCCAGCTATCTAGCTTTAATGACAGGCACTTCTTTAGCTTGTTTCTTGAACAGACTTGTTTGACTTTAACATTTGATCTTAAAACCTTGTTTCTTGAAATATTAAAAATATCCTAAATCTACTCAAATACAAGTAAAGTACGTTTGTCAAAAGATTAGCCAATTAGATAAAAGAATAACATATATTCTTAACAAGTGAACTACATAGGTCTTAATAGTTTTTATGAAAGAAGAGACTGTCTTTTGATAAGTGTGGAGGTGTGCCCTGACAGTGACACCCACCCACGTGAACTTGGACAATATAAAAGGACACAAGTTTCAAGGCCTTGACAATTCAAACTTGAATTATTACTACAACTACAAGTGATCTGCCATCTACAACTACAAACTTGTAATATTATCATTATTATTATAAATATAATTATCACCATGTAATCTATTAAGTATTATCTAAGTACAACAAATTTCTTTAACTTATTATTAATGAGCTGAGATTTTAATCAGAAAGTTAACATATTAAAGCATATAAGTAAATTTATTATTTTAAATATTTGTAACAAATTATATAGATTTTAACTAATATTTCGTTCCCTTGACCAAACAAAAACGGTATCCAGTACGGTATTGACACTCTTGCCAAAAAGTTGTTGAGCAATATATCACACATGCTATGAATAGAGAGTTTTTTTTTTTAATATATTTTTTTTAGAGATTTCAAAGAAAGCTGATATAGCTTCTAAGTGATATTTGAATATTTTGGAACTGTAATTGTAATGACGTGTAGTCACGTTTTAATGTAAAAAAAAAAAAAAAGAAAAAAAAAAGAAAATAAAAAAAGAAGACATTTTCAGTAGCACTATATATATTCTAAATTATTCTTCTTCTTTATTTGTCTCTACGGTAGCCCCAAACAAAGGCCACCAAGTTCCATACTTGAAATTTCATACAAGTAATGAAGTTTTCCACTAATTTAACAGCAAGAATACAGACCCAATTCCTTGGAGGAAGAGAAGCTGCGAAGCTAGAACATAGAGAGCCAATGCCAGACATGTAGAAATTGTAGTAATCTTGAGTGGCATTCTTCCTTTATCTCTCCTTAAGACCATGGCTTCATAGATTGGCATGGAATTCACCACTACAAAAGCTGCGATAAATATCTGCACAAATAATCCCTCCGAATTCTTCCTTTTTAAACTTGCATGATCCCCATAAAAAATGAGACTAAGTTGATTAGAGCTGCCATTGTTATTGGCACAAACATGGGTGATGGGACTCCAAAGTCTAAAACACCTTGGTCATATCTTTTGCTTTGTTCATCATCAACAAATTTGTTGGTCATATGTGGAAATGCCTAGACACTTGAGAAAGTACTCCAGGGATGCAAACAGGTTGCATGAGTGTACTCTTATCATCCACATTCTTTGATCATTTCACCACCTTTGAACTGTAGGACCCTCTACAATAAATTCAAGGAGATCATGTCCATAGGCTCCAAGGAAGAGAAACATGTACAAGACGAACCATGGCTCGGGTAACTAAAACCCATATTAATTGAGTCAATTCCTTAATTGAAAAATACAAACATGGAGGGGACACTTTTTTTCTTCTTTACAACTTGCTAAAGTGGCAAGTTGTGGTTGTAGCAATATTATTTTCACATGGTCCCAGGAGTGGAACCAGAAATTTAGTTTAGGATGGCCAACATATGAACCAAAGAAATTTAGAATTCAAGAATGAAAATTATGCTCAAATCGAAAACAAAATATACAGTGAAAAATAAAACTAGTATTTATTCAATATTAACAAAATGTTAATAAAGAAAATACACAAAATATTTGTTTCTTCATACATTTTAAATCTATCAATTTATCAAAATCGAATTTAATGTTATTTTAAATTCTTAGAATAATTTATAATTGATTCTAACTATGTTCTCAGTAATTCTCCTTGCAATTTATAAAATCAAGTAGTTTTTTTAAGACAAAAACCATATTCATTTTTATTTCATAGTCTTATTTTGTAAGAATTTATTATTGAAAATGCATAGCTATAATAGATATATAGAAACGAGAAGAGTAAATACAAGTTATAACCAATTTATGTAGGTTATTGATATTTTAATTCTTGTCAATGATTTAACACAATTAGAAAGAAATGAAGAATAAAAAAGAACATTTGTGTGCTTTGAAAACATGAATGCACACGCATATACACACATAATAGCATTTGTATCAACTCGTACAATTTTTTTTTTATATCTATTTTAGCATAAGGATTTACATTTTTTTTTTACATACTCACTTTTCAAAACACTCTATATTAAATTATCTATTTTACACTAAATTTTATTTAAATATCTATTTTTCTTGATTTTTTTAATTGCTTATAGTTTTTCACACACAACAACTACAATCCATTTTCGTCTTTCATTCTCTTGATATGTAAAGAAAGTATAAAAAACTAAATGCAAAATGAATAACGTCATTGTAAATTTACATAGTTACCGTAGTAAACTTTTAAATTTACACATTATACAACCACTAATATGGGTCATTTTTAGGCAAAAATGTATAAATTTTACACATTTTTCTATTATACTCTCAATGATATGAGTGCTCTAAGGCAAGAAACTAATTTAAATAGAAATATTTCTTAAAGAATAGTCTCTCTCTCTCTCTCTTAAATTTTTTGTTGAATTAAGAAAAGATTTTTTTTTTTTTTTTCCTAAAGTTCTTTAGCGCTTAAAATACCAAAAAAAGTAGAAAACAATTTTAAAAAATGTTTCAGGTTAAAAAGTTTTCATTTAAGGTAGAGTCACAAGTAACAGACAAACTTACCAAATTTTTAAGCCTTTTTGAACTGATGAAGTTTCAAGTATATAAATTTTAAATATTTATTATATAAAAAAAGATTTTAAGAAGATGGGGTGAGGCGTTGGACTGGGCCACTGGGGGGACTTGGGTCCACTATGTTATGAAATTAAAGGGACTTTCGTTGGACAGGAGCCATGGCCCTTTAGTCCCAACGCAGGTATGTCTTGTGTACAAAGTTTCAACAGTTATAATGAGGTGGGAGATTTGATTCGTGGATGTTTTGAGGATATAAAGCAGTGGGCAAAATTTGGTAAATAGTATATTTTTAGAAAAAAAATTCGGTGAATAGCATGTGACTGAAAGTATTTAGTAAGTTAGACTATTTTTTGAAACTCGAGTTTGTGAAACTTGAATTTCAACTCAAAATCAAGTTTCTCAAACTCGATTTATGCCTTACGTGAGTTCTTTTTAAAAAAAAGTGGAACTCGAGTTTAGTAAACTTGAGTTTCATGCTTTAAAAAAAAAAAAAAAAACCAAGATTGAACTCAAGGTAAGCAAACACGAGTTCCGTAATTTTTCCTAAATGGAACTCGAGTTTGCTAAATTCAAGTTCCACTTTTTTTAAAAAAAAAAAATTTACTTCGGGTCTAAATCAAGTTTGAGAGACTCGATTTTGGGTTGGAACTCGAGTTTCACAAACTCGAGTTTCAAAAAACAGTCAAACTTCCTAAATACTTTCAGCCGCATTCTATTTATCTAATATTTTTCTGAAAAAATGCTGTTGAGCAAATTTTGCCTAAACAAGTGCCAACTAATTAAACTATGAAGTTTTTGACGTGTACTAAGTAATAATGGTGAATAATTTTGTGTCCTTTGACTTATTGATATAAAAACAATAAATCCGATAATATTAATAAATAACATGCACTGACACATCAAAATTTTAACGAATAAAGGTGAAAAAAGAGAAAAGAAAAAAAAGAGGAGAGGCATAGAGAATAATTTCAAAGACTGATATTTACGTAATGACATGAGTCACATGACTAAATCTTTTTCGTTTTTCTTAACCCAAAGTAATGACAAGAAATCTGTAAAATGTTTAGATACATACCATTAGGAATGCACTAATTCCACTGAGAAGAGCTAATTGGGGGAGGAAGGCATATATGGTGTATGGAATAAGCCAACCGAGAACCGCACAATAATATGAATAAGTAAGGCCCATGATAAGTCCCGTGGACATGGTGCCGAAGCTTATGGGGATATATTTTGAGGACCCAACTTGCATCATGCCAATGACCCATCTCTGGCCTTGGTTCAAGTGGGGTGTCAAAATAAGCTCAAATTCATTTGTCCACCCAAACCCACCCACTCTAATTAAATTCAAACCCTTCCAATTATTAATTGGGTTAAATGAGCATCAACCCAATTAGACCCAATGATTATTGGGTTTTAACTAAAAACTCATTGAGTCCCGTTTAACCCAAAATCAATATAGCCCAAATCATGCCCCAAATTCAAGTTATTCAACCCAACCCTTCCAAAAAAAAACCCAGCCCTCAGGTTTCACGAGGGTTTTCATTTTCTTTTCCCTCATTTTCCTTTCCCTCATTTTCTCGGCTTCCAATCACATCAAAACTCTTCAAAGCTTCAACAGATTTGTGAATTGTTCGCCGGAATATTCACGCTATCTCTTTTCGGTCACTCCAGCGCTCAGTGGTAAGCTTCGAATCTTGGATTTGGTCCTCTCTTTAGTTACTCAAAAGTCTTCTTTTGCTTTCCTTCGTTTTCTCTGTTACCAAATAGTTTACATCTTCTAATTTTGTTCGATTTTATATATATTTTTGATTAATTAAGATCTGTTGACTTGCGATTAGACCGTGATATAAGGAGAAATCTATATATTTGAGTATTGACATCATTGTAAGGCAACAGTAATAGGAAATACGTAGTTCACTTTAACTGATCTGTTTCGATCTTGGTTTGTTTTTGGGGGATAAAATATTCTTCCTATTTTCACTTTTTAATGTTCTATCTTCAACTTCGTGAACTACATTATACATTTTTTTTTCTTTTTTTCTCTTTTCTTGATGAAAAACTTTACATATTCCATTAACCAGTTCGTGCTTCTTGCTTTCAATTTCATTATATATATTATATTGTCACAGAAGCAGCTTCACTTGGTATTTAGAATCTTTATATATGAATTTAATTGGTCTGACTTCACAATTAGAGTAGTTATGATCCATAGATGAAGTAGGTAAGGCCATTTTTAATTTCTAGCCAATGAATGTAGTTAGTGGAAGACTTTTATTTTATTTTATTATTATCCCAAAAGTGGAAATTTCTTTTATTTTCTGCATTTTTTTTTCTTCTAAGGAATTTAAAACAAGGTGATTGAATGATTAAAGCGTGTTGAGTGATGAATATATAACAATCAAACATTTGCCCTCTGCGACGCACTCATCAATCAATCAATCATAAACTCTAACATGGCTAGCTCCTTCTGTTTCCATTTCCATTTTGATGGTAGCATTATGGGTTCTTTATATCTTGATGCACTCCACAACTATGGTTATTGCAGCTAGCTCTGTGGCAGCATCTAAATCATCCGCACTTGAACTAGAAGCGAAGGCTCTCCTGGGGAGTGGGTGGTGGGGTGATCACTCCAACAATGCATTCTTAAATCATTGCGAGTTGTGTGGAATCATATGCAATGCTGGTGGAAGCGTCATAGAGATTGACATGTCTGTCGGGTAGGCTCTATCAGTTGGGAAATGCGATTGGTAAACTCAACTTCTCTTCCTACCTAAATTTAGTCCGTCTTGATCTTTCTTAAATGTAGGTCCAGATGTATTGACTGATTGTTTCACTACATGGAGGATATATGTGAATATTTTGGCTTATATAAGAAGTTTTGTGACTTGATAGTAAAGTATATTGGATGACATTACTTTTTTCACTTCTATTTTTCTCCCTTTCTATGCAGCTTGTATCTATCGCATACAAGAAAAAAGAGGTTAACATCTGGGATCCTAAGGCTGCAATTTTTTTTGGGTTTGAAGAAGACTTTCTTGGGGATACATTTAAAAATGTATAACCTGCATTAATCATTGAGTGCAGTCTTTTTTTATTTTGATCGGGTTAGCGATGGCTCATCCTTATAAACATGTAAATCAGAATCTGGAAAGCATTTTAAAATCCTTTGCTACTCTTCAGTTTCTTTGCATTTTCCAACTTACATTATTACTACTATTACAAATAACATGCGGGTCAATTATAGTGTGTATAATTGTTTTATCATATACAAATGTCTCTGTTGTTGACATGCTAAACTATTAGATTTGGTCGCCAAATACAGCAGCTCTAAATTTTCTCATATTCCTATCAAATGAACTGGGCATGTGGAGACTAATGGGATGTGGTTCATTTGGATGTTCAGAAAGTTATACCCCCCAAAAAATTTCCATCTCACTCTTATTGTGCATGCAGGGAGGTCAATGTCGGCAAGCTTGTTCCGACAAGGAAGTCCATAGGCACGATTAAGCATTTAATGGCTAGGCTTGACATTTCAAGCCACCTACTCTACGTAGGCATGTTACAAAAGAATTATGTCTGTTGAAATTGCATAAAAAAAGAGAGAGATGCATTTAAGGCTTAAGAAAAAGTCCAGCTATCTTCTAACATATCACATACATATATTGCAGTGGAGATGATAAGAACCATATTGTGAATCAAACAAAACTTCTCTAAAAATATCTACTGCCATGTTGACAAGCTATTTTCACACAGCTCTCTCAGGTAAAACAAAACTAACAGGGATGTTAGTTTCATTTTTGTTTACATGAAACTCGATATTATAGATATTGAGTTCTACTTCATTTTATTTTTTAAAATTTGCATGAAACACTTTATTTTTCTAATATTAGGTTTCAACGGCAATTTTTATTCAGAAAAACTACATAAGTGCCTACCACCCTGGCAAAACACGCACGCAACTTGATATTGGTGATATTGAGTTCTACTTAGAATTCAATTTTTACATTATTGAGTTTTTAAAAAAAAAAAATATTTTTCCAAAGAGTTTCAAAACAATGTTATTTTGCTAAATTTTTTGAAAATAAATGGTACTATGGTAATTTTTGGGTTTCGAGGGGTATTTTGGTTTTGTTGGGTCTCGGCAGTATTTTGGTAATTTTTAGGTTTTAGGGGGTATTTTGGTCATTTTTTGGGTTTCGGGAGTATTTTGGTAATTTTTAGATTTTGGGGGTATTTTAGTCATTTTTTGGGTTTCGGGAATATTTTGGTAATTTTGGGATTTCGGGGGTATTTTGGTCATTTTTGGGTTTCGGAGGTATTTTGGTCATTTTTAGATTTTAGGGGTATTTTGGTTATTTTTTAAGTTTCGGGGGTATTTTGGTAATTTTAAGATTTTGGGGGTATTTTGGTCATTTTTTTGGGTTTCGGAGGTCTTTTGGTCATTTTTTGGGTTTCGGGGGTATTTTGGTAATTTTTTGGGTTTCGGGGGTATTTTGGTTATTTTTTTGGTTTTAGGGGTATTTTGGTCATTTTTGAAGATTTTAGAGTACTTTGTTCATTTTCATTTTAATGGCATTTTGGTAATTTTGATAATTGGGTGAGTTGGGGTTTACACATAATTATTGGGTTGGGTTGGATTTGGGTTAGAATAGTTAAATGGGTTTTAATAGGTAAATGGGTTTTATATACCCAACCTAATTAAACCCACCCCAAACCCACCCAAGCTCACCCATTTGCCACCCCTAGGTTCAACCCATCAATGAGGCTGATTGGTGATTACAAAATATAGACCTCCATCCCTCACAGTGTTGCTGATAACCCGTGTCGTGGTCCTCGATAAGCGATCCATGTTTGAAGCCCATCTACGCATTACACATTAAAATTATAGATCATCTATAAGTTATAATTAGTTTTTTTTTTTTTTTTTAGGAAAGTTATAATTAGTTAATTGCATCTACTCAAAAAAAAAAAAAAAAAAGTTAATTACATTGCTAGAATGTGCCTTTTTAGGCTTGCTTAATTAAGTATTTAATCCATGTAAGATATTCAGCTTTTTCTAAATGAAAATAAGAATTCGATCCTAAGGTTTTTATTTTTTATTTATTTTATTACATGATACTTTAGTAGGATTAGCTTTTTGTTGAAAACTTTATTTGTTTATTTGTTGAAAGTGGCAAAAAGTATACATTTATATATATATTTTTTATATAAGAAAGTAGTTTCTTAGCCTTTAGTCACTCTATTCCAATCCCAACCCATGAGACACTTTAGGAACCTAGTAGACTGTTTAATGTGGTGGATTGAACTTGGAACTTCCATGTGTACGTCAAATCCTAGACCAATAAGCCGACCACCTAAATACTTCCATAGGATACAAAAATATAGTTATACTTAGGAAAAGTGATGATTTTATAAATTGAACATAAGCAAATGAATAAGCTAACAAAAAAATAAGGAAAAAACTAATTGAAATGCACATTGTAGTGCCTATGGGCCCAAGACACGTATTGGGCCGGCCCAAAGGCTCTCACAAGGAGAAAAGTCCAATCCCATATCATAAATGGTCCGAGGACTTGATAAGTCCCGCCTACGAAGTCACGCAATATGGACAAGGCGAGTGACCTGACAGTTCAAGGGCGTCCGTACTGAAGACCTTGGATGCAGAAACTGAGAGAGTGAGAATAAGGTATAAAGGGAAGTGACAGACAAATATCAAGGAAAAAGCTACTACCACCGCATTGAAAGCTCTACACCTACCTCTCTGGCCGCATTAATGAGGAAGTGACGCCTGAACATTGAAATTCAACCTCACACTTACCGCCAGAGACTTTGGTAAGAAGGAATGATGGGACAAGTATCTAAAAAGAGGATCTGGACCACACGTGGAAGGAAGGAGAAAAAGATGCAGGCATATAAAAGGCGAAAGAGGAAGAAAGAGGGAAAAAGAGATACACACACACTACAGAGAGAACTTGTAAGGAAACACCAAGGATTGTCCTCGGCACCAATATATAAAATAATATTTCATCCATGTATGGGATGGGCGCATGTGTTCTAGAATGGAATCCAACTTTTACGTTATCTACGGTCCAAAAACCTAGATTAGAAGCCCACTCTCTATAAATTCATTGTCCAGGGCTCATTGGGCTGGTTCGAAAGTGCAACGTTGATCCAGCGCGATCTTGTGTCCTTACAATTGGCGCCGTCTGTGGGAATTCTGGTATTTTGGCGCAGCTAACATGATGGCGGGTTTGAATCCAGATCATGCAGAATCTTTGGGATCCCAGCACGAAGATCCATTCCAACAATTGGAACAGATGGGAGATCGAGAAGGCAGTGTGCACACAGGAAGAACCGCCGGTTATTATCCACGGGGCGGAAGCAGGGGCTCCAATGAAAGCGGTACCAGAGCCATGCATAGGGAAATTGACCAGTTGAAGAGAAAACTGCGTTGCGCCAAGCGAAAACGGACACCTTCCATATCCAATCCCTCCTCAGACGACTCTCAGAGCAGTGGCTACAAACCGAGGTCGAGAACTCCTCCTAGTGAAACTTTCTCATATCAAGAGGGAAGTCTACATGATAGATCCAGTAAGAAATCTTTTCCCAGGGGCTTGGGCAGTGACGCTATAGGGAAGGCATTACACCAGCTCTCCAAGTCACCTTTCACACGTCGTATTGAGAGAGGAAAACTTCCTCGTCGTTTCACGCAACCAAACTTCACCATTTACAATGGCAGAACAGACTCGGTGGAACATGTGAGCCATTTTAACCAATGCATGGCGGTCTATTCGCAAAATGAAACCTTGATGTGCAAAGTATTCCCCTCAAGCTTAGGACCCGTTGCGATGAGATGGTTTAATGGTTTGAAAGCAGATTCCATTGATTCCTACATGGAGCTTACGATGGCGTTCGGGTCTCGTTTTGTTACATGCAGCAGAGTACCTTGGCCTCTGGACTCGTTACTATCCATGACCATGAGAGAGGGCGAGACATTAAAAACCTACTCAGATAGATGCTGGGAAGCATTCAATGAGATTGACGGGGACTTTGATGAAGTAGCAGTCAACACTTTTAAAGTCGGCCTTCCAATTGAACACGATTTAAGAAAATCTTTGACCAAGAAACCTGTAAAAACTGTTCGTCGGCTTATAGATCGTATTGACGAGTATAAGAGAGTTGAGGAGGATCAGCAGCAAAGCAAGGGGAAAATGAAAATCATCCCTCAGGAGAGCAGGGATTTCAAGACTGAGAAATACAACAGCAAATGGCCAAGGAGGGATTTTGCCGGTCAGTCTAGGTCGACTCCTCTTCAGACAGTAAATGCTGCATTTTATGAACCGGTACAGCAAGTGTTGGAGAAGATTTGTCGTGAACCATATTTTAGGTGGCCTAATAGAATGATAGGAGACCCTACAAAACGTAACCAGAACCTCTATTGCCATTATCATCAGGATAAAGGTCACACCACTGAAAACTGCCGAAACTTATGGAATTACCTAGATCAGCTGGTCAAAGAAAGGAAGTTAAGGCAATTTATAAATCGGCCTCATGAACAAGGCACACAATCAGGCTCCGTCAATCAAGGCAGTAATACTTTAAGACCTCCATTGGGCACGATCAATGTCATTTTTGCTGCACCAGGTCGGACTGGGTCTTGCCCTACCAGAGTAATGTCAGTATTGCGTCACTCCGGCGATGACCTCAACTCTGAGCCGAAGAAGATTAAGAGGAATCCTCCGCCCATTTTGGGATTTTCTGAGGAGGATAAGGTTGGCACTATCCAGCTGCATGATGATGCATTAGTCGTCATGCTAAGGATAGGGGGTTATGATGTGAAGAGAGTGATGGTTAACTAAGGCAGTGGGGCTGACATTATGTACCCGAATTTGTTCAAGGGCCTTAAATTGAAGCCAGAGGATCTCACAGCTTACGACTACCCGTTGATAAGCTTTGAAGGGAAGGCTGTCATTCCGAAGGGGCTGATCCGACTACCTGTGCAGTCAGGTCCAGTGGTGGTGGATGTGGATTTTATTGTAGTAGACGCCTATTCCCCTTACACGGCCATAGTGGCAAGACCATGGCTGCACGCCTTAGGTGCCGTGTCATCAACTCTGCATGTTAAGGTGAAGTTCCCATACGAAGATGGGGTTGAAGAGATAGTCGGCAGCCAATCCATGGCAAAGCAATGCATAACGGCAGCTATCACGCGTCAGACGATGCAGGAGTCTCAGACCTTAACCGAGAGAAGTCTATAGCAACTAGCGTCCTCGGCCAAACCAAATGAGGCCAAGGATGAAGAGCCTAGATGTGAAGATTTAGAGAAGGTGATTATTGCGAATGATATGGAGAAATTCTTCCAAGTAGGAAGTCAGCTGCCCTTACAAGAAAAAGAAGAGCTGGTTATGTTTTTAAGACGGAATATCGATATATTTGCATAGGATGCTTATGAAGCCCCAGGGGTTAACCCAAGCTTCATTTGCCATCACCTCAACATCAATCCAGCAGTGGTACCGTGGAGGCAACCACCTCGGCGCTTGTCCCAAGAGCACGTCGAGGTCGTTAAAGAAGAAGTACTGAAACTCAAAAAGGTAGGTGCTATTAAGGAAGTGTTCTACCCAGAATGGTTGGCGCATACAGTGGTGGTGAAGAAGAAGAATGGGAAATGGAGAGTATGTGTGGACTTTACAGATTTGAATAAGGCTTGTCCTAAAGATTCGTTTCCAATGCCCCGCATCGATCAGTTGGTGGATGCTACTGTGGGGCATCCTCAGATGAGCTTTCTAGATGATTTCCAAGGTTACCACCAAATACCCTTAGTTCTAGAGGACCAAGAGAAGATAGCCTTTGTCACACCCACGGGAAACTATCACTATAAGGTGATGCCCTTCGGCTTGAAGAATGCTGGGGCTACCTATCAGAGAATGATGACGAGGATGTTTGAACCATAACTGGGAAAAACAATTGAGGTATACGTCGATGATATGGTGGTTAAGAGTAAAACTATCTCGG
Source organism: Castanopsis chinensis (assembly GCA_032878915.1). NCBI lineage: Eukaryota > Viridiplantae > Streptophyta > Magnoliopsida > Fagales > Fagaceae > Castanopsis > Castanopsis chinensis. The sequence continues at coordinate 11,853,466 of JAVQMG010000129.1, forward strand.
CTCATATACCAGACCTGGATGACACCTTCTAAACGCTGAGAAAGCATAAGTTACGCCTTAATGCATTCAAATGTTCCTTTGGGGTAGGATCTGGTAAATTTCTGGGCTACATGGTGACACATAAAGGAATTGAGGTCAACTCTGCTCAGGTCAAGGCCATCAATAGCTTACAGTCGCCTCGGAATCCAAAAGAGGTGCAGAGATTGACTGGGATGACTGCTGCCCTCAACCGATTTATCTCAAGATCCGCTGATCGGTGCAGGCCATTTTTCCAATTACTAAACAAGTGGAAAGGATTTGAATGGACAGAAGAATGTGCCGTTGCCTTTCAGCAACTCAAGGAATATCTTTCACACCCTCCTATCTGTCTCGGCTCGAAGTCGATGAAGTTCTATTTGCATATATTGCGGTGGCAAGCCATGCTGTTAGTTTGGTACTGATAAGGGTCAACAGGGATGTACAAAAGCCGGTTTACTACGTGAGTAAGTCCTTACATGAAGCCGAGGTGCGTTACCCACCATTAAAGAAGGCAATCATAGCTGTAGTGCATAGTACACGTAAGCTCCCCCATTATTTCCAATCTCATACGGTGGTTATTCTGACCTAACTTCCTCTCAAAGCCATACTCCGAAGTGCAGATTATACAAGCAGGATTGCTAAGTGGGGAACCATTCTAGGCTCTTTTGATATCAAGTACATGCCTCGCACATCAGTAAAGGGTCAAGTGTTAGTTGATCTAGTTGCTGAATTCGCTGAGCCCACAATAGAAGATAATGCCATTAACATGGACATTGATGGAAAATCAGTTGGTATGGTCGCATGCAAAGGTCCCGCAGTGTGGACTGTTTACATTGATGGGGTTGCCAATCAAAGAGGATCCGGGGTAGGTTTGGTAATTATGACCCCAGAGGGCCTCACACTGAAAAAGTCATTGAGATTGGGGTTCTCGGCTACCAACAACGAAGTCGAGTATGAGGCTTTGCTGAAAGGGATGGATATGGTTCAAAAATTGGGGGGAAAGGCCGTACAAATGTTCTCAGACTCGCAACTAGTTGTCGGTCAAGTGGATGGAAAGCTGGAGGCCAGAGATCCGAGGATGCAAGACTACTTAAGTCAAGTCAAGGTTTTGCAACGCAAATTCGAATCCTTTACTTTATCGCATGTCCCCAGGAGTAGCAATGTGCATGCTGACTCTCTAGCAACTCTTGCTACGTCGTCGGCACAAGGATTACCTAGGATTATCCTTGTAAAGGATTTACCCAAACCCTCGAGAATGATTGGAAGTATTATCCAGGTTTATCAGATCAGGGTGGGACCTAGTTGGATGGACCCCATTATATCCTTCCTTGAAGAGGATATTCTGCCCGAGGAGAAAGTCAAGGCGGACAAAGTGCGCAGGAAAGCATCTCGGTTTTGGTTGGCCGAGGATCACAAACTCTACAAACGATCCTTTTTTGGGCCATACCTATTATGTATACATCCAGAAGCGATGGAGTTGCTGTTAGAAGAGTTGCATGAGGGAATTTGTGGAAGCCATACGGGGGGAAGGTCTCTAGCTCACACGGCTCTAACACAAGGATATTGGTGGCCCAATATGCAACGAGAATCTCAAAGCTATGTGAAGAAGTGTGATCAGTGTCAAAGGTTCGCACCAAACATTCACCAGCCTGGGGGTGTGCTCAATCCTCTAACAAGTCCCTGGCCTTTCGCGTAGTGGGGTCTGGACATCGTGGGTCCCTTCCCGAAGGCACCTGGAAATAGAAGGTGGCTGGTTGTCGGCACTGACTATTTTACTAAGTGGGTTGAGGCCGAGCCCCTAGCAAACATTAGGGATGTCGATGTGAAGAAATTTGTGTGGAAGAATATCGTTACTCGATTTGGAGTTCCTCATACTCTTATTTCAGATAACGGTTTGCAATTTGATAGCAAAGCGTTCAGGCGGTATTGCTGTGACCTCGGCATTACCAATAGGTATTCCATCCCAGCTTACCCGCAAGGAAATAGGCAGGCGGAGGCGGTCAACAAAGTTATAGTTAATGGGCTTAAGAAGAGGTTGGATGATGCTAAAGGGAGGTGGGTAGAGGAATTGCCTCATGTCCTATGGACGTATCGGACTACACCCCGCCGATCAACGAGAGAAACGCCATTCTCAATGACTTATGGAGCCGAGGCTGTCATTCCTTTAGATACTGATTTCCCGACAATGAGAACGAGTTCCTTCACTCCGGACAGTAATGACAGGTTACTAGAAGGAAGCCTAGATCTGGTTGAAGAGCGGAGAGAAATGGCCATGGTCCAATTGGCTTACTACCAACAAAAATTAAAGCAGGGGTATGACTCACGTGTGAACTCAAGACCACTTGGTCCTGGAGGCTTAGTATTGAGGAAGGTCGTGGGTAATACCAAGAATCCAGCATGGGGAAAATTGGGACCAAACTGGGAAGGACCGTATCGCATTACTGCAATAGCCGAAATAGGAGCTTACTACCTTGCAGATTTAGACGAAAAGATTGTGCCCCATCCCTGAAATGTAAGTAATTTGCGACGATATTATTATTAATAAAAACACTTTTGCCATTTTGATACTATTGCTGTTATATTGCACACAATGTTATGTTCAAAAGGCCAATATGGATTGTCAAACAAAACCATGATTACGCCGGATCCTCAGACCCTCTATCTTGGGAAATCTAATGCGTTAGCACGGATTGCAGGATTCTGGGTTACGCTGGGTCCTCAGATCCTCTACCTTGTTCTAAAAATGAAAATAAGGTTACGCCGGGTCTTCGGATCCTCTACCTTAGTAAAAAATAAAAAATAATGTTACGCCGGATCCTTAGATCCTCTACCTTGTTCCAAAAATAAAAATAAGGTTACGCCGGGTCCTCAGATCCTCTACCTTAGTAAAAACTAGAAATAAGGTTATACCGGATCCACAGATCCTCTACCTTGTTTTAAAGATGAAAATAAGGTTACGCCGGGTCCTTGGATCCTCTACCTTACTAAAAACTAGAAATAAGGTTACGCCGGATCCACAAATCCTCTACCTTGTTCTAAAGATGAAAATGAGGTTACGCCGGGTCCTCGAATCCTCTACCTTAGTAAAAATAAAAAATAAGGTTACACCGGATCCTTAGATCCTCTACCTTGTTCCAAAAATAAAAGTAAGGTTACGCTGGGTTCTCAGATCCTCTACCTTAGTATAAAACAAAGTAAGGTGCCGGGTCCTCAGATCCTCTACCTTAGTATAAAACAAAGTAAGGTTACGCCGGATCCTCAGATCCTCTACCTTGTTCTAAAATTAAAAAACCATGTTATGCCGGGTCCTCGGATCCTCTACCTTAGTATAAAGCATAAACGAAATTACGTCAGAGCCCCGAAGACAATGGTAGTGACAAAAGATTGGGTTGCGGGGATTCCTTGGAGTATATGTACGCCTCCTACAGATGCAATTACCCTAGCAAACACTCAACTGGTATGCATTTGCAATAAGCATCTCAAATAGGGGTTTTATGTAACTTCATTTGTTACTAAGTGTTAAGTACAGCATTTGAGCCACTCCTAGTTCAAGGGTGGAACGTATTAGAAATGTTAATGTTTCTTGTCTTGATATTTCGTTATGAAGATAGTTCTTCGACGGGTCTTAATTGAATTGGTTTCGCATGAATACCTTGCCTTCTAACGTATTAGTCATCACTGGAATTGAGTAAAAACTTGTGATTATCACTTAAAGCATTTGCAAGTATGTAACTTACTCAAACTTCCCTTATCCTTATTCGGTTGTTGGTATGGAATTATTAATGCGTACAGTGAATTCAAATTATTACTTTGTCAGACTATGAAAATAATGATAGAAGAATCTGTTAATAGTTAACATAAAACAAAGTAGCAGTTCAAACTGAAAATTCTTCTTATTAAGTGAAATGTTCTCCAATACATCCACAACCAAAAGGGTGAATTACAAGTAAGAGAAAATAAAAGAAAAAGAGAAAACAAAACGAAACTAAAGCTAATTAACTACAGCAGAAAAAAAAGAACGAAACTGTAACAAAATCTAAAGACCGTCAAGGCTTGGGCTGGACTTGGTCTTTAGGGTCAGCAAAAGCCACTACCGAGGCCGAGGATCCCCTAACCACTTCCTTATCCTTGGGACCCCCCCCCCTTTGGCATTATAGGCAGGGTCGCCAGAACTAATTCCATCGTCCCACTGACCTTAGGGTTGGAGGGTAGCTCCTTTGGGGCAAGTGGAGGCTGTGCATCTTCAGGTTAGGCAACAGGGGCAGCATTGCTAGCAGCAGCCTCTTCCATTTGCATCCCGGCTGCAGAAGAATTGGTATCATCCTCGACTGAGCCAGAGGTGGCCACTCGGATGGCAGGAGGGATGTAGGCATTCTCCACCTTCCATCGGGGAGAGGAAGCATCAACCCCGGCCTGGGAGATGGCTTCCTTCCACACCTGGAGGCAGTAATCCCTACAAACCTCCGGCACTTGGACTTTGAAGTTGTCAGTAGTTTCTGCCACCCCCACCTCATAACCACTCTGCTCAGCCTGGTCAACCATCTCCTCGGCTTCTCGCGCCTTGACGAGTGCCTCCTCCTTGGCCTTAAGAGCCTCCTGTCTAGCTTCCTCGGCCTTTGTAAGATCCTTTTTGAGATCTTCTACTAATTTCTTGGCCGAGGCGAGGTCTTTATTGGCATGTTTGAGCTGCAGTCTCTGATCCTCAGCCTGTCTGGTAGTAGTCCTCAGCTGGACCTCCAAACTTGACCTCTCACTTTCTACCTTGCCCTAGGCTGGTTGTCACCTCCTGTAGCTTCCTCTCCTTCAGCTCCAGGATTTTTTGGGTGTGATCCAGCCTCACCTCTCCGGCCCTTAGCGACTTGTACGAATTAGCGGCGATATCCTCTGCCCTATGTGCAGATTGGACAGCCTATACACAAAATGTTGTCAGTTAATAGCATATAGAAGCAGTTAACGCCAAACAAGAAATAATAATAACGAATATGATAACGAAAAATATGGGTACCAAGGAACAATCAATTAAAACCTTTACCATGGCTAACTCTTTCTTCAGGATCATAAAGACGTTCTGATCCCGCATCCTTCGTAACTCGCCCATGTCCTCGGGCAGCAGAAGCGCGTGCTCTAGAGCATCGGCGATGCACGCGGCAGTGCCTTCATCGGACCCCCGAATGGAAGTATCGGCTGTGACAGCTTGATCATCCAAGTTCATCTCAGGAGCCCAAATGGGCGCATGGATGGCTACGGGGGGATCAGCCCGTCTCTCCGACCTCGTCTGAGCGTGACGAGCATACTTCCCTCCCCTTTCCTGCTCTATCTTCTTAGCAGGAAGATCCTTACCACCTTCAACTATCTCCTTCCCCTTGGGCTGATCCCTTTTTCTTTTGTGATCAGCAGGGTCGGGGTGTTGAATTTGAGTGGAAGGAGGAAGAGTGAGTCTCACCGAAGGAACCTTCTCGGCGCCCTTATCCTTAGCCTTCACTAGGGGCACCTTATGAGGCTCTTGGGCCCCAACCTGAGCTTTTAACACATCTTTGAGGCTGGGCTTTGATTTGCGTTGAATTTCCATTCTCACTAGCGGTTGGTCGTTGTCCGAGGACGTTATGGATGGCGAGTCGACGACAGGAGATGGGCTCCTAGGTGATGGGAGTCGGTCAAAAGCTTCGAACTCCTCTTCTAAATCTGAGAGTTCAACAACCTCTTCTTCTCCTTCTTCTTCTTCTTCTTCTTCTTCTTCTTCTTCCTTAGCAATTGGCTGGAAAGAGGAACCTTCATCCAATTTGGGTCGAGTCGAGGATATGGTAAGATGAGGGGCTCTTGGGACAACCCTCACGGGCTCGATAATGAGAACACCTTGAGGAACCGGAGTACCAGCGGGCAACAAAAAGCCTTCAACTGCTACACTGATCCTCGGCAGCCGTGGCTCCTTCTCTTTTATGACACACTTTGGCACTTGGAATGCAGTCGAGATGGGATCGTATCCGAGGATAAGATGCGCCGCTCGAAGTTGACCGTCCGAGTGTACAAACACCTTAGCTTTTAGGATCTTGTCCAGACGAGCAAAATTAACGAGGTGAGTACGACGAGTGAGCGCGCGATGATCTACAGATGTGTTCAGAAAACGAAATATTAAGAGCAAACCAAAGAAAAACACAACCATATAAAAAATAAATAAATAAAAAAAAGAGAATTAGGGCTAACGCTACACGAAGACTCACCAGGTTCCCCCTCCCTCGTTGGACAGGGGAGACCGTCATGCCAATCCCCGGACAGTATGAGGAAATCCTTGTCCAAATCCTTGTTGGAGTGGGGGAGGCATTGGATTAACCTAACCTCTGGGTGCCTAGATTTTAGATAATATGTTTGCCCCTTCAAACGGTGAAGGTTATATACCCAGTTCACCTCGTGGTGAGTGAGTCCTAGTCCTAGTCTCTCATTTAGGACATCTATGACACCTAGAATCCTAAACATGTTTGGGGCACACTGTGTAGGAGATAACCTAACTGTTCGGAAATAGTCCCTAGTGATTGGTCTCATTGGGACTCTCATTCCCCCCTCTATGAACACTATCATAGGGATCACCACCTCACCGATATCCCTATTGGTGTGCCACCCCTTTGCTTACAGTGTTTGACTGATACTCTCGGAGGGATCCCATACTTGGCCTTAAACTCTTCTATTTTCTCAGGGGTATCCACTAAGGGTGCAAACCTACCCATTTGTCAAACTAAAGAGAGAATACTATGGTAAGGTTGGGAAGTTTAGATGGCCGAGGATAGAAAAAATGAGAGTGATGAGAAAGAATGAGCAGCAATAATGAAAACAGAAAGTTGGAGAACTTACTTTAGAGCAACTATGTCACCTCGGCTTAAGACTGAAAGGGTATGAAGACGCGTGTAGATTGCAGGAGGGGCTAAGTTCAGTGTACAGACTTTGAAATGAACAGGGGACCTTTGAAATGGTAGTATTTATTTCGTGGAAAAGCGTAAAGCGGGAAGCCTCCCGCCTGTCTCCTTAAAATGCGCCCACCCGTTGGATAAGCATCATGTGGTTGGACGTGGAGAACAGAGAGCCGCCAACATTTAATTGAAGCGCGTTCTGCAAACTGAAACGTCAGAAACGGATCGTCCCGCGTGTGTGTATCGAAACCCTCATTCCTCTCTGTAAGGTAGAAATAAGGATTTCGAGGGGCTATTGTAGTGCCCATGGGCCCAAGACATGTATTGGGCCGGCCCAAAGGCTCTCACAAGGAGGAAAGTCCAATCCCATATCATGAATGGTCCGAGGACTTGATAAGTCCCGCCTACGAAGTCACGTGATAAAGCAAAGTGCCATACATGAGCAGAACACCTCGGAACATGACGTCCGAGGACTACCAAGTTCTCGGCAACATATTGCCGAGGACGAGGCAAGTGACCTAACAGTTCAAGGGCGTCCGTACTGAAGACCTTGGATGCAGAAACTGAGAGAACGAGAATAAGGGATAAAGGGAAGTGACAGACAAATATCAAGGAAAAAGTTGCTACCACCGTATTGAAGGCTCTACACCTACCTCTCTGGCCGCATTAATGAGGAAGTGACGCCTGAACATTGAAATTCAACCTCACACTTACCGCCAGAGACTTTGGTAAGAAGGAATGATGGGACAAGTATCCAAAAAGAGGATCTGGACCACAAGTGGAAGGAAGGAGAAAAAGATGCAGGCATATAAAAGGCGAAAGAGGAAGAAAGAAGGAAAAAGAGATACATATACACTACAGAGAGAACTTGTAAGGAAACACCAAGGATTGTCCTCGGCACCAATATATAAAATAATATTTCATCCATGTATGGGACAGGTGCATGTGTTCTAGAATGGAATCCAACTTTTACGTTATCTACCGTCCAAAAACCTAGATTAGAAGCCCACTCTCTATAAATTCATTGTCTAGGGCTCATTGGGCTGGTCCGAAAGTGCAACGTTGATCCAACGCGATCTTGTGTCCTTACACACACTAAATTGCATAACAGATTCATTACTACCTTTGGTTTTTTTATTATTTTTAGAATCAATACTCACTTTGATGTGCTAGGGGTATAGAAACAAACTAATAGGCTTACCTCGAACCCCCATTTGGTATTGTTCTCATAATTGCATTTCGCAACCTTGTGTGCCAAATCCATAATTTGTTGGGAATGGATGGGCTTGTCCACTACATGGTATGGGCCAATTTCTGTGATTTCTGGTGAAATAAAAGTTGATGGACCTCCAAAGAAAACCCATCTATTGAAATAGCATTCAATTCCAACATGACTTAGTCCCAATAGTCCGTCCATACCCATTGGATTAATTTGAAAAATTCGTTTATATTCACTACCATAGGTGTCATTCTTGTTGATCCCATGAAACATTTGAGGAAATTTAACATATCCTATTTTGGACTGAAGTTTAGGATCTAATAAACAACACAATGCACGAAGAGGTGTTTGTGGATCAATGGAGTACATATCACAATCCAATGTTAGGATTATAGGTGCATTGGTCATGGTAGCTAAGACTCGAAGCTTTAAAACAGCAGGAAAAAAAAAAAAAAAAAAAAAAAAAAAAAAAAGAAGAAGAAGAAGAAGAAGAAGAAGAAGAAGAAGAAGAAGAAGAAGTAGTAGTAGTAGTAGCAGCATGTGTAACATAGTGCATTTTGGCTCAAATATAAGAAGGCTTACGAGGACATTAAGGGCACCAGCCTTGAAATGGTGGAATGAAGTTTTGCTCTTTTATCTAGAGAGATGGATGAGATTTGGCATCAAATGATCCATGATATCTTTGTTTTTGCTACTCTCTAATAAGACCTAATCATGGTACAAGCCAATAGATTAGATGGCCATTAAAGTTTTAAGTACCTAATGATAAAAGGAATAACTATTTTATCAAAGGAATTAGATTCCCAAAACTAAATTGTTTTACTACTTTTTAGCACCCTTTGATTAATTTCTTTGGAATGAAGAAAAAGGTCTAGGAATACAAATTTTTTTCATAACTATTGATCTGACTTCTTGTGAGAGATTTATAATAAAGGTGGAGTTAGTGATAAGTTTATCTGAAAATGATATTACTTTAATTATAATTTGTCATCTTAGCAAGTTATGAAAAGATTATTAAAAAATTTGCATACAAAGTGTTAAAAAATAAAAAAAAAACATTGTTAGAATGAATACTCTTTTTCAACACAATAACCCATTAATAAAATAAGAGTAATGCTATGGACACATAAAAATGCATAATTTTGTACCACACTTCCACTACTCACAACTCGTCACGTAGTGAGTTAAGGTACAAAGTTGTACATTTTTATGCGTTCATAGCATTACTTATAAAATAAACCTGAATGACAGTGGAATGATCTTGGCATGTAAATCCATCCGTCCATTTGTGAAAAGCTTTGTGCTCTTGCTCATTAGTGATAAACTCTTCGCTAACTTTCCCACGCTTAAGAACATTCTCTAACCTGACTTCATGCTTTCATACATTATCTGTAACATTGTTAAGAACAAGAATGTAATTAAGCTGATAGGAGCAATAGTATTAGGCAATGTAAAAAAAAATGATATTGTGACACATCAAAAAGTTATATTTTTTATTTCAACATGCCACTTTATAAAATATCACATATTCTATTCTTTTATTGCGTTAATTAAATATTTTTTCTTTATTCTTTTTTAAATATATTTTTAATAGAGAAGAGAGAGAAAGTTTATTAAAAAATACACTAAAAATGAATACAACATCTGCTGTACAATACTATTAATAGAATTGTATTATAACAAATTTGAAATTTGACACATCTCGTGAGGTATGGTTTGTTGTTTTTTGTGTGCTAAATTCTAAAAATTTAACATTTGGCACACTTGCTGCCAATGCTTGTCATTGTTTTATAGAACTTTTTCAATGAGGTAATCCCATTAATTTAAAAAATTAAAGATCTATGAATAAATCTTCCCCACGAAAATAATTTTAAAAGGGAATCAATAAGCTTTAGTTCAATGAAATATTCTCTCTTTATATGAGTAAGGTAGAGGTTATGTTTAAGAATCTCCCAATTAATAGTGGAAAAATTAGAATTGAAAGAGTGAAATAATGATAATCATAGTTAGAAAGATTGATTTACTAGAGGTTGAACATTTGTGCAATGACAAGTTCCTTCCTCCAAAAATGATAGGTCGTGAGTTCAAGTTCAGGAATTAGGTTTTGCAAAAATTTGGGGATAAGGTTGCCTACCATGATCTCTCCAACCTTTTCAAAAGTGTGAGTTTTGTGCACTAGGTATAAATAATACTTAATTCTTAGTGCTATTTATACAATCATTTAATTGAATGAACAAATGTCATGTACATATCCTAGTTGTGATGTATCCTGCCAGTCTGCCACTAATATTACAAAAAAAAAAAAAAAAAGGCTCGATAATGTTGTAAGTTTTATTTGATTTTCACTTATCTTTGGTGTTTAATAACTTAATATATCTTTATGCAATGATTAGAAAGAGAGAAATATGTGTCAACCAGCACTTTATAGTATTTCTAACAAATACCTAAAAGATTAAAATTTTCCTTCCTAGTGTAACTATCAACTTATCTAAAGAAAAAAAAGAGGAGAAATATTCATATATAGGTTAAGGGGTTCCATCCCTCTCTCACTCATAGCAAAAAGTGCATCGTTTTGAGGGAGAGGGAGAGAGAGAGAGTACTCCACACACAATATTATTCGCAACAAATTTCAGAATAAATGAGTTGTCAAAGTTGTTATTGATTCTCTTTTGAATTCATTACTAATATTGCTTTATTATATCTTTCTTAAAACTCGTGATTGTGAAAAAATTGTTACTAAAGGATTATTCAGCAAATTAATGGTCTGTTTGGTAACAATGTTTAGGTATTAGTTTTCAAAATTATGTGAAAATTATGATCTAAAAACTGCAGTGAAAAAAAATGTATTTTGAATATTCATAATACCAAAAAAAAAAAAAAAGTGTTTAGTATAATATATCTATAACATTTTTTTCAAAAATGTAAACACACATAATTAAGTGCATTTGTGTGTGCTCAACAGTTGGTTTGTTTCTTAAAAAAAAAGTGTTTTATATATTGTCAAAATTATGTAGGTCTTACAATTTTCAAATAAATTACAATAATGCTATTTTGCTGCTCAAAACTATTACTAAAAAATTGAAAAACACCTATAATGTGTAATTAAAATACTATGTTAAAAAACTTATATGACTCAAATACTCTTTACTAAACACTATTATCAAACATTTTTTTTTTAATAAAATAATATTTTGGTCCTTAAACTTTATAATAAGTATGTTTTTAGTCCTTAAACTTTAAAAAGTTCTTTTTTCATCCCTAAACTTTGTAAAGAGTTTTTTCAATAGTTTAGAGAAGAAAATAAGGATGAAAAAATAACTTTTTTAATAGTTTAAGAATGAAAAACAAACATTTGGTAAAGTTTAAGGACATGTATAAAATTTTTTCAATAGTTTAAGGATGAAAGATGAACTTTTCAATAATTTAGGGACAAAAAAAGAAATTCCTAAAATTTAGGGATGAAAAACAAACTTTTGATAAAATTTAGGGACCAAAATAGTATTTTACCTTTTTTTTTTTTTTTTTTTATCTATGATTTTTGTTACTTAAACACTGATATATATATATATATATATATATATATATATATATATATTGGAAGAGGAAAATTGTGATTTAAACTTTTGTACTAAAACGGGTCCAATAAAATCATGTTGACCATGGTTTTGAAAACCGGACCGAATCGGCTAGTCTGACCAGTTCAACTAGGAATCGGCCACTAATCCGGTTTGATTATGACTAAAACCCATAAAACATTTAAAAATTGGGAATAATTTGGAACTGGCCAGTTCAACCGTAAAAACCGAAAACTAGTATGGTTGAACTGGTTATTGACTGGTTGTGTTGAAAACTAAACTACACATTTTTCCCCCCTTCAAATCCAACCTAAAACTCATAAGAATAATGATCCAAAACTATGGGAAGAAAGAAAAACTTAATGAAAAGAGAGAGAGATAAAGAACTAAAGATTAAAATGTGATTCTCTTCTTTTTTTTTTTAGGTAAATATGAATTACCTTGGCAACATCATCTTTCTAAAATTTTTTATTTTGCAGCAAATATACTTTGATATTGAGAGAGTGAGAGTGTGAGAATGAGATTGTAATGTAAGATACTTCAAAGTTAAAATAAAAGAGGAGAATGACTTTAGCTTTCAGATGGAACAAGTTTGAAAGCAGAAACGGAAGTTTGAAAAAATTGGTAAATAAAGTATTAATGAAGGAAAGAGGCAGGTGAAGGATTGAGATCAGGTGTACCTATTGCACATGATGCAATTCACCCAATTTTTCATATAAATTTTTTTTACATTTTTTTACTTTCACTTTTTAATTTTCTTTAATATATTTCATTTAATAGTTGACTGTGAAAATTGTTTTTTCAACTTGCAATCTTAATCGCCAACGGGGGTTTGGCTCAGCTGGCAAGGTTCAGACGCTTCGTGCAACACACCTAGGTTCGAGTCCCGCTACCAACAGGTTTCTGTTGGTAGGCATACTTAGTGGGGGGTGTACTCAAATGAGGTGACTCCCACACAGAAGGTACAGGGTGGTCTGCCTTACCTACCCCGAGGCCACTGGCTCCCTACCCGGGGGTGTAATATGACCATAAAGACCCCAATTTTTTGGTTCTCAAAAAAAAAAAAAAAAAACTTGCAATCTTAACCATTAATTACAAGGTGAATGACTCTTTTTTTTTTTTTTTTTTTTTTTTTTTTTTTTTTTCTGTCTTGTCGGTCCTTTTTAATGTCAGCCAAATGAAGTGTTGTCAGGGACCAAGAAATAGCGGAAAGCCTGTCAGGTACTTTTTTTTTTTTAATTTCTTCTGATTGTTTTTAGACTTTTAGTACATGGTGCAAATTTGGTTTATTTATTTATTTTTTTAAGGGATAATTACATTTTACCCATCTGTGGTTTGCCTCTAATTTGACTTGCCTACCATTGGTTTCAATTTTGATACTTTACCCACCCGAGGTTCAATCCGTTACTGCTCCGTAATCCACCTCCCTCTCTACCGTTACTCTAACACATTTTCTTTCAAAATCGAAACACAAAATAGATCAAAAAGTCAGGGTTTTTGATTATTTAAAAACTTCTATAAAAAAATTTGAAACTTTATCAAACTACAACACAAACACTGCTTATACCAAACCCTTCTCGATCGAGCTCCATATTCCACAAATCAACGATCCAGAACTTCAAATGAGTAAAAAAACAGAGTCCAAAAACTAACTCACAACCCCAAAAAAAATAAAAAATAAAAAAGATCAGAGTCAAAGACTACCAAAGAGAACTCACCTTAGTTGCAAATTGAACAATGACAAAGTCTTCAATACCCACTGATCAATATTATTCCAAAGACAAAAATAACAAATACCTAATCATATAGGTGTTTAACAAAGCACGGGTAAACCAATTAATCCATTAGAATTCAAACTTGTAAGATGCATCAAATCCAAAGCTTCTTCAATCATTGTTTGTAAAGCAATCCCAGCTCAGAAGCTTTGAAACATTTTTTACTCCTAGAATAACTGCCTGGGCATCACTTTCTACAATAACTAGGCTTAGAGATTCCTCTAGAGCAATCACAACTGCTTTTCTTAAAGCATAGGCTTCAGTCGCCTCAGAAGCAGTTGTTGCATAAAAACATAAGATCTAAGCTTTTTTATTTACTTGATATTACAATTAATATATCCTGTTAGTAAAGCAGTGATACAAGATGACCAATATTAGGAACCATCTACCAAGATCCTTTGTCTTGTCCGCTAAAAATTTTGAGAACCAAGTTGAATGATCTACTTTGTTATTTTTGATAGAACTTCTTAAGCAATCAAAAATCCTAACTTTTTGATCTGTTTTATGTTTTGATTTTGAAAGAAAACATGTTAGAGTAACGGCAGATAAGGAGGTGGGTTACGGAACAGTAACGGATTGAACCTTGGGTGGGTAAAGTGTCAAAATTAAAACCACGGGTAGGCAAATCAACTTAGAGGAAAACCACAGATGGGTAAAGTGTAATTATCCCTTTTTTTTTAAGTACATGGAGTTCTATTTAACATTTGAGATTCAATTTTTTTGAAAAACTATCAAGTTTCTCTAGTATATGCACTATATGTCTCTCCTTAAAAGGGAAGACAAATGTTGTTTGCAGCTGGCTTTTTATATAGAAAATGGGGTTATTTGATTAGAATGGAAAATCAAGAGGATAAAAAAGTGAGGAGAAAAAAAATATTTTAATGTCCTGTATCTGTATTTAATTGAAAGATGGAAAATTTAAGGTATAGAAAATTAAGTTTATATCAAATTTCTTTTTTTGAGAAACAAGCTAATTGCTTAACACACACTTAATTACATTCTCTCACCAACCTCAATTTCATTAAGTTTAAGACTATTGGAAATTTTATCTTATATTTTTTCTAGTTTGAAATCAATACTTAAACTTTTAAAAATTAATCCATTTAAATTATTGTTTGATTGTGAATTTTATATTCATACCATTTTAAATGTCCAAGATTCAATCTGAAATTAAGGAAACAATATGACTTAATTTTAAATATTTGAAAAAAAAATTAATTTTTTAAGATTTAATATGAAACTTTAGAAATTATATGTTAATTATAAACAACTTATAAAGGATTGAGTTTTAGGGTGAGTTTGGTTGGGCTTTTTGAAAAAGTGCATAATGAAAAAGTGGAGTTTTCAAAAAGTGCATAATGAAAAAGTGTTTTTTCTAAAAGCTGAGTGTTTGGTAAAAGCTGTTAAAAAGTGTTTTTTGAAAAAATTGAGTGTTTGGCTAACACTTATAAAAGTTGCAGTTTGAGGGATAAATTACCAAAAAGGACAATGTATATATAAGGGAGTTTATTTCATACTTAAATCAACTACTTCATATACTTAAATCAATTTTTCTCTTTCTAAAAAAATTATTTTTTTCTCATCAATATTAGCTAATAATAACCTACCACTTAAGAATTATTGTGAAAGTATTGTGAAATTACTGTGATAAAAAATTATACTGATTTTAATTTGAACGTGCTATTACAATTATTTTTTTCTCTTTCTAAAAAAGTAATTTTTTTTTCACAAATAATAGCTAACAATAACCTACCACTTAAGATTTATTGTGAAAGTATTATGAAAATATTGCAATAAAAATTGATACTGATTTTAATTTGAACGTACTATTAAAATTATTTTTTTCTCTTTCTAAAAAAATTATTTTTTTCCCACCAATATTAGCTAATAATATCCTACCACTTAAGATTTATTGTAAAAATATTGTAATAATATTTCCTTCTTTTCTTTTTCTTTTTTCCTTTTTTTTCCTTCTTTTTTTATCCTCCACCCACGGCATTTCTTTCTCCTTTTTTTTTTCCCTCTTTTATTCTCCTCCACCCACGTACCCTTAATCATATCTTTTATTTGTCCTTCTTTTCTCCTCTTTTGGGTCCCTGGCATTCCTCCATACTCCAGAGTCCAGAACGTTCCAGTCTCTTCTTCCTCTAATTTTTTTTTTTCCTTTCTCCCTTTTCTCCACTTCGTTTGTAACACCATGCACTTCTTCACCCTGATCTTCTTGATTCTTTTCTTTTTCTCTAAATTCAACTACTCACAAGGGGGATCAAATAAGATCGGGAAAATTGGATCAGAGCAGAGCAAACGGGATCAGAGCAGAGCAAACAGGATCAAATCAGACCAGCAAAGGGGATGATTCTTTTCTTTTGCAAGGGATTGATTTTTTTTCTTCCTTGGCTGATTTGGGAATTTGTTATAGATTTTTTTGTGTTTGGATTTGAAAATTTGTTAGTGAGATGGCAGAGCAGAGAGATGAGAGGAATGGCGTGAAGCTTATTGAGGGGCAATTTCGTAACATGTGCTCGTTTCCAACGGATCTTTTCAAAAAGCCCAATTGCGTTTAGATTATGAATCAATAAACGTCCATAAAGGTTCAGCGCTTTTCCTTTGTTAACGTAAAACGCAACTTTTTCTAAAAAGTTGCGTTTTACTCCAACCAAACACTAATTTTGGGCCACTTTTTAAAAAAAGTCAACTTTTGGCTTGAAAAAACCCAACCAAACGGGCACTTACACATAATTGCTAACAAAAGGAGAAATTTCTTTGGGAAGCACAAATAATCCACTTGGAAATTTGCTCAAAACTTGCAACAGAAATTATGTACAAATATAATTCAGGTCATGCTAATATTAAGCAGTATAACATTTGTATATAATAATAAAAAAAAATTTAGTTACATGAATCTATTCCTTTCCGAGAAACATAAGTAACATGAATCTAATTCATTAAGAGAAGAGGAAAATTTGGCTAGAGAAAAAAGAAAACGTGGGGCATTAGTAAAATTTAGCTCAATATGAGTGTAGCAAAAAGATTTAGGCTAAACTTAGATACACTTCCTTGAGTTTTTTAGATTCCATAATTAGTTTTAAACATTTGATCGATACAATTATATGATTAATTTAATTATCTTTGGGTAAGATAATACTAACACATAGTTGAATTTAAACATTTAATTGGAAAATAATATATCATACCAACCTCATCACATGCGATTTGCACATGCAATGAGATTTTTTTTTTTTTTTTTTAAATTTAGTGAAATAATGTTTAAAAGTGAAATAAAGATAATGTCTTAATTTTTAAAATCAATTGATAAAAATTTGAAAACCTTAAACTTAAGAAACTTTTTAAAAAACAGTAAATAAACTTGAGAAATTAAAACAAAGTTTTGGGCCTTTTGGCCCAAAGGTTTTTCTCAATATTATTACCTTAATCCTTTCAGCATCAGATGACCATGAGTGATTTGATGCAAAATAGGCTATTGGGCTTCTATCTATTATTTTAGTCTTCCTACAAAATGGTAACCAATGGCTTGCGACGGGCATGTCTAAGTGTGTGAAGGGGAGGGGTAGAGGCTGTGGAACTTGTGCTGAACCCTCTTAGTCTTTGATCCTCCATTTTTGTGGTGGTGAAGTATTGTGTGCAGGGATAATATATATCTAAGATGGGTACATTATACGGCTTCAGAAGAAACGTGGAGCAATTAAATGACTGTTACTTCTATCAAGGATGATGACATGTATACAGGTTCATGAGCGATCCACTACTCAATAATCAAATAGTTCAATAAATTTATAAAAAAACAAAGTTCAATAAGATCTCGTTAAAAAAAAAAAAGTTCAACAAGATTTTATCTTCTTTCTTTTATTTTTATTTATTTTTTCTAATTATAAAATTTGATAATTATAGTATTCATTAATAAACATTTATTATAATTTTTTTTATATAAGAAATTATCTTTTTAGTGGGTATATAAAATTATCCATTCTATGTAGCCATTGACAGGAATTGAGTCATAACTTTGAGTTAGAACTGGTTTTGCTACAATTTCAATCTCTCACTTTTGATACTACTTAGTTGCTGAGAGCTTTTTTTTTTTTGGTGGGTAAGAACAAAATTATTTTTGTTTAAAATTTTTTAAAGGGCAGGGTTGTATATTTTGGATAAAATTAGTTACTTGAGCTTAATTTTTAAAATTTTACTATTGGTAATTTTTGTTATTGAGCTATATTTTTTGAACTTGTATATTTTGTTTTAAATTTTAGATTTAGATTTTTTTTATCATCACTAAAATGAGAAAAATGCTAGAGCTACAAACCTACAAGCTTCTTTTTAAATAAAAAAAAAAAAATTACTGATATGATAAGTGTTTATTAGTAAGTAAAAAAAATGATATGAGTGGTAGACCTATTATGCAAACCAATAAGAATTTACTACAAAAATAATTTGTAAAAATGTTTTTAAAAAGTTCGTAAGTATAGCATTACGCTTAAAAAGAATCAATGATATTGTTTAAGGGAAACAATATGTAATTTTATAAAACAAAATAGCTAAAATTAGTACATGTATATATAATAATATTTTTTTTAAAAAAAAAAATTAGGGGGCTTGCCCCCTAGTCCAATGATAGCTCCGTCCATGGCCATTGATGCGATCATAGATTTGAAGACAAAACTCTTAGTTGAAAGTTGAAACGGTGAAAGACTAAAGGATAAGAAAGAAAAGTACAAAAGAGAGAGTTTAAAGTCAACAAGGAGGAAGATGAAGAAGAAATTGAGGGTGTGTTTATTTGGAGGTGAAATATGGTAGATGAAAAACTTTGGAGAGAAAATAAAGAAGGAAAATTTTTTGGAGGGTATTTGGTTGAGAGGGGAAAATGATGGTCGAGCCCACCTGAGCCTACCAAAAAGTTTTCTTTTCAAAATGGAGAGAAAACTTGGTGGGGAAAAATCTTATAGGTGAAGGACAAAAATGCCCATGTACACGTTGCACGCGAGCTTCTTCAATACTTTTTTTTTTTTTTAATTCCAATTTTAATAAGTTGTTAAGTGTTTCTTTTGTTCAGTGTCTCATTCCTTTTTTTTTTTTTTTTTTTTGTTAATTTTAGATGTGATTTTTTTTCTACACATGATTTTTATTTTTTATTAAATTTGGGTGATTGTATTTTTTTGGTTGTTTTTCGCTTTTTTGTTTCAATTTGGTATCATTCTTTAACAAAGGTATATGAGTAAATTCATATAAACTCACTTTTTCTATCCTCCTATTTTTTCACCCCTCCAACCAAACAGACCCTAAGAAGAGGGAGGAGGAGGTGGGGTCGGTAGGATTGGAGAATGAGAATATCAGGATTAAAAGTTGTGGACCTGGGAGTACCATGTTTTGGGTTTTAAACGCCTAATCTTTAGAAATTAATGTCATCAATCATAATTTGTTTTATGATATATTTTTTTATTATTTGTCTTATGATACTATCATTTACCGATCACAATCATTATCGCATCAATTTACAAAATGTTATGTTATAAAATTTGTAGTATCTTTAGCATTTTGTAGAACATTTAGTTTAGTATGTATATAACAATAATTTTGAAATGTTACACTAGTTTTGATCAGTACCAAAATATATTATTCCCTTAATTAAATCGAATTGATCTTGGTCAGGGATAGCTCCACATAGAGTCCAGAGTGGTGACAGGACCACCCTGACCTAGGAAAAAAATAATTATTATGTATAAATTTAAAAAAAAAATTATGATTTATTTTATCCTTAAAAAAACTTTGTGACCACCCTAAATATTTTTTAGGCCCAACATAAATTTTGGACAAAATTTGGCAATAAACTTAGTTGTAGACTAAGGCCACAACTCCACTTAATATTTTTTTATTAGATGTTAATTTTGACAAATCGACCATTTAATTACATTTTCTTTTTATATTCTCCATACTTGCAAAATTTCAAGAAGATCAAAAATAAATTGCTATGTCATCAATCAAATGTTTAAATTTCGAGATTTTGTAGTTTAAAATTATACAGAAAAAATAAGTTTATTAATCGAATAATAAATAACATCTTATTGGCATGAAATTGACATTTGTTTTAAAAATATAGACAATATGCACTTTAACGGTTAGATTTTCAAAATATGTAGCAATATTAATTTCTTTTAGTAAGAGTTGTAATTTTAGGCTACAACAAAGTTTGTAGCCAAATTTTTTCCTTAAACTTTTGTCCCCTTAACAATATATTAGATCCTTATAAAAAAAAAAGAAGAAGTTCAAGAAAATTTTTATTTAACTAAAATTTTGAAAGAGATGAAACTTGCAATATTAATTGTAGGGCCAATGGGTTCAAAAGATGTATTGGGCCAGCTCAATAGCTCTTATGGGGTTGAAAGCCCAACCTAGCAGTATTGGAGGTCTGAGGACATGAAAAGGTCCTCCTGTGAAGTAACAGGTCAGAAGAAAGAAGCCGTATTTAGGCAGAACATCCTGAGGCATGATGTCCGAGGATGGTAACGTTCTCGGCTACCGACAAGAGAAGTGATCTGCCAGTTCAAAGACATCAATACTAAAGACCTTGAATGCAAAGGCTAAGAAAACAAGGAAAGGTGACAGGAAATACCAAGGATAAAGCTGCCACCACCGCATTGAACGCTTTATACCTACCTCTTTGACAGTATTAATGGGGAAGTGATGCCTGAGTATTGAGTTTGGCCTTATATCTACCGCCAAAAACTTTGGTAGAAATGTGTGATTGGACAAGTATCTAAAAGAAGCATCTGACCTACACGTGGAGGAGAGGAGAAGAGGAAGGAAGACCTATAAAAAGCGAAGGAAGAAGAAAGAAAGGGGGGGAGACGAGAGAGAGAATTGTAAGAAAATACCAAAGATTGTCCTCAGCATGAATACATAAGAGAGTTTTCATTCACGTACAAATGGGATGCATGTGTTTTGTGATCCATCTTAGTTTTCATGTTATGCAACGTCCATAAACCTAGACTCGAAGTCCACTCTCTATAAATTTATTGTTTTGGGCCCTTGGGGCTGGTTCCCTTGGTGTAACTGAGGTCCAGTACCTTTTGTGTCCATACATTAATAATGAGACAACCCTATAATGATTTCAAAATATGAGAATTTATACAAGGAAATTGTAAAACTTTATGTGTTTGCGTGTTTTTTTTTTTTTTTTTTGGTCAATATATAAAGTTCTCTTTTTATTAAATTTTGTATAATTTAAGTTTCTTAATGACCACTCTCAAAAAAAAATTCTTGGAACCACCACTAGTCTTGGTACAAAATTGACTCCCTGCAATGTACAACATGTGTCTAACAAAATGCCTTACTTATGCATTAATTTAAGTTAACGTCACGGTTTGTTCCTCTGTGTTTAATTTTTCTCTTGGTTATTATTGTTATTTTTTTCCATATGCATTTAGGCATACTAGGCCATTAACATAATTGGTATTTTTAGTACATTAGAAGTGTAAAGACACAAATCGAACCTGGACCCAAATGCGTGTCGAGGATAGAACCAAGAGGCCCTAAACAATAAAATTTGTAGAGGGTGGGCTTGAAACCTAGGTTTCTTTGGACGATGAAAAGCAGAGACGTTGGGCTAAGTCCACCAAAGAGACTTCCGTGTAGCTCAAGCTCTCCTCGGACCACGTCCAAGGACTTTCTGTATTAATTTCTCTTATTCCTTTAAGAAAAGTTTTCCCATCCCCTTACAATATTCTCTCCCTCTCTATTTATATCATCTTCTTTGTGCTTCCATTCATGGAGTCATCAATGCAGATGCCTTTCCCATCCACCACTTTCTTGAAATCTTCCCCCAATGGCTGTAAGGTTGATTACCATCATCTCAAATGTCACTTTTTCATTAATGCGGCCAGAGGGGTAGGTGCGAAGTCTTTAATGTGATGGCAGCAGTTTTCTACAAGGCACTTCCCACTTTTTCTTCCTCCTTGCATTCCTCTAAAGTGTAACCTTGATTGTTGAGCCCTACGGGTTTCTCCCTAGGGATCACGGCTTATCGTATGACCCTTGCCTTGGTTGGTCAAGGAGGCATCCCTCCTCGGACCAAACTAAATAGCCTCTAACCCAAAAGTGGGCTTATGGGCCTTTAAGGTCGATGTCCTTGTTGCCGCCTTACAATCCTCAGACGAGTTGGTGCTCTCGTATCAGTCCCAAGGCCCAAATATGTGCATTGATACTTTTGCCCCCACAAGAAGTTTCATTATAAAAACCCAAGTTGCAACATTCGAATAATATTATTCTTGTTTACCAAAAAAAAAAAAAAAATAGTATTATTCTTTTCTCAAAAAAGGAATAATAGTCTTCTTACAATGAATTTTTTTTTTATATGAATTATATGATTTTTATTAATATGCGTTTGTAAAGACAAATCAAACGGTGGAAAAAAATATATATAAATTTTATAACATTTTAAACCATGACTCTAGTAATTGCAACTCATTTCTCAACTGAGTCAACTCATTAATTGAAATAGGACATTCAAGTAATGATTAGGACAAATTGCTAAGGTGGCGAGTAAATGCGATCATAAATAATAATATTACTTTCACTTGTCCTCCTCTTTGACACAAATTTTATTATGTACCAATCACAAGTCATGTCAATCGTTATGAAAAATTTTGTGTCCTCAGACATATTGATAGAAAAAAAATCCATTAACTTGAATAAATGATATAATCTTAACACTAATACCATAGCTTTAAAAACTAGACCAAACTAGCCTGGTCGATCGAGAACTAGACTCAAATTCGGTTTGTTTAACTAGAATAACCAGAAATTATAGAAAAAGCAAGGTTAATAAAAAACTATAGGTTTTGATCATGAAAACTGGTAATTGGTTTTGTTAAATATAAGAAAGTTGAGAATCAATGACATTTTCATTAAGTCAGCATCAACTACAATGACAACGGCACCAAAAAACTAGACTTGGAGTTCATTGATCTGGACATAAAGGTCAATGTCGCCATCTAGATCTTTAAGTTGCAAGCTTGCAGTTGTTGGCTAAATCGTGTTTCCTTCGTCGATAGTATCTAATTTTCTAATTGTAATAGGTTTCTCTCTTTCTCTTTCTTTGATGGGTTTTACAGTAGAGGTATTCGTATTATAGAAATATGAGTGGTAGCCATGGTTTTAAAACCTGGTATGATCAAATAATTGATTTGTACCCTGGTTCTCAGTTCAACCTAATTTTTAACTGATTTTATATCGATTTTGAGGGATTTTGACGAATTGGACTGGTGCTTGGTTCCCGATTAAATCGATTGAACCGGTCGGTCCGGTCCAATTTTTAAACTAGCTGTTGGGGTTGTTGTTTTGTTTTTTATTTTAATAAATTTTAATGATATGCAGTCAATTAGCTGGCAAGCATTGAAGAGAGTAAAAAATGTTATAAAATAATAAACTTCTACCACAAATACAATGTCTCCAACACTTTGGTTTTGGTGTTTTATTTTTTTGTATTTTTTTTCTTTTTCTTCTCTCTCTATTATTGTTGTTTGTAACTTAATAACTTTGATTGA
Organism: Castanopsis chinensis; assembly: GCA_032878915.1. Lineage (NCBI taxonomy): Eukaryota > Viridiplantae > Streptophyta > Magnoliopsida > Fagales > Fagaceae > Castanopsis > Castanopsis chinensis. Next base: position 11,876,506 of record JAVQMG010000129.1, read on the forward strand.
TGTTATCTAAAAAATAATCAGTTATATTAAATATTTAGTTACTTTAAAGATATAAGAATTTGTATCTAAACATTAAAATTGCTTGAATTTCTTATTAAAATAAAATAGCTTCAATTTAATTTTGGAGTCCTACTAATTCCTTTTGACAACATATAGAGACAAAAGTTGTTATAAAAATATATATTTTTCCTAATGTTAATATGATTATTAATAATCTTTTTAGTTTTATAAGGTGTGAAAACTCACTTAAAATTATTTATATGCCTTGGATAAATTTTTAATAAATATTTTGAGTTATTTTATTTTTTAAATTATATAATTATTAATTAAATTATTTATGACATCACCAGGTAAACTATCAATTTGACCCTGGTCAGATTGAAAAATTATTAGGTACTCTCAAAGTACCATAAATGCGTACTTCCCCCTCTCACATAAATAGTAGGTCCCACCATGAATTTAATTAGTATGACTCATTATTCATGTGAGAGAAAAGAGTACGTATTTATGGTACTCCGGTCAAATCAGAAAACTGCTAACCACTATCTTTTTCAATTTTTTGACCGTTCTGATTTTTAAAATCATAACTAATATATCAATATTTTAATGAATAAAGGTGAAAAAACATCCTAGCATCTATACTTTGTTTCAAATACTAACATCTAGTAACGACATTGACATAACTTTGTCATTCTAAAAATGACAAAAGAAATGAAAGAAATGCCATAAAATTTTAAGCAAGGCCCATAATCTGGCCTATGGACTTGGTGCCGAAGGTTATAAGACTACATTTTGACAACCAAACTTGCATGGCACGAATGACCTGTCTCTGGCATTGATTCAACCCGAGCAATGAGGTTGATTGGTGCATCACCAAGAAAGCTGGCCGGATCGCAAAATATTGACAGCCATCCCCTCAAAATATCTATTCGTATTTTTTTGATAAATTCTACGTATCGTGCATCAGATAATTGGAAATTGTGGATCACTTGATCAAAATCCACTCATGAAAGAGCTGGAGGAATAAGAAGTCGGTTGTTTTAATCGGATATAATCTTGGTGTATGAGTGGGACATGTATTATCTCTAGGTTTACCTGTGCCTCCCAAAATTGTCATTAGAGAGGCTTTTTTTATTTAGAAGAAAAAATTGTGAGGTATTAAGATGATTAAAGTTGAATAACTATTTTATTTGTAAAATATTTCATTAAATAATAAATAACACTCGATTAATACAAAAAAAATTTAGCATGTATGTTAAGGACAATGAAAATGTGTAATTCAAGATGTGATTTTGAATATATTAAATTAATTAAAAAATTGAGTAATTTAATATTAATATTTTTAATTAATTTAATATATTCAAAGTTGCAAGTTCACTTGATCTTGTCCAATTAACAAAATTTGGGGTATCATAATAAGGCTTACGTAATAAATTTTGTAGTATGTATCATTTTTTTTGTTTTGTTTTAAAAAAATGACATTATTTTATAAGATTTATGTAATAAAATTTGTATTCTTTTTTATATAACTCAAAACAAAAAGAAATTTATGGCATACTGAAGTTCTAATACTGCAAGCAATCACATGACACAAGTCTCGACGGTCGATAACTGGTTCTTATGTTTCATATCCAAAAGCGGCGAGTCAAATGACGGTAGAGCATAATTTTACTTGAACCTGATATGTTGATACCTCTACCATAAATGTACAAAGTTCAAGTAATTAATAATTTAATAATATTCATATATTGACAAGGGTAAGTGTGATTCTACAAACACGGAAATGAAGAAGGCTCTTGTGCTATTTTGTCACTTTGTTACCCTGTCATAAAAATTAATAAATAAGGATTTGAAAATATTGAAATGTCTGAATATTGTATCAGTTTATGCTATATCAATCATAACTTACAATGCATCTATTTAACTTTCTTAACAAAATAACCAAAGTTTAAAATTGAAAAAAAAAAAAAATCAAATCAAACTCATGACAGATTGTGATTAATAAAATATAAAGTGAAACACAAAAAATGAGACAAATGATTTATATTCTTAACTTAATTTAATTTAAAAGTGAATGATGTAAATTTAATGCCATTAATATCATGTCAATAATTACTCTCCTTTTTTTTTTATTCTTTTCTTTCTATTTTTTTCTTAATTTTTTTATTGTTATGAGATCAATCATTTTTTTTTTATGAACGTTATGAGATCAATCATTGTACAAAGATTTGAGTGCTCAATTATTGAGCGCAAAGTCCAAACCCAAATGGTTATGAATCTCAGTAACTCACAAAATACCCTCTAGCAAGATTATACATTCTACGACAAATTGCAGAGATAGCAATAGCACCCATTTGAAATTATCTTGATTGGATATAATATAAGTATTTTTTTTTCTTTTATGACCAGAAAATTTTATTAAGAAAAACCCAAACTACAGAGACAGGCCCGTCTCACCCCTCACAACAGAAAGTCAGAAACAAAACAAAGGCGCTATTGCCGACATCTAAGTGGCCCGTATACTCGAATTTAATTTCATTGATTTGATTAAAGGGTTTCATTTCAGGGCGTGGGCCAATTGAAGTAACTACAAGGGTGTTCTGTCATTGAAAGTTTTTTTTTATTATTTTTTATTTTACAAGATAAAAATTCTAATTTAATATAATTTAAGTGTATATTGTGTGGTATTTCTTTCTGAAAAGTTGAAACCCTACTTAAATAGTTACTTTACCTAGGACTTAGAGAATCAATACATATGAGTGGTGCCAAATTAACAGTAGCATTTATTTTCATGGTTAGGATTTTAGTTCTTTAAAGTTAATAATATAAAGTATATATTATGTCATTTAAGATTATGTGATACTATATGCACTTTTATTTTATTTTTTGAAACAAGATATATATATATATATATATATATATATATATATATTGCTGAATAATGTGAAACATATTGCTAAATGACTTACATTTTATATAAATTAACAGAGGTAAAAATGTTCCATAAATTAACTTGGTAATTAAGACTATAAAAGAACAAAAATTCTCTCCTTTGTAGTTTGCCGATTGTAAAACAAAGTTAAAAAGTTTCATTCTTATTAAAAAAAAAAATGGTAAAGCTTTCACCTCATTCAATAGCAATAATTTTGCTCCATTTGCTAGGTTATTTCAATAGCACTAATAGATTTGTGCAGAGTAAATGAAACCAGAGCTCCCAATTTCAATTAATTCCCAAGAGTAAGAGAAAATAGCACATAAAAAGCCAAGGCTAGAAATATTGAAACGGAAATTGTTTTAATTGGCATCCTTCCTTTATCACTTCTCAAGACCATGGCTTCATAAATTGGTGCAGAGTTCACAACAACAAATCCTGCTATGAACACTTGCACAAACAGCTCCTCCAATTTTCTGCCCATAAAAGCCTTTGTGAGCCCTCGAACTAATGCGGCTAGGTTGATTATTGCTGCCATTACTAGTGGCACAAACATAGGTGATGGTACTCCAAAATCAAAAACCCCTTGTTCATATCTTTTGCTTTGTTCATCATCAACTACTTTGCTAGTCAAGTTGAAACCCGTGGTGGAAATGCCTAAATGCTTGAGTAAGTACTCAAGGGATCCAAACAAGAAGCATGAGAGTCCTCTTATCATCCACATTCTCTGATCATTCCACCACCTTTGAATTGTTCCTCCCACTAAGACAAATTCAAGAAGATGTTGCCCATATGCTCCAAGGAAAAGAAACACATACAAGAAAAACCATGGTTCTGATACCTGCATCTCATGTTCCAAATTTATTAATCATAAAATATTAATTCATTAATGTGAGTCTCTAAACCTATAATTTTACATGCAACAACAAAAATTTTGTCAATTGAGTTAACTAGAATCCACATTGTAATCGTTAATTAATATTTGTACTTAAATGTCAAAATTTGAGAATTAATTATATGAATATGAAGAAAGGTGAACAAAAAGAGAAAGACATAGTTTTGTGCTTGTTTATTTTTTAGTTTTTTTGAAAACAAATTGTATGAATCAATTGACCTAGATAAAGTAAAATTTTAAAAAGTTATACTTTGAAAAAATTCGGTTTCAAATTGTCAAACGCAAAAGCTTATGTGAAGCCAAACAAATAAAATAACAATTTAACATAACAGTTTACAACGTGTTTAGGTATAAATATACATTTGGGATTTTATATATATATATATATATATATATATAAAGAATAAAGAATATACCTTTGGGAAAATACTGACTCCATTGAGGAGAGCAAGCTGGGGGATGAAGGCATATATGGTAATTGGAATTGACCAACTGGGCCAAAAAGAATAATGTGTATAGGCAAGGCCCATAAGAAGGCCTATGTTCCTGGTGCCGAATTTCATGGGGTTATATTTCGAGAAGTCGACCTCAAGTAGACCAACGGTCCATCGTTTGCATTGATTCAAAACATCCACAAGGCTGATTGGTACGCCTCCCAAAAACGCTGGCCTCTTAGGGTTGCAAAATAAGGCCTTCCATCCCTCACCTTTTAGCCTATAACCCGTGAAGAAGTCCTCGACCAATGAACCATATTTGAAGCCAATCTATGAATTTCGCATGGGTTAATTCAGCGTCTCATTGTATATGCTAATGAGTATACCCCATTTGATTAAGTAATAAGCTTTCACAAAATAAAACAATATAATTAACAAGTTTACCTTATAGCCCCAGCTTGTGCTCTTCCCATAATTGCACCCTGCTACATTGTGTGCCAATTCCAAAATTGGTTGCGACTGGATGTGCTTGTCCACAACATGATCTGGGTTTAATTCAGGGATTTCTGGTGAAACCATAGTTAGTGGACCTCCAAATAAGGCACGTCGACGAAAAAAACATCCAGTTCCTACATAATTAGGACCAGATAATCCATCCATCCCCTCTGGATTAGCTATAAACAAGTATTTATACTCACAAGCATAAATATCGCTTTCATTGAGTCCATGAAATTTTTGAGGAAATTGAATGTATCCTAGTGTAGACTGAATTTTAGAATCTGATAAGTAACACAACACACGGATAGGTGTTTGTGGATCATTGGAGTACATGTCACAATCCAATGTCAAAATAATGGGTGCATTGGTCATTATAGCTGACACTCGAACCTTCAATAAAAAATAGATAAATAAACAAAATTAATAAATGAAAAAATTTCAAGAAACGTAGCATGGTGCAATTTGGATCAGGCATAATATAAGAAAGCTCACCAGGGCATTAAGGGCTCCAGCCTTAAAATGGTGGGGTGAAGTCCTGCTCTTTTCTCTAGAGACATAGATGAGGCTTGGCATCAAATGGCCTGACATGTCTTTGTCTTTGCTATTGTCTAACAAGACCTGCCCATACTTCAAATTTTCATATTAAATACCAGCTGAAGTTTGATTGTAAACGCCAAACAATAGATGGGAGTTGCTTTTTTAACTTTACAGGGGAGGAAAAAAGAGAGTAGATCTATCCCTAAAAAATTTGTGACACTACTTTTTGGCCGCTCGAAAATTAATTTTTTCTAATTTTGGATGACCTTTGTATTACTTTGACATGAAATTTTTAGCTCAAAAAATTGACCTCCTAGGTCTAGTGTAACTGTATAAGTTTTTTTTTTTTTTTTTTTGAGAAACTTATATAAGATAATAAGTGACAAATAACCTGAATGACAGGGGGATGATCTTGGCGAGTAAATTCATTTGTCCATTTGGTGAAAGCAGTGCGCTTCTTTTCTCCAATGATATAATCATCATCAACTTTTCCCCTTTCAAGAACATTATCTACCTTGATTTTCATGCTTTCATACATTATCTATAACATGGTCAAGAACAGCAAGTGGTTAGGCAAATAGTTAATTAGGGATATCGGTATAGTCTTCTTTTATGAGACTAGCAATAAGAATATTCCATAAATTCTTCAACAATAAATCTAGAGAGTAAATTTTTTTTTTTTTTATAATTATTGATGTGGTCTATTTTAATTAGTGTATAATAAAAGTGATGTTAATAATATGTTTCTCACTTGTGATCTCAGACTCTTAATGAATGAGATTTAACATGTGAGATTTTTAAATGAGAAGTAAAACATGATAAAAATAGGACAAAGTTTAGATACAAAATTAGTTGTAGCCTTAGACTACAAACTTACTTAATATCTTTTTAAAAGAGATAATTTTGACAAATCCACCATTGAATTATATCTTTTTCTTATATCCTCTATATTTACAAAATTTCAAGAAAATTAAAAATCAATTACTATGTCATCAATAATTTTTTTAAATTTTAAGTTTTTGTAATTTAAAATTATGCATAAAATATAAACTTATAAATCATATAATAAATAATATCCTATTGACACAAAATTTAAGATATATATTAAGAGCATTAAAATCATGTAATTCAATAGTTAAGTTTTCAAAATATATTACAATATTTATCTTACTAGATGAATTTATACTTTTAAGCTACAACTATTTTTGTAACTAATTTTTTTTCACAAAAATATCACTTATTTGAAAAGTTTAATTGATTAAGAAATTATGGATTTATTCTAACATGTCCATACCTTTATCTTCTCGGTCTCAGAGCACGAAGTGTGATTTGATGCAAAGTAAGCATCTGGGCTCCTGTCTACTAAATTATTCTTTCTACAAAATGGTAACCAGTGGCTTGCAAATTTTGCAGCTTCCATAAGAGCAAAGAGAGTCATCTGAGAGCCCCCATCATCTGAAATATACACCGAGACCTTCTCTGCTGGATATTCATAGGCAATCACAGATAAGGCAGTGTTCACCACGCTCATTGGTGGCTCCTTGTACGGATCGGCGGTGCATATGAACACGTCCAGTGCAGGAAAGTCAGATTCATTCACGACCTCTTTGAGTTTTTCAGGAAACTCACTTCGATAAACTTGATTCATTCGAAAACTCTGCTGGGTAACCCACATGAAGGCAAGGAAAATATCAGAGATGAACAAGGAGAGGGAGATAAAGAAGGATGCCAAGCTGGTTGAGTGGATGAGTTTGAGTGCATGGTGATAGAGCAAAGCTAAGATGGCACATGAATAAACTACTGCAAATACTCGGTTCAAGGCGGCGCGACGTGCTTGTCTAAGCGTGTGGAAGGCAGGGGTAGAGGTGGTGGAGGAACTGGTGGTGCAGTCTCTTAGGCTCTCCATGCTTCTGGAGGTGTGTAGTACAACAGGGTAAAATATATATGAGGTAATAAGGTGGGTTCAAAATATAAGCCACTTTGGGGGGATATATGATTAGTGTTATAAAGACATAAAAAACCAATCAAATTTGATGTATACATCTTCCTAAAAAACAAAAAAATTGATGCATTCATTGACAATATAACGTGACATTCTTTGCCTCCAACGAATATGTGACATAATCGCATATTCTAAAATAATCATTTATCAATTCAATATACGGTTAAATGAACAAGAGTACTAGGCAGCTAGGCGCAAACCTTACCACAATTGTATAATGACAATCTATAGATTAATAAAAAATTTCTTGAACTTTTTTCTTTTGTTTGAAAATGTTTAATATATTGTTAAAGGGACTACAAAATTTAACCAAAAAAAAGGGACTACAATTTTAATTTTGTCGATTTCAAAAAAGATTTAAGGTGATCACAATTTTTTTAAGGGTACACAAATCTTTTTTTTTCGGGAGCAGGGTGGACCTATACATGACCACCCTGTCTTAAAAGTGGGGCTTTCTGAAGATGATACAGCCAGCTCTGATACATTGGGGACTGTAAGAAATCTTGTTGAGAGCAAAGTTCAATTCCCAACGCCAATTTAATTACTAGATGAAGAATACGTTCTTAATCCTAAAATATATATTGGATTAAAAAAGATTCAACTGAATTTAAATTTGTTCCCAGTTCACCAATATAATTTGATTGGAAATGACCTCTAGTGCAGGACCTGCAGGTACAAGAACACACATGCACTGGACTACAGAACACACATGCACTGCACTAACTAATAAGAATATCGTTTATTACTGAAAATTAAAAATATTATAGTAAAATAATTTTTAAATGTGTGAATAATATTATAAGACCTAGTTTTAAAATTATTTTTGCTGAAAAAAGTATTTACAAGTCTTGTGAACAGCAAACAGGACCCACACAAAAAACGCCGATGTGCATCTACTTTCCTTTTCCGTGCAATCCAAACGTGCACGAAATGATTTGAGTTTGATTATAAATTTTGGGTCTATTTGGAATCCGCTTATTTTGCTAAAGCTAAAATTTTTTTGCTGAAAGTACGGTACAGCGAAACCCATGAATAGTATAAAAAACGTAGTGAAACCTATGAATAGTAGCAAAAATAAGTTGACAAAAATAATCTTTGACAAACGAACACTTCTTTGCAAAATTTGACTTTTTTCCTTAAAAGCAATTATAATGATTTTTAATAGAATTTTGCTAATGTGTGCCATAAGGGCACACAATAATTAATCATTTTTAGAAAAAAAAATATCTCGATAATTGAAAAGTGTTAAAAACTTTTTTAATTCCAAATAAAATATTTTCATAAATAGATTGCTTAATGTGTACCCTCAGGACAATAATAAATAAATAGTCTCAATAAGTTGAGGAGTTGTTTTCTATCCCCTTCGGTCTATTTTGTATCTTTCTTGCATTTATAATATTTCCATTTTCACCAAAAATAAGTGGAGCTGCTTCAATCAAGATGAAATATGAATAACGATGTAGCATCTTCTTCTATTCTTGACTAATGTAAAGGGAATGATTGGCTCTAATTTCTTTTCTATGAATCATACTATTTGGCCACTTGAACTTGTTATCTCATAAGGATGGAAATGGGTATATAACAGTGGTGGAGCCGCATAACCCCCCAAAGTTGAAAATATCTCTTAATAAGGCTTCTTTGATGGAATTTTAGGCTTTTTAGACTACTAAGGGGCCGAAAGGTTGTAGCCGTCGAGAAACATTAATTTATAAAGCTAGTTGTTTAGAATTTGGATCTCAAAGATCTCCAAAATATTTCTTAAGTTCTCAGCCAATTAAAATATTATAATAAAATAATACTAATGTAGGTTTTTTTTTTTTTTTTTCCTTACCCTTTGCTAAGGACCCTCTAGTCTTGAAATCTCCTGTTCTCTCCCATTTTAAAATTGATGAAGGACATGTGGCACTTTAAAATCCAAAGGTTACAAAGATGCCAAGCCAAATAAAATACATGACCTTTACTCAAAAAAAAAAAAAAAAAATACATGACCATCCTCTTTCTCTTTCTCCCTAACAAGTTCTATTTGGCATGGCATCTTTGTAACCTTTGTATTTTCGTTTTGCCACGTATTTTTCATCATTTTTAAAATAGGAGAGAATGGGAGACTTCAAGACTGGAGGGGAGTCGGACCCAAGGAGATTAAGATGAAACAATCATCCCTTCCATAGTTTTTTTACATGTCACTTTTGAAAGTTAGTTCAAGTCGTAGTAAGACTATATGTATGCCTTTTCCCTAAGGGTTGACAATGAACCGACAACCATTTTCACTCAACCCATGGGCTAGGCAGGCTGAGTCGGGCGAGGCGGAAGAGAAAAACTTTGGCCCATAACTAAGCCCATGAGAAATGGGGGTGTACATGGTGCGATTTGATGGGGGGTTTTGGACTATATTTAGTATTGCACCGCATAATGTTGTTTCCTAAAACTTTCACTGCACACTCCTCACCTTAATGGATCGGTCACTGTGCAGTTTGGTTGTTTTCCATATATTAAATATATGTAAAATATATATGAAATATATTTAATATAAAATAAAACTGTAAGGACACAAAGTAAGCCTAAGGCCCAAGGCCCAAGCGAGTGACCGGGCCGGCCCAAGTGGCCTACACAATAGAATTTGTAGAGAGTGGACTTGAAGCCTGGGCTTTCTGGGGTGGAAGCGAGCAATGGCGCTTGGGCTAGGTTCATTATCGGGGTGCAACGGATTGGCGGAATGATTTTTCCTTTTTTCGGACGTGGGCCGAGGGGCTTTTGTCCTTCCCTTCCGCTATCAAGAAAAGTGGAAGATCTTCTCTGTAGGGAAATCCGGATCCCCTTTCTTGTGGCATCCCCTGCTCTATTTATACTCCCCCTTCTTTTTCCTTGTTCACAAAGCCATCAATGCAGATCCCCTTTCCATCCATTGGCCTCTTGGAAATCTCCCATTGTGGCCATAAGGCTGTCCCCCGTCCCGTCGGGGGTCACTTCCCCATTAATGCGGCCAGGCGGGTAGGTGTGGGGTAATTAATGCGGTGGTACTAGCTTTATGCAGAGCACCCCCATCTTGTCCTCCTTCTCGGAGCCCCAGTACGGCCCGTTGAGCTTCAAGAGCTCCCACCTAGATATAACGTTGCGCCTCTTGGTCCTTGCTTCTATTGTCCGAGGCCATATTCTCCTCAGACTCTCCCAAGTGGGCAGTGAACTGATCGGTGGGCCTCTGGGCCCTCACGTTTTGGTGATCTTCTCCCTCCTCGTGGCGCCTTGGGCGAACTGGTGTCCTCGGACCAGGCTCAAGGCCCACACAGCCGTTTTGACGTTTCTGCCCCCACAAAAACTTATATATTAATAGGTGTGGTGTGACTTTTTTGAAAACAAAATTGCAAATCGCATTGCACCTGCACCTACATGTGAGATTTTTGCACATATGCCGCAGTTGGCAATGCGATGCCGCATTTTGTGAACGGTTTAAGTGTGGGCATGCGGTTGAATCTGTTTTTTGTACAACTCTAATGGGCAATGCTCATTGGGCATTTAGCAGGTTGGGTAGATGGGTTAGGTCAAAATGGGTTTTTAATGGACTATCCATAAGTTTAATGAGCCTTTATTGGACTTTTAATGGATTACCCGAGCGTTTTTAATTAAAAAAAGGTTTGATGCCTTTGTATGTGGGAATGACGTTTTAATTAGAACTTGGCTAAAGGTTTAGTGAGAATGGTGTGATGCACTTACACAATTACTAGCCGCAACACCAAAATTGCATTACAAATGTTAGCTTGTGTTTGGGTGAATTTATTTACATTAACTTAATTTTTTAAAGCACAAATTGAATGAAAATAAGTAATATTTAAGAAAATTTTAAAAATTATTTATAAACTGTCAAAGAAATAGTAGTAAGTTGAAAATTTAAATCAAAATACACCGCTTTTTAAAAAAAAAAAAAAAAAATTCTAAATGATACCACCTTTAATTGGTAAAGCTTGACAAAACTAATTTACCAATGTTTATACCAAGAAAACAATTAATCATCAAAAAACGACATAAACGAACTAGTCAATGCTGGTTATCATGGCCCAAGAGAAACAAGAACCATCGCTGGCAAAGAAAAAGACCATTAAAGATTAAACAGAAGTCAATTACGTGGCTGAATCACAGGCAAATAAATTAAATAAACAATCATCCTAGTGCGTATAAAAATTTAATATTTAAACTTTTCTCTTTGGTGTTTTTGACCAATCAATTATCTTTTGATGGACCAGATTGAATGACGTTGTTCCATGTAAAATAATATATGATCTTCAATTGTTTTTTTTTTTTTTTTGTTGATAAACTGATCTTCAATTGTTTATTTGCTATGATAATATTCTTAAAAGAGAATCTTTCTTGGTTCCTCAAAAAAAAAAAAAAAAAAAAAAGAAGAAGAGAATCTTCAATTGTGTTTGGGTGAATTTATTTACATTAACTTAATTTTTTAAAGCACAAATTGAATGAAAATAAGTTATATTTAAGAAAATTTTAAAAAATTATTCATAAACCGTCAAAGAAATAGTAGTAAGTTGAAAATTTAAATCAAAATACACCGCTTTTTAAAAAAAAAAAAAAATCTTTTTTTTTTTTGGTTAACAAAAAAAAAAAAAAATTCTAAATGATACTACCTTTAATTGGTAAAGCTTGACAAAACTAATTTACCAATGTTTATACCAAGAAAACAATTAATCATCAAAAAACGACATAAAAGATCTAGTCAATGCTATGGTTATCATGGCCCAAGAGAAACAAGAACCATCGCTGGCAAAGAAAAAGACCATTAAAGATTAAACAGAAGTCAATTACGTGGCTGAATCACAGACAATCAAATTAAATAAACAATCATCCTAGCGCGTATAAAAAATTAATATTTAACCTTTTCTCTTTGGTGTTTTTGACCAATCAATTATCTTTTGATGGACCAGATTTTTTTTTTTTTTCTTTTTTTGATGGACCAGATTGAATGACGTTGTCCCATGTAAAATAATATATGATCTTCAATTGTTTTTTTTTTTTTTTTGTTGATAAACTGATCTTCAATTGTTTATTTGCTATGATAATATTCTTAAAAGAGAATCTTTCTTGGTTCCTCAAAAAAAAAAAGAAAAAAAAAAAAGAAGAGAATCTTTCTTCTAACTTTATCATTAGATGCTTGTGTGAATTTGGAAACGTTAAGATTAACAATAAGTATAGAGACACAAATTTTAAAAAAAAAAATGAGAAGAAAAAAAGAATAGTTTAGTACTTAAATTTTTTTCAACTTCATCCATTTAGACATTTTATCTCAGAAAAATAATAGGGTGAGGCACGGGCAACGTTAGCTTTGGTCCAAGGGGTTCAATTCCCTTCCCTTGTCCCCCGGCTTTTGCTTTGGGATTTCGGAAGTTATTTTTTCTTTAAGGTCGCACATTAGGTTTTTGGTGACGTGATTCTTTGTGTGCTTATGATTCTAGGGTGGGGGTGTGTGAATGTGAGTCCTTTTTTCTTATTTTTATTTTGGAAGTTGCTACCAACCATTAATTTTGTATTAGATGTAATTGGTTACCTAGGGGTTTAATTTATTTTAGGTTACCTAATTAACTAAATCAAATTTTAAAGGTTCATTAATTTAGGCAAACCAAAAAGTCTTAAACCAAATATTTTGGACTCAAAAGTTGATTACGTGTGGGAAAGGTGTTAGACATTCTATAGCGTCTATCAGAAGATAGTATCCCATTTCAATTTATTTCAATCATTATCTTTTTATGAAAAAATTGAATACTTGGAATTTTTATTTTTGGAAAGGTTTTGCAAAGAAAATATAATTTTTTTTTGACCCCTAAAATAAAAACTTGAACATCTTGAATCCCTAACTATAAATATTTTTTTAGAGTCTAATTGAAACAAACTTGAATATGATCCCCTTAATAATCTATCTTGCAAATAAAGTTACAATTAACTTATACTTTTGATCAAATCTGCGAGTAGAGTGACTGAATTTGAATGTTTTTTTAATTTGTTATTTGTTGAGTGGGGATTGGGGCAAGGGTCACTCAGTCAATTAGTAGTTAGTAAATGTTAATACTAAATTACAATTAAACAATTAGACAAGGGGTGATTCTAAAAAAAATAAAAATAAAAAATTAGAAAAGGGGCGTGGGACAGGAGAGTGATTGAGTGAAGACAAAAATAAATGTCAACACATTTTTTTTAATAGAATTACAAAGACCAATAATTATCAAAGTTGAGTTTGTTAAATAAAGTTATAATTAATTTATATTTTTGATTGAATCTACAAGTGGAGTGGCTGAATTTGAATTTTTTTTTAATTTGTTATTTGTTAAGTACAGATTGAGGCATGGGTTAGTCAGTCAATCGGTAGTTAGTAAATGTTAACACTAAAAGACAATTAAACAATTAGACAAGAAGTGATTCAAAATAAAGAAATAAAAAAATAGACAAGGAGTGTGGGACATGTCAGTCATTGAGTGAAAACAAAATAAATGTTAACATAACAAAAATTTTCTTAGTAGAATTACAAAGACTAATAGTTGTCAAAGTTGGGTTGAATTTTTAAACAAAAGAATTGTACTGAGTAAAGACAAACTAATTGATAAAAAATATTCTAAGCAATAAAAAATAAAATTCACTTAACAACAACAATTAATATGTTTATTGTATTTTTTTTTAATCTGAGATAGAAGTCTCACTCTAGCCTAATCTAAATTTATATGTATGTGAAACTTCCTCCTTGAGACTTGAACTCTGGTCCTTCCACCCCACCTCACAAGAACTTGTACTTGTCAAGTGATCATAATGCTAAAAGTGCACAGTAGTATTGTATTTATAAACAACATATTATTTCCAAGATTTGTAATAAAACTATGTAAATCACAGAATTCATCTCTTACTTAAGATTCATCTTCGTATTAAACTCATTAGAGGAAAAAAATCCTAGAGCCACCTCCACTAGGGTGAGATATATATGACAGTTTCAGAGACAATTGATCCTTCAGCATGAGCGGCATTACTTTATGCTCAGGGGGTTTAATTCCCTGACTTGAATTTTTTTTTAAAAAATTTATATATAATTTTTTTTATTAGTATAATTTACCCCTAAAAATATGTTTGTATACTCTGGCTTAAATCTTGCACACCCTAACCACATATCAGCCTAGTCCAAAATCAAATAATAACATAGATCACAAGTCTCTCTAAGAGTATAAAAAGAATATTTATTAGCCGTAGGTGTCTCTTTTTATTATAAATTTATATTATATGTATGTAAGTGTGTGTCTAATACTGATTGTGTGTGTTATTTTTTATTATGTTATTTGTGTGAATTGTGATGTATGTGAATGTGTGTTGTGTACTACAAATATAATATAACTTTATATAATTTAATAATTAGAAAATACGGAGGGTTTGTTACATGTGTGTATGTTATTATCATATTATAGTAACTTTTTGTTATAAAGTTAGTGATTCAAGAATTGAAATAGTAAAATTAGTAATTGTTTAAGCATTTTATTAGTTATGTAGATACTTAGTGTATTATTTATGTATGGATAAATGTGGATGTGTGGGCCCATTTAATACAGTGACAATGGGTTGAGTTTTGTAATTTAATTTTCAAATATTTTTTATAAAAATAATGAAAAATAGATAATGACAACTTCATAAAAATTAAAAAAAATGTTATACAAACTTAATAAAATAAAATGGTCACACTTACAACATTAGCAATAAATAATGACAATTGATAATAAATTATACTTGTAAGGACACAAATCGAGCCTTGGACCCAAGTACGTGACAGGGCCGGTCCAAATGGCCTAAACAATAGAATTTGTAGAGAGTGGGCTTGCAGCCTAGGCTTCAAGGGATGGTAGAAAGCGGTAGCGTTTGGGCTAAGTCTACAGTTGGCATGCGACGAATTGGTGGTGTCACTTTGGCTTCCTCGGACGTGGGCTGAGGAGTCTCTGTCCTTGCTTCCTCTGTGCTATTTTGGAAAAAAGTCTTCTTCTCTTCCAAAAACCATCCCCTTCCAATGGCCGTCCCTTCTCTTTTTATACTCCCCCTTTTTCTTGTTCCTATTCATGGAGGCATAAATGTAGATCCCTTTCCCATCCATTGTCTTCTTAGAAACTGTCCATCGTGGCCATAAGGCTGATCACTGTCCTCTCAGGGGTTATTTCCCCATTAATACGGCCAGGCGGGTAGGTGGGAAGCCTTTAATGCGGTGGTTGCAGCTTTGTGCAGAGCACATCTCACTAGTTCTCCTCCTTGACGTCCCGTTGAAGTGTAACATGGCTTGCTGAGCTTCAAGAGTCCTTCCCTAGGCGTCATGTTGCACCCCTTGGTCCTCGTTTCTGTTGTCTGAGGATACCTTCTCCTCGGCCTCCCCCTAATTGGCCAGTGTCCTGATTGATGGGCTCCTAGGCCCTTAATTTAGGCGACCTTATCTCCGCATTGTAGCCCTTTAATGAAGTCAACGTCCTCGGACAAGGCCTAAGGCCCATATTGGTGTTTTGACATTTCTTCCCCCACAATAGCCCCTCAAAAATTCATTTAGCTCTGATCCGAGGAGGGAAGTGAGTTTTTGACCTGCGAATATTACTTTCACGTGACCCCTCAAATTCTGCACGTGCGAAGTCTCCCCGCGCTTTCTAGATGGGCTCTTAACGCTTCGTGATACGTAACGCTTGCATTAATTGCACTGAGTAACTCCCTGTTGCCCACGTTCAATGGTGAGATGTGAATCCAACGGCTCAGGTTTATTCCCAAAAATTCGAGCAGGATATCCTTCATGAGCCGCCGCCCTTCAATCATTCAAGACGCTTCGGTAACCGCGACATCCGTCATTTCTCCCAAAGAGCAAACATATTCTGGAGTTATTCAATCTCATTCTCTTTCAAGAAGCTCTCAAAAGTTTGCACACCTTTCTCCTGTAAGTTTCTCCTTTCCTCGAAGCTTTTTCTCCTCGGTCGTCAAACTTTCCTCCCTTTCTTCGTAAATCTTTGCCTTTATTTTTGACCCAATGGGTAGGTTTAAATGTCTAGTAGATACGGCTTCTGGCATGGAAGGATTTTGGGCCAAAAACCATATTCCTCCGGATGTGGGTCTGGAGTACTGCCCCCTAAAGGCCGTAACAGATTCTAGGAAAGAGGGGCAGGTCGTCATCCCTATAATCGCCTTCCTAGAGGGTGGGATGACGCTCCCCATGAAGGGCGTAACCAGCAAGTACCTTCGTAACCATAGGTTATATCCTGATCAGTACACACCCAATATGTTTAGGATATCAGGTTGCGTCGATGCTCTAAATGAGCAGATGGGTCTACGCCTCACATGGCGCGATGTCGTTTACTTGTACGAGTGCCACCAGCTAAGAGACGTAGGCTATTACCTCAAGTCGAGGTCTAGCATCGTCAAGCTCATTTCTTGTCTGCCCAAGTCCAATAAAGGCATGAAGGATGATTATCTCATTGCCACTGGGTGGTGGCATGACGGTCCCTATTGCCCAGTGAGAGAGGGATAGCTAGGTGTGACTCCCTAGGATTTAGGAGTTTTTGGTTTTTAAAGTTTTGCCCCTTTATGCTCCCCTAGGTAGATTCATTGCCATTTGATGCTTTCTTTACTTGATTTGTTGTTAGTATTCTAACCATGCTTGGCTCCTCCGCTGTTTCTCTTGCAGACAAACGGCATACGTCTCCCCGCCTGGGCGAAGTTAACATCTCGGACCTTAACAGGGTTCTGCGATCCGAGGTCTTTGTGAATGGAGACCTGCAGGTGAGGGCCGCCCACCTCATATTGGGGTACAAGTAGGGGTGTTCGCGATGCGGTGCGATGCGGTTTTAGGCCATTTTTAGCACTGCACTTTGCGGTACGGTTTAGCCAAAATCATAACTGCACCGCACCTCATTTTTGCGGTCACATGTGCGGTGTGGTGCGGTTATAGTTTAGCCAAAACCATAACCGCACCGCACCTCATTTTTGTGATCACATGTGCAGTGCGGTATATAAAAATTCACCTGCTATATAAAAATTCAACATATATATCACCATACAATTCAAAATGTATTAGTAATATCACTATCTCAAATTCTCAGGTATACATCAAACATGTAATGAAGTCAAGTACTTTGAATAAGGTAGAGTGGCAAGCAACTTAAATGTTTTAACTAACAAAATCCAATGCTCTTCAATCTTCACTTTAGATCAAGAATATGAAATAAAGAGTTTATGTGAAACACCAGGTACAAAGCAAAAAGGATTTACCCATACTCAAAGCAATTCTAGTCATGCCTACTAATTTCAAGTTTCAATTATGAAAACCATAATGTAAACAAGTCTAAGGCAAAGCATGAAATAAATTACAAATCCAAAACAGGTATTAATTGTAAACCCAACAAGAAATTGTTTAAATGAACATGAACGCAACAAAAAAATAGGTTTGTCCATCCAATGCTATACTTCTCTCCCTCCAAATTCTATTTTGTAGCTCACACTCCAAGTCTTCATTTAATCTTCTTTCTCTATTGCCAATTTCATCAATTCTATGAAAATAAATACAGAAAATGTTAGTAAACTAATAAACAAAGAACAATAAACTAATATACAATTTAAATATATAGTTTTAGAAAATTACCCGCTTCAACATCTTGCTCAAGACTTTCCACTTCATTCATTGCTTCCCAAAGATTGATTGGTTTAGTTGGGTTTTTTAACCAATTTTGAGCACAGATAAGGGCCTCCACAGTTTTAGGAGCTAATGAACTCCTAAAAGGATCCAAAACACAACCCCCTGTGCTAAAGGCTGACTCAGAAGCAACGGTGGACACAGGAATAACCATGACATCTCGTGCTACCTCGGAAAGGATTACATATCTAGTAGAATTCACCTTCCACCAAGCCAAAATATCAAAACCCTCCCTATTTTTTTCACTAGCTTCATTAAGATATTTGTCCACATCAGTAGTGCATTCACTATCATCTTCTATTGCTATGTGTTCATCGAACTCATGTGAAGCAATCTTCCATGGATCATATGGAAAACTAGCACTTGATTCTATTGAAGAACCAACATTAGTGGCCTGCCCATTGCCACTAACACTTGATAATTCAGTACCCTTTGCATAATGGGCATACAACTTATCTAAAGCATCCCTTACCAATTTTAAAGCAAACTCTGCCTTCTCTTTTGAATACCACTTATTAAACCAATATTTCAAATATTTCATCTTATATCTTGGGTCAAGAACCACAGCAATAAACATCATCAAATTCATATTTTCAATGTCTCCCCAATACTTCTCATATTTTTCTTTCATAGATTGTGCCATTCTTTTAAGAGAGGATCACCATCAATGCCACACAATCTATGCAATTCATTTTGAATGCCCACTAGCTCACAAAAATAAGTATTTGAAGTGACAAATAAAGAACCAGAAAAACGTAGAGTTACCTCATAAAAAAGCCGGAGAAAATTACAAAACATTCTGACATTCACCCAATCCTCACCCTTGGGAGGACCTATATGCTTTTGTTTCCCATTTCCATCTACCTCCATAAAGTAAGAACTAAATTCCACATCCTCTTCATGCATCCTATCAAAGGCTGTTTCAAACTTCTCAGCTGCCTCTAACATAAGATATGTGGAATTCCATCTAGTAGGGACATTAAGAGATAACAAACTCTTAGATTGGATTTTTTTCATCCTCTACAGCTTCCTTGAACCTATCCATCCTTTTTGGAGATAATTTAACATACCGCACTGCATTCCTCACCTTAACAATTGAGTTATGAATGCTTTTCAATCCCTTTTGCACAATGAGATTCAATATATGAGCAGCACATCTCATGTGCAAGAACCGGCCTCCCAACATACAACCATCCTTCATCTCCAACTTCTTCTTCAAATAATCAAGAGCCACATCATTGGATTTAGCATTATCAACTGTAACAGTTATCACTGTTTTGATACCCCAATCATTCAAGCACCTTTCAATATTTTTCCCAATTGTCTCCCCTTTATGATTTGGAACTATACAAAAATTCAAAATCTTTTTTTGATAGGTCTAATCACCATCAATATAGTGGCAAGTGAGACACATGTAGTTGAGGTTTTGAATGGAAGTCCATGTGTCAGTAGTCAAAGACACCCTTTGGCCTAATTTCATATAGCTTATCAACTTCTCTCTTTCCCCAAACCAAAGTTTAATACAATCCCTTGCCACCGTGAGACGAGAAGGCACAGGAAACCTAAGCTCAACCACCCCCATAAAGTATATAAAACCATCATGCTCAACAAATCTAAAAGGTAACTCATCCACTATAATCATCCTAGCAAGAGCCATCCGAATTCTCTCAATAGAAAATTTAGCAACAACAAGCTCATTACTAGACTTTCCCTCAACACCACCAGTTTTTTTTGCTTGGAAACTCAAAGTGGTTTGGCTTGTGTCAATGACACTTGGAATCTTCTTACATTTTAGCAAATGAGCCCGCATGGATGAGGTTCCATTCCTCCTTGTAGCATTGTATTGCTTCTTACAATATTTGCATTCAGACCTTTCACGATTTTGTAACTTAACAAAATGCTCCCAAACATCAGATGGCTCTCTGGTGGACTGTTTCTCAGTAACTCTAGATTTTTTTGGTAGGGGTTCATCATCCACAATCAAAGGGTCATTAGGGCCATTTGGTGCTGGTGGATTTGGATTTGAGGGCGCATCCATCTAAGGCCATTGAAAAAACAAACACACACATATATATAGGTTAGAAAAGGAGTTTTGCAGGAGGTCAAGGAAAAAAAAAAATATATATATATATATATATATATATATATTGAATGTAATTGAACACATTATAATTATGCCACATTTGTCTTTTCAAAAAGATAAGATAAAAAAAATACTGAGGATAAATAAGAAGTGGTTTTTCTAAACATGCTAGTGTAGTATAATTATTCTTGAAGAACATGGCCAACTAAGATGAAATAGAGCTGTGCAGATCAAGCTTGCAAGTTGAAGGATTTGAAACATCATAAGGTAATATAAAAAAAAAAAAAAAGTTACGTTGGTATGGTTAGAAGTAAAAAAATTTCATGCACTAGCTAAAGCTTAAGAATCTTGAGAGAGGTAACTTTGGTTCTCACTTTGTTGCCAGCCACTTGCCATAGAAATATAGAATATATAAAATAACAAATTCCTTGAAGATGGAAATTGACCACAGCCTATAGCTTCTAACTTAAATAATATCTAACATAAAAAAATAATATCTAACTTAAATATCTAACCTAAGAAGTCCAAGTTTCCACTTGCCGTATGCCATAGAATGATAGAATATATTAACATCTAGGAAGTCCATAGCCTATTGCTTCTAATGTAAATAATATCTAACATAAAAAACAATATAATTAACATCTAGTGCAATGGTATTGAGTTGAACAAAATATTCCTCCTAACGTAAATAATATCTAACATAAAAAATAATATAATTAATATCTATTGCAATGGCATAGAGTTGAACAAAGAAAAACTTTAACAATAGATTGACTTTAACAACTTGTCCTAAGTGAATAGTATAATAGGCCAATAGAACAACTTGAATTGAACACATGATACCTCCATTGTAGAAGCAACTGATACGGCAGTCAATTGTAGAAGAATTGATATGGTAGTGAGTAGTCTAGGACTCTAGGTTGAAGTGTGCGGCTAGGGTCTAATTTTTTAGGGTTGAGAGAGTGAGAAGATTTTTATTTTTTTTAACTAACAGAAGTTACAAAACAATGAGATACGGCTAGGGTATTAAATTATTAATGTATTGATGTTTTGTCCTTATTAATATTATATATATTTAATATTAAATAAATAAATATATTAATATATTTAAAGGGTGCGGTGCGGTGCGGTTTGTGCGGTTTTTATATTATGAAATCGCA
Organism: Castanopsis chinensis; assembly: GCA_032878915.1. Classification (NCBI taxonomy): domain Eukaryota; kingdom Viridiplantae; phylum Streptophyta; class Magnoliopsida; order Fagales; family Fagaceae; genus Castanopsis; species Castanopsis chinensis. The sequence goes on from JAVQMG010000129.1 coordinate 11,897,728, forward strand.
AACCGCACTGCATCATGCGGTGTGGTGCGGTGCGGTGCATTGTTACTTGCGGTGCGGTGCAGTTATACCATTTTGCGAGCGGTTTTGATGCGGTTTTTGCGGTTTGGTGAACACCCCTAGGTACAAGCCTATGTTGAAGGTTTTCCAAGAGGTTGAAGACTCTATCCTCACCGCTCGCGCTATACTCGACGCACCATCCACCATCCTCTACGGTCGAACCATTGAAGCCATCCCTTTGACAGCAAAGCGGGAAGATCAGCTCGTCCGAGGAGAGTCTGCTGCTTCCCCCTCATCCCTTGACGAAGAGATTGACCGGTTTCGCTTAGAGGAGGCCGAGAGACCTTTGGAGGGCCACGTGGTCAACATCTCAGACGAAGAAGAGGGCAACTCGGATAGGAACTCCGGTATTGAAGGCTTACTTATTGCCCGGCCAGAGGATTCCTCCGAGGAAGACGACAACATGGCATCTTTGAAGATGCTTTTTGCTAGAAAAAGGGGCGTTCAAGTCTCCAAGGTGGACGCCTCGAGGTCCTAGCCGAGGTTGCCTCCGCCTCCCCCTCTATCCGACCCACTCCTTCTTGCCCCTATTGTCCCAAAGAAGAGGAGGAACGAGAATAAGGAAGCAGACAGAGAGAGGGAGAAAAAGCATAAACATCAAAAGCAGCCACAGCAATAGCAACAACAAATTGCTAAGGGTGGGGGGCGAGCCTCGTCCATCGAAAGCGAGGAGATCCGCAGGCAAGCCGAGGTCCACCGAGGGGAGTCCAGCTGGTCCCCCGCTTTGGAGGTGGGCGGGGCTCTGATACCTCTCTAAGCAAGCATCAGGGACTTTCAGAGGGGTTACGCCCCTCATCTGGCCAATGCTCTAGAGCAGCCCCTCCTCCTGCCAAGGGACATGGAGGAGTTGGGGAAGATGGGTCGGACGCGCCTCTTTCTTTCCCTCAAGAGGAACCTGGGCCTGGTACGCGCTATCCCTCTAGTTTGTTGTTGTTATTTTAGCCTTCGTGTATTTCACTTTCACGTTTACTGTGTATCCGTCGGAACTTCTCTCTGCAGGCCATACAGGAGGTTTTCGCTACCGAGGAGCTTGTGGGGCACTACCAGAATTAGGTAGGGGCCGAACAGGTGGCCAATGTGGAGGTTGAGAAAGACTTGGGTTGTGCTGAGGCTGAGAAGGGTGACCTGGCCGCCAAGCTGACCCTAGAGCAGAATGAGAGGAGGAGCCTAGATGCGGGCTTAAAGACGGCGGAGGCCCAGGTGGAAAGCCAATGCAAGTTCTTGCACCAAAAGGACGAGGCACTGTCCAAAGCAGGGCAGGAGATCTCGGATTTAAAAAGAGAACTTGCGCAGGCTAAAGAAGCAGCTTACACCATAAGAGAGATCGTGGAGGCCGCCACCAAAGCCGCTTATAATGAAGGGGTCGAGACGACGGAGAGCCGCCTAACCGAGGAGCTGGCCGAGCTGTGCAAAGAATACTGCCAGCAAGTTTGGGCGGAAGCCCTAAACGCTGCGGGAGTTCCTGCCAACTCCGAGTGGAGGGGACCAGAGAAGGTCTGGTATCCCGAGGATATCAGATTTATCGAAGACGCTACTGCCATTTTGATTGCTCCTGAGACTACGGCCCCGATGCTGCCTCCCTCCTCCCAAGAGCAAGCCCCCCCTGCTAAAGAAGCTGCTGCTGCCGGTACAGGGGCTGAAAAGGGGTCCGACGAGCTAGTTGACCAAGTTGTGCTTCCTCCCAAAGCTACAGACAAGGGAAAGCAAGTCCAGGTTCTGTCCGAGGCTAGGGTGAAAGAAGCTAAAGTGGAGGGCCTGACCAAGGAGTCGTCAGCAAAGTTGAAAAAGGACCCTCCACTGAAGATAAAGGGATAGGCCACCTCGGGCACCCTCCTTATGCAGCTTTCCCCCTTAGGGAGTTAATCATTAATTATTTACCTTGTAATTTTCATTTCTAGCCTTAATGTAAACAGTTTTAACAATCTTCAGAGTTTTGCTTCTGATCCGTCTCTTTCTTAATGCATTGTGTTTATTGTTGTATAACTCATATTATTGCGCCATAAGTTGCATGTGAACCCTAAGTAACTCAACATCCCTTCCGACGTAATTGGGTTAATAAACCAATAGCTTAGTGCACAGGAGCATGTTTAAATTAAGATAAGCGCAGTTTACCCATGATAGCATTTTAACCACGTGCAGTTTATCAGTGACAATTACTTAAAAAAAACGAATTGCGCTTAGAATTTACCAAGGCCGAAGGTCCAAAGAGACAGTGTCAACATTTAGCTAAATTGCATGTTAACACTTAGTTAAAATGAATAGTGTGTTAAATTTTCCGAAGTCAGAAGGTCTGAGGACTTGGCATAGCTTAGGTTGACATTAACACATTATTAAAACGAATTGTATGTTAAATTTTCTTAAGGCAGAAAGTTCGAGGACTTGGCATAACCTAGGTTAACATTAACACATAATTAAAAAGAACTGTATGTTAAATTTTTCCAAGGCAGAAGGTCCGAGGACCTGGCATAACCTAGGTTGACATTAACACATGATTAAAACGAAGTGTATGTTAAATTTTTCTAAGGCAGAAGGTCCGAAGACCTAACATAGCCTAGGTTGACATTAACACATAATTAAAAAGAATTGTATGTTAAATTTTCCCAAGGTAGAAGGTCCGAGGACTTGGCATAGCCTAGGTTGACATCAACACATGATTAAAAAGAACTGTATGTTAAATTTTCCTAAGACAAAAGGTCTGAGAACCTGGCATAGCCTAGGTTGACATTAACACATGATTATAAAGAACTGTATGTTAAATTTTCCCAAGGTAGAAGGTCCGAGGACCTGGTATAGCCTAGGTTGACATCAACACATGATTAAAAAGAACTGTATGTTAAATTTTCCCAAGGCAGAAGGTCTGAGAACCTAACATAACCTATGTTGACATTAACACATGATTAAAACGAAGTGTATGTTAAATTTTCCTAAGGCAGAAGGTCCGAGGACCTGGCATAACCTAGGTTGACATTAACACATGATTAAAAAGAACTGTATATTAAATTTTCCCAAGGCAGAAGGTCTGAGGATCTGGCATAGCCTAGGTTGACATTAACACATAATTAAAAAGAACTGTATGTTAAATTTTCCCAAGGCAGAAGGTTCGAGGACTTGGCATAGCCTAAGTTGACATTAAGACTTTTGTTTGGCTTTAGAGTTTGAAATATTAACAATTAGCACGATGCAATGATATCCAAATGCATGGCGTGTACACCTTTCATTAATAGTAGTACCTTCGAAGGTTATTTACATTCCAGGGCCTTATTATAGGTTTGTCTTCTAAATCGGCGAGGTAATACGGCCCTATGCCGACCACCGAGGTTATGCGGTAGGGCCCCTCCCAATTTGGCCATAATTTTCCCCATGTTTGGTCTTTAGCAGTCCCAACAACTTTCCTCAGTACTAGGTCTCCAGGAGTAAGGGGCCTAGATTTCACGTGAGAATCGTACCTTTGCTTGAGCTTTTGCTGGTAGCAAGCTAGCTGGACCATAGCATTCTCTCGCCTCTCCTCTATCAAGTCCAGCCCCTTCTGCAGCAAGGCGTCATTGCTGCCTGGGGCAAAGGAGTGAGTCCTCATTGTTGGAAACCTTATTTCCAAGGGGATTACGACTTTAGCACCATAAACCATTGAATAGGGTGTCTCCCCCGTTGACCTTCGTGGAGTAGTTCGGTAAGTTCATAATACGTGTGGCACTTCTTCTACCCATTTGCCTTTACTGTCATCCAGCCTCTTTTTGAGCCCACCAACTATTGTTTTGTTCACTGCCTCGGCTTGGCCATTCCCTTGCGGGTAGGCTAGGGTGGAGTACCTGTTTGTAATGCCGAAGTCCCCACAGTATTTTTTGAAGGCCCTACTGTCAAACTGCAGGCCGTTGTTCGAGATGAGGGTGCGCGGGATCCCAAACCTTGTGATAATGTTTTTCCAGATGAACTTCTTTGCATCCACGTCTCTAATGTTAGAGAGGGGCTCTGCCTCAACCCACTTGGTGAAGTAGTCCGTCTCGACGAGCAACCATCTCTTGTTTCCCGCTGTCCTCTGAAATGGACCCACGATATCCAAGCTCCATTGAGCGAACGACCAAGGGCTGACCAAAGGGTTAAGGATACCCCCCTGCTGGTGGATGTTGGGAGCGAACCTCTGACATTGATCACACTTCTTTGCGTAATCCTGCGCCTCTCTCTGTATGTTTGGCCACCAGTATCCCTAGGTGAGGGCTCTATAGGCTAGCGATCTTCCTCCTGTGTGGCTGCCACATATTCCCTCGTGCAGTTCTTCCAAGAGTTGCTCCGTTGCTTCTGGGTGTACGCACAGCAGGTAGGGTCTTGAGAAGGAGCATTTATAGAGTTTCCCTTCCTTGGATAGCCAGAACTAAAGAGCCTTTCTACGGATCTTGTCGGCTTCAGACCTTTCTTCTGGCAGGGTGTCATTTTTAAGGAAAGACACTATTGGGTCCATCCAACTGGGTCCCATTCTGACCTGATGGATCCGGAAGGCATCACCACCTGGCCCAGCGGGCTTAAATAGGTCTTCAACTAGGATGACTTGAGGTAGGCGTTGTGCTGAGGAGGTCACGAGGGTGGCTAATGAGTCGGCGTAGGTATTCCCATTCCTGGAGATATGCGACAAGGCAAAAGACTTAAATTTGGACTGTAAGTGTTTGGCGCGGGCTAAATACTCTCGTATTCTCGGTTCCTTGGCTTCCAATTTCCCTTCCACCTAGCTGACCACTAGCTGTGAGTCTGAGAACGCTTGCACCATTTTCCCCTCATTTTTTGAACCATGTCCATTCCCACTAGCAAAACTTCGTACTCGGCCTCATTATTGGTAGCCGAGAATACTAACGTCAAAGACTTTTCCACGACGATTCCCTCCGGGGAGATCAAAACTATCCCTACCCCTGAACCTTTCTGGTTGGAGGCTCCGTCCATAAAAACCTTCCACACTAGAGGTTTCTTGCACAAGATTTTGCCAACTAGTTTTCCATCCATGCCTAGTCCCTCCAGGTTTTCCTCTATGTAAGGCTCAGCGAACTCCGCCACCAGGTCGGCCAGGACTTGCCCCTTCACAGAGGTGCGAGGCATGTACTTGATGTCGAAGGCTCCCAAGACAGTTCTCCATTTAGCGATTTTGCTAGAGTAGTCAGCACTCCGCAGCACGGACTTAAGTGGGAGCTGGGTCAGTACGACAACGCTGTGGGATTGAAAGTAGTGTGGGAGCCGGCGCGTCGCGTGCACTACGGCTAGAATCGCCTTCTCTAACGGTAAAAACCGAGCCTCGGCCTCCTGCAGAGACTTGCTCACATAATAGACTGGTCTTTGTATACCGTCGTCATCCCGTATCAGAACCAGGCTAACGGCGTGGGCAACCACAACTATGTACGCGAACAATACTTCATCTAAGTCGGGGCGAGACATAATGGGTGGCCGAGAGAGATATTCCTTTAGCTTCTGGAAGGCCAAGGAACATTCCTTAGTCCATTCGAATCCCTTCCATTTGTTCAACAGCTGGAAGAAGGGTCGGCACCTGTTCGCGGACCGAGAAATGAACCTGTTGAGGGCAGCCGTCATCCCTGTTAGCCTTTGGACCTCCTTTGGGTTCCGAGGAGGTTGCAAATTGCAGATTGTGGTGATCTGGGCGGGGTTGGCCTCGATACCTCTATGAGTGAGCATATAACCCAGAAATTTGCCAGACCCTACACCAAATGAGCATTTGGAGGCGATTAAGCGTAACCTGTGCTCCTTCAAAGTCTGGAAGGTGCTGTTCAGGTCGGCCATGTGCTCCGATATAGCCATGCTCTTTACAACCATGTCATCCACGTACACCTCAACAGATTTTCCTAACTGTGCCTCAAACATCCTGATCATCATCCTCTGGTAGGTAGCCCCTGCATTCTTCAAGCCGAAAGGTATCACCTTGTAATGGTAGTTACCGGTGGGGGTAACAAAGGTTGTTTTCTCTTGGTCCTCTGAAGCCAAGGGTATCTGGTGGTACCCCTGAAAGGCGTCTAGAAAACTCATTCGAAGGTGGTTGATTGTCGCGTCTACCAACTGGTCTATGCAAGGCATTGGGAAAAAGTCTTTGGGGCAAGCCTTGTTCAGATCCTTGGAGTCCACGCAGACCCTCCATTTCCCACTTTTCTTCTTTACCACAACTGTGTGCGCCAGCCACTCGGGATAGAACACCTCCTTGATAGCCTCAGCTCTCTTAAGTCTGATGATTTCTTCTTTGACAACCTCAGAATGTTTTTTAGAAGAGCGCCGAGGGAGTTGCCTCTTCGGCATGGCAGCTGGGCTAACATTCAGGTGGTGGCAAATGAAGTTCGGGTCAATCCCAGGCACCTCGTATGCATCCTATGCAAACACGTCAATATTCCCCTTCAAGAATGCGACCAACCCCTCTCTTTCCTCGGCCGATAACTAGGCCCCTACCTAGAAGAACCTCTCTGGGTCACTATCCACGAGAACTTTGTCTAACCCCTCACACGTGGGCTCTTCCGCCACTGTTTCCCCCGTTGTGGCAGAAGAGGCTAATTGCTATGGGGTCGGCGCAGCCGGGGCCGAGGATTTAAGTTCCGGCCTGCGCAGAACTGCGGCTGTCAGGCATTGCCTTGCCGCGGATTGACTCCCAATAATTTCTTCGACCTGGCTGCCGAAAGGGAACTTCACCTTGGTGTGGAGAGTAGAGGAGACAACCCCTAATGCATGCAGCCAAGGTCTCCCCACAATGGCTGTGTAAAGAGAGTAGGCGTTGACCACGATGAAATCCATTTCAACTACCGCTGGTCCTGACTGCACAGGCAACCTAATCTGCCCCTTTGGGACGACTGCCTTTCCCTCGAAGCTTATCAGTGGTAAGTCGTAGGCCGAAGATCCTCTTTCCTTAGGTTCAACCCTTTGAACAGGTTGGGGTACATGATGTCTACACCATTTCCTTGGTCTACCATTACCCTCTTCACATCGTAACCTCCGATCCTTAACATTATGACTAAGGCGTCATCGTGTGGTTGGATGGTTCCCACCTTGTCCTCGTCCAAGAATCCCAGCATTGAAGGTTTGTTACCCTTAAACTTCTTCTGCTCGGAGTTAGGGTCATTGGCAAGGGCTCGTGCCACGGACATCACCCTGGAAGGGCAGGAGGCAGTCCTCCCAAGAGCAGCGAGAATGACGTTGATGGTCCCCAAAGGGGGTCTGGGGGTATGACGGCCCTGATCTGCTGGCCCCGGATGTTCTTCCTGTCCATCAGACTGATACAAGAACTACCTCAACTTTCCCTCGTTCACCAACTGCTCCAAATAATTTCGTAAGTTTCTGCAGTTCTCTGTCGTGTGGCCGTTTTCCTGGTGATACTGGCAGTGGAGGGTCTGGTTACGCTTCGTGGGGTCACCTATCATTTTGCTGGGCCACCTGAAATAAGGTTCGTGACGGATTTTCTCAAACACCCGTTGTAAGGGTTCGCGGAACACGGTGCTGACCACCTGCGTAAGTGTCGAACTAGGCTACCCAACGAACTCTCGCCTCGGACTACTGTTACTATATCGGTCCGACTTGAAATCCCTCCTCTCTTAAGGGATAACCTTCGCCTTCCCCTTTCCTTGCAGCGAATCCTCCTCAACCCACTTGTACTCATCAATGCGATCCATGAGCCAACGCATGCTCTTGATAGGCCTTTTGGTCAGTGACTTCCTCAGATCGTGCTCGTTTGGAAGGCCGACCTTGAAGGTGCTTATGGCAACTTCATCGAAGTCCCCATCGATCTCGTTGAACGTCTCCTAGTACCTGTCGGTATACGTCTTGAGGGTCTCTCTCTCTCTCTCATGGCCATGGATAACACCAAATCTAGGGGCCGAGGCACCCCACTACATGTGATGAAACACGTACCAAACACCTTGATAAGCTCCATGAAGGAATCGACAGAGCCTGCTTTCAGGCCGTTGAACCACCTCATCGCGACTGGCCCCAAGCTGGAGGGGAAGACCTTGCACATGAGAGTCTCGTTCTTAGAGTGCACCGCCATTCTCTGGCTGAAATGGCTCACATGTTCCACTGGGTCCGTAAGTTCGTTGTAAATGGTAAAGGTTGGTTGGGTGAACCGCCTTGGGAGTTTTCCCCTCTCAATCCTCCGAGTGAAGGGCGACTTGGAAATTTGGTGGAGCGCCTTGCTCAAAGCATTGTTGGCCAAATCCTTAGAGGAGGTCCTCTTATCCTTATGGTCGTGATGGTACTCGTCCTCGCAAGAGGAGGACTCGCTAGGGGGTCCTTGACCTGGAACTACCGATGCTACTGCGAGTGTCCGCTGAAAACTGGTCTGAAGGAGAGGGAGTGCGTCATCGTTCCTCCTGGCGCAACTTCCTTTTCAGATGTTCAATCTCCCTTTGCATGGCCTTGACACCCTTTTCGTGGGAGGTTCTGCTTCCATCCCGTGCGTGACTCCTCGCGCGCGTATGTTCTGTGCGTATGCTAGCTCCGCGGTCTCTCTCCCTCTCTAGCTGCGAAAAGTGATCCTCGTGCTGGGATCCCATGGACTTTGCACGACGTGAACCCAAGCCTTCCATGATGCTTCACGTCCTTCCTCAAGGCTTCCTACAGACGGCGCCAATTGTAAGGACACAAATCGAGCCTTGGACCCAAGTACGTGATAGGGCCGGCCCAAATGGCCTAAACAATATAATTTGTAGAGAGTGGGCTTGCAGCCTAGGCTTCAAGGGACGGTAGAAAGCAGTTGCGTTTGGGCTAAGTCCACAGTTGGTATGCGACGAATTGGTGGTGTCACTTTGGCTTCCTCGGACGTGGGCCGATGAGTCTCTGTCCTTGCTTCCTCTGTGCTATTTTGGAAAAAAGTCTTCTTCTCTTCCAAAAATCGTTCCCTTCCAATGGCCTTCCCTTCTCTTTTTATACTCTCCATTTTTCTTGTTCCTATTTATGGAGCCATAAATGCAAATCCCTTTCCAATCCATTGTCTTCTTGGAAACTATCCATTGTGGCCATAAGGCTGATCACTGTCCTCTTAGGGGTTACTTCCCCATTAATGCGACCAGGCGGGTAGGTGGGAAGTCTTTAATGCGATGGTAGCAGCTTTGTGCAGAGCACATCTCACTAGTTCTCCTCCTCGGCGTCCCGTTAAAGTGTAACATGGCTTGTTGAGCTTCAAGAGTCCTTCCCTAGGCGTCATGTTGCACCCCTTGGTCCTCGTTTCTGTTGTCCGAGGATACCTTCTCCTCGAACTCCCCCTAATTGGCCAGTATCCTGATCGATGGGCTCTTGGGCCCTTAATTTAGGCGACCTTATCCCCGCATTTCAGCTCTTTAACGAAGTCAACGTCCTCGGACAAGGCTTAAGGCCCCTATTGGTGTTTTGACATTTCTTCCCCTACAATACTATAATGATTTAAAAATATGAAAAATCAGAAAAAAATTTTAAAACTTCATATATTTATATATTTTTTTCAATAATTTAATATATTTAAATTCTCTTTTTTATTAAATTTTGTTTAGTTGAAGTTTCTTAAGACCGCTCCAAACAAAATATTTAGATCCGGCACTGTCCTTCAGATATGCTGACAGCAGCAATATTATAAGCCCCAAGTGAAAATTACCCAACCAAAATATTTTTGAAGTTTCAGTAAAAGACACTTTATTTGATTGTAGTTTGTTAGTAAAGGATAAGAACAAGACATCATCACATCACTCACTGCCAACATATGCCTTGAACTAGGCAAGCAGGTCATAATAGGCGGCGTAAGGTTAGCTTTAAATAATAATAATAAAAGATATCAAGATACTAGCAATTGCATTACATAAATCTTATAAACTTATATGTTAGTTTTTAAATGAAAAAAATGACATATATTTATTGTCTAGTCCGTTTATAACATTGGATAGTTTTAGGGTTAATAAATTGCATGTTTAAATTTAATTTCTAATTAAAATATAACATCTAAAAAATTATACTTAAAATTTTCTCCTTTTATCTTAATCATCAAACATATACAGCTAATACAACCCACACTAAGTACCTCACGACAAATTTCAAGAACATAAGTCATCTAATAACCATAATGATTCACAAGTTCAAATGCAAATCCCAACGTCTTCATCACGTGCAACAATAAAATTTTAAAGGTAAAGAAAAATAATAAAGTTTAGTTACAAAATTAGTTGTAGCCTAATATTACAACCTTCTTTAAAAACTTAATATTACTGCATATTTTGAAAATCTAACAGTTAAATTGCATATTTTTTATGCTCTTAATACACATGTCAAATTTTGTGCTAATCGAATATTATTTACTATATAATCTATAAACTTATATTTTATGTATAATTTTAAAATACAAAAACTTGAAATTTAAACAATTTATTGATGATATAACTATTGATTTTTAATTTTCTAGAAATTTTGTAAGCATGGAGGATATATAAAAAAAATGTAATCCAATAATGAATATATCAAAATTCACATCCAATAAAAATATATTAAGTAAGGTTGTAACCTTAGATTTGTCCAAAGAAAAATTAAAAAAAAAAAAAAGAACAAAAAAAGAGAGCCCATATATCTCAATCCCTTAGGGTAAGACAAAAGTGTTGATATCATAGTAGTTTTAGTAGGAATTAGGGCACAGTCAGTATGGCGATCAACAGCTGTTTTACACTCCGATGAGAAACCGCACCGCATCGAGTATATATATATATATATATATATATATGCTAGAATTTAATGTATTGTATGTATATATAGAATTATATGTTTCATCAGAGAGAAGGTAAGAGAGTGGGTTTGGAAGAGGTAAGGAAGAAAGACATACGACACTAGAGAAATCTTAAGAACGTTAGGGTTTTTTTTTTTTTAGATTTTATTTTATATAATTTGATACGAAAATGATGCATTTTGGATATGACATTAATTTTAATATTAGTACCAAAACTACATTGTTTTGGTTTCAGCCTAAAAAAAAAAAAAAATAAAAAACGACAGCATTACAATTTTAAACCCTAGAATTATTTAGATACCCACCTCCTCACTCTCTCATCAGCCACCCAAGCCCCAAACTCTCCCTCTCCCCTAAATCTCTACCCCTTCTCTCTTTCTCTCTCCTCACTTCTGTGCCTCCACTGCTTGTTGCTTGCTACTTGCTACCACCGTATTCTGCCCCTTAATATCACAATTGTTGGAGTGTCACTCTTTCCTCTCTCCTTCCCTAATTACAATGATTTCTTTGAGGTTTGTTTATGTATTTTATTTTCAATAGTTCTGAATTATCTTTTATGGATTCAATTTAGTTTTTTTTTTAAAAGGGTTTTTTGTGATTTGAAATAAGATATTTTTGAGCAAAAGATTGTGAATTTGTTTGTATTTGTGTGTTTTCTTTTGTTCCTTTTTCTTTTTATGGAATATTTGGATTTTTGAATGATTATGATGGGGTTTGAGTTGTTAACTACATTGTGTTTGATTCCTAATCAAAATTGAGGAGTTAACCGAACTTAACCACGCCATATCGGTATGGTGCACCGCCCCTTGTGTAGACTGGTGCCAAACCCTTCATAGGTGAGGTGCAGTCAAGCATGAGAGAAAACCGCACCCTATAGGTGTGGTGCAAAAAACCCTCCAATAACCGGCCGCACCACACCATGAACAAGCCTAGTAGGAATCCTTCCTTTGTCACTCCTCAAAACCAGTGCTTCATAGATTGGCCAGCAGATCAAGGTAACAAAACCTGCTATGAAAATTTGCACTAATAATCCTTCCCAATTGCGGCCTGTGAAAACTTCTTTGAACCCCAAAAAATGAAAAAAAAAAAAAAAATGAACCAAATTGGTTATTGCAGCCGTTGTTAGTGGCACAAACATTGGTGATGCTAGCTACTCTAAACTCAAAGACACCTTGCTCATATCTTTTGCTTTGATCATCATCAAGAACTTTGCGCTAGTCACATTGAAACCATGTGTAGAAATGCCAATGGATTTGAGCAAGTACTCAGCTAAACAAAACAAGTAACACTAGGGTCCCCTAATCATCCACATTCTTTAATCATTCCACCAACTATGCATGGTTCCTCCAGCTAAGAAAAAGTCCAGGAAATCCAGCACATCGGCCCCTAAACCAATCGCTCTAATACCTATAACACATTTTTCAGTTCAATTGATTAGGCATTTTATATTTTTATTACATTAACTTAATTATAAATTTCTATGTTGTATATAAATACGTTAATAGTTTTTTATTTTGCTTAAAAAAAATATTACAAATGCAACCGGTGGATGATATTGTAATAGGAACGAAACACATGGCCCAAAATTATTACAAAAGCATGTGGTGGATGATATTGTAATAAGAATGAACAGCATGGCCCGATATTTGGAGTATCGTGGGCAAGGCCCACTAAAAGGGCCCATTAACTTTGATATAATTATAATTTTTCTCTTTTTATTTTTTTATTCAAAGGCAAACAGGAGAAGAAAAATGATTCTCACTTCTCGTACAAAAACATACCACAAATTCTACTCAAAATTAAAAGCCATTATATAATTAGAAGTTGACTTTATATTAAATTTAAAAAATAATAATAATTGAGCATCAAATTCGGCAATTTGAACGCCAAATTGATCTCTTTCCTCAATTCCCTCAATAATTTACCAATGATTATCTGCTAATAATCAACCGACAGACTCCTATTTATAGTCTCTACTATAACTCACAAAATATCGTCCGACAAGGAAGATAATAGATTTTAGGACAATTCGCAATCATAGCATAGCACCCTCTTGAAACCATCTTGATTGGATAAAAGAATCTATGTGGCTCCTCGTAGTCAAATCTATGTGGGCCAATTGAAGTAATTACAAGGATTTTGTTTCTCGAACATCTACTAAATTTCTTTGATTAGATAAGTTTGAGCTACAGTTAGATCTCGGTGCGTTATTATTAGGTCGCTGAAACCCCACGTAATGGTTACTTTAGCTTAAACCGATTGAATCACATCATTAGTGTTTAAGTGATTATTGTCTGTTTCTCAACCAAAAAAAAAAAAGGTTATTGTTTAATTGGTACCAAATTAAATTAAAAAATGACCAAGTTTTGTTAAACATAAAGCCTTTATTTCTAAGCTCAAGATTTGTGATGATTAAAGTTTTGAAACTCGGACCGTTCATTGAACCGTAAAAAGGAGAGATTCAAGGTTTTTGAAGTCGAACCGAGATCAAACCGTGATGATATCATAATTAATTTAATAATTAATTAAAGCCTAAATATAGATATTAAATTTATAAAACTAGCAAAATTGACTAATATATTTATATATGTGAGGGAAATTTAATGATTTTTAAGTATATATTTTATAATTAAATAAGAAAGTTAATAAAATAAAATAATAACCATGAAAATATTAAAATTTATGATTAATTTTTGAAGTAGAGTTGGATAACTTTGAAGGATTTTAATTATAATTTTTTTTATTCCTTGTAAGAGATGGATAATTTAATTAAGTAGAATAAAATTGTGTTAAGTTGTTTTTATAAAAAAATAAAAATAAAAAAATTGCTAAGGGGTTGGACTGCACGGTTCTTGACTGGTTCGTGCGGTCCAACCCCAGTTTTAGGGGTTCATGGAATTAACTAAAAATACGGTTTTTTTATGCTTAAAAAAACGATTTTCATCCCGGTTCTCGGTTTTCACGGTCCGACCTTCCGGTCCGGTTCGGTCCGGTTTTGAAGACAGTGGTGATGATAGAGTTTATGATAAAAGACTAGCACAAAGCTATGCATTAACACGTGTGACAGTCTTGGTTCTAAAGTCTCACGTGTGACTTAAAGCTAACGATAGCATTTTAATCTTTAGACTCTTCCCTCCATCAATCAGCTCCAAATATCAATTATAATTGTTGGAGTCAGTTGCAACAGATTTTTGCCAAGCTGTACATCTAGATATTTTCCTTTAGATATTTTATTAAGGGTCATGCTAACGAATGCCCCTAGGGCATTGGATAGCAATTCATTTTAGGAAAGTTTTAACACCACTTTTATGAAAAATGAAAAAAGCTGTCAAAACATTAATTGCTTTATTTTATTTTCCCATAAAAATTTTCTTTAAATGGATTGTTAACCAATGCCTAAAGGGTATTCGTTAGCATTTCCCTTTTATTAATCCTCAATACCTGTATAAATACTCAAACAATGTAATGTATTAGTTAGTTGAGCAATATACAGATTTCATTCAGTCTTTCTCTCTCTCTCTCTTGATTTCTGTTATTCTGCCATTGTTGTGCTCAGTCAAGTTTTTACAAAATTTTCATGGTATTAGAGCCATTCCTAGCTATGTCTTCTTCAACCTCTGCTTCTGCTTTTTCAACAACTAGTGCTTCAACCATGGCTCACTCTTCTTCATCTATAAATCTGATGACTCAACCTTTACTTCTTTTGTCTAACATGGCAAATATGATGACAGTAAAGCTCAATAGCACTAACTACAGAGTGTGGAAACATCAAATCACAATGGTGTTAGAGACCTACTTAATGTTTGATATACTGAATGAATTTCAGCCAATTCCAGATAAGTTTCTCAAGGATCTCTCCGGTTCGATTACCACTATAATTAACCCTGATTTTCAGATTTGGAAATTGAAGGAAAAGGCAATATTAACCTTTATGAGTACAACTCTCTCACCTTCGATTCTTGCACTCACAGTGGGCAGTACTACAATAATTGATGTATGGAAGGTGCTCAAAAATAGGTTTTCTTCAATATCTAGATCACATGTGATGAATCTGAAGGGAGAACTTCACAACATTCGCAAGGGTTCAGAAACAGTTGATGTTTACTTGTAGAAGATCAAAGTTGTGAGAGATAATTTAATGGTTGTAGGTGTTATTCTTGATGATGAAGAACTTTTGCACATTGAAATTATTTACTTAAGGAATACAATGCCTTTAGGTCTGCTATTTGTACTAGGAGTACAACACTGAGCTTTCATGAGTTAGCTACAATGGTAAGTGCAGAGGAAGAGTCTTTGAATGATACTTTTGAGAGCAAAGAAACTTTTGCCATGGCTGTTAATACTACAAGACCTCCTCTTAATTCCAATTATTCTCAACAAAATTTTGGAAATAGAGGCAGAGGGAGAGTTAATGGAAATAGAGGTCGAGGTGGTGGTAGAAATTCTGGAGGTGCTCAGTCATAGAATTAGTATTTCAATTAGTACTCTAATCAATTTTCCCAAAACTTGGCTTCTTATGGTAGTAGACTAGGGAGGCCAATGTGCCAAATTTGTGGAAAGATTGGACATTTGATATTGGATTGCTACCACAGAATGGACTATACCTACTAGGGAAAACATCCACCTACTAAGCTTGCTGCAATGGCTATAGCTTCCAATGCAGCTATCACTCAAGAATAACCTTGGCTTGTAGATAGTGTAACCACTGACCATGTCACAGCAAGTTTCAATAATCTTGATTTTCCAAAGCCTTACAATGGTGTTGATCATCTCACTGTGGGAAATGGTCAGAATTTGCCTATAACACACGTTGGTAATGTCACTATTCCCTCTTCTTCTTCTTCTCTTACTCTTAATAATGTGTTAAGAGTTCCTTCTATAGCTTCAAATCTTGCATCTGTTCATAAACTTTGTCATGACAATAATTGTTGGTGTTGTTTTTGTTGGTTAAAATCTAGTTTTGTATCTCATACAAAACACACAGCGGAAACAACAAACAAGGATCTATTTCATTCATGATTGACAACATGCACTCTGTAAATTTCAGAATTTAAGAACAAGATAGCGTACCTTGGTGTGGAGAATTTCAAAACAAAGATTAGAAGCACTTGGGAAAACTTTTAATCTTCACTCCAATTCCACTTTACGCCCAAGATGTGTGGTCTCTCAATTAGTTTCCAAAGGGAGAACGAAAGTGTGTCTCACACTCTTTCTTTTTCTCTACGATTCTTTTCTTAAAAAAAATCTCATGAAAAATTCTGTATGTTTCTCCCTTTATAACTAACTGATTATCTAATTGGGCCGGATTATTGGGCCTTTCCAATTGGGCTTTAGTGTGTGGCTTGGAATGGGACCAAAAGGGACTAATAAGACACTAGCTCCAATGGGCCTTGGGCTTTTCCGTCAACTCTTGACAAGTCCAAAGTTACCATTAATTATATTTAATACCACTATATAAATATAATTGCACTCTAGGCCTTATTAATAAATTATATCCCAAGACTTTATTTTACACGCAACCCCTTCATAAAATATTCGTAGTAATACAAAGTCATAAATATAGACTGTCACTTTGTAAATTACTACATCTTATCCTTGAGTACCCGGTTTAATCCTTTAAAGTTATTCATCATATATTCATGAAATCCAATTTCATAAATATATATTTTAGTAATTTCTTACCAAAGTGGTTAGGCCTAACTCTCTGAATAACCAAACCCATTAAACTTATCTCAAGGGAATATTTTGTATCTCCATTAAGAGACTATGAATTCCATCTTGAGAATATATGTTCCATCAACACTAAATGTGGTTGCCCAACATACTGAGGTTTTGATCGTCACTTTAGATCTCACTCCTGATATATCAAAGCAACCTACACCTCATGATCAAGTCCATTATTCTCTCAGGATTAAGAGTTCATGCAAATAGAAGTCGTGAGATTTATTATTCATTTGACAGTCGTTAGGAGAATAATAAATCTCACAACGGTCTAGTTCAATATGTCTTAACTCTTAAAACATATCAACATATCAACTAGAAGTCACCACTTCCATGATCAAGACAAATCATCTTAGTTGATACGTTATAGTCTTCGCAGATGAAATGCCTAATTTCATCACTGACTACGAACTATAAATTTTGAGTTTACAAAGAACTTGTGATTTATATCTTCTGTGACTAAATCACATAAATCACATACTATGCATCTCATGGACTATATGATAATGTCCAAATATTCATGTTACCATTATTTTAGATAAGAAATAAACAATTTTATTAAACACAACATTAAGTCATACATAATGTCATACATAGCATCATACAATAGAATTTAAGGGCACATATCCTAACAGTTTTGATGAAAACATTCTATCAATCCAAGCTTTGGCCACGGGGATTGTCCTTTACAGGGCAATAGTGAACAAGGGGTCTATCCTATTTATCCTCATAAAGCTTCCAATCTTAGTCTCCCACCTAGGGTCTGCAACATTGTTGCTACTCAACCTTCTGCCTTAAAACAATGGCTTAGCAAACTTGGACATCCAAGTCATTAAGTTCTTGCTTCTACCATACCTTCTTTACTTTCCAGTGCATATAAGTGTAATAACATCCTTTCTTCTTATACACATTGCTTGTATGGTAAAATGCATAGATTACCTTTTAGTACTTCTCAATTTGTTGCTCATTCTCCCTTTGAACTTGTACATTCTGATGAATGGGGTCTTGCACCTATAGATTCTATCAGTAAATACAAATATTATGTCATATTTGTTGATCATTTTAGTAGATTTACATGGTTATATTTGTTGAATCATAAATCTGAAGTCTTTCTTAAGTTCCAACATTTCTACTCTATGGTTGAAACCCAATTCTCCACTAAAATAAAATCTTTTAGATCATATGGTGGGGGAGAATTTACTTCCTTTGCATTCAAACATTTCTTGACCACACATGGGATTAATCACCAAGTCTCTTGTCCCTATACTCCACAGCAAAATGGCTTGGTGGAAAGAAAACACAAACACCTTATTGAGACTTCCATCACCCTTTTGTCTCAAGCTCAGATTCCAAATACTTATTGGACTTATGTAGTTCAGACTGTAGTAAACTTAATAAACCTTTTGCCTACTGCTATTTTGCAATTTCAGCCACCTTGGTCTATTATTTATTTTAAGCTTCCTGATCTTAGTCAATTAAAAGTGTTTGGTTGTGCCTGTTATCCATTTCTTAGACCCTATACTACACACAAACTTGACCCTAGGACAAAAGAGTGTGTATTCTTAGGTTATTCCACTACTTCTAAAGGGTACCTATGTTTTGATCCTATAACCAACACCCTCTATACCTCTAGACATGTTTTGTTCAATGAATCAAAATTTCCCTTTCCAACTCTTACACATAATTTTGACATTCCATCACCTGTACAGTCCAATCAAGCATGGTTTTCTAATCTTCTCTATTTTCATTCTTCAAATCAGCCTTCTTTACTTGGTCCAGTTCCTAATACTCCTACCTCTACCTCTATTGTCCCTATTCCTTCTCCTTCCACATTTGTTCCCATTAATCCTCCTTTCAATACTCAATCTTCTTCCTCCATTCCTGGTGATTCACCTCCTATTTCCTCTGATTCACCCACTATTAATTTTGATCCTTCACTTGGTCCCATTATTATTACCCGTATTGCACTTGTTAATACTCATTCTATGAAAACCAAGTCTAAGAGTGGCATTACTAAACCAAAATTGTGTTGTAAGCATGTTATTGACTATAACACCATAGAACCACCTAATTACAAGGTTGCTTATCAATATCCTAACTAGGGGTGTCCAACCAGACCGGAAACCTGGTCAACTTGCCCAACCCGGCTGATCCGGCCTGAGAACCGTCTGACCTGACGCCGGCAATGCTTGGCGGTAGATCTCAGCCTCCAAAACCCGAGACTGATGAGTCGGTTGACAGATTTGAGCATGAAAACTAGATTTTCGATCGACCCGACTAGAAAATGCACCAGAAGTTACTGTTTGCTGCTGACTAGAGGGTTCGCCGGTCTGATCTAGCTTGATCTCTTCAAGATCCGTTGAGATCTCGTCAAGATCTCGATTGATCTCTTTGAGATCCGGCCTGATCTTGTTGAGATCTGCCAAGATCTCTTAAAGATCCGGTCAAATCCAACAAAAACCAGTAGATTTCGGCAAAATTCGACTAATTTCTGCAAATTTCAGCAACGATTCGGGTATTCCGACGCCGACCCAGACCTGACTAGAAATCCGTCATATTCGACCACCCGAACCACTGCCTTCAGCGGGTCGGCGGTAGGTTCATTCATCAGAGACCCGAAGTGAGCGGTCGGTTCTGGGTTTGGCACACACTCGACCCAGACTGACCCATGAACAGACCTAATCCTAACTGGTGTAAGGCTATGGATGCTAAGTTTACTACTTTACAGAAGCAACAAGCATGGTCCATAGTTCCACCTCCTCTTGGTGTCAATCTAGTGGGCAATAAATAGGTGTATAAGTTGAAACTCAATAGTGAGGGTTCTATAGCTAGATATAAGGCTAGATTAGTTGCTAAGAGGTTTCATCAGCAACCATGGATTGATTACCAAGAAACTTTTAGCCCAGTGGTTAAACCTATAACTGTTAAGCTTGTGCTCTCTTTTGCTGTCAGTTCAAGTGGCCTTTGAGACAACTAGATGTCTCAAATTCTTTCCTTCATGGGGTTCTCAAGGAAGAAGTATACATGACTCAGCCCTAAGGATATGTGAATGCTCAGTTCCCTCAGCATGTTTGCAAGCTTTACAAGTCTCTTTATGGCCTTATACAGGCACCAAGAGCTTGGTTTGAGAGATTTACTTTTCACCTCTTTCATTTGGGCTTTATTGTTCTTATGTTAATCCTTCTTTATTCATCCTGCATACCTCCACAATAATTCTCTACTTATAGTTTTATGTGGATGATATTATCATCACTGGGAACGGCCCTACTCATATCACTAGATTGGTTTCTCAACTTCAAAGCACTTTTGGGATAAAGGACTTAGGCACTCTTAACTATTTCTTGGGCATTCAAATCACTCCTACCACATATGGTCTTCAATTAACTCAATCCAAGTATGCTTTTGATCTTCTCCACAGGTTTAATATGCATAATGCCAATCCCACTAAAACACCCTGCAGTCCTTCTACAAGACTTAGCCCTTATGATGGAATTGCTCTCTTTGATCCTATTGAATATAGAAGTCTTGTTAGGGCTTTTCAATATTTGACATTTACATGACCTGATCTTACATTTAGTGTTCAACAATTGTATCAATTTTCTGCATCATCCTACCACTATCCATTCAGAAGCTGCAAAGAGTGTTTTGAGATATGTCAATTGTACTCTTCTCCATGGAATTTTTCTTTTTCCTAGTCCTTTGAGCCTTTCTACCTTCAGTAATGCAGATTGGGCTAAAGATCCCTGTAACAGAATGTCCACCACTAGCTTTATTATTTTCATGGGATCCAATCCTATCTCTTGGTCCTTTAAGAAGCAAACAACAGTGTCTAGATCATCCACTAAGGCTAAATATAGAGCTCTAGCCACTACTGCTGCTGAGGTGCATTGGCTTAGAACTTTATTTAAGGATCTTCACCTTCCTTTTCCTTACATTCCTACTTTGTGGTGTGACAATGCTTCTACTATAGCACTCAATTCCAATCCTATCTTCCATGCTTGTACAAAGTATATAGAAGTTGATTTTTATTTTGTTAGAGAAAAGGTACTTCACAAGGATCATTGTATTACATTTGTTTCCAAAAAGGATAATCATTCTGATATTTTCACTAAGCCTTTTGTAGCACCTCATTTCATCTTTCTTTGAAGAAAACTAATGCCTTCATCCCCTATTAGTTTGAGAGGGGATGTTAAACATAAGGCCTTGGTCTCTAAGCTGAAGACCTGTGATGATAGAGTTTATGATAAAAGACCTGTGATGACAGTCTTGGTTCTAAAGTCTCACGTGTGTTTACTTAAAGCCAATGACAATGTTTTAATCTTTAGACTTTTCCCTCCATCAATCAGCTTCAAATATCAGTTATAATTGTTGGAGTTAGTTGCAACAGATCCTTGCCATGCTGTACATCTAGACATTTTCCTTTAGATATTTTATTGATCCTTAATACGTGTATAAATACTCAAACAGTGTAATGTATTAGTTAGCTGAGTAGTATACAAGTTTCATTCAGTCTCTCTCTCTTTCTTTCTCTTACACTCTCTCTCTTTCTTGATTTATGTTATTTTGCCATTGTTGTGCTCAGCTCAAGCTTTTACAAAATTTTCAAGATTAGCTACAAAATTAGTTATAGCTTAAGGCTACAATCTTACTCAATATTCATGGAGAACTGAAAATCTAACCAACTCTAGCTCGACCACAGGAGAGATCTAGAGCAAAAGAGGCGCTCCACACAGAAGGTCGTTCGTATATAGATGACCATAAGTCATCCATAGATGACCGTCCATGACAAGGTCATCCTTGGAGGGATGATCAACAGGGAGCGCTCGTCAAGAATGCCCCTGGACGACCCCCTAACACTTGAGGAATACTCAAGTGTTGATTAGCCTACTAGAATTGGCGATGGAACCACATACCATTATTCCAAAGCATGGGTAAGATCCAAATTCATTGCTAGAACTAATTAAATACTTATCTTCCAATGACAGTTATATGAAAATATATAACCTCCATGGCGGTTAAGGAAGTTATCCCCGAACCCTCTAACCTCCTCAAATATGGGGGAAGTTACAAATTTAATAACTATTTCCAGGGTACACTATATAAGCGCCTATTCGGACCAGACAAAGGTACGTTTTTACAATTCCTGAAAAGTGGGAATTCTAGAATTCAAGAGAGAAAAACTAACTTTTGCATCAGAGGGTTCTTGGTCGGCAACCCCGATCACCTTTGATAATTGTTCTTTCTTTTTCAGGCCATCAAGACAGCCAATAATCCATTCAAATCTGGAGCATCCAGCCTACTAGTTTTCTTCACATCATTAGTTGGCGTCGTCTTTGGGAAAGATTCTTTTTGTTCGATTTTTTGTTTTCAGCAATTCGCCTTACCCAAACAAAAGGTTGAATGGTTCGAATAAGATCAAGAGCTACCAGCCCAGGCCACCAGGAGAGTAGGGATGATTCTAGCAATCCCCACCGTGATCGTTAGTCAGCGCCTATCATGTAACCGCCTTCCGTTCAACATATATAGTCCATGGCTGCCGTTATGGCGGAACTAACCCGTCAGAACCAAGAGTTGAATAGAGAGATCAATTTAAGGAGGTAGCACCATGAAAGACATGAGGAAGGGCAAGCCCAGAGTCAAGAAGGTGGAGGAGAAAACTTTGAGTCCGAGGATCAGTCAAGGGGTACTACTTTAAGAAGAGTGCCATACTTGGAGAGGGAGATGGACCAGATGAGAAAAGCTATGGATGAAATGAAGAAGAATATGAGACAGGCAAACCTCGTGGATGACTTAGTTCACCAAACGGACTCCCCTTTTACGGCTTCTATCAATAGTCATTCCCTACGCCCGAAGTTCAAAATGTCTTCCTTGGATTCATATGATGGAACTTGTGACCCGTGTGATCACATCGCTACCTTTAAGACTACCATGCACCTTCAAGGGGTTTTAGATGAGATTATGTGTAAGACATTCCCTACCACACTCAAGGGACCAACGCGAGTGTGGTTCAGCAAGATACCCCCAAACGCGGTGGGCTCATTCGAGGAATTGAGTAAGTTGTTCGTCAATAATTTTATTGGAGGACAACGCCACAAGCATTCCTCTTCTAGTTTGCTAACTATAGAGCAAGGAAAAAATGAGAGTTTACGGTCCTTCATTACCCAATTCAACAGAGAAGCCTTGACGGTGGATGAGATGGACAACAAGTTGATATTGACTGTCTTTCATAATAGAGTCAACTCTGACTTGTTCATTCATATGCTTTACGTGCAAGAGCCACAAACTATGGTCGAACTCGTCCATTCGACCTAAAATTTCATGAATGCAGAGGACGCGATCATAGCTAAGAAGTGGAAAAAAAATAGAGCGTTCGGAAGCGGGTCTCTCGCGTTATCTCGATCAGGGTCCTCGTCTAAAGAAGGCTCAGACAAAAAAAAAATGGATAGAGACGGTAAGAAGGCGAGTTCTTCAGCTAGAAATCAGCAATAGACTCCTTTGAATATGCCACTAGAGCAAGTTCTTATGGAAATCAAGGACGATCCGTCCTTGAAGTGGCCAAAAAAAATGAAAGAAGATCCTAACAAGCGTAATAGGAACAAGTATTGTCACTTTCACAGAGACCGTGGGCACGACATGGACGAGTGTTTTGATTTAAAGCAGCAGATAGAGAACCTTATCAAGCAAGGGAAGTTGAGGAATTTTCTTGGATGAGACCATACGGACAAGAAGCTGAAGGCTAAGGTGGAAGAGTCATCGCAACCCCCACTTAGAGAAATAAGAGTTATTATAGGAGGAACCTTAGTAGGTTAGTCATCGAAGTCAAGGAAGACATATCTGAAGGTGGTGCAGAATGTCCAGTTGTCTGAACAGTCTCCTAAGATGAGGGCAGCTGATGAACAAGCTATCACATTCATGGACGAGGATGTTGAAAGAGTTCACCACCCACGTGACGACGCGATCGTCATTACCTTGCTCATTACCGATTATACGACCAGGAGGATGTTGGTAGACAATGATAGCTTAGCGGACATCTTGTATTATCCCGCCTTCCAACAAATGAGGCTAGGATAAGATCAACTCCGACTAGTGAATTCGCCATTGGTAGGATTTGGAGGAATGAAGGTGTAGCCAGTGGGCACCATTATATTACCTGTGGTAGTTGGAGCGTACCCGCAACAGATAACCAAAGAGGTAATCTTTTTTGTTGTTGATTGTTCATCATCATTTAATGCTATTATTGGAAGGCCGACTTTGAATAGTTGAAAGGCGGTAACCTCTACTAACCATTTGTCCATCAAATTTCCGACTGAGTATGGAATGAGTCAAGTACAAGAAGATTAGTTAGCTACCAGAGAGTGCTATATAGCCATGTTGGCAATGGACGAGCACTTGCAGACAAAAAGCATAGACGAGAGAAGGATTACTGTGGAACCCACTGAGGTGTTAGAGGATGTCTCGTTAGACGAGAGCAACCCCGAGAAGTTTACTAGAATTGAGGCGAGTATGGAAAAAAAGACAAAGCATACTTTAGTCCAGTTTTTGAAAAAAAGTCTTGATGTCTTTGCATGGAGTCACTAGGACATGCCAGGTATTGACCTAAGTGTCATTACCCATCGTCTGAACGTGTATCCTTACTCCAAACCTGTGCGTCAGAAGAAAAGGGTTTTTGCTCCTGAGCGAGACGATGCCATCAAAGAAGAAGTCTAGAAGTTGATTACCATAGAGTTTATCCGGAAAGTTTATTATTCGGACTGGTTGACGAATCTGGTTATGGTAAAAAAGGCAAATGACAAGTGGAGGATGTGTGTACACTTTACTGATTTAAACAAAGATTACCCTAAGGATAGTTATCCATTGCCATGCATCGACTAGCTAGTGGATTCGACAGTGGGTCATAAATTACTAAGTTTCATGGATACTTTTTCAGGCTACAACCAAATAAAGATGGACGAGGTAGATCAAGAGAAGGCCTCCTTCATTACTAGCCAGGGATTATTTTGTTATAAGGTGATGCCTTTTGGTTTGAAGAACGCAGGAGCGACTTACCAAAGATTTGTTAACCATATGTTTCATCCGCAAATCGGGCAGAATGTAGAGGTTTATGTGGATGACGTGCTAGTGAAGAGTTTGGATGGGGAGAAACATCTAGATGACCTTCAAGAAACTTTTGATACACTTAGGTGGTATAACATGAAGTTGAATCCAAGCAAGTGTGCCCTCGAAGCCGAGCGCTAAAAGGAACAGAAGGATGATATCCAATGATGGAGAAGTTAGCCTTTGCCTTAATCACAGCCTCTAGGAAGCTCAGGCATTATTTTCAAGCTCATGTTATCAGTGTCCTAACAGATCATCCCCTAAAAAAGGCAATGAACAAGTTGGAGGTCGCAGGACGATTAATTCAATGGGCTTTGGAGCTTAGTGAATTCAATGTTAGATACCAACCAAGGAGCGTGATAAAAGCACAAGCATTGACAGACTTCATTGCAGAGTTCACACCCGATCAGGACAAGCTAGACGTGGAGACTTAAAAATGAGTTGTCAATGTAGATGGGTCGTCCACGTTGCACGTGGGGGGATCGGAATCATACTAAAGTCCCCAAAGGGTGACAAGTTGGAATATGCAGCCCGTCTACAATACTAGACCACCAATAATGAAGCTGAATATGAAGCTCTCCTCAAAGGACTGGAATTGGCAAAGTCTTTAGGGGCGGAGTCAATAATAGTCAAGGGAGACTCTCAACTAGTTATTAATCAAGTGAATGGAATGCGTGAAGCCAAGGAGGATCGAATGAAGAAATACCTTAACAAAGTGAAGCGGTTTGTCCAAAAGTTTAAAGATGCCAAATTTGTTCAACTCCCGAGCGAGGAAAATATGGAAGTAGATGCCTTGGCACGATTAGCTTCGGCATAAAGAATTATGGACGAGTATGAAAAAATTCAATACATGCCGAGCATTGACCTTCCAGAGAAACAACAGATAATGAAGGGAGAAAATTGGATGACTCCAATAGTAACTTATCTCAAGGATGGAAAACTTCCAGAAGACAAGGACGGGGCTAGGAAGTTGAGGGTCAGGGCAGCCAAGTACTTCCTCATTGATGAAGTATTATACAAACGAGGTTTTTCTCAACCTTACTTAAGGTGCCTAGCTCCAGATTGACAGGCCACAAACGCGTTGACCCGTTATATTAATTAAATTGATTAATTAGCCGAGTTATTAATTAATCAAGTTAACATATAAATTCACGTGGCAGCACAAACAAATCACCAAAACTAAAGAATGCAGCGGAAAATAAAAGACACGGTGATTTGTTTACGAATGGAGAAAACCTGACGGCAAAAACTCCACCGGGTGATTTAAGGTCACCACTCCCGAAACTCTATTATTATCACAACAAGCGATTACAAGCAAGGAATCCGAGTACCTTACCAACCTACAGTTGAACCCTTACTCTAATACCCAATTGGACTTGTTCTATAGTGACAGTTTCTTTTCTTGATGCACGGCTCCGAGTACGTGACTAACCAGTTGCCCAGATCCTAGTAAGCGACTTCAATTCACCAACTAGAGAAAGAGTTGTTGGCTGCAAAGTTCTTCAAATCATCCACATGATGAAGATCAAAAAGATGCTTGGTTAAAAAACCCTACGGTGCACAATATACAGCAACTTCTTCACAAAAGATTAACTAAGGCATGAACTTTGTCTTTGATCACAAATTGCATGAACAAGAATTACTCAATGCTCGTGCAACTTGCATCACTTTGACGGCCCTTAAAACAATCTTTTTATATGTCTAGGGTTAGGAGAAAAGAAGTCCTAAAGACACATTCACGGATTGGAATTAAAACAGAACTGAAAATCTATTTTCTTTAAATCTCGAAAGATAAAGGTGTTGAGGATCTGTCGAGAAGTTGTCGAGCCTCAGGGTTGAAACAGCTTCTAAATCTTGATAGATGCATATGTCGAGACTAGGTGTCGAGACTAGGTGTCGAGACTTAGTACCTTACACTTTCTAGCTTGTTTCTTGGACAGACTTAATGACTTTAACACTTGATATTGAAACACTGTTTCTTAAAGCATTAAAACACATCCTAAATCTACTCAATTACAAGTAAAGTGCGTTTTGTCAAAAGATAAGCCAATTACATAAACTAATGACATATGTCAACAACTTGAACTACATATGTCCTAACACAAATGATTCAAACTATGTACTGAGGGAAGTTCATGAAGAAGCAAGTGGAAATCACTCAGGAGCAAGGTCGCTAGTTCATAAGGTTGTTCGTGCAAGTTACTACTGACTAACGATTCAAGTAGATGCCAAGGCTTATTTTAAGATGTGTGATCAATGTCAGCGCTTCAGCAACGTTCCCAGACAGCCTTTGGAATACCAGACCCCAATGATGGCCCCATGGCCCTTTGCGCAATGGAGACTGGATATCTTAAGTCACTTCCCACTAGGAACCAGACAGCTGAAATTTTAGTAGTAGGGATTGACTACTTTACCAAGTTGGTGGAGGCCAAACCTCTGAAAAATTACTTAGCAAAATGTTAAGAACTTTGTTTGGAAGAATATTCTATGTAGATTCAGAGTACCTATAGTACTAATATCTGACAATGGACGACAGTTTGATAACACACCTTTCAAAGATTTTTGTGAGTGATTTAGAATCAAAAATCACTATTCTTCACCGTCTCACCCACATGCAAATGGACAAGCAGAAGTAGCCAATCGATCCTTGCTGAAAATCATCAAGACTCAGCTCGAAGGGGCAAAGAGCGTATGGCCAGATAAGCTGCCAGGTTTTCTTTGGGCCTACAAGACGACTATGAGGACCCCGACAGGAGAAACTCCTTTCAAGCTAGCCTATGGAAATGAAGCAGTCATACTTGCGGAAGTTCATATGACTAACCATCAAGTGATGAGATACTAGGAAAAAAAAAATGAAGAACAACTTCGTCTTAACCTCGATCTCATTAACGAGGTAAGGATGGACGCAGAGCAAAGGGCAGCAAGGTACAAAAATCTTATGGCTAAGCAGTATGATGCGGTGATAAAATCCAAACGTTTCAGCATTAGGAACCTCATCCTTAAAAGGGTGTCCTTGGCAACCAGGAACCCAGCTCATGTAAAATTAGGATCCAATTAGGAAGGACCCTATAGGGTAATCAACTGTAAGAGGCAAGGGTCGTACTACTTGGAAGCTTTGGACAGATGGACGGAAGTTAGAACATCCTTGGAACGTGGAGCATCTAAGGAGGTACTATCAATAAAGGATGAGCTTGGACAAGAATTATCATGGACGAGAGTTATGGATGAGGTTACAGTTGTGGATTACGTGTTTACTCATGTTTACTGTTGTGTTTTTACTACTACTATTATGTGTATTTAAAAAAAAAATGCACTAGTTCTTAAACTTTTGCACCGTCTACAGACAAATTTATGAAAGACGAGATTGTGTACTTGTATAAGTATTTTAATTTCTTAAGGCACTGGCTTCTAAGCGTGTGCCATATTTGTGGACGATATTTATATAATAAATATGATTTGGATTTCCAATATATTCAATGCATGGATCTAATTCTCATAATAGTACCCACAAGAAGGCTAAAGCCTAAGACGAATAAAAATATCTAGACACAGGGATGTAGCATTCACGAGCTTTCCTTGAAATGAGGATAAAGCAAAGAAAAATAAGCTAATAGATGCCAATTGTCCAGCTCAAGGACAAGGAAAAGAACTGGCAAAATCATCATTGCCATTTTTAGGACGAGTTATACTTGTAAAATTTGAATGACAAATGAGTCGCCCATACGCAAACAGGTTGTCCATAGGAAAATCACGTGGACGAACCTCTAACATCGTCCATAGGAAAAGTATATGGACGACCTTCTAATACTTAGGAGTATGCAGACCCCATAAAAGCCAGTAACATAAAGGGTGTATATATATATATATATATATATATATATATAACTCATCCATGCAACAATGTGTTCAATAATAGACAAATAATGTAAATAAATATTCATAAGTCAAAGCTTTAAAGGGTAGAGGACCACCGTCCTAAAGCCCTTATAAAGTAAAAGCCTAAAAAGGAAATTTTTTATGAACTCGTCCTAATTTCCTGGACGAGTAAAATGTACTTGAATAGATTTCAAATGGTCTCTGATACAAATTTACTGAGGGTCATCTCCAGCCTTAGGCTCGTCGCGAGAAGGCTGCATGGTGGCATCGTCCTCAACGTTAACGTCTTTTCAGCTCATCTGGAGAAGGGAGCTAGTAGAGCCACCAAGGTGAAGTTTGATGAGGCTAAAATCTACCTCAAGGAAGCGTTCAACGGCGTCCATGCAGAAATCTTTAAAGACAACAGCATAGTTCGTGTCCAAGATGTCAGTGAACTGGCTGGAAGCTTTGAATTCCTCCACAACTACCTTTTTGGCGTCCTTGAGAAGGGTACCAAGCTTGTCATTCCTTTTCCGAAAATAATCCAAACGAGTTTCCTTCTCTACAATGTCAGCCCTCAGCTCCTCGACGAGATTCTTAAGCTTCTTAACCTCGTCCTTAGCTTTGGCTGCTACCTCAGCCTAGCTTCTGCAGTCGTCCTTAACTTGCCGTAGCTTCGTCTAAGCTTGGCCCTCTCCTTGTCTATCGCTGTGGCCTGCCTGGACGCTGCTATGAACTTTGACAATGCCTATGCAAACGATAAAAGTCCTATTAAAAATAAAAACAATGGCCACAGTAAAATGATAGGATGAGGTAAAAGATAGAGTTACATACCTTGAAGAGGTCATGAATAGCAAAGTGCTCAAACTCCTTCAAAGACATATCATAGCAAGCAGCCACGTCTTCCTTAGTCACAGATTTTTCAAACCTCTCCCAAGCTAGATCTTCATTTTCAATCATGTTCATGGGAACCTTTGGACAAGGTTGAGACGAAGCAGGAGGGACAACCTTGGAAGGGGTAACACCAGCAGGCTCAGGCACTTCCACATGAAGGACTTGGACAAGAGGCACTTGGGAGACAAAAGGGGTAGTGCTTGACTTAACAATTTTGGGTTTAGTCAACCCATGTCTCGCCTTCTTGTGCCCTCGACGACTGGGAAGATTTTCCAAATCTAGAGTCTTAGACAGCTTCTTCCTTTTATCCCTAATGGTAGGACGAGACTGAGACTGAGCCTCTCGTCCACGATCTCCTTCCCTTTGTTCTCCTTCATAGTAGCCATTCCTGTAAAGAAACTTGTTAGAATCATTCCTAAAAATAGTAAAAACTTTAGTCTACGGACTGCAAGTTCGTGGGTTGTGGCTTCAGGAGAAGGCTCAGGACCAAATTCCCAAGTAATGAGGTGTTGAAAAGTAACCAAGGAGTGGAAATCCCTCTCAGGCTGAAGACAAGCTTTTTGAATGCGTCCAATGTAAAACTTGTTCAAGGACGGTCATCTAACGCCTGCAAAAAAGAAAGTTGGATTTAAATAATTATAGAACAACATAGGTAATGAAGATAACAATACGATAGTAATAAGCATACCTTTAGGATGAAGGCTCCTTAACTCTCCAGTATATGGGGCAAATGGATCCCTGCCAACCTCAATAAGGTGTCCTGCCTAGAAACCTGAGACAAAGAAAAACTCCGTCTTCTAGTTTCTATTTGACGTAACCAAAGACTTTATAATCCTGCAATCTCTCCCTCTGGCTGTGAATTGATAAAAACCAAGGCATTGGCTAATTTCAAAGGGTTTATAACAATAAAGGAACTCGTCCAGGGTGAGAGGACGATCCCTTTCAAACACTTCTCTCCATAAAATTTGCATAGAGAAGACTCGTCTTCATGCATTGGGGTTAAATTGACACAACCCTAAACCTAACCTAGTGAGTAACTCCCTAGCAAAAGCTTTAAGAGGCAACCTAAGACCTCCTAAAAGATAGGCCTCATAAACTCCCACACCAAAACGAGGTTGGTAACACCATTCCTCTCAAACGGCCAACCTAACTCGTCTGGGATTTGATACCAACTCCTAAGAGACGTTAACTTCTTGTCGTTCGTCATAGAAGGGACTTCCATAGTACAGCTATATATGGTTTCTACCTCGTCTTGAGGGATGAACAGGGGAGCACTCGAAGGACCGGCCCCAGACCCAGACCCAGACCTAGATGCTATTCTCGTCCTAAGTTGTTCTTGAAAGACTTCTAGAGGAACCCTAGGAACCCTAGAAGTATATTACTCATCCGTGGTATTCCCCATCCGTGGTATTCCCCCCACTACTACTATCACTACTAGAGCCACTGTAGCTAGTGGAGTTATGATACTCGTCTATCTCTTTTTCAACACTATTACTAGATGAAGAAATGACAATTTCAGACATTTCGAAAACTTAAGGAAAACCTAAAGTCGAGTATAAAGAAGATACCTGGCTGTAGATGGAGGAAAACTAGGGACGCTGGAATACTTCTAGACGTGGCGATAGACGAGAAATGTCAAAGAAGAAAATCTGAGAAATGCAAAGGGTACGAGAGGAATTCCACTATTTATAGGCGTTAAAAATTGGTACCTAGAAAGATGTGACCAATCAGAAAGTGCCACGTAGCGTTTTCCTTGGAAACTTAATTCAACACAACTGTTCACCAATAAAACCATGACACGTGGCACATTATGAAACATTAAAGCTCAGCCATTAAAATTGTGACACGTGGAATAACACCTGATTACCAATATGTAGACACGCGTCCATAGGGCGTCAGTAGATCCTCCATCACTCTGGATGACCCTCGGACAAGGAGGCAACTAATAGAGAGCTGAAAATCTAACCAACTCCAGGTTGTCCACAGGAGACATCCAGAGCAGAAGAGGCGTTCCACACAGAAGGTTGTCCATGTATGGAAGACCGTAAGGTCGTCCATAGACGACCGTCCATGACAAGGCCATCCTTGGAAGGATGATCAATGGGGAGTGCTCGTTAGGAATGCCCCTGGATGACCCCCTAACACTTGAGGAATACTCAAGTGTTGATTAGCCTACCAAAACTGGCGATGGAACCACATACCATTATTCCAAGGCATGGGTAAGATCCAGGTTCATTGCTCGAACTAATTAAATACTTAACTTCTAATGACGGTTATATGAAAATATATAACCTCTATGGCAGTTAAGGAAGATATTCCCGAACTCTCTAACCTTCTTAAATATAGGGGAAGTTACAAATTTAATAACCGGTTCTAGGGTACACTATATAAGCGCTTATTTGGACTACATAGAGGTACGATTTTACAATTCTTGAAAAGTGTGAATTCCAGAATTTAAGAAAAAAAAACTAACTTCCGCATTGAAGGGTTCTTGGCCAACAACCTCGGTCATCTTTGATGATTGTTCTTTCTTTTTCAGATCATCAAGACAGCCAGTAGTCCATTCAAATCCGGAGCATTCAGCCTACTGATTTTCTTCACATCATCAAATATCATTAACATTACTACATATTTTGAAAGTCTAACCGTTGGATTGCATATTCTTTACGCTCTTAATACATATGTCAAATTTGTGACAATCGGATATTATTTACTATATGATCTATAAGATTATATTTTAAGCATAATTTTAAACTACAAAAAGTTGTAATTAAAAAAATTTATTGATGATATAGTTGCTGATTTTTAATTCTTTAGAAATATTGCAAGCATGGAGAATTTAAAAAGAAGATGTAATCCAATTGTGAATTTGTTGTTATAACCAATTTTGTAGCTAAACTTTGTCCATTAAAAAAAAATAATTGTCTTTTATTTTTACAAACTATTGATGCAACAAATTTTTACAAGTTCTCATTTGAGTTCACTAGTAGCATCACTTTTTTACTTACTAATAACTATTCACCACATTAGCAATTTGTGACAAAATTTATAAATTTGTTGATGGCTTTACCATTTTCCATTGGTCAAAACTTCATATAAATTAAAAAATGTTAGGTTCCATAAATAAACTTGGTAACTAAGATAATAAAAGACCATAAATTTTTCCTTTGTAATTTTCCAATTGCAACATGTAAATGGCAAGGTTTCCCCCTCCCGTAGCAATAACAAATTTGGAGAAAGTTAATGGATACAAAACATTTGACACATGTTGATGAGGTAGTTAGTGGGGTTAGTGGTGTGCGCAAATAAGAACTATTAAAAACATACCAACTGGACTGGTATGAAAAATGTGGTTAGATTTTTTTTTTTGGTATATAGCATTACTCACAAATTTGGGTAGATTTATAAGGAGCAGAGCTCCCAATTTCAATTCCTAACAGTAAAAGGAAACAGTACATAAATAGCCGAGGCCAGAAATATTGAAACTGCAGTAGTTTTTATTGGCATCCTTCCTTTATCGCTTCTCAAGACCATGGCTTCATAAATTGGTGCAGAGTTCACAACCACAAATCCTGCTATGAACATTTGCACAAATAGATTCTCCAATTTTCTGCCCATGAAAGCCTCTGTGAGCCCTCGAACTAATGCGGCTAGGTTGATTATTGCCGCCATTGTTAGTGAGACAAGCATAGGTGATGGTACACCAAAATCAAAAACCCCTTGTTCATACTTTTTGCTTTGTTCATCATCGACTACTTTGTTAGTCACGTTGAAACCTGTTGTGGAAATGCCTAAACACTTGAGAAAGTACTCAAGGGATCCGAACAAGAAGCATGAGAGTCCTCTTATCATCCACATTCTTTGATCATTCCACCACCTTTGAATCGTTCCTCCCTCTAAGATAAACTCAAGAAGATGTTGCCCATAAGCTCCGAGGAAAAGAAACATATACAAGAAAAACCATGACTCTGATACCTGCATCTCATGTTTCAAATTTATTAATCATAAAATCAATTCATTGATGTGAGTTTCTAAATCTATTATTTTACATGTATGATGCAAAGAAAAAATTTTATCACTTCAGCTAGCTAAAATCCACATTATATTCGTCAATATGTCAAATATTTTGAGAATTGATGCATATGAATAAAGGTGAACA
This sequence comes from Castanopsis chinensis, assembly GCA_032878915.1. Lineage (NCBI taxonomy): Eukaryota > Viridiplantae > Streptophyta > Magnoliopsida > Fagales > Fagaceae > Castanopsis > Castanopsis chinensis. Next base: position 11,931,210 of record JAVQMG010000129.1, read on the forward strand.
AAAAGAGAAAGGCCTAGTTTTTTGCCTGTTTGATGCATCTTATTTTTCAGTTTTATGAAAATAGATTGTTTGAAAAAAAATATATAGCTCAGAGAAAGTGAATTTTTAAAAAGCTATTCTTAAAAAATTACGGTTTTAAACTCCTAAAGGTGCAAAAGTTTATGTGAAGCCTAACCATTAAACAATAATTTATGATACGAATTTGTAACATGCTTATGTATACCTTCTGGGATTATATAAAAGAAAAATACCTTTGGGAAAATACTGACTCCATTAAGCAGAGCAAGCTGAGGGATGAAGGCATATATGGTGATTGGAATTGACCAACTAGGCCAAAAAGTATAATGTGCATAGGCAAGGCCCATAAAAAGGCCTATGGTCTTGGTGCCGAATGTTATAGGGTTATACTTCGAGAACACCACCTCAATTAGGCCTATGGTCCATCGTTTGCATTGAACCAAAACTTCCACAAGGCTAATTGGTACGTCTCCCAAAAAGGCTGGCCTCTTAGGGTTGCAAAATATGGCCTTCCATCCCTCACATTTTAGCCGATAGCCCGTAAAGAAGTCCTCGACCAAGGAACCATATTTGAACCCAATCTATACATTTCACATTGATTAATTCGGTTACTCATTATACATGTTAATTGGAAAACCCATTTAATTAAGTAAAAAGCTCTGATTAAAAGATAGAAAAGAAAAGAGAACAATATAATTAATAAGCTTACCTCTTTTATTATTATTTTTCTCTTAAAATTAATAAGCTTACCTTATAGCCCCAGCTTGTGCTATTGTCAAAATTGCAGCCTGCTACCTTGTGTGCCAGTTCCAAAATTGGTTGGGACCGGATGTGCTTGGCCACAACATGATGTGGGTTTAATTCAGGAATTTCTGGTGAAATCATATTTGATGGACCTCCAAAGAAGGCACGTCGATAAAAAAAACATCCACTACCTTCATAATCAGGACCGGATAATCCATCCATCCCCAATGGATTAATTATAAACATGTATTTAAGCTCACAAGCATAAATATCATTTTCATTGAGTCCATGAAATTTTTGAGGGAATTGAATGTATCCTAGTGTAGACTGAATATTAGGATCTGTTAAGTAACACAACACACGAGTAGGTGTTTGTGGATCATTAGAGTACATGTCGCAATCCAATGTCAAAATCATGGGTGCATTGGTCATTACAGCTGATACTCGAAGCTTCAATAGAAAGAAAAACAAATTCATGAACAAAAAGTGTAAGTGAAAAATTGCGAGAATTGTAGCATGGTACAATTTGGCTAATACATAATCTAGGAAAGCTCACCAGGGCATTAAGGGCTCCTGCCTTAAAATGGTGGGGTGAAGTCCTACTCTTTTCTCTAGAGACATAGATGAGGCTTGGCATCAAATGGCCTGAGGTGTCTTTATCTTTGCTATTGTCTAACAAGACCTGCTCATACTCGAACTTTTCATATTAAATGCCAGCTGAGATTTATTGTAAATACGAAACAATAGATGGGAATTGCTTTTCTTAACTCTGGGAATAAACTTAGATCTATCCCTAAAAAATAATTGTGACTACTTTTTGGCTGCTTAGAAAGAAGTACTTTGCAATGAAAATTTAAAATTTTTTAACTCAAAATTGATCCCCCAGGTCTAATGTAAGTCATTAAGTAACAAATAACCTGAATGACTGCGGGATGATCTTGGCGAGTAAACCCATTTGTCCATTTGGTGAAAGCCGTGAGTTCCTCTTCTCTAGTAATATAATCATCAGCAACTTTCCCCCTTTCAAGAACATTATCTACCTTGATTTTCATGCTTTCATACATTTCCTATATAACATGGTCAAGAACAAGTGGTTAGGCAAATAGTCATTAGGGGTTATTGGTATAGATTGTATAGTCTTCTATATATCATGAAAATAGCAATTAGAATTTTTCCTTTCTTCAACAATAAATCTAGAGTTGCACTATTTATTAAAAAAAAAATTTACAATGATGTGGACTAGCTTAATTGGAGTACAATAAAAATTGTCAATGTTGTGGCCCTTACATGTGAGCTTAACTCTCACTTACAAGTGAATGAGTTAGAGTTAGCGTGTTTGGTATTGACTTAAAAAGTCAGTTTTTTTTACTATTCAATTCATTTTTGATATTATTCATGAGTCTTATTGTAATTTTTGAGGATTGTTCATGAGTTTCACTGTACTATTTTAATTACTTTTTAATTTTATTTACAGTACTTTCAAAAGAAAATTTCAATTTTAACTAAATAAATTGTTCTGAGGGCCACATTATTCAGCCAAAAAAAAAAAAAAAAAACCTCTCACTTGTAAGTGAGATTCCACACAGTTTTTAACTTTTCCAATGATAAGTAAAGTAGTGTTCAAACTTTACCTACTATATTATGATAAATTATTACTGGTCATAAATATTTTAACAATCAGAAAATTATAGATTTAATAATTTAATCATTATTCTATCACGTTGTCCATACCTTGATCTTCTCAGTCTCAGAGCACCAAGGTTGATTTGATGCAAAATAAGCATCTGGGCTCCTGTCTACTAAATTATTGTTCCTACAAAATGGTAACCAGTGGCTTGCAAATTTAGCAGCTTCCATAAAAGCAAAGAGAGTGATCTGAGAGCCCCCATCATCTGAAATATACACCGAGACCTTCTCTGCTGGATAGTCATAGGCCATAACAGATAAGGCAGTGTTCACCACGCTAATTGGTGGCTCCTTGTACGGATCTGCAGTGCATATGAACACGTCCAGTGCTGGAAAATCAGATTCATTCACAACCTGTTTGAGTTGTTCAGGGAATTCACTTCGGTAAACTGGAGTCATTCGAAAACTCTGCTGGGTAACCCACATGAAGGCAAGGAAAATATCAGAGATGAACAAGGAGAGGGAGATAAAGAAGGAGGCCAAACTGGTTGAGTGGATGAGTTTGAGTGCATGGTGATAGAGCAAAGCTAAGATTGCACATGAATAAATTGCTGCAAATACTCGGTTCAAGGCAGTGCGACGTGCTTGTCTAAGTGTGTGGAAGGTAGGGGTAGAGGTGGTGGAAGATCTGGTTGTGCAGTCTCTTAGGCCCTCCATGCTTCTTGTGGTGTAATAGAAAAGGAAGAGTATGTGATAAATTGGGTTCAATTTATAAGCCAATTTGGGAGGATATGTGCAAGTGCTATTGCCTTATTGGTCCACATTACACGCGAGGAGATAGGGTTAGGTTCAAGTCACATCAACCAATAGTTTTTGATTAGATGCAAATTTTGACAAATCCACCGTTAGATTACAATATCTTCGTATATTTTTCATACTTGCAAAATTTCAAAGTAATCAAAGATCAATAGTAATGTCATCAATCAATTATTTAAATTTAAGTTTTTGTAGTTTGAAATAATGCATAAAAGATTAGTTTGTATATCGAATGGTAAATTACATTTGATTGACATGTATGTTAAAAACACATAAAACATATAATTCAACGGTTGGATTTTCAAAATATGAATTCAATAATAAGTTATTGAGTGGTGTAACATTGCTTAGAGTTACACCAGGTGTAATTTGTAGGGTTTGGTTTGGTTTGCTTCCAAAACAGGTTAATTTAAAAATATTATCTGTTATATGAACAAATGTACTACACGGAAGCCTTAACTACAATTGAATTAAGATAATGTATACATTGAATGTAACCTGTCACGTGTAGTTAAATGTAACTGTTGGATACATATCTGCACCTATATTTTAAATAATTACCATATTATATTATTTATTAGGTTATATATTGTGTCATTGGTGCAATATCCATATCTATATAAATTATAAAACAGAAGCATTTTCTTGTCACGTGGCACAATTTTAGATTTTTTTTTCTCTTTCTCTCTCCCTAAATTAACATTTTCCATTTTTCAACTTTGTAGGTCCCAGACTCCACTTAACACGTTTTCCATTTTCAACAAGTTGCAGCACCTTTGTCTCTAGAATTTTATCTCATTCTCTACTAATAATATTCACTTCAATCTCCTCAGATTTTTAGTTAAACCATCTCCCCCCCCCCCCCCACAAAAAAAAAAAAAAAAAAACTCAACATTTTCTAGTTTAGCTTTTTTCTTTTCTTTATTTTTTATTTTTTATTTTTAAGACAAAGTTTAGTAACAAACTTGATTGTCACATAAGGCTACTCCACTCCATACCTGTTTTATGTGAATTTTGACATAAAATTTACCAATGTACATACGAGGAAAACAATTAATCATCAATAAACGAAATAAAAGAACTAGTCAATGCTAGTTGGTAGTTATCATGACCTAACAGAGACAAGAACCACCCCTGGCAGACAAAGACGAAAAGACCATTAACCAGTAGTCAACCACGTGGCTGACTCACATAAGAATAAACAATCATCTAGTGCTTATAAATATCAATTTTTGAATAAAACAGTCACGCAGTGCGTATGAAAGTATGAACTCGAAACCGTTCGACCGTTCGAGTTCATAATTTCATACGCACTCGAACGGGTTCATCAAAAAAATTATGAACTCGGACGGATGCGTAATGCTGACTTGTCCAGCCATGTAAACTGTGAGATTTAGAATGGTTGAAAAATAAGTTTTGATTTTTGTTTTTTTGCCTCAATATATATATATATATATATATATATATATATTAAAATTTAATTTTTAAAGAGGATAGAAAATGGAAAGAAGATAGAAAAGTAAGTGAACAGAAGAGATTTAGTTTTCTCTCATTTGTGTTTAGTTGAGAGGATGGAAAATTAGAGAAATGAAAATACTATTTGTTTGGTTGAGAAAAAAAAATAAGAGGATGGAAAATGAAGTTGGTATAAATTTATAATTACGTTTTCAATTAAATAAAAGGTATTACTAATGTATGCCCTAAGGGCATATGTTAATAAACTATTTTAGAAATTTTTTTATGGGAAAATAAAAAATAATTAACTGTTTTGACAGTTTTTTCAATTTCCTATAAAAAGTTTCATAAAATGGATAATTAAGAGTATCCATATTGGTAGAGCCATAATTTCAGCTATTTAGCTCCACCAAAAGCTACTTTATCTTTTTTACATTCTTACTTTACAAAACACTTAACATCAGTGATTTTATTTTAGTTTTCAATACAATAAAATAACTGACGGGACTGACGAAGCAAGTAATGACGACAAAAACATCACTGACGGATATATCACAAACGATGAAGACGAGGATAAAGCGGCAGGAATATTCAATACCGCCAATAAATGCCCAGGCTGGGTAAGAACAGCTGTACAGCCCGTTGGACGAATTAAAGCCCCGCCATAAACCAAAAGGCGTAACTGAAGGCAGCATTAAAACCACAATAACTGTCACAACGGTTAAGAAGCAAAAGGAACATATATAAACCAACCAAAAACACCGGCCGGAGGTACGATTACATAAAAAAACTAGCACTTTCTTTACTTTCAATTCCTTTTTTGCAGCAATTCTAAAAAGCTAACTTAAGCATCGGAGGTGCTTTGGCAGGCACCACACCGGTGTCCACTCTGACAAATTGCGCCGTCACCCCTCGATCGTCGGAAGACGAAGCACAGGTTTGATTCCATCTGAGCTTGATTCTTATTGTTACTGACGAACATTTTTGCTTCATCAGTTTGGCGCCGTCTGTGGGAAAGGGCCACCTTTCGGTATTGGTACCTGAAGAGGCAGTACCCACTAATTTTTACAGTCAGATGGAACCCAATCTAGATCCTACCCCCCTGACCCAGCAAATCCAGGCCCTAGCGGCTACTGTGGAAGAACTCACCAGGCAGAATCAAGAGATGAAGATGCAGCTCCAGCAGATTCAACAGGAAGAGAGTCAGTCCAGGGACGGCCCAGAGGGTGAAGGAAATAGTCACAGAAGAGCCAGCACTCTCAGACCAGCAACCTTTGAAGAGCAGAATTCAGATGTTATCAAGGAAATGAGGAGAGAGATGGACGAGTTACGGAGAACTGTCAAGGGGAAAACAGGCCGGAGTGTGGATAGAATGATTAGAGCCACAGACTCGCCCTTCACAACAGCAGTGCTTGAATGTCCAGTGCCGCCCAAATTCCGGTTACCCCAATTGGAGCCGTTCGACGGATTGAGGGATCCACAAGATCACCTCAACACATTCAAAACCACACTAGGCCTCCAACAACCTCCTGACGAAATATTATGTCGCTCCTTCTCCACAACTCTAAAAGGAGCGGCCAGGGAATGGTTCACTAAGCTGCCGTCATCTTCAGTAGATAATTTTGAACAACTGAGCGGTGCCTTCTTGAGGCATTTTATCGGGGGACAACGTCCAAAGAGGCCAGCGGATTACCTGCTCACTATCAGACAAGGAGAGAAGGAAACGTTAAGATCGTATGTAAAACGTTTCACACGGGAAACACTGGAAGTGGACGAAACTGACGACAAAGTGCAGCTGACGGCTTTCAAGGCAGGATTAAGATCTCGGGACCTCGTGGCATCACTTGCGAAGAGTCCTCCAAGGACAATGGCAGAGATGCTCTTAAAAGCACAAAAGTACATGAATGCCGAAGACGCGCTCGCAGCCATAAGGGATACAGCAAAGCCGGGGGGGCGTTGGAATGAGAGATCACGAACGAAGAGGACAGAAAAGAGAACGAAGTGATCGTCAATTCAAAGAGAGTAACAGGAATGACAAAGGCTCCCAAACGGTAAGATTTACCCCTTTAATTATGCCCGTTGACAAGATTTTGTCGCAGATTAAGGACGAGCACCACTTGAAATGGCCACGGCCATTGCACTCGTCGCCCAACGTTCGCGACAAAAACAAGTACTGCCGGTTTCATAAGGATCACGGTCACTACACGGAGGATTGCCGCAATCTCAAAGAGCAAATTGAAGAACTAATAAAGAAGGGCAAGTTGCAGAAGTACGTGAAGAAAGAACAGTACCGTGGACCAAGGAACGGAAACACAAACCAGAAAGAATCATCGTCAACCAATGAAGACCGTCGATCTCATCCAGCACAGAATGTGATAGGCGAGATAGCAACCATTGCGGGAGGCCCCTTTTCGGGGGGATCTTTTAGGTCTCTCAGGAAAGCATGCCAGAGGCAAATTAACAGCGTCCATATGATCCCCCCAGTCAAGCAAAGAAGGACAGACGAAGATATGTGCTTCAACGAGGCAGATGCAAGGGGGGTGAAGCAACCACACAATGATCCCTTGGTCATAATGTTAACCCTAGAAGGGTTCAACACCAAGAGGATCCTCGTGGATAACGGCAGCTCTGCTGACATCATCTACCTCCCCGCGTTCCAGCAATTGAAACTAGATCCAAAAAGACTGCGCCCATTTGACTCTCCCCTCGTCAGCTTCAGCGGGGATCGAGTATATCCCAAGGGCATGGTGACATTGACAGTGACGATCGGGACCTATCCAAAGCAGTTGACCCGTCAGTTAGATTTCTTGGTGGTAGATTGTCCTTCATCCTACAACGCAATTATTGGAAGACCCACACTCAATAAATGGAGGGCGGCAACGTCTACATATTGTTTGAACGTAAAATTCCCGACAGACAACGGGGTCGGCGAAGTAAGAGGAGACCAAGTTTTAGCTCGAGAATGTTACCAGGCCGTACTAGCTGCACGGGAAAACCACACTTGGGTGATAGAAGAGAAAGAAGGGGAAAAGGAGGAGAATGGCGAATGTAAAGATGAAACACTGGAAACAGTTGAATTAGCTGTCGGGGAAGTAACTAAAACGACGAAGATAGGAAGAATGCTGAATCCGGAGATGAAGGCCAAGCTCGTTCGATTACTCCGAGAAAACCTGGATATCTTCGCTTGGACTCACGAAGACATGCCAGGCATATCCCCTGAAGTCATCCAGTATGAATTGAGGGTGAACCCAGAGAAAAAGCCCGTCCATTAGAGACGAAGAACCTTCGCTCCAGAACGAGACCAGGCAGTGACGGACGAAGTCAACAAGCTCTTGGCAGCAGGCTTTATTCGAGAAGTACATTATCCGGAATGGCTTTCCAATGTCGTCTTAGTAAAGAAAGCCAACGGAGCATGGAGAATGTGTGTGGACTTCACGGATCTGAACAAGGCATGCCCAAAGGATAGCTTTCCTCTACCAAGGATAGATCAGCTAGTAGATTCAACGGCTGGAAATAAGTTACTGACGTTTATGGACGCCTTCTCCGGGTACAACCAGATAAAGATGGCAGAGGAAGATCAAGAAAAAACTGCCTTCGTTACGAGTCAAGGACTCTACTGCTACAAGGTGATGCCCTTCGGGCTGAAGAATGCCGGAGCCACTTATCAGAGGTTGGTGAACAAGATGTTCAAGAATCAAATTGGCAGGAACATGGAAGTGTATGTGGACGACATGCTCGTCAAGAGCAAAGAAGAACTCTCTCATCTCGAAGATTTGGAGGAAACGTTCACCACTCTCAGGCAGTACAAAATGAAATTAAACCCAGGTAAATGCGCATATGGGGTAGCCTCGGGGAAGTTCTTAGGGTTCATGGTTTCCCAAAGGGGGATAGAAGCTAATCCTGAGAAGGTTCATGCCATTATCAACATGGAATCGCCAAAGACGGTTAAAGAAGTCCAGAAGCTAACAGGAAGGATCGCGGCGCTGAATAGGTTCGTCTCCCGAGCAACGGACAAATGTCACCCTTTCTTCAAAACTTTGAAAAAAGCTTTCGTCTGGACTGACGAGTGTGAGAAGGCGTTTCAAGAGCTTAAACGTTATCTGAGTAATCCACCTCTCTTAAGCCCGGCAAGAGAAGGAGAGCCTTTACAGCTGTACCTGGCGGTATCAGTCACGGCCGTAAGTGCGGCCCTAATTCATGAAGAGGGTAAGAAGCAGCTGCCAGTTTACTACGTGAGTCAGGCCTTCCAAGGAGCTGAGTATAGATACCCGATGATCGAGAAGATCGTGTTCGCGCTAATAGTGGCCTCACGTAAACTCAGGCAATACTTCCAGGCGAGCCCAATCCTGGTCATGACTGATCAACCTATCAAAAAGTCCATGAACCGACCCGAGGCGGCCGGGAGGATGATCCAGTGGGCCATCGAGCTTAGCCAATTTGACATCGAGTACCATCCCAGGACGGCCATCAAAGCGCAGGTACTGGCAGACTTCGTGGCCGAATTCACCTTTGCAAATGAAGACAGCCAAATTACGGACGAAGGAAGATGGACGATTCAAACTGACGGATCCTCAACTCAAAGGAGGGGTGGTGTAGGGGTCGTCATAACCACCCCTGACGGAGAAGTGCTTAAGTACGGTGTCCAGCTACGATTCTCAGCCACCAACAATGAAGCCGAATACGAAGGAATACTGACGGGACTAAGGCTCGAAAAAGCCCTCGGGGCCAAGAACCTACTAGTTCAAAGTGATTCAAAACTGGTAACCGAACAGATAAAAGGAGAATACGAGGCAAAAGAGGACCGGATGCAAAAATACCTCAGGCTGGCGAAACGCCTTATCCAAGAGTTCGATGCAGTCAGGATTGAACAGATCCCTCGAGACCAAAACATCGTAGCAGACGAGATTTCAAAAATATCATCGTCAGACGAGTGGCCGTCAAGGGGCAAGTTTATGATTGAAGTCCAGAAGCATCCCAGTATTGAAGAAGTGTCCGCGTTCCAGATCCAAGGTACGAACAGCTGGATCACGCCTATTATGTCTTTTTTGCAGGACGGATACCTCCCCCAAGACGCAGACGAGGCGAAGACGGTTAGAAAAAGAGCGGCCAGATTCACGATCTTAAACGACACCTTATACAAAAGGGGCTTTTCCATGCCCTACTTGAAGTGTGTTAACGAAGACGAAGCCAAGTACATCCTGAGGGAAGTTCATGAAGGAGTTTGTGGAAATCATGCTGGCCTGAGATCCCTGGTAAGCAAAATTATTAGAACAGGTTATTTCTGGCCAACCATGCAGATGGACGCAGTAGACTTCGTCAAGAAATGCGACAAGTGTCAAAGGTTCGGGAACGTCCAACGGCTTCCAGCGGAGAAGATGACGACCATATCCTCCCCCTGGCTGTTCGCTCAATGGGGAATCGACATCGTCGGCCCACTGCCAGTAGGAAAAGGGCAGGTAAAATTCTTATTGGTCGCGATTGATTACTTCACAAAATGGGTAGAAGCAGAGGCAGTGGCAACCATCACCGAAGCACGAATCCAGAGCTTCGTTTGGAGAAATATAGTCTGCAGGTTCGGGATACCAATGACGATCATATCAGATAATGGACGGCAGTTCGACAGCCAAGCCTTCAAGGACTTCTGCTCAGGATTGGGTATCAGAAACAAGTTCTCGTCTCCAGGACACCCGCAGGCCAATGGGCAAACGGAGGTGACGAACCGGACGTTGCTAAAGATCATAAAAACCAAGCTGGATGACGCGAAAGGTGCCTGGCCAGACGAACTCCTAAACGTGTTGTGGGCTTATAGGACCACAGCGAGAACCCCGACGGGGGAAACACCTTTCAGACTCACATATGGCACTGAAGCCGTGATACCGGTCGAAGTGGGGATCAATAGCCTCAGGCGCGAGGCATTCCAGGAAGAAGATAACGACGATCAACTCAGGATCAACCTTGATTGCTTGGACGAAGTAAGAGACCAAGCCTCCAGCAGGATGACCAAGTACCAGCAGAAGATGGAAGAATACTATAACAAAAGAGTGAAACTTAGACGATTTGAAATAGGTGACCTCGTCTTACGCAAAGTCAGCACGGCCACCAAAGAACCAACGCAGGGGAAGCTAGGACCCACATGGGAAGGGCCCTACCGAGTTACTCAATATTCCAGGCAAGGGAGTTATCATCTAGAAGCCATGAATGGGCAGAAACTTCCACGACCTTGGAACGTCGAACATTTGAAGAAGTACCACCAATGAATGTAACCAATGGATATGTTCAGATTTAATAAAGAAATTTCATTATTTACTAATGCTTCTGCGTCCACAGGTCTTAATTACTTGGGATTTTTTCCTCCCAATCTCAAAAATTTTCCTAAGTAACAAGATTCCGCCTTGACGGATATAAGTTACTGACGATCTAAAGAGACATTGAATCTCAGAAATTTTCCTAAGTAACAAGATTCCGCCTTGACGGATGTAAGTTACTGACGATCTAAAGAGACATTGAATCTCAAAAATTTTCCTAAGTAACAAGATTCCGCCTTGACGGATGTAAGTTACTGACGATTTAAAGAGACATTGAATCTCAAAGATTTTCCTAAGTAACAAGATTCCGCCTTGACGGATGTAAGTTACTGACGATTTAAAGAGATTGAATCTCAAAAATTTTCCTAAGTAACAAGATTCCGCCTTGACGGATGTAAGTTATTGACGATTTAAAGAGACATTGAATCTCAAAAATTTTCCTAAGTAACAAGATTCCGCCTTGACGGATGTAAGTTACTAACGGTTCAAAGAGACTGAGTCTCAAATTTTTCTAAGTAACAAGATCAAAAGGAAAGTGCAAGAAGAAAACATCACTGATAAAGGAAACGTTGAAGATGGCTATGTTATAAAGGTGCAAAAGGAAAACTAGTGCATGCAATTAAAGCCCAAAAACCTAGGGCAAATTCCATTGTTTCCAGACCCACAAAACACTGGGCCAAGCCATTCCACAAAAATTGTTCAAAAAAGACAAATTGCTTCAGCAATGGAGCTAAAAAAAAAAAAAAATGAAAACAAAAGATTTCTTTAAGCAATAGGACGATCTTGATCAGCAGAAGGGGCAGCACCATCTGGAGCAGGTTCGTTGGCTAAGGCGTCCTCTGAAGCACCAGGTTGACCAGAAGAAGACTGAGCGGCCTCGTCCACAGCCATCTCTTGGTCAATCTCCTCAAAATCGAGATTCTCCAAATCCACCCCCGAAGGGTGCTTGACGAGGAACCTCCTCAGCAGCTCGAATCCTTTGAAGTACCAACTAAGCAGGACGGTGTTGTACTCGTCCGTGGTCTGGAACGCCTCAACGGACCGAGCTGCTATGGTCTTCAATTTCTCTTTAGATGCCAGGAGTTGCTCGTCCTTCTCCATAGTTAATTGACGCTCAACCCTCAGGTCGTCATTCAGAACCTTCATCTGCTCCTTCAAATCGATGGCTTCCCCCATTGACTGAATCAGGTCCTTCTTCAAACCGGAGTTCTCGGCTTCCAGGATCTCCACTCTCGATGCAAGGGAGGCAGCCTTCGCCTCTTGAGCTAAGTACTCCGAGGTAATGTGCAAACTCTCCCCCAACACCTGAAACAAAAATCAAGGCCGTCAACACGTGAAGCTTCAGGAAGAGTTTCAAAACCACCTTGCCTTAAGATTTTTACCTGCACAATCTTCTGCATATGACGGCTCGCAATACTGTTGAAAGGCACTCCGGTAAGAACCTTCAAATCACCTGCAGCCACGGCTCCATGCGCCCTCTTCACCGCCAGACTCTCATCGTCCCAGATGGTGGACGAGGAAGAAGCAACCTTATCCTTCGCCGTCTCCAAGCGTGGCCTCTTGGAAACGGGAGTAGGAAGCTCCTCGATCGACGTGGAAGGGGAGACCGTCCTCGTCACCTCCACCCCAGAAGTGACGGGAGTAACCTGAGTCGCGGGCGAAGCGGAAGAATCCTTTACTCGAACTCCCTTTTTTCCCAAGTGTGACAAAGGCTCGTTCTTCTTCGATTTGATCTTGGCGTACAAATCCTTGTTAAATCTCGTAGTCATCTCTGAAAAAAAAATAAATAAAAAATATATATAATGACGATATAAACGAAGACAAAGAAGAACAGTCTCTACTCACGAATCAAATACTTACTTTTCTTTTCTTCGATCTCGATGTTGCGAAGAACAAAGGAGGAAGGCTCTGGCCCCAAACAGTAGAAAGCCAAAGTTCTGGGACACACAAGATCGTCCCAATCCTCGATCGTCTGCGCGTACTCAATGGCTTTTCTCACTCTCTCCTTGTATCGACTCTTCAACTTTGGCCGTTTCGTCACTAAAAAAAAAAAAAAAAAAAAAAACAATGATCAACGAAAACGTCGTCAGTAGCAACAGGGAGCAAATAAAAAATAATAATAATAATAATAATAAAAAAAACTCAACGGACGAAGATAGACATTGGCGCACCTAATGACGGGTTTCCCCACTGACGGCGTAACCTCGGGAGATCACCCCAAATCTCACTCGAGGAGGTCTCAAAATCGTCACCCGACACAAAGAAAAATCGGGACTTCCAGTACCTGAAAGATGAAGGCAAGCCCTTGATAATCCTATTTTTTCTCTCCCAAGGCACTAACTCATAGTACCCATATTCTCTAGACGATTTTAACCGGTATAAATGGACAAGCTCGTCCACTTTGAGCATATCGCCGTCCACGGCCGCCATCCAGATACCCATACAACTCACCACGATCCTCCAGGAATTAGGCATAAGCTGTCCAGGAGCTATGCCGAAGAAATCCAACATCTCCATCAAAAAAGGATGGACGGGAAATCTCAAACCACACAAGAAGGCCGCCTCATAGAAACAAACCTCCCCCGGGAAGAAGCTACATGCCCGGTCATTTACTCCCGGTAAACGAACCCTCACCCGTTCGGGAAACTGAAACCTATCTCTAAACCTCCCTAGGGTTTCAGCGTCGAGACCACACTCCTCCCCAAGGGCGTGAAAAGCCCTAACTTCTCTAAGACTCGAAATGGCCGTATCTCCTCCCACTGGGTCGTCGCTGGACGAAAGCCCAGTATCTAATTCGCTCGACCTAACGTCAGACATAGTTCCTAGCACCCCTTCTTTACCCCTATACCAATCCACGGACTGACGAAGCAAAGACAGCAAGTCAGCCAACACCAATTCTAGACCGTTACCCTCACAAAGAAAGCCACCTAAGTGCGGAGAGCTACCTACAAAACCCCCCAAACGAGCAAACAAGAAGGAAATCGAGGGGCAAGCTGTCCTAACCTCAGAGCCACTAACCATCAAAATCTAAAAACAACATGGGCAAAATAAAACCCCCCACAAAAAGGAAAAAGGGGAAAAGGGAAAAGAGGAACAAAAAATCAGAAAAGTCACGGAAAGAAAGTCACAGAAAGGGGAAACAAAGCCAAAGATTGAGAAAATACAAATACCTCGAAAGCGCAAACTTCGCCGTACCACCACGCAACGTACCGGTCTGAAAATGAAAGATCGCCGGAGAGGAATTTGCAGGGAAAAGTAGAAGAAACGCAGAGCAACAGAAATATTTTTTGAAAAACAAACAAAGAACAAAGAAAGGGAAGATAAATAGCACAGAAATTAAAACAGCGGGAAAAACGAAGAGGCAAATGATGGAAACATTAATCACCACCAACCAAAGCACGACACGTGGCCACGATCAGAGTAACGCCACCACTGCGCATTTATTGCGGCACGAAACTCCAAGAATCACCCGCCAACTTTTCACCTTCCCTGATCGCCATGACATGTCATGACGACCAAGGAATCCGGGGGCAACTGACGGGACTGACGAAGCAAGTAATGACGACAAAAACATCACTGACGGATATATTACAAAGGAAGGAGATGAGGATAAAGCGGCAGAAATATTCAATACCGCCAATAAATGCCCAGGCTGGGTAAGAACAGCTGTACAGCCCGTTGGACGAATTAAAGCCCCGCCATAAACCAAAAGGCGTAACTGAAGGCAGCATTAAAACCACAATAATTGTCACAACGGTTAAGAAGCAAAAGGAACATATATAAACCAACCAAAAACACCGGCCGGAGGTACGAGTACATAAAAAAACTAGCACTTTCTTTACTTTCAATTCCTTTTTTGCAGCAATTCTAAAAAGCTAACTTAAGCATCGGAGGTGCTTTGGCAGGCACCACACCGGTGTCCACTCTGACAAATTGCGCCGTCACCCCTCGATCGTCGGAAGACGAAGCACAGGTTTGATTCCATCTGAGCTTGATTCTTATTGTTACTGACGAACATTTTTGCTTCATCAATAACATAAACAACATAATAAAATATTATAACTACTACAATAAACAATTCATTTATTTATTATTATTTTCCTCTATTTTTCACTATTTTCAAGCACTCGGGGCATAACTACCACCACCACCACTAGTGTGAAACTCTTATGGGAAGAAGAACCAAAAATCCAACAACCCCACCCTAAATTAGCCACAACACAAACACAAACACAAACCTAGCAATCCCAAATTAGCCAAACACAGACCCCCCCACACCCAGTAACACAAACACAAACCCACCACACCCACAACAGAGAAAATAAGATAGCAGAGAGAGAGAGGGGCGGACCGAAGTCACAGTTGGAGCCAAACTCAACGTGAAGGCAGCAGTGGCTGGAGGCAGAGGATTTTCTGAGCTGGGTCAGCGGGGTAGATTGTGTCGGTGATGGTGTGTGGGCCAGTGCAAGTGCATGGGTTGGCAATGATGAATTGAGTCGGTGGTGAGGATGATGGATGACTGGAGTTGGGCTTCGAAGGTGGGTGAGGAGGATGATGAATCTTCCAAGGTGAGAGTTTGATAAGAAGGATGAGAGGGAGGTGAGAGTTTGAGAGTTCTGTTTTGAGAAAGAATGAGTGAAACAGATAGAGGAAAAAAAGAAATAGAAAAAAAAAAAAGAAATATTATTTTAATGAGAGGTGGGAACAAAAAATATAATTTAAGTTTAGCTTTGAGATGCCTGTGCACTGTAATTGAGTAGGTAAATTTTTGACGTAAATGCACTTTTAGTCCCTACATTTTGGGCCATTTTTCGATTTGGTCCCTAAATTGATTTTGCTCCTAGGTCAGTCCCTAACTTTTTAAAATCGTTTTTAAAATGGTCCCTACCGTCAACCCAGTTACGGAAAAAGCTTAGGTGGCAAACAGCGTGTCCTACTTGTTGACATAGCGCTGACGTGGATATTAAAATATTATTAAAAAATCTTATTTAGCATTTTTGAAATGCCACGTCACATTTAAATTAATAAAAAATTAAAACAAAAATCCATGTCAGAAATTCTAAAATAAATAAATAAACATTAATTTAATTAAATTAAGAAAAAAAAAAAGCTTTCTCAGTTTTTAAAATTGAGTTCCTATCAATTCAAATAAAAAAGAAAGGGCCTTTCTTTGGAGACAAGGAGGTTTTGGTGTCGTACTAAGTCTGAGTGGTCATGATCGCCAAGTTCTCCATCTTGTAGCCCCTGTACTCCGATTACACTGGCGGAGGAGGAAGACTAGCTGGCGAGGGAGGAGGGAGGATGAAGCCTTAGTCTTGGTTTGGGACCACGGAGGTTGAGGGCAACCTCGTTGTAGGCTAGAGCGGCTTCCTCCGCCGGGTCTAAGGTGCCTTGCCACTTACGGGTCTTCTTCCAAGGGTCTCAGATCTCCGTCGCAAAATGGCCGCACGGCCTCTTCAGATCGATGATGGTGCTGAGTTGTCGTGGCCTAGATCGGTGGTGGTTTTTTGTTTTTGTGAAGCCCAGATCAGGGATTCTGACACCTCTCTCTACCTCACCCTCACTCTTTTCCTCTCTCTAAGGTTGATTTGGAAGTTTTTAGCTTAGGATTTTTGTGGATTTGATGTTAAGGCTTTGCTGATTGCTGGGAAATTTTTGAAGATTTAGGAAGATTTGATTCAGTGGTGGTGCTTTGCTGGTTGCTTGGGTTTATGGATTTGATTGCTAGAGATATGGGTTTGGGGTTTGGTTGAGATCTGGGTTTGGTTCTTTGCTCTAGAGATAGATTACGGGGAAGAACACAAATAACAAGAACATGTTTTTTCAAATAACAAGAACATGTTTAGAAAAAATAATGAAAGGAATTAAAAAAAAAAAAAAACAAGAAAATTTATTTTGTTTTGATGTATTTAGTTATAAAGAAAGCACAAGAAAGATACAGAAAATGATAAGAAAATAAATATTAATTTTCCAAGAATATGAATCATACTACGACGAAGAACACAACAAACATGTTCTTCTGAAAAAAAAAATTAAGATTTTAAATTTTAAATTTTTTTTTGGGATAGGAAATCAATTTTTTAAATTGAAAAAGCTTTTTTTTTCCCCTTAATTTAATTAAATTAATGTTTATTTATTTATTTATTTTAAAATTTCTGACCTGGATTTTTGTTTTCATTTTTTATTAATTTAAATGTGACGTGGCATTTCAAAAATGCTAAATAAGTTTTTTTAATAATATTTTAATATCCACGTTAGCGCCATGTCAGCAAGTAGGACACGCCGTTTGCCACCTCAGCTTTTTCCATAACTGAGTTGACAGTAGGGACCATTTTAAAAAGTCAGGGATTGGCCTAGAAGCAAAATCAGTTTAGGGACCAAATCAAGAAATGACCCAAAATGTAAAGACCAAAAGTGCATTTACGCCTAAATTTTTTACCTATACCACCACCGATGTTGCACATTTTTTGTATATGGTGATGCTAAAAATTGCAATTTAGCTTTTTAGCACCACCAATACTAATGCTCTAATGTGTTCCCTAAGGGCATATATTAACTAGACCCTTAAATAAAATAAAAAAGTAGCGTATTTTTTATTTGAAAAATTGTATATGGACACTTCAAATTTTTTTCTCAATAGCACAAGGCAAAGGGAGATGAGCAAAAAAAAAAAAAAAAAAACTAATAATTACAAGAAAAGCCAAAAAAAAAAAAAAAAAAAAAAAAAACAAAGAAGTAGAAAAAAAGAATAAAAGAAAAAAAAGAAGAAAAAAAAAAAAAAGGAGCAAATGGTAAGAATAGGTCCAGAAGAAGAAGAAGATGAAAAAGAATGCAGCCAAAAAAAAAAAAAAAACAGGCAAGAACAACACCTATGTGCATTGTGCACATGGCCATTTTGGTCAACTCAAATTGAGCTTTCCCCCCCCCCCAAAAAGGCTTTCTACCCATTTTGGGGTGAAAACTTTTTGGTGGGATCAGGAAGAAAACGCCCGGGCCCCACCACTTATTTTCCCTCTCCCCCTCTCAACCAAACAACCACTTAAAATCCAATCTCTTCACTTTTTTCTCCTAAATTTTTCATCTTCCCTAAAATCCCTCCAAACAAACACACCCTTACTTTTTTTTACATAATCTATTTTTTTTTTAATTTTAAAAATGAATTTAACATAAAAATTGCCAAAACTTATATATTTAGATAAATACTATGCAAAAAAGTTACTGAAAATAAGCAATATATTTGTTGGGCCAATAAATTCATAGCTGAATTTAATTGTTAATTAAAAAAATAAAGATATAACACTGAAACTATACCTAGTACAGTGGAGAGGGAGAATTTGAACACAAGATGTCTTAAAAACACCACATGCATCAATTAGTTGAGTTGCAAGACTCTTGACAAATCTTATTATTTTAACTTTATTGTCTCCAAACATATACAGATGGCCAATGCAACCCACACTAAGTTCTTCACAATAAATTGTAAGAACATAAGTTTTTTAATAACCATAATGATTCACAAGTTCAAAGGCAACTACCAAATTCTTCATCAAGTGCAACAATAAAATTTAAATGGTAAAAGAAATACAAAAAACAGAGTCACTATCTCAATTCCTTGGGGGTAAAACAAGTCTCAGTATAAAGAGCCAATGCAACAAGTGTTGATATCATAGTAATTTTAGTAGGAATCCTTCCTCTGTCACTCCTCAAAGCCATTGCTTCATAAATTGGCCAACAATTCAAGGTGACAAAACCTATTATGAACATCTGCACAATCAATCCTTCCCAATTGCTACCTCTAAAAATTTCTTTGAGCCCCACAAAAAATGAGACCAAGTACTCAACTAAACCAAACGAGTAACACGAGGGTCAACTTGTGATCCACATTCTTTGATCATTACACCAACTCTGTGTGGTTCCCCCAGCTAAGAAAAAGTCTAGGAAATCTTGCACATAGGCCCCCAAGAAAAGAACATATACAAGAGAAACCGTCGCTCTGATACTTATATAACACATTTTACAATCTAATTTGATTAGTAATTTTGTAACAAACTAGTATTCTAAGTGTAACAATATTGGTTATTCATGAATTTTGGGTAAGTAAAATGTAGTCTTAACACATTTTATATGTATTTGGATTAGTCTGTTTACTGATTTAGGGCCCGTTTGGATTGAAGGGCAAGGGAGGGGGAGTAGAGTAGAGTTGGTTGAAAATAAGTTAATTTTAGGCCAATTCTACTCTACTCACCCTTTGTCTCCCTCAATCCATACTGACCATTACTGATTTGCTGAAAATAGATAAAAGTTCATTGTACTGAAAGAGGTAAAGCTTTAAAAAAAAAATTGTATATAAATAATTAAGATTGTAAAGTTGAATTTATTCAACTATGTGTTGGCTTTATTCCGTGCCAAATTTGCTTGTAATTCAGCATTTGATCAAGAGTGTGCAAGGGTTGATCAAGAGTGTGCAACAAGATGGTGAAGATTTGATCAAGAGTGTGCAACAAGATGGTAACTAGCGATTGGAACTCGTGAGTGGTGACTAGCCAAAATGAAGCACTCGTATAAAACGTGCAGGAAGATGAAGAGTCAAGATAGCTAGATCACTACAGGACAAAAAGTACAGTCTGGCCTAATCTGGTAATTGGCGACTGGAACTCGCGACTCGTCCCAATTGCGAAGTGACTTGCTAATGCACCCTGTTTTGCTGAAAAATGACTTTTACATTCCATCTCATACCCTACTATAAATACCATTTTACCTGTGAAATGTAGAATAGAGGAAGAAAGAATTTTGAGAGAGAAATTCTAGAGAAAAACAAGATTGATTCATCCATAATCTTATACATTTGATTCTCCAAATTCCTCTATTCTCACCCTCTCCAAGAGAGAAACCCTAGAGAAAAACAAGATTGATTCATCCACAATCTTATCCACTTGATTCTCCAAATTCCTCTACTCTCATCCTCTCCATTTTCATACCCATGAGAGGATTATAAACCAAATTCTTACCTCACCCAATTCAAAGTAGTGAGAAGGTTCTTGGTGTTTAGGAAGCCATTCAAGAGAGAACCAATTCATATTGGTTGATGCAATGGTCTAATTGTAGTATCCAAAAAGCTAGAGACACTACAACAAAATGTATTTTCAGTGACGGAAAAATTCGTCACTAAAACTCCAGTTTTTTGTCGCTAAGAACCTTTAGCGACGAAACTCATTTCGTCACTGAAACCCCATCACTAAAAGTCCTGGTAACAAAAAATTTCGTCAGTAAAAGTCCATTTAAAAAAAAAAAAAAAAAAAAAACTTTTAGTGGCGAAAATGTTTTGTCGCTAAATGTTTTCCTCACTAAAAACACTATTCAACGATGAAAATATTTCATCGCAAAAGACACTTTAATTTATTAAATCATATTTAATGACAAACAATTTTGTCACTAAAACTATTTTCGGGTACATATAGTGACGAAAACGTTCATCATTAAAACTATTTTTAAGAATATTTAGGCACATATAGCAAATGAAAATTTTCGTCACTAAAACCATTTCTTACAAAATTCTGCTACATTTAGCAACGAAATATTTAGTCACTAAAACAATTTTTTGTTGCTATATTTATGACGGAAAAATTCGTCTCTAAAACTTATTTTTTGTTTTTAATTTTTTCATGGCTTTGATATTAACTTGTAACTTGTCATTATATTATTAAAACCTCACATTTGAATAACTCATTTATTTTAACAACACATATATAAAAAATCGATCCATATATTCCACAAGTAAAAAATAAAACAAGTATCCAATTTAAACTTCTTCCATACAATAATTGTGTGCAACATATACAATAACTAAAGATGTTTTATAAAAATACAAAAAGTGTAGCATAATATAATTAGAACCAACGGAAAATGTTCCCATATGTCTTTAAGTAATGCCAAAAGTAAATCTCCTAAAAGCCACCAATAAGAAATCTGCACAAATATAAAAACAACTACATTAAAATCTTAAAGTAAAAATATTAACTATGTTATAAGAAACATTTCTAACAATGCATTAAGAGTAGCCATACCAATGAATTAAAATCACAACTCCTAATGTATAAGTTGTAGAAAGCAAATATTAATTTTCAAGTGTAATATAATACAATTAGTTTCAAATAATGCATCAAAAAAAGTAGTCACACCATGTAGTGTGGGTCAATTACTAAAATAAAGTACTAACCAATAAGTGTTTTAACTTAAAGATGAACCACCCTCATAGGTAAGAGTGTCATCATAACCCTTGCTCATAAAAAAGTTAAGAATATTCTTTTGGACCTCTTCTTGCTTAGCTCGCGCCTCTTGCTCCCTAGCTTGCTCCTCTTTGTCCCTAGCTCTTGCGTCTTTGAGCTTAATTATCTTACTTTCTAGCCGATGGATATATTCCACGAAGGAACTAGATGAGGCGGTGGTTACTAGAGAAGATGAAGGTTTCATGCCAAGCCCTTTTACAATACCGGACTTCTTCTTAAAACCAAGTTTGATATCTCCTCTTGTGTAAGGGGAATTGCATTAGGATCTTAACAATGATCCTCTTGCATTTTGAGAATAGTTTCTTATCATTTGAAAGAGAGAAAGAAACAAGCAATTACAACATTAATACTACATATGTTATAGGTTTACAAATATGATAGGGACGAAATGATATACATACATATGTTGCTTCATCCTCAGGGTGTATTTACATATTTGTATTTGGATTGAAATGAACATCTTTGAAGATTTTTGTCAATTCAGAAACTTGACTGCCATTATTATTTGTCTGATTATTATTTGCCAATTCAGAAACTTGTTCTATCAAACACTCCTAATTAGTATTTACTTTTGATTATATATATATATATATAGATGTTTTGGTATTATTACACAAATGGTGTGTCCACTACACCTATCTAATGCACACTACTTACAATTCTTAGCTTGAACTTAATAGATGTGATGAATGGACAATATCAATTCCTTAATTCTTAAGACATAATTCTTTGAAAGATTCACTCTTTAAACCTAACAATAGACAAGGTACAATGTATCATATATCATATTAGAAAAAGTACAATAAAATAAAAGATGCAAATTGTCATGAATCATACTCTTTTTCTAAAACTTCTATATAAAGTCAATTTAGCATTATGAAAAACTCCAAAGGGTTGGTGGACATGTTTTCATGACTAGTGATCAATGAGGTTAGTTTAAATCTCTTAATCAAAATACCTTGGGATCACTTAAAAGAAATTCATTCTTATAATTATGTTTTTGAGATAATCCTTATAATAATTTAGTGTGTATGAAATGGAGATTATATTTATTAGCAGTGAACACTTCTATTAAAAAAAAAACATTATAACATTCACATTAAAAAGCATACACACAGTTTCCCAACAGCTACATGACTACCATATATTACACGGAGACAATCACAATTAAGTATGTTTCATGCTATACTACCTCTTCTCCCCCCCACCCCCTCTTCCTTTACAACAATTTTTTTATTAAAAAAAAAAAAAAAAAACTGAATTCAGACTCTCCTAATTAATGAAATTAATCATACATAACAAAATTCTCCTCTAAACTACAAGACACAATCACACAAAGTTCTTGACATACAATCCCACCCCTATATGTTTTAGTTGAATGTGTACAAAGTTTGAAAAATGATAAAGAAATTATAAATTTTAGAATGAATGTTATTGATTGATATCAACAATAGTAAATAAATTTCAAATTTATTATTATCATTTCAATGATCGGTGATGTAACCACAATAAATAACATGTTCTCTATCAAAGACAGATAATTGGGTTTTTAGCCAAAAAAAAAAATTGTTCGATATACTCTGTGGAACTCTTATTAATGATGTGACACGAGTCACATGACATCTATACATCTTTTTTTTTTCTTGAGCAAAAACATTTTATGCATCTTAATTTCCAACAATGCCAACCTTTGTGTATTTGGCGCACATGAAACATAGACAAGAGTTGTTTGAGAATTGAGATACATAGGAATTCTTGTTATGCATGATGTGCAAAACATTGCATGTAACAACTAACAACACATGTTGCAAAATTTAAAAATATATAAAAAAAAAACCATAAAATAAATTTTTTTTTTAACAAAGTAGAGGAGAAGAAAATAACATAAGAAGAGCTCATATCTCTACTCGGTTTAAAAAAAAAAAAAAGTATTGGGGTTTGCTTTGTTTTTATAGTATTCATGATTAATCTCGCAAATTTGAGATAAATTATTAACGTTTGAGTTTGAGTTTAAGTTGGACTTGTTAGAGAAATTGAGTTTTACTCTTTAATTTGGATTAAACAAAAATAATTTTGTTTTAAAAAAATGATTATGATGAATTTGAGTTTAAGTTGGACTTGTTAGAAAGATAGAGTTTCACTCCTCATTAAGTTTAGACTAAATAAAAATAATTTTATTTAAATATTGTGCTGATGTGGAAAATTGTGAGAGTTTCAGAGGATTCGGTTATATATATAAGTGTTTGATTTGGGATTAAAGAGGAGAAAGGAGGCTGAAAATTTGAATCGATCTATGGGCTTTGAAGTATGAACAGTAACAGGAAAGAGGGAATATTTTTAGGTGAATTGTATATATATTATATAAGAGATGCTTAATTAAATGTTCTAATTAGCAATCAAAGTTCATATTATACACTATAGCTGAAAGAATTACTAGTTCAAATCTTGATGGGTCTTGAAATTATATGAAATATGTACTTCTATGGTAAAATTCAATATATGGAGCCTCACTTAAAAGTGTAAAACAAAATTACTCTGAAGGATTTTACCTATTGAAAATCTGTGTAAACAACCTAGATATAAGTTTTGCCCGTTTTTCCCATAGTTTTGTTTAACAAGCGTGAAATGCCTCTCTTTTTTTGGATTGGTTTGAATCATAATTGAAGCTACTTGCTAATCTTATACTATTGGCACTGTAATGGTCATGTTAGCTAGAGAAAATGGGATTTTGCCCTTATTTTTTAAAGGGATAATTACACTTTGCTCACCTGTGGTTTGCCTCTATTTCGATTTGCCTACCCATGGTTTAAATTTTGGCACTTTACCCACCTGTGATTATCTCTGTTTCTATTCCGTAACCCACCTCTGCCTATGTCGTTACTCTAACACATATTATGTCAAAAACAACATCCCAAACAGATCAAAACACTCCTCCTCACTCCACTTGCTCACCAAACAAAATCCCTAGATGCTACCAAATAGATGCGATGCGCTTGAGTGCATTGTAACCCAAGGCGCTTGAGTCCATCTGGGCTTTGATCGTGGTTGTAACCCGAGGAAGAAGGAGCCAGTTTCTGGGTTCATCTAGCTTCGGTGAGCTTCAATTTGGATCGTGGTTGGGTGAAACTGGGTTCGATGAGCTTCTCTCCAATCTGGGTACATCTTTAAGCTTGGGTGAGCTTCAATTTGTACATTTTGGGTGAGCTTCAAGCTTGGGTGAGTTCATTGCTCTGTTCATCAATAAACCTAGGGTTTTAAAAAAAGAAATTTGAAATTATTGGGTTTTTGCAAGGACGAGGTTGGGTTTTTGGGTAAGCTTCAAGCTTGGGTTTTTGGGTTCTATTCAAGCTTGGGTTTCTGAGTCAAAATGTAGCAGGATAGCACAAAAGTCAAAATGTAGAGATTTAAGTAAAAATATTAATGGAATAAATGATGGAGAATTAAGGATTTAGTCTCATGAGAAAATAAGATATAATTTTTAAATATTGACAAGCTACTGGGAGTAGGATTGCCGCGAAAATTTATAAACTAAGTTTGGTAAATGATTTTGATTTGATCCAAAAAAGCTATAGCAATATGAGAAAATTGAATTTCAATTATCCTTCCTTCAAACACATGCTGAAAATTTGAACTATGCCACTTGTAACAGATTTGTTGGTCTTTAAGCTTGTAACAAATTTTTGCTATATCTTCATCAACTGGCAATGGCTCTACAACTAGTGGCTTCTACCGTGCTAGAGATGGTCATTTATGTACCCATGAGAATTGTGCCCTACAAACAAGTCGAAAAGTTGGTAACTATGGAAGAAGATTCCTCGGTTGTAGTAAATTTAATGTAAGAAACAATTACATTGTTGTTTTGACACTTATTTGAATTATTAGTTGTGATTAATTGTGAACTTTGAAATTAATTGTTATAATTGTAATGATCAGGTTGGTCCCAAATGTAGCTTCTTTCAGTGGGTGGATAACGAAACTTGTACGAATGAAACTACCCCACTTGTCCGTGAAAGGGTAAGTATGCTTGAAAATGAACTGCAACTTGCAAAACAAAGAGAAATTATAACTAGGGAAATGGAAGAAAGATCTAACCAGAGGGAAAGAGAAGCTCATGAGCTTTATGTAGAAGCTAGGGAGAAACTTAAGAGGGTTAGAGAGAGTGAGAGATTGTACAAGGTGGCACTAGTTTTGTCATGGTTATTTTTCATTTTTGTAATGTTGTTGTTGTGTTTTGCCTTAGTGAACAACAATGTAAGAGTGAGGAACCTTAATCTGCCGTGATACTTGGGTGGGGGGGGATGTTGAAATGTGATTGGGTAATTGAATTATTGTATCTATCTCCTGAAATGGAAAGTGTTGTTTTTGTGCAAATTGAACATGTTATTATATTTTCAATTGAAAGTGTTGTTTTTGTGAAAATGGAAAGTGTTGTTTTTGTGCAAATTGAAAGTGTTGTTTATGTGGCAATGTTAATAACATGAATGGAACATGTTATTATATATTCATTTTGGTTCAATACATAGACCTGTGTCAATGCAAGATTAATATATGGAATATGGAATATGGAATATGGAACATGGAACATGTTTTTGGTTCAATATATACACCTGTGTCAATGCAAGATTAATATATGGCACGTGAAACTTTTTCTCAAATGGAACTTGTTTTACACCTGTCCATAAATGAAACATGTTTTACACATACACATGATTTGCTATGTGAATACATACACCTGTGTAAATCCACCAAAAGCACAAGACAAGCAAGCAAAACACATAGTCCTGTGTAAATCCACCAAAAGCAAAGACAAGCACAACACAACAAAATACTTTATCCTGTGTCAATGCACATTAACTTCAAGAAAAGATTTGCTGTGTCGTTGTGACTTTATGTCACATGCAAACATATTTACAACCAAAACCCAACTACTAGTCCACCACACATCAGACATACACATCTTCCAACCAAAATCGCCAATATTATTTTTGACACTGGACCATGGTTAAGCAAATACTAGTTACATTAAGCGTGAGAACTATAACAAAAAGGTGGCAACTATAACAAAAAAGTGGTTAAAACTTTAACATCTTTCATTGTCAATTACTGCCAGCTGCCTTCTTGCCCTTTCCACCAACTGGTTGAAACTTTGTTGGACTTGATACACCAAGCTTTCTGCCTTTACACCCCCTAGCAGCACCACCACCACTTCCTTGACTGGGTACACCACTAGTGCTCACAGATGCACTTGGCTGCATAACCAAAATCCAACAGTTAGTAAGATGGTCCAACAATAGCAAGTAAGAGGCTAAAAATAAACAAAATAGAAGAAAGCAGAGATGCCTGAGATGGTAAAGAATCCCATGTCTCTCTAGGAGTATGAAAGCTTGGTTGTGAGGATGAAGAGAACCAGTTGGCCCTAGATGTACTTGGAGGTTAAGTTGCTGCCTCAAATCTATTGTTTGGTGTAAGTTGAGATACAGTTTGACCAAAAGCTCTGTATGTAGGCTGAGATCTAGTACTTGATAGTTAAGATGCAGTTTGAGGTGTTGTTGTCTGCTTTGTTTTTGTAGATTTACTACCTTGTGCCTACAAAGAGGGTTGTACAAGTTACATACACATGAAATATGTGAGGAAATGAATATAGTTCAAAGTATGGAGATACTTACAGCTTTTGATTTAGCAAGTCTATCTCTTCTCTGCCATGGAGTTTCACCAGTGATGCCTGCCTTGCACCCTCTTACATTATGTCCTTCTTTCTGGCACTTCCCACACTTGATTGTCTTGTTCATCCTAGAAACTCTATACGGGTTCCTTGGCTCATCAGGATCTCTTTTTCTTTGCTTTGGTGGTCTGCCAGGTGGTTTATACACATGAGGAGCAACAGGAGTAGGTTGGTTAGTCTCAATCCATTCAGATTGGCCAGACATTGACTGTATTATCTCTTTGTAAGTTTCAACAAATGTCTCTTTCAAGTAACAAGGATGCACATAGTCCTCCACTGTCTCCAGGTTCTTAACAATAGCAGAGATCCCATGTTTGCAAGGAAGTCCTGTCAAATCCCAAATCCTACAACTGCATGCTTTCTTAACCATGTCAACCACATGTCTCTCACAACCATTATCAACCTCATACATGAACCTGCCTGCTAGAGTAGCACTAAAAGGTATAGATTCATGTTTTAACTTCTCTAATTTATCTTGAATATTAGGACACACCTTTCTAGTGTATTTTGCTATACCTTTCATCTTTTTGTATTGTTTGGTCATGAGCCTAATTCTAATCCACTCCAACATTGCTAAAATTGACTTATCCCTAGCTTCTAAGATCATGGAATTAAAATACTCACTCAAGTTATTAGCTAAACAGTTACACAAAGCTCTACTAGTGAGACTTAGACCATTGTGTAAGATTGATGTCAACAAGATATTCCCATGCCTTGACATCCAAATCTTTCAGTTCCTGCATTCTTCTCTCAAACTCCCTGATTGTTGTGGCTCCAGCACATCTCCACAATGCATCCTTCAACTCCAAGCCCTTATGATCCGCTTTAAAATTATTATAGATATGCTTCACACAATACCTATGCTCACAAGTTGGGAACAACATATCAATTGCAGGTATAAGGCCCTAATTCAGCACAAAACAGATCAAGTAAATATGCTAATTAAACATGTTGAAATGAACTAAGTCATGTATTATTGAACTAAGGGCACGTATACAATTGTAAGTCATACCTTTTGTCTATCAATGATGAAGACCAGCCACTTTCCAGTTGGGATTTTTGTCGGATATAGGGCAAGTGCACTCTGGATTGAATGTTTTTATTTGGAATGTCAACTCCCCAGATAGTTGAGATGCATAACACCTCCATCCACATTCATTTATGCAATAAACTGATATCTTCTTCTTCTCATTCAGCTTAAACTTGATATCTATTGGCTTATGTATAGCATATTCCCTCAAAGCCTCCCTAAATACCTTAGAGTTTGGAAACTTCATTCCTTTCCTTAACTCTGGTTTTCTCATGTCAGTTTGAACATTAAACTCAGGTTCTTTTGGACCAGTTGGTAACTGATCATCATCAGACTCTACTAGACTTTCCATGTCATCTTCAAGAGGTAGGTCAATCCATTCACCCTCTTCAAGAGGTGGGTCATTGTCAGCTGCTGTAGGCCTATATGGGGCTGCATACATAGGTAGATCCTCATGTGTAGATGGCCCATCATCTGCCTCAGAGGGCCTATGTGGGGCTGCTACATTGACACTAACTCCATCATGTGTAGATGACCATCATCTACATTTTCAAATACATCATCATCAAAATCTGGCCCCTTAAACCCTTCCTCCAACCAATCAAAATCTTGCCCACCACCTCCTTCAGCATCCACATTACCTCCCTCATACATCTCATGTACATCATCATCATTTTGACCCACCTCATGCATATCATCACCATTCGGAGGTACCTCATGCACATCATCATCATTTGCTACTTCCTCATTACCAAATGGTTGTTCAACTGCAAGTGGCTCCTCACCACCCTCAACATATAGTGTTATCTTATCTATAGGCCATGCAGCATGAATCTCACACATATAAACTACATCATCATCTCCATCTATAAGCCTTAACCCTTGCTCCAAATTACCTCTAGGAATAAGATAATGAAATCTACTTGTACTAACTGCCCCCACATCAGAACAAATATCTTGTATTTCAAAATAACTAAGTTTATCTGGGTCAACACTATCAATAAAAGAAGTACTACCTCCTAAATATACCAAATCTAGGTTCCACACAAACTGGCCACCATGATGAATCTCAAAATTGAATGTCAAGTCAGCCATCCATCTGCATATAAAATACAATAGAATAAAGTATGAGATAGGCTTACATGTGGAAAAGTATCATGTGGTCCACACAAAGCAAAACACAGAAACAGACAATATTATTAAAAGCTTTTGTTCTGTATTTGGGAGACAAGCCCATGGAAAGGGAAAGCAGAAAAGCATATTCTTGCATTTGGTTTTTTTTTTTTTTTTTTTTTTTCATAACTATAAGAAAACATGGTTCCAAAAACAATTCACATTCATTTAGGCCTCAGTGCTTTATTTAAAGATTAGCAACTTTTGGATAATCACACTCTTGCAAAAATTCAAACTAAAATGTGCAAACTGCAACTACCTGACTCAATTGAGGTTAGTTGGAGAGAGAGGTATGTGATTCTCATTAAAATTGCATGCTACAATAAATTCCACGCAACTACTTGACTCAATTCAGCACCTAATCGCATGCTACATGTAATGTGAATATACAACACATACCCATAACGTAAAAACATTTTTTTTGCAATCCTAGAAAGACCTAAATAACATTTTCAATACACAACATCAGCTCTTATTACTGTAAATGAGCCTCTCGCAATTTGCAATACCAAAATCCCACACACACTTAATTATTTGAGTTGATCTTAGACCTACATCTACACGCAACATTAATTAGATATGGACTGAATCAGTAATACAAAAACTCCTATATACAGCCACAGCCACCGGGGCTTTTCTCTTTCTTAATTTTAAATAGCATGAAATTTATCTTGCCTTTTTAGAAAACACCAACAAATTAAAGAACAGAACCGAAAAACCCAAGCTTGAACAGAAACCCAAGCTTGAATCTCACCCAAAAACCCAAGCTTGAAGCTCACCCAAAAACCCAAGCTTGAACAGAATCCAAAAACCTAACCTCGTCCTTGCAAAAATCCAATTTCGAAATTTTTTTTTAAAACCCTAGGTTTATTGATGAACAGAGCAATGAACTCACCCAAGCTTGAAGCTCACCCAAAATGTGCAAATTGAAGCTCACCCAAGCTTGAAGATGAACCCAGATTGGAGAGAAGCTCATTGAAGCTCACCGAACCCAGTTTCACCCAACCACGATCCAAATTGAAGCTCACCGAAGCTAGATGAACCCAGAAACTAGCTCCTTCTTCCTCGAGTTACAACCACGATCAAAGCCCAGATGGACTCAAGCGCCTCGGGTTACAATGCACTCAAGCACATCGCATCTATTTGGTAGCATCTAGGGATTTCGTTTGGTGAGCAAGTGGAGTGAGGAGGAGTGTTTTGATCTGTTTGGGATGTTTTTTTTGACATAATATGTGTTAGAGTAACGGCATAGGCAGAGGTGGGTTACGGAATAGAAACGGAGATAATCACAGGTGGGTAAAGTGCCAAAATTTAAATCACGGGTAGGCAAATCGAAATAGAGGCAAACCACAGGTGGGAAAAGTGTAATTATCCATTTTCTAAAATATCTAGCACAATGTCCCTATTTTGAAACTATATAGCGATATGTCCCTGTTTTGAAATTTGATTTTCTTAAAATCAAGTTTCAGTATAGAACTCGAGTACATTGAAAATTTTCAAGTGGAACTCGAGCTCCACAAAATAGTTTTTTTTTTTTTTAAGTTTGATTTGGCTATAACTCGATTTTCTAAAAATCGAGTTTTACATTGAAACTCGATTTTGAGAAAATTGAGTTTCAAAACAGGGACATATTCTTAAATAGTTTCAAAACAGGGACATTGTGCTAGATATTTTAAAAAATAAAGGCAAAAGCCCATGTTCTCCCATATTAGCCATACCTACATTTAAAGCTAATGTGCTATAAGATTGAAAAAAAAATAAAAATCAATTGTTATAACAAGTGGAGCAAAGGGATTGAAACCCTTATTCTCCTTATATAGCCATCCATTGAGCTACAAACTCCTACCAATGTGCTATAAGACTAAAATGCAGCTTGACAGCTTGTTGTTACAGTTAACAGCAGTATCCAAGTTAAGCTTAGTAATTGATTCCTTAGGAGTATGTTATAGTAATTGATTATGAACATTTTTCGAATGTATTATCTCTATTTAATGTAGTTTGGAAGTTTAGAGGAGTTCTAGGAAGAGTTTAAGGATATCAAACAAGAGGAGTAGAATTAACTCACGACTATGACTTTGTCATGTAGGGTGGTTTGGATAAGTCAAATGTGTCATGTAAATTAGGAAGTTGTTCTTCTTGTATTGCCCTCAGAGCAATTCAGCCAAGCATAAGGTGTGCTTCTTGTATACATCTTAACTTGGTAGCAAACTAGAGTAAAAGACCATGGATAATCTGATTATTTTAAACTTTCACCACCAATGAAACAAGCTCTAACACTTTTCTTTGTTTTCTACGAACCAGGGGTTTTTTAGAAAGCCATCAACTACTATAGAACATTTGCACCTGAGTTGAAAGAGGAAAAAGCAAAGCTATTGGAAGAGCTGCTAAACATGGAAAGCAGTTTTGGTGAGCTTGGTGACATTAGTTTAGTCTAGGCTAAGCTGTTAAAGAAGCTTTACGTGCAAGATAGATTTGATCTTATTTATGTGAGTGAAATAAGTTATCTAACAGTACATTTATGTTAGAAACTTTGAGAAGATGCAAGCTTTGACATGACACTTGATGATGCAAAAAATCAACAATTGAGCTCTTCGTCGTAGCGGATGGATGATGCTGTGAATGAGGCCGTCTCTGTAGATGAGAAACTTGCAAAATGAACTGAGTGAAAGAGTAACACGTTGGTGTGGCGTCAGCCAAACTGCCTCTGATGCTTAAGTCAGTAAGGGAGAAAGATTCTAGAGAAAAAATGAGTAAAGAGTGATTTTGTAGAGTATTTGTGTGCACCTTTAGCTTCTAGTATCTTTTTTTTTTTTTTAATAGTTGTATGCCTCATTAATGAGCAATGATGTGCTGCATCTATGCTCAACGGCTAATGTGTTACAGAATCTTTGCCTGAAGGTCACAACTCATTCTGTGACTGTTGCTCCGTCAATTACGTTTTGTCATCAATGATCGTAATAAATGCGTAATGTCTTCTCTGGGTGAATGACGATCTGCGTATAATTATGACCATAAATTTTTGGTTCATCAACACTCAAACAAGAAATTAAGAAAGCCATGGTAGGACATGAAAAAGGCACACATTTAAACAAGAGAAAGAAGCTGATCAATAAAACAACACAGAATGTAAGCGGAAAACCCTAGAGAAGGGATAAAAAACCACGATTTGAGTAAGAACAAAACATTCTTGCTCGGCTCAGCTTGTATTACGTATGGAAAAAAAGATTAGTTTACAATTGAAAGCTTGGATTTGTGTGAAAACACAAGAACTTGTTCAGACCTCCAAATAAAATTATGGTTAGATTGCTTTTACTCTAACTTAAGCTAAGAATGGAATAAGAGTAAATGAGAACAAACAACCGATACAACTTCCCTACCCTAAGCCATATTCATGCAATATTAACAATAAAAGATAAGCTTAAAGAGTAGGGAAGAAATATGCAAATACAAGATAACACGATGATGTATTATCGAAGAGGAAACTGAAGAACTTGGCTCTGCTGCCCTCCAAGTGGTGAATCAATCCACTAGAGAATAAGTTGGAGTACATGAATAACAAAAGAACCTCCAAGCCTTGTCTACCCAATATACTTGAGCCCTCCAAACTCCTGTTACCAACTGGTTTCTTGGAACCTTGTCTTTTCTATCTTTCCCGGATCCCCCAATTCAGCCCGATTGCATTTGCCAATAAATGGTTCCTTCCAATGCTTCCTAGCAGCACCAAATCCTCACTTGACACTCAGATTGGGTGTGGTAAGTGTTTAGGCTATCAACCTCTCATGGATTTAGAGATGAAGAGATAGGAGTAGAGGAAAACTATAAGGAAATGTGTAGATGATTGTGCGTATAACAATTTCAAACTCTCAAGTGTATTTTCTAGGGTTTTTTCTCTGAAAAGCACTCCTTACAATATGTGGGTAATGAGGGTATATATAATATGGGTAAAGACTTTGTAAAACAAAACATGACAAAATAGCCAAACAAAATGTTTCACGAGTATTTCGCGAGAAAGCCTTACCCACGAGACACTCACAAAAATTCTAAGCTAGCATGACCCTTCGCATTCCACTCATGTGCTCTACACGTGGCTCTTTCGCGGGATAGCTTCTTGCGTGGCACTCGCGAAATCCACTTTTTCATTGTTTCAAACTTGAGTCTTCACACTCTCTCACACTCATCCCTTACAATTAAAAACCCACATAAAAACAGGGAAAATGATTGAATAAAATTACAATCAAATTTGGCATAGAATTAAAGCCAACACAAAATAGTTATAAATCACATCTATTGCCTTTCACTCCTACCAACTCTCTACATTCATCTCAAAATATCTGGTTGGGTTCTTAGGTTCTTGCTGTAATAGCACAGCTGCATATTCTTTTTATACTCTAAGGAACGTGGTTGGATACAAGGACATGTGTGAAGTCATCATATTTTCTCTCTTGGATCTTTTCACAACTGTGATATTATTGCTGACTAAGGGATAAAAACTACGCCAACGTGGCACTAGTACCCGTGGGTAGGTAGCTTTGCCACTACTTGGGAGACAAGTCTCGGACATTGAGTGGGACATCAAGAGTACTATGATTGGTACACCTATTCCTAAGGTGACTCATGGTGCACTTAGCCAATAAGGGGTGTCCTCATAGCCTCTGACCTTAGAAAGTCACTATCTCCATTTTTATGAGTGCTTGAGTACCATGTTAGGTGTAAATCTTACTCCGTTTCAAAGGCAGTCACACCTTTAGCACAAACCAAGATAAGCTCTCTTAGCCAACACCTATTCTCCATTCCCTCATAGCTACTCCATATGTAGATTCTAGATTCATCCACTTACGCATTCTCCCATACCTTGGTGGTGTTATGTACATTAGCCCCCTGACTATTAATGGCATTTAATGGCAAAGACCTTTGACCGTCACATTGGTTCAGGTATTAATACTTCAGTAATCATACCTTGTAACGTTCAAAGTGGACACTTGGCTCAAAAGGGTGCTTCTAGCCATTTTGGCGCCTCTTTGGTCCTTGTGTTTTGGCAGACATTCATTACTCCTCATAAATGTCATGTCTCTTCACTTAACTGCAGTTGGAGATTTAAATAAGAAATGTTTCTTCAAACTTCATTCCTTTTGTATTTTCTGCTTTTTCTTGCAAACAAAACCTTAAACTCCAAAAAAAGAAAATGTCAAACTCTTCTTCTTTTGATGGTTCTAACTCCCCACAGCATTCCTCAGGCTCTTCTGAGAGTTCTTCCACTGATCACACTCCTTCCCTACCACCAAGCCCTATGCACCCTCCTCTCCATTTCCCCATTCTCCCTCTACCTCCTCAGGTTTTCATTCCTGTAAGGGTTGCTTCCTTTGACTGGAGTGACAAGGAGGAGGAGAACTTGGAAGACCTTCGGTTGAGGGCCGAGGAAGAAGCTTAAGATGCTGCAACTGCTGCATTCCTAAAAGCACCCACTCGTCGTAGGAGAAGGTGAAAGCTTGGCCGTTCAAGCTCAAAGTCCAGCGCTTTATGGTTCTCTGACTCCCAAGAGGTAGACTCTTTTGATAGCTTTTCTAAGGGCTCTTTTGATGGCTCCTACTCGAGGGATGATGAAGGCAAAAAGGATGAAGAAGAGGATGATGATGATGATGATGAGGAGATGGAGTATTTTGCTCTGGATTATCCCCAAGAAGAATCTAGGGACAACATGGATGCCTATGCACCAAGGTCTCATTGAGTTGCTCGCTATTGAACCTGCTACTATTTTTTTTTTTTTTTTCTTGTTTATTTTTTTTAGACAATCTTTTGGCTTAAGTTGTAAAAAAAAAATTAATCTTTTTTTATTTTGGGTATAAATTTTGGTGTTCTTTTTGTAATTAGAAAAGAGGTGATAGGCCATAAGGGCCAAATCATGTAAATTCCTCTTTTCTGTTTTGTAGAAAAAAAACTTCTAGGCACAAAAATATAAGAAAGAAAGAAAGTTATTTATTACCTGTTTACTTTTTCTTTCTTTAATGTTGTATTATATGTTTATTTTATTATATATCAAATTCCTACACAACATATAAGAATAAACATGTCAGTTAATGAATGTGAAGTGCAAGGAATTAAATCATACCTGTTGGTGAGGGGTTGCGCCTTTGCCCTTGGACTATAAAGGCGGCTTTCTTGATATTAGTACCATTAACTGACATTCTCTATCAGAGGTTCAGAGATGTCTCCCTTTTTTAATCAATCTTTTTTGGAGGGAAAATACTAAATCCCAAAGTATAAAAGGAAAAACAAATATTTCCTTTCTTATTTTTCTCATTTTTCCCTTATCTTTTTCTTCTCCTTCTTCATTTCAAAACCCTGAATTCTTCTCACAGATTAAATCATGGGTGTAAAACGCAGTCCATGATCCAACTTTGCCAAATTTGTAGAACCTTCTACTTCGAAAGGTAACAAACCCCTTTTAGGAGGAGAGAAAAATCCTTCCATAAAAGAACAGTGGATCATCTCTCCCTTCTTTGAAAATTGCCTATTCAATAAAAGTCTCGATTGGGACTCAACTCCTTGCTTTGAAGACCCTCCTTACACAGCATGTGCAGAACCCGACGATCTTTTGACTATGGACCTAGAATTGAAACACATTCTAAGGCTTGACACTTGCAAGGGAGATGTTGCTCCTACCATTGATGTAGTTTTCAAATCTCACACCTCAATTTCCAAAAGGTTGGAGAAGCTGATGTCAAAGAGTGTTAGCTCATCCTCCCTTCATGGAGATCATATAGAGAGTAAAGCTTGTAGAGACCATTCTTGTATTCTCCAATTTAGAGATTAGCAAGGACAGTGAGAGTTTCCATTTCTCACGCTAGAAGATGTCTACAAGGTATTGAGACTTCCCTTGTTTAGAGATGGTGAGGTAGTCAACATCTCTTTATCCCTTGATGAGTCTAAAGTTGTGAAGTTCCTTGAGGATGCAGTGAAGAAAACTTTGAAAAAGCCATTTCTAAAGGCGGCAAGGAAAGGGAAAGCCCCTAGTGGTGAGGTACCAAAAGATACCAATGTTGGCGGAGACAAAGCTTCCAGAGCCAACTTCTGGGGATGGATTAGATATTTTTGGAGAAAATATGCTGACGGCGTAGATGAGAAAGCCAACAAAGACTTCCTCCTTATGAAAAGATTCTAAGTAGA
Organism: Castanopsis chinensis; assembly: GCA_032878915.1. NCBI lineage: Eukaryota > Viridiplantae > Streptophyta > Magnoliopsida > Fagales > Fagaceae > Castanopsis > Castanopsis chinensis. The sequence continues at coordinate 11,967,549 of JAVQMG010000129.1, forward strand.
CATTTCCCTTTAGCTATTAAACTAGCTAGAGGACAATCTTTCCCCCTTGCCCCATACTTTCTAGAAACTTTATATTTTCACTTGGATCATTTTATTCTTGACCTGCAATTGGGGTAGATTACAAATTGAAACCTTTGTACCCGTTACTTTTTTTACAAATATGGTTGTGGGAACACTTTAGGAATTATGCTCCTGTCCCTAGAGTGTTAAGCTCCTATAAAACCAGTTTGCCATGACCTCAAGGTCTGCCACGCTTTTGACATTGGAAAAAAGTGGTAGTTGTTAGGTTCTAAGTACTTAGGAACTAATGTATTAGAATTCTAATTTGTATTGTTGCAAACCATGATCAAACTAGGTATTTAGTCTTATTTAGACTTGCTCAAAGTATATCTTTTATGTAAAGTAGGAATCGAGTTAACTACAGAAGTTACTGTGTAAATCTACCTGGCTCGATCGATCAAGAATTAAACTCGACCGATCAAAAGTCGTGCAGATTGTTTTTTCTGCAGAATTTCCAACTCAACCCTAAGCCCATATGACGTGTAGGGTTTTATGTTTTGCCTTAGGTATAAAAGGAAAACCCTAGCCACGTTTTCTAGGTTGCTTATATTGCTGGTTGTGTGAATCTTTTGTGAAATCTGTGAGGTGCTTGCCTTCACACAAACTTAAGATTATTAAGAAGGAGATTTCTTCAAGAGTTTGATGATCATTCAGTTGCTGCTATAAGAGCTTAAAGATACACAAGGGGGAGTGCTTGTACTTGTACTTGTACTTGTACTTGCTGGAGAATCTAAGAAATAAGGAGTCCGTGGTCTTGGAGCTTGCACGTGGTTGTGTCAGTAAGTTTTCTACTGGTGGATAGTAATAGGATGTTAATGGTCTAAGTCGTTATTATATAAACTTCAATTCTTTCATAGTGGATTCAGTTTTACCTTGAGGATAGCTAGGTTAAATCCTCCCTAGGTTTTTTACCGTTTTGGTTTTCCTGGGTCATTATATCATTATGCTTTTTATATTTCCGCTATTTTACATGATATGATTATTTTGTGTTAACCTAGATCTGCATAATTTGACTAAGTAATAACTTGGCCTGTTAACTAGGTTAATCCAATTATGTTTTAAAGGGGTCTAAAAAACTTTACAATAGTATCTTCAAACAATTTCCTTTGCAAAGTGTTAGATGACCCTACTAATTAGACAGCTAGAGCTTACTCTGTGCTGAAGGGTGGACTTCCTCCATTATTCACTTCCTTAGAAAGCGTTTCTATTTCTCGTTACAGAGATACTTCTTAGTCTGAGGAGGAACTTTTTTTTACTGGTTATGCTTTTCCTTCTCACCTTCAGGCACTCTTTCAAGATGAGTATGAAACTCAAACCTACAATCCTCATAGGTTTGCCCGCCAATTTGGGTTTGACCAAGGCATATTGGGACACTTTTCTACTTTAGCTTTGCTTGCTGTAGTGGCCTCTCTAGCCTTTAAGAAGGAAAATCTTATCAAGATTTTAGTGTCACGCCCTAAGATCCCTTTTACTTCCCCTACCAGAAATGGACTACCCTCACCCAGGTTTAAGTCATGGTGGTTCGACATTAGAGAGCGTGTTAGGAATTTTAGGGAGAGTGGTGCCCAACGAATGGATGTCCCACCTATCTTTCAGGAAGATTTGACTTTGAAGCCCCTTCTAAAAGCCAAACCTTCAAGCACTAAGAGAAAGAAGAATGCAAAAACCCCTGCTATCAAAAAGCCTAAGGTATATGCTTTTCTCTATAGTGACTGTCTCCAGTTACCCCTTCTGTTAGGACATATATGGAACATGTTATGAACATATGTCATTTGGAATTGGTTAATACTTTGACAAAACACACTTTACTTGTAATTGGGTATATCTAGGATGTGTTTAATATTTCAAAGAACAAGAGTTTAAGTCTATTATTAAATCCATGAAGATTGAACCAAGAAACAAGTGTAAAAAAGCTGTTCATTAAAATTGAATAGATTCTCAACAACGACCGACAGATAATATCTATCAAGGATTGATGAATCTCGACAGATAGCTCGACAGATGTATCTATCTAGGTCTCAACAGATAGCTCGACTGCTGTATCTATCGAGAATTACGAAATCAGAATTTTCAGATTTGATTTTCGGCCCATGTTGACATGTATGTGTAGGGTTTCTTTTCTCAAAATTCTAGACATATATAAGGCTTATTTTAAAGGCTGTCACATAAGAGAATATAAGGAGAACACATGCAAAAGATGGCTGATGTCTTATTCTCTTTGAAAGAAGCTACTACATCTTTCCACCTTAGGGTTTTATAACCAAGTGCTTCTTAATCTTCATTGTTAATGAAGTAAAAAACTTTGTAGCCAACAATCTTCTTCAAGTTTGTGAGTTAATCACGTATTGGGAGCCGTACATCTTTGGTTAATCACTTACTGGGATTCATGCAAAATGGTGGTGTTCATATATTGAAGAGTTCAGAGGTTTTGAAGCGGTAGAAGGTTTCTACTATAAGTTCATCTACGGGGATTGTAGAGTTTAGGGACAAAAATTTTGTACTAGATCTAAAACTTCTCTCTATTATAGTGGATTACTCTTCTAGAAGGTTTTCCCCCCAGGTTTTTACTGTAAAACTATTTTGTTTCATTGGTTTTCCTAAATCATAGTATCTTGTCTTATTTAATTTTTCACTGTGCATGATATTGATGTTTGTGTGTTTTAATAAGGTTTATTCATAATAAATCTAATTAACAACTTAGATTTAAAACTTATTAATTCTATCTACTGGGGTTTAAATTTCCTATCAAGTGGTATTAAAGCAAGTACACTCTGATCGAATTAAATTTCTAAGTGTGATCATTGACCCCCGTTGTCATGGACAGTGAAAAATCTCTTTTGATTCCTCATTTATTTGATGGCATTAATTATGCTTACTGGAAAGTTCGTATGAAAGTTTTTTTGCAGCCTTTAGGTGAATAGGTATGGCAAGCTGTTGAAGTTAGCTGGATTAAGCCAAAAGAAGCGCTGGTGGATTTTGATGAAGTAACAATCAAAGTGGCAAATTTCAACAATAGAGCTTTGAATGCTTTATTTTGTGAGTTGACCAATGAAGAATTAAATACCATCTACAGAAGTTGCCAAGAAAGCATGTACTATTCTTGAGACCACCTATGAAGGTATCGAGGCAATAAAGACTATGAAGCTTTAAAGACCCATTAGCATTTTTGAAGAAATAAGGATGGAAGAGGTTGAGACCTTTGATGAGTTCTATGCTAAACTCAAGGATATTGAAAATTCTACCTTCAACCTTGGAGAATCTATAGCAGAATCCAAAATTGTTAGGAAAATCTTTAGGTCCTTACTTGAAAGATTCCATGTCAAGATCACTGTCATTGATGAAGTGAAGGACATTGATCAAATTCCTTTGACTAAGCTTGTAAAGAACCTTCAAACCTATGAGATGAGATTAGGTTTAATAGGAAAGGTGGAAAGAGTAGAAACTTTTGCTCTTAAGGGTATAAAGGAAAAGAGTGATGACTCTGAAGATGAAGATGAGGATGAGGACTTAACCTTTATAGCTGATGAGATTATCAAACTTCTTCAATTTAGGAAAAAGAATAAAGACAAATCTCCTAGGAAATTGAAATTCTCTAAGAAAGGTAAGAGTGAGAAAGCCCTTATCTAGTGCCATGAGTGCAAAGGTTTTAGTCATATGAGGATAGAATGTCCAAACTATCTTATGAAGGAAAAGACCGAGAAGTCAAAAGGTAAAGAGTTGGCTACTATCTAGAGTGATACTGAGAATGATTCTTCTGATGAGTATGTGGATAAATGTGATCACTTTATGGCTTTTGTTGCCACAATTGATAAGGTGATTGTGGAGTGCTAGTGATAGTAAGAATTCTTCTGATGATGAAGTACCCAAGAAGATGACACCTTCAGGAAGCTTATGATAAGCTATGCACTGAATTTATAATATTTGAAAAGACTTTTCATCTTTGTAGAAAAGAGTTTAATGAGGTAAAAACTGAAAAAGCTAAATTGTTAGTCAAACTAGATGAGACTACAATGTTAATTAAGACTCTTGTTGTGGAGAACACCTCATTAGAAGAGAAGGTCAAGAATCTTGAGGTAGAGATTAGTCAAGCTAGAACTCAAATAGAAAGGATGTCTAGTGCAAAGATTGATGAGGTATTGAGTGCTCAAAATCCTAATTCTGATAAGACTGACTTAGGATATGTTGTTTCTTTTGGCCCCTCCTCTTCCACGAATTCTAGATCAAGGACTGTCTTTGTACCCCAATTTGAGAAAGGTGATAAATATATGAAATCCAAAACTAATTTGTCTAATTCTAAATCTGTTGTTAGACCTCATGTTTATTACCATTGTGATGTTTATGGACATATTCTTCCTAATTGCTTTAAGTTATATCCTTAAAAGCAAGTGTCCAAATAGTCACAAGTTTCCTCTCAATGACCTACATCTTTATTTGAAAGTCATTAAACGTCTTGAGCTTTTTAACTCAATTTCAGGAGAATTATAATTCTTCTATGTCCTTTAGTAGACATACTAGGACACGTTCATTTTCATCTTCTCGGCCAAAGACTTGTGCTGTGTAGATGAGAAAGGAGCCTAAGACTTAATTATCTGTTCTATTATCCTCTACTTTAATTCTTTCGATCTAAAGTAAGACTCTTTTTGCTTGATTTCTTATCTGCTTTTGAAATCATGCTTTCATGTATCTGCATCTTTATCTTTCTTTCATACTTTCATGATGTTTGTCTGTTTTTGTTTTGGTTGTATAGTCTTTATTTTGTTTGTTTTTCAAAATAACAAGAAAACAAAAAACAAAAATAGTGTTTGTTTTGTGTACTTTGGTATTTGTGTACCTTGGATGGTCATTGGAATAAAATTTTCTAAACTTTATATATTTTGTAACTTAGATGAGCATCTCTATGCATAAATAAGCAAGTGAGCTTTGTGGCTCATTTTTATGATGAGTAAGATTAAGTAATCACTTGTACTTAACACTCATATCACTCTTTTTGATGAGAATGACTAGAAAATCCTAAGAAATGACATATATGTCAAGGTATAAATAACCATCTCACTATTGTTCCTGCTAATCATGAAATGACATATATATGCTTCGACATAGCAAAAGTGCAATCTCAATGACATCTGTATGCTTCGGCATAGCAAAAGTGCAATGTCAAGCCCTGCACATCATTTGGTATTTCTTTTCTCTATCTTATATGCTCATGCACAATATGCTTAACGAAAGGAAATTATTCAAAGAAAAATAAAAGCAAAAAGAATCAAAAAGCTTTATATATGATTGCAAGCGGGTCTTTTAGGAGATGTGAGAGTTATAGGATGTACCTCAAAAGTGATAGTCCCCATCAAATAGTTATGATTGTATGTGAGTTTAAGTGATTTTCTTATATCTCAAATTGTCATAACATGTAGACACTTATGCATTCTTGCGACGTTTTTCACACACAACAAACAATATTCTTTGCTACTTTTGATACATGTGTAAGTACAATGTGATTTGGCTATCACAAAGAATACATGTGTTAATGTGTTCTCAATAAGTTGTCTTGACTTATTTTTTAAATATAAAATTGGTTAGACTTACCTAGTGTATGTGTGTGTGTGTTTTGGATCTAAATGCTTGAAATTTTTCCTGTGAGAGATGTTTTTGAGAGCTTAAAATGTTATTTGGATTTTTGGTTAGGTAGCATGCTTGATTGCATTCATTTATGTGTTTTTCTCCTCCTTGAAAAACTGGTTTTTCCCATCTCAACAACTCTCAACTGATTATTATCTATCGAGCCCCTTTTTCTTCTTATCTCGACAGAAGTTATCGCCAATCTCAATCCATCGAGCTTTCTGGACGTTGTCTCGATAGCTTCTCGATAGATTCTCAATCCATCGAGAAACTTTTTGTCTGGCCAATAGATCCTCGACAGATTCTCGATCCATCAAGGTTGGCTTCTGCTTGACAGCTTCTCAATCTGTCGAGATCCTCTTGCATGCATTTTTTTTCACATGTTTTGCATCTTTCTATTATTTTGTCATCCATAGCATCTTGTTTCATTAGATTCATGCATTTATATGGATTCCTTGTACCCCATTTGATCATCTTTATGTTTCTCGGGTGATGCTTTATTGCTTCTTATACCCTTTGTCAATCATGAGAAAAAGGGGGAGAAAATGTGGTTTTTTTTTAAGATTCTATTTTTAAGAGGAGAAGAAATACATGCCTTTGTAAAGGGGAGATGTGTTTCATCTTGTTTGGGGGAGTGTTTACCTTCTTGTTATTTTAAGAGCTTTTTTTAGCTTCTTGTACACCAGTCTTGTGACTATGTTTACATTCATTGTGCTTATCTTTGATATATATATATATATATATATGTGTGTGTGTGTGTGTGTGTGTGTGTGTGTGTGTGTGTGTGTGTGTGTGTGTGTGTATGTCTGTATGATAATGTATGTCTTCTTTACCTATCTCTCCATGTGTTGTTTCTTGTCTCTCTTTATACACATGTTTCATTGTTGTATGCAATCTTTTATTTTTGTTTCACACTAAGATACTTTGATGAGTTTTGTTTAAAGTGTTTCAGAAATACAAGTTGTGAAAATCTTCCATGCCATGAACTCTCTTCCTGCAAAGTTTTTCAAGAGTTTGTATTAGAATTAGATTTTATTGTATTCAATAATTTAGTATGAGTTTAGTGATTTATGACTTCTCTCATATTTCATTTGTTTGTTATGGTTTTGTCACGGATTGCCAAAATGGGAGATTGTTAGGACATATGTGAATGATGTTAGGAACATATGTCACTTAGAATTGGCTAATCCTTTGACAAAACACACTTTACTTATAATTGAGTAGATCTAGAATGTGTTTAATATTTCAAGGAACAAGAGTTCAAGTCCAAGTATTAAAGCCATGCGAATTTGTCTAAGAAACAAGTGAAGAAGTGCTGGATTTTAATCTCGACAGCTAGCTCGACAAATAGCATCTATCGAGGTTTAAAAAACTTCTTTAGCTCGATGCTCGACAGCTTCTTAATAGATACCCTATCTATCGAGATTTATGAAAATCAGTTTTTCAGATCTGATTTCACACCAATCCATGTATACTTGTTTAGGTTTTCTTTTCTCACAACCCTAAACATATATAAAGATTATTTTAAGGGTCGTCAAAGATTGCGCAAGTGTGAGGCAAAGTTTTGTTCATGCAAATTATGACCGAAGAATGAATTTGTCTTGGTTCATCTTTCTCTTGAAGAAACTGCTGCGTTTGTACACCGTTGGGTTTTATGACCAAAGAGCTTCGTGTTCTTCATTGTGTTGATGAACTAAAAAACTTTGCAGCCAACATCTTTCTCATGTTGGTGAGTAAATCGTGTACTAGGATCTACGCATCTATTGGTTAATCACGTACTGGGAGCCGTGTATTGAAAAGGAAGGATTGTCACTACAGAACAAGTCCAATTGTGTATTGAGATAAGGGTTCAACTGTAGGTTGGTATAAAGTGCTAGGATTATTTACTTGTAACCGCTTGTTATGATAATAGCGGACTCTCGGGAGTGGTGACCTTAAAATCACCTGATGAGGTTTTTGCCTTAGAAGATTTCCCCATTCGTAAACAAATCACCGTGTCAACTTTATTTTTCGTTGCATTTAACTTAGTTGGTGATTTGTTTGTGCTACCACCTATTTTGCATGTAATTGAATGAATTAATTAACTTAGCTAAATTAATTGGTTAATTTATCACAAAGAGTCAATATATATATATATATACACACACACACTTGTAATTCCGCGTATCTCTTTGTCTTCATAACAAACAACGTCCATACCTTTTTTTCCCCAACATTCCACTCTACTCTTTGTCTTCATACCAAACAACATCCATACTTTTGTTTTTTCTTTTGAAAAATTCCACAAACATACCCTAAGGTTTGGTATAATACCAATCAAGTCTAAAGGATTTAAAAACTAACCACTTCAGTCCTTAAACCCAAATGACTTATAACGTCGTCACCTATTTTTAATTCTATTCCAAAACTCTCCTCTTTCTCTCATCTGTCTCCTTCAGTCTCTTTCCACTTTTTCTCTGACTCTTAGAGCTTTCCCAGTAAACAAACAACAAGAAGAAGAAGAAATTGTAGAACACGTTCCCAATAAACAAACAAGAATAAAAAATAAAATAAAAAACCTTGAATGGAACCAAAAATCAAAACAAATTTTCATTTAATGAGAGTAAAACACAACAAATCAGTTCATTTAAATATTTAAATCCAAGTCAAAGAACTTGCCGTCAAGAACCATACCAAAAATCAACATCAACACAAAATCAAAAACCAATCTCAACCTCAAATCCAAAACCAAACCCAACAAATCAAACCGCCCCAAAAAATCTTCTCAAATTCACAAATTTGTCAAACCCTAGCACAAAATCAAAATCCAATCTCAACTTCAAATTTAAAACCAAACCCAACAAATCAAAACCCTCAAAAAAAATCTTCTCAAATTCACAAAAATGTCATACCTCAGCACAAGCAACTCACTCCATTACCAAAACTCTGGCTCTCTATGAAAAATCTTCACCACATCTCTATGTTGTAAATAGGTTGAATCAATGAGTGACCCATCGTGTGAAGGTCACCTTGGGAGCTTCCCACTCTTTTGATTCATGTCCTCATCCACTTGCATGCAATTGCAACTCTCTAGCCTCTACTTTCAATGAGTGACCCATTGAGTGTGAAAGTTGGAAATGTTTAGATCATGGCTTGGTTGAGACTGTGACGACGCGTGCATTCTGTGACTGAAACAGTGAAGGATGAAGCAACATGGGAAATTTTAGAGGTGACAACCACATGCCTCCGCCGATCCAAACCAAAAAGCCTACAAAATATTCAAACTAAAACCCACAAAATTCCAAAGCCAATCCAAAAAAAAAAAAAAAAAACCCAAATCTCCCAACACAAATCTAACCAAAACTCACAAACCATCGCAACTCCACCACCGTGGTGCACCACAAAGACAAAGAGAGGTTAGAGAAAGGGACGATGAAAATGTGAACCCGCGTACACTCACAATTTTTTTTACCGCTCACAACTTATCATATAACGAGTTGTGACAAAAATTGTAACAAAAGTTATTTGAAATATTATAATACTAGTATTGCTATAATATATATATATATATATATATATATTGAAATAGATATGCTTATACTTATAGTTATAAATTATTAAATAATTATTTTAAATTTTAAATTATTAGATGATTTAAATATTTTATTTTATTTGAGGTAATTTTCCTTCTCATTATTGTATTATAATAATTATTATATTGTTATTATTATCATTATTATTACTATTATCACAAGTTTTACTAATTAACATGTAAATAAATAAAGATATACTCTATTTATATTTGTTTAGGATTTGACATTTCTTATTTGTCTTGTGAAAGTTATGATATAAAAAATATTTGAAAGATAGATCTTTATATTAAATTAGACTATTTTAGTTAATTTTTCTATTTTTATTCATTTAATGTTTTTATTTATATTTAAAATAATTATTAAATTAATTATGATGTCATCACGGTTCGACCTCGGTCTAACATCGATTCGATCTCAAAAACCTTGAATTTCTTCTTTTTACGGTTCAATGAACGGTCAGAGTCTAAAAACCATGAAGAACATAGGTTGGCAATTGTTGCTCAAACACTTGATTTGTTGTTAACACAGATATCAAAACAAATATTGTAGTATGATTCAAAATTAACATTCCCAAATAAGAATTAAAAAAGAAACGTTGATACAATGCAATATTAATTATTAAAAAAAATTGATTGGATGCATGGGTAAATTATTGAAAATGACATATGACATAATCTTGGTTTATTTTACTTCAATCATTCTTTTATTATAATTTAATAGGAGAACTAATTTTGCATAAATGCAAAATTCTTACTTTCATTTGGAAATTTCTGCACGATAGTCTTTCTGTTTTTGCAATCTTAAGTAGCAGAGGAATTCCAGCTACTAACAGATGTCTTATGTGCAATGAAAAAGAGGAAATCATGACTCACCTTTTCCTTCAATGTCCATTTGCAAGAGCTGTTTGGCATGGTTCTATCCTTGAGATTAGAACCTCTGATTTAATTCACAGCACAGTTAAACAATGGATATCAAATCGTGTCAATACAAGCAAATCCATGGAGCAAAACAGAATGAATTTCCTACAATCCCTCTTCACCATCCTTTGGTCAATATGGAACCATAGAAATCTGGTCTTTCACCGAGGGAAATTTCCTAACCCCATGGAAGTTATTCTCACATCTCAATCTCTCATTTGCAGATACCAGGAAGCTTTTCAAGAAATCAAGAACAGGAACATAACTCTAGACAGCATCCTCCACAACCATTCACTAACCAGGATTGGCAGATTATCATCAAAGTGGCAGCATATAGGAACAGAAAATCCAAGAGAAGTGACTATGCCTTTGAAGCCATAAATCTGGATGGGAGTACTCCATTCACAAAAGGAGCTAGCTGTGGAAGGAAACCTCACTATCTTGCGATCCAGGATGCTTTTTTTGAAGCAATTCTCAAGGCTGAAGAGCTAGGATTCAGCAGAATACTAACCCTTAGCAATAGCACTAGACTAGAGCATGTTTGCAATTGTTCAAGATATCCATCATGGTAGGAACAATCTCTCATATTAGACCTTTATCAACTGCAGCAACAGGGAATGGTCACACACTCCATTTTTGTACCTAAGTGATTTCACATGTAATAGAACCAGCCTCTATAACTACTAGTTTCTCTGTTCACCACTGCAGGCTAAATCCGAACTCTACATAAGCCAACTGGCTTTATTTTGTACTTCTCTCTATGATCAATGCATGTTTATTTGGCATTAAAAAAAAGAAACTTGACAAAACCAATTTACCAATGTATATACGAGGAAAATAATTAATCATCAATAAACGAAATAAAAGAACTAGTCAATGCCAGTTGGTAGTTATCAATTTTTGAATAAAACAGTCATGCATGCAGTGCGTAAATGAAATTATGAACTTGAACGGATGCATAATGTTGACTTGTCCGGCAATGTAAACCGTGAGTTTTAGAATGGTTGAAAAAAAGTTTTGATTTTTGTTTTTTGTTTCAATATATATTTTTAAATTTTTACTGTTTTCTACATAATCTATTTTTTAAATAAATTTAACGTAACAATTACCAAAACTGATATATTTAAATAAATACTATGCAAAAAAGTTACAAAAAATAAAATAAAAAATATAGTTGTTAGGCCAATAAATTTCATAGTTAAATTTAATTGTTAACTCAAAAATAATAAAGATTTAACACCAAAACTATACCTAGTACAGTGGGGAGGGAGAATTTAAACACGAAATGTCTTAAAAACAACAAGAAATATCAAACAATTGAATTGCAAAACTTTTGGCAAATTTTACTAATTTGACTTAATTGTCTACGATCATATACAGATGGCCAATGCAACCCACACTAAGTTCTTCACATGAAATTGTAAGAACATAAGTTTTTTAATAACCATAATGATTCACAAGTTCAAAGGCAAATAACAAATTCTTCATCAAGTGCAACAATAAAATTTTAATGGTAAAGAAAAATACAAAAAACAAAGTCACTATCTCAATTCCTTGGGGGTAAAAGTAATAAAAGGTAAAACAAGTCGCAGTCTAAAGAGCCAATGCAACAAGTGTTGATATCATAGTAATTTTAGTAGGAAACCTTCCTTTGTCGCTCCTCAAAGCCTTTGCTTCAAAAATTGGCCAACAATTCAAGGTGACAAAACTTGTTATGAACATTTGCACAAACAATCTTCCCAATTGCTGCCTCTAAAAATTCCTTTGAACCCCACAAAAAATGAGACCAAGTACTCAGCTAAACCAAACGAGTAACGCGAGGATCAACTTGTGATCCATATTCTTTGATCATTCCACCAACTCTGCATGGTTTCTCTAGCTAAGAAAACGTCCAGGAACTCTTGCACATAGGCCCCTAAGAAAAGAAACATATACAAGAGAAACCGTCATTCCAATACTTATATAACACATTTTTCGGTTTAATTTGATTAGTCATTTTGTTACAAACTAGTATTCTGAGTGTAACAATATTGGTTATTCATGAATTTTGGGTAAGTAAAACACAATCCTAACACATTTTATATGTATTTGGATTAGTCTGCTTACTGATTTAGGTCCGGTTTGGATTGAGGGGGGAGGGAGAGGGAGTGAAGGGGAGTAGAATACAGTCGGTTGAAAATAGGCTAATTGGGTCAATTTTACTCTACTTCTCCACCCTCCTCAATCCAAATGGACTGTTACCGATTTGCTAAAAATGGATAAAAGTTCATTGTACTGAAAAAGGTAAAGCTTTAAAAAAAATTGTACATAAATAATTAAGATAATTTTTTTAAAAATATAATCCAAATGCACATTTATGACCCAACCAAAAAATAGATACAACAAACTTATTGTAAGTAAATACACATACTACGTATCTTTGGGAATATATTAATCTTATTAAGAAGAGCTAATTCTTCTCAAAAAAAAAAAAAAAAAAAAGGAAAAAAGAAGAAGAAGAAGAAGAAGAGCTAGTGGGAGATGAAGACATATGTAATAATTGGAGCTAATGCGAGATGAAAATGTATATAATAATAATTGGAATGGACCATATGGCCCAATATTTAGTGTACATAAGTAAGACCCATCAGAGGTCCCATAGCCTGTAAGCCGAAGGTTAATTATAGGATTATATTTAGAGAAGCCCACCAAAAGAAGGCCAATAGCCCACTGCTTATTATGATTTAGCACATTAATTTCAATTTAATATACCTATAAATTAAACTAGTAAAGTTTCTGATGGTTATGTAAGAGATTTGGAGCTCAATCCCTGCTTATACAAACAACTGATCGGTGTTCTAATCTGATGATAACGAGTTATCATTAAAAGTAGTTTCCATAGGTTAGAACTCTCTCAAAAAATGTTCAGTTTGAAAAGTTAAAGGGCAAGAATTTAAGAACTTTCTTAATATACAAAATGCTTTGTTAAAAAGTAACAGCTTTAAGCTATTTTGATCAATCTTCTTGACCTAGAAAGTCTTTACAATATTTGAAAAAGTGTTTGGGATCATTGGTGCACATGTCACAATCTTGGGTCAAGAAATTGGTGCATTAGTCATGGTAGCTGATACTCAAAGCTACATTAAAATTATATTATTTAAAATTTAAATATAGTATATAAAAAAGAATTGATTCCCAAATTGTAATAATACTAATCAGATACATAACAAATTTTACAATGCTCTTCTCAACTTATTGAGCTGAAAAATTATGACTCGTCTAATATTCACTTTTATATTGACCGCAACTTACGCTAATTTTATTGTACATGAATTACAATATGCAATTTCAGTGGTCAAGACAAAATTAAAATTTATTGTGCAAATTATCTAAAATGAAAAGAATAAATTATTGCGCAAGGAGACATGTGCATAGGTATAGTCAATCAGCTTTTAGGACAGGATACTTACCTAGACATTAAGGGCACTTGCCTTCAAATGGTGGGGTTGAAGTCCTGCTCTTTTCTCTGGAGACATAGATGAGATTTGGCATTACATTGCCAATGATATCTTTGTCCTTGTCACTCTTTAAATAAAATTTATTGAAAGTTCTAGTTAGCCAACTAACGCCAGCTATCTTTTGGGGCGTAATTATTTCTTCATTTACAAAATATCTCATTCTCTAGGAATTAATAACCTGGGACTTAATTTAAGAATTTTCTTTTAAATTTTAGTATTGGACAATGCTCAAGATTATTAGCATTGTACTGTTTGCAATACATATTTGCCTGCAAATGCATGTTGTTTACGGCCACTATCTTATTTACACACCATTGATGTGGCAAAATCTTTTGGTTCTCGTTTGGACTTATCATTAACATCACATTTTTATTTACTAATAATCACTTACAACATCAAAAATTTGTAAAAAAAATTGTAGCTTTATCATTTTTCATTTGAAATAAGATAGAGCATTAGAGACATTAGTTGCATTGAAAGTTTAAACCTGTATCACAATTGGATGCATGATCTTTACGTGTAATTCTATCATTCCATTTGTTGAAAGCTCGTGCTCTTGATCTCTTACTCATCATTAACTTTTCCTCTCTCAATAATATTAAATAGATACTAGTTTTATTTTTAAGGTATTAATTTTTATTTGAAATTTTCGTTGATTTCTTATCCTAGAATGACAAATTTTTTTTCATACTTTGACCCCCCAAATGATAAAATTATAGTTCCATTTTTTCATTTATATCTTGGTATGTATTGCTGGCATGCTTGAAGCTTACATGACTGATAAATAATAATTAATAAACTTAAATAGAATTTTAAAATGTCACATCAGCATTTAAATAATAAAAATATTATTTTATTTTCTCTCATTTCTTTGGAAAAAAAAATCCCTCAATCGTTTTTATTGGTTGAGATTGAAGGTTGCCCAAATTTCCAGAAATTACCATAACAATTTGTTTTTTCCACAAGAATATTTTATTAACCCTAACATATAAATATTAAAGTTTTTACACAATGAAAAGTAATAATAAACTGGTATCAAAAGCTATGCAAAACTCATAATTTCAACTCCTTAGAGTAAGAGAAGCTGCAGCAACAAGACCCCATGCTAGAAATATCGAAATTAACGTAGTCCTAATAGGAATCTTTCCTTTATCACTTCTCAAGACCATGGCTTCGTAAATTGGCCAGGAGTTCACCACTACAAAACCTGTTATGAACATTTGCACAAACAGTCCCTCCAATTTGCTGCCTCTAAAAACCACTACAAGCCCCCAAAAAAATGAGAGTAAGTTGATAATTGCTGCTGTTACTAGTGGCACAAACATGGGTGATGGAACTCCAAACTCATACATCCCTTGCTCATATCTTTTGTGTTGTTCATCATCAATCACTTTGCTTGTCACATTGAAACCATGTGTTGAAATGCCTAAGAACTTGAGAAAAAATTCCATGAATCCAAACAAGTAACATGTTAGTCCCTTTATCATCCATATCCTCTGATCATTCCACCATCTTTCAACAGTTCCACCAGATAAGATAAAATCCTGAAAATCCTGTCCATATGCTCCTAAGAAAAGGAACACATAAAAGAGAAACCATGGATCTGATACCTGCAAAACATTTTTCACTTTGAATTAGTTAAATCATGTTCAATCAATTACATGAAAATTATTATTTTAGTAAAATTTAATTAATAATCTATAATGTACAATCAATTATGATAAGAAATATTTTGGATTTGCTGCATCATCAAATTACATTATTAAAACTATGGTTTTTGTGAAATTCAACATAATGATCTAGCCATTTTCAAATAACGCTAGTAATCTATGAATTAAGGGTAACAAATGAAAGAGTCTAGCACAGTTTGTTTTCCATATAGTTTTTTTGAAATTGAAATTCTTTTTCCACATAGTTAAAATGTAACTAAAAAGGTTTATAATATGCTCATGTACATACCTTTGGAAAGATGCTAATCCCATTGATGAGAGCTAGTTGAGGGAGAAAGGAATATATGGTGATTGGAATAGACCATGTGGCCCAGCACCCAAGATGGGCATAAGCAAGACTCATGGGGAGGCCCATAGACCTTATGCCAAAGGTTAGTGGGCTAAATTTAGAGAAAACCATCTCAAATAGGCCTATGGCCCATCGCCTGTGTTGATTTAGCATATCAATAAGGGTGTTGGGTGCATCACCCAAAAATGCTGGCCTTTTAGGATTGCAGAATATGGACTTCCATCCCTCACAATGTAGCCGATAACTTGTGAAGGTGTCCTCAACCAATGATCCATATCTGACACCCATCTGTGCAATTCAGTAAAAAATTAGTGTATCATAAAAATTACCTTGCTAGAAAGATCTTTCTAAAATCTCAGTTAATTAAAAATGACTTGCAACTATGTAAGATACATTCCAAAAAATATGCTTATTTACTTATAAATTTGATTGTTTCAATAAGGAGGGTGAAATTGAATCATGTATGTTTCCGTTAAAAAAACTAAGATATGTCAATTGATCTACAAGATTTTTGCTTTCAAAAATATGTTTGGAGAAAACAAAAAAAAGACAATGAAGAAAGTCTATTTCTTGGTTAAGATTTTATTTTTTGGATATCACAGTGTACAGGTTATAACATCATCAGAAATTTAAAATGACATGATACTAAATATAGATTTGTATTGTCAAAAAGAAGATAATTAATAACTAATAAAGTAATAAGCTTACCTCATAGCCCCATTTGGTCTGGTTCTCATAATTGCAACCCGCAACCTTATATGCCAATTCCATAATTGGTTGTGACTGGATAGGTTTGTCAACAACATTGTATGGTCCTAATTCGGGGATTTCAGGAGACACCAACTTTGATGGACCTCCAAAAAAGGCTCGTCTACTAAAAAGACATCCAGTTCCGACATAGTTGCCACCATTTAGTCCATCAAACCCCACAGGATTTATTTGAAACAAACGTTTAAATTCACAAGCATAAATGTCATTCTTGTTAATCCCATTGAAAATTTGAGGAAATTGAATGAATCCAAATTTCGACTGATCTTGAGGATTGAAGAGGTAGCATAATGCACGAAGGGGCGTACTAGGATCATTGGAGTACATGTCACAATCTAAAGTCAAGATTATTGGAGCATTTGTCATGGTAGCTGATACCCGGAGCTTCATAAATAGAAACAAAATAGAAATAAATAAAAGTTAGGTTAATAGATCATGAATTTGCAAAACAATAACTCTAGAGACACTTTTCATCTTTGCTTCTTGTGATTTGTGCACAATAAAAATCGTGTCTATGGTCAACTAAGTTGAAAGTAATGTTATTTTAAGTACAACAAGTTATGTGAAGTTATGAAAAAGATTATGTTCCTATTGTTACTCTCTGCAAAATATGTAACATGGTGCTGTCTAGCTTAGTTGTAGGGATGCTTAATTACTCACCAGGACATTAAGGGCACCTGCTTTAAAATGGTGGGGCGAAGTCCTGCTTTTCTGTCTGCAGACATAGATGAGGTTCGGCATCAAATGACCAATGACGTCTTTGTCTTTGCTATTCTGTAACAAAACCTGCTCATGACCAAGTTTACCACTGAATCATGATGTATTTTAGATACTAGCTACTTGATTTATATGTTGATCACTAGGCCAAAAAAACTTGATTCTTCCAAATTTTATTTCAATTAAAAGGATTATATTACTATCATTTTGGCTTAATTAGTGATATACTTTGGGCTCCACATTGAGAAGTACAAACCTGAATGACTGTAGGATGATCTTGGCGTGTAAAGCTATCTTTCCATTTGTTAAATATTTTTTGCTCTTCTTCTCCAATAATGTACTCATCCCCAACTTTCCCTCTCTTGACAACATTCTCTACCTTGATTTTCATGCTATGGTACATTGTCTGTAATTGTAACATACGAAGTGTCATTGTTTAGATCAAATAGTTCACCACATTGGTGTCACCCATCATCTTTGTATCAATTGTATTATTTCCATATTGTAAGTGAACTAAGTTGTTTTATATAATTAATAACTCGATCTTGGTTCCAAAAATAAAACAATTATAGCTTTATATTTGTTTATTCAAACAAGATAATCTTAAAAAATCAAGTTTATACTCGACTACTGTTAAATAAGCCAAATTCAAATGATAATGTATTCACAATTAAGTTCATGAGTATTGGGATTAGAGTATATATAATATTATATGTTGATATGTGTACATGTATAAAATATACATACATAGATCCAGGATTGAATTGTCTAAATTTGTAAATAATACTAGATATCAAATTATTATTTGTAATCTACTAAAAAAATAGAAATAGTCAATTTCTTTGTAAAAATTATGTATAATTTTTTACAAAACAAGATTGGCGAATAGAATAAATAATATAATGTCACCTACATTTTTAGTTATTGATTATCAATATAGATTTGTAAATAGGGTAAAAAAAATTATCTATGATCCTTATTGTATATAATTAAGAAAAGAATAAGTTAATTAAGTAGTTTGTGACTAAGATTGAGCTTGTTCATAAAAAAAATGAATCAAGCTTAAATATGTAATATTGTTTGAAGATGAGTTCAAGTCAGCTAGTATTAATTAAAGAATGAAACAATTTTAAAATTTTAATACTCGGATAGACTAATCTCATTTACAGCCAATTTGTTCATTACAAGATCAATTTAGCCACCATGCAATCAAATTCAAATTGATATAGTATGATATGACGCTGTGATTATATTAAAGGATGTTACCTCAAATAATTTCTCTATATATTTTGTGTGTTTGGATGAATTTATTTTTATTAATTTGTTTTCTTATTATTTCTTTATAAACTCATATTTTATATTATTGTATAAAGCTACAGTTGCTCATTGAAAATATGATGCTTTAAATGGAAAAATTTTAGACGGATATAAGTAATCGGGTTCAGCTTCTGTCCAGTGGCCAGTAGCCACTGGACCCATTGGATTGGCGACACGTGTCCAAGACTGGACACATGTAATGTATCCAACGTGTCCAGTGTCCAGTGGCACTGGCCACTAGACAGAATCCGGACCCTAAGTAATCAACTAAAACTTGCTTTTGTGCGGTGAAAGTTCTTTTTTGTAGTGTCAAAGATTTGGAATCAAATCACCTTTCTTATAGGGGAAAGTTTTAAAGGATGTAAATATACACAAACGAGTTAAACCTTTGTGGGCTCTCTCTATATATATTCCTAGATATTCTATTTCCTAGTGCTGAATGGTAAATTGTGCCAACCCATGTTGTCAAGGACAGGACCAATATGTAACTCTATTTGTCATTTTTTTTTTTTTTTGTACAAATGGCCTAAATTTTATTGTTTTTGGTAGGAGCCCAATAATCAAATGACCAGATGAGTTAATATCAGTCTCACCCTCCCTTAAAAGTTACTATAATTTTTTAGTAAAGTTGTGGTATGTCTTTGTGTTAAAATTTATAACTTTTTTCTCTCTTCCTTGTGTGTGTGTGTTTGTTTCTCATAAAAAAAAAAAAATATATATATATATATATATATATATATATCAGATGAGTAGATGGGTACTTGTATTTCTAAGGGTAATTACACACGATGCAATCTGAATTATATGTGAATGATAATTATTATCACAAACCCAAAAACCTTTCAAAGTAAAAATGTTCAAGGAATAGAGAGAAAATCAAAGCCTAAAAAATAAAAAATAATGTTAAAGTTGTTATAATTTATACTTACAAATTGACAAATAATTGATAAATGCAATTGTGATAAAATAATAAATAAAATTTTAAGTTCTGCTACTAGTTTATTTTTAAAAAATTAATATATTAGTTTATAAGATTTATAAATTTATAATAATCATAACATCATCTTTTTTATAATAATAAAAAAAAAAAGAAACAATTATGATCACGAAATGAAATAATGGTCAAATTATTATACCAACAATAAAGTTAGTATAAATTATATGAAAATTTTTCATGCAAATTTAAGGAAGCTTTATGATTTATTACCTTAATCTTCTCAGCCTCAGAGGACCAAGAATTATTTGAAGCAAAATAAGCTTCTGGGTTTCGCTCTACTATGTTGTTTTTTTGGCAGAAAGGTAACCAGTGACTGGCAAACTTAGCAGCTTCCATGAAAGCAAAGAGAGTCAACTGCGAGCCCCCATCATCTGATACATAGACTGAGATCTTCTCTGTTGGATAGTCATATGCCAAAACCGATAAGGCCGTGTTCACCACACCCATTGGTGGTTCCTTGTAAGGGTCTGCAGTGCATATAAACACATCCAGTGCAGGAAAATCAGATTCTTTCAAAACCCTTTTGAGGTTTTCGGGGAATTCCTTGCGATGGATTGGATTCAAGCGGCAAGACTGTGATGCAACCCACATGAAAGCAAGAACAATATCAGAGATAAGCAAGGAGAGGGTGATGAAGAAGGAGGATAAGGTTGTGGAGTTGAGGAGTGTGAGTGCATGGTGATAGAGCAAGGCTAGGATGGCGCATGTGTAAACTGTAGCAAACACACGGTTAAAGAATTTGAGGCGTGAGAACTCAAGTGTGTGAAGAGGAGGGGCATGAGTGGTGGATTTGGTTGTGCTGCTACCTTTCAGAACCTCCATTCTTTTAGGTGCTGCTGTACGATAATAAATTATATGGGTTACAAGTGAATAGGCTTCAATTTATAAGCATGTGCACAATGAGTACCTACCATTCTACCAATCATCTCTCTTAAAACCCGTAGAAATGATATTAAGATTTTCTTCATTTAAAATTGATTAATTTCACGCTTCATATTACAAGTTTAAGATTGTATTTATTTATACCAAGTTACTTTAAATTGTAGGGTCCGGTTAATGTGTGCCCTTAGGGCACGCATTAACCTATTTATTTTTGGAAAGTTTTTCTCGGAAAATGAAAAAGTTGTCAAAACTTTTTCAATTCTCAAGAAAAACTTTCCAAAAATGATTTACTAATGTGTGCCCTTAAGGCACACATTAGTAAAATCCTAAATTGTAATCGATATCAAATTCAAAAAATAATATATTACTTGTGAAATAGGCTCTTTTGTCAAGTGATAATATATGAGAGTTTTGTGTATTGGGTAGGTATAGATATACAACCTCTCATTTTACTCTTTTGCACATGGGTGATGGGACGACACATGCGCAGGCTTCTTTCTCAGATTACGTATATATGTGGGAATGCATGAGTAGAAAACTAGAGTAAGGCTCTCTAAATTATTGGTTTTCTATGATGCATACAGCGCAAGACTGTGGCCAGCCCCAATAATTGTAATGATGCTCGAGCCTGGAAAAAAAAATATAATTTGTGACTAAATTCTACGGTTCTGGATTTTCAGGAGCAAACAAAAGCAATCACTATCACCTTGTACTAGTATAGTGGAATATAATATAAACTAAAATATTCGAGAATTTCTATTGATTACTCAGTACACATTTTAACTTGGTTTTTATTATCCGTCATTTAAATGATTTCTTGGTTAATTATCTTACGAAAATAAAACAAACAAACAAACTTGAGGACAGCGATCATTTAAAGAAAATAGCTTTTTTTTTTTTTTTTGGCTAAAAAAATTACATACATGCATGGGATGTACGTACCACATTTTATGAGTGGTTACACAGATAAACGTAATTAAATTGGGGAATCACTAGGGAAAATTAATGATTGGATAACATGTTTAATTAGCTTCCCCTTAGGGCTAAAGAGCACTTTTTTTGTAACGATCATGACTATATATATTTTTTGTCTACCATAAATAAAAATGAACACCCTTAGTTACAGTTATAAAAAAACCAATAAATATAAACACAGTGACAAAAATCAGTAAGTAATAATATATAGCAAAAATAATGATGTGGACACAACAAAAATTATGCAACAGCAACAACAAAAAATTTGAGTTGAGTTAAATTATTAATAGAGTAATACTATAGATACAATAAAAATTATTAAAGTATGAAGCAGTGACGGAACTAAGTTAGGATTCAGGGGGGCTAGCTAGGGTCCCCCACCCAATTTTTTTTTTTTTTTTAATTTCTTAGTATATATATACATAGAAAATTGAAAATTTTCCCAAAATATATGTTATTGGCCCCTCTCCTCTATCAAAATGTACAAATTGACCAACCCTTTTACTTGTTGTCCTATAAGAATAACAAGAAAAACCTAACCAAAAATGCCCACAAAACATATCACATTTCCAATCCAAATAACCCCAATTTTCCCAAAAATAACAAGAATAACCTTTAAACAAACCAAAATTACCAACAAATTAAGCAACAATCCAATCTATAAAAAAAAGACAAACAAAACAACCACAAATTTAAAATCACAAAACACAAATCCCCAATTTTTACCCACTTACCACTCAGCGTTGGTCTTGACTCTAACTACAGCATTAGTTGCCCAACGGTGGTATGTTGGCTCTCTCTCTCTCTATACTGTACTTTTTTTTTTCTTTGTATAAAACTTAGACTGTGAAATAGATGAATAATTTGTACTTGATGTTTAGCAAAAATAATAATAATAATTTGTGCTTGGTGGTGGATTGGATTAAATTAAGTCAAAGTGTCAAATTTGTATGTGGCCATTAATTAATCTTAGTGAGTTGGGGTGCAATGTGTGTGGCTATAATTTTTTTTTTTTTTTTAATATTTGTAGTTTTAAGAAAATATAAACTTGCTATAGTAGTGGCGTTAACTAATTTTGAGTGTCATGCTAATAGAGCAGTATTAATTTATTTGGGCTTTTGGGGCCTCTGGCCTTTATGAAATTAAATATTTGTGTTAATAAATTGGCACTAAGCAACTAAGCTGAGTGAGTGAAATATGTTTATTATAACTTATTATTGTGATATAGGGAACTTAATGGACATTATTTAAGTAAAAACTGTATTGAATTTTTGTCCTTTTTTTTATATAAGATAGAAATTCTACTCTAATTAATCTAATCTAAGTATATATGCGTGTAAAACTCCCTCCTA
The DNA here is from genome assembly GCA_032878915.1 of Castanopsis chinensis. NCBI lineage: Eukaryota > Viridiplantae > Streptophyta > Magnoliopsida > Fagales > Fagaceae > Castanopsis > Castanopsis chinensis. The sequence goes on from JAVQMG010000129.1 coordinate 11,990,238, forward strand.
GAACTTGAACCTCAGTCCTTGCCCCCACACCCCATAAGTACTTATACTTGTGGAGTGACCATTACACCAATGATGTAACGCTATGAATACTATAAATTTTAGTAAATAAATGTTACAAATTGAGGTGTTATCAATCACAAAATAGTAATTAAGATATTTTTTGTTTTTTGTTGAAGTAGAACCAATCACATTTATTACTACATTAGTATATGTTTTTTCGATGAAGTGCTACATTAGTATAATTTATGAATACTGTATACCTTTTCTTTTATCCTTTTTTTTTTCTTATATATTCTATTTAATTTTTGGCTGAATAAAATTATGAGATATGAAAATGATGAAATATCTAAAAATATTAAACAAATAATGGAATGCAATATCAGAAACATTAGGTTTTTATAAGATAAAGTATCATGTCTTTATTCATTAAAAAAAAAGGTCTCATGTCCTTACAAATCAAGAACCTATTAGAATTGTAATCAAAACAACATAATTATTCAAATAGGATCAAACCTCGGAATTAATTCATTTGGAGATTTTCATTGATTTTGTGATCAAAATTTAGTGCACAATAAATCCTAGGTGATATTGTGATTTAAAGAATATTGAGTTTTATCTTTTTAGATGATGCAGTTTTAAGGTATTATGAAACGATAATTTTCTATGCTCTCTTTTGTAAATATATGCTAACTTAGATTTTCATGGGAAAAAAAAATTTATACCTTCCCCCCCCCCCCCAAAGGCTTAAATCCTAGTTCCATCCCTCGTATTAAGAACATTTTCTTTCAATAGAGTAATGCTATGCACACAATAAAAATATTGCAACAACAAAAATTAGAGTTGAGTAACTTAATGAGTTGAATTTTCATTTTAATATAAGAAAAAATGTAAAATTTGATGTATTGGTGTGTGTGTGTGTGTATGTGTGTGTGTCTTATTATTTTCTGTGACGTCAATATATATTATATATATTTAAGTTCTCTTTTTATTAAATTTTGTATAATATATTAAGTTTCTTAGAATATTTGCATTAGTTAATGCAAAAATTTCTATATATTTTTCTATAAAACCTAAGTTTTCTATTTTATATCCACTTTTCAAAAATATCTACATTAAATTATCTATGTTACACTATATTTCTTTAAAATATTATTTCTTTATATTTTTTTGCTACTCTCTCGAATCATCCATGTGCATGCATGCGTGTGTATGTATATGAGTAAATAAAATGTTAAAAAACAAATTTGCATATGACCAGTAACATGTATATTTGCACGATTATTGTAACTACAAATACATTTTGCAAAATAATACATAAGATGATGTAGGTACTTTTGGTGGTTAGTTGTGTAAAATTTGGTATTTGTGAAATTTTAATACGAATGTTGATGACTACCATAAAAATTAAATTTAAAAAAAAAAATTCCTAAAGCCACTCATTGTGTTTGCACATTTACAGACTTTTTTTTTTTTTTTTATATACAAAATAGAAATTCTATTCTAACATAATCTAAGTATATATGTGTGTGAAACTCCCTCTTAAAGACTTGAACCCTGGCCCTTACCTCCCACACCCCACAAGTACTTGTAGAGTGACCGCCGCATCAAGGGTGCGCGATGCACATTTACAAACTTAACTTAACACTTAATGAAACCTGGTAGGGGTGTGCATGGGTTGAATTAAGGGGATTTTTTTACTCAACCTACTATGGTAGGTTAAAAAAATTCAACCCAATCCAACACATCACATAAATCCAACCCAAACCAATCTACATGGATCAGGTTGGACAATTTTATTATTATTATTACTATTAAATTGAGTAGAAAAAAAATATAAATATAAATATATATTTTTTAAAAAAAAAAAACTCAAAGATTAGTATCAATATAACTCCTTAAAGACAAACAACACTAATAACTAAACAACAATAGTAATTTACTAGGATTTGTGCGAACTAATTGGCTTTTATATAGGATACGAAGAGCTGGTTATTTTAAAAATTTTATTAATTATATAATATATATATATATATATATTAAAAATATGGGTGAATCGGGTCGGGTTGGGTAAGTTTGGAATTTTATGACCCGAACCTAACCCAACCCGCTATCAAAAAAATTTTGTAACCCAACCCACCAAACCCTAAAAACCGACCCAACCAAACGGGTCATGGTTAAAACTTTTTAACTTAAAAGTGAAGGTTGTGCATGCACCATTATCCATTAATTACCAATTAAACCTACAGATCAGTGCATTTAGCATAAAAAATTTACTTTTGGATCTAAAATTAATATACTTGGCCTCCCTCTCCCAAATAATTTACAAGCTGACCCACGAAACTAAAAGTAAAAAAAATTATTAAATCATCCCTTGTTTGGTTGTCTTAAGAATATCAAAAAAAAAAAAAAAAACATTTAACTAAACATTTGGACAATTTACAAATCTGGACAACAAGGAAAATTTACAAAACAATTTACATATTCCGGTAATAAAAAAAAAAATCTTTGGACACAGTCTAAGTTAAAAAAAAAAAAAAATCTTTGGACACAGTCTAAGTTAAAAAAAAAAATTTATAACAAATCAATTATAAATCCTAGCAAAACAAATCACAAAAACCCAATAATCTTTACCCAATTTTTATCTCTAACTTGAGAGCTCTTTGTCCCTCTCAAATGACTCTACCTCATAGTCACAAAGACAACTCCTATGCTGCTAATCACTCCATCCACATGCCAATTAGTGTCACTAGCAACTTGGATTAGGTGGTGTCTTTAACTTAACCCATGAAAAAAATTTATTTTTTTAAAGAGCTACTGCTCTTTAACACAACCCGTGGAAAATTTTTATTTTATTTTTGAATGACAGAATTTTATTAATTTTTAATGTTTTATTAACTTTGAGACACACTTAGCATGCATGCATAAATATAATACACATGTGAAACAACAATCTACTATTTTGTGCCTTACCTAAACTGCCACCAGAGCATGTGTGTGATTAGCCTATTGGTATTAAACTTTGTGTCTTAGCTAAATTATTATAGTGATGGAAAAAGCTTTATTATTTACAGAGTTGAAGACTTAATATTACCATTCATTATCATGTGATTGTTTAATAGATCTCCTTTTCTTTTATTTTTTTACTACTTTTTCAAAATGAAAATTTTTTAAAGGAAAAGATCTCACATCTTTATATTACCTCAACCTTAACCGTGTAATTATAAATAAAAAATTCCTTAACCAAGACACCAATAACTGTCTCATCCTTTTTTTTGCTGAATATTTGTGCATGATGTTGATTAACCATTATTTTAGTTGTTTTATTAATGTAATGCTAGACATGGATTTGAACTTTTAACTATAGTTTTTGCATTTTTTTAAGAATATTTTATATATAGCATTATGAAGTTACTAGGTATAGAAATATGTGAAAATAATAAATAGATTTAAAAAAAAATTATAATGTAGATAGAATAAAGAATTGGTCTAACCTCAATCAAACCTTGAAAATATCAAAATGTACCAATTGACTGAGAGAACTCATGATTATAAATATCTATTATTGATTTTAAAAAAAATAAAAAAAATAAATGCTAATAATGTTGTCAACCTCAATTATTAATATTCTAACTTTCTAAAGTTCTTGAACAAAGAAATTTAGTCCTCTTGTGAATCCTAACTCCGTACCCGTCAACGTAAGAGTGTTGGTATGAATTAATTAACAAAGTCGGCATAATCATATTTAAAGCTCTGGGAGATATTTCCCTAAGGTATCATGCTGTCAGAGTTTAATGTGGTATGGGTGAGCAGTGAGCCAGACTCCAGTTTAACATGCACTTTTACGCATCATGATCAATGGCTATCAGAGGCTCCTACTTTCTTGAATGCAGTGAAAATGATATAGATGCATAACCATCAACTTAAAAATATCCAGTCCAACTTGTAAATCCTAGCATGCCGGTACCACCATTTGTCTAGGTGTTGTGGCCAATCACGTGGATGTCATTCTCTCTCTATCTCTCTCCCTCTCTCTCTCTAACCTGTAATGTTATCACGCATGTAATGTAAATTCAAAACATTATTGTATGTGAATCCCACTTTGAACCAAGTAGCACGTACGGCTTTAAAATTTTATATTTGTTTATACTTTAAAAAAAATTTGAGAGTACCCTCAATTTATGTCAATAATATTAAACTTTGCTTCATAATTTGTTTTACTTAACAATACATTGGAGCTTTTAAGCAAAAAGAAGCCCAAAAAAACAATTGAACTAAAATCTAGAAAAAAAATTATACTATAACAAGCCCAAATGCCCAATAGACCCTAGGAAAAAGTCTAAGGTCGATCTCTTTTATTAGATTGTGTAATTTATACTTCTTAAATAACACTCTGAAAAAATTTCCTAAAGCCGCCATTGCCTTGCCTAGTAGATTCTAAAATCTTTGCATCATTATCAAGGCTGTAAGATTAAGTAAAACTGCGAATGAGATTTACTCTGGGTTTTTTCTCACATTGCTAATAACTAATGAGTAATAAGTAAGCAGGATGGTGGCTTTGTATATATCCGGACTATTTTTAAGGGTAATGATTAACTTACACACCTTTTTTACATGTACTTTCATGTTTTAAAATTGGACATTTTCATATTAACTGTAGATATTGATGTAAAATTAATAATTGATGTAAATAATTGAGCAGAACTATATTTGTTATTGTTGGATATACAGTATAAAAGTTGATAAATTGATATAACATAACTAGGCCCAAATTTAAAACTTAAACTTTTGGATAAATAGTGTCTTGTGTCCTATATTTAAGGTTTCAGTTGAAATATTTCAAAGGTGTTGTTTCCCAGACAAGTAGATTGGACACAATGATAGTGTGCGGAGCGAGAACGGGGTGGCAAGAATTTTAAGCGAGCATGAATGAGCTATGTATACTTGGACCCCACACAAATGTGTACATATGATGTATGAGAGCATAGCAATTAGATTGACTAGTATATATATTATCATTCCCTTGAGTGTGAATTTCTTTACTTGTAAGTTTTCTGAATTTTTGCATATTAAATTCTTCTTAATGGAGAAGATTATGAAGTATGAACCCACGAAAGCAGATGTAGAGATGCTAATGTCTACATGAGGAACATTAATCTCTTGAGGCTTTTATAAGAAAAGAAAAGAAAAGGAGATTACATGCTAGGCCGGTGATCTTGGAACCATTGATCCTATGATAGGCTTTTTCCTGAAACATAGGGGTAATAGGTGGGCTACTGCAGTCTAATTCTAGCCACAAGAGTTATAAAAAAAAAAACGAGGGAGTTAAGGTTCATGTGCGTGTGTCTCTTTCGCTTCTCGAAGTGCATTTCAAATGGCGTTTGCCTCTGGCATGGAATGCACTTTGTAATGATTCTCATCCAGGCATGAAGTTAACCCCAATAGAAACCTGATACCATTGATCTCAAAGAGTCTTTAGATGTGAGGTCTCTTTTGTAGAATATGGCTTGATTAGGAGTTCGACTCCTCGTTGAATTTCACTAAGAAAGAATTTTATTCCTTTTGGGTTGCTGTTGTTTGAAGTTAATTATCAAATTCTATTAAAAGTCTTGTCCACCACTTGATTTTGAGTTTTATTTGGAATTGGAGTGATTCTCCTTTAGTGTGCTGAAAAATGAAAAGAAGTCTGGTCCTTTTTGATTTTGGATATGCTAGCCGACTCAAGTCTCCTATATAAGCATAGTGCTATTGCGGCAAATTTAGAGAGTGGTGTGAGAATAAGAGGTTCTCTCTTGGCTTGGTTATTTGATATTTGTGAGTTGCAATTTAGAATAGTGAGAGAGGTTTTGTTACCACTTGGTTTTGGTTCTGCATTTTGGTGATTTGCTTTTTTTTGGTGTGTTGCAACTTTTGTATTTGTTTTGTGGCTCTCTCTTTGGTTTGTGCGCAATTTGCATTTTGGTATTAGGTATTCATATTTGGTATTTGTGAACCTTTAGTTCTTTAGTTTTGTATTTGTAAGAGAGAGCTATTTAGGTGTATTTGAGATTTAGGTTTGTGAGAGTGTCTTTATACCAATTTGTATTATCCCAAATTAATTATAGTAAAATTTGTTTATCATCGCCCATGAATGTAGGCTATCACTTAACTACATAATTCTTGATGTTTTTTGTCTATTTTCTTTTGGATTAATTTTCTTTATTCCTATTATTTGTTTGAAAATCTTTTTCAAGCCTAAAATATGTCCATAATCAATTTTGATAATTCTGAGCTTCCGCTATTTTACAACATCTTTTGTATATACTCTGGGCTTTGATATGCTCCTTAAAACATTAAGATATAGCAATAGCAAGGTCTCTTGTATTCACCAGCTCCCTTTGAAAAAATAACTCTATTCCTCTATTTCCAGAAGAAAATCAATGACAATTACTAAGTGTAGGGTCAATTCTTCTTTGTGGACTAAATCGTTTAGCAAATTTGGAGGATTTACAATCAAATTAAGTAACTCAAAAGGAGTGATTACCTAGGGGATTGCACAAGCAAACCCCACCTGAAGTGATATTAGGCTACCTGAGCATATAGTTTATTTGCATATTTGCACTTCAATTCGCTCAAAGGGTTGAAAAGCGGTAGTGTCCACCCACCTGGGGCCTTAGTATGTTCTAAGGGCTAGGTTATGAGCCCATTAAAGCGGTACTTGAGTTCAATTATGAGAAAGTTTGAACTATATACAATATGGGCGTAAAAACAGTAAGAAGACATTTCCTTAATAGCTTTTTTTCACTCTCTCAAAAGTGAATCATTTCCAAATATATATGCTAGGAATTCGATAGGGTAGCAACTAAAGGGTGTCCACAAATTTGACGACCTGCCTAAATCTGACCAGATAGAACCAAACTGGCAAGGTTCAGTCGATGGCAATTTTTGACATGTCAAACTCAAATCTCATCGATCGGCCATCGATTTTGGTGTCAAAGAACAGAGTAACCTGATCCAACCATACAATCCTAAAATTGCCATCACCATCCCTCCTTCGTATCACCACCATTGTCCAACCTCAAATCTTTTCCACCATTCTCACTACTATCCAACCCCAAATTTGCGATTTTCATCAATGTTGCTAGTTCCAGGCCAATGGACCTTTCTACCTACCTCATCCTCTTCATGGGCAATGATACTTCACTTAGCGTTTTTAGATCGGTCATGCCTTGAGACACGATGAACCACCCAAGTCCACCTAAAACCACGAATGAGCAAATTAATCATATCTCCTTTCCCATCAAAAAAAAAAAAAAAATCATATCTCCTTTGCATTTTCAGTCGACATCAAGTTCAAATTTGTAAAATCTCAATCCTTTTGATCGGGTGTATTGTAAGTTGGCCTCCCATTTATCTTGTCATGCCTTGTCATCTATCATGTCATGCCTTGTTTATTGTTATTCTCAATGTTTGTGTACAAATTAATTTTTATCTTGTTAAAAATGGATTTAAAAGATCAGATTTTGATTGAATATTAAAACTTAAAAGTGCTTATTACGATTTGATCTCCCAATTGAGTTGCTAAACTCTATTTTAAATAATAACTAGTCCCTAACCCGTGCGATACACGGGATAGTTAAATAAAATTATAACTAACTAACCTCACGTTAAAAAAAATAAATAAAAAAAAAAGGCTAAAAGATTTAGTGAGAGACTGATTTGACCACCAAGAATTTAAAAGAGAAAAAAGATTGAGAAAGAAAAAGAAATCGTAATGTTACGTTAAAAATGTAATATTGAAAACTAAAGCAACATTAAAGACAATGAAGAAACTATTTGCAAAGAAGATTGCAACCTTTGTATGTTTACTTGGTTCAAGGCCAAAATTCAAATTCAAATTTGCAACAAAAAAAAAAAAAAGCATACCACAGCCTCTCTACACAAATCCACTTTTTGCCCTAATTTATTTTGCAAATCATACACTATCAATAATTTCAATAAACACTATTGCTAAATCTACTGTTTACTGAAACAAATTTGATGTAAAGCCAAACATTAGGCTTTCTAGGGGTTCAACAAATACATTTTTAGCATTTTGAAAAGATGATTGACAATAGCTTTTGAAACCTGAACATTTGTTTTTATAAAGAATATGCGCAAATTGTGAATGGTTTTCATGTATATAGCTAATTTAAAAAGAAAAAAAAAAATGTGAACAATCAAATTATTATTAAGTAATTGTTTGTATTTATCTCAAAAGTCACACCCTTGTATAAATACATTAACTATTTTATATATAAATATATATATATATATATATTATAGCCTATTATATACTATATTAAATTATATATAACATTCTGTCTCTCAACAACACAGTAAAGTTTTCAAAAAAAAAAAAACACGGTAAAACTTTAAACTTTTTTTTTTTATACCAGACAAAGAGCATACAACACAGAATTTGGAGTTTGTCTTGCTATCATGTTAGCAAGTTCCCTGCATTCAGTTAGGACACTGTAAAACTTTAAACTTGATAGCCACAAGTTTTATTTTTATTTTTTTAATGAAATCAATAGAGGGCCACACATTTAAAAGTCAAGGAGCTTTAATTGTTGAAGTAGAGTAGTAAGTTTATACAACACACAGTTTCTCAAAAGTCAAAAGAAAGACGACAAAAGCAGTAAACCACTTAACAGTAACTAAACAAAGCGCGAGAGAGATATATACCAATGGTGATGGCTTGGACTGGAGCTAGAGTTGAGGGGACGACATGCGGTGAGCAATTGGCAGTGCGAGTGCACAGCACAGACAGTGTAATATAGTTTTTTTTGTTTTTTTTTTTTTTTTTCTTAATAATGATCTAGGATGATTTAGAATGTATTATCTAGGGTTTTTTGTGTGTTAGTATTTAGATTTAGAGGGCCATGGATTCAAAGATTTACCAAATATATTGGGGTTTTTCTAAAACAATCAGGTTAAAGTTAAACATAGAGAGTGGCAAAGATACAAACTTGATGGCTATGGTGGCTAATAGTGACGACAATGAACAACGGTGGCTATGTCATGGGTGGGAAAGAGAGAAGAAAATTGGGGAGGGTGTTTAGGGTTTTCAATATTTTTTCAAAAGAGCTTTGTTTTTGTGTTTGACAAAAAACCTATAGGCTATAGTCGGGTTTGTCAAAGGTTTCGTGTAGTATTTTATATTTAGTTTAAAAAATTAATTTTTTTTATAAATTAAAATGATGATGTGAAAAATTGTGAAAATTTTAAAGGTTTCAATTATATATATATATATATATATATATAGATAGATAACAGAGAGTCCTGTTAGGACTCTCTTTTTTTGTTAATGTGAGATTTTTTTTTTGAATTAAATTATATATATATATATATTATTTTTTAAATATTGTGTAATGCTGATGTGGAAAATTGTGGTATCAGCATAGCTTCGTTTTATATATATAGATTATCAAATGCATATGACACATACATCATCTTTCTTACAACATGTAAACCCATATAACAAAACCCACCTATTATGATATAATTGATGCACAAAATACATCTCTCTAAGTCTTGTAATTCCACCGACTTGGTTCTGACCCGGGTCCTATAACAAAACCCACGTATTATGATTTTTTTTTTTTTTTTTTTTTTTGAGAATGGGATCCAAATTATTGGGAGAGAGAGATTCTTCTTTTTTATTTTAAATTTTGACCCATAAATACGACGCTAAACATCTAAAGACCTATTACGGTGGTTTCAAAAAACAAAAAAATTACTGTTGCCACTTGTAGCCTACCGTCCCATCTATTCATTTATTTGAAAAATAAAATAAAAACACCTAACTATTGCATGTTTAACATAGTTTTATTTTATTTTTTACTCTCTTTTTTTGGTTTTTTTGAAGTACAGCTCTGCTTTTGTTTGGAATAAGCAATAGCAAGAAGGAGCCAAAAGGCCCATAACACATGCGGTTGATTGTCCCCTAAAACCAACCGGTATGCCTAAAACCCTTCCCACAGTTTTTGAGCATCTCCTGAAACCATCACAAGTACACACCTTTCATGGTACAATCAAGATATAATTGACCATGCATAAGACGACAAGAACAACAGCCGGCTAGGTCATCCAGACAAGGCCCGGGGCTCTTTCTCTCTCCCTCTCACTATTGTATTATAAAGCCTAGTAATTTAATTACATTATGCAGGAAAAAAAAAAAAAAAAAAAGCTAATATAGCAAAAGAAGAAACCTCGCCAATTTCCACTCGCTGAAGAGCAAGATTACAGTTAATTATAACACTATTTACAATCACAATAAACAAAGACTGAATGCCAACACCCACTCACCCAAACCCCTCTAATTATAAATTATTCAGTACCCTAATATCACAGTGAGTGTGAGTCCCACTCACTAGCAACCCCACTTCCCACCCCACCACAATTTCCCATTAAGTATGCACAAGATTTTCTAAGCCTAGACTCTCTAATTCCCCCACTAACGCATAATGAGCTTGTTGAGTTTCAAGATGTTAGCTCTTAAAAATGAGCCATCAATTAGCCAGTATGTCTTTTTCTCCCTCCAACTTCAAACATGTCCTAGCACAAAAAATAAACCCACTTTCTCTCCCCACAAACAAACAACGACTGACCAAAAAGAAAAGATGCAAATAAACTAAACAAAGACATGTTTCAGTTTTCCGCTGAATCCGAGCTTATAACTGTCCCGTCGCCTTCTATGGAAGACATAGGCAGCTTCCTTCCTGGGCTCAGCTTCTTCACGTCCTGGCTAGAACATATTAAGATTCTTCTCACCATGTTACAAAATTCCCTGCAAGACAATTACAGTGGACTGAGGAACATTTCATAGAGAAAAAACTCCAAATAATATCACTGCTTTAATATGAAACCTTTTTTTTTTGGGCAATAGAGAAAGGACATAAATCTATGGAACATGTCATACAGAAACTGCCAAACATTTCAGTACGAATCATATTTTATTTTGTCACAGATAGGATTGAAGAAACTTACTGCCATGGATCGTCTCCCACGAGCATCATATCCCCTTCATCATCAGTATACACAATTTCCCACTTACTACGAGGGCGAAGCTGTCCCTTGATATCAAACATCTCCTCAAGTTCATCTATAAGCTGTTCATATCCTTCCAACATGGTTAGGTCCACAGCTCGACCAACAGCAACCCCCTGCATTTGAACCTTTTGCAAATTCGAAGACCAAAAAAAAAAACTTTCAGAATTTTGTACAAGGGCCACAAAATCTTGTTATTAAACAATAAATCATTTTCCATTCAGCACCTTGGTGCGACTTCTGGTTGAAGCGAAGCAGCTTTGCTTGCTCTGAATCTCCTTTGACGGCACTTGCAGCTGTCCCAGTTGCCTATCTTTAGAACCCTTGGAGAGATCAGACTTCTGGTCTGAATCAATTGCTGAGAGGGTACTGACATGTCCTTCTGTGGAGCCACTAGACACACTGACTGGTTGCACAGTTGCATTCTCTACAGGAAGTGAGCTCGTAGAGTGACTAATCAGCTCAAAACCAAAGATTCGGTAACTAGTAGCAGTTTCAGTTTTCTTCGCTTTTTCAACAGGGTCGGGCAATGGATCATTGTTTAATTTTAATGAGTGCGGAGTTGAATAGCATAGGTGAGCAGGCCAAGCAGAGACACTTTTGCTATCATCCACCATCTCCTGAAATAAATGCTGAGTAGCACATGGACGGGGAGAAGAAAACCGGCTCCCATCAGTCTGAGTCCTTGAAATAGAGTTGCTGTTGCTGTTAATATCTATCTGCTTGTGATGCCACACATGGTTTTCACTTCTTTTGCCTTCAGCCACAAGTTGTGTCATTTCATGGGCCTGAGTCAATCCAGAATTCCAGAGAGTTGATGGAGTCGAAGTAGTATTATCTAAAAATTAGAGAGAGAAAGAGAGTGAAGAGAAACTTAGAATGTAACCAATTCTTCAGGTGAAAAGTGCAAATGGAATGATAGAAAAAAATTGTTTATCTCACCATGAGTTGGAAGCTCGATGGGTGCTCGGGGCCTTTTGTTCTTTGCCATGGCAGGTTGAGCTAGGCTTGCAGGTATAGAAGCCACAAAGGGTTCTATCTCCCACGGTGAAACCCTATCAGGTCTAACAATTGATGCAGGTTCATCCCAATGAACCTAATATAAAGAAGAAAATAATGAAATTGGATGGCAATAATAATTTGAAATAATGAGGAAAAGGGGAAAAAATAAACTACTTTTAGTGATCGCCATTTTGATTTTTCCCAATGAGGAGAAATATCTTCAGTCCCAATTATTGTGCCCGAAAACCTGATCAATCAAAAATGCAGAAAAAGAATCTAAGAAAACTCGCACAACAAACAAACTAATAGTAATTATGTTTTGGAATTTTCTTACTTTCTCTCTGGAGAATCCTCCCCCTCAAAGTTCATCTTAAATCTCATGCCAACTCCAAATTTATTGCTAACAGCTTCCAGATACTTGTTCAGGCTTATTATGAACTGGCTCGTCCTGATCATTTTTGCCAAAGCAAATGAAATCAATGATGTGATATACTTTAGAGGAATTATTAAACAGAAACGTCTTTTCTAGTTCATTTGAAAAAAAAAAAAAAAAAAGTAACATTATATACCTTGGCTTATAATAGACTACAAAGAGAGTTTGGGTTGCAACAGCATGAGATGCAGTTGCAAGCACTCCTAAGTGCATGCTCTGACTTGAAATCACAGATGATGGCATGCTGCTCTGTTGATGGGCAAGACGCCTTACCCCAACGCGCAATTGTCCATTTTCTCCCCTAGATAACCAATTCATTAATGAATTAAAGCTTTGTAACATTGGAAATAGACATCTAACAAACAAGAATAATAAAGAGACAAGAAGAAAAAAACAAAGTACAGTATATACCTCAGAAATACAAAGGTATCCCCAGCAACTAATCTCTTTGATGTCACAAACACACTCCATCCTGTTGTAAGCAAGTGCCTTCGTGGTTGACCTGTTCATTTAAATGAAGACAAAAGTATAGATTAGGTTGTCTGATTTCTTCAAGCAGCATGCCTAAATCTAATTCACCATGGACCAGTTCAATTAACTCAAAAAACAAGGGATAAAAACCATCTGTTACTAAATTAGTAGAACCACATCAGAATAACAAAAGACAAGATTTACTAGCAGATAAATTGATTACCTCTGAAAATATGTTTAAAATGCCACGCGTAACCATGAAGATCCTTGGCAACCAATTCTTGAGTAGGGGTTGACTGGGTCATATCCTGAAGAATGTTTGGTTGTGGAAATCAGTGACACAGAGAGAGAACATCGGAAACCACTAGTCCCAAAAACAAAAAAATCATTACCAGTGGAGGAAGGCATTCAGTGGCATGTTTGCGGAGAACAGAAAACCCACCATGAGTGCTTGTATCAGATGCAGTCAAAACTTTACAGAAGGAGTGAACAGTTGGTTTTGGTGGTTCAGGAGGGCAGTGGTCCGGACTTGTAGGCTCAATTTGCTAGAGATGTTTCAACACAATTGAAAATCATACAAGTCAAGCAAAACCAAAACCAAAAGCAACAGCAGAAAACTTTTTTCTGCCCATAACCTTAAAAGATGTTGAAATCAGAAACAAAGACGTTTGGTTCTTACCTCTGATTCTGGCTGCAAAGTAATCTGTGCATAAACCTCATCCGTGTCTTGTTCAGCCTAAAAAAAGGCTCAAAATAAGTTCTTCCGAACAAACAATTTTAAGAAGTCCAATGTTCTATTTTCTTGTTTAAACAATGCGACAAATAGAGAGAATTACATAAACTTTGTCCCAAACTTTGAGTAATTGGAACCCAGTGAAAGTAAAAAACCCAATTCAACTGTGCCTAGTTCAATCAATTGGTCCAGCTGATCTGGGTTTTCTATATTTAGCAAGACCCGGAAACCATATCACTCTATTTCCTTTCCTCCATTTTCTCAGTAACCAAACAGAAATTAATCCAAACAAAAAATTAAACACAACAAAATAATCACAGAGAGAGAGAGGGAGAGAGTCAAATACCAGAAGCTCAACGTGAATAACACGACAAAGAATCTTCGAAGGAAGCTTAAACAGTGGAATCCTCTGATTCAGCTCTTGATTTGTTGAAGCCTCTAACTGCAAAGCTCAAAAATAGAAACTTTTAATTTCTTCTTCATTTCCCACCAAAAATAACACACTCCCAAAAATGGAAAACCGCCCCAGGTTTCTATTCAAACATTCAACACCAAAAAAAAAAAAAAAAAACACCCATCCATTCTGACTTTTCCCGGAAAGACAGAAGCTTTCCAGCGAAACAAACAGAACCCGATCCCAAAACACAAGACAAACACTTACTTGTTCCATGTGACCCTGAGGGAAATAGAAGACTCTCTCGCCGGACTTAGGCACGTCCACAAGTGGGCCCGCACAAGCCTTCCATAGCTCCACATACAGCTCATCTCTCAAACACCCTGAAAAAGTTCAAAAAACCAAAATTTTCTCAACATTTTCCCGGAAATTCAACCAAACAAACCCCACTCCAAAAGAAAAAAAATAAAAAAAAAAAATTTAACGGCTCAACCGCCATTTCATTTCACCTTCACCCGCCGCAATATTTGTCTGCGAAAACGACCCTCCCCGATTCGCCATCATTGTACACCAAAATCCCAAAAGAGAAACAAAACTAAAACACACACACTCTCTCTCTCTCTCTCTCTCAAGTCTCTCAGAGCCAGACCCTGATTTTAACTCATAATACACAGATAATAACTAACACTAATTATTGATTAACAAGACCAAAACCGTTAATTTCACACAAGAAAGGCTCCGACTTTTCTCTTTCTCGTAACGACTGCGATCGAAATTGTAACGCAAAACCACCTAGGACCGTTACGAGACCACCTTTGAAGCTCGCAAAACCACACACACACACTCTCTCTCTCTCTCTCTCTCTCTAGAGAATCTCAGCTGGAGAAAAACGGCGTTACGAAGAGAATCCCACAAAACCGCTTTGCGCGCGTCTTATAATACTCTCTACGCGACTATATGTTGTGAGTTGTGTCAATGTATGTTGTTGTTATTGTTGTTGCTGCTTTTGTGTTTTGTTTTTTGAGACTTTAACTAAATGTGGTTGGGATTTAACTCGAGAGTGTGGTTAAAAGTAACGGAAAGGTAGTGGTGGTGGTGCCGTGAGATAACGGTTGGGATTGGGGAGTAGTGGTGGGATTTGATTTTTTATTTTATTTTAAAAATTAATTGATGGAGAGTACGGAAAAATTGGGAAGCGTGAAGTTCGGGGATTTAACGGAAGACGTTAGGTGATGGGCTTCCGTTACCGTTAGTTATTGATGTCCCTGTCGTTGTCTGCTTCGAAGCAGGCAACAGGGTTGGCTTGAGCTAACCCGGCAGAATTCTTGGAACCTTTTTTTCTTTTTCTTTTATTTAAATTGGGTTTGAGTTTGACCTTGTCGATGTGGGTATTTACGGTGGTATGCCGTTTGAGTATGTGGGGACCAGCAAACTTGTACAGAGTATACACCAAACCAAAAATAAATGTACGCAAATGTTAACAAGCAGCATAAGTGCTTGTTATGAATGTACTAAAATGAATCTTATTTAATAAAAAAAATTAAATAAATAAAAAAGATATAAAGTTAGTTATTTTGATTATTTTAATATATTTTTTTTTCTCTACAAAGTTAGCTCCATATAAAAAAAATGACATAAAACTGTGAGAAAAGATAAAAAATTGTACTAAAAAAAGTCAAAAATTACTATTAACAGGTATTTTATGGTGCTCGTTAACATAACCTTAAATGACAATCAACCTTAAAAATCATCAACATCAGTAAATGCCTACTTATAGTAATTACATGGTTACTATAGTTGTGTATATGTATTTTTTATTCATTTATTGTGTTTCACGAGAACTAAGAAAAATAGTGGACGATAATTGTGACATGTGAAAAGAGAAAAACAATTAAAAAATCCAAAAACAAATTGATATTCTAATAAAATAGACAATAGAATAGATATTTAACTTAAATATTTTAGAATAATGACTATGTAAAATAGAAAAATAAGTTCTTATACTAAAATAAAATACAAAAAATTTTGCACGAATATGTCCAAATACTCTAATAACAATTTGTCATTTAAGATTTAAATTTATTGTAAAAATATTATGAATATATTATTACTCTAAAAAAATTAAATTTTTTAATAATAAGTAAGAAAGTAATGCCAATAATAAGTTAATATAATAATTAGTAAAAACTTGTGATCTCAAAATTGTACAGTAAACTTTGTTGCGTATTTTTTTAAAAGAAAAAAAAAATTGTTGCATATATACTGTAGCATTGTTAATTTGTTAGGGACCATAGGACACGTGGGGGAAGTGTTTTTTTTTTTTTCCTTTTTTTTTCTTTTTTTTTTTTTGGGGTAAATGTTTAACTTTTCCTATTTCTTTCGCAGACAATCTCTGGGAACGGTCCAGTGGTCCTGGTCGACACACGTCAGCTGAGTCCTCATTCTGAGGTTCCACGTGTTTCAGTCTTGTGGGACCCTTCTCCACGTGTGTTGTTGATTTCCTCTTTTTATCAGCCTCCAATCTTTTCCGCTTTTTTTCTTTGACCTAATTTTGTTCAATAACCACAGACATGGCTGCTGTTGTGTTGTGTTATCTTATAGACATCAATTTGGGAGTACAACAATCACGTAAATGGTCCTTTCTCTCACTTAAAATGATAGTACTATCATGAATTTAAGGGAAGTTATTACATTTTTTCGGGAACATTGATCTCTCCTCTGGTGTCACGATGAGGGGTGGGATCATAATAGGACCTATGTATTAGGTCCACTCTTTTTTTTTTTTTTTTATGAGAAATGCTGTAATTTTCATTAACTTGCTTAAAAAATCAATACATCTTAGGGATATTCTCAATGCATGTTACAAAAGTTTCTAAATCTTTGGCATATTGTGACAAGAAATGGGCTGGCTTATTTTCGTTTCGTCGAACGTGTGTGAGCTATACAGCCCTGAAGCCTTGAAGCTGTAGGATACATGAGAAGACAATATTCTGTATTGTCGCTGGGGGTGTGATAGAGCCTGTGAGAGACTTGTGGAGCACCTCCGTGTTAGTCTCGAACACAACATCACGTAACCCGACGTCCCAAGCAAAATCAATTCCCTTTTCCATGGCTTTTGCCTCAGCTTCCAACGGACCTAATGGTACCCACAGTTTCTTGCTCACTATCGCCAGACATTGTCCTGTATGATCTGGGGTTACAACCCCTATTCCCACCGCGTCAAGATGTTGAAATACGGCACCGTCGACATTCACCTTATACCAGGGGCTGCATGGTGAAGCCCAGGTTGTAGGTGTGGCGATGGTTGGTATTGTAATCCTATGGTTCGCAAGCCGATATTCTTCAAGTGAGTTGATTGCCAACTGCAAAATGACTACGCTAGTTTGCCTTGATCCTCCTATGTGAGCTTTGTTGTGATTCAGCCATAGACTCCATGCAATAGTTACAACCAAACTCAGCAATTCATCCCCAACATGTTGATTGAATATCAAGTGCCAAAGGAGGTCAAGGAAACTGTTGAACCTTAAACCATGGCTGTGAACACGTATGTCTGAAGCTCGCCAAACTTCCTGGGCTTTGTTACACTCCCATAGAGCATGTCCGGTTGTTTCTACTCCAATGCCGCATGCCTCACAAGTCGGGTCATCAAGGACTTTCCTTAAGTACAGGTTGGAGTTTGTTGGTAGGATGTTCTTGCATGCTCTCCATGCAAAACAACGGATCTTGCTTGGTACTTCGAGGCGCCATAAAGTTTTCCAAAACACCGAAGTATGCTGGTTGTTTGATGTAGAACCCAGAGAGCTAGTAGTGGCCTGTGAGAGTGAGAGAGCGACCTTGTATGCAGAGTTAACCGTGAACTATCCTTTTGGTGTGAAAGCCCAGACCATGCGATTCGGTGGCTTTCGAATACTTAATGATATGCTCAAAATGGCTTGTGCATCATGTGGGAGGAAGATTTCCTTTATAAGGCCTATTCTCCAATTCCCCCGTATCATTGTCTATGATCGAGCTGACATGTGACTCAGGATGCAAGGCATATGGGTGGGTAGTGACTCTAAAGGTGGAGCAAGTGGGCAGCCATATGTCAGCCCAGAGCTTGATTGAATTCCCGTTGCCGACCTGCCATCTGTATCCGTGTTGAACTATCTTTTGAGCAACCATGATACTTCTCCAAGCATATGAAGGCCTTGACCTCATTTCAACACTAAGGAAGTCCTTCTCTGGAAAGTATCGAGCTTTGAAGACCTGGTGGGCAAGAGAGGAGGTGTTGGTTTGTAAGCGCCAACCTTGCTTAGTCAAGAGGGTGAGGTTGAAAGCTTTTAGGTCACGGAAGCCTAATCCTCCTTCAGTTTTTGGTACACAAATCTTGTCCCAACTAGACCAAGCAATCTTGTTTTTTCCATTGTTTTGGCCCTACCCAAAGCTTCTAACCATGCTTGTTAGTTCATCACATAGAGCATTAGGGAGTTGGAAGACGCTCATGGTGTATGTTGGGATTGCTTGAGCCACCGCTTTTATGAGGATTTCCTTGCCTGCATGAGATAACAATTTTTCCTTCCACCCTAAAAGTTTATTATTTAATTTTTCTTTTAAAGCTCAAAATGTGTTGCACTTTGACCTTCCCACCAAAGAAGGCAGCCCCAAATATGCCTCATGTTGCCGAATAATGTTAGCTCTAAAACGGTTTTTGATGGCTTCTTGGACCTCTTAAGGAGTGTTTTGGCTAAAAAAGAGAGATGTTTTTTCACGATTTAGTTGCTGCCCTGTTGAGCCTTCATAGATATCCAAGATTTCCTCAAGTATGGAGCATTCCTCAATGTTGGCTTTACAGAAGATTAAGCTGTCATCTGCAAAGAAGAGGTGGGAAATCTTTGGACCCTTTGGGCATGCAGCCACACCACTCAAAAACCCAAACTCCACGGATTTTCTTATTAGTGTCAATAGTCCTTCTGCACAAAAAAGAAACAAGAAAGGAGAAAGAGGGTCACCCTAACGCAAACCCCTAGAAGGGGTAATGTGTCCTCGGTGCCTACCATTAATTTTTATTAAATATGTGACAGTGCTAACACATCTCATCATAAGCTTCACCCAAGATACATGGAAACCCATTTTATACATTATTTTTTCCAAGCATCCCCACTCAACTCTGTCAAAAGCTTTACTTATATCCAATTTTAAGGCCATCTCCCCAACTTTACCACCACGTTTTTGGTTAATATGGTACATTGTCTCATAGGCAACAAGGACATTATCTGTAATGAGGTGGTCAAACATGAAAGCACTTTGGTTTTCACTAATTATTTGTGGGAGGAAACGCCTTAGGTGGTTTGCTAGGACTTTTGAGGCTAGGCGGGATATAACATTGGTAAGGCTAATAGGTCTGTATTGAGTGATTTTTTTTGGATTTTTTATTTTTGGGATGAGCACATCATGGGTTTCGTTGAATTTTGGAGGGGTGAGAAGAAAGAATAATACTTTTAGAGTCTATAATAAAGTATGTCTAGAAATAGTTAAATTTTTTTATTTCTTTTGCTTTTTAGTTTTTGTCTTAATCCCTTTATTAGCAAATAATTTAGTTTTTAGTTTTTTTTTTAAATAAATTAACTTTTAGCAATTTGTAACACATATCATAAAATATAATAAAAATTATATATCTCTTAATAAATACTATGCATATAAGCAACCGAAAATAAGTAATTTTCAAAAGAACACTTACTAATATATAAGAAGATGAAGCGCACATCACTATATTTTTAAAGTGCTTAACAATTATGTGGGATTTAGTTAACTCAATTAGTAAAAATCTCTTATTTTCAAACAAGAACTATGAGATTTGAATCTTACTTATACCAAAAATTAATCAGTATCTTAGTTTGTTAAAAAACAACAATCATCTTTTTTTTTTTCTTTTTTTAATGAAACAACAACAACAATAACAACAATTATCATGAAATATACGTCATAAGTTGAAATTTTATGATATTTATATAAAAAAAAGTATTGAATAATTATTCATTCTCATATATGATAAAGTAATATTAGTGATCAGTCTATACTAAATGATGTTTCTTTAATTGTGTGTGTGTGTTTCTCAAAAAAAAAAAAATTGACATCTTAACTAGTTTTGAAAAATGTTGTGAAAAAAAAGTATGCTTTATAAATTGCTAATTTTTTATCTATTACCATTATATTAGTCTCATAATGTGTTTGAATGAAGGGGGAGAAGAGGCAACAAAGAGATTATAAATTATCTATTTTACCCATATGATGTCAATTTATATATATTTATTTAAAATTGTCAATTTATATGATTACTACTTAATTTTTAAAACATTCAAACAAAATGGAGGAATATCTATTCCCCTTCTCTCTACTTCATTTTTAAAAATATCTAAATAAAGAGAAAGGGTAATTAGTCTCCTCTTATCTCCCTCTAAATTCCCAAATACACGTTAAGTATATAAGGTGTTAATGAGTTTGATTCATTAATGAGCAAGTATTTGAGTTTATACATGTTTTAAATTGTTTTGATAATTAAAGTAATTCTTTTTAAGGTGTGTTTGGTCATGTTTCTTCCACTTATTTTCTTTATTCACTTAATTAACAAAAATTTGCATATTTAATCAAAGAGAAAAGAGAGCTATCCAAAAATGTAAAAAATCAAATTATTTTTTTTTGGAGATTCAATTGGTAATGGCACAGTTGATTTGGTACTAAAATAAATTTTCCAAACCCATACCCTCTATCTATTTATATATCTGACTCTATTAAATTTTTGGAATTATATCCCAAACCCACCCTATTTATTTTTGATAAATCCAATCATGTACCAAACCTACCCAATTATTTTATCAATAATTAGGTCAAACAAGTCGGATTAAGCAGTTAACATATGTCTGTGTGTGTGTGTGTGCGCGCGTGTGTGTGTGTTTGTTTCACAGAAAAAAAAAGAAAACAAGATACTCGATGTTGCTGAGTCGTCTCACATTGGTAAGGTGTGATATTTAGAAGGGGTTTATCACTTGTTCCGCGACACTAACTGCCACATGTAGTTTTGGTGTTGGCGTGTGAATATATTTTCTTATCTTATCCCCTTTCCCCTATAGATATTTGTGTGTGTGTGTGTGTGTGTGTGTGTGTGTGTGTGTGTGTGTGTGTGTGTGTGTGTGTGTTTGTTTCTCAAAAAAAAAAAAAAAAGTAGTTAATGTAATATTAATAAATATCTAAAATATTATTTAACAAAATTTGAGCTTTAGTGTGTATTTTTACACTAAATTAAGTAATATTTTAAAGAGTAAAGGAAAAACACACCTACCTTCGTTAATGAAACGTTACTTTTTTTGTGTAAAGAAAACTAAAAATTACTTCTTTTTTTGGTTGGATTCAACTACTAAAAAACAAGGTTTTTAGACCCAGACAGGACCGAGAGGTCGAACCATGAAAACCAGGAACCGGATGGAAATCCAGTTTTTAAGCATAGAGAATGGGGCATATGTGGCAATTCCATGAACCCCTAAAACCGGGGTTCCTTAGCAATTTAAAAAAAAAAAAAAAAAAAAAAAACTTAACACAATTTTATTCTACTTAATTAAATTATTCATCTCTTACAAGAAATAAAACAAAATTATAATTAAAATCCATAAAAAATATTCAACTTTACTTTAAAAATTAATCATAAATTTTAATATTTTCATGGTTATTATTTTATTTTATTAACTTTCTTACTTAATTATTAAATATATGCTTAAAAATCATTAAATTTCCCTCACATATATAGATATATTAGTCAATGTTGCTAGTTTTATAAATTTAATATCTATATAGGCTTTAATTAATTATTAAATTAATTATGACGTTATCAAGGTTCGATCCCGGTTCGACCTCAAAAATTTTGAACTTCTTTCTTTTACGGTTCAATGAACGGTCCGAATCTGAAAACCTTGCTAAAAATTACTTCTTTTTTGGTTGGTATGAAAATTTTAAATTCCTAATTTGGTTGGATTCAACTACCTTTTTTTTTTTTTTTTTTTTTTTTTAAATTATTAGATAGTTACAATATACTGTTAACTCTGCAATCAGAATCATTTTCTCTTTAGACCTCAAAGCACTTTATAAATGAAAATGTCTCAATTAAGTTACAAAGCTCTTGGTAGGTTCAAATCCCTAAGTTATATAGCCTAAACCCTTCTGAAAACTGGTTAGAGTTTAAAAACGTGAAATCAAGCCCATTTGAAAAATTCCAAATCCTTATTATTAGGATCATGTGATCACAAAACCTATAATCTCAATCCATTGTCATCCCTAATGGATGATTTCTCGTCTTTTTCATATCAAAATAAAAATGAGTGTAATTACATTGATATATAATTTTTTTTGGAAAGAGTAAAAGCTTTGAATGAGTTGTCGTTTGGAAAGTGTATACTTATCGAGGTGTTTTCCTACCATTTTCATGGGTTGGATAATGAAAAAAGTCGGGTGCTAGTTAACCTATGTGTGAAGGTTGGTCCCCATGAAATGAGAGTTGATAGTTCGAATTTATAGTGCTATAGTTCGAATTTCGTATATTTTCATGAGTTTGGCAAATTGACAAAAAATTGGATGCCCCTCTCGGATGCATGAAAGTAACGGTCCCCATTGAAGATGAGTGAGGTTTATATCTTGACATGTCCTATTCATCAGTCATTATTAGATGCATCTTCAATGGGGGTTTAGAGCCAAAAGAAAAAATAAATAAAAGTGTAGTTTGGATGATGGACCACCACACCACTCTTTTATTTACTTATTTATTTATTTTGGTTGGTAAAGTATTGGACCACCTCTAGGTTAAGTATAAGTTTTTTTTTTTTTTTTTTTTTTTTTTGAATTGAGAAAAATATAGAAATTTTCAACTTCAGTAAAATTGTATTTGAGAAAAATGTACAAATTCACACATTCCATAATTGTAGGAGGGAATTTGTAACCCACCCACAATGTGTGTTAAATGTTAATTCATAGTCATGTTATTTTAAATGAGATGACATTCTATTTACTTTTAGATTGTAAAAATAAAATTTTAATTGTAAAATTGAATCTCTCTTTTTCTTACACATTGAATAAAATCTTTACACCTTTTTATCATTTTGGTTAAAAAGATTTAACTAATCACGATTCTACAAATTTGATATATACGTGAGAGTTGCACATAAATATTAATTATTTAAAAATTGAAAATGCTACAACATGCATAATTAAGCCACCGGTTCATTAGCTCATTCATATATATTAGTTTTGGTGGTTTTGATAAACAGAAGGGCATATTTTCTTCACCCAATTATTTTTAAACTATTAACAATGACAGATGTTTTTAATTTTTAACTAGAAATTTATGATGATCAACTCCCTTTTCACATAAAATGCTACCTTGTAATTGGCCATCTATTTAGCAGACATGGCTTGTATACAATTCTTTTGTTCACTAGATTTAATAGAATGTCGACATATATTTAATACCTATCACCAGTTAAAATATAACTAGATCCAATGCATAAGAGCACTAAACTCAAGTTTTGTCTATGTTTAACTTTCTAACAAGAAACACCAACTTTTACTTGAAAATTGAAATACTTTTTTTAACATTAATCTAATACATTTCTTCTGTCCCATTTGATTGTTATTTTATAAACTTTCCTAATACTTCTTGAAACTTTCTCCAACTCTCCTAATTAGATATGTGGGTTGGACATGTTACCATGTGTTATTTCTTCTATTACTACTTCTAACATTAATTAATTGTTGTTACTTGTTACTAAAGAAATGGCACCCAACAGTTTATTTAAACATATATATTCGAGCTTTCCCCATAAAAAATATGAGAAGTACGATGTTAAAGCATTTATATATTCTATTAAGAGTATCATTTTATATAGATGAAATAAACTTGAGTAATGTATATATAAAAAGAAATAATCACCGTGCTCTCGCCACGTCTTGCTTATGTTTCCTAGATTTTACATTATAATTTCGACATGTTTGTATCGTATTATACCCCCGCTTTGTGTCGGTGTTTGTGCTTGAAGTTGAACAAGTCGTACGTACATATAATTGTGTTGCTACTTGCTACACCCACATCATATATCACACTCATCACCTTCAAAGGTTCATAGGTAATCGTGGTTGCTTTAGACTTGAGTGCCTATAGGGAGCAGCTATTTAATTAAGAGGAAAAACAATATTTTACAAGGTTAAACACAGTCCACGAAACAAGTTGACCATATACCATAGCTAAGTTCGTACGAGTGTAATTTTATATATATTTTACAAACAAGAATATTCATATCCTTTGGACTCGAATTTTTCACTATTCGTAATTCTTTCGTTTCATATATATTAGATTATTATATGGAGGAATTTTTTAAATAGTAATTTTGATAATTATTATTTGTGGTGAAGGAGATTTGAATAATTGATTTCCTTGTAAAGGAGACTAATCAATGCGGTTAAATTATAAAGCTCTTGATAGTTTATTAGGGTAATTAATTGTTGATTTTTTTTGTTAAAAAGTATTCTAAAAACTCTGGTTAAAAATAATATATATTTAATTATGAGCTATAATTTACATTTGTTTTAAAGAAAAGTATACTTGTTATTGATAATTTATTAGTTTATTTGTTTACACTTAGAATAAAAAAGATATTATCAATTTTCAATTTAGGAATTAAAGAAAAAAAAATAAAAGAAAGAATAATTTATATATTTTTAAAACTTTCTCATGCATTGCATTGGTTATTTAATATTTTTTAATGAAATTAAAATTATATTCTATATTTAAACCATCAATTAAAATCTTTGCACATCATATCTTCTTTATATATCGGAATATATAATTTCATATATAAGCACAATCATAAATAAATAATAAATAAAATCATTTTATGTTAAACTATTTAGTGTATTACACGTGTTATTGACTAGTTTAATTAAATATTAAATACATCTAAACATTTTAGATCTTTAAAAGAGTATTAATTAGCTTAATTGATAAAGTTTCTAATGGTTGAATAAGAGATCTAGGGTTCATTCCTCGCCTATACCAAAAACTTATTGATGTTTTAGTTTGATGATAAAGAACTATCATATGGAACGAACGCCATAATTTAAATCTCTCTAAAAAAAAACTTTGATTTCATTAAAACTTAACTCTTGTGGGTTCCAATTAACTCCCTGCTTACACAAAAAATTAATTGGTATCTTGGTCTAATGATAAAAAACTATTATCAAGAGTAAACGTCATATGTTGAAACTCTCTTAAATTTTTAATTTTTATTTTTAAAATTTTAAAAGGCATCACCTTGCGTCGGATTAAATTGCTTTTGTTGCCTCCTTCTGGCGAGAACAATACAAAGGAAAGCAAAGAGGATTTGTTAAATCCATATTGGGATTAATTAATTAGTAAATGACCTAATTTCAATTTTTACTTTGCATCTTTTCCACCTTAAGCAACTCTTTGTCCCCTATAAGAATATATGATATGTTTACACACAAGATGCCTACCCCCACCACTTTAATTTATATGCTCTTCTCTAATCACCAGAGAGTTTCAACCTATCTTTTATTTTATTTATTTTTTATTTTACAGTCCATCAACTTATCTTTTAAAATAGCATACATTGATACATCTATATAATACGTATTTTAGAATTCTAATAGTAGTAGTACCATACATGGATCTAAAAGGGAACCAAAAAGAAGTATATATTTTTGGTAAAAAGGAAAATATTATAAACTAAACAACTGAAACAGGAGCAACACTCCGATCATACAAAAACCCAGCATCGTCTAAACTCAACAACAGAGCAACATCTGCTGGGGGGAAATCAAAAACAAGAAAATTACAAGGGAGCAAAGCACCCCTCCTAGCTAGAGCATCCGCACACTTGTTAGCCTCTCTATAACAGTGCTGAAAAAGAAGTATATATTATTTCTAGTGTTTTGTTGAATTGGCAATGGCAAATAACTAATTGTCAGTGCTACTGCCAATTTAGCAGTTCGTTTAATTATATAAAACTCCAAGGCCCTTTTTTCTTTTTCATTTTAATAATTAAAACTCTAAGGCCTAAGCATGCACAATAAGTGAGAAGGACAAAATCAGGAAATAGTTAAAGGTCTGTCTATATTTGTATGTAAGTTTTTTTTAAGATAATACTAAAGTTATTATGAATTTTACTAGAAAAAATTTATAAATTTATACTAAAGAATTTTTATGTTAAAATTTATAAATTTATAAATTTATATTTTATTATTTATCTTTAAAAATTGATATATTTATAAGTTTTTTATAGTAACATTTCTCATGGGTAAACTTTGGAAAATGGTCCAACTTTTAAAGTAAAAATCTCACATTTTGGATCCCTTCTTTTTATGAGTACTCATGCCACTTCCTTCAATGCCCTCCTTTCCTTTTCTGAAAAAAAGATAGGGGAAAAACTCATACACTTAGGACAGAAATCAGTACATCAATTGTACGTTGAATATAGAGAGTTTTTATTCTCATTCCAACAAATTGGAACAGAGATAAAGGAAGGAGTAATATATAAGAATCTTAGAATATTCTAAACGCGTTACTTCTTATAAAAACTATTTTTATTCTTGGTACATTGTAATTGACATCTAACGATTCAATTAACCAAACTGTGCTTATAGTTTTTTAAATGATCCAATGGGCCAAGTTGATTAGCTTTTCCTTATAGTGAACTATTGTGTAATATATGTTAAATAGATGTAGCTATCAATTGGTAAATTCTTCTCCCCCTCTTCGATTAAACTGTTATTGAATCAATCTTGGGTGTGAATTCGAAACCCCAAAGAACACAATGTGAAAATTCGTTGAGTCCATGTTAGAGCTTGGTTTATTTAATAATATTTACCTTATATTATGGTGGTTTAGATAAGCATTATTATTAGCTTAGGTGTCCAAACTTTTTATGCTTTTAATCAGAGAACATGGACGAGAGCAAAGACAAACCAATCACAATTGGGTTATGTGTGTGTTTGTCTGTCCCCAGTACATAATTAGGCACCATAATAGATTTCTTATACATGACTTTATTGCTTGACACCTGTCCATTATTATGATATAATTGAACTATGCTTTAAGGTAATGGGAAATGTTTATGAGTGACTCTTGCTCTTTTTGGAAGGGTAATAGTATTCATTGTCAACATAATTTGAAAATCATTCTCAAAAAAAAAAAAAAAAAAAAAAAAACATAATTTGAAATTTTCGATTAATTTAAGGATGGGGAAATGAGCGGTAACCCAATTATTGTAGATTAGGATATTATTACAATATCATTAATAATGACTATCAAAATATTAGTAAAGGATGAGATGGGTTTTAGAATTGAATCTTACCTAAAAAAAATACTAGTTTTTTTTATAAAAATAATAATAACCAAGCTCGATTAGAGAAATGACTCAATAAAGTAGTATTTCATTGAATCTTTTCAAAAGATTTGAACTATTAAATTTAAACAAAAAATTTGTGACGCAAGTTATACATTTTATAAATCTGCATTTCTCTTTTACTTAACCACTTATATAAATAAGATTATTAAGAAAATATAAAATGACAAGATTCAAGTACACGAGCATTGTACAGAGGAAACCCACCCAACAATAAGAAAGTGTTTAACTTTCACTAGACATAAAAAGGAAACCTAGCAAAGTGTGAAAACGATTTTTTTTTTTTTTTGGTAAAAAAGGAAAAAGAAAAAAAGAAGAAGAAATTTATGAATAAATCTAGAATACAAGTGGAGGGTTCTAATAAAAAGCCTTTAAAAATGAATTCTTACAAGAGTGAAAAAGACTACCACAATAAGTTCTAGATAATTCAACACAACTGCAGTGCTAATAATAGAGAAAATAGACTAGTGAAATTGATGTCTTATAAATTTGTAGTTTAGAAGAATGTGGAATTCAAGTACAAAGCTATTTACAATTATATCCATCTCAAAAATTCTTCTTTGATCAAAATGAAAGATCATTATCCAGAAACGCACCCATCTTATGGAATTCATTTTTTTGTGGAGGAAATTAATTTTCATAGAAGTCCACGATCAGACCAATAAAAAATAAGGCTTAGGATTTTTTAATATATATAATTTTTTTTTTCGAATAGAATTTCGACAAAAACAATAAGAATGCATCAAGTTGTTTGAAAATAAGGTTCTAGAGAAGTGGATATTGGGGCTATATATTAGATAAATATTGGTGTACTAAATAGTTATTCAACTATCAGCTACTTGGATGAAAGGACTAGTGAAGAAATCTGGGGCCTTCTAAAACTACTTGTCATGACTCTTGAGTACAGGAAATACTTAAAGTTGACTTGAAATCAGCTTGGCCAAAAGCTAATTGAAGTCTTGTTCGCTCTCCTCCATTAAACAAGATCTACTCTATTTTAAGATTTAATTATGCAACAGATTTTATCACTAAGCAGTGTCTATAAACTTATTAAACTATAATCATTGTTAGGGTTAGATTTGAAATGCAGCATTTTTTGAGTTTGGAGGATGTTGTGTTGTCCACCCAAAATAATAATTTGGTCACATTGAGCTGAAATTAAGAAATGGTGGTGCAAAAAAAGAAAGGTAAAGACAAAGTTAGAATCCTCTAATATAATCATCAACATAAACAGGTTCCTCTTGATCTACTCTACACTCTCCAATGAAGCATGCCATGGATATCTCCCACGAGCCCCTTAAACCAGGAATACCTTTTACTGTTGTCGCTATACTAAAGGCACCAATTTTTTAAACAAAAAATTAAAAAAATTAAAATAAAAGAGACAAGAATTGTTTAAAATATAAGTTGGGTTTGAGAGAGAGAGAGAGAGAGAGAGAGAGAGTAGTATGATTGGTACACAGCAGGGCTAGTGATGTGTATGCACGCCCCATGTGGACACCAAATTGTTACATGGCTGCCTATATAGGCTGCACAAATTAGAGACCTCATTAGCATCAGATAGAGATAAAATAAATAGATTTGCAAACAAAATGACCCAACAAGTTGAAGTTGAGCCACACTCCTATTCTTTGCCTCTTCTATCAATCTTATAGGATTTAGCATTCTTTATGTGGAGGAGTACCCTACAATTAACTTTAGATTACTAAAAGAAATGCAACTAATTAAGGTTTAGTTTATTTTAGGTGGATACCTTAAAAAAATGCATTAAATGAAGCATTTTGGGCTGGAATCCATGTGAGGACAATCATGGGCAAACGGGAAAAAATTTTTAAGCCTGCCGAGTGCTTAGCCTTGGAGGCTAATATAATTCACAATTGCTTCCATGTAAGCATATTGTATTAGCTCGAATAAATGTGAGGGAAAGCTGAGTGGGATTTTGGTCCCCCAAGTTATACTTTATTTTGAACTCATTTGATGCTTTGTTAGCCGTTTGATCTTATGACTAGGACTTCTTTTATTGGTTATCTGGACCTAGTTATTACTCCATGAAGCTTGAGAGTTGAGATTTAGACCCACTGGACCCTCGTTTTCCTTCTTTTTCTTCCTTTATTTATTATACTTCCTTTGCAGAAGGTAGGACACAATTTTAATGTGGCATTCACCATTAGACAAAGGACACATTCATCTGGGACCTAACCATATATAACACCATCTTCTTTACATGAAGAGTAATAATATATGTCATTTTAGCATTGAAATTGAGCCACAACTTGCTCAACATATATAATTTTTAAAAATATCCTAAAAAATATTCCAAGACAAGTATATTAATTCTCTATCAAACCCATAATTTCAATGTATGATAATAATACACCATGCATGTCTACAAAGAGAATTAGTAGTTAGTTTGACTTGTTTTCGGTGTTCGCAGAGCATTGAACACGACACATACATGATACATGGTAATAAATTGAACACGGGTCAAATCCGTGAAAGGAAGGTATATGTAAATTTTTTAAAAATAGAAATCTAATGGAAGAAAAAAACTTCTTTAGCACGCAAGATACCTCCTAATTTAACTGCTTAGATTTGGAATATAAAACTCACAAAAGCAAGTCATATAAATGGCATAAGATTGGTCAAGCTGAAAGGCTAACCAGTAAACAAGTCAAAGTCCATGTTACTACAAATCTATTAGCCAGTGGTAACCCAATTATTGATGAATTTAGTGCATAAATTAGTTCAACGGGGGTACCGCATAATAATGTTCGTAGTAGATTGCACGATGGCTAGATGATTTCCAGATCGGAGGTTCTAGAGGTTGGAAAATGTAAATAAGTAATAACAATTGATTAATCAATATAGTTAGAGCCTCAAGAATTTTAAAAATAGAAAAGTGAAAGCAAGAGAAAACCAATGATGTAAAAAAGAATATATACTAATACGATGTAGTGATGTACAGTTAGTCAAATATTGATACTGTCGTGGCCTATAGTATCTATTGCTAAATTACTAATAAAAAAAAGTTACTGTGTTATGAATTGTTTATTTACTATGTATTATATAAGTTTTGATATAAATGTCACGAGTCTTGTAACTCGGAAAAAAATGTCTTATTCTCTTTATAAGAAGAATTATGGTTTAAATTTCTCTGTTCTACTTGATGTAACAATCATGAATCGTATATTTAGAATTTTATATAAGATAAGAGTTATTGAAAAGGAAAGATGTTATTAGATTTCACGCAATAAAACTTGATTCTCATTGGTCGGATATTGGATGGTATTAGTTTTTGATTGACCAAAAACTCGACATGGGAGGCTGCGATCTATTTGTGAAGTGCACTCTCTCTTCTATTAGGTGTATACATCAACGAAGTCAATACCGTATTGAAGGTTGTACCGGTTTGGCCACCGGTATGATATATTTTTGCCACAACTATTTTATGTGTTAAATTGTGATTGTCTGCTTATAATTTTTGCATAAATCCATCACTTTTTCTCTACCACTCGTAGGCACCAAGTAAAAAGATGTGGCACACGTTCCATTTGAGGTGGTCTTAGAATAAACTGCCATAATTTTTGGCACAATTATTTTATGTGTTAAATTATGACTGTCTGCCTATTATTGTTGCATAAGTTCATCATTTTTTCTCTACCGCTTGTAGGCACCAAGTGAAAAGACGTGGCACACGCTCCATTTGAGGTGGTCTTAGAATTTTTCTTCAAACAATAATCGAATCACAACGATATCACATACGATACGACTAACAAAACATCGTCCTCACAAATCTGACATGTACGATTTTCCGACAAAGCTCTCTCTTTCTCTCTGTGTGATACCTTTTGCAAAGACCAATAATGGAGTTCTGTCTCAGAAGTCAGTAGCTCTACAATGGTCCTAGACATGGTTGAATTCGACCCTCTCTTCCATGCAACCTCTGCTTTTCTCAGAAGGTAATAGGGACCCTAGCTATTATCATTTCAGAATTCAGATGCCACAACAAACAAAAGGGTCTGCATTATTTTCCAAGGGAGAGAGTCTGATATATATATATATATATATGTGTGTGTGTGTGTACTTGTTTTATACTTAGTAACCATATATATATTAGATTATATAAAATCAAAGTCTAATTAATAAGATCTTATGAGCCATGCCATTAGCATGATGTTAGCAATTGCTGTCAAAACCACGCGAGGAAATTAATATATAACAATGTCTTCAACTTACTTGTGTGAAAATAACATTTTATTCAAGACAAGCACTTAATTTTTTTTAAATATTGAGATTAAATATGGCATTTTCTCTCTATATTCCATATATGAGGATGTGGGGTTGGGTTAATGTTAGATTACCGACCAACAATGTGAAGTTAAGTATTATTAGTTGTTGAACCGCGTTAGAATGGCTGAATTTCGTTTTCATCAGTCAAATTGAGGTTGATGACAATTTATAAGAAGACCCAACTTTTTAATTTTTAATTTTTAATTTTTTTTTTTTTTTTAAGTTAGAAGACCAACTGTTCACTAAGCATATTCGAACACCTTCATTAAACATTACTAATGTGATTTGGAAGTAATTATCAAAAAAATAAAATAAAATGTGATGTGGGTGCAGGAACAAAGATACTGAGATTTTTTTTTTTTTTTCTTTTTGTTCTCCATGAATTTTGGTTAAAATATTATTTATACCCATTAATTTGGGACCTTTTTTAAATCGATCATTTAACTTTTGAAACTTGTAATTTTTTTTTTTTTTTAGGAACTTGTACATTATGCTATTGAGTATATTACAACATTCTTAACGTGTCCATTCTGTCAACATATGTTAGAATATTGGTGTTAATGCACCAAAAACGATATCATTTTAGATACTGTATAAAATAAGGGTGGAAAAGACGTGGTTTTTAGGTGGGTTAATAGTTAAAATGTGATGAATCATGGTAGAAGGGACATATTGACATTATTAATTTAAAATAATCGATAAAAAAAATTTAAATATTCGAAAGTTAAGGGACTTGGAAAAATTTTATGAGGGACATTTGTATTTCGTTCCAGTCCTCTTTTTTTTTTTTTTTTCAGTTTCTGATGCCGAAGGTCTCAACATCATCATGATCTGATTTCATTTCACTTTTTTTTTTTTTTCTTTGTGGGGTCTTAAGATCATTTTACACAGTTGATGCATGTTTTAGTTTCAGAATTTGTTGGGAAGTGCTAGTGGTAGCCTTTTTGTTAATGGGCACATCTTATAGAGATATTGCAATGTTATTAGTATTTAATCATATGATTCAATATTGTTCAACCCCTGCAATTGATGATAAGCTTAGTCGGGTTTGTTGGTCCTCCACTAATACCATGTCGCATTATGGTGTTCAAAGATCCAAATCAGGCTAAGAGTTGGATCGATTGTGTAATAAGGATTTTCGAAAGCTTGAAATCCACTAGCCTAAAAATAGGCATCACAAAAAATGCCCCGTGTTACTTGGCCTGCCTTATCCCATTTAGGCTTTTCCGGTCTCAAAGAGGCGTCACAAAAGGAGAACTCTTGATAGACACACCCAAATTCATATTACACTTAAGTGTCAGCTTGTGATTGGTGCATCCAAATCTACTTTTTCACCATGAACCCATGGTGGTCCAGTGTGTAAGTACTGATATACAATCACAAGTTTGACACCCAAACATATTATGAAAATGAGTGTGGATTTGGGTGTCCTAAGGCAGATTGGTCATAAAGAGGATAGATCGAGTTATTCTAGAACTACAACCAATTCCACATTTATTCTCAAAATTATCTTATGTGGCAAACTGTAACTGGCTATTTGTCATTTTTACATAAACCTATCACTTTTTTCCACCACTTACAATCAGCTAAATCAATTCTCTTAATTTCACAAAAATGTGTTTTTTATGCACACAGTACAGCATATTCTATCATCATCCAGCCCTAAAGCTCATCTGATTGTTTTATTCAAAAAAAAAAAAAAAATCTTGGCAATGACATGTTCAACAAACAGTCTGTTTCTGTTCTCCAGTTTCAATTTTTGGTTTAGTTCAGTGAACCTGAAAAGAGCCCTTTTATGCTTCAACTTCTGTAATTTGCGGTCTGAAGGTATCCATCAGTTATTATTCTATGAAAATATACCTAAATTTTTATTCAAAAAATATTTGAGCCCTTATTTTTAATGTGAGGTTTATTCTATATGCTTGGGAATCAGAATGATATATTATAAATATAAGTCAGTAACATTATGGAAATTTCAGTCTGCATCAAGTTGGTTTGGACTAGAAGTGAAAAGGCAAGGATTGAATGATTAATAAATTGCAGACTGAAATCTTCATTATGGTTACAAAACGTTTGAAAGCATTGCAGAAGTAAACTCAGGATCTTCCAAAGGCATATTCCCACAATTAAACATTTCATTATACTAACAAGTTGTTATAAAGCTTATGATGCTTTAATGTTAAAGGCCCTATAATGTGGCTTAGGATTAAAAAAAGATTAGAAAGTCATTTAGGTAATAACATCCTAATCCATTCGTATTATCATAGGAACCTTAATGTCAACATCAAGCTTACCCATCTTCTTGGTCATATTCACCAGAGCAGTAATCAGCATCAAAATAGTGGGTTTACTAACTTTAATGACAGTGTAAAAGCTGGATTACTTTAATGTATTTCTAGGCTATGATCTACAAATAGAGTCTTAAAGGGCACACTTCAACCAGCCAAAAATTATCGTCCAGAGTGATTCTTTGACAAACCTTTTTGTGGGCAAGTAATTGCAAAAGTTGGCTTGCTAAAGTAGAACCTGCTTATCATATGTAATCCTCTCATCTATGATTAACATTCTTTCTCAAACAATTGGTAGAATGTGATATTCCATCCATACAGAGTAATAGCAAATGATGACATATGCAGTGATGCAATTTAATGGTCATTGTTGGTACAAACACAATAATAATGGAAACAGCACAAAGAGAAACTAAATGATACGCTGAATATTATTAATTTGAAGAAATGAACACAACACTATTTGAATTGAGGCATGACACTCGCTCTCTTTAAGGAGATTCAAGCCCTTGGTTGGCTAATCTCTATAACCGGTGCAGACCTTCTTTGACTTGTCTCCTCCTAGATATAACAGCCCAACAAATGTTATATGGTTAGAACAACTTCTGCACAAAGTGTTCAAGCTCAAAACTCCACCAGAAGAACACCTTTCTTTGGCCTGAAATCTCTCAAGTATTTAAGAATATTATTGGATTCACTCTCTCACACAATACTCTTTACTTTTAACTATTTCTCTTCATTCACTTTTGATATAAAATTAGTCCATAGCATAGCCATATATATAGTCTTCCAACCCTTCACATAACCTACATGTTATTTATTAATTTAGAAAACTTCTCTTAATTTATTTAATCTAACTTACATACAAGTAACTCTTTCTTTACCAAATTATAACTCATCTCTTTATTTATCTTCAGTTATTTTGAGTTTCAACATATTTAATTTAAAATGTACTAATAGACATATTGTACCCGGAGGCCTGGATTATGTGAATTAAACTGTATAAATGTGTGTGGCGAGGTCGCGTAACAAATCCTACATTAGATGTTCATTAGGTTGAACTGGACCGTATTAAAAAAAAAAATACATTTATATATGAAAATGTCAAACTAGACTATAGAAGTAATTACAAGTAATTTGAATTGTAACTTTTTTTTTTTTTTTTTATGAGAGAGTTTCAACCTATGGTGTCTGCTCCTAATGAGCGCTCTTTGTCATCAGATCATGACATCAATCAGTTTTTGGTATAGGCGGGGATTGAACCTCAAATTTCTTATTCAACCATCAGAGATTTTACTAGTTGTGCTAACTGGAACCCACAGTTTGAATTGTAACTTGATTAGTCCTAGAGTACTATTGTGTATATATGTAAAGAGTTTCCTCGCAGTCATGATAGATACATTCTTTTAAGGGTTTGATGCGATGAATAAGGTTTTTGCCGTATATTTCACTTATATCCTCCTTTAAAATTGTATCATCATTTTTTTTTTTTTTAAATAGTAGGATAAATTCGGAATTATAGAAGGTGGAGAGTTATATAGGGCTAGCTAATGGAATATGGCAGAATTCAGAAAATAATTATGTAACTAAATATATTTTTTACAGTCAGTCAAACCAAGATTCATAAATCATCCTTTTTCTGAGTCAAATTTCAGAAGGCAAGACTTTGAATTCACATTCTATGATCTTCCCTGTCATTTCATGGAAACATTGTTGAAACTTGAAAGCAGGCACCACTCTGTTGGGATGGGACCCTCATTGACTGATCTCTTTTAGAGACTTTGACACAGAGTGAACAACATAAGAAAGGCTAGGAAGGGTCTCAATGCCATTAACTCTTAGCAGTAAACTGGATCCATGAACAAAATCCATTTATCTAATTTTGTTTTTTCTGTCCTTGTAATTTTAGCTATATTGTCATTAAAGGTTTCTATCCATCATTCCATAGGCAAAAACATGTTTTCCTGGATCTGACAAGTCAGACCCACTAGACATGTGTCTGTAACGATATAATCCAAAATTCCATTCTTAGCAAATAAGCTCACAAATACACCAGAAGAACAAAGAGAAATTTGGCATGAATGTTTTATTCACTGAAAAAAATCACTAAATCTGAATCATCATAACAATGATGAAGGGAACATTGCCTTCAGGACTCATTATAGCACACTTGATTGCAATACTCATGTAAACGCTTTTATCCTCCCAACAACTTTAACATCTCAAAATTGATGGTTCTAATTATAGAAAGGTGAAGAGGGGGAGGGGAGGGGGTGTTGATTTTTATTTAGGGTGTGAAGGGGGCAAAGACAACCACTGAATTGTGCCCACCAAAACCAAATGAGTTCGAGATAGCTGCAGAAAATCGAAAATTTTGATTAGTCAAAAATGTTAGAATAAATGTACCATTATGTCATCATTCAGATACTATTAACATAAAATGATGAAAAGAAAAACTGCTTCTTGTTGCAATGTATTATTGAAAGCAATTCATCAACATCCCCGCAAAACAAACACACGCACAAAATTTGTTGACATACCAACATTCACTTCATGCTTCTTCTTTACGTTTGGGACAGTGTCAATTGTAACATCAGGCTCCAAGTTCTACAAAAGAAATAAAAATATATGAACCTGAAATGCATTAAGAAACCATTGGAATAAGCTAAAATGATGCATATGAATACGAGAAATCAAGGACTAAGGTGTAGTACATTTTGATTAATAGTTGGATGCAACCAGCCAGTGTTAATTGCTTTTATAGTTGCTATGGCCTCCAACCCACCAGCAGCACCCAGGCCATGTCCAATCATTGACTGAAACAATGAAACGACAACAAATTAGCTATTTTTCACTTTAGACCATTTGATTTGGTGAATATGATCTCATTAAAAGACTTGAATTGGTTTCACATGGAATGGTCTTTAGGTTTCTTGCCTTAGTCCCATTCATCTTTATCTCTGATGTTTCCTTGAAAACCTTCTTGATTGCATTGATCTCAGCCAAATCCCCTGCTAGTGTAGATGTTGCATGAGCATTCACATAGTTCACCTGCAAATCATAAATTTAAAATGATTATATATATATCAAAATGTATATGACCTTATAGAATATCTCAATATAGATGTTGAGAAATACTTTAGCCTTGAGGTCAATGAGTAGTTTTACCTCTTCAGGAGAAACTCCAGCATCTTCTAAACTCTTCTTTATACAAGATGAAACTCCAAGGCCATCTGACCTTGGATCAGTCATGTGATGAGCATCACATGTTATAGCACCACCCAAATACTCTGCATATATTTTAGCTCCTCTTTTCATTGCACTCTCCAAGCTCTCCATAATCTTTTTCGTTAACAAAATATTAGCATTGTTAGAAGTATAAGATTTAGACAAACTATTGTTAGGACAGGAAGAAGATACATGAGCTAAATCGCATTAAATTAAAGAACATTGTATGATTGTGTAAGTACCAGCACTCCAGCACCCTCTCCCATGACAAAACCTTCACGATCTTTGTCCCATGGTCTCGAAGCTCCCTGGGGTTCATCATTTCTCTGAGACAAAGCCCGGCAAGCTATAAACCCAGCAACCCCAGTAGGCGTGACTGCAGCCTCAGTCCCACCAGCTATCATGATTTCTGCCTCACCTTTTCTAATGTGATTAGCAGCTGAAAAGAAGCAGTAATTTGCTGTTGCACAAGCAGTTGAAATGGAGTAATTAGGGCCCATTAAGCCAGTGTCTATAGCTAACAATGCTGAACCCATGTTGGTGATAGAATAAGGAATGAAGAATGGTGTGATTTTCTTATATCCCTTTTGGATTAGAGCTTCCACTCCAGTGCTGAATGCTGTTAAGCCTCCCATGCCTGTTCCCACTAGAACGCCAATTTTTGTTCTGTCCATCTGCAGGGCATGCAAAATGATAAGATCTTTAATGCTTAATGTACAAGCTGATAAAACTACAATGTGCTGCTCATAGAATGACTAACTTTTTCAAGAACTTCAGTTCCAAGGTTGGCATCTTCAAGGGCCCTCTTGCCACCAACTAAACAGTACCTCCAGGAATCATCAAGCCGGCGATCATTCTTCCCATCAATGTAGCCTTTGGAAGAAAAATCACGAATCTGACCTGCAAACCGGACGGAGAAGTTTGAAGCATCAAACCTGTCAATTAGGCTAATCCCACTCTCTCCCTCAAGAAGTTTGTTATAGAATGTATCAATATCATTGCCAAAAACCGAGACAAGGCCCATTCCTGTTATGACAACTCGTTTTTTAGGATCTGTTTCCCGAGTAGGAGCTGAAATTGTTGAAGCCTGGGCCTTAATTATTCTGCATTTTGGAGCTAAGAATGGGAAATCAAAAACAATTTAGTAATAATTCAAGATAAAACCCTGCTAGACGTCAAGCTTGAAAGAAACATGTATAATACATAATCAGCCATTACAAAAAAACAAAAGAGTGGCTGAATTAAAAGAAGATAAATCAAGAATAAGTACATTTAGAAATTGCAAACAGTTTCTATAAAGAACAACATTGCACCAGCCAAAACGGTGGCTAATAAATGTTGCAATTAGGGAGACAAAGTGAGGGTGGAAATTAGTCAACAAAATCTAGCTAGAGCATGATGTTGCTGGGCCCGATTAGTTTGATAAGGCAATGTGAAATACTCATTCCATGCTGCTACAATGATGGAGAGAGTTCCAGGTACTGCCATTTCTGTCATTGCAAACAAGGTAAGGAAAGATTGGATAGACAGGGATTGGATATACTTCATCTACAAGGTACATAATTTAAGAGGTGTAAAACCCAAAATATTGTTTTGGCTTTTCTCAATATCAGATACATTTTACATCATAGAATTTCATTCTCATGTTTGAGTGATATACATTTTACCAAGAACACCTACCAAGTACACAAGACCTTAAATTGTCATTTAAAGAGCAACCCAAAAAGTTTATAGAAAGAAGTAGAACTCACGAAAGAGAGATCATTATCCAATATCAACTATATCTGCTCTTATACCAATAAAATACCTAACAAAATTCCGTAAAAGCGATACATAATAAATAGGAGGATAGGAACTGTACAAGTGGGAAAAAAAGAACGTAGGACTGAAAAGTCACAAACATTCAAGAAAATATAAAGGCCAATTGAGATTAGGCCCTATTAAAAAGTAGGTTTGGAAGATAAAGCAATTCCTTTTTTAGCTTTTTAGTGGCTCCCCTTCTATTTTATTATCACATGGATCTCTTCCAAAATCACTACAGGTTTGGTTTTCCATGCTTAGTAAACTACATTAATACTTAACAAACATTATACTCTCTAAGCAAAAAAAAAAACACATTCAAAACTTGGAAACCATGGAATCTTACCTCTAGTAGAAATCAACCAACTTGCACTAGGCCTAGTTGAAGCAATTGGCATGTTGTCACTAGGCCTAGGCCCACTATACTGAACCAAAGAAGCCCCATTACTTCCAGACTCTCTAGCTCTAAGCAGCACACCAGAAGAAGAAATACCAGCTGCAATGCCTTCCATCTCTTTTTCTCTCTTGCTTTTTTGCTAAGAGGGGTAGGATAGATGTGATAGATATAAAGAAAGTGGGATCAAAGCATTGGGTTTTCAGTGAGGACTGCTAACTAAGACACAGCTTTTTTGTTGTTGTTGTTGGCTTTTGTAAACTGGGGTTGGAAAGTCCGGCACTTCTTTTTGTGCTTTTTTATAGGCAGTGAAACAAAACCTTGGCTATGATAGCAAAACAATGGCTTTGAATTTCCCTCACTTTCTTTCAACCTCTTAACTACTTCAAACGACCACGTAGAGAGTGTGACTAAGGCATTGCATGTGTGTACTTTGATGAGCTAAAACTGTTCTTGCGGCTGTTAACTTGTTGCCTCTACGTTTGGTGGAGAAAGGATAGACACAACTGTTTTATTACAACCTTTTTCCTAATTTGAATGCATACTTGCCTGCAAAGATATTGACTCCTCTATTGCTACTATACATAGTCACAACAAATCACGAAAAATTATTGTGTACTCCCGGAGTACCATAAATGCATACTCCCTCCTTTCACATGAATGGTGGGTCCTACTAATTAAATTCATGGTGAAACCCACCATTTATATGAGAGGAGAGAGTACGCATTTATGGTACTCCGGAAGTACCTAATAATTTTCCACAAATCACATCAACAATAATAACAGATGTTATAAAAATTTGAATGATGCTGCAGCTATGATAAATTTTATTGCCTAAATCTTACAAATTAATGTATAACAAAAAATAAATTCAAGATATTTTTCTATAATTGGAATAGAGCTCTTTGGTGTCCATTTTATTATAATTTCAGATATAACATATTAATTAATTGAAAGTGATATTGAATCAAAATCCAAAATAATGAGGATTAAAAAGTAAATTGAATAAACCTAGCACCTCCTGGAGTCTATGATTTAAATCACCTTTCCCATATTTGTAACTAATTATAAATATGAAAAAAAAAATCAATAAATCTCAAAAAGATTCTTGGTCTCCGATTTTTTATCTTTTAAAAATAACCCTATTATTTAATTTAATGATATTTAATTCAAATTCAAAATAATAATGATATATAAAGATAAAGTGAATAATTTAATATCACCAAAAAAAAAACCCACTGACACCATTTAGTTCTTATTCTCTAATTTCGTTTTTCTTTACATTTAGCTTTAATTAAGGGATAAAACAGAATGATTGAGAAAAAAAACTTCAAGTATTAGGTGTGAGTAGGAAAATTATACAATATTTCGGGAATATAATAATGTTGCATTTCCTCATCTCAAATGAATAATGAATCCCACCATAAATTTATGTGATGAAGAAGTGCTATTATGTTATGGAGTACGATATTATTTTGTTCTCGAAATATTATGTAATTAGTCGTTAGAATAATTTTATAAAATCTTAAATTGATTAAAAAACTACACCATTACATGATTTGCTCTTGTATGATTTCAATTTGTATTACAATTTAATGAAGAAGCTATTGTTTGAACGTGAAATGGCTTACAAAAAATTTGTCAGACAATTTTAGATAATGCAAAAAATAACTTAAAAATTCAGATATTAAAACTTTTGAAATACCAAAAAATATTAAAAAATCAAATGATTCATGGCTTAAAAATTATTGAAACAAAACAAAATATATATGACTAAAATATATAAGAAATAGATTGGGTTACATTCAAAAGAATAATCCATAGCTATAAGTTTGCACTGTATCATAAAATATCACATTAGTGAAATAGAGAGATAATAATAATTGTAAGGACACAAATCACGCTGGATCAAAGTTGCACTTTCGGACCAGCCTAATGAGCCCTAAACAATGAATTTATAGAGAGTGGGCTTCTAATCTAGGTTTTTGGACGGTAGATAACACAAAAGTCGGATTAAATCACAGAACACATGCGCACGTCTCATACATGGATGAAATATTGCTTTATATATTGATGCCGAGGACAATCCTTGGTGTTTCCTTACAAGTTCTCTCTCTAGTGTGTGTGTGTGTGTGTTTTTCTCTCCCTCCCCTCCATTTCTTCTTCCTTCGCCTTTTATAGGCCTGCATCCCTTTCCCCTTTCTTCCACGTGTAGTCCAGATGCTCTTTTTAGATACTTGTCACATCATCCCTTCTTACTAAAGTCTCTGGCAGTAAGTGTAAGGTTGAATTTCAATGTTCAGGCGTCACTTCCTCATTAATGCGACCAGAGAGGTAGGTATGGGGCCTTCAATGCGGTGGTAGCAGCTTTATCCTTGATATTTGTCTATCACCTCCTTTTACCCCTTATTCTCGTTTTCTTAGTTTCTGTATCTAAGGTCTTCAGTACAGATGCCCTTGAGCTGTCAGGTCACTCGCCTCGTCCTCGGCAATATGTTGCTGAGGACTTGGTAGTCCTCGGACGTCATGTTCCGAGGTGTTCTGCTCATGCATGGCACTTTACTTCATCACGTGACTTCGTAGGCGGGACTTATCAAGTTCTCGGACCATTCATGAAATTGGGCTGGACTTTCCTTCTTGTGAGAGCCTTTGGGCCGGCCCAATACGTATCTTGGGACCATGGGCACTACAATAGCCCCTCGAAATCCTTTTTTCTACCTTACGGAGAGGAATGAGGGTTTCGATACATGCACGTGGGACAATCTGCTTCTGACGTTTCGGTTTGCAGAATGCGCTTCAATTAAATGTAGGCGGCTCTATGTTCCCCACGTCCAACCGCATGATGCTCATCCAACGGGTGGGCGCATTTTAAGGGGACAGGCAGGAGGTTTCCCGCTTTACGCCTTTCCACGAAATAAATATTGCCATTTCAAAGGTCCCTTGTTCATTTCAGAGTCTGTACACCGAACTTAGCCCCTCCTACAATCTACACGCGTCTCTCCACCCTTTCAGTCCTAAGCCGAGGTGACATAGTTGCTTTAAAGTAAGTTCTCCAACTTTTTGTTTTCATTATTGCTGTTCATTCTTTCTCGTCATTCTCATTTTTTCTATCCACGGCCATCTAAACTTCCCAACCTCACCATAGTATTCTCTCTTCAG
Source organism: Castanopsis chinensis (assembly GCA_032878915.1). Taxonomy (NCBI): domain Eukaryota; kingdom Viridiplantae; phylum Streptophyta; class Magnoliopsida; order Fagales; family Fagaceae; genus Castanopsis; species Castanopsis chinensis. The sequence goes on from JAVQMG010000129.1 coordinate 12,032,936, forward strand.
TTTTGGAAAATGGGTAGGTTCGCACCCTTAGTGGATACCCCTGAGAAAATAGAGGAGTTTAAGGCCAAATATGGGATCCCTCCGGGAGTATCCGTCAAATACTGTAAACAAGGAGGGTGGCACACCGATAGGGATACCGGTGAGGTAGTGATCCCTATAATAGCGTTCATAGAGGGGGGAATGAAAGTCCCAATGAGACCAATCACTAGGGACTATCTCCAAACAGTTAGGTTATCTCTTACACAGTGTGCCTCAAATATGTTTAGGATTCTAGGTGCAATAGATGTCCTAAACGAGAGACCAGGACTAGGACTAGGACTTACTTACCACGAGGTGAACTGGGTATATAACCTTCACCGTTTGAAAGGGCAAACATATTACCTAAAATCTAGGCACCCCGAGGTTAGGTTAATCCAATGCCTCTCCCACTCCAACAAGGGTTTGGACAAGGATTTTCTCATACTGTCCGGGGATTGGCATGATGGTCTCCCCTGTCCGACGAGGGAGGGGGAACCTGGTGAGTCTTCATGTAGCGTTAGCCCTAATTTTCTTTTTTGTTGTTTTTGTATGGTTGTGTTTTTCTTTGGTTTACTCTTACTATTTCGTTTTTTGAACACATGTGCAGATCGCGCGCGCTCACTCGTCGTGCTCACCTCGTCAACTTTGCTCGCCTGGACAAGATCCTAAAAGCCGAGGTGTTTGTACACTCGGACGGTCAGTTTCGAGAGGCGCATCTCATCCTCGGATACGATCCCATCTCAACTGCATTCCAAGTGCCAAAGTGCGTCATAAAAGAGAAGGACCCACGGCTGCCAAGGATCAGTGTTGCAGTCGAAGGCTTTCTGCTCCCTGCGGGTATTCCGGTTCCTCAAGGGGTTCTTATTACTGAGCCCGTGAGGGTTGTCCCAGGAGCCTTTCCTCTTGCCGCATCCTCGGCTCGACCCCAATTGGGTGAAGGCTCCTTTTCCCAGCCAATTGCAAAGGAAGAAGAAGAAGAAGAAGAAAAAGAAGAGATCGTTGAACTCTCAGACTCAGAAGAGGAGTTCGAAGCTTTTGACCGGCTTCCATCACTTAGGAACCCATCTCCTGTCGTCGGCTTGCCATCCCTAACATCCTCGGACGACAACCAACCATTAGTGAGGATGAGAATTCAACGCAGATCAAAGCCCAGCCTCAAAGATGTGCTGGAAGCTCAAGTTAGAGCCCAAGAGCTTCCTAAGGTGCCCCCGGTGAAGGCTAAGGATAAGGGCACCGAGAAGGTTCCTTCGGTAAGACTCACTCTTCCTCCTTCCACTCAAATTCAACATCCCGACTCGGCTGATCATAAAAGGAAGAGGGATCAGCCCAAGGGAAAGGAGATAGTTGAAGGAGGTAAAGACCTCCCCACCAAAGAGGTGGACCAAGAGAGGGGAGGGAAGCACGCTCGTCACGTTCAAACGGGGATGGAGAGACGGGTTGATCCCCCTGCCGTCGTCCATGCACCCGTCTAGGCTCTCCAAATGAACGTAGATGACCAGGCAGTCACCGCTGATGCCTCTATTAGGGGATCCGATAAGGGCACAGCAGCATGCATCGCTGATGCATTGGAGCAAGCACTTCTGCTGCCCGAGGACATGGGCGAGCTGCAAAAGATGAGGGATCAAAATGTCTTCATGATTCTCAAGAAGGAGCTTGCTATGGTAAGAGTTTAATAAAATATTCCTTATTACCCATTTCGTTTCATCATATATTATTTATTTTTTTTGTTATTGTACTTGTTGTTATTATTTCCTGTTTGATATTCACTATTTCTGCATGCTATTAACTATCAACACTTTGTGAGTAGGCTGTTCAATCTGCGCATAGGGCGGAGGAGATTGCAGCTAACTCCTACAAGTCACTAAGGGCCGAGAGGTGAGGCTGGATCACACCCAAAAAATCCTGGAGCTAAAGGAGAAGAAGCTACAGAAGGTGACAACTAGCCTGGGTAAATCAGAAAGCGAGAGGGTAGGTTTGGAGGCCCAGCTGAGGACTACTACTAGGCAGGCCGAGGATCAGAGGCTGCAGCTTAAGCATGCCGATGAAAACCTTGCCTCGGCCAAGAAATTAATAGAAGATCTCAAAAAGGATCTTACAAAGTCCAAAGAAGCTAGGCAGGAGGCTCTTAAAGCCAAGGAGGAGGCACTCATTAAGGCACGGGAGGCCGAGGAGATGGTTGACCAGGCTGAACAGAGTGGCTATGAGGTGGGGGTGGTAGAGACTACTGACACCTTCAAAGCCCAAGTGCCGGAGGTTTGTAAGGATTACTGCTTCCAGGTGTGGAAGGAAGCCCTCTCCTAGGCCGGGGTTGATGCTTCCTCTCCCCTGTGGAAGGTAGAGAATGCCTACATCCCTCCTGCCATCCGAGTGGCCACCTCTGGCACAGCCGAGGATAATACCAATTCTTCTGCAACTACGATGAAAATGGAAGAAGCTGCTGCTGGTAATGCTACTGCTGAGGCTCAACCTGATGATGCACAGCCTCCACTTGCACCAAATGAGCTGCCCCCCAACCCTAAGGTCAGCGGGACGATGGAATTAGTTTTGGCGACCCTGCCTATAATGCCAAAGGGGGGTCCCAAAGATAAGGAAGTGGTTGGGGGATCCTCGGCCTCGGTAGTGGCTCTTGCTGACCCTAAAGACCAAGTCTAGCCCAAGCCTTGACGGTCCTTAGATCTTGTTGCAGTTTTTTCTTTCTTTCCTTTCTGTTGTAGTTAATTAGCTGTAGTTTCGTTTTGTTTCTTTCTCCTTCTTTTACTTTCTCTTTCTTGTAATTCACCTTTTTGGTTGTGGATGTATTGAAGAATATTTCACTTAATAAGAAGAACCTTCAATTTGAACTGCTACTTTGTTTTATGTTAACTAATAATAGATTCTTCTATCATTATTGACATAGTCTGATAAAGTAACAATTTGAATTCATTGTACGCATTAATAGTTCCATATCAATAACCAAATAAGGATAAAGGAAATTTGAGTAAGTTACATACTTGCAAATGCTTTAAGTGATGATCACAAGTTTCTACTCAATTTCAGTGATGACTAATACGTTAAAAGGCAAGATATTCATGCGAAACCAATTCAACCAAGACCCACTTAAGAACTATCTTCATAACGAAATATCAAGACAAGAAACCCCAACATTTCTGATACGTACCACACTAGAACTAGGAGTGGCTCAAACGTTGTGCTTAACACTTGGTAACAAATGAAGTCACATGGACCCATATTTGAGATACTTATGGCGAGTACATACCTGTTTCTATAGGACGCGTACATGTTCTCCAAGGGCTCTATGCATCCCAATTTTTGTCACTGTAATGTCCTTGGGGCTCTGACATAATTTCATTTTTATTTTATACTAAGGTAGAGGATCCGAGGACCCGAGGACCTGACGTAACCTTATTTTTCTTTTTAGACCAAGGTAGAGGGTCCGAGGACCCGGCGTAACCTTGTTTTTCTTTTCAGACCAAGGTAGAAGATCCGAGGACCCGGATTAACCTTGTTTTTCTCTTCAGACCAAGGTAGAGAATCCGAGGACCTGGCGTAACCTTATTTTTATTTTCTAATAAGGTAGAGGGTCCGAGGACCCGACGTAACCTTATTTTTCTTTTATAATAAGATAGAGAGTCCGAAGACCCAGCGTAACCTTATTTTTCTTTTATAATAAGGTAGAGGGTCCGAGGACCCGGCGTAACCTTATTTTTCTTTTATAATAAGGTAGAGGGTCCGAAGACCCGGCGTAACCTTATTTTTCTTTTTAAAACAAGGCAGAAGATCTGAGGATCCGGCGTAACCTTATTTTTATTTTATAATAAGGTAGAGGGTCCGAGGACCCGGCGTAACCTTATTTCTCTTTTTAAAACAAGGCAGAGGATCTGAGGATCCGGCGTAACCTTATTTTTATTTTATACTAAGGTAGAGGGTCCGAGGACCCGGCGTAACCTTATTTTTGTTTTTAGAACAAGGTAGAGGATCCGAGGACCCGGCGTAACCCAGAATCTAGCGACCTGTGCCAACATGTTAAATTTCCCAATATAGAGAGTCTGAGGACCCGGCGTAATCATAGTTTTGTTTGACAATCCATATTGGCATTTTGAACATAACATAAGGTGCAGCATAACAACAATATAATTAAAATGGCCGAGGTGCCTTTTAGATACTTGTCCCATCATCCCTTCTTACTAAAGTCTCTGGCGGTGAGTGTAAGGTTGAATTTCAATGTTCAGGCGTCACTTCCTCATTAATGCGGCTAGAGAGGTAGGTATGGGGCCTTCAATGCGGTGGTAGCAGCTTTATCCTTGATATTTATCTATCACCTCCTTTTATTCCTTATTCTTGTTTTCTTAGTTTCTGTATCCAAGGTCTTCAGTATGGATGCCCTTGAGTTGTCAGGTCACTCACCTCGTCCTCGGCAACATATTGCCAAGGACTTGGTAGTCCTCGGACGTCATGTTCCGAGGTGTTCTGCTCATGCATGGCACTTTACTTTATCACGTGACTTCGTAGGCGGGACTTATCAAGTCCTCAGACCATTCATGATATTGGGTTGGACTTTCCTCCTTGTGAGAGCCTTTGGGCCGGCCCAATACGTATCTTGGGCCCATGGGCACTACAATAATAATAATAATAATAATAATAATAATGTTTGAGTTTGAGTTTAAGTTGGACTTGTTAGAAAGATAGAGTTTCACTCCTTATTAAGTTAGGACTAAACAAAAATAATTTTATTTAAATAAAATAATAATTTTATTTATATATTGTGTTGACGTGAAAAATTGTGAAAATTTCAGATATTTTGGTTTTATATATATATATATATATATATATATATATATAATGTTATTAATTAATGTGATTCCAATTACATTATTGTCATTTCAATTTGTATGCTCTCTACGGTGGAATGGACTGTTTTGGTATTTTCCTAAACAATTCTTCTACAAGTATATAGTTTATCACAACTTGCTATGTCTGAACTTGTTATTAGATTACTTATATGTGAATCCAACTTTGATAGTTTGTGAAAAATAATACAAATTATGCAATCACCACCTGAGATAAGATACATGTAGGGACGATAAATCCAATATTACATGTGTATGTGCTTATTGGGCCAGAGGCCCAATCCGAGGATATTAAATGGTCCGAGGATGGGAAAATATCGACCCAAGAGGCCATGTTGGTGAATAAAGAGGTAAAGTTTGATCAAGATCATCCTAGAAGGTGGTCTGAGGAGGAATCCTTCCTTGGCTAAATAAAGCCTATGTAGGAAAGTGTTGCCCGACATCCAAAGGTAATGTTCTAAGAGATTCGGTAAGTAAGGTATGCATGGTGGACGTACAAGATAGGAAGAAGGGCTATGAAATATCCAAGATAAAGCCACTATTATCGCATTAAATGCTCTGCAACTAACCCTCTGACCATATTAATGGGGAAGTGATGCTTGAGCATCAAAGTTCAGCTTTACAGCTACTTCCAAAAACTTCAGGGAAGGGCTGATGGGACAAATATCCAAACTAGTAATCTGATCCATACGTGGAGAATGTAGAGAGGAAGAATGATGATACAAAGGGAGGGGGAGATATTCAGGAAAGGGGATTGAGGAGATATAGAGAAAACACTAGAGACTGGATTTGTTGTAATCTCCCTTTAAGAAGAAAGAAATATAAGAGCTATCTCCTTGACTTGAATCCGAAGACAGTTTTTCATCATACAAACTAGTTCATCAATATTGTTTTGTGATCTTGAGCTAATACTGTTGTTAACTAAGCCCATAAGAAACTAGATTTAGAACCCACTCTCTACAAATTTATTATATTGGGCTCTTTGGGCCTATACCCTTTCTACTATGAGGTTTAGGTACAAATTGCGACCTTACAATACCTAATACATATATTCTTCCAATCTCCTCTTAAAAAGGAGCTGCTCTAAAAAGGGTAAAAAAAAATAAAAAAAAAAAGACAAAATTTCACTAAAAAATTAGTTGTTTATTTGTAACTTAAGGTAACGACCTTATTCAATATATTTTTTTTATTGGAGATGAATTTTAACAAATCCACTATTAGATCACATTTTCTTCTTATATTCTCCGTACTTGTAAAATTTCTAAAAAATTAAATATCAATAACTATGTCATCAATAAATTATTTAAGTTGCAAGTTTTTTTAATTTAAAATTATGCATAAAATCTGAACTTATAGATCATATGGTAAATAAAATTTAATTGATACAAAATTTGACATATGTATTTAGAGCGTAAAGAACATACAATTTAACAGTTAGATTTCTAAAATATGTAGTAGTATTTATTTACAAAATATGTAGATTTCCAATTTTGTAGCTAAATTACAATTATAATTTTGTAATAACCATAAATGGTAAATACTCATTTGATGTATATATTGTATACAGTCCCTCACTTGGTTGATTTCTGACATGGTTCCCATATTTACCTATATTTAATTAAATTCTGATCCTTTTCCCAAAGGTGTCGTGGTGTAGTTGGTTATCACGTCAGTCTAACACACTGAAGGTCTCCGGTTCGAACCCGGGCGACGCCACGTTCCTTTGCTGGAAATTTTTTTTCCCCTAGACTTACTGAGCTGGGCTTTTCTGTGACTGACTGGCCCATCACAAATTTTCAAAAGGCATTTAAAACCTTAATAAACCAACCCAAATCAACCAGGCTCTCTAAAATTTTTGATCACCAGTGTGATGACCAGCCCAACCAACTTCAATCCCAAAAATTTTCCTAATAATTTTAAGTAAGAAAAATTTTCCTTCACAATAAAAGAGAGTAAATTTTATTAAACCATAAATTGTGTTACATCATTATGTAAGGCCTCAGCTTAGGAAGTTAGGATTTTCCTCCAGCCATACACAATCAGTTTCGAGAAATTATAAGGTCCACATGGTGAACAAGTGACGTGGTCCATCATTCTACTAAAAGACTTATATCTATTTAAAATTGCTGAATTAAGAAAAAAATTTAAATAGAAACTGATTACTGATTCAGCAATTTTATCACGTCACTTGTCCACCATTTCACTAGAGGACTGTATAATTTCTTATAGTTTTCTTGACTAAACAATTTGGCTACTTTGTAAAATTTTCTGTTTGTAAATAATTGATTTTCCATGCTCCGTTAAATCCAACCATTGGCTATTCTAGCCTCATCTATAAGAGCATAACTTAGGTACAATTTTCTCAAATTACGCTTAGTAATATTAGTGCATTGAGTGATGATTAATTTAATTGTCATTAGCAGAAGATTACACAACCTAAGGTTCATTGGTTAATAGTTAATACAACCATGTGGCTAAGTTTAATAAGGGAAATTGTACAACATCGAAGTAATTGTAATTTAAGTTTCCATTGTTGGAATGCCTGAGATGACTTAGATTAAAGCTCGCTAAATGATGACATGTTGTAAGCCAATGTCTCTCACAAACTAGATATAGCCTGCACAGAAGCCTTGGCATTTGGTCCTAAACATCAAAGACCAATTTCCTTCTTTGACACATTGCTGCAGTAAGCCTCCCTATTTCATTTCAATTTATTATCCAAATGCATATGCAGTTACTGTCCTCATTAAGATTGCATCCCAATTGATTTTATAGTATCCACTTGGAGAGAAATTCCAACTTGTGCTTTTCTATTCCTTATACCTTATGCTGCATCTGTTGTGGATTCTTATGAAGTTGTTGATGTACAACTCCGCATAGCATGTATCATTGATTCATCCTATTGTTTGCACATGCCACATTTGCTCTCCACATGAATAGCTTGTGGTTTTTTTGACGCATGTTCTCTCCCATTGGAGTATTCCCCTACTCTATCTTATCTTCTTGTTTCAGCTTTGAGGCAAGGAAATAGCCACACAGAAGAAATGCCTAAAGTTGAAATCGGGAAAGATTCCTCAACAATCACTTTTTAGTCATTTACAATTGGACATTTAATTAGTCACTAGAGGAAAGTCTCTAAAATTTTTCTCTCTCAACTCTCTCTCTCTCTCCATTTATTCTCAAACTCTAACCGAACCCAAATCCTAAACTCTAGCTAAAAAAATTCCAACCACCGATAAAGATGACATACCTGTTGGAGAGCAGGAGACAAAGGTGTGCCTTTTTTTTTTTTTTAAGAGACTTCTACAAGTAATTTTTATCTTTATATCTCTACAAATCTATCATTCTATTGATTTTGGTATGTTTGATTAAAAATTTTCTTGAGGTGATTCATATTTTTCCTAATTTCTGTTATAGTGTAATATATTTGTCTAATACGAAGAATTTGCGATGGCAAATCAAAAAAGCACAACACCAAAACAATTTTTTTTTTTTTTTAAAAGCAAAAATCATTAGCCTAATTGAGAGAGAGAGAGAGAGAGAGAGAGAGAGAGAGAGAGAGAGAGAGAGAGAGAGAGCACTTATATTTTTTGTATGAGGGGAATAGATTGAGTGGGATAAATGTTCCCAATTTATACAAAATAATATTGGGAAAAGAAGAGTAAAAAAATATAAGATAAAATGATGGAGGAAGTGTAATAACAAAGTAGATATCATTATTAGCTTCTTCTTTTTTTTGTTATCTAAAAATTGGATATTTAACCAAAAAAAAGTTAAAACAAAATATATTTGAAAATGAGTAGATATCAAATTTATTATTAATTCCTCTTCGTGTGTATATCCTCCCAATGAAAGCAGGGGGGGGGGGGGGTTTAAAATGATCTTTTTATGTGTAATAGAGTAATTAGAAAATCTGATGAAAGTAGAGGGGGGGGGTTTAAAATGATCTTTTTATATGTAATATAGTAATTAGAAAATAAGAAAGTTGCTGCTTTTTTTATAATATACACTACACGTAAAAAATAAGGATTAGATGAACTAGATGAAAAATTTGGATTATAATACAATACAATTAAAAAATAAGAATTAGATAGATTAGTGAAGTCACTTGGCGTAACCACAGCTTCTAAGCAAAACTTTTATTATATAGTATATGATATGATATGATATGATATATAGATTGAATATTTTAATTTTTTATATATTTAGTATTTTTTTAAAAGAAGAAGAGAATATAAAAATGATGACTAATGTGTTTTTAGTGAAAATTATTATGGAAATTATTATGATTAGTAAGTTTCAATAAGCTTTTTCTCAAAAAAAAAAAAAAAGTTTCAATTAGCTTAGGGAATTTATATATTAGTATTGAAAGAAAAGAAGAATTTTTTTATTTAAAAAATGACATAGTAGCTTAATAAGAGTACAACAACATTAAATGTTATACTTTAACTTTTAAATACTATATAAATATAAATTAATCGTAACTTTTCAATATTATTATATAAATATAAATTATAAAAAGAATGGTTCTTGTTAGGTTCACGAACTTGGTCTAGGAACATGTTAAAAGCCCAAAAAAAAAAAAAAAGATCTCATCCCAAGTTCACCCCCACTGTATCCGACCTTAATTTCTAATTAATTTCAGAGTGAGGTTAGCTTAAAGTCAGGCAATCAATTGATTCAATTTCATTAGACAAAAAAAAAAAAAAAACTGAGTCAATCAATCTTGAGTCTGACTTTGAACAGTTATTGGTTGCCATAATTGACGGGTATCTTTTTTTTTTTTTTTTTTTTCCACAGTGGCACACCGCATAAAGCTTTTACTTTTCTTTTTTTTTTTTTTTAGGAAGACTTCAAAGTTCAAACTTCAATAAGAAAAAATAACATCAGTTACATTCTAGATAGTAGATAAGAAAATAAGGATTCTCTTAATATATTGCTAATAAATGAGTAGGTTTATTATCTTGCTTGTGAACATGAGAAAATTCAACCATCTAAATTCGTAAGATGAAACTAGGATGCTATGGATAATGAAGCTTTTACGATTTGACTATAAACACAATAAGAATACTAGGGAAACAACTATCTTTATAATTTTCTTAAAAAAACTATTTTTATAATTTTAAAAAAAAATTAAGATCATTTTTATGTTAATCATTATTAATATTACTTTTAGTACACACTTATTATAATAAGATATATAGACAAATAATATAAATCAATAATTATGAAAAATTTTGTATTTCCAAATCCAATAATATGACACAACAAAATTTTAAAAAAAAATCACAACATTAAAATGATATATTGTAATTAATGCAACATCACTTTTATATGATACTATTGCTTTTATTTTATTTTCTATTTATTTTTTTTATGGAAATACATGACACAATACATAAAAAAAAAAAAAAAAAAAGAAATACATGACACAATTGTTGACGTCTTTTTTACTTTTTATTCCTGTATATCAAAAACCCTCTCCTTAACCATTATAAAACCATAAATGAATAAATAAATGTGAAATTTGTTATGTCTCTTAACTTATTACACTACCATGCACCTTTAGCGAATTGGTTGCTCCACAGATATAAGTACTTGTAGAGTGTGGAAGGTAAGTGATGAGGTTCAAGAATATAGAAGGAAGTTTTATGTACATATACACTAAATTAGAGTATAATTTATATCTTATATAAAATAACTTATTACCCTTCATCATATACTATATTATAAAATTTGGGCCTAGAGGTTGTTGCTATGCCAAATAATTATCTTAATTCTCCTTAATTATTTTCTCAAAAAAAGATCTCGTTAAATAGGATAATTCACTTTAGATAAAAATCAATTTTCAAAGTTCCAAGAAATTAAAAACTCTACCCCAACCATAGTCCAAGTTTAGGTAAAACTCTATTAGTTAAGCTAAAAAAAAAAAAAATCAAATATTTTAAAATAAAAATCTAGAATTTATTTTTATTATAATTATTATAGAGATCACAATAATTTTGTATTTTAATATAATAATAATAATAAAATTTACACATCACATACCATTATTATGTTAATGAACTCAATATATGTCTACATTTTTATAATTTAATATTAGATTAAATCTATTAAAATTTCAAATAGTTCACTAAAGTTCTGATAATATTTTTAAAATACAATTTCCTTTATATAGAATTTCCAATTAATCCGAGCATAAAAAGAACATATTCTTCCTTTATTATAAACACAATCACAAACAATAAATTTATAAACACAAAAAATATTTCATAACTACCACAAACATACAAAAATAATGTATGCATTCAGTAATAAACTTGAATGAAAATCAACTGTTGCAAAATATATTATTAAAGTAGAGTTCTAATTAATCCAACTGATATAATTTTTTACCGTCAAGTAAAAAATTTGTTGATCAATATTTGCTTATGTAAAAAATTAATTATTGCTTTCGTCTAATAGTGAAAAGCGTGGAAAAGATATACTGAAAATAGTCATCCCTGTGACATTTCTAATCACAATTCACAAATTCAACCATTAACATGGGGCCACGAAACCGACCTCTCAAATTCAGCCAAAAATACAAAAAAAAAAAAAAAAAAAAAAAAAAGAAAAGAAACCGACGTCTCAAAAAAATCCATTCACTAAGAAGTGTTATATTCACAATATTTTCACAATAAATTATAAATATTTAGTTGTTATTGATTCAAATTTGATCGTAGTATTAAAATTACTTTTTTACTCTAAATATAATAAAAAATAATAATCTAACCCTTAGAATTTATTGTGAAAATTTTATGTCCATAACATTTTTAGCATTTAAGCACCTCCACCTCTTGCTCTCTCTCTCTCTCTCGTATGTAACACCTGTTGACACACGTGTGTTCTCTCCAAACTTGACGCGTCCTAATGTCAACTTCTACGAATCAAACCTTAGCAGCTAAGCTTACCCTCTAGTGTGAACGAAACCTCTCCTTCCACACCTTCTAGAAATGTACAAAGCCCATCAAAAAACAAAAAAGAAATGTACAAAAATCGAAGTCCAAATCAAACTCCCCCACTCACAAACACACACTCACTCTCTCTCTCTCTCTCCTCCTCTTAACCCGCCACGTTGGCATTTCCACACTTATAATACGCGGTTTTGCCGTCATCACTCTACTATTCGCTCAACTAAATCAATCATAAACCTTTATTTTTGTTGTCAATTTTTTTTAATTAATTTATTTTCGTGTATCAAAAAAAAATTTGTTTTCTATGTAAAACTTTCAACTTTGACAAACCCACACGCTATCCCATTTGGCCTCTTTCCTCGTAATTTCCAATTGCATTATAACCTAATCTAATTCACTCCCATATATTTAGCTGCCTCTTCCTCACCCACTATCTCTCATACACTCAAAACAAGTTTCAAACTTTTTCACTTCCTCCTCTGTTTTCTTTTCTTTCTCTCTGTTGTTGCTTTACTCTGTTTTCACTATATACTTAATAGTTATATAAAGTTGAGATCTTTGATAAACCCAGATCGAGTTTTGAAGAAATTTGAGGTGGGGATGGAGAATAATCAGCAATCTTTTTTTCAATTCAGTGATCAGCTTCGAGTTCAGGCTTCGAATCTGGCTAATCTGTCAGTCAACGACTCGATTTGGAGCTCTAATATTCCGACAAAGAGGACTGAGGAAAGGAGGAATTTTGATATAAGGGTTGGTGGAGAGGTTAATTCTTCTCTAAGCAACTCCAATCCAAAAGGGTCAGATCTCAATGGTTTCAATGATGGGTGGAACAGTCTGAAGCCTAAGGGGTCTGATTTCAATGGATTCAATGATGGTTGGAACAATCTTAATCTGAAGCCTAAAGGGTCAGATTTCAATGGATTCAATGATGGCTGGAACAATCTTAATCTGAAGCCAAAGGGGTCTGATTTCAATGGCTTTAATGATGGGTGGAACAATCTTAATTTGAAGCCAAAGGAGTCTGATTTCAATGGCCTCAATGATGGTTGGAACAGTTTCAAAACAAAGGGAACTGATTTCAATGCTTTCAATGATGGTTGGAAGATGGGGTCTAGCAGTGTTGCAAATAGTCTAATTCTTGGTGGATCTCAGAAGAATGGTGGTATTAATGGTGGGTTCAACAAGGGTATTTATTCTAAGACTGGGAATTACAATATTAACAACAATGTTAATGTGAAGGGGTACAAGAATAATGGTAAGGGTGAGGATGATCATGTAGGGAAAGTTGGGAAGAAGAATGGTAATGGTAAGAAGAATAGTGGTGACAATAATAATAATGATAGTAAGAGTGGCGTGGACAAGAGGTTCAAGACACTTCCACCATCTGAGTCTCTGCCTAGGAATGAAACCGTTGGTGGATACATCTTTGTCTGCAACAACGATACTATGCAAGAGAACCTCAAAAGACAGCTTTTTGGTAAGTCCCTCTTTCTCTTTCTCAACCTGTTTTTGCTATACAGACTTGTTTTTATTATTTATTTTCTATTTGAATTCTATTTTTGTTTATCCTTGTTTATACAATATTGGAATTGTACTTGTTCCATATGGTTTTTGCTCTCCAATTTGCAATTGAAGGGTCTGATTGTGCGTCTGTCGTGTTGGGTGTTCAATTTGTGTATTTTGAAATGATGATTCTCTTTGGATGAAGGAATATCTATTTTTAAGGCAAAAACTAGTTTAGAATTTGGTTAAAATTGAACCAATTTTCTCAATCCTTGGGTCTAAAAATCTTATTATTTTTTATAAACGAAGGAAATTATTCATTTTGCTTTTATAATTAAGTATTTGTTTTTATTCTTTGCTTCTAAACATGTGCTTTGAAATATTTCTAGGTCTGCCTCCGCGTTACCGTGATTCAGTTCGGGCTATAACTCCAGGCTTGCCACTTTTCCTTTACAACTACTCCACTCACCAACTCCACGGAGTGTTTGAGGTTTGTATATTCCTTCTCATATTTAGTATCTTTTTATGAAATTTTATGGTTGCATGTTTAATGTTTTCACAGTTTGGCTAATATCAATTATCAATATGGGTTGTTCAGGCTGCAGGCTTTGGAGGAACAAACATTGATCCAACGGCTTGGGAGGACAAAAAATGCGCTGGTGAATCACGCTTTCCTGCTCAGGTATTCATAGTGAATAAAATTCTTATGTCCAATTATGATATTGTTTCATTAAGCATATGAAAATAACTATCCCGTGCTTGTATCTTGTTTTTATTCATTACTCTATTTGTGACAGGTACAAGTTATAACTAGGAAAGTTTGCGAGCCACTTGAAGAGGATTCCTTCAGGCCAATTCTTCACCATTATGATGGCCCTAAATTCCGCCTTGAACTAAACATACCAGAGGTATTGTTTGATAAAATTATTACTGATTTTACTACAAAATACTTACAAATCGACATGATCTGGTTTTCGTGGTCAGTTTGCCTAGTCTAAACAATCTTATGGTTTTAATTTTTGTGCAGGCACTTTCTCTCCTGGACATATTTGAAGGACAGAATTGAGGGCTTCACCAACACACTACACAGGCATACTGGTACAAGTAAAGATAGTGAAAAGAAAAAAGAGCTGATGGAAAAGAATAGCAGGATAGAGAGTTTATTGACTTAAATATTATGGAGTTTACACATATATTTTTAGGACTGGCTTGAGTATGCAGCCTATGTCATATGTATTAAGCTGTTTTTGCATAGAGGCTGTTGTGTATGGTTGTCCTTTTTATTGTATTTAGAGTATAAATAAATATATATAAAAATAACATAGAAGATATAAGAATGAACTTCTCTATTTGTTTGATGTTATAATAAATCGAGGATTTGTGGCAGCCTGAATGCTAAAAAAGTACCGGATCCTCTGAACCATTTGCCTATGAAAGCTTTGGGTAGAAAATTTGAGAGGCTTTTGTTGCCTTCATTTGGAGGTTGGTTGTGGATTGTTGAGATATCCTAATGCACAAATAAGAATTTTCTTCCTGGGAAACATGTTTGTAACACATCCCTTAGAACTGCTTGGTTTGAGTTTTCTTTTTTAGTAAAAGTGAATATACAGTTTTTAAAAACTTTACAGATATCAGATATGGTTTACTCTAAATTCCGTCTTTCTTGCCTCCTTAGGTTTATGGTAAATGGTCTATCTATACACAACTGTACATATATCTTAAAATTTTTTGCAAATATAACAAATCAACAAAAAGCAAAGCTGCGCTTCAATCTACTTAATTTTTAACCAAAAAAAAAAAGAAAAGCTGTACCATTGAAAGGGTTATTATCCAGTTTGTACAAAATTAGTAAAGTCTTGAAATCTCTGACTCTCTCTGAGAGAGAGAGAGAGAGAGAGAGAGAGAGAGATTTTATTTTATTTTTTATAATAGAGAGAGAGAGATAAAGTCTTGCAACGAATAATTGGATATGTCCCATCCTTAAATATTTCTACATAAAGTGGTTGCTACTTGCAATATGAAACATAAAATTAGGTTTCATTTTCGTGTGTTTAAAATGGTATCCAAGTTTCTATTATATCCTCGAATTGGCATATTCCTGTTTCCAGTGGCAACAACCAAAAATCTAAGCTTATCCTCACTTCACCTTTATAAAGTGAGCTGTTTTTCATAATTGGCATGTCGTTGGATACCATTGCTGGAATCAAAGCAACTAATGAAAGACACGTTTTTTTTTTCCTTTGGGACACGAACGGTTCTAAATTGAGCTGCAACATGGACTCATAATGACCTCTGGATATTACCTTTTCTTTTGGTAAAAGCATGTATTAAAGGGAAAAACAAAAGTTAAAAAGAGATTGGAAGGGAGAAATTATTAGGTTTACGGAAGAATTAATGAAATAATTTTTTGGTTATTTTAATTAATAAAATATTATTATTTATATAAACATAACATCACCTAATACTTTTTATTTTCTATTTCATTGGTAGGAAAGACCACTTCAGCAACAAGTGGTCAAGAACAATTACAAAATAATTAAAATTAGGAAAATTTTCCAATTCGCTCCATGATTTGATTTCTAATCATCATAAGTTCATAATTTATTTTGGAATTGACCCTTTAAATTTTGGATCAAAATTAAAATTTCAAAATTTGTATTTTATAAACAAATTATCAATTAGAATTTATCTTTGGGTGGGTCAACCCTATCATAATTTATTCCTACAAAACATTTTAGTGATACATCTTAACCCCTAAAATTTGGCTTAAAATAAGATTATTAAGAGGTTTATCAATGAAAAATTATGGAATTTTTTTAATCCAAACTTAGGGTGTCCAATATAACTATTGAAAGTTTCTAAATTAAATTGTGATAAAGTCAAACAAAACAACAGAAAGGATAAAGAAAAAAAAAATTGAAAGAATTAATGTGTATCTTATTCTTGTCGTCGGTAGATGGGGTATTTGAAAACCCTTTACATGTTTCTGGTTCACAATTTCTTACCAAATACTTTATTCAATTTTTCAAGCCAAACAAAAGGAGACCTAGTGATCACTAGTTTTTTTTGGTGAAATTGGACTGTATAGGTTGGAAACCGTCCATACAATGCAAAGGGTGGGCCACCGGTTTTGATTAGCTAGTAAGTTTTGAAAAACCAATATATATATAAACCCAAAAACCAAAAGCTGTCACCCATTATTACAGCTTAATCTCTACGGCAGAAATTGGGTGTTAACCTCTCTTTTTCAACAGCATCTGCACCTACTAGAATTACCTTATATTTTAGCATTCTCTGACTGCTTCAAAAGATGGTGATGAAGTGTCTCAACAAATCAGATGATTGACTATATTATATGTTGCAACAACGAGACTTTTTATCCTGTCTCATTTGGCCGGCTGGACTTCATCAAATGGACAATGTTATTTACTTTAATGAGATCACTAAAAAGCAATTGTTCTCAATCATATTCTATAATAACATAGCAACATTCTATATGTTGAATCATTATATATATATATATATATATCAATTGAAATGAAGTATTTATTGTTAATATCAACGACAACATCTTCAACTTTTTTTCTACGTCTTTTTTTTTTTTTTCTTCTTATTCTCAAAAGAAAAAAGAAAAAGAAAAGGGCAAATTACAACTTACCCACCTGTGGTTTAATCAAAATTTAAGTTGCCTACCTGTGGTTTGAAATTTGACACTTTACCTACCTGAGGTTTGACTAAAATTTAAGTTGCCTACCTGTGATTTAAAATTCCTTGATGAAAGTGTTCCGATGGATAGTTTTTGATCTTATTTAATCTTGTATTTTTATGTTTATTGTGTTTTTGGAGAAGAAAGACATAAAAGTAGAGCATAATTACATATTTAGCTCTGTTTTTAATGAAGGTGGGTTATAGAAATCTAATTAAGCAAACCTCAGGTGGGTAAAGTGTCAAATTTCAAACCACAGGTAGGCAACTTAAATTTTGACTAAACCATAGGTGGGTAAATTGTAATTTACCCAAAAGAAAATACTTCTCCCTATTAGTCATTGTTACATTTCCTCTAACCTTTTCCCTTCCTCTTTGCATCTTTATCTTCTCACTACTCTCTACTTCATCGTTATTGGGTTAAGATAGTTTAACCCTGGTTAATTAATTCAATTACTTAAGTTAATTAATTAGGTTAAATTACATGTAAATCATGGAGGCACCAAGATATTATCAATTAAACTAGATGCAGCGAAAATTAAATTGACGCGGTGATTTTAAGGTCACCACTCTCAAAAATTCACTAATCAACAATCAAACGGTTATAGGTATAAGGAATCTTACCACTATTCTAACTTATCTCGAAATACAAACCTATTGTTGAACTTTTGCTCCAATACCCAATTGGACTTGATCTTGTAATAACATTTTTTCTTTATTGCACAAATCTCCAATATGTGACTAACTCTTTTACAAGGATCCCAGTATGTGATTAATTCCAGCAACTTGAATGATTGTTGTTGGTTACAAAGTTTTTCACTTCATCAACAATGAAAATCAGGAAACACTTGGTTACAAAACCCTATGGTGTACAAATCCAGTAGCTTCTTATAGAGAAAATAAACTTTTGGTCTCTGTATCCGTATGTGATGGCTCTTAAAATAAGCCTTATATATGTTTAGAGTTGTGAGAAAAGAAACCCTAAATAAATACATCAACATGGGCCGAAATTCAACTCTGGAAATTCTGAATTCATAAAGCTCGATTGATTAAGCTTGTGTCGAGCTGCCTATTAAACCTTAATAGTAGCTTTTTGTCAAGCTATTTGTTGAGCTTTAGTAAAATAACTTTTCTTCACTTATTTCTTGTATCAATCTTTATGTCTTTAATACAGCCATTTGATATGTATTAAATCCAATTAAGATCTACCAAATTTACAAGTAAAGTACGTTTTGTCAAAGTACTAACAATTACATAGGAAATATGACCCTAACAACCATTACACTTTCCTTCATCCCTTTTTTATTTCTTATATTTCGACTCTTCTTCTCTCTATTTTATTTTGTATAAATTTGATTTCATTTCTCCCATTTAATCCATATTTTTTACACAAAATAATTGTGAGCTCTCTCTCTCTCTCTCTCTCTCTCTCTCTATAAATATATATATATATATATATATCTTTACTTTCTTTTTGTGGGATTTTGTTCTTTCTTATAATTCTGATTAAGGTTGATGATTTTTTTTTTGAATATTTGTTTTGGCATTGTGCTTTTTAAATTTCCCTTTAATAATTTTGGTTTGGGTTAATACATAGTTTTTTTTTGGAAATAAGAATTTGATTTTTTATCAAAACACAATCTATAGGACTATGAATTCAAATATGCCTACCAATTGTCTAAGTAATAAATTATTATAAAGTCTAACTTTTATTTCCCTTAGTTTCATTTTAATTTTGATTAAGATAGCATTATAATTTTGTGATAAGTTTTTATTATCATGATAATCTCTTTATTCCTTAAGAGATAAGAAATTTGAATAATAAATTTGAAACGTATAAAGTTTAGTTGTATATCAGGCAAATATAACACACTACAACAAAAGTTCAAAGAATATGATTCACCTTAGAAAAAATATTAATCAAACACAAAAAATAATAGAATGATATATGTATAGAGATAAAAAATACCAATAGAATTTTTTTTTTTTAAAAGACAATACTTGAAGTAATTGTTACTCTTTATATATTATACCCTATGACATAATATTTATATATTTCCACGCATTGTGTGGGTCTGGGACTAGTGGTTATAATAGCTATTTACTTATTGAGAAAGCAATATCTAAAAGGCCTAGATGATCGAGCTATAGCCTCACCTTAACTACACATATAACCAAGCATAGTGTGTAAAGATTTCAAGCTCAATAGGCCAAACTAATGCTATGTTGTCACTCCCAAAAATTTAGCCTCAAAGATTTTTATTTTTATTTTATTTTTTACAAATGATGGTATCTAAACCTTTTTGAATGTTTGATTATTCTCTTGAGTATGTATAATTCTTCATTTCACACACACCAGGCGATTACAAGAAGAACTCTTTTAAGGATGGCTTCAAAATGCTGATAAGAGATTTCAAATCCAAAATGTCATAAACATCAGGAGGACTTGGAATCTCATGGACTCAAGACTTGCTCTATACCAAGACCCTAACAATCAATCATCACAACTTCACTATTTAGTCGTATGGTTTGAATGACCTCCCAACTAACAATTCATTTAATCCTCATGCATGAGACTTCTTGTGAGTGTTGTAATGTACTTTAACAAGTTAATTTTGTGCTCATTATATGACCCAATGGATTGCTTTCTGTAAAGTTGTTGGGCCTGTCTCTTTCTCAAGATCACCACAAGAAGATTCGGCTCTAGTACCGTAGGAAATACGTTCTTCTGAATGTGTTTGTTAATTGTTTTGGGCAGTATTGTTATAAACTGACAAGCTTGAACTAATTGATTGAATTATTTGGCTTTAACACATAATTTTTTTTTTTTTTAATACAAGATAGAATTCTATTTGAAGAGGATAAAATTAAGATGAACAATAAGATTTTACATAAACTACTTTGGACTGCTGTACCAGGGTGACGGACAAGAAGAGTAGTTAACGCGACAACATAGTGAGTGGATGGGTTAACCTTGCTGGACAGACAGGAAGGTAGACGGACACTAAGATGGATGGTGGCCAAAGCCACGTGGCACCAACATGGTTTACTTCGACCTCAAGGAACCTCAAATGGAAATGACTTGTGCTCTACGATTAACTCTAGTCAACAGAATCTCTATATGGAAAGGATCCCACCAAATACACGCATTTATGAGGATTTTCTCTACAAGGAAACATTCTCCTTCGCCAAAGAACCAAGATCGGTTCCTCCACTACTATAAAAGACTAAAACCCTCAGAAACTAAGGTACGCATAATTCACTCCAGTTCTGGCACCCTAGAGTTGTGATAATTTTCTGACTACTACACCAGTACTCTCCTAAGGTCTTCTCTTTTGGTGTTGTGCAGGTGTTGCTTCGACATGTGAGGACCGTGGGACTTACTGACGATTTTTAGTATCATCACTACTATAGCCTAATTTAAGTGTAAATGTGTATAAAACTTCTTCCTAGAGACTTGAACCTCGGCCTTTGCTGGCTTGCTCCCCACACCCCACAAGTTTTTATACTTGTGGAGTGATCACCGCACCAAAGGTGCGCATTGGTTAACGCATAATGTTGGTTTCCTTATGGTTGAACATTTTTTTTTTAGAACTTGAACTGTAGTAAATTTTAAATTAGCCAGTATTGATGGTAGTAGAATAAATTCAATCCCTAAGGCAAGGATTCTTAATGTCAAAGAGTGACAACTCTTGGTTTGCTGCTCACTTTGGCAGCCACTGTCAAAAGTCAAAAGTAGCGTACATAAATTTTTTTTAAAAGCTTGTAATTACTACCTGAGCTAACGTAGTTACAAGATTGGCATTTCTTTTATACACCATGAATGAAAAAATGTGATGACACATAAAGCAAGACCTAATCATGAACAATGTAAGCAACAATGACAGTTATATCATCAACTTTGCCACCGGATCTATGCCTTTTAGACTTGGAAGAAGCTAGCATAAATGGTGTAGTCGCATTCTTGTCCAAGGAAATTTGATAAGCACTCTCAGCTACTGCCCGAGCCACCTGCTCTGGATCAATACCTCCTTCTGTCAATTTTTCTGCAACATCTTTGATTTGATTCTCAAACATGTTATCAAACAGCCCGTCTGTGCCGACTATAAGAATGTCTCCTGCTTCTACATCAACCATATATTGCTGTGTGTAAACAAACAATAAGTCATTAATGAACATCAAAGAAAAAATACAATTAAGCATGTTTTTTTTTTTTATTGGACAATTACAATTAAGCATGTTGATGCCACCATGAAAGGCAAAGTGCAAGCCACATCTACATTATACGGACTAGTCACAAACAATCTCTCCCACTTAAATCTCTAATTTTGTGAGACAGTGTCTTCAAGTCCACACGGTTTATTGAACTAGCTCTGATACTATATGTATAGACCCAAAGATAAGTGCTAATCACGTCTGCGCTATACTTTATAAGAAACAATCACAATTGAAGTTATTTGTAATTGTTAATAAAGAACCATTCAACATAGTATATGCCCGATATGGGGTTCATCATACACACTCACAAAATACACCCAATCAATCAAATTGAGATATCACAAGTTGATATCTATGGTAAAGACTCTTGCAAAATTTTTATGATAATTGTTTATGTGGGGGTTCTAAGTACACTTTATTATGAGATATCGTATGTTAAGTTGATACTCGTGAGAAATGGATGACGTGTTGCTTTACACTAATAAAAATTGTTGCTCATATGAACATAAATTAATAATTATAATGAATTTCATCATTTATCTTTATATAATAATATTTCACAAAAGTTATATTTCACCTCAAGACAAATTTTTTTTTTGAGATATTACATTGTTGGTGCTTTGACATGTCTTATAATATGAAATAATAATTGTTAATGTAATTTCCATGAGATTGAGGATGACTAAGTTGAGGTATAGGCAATGTTGCTCTCTTAAGATGATATATGTTGTTTATGAGATATTTCATCAACTGATGTAGCAAATATCTTAGACATGCCATTTATTGAATACAATAACTCCACCAGCCTTGTCATTATCTTACAAGTATGAGAAAACCCTAGAATGGTACTCTTCCTCATACCTAGACAACATAGTTACAGAAAAAGAATACTAAACATTTAGCAAAGATTGAGAATGAACAATAAATAAGGGGTACTTATTGGATACTCTTGGAGTATCATAAATCTGTACCTCTCCTCTCATATAAATGTGGATCCTACTAATTAAATTTATGGTGAGACCTAAAATTCACGTGAGAGGAGGAAGTACGCATTTATAATACTCCCGAAGCATTCAATAGTTTTCCTCCTATTTATAGATTTAGTGAGGTACAACAAGAAGATTAAACAGGCCACTAAATACAAAATATCGCATATAAGTATGTCAAATTAATATAGATTAATGGGCATAAAAAAGTGAGTTTGATATAATTATAAATCTCGAAATAAAATTCCATTAATAAGTTAAAATTTATGATCGAAATTTGATTTTTCAATTAATGGGAAAATAAATCCTACATATTACCTCTTATTAAAATATCCCAACAATCCCCCACTTATACACACACACACACACACACACACACATCTGGTAAATGTGGAATATTATGCATTAAGGGTGTCATTGGCTTCATATTGTGTGCACATATTGTTATTGAGGACCAGTAGTGGCTTTAGGAATTGTTTTGAGAATAATCATTAAGAAACTTAAATTATACAAAATTTAATAAAAAGAGAACTTCATACATTGACAAAAAAAAAAACACAAACACACACACGCGTGTGCAAATACATAAAATCTTATAATTTCCTTCTATAATTTTTTTATTTTAAAATCATTACATAATAGTCTAATTATTAATGTTGTAAGCTATATCTTTTCAAAAGTTTAGTTAAATAAAATTTTTCTTGGACTATTTTTTTTTAAAAATTTGTAAGGACCTAATATATTGTTAAGAGGGGTCAAAGTTTAAGAACAAAATTTGGCTATAAACTTAGTTGTAGTCACTCTCACTAAATGAATTAACATTGATACATACTTTGAAAATCTAATTGATGAATTGTATGTTCTTTATGTTCTTAAAACACATCAAAATTTCATACTAATTAGATATTATTTACCATTCGATCCATAAATTATTTTTTATGTATAATTTTAGACTACAAAAACTTGAAATTTAAATATTTGATTGATGACATAGCTATTGATTTTTTATATCTTCTTAAAATTTTGCAAGTATGGAGGATTTAAGAAAAAAAATGTAATTAAATGGTGAATTTGTTAAAATTCACATTTAATAAAACAAAATATTGAATAGAGTTGTAACCTTAGTCTACAATTAAGCTTGTTGCCAAATTTTGTCCAAAATTTAATTATGTTGGCCCTAAAAAAAATTTAGGGTGGTCACAAAGTTTTTTTAAGGATAAAAGAACATTAAAATTTTAAAATTTATACATAATAATTGTTTTTTTTCCAAGTCAGGGTGATCCTGTGACCACCCTAAACTGTATGTAGAGCCACCCCTATTGAGGACAACATACATGCCTAGAGAAAGAAAATGAATCACAAATAATGTTTATTTTTTTACTAAAGAATCTATATATATATATATATAGAGAGAGAGAGAGAGAGAGAGAAAGAGAGAGAGAGAGGTAGAGCTCATAGAAAATCCAATTAGATTTTAAATTAGAATTCAATTAGAGTCTAATTTTGCGCCATGTGTCCCGTCTAACTTAAGACATTAAGTTTTTAAATTTTTGTGCCAAAATTAGTTAATTCAGTATAAAAATTAAAATTCAATCAGAGTTAATTTTGCGCCACATGTTACATCTAATGTAACTTTTTTATTTTTTGTACCAAGTGAGTTAATTCAATGTAGAAAATGAGAAGTTCAATATAAATGAACCATATATATATATATATATATATACATATATATAATCAATGCTTAGAGAAAATTAATTAGATTCAAAACTGAATTTTGATTTTGTTAGTTTTCCATACAAATTAAATTGTTTAGATTATTTCTCTGAACTAATGAACATATTTTTTATACTGTTTCAGTTTAGATATTTTGTATGTCAGGATTTTGAATGTAATAAATTTTAATTGAGTTAAACGATCTCATGCGCCTATACCCATTCAATTTAGAAGATACTATTAGACCAATTTATTCTTTTATTTTTTGTTGTATATGGTTAAATTTCACAGACAGTGATTGTGAATTAATATTGTATATGTTAAGTTCTAGGAAATTAGGAACTAATGTATTAAAACTTCAATATGCATATGTTGGCAAACCTTGATCAAAACTTAGAGTCTAAATTTAGGTTGCTCAAAGTACGTGTTTATGTAAAGTTGGAATCAAGTAATTGTAGGAAATTACTATTCAATTTCTGCAAGGCTCGATCAATCGAAAATTAGACTCGATCGACCAAAATTCGTGTAGATTGTTTTTTTGCAGAATTTTCCAACTCAGCCCAAGCCAGGTTTTGATGTGTAGGATTTTATGTCTCATATAAATAGAAAAGTCCTAGCCACGTTTTTGAGGTTGTTGTTGCTGTGTATGTGAATTTCTTGTGAGATCTAGAGGTGTTTGCCTTCATACATACTTAGGGTTATCAAGATCGAAATTGATGTCGAAAACTTGGTGATCATTTCAATTGCTGCATAAAGAGCTTAAAGAAAAACAAGTGGTATACTTATGGATGCTGTGGATCTAAGAAAGAAGTAGTTCGCGGACTTAGAGCTGTCACGTGGTCGTGGTAGCAAATTTTCTACTCGTGGTAGCAAATTTTCTACTCGAGGTAGCAATAGGATGTTAGTGGTCTAAGTTGTTATTGTAAAACTTCAATTATTTCATAGTGGATCTATTTTACCTTGAGAATAGCTAAGTTAAATCCTCTCTAGGTTTTTACCAGTTTGGTTTTCTTGGGTTATCATGTCGTTGTATTCTTTATTTTCTGCATTACCTACATGATATGATTGTTATTATTTTAACCTAGGTTTGAATAATTTATCTAAGTAATCACTTGGCTAAATAACTAAGTTAAACAACTGGTGTTTTTAAGGAGTCCAAAAAATGTACAATACATGTAGTATCCAATAGTGATTTTTAAAATTATATGCATAATAGTAATGTAATGAGAAACTTGGCATAACCAATATCATGAAAATTGGAAGAAAAAACTATTTGTATACCTCCAAATATCCTAGTCAAACAAATATCCTATATGTTTTATAATCAAAGTTAACATCAATAGAACTACTAAAATTCATCATGCCGGTGTGTAAGGATAGATTACATGCTAAAAGCAAATAATTTAAGCTAAATAAGAGAAGAAATCTAAAATAATTTAAGCTAAATTGTCCGTTTAATTCCTAAACCATTCTAACAAAAAGCCAATGATATTATTTTTCAAACTGCAAGAACTCAAAATAAATTGGCTAATACAAAATATTCATTTTTAAGAGGATGAGTAGTGCACAAACTTAATAAACATTACATAACACATGTAACTAAATTAAAACAAGAAAAACTGAAGGTATGTACCTGTACCGAATCGAGAACATCGGCATTTAATTTACCCAACTGAAATGGATGATTAAAAGAACGTTGTTGAATCTCTGATTTGTATATACCTCCTCGTTTTCTAATCAACATAAAACCACTATCTCCCACATTTGCAACATGTAAGCACTGTTTACAAAAACAAAACAAAAGATAACGGTATGTTTGCAAATTTTATAAACAAATTATATAAGCTGAAATATATATATATATATATAATTGAAAAATTGTACAAATTTTAGACGGAAAAATATTCTTACACACTTGTTGATAATTTCATACTCGTTATCCACATTTTTGAAGCATATGTTCACACTTAAAAGATGATATACGTGATGAATATAGATAATATACGGTATACAGTAACGAGTGTGCAGTAATCAATACCATTTTAAAAAGAATTTACTTGAGAGTATGTACTTTGAGAAGGAAAGTAAAAGACATACATGGTCTTTCAGATTTATTATGCAAGCAGTTGATGATCCTTTAGCATTGGTGTCTAAGAAAGCTTGATTCAAAACTCTTTTTAGATTGATTTTTCCCTCTGGTTCCATTAGAATTGCTTTAAAAGAGTTGATCATTAGTTGCCGAGCATATTCTCCAGGGTCAACACCTAACTTGGCCCAACCACCAACACCATCTGCCACACCAATTGTTTGTTTTTCTCCACATATGAAGTAGGCATCATCACCTTGAGCTCTTGAATTTACTTTGGTCTTTGCTATGTAGAATGCTCCAGCAATCATTTTCAACCTTCTTTCCTTTGGATCATCTACAAAGCCACAATGTGGAACTAAAAGAAAGAGTCATTCCAAACTTCGGCAGAATGTGGTACTAAAGAAAGAGTCATTCACAATCTTCAATGTCCACTCACAGTGTGCTTTTGAATGAGCTTATTTTCATTAATCTACTTTGTTACTGTACAGAATTTCAGCATTGCATTCTTTTCTGAATGAAAATAAGCTCATCCAAATAAACTTGGGTAAACCTTAACATTCATCTATACTACAACAAAGACCATAAAAAAATAAAAATACAAGGAAAAAGAAAAGAAAGGAAAATATTTACACATTAATCTTGTATAGTTGCAATGTGCCAAATCCTATTTATCATCAGATTTTTTTTTTTTTTTTAAGGTACCAAATTTTGATTCTAGTTACAGAGATTCTTTCAATACAAATTGAGACTTGGACTGTAACTTGGGGAATGGGAAGGAGGGGCTGGCTTGGCTTTTGCCTTTGTACAGGTGCAAGTAGCCTTAATACTTAGCATTAGGTGATATTTAGTGAACAAAATTTTCACTTTTACAAGATCTTAGAGAGGTAATTAATAGGTAACTTTATCCCTAATTTTGAAGAGACTAATTCATGTACTAATACATACCATTACATAAAATTTAAAAAGATGAGCTTTATTATTTCCCACACCTTCCATTAGGGGATTCAACAAGATCCTGGCCTCAAGTAAATAAACAACTAAGAGAAAGATTCATAAATAACAAACAAATATTAGCTTCTATTTTACAGGACAATTAAAACGTTCTTTGTTCGAGTCTACATTAAAGTAGACATAGTTGCCATGTTATTTGTTTCAGAAAACAAATATATTGATTAAGAATTTAAGATATTGATGAAGATGTGGTACATGAACACAGAAAAATTCTTTTAATCTCTCAACCATTAACAAATAAGCACAAAACACTGGTTCCAATACAGGGCTCTTTTATTCATCACTAAATATGATTATTTTTCTAACAAAAATACAATTATCAATATAAATAAATAAATATATATATAAAGTGGGTTCAAGTTAAATTATGTGTAACTCTTTGTGATGTTACATTGCTTCACAATAAAGTATTTTGATAATTCAATTATTGAATTACATTGCAGAGATGGGATTAAATAAATAAACCTGGTCAAAGAGAAACCCAAAAAGATTGTCATACCAATTAACCAAGGCACTCATCAATATTGAATATAGAAAAAAAAAAAAAAAAAAAAAAAAAAAAAAAACTCATTGGGAAATATACCTATCAGGGATAGCTCCTTTGGTTGCCTCTGTGGAATCAGCCATTGAGGAAATAGTTTGGTGCAACTGCAACAGTCCATCCCCCTTAGGAAGAAACTTGAAAAAACTTACACAAGGAATCAGTGACAGTCAATATGGAAGAGAGAGAGAGAGAGAGAGAGAGAGAGACTACAGGAGGTAGGAACTTGTGCGAATTTATATTGAGTACATAGGAAGTAGCAGTAGTTTTATGAGTCCTTTTTTTTTTCGCTGAATTATGAGTCCAATTTGAAGTAAGAAACCTAGTGCGAAAAAGATTCTCTAGAGTCCAGATTTATTTATTTTTTAATTTTTGGATAACTTTTATTTATTTATTTTGATAATCAAAATCCATCAGATTGGTTTTGTCCCACTATAAAGGAGGACATAGTGTCTGTAACTCAATCTTATAAAAAAGTTATTATAAAAAAATCTCATAAAAAAAAAAAAAAAAAAACTTCAGTTTCGTTGTAATTTTGAGAAGGATATAGATTAATATTCCTAAATGATTCAAAAAAAAAAAAAAACCAGATTATCATTCCAAAAATTGTTAGTATATACATTGTACATACTACAAACAATATATAGCATAATCTCTAAAATCAAGGACTATCATTGTGCACTTCTTTTTTTTTTTGGATAGAAGTTGTTTACTTGATTTTAGTCTCAATCAATGATTTATTTGTTTGTTTTCGTCAATTTTATTGATGTATTTTTAGGGAGTAATTATTAGATACTTCAGAGTAGGGGGATATTGTGCTTTTTCCTTTCACATTTATAATGGATCTCACTAATTAAATTTTTTGTAAGATTCATACATGTGAGAAAAAGGAGCACCTCGTCACCATACTCCCAAAGTAGCTAATAATTTTCCATCTTTTGTTTGGAGTTTAGAGCATTCTAAGAGAGCAGCTAATCAGCATGTTCATTGCATTGCACAATATGCTTCAAATATTTCTAATTTTGTTGTATAGATGGAGGATGTTCCACCACTAGTTTTTGTTGTAGTTTAGACTGATGCGGCCAATTTATTTTAATAAAAGCTAAGTGGGTTTGTTTCTCAAAAAAAAAAAAAAAAAAATAGAGTTTAGAGCATTTTAAAAAGAGATACAATAAATGCATACTCTTTCTCCTCACATAGTCAAACACATTCTTCTTGTGAGATGAAGGAGTACCAAATACATATTTATTGTCTTATGAGAATATTCTATAATTTTCAGTATTTTTCTATAGAAAATACATTTTTTTTAGATTAGCGAGCATAAATACATTGAATATATACAATTTCTACAAAAACAAATCATTTGTCTCATTTTTTGTATTTCACTCTATACTCCACCAGTTACAAGCTGACATATATTCTTTTTCATCCTTCTAACTAAACACATACTAAAGAAAACCTCCCTACTCCTTCCTTATTTTCTATTATTTCACTTTTTCTTCCTCTAACCAAATGTTGGAAATAAAGGAGAGATAATACCTGAATTTTCCTTGGAAACTACACAATTTGATTTACCAAATGAGGTGGCAAAGATGAGGCGTGGACCACGAATCTGTCTTGAAACAAATCGTGTTGTCTACAGTATATCCGATGTAGTTAGACAAATAGTTTCTGCACGTTGTCCCTAGAATACAACAGCTCAGCCACCTTTGCTGATTATCCTTACGAGCCTACACTGCTCGTAGGATATAAGCTCTCAATGGTACTTTCTTTTCTCAAAAAATTTTGTAAAAGATAGAATATTTTGTGAGTAGAAAGAAGTAATAGATGGTAAATGTTTAGGACAATAAAAAATTGTTTTTTTTTTTTTTTGAAAAGTCTGCAGCTTTTTGATTCAAAAATTAAAATGTGTATATATCAATCCTTATTTCTTTTCATATATATGTATATATATATATATAGCCAGACCCATAACTTGTCCTTAGCCAAAGTTTGTTCGTTGAGAACAAAAAGAAAGGATCATAATGCCATGCATTTAATGGCCCATTATTACAATACCTTTTCAAAAGTTTTCTGTCTAAATATATGTTACAAAAATGCTAGCTGTTGTACTGCCATTTAGAGCATTCATATCAGCTCGTTTAAATTTTCTGTCTATTTTACACGAAAAAACTTACTTTTTTAATTTTACACATCCACTCCTACAAAACACCCACACCAGTTTATCTATTTTACACATTTTATCAATAAAATATTAATTCTTTTTACATTTTTTATTATTTCCTCCCCTTTCCTCTCTGTGTCTTCTCCGTCGAGCCACAGCCACACCCAACCACCCTTCAACAAAATCCTTCAACAAACCCACCGAGCCACACCCACCAAGCCATACCCACACCCATCCTTCAACTTTCCACACCCACCGATCAAGATCAAGATCAAGCCACACCCACCGATCAAGATCAAAACAAGCTGATCAAGATCAAAACCCACCGATCAAAATCTCAGCCACCATCAACCCGATCAACACCCACGGATCAATACCCATCAAAACCCACCATCAACCCGATACCCCACGGATCAAAACCCACACATCACGTCCTCGAGAGCTCCGCCACGGCTTCATTTCTGGGTCTTGTGCGAGTGAGATCGTACTATCAAAGCTCCGCCACGGCATCGCTTGCTTCTTGAATTCTCTTCGGCGGTGAGTGAGATTGGTGGCGTGAGAGTGAGATCGGTGAGATCGGCGGCCTGAGGTGAGATCGGTGGACTGATCGGTGGACTGAGATGAGATTGGACTGAGGGAGAGATGAAACGATAGAGAGGTGAGAGAGTTGAGAGCAGAGAGGAGAGCGGAGAGATGTGAGCTGAGAGAGTTGAGAGCAGAGAGGAGAACGGAGAGTGAGAGGAGTGCTGTGAGCTTAGAGAAAACAAATAATAAAATAAACGTTAAAAGAGCTACAGTAACCGTGTATATTTACACGGTTACTGTAGCCTTTTATCTCTTTTCACATTTTTGCACTTTTTAACACCCACTGATGTGGGTGTTTTTTTTCTCAAAATGTGTAAATTTTGTTCTTTCTTTTATTTTACCAGACTTTAAATGGGCTGATGGAAATGCTCTTACTCTCAAAAAAATTGCTAGCTGTTTGACCACTTTCCATTAAGCCAATTAATAAATATTTGTGTATATATGGTAACTTATTAATTATAAAAGGTTAAATTTCATTAACTACCCCTAAGGTTTGGGGAAATACCAAGCAAGTCCATAACTTTTTAGAACTAATCAACTTGGTCCCTGGCCACTGTTTGGTCCTAAACGGTGTCAAGAACGTTTAACTATTCTTGACTCTCTCTTCTTTGTTGCTTCTCTTGCCCCTTTCTCGTTCTATCTCAGACAATCAAATAAAAAACCACAGCCCACAAATTTGCTAGTTGATACCACAACCACCACCTCAGTACCTCACCAGTCACCACCATCACTACAAAACCACGCTCACAGCCACCCAAATCAAACCAATCTCAAAATCGACGGCCAAACTAAACCACACAAAACCAATTCCAACCACCCAGCCATGCAAATCTGAAAGGACACCCACCAAATTCAAACACAAACAACATCCAAGCGAAAGAGA
Organism: Castanopsis chinensis; assembly: GCA_032878915.1. NCBI lineage: Eukaryota > Viridiplantae > Streptophyta > Magnoliopsida > Fagales > Fagaceae > Castanopsis > Castanopsis chinensis. The sequence continues at coordinate 12,064,155 of JAVQMG010000129.1, forward strand.
GTCCAAGTTTGAATTCATACCCACAAAGAATTGTTCACATAAACAGGAAATACACAGCACCCAAACAACACACACACACCGTTCATAAGCCCACACCCAGAAACACCAAAAATATCATCAAAATGCAACTCTTCTCAAACCTAAACCCATCATCAACAAGACCCCCAAACAGAAGACTACTGCCACCATTTCAAAAAGAAAAAAGAAAACCAACCCATAGAAAAATACCAAGTCAAATACAACAACCAAACCCAACAAATACCTAGGCCAATCCTCAACCATACAGTAGAGAAACCAAGATTCAAAGCAGATCGAGGTGGTAACTTGCAAGCAACTCTCGCCGCAACAACCTTGCGGAGACCATCGCCGACGTCCATTGCGGAGACCTCGCAGAGAGCATCGCCCTCAAGCTCCTCTTAATCGCCTTCAAGAACGTTGCCATGGTGTTAAGCTTGGTGGAGAGTGGTGTGGAGGACCTGATGGACGACTTGGCTGAACAAATTTGTGATCTAATGGTGGAGTATGTGAGGGGGCTTAGGGATGATTTTGTGGGTTTTAATTTTTTATCTGAGATCCATGAGAGAGGGATGACAGATAAGAGAGGAAAGAGAAAAGAGAGTTAGAGAGTAACATCCTTTTGACACCGTTTAAGACTAAACTGTGCTCAGGGACTAAGTTGGTAAGTTTTAAAAAGTTTTGGACCTGCTTGGTATTTCCCCAAACCTCAGGGGTAGTTAATGAAATTTACCCATTATAAAATAATTCAGCAATATCTATACATTTATGTGTTGAAAAATCTTGCATATTTAACGTTATTATGTCATATTTAAATAAGAACGTTTGAATACAAAACATTGAGAATGGAAAGTATACTAAAAGCTGGCAATATATGGTATTAAAATTCACATTAATTTTTAGAGATTTCCTAATCAAAACCATTGAAATTAGCTATTCAAATTTTGAATTATATTTGAATTTTCAAAATTTAGCAATTAATGTATTTGACATTAAGGGATAATTGATTTACTCAATTCATATAATTGAGTATTAAAATAAATATGATATATATATTTTTTATAAAAATATCCAACAATCGTCCACTTATTTTTATAAAAAATAAATAGGTAAATATATATATATATATATATATATATATAAGAACAATTTTTTCTGGGGGTAGAACATTATGCATAATGAAAGTGCCAATGGCTTGAACCCTCATTTAGTGTTTCAGCAACATTGTTCCAAAGTTAATAGTGATCTAAGTCTTGAACTATAACTTTTTCTATAGATACAAAATATTACATCACACACATAATATTCCAGTACTCTACTTCGAGCTTCTAAGCCAGCACATTACGGCCTTGTGCTTTATCCTAGCATCTATGAGTTGTTTAGAGAACTAGCCCCATTCTCAAAGGAAGCGGCCTCACTTCCATGCTCACTTAGGTGTGGCTATCAAAGATGTTCTTGTAACTCTAACATCCCACTCATAAGAGCTATAGTCCACATTAAGAGTTTTTAAAAAATAAAAATAAAAACTCATCTTATATAACGTTACAAGATACATGCACACACACTATAGGGAGGGACATAAGTATTATTACTCATACATATATTTAGTGCATGTTAATCAAACTACTCTATGATTAGTTTTTTCCTTTGAACCTAGTACTTGGGATCTCCAGTTCCTAGGTAGGGTATCCTCATAGGTAGTTTATTCTTCTTTGGGCTAAAGTCCCATCCCTCTCGATGCTATCCAGATCTTTTCTCTAGCTAGAGTTTTAGTTAATGGATCCGCAATATTATCATTTGTACTAATATAATCAACATTTATGGTACCATTGTTTATATATGATCTCATAGTACTATGTTTTCTTCTAATAGATCTGGATTTACCATTATAGTATTTATTGCGCACTCTACCAATAGTGGCAGTACTATCACAATGAATTAAGACGGGTGAGATAGGTTTCTCCCACATGGGAATTTCAGATAATAAATCTCGCAACCGATCCGCTTCTTCACTAGCTGAAGATAAGGCAATTAATTCAGCCTCTATGGTGGATTTAGCAATAATATGTTGTTTTTTAGATTTCCAACTTATTGCTCCACCACCTATTGTAAATACATAGCTAGTGGTAGACAAAGAATCACCTGATAAGGTGTTCCAACTAGCATCACTATATCCTTCAAGAACAGCAGGATATCTTTGATATAGCAAACCATAGTGCGCAGTTCTTTTTAAATATCTCATTAATTGAGTCATAACATTCCAATGCTCAAAATTAGGTTTGCTAGTAAATCTTACTAGAACTCCTACGGCATAAGCAATATCAGGTCTAGTACAATCAGTAGCATATCTAAGACTTCCAATAATACTAGCATATTCCTTTCGATTGTAAATATCATTTTCATCTTTAGTAGGAAAAAGATGCACACTAGAGTCAAAAGGAACACTTGCAGGTTTACAATCAAAGTAATTATATTTTTTCAAAATTTTTTCTATATAATGAGATTGATCTATAAATATGCCATTTGAAGTTCTAGAAATTTTCGTGCGAAGAATCACATTAGCTTCTCCTAAATCTTTCATATCAAAGTTATTTTTAAGAAGCATTTTTGGTAGTATTTATAATATCCATATTAGGACCAAAAATTAGAAGATCATCAACATATAAACAAATTATAACATGAGCATCATCAAAAGTTTTATAATATATACATTTGTCACTTTCATTTGTTTAAAAACCATTAGAAAGCAAACATTAATCAAATTTCTCATGCCACTGTCTAGGTGCTTGTTTTAAACCATATAAAGATTTTAATAATTTACATACGTTATGCTCATTACCCGGCATTGTAAAACCTTCTGGTTGGTCCATGTAGATTTCTTCTTCTAAATCTCCATTTAGAAATACCGTCTTTACATCCATTTGATGTATCATCAAATTATGAATAGCTGCTATAGCAATCAATAATCTAATAGACGTAACTTTAGTAACAGGAGAAAAAGTATCAAAAAAATCAATATCTTCTTTTTGTTTAAACCCTTTAGCTACAAGCCTTGCTTTGAATTTTTCAATAGATTTATTAGGTTTTAATTTTCTTCTAAGTACCCATTTACATCCAATTGTTTTACAACCTGGAGGTAAATCTACAAGTTTCCAAGTATTATTAGAGATAATAGAATCTATCTCATCATTGATGGCTTCTTTCCAAAAGCCTGAATCAGAAGAAGATAAAGGTTCCTCTAAGGAAGTAGGGTCACCTTGTAAATTATACACATAATATTCAGGACCAAAAACTTTTTCAATTCTAGGTCTTTTACTCCTCCTAGGTTCAAACTCATATTCATTAACATCTTTTGACTTAGATGTTGAACATTCAAAATTATTTTGTTGTTCAAAACCCCCACTATTTTCATATTTAAATGGAAATTTATTTTCATGAAAAATTGCATCTCTAGATTCAATTATTGTATTATTATCAATATCAAAAAATCTATAAGTTGTGCTATATAAAGAATAATCCAAAAATACACATGTAGAAGCCTTTACCCCAAGTTTAGGTCTTTTAGGGTCAGGTAGCCTCACATATGCTAAGCAACCCCAAATTTTGAAAAAATTCAAATTTGGTTTATATTTTTTCCATAATTCAAAAGGAGTTAAAAAAGTCTTTTATGAGGTACTCTATTCAAAACAAAATTTGCAGTTAAAACAGTTTCACCCCAAAAATATTTAGGAGCCCCAGAACTAACAAGCATAGCATTAGCTAAATTTATAAGAGTCCTATTTTTATGTTCAGCTACTCCATTTGAAGATGGAGAATAAGGGGCAGTAGTCTCATGAACAACACCAAGAGATTGAATATAATTATTAAGACCAAGAGTATCATATTATTTTCCTCTATCAATTCTAAACCTTTTAACCTTTTTATCATAAGTGTTCTCAACTTCTTTTAAGAAAATTGATAATTTTTCAAAAGCATCACTTTTATTTTTCATAAGATAGACATATGAATATTTTGAAAAATAATCTATAAAGGTTATAAAATATCGATTACCTCCACGTGTCAAATGTCCTTCAAATTCACAAATATCACTATGGATAAGCTTTAGTAATTCAGTATTTCTTTCAATTGATTTATGAGGCTTTTGAATAATTTTTGTCATGCTACAAATTTCACATTTTTCAAGTTCATTTTCAAGTTTAGGAATTAAACCTAAACCACTCATATTTTTCATATATTTATTATTGATATGACATAATCTACCATGCCAAACATTCACACAAGAAACAATACAAGCAAAACTTGAATTTTATTCATCTCAACATTAAGTTTAAACATGTCATCACAAGCATAGCCTTTGCCAACAAACATTCCCTTTTTAGAGAGTACATATTGATCAGCCTCAGAGACTTGTTTGAAACCAGCCTTATTCAACAAAAAACTAGAAACTAGATTCTTTCTAATGTTAGGAACATGAAAGACATCTTTGAGAGTGACTTCTCTCCCAGAAGTAAATTTGAGAAGCACCTCTCCAATACCCACAACATCAATGGTATGAGAATCTCCAGGCATAATTTTCTTTTTCTTATCCAAGATGGTGTAGGTCTTGAACCAATTTTTATCATAACAAACATGTCTGGTTGCCCCAGAATCAATCCACCACCCTCCTAAGCCTTCGAGAATATTAATCTCGGTAACCATAGCCACAAGAGGCTATTCAATGACATTGGCTTGAGCCATAGGCCCATGTTTTCGAAAACGACAATTTCTAGCTGAATGTCTAGGCTTTCCACATACAAAACATGCATAATTGCTATTATTAGTATGGTTGCCATTATTTGGAGCATGCTTAGGATGGTATGCTTGGTTCTTTCTTTGATTAGAGTGGGTCTTATGTTGAGGCTGATTTCCATTTGGCCTACGTTTGAAGTTCCTTTTCTTAGGCCTTACATAGTCATTATTTTTTGCATTGGCTTTTGGCATGTTACCATTTGAAGAGATAAAATTTACCTTAGGACCATTTGCTCCATAGAGTTCAACAGTTTTGTCTTGGTTCCTTGCCTCTTCCTCCACTCTCAAACGGGTGATAAGAGATTCAATGAAGGGTTCCTTTTGCTTGTGTCCCAGAACTTTGGCAAACTCCTTCCAAGATTTAGGCAGCTTGTCAATGATGGCTGAAACTTGCATTTGTTCATCTACTCGAATGCCTTCAGATCGAATATCTTATGCAATCATTTGGAGTTCATAGGATTGTTCCACCACAGACTTGCCTTCAACCATTTGAAATCTGAAAAATCGGCTATATGCATATTTATTAGATCCAGCTTCCTCTGTATCATATTTTTTTATTCAATGCCTTCCATATCTTTTTGGCTGATTTGTAAGCTTGATCATAATAATCATACAAATCATCAGAAAGACAATTAAGTAAATAATTTCTACTAATAAATATGATTCTTATCCCATTTCTTAACATCTTTTTCATGTTGAGAAAGTTCTTCTTCAGTCAATTGTTTAGATTTCTTTTTCTTTGGTTTTTTCTTAGTTAACACATAAGCCATATTCAAGAGAGTAAGATAAAATAAAGTCTTTTGTCTCCACCTCTTAAAGTTAACATCACGGAAGCGGAATGGCTTATTAAGATCACTCGCTCCAAAAGAGTTAAACATAACATTACCATTTTCCAAGGATGATTTTGCGTTCTCCATAACGATTTGTCTCAAATTGTTGGAAATAAAGGAGAGATAATACCTAAATTTTCCTTGGAAACTACACAATTTGATTTACCAAATGAGGTGGCAGAGATGAGGCGTGGACCAAGTCACTATTTTGAGACAAATCATACCGTCTACAGTATATCTGATGTAGTTAGACAAATAGTTTCTGCACGTTGTCCCCAGGATACAACAACCCAGCCACCTTTGCTGATTATCCTTGCAAGCCTACACTGCTTGTAGGATATAAGCTCTCAATAGTACTTTCTTTTCCCAAAAAATTTTGTAAAAGATAGAATATTTTTGTGAGTAGAAAGAAGTAATAGATGGCAAGTGTTTAAGACAATAAAAAATTGTTTTTTTTTTTTTTTTTTGAAAAGTCTGCAACTTTCTGATTCAAAAATAAAAATGTGTATATATAAATCCTTATTTCTTTCCAAATATATATATATATAGCCGGACCTATAACTTGTCCTTAGCCAAAGTTTGTACATAGAGAACAAAAAGAAAGGATCATAACTCCATGCATTTAATAGCCCATTATTACAATACCTTTTCAAAAGTTTTCTTTCTAAATATATGTTACAGAAAATGCTAGCTGTTGTACTACCATTTACTCTCAAAAAAAGTGCTAGTTGTTTGACTACTTTCCATTAAGCTAATTAGTAAATATTTGTGTATATATGGTAACTTATTAATCATAAAATAATTCAGCAATAGCTGTATATTTATATGCTGAAAAATCTTGCATATTTAACGTTATTATATCATATTTAAATAAGAACGTTTGAATACAAAACGTTTAGAATGAAAAGTATACTAAAAGCTGGCAATATATGGTATTAAAATTCACATTAATTTTCAAAAATTTCTAAATTAAAACCATTGAAATTAGCTATTCAAATTTTGAATTATATTTGAATTTTCAAAATTTAGCAATTAATGTATATGAGATTAAGGGATAATTGATTTCCTCAATTCACCTAATTGAGTATTAAAATAAATATGATATATATATTTTTTTTATAAAAATATCCAACACCAAACACACCCAGTCTCTGGTGTCTCTCTTTTACGCTCTCTCTCAATCTCTATCTGTTCTTTTCCAGGTTCTGCAAAGCTTAAAACCAAAAGGAAAGAAAGAAGAAGTTGCAGGAGGTTCAAGTTGAGCTCGAAAATATTTTATTTTTTAACAACTTTTATGTTTATGATGACCGTATTGTTGATTTCCATGGTGTTATTGTAGCCATAGAGTTTGTTTGGTCGTGCTTGAATCCGGGGGTAGAAAGTGAGGTTTGTTTGTTGTTGTTGTTGTTGTTGTTGTTTTTTTTTTTCTGGGCTCATTGCATGACTATTACCCTGTTGTATGTATGTGTGTTTTATCATTGTTGTGGTCATGGTGACCTTCATTGTTGATTCCCATGGTGTTAATGTAGCAATTTGTTTGGTTGACTTTCGATTGGGATGTAGAAAATGAGTTTTTTTTTTTTTTAAAAGACATACATTAAGGGACTTGCTTTTAGATCAATGAAATGAACTCATCCGTTATTAGTGCAAAGATATATAGGCTTAATGTTGATCCTTGTTATGTATGCAATAAATTCACCCATAGGAGTTTTTTTTTTGGAAAGCAACCCGCAGGAACTTTCTTTTAATTAAAAGTTAGGTGCGGGCGTTAGAATTCATTATGCAAAATTTAAGCGAAAAGGGAGGACTTCAGAAACTTCATAGAAGATTACAGAGAAAAGAAACTCAAATATAGAAAGATCTTTCATTTATAAAAAAATAAATGAATAAGGAAAAGTTCTCAGATTACAATATCATATTCTGAACATTGACTCTAAAATTTCACATAGAAAGAGTACTAGATAAAATCTACTTTGAAAAGAATATAACCCATCTAGAAGAGATTCATAAACTCATTATTCATTCCTAATAACACTATTTGGGTTAGTCGCTTATTGAAGATTAACATGTCTCAAATATTCTGAATAAAATAAAACATATATAAATATTTTATAGACTCTTAAAAGAGATGGTGGTGCTTCTTTCCATGGGCCTTCTCTTCTTTTTTTGCTTCTTTCTTCTTATGATGCTCATGGAACGCATACCCACCGGCTCCTACTGCAATTGTTGCTGCAATCTCCTCCTTTATCTTGTGCTTGTGGGCATGCTCTGGATCTTTCTTTGCCTTATGCTTTTCATGCTGAAACAATAATTGAAAGAAACTAAAGTTCTAGTACGAATTTGAAAAGGGCTAAAACAACTATACACAAATAAATTTTAAGGTCAATTGAATTCAACATACATAGATTTTATTTCCATCAAGAAATCCCGAGTATGCATGCATGCGCACAGAAACTCCTGATAGAGCTAACACAACACATGACTAAATAACTAATGAAGTGCTATGTATATACTAGCTAGCTTTGCTGCTTTTAATTTGTAAAAAGTTTGTTTGTTTGTCTTCGCAGCAAGTTTTGTTTGTTTTCTCCAGTGTATATGTATTATGTGTAGGATCATATATACTATAGTATAGTGCTTTGTTTTCAGTGAAATCTCTCATTGATCCCCAAAAAAACATTCATTTCTATAGCGTTTTCGATTAATTAAAGATATTGGTTCATGCTACTCGAGATCAAAAACAGTATCTGTACGTAAAAATAATAGAAAAACTTCAATACAATGAAAATAGCAATTTTTAAAACGTAAAATTGCAATTATATAAAAAAAAAAACTGAAGGAATTAAAAGAAAAAATGGCTACTAGACGAGGAAGATTACCAAGGCATAAGCTCCAGCAGCAACAGCACCAAGCTCACCTAGGTGCTCCCGATGCTTGTGGTGCTTTTCTTCCTTCTTATAATCAACAGGTTTTTCCTCGACTTTATTTTGGTGGTGATGGCGGTCATGGTGGTGGTGGTAAGCCATCGTGGTGGTAAAGTATTATATGTGACTTGAGAAAGCACAAGAACTACAATGCCAGAAATCAATGAGAAAGGTTATTAATTGCTGTGTGATGTGGATTAAGGGTTTGGGCTAGGGTGATTATATATAGTGGTGATCATGGTCAAATGACTAAGCCCTCCCCCAGGCCATGAATTTTGTCATCAAAGGTCAAGACTTAAGGAGTAAGTTATATCTATAATCTATAAGCGTGTCTGCGTGTGTAATGTGCGTGTATATATATAAAACTTAATCACTAAGTCATGACCTACAATAACAAAAATTCAGGCCAATATATTATAGATTATAGATATAACTTACTCCTTAAGTCTTGACCTTTGATGACAAAATTCATGGCCTGTCATTTGACCACTATATATAATCACCCTAACCCAAACCCTTAATCCACATCACAGAGCAATTAATAACCCTTCTCATTGATTTCTAGCATTGTAGTTCTTGTTTACATTTTTGTCCTGACAACTTTAAAGAACTGTGAACTGTGAATTATACCAAACAATAGTTTATAAATAGGACCCACTGAGCATTTTTTCTTTGTTAATAAAAATATTAAGACTTTATGTAATGAAAATAAAAAATTGCTAGTTTAATAAAACTTCGATATAACGCTTATAACATCTTCAACCAACTAAGCTCTCAATTGATGGAATCTTGGCCATAGATGACTTTGGCTAAAACCAAGAGAATTACCTTTGAATATGAAGCTAATACATAAGATTTAGAGGGATAGAGCATATCTTGCAAGCTAACCGGGGTATGCTCTAACTTCACTTTACATTCAATGCTTTGAATAACTAGAGATGCCAACTTGAAAGCACCCCTTTTACACGGCTTTGAAATAGAGTGTTTGTCAACTTCTAAAACTATGTAGCAATAGCAAAGTCTCAAGAACCAATGGATTATTAGTCAACAAGAGTCCCTCATATAATTGAATTCTAATTATTAATTATTGTTAACGATCAAAGTTCCGTGAGTCATAATATTTTATCAAAAGAGAAAACACTCTTGTGAGTCCGTTAATACTAGCGCAAAAGCATCTATCTATAATATTAATGGGAAGAGAAATTTTTTATGTTCGCTTATTTTACTCTTTAAAAATAGCCTTCATTTGAAGTCTCTCAAAGTATTATTTATTTATCTTCTTTTTTTTTTTTTTGGGTAATTCAGCTTTTATATATAAAAACAAAACACAAATTACAAAGGAAGAACCAAAATAAACTAGCAAACGGAAACCTCCCTACTATAGCAACCAAAACAAAACTGACCATAGCAAAAAACACTAACTACCGCCCTAACAACTAAACAAAAACATTTAGGCCTCGCTTGGGAGGAGGGAATGGAATGGAATGGAAATAAATAAAAAGAATAATTTTAGAATATTCTTCCCTTCCCTTGTTTGGGAGTTTTAATGGAGGGAATGGAAAGTCCATTCCCTCGTTTGAGAGTTTAAGTGGGAGAGAATGAAATGGATAGGAGGGAACACTCATTCCTCTCTATTCCCTTAAAACCTCAAATTTTCATTCCTTTTGAAATTGGAAGGAATGAGAGGGAATGGAATTAGATTTAATGAATTTTTTATTAAAACTCCCAAAATACCCCTATTTATTCAACCATTTATTTTAAAACAAGGGTCTAATAGTAATATTGCAATAAAATGATTCCATTCCATTCCCTCCATTTTACTCCCAAACAAGATTACTTACATTCCATTCATTTTCATTCCTTTCCATTCTTTTATTTTAAAACATCCAATCAAGGTTATTTAGTTCTATTCCATTCCATTCCATTCCATTCTTTTCCCTTACTTAAATTTATTCCATTCCATTCCATTCCATTCTTTTCTATTCCCTTATGATCATTTCATTCCATTCCATTCCATTCCCTTCCATTATGAACTTCCAAGCGGAGCCTTATAGGGCATCCCAATCGGTACCTTTAGCACAGTAAAAGTGATACATAAATTGATAAATGCTGAATGTCTAAAGTGGCTTGTTTCATTTGTTTGTAAACAGGTTGGTCCAACCCATATTAGATTTATTATCAGGCCCATAAGGTTTGGTTTCACAGCCCTTAAGATGATTACCCAAGAAAAAAAAGAAAAAAAAAATCGGCCCATTAAGGAAGAGATTTATTCGAGTAACATGTAATACTACAACGTTGTCGTATTTGTCATTCTCAATCTTTTATCACTCTCAGGCTCGTTTGGTTGGGATGAAAATAAGAAGATGGAAAAGGAAGAAAGGAATATAAGGAAGAAAATATCGTTTTCCTTTATTTGGTTTAGGAGAAAAAACAAGAAGAAAAGAAAACAATGAAGAAAAAAATCACTCCGGGCTCACAAATATTAATCCTCCCGATTTGGGAGGAAAACTGAGAAGAGAATGAGAGAAAAGATGAACTGAGTATTGAATTACACAAATACCTTCAAAAGTTTCTTTCCAAATCAAGTAAGTCGTTATTACCATTGCATTTGGGTGTAGAACAAAATTTTTAACGTGTTTTGTATTTTCTAACCTTAGCTCAATGGATAGAGAGGCTGGAAGTGAAAATCAGTGAATGTCTGCTTTGTTTTTTTGTTTTTGTTTTTTTTTTTAATGGATCTATGTGTTTTTTTATTTATTTATATTTTATGAAACCCAGTCTACATAATTTATTTTTTAATTTGTGTTTGGATTTTTTTAATGAAAAATAATGTGTAATTTTAAAAAAAGTAGAGTTAATACTTATAAGTTATAAATGTATTTAATATATTTGTAGGAAATATAATAAAAAATTATAATGTTTTAAGGGTTTTATACAATAGAGGTATGAGAGTACATTTATTCGGATTACATTTTTCATTATCTCATTTTTCTTTTCAGATAAACAAATTAGTTTTCCATCTTCTTCTCAAAAAAAAAAAAAGTTTTCTATCTCTCAATTTTTTCACCCTCATAACTAAATACGTACTAGAGAAAACTAGAAATGTGCGTTTAGATTTGACTGAAAATTATAAATTATTTTATTATTTAATTTTTTTATTATTATTTATAGGCCTTACTGCAACATGTAGTATTATTATTCATAATTTACAATACTATTTTAACTAATTTTAATATTTATTTATAATACTTTCATCAATAAAATTTTAATTTCAGCCAAATAAGTATTATCCAAACTCTAAAGTTTGTTGTACTCCCACTTTTCTATCCCTTCCTCGTTTTCCATCTTTCACTTCTTCGCCCCCTTCAACCAAACAGTTCTCTGGTGTCTCTCTCTTACGCACTCTCTCAATCTCTATCTGTTCTTTTCCAGGTTGTGCAAAGCTTAAAACCAAAGGGAAGAAAGAAGAAGAAGTTGCAGGAGGTTCAAGTTGAGCTCGAAAATATTTTATTTTTTAACAACTTTTATGTTTATGATGATGCAGTGAACCTTCGGGTAATAGTGCAGTAAAATAATGCAGTAGGACAGAAATTGAAAGGGAATTAATGGGAAAAGTGAAGAAGAATGTTGACTGGTTCGAGGGAGTCACCCTCCAAGAACGTAGAGAAGGAACAAGGAGAAGAAAAGGAAACAAATTGTAGTCTTTTTTCTCATATCTCTCTAAAAGGACCCTCCCAAGTATTTAAGCTAGGCTCACCTTTACAACTGCCAATAGGGAGCCAGACTTCGTAACTAATTTCCCAATAGTCCAGCTATACAATTAACCCCACTACTAACTAACTAATACTCTATTAGTGGAGACAAACCACTTGCATCATTACAGATGACCGTATTGTTGATTTCCATGGTGTTATTGTGGCCATAGAGTTTGTTTGGTCCTGTTTGAGTCTGGGTGTAGAAAGTGAGGTTTTTATTTTTCTTCTGGGTTCATTGCAATGACTATTACCCTGTTGTATGTATGTGTGTTTTATCATTGTTGTGGTCATGGTGACCTTCATTGTTGATTCCCATGGGGTTAATGTAGCTATTTGTTTGGTTGACTTTCATTGGGATGTAGAAAATGAGTTTTTCTTTTGGGTTAATTGGGCAGTGGCTTGTATAATTGTTGTGGTCATGGCGACCATCATTATTGATTTCATAGGTGTAAATGTGGATATTTGTTTATTGGGTTTTTTTTTTTTTTTTTATAGATTTATTGAGAGGAATTTTTTTTTATTTGCTGTTGTTGTTGTTGTTTGCAATGGCTACATAGTGGTGTGTTTTAGCTTCTTGTTTCATGGAGATACATTTTTATAATAGTTAGTGCTCTTTCTTCTGCTATATTATTAATAAATTATGAATCTGTAGCATTATTCTGTTGTATGTACATGAATCTTTAGCTTGTTTCATGCAATTTCAAACACTTTCCTTTCATGTTAGAAATACAATGGTGGATACCCTTTTCTGTGATTAACTAGAAAAATCGGATCAAGATACCTGTAAGTGGAGTCTTAACTGTTTGTTTGATCAAATAGTACAGTTGGAAGGTAGTTAATTCCAAGGGTAAATTACATTTTCAATGTTCAGATATTATAAATCATTTCAAACGATTACATCTAAAATCAGCAATAATGCCTTCCTATGCTTTCAATCTATGAAATTGTTGCCTTTCATTCTAGCCTTTTGCATTGTATCAGTAACTTTGTATGAGGATGTTACTATTTGGAATTAAATATTACAATTGAAAGTTCAGATTCATCAGACTGTTCACTTTGAAGTACAGTGATGAGTTTTCCATTCTTATAGACAGTTCTTAAAATGTTGTCATTTTGGTATTGCAATTTCAAAATATGATAAGGTGACGTTAGAGATCTTCTAACTCACTGGGTGGGTCAAACAGATTAAATTAGACAGCAGTTCTTAATCTTGGGTAGGGAAGACCAGATTGGAGTATAATATAGCCTGGTTAGAATGATGGAGACACATCGACCATTCAACAATTACAAATCAGGAAGGAGGGCAATGTGAGAAGAAGATATCAATGTTTTGTACTTATCAAAAAAAGATATCAATGTTTTGTGAAATTTAGTAGTTGAAAGAGAGTCTGAATGATTAATTTGAGAACAGTTTTTTACATGTATATTTTGCATAGATCATATGGTTTTTTCTGATGAATGGTCATTATCATTTAATGGAACCTTTATTATCAAAAGAAAAAATGGTACCTATTATAAGTACTGCAGCATGGGGATTTTAGCTATAATATAGTTAATAGTTGCAGGTCCTCTTTCTCAATATAGGGGATGCTCTAATGTCCAAGGATTTTTTTTTTTTTTTTTTTTGGGGGGGGGGGGGGGGCGGGGTGGGGTGGTTTATTGGAGAATTATAAAAAATTCAATGGCATTATGCATTGATAAATTTACAAGTAATGCTACATGGGCTTTTTGTGATTGAATATAATCTTTCACCCTATGGTTTTGTTGGTACAACAATTCAGTTTGAAATTTTCTGTTTGACTGTTTGTCTTATAGAATTTAATTGAGGATGATATGGAGAAGATTAACGGAATTCCAAAAGATTGCACTGTTCCTTTTAGAGAAAAGTTAATTGTGGCTGCGGTGTTTAACCCTGAGGATCTTCACTTGAGTTCTGCTGAAAGGAAGCTTACTCAGGCTTAAAATGAAAAGCCAGTCCTTTCACTGCCTCAGCACAATTTTTATAGGGTAATGTATAAATACATAACTATCTCCATTCTTTGTGCCAAATATGTTTTTCCCCTTCTTTGTGGCAAATAGCTCTTTATCATCAGTAATAAAGTTATGGTCTCATGCTTTTTCGTTCACTTTTGCTTCAATGTTCACTCATTTCATTGCTCATGTGCATATGCACTCCCCCACTCATGAACTCTTCCAAAGAGGGGCATACTTGTAGACACACTATTTGGTTCCTCAAATGTGATATACGTTGATAAATGAATTATCAATGGATGCAATCTGTTATGAACAAGCTACATCTTAGGTTCAAGTTATATTTTATATTTAAAACTTTTAAATTATGTTTTTATGTGAGAGCCTATGTGATTGAGCACAAATTTTGTTTTGATTTGAACCACAATTTCAATTGGGAAGGAATTTCTTGATCAAGAAATAAAGCACCAATTTTGGACAAAACTCTCATATTAATCATTTTAAGGTATTTTGGTATGTGCTTTGCACCTATGAGACAAAGCAACAGAAATTATGCCAGGGTAAGAAAACTCAGAGAATGCCTCGATATATACTGTGCTTGGTTAGATCAATGTGATAGTTTGGACGAGTCTGGGATTTTTGCTTCAAGAGGAGTCCACAACCAGTTTCTTAAGGAAATCTAGAATGTGTTTGGACTTGAGAAACTCTGTTAGACACAAAATATGTGGGAGTCCTATTGTTCCTCTCCAACAACAAAAAGAAGGATTTTACTTATTTTAGAGAGGCTAGAAAGCAAAACAAGTGGTTGGAAAAACCAAAATCTATCCCTGGGCTGGACAGGTCATCCTTAACAAAGCTGTGGCATAGGCCACTCCATCCTATACCATGACTGCATCAGCATTTATCCTCCCCAAGCGACTTTGAGCAGTTGGATGCAATTTCAAAGAAATTTTGGTGGAACCCGGAAAGATTCCAACTAGTTTCGAACACCTATGGCTTGGTCAAATTTATGTCAATCAGAAAATCAGGAGGCCAGAATTTAGAAGATTTGGAGATTTCAATGTAGCAAAAATGGCTTGGATGGTCTTAGCCTCGAAGACCGGACTATGCACCAAACTTCTGGTTTCGAAATATAAGGGTGAAGCAAACTGGCTAAATTGCAAGGACTCTCACAAAGCTTCATCGACATGGTGCAGTATTGAAGAAGCCGAAAAGGTAATATCAATGGAGCCCGCATTCAAATTGGCAATGGAAATAGCACTAGAATCTGGGATAACCCTTGGGTCCCATACTTTCAGGATTCATTCCCAAACCCAGAAGTGATGGAGCTGAACCAACTTATCTGTTGGTATCTCAGTTAATGCAGCAAGACCATATATGGCTTGGACATCCAAAATATCCTGTCAACTTTTGATCCCCTAATCAGCCAATGCCATATTGAAAGCTCCAATGAGCTTGAGAGAGCTACAAGACAGATGTGGGTTTTGCATTGTCCCTAATCTTCAACAAAATCCCCAAAATATTGAGCCAATTCCCTAAATTGTCTCACATAAAGAGAACTTGTTATGAGCTTGACATGAAAGTGTCAAATAATAATTGAAGATCAATTTTTTTAACAACTTGTAAAAGAGATATTAATAAAACCTAAGTTCAAAAACTATATTAGCAATTTTGAGCTGACCTTAAATTTTCCACATGTCACTCACCCAAACTAGTGTATAAGCCAATTTAAAAATAAATAAATAAAACTAGTGTAGAAGCCCCAACAAAAATTTGAGGATGATGCATAAACCCACGTTTTTGTCATTAACAAATTTCATTTACATTATAATTAGTGGCTATCCTTGAACGATTTACATGTTTAATTATTAATAGTTTTAATAAATAAAAAGTAAATTTAGAGAATTTGAAGAAAATAATTGATCTAATTTAATCAAAATTTGTTTGAAGAAGATCAAACTTAGTTTAATTAAATTTGTTTTATGTCGGGTTGTTTTATTATGGTAAATTCTAAATAGTTTAAACTAACATAATTTAACATTATTTGTAACCTCAAACCAAAATAAAAAATGTATTAGAATATTAACTTGAACTAATAATGGCGTTTTTTCATAAACAGCAAAAAAATCCAAACAATACTGTTAGTTAACCAACGTTTCAAACTTATTTCGTTTCTAACAATTCGAGTCTAGTGAACTCGATTTCCGCCTTATAAATCGAGTATAATGTACTCGATTTCCTGTTCGACAAACCGTCTGACCTGGCCGAGGAGTACACGTATACAGAGAAATCGAGTACAATAAACTCGATTTTGCCTCAAAGAATCGAGTCCATTGGAGTTGATTTCCTTCCCTGTCAGACCACGCGAGCACTGGAGCACGTGCTCGTTTTAAAGGAAATCGAGTTCATTGAACTTGATTTCCATGTCTGTCAGATTTGAAAGGAAATCGAGTTCAATGAACTCGATTTTTATGTGTGTCAGCAGATCACGTGGGCACTGCACTCCATGGAAAATCGAGTTCTTTTCAGGTATCACGTGGTCCTTTTAAAGAAAATCGAGTCTACTGGACTCGATTTTTGGATGACCACCGTATTTTGGGCACCTGGACTGAACTCGAGTCCACGAGGCTCGATATTTGTACTTTTGGAAATCGAGTCTTTTCAACTCGATTTCTGTGTATGGTCCCCAGCCCATCCATGTGTCATGTGGATCCCAACTGGGACCCCCCCCCTTCTTTTTCCTTCTTTTTACCCGGCTCACAGACCTGCCCTCTCTCATTTCTTTGGTGCCACCCCCTCACACTCACATTCTCAAAATCTCACACAATTTGCTCAAGCTCACACTCACACCACTCAAAAAAATTTACCACTCACACAATTTGCCACCCCCTCTCTCAGGTAATACAATATTGAAAATATTTTTTTGTTAGTTATTATAATTATTTGCTAGGTTTTTTTTTTTTTTTTGAAGAAACAATTAAAATGTATTAGGTAAAATTTTTTTTTTTTTTGTTAGTGAAAATATTATGATTAGTTTATTTGTTAGTATATTTTGTGATTAATTGCTAGTTTTTTTTTTAAATTAATATTATGATTAATTATTGGTAATATTTGTGTTTTTTTTGTTAGTGTAAATATTGTGAGTAAATTATTTGCTAAGTTTAAAAATATATATATATATATTGTGATTAATTATTGGGAATATTTGTTTATTTTTTGTTAGTGTTACATATTGTGATTAAATTATTTGCTAAGTTTTTTAAAAAAAAATTAATATTGTTGGGAATATTTGTTTATTTTTTGTTAGTGTAAATATTGTGATTAAATTATTGGGGAAAATAATTGGGGGAATATTTAGTACCAAATATTGTGATTAATAATGTTGTTACAACATATTGGGAATATTTTTTTTTGTTAGTGTAAATATTGTGATTAATAATATGCTAGGTTTTTTTAAAAAAATAATATTGGGATTAATTATTGAGAATATTTAGTACTAAAATATTGTGATCGATTGTTAGGAATATTTTGTACTTTTAGGTCTTTCATGGGTATGAAATGGATTATGAGTTTGATACCTAAGATAGTATTTGTAGTCTTTTTAGCATAAATTATTTGATTAAGATTTGTAACAGAGATTTCAATGGATAACTGGTTGGTATAATATTTAAGTTTGATACGTAGAATGATTTGGAATTTTAAAAGAATATGAAATTGGTAATGACTAATTTTGTATGTGACCTGAGGTGATTGAGAGTTATAAATTTGTCACTAACACAATTGCACTTGATGATCTATAGGTTGATAATGATCTATATAAATATATACTACGGTGGATCCCTTAACAATGCCAATCCTTATGACGGATTTCCATTTGAAGGTCCGGGTATGCAGTGTTGTTATATGATGATACGTCGTAAGTTAAAGACCCTGAGTGATTTGAAGATAAAAATTATGGAAGAGCTGGAACTGAACCCTGCTTTGCATGACATACATATTATTTTCCGTTCTCCACATGAAGTCCTCAATCAATGCATTAATTACAGATATGCAGCGATAACTGAAGACAAACATGTGAAGATCATGTTTAACAAGATGCATCAATGGGATCAAATAGCAAATTTTGAGTTGTACGTCACTTTGGAGCCGCGTGCGGAAGTCGCCGTAGAGGAAATTGCACAAACAACTGCATCTCTACAGGTTGCAGTCCTAGATGATCAATGCACCACATTGGGAGGCTATACACCCCCTTTTCAAGAAACACCAATAACAGTTGAGAGCGAACCTGGCAATAGATATGAAGATCAATTTTGTACACATCGAGGTCAATCCTCTACACTTCCAGTAGTTGAAGATGAAGACGAACACTGTGTTAGGGAAGATCTTGATGATAGAGATGAGTACGAAGAGAGGATTGAGCAAGGCGACTTTGACAAGGGTGTTGATGACCATGAAATTACTCTCAATCCTCATGTTGATGATATGGATGAATGTGATGAAGATGATGCGAATGCTACTGTTAGAGTTCAGCATGTTACAAATGAGACCCCCGTTTATGAACCTCCCGCCTCATCATTTTATGAAAATACTTGGGAAAATATGGTTGATCCTAAAGTTGGTGAGCAAGCATTTGCTTCTTCTTGGAATGCAGACATGAATTTTTGTAAGGGGTTGATTTTTGCGAATAAAGAAACGGTGAAACGTGCATTAACAATTTATGCCGCAAAGCATAACAGAAATTTTATAACTAGTCGGTCGACCAAAAGTAGACTGTATGTGAAATGCGTGGATGAGTCATGCAAGTGGTACGTTGGGGCAGTCATGAAGCCTAAAGAGGGAATATGGAGGGTCACATCTTATGGGGGTCCTCACAGTTGTATGACCCTTGGCATGGCTCTTGATGGTAGAATGATGGACTGTAATTTTCTTGCAGCAGAATTTGTTCCAACGTTGGAAAAAAATCACATGGCAACAATTGATCACCTTAGGGATTACATCAAAGGGAAGTATTATGAACATAAGCTGTCTTACTATAAGATATGGGATGCAAAACAAAAGGCTATTGCAAAGATATTCGGCGATTGGGAAGAGTCTTACGAAAGGTTGAAAAAGTTGTTGTTGGCATACTTGGATCAAGAACCTGGCACTCGGTACTGGTATCTCACTGAACCGAGGGAGGAATGTGTAATATTGCGCTATGTATTTTGGGCTTTCGCTCCGTGCATTGAAGGATTCAGACATTGTAAGCCAGTGATTAGTATTGATGGGACCCATTTGTATGGTAAATATCGAGGGGTGTTGATGATTGCAATGGCCACTGATGCCAACAACAAGGTTTTGCCTCTCGCTTTTGCTATTGTGGACAAAGAGTCAGGGGCTAGTTGGGGGTGGTTTTTAGAATGCTTGAGGATTGCACTGGGGGATGTGATAGCAAATAAGGATATCTGCATAATTTCTGACCGACATAAGGGTATTCGAAATGCAATTGCAAACTGGCCTGAAGATGGTACTGGACGAGTACGAGTAAACCACAGATATTGCCTTAGACATGTTGCTAGCAACTTCAACACGCATTTTCAAGACACCACTTTAAAGTCATTGGTCTTGAAAGCGGGATATGCTACTCAGCAAGTTAAATTTGACTTGTACATGCAACCTATTAAGGAAGCCGAGATAGAGGCCCTTAGGAAGAAATCAGCCACCGGGCAACAGCTAAATGAACTCGACTCATCCATCATGCCATACACATATCTAATGAAAGAGGATATAGATAAGTGGACCCAGCTACGTGATGGTGGATACCGTTATGGGGCTATGACAACCAATGTCTCAGAGTGCTTTAATGGAGTACTCAAAGGTGTCCGTGGCCTGCCCATTGCTGCAATGGTTGAATTCACTTGGAGCAAACTTGTCGCGTATTTCCATGATCGACACAAAAAGATTACTCATGATCTGTTCGAGGGCAAGGTGTGGAGTAGATATGCCTTAGAAATCTTTGCTGCAAATCTGGAAAAATCTAAAACACACCAAGTAAGGCCATTTAATAATATCCATGGTATATATCAAGTAATGACTGCGCACAACATGTATAGCTCTGGAGGGGGACAACATAGTCATGAAATAAACATATTGGCCAAAACATGTGGTTGTGGAAAATGGCAAAATCGAAAGATCCCTTGTTCACATGCAATTACAGTTCTTCAGTACTTGGGGCAAGATGCAACTGCATATATTGACCCATGTTATAGTTTGGAGAACGCCATTCGCACCTACTCACACGATTTTGTGGTGCCAAAGTCAGAGTCATTGTGGAGGGATGTGGAAGGTCCAAAGTGGATGCCTGACCCAGATCTGTTGCGGGCTAAAGGTCGACCTGTGAAGTCTAGGATACGGAATGAGATGGATGGGGTCCGGCGAAAACCGGGAAGCCGAAGGCCAGATTCTGACTTGAGGGAGATTCAACAAAAGCAGAGCTGTGGACTGTGTCATCAACATGGGCATAACCGTAGAAGATGTCCGCTTTCCCGTGGGGCTTCGACAAGCAGTAACGACCCAAACTAGGTAAGTGATGCTTTTATATAAAATTCCATGATTGTATCAATTAGCCAAGTTGCGTAGATTAGTACCAATTTCTATTGTGTTCTCTTCAAATTTGGATAGTATCGAAGAGAGCTAAAATATTCTTACTTGTGACTTGTAGGCGCAAACGCTTGCTGATCTCAAGTTGGAGCAAATGGACGAAGTGAGTTTCAGTAATTTCTCAACCTCCTTTCACAATATTAATGGATAATTACTAAAAGATATACATTGTCTATAGGTGTTTTAAAGTTATTGGAAACTTTCAATGTGTTTTTGGGTGGTAGTTTCTGAAAAATGGATTGCTTGGGATTGTTTTTCTCTTTGCATTTTACAATGTAATGTTCTTCTCTGTGTTCTTTATTTGGAGTAGACAGATAGGTTTCAATACCTAATACCCTTTTTGGTTACAAAGGAGACATTTCTACTTTTTTTTTTCCCTCCTCTCTGAAGTAGCTTTCAGAGCATAGAGAAGAGTGGTTTAACAGAAGACAAGTGACATTACACAAATACAATTGATGTTGCCGTGTTAATAAAACCAAAGTATATAAAAAAATCAATTTCCAAAGAAAACTTACCTTGCTTGCTTTGTTGCTTAATTTTTTTTAATAATAAGAAACAAAGCTAGGTTTTTGTTTGTAAGATTCAAAGTTATAAAGTCATAAAGGTTATATATGGGTGCCCATATTCCTTGAAGATTGGCGACTTTGAAGGGTAAAGGCTTTTGGAATTTATATTCAACTTTCAAGGGCAAGAAACTGTGTTGATTTTTTTGGGGGGTTTGTTTTAACTTTATTACTATATCATTAATCCTATTGGCAAATGCAATGAGGAATGGTGAGTATCTCAAATTTTAGCCTATTTGAAACCCTTTATGCAGTTATGTAGCTTGTTTTAATGAATGATATGTGAAATAATTGATTCCGTGCGTGTAATTTCTTTTGTTTAGGTATTGACAGGGAAGTTGGATGCCTGAAAGTTGGCGGATTATAAGATTTTAAGTTGAGAGAGACAAATTGATGGTACTTGTATGAGTAGACTGTGAGCTGAAAGGATAACTTGTGCTACCTTATATTTTACAATGTTAATATAATGCCCCCTTTATCATTTAATGCTTTTCTTGATATAGAACTGCTCTAATATGCATCTTTGCGAGTTACCGTGTATAAAATATGGTCATTGTGATCTTACACAACATACATAGATTTACCAATGTACTTGCAATTGCCTTAGAGGAATGTTCTCTAATTTTGGATTATGGTGCTCCTTTCTCTGGAGTATGACTGTATGGGGATTTGGGGTTCTGCTTAAGTGGGTTAAGATCATGGAATACTTACAAGTTATAGGACAATTCGTTTGAAAAACTCTTGGTTCTCTAGAATCTAGAATTTTAAGTCCCTAAATCATCAGAAACCTTTTAAAAAAAATTGTTTTGCAAGTGTTTTGGAAACCTTAACTGGAACTTCGTATTACCAATACACCCAAAAAAAAAAAAAACCCTCAAGAACTCAATTGATTATGAAAAACAAAAACCTTATAAGAATTATATATATGCGTGTGCGTGTGTAATGAACACCCTGGGAGAGGTAAAATTGTATTACATATTTATTCATTCATTTCATTCAAATTGTATTACAACTGAACTGTCTCAATCTACTCATAATTTACAGCCAGCCGCATAATGAACACCGTAGGAGAGGTAAAATTAAATAATAATAATAAAAAATCTGTAATGGGTTTGCGTTAAGAACAAATACTGAAGCTTTTTTCATCCAGGCTACATTACACTCCACATGCAAGCCACAATTTTCGTAAAATGATCACAATGTATTGAACAAAACAGCATTAGCTCTAACCACCAACAGGTCGACATTGGAGACATCTATAATCCTCTTAACAACACAATATAATTACTAATCCAAAAGAATTATCATCCACTAGACCATTTGCTGCAACGCTACTGCTGAATCTTAAGGACTGGGAAACCAATACAGCTTGTACAGCTTGGATACTAGCAGAGTTGGTCAAGAGCATCACCAGCCTGTCAAGTCCAAGTCCCTGAAAACAAATTCTTTCAATTAAGATTGCTCAGGAACATGTGTAGCAATAGCGGTTGAATGAAAAATATAATCATTAATGCTCTCAATCCTTCACTTTTTGTGCAAGAATAATTACATGTACTACACGCACACATGCAACTATCCACCTATGCAGGCATTTCTTACAATGTCTTCTTAAATATAAATACTAGCGAATTCAGAGTTGTGAAATTAATTACTACGTGAAATATTGCAATTCAAACTAGAGAAAGGAGCCCAGCAAGGAGAACCCCACATTGTGAAAGTTAATGTTGAACGTATTGTAACCCAGATTATTTACTACGTGAATTATTTACTACGTGAAATATGGCAAGCATCTTCATATTCTCTCAAATTTTCTTTTCATTGTAGACCTAGTCATCTAATTCACAGCAAATTACACACCCTTGCCATATCAAAAGGTCAAATCACTATATTAACATAAATTCATATATATCAAACTCTAAACAAGTTTGAAAATGAAGGGGCCAACCAGATACGCACAAAAATCAGTGCAGCAGAACAAATGGCTAAAATAATTTTTACTGTTAGAGAACCTGTTAAATCCAGTACAAGCAATTTCATAATCACAAAATTGGCAGAAGATGTTTAGCAAAAAATAGGCAGGAGATGTCTCACCACTGTGCTGAAGAGAACAACAGTTATGGTGCTGGTGATCAAGATTGCATTCACCCGCAATTGAGTATGCCCTAACCATGTGAACTGCATTTTGAAAAGTAAAATTTTTACTGAACAATTTCATCTGCACTATCATCTCTCTCTATCTCAAAAGTACACACTGTTTTATATGAAATTGTAAGCATGTTCTTATTTTAATGAGGATAGTGTGAAGACGAACTGAAGATTCCCACTGTTCATATTATTCTCAACTTTTTTGTGTGACTTCACATTTGAATTCAAGGTCTTTTGGCCACAAATAAAACAGCATGTCCATATCTTACCTGATTATAAGCGAGTGCCATAGACACAGCACCTCTCATGAGACCAGCCCACCATATTACCACCTACAACAAGAAAATTGTTGGCATGTCTTGGTTGATCAATAAAGTAGGAAAGGAAGAAAATAATACTGTGACAGAAACAGAACACATACTTGCTTCCTGAGGCTGAGTTTCTCACTTTGATTTTTTTAAATAGGTTGATTAAGAATGATAGGGGGAAAACAAAAGCTGCTCTTCCAACCATTATCAGAACTATCAGTATTGAACTCACTGCCACTGATGTTCCAGGACTGCAAAAGGCAAAATCAAGCATGCATGCTCTTACATTTTGTTTGAAAAACACATACAATTATTCCTAATAGCTAAAAAAAATCAATAGAACAAGAACTCGTAATTGGAAGGACTTGCTAGTATTTAGATAGTACCTGTCACTAACAAATCTCCACTTTTCAATGTCCAAGGCATCCATTCCAACATAAAGGAATATAAAAGTCTCAGCAACAAATGACAGGTTTGCAAAAGCATGGCTGCAATAATTTTAAGACAAAATTGTAGTATTAGGTATATGAAAAATTGACCTTTCTATACACAGACAAACGGGTTCATATGGTCAGAATAACTTCTAAGATCACATACTTGGTAGTAACTCTTGAACCCTCAGTTACATTGTGCCAGGTGTAATGGGACATCACAATCCCACAAAAGAACACAGTGAGAATGCCACTTAAACCTATCAAATGAGAATGCCACTTAAACCTATCTAGCCAACACCAATCAAATGAAAAAACAACATTTCAGCAAGTTGGTCAATGAAGTCATTGGCATACATCATGCAAACTTCTTGAAAACAACAAATTTGTAAGTCAAAAGAAATGACTAAAACCTATGAAGTGTGTAAAGGTTGCGGACACTCCTATCTGCTTCAGGTGACAGATATTTTCCATTCTCCCTATCAAGGTCAAGTTCAAGAGGAAATTCATAGTGGTCATTTATCTGCAAAACCAAAAGCATCCAGTAAATAAAAAAGGAAATATTAACCAGCAAAAAAGGTTGAATGCTATATAAGACTAATAATTTAACCACTGAAAGTCCCAGCATTGGGCATACCTACACAAGTTCAACCCATTAGGTAAAGAAAGCACACAGTGAGTGCTTCTTATTTATATAAAAAACTAACAATACTACTGACCATAAGGGACCTATCTTTAATGCAGACCCATAATATACATTTATACACAGGACAAAGTTGATAGCTGCAATATGTGAAGAGATGGACAGGAATGCGAGCACAAACCAAGAAGAAGCAGTAAAATTAGTGTCCGAAACTGACGTTAACCATAGTGTCCCGCATGAGAGAGAGAGAAAGGAAACTTTATGCACCTAGAACTAAACTGAATGATTCATGTTCTGATGGTTTCACCACATTTAGGACTCATATCTTATCAGAGTAACATGAATAAAAGTAGATAAACAGCCCACAGGTAGGTAAAGCTTACCATAATATGTGATGTGACAGCTATAACAAAAGCTATTGCCCCTGCGAAGATACTATTCGGTATATATGGGACAAATGTAGACCACATAATCTGCATCCAAACATGTTTAAAAGGATCAGAATTATAAGTGCCAGATATAAATAAATATTGTCATTGCCTAAATACCAAAATAAATTTTAGAATATATGTTTGTGTGTGTGTTTGGGCATGTGAATAGAGAGAGAGAAAGAGAGGGGCTGGAGGAGTTTACTTGGGGGAGGACAGATAGCCCGCCAACAGTGATAAAATCTTCCGAAAAGCGCCAGATTTCGGTATTGAGCAAATTAAAATAATTCGTGAAATTCAATATACACCCGGCTGCGACAACAACTGAAGTAATCACATAAAAGATAAGGTAGAGGCATGGCTTCTGCCATTGCAAGCTGCAGGAATACCACATATTGTGATACTGCGCCCAATGTTTGCACAACAATCACCTCCTTCTCCCTCTTCTTTGTAAAGTATGAGAGCAGTGAAAGGTTTCCAAGTAAACCAGTGAACATTCCCTGCATTAACAACATTCAGTCCCTTAGGTTCCAAAGGCAATGCGTTGTTTGGTTGATACTAAAAAGTAGGGGGGGGAGAGGGGGTGGGGGGGTGGGACACTTTGAAGTTCTGAATGTTTTCTCCATAACATAAAAACAGAAGAGGACTGCAACATCACTCAACAAAGCCTAAGAAAAGAATGTCAATTCTAAAACTTGATTTTGTCAATTTCTACTTTTGTTTTCTAAGAGCCTAAACTGAGGTTACATTAAACAATAATAAATCGAAAGATTAAAAAGAAATTACAAATTTTCTATAAATTATTAAGAAGCTACAGCAATGCTGTACCAGCCATGGGACCGCCAGAAGGGCTGTTCTGGAAATTGGGCACTTAAAGCCATAATAATTTGATAAACATTCCAGCAGGAAGTTAAACAGGAAATAAACAATAATTCACGGCAACCTAAATTTAGATATAAGGATAGCAGAAGCTTTAAACTGATAGCATATTATGCATTCAGACTAAAATAAAATACAAGTATAAACCTTTCATAAACCACATTAGCAATTTAGTAATGGGCATAAAGGCCAAAGATAAATTCCATAATGAAAAATAGTTCTACCTCTTGGCAGTCGCCAACTAAGAAATAAGTTGCGGGCTTCTTCACCAGTAATCCTCCCATCTATGTCCTTGTCTACGTCCATAAATACTTTGGTATACTTCTAAACATCAGTTGGACTCATCCAAGGCCATGACCGCTGGGACTGACTGGAAGCAGAAATCTCAGCACCAACTGATATTCTAGATGAACTAGATGCAGAAGTGGTCTGTGTTGAAACCTTTTGGTACTGATTTGCAAGTGCTGGGACCTGCTGATGCTGACCACCAACAGGCTGTGTTGTCAGTGAACTCTGCAAAGAAGGCTGGATCACTGAAGATACCGGAACAACTGGTGATGAGACTGGTAAATTGCTTGCAGAAATCGTAATATAATATATGGAAGGGATACTTTTTTTGAGCATAAACTGCAGAATATGGAAGGGATACTTTTTCACATGTAAAAGAGGGGGCAGCCATGATACATTATGGTACAGGTAGTGCAAAGATCAATCAACAGTGGGTATAAATGCCTTTGAGCACACAACTTACAAAAACATTTTCTAGCAACGTTAACCAGGATATGAATTAAAGGCAACAGAGAATATCAAAGCAAGTTGATGGTTGAAACTCCATTGGAGAAAATAAGACAGATTCCATTGAAGACAGACATGACACATATTAGATTCATGTTTGGCTTTACATATAACCGTGTCCATTAGTATGAACGCCAACGATCAAGACACGTAGTGTTTACCTTAACTGAACGCCAATGATCAAGACACGTACGATGCACAAACTGCTGGGTACCTTTGCACATGCACGGAGATATTAATTCATCCTCTGCAAAATTGAACAATAGCCATTAGACAAAGGGAAGCAGATGTATGCCAAAGCTACAAGTATATACATCTCATACCCATATGGATAGCAGAAGCTTTAAACTGATAGCATATTATGCATTCAGACTAAAATAAAATACAAGAAAGTATAAACCTTTCATAAACCACATTAGCAATTTAGTAATGGGCATAAAGCCCAAAGATAAATTCCATAATGAAAAATAGTTCTACCAGTAATCCTCCCATCTCTGTCCGTGTCTACGTCCATAAATAGTTTGGTATACTTCTGAACATCAGTTGGACTCATCCAAGGCCATGACCACTGGGACTGACTGGAAGCAGAAATCTCAGCACCAATTGATATTCCAGATGAACTAGATGCCGAAGTGGTCTGTGTTGAAACCTTTTCGTACTGATTTCCAAGTGCTGGGACCTGCTGATGCTGACCACCAACAGGCTGTGTTGTGAGTGAACTCTGCAAAGAAGGCTGGATCACTGAAGGTACCGGAACAACTGGTGATGAGACTGGTAAATTGCTTGCACAAATCGTGCGAGTGGAAGAATCTTGCTTTGGTAAATTGATGAGACTGTGTTGGAGATTTATTGTTATACTCAACCACAAAATGTTACACTTCACACATGCTCCCTCAAAATGTTACACTTCAATTTATAGAAATGTAACACTGCAAGAAAATAGAGATCCAAAAGCAGTAAAGAAAACAAAACAAAAATTTAGGCATCAACGATCATAGTCATAGGAGTACATATTCTCATTGCTGCCACATAATTAAATTTACAAAATTTTATAAATAAATTAAAAAGGACGAGTCACCTACTATAAAACTACACTGGTTCCACTTCTCTCCTCACTTTCCCCTCACATCTCACAAAGCCAAAGCCGCTTGAAATGCTCTATTGTCAATCAACCTTAGTAGCCATATCCTGATAAAAACAAGACATAAAACATAGGCATTTAGTTTAGTTTAGTATCTATTGTTGAACAACATAAGCAAAGGGCAGAGTTCTATAATTTTTTGCACTACAGACCTGAGTTGTCCATGGGATTGCCAGCAGGCATTGGTTCTGGCTCCTTGATTTCAACAACTACACAATCTGACATCAAGAATGTTTTTGCTACCGAGGATGCATGCTCAAGGCAACATCTAACCACCTGAAGTAAGAGAATGCAAATGTTTCAGTAAATAGCTTCAATAGTTAGCTGTCTTAGGAAAAAAAATGGTAAGATATTATTGACATGATCGACATGCAGATTTGAACTGGGTAAACCCACATGCTTACTAAACCAAAACATCTGAAGCCACAGATTAAGGGTCATTTCAATATTTGAACCATCTATTGGTTACACACTCTACAGCCAACAATTTTTCAGTCTAAGAAGAAGGAATAACTGAATCCTTATTTTCTATTTCTATTGTTAATGATATACAAAAAAGAGATGAATGGAAAGTAGAACCCATTCTCTTCAACAAAATAAAGTATTAGTGCATGAACATGATTTTAAAAGAGAAAACCAGGCCTCCAAGACTCTGACACATGGTTCTACCAGCACATCATATGATTGCACTCAAAACACATATGTATGATTCTGGCATGTATTTCATCATGAATTGCTTCTAATTTCAACTACCAGCACCTTTACAAATACATAACACAGTAACTCACCTTAGTTGGATCAATAATTCCAGCAGCCATTAAATGTGCCTGATTTTGCATTTAGCAAGATCTACAAATTGGAAGGATTTCAACCAAGTTTTGTACTTCTATTGCTTACAAGTGACTTCCACAATTTTATCAATGCCAAGACTTGCACCTTCAGTAAATAGCTTAGCTTCTCTTTATCATTGTCAAGGCTGTCCTTGATGGCATCCACCTTTCATGCAAGTCTAAGCAAGGTGCATCCACCTCCAACTACAATACCTTCCTCAACAGCAGCCTGAAACTCATTGAAATTGTAAACTGAGAAGGACTTACCCCCAACCTATTTGTGCAGGTGTACTTTACAAATGTAACAATATAATATATTACCTTTGTTGCATTAAGAGCATCTTCGACTCTCAGTTTCTTTTCCTTGAGCTCTGTCTCAGTTTGTGCACCAACCTTGTGTGAAGAAAGTCAATGAATTCAGATGTTCACTGAAGCCAAAAAAAAAATCACACATCATAATTACAACCAGCTATTGGGAACTTACCTGGATAACAGCAACTCCACCTGACAATTTCGCAATCCTTTCATTCAGTTTTTGCCTCTCATAATCTTGCTTGCTCTGCAGCCTGCATGAGCATGTCAATTTAATTGGCCTAAAAACAATCAAAATGGATCCCGCACACACTGGTTGTTTACGTGAGAGATTAAGAGAGGATGACAGATTGATACCTCAATAAGATTTGTAATCTGTGCAACCCTCTTGTTTACTGCTTCCTGTGTGCTTCCATCACCAACAATTGTTGTGGTATCCTTGGTAAGCACCACCTTAGAAGCAGTGCCAAGTACTTCCTTGTCAGCTTTGTCTAAGGTAAGCCCCACCTCATCCCTAATTACAGTTCCTGCAAGCCAGGCGAAAAATATCTCAACATGTGACAACAATAGCACAGCAGAATGCACCGAGACACTTGATAATTTAATACAGAACAGCCAGGAAAGAAGAGAACATGATGTGAACAGACCTCCAGTGAGAATAGCAATGTCATCAAGGAACCAATGTCTTGCGCTCTCCAAAACCAGGAGCTTTCAGTGCAGCAATCTTCAGAGCCCCCCTCAGCTTGTTCACAACGAAAGTTGCTAGAGCTTCTTGTTGAATGTCTTCTGCAATTATAATAATTGGGTATCCACCTCTGATAGCATCCTCCAAAACGTTAATAAGATCCCTTGCATTTGTTATCTTTTAATCAACAAGAAGCAGCTGCATTTAAAAAAAAAAAAATATTACCACACGTGTCAATTCGCAAAGGCAACAGATATTAGTGTCTATCTTAACGGTTGCAGGCGGGGGAAAATAACCAAAAATACAAAATGAAACAAAACAGGTCAGTCTGACAGGATGCACACCTTGCAGTTTTCAAATTCAACTGCCATTTTCTCACTATCAGTGACAAAGTTGACTGCAGCAAGAAATTATCAAGAAATTAATGAATTGACTGCATCAAGATATTATCAATAGTTGTCAGTTATTCTATGTAAAGACAAGATTGAGGAGTGTAAAGTTCAAAATCTCCTCACGACCAAGAGAAAAGATCATAGGAATTACCTAGTAAATATGTGAAACGCCTTAACAGCAACATGTAAAGCAAACTTCAGCCTAAAAAGCTTTCCAACAGGACAAATATACACGAACCTTGGTTCCTGCATGTACAGTGCAATACTCTACATAAACTTGAAAAGAAAAAAGAAGACAAAAAAAAAAGTAAATAAAGAAGCATCGGCCTTATATGCATACCATCAGCTGTGGTTTCTTCAATATGATCAAATACGCCAACAACAACAGCCACCAAATAAGTTAGACATAATTGGAGATTCCTCAAAATAAACAGTGTTGATATTTTAATTCAGCTTTTCATCAGTAATTGGCATATTGGACAATGCTGTCAATGCTGATGGCATGTCTATTGTGATCTTGAAGGTGGCCTATAAAGAATGTATTAGTAATGAGCAGCAGTAAATTAAAGAGAAAAAATTGACTCTTTATGGATTGAAGTAGATGAGCAGCAGCAGTAATGAGCAGCAGGCTTTTATGGATTGAAGTAGATGGTCCACCAAGGTGACTGCCCAAAACCCTACACATTGGATTAAATTGACTCTTTTTTTTTTTTTTTTTTTGATAAAAGAAAAGAAACGAATGGTTGGCTAATCTTCCCTTACACCAGGATAATGTCATCCTAATGAGGCAAGTTCAGCATCCATTAACCCCATGCAATGCCATTGGTTTTTCCAGTTCTCAACAATTGAACACCATTTAATTGCATGACATCAAACTAGCAGTTCTTAATTGTTCACATTTTATTAGGGCAGCTTATTTGGATAAAATACTTGATTACAGAGTACAAGCAAGTTAAAACTGCCCTCCAATTCACAGAACTGGACATAATTGGAAGGGAAGATATCACTTTGACCCAAAAACACATGCATTGTTCCAATAAGGTTCCATTTGAAATAAAAATTGAAAATCAAGACAGAAAATATAGAACAAACCTGGAATGCAGGTCCACCCTCAGCAGAATTCATGATACTCCAGCCACCCATAAATGCAAACAGGAACAATCTTCTAAAAATGACGTCAGTTGGAGGAAGTTCCGCAAAATTGAGCAAGTTCTTAATCCAAGGTGGAGATTCTTCTACTTTCTTCTTCAACTTGGTTTTGAAATTAATCTTGGTTTTCTTCCTCTGCTGGAAACTGTCCATCAGTATTTTCTCAAATGCAGCTTGTATTGATTCCGCACTTCTCTCATGGCCAGAATATTGCTCCAAAAGAAAATTGCGCGAGCCCCAAATTTCTTCCTCAGAGGCATCACGGCTAATACCAAGGCATCTATAAGGATCCCACACTCTTGCTCGAGGAAATTTTTGGACATTACCTACAGAAAAATGAAAATAAAATAAAATTAGGATACATCTTTTGATGTAATCAACAGTTGGGCAGTATAGAGAGATTGCAGAAACAAGTGAAACTGCAACATGTTACAAGCATATAAAATTATACAACTAAGGGCTGCACACTTTACAGCAAAATTATCAATGGTTCACACACAAATAACATGCCTCAACAATTACAAATTTCAATTTACAAAAATACTTTGAGCTCTTCCGTTCCACCAAGAAATGAGAGAAAATTACGTACAGGAGTAATGCAAATGAAGTTGAAAAATAAGAGGGTATATATAAACTTAATTGCTAAGGAAGTTATATAAGGAGTACAGGCAAATAAGGAGTACTCAATAATCTGCATACAAGGAGTACTCAATATGGAGTACAAGCTATATGTCTCTCCAAAATTATGTCACATGCAGGCAAATAAGGAGTACTCAATAATCTGCGTACATGTGCATGCGTCACGTACTTTTTCTGGAACATTACTACCAGAAGCTCTAAAAACCAGCCAAAGGAAGTTATATATTCATTCTCAATAACTCTAAAAGCCAGATAACGGAATTTATTCTCAATATTCGTGATTTTTGAACCCAGAAGAATGCTGTTAGCAGGTTCCATTTGTTGTTAACTGTAAACAAAGTGAAGCGAAGCCATATTGACAAGAAATAAAATCATAATAAGGTCTTTGAATACTCAGCTATCAGATACTAGGACCATTATCAAGTGTTTCATGGATAAGTCATATGCAAACATTAAAATAGTTTCCTTGCTCTAAGAATATTATATATTGAAATGAGAAAATGGTCATTGCAAACCCAAGTGACTCCATGAAGCACATCCCAGCATGGCAGAAACAATAACAAAACTTGCCTCTTCCTTGCATTCACCCTCGCTTCCATCGCTGTAAAAGTGTAAACACAAACACTCAAACCAAGAGATTCCAAAACAATGTAAGGAAGCCAATAAAAACTCAAACTGCACAAAGACATACTAGATTTTCTGTATAGTTATCAATGCATGGTTCTATACAAATATACATATTTATACATATTTAGAAACCCGAAATCTAAATAGCAGTGCAGCTCAATTGGCCAACAAAGACTTTTAGGCTTTAAATCTCCCATCTGCTCCCCTAACTATAAAATTAAGTTTAGGTGTATTCCCATTTTTGGTTTCTTACAATCTATTACTTTTAAGCTCTTGAGATTTTTAGATTTGTTTCATGTCCCGAGTGTTCATCATCATCGTGAACACCAAAAAAGTAATTGAACACCATTTGTAGGAAGATGGGGTGCTGACCTAATGGGGCTGACCCTATGGCACTTGACGCTTATGCTGTCTTGTATAGTGTCTGGTATGTGGGGGAGGGGGTACCGCATCTCCTTGGTTAGGCTCCTCACATTGCTGCAAAGAGGAAGTTACAAAGAAACAATAGATCAAATCAATTCTAAGACCAATCTAAAATAGAGCAGTCACGAAAGTATTCAAAGCTACTAAATGACCAATCATACCGTAGGGCCAGCCTTATGTCCTGCTTTGTGACCACCTGTCCCACAAGGAGGTGCTTTTCTTGTGCGTTTAGGCCGACCTTGTGGGAGTTCATGTAACCCAACTACTTGCTCATTCTCCACATGCACAGCTGGCTGATTTGCTTCACTCCCAAGAACTGAAGATCCTACAACTGCGGTAGAGGGTGGTGTAGTGGACGAAATGGGAGTGAGGCTCATAGTCATAGGAGCTGTATGCAGTCCAGGAGTGGGCATGAATGACATGGAGACACTATGGGGTGGTACATGGTGTATATGACCAATGCTATATGAGGGAGATTGAGTGTGCATGACAGGAGGGGTGTCATTGAAATGAATGCCGAGATCAAAGGATGGCGGAGTAAAGGATAGATGAGCGGGGTCAGAAAATGTACATAGGGTGGGTGAAGGAATCTCAAGGTGAGAAGATGCATGTGCAGTGGGTACAGGGATGTGTAGGTCAGGAAATGCGGAAGCAGTAGGAGGACGGATCTCTGGGGAAGGAGATGCATGTGGGGGTGGAGGTAACTCTGGGGCAGGAGAAGCATGTGGGGGTGGAGGGGGATCCGGCCTTTGCCGTTGATGGGGTGCAGCACACTGGCCATGGCTATGGCTGGCAGGAGTTGAGCTCGTGCTTGGTCGTTCATTATGTTGTGGCAGTTCTGGATTTGCCCCATCGGCATCTTCCAAGGGAAGATGGGCAGCTAGACGGTGAAGGCGATCCACTTCCTTCAACATTGTTGTAATCAGCTTGTGATCAGGACTGCCTACTGCATAACGCGTCAACATCTGCTTGTGCATGGCGACCTGCAATTTTTGTAATACAATTAGTACACCTAACGCAAAAATGGTAATACGCAACGAAATTTGGAAAGAAAAGTCAAGGCGAATACCGTAATAAGAAGTGAGGCGCTAGTGTGGTCAACGAACCTCCAAGTGACTTTATCATACCAGCCGAAGTATGGATGAACATTCAACATAGCACCCTCTAGTCGTTCTCCATTACATAGCTCCTGTGCTCTCGTATTCCATACTTGGATGTGGCCCAAATGTCTGACCCTCCAATCCACTTCAGTCTTCCCCCTCAGGTCTATCTTATGAAGAACATCATCAGTATCAACATCTTCAGGAATTTCTTGCACCATCCCAAACTGACGAAGAACACGATCCGGTATATGTTTCTCTACTAGCCAGAAACATACAAGCGGCACCCTCACCGTCCACATGTCCCGTCCCGCTACACAGAATTCAGGCAGGTGGCCTAATTCGGCTTCATATGGTTGCCACACCACCTGATGTAGTCAAAAAAAAGCGCAGCACATTATGCAATGTTCCAGAAATATTTCAACTGACATATATTACAGTTATAACAGTATACAGTATTCATAAACATTACAAGAAACACAATTTCGGTACCTGGTTGGGATACATAGAATCTAGAAGCTGACGGTACCGAACCAAACAGATTTCGGAGGGGCTATTCTTCGTGCTCACAATCCAAACCAACCTACAATGAAGAAAGAGGGAATCAATATCTACCAATTATGCAATGTAATAAAAAAGAAAAAGGATATGTATGCTGATGGAATCTTAAAAAACCTCATGTTGTTTATTTTTCCTTGAAATACTACTACTACACTACATAAGCATCCTTAGTTGTAGAATAATACTTGAATAATGCCAAGTTTAATTATTTTGTAATGCTAAGTTCAAAAACTTCAGTAGTTGAATAATGCTAAGTTCAATGTGTCATATTGTTTAAAATTATGGATCCATTTCGAATAGAGAGAATCGGTCTAAGAAGAGACTTACTTAATAGACAATGGCGAAGATGGTAACGGTGGGCCATATGCACCATCTGGTGGGAGGTCCATCCTTGGGCACAAAAAAGGGAATCTGAACCATGCCCAATACTGAACGAGTATCAAAGCCCCACCAATCTGACTGGCCTTTTTGTCGGTTGCCCTGCATAACTCTCTGTACAACCAGGCAAGGCAAGCGCTCCCCCAACTGTACCGAGGTGGATTGTGAAGGTCCCTCAACATCTGCAACCACATCGTATGCACCCTATCCCCAGACTTGTCAGCGAAAATTGTGTCCCCTAGGAGCGCTAGAATATAACACCGTGCATACTGATGCACAGCAACCTCTTCTGCACCATCGGGCAACCCTTGGTCAATTTTTTCAAGTAGCTTCTTAATTTGGATCCTCTGTCCTTTCAGCACCACAGAATTAGTAACAATTCCAAGCATTTCCTGACATTCAGCAGCCCACGTCAAGTGAGTTTTTCCAACAATTGCCTCACCATCGATTGGAATCCCCAAAAGAACCTCCACGTCTTGTA
Organism: Castanopsis chinensis; assembly: GCA_032878915.1. Classification (NCBI taxonomy): domain Eukaryota; kingdom Viridiplantae; phylum Streptophyta; class Magnoliopsida; order Fagales; family Fagaceae; genus Castanopsis; species Castanopsis chinensis. Next base: position 12,099,984 of record JAVQMG010000129.1, read on the forward strand.
ATGTGATCGTCATCTCACCATGTGGAAGGTGAAAGGTGTGGGTTTCAGGCCGCCATCGCTCAACAAAGGCCGTTATCAAGTTATGATCAAGCTCTCTAAATGGGGTCCTATACAACCCCTCTAATCCAATTCTCTTCACAATGTCGAGGACGCGATCATCCACCATCGGGCTTCGTTTTTGGAACTCCTCATTACGACCACGACATTTCAATACTCCCGGATCCTGCACATGATAGAACCATGGTGATGAGATGCAATATGCCATAACCTTTGTATAAATGATTGTAGCTATTGTTCACAAAATATCCCATAAAATTTAATTGGAATTGAAATGAGTTTATGACAACTTCTTTAACGAAGTGTTTGTATCTTCCTTTTTTTTTTTCTATACAAAAACCAAAAATACAAAAGCTATATATCAAGATTAAGGTTATGCTCAAGAAGAATTACATCAACAAAATGTATAGCCTAAAACGAAAATACTAGATGTAGATAATTATTAAGGGACCATTTTGCAAGAACATAAGCAATCTAACTCAATCCAACTAATGGGCATGACTATGCATTCAAAGCTAGTAATACCATTGACAAACTTAGAATTTTAGAAATGAAAAAAAAAAAAAATCAACATAATGAAAAAAGATAAGAAGAGAATATAGAAATTCAGCAGGTCGTCGGTTTTAATTTTACCTTGCCTTCCCAAACAGCGGACGATCGATGTTCTTTTACAAACCTTAACACACCCGGTATTCTGGGACCAGGACTAAACTCATCAACCACCTCAGCAGCAACAGCAGCCATACTACACGAAGTTTAGGGAGTCAAGAGTAATATAGGCACATGTTGAAGATAAATTGGCAAAGATCACAATGTATAGCCTAATTTCTTGCACAAACTATAAGTATGACAATCAAGCACATGGGATAAAGATACATATAAAAATTTAGTATACTACCAACAATTGTAAAAGCAAAGCTTTATGTTAAGGGGTTGGTGATCAAAACCAAGTATACAAAGTAGTTCAAAGCAAATTGCTTGTATCACTCATATTAGAGGGAGCTATATAAAATGTAAACAAAACCAAACATATTTCTCCAAATACCACAATGCACACAAGGTCCATAAGAGATAATATTTATGTCAATAAGATAGAATCAACTGAATACAAAAACTAGGTAAAAAGAAGACGACAACTCAAAACTACTACGTAAGTTCGGGTGACATTGCAAGGAGAAAATTGGCATATAACACCGATTGGCAAACATATTCGTTACTTAACATTGTTTTCAAGGTAATTAGCAAACTAACATCTTAATTTTTTTAGACTTAATTTCATGGCATCAACTCGAGTCTCACAAACTTGACCATCATGTGAACTCGACCCTCTAACGCTCGATTTCCCTAAAACAAAAACAGAACCAAAAGGAGAAAATTGGCATATAACACCCATGTTCGAACATATTCGTTAGTTAACATCATTTTCAAAGTAATTAGCAAACTAACATCCCGAGTTTCTTAGACTCGATTTCACTGTAGCAAACTTGAGTTCCATGTGAACTCGACTCTTTCACACTTGATTTCCCTAAAACAAAACAAAACCACAAAGAGAAAATTGGCATATAACACCCATTTTCAAACATATTTGTTAATTAACATCGTTTTCAAAGTAATTAGCAGACTAACATCCCGAGTTTCTTAGACTCGATTTATTTTGTCCTAAGTCACGCTTGGTCTCTTACAACAATTGGGAAAAGAACTTCCCCTCCAAAAAAAGAAAAGAGAAAAATTCTGATTCAAGACTGAAAATTCAAGGGTTTTTTTGGGTGTCTCATGCAACTGCTAATACTGGATCTTGATAAGAATCAAAGTGCTAATCAGCCCAATGATACTGAAGCAACAAAATTAGCCACAAGGAAACATGACAAATTGGTACATTACTTGATAAATCCTAGATGAGTTTTCATGTCTACAACTAAAAACTTGTATTTTTGACAACATTTCTAACTTAATATTATTTCAATAGTTATTAAAAATAAAAAAACAGCTAAATCTATTGGGGTATAACAACATCCTCAGCCTCATATAGTTCCGGCAAGGAATTCAAAATTTAACTATTCAAGAAGCTAATCCAAGATGCAAGTTCATAAGCCTGCCATGGTTGCAAATTCTGATTACTACAAGTCTACAACTAATAAAATTTGTATGTAATTGAAAACTCATTTCACATTTTCACCAATCTAACTAACAATCATAAACATCACCTCATATGATCATCCACAAATAACCCACTTTCAATATAACCCTGCTTTACAAAAGGGAGATAATCTAACAATCAAATCTGGGTCCAAACTACCCACTAAGTTTTTTTCTCACTAAAGAATGTTAAAGGCTGAATTTTTCTCCAAAACCCATTTCCTAAAGTGTCTAGTAAACATGAATATAGCCATTAATTCATTTTCATGTTTTTGAAGTAAGAATTTGAAAAACAATTTCAACATAGAAAAAGTTTGTCACAGTCACAGTATCACACATTCACACTAGTAATCATCTCCATGTTTTAGTTTCATATTAATAGTACACAAATCTTGTGCAATACATTATTCTAGAGTAGGACCCAAATTGGAGAGAGAGAGAGGGTGTAAGTGGGAATTTGAAAAGTTGATAAAGGGCAGGCAAGGAAACAAGAATTGGACAGTGATTGCTTGCGCAAATCTAGCTAAAGCTAATCTGGGCTTCTTGGTCAAGCAAAGGGAAAGTGGGTTCGAGATATGAGGGTTAAGCGAAACCAAGCAAAGCCATTTCCAAACCGTACATACACATTTACTTGGCCTCATTATGTTTAGACAGACAGTCCCAGCGTGGGACAGAAGACGCGCCCACAAGGCAATCCTTCGTGGCCTCAGCTTCTTACAACACACAACTATTTCTTCTACAAATTTTGCTTTCTTATGATAGGACAATAGAACCCATCACTCAAAAGGAGGGTCTGTTTCTCAAAGGAAAGCAGAAACTAGAAGTAAACATGAATATACCCATTAATTCATCTTTAGATTCAATAACTAAATATTCCTATCATGGGATTAAAAAAAAAGTTTAAACCTTTGATGTATTAAAAATCTAAACTTTATCTTAAAAAATAAAAATAAAAAGCTTTCCCTGTTTCTAGTTAAAACAATGTCAAACATTCACAACTAGAATTCCATTTTTAGAAATCTATGACAACTCCAAACATAAGGGATTTGCAGTTTACATCCTATCCTAGGACAACTCCAAACATGTCTGAGAGATTTAGAATGGAATTATCCAATATAACCATTTCCAAACACACATGGACAGCAAACATCTCTGGTTACAGCTTTTGAGAGAACTAAAAAATGTCTATACTAAAAAGTAATTATTGTCCCTTCAAAAAAGAAAAAAAGAGAGTAATAACTGTTGTAAAAAAGAAAAGCTGCAAAGGCTTAGCCAGTTCCTTCTAGTCCTACAAAACAAAAATTGGTGCCTACTTTACCAGACTAACCACCTTCTGAATTGTTGACTTTGTTGGCCACTCAAATCTACTTCTATTGCAAACGAAATCTATGGCAGTCAAGGAGAACTTGTGCTCTGCACAATCTCAGCAAAGTGAAAATGAATTAAGAGACAATGAAGACAATGAGTGACAATCACAGAAACATATACATGCAAATATGGGGGAAAAAAAAACCCAAGGTTAAGAAGCGATCAGTACCAGAGGCAGATGTGAGAATTAAGAGACAAATGCAAGCAAAGTGTTAGAGAGAGAGAGAAAGAGAGAGACAGAGAGACATACCTGTGAGGAGAGGAGTCCGATGAGGCCGAGCCGCCGATGAGGACAGGAGTCCGATCAGTGGAGCCGCCAATGCCTTGAGCCGCCAATGAACTACATTTAAGGGTAACTACATTTAGGATTGAACTACATTTAAGGGTAAGACTTTCATTCAATGCTTAAATGTATTGGATGGGATACAAGACTAACATGTAATCATTTTTGGACACGTGTCATGTTTGTATCACATCCAATGTAATTGATGCAAGCTAAACCGTAAATGCATTCAAGTTATTGCAATGACAAATAAAATATACAATTCAATATAATTTTAATTAGGAAATATAATAATGTTTGTGTTGCATTTCCTTATATGCATGAATACGTAAATATGACTCCACGGTTTATTATTTTATTCTTTATTATTTTAGTTATTAATTTATTATTTTTCCATATATAGTAAACATTGCGACTAAATTTTTTTATCCCCCTCACAAATCTATGCTAATCATTAATAACTAAATAATTTTTGAAATTGTACAAATTGATTTAATTAGATATACTAACTTCATTATGAACTAATTTCATTGTGATTAGAATTACATATAATTTTTACTACAAAACAAACTATTTATATTATCAATAAATATAAATATAATTTGTTATCTTATGAAATTATTTTCAAACTTACAAAATCTATCTGAAGTTTATATAAGTATACATATTATATATACTTAAACCAAGCAGAATATTCATGAGCTTGCTCAAAAATACATTATACTTATCAAAATAAAAAGAAAAAACATTATTATATTTTAGCTTGGCTTGCTTAGGAGTCAAGCCTAAATATGTGTTTGAGCTTGGCTTGTTTGCTAAATAAATGAACATAAATAAGCTTCAGTTCAATTACAGCCTTAATTGTATATTTTCCCTCTCTACTTCAAATGTTCAGAAAGCAATTGCCAAAACAAAAAAGCAAATAAGTGAAGGGTCATTTTGTTGTAGCTTCAAATTTAACATTTTCATTCCAAAATGCTGAAGCTTTCTCTCTGAAAGCTCATCAAGAGAAAATGCTCTATTTATTAAGATGACCACACTTCATCATGTGGAGTTTTTTATTATGAAGGACATATTTCTATGGACCATGAATCAATAGCTCAAAGCCGTAGCTCATCAAGAGAAAATGCTCTATTTATCCAAGAGAATGAATATTTTTTTTGTCCAGATAGCAAATACCTAAGGTGGGAAGAAAAGAAGCTACTGGAATTTGTCAGAGAAAATGACTCCACGGTTTTTTTCTTTTTTCCTCTTTTTTGACTTGCAAATCATTCTTTAGCTTTCACATATTTTTTGCAAATGACACTAAGTACTAGATGCAGAAGGCAACACTTCCTTATTAAAGCCCAAAGCACGATAATTGCAAGGGCAGCTTTTGGTGCTTACCCGGATAATGATTCAAGTGTTTCATATCATCAGAAAATTGCACTTGAATACCAAAAAAAAAAAAAAATACAAACCAAAGAACCTCAACAGATGTTTGTTCCAATTAATTGAACTATCCATAAAAAATAAACCACTATATTTGAAGGGTGCTCAGTGCTCTCTATCTGTTTTTAGTTCTCATCTTGGTTAAAAAGTGCAAGGTGTATATCTAATTGCATAGACAACTAACATGGATGATCCTAAACAGCATTGACCAGGCTCCATGAAGCAATAATCTCTCACAGAAAATTTACATGGGCCAAAGTAAAAGAAAATAACAGCGGGGGGGATCAATTGCCAGATATCAAAAGAGACACAGAGCAAAACATGTAAAACTGTATTGAAATTTTATTGATATGACAAGAACTTGAGCTGATCATTTGGAGCTTTGAATTAATAAATGTGGATCTTGGACCTATGAAAGGTAATGATCCCAAAACTCAAATAAAGAAAAAAGGAAGTGAGTTAGATAAAATGAAAAGAAACTAGGATAAAAAATAAGGGAAATGACTTTTTTGTTATCAATAACCACAAACCAATTATATACATCCAGTTCAAGTAAATTTTCAGAAGTATTTCATGAACATTTCTTCAACTAGGACTCCAAATGAACTGACCTCAATCAATTTAAAAGCTCCACATTTTTCTTAGCTGAGATTGTGCATAGCACGACTTGTATCTTTTTTTAGCTAAATATGACTCATAATAAATATATTAGTTGTACATCATAAGATTAGGATTGCTGAGCAATCACCAATTTGACTTCTAAGATCACATCAATAAGGGAATTCCCGGAATTGACTAAAGTTTGTCTAGACGGCCTATTAGTGTAATTATATTTATGATCTTATACACATTAACACACAAACAGAGACATATATGACTTACCAAACGGACCTCAGTGAAACAGCGACCTAACTCTTCAAACAAAAACAAAATTTGGCTAGATATCATTTTAAACTTCAAGGACTAAAATGGCTCATTGGATAAACTTTCAAGGCCAAACCAGTCTTTTAAGCTAAGGTTAACTAGACCCTATGTGATATTATCCATTACTATCTCCTAAATCAAAACCAATTTCCTGTTAGTTCTGCTAAATGAACCCTAATTGGACTATTTGATATAAACCTCCAATCAATGAGGTCAGCCACGCGCCACTCCCATTCTTCCTCAACTGGTGGGTGTAGTACCATGTTTGTGGGGTGATTCACATGTCAAAGGGCTGGGTCACCTCTTAGGCTAGGCCAATTAGGCCCCCCTAAAGGCCCAATAAGAGAAAGGCCTCAAATTGTTTGATACTTAGTTTTACTGAAAAAATAATTAAAAAAAATGTATATATCATAGAGTGTTTTTCACCCATATAAGGTCCTAAATTGTGGCTGAATAGAAATCCAACCTGATTGAAATTCTAAAATGTTATAAGAAGATTATTGTAAGTGTGTCAAATCACCATTAATAACTAATTTTCCATAACAATTTAAAGTATCGATTTTTGTTAATAAGCCTTTAACACGGTAAATTGTCAACTTTAGTAATCTAAAAACTAATTTATGTCTTGATTTGATGATAATCAGAAACAGATGTCATAAGCTGAAACTATCTTAAAAAAAAACTAATACAACAATGCACCAAACAATCTCCCTCTTTCTATCTCTTTCACAATCGAAAATTAGATTTTAGCACTCCTCTCCTTTCTTAAGGTAACTTAAAACTCTTTTATTGTTAAAAATAAAACCATTTAATCTTTTTTAAAATTTTATGTTTAAACCAGGATATTATCCATTACTATCTCCTAAATCAAAACCAATTTCCTGTTAGTTCTGCTAAATGAACCCTAATTGGACTATTTGATAATTGATTCAGCTGATTTCATATAAACGCAACTACGAACAAGTCACTTTCTTTTGCTCTTTATGTAAACCTAGAAACTAAACTTGGTACACAAAAAATAAATAAAAAAGATAAATATTTGAAAATTACTCGGTGATTGTTCAGGCTTGGAATCAGAAGCCGAGCTCGGATTGGCAGTGGTGTCGCTCTTCTTCACCAGCTTGACTTTGGTGGCGGAGGAGGGGCGCTTCACCGTCTCAAGGGTTTTCGGAGTAGCAGCCGCCGATTCTGCGGCGGCCGACTCGGAAGGCGATTTCTTCGGCAGCGGGGTTTTCTTCGCCGGGGAAGACCTTGATGAACCAGGCGTGGAGGCGGACGCCGTCGGAGGATCGGAGCCAGATGTCCTCGTAGGAGAGGCGGAGGCGAGCCGGAGTGAGACCAGGTAGACTAGCTTTTCCTCAAACGCCACCAGCAATAGACTCGAGTTTGTGTGGGTTTCAGTGGGTGTTTTGAGAGTGAGAGTGAGTGGATGTTTTGAGAGTGAGAGCGGATGTTTTGACTGAGAGAGACGGTGTGTTGTGTGGTTGTTTGAGAGTGAGACTGAGAGAGACGGTGTGTTGTGTGGGTGTTTGAGAGTGAGACTGAGAGAGACGGTGTGTTGTGTGGGTGTTTGAGAGTGAGACTGAGAGAGACGGTGTGTTGTGTGGGTGTTTTAAATTGAGCGAAATTTGGGAAAGTTGGACGTGGGTTTCACCGATTTCGGACACGTGTGCTCAAGTGAAATCAAGTCCAAAGGAATCGACTTCCTAATCCGAGTACAAAGAACACGATTTTCAGGGCTAGTGGATTCACTGTTCACCGTCTACTCACGTGACCGAGCCTGGGAAATCGAGTGAAAAGGACTCGATTTTTGTAAACGCAAATCGACTTCAATAAACACGATTTTTTGCAAACGTGGACTTCCCTGTTCACCGTCTACTCACGTGACCGAGCCTGGGAAATCGAGTGAAAAGGACTCGATTTTTGTAAACGCAAATCGACTTCAATAAACTCAATTTTTTGCAAACGTGGACTCCCTGTCCACGTCAGCGGGCGCCGCGATGAGAAAATCGAGTTTGGAGGAGTCGATTTATGAGCCCAAAATCGACTCCTCTGGACTCGAATTGTTAGAAACGAAAATAGTTTGAAACATTGGCTAACTAATAATATTGTTTACGTTTTATAGTTATTTACAAATTTTTTCCACTAATAATCTTCCTAAAGTTTATATAACAACATTAGAAAAAATAAACAAAATCAAAGTCTTTATATATGACATGTACAAGACAAGATTGGTTTGCTCTTGGGACAGTAGAACAAATTCATGAGATAATTAGAGGTACTCAAAGAAGCAAAGAAAATAAAGTTAAGCATAGGCGTGAAACTTGGCTTTTATTTGCCATTATCAAGAGGCAACTTGAAAAGGTTCAGGAGGGTTGGCTTCCAACTCATTCCCCAAGCACTCTTTGTTCTCTTTGGTGTTAGGCTAGCAGAGCTTGCAACCATTCTCATTTTCTCAATCAATGCCTCAGTATTCACTTGTTCTGACAAGATTTCCTCCAATTGTTTTGTGTCAATCACCAACTTCACTCTCCAAACTCCATCTCCAACCGTTGGCAGGACTTCAAGAGCTGAACCATTTGCTAAGTTATCAACAAAATCTGATGCAGCATATGATGACATCTTAGCTGGCTCAACCACACTCATCCACTCAGCCTCCAATTGCTCAATGATCCCCATGTTTTGCACTTGCTCAGTGACCCCATTTTTGCAAAGCTTATGCTCCTTGCTTAGTGGAAGTAGATAATACAATCTGCCACTAATTAAGCACTCAAGGTCTTGCAATGGTGATGAAGCTTGACCCTGCCGGAAAATGCCATACCCTGGGTGATCATCGAGGATGTCCCGAGCTTTAATCGGTCCTTTGAAATCTAGTACAGCCCCGGAATCCGTCAGAACTCGGATAGAGTTGTGACAAACCCCAGTGACCCCTTTGAGAGAACAATTCCCCATTGCAAAATTTTCTACACCTTCTTCCACAAACTCAAGCACATATTTAAGTTGTGGAACCTATAAGCAAACACTAGTGGAGAGACAATGGGGGTGTGTGTCAGAAGAGACATTTTAAGGCCTGTGATTTTTTCAAAACTTGAAACGGTGCCATGTGAATTAGACCGTTGGGACAATTATTTAAGCAAAAATTGAAATGATCCAAGGTAAATGAATAGAATAAGAGTTAAATAGGTAAAGTAAAAACAGTAGGAAACGACAATTGAGAAGCAGACCAAGCTCAAATTTCTTTGCTAGGGATGTGTACTTTGTTACTTTTATTCCATTTTAATCCAATAGGTATCTAACAGATTTCAATTTTATTTGAAACCATAGGTTCAATGTATCAACATCAAGAAGAAAACTTGGCGAATCATTAACTTACATCAGTTAATATAATGACAAAGATGTCATCATCAGATAAAAAAATTGAACGGAAATCATGGTGCACAGCTCCAAAGTTAAAATAATTAAAAAGTTACCATCATTTGCACTCACAGCGATTTCTCTTCCGTGAATTACCTTGTACTCACGGGGCTTGAAGCAGTATTCTCAATGAATATAATATAGATATGACTGTGAACAAGTGGAAGTGAGCCGAACTTGGGATGGGATTCTTTTCCGAACATGTTAAAAAAAAAAAATCAATATCAGTTTAAATTTGTATTTTATTTAATCATTTTTATACAATCTAGCTTTTTTGTGGGTATTAATTTCATTTTATGCACAATTTTTCTTTTTTCATTTCCAAATTTTGGTATTAGGTTGGTTTTTTATTTTTTTATAATATAGAAATTCTACTTTAAGAAAGGAAGGATCATAATTTCGATCTATATGTGATTTATTTAGGGGGGTTTGGATAATGCGTTCAGCGTTTAGCTGAACGCGTTTCACGTTTTCTGTTTTTTTTTTTTTTTTCTCCTGCGTTGCACGCATCAGGGAGGACATCGGTTACTGTTCATGAACAGTAATATGAACAGTAGCCGATTTTGTTGACTTTTTAGTTTTTTAATCATATTTGTGGGTCCCGTTTACTGTTCACGGGACCCACAAATTTCACTTTTCAGAATTTTTTTAATTAAAAATGGGTCACACAGTACTATCACACATTTAAAAATTATTTTGCTACAGTATTTTCAGTTTTCAGTTTTCAACAAAACGCTCTATCCAAACGGACCTTTAGGATAAAATGTGGAATAAACTTTTTATATTGTTAATTTCGGTGTCATAAATGGATTTTTTTTAGAATTTTTTTCTTATTTCTAGAGAGTTGGGAGTTCGTTTTTAATCAAAATAGAGTTATTGTACGTAGTGCCAACTAAATGGTAAAAGTAATAGATGCGGTCACCTACTTAGGACTTAAGTAAAAAAAAGACCCACAAATTTTAACCAATAGGATTATTGTAATCAATAAATAAAATAATATTTTTTACCAAGTGAAAAACAAATAAAATAGAGAGAAAATGCTACATTCATAATATTTTTTACAACATTTTTATAACAAATGCTAAGTAGCAGTTTGTTACAGCTTGTTATTGATGACAAAAACATAATTATAGTGGTGCTTTCAAAGAAAAAATAAGAAGCAACTTAAAATCTAAGATTTGTTGTGAAAAATATTGTGAATTTTACACTTCTAATAAAAAAAAGAATAATAATAAGAGTTGAGTTAGCAAAGTTTTACTAGTTCTCATTTAGGTCGACCACTAACACCACTTTTTTACTTACCACTATTAATCTTCCACATTAACAAGTGCCAAAAGTTTTGTCTAATTTTTTGTATCAATAAAATTTCTAAAAAAAAAAAAGAAAAGAAAATTTTGTATGTAGTTCATGTTAATTAGTAGTAATTTTGCATCTAAAATAAGATAATCAATTTTCACTCCTGATTGTATTATAGCAATATATACTAACCTTTCTAAGGACAGTTTTTGCTTGAAACCTTTATTAGTTTTAGCAAAAATGTGCATCTAAATTAGAATGAGATGTAGCCATTTCACGCATATTGATCAATGCAACAACAATAATAACAAAACTTTAGTCCCAAAATTTTGGGATGTGCTATGAGTCCTTAAGATTAATTAGTTAGGGTTTCCCATATGTATTTTTTTTCCCTCTATTCTATTATATCTAAAGTCATATTATTTATTACTTCCTTAATTGACGTGTATTTTTTTTTTATTACTTCTACCAAAGTGATTTTTGGTTTCCTCTACCATTTTTGTTCCCTTGACTTTGATCATTTCACTCCTCTTCTACTGGATGCGCTTCTCCACTTCATCCACCTTGTTCATATCTATAATTCATCTCTTGACCATTAAGTATTATTGCCCTTTCATTTTTGTTTCTACTTTTACTAAACTTACATTCTATGTATTCTATTTTAGTCATATTTAATCGAAAGTTTTTAGATTCTACTACATCTTGCCAAATTTCTAATTTGGCATTAATTCCACTCCTAAATCCATCCACCAAAACTATATCATCTATAAAAAGCATACATTAAGGGACTTACTCTTAGATCAATGAAATGAGATCATCCATTATTAGAATGCGTTTGGATCCGAATGCTGCGTCTATGAGTCTGCGTTTTCCCTTTTTTTTTTTTTCGTTTCTGCTGCGAAGGGGAGACAAAACGCCATGCGCGTGCTGTGCGTGCACTGCTCACGTACTTTTTTAGCAATTTTTTATTAAAAATAGATCCCGTAATACTATTCACACATTTAAAAATTATTTTGCTACAGTGTTTTCAGTTTTCAGCAATAAGTTCTATCCAAACGGACCCTCAGTGCAAAGATATATAGACTTAGGATGGGTTTGAATAAAAATTATTTCATGCGCGTCTGTCTTCAGTGTTTTTCTCTTCTTCTTTTTTTTCTTCTGCTGCACGCGTTTTAGAGGGAACAAAATTTACTATTCACGCACTGTTCACGGAACCCATAACCACTTTATTTAGAAAAAAAAAAATTAAAAATAGATCACACGGTACTATTCACACATTTAAAAATTATTTTGATACAGTATTTTCAATTTTTAACTGTATCCAAACATACCCTTAATGTTGAACTTGTTATGTATGCAATGAATTCACCCATAGGAGGTTGTTTTTTTTGGAAAGCATCCCGCAGGAACTGTCTTTTACTTAAAGGTTAGGTGCGGGCGTTAGAATTCATTATGCAAAATTTAAGCGAAAAGGGAGGACTTCAGAAACTTCATAGAAGATTACAAAGAAAAGAAACTCAAATATAGAAAGATCTTTCATTTATAAAAAAATAAATAAATAAGGAAAAGTGCTCAGATTACAATATTATATTCTAAACATTGACACTAAAATTTCACATAGCAAGAGTACTAGATAAAATCTATTTTGAAAAGAATATACCCCATCTAGAAGAGATTCATAAACTCATTATTTATCCCTAATAATATTATTTGGGGTAGTCGCTTATTGACGATTAACATGTCTCAAATGTTCTGAATAAAACAATACATATATAAATATTTTATAGACTCTTAAAAGAGATGGTGGTGCTTCTTTCCATGGGCCTTCTCTTCTTTCTTTGCTTCTTTCTTCTTATGATGCTCATGGAACGCATACCCACCGGCTCCTACTGCAATTGCTGCTGCAATCTCCTCCTCTATCTTGTGCTTGTGGGCATGTTCTGGATCTTTCTTTGCCTTATGCTTTTCATGCTGAAACAATAATTGAAACAAATTAAAGTTCTAGCACGAATTTGAAAAGGGCTAAAACAACTATACACAAATAAATTTTAAGGTCAATTGAATTCAATTTAGATTTTATTTCCATCAAGAAATCCCGAGTATGCATGCATGCGCACAGAAACTCCTGATAGAGCTAACACAACACATGACTAAATAACTAATGAAGTGCTATGTATATACTAGCTAGCTTTGCTGCTTTTAATTTGTAAAAAGTTTGTTTGTTTGTCTTCGCAGCAAGTTTTGTTTGTTTTCTCCAGTGTATATGTATTATGTGTAGGATCATATATACTGTAGTATAGTGCTTTGTTTTCAATGAAATCTCTCATTGATCCCCAAAAAAACATTCATTTCTATAGCGTTTTCGATTAATTAAAGATATTGGTTCATACTACTCGAGATCAAAAACAGTATCTGTACGTAAAAATAATAGAAAAACTTCAATACGATGAAAATAGCAATTTTTAAAACGTAAACTTGCAATTATATAAAAAAAAAACTGAAGGAATTAAAAGAAAAATGGCTACTAGACGAGGAAGATTACCAAGGCATAAGCTCCAGCAGCAACAGCACCAAGCTCACCTAGGTGCTCGCGATGCTTGTGGTGCTTTTCTTCCTTCTTATAATCAACAGGTTTTTCCTCGACTTTATTGTGGTGGTGATGGCGGTCATGGTGGTGGTGGTAAGCCATCGTGGTGGTAAAGTATTATATGTGACTTGAGAAAGCACAAGAACTACAATGCCAGAAATCAATGAGAAAGGTTATTAATTGCTGTGTGATGTGGATTAAGGGTTTGGGTTAGGGTGATTATATATAGTGGTGATCATGGTCAAATGACTAAGCCCTCCCCCAGGCCATGAATTTTGTCATCAAAGGTCAAGACTTAAGGAGTAAGTTATATCTATAATCTATAAGCGTGTCTGCGTGTGTAATGTGCGTGTATATATATAAAACTTAATCACTAAGTCATGACCTACAATAACAAAAATTCAGGCCAATATATTATAGATTATAGATATAACTTACTCCTTAAGTCTTGACCTTTGATGACAAAATTCATGGCCTGGGGACAGAGGCGGAGCCAAGGGGGGCGAGAGGGGGCAAGTGCCCCCCCTGACTGGCTGACTCCTAAAATATTCCATATGTACTACTATTAGGAATTTTTTTAAATGCTTTACCCTCCTTGAAGTAGAAATCAAACACAAATTAGGAAAAAAGCTTCCTGGCCTAATGAAATAAAGGGAAAATGACAAGCTTACCTAATGCCCAATAAGTCAATGGCAGCGTGTAAGGAAAAAAAAAAGCAAGGAAAGAGTTTCCTGACACAAGAAAAAATAAATGGAAGAATTTCCCTTAGGAACAATAACACACACCAAAAGCCTTCACTTGTCAGCTGTTAGCTTTTAATTATCATGCACTTAAGCTTACCATAATAATAATAATAATAATCATCATCATCATCATGCATTTTAGTGTCTTTCTTATGACATTTCAATTGATAGTCCTATATTTTACACAATTTTATTTTGTCCTCAATTTCTTGACATTTTAGTTTTAAATTGTGGGTTTATGCTATGATCAAAATTTTAATTATTTTGAAATAAAAATACAAAGTCGAATTTTACCTACAGTTTCAAAAACAATCAAGAAAAGATAATGAGACGTGTATACAACTTTGCAAGTAAATTGCTATACTTTTAATATTTTTCAAATTAATTTATTTCCGCAATTTATTTTATAGTATTAACTTAAATGTCTAACTATAGTTTACATTTAATTAGTTTTTGTATGAAACTTATAGTTGTTATTGCTTCTTTTTTTTTGTTAATATAGATTTTTTTTTTTTTTTTTTAATATTGACTTCTAATCTTACCCCCCTGGATTGAAACCCTGGCTCCGCCACTGCCTGGGGAGGGCTTAGTCATCATGCCAGTATGCAAATGCAAATACTTCTCTTCCACCTGCCGCTGTTAAACTCTATCATGTAGCCTCGGAATTTGATTCCCACGAACTTACCCATGACCATTATATCAAGCACGTCCTCTAAGCACTGGAATTTTCCAAGCGATTCATAACCAAGCAAAACTTTTTTATTTTTTTGATAAATTGCTTCGGTGGACGAAAATGTGAAGTTTTTCAAACTAAAGATTCTTTAGTATTTCAAATTAATTAAAGATTTTTTTTATTATTATATATACTATGAAATCTTAATACGGTAGTTACTTCACTACTATAAATACTTGTAGGGTGTGAAGCATAAGGAATATAGTTTAAGTGTCCAAGAAAAAATTTCATAAATATATAAATTTAGATTAAAATTTTTATCTTATATAAATATATATATATATATATATATATATATTAAATGTGACCTGCACTTACGGCCGATCAAGGATATCTTATAAGAAAGTTAGCATATTACAATTTGTTAGTTGTCACGGTTGATGGCATTACTTTAGTAAGATATTTATAATAATTAAAAAATCATTTACATGGCACAAGCCCACCATCAACGTAATCTCATTTGCTGTACGGGCATGTTTGATAATATTATTTTAATAACATTGTTTAAATGTTATAAAAATGCATGTAGGTGAAAAAATATTGTGAAAATACGTATTGTATTATTTAAATAAAGAAAACTGTTATTTAAATAACACAATCAAACAAACCTTATATGTGTCCTTAATTCTAAGTCCTAACTTCAAAAATATCTCACAAATGATCTTGTGATTGACTAATCAAAGCAATGAAAAATGTCCACGCACATGTTCTTGTAAATTAGTTTTATATTATATATAAATAACATAAAAGGAGAGAGAAATGGAATTGAAAGGGAACACACAGGCCGGCTGATAATGGTAAACAATTAATTAATGTTAGTCAATCGGTTTTTTTTTTTTTTTTAATGGATGATTTTTTTAAAAAAAAATTTGTTAAAAGATATTTAAATTTTATGAGTAATTATTAGACATACTCTCTTACATTCATCATGGTAGATCCACCATCGCATACCTTTAATGCAATGATCACTCCATAAGTATAAGTGTTATGAGTTGTGAGAGGGCAAGAGTCAAGGTTTAAGTTTTTAGAATGAAGTTTTACACACATATACACTTAGATTAGATTAGAGTAGAATTTCTATCTTGTATCAAAAAAATCATGGTAGTATAAATGTAATAGTAGTGTGTAACACAATATTTATCCTAAAGCAACTAATAATTTTTTTTTAATATATAACATTTATAAATTAATATGACAATAATTGTAATTGATGGATTTAAAAATCATATCATATCATCATATATTATATAATAAAATTTGGGCTTAAAAGTCGCAGTTGTGTTAAGTGATATCGATTACTCTCACTAATTAGTAAATTAATTCTATATTATTTGTTAGGATATATTTCCTCAAATTAAGGGATAATATTTAAACTTTATTCAAACTAAAAGTCAATTATCAAAATTTTCAAAACTTAAATTCTACACAACTTACATTTTGGTTTTAATTTTTTCCACAAGTTGCATCTTCTTAAATTAATATTTTATTATGATACTATGCTACAAGGCTCTTGACCAAAGATAAGATTTAACAATAATTTAGTTTAAATAAAACATTATCATCTAAATTTTAGAAATTTAAATTTTACTTCAACTAAAAGTTTATTATTAAAATTTAATTCTACTTCTGTATGGTCACAATTTGCACTCAAACCCAACGGTGTGAAGGGTCAGGCCCAAAAAGCCTAATACAATAAAATTTTGTAAAGAATGAGCTCAAAATCTAGGTTCTATGGGTGTTGAATAACAAAGATGATGGGCTAGATTACTAAATCACATGCAATGAGCTACACTCGTATCAAAATCACTCATCAAGCATAAGCCGAGAACAATTTGTATTAACTTTTCTTCTTTTTCAAAAGGTTACAGTTAAGGGTCCTCGAGTATCTAGTGCTTTTTTCATTTTTCTTCTCCGATCCCCCTCCTTGAATGTCTTCCTTTTTCTTTTATATTTTTCTTCTTCTTCTCTCCATCATCCACGTATGGATCAGATCACCAATGTCGATACTTGTCCCATCCACCGCCCTCTTGAAGTCTTTCAACAATAGCTATAAGACCAGTCCCCACTGTTCAAATGTCATTTCCTCATTAATGCAGTCAGAGAGGTTGGTGCAGAGTCTTGAACGCGGTAGTAGCAGTTTTATCTAAGATATTTCTCCTTCCATCTTCTTCCCCGTGCCCTCGTGGAATACATTTTTATCCATGGGTCCTTCTAGAATATCATTCTTATCCCCAAAGTATACCATGTAACCTTCACTTTATTGAGTCAAGGAGTTGTCTCTCCTCGGATTATTTCCATCAATTTCTCTTGCCACAGTTTGCTAGCGGGCCTTTAAGTCTGATGCTGTTACTACCATTAACCCTCCTCGGACAAATAAATACCTTCAGATCAGACCCAAGCCCATGAACAAACCCTAAATCTTTAGCCCTCACAACTTCAACCAAGAAAAAATTTGGTATTAAGAAACTATTTTTTTTTATTATTATTTGTGTTGGCTAGGATATAGATTAAATAAAACCCAAATAGGAAAAAAAATTGGTATTGAGAAATTATTTTGTTTATTATTTTTTGTGCCAGTTAGGACATAGAAATAGGATTGATCAAACGCATACCACATCTCATGTTAAGAAATTAACACAAAGTAAAAAAATAATAATAATAAATTCTAGACTCTAGAAAATTAAAAAATTTCAGTAAATTTATTTACTTATTTTATAATTTATTATTACTATTTATTTAATAATTTAGTTTTAATCATTTTTAAAAAATAAGCTCACATATGAAAGTCAAAATTAATTTTTGAAATCATCGATGTGATGAAATTTGTATAAATTATTTCTTGTATTACTCTATTTTTTAATTTTTTTTAAAAAGTTCATTTGGGTTAAAAATTTAATAAAATGAAAAGAAATAATAAATTGCTTAGATAACATCAAAAAGATTAATTGATAGGATAGGAAAATATTATTCTTAACATTACACATACAAAGAAACTGGATGACAAACAATGAACAAGGACATGTACCAACCAAGCAAGCATTCACAAACTCACTCTCTCGCCCACAAAGTGTTATTTAGGGTAGTTGCTTACTGGTATAAACACAACACAGGTCAAAGTAAATACTGAAAAAAGAAAAAGAAAAAAGACACATTGAAAGAGAGATCTAGAATCTAGATGGTGTGTCTTGGATGTATCCACCGTGTTGTTTTCAACCAAAAAGGTGATGGTGCTTCTTTCCATGAGACTCTTCGTCTTGTTCCTTTGCCTCTTTCTTCTCATGATGCTCATGGAAGGCATATCCACCAGCTCCTACTGCAACTGCTGCTGCAACCTCCTCTTCTATCTTGTGCTTGTGGGCATGCTCTGGATCTTTCTTTGCCTTATGCTTCTCGTGCTGAAATATATATCATTATCCGGAAAAGGAAGAAAAAAACGTCAGCCTTATTATTAAAGATCACCATATATATAAACTATATATGTACAACAAAGCTAGGTTATTACCAAGGCATAAGCACCAGCTGCGACAGCACCCATCTCACCAAGGTGCTCGAGATGCTTGTGGTGCTTCTCTTCCTTCTCGTAGTTAACCTCAGACTCGGTGGAGATGGTGGTGGCACCATATCCTACTGTGGTCGAATCACCGTACCCGCCGGGGCCACCACTGGAATAACCAGTCTCAGCATAACCAGTAGTAGTCTCAGTGTAGACAGTTTCAACAGGCTTATCTTCATCCTTGTTGTGATGGAAAACGTGGTGGTGGTGGTGCTTCTCTTCAGCCATGTTGGAGGTTGAGGTTGAGGTTGAGTTAACAAAGCTAGCGTTAAATTAAGGAGAGAAAAATGAAGAAGACAGATAGTTAATGGGTGTCATAATGCCGTTTGGGTAGAGAGCTTGGTATTTATAGGAGGATAGTGGCCAAGTGCCACATGCTCATTTGCTGGACATAATTTTTTTTTTTTTTAGAAACAAATAGACTACTAAGCATTGAGAAGTACACTTAAAATTCATGATAACTTTCAATTGAATGTAAAGAAAGTTACATTATACCCACCACATTTTCTTAAATAATGTTAAACAATTATCTTTTATTATTTATTTTTTTTTAGAAATAAACACACATAAAATGATTCTTTACCTAATTTTTCTCCTTTGGTGTATACTACTATACTGTATAATGATTACGTGGTTGATTTGTTTTACCAACAAAAATCATATATTTTATCAAAAAAAAAAAAACTCATATTATATATATTATATAATGAATAATAAAATAAAAGGTTTGACTTAGAAGTAATTAAATTTTAGATAAATAGTAAATACAACAACTAATTTGTTCATATCATCCTCTCCAAAAAAAAAAAATTGTTCATGTCAACTTTTTTTTTACTGCCCTATATTTTTTTTTTGGATAAATACAAAATCAATAATTTTTTCATATCAATTTTTTCTCTACTCTATCTCTTTTTTTAATTAATTTTTAGATAGAAACAAAAAATTAATTGTTGTTATATACTACTTTTTTTTTTTAAAGATAGAAACAATAACTAATTGTTGTTATCTACTACTTTTATCTCTAATATCTTTTCAATTATTTAGATAAACACATAAACTTAATAGTTCATATCAACTTTTTTTTCTCTTTTTTTTATCCTCTTATCTTATTTGAATTTTGAACTTGCGCAATTTTTATTTTACTTTTTCTAATTCACGGTTTCTTCTTCAAATTTTATTTTATTTAAAAAAAAAAAAAAAAAAAAAAAAAAAAAAAAAAAACGTTTTAATGATATCAACGCCTCTCTTTTTTGCCTTCACTTCGCCACCTGAACTGCTTTGAAATACACTTAAAAAAGAACTATTTATTAATTCTAATCTATTAACTTAATTACTGCATAAGAACTCCAGATGATCTTAAATTTTTTTTTTTTACCAGATAATCTTAACAATAAAGACAAATTGAAAAAGCGATCTACATGGTGTCTTGGATTGTGGATTCTTTCCATGTGAAACTAAAATAAGAGAAAATGTTTGAGAGTGCATGTGCAATTGTTATTATTTCCTATTCCTCACGTGCATTTGGGATAATACCCCATGCCACATGGTCGATCTTCCTACTCATTACTGGATCAAACTGGGGAGCTCGTTTTAATGTTTTATAAGGGAAGAGAGAACCTTTCCAAGATTGACGCTGAGACTGAGTAACAAGACACTTGGCACTAATCAATTTGATTTAACCCAATTATTGTTTTTTGGCACTAAGAATGGTTGTTCTAGACTTCTAGTTAGTTTATACCTTACCAGATATCACCTTTGTGAGATTCTTCCTAAAGTGAACCTTCTTTTATTTGATTTTATTTATTGGTATTACATGTGATGTGATTATTGCTTTATTTTTGTTATAAAGTCGGCATCCGTCGATGCAGCTGAAACATGTACACATGTATTGCCTAGTAGCTAATTAGCAAGTTCCCATCAATCAAGCACCTTTCCTTGTGGTCATTTAAATATTTTAAGTTTAAGATCCATTTGGATTTCTGTAAAGATATTATGTGATCACATTTCTTTGCTTATAGGAAATAAAGAGTTTAATTTGTCTTTTAAGAGTTTTCGTGCTTAAGTCAAAAGGAAGTGTATATACAAAAAAAGTGACCATGTCAACTTTGATGAAGTGCCGTCCTATTATAGTTTATCTCTCTAGTCTCTACATGTGTCATGTGTGCAACTATGTATCTATACGTGAAGTGATTTTATTTGCCCATACTTTTTTGGTTTTTTCTTCTCAATTCCATTTTATATGGGATTATTTTATCCGCCTAATAATACCATCCAAATCTTCAACTTCACTCTACCAGAAAAACTAACTTTATATAAATTTTGAATTGTTCAATGTCCTTAGAAATATTAAACAAAAAAAAAATGTAAGAGATGAGTGGACTGGACTTATCACCTCAAAAATATTAATTTAACCTTGAACATAGTTTAGGCACTTATAAACAGATCTAGTCATTTCTCAAAAAATTTAGACGTCCCTTATAAATTGTGAAGAGAACAAGGGAATGGCCGAATGGGGTGGGAGACAAGGAGAGGCAGAAAATGGGCACAGATTTTTCAGCATATATAAAACATTTTTGGGAAATTTAGGAGCGTTTTCATTCGTCGATCAAAAATATTATTGGTGTGACCAAAATTTTTAGATGGATCAAATATCTAGAAGACAAAAAAAGGTTTTACACCCATCCAACACTGATTGAGATCTTCTAGAGTTCCTTGAGTTTTCTATAAAGTAGAGTTCTTTAAGTTTCCATATTTCCTTTAAAAATAAATGGTTAGGATACACCCTGACCATCAATCCATTAATACAACCCTAAATTGGTTAAACTTATATTTTAATAACCCTTTTATTTTCTTGAGAAATCAACATAAATACACACAAGCAATTCTTCCAATTAATCTGAATGACATTCTGAAAAAAAAAAAAAAATCATCCAATATTACTGCTCTACTTAAAATTTTCAATATTTTAAACCACAAATAACAACAACCAAGAAAAGTCGGGATTTACAATTCCAAACTCTGGTAGAATTTTCCATTTGATTACTTTTCTTTAGGGGTGGCAAAATCAACCCAAACCCATTTGCCCACCCAAACCCACCCACTTAAATGAGACCCAAACCCACCCAATTATTAATTGGGTTAAATGGGTATTAACCCAATTAAACCCAATTAACATTAATGTTTATTGGGTTTTAATTGGGTACTCAATTAGACCTAATTATGATCCAAGTATGATTTCTACAAATCACCCAACTCTAAAATAGCTCAAAACTACTAAAATTACCAAAATACCCCCTCAACCTAAAAAATGACCAAAATAACACCAAAACCTAAAAATGACCAAAATACCCTCTAAAATCGACAAAATGACCAAAATACCCCTCAAAACCCAAAAAATGACCAAAATATGCCAAAAAACCTATAAATGACCAAAATACCCTCAAAATATTAAAAATGACTAAAATACCCCTAAAACCAAAAAATGACCAAAATACCCCCGAAACCTAAAAATTGACAAAAATACCTCCAAAACCTAAAAATGACCAAAATACCCCCAAAACCTAAAAAATGACCAAAATAACCCTGAAACTCAAAAAATGACCAAAATACCCTTGAAACCTAAAAATGACCAAAGTACTTCTAAAACCCAAAAAATAACCAAAGTACCCCCAAAACCCAAAAAATGACCAAAATACCCCCGAAACCACAAAAATGACCAAAATACCCTCGAAACCACAAAAATGACCAAAATACCCCCAAAACCCAAAAAAAGACAAAATTTTCCTAAAACCCACAAAATGACCAAAATACCCCCAAAACCAAAAAAAAATGACCAAAATATCCCCGAGGTTTAAAAAATTACCCCTAAAACCTAAAAGATGACCAAAATATCCTCGAAACCAAAAAAATTACTAAAATACCCCCGAAATCTAAAAAATGACCAAAATACCCCTAAACCCAAAAAATGACTAAAATACCCCTAAACTAAAAAATGACTAAAATACCCCCGAAACTTAAAAATTACCAAAATACCCCTGAAATCAAAAAAAGACCAAAATACCCTTGAAACCAAAAAGATGACCAAAATGCCCCTGAAACCTAAAAATTACCAAAATACCTCTGAAATACAAAAAATGACCAAAATACCCCCAAAACTTAAAAATTACCAAAATACCTTTGAAACCTAAAAAATGGCCAAAATAACCCCAAAGCATAAAAAATTACTAAAATAATCCTAAAACCAAAAAAATGACCAAAATACCCCTGAAACGTAAAAAATAGCTAAAATACCTCTAAACCTAAAAAATGACAAAAATAACACCGAAGCTTGAAAATTAACGAAAATAAAATTGAAACCTAAAAATGACTAAAATACTCCCGAAACATTAAAAATGACCAAAATACCCCCTAAACCTAAAAAATGACCAACATATTCTTGAAACCTAAAAAGTGACCAAAATACCATCAAACCTATAAAGTGACGAAAATACCCCTAAACCTTTGAAATGACATAAATAAACCCAAAACCTCTAGAATTGCCACAAACAACCTGAAACCTCTAAAATTACCAAAAATACCCTAAAACCTCTAAAACAACCCAAATACCTCTAAAACTATAAAACGACCAAAATACCCCGCAAAATATAAAAAATGACCAACATACCACTAATCCTATTAGATGAGCAAAATACACCCGAAGCCTCTAAAATAACCAAAATAAAGTGTTTCATTTTATTTTTTAAAATTTGCATGAAACATTTTATTTTTCTAATATCAGGTTTCAGCGGCAATTTTTATTCAAAAAAACTACATAAGTGCCTACCACCATGGCAAAACACGCATGCAACTTAATATTGGTGATATTGAGTTCTACTTAGAATTCGATTTTTACAATATTGAGTTTTAAAAAAATGATATTTTGCCAAATAGTTTCAAAACAGTGTTATTTTGCTAAATTTTTTTAAAATAAATGGTATTTTGGTAATTTTTGGGTTTCGGGGGGTATTTTGGTTTTGTTGGGTTTCGGCGGTATTTTGGTAATTTTTAGGTTTTGGGGGGTATTTTGGTCATTTTTTGGGTTTCGGGGTTATTTTGGTAATTTTTAGATTTTGGGGGTATTTTGATCATTTTTGGAGTTTCGGGGATATTTTGGTAATTTTGAGATTTCGGGGGTATTTTGGTAATTTTTTGGGTTTCGGGGTATTTTGGTCATTTTTTGGGTTTCGGGGGTATTTTGGTAATTTTTGGGTTTCGGGGGTAGTTTGGTCATTTTTTGGGTTTTGGGGGTATTTTGGTCATTTTTTGGGTTTCGGGGGTAGTTTGGTCATTTTTTGGGTTTCGGGGGTATTTTGGTCATTTTTTGGGTTTCGGGGGTATTTTGGTAAATAGTAGTTTGGTCATTTTTTGGGTTTCGGGGATATTTTGGTAATTTTTGGATTTCGGGGGGTATTTTGGTCGTTTTTTGGGTTTCGAGGGTATTTTGGTAATTTTTAGGTTTCGGGAGTATTTTGGTCATTTTTTGGTTTTAGGCGATATTTTGGTAATTTTTTGGGTTTTGGGGGTATTTTGGTCATTTTCTGGATTTTGGGGGGTACTTTGGTAATTTTTAGGTTTTGGGGGTATTTTGGTCATTTTTGAGATTTTTGTTGGGTTTTGGGGGTATTTTGATAATTTTTAGGTTTTAGGGGGTATTTTGGTCATTTTTTGGATTTCGGGGGTATTTTGGTAATTTTTTGGTTTTAGGGGTATTTTGGTCATTTTTTAAGATTTTAGAGTACTTTGGTCATTTTCACTTTAATGGCATTTTGTTAATTTTGATAATTGGGTAATTGGGTGAGTTGGGGTTTACCCATAATAATTGGGTTGGGTTGGATTTGGGTTAGAAACAATTAGTTAAATGGGTTTTAATGGGTAAATGGGTTTTATATACCCAACCCAATTAAACCCACCTCAAACCCACCCAAGGCCACCCATTTGCCACCCCTACTTTTCTTGTAGAAAAAGAAGCCATCAAAGCAAAGGGAAAGAATATATACATGCAAGAATAATTCAAAAAAAATTTTTTTTTTTTGGATATTGAAACATTACTTGTTAGTTTCTTTCTTTGAGGGGAAAATTTTTTAATTCTTTCATTAAGGGGGAAAAACTAATATGAAAAATGGTCACTTGAGCTCTTTCTTCTAAATCTCCTTGGAAGTCAACCCCATAGGCCACAACCTAACCCTTGATCCAAAAACTCTATCTTGAGCTGCGTAATTAGGGTGTTGATGATTTTTAAATGAATTTGAAGGATTGATTATTTTAGTGTAAAATTGGTAGGGGTGTGTTTGATGTTAGTACTTAGTAGTTAGTAGTCTAACTTTAATAGAAATATTTCATTTTTTATTTTTTTTTTGAAAGATAGATTTAGGCATGTATTAATGGATTTATGGTGCAGAAAATAACAATATCTTGACTATTTATTTTAAAAGAAGAATTAGGAATTAAGGAATTCAACCCGGTAGAGTATTCTAAGACTTTTAGAGGATTTGAATTCATTAAACATAACATAAGTGATTTAAATTATAGAAGACTACACATCTCCCTCTTGGGCCTATGGTCCAATGGTGATTTTTTTTTTTTTTTTTTATAAACTTTCAATCTATGGCGTCTACTCGTAATAATAGTTTTTTATCATCGAACTAAAATATCAATTGGTTCTTAGTATAAACAGAAATTGAAACTCAAATCTTTTATTCAACTATTAGAGATTTTACCAATTGAGTTAACTGAAACCTTATTAACTTAAGTAAACAATTAGACTCCATTACAAAACAAATAAACTTTCATTGAAATATAGGAAGGAAAAGTCTCAAACCACCCACCACCTTTATTTCTACCAAGCTTGTTTCTATAAAAACTCGGATGGTTACATTACCCGATTCTGATTCAAATAACACTTCCAAAACCCTATAAGACAGAACCATAAAGGATGGCTAATTCTAATCTAATACTTCATATGATACCATGGACCATCCACAAATGTCCTTAACAAATTAATTGAACACAAATTTAAACACTCAAGCCAAACCAACGTCCAAATCCAATTTGCACAAAATCAACAAGACTTTAGTAGCTATAAATCAAAGTAAGTAACACGAAAACTATTGCTATTAGGATCATCCTAAACTTAAAACCAGCCACAAAATTTTCAAATACACAAACGTGTCCAAAATTGAACTTATTCCCACGTGGCAACTATCTAAAGGTACAAAACCCAACCATCTCGTACACCACACATCATCCCCAAGGCTGACAACAAAAGACCCAAATTTCCAAACTGGATAAAATCCTTCATCACATCCACACAATGACACAACACAAATTTCCCTCCTTAAAAGCAAAGTACAAGCCTAACGCCCCATTGCATAACTAAAAAATTCCATTTCCATCTCACTCCCAGAAAAAAGCAAAAATCATCCAACGGCCCAAAATGGGTTGCACCACTTCCAAGTCCCATCAAATCAAGGCAACCGTCGATGTGTACCGACCAGCTCCCACGAGCTTTGCAGTCTTCGACATCAACGCCATCCAAGAGCCCTGGCTCATGATCGACCATAAGCCTCAGGAGCACCAAGAAAAAGAAGATAAGCCCTCGCACGTGCCAGTCCCTATTCTCGAAAAGCTTCACACGCTCGAAAAATCCGACTCCCCTCTTTCCTGGGACGAAGTCAGCAAATCCGTATTGTCGGACCTCAAGCCCAAACCCGAGCCCAACACTAAACCCGTTTCCACGTCAGCAAAAGCTGAACCGGCTCCACCCAATAAGAGCGCGCCACGTAAGAGCATGTCCTTTCACACGGTGGAAGAGCTCGACGCCAAGGCGAAGAAGAAGCTAATAACTCCTAATAATAAGCCGGCCGAGTTGAGAAAGACCGAGTCGATGCGGGCTGAGTCGACCCGGACTGAGTGGACTCAGGCCGAGTCGGTGAGTTTGAGGTCTGTGAAGGAGAATATATTCGTTGTGAGGGATAGGATGGAGAGAGAAAGAGAAGGGAAGGTGGCGAGTTTCAATAAGTGGGACCCACTGAGCGAGTTCCCAGAGAAGTGTCCCAAGAACGGTGGGGCCGACTCGGTGGTTCTCTACACGACGTCGTTGCGAGGAGTTCGTCGCACGTACGAGGAGTGTAACCGTGCGAGGACGATTTTCGAAACTCACCGAGTCGTGTTTGACGAGCGAGACGTGTCGTTACACTCCGAGTTTCGGACCGAGTTGAAGGAGTTGCTGGGCGAGTCGGACTCGGTGAGTGTGCCGAGGGTGTTTGTGAAGGGAAGGTATATTGGGGGAGTGGAGGAACTGGTTCAGCTGAACGAGTCGGGTCGACTCGGGAAGATACTGAGTTACGCACGTGTGGAGAGAGGGGTGGGGAGGCAAGCGTGTGAGGGGTGTGGGGGTATGAGGTTTGTGCCGTGTTTGGAGTGTAGTGGGAGTTGTAAGGTTTTGAAGAATGGGGATAAGGAGAGGTGTGAGAAATGTAATGAGAACGGGTTAGTACAATGCCCAGCTTGTAATTAGGAGAGAGTTGGTGGGTTGATTGTAATGGGACGCGACGTAAGGTTACATGTCTTAAATTTCATCTACCACATTATTTATATATGAAATTTTCATAAATCTACCACATTATTTATATATAGAGTTTTCAGAATATTTCATTGATAAAGAGTGGAATAGTGCGATTAAAGGTTAGAACATCACTTCATTATATCCAAAATATTTATATAGGGTTTGATTTTAGTTTTTGAAAAAAAAAATTTGAAAAAATCAAAAGCTTAAGAAATTTGGAAGATTGGGGTTTTAGCGGGGATTGTAGGTTGTAACTATTGTTACTAATGTATAAGGAATGGGTTGTGGCTAGAAAAATGTTGATGCTTGCAGTGTTATTTAACAATGACTGGCTCAAATTTACGAATGGGCTTGGCAAAGATGTTAGGGTACTTTAGGAAGTTACAAAGCTGAAGTTTGTTCCCTATTGGCTATGTATTTCTTGATTTATTCGCATTAGTACTTCTACTAAAGTGTATACTTCTTTGTTGATGTCTTTATTTTCTTTTTAAGTTACTCAATTAATATCTTATCTTCTTCATTGGAAATATCAAGAGCCCTTCGTTGAACTAGAAAGTTCTTAGCTACTGGAGGAATTATAATACCTTAAAACTCATCATTTAGAGGGAAAACAAAAAAAGATGACAACAATTCAAGAAACATATTTACATTATGTGGTGAATCATGCTTGTGCAATGCATGATTTAATTACAAATTATATGTAAATTAATTGAAATTATATTAGTAATTAGTGAGCAAGTTGAAATTTTAATAAAGCTTTACCTAAAATAAATTAAAAATTTTAACGAGTCAATGACCAAAAAAAAAAAAAAATTAGGATGTATCATATCCATGTATCAAATCACTTGGCACACGCACATTATGTGGTGTGTAAATTTTACCATTTTAAAACATTAAATTATGAAATATAACTGAATTAACTAAAATCAATATTAATTTTTTATTTAAAATAATTAAAACTTTTTGTAATAAACTTCTAAATTTCTTAAAACTAAGGTTATAGGGTTTTGTGTAGACTTAATTACTGGTACTTTTGATAACAAAATTTTATTTCAATCGAATTTTATATTTTTTGAAATTTTAGGTGATAGAGCTTTAAAAAAAATAATAATTAGGTAACGGTGCCTTTGATAGAATAAGCTATTGGTAATAGAGTTTTGTAAGGACACAAATTGAGCCTTAGGCCCTGATCCGTGGCTGGGCCGGCCCAAGTGGCCTTTACAATAGAATTTGTAGAGGATGGGCTTAAAGCCTAGACTTCTTGGGGTTCTAGAAGGCTGTGGAGTGCGGGTGAGGTCCGTAGCTGTTGTGCCACAGATTGGGGGAACACCTGTGCCTTTCCTCGGAAGTGATCCGAGAGCGTATGTCTGGGCCCTTCCCTTGCTTGTCCTCGCAGTGGAGTTAGAAAGAGTCTTTCTTCTCCCCCTTCTCCCCAAAACCCCAAAAAATCCCCCTTTCTCGTGGTCCTCCCTTCTTCTTTTATACTTCCCATGCCTGGTTCCCATCTGTCTTT
The DNA here is from genome assembly GCA_032878915.1 of Castanopsis chinensis. Classification (NCBI taxonomy): domain Eukaryota; kingdom Viridiplantae; phylum Streptophyta; class Magnoliopsida; order Fagales; family Fagaceae; genus Castanopsis; species Castanopsis chinensis. The sequence goes on from JAVQMG010000129.1 coordinate 12,128,624, forward strand.
TCCCTGAAAACGCTCCCCAATGCCCTTAAGGCTGTTCACCGTCCTCTCAATAGTCATTTTCCCATTAATGCGGCCAGGCGAGTAGGTGAGGAGTCATTAATGCGGTGGCAGGAGCTTCATGCAATGCACGTCTCCCTTGTCTCCCACCTCGGCATCTCGTTTGAGAAGTTGGACGACTCGCCGAGCCTCAGGGGCCCTCCCCTGGGCATTTGCCACCATGTTCTGTTCCCGACCTACGTCCGAGGAGACTCTATCCTCGGCTCATCTCCGACAGGCTGGCAACTTGGTCGGCTGCCCTTGGGCCCTAGTGTTAGATGGCCTTGCTCCTGACACACGACCCCTTTAGTGGAACTCACGTCCTCGGACTAGGCCCAAGGCCCATATGGTGTTTTGGCGTTTTATCCCCCACAATAGCCCCTCAAAAAGTCGTCTGACTCTGATCCGAGGAGGTAGACGGGTTTTTGACCTACGAATACTCCCTCCACGTGACATTTAAACTGTCGCACGTGCGGAGTACGCCCGTACCTCCTGGACGCTTCCTTGGCGCTTCGTAATACGTTACACCCGCATTAAATGCCCTGAGTAACTCCCTGTCGCGCACGTTCTACGGTGGGATGGGGATCCTACGGCATAGATTCGCCCTCAAAAATTCGAGCGGGATATTTCCCACGAACCGTCGTCTCCCTATCATATAAAATGCTTCGGTAGACGCGCCATTCATCATTTCCTCCAAAGAGCGAACTTGCTGCAGAGCCATCCAACTCCCATCTTTCTCCCAACAAGCTCCCAAAGTGCGCACGACTGTTCTTGCGTAAGTTTCTCCTCGGCTGTCAACTTTTCTTCCCTCTCTTTACGTGTCCACGCCTCTAGCTTCAATTCTATGGGTAGGTTTAAGTGTCTAGTGGATACGCCCTCCGGTATGGAAGGATTCCGGGCCAAGTATCACATCCCTTCCGATGTGGGCCTGCAATACTGTCCCCCGGGGGCCGTGGCGGGCTCTAGGCAAGCGGGGCAAGTCGTCATTCCCATAATCGCCTTTCTAGAGGGCGGGATGACACTCCCCATGAAGGAGGTGACTAGGGAGTACCTCCGCAACCATAGACTATGTCCAGACCAGTGCGCGCCCAATGTGTTTAGGATCTTAGGTAGCGTCGATGCTCTTAACGAGCAAATGGGCCTCCACCTTACGTGGCATGACGTCGTCTATATGTATGAGTGCCACCGGCTGAGAAACGCATGCTACTACCTCAAGTCGAGGTCTAGCGCGGTCCGGCTTGTCTCCTGTCTGCCAAAATCCAACAAGGGCATGAAGGACGACTATCTCCTCGTTACAAGGAGGTGGCATGACGGTCTCCATTGCCCAGTGAGAGCGGGGCAACCAGGTGTGGCTCCCTAGGATTTAAGAGCTTTAGTTTGCGAGATTCTACCCCGTTTCAATTCCCTTAGTCGTTTTGCTGTCAGTTTGCTGTCATTCTTATTGTTCCCGCGGTATGTGTCTAACTCCGTTTGCCATCTCCACTTCTCTCTTGCAGATAAGCGACACACATTTCTTCACCTGGGAAACGTCAACGTCCCAGACCTCAACAAGGTCCTAAGATCCGAGGTTTTTGGGAACGAAGATCTTCAGGTGAGGGCCGCCCACTTGATACTAGGATACGACCCCATATCTAAGGCTTTCGGCGAGGTTGAAGGCGCCATTCTAGCCGGCCATCGGAGGCGAGCTCGGATCGATGTTCGATACGACGGCTTCATCGCTCCTCGTGCTCTGCCGGACGCGCCTTTCACGATCTTGTACGGCCAGCCCATCGAAGCACTCCCCCTAGCTGCGCAGCAAGAGGTCGCGGCGGTCCAAGAAGATTCTGCAGCTTCCTCTTCATCCCTCGGCAACGAGATTGACAGGTTCAATCTAGACGAGGCCGAGAGACCGTTGGCGGGCCACGTGGTCGATATCTCAGACGAGGAGGAGACCACCTCGGACAGGCACTCTGGTATTCCAGGCTTCGTAGTTGCAATACCAGAGGTATCCTCTGACGAAGACGACGACATGTCGTCCTTGAAGGAACTTTTTGCTAAAAAGAGGGGGACCAAGGTCTCCAAGGATGATGCTTCGGGGTCCCAGCCGAGGATACCCCCGCCTCCGCCTCCTCCTCCCTCCAAACAACTCCCCCCTCCTCCCAACGTTCCAAAGAAAAGAAGGAACGAGAATGAGGAGGCGGATAGGGAAAGAGAGAAAAAACAGAAGCACCTGAGACAGCAGCAGCAGCAGCAAGTTGCTAGAGGTGGAAGACGGGCCTCTTCCGTGGAAAGTGGGGAAATCCGCGGGCAAGCTGAGGTCTGCCGAGGGGAGACGAGTTGGTTTCCCCCTCTGGAGGTGGACGGGGCTCCCATTTCAACCCAGGCGAGCCTCCGAGACTACCAGAGAGGTCAGGCCCTCCACCTGGCCAGCTCGCTGGAGAGACCCCTGCTTCTGCCAAGGGATATGGAAGAGCTGGGGAGGACGGGCCGCACGCGCCTCTTTCTCTCCCTTAAGAGGAATTTGGGCCTGGTAAGAACCGAACACTGTTGTTTGTCTTAGTCTTTGCACGGGGCACATGCATCTAACACATTTCTATTGGTGCCCCTTACACAGGCCATCCAGGAGGCCTTTGCTGCCGATGCCCTGGTTGAGCATTACCAGACCCAGGTCGGTGCCGAGTAGGCAGTAAGGGCCGAGGTCGAGAAGGACCTTGGCCGAGTTGTAGCGGAGAAGACCGACCTGGGTGCCAAGCTGGCCTTAGAGCAGACAGAGAGGAAGAGCTTGGACGCCAGTCTCAAGTCGGCGACGGCGCAGGCAGAAGCCCAGCGCAAGCTCTTGCATCAGAAGGACGAGGCCCTTGCCAAGGTGGGGCAAGAGGTCTTGGATTTAAAGAGGGGGCTCGCGCAGGCGGAGGAAGTGGCTCGGACCGTCGGAGAGACCGTGGACGCCTCCACTAAGGCTGCATACAACCAGGGGGTTGAGGACACTGAGAATCGCCTGACGGAGGAGTTGGGCGAGCTGTGCAGGGAATACTGCCAGCAGGTTTGGGCGGAAGCCCTGAATGCTGCGGGCGTCCCTGCCGGCTCCGAGTTAAGGGCTGCGGAGAAGGTCTGGTATCCGGAAGATATCCGACCCATCGATGACGTTCCCCTTATCTCGGCACCTTCCTCCTCGGACCAAGTCCTGCCCCTCCAAGAGGTCGGTGCTCCGGTGGTGGAGTTGGGCGAGCCAGCTGGCCAGGCTTTGCCTCTTCCCAATCCTAAGGATAAAGGAAAAGAGATTCAAGATCCGTCCGAGGTCGCGCCAGAGCAAACCAAGGCTGAAGGCAAGACCAAGGAGCCACCACTGAAGATCCGGGGATAGGCAGCGTCGGGCCCCATTTTTGTATATTGTTGTTATGTAGGCTCTACTCATTTTGTTTGTAATTCCTTTTGCTCCAACTTTGTACCGAACAACTTATCATCTATGAATTTCGTTTCTTTTCCTTTATAGCATAATCTATTTGTCGTATTGTGTTTATTGTGTAATTGCTAAACAAACTTACATTCGTGGCAGCAGCTTAGTGCCCTTGGGCACGTTTGAAACTAGGATAGGTGCGGTTCGGCCACGAGAGGATTTCAACCCTTAGCAGGGTTGATCATTTAATTTCAATCCTATCACTTGATAAAAACTGGTTGAACCATGTTATATCAGCCTAAGGCAAAAGGTCCGAGGGCCTAGCTTAGCACTAGTTAACTCTTAACGCTTAAGAAAAATTAAACCGTATTAAATCTTCCCAAGGCAGAAGGTCCGAGGACCTGGCATAACCTCGGTTGATGTTAACACTTAAAAAAGGCTGAATTGCATGTTAAATTTTCCCACGGCAGAAGGTCCGAGGACCTGGCTTAGCCGAGATTGACATTAACATGATAAATTGTAAGTGTGTTAAAATTTTCCTATGGCAGAAGGTCTAAGGACCTGGCTTAGCCCCAGATGACATTTAACACTTAATTAAAATTGAATCGTGTTAAATTTTCCCGAGGTAGAAGGTCCGAGGACCTGGCTTAACCGAGATTGACATTAACACTTAAAAAAGGAATAAATTGCATGTTAAATTTTTCCAAGGCAGAAGGTCCGAGGACCTGGCTTAGCCGAGATTGACATTAACATGATAAATTGTAAGTGTGTTAAAATTTTCCTAAGGCAGAAGGTCTAAGGACCTGGCTTAACCCCAGTTGACATTTAACACTTAATTAAAATTGAACCGTGTTAAATTTTCCCGAGGTAGAAGGTCCGAGGACCTGGCTTAACCGAGGTTGACATTAACACTTAAAAAAGGAATAAATTGCATGCTAAATTTTCCCAAGGCAGAAGGTCCGAGGACCTGGCTTAGCCGAGATTGACATTAACATGATAAATTGTAAGTGTGTTAAAATTTTCCTAAGGCAGAAGGTCTAAGGACCTGGCTTAGCCCCAATTGACATTTAACACTTAATTAAAATTGAATCGTGTTAAATTTTCCCGATGTAGAAGGTCCGAGGACCTGGCTTAACCGAGGTTGACATTAACACTTAAAAAAGGAATAAATTGCATGTTAAATTTTCTCAAGGCAGAAGATCCGAGGACCTGGCTTAGCCGAGATTGACATTAACATGATAAATTGTAAGTGTGTTAAAATTTTCCTAAGGCAGAAGGTCTAAGGACCTGGCTTAGCCCCAGTTGACATTTAACACTTAATTAAAATTGAATCGTGTTAAATTTTCCCGAGGTAGAAGGTCCGAGGACCTGGCTTAACCGAGGTTGACATTAACACTTAAAAAAGGAATAAATTGCATGTTAAATTTTCCCAAGGCAGAAGATCCGAGGACCTGGCTTAGCCGAGATTGACATTAACATGATAAATTGTAAGTGTGTTAAAATTTTCCTAAGGCAGAAGGTCTAAGGACCTGGCTTAGCCCCAGTTGACATTTAACACTTAAAAAAGGAATAAATTGCACCGATAGGGATGATAGTATTTAATAATTGGCACAAGACAATGATATCTGGAAATATGGCGGACACGCCTTTCATCAGTAGTAATACCTTCGAAGATTATTTACATTAAACGGTCGCTTTACAAGTTTGTCATCCAGGTCGGCTAGATAATATGCCCCCACACCGGCTATTGAGGTTATCCGGTAGGGTCCCTCCCAATTCGGCCCCAACTTCCCCCACGATGGGTCCTTTACTGCCCCCACGACCTTTTTCAAAACAAGGTCTCCTGGAGCGAGAGGCCTAGACCGTACGTGAGAGTCATATCCTTGTTTGAGCTTCTGTTGATAGCAAGCTAGTCGGACCATAGCGTTTTCCCTTCTTTCTTCCACCAAGTCCAGCTCCTTCAATAGCATGCTATCATTGGCGTCTGGGGCGAACGACTGTGCCCTCATCGTTGGGAAACCCATCTCTACGGGTATTACGGCCTCGGTGCCGTACGTCATTGCGAAGGGAGTCTCTCCGGTGGACCTCCTTGGCGTGGTTCGGTAAGTCCACAACACATGGGGTACTTCATCCACCCATCTGCCCTTCGCATCATCCAATCTCTTCTTGAGTCCGTTGACTATCGACTTGTTAGTCGCCTCAGCCTGGCCGTTCCTTTGCGGGTAGGCCGGAGTGGAGTACCTGTTCGTGATGCCGAGGTCCCCACAGTACTTCCTGAAGGCCTTGCTGTCGAACTGCAGTCCATTGTCCGAGATTAGAGTTCGTGGTATCCCGAATCTGGTAACGATGTTCTTCCAAACAAACCTCTTCGCATCCACGTCTTGGATATTCGAGAGGGGTTCGGCTTCTACCCACTTAGTGAAGTAGTTTGTTCCGACAAGCAGCCATCGCTTGTTACCCGCCGCTCTTAGAAACGGTCCCACAATGTCCAAGCCCCATTGTGCGAACGGCCATGGGCTGACCAATGGGTTAAGAACGCCGCCAGGTTGATGGATGTTGGGAGCATACCTCTGACATTGGTCGCACTTCCTCGCGTACTCTTGCGCCTCCCTTTGCATGTTCGGCCACCAGTACCCCTGCATGAGGGCCCTGTGAGCCAACGACCTTCCGCCCGTGTGACTACCGCAAATTCCCTCGTGTAGTTCTTCTAAGAGCTGCTCCGTCTCTTCCGGATGTACACACAACAGGTAGGGCCCCGAGAAGGAGCGTTTATAAAGCTTTTGGTCCTCGGACAGCCAAAAGCGCGGAGCCTTCCGGTGGATCTTGTCGGCTTCAGACTTGTCCTCCGGCAGTATGTCGTGTTAAAGGAAGGACGCAATGGGGTCCATCCAACTGCACCCAACTCTGACCTGCTGGATCCGAGGGGTGTGACATTCCTGCCCAGCTGGTTTGAGCATGTCCTCAACAAGAATGATCCAAGGGAGCCCCTGAGCCGAGGTGGTAGCGAGGGTGGCGAACGAGTCAGCGTGGGTGTTTCCGCTCCTAGAAACATGCGACAACCCAAAGGACTTGAACTTGGCTTGTAGATGCTTCGCGCAGGCTAGATAGTCCCGCATCCTTAGCTCTCTAGCCTCCAATTTCCCTTCCACCTGGCCGACCACCAGCTGTGAGTCCGAGAAAATTTGCACCCCTCTGGCCCCCATTTTTTGTGCCATGTCCATCCCCGCCAGCAGAGCCTCGTACTCAGCTTCGTTGTTGGTGGCCGAGAACACTAACCTCAAGGATTTTTCCACGATGATCCCCTCAGGAGACGTCAAGACTATTCCCGCGCCTGAACCCCTCTGGTTCGCCGCCTTATCCACGTGGAGCTTCCACACCGGAGGCGTTTCGCTCGAGATTGCGCCGACTGGCTTTCCCCCTGCGCCCCATCCCCCCAAGTTTTCTTCCGGGGAAGGCTCCGTGAATTCTGCCACTAGGTCGGCCAGGACTTGCCCCTTTACAGATGTACGAGGTAAATATTTTATGTCGAAGGCCCCTAAGAAGGTTCCCCATTTGGCGACTCTACTAAAGTAGTCAGCACTTCGCAGCACGGACTGGAGTGGGAGTTGGGTTAATACGGCAACCGTATGAGATTGGAAGTAATGTGGGAGCCGGCGCGTCGCGTGCACTATGGCCAGCACCGCCTTCTCCAATGGTAAGTACCGGATCTCAGCCTCCTGCAAAGACTTGCTAATGTAGTAGATCGGCCGTTGTATGCCGTCGTCGTCTCGTATCAGAACCAGGTTAACCGCGTGGGCAGCCACGGCCAGGTACACAAACAGCACCTCGTCTGGATCGGGACGAGACATGATGGGTGGTCGAGAAAGGTATTCCTTCAGCTGCTGAAACGCCGAGGAGCACTCCTCGGTCCATTCGAATCCCTTCCATTTGTTCAGCAGTTGAAAGAACGGCCGGCATCTGTCCGCCGAGCGAGAGATGAACCTGCTGAGGGCTGCTGTCATTCCGGCCAGCTTCTGGACCTCCTTCGGGTTTCGAGGTGGTTGCAGGTTACATATCGCGGAAATTTGTTCGGGGTTGGCTTCGATACCCCTGTGAGTCAGCATGTAGCCCAGGAATTTACCCGATCCCACGCCGAAGGAGCATTTGGCGGCGTTCAATCGTAACTTATGTTCCCACAGAGTCCGGAACGTCCTGTCGAGATCAGCCACGTGGTTCGATACGGCCCTGCTCTTCACAACCATGTCGTCCACGTATACCTCGACAGTTTTCCCCAACTAAGCCTCGAACATCCGGGTCATCATCCTCCGATAAGTGGCCCTTGCATTTTTCAGACCAAAGGGCATCACCTTGTAGTGGTAGTTGTCGGTGGGGGTCACAAAGGCGGTCTTCTCCTGGTCTTCTAAGGCCAGAGGTATTTGGTGGTACCCCTGAAAGGCGTCCAGGAAACTCATGCGAAAGTGGCCGACCGTCGCGTCTACAAGTTGGTCTATGCGGGGCATCGGGAATGGGTCCTTGGGACAGGCCTTGTTGAGGTCTGTGAAGTCCACGCACACTCTCCATTTCCCGTTCTTCTTCTTCACCACGACTGGGTGCGCCAACCATTCAGGATAGAAGACCTCCTTGATTGCTCCTGCCTTCTTGAGTTTGATGACCTCCTCCTTTACGGCCTCAGAATGTTCTGCGGAAGAGCGTCGAGGAGATTGCTTCTTTGGCACTGCCGCCGGGTTAACATTCAGGTGGTGGCAGATGAAGTTTGGGTCGATCCCAGGCATCTCATGCTCGTCCCATGCAAACACGTCGAGGTTTCTTCTCAAGAGAGCGACCAGCTCTTCCCTTTCTTCCGTCGGCAGCTGAGCACCAATCTGGAAGAACCTCTCTGGGTCGTTGCCAACAAGAACTTTGTCCAACCCCTCGCATCCGGCCCTTCTGCCACTGCCCCTCTAGTTGTGGCAGAAGGGGCTAATTGCTATGGGGTCGGAGCAGCGGGCGCCGAGGGCTCGGGTTTCGGTCTGCGCAGAACTGCGGCTGTCAGGCACTGTCTCACCACGGACTGACTTCCCAGGATTTCCTCGACTTGGCAGCAAAAAGGAAACTTCACCTTGGCATGGAGAGTGGAGGAGACGGCCCCTAGGGCGTGCAGCCAAGGCCTCCCCACGATGGCCGTGTAAGGAGAGTAGGCGTCCACCACAATGAAGTCCACCTCCATCACTGCCGGGCCCGATTGTACAGGCAGTCTAATCTGTCCTTTCGGCACCACTGTCTTCCCCTCGAAGCTTATCAAAGGCGAGTCGTAGGCCGAGAGGTCCTCTTCCCTCAAGCTTAGCCCCTTAAACAGGTCGGGGTACATGATGTCCGCGCCATTCCCTTGGTCCACCATCACCCTCTTCACGTCGTATCCTCCGATTCTCAGCGTTATGACTAATGCGTCATCATGGGGTTGGATGGTCCCTTCTTTATCCGCCTCCGAGAAGGCCAGTGTGGGCGGCTCGTCACCCTTGATCCTCTTCGGCTCGGAGCCAGAGCCTCCAGCATGGGCCCGTGTCACATTCATCACCCTAGGAGGGCGCGAGCCAGTCCTCCCAAGAGCTGCGAGGATGACGTTGATGGTTCCCAGGGGAGGTCTTGGGGCAGGGTGGTCCTGGCCTGCCGGCCCATGGTGCTCTCTCCTCCCCTCATGGCCGTGCACGAATTGTCCTAACTTCCCCTCCTTCACCAGCTGTTCAAGGTAAAAGCGCAGGCTCTTGTAGTTCTCGGTCGTATGGCCGTGCTCTTGATGGTACTGGCAGTGGAGGTTCTGGTTTCGCTTCGAGGGATCACCTATCATTTTGTTGGGCCACCGGAAATAGGGCTCGTGGCGGATTTTCTCAAACACCCGTTGTATGGGCTCGCGAAATGCGATGCCAAGTACTTGCGCTGGCGCCCGACGAGGTTGCCCGATGAACTCTCTCCTCGGCCTACTGTTGCTGTACCCGTCCGACCTGAAATCCCTCCTTTCTTGAGGGATAACCTTCGCCCTAACCTTCACCTGTAACTGATCCTCCTCTACCCGCGTGTACTCATCAATGCGGTCCATGAGCCGTCACACACTCTTGACAGGCCGCCTGGCCAGCGACTTCCTCAGGTCGTGCTCATTTGGTAGGCCGACCTTGAAAGTGCTTATGGCAACTTCGTCGAAGTCTCCATCGATCTCATTGTACATCTCCCAATATCTGTCGGTATAGGCTCTGAGGGTCTCTCCCTTTCTCATAGCCATGGACAACAGTGAATCTATCGGCCGAGGGATCCTGCTGCACGTGATGAACCGCGAGCCGAACGCCCTGGTGAGCTCCGCGAAAGAGTTGACAGAGCCTGCCTTTAGGCTGTTAAACCATCTCATCGCGACGGGTCCTAGGCTGGAAGGAAAGACCTTGCACATCAGGGTCTCGTTCTTCGAGTGCACTGCCATTCTCTGGCTAAAGTGGCTCACGTGCTCCACTGGGTCCGTTCTCCCATTGTAAACGGTGAAGGCTGGCTGGGTGAACCTTCTTGGGAGTTTTCCCTTCTCGATCCTCCGGGTGAAGGGCGACTTGGAAATCTGGTGGAGCGCCTTGCTCAGTGCATTGTTGGCCAGGCCTCTGGAGGACGTCCTCTTGTCCTTAAGTTGGCGATGGTGCTCATCCTCCTGGGAAGAGGACTCGCAAAGGGGAGTCTTCGACCTGGAACTGCCGGAGCTACTGCTGACATCCGCTGAAGACCGGTCTGAAGGGGAGGGCGTACGCCTTCGTTTTTCCCGGCGCAGCTTTCTTCTTAGATGGTCAACCTCCCTTTGCAGGGTCTCAACACTTTTCCCGCTGGAGGCCCTACTACCACCACTTGCACGACTCCTACCGCGCGTACCTTCCGTGTGGACACTGGCTTCACGTTCTCTTTCTAACCGCACAAAATGGTCCTCGCGCTGGGACCCCCTGGACTCCGCATGACGTGAACCTGAACCTTCCATGGCACTTCCAGTCCCTTTTGTCTTGGCTTTCCCACAAACGGCGCCAATTGTAAGGACACAAATTGAGCCTTAGGCCCTGATCCGTGGCTGGGCTGGCCCAAGTGGCCTTTACAATAGAATTTGTAGAGGATTGGCTTAAAGCCTAGACTTCTTGAGGTTCTAGAAGGCTATGGAGTGCGGGTGAGGTCCGTAGCTGTTGTGCCAGAGATTGGGGGAACACCTGTGCCTCTCCTCGGAAGTGATCCGAGAGCGTATGTCTGGGCCCTTCCCTTGCTTGTCCTCGCAGTGGAGTTAGAAAGAGTCTTTCTTCTCCCCCTTCTCCCCAAAACCCCAAAAAATCCCCCTTTCTCGTGGTCCTCCCTTCTTCTTTTATACTTCCCATGCCTGGTTCCCATCTGTCTTTTCCCTGAAAACGCTCCCCAATGCCCTTAAGGCTGTTCACCGTCCTCTCAATAGTCATTTTCCCATTAATGCGGCCAGGCGAGTAGGTGAGGAGTCATTAATGCGGTGGCAGGAGCTTCATGCAATGCACGTCTCCCTTGTCTCCCACCTCGGCATCTCGTTTGAGAAGTTGGACGACTCGCCGAGCCTCAGGGGCCCTCCCCTGGGCGTTTGCCACCATGTTCTGTTCCCGACCTACGTCCGAGGAGACTCTATCCTCGGCTCATCTCCGACAGGCTGGCAACTTGGTCGGCTGCCCTTGGGCCCTAGTGTTAGATGGCCTTGCTCCTGACACACGACCCCTTTAGTGGAACTCACGTCCTCGGACTAGGCCCAAGGCCCATATGGTGTTTTGGCGTTTTATCCCCCACAAGTTTAATTGTAGAAAAACTATCTTAATAATTAATATGAGAATAGAAACTTGTCGTATAGAGAAGATAGTCACTTGATGCAACTATAACTCCTAGAACCCAACTTTTATTTTTATTAAAAACATTATTATATAGTACATGATATGATTATATATTTTCCCTCAATGCATCTGTTTTTTATTGTTGGTGTATACACTAGATTTTTACCTAATAATTAATTACAAATTCAGAATTAGTAATGTGAGTTTTTTATCTGAATCATTCTCACACCAAGAAAAGAGAAAATATTAAAATAGTGACCTTTTTTTTTAGGATAGTTTAAGAATTAAAAAAGAAATTTAGCTTAAATTATTTATTTTGTTAGTAAATAGAAGTCAACCGAAGAGGCCAAGACCCTCAACATAATTAAGGTTAAATTATAAATTATACCATTTAAGTTTGACTTATTTTCAATTTAATTTATGAAATTTTTGTTTTTATCCATTCCGTCCAACTTTTGTTTGTTTCTAATGTTGTTTTTTCATCCAATTCACACCATTAAGTCCATCGAAATGAAGTTGTTTTAGAAAGTATAAAAATATTAATACTAATAGTGAGATTGAATGGAACTAGAAAAAATAAATAAATTGAAAATATATTAAAATTAAAGGACAAAAAAATTAAATTTTAAGACTAAATTGTATATAGGTTAAATTTTTTTTTTTAAATTTTTGGAGACAGTTAAATTTGTAATTTAACCAATAGTTAATGTAAAATTTCGCTATATCATTTATCATTTAGGACAAAACAGCTAATATTTATGATGGTGTCAGCATGCTTAATTGAATTCTCTTAATGGTTTTGATTAATTGCTTATCATTTCTTTACATGCAGATTGTTTTAAGTTTGATGTAAAACCCGGGAACACGTTTATACTGCTATACAGGCTATTTGATAATATGTTTGAGGAGCACATCAGGGATGTTGCAAAAATGTGTGCTGCTGAGCGATATGGAGATCCACAGCAAGTGGCTTGGGCAGTAGCTGAGCATGATTATTATATATCCTTGTACAGGAAAGCATGCACACCATTTATGCTAACTTCTTTGAATTCTGAAAGAAAAGTTTCCAGTAGTAGAGTTGATGATAAACATTGCTTACATTATTGATGCTTCGGTCCTGCTTCATATGCCTTCACAGTTTTCAATCATGGTGGATAAAAGCAATGAAAATCTAGGAACTACATTAGATCAAACAGTGATTTAAAGGTGTTTTAAAAAAAATAAAATAAAAAAGAAGAAAAAGTTATGGATGCTACTCTTGACACTGCCTGCCAATGTCAGCAATGGGCAAGGTGTTTCACATTTTACACTTAAGGAACCTTGCTCCAGATTGAATTTGCTCTACTACAATCAACACAGCATATGCTTCAATCTTGAACTCAGCATAAGTTAAGGGAAAGAAAAGGAACAAGAAAAGACAAGAAAGATAGTTGATTCATTTAGAACTTTAAAACGTGCGGTGCAATTTAGATGGGCTACATTGATCTCAAAAGAGCTATGGCAATCCATCTCCAATTTAAAACATTACAGCATCTCAAGTTCTAAACAAAATGTTATACCATCAGGAAACCAATATTATGCCCCATAATCAAAAACCAAATCATTTTATTAGTTTGAAGATCACATTTCAAAATGGCTGCAAAATATCTGTATCCAGAAAACATTCTCACATCTGTGACTCCATCTTTTTAATTGCTTTCTCTATGGCAGGAACATTCTTCTTGAAGGTTGACCACTGCTCCTCTGTCAAGCTTATTCCTGAGGATACAAAAGAAGGGACAATTTTGTACAACCTTAAACTATCAAAATCTTGAAAATTTAAATATAAATAAAAGAGCAAAAACAATCTAGCTCTGTGATTTCACATTAACATTCCACACCACCAAGAGGAAAATAAGAAAAGACGGTAGGTGAAGAAACACAAACCGGTCATGAAAAACATACCAATGAAGAATAATAAAAGATAATATGGGAAAAACCACAATCAACTGTCAATTTTCAGACCAATATAGGAAAAACGAAAAGAAATTAAAAATATAAAATGTAGCATATTTTTTAATTATGAGCAACTAGTTAAATTCAGTACATTAGAATGGACACATGCACGACTTTTTTTTTTGGGGATAATGTGAAACCTCATCAGGTCCCTTTGAACCCACCCATGGGGAGTAGACCACAGATGCACAATAGAATACTAGATTCTAAAATGAACCAAACTTAATATGCGTTTCCATGGAACTTTCAATTATACCACAGGGATGTCACTATCCATCAAACAATATCAAAGAGACACCATCCAAGGGAAGTATTGGTACTGTCACTGGAGAAAGGAAAGTGCTAATTTGATGCCTAGAAATAGAAGAATGGACATTTATAATTCTACACACATAACATGAGTCCAGTGAACATCTAAAACCAGTTTGCCATTCTAGGTTCGTAGTAAACTCCAGTCACCGTATTTGTCACTTTTGAGTTTAATAACTTAACTGAGCTTGGTTCACTAATGCTCCTCATCAATAAGAATTTGTTCACTTCAAGAGAACAAGATTGGTCAATATAGCTGGTGCTTTTCTTCATTCACCTTTCTTAATCTATGATCAATATATAGCAGGAGCCTTAACATATATATACACTCACATATCAGAAGCTTGTGGTTGAACCAAAATAAAATACTTAAAAAGCACTAATACAGATTAATATGAGAAAAAAAATTCTCCATCTTTTCATTGTGACCACCAACACCTATCAGCTCTTAAATATGGTTCACTGTTCTTTGATAAGTATCTGTTTCGATTTTTCTTTCACCATTAGACAAAAAGAAAAGCAATACCATTCAAAGGGCATCTTCTGTCATCGCTACCTTCATAATAATGGTGACAAAAACTGGTTCTTGAAAATAAATAATAGAAAGCAACTGAAACTGATACACCATGGTAGGGAGGTGCCATAATTAATCCATGCTCCATACATATGGTGTATGAATAAGGCATTACACAATCATAGGATATTACCCAAAGAACTAAAAAGTGAAACATTCTACAAGTTTATGCAAATTAAGTTTAAAAAAAATCCTATTTGTCCTAACATCCTCATTGTCCACGATGACCAGCTACTTTTTTAATTCAGCATATCTCAATTACATGTGCCAAAACAAACCACAACCTTTTTATTCCTTAAATTAAAACATTTGTTAAATTACTCATTTTGCTTGTGCATATCATTAACAACAACAACCAAGCCTTGCTCCAAATACTTTGGGGTCGACTATGGATCCCCAACAAACTAATTAGGCAAGGTTACATACATTCTATTTCATCATTCAATACTATGATACTATCCAAAAGCACTCTGACATATAAATATCAGAAAAGACGGAACAAAAATACCAAGTCATATATGTAGAAACCACCAAATCACTTATGAGGAAAATCATAAGACATTACCAATGAACTAAAATGTGAAACATCTCTACAAGTTTATGTAAATTTAAGCAAGTTAAAAAAATTTGCTTTGTCCTAACATCCTAATTGTCCATGATGACCACCTACGTCTTTGTTGATTCAACGTATCTCAATTCCAAGGACTGAAACAAACTCACAACCTTTTTGTTTCTTGAATTAAAACATTAGTTAAATTACCCATTTTTCTTATGGATGTCATCATCATCATCATCATCATCATCAAGGATAACAATAACAACCAAGCTTTACTCCAAAAATTTTGGAGTCAGCTATTGATCCTCAACAAACTCTGATCCTCAACAAACTAATTAGGGTTGGTTACCTGTATTCTTTTTCATCATCGTACACCATCCAAATCACTCTCCTAATTGACATATATACATATGAAAAAAGACGGAGAAAATACCCAATCATATAAGTAGAAACTACCTTTAGAAGTAGGAAGCTCTTTCCCTTCTTTGCTATAGTATTCCCTTATTGACACCAAAGTTTTCCCTCTGAAATCTTGAATCGTCACCCTTCGCTTACTCGAAAGCTGAACCAAAACCAACCAAATATATTAACTATAAAAAAAATAAAAACCCAAAAAAGAACAGCAACCAATTTTTTTTTTTCTTCTTAAATTTCTCACACTAATTTCAGACTAAATATGACAACTAAAAAATAATTTCATCCACTACAAATATATACTCAATTATTTGAATTAAATTTCAACTATCTCTCTCTAAACTATGGTAGCATTTTCAATATACAAGTTGTAATTCAAACCTTTTGTCATCAAAACCCTAATTCAAGATTAACTCATAAAACTAAAAATGTATATAATAGTTTGGACATATATAATCAATTTTCTCAGCAACCAAACAGAAGTTACAGAACATATAAAGAGGAATGGAATTATAATCTGACCCTGCAAATGATGAGATCGCCGTCATCATCGTACTCCTTACGACGACCACCTTGTTCTTCTTCTTCTTCTTCTTGTTCCTCTTCCTCTTCTTGTTCCTCTTCTTGTTGTTGTTCGAGGAAGGACTGGACGACCTGTCGTACAAAGGTCTTGTACGGCGGGTGGGAGAGGTCGAGGTCGAGTTCGTCGGAGGCTTGTTTTCGGATCTTGTGCTCAGTCATCTTTTCCATGTCCGATTCTTCTAGAATCTTCCGCACCTTCTTTTCGATTCTCTCCTGGATTTCCGGTTCCATTGGGTTTTCTTTTTTGGATTTGGAATTGGAAGTGCCTGAATTGTAACGGTGTGTGTGTATGGGAAAATATAATTTTCTTTCTTCCTTGATCGGGGAGAGTTAACAAACTACAGTTAAAGGGGAAATTAATACGGGCTTCCCGAGGACTAATGGGAACATCCTCCATCCATATAAACGGTGGGAGGCTTACTAATTAAATTCCTGATAGAACTTGCTTTTCATATAAGAAGAGGAAATACATATTTATAATATTCTTAAAATATCTAATAATTTTCTAGTAATAATAGCAACAGATATGAGAGGAATCAAAGGACAAAAAGGTCATTATTGTGTGCCCTTAAAGGGTATGATGTGATAGGAAAAGGTGTGTTCATTTTACCTAGACCTATTCACGAGTCAGTCCAGGTCAGATTTGTGCCCAGTTCGAAACTGACTTGAACAGATCAGGTGGTCAAAATTTCAACCCACTGCCAACCGAGGTGATTGATTGGATCGAGCGGGTCGAAGCTTCTACAGATGTTAGACGGATCAGTCGAGGTTGATTATTTGAAAAACGGCAAGAATCTGGCCAAGAAAAGATGAAAATCAGCAAAAATCCGGCAAGAAAATTTTGAAAATCGATAGAAATCCAGCTAGATCTGACTAGATCCAGCGAGATCTAGGCCATTTTCGACAAGATCTTGGCTAGATCTAGCGAAATCATCTCCCAAAAATCTCAAAACACGTTGAATCTACACCTGTTCGCTAGGAAAATGATGGGTCGGATTCGGTCGGTGGTAGCAAGTGGGTTGGTTCTAGCAGGTCCTTGGACAGCCTTAGTTTTACCTAACTCCTGTGAAAGGAGGTAGTGTGATAGCAAGAAAAATTTTCACTACGAAGAAAAATACGCGCAACACTTTTACAATAAATCTTAAATGGTAAGTTGTTATAGATTATTATTGGTGGTAAAAAAACAATTTCTATGGTGGATTCAAATTAAAAACCCGTAAAAACTTGTCACTTAGGATATATTGTGAAAGTGCTTTCAAAATATTGTAGATATAATTGTTCTCTTTTTACAATTATTAGATGAATTGATTGTGAGTGAGTTGTGGAAAATAGCAACAGATAAATGTTGGAGAAATAAACATTATTTTTATTAGTGGAAGAAATGAACATTGTTATGACCTAAACCACAAAATCATGTATAATTTCAGACTAAATTATAAAAAAGTGATGACTTATATAAAATTGTAAAAGTGACTAACAGTCAGTCACAATCTATCACATAAAATAATTATAAAAAGGAGTATGAAATTAGTTTTAGGTCCTAGTATAACTCGTGTTACTAATGAACACCCATGACCTAAACCACAAAATCATGTATCATATTAGACTAAATTATAAATTATTTATTCTTATTTTGCTTAAAATTTAATTTAGTTCTTTTAAGTTTCAAATTTGTTTAATTCTATAGTTCACTTTTGCTAAAAGATTGCCATTAAGTATTCAAAATGGCGTCATTTTACAACTTATTTTGTTGACTAGTTAACAAAAAAATATTTCTCAAACAAAAAAACATTCAATTGTTGAATACACCTGATTTATGCCAAACCAAAAATTCTTAGCACAAAGAAAAATCCAAATAAAAAGCAAAACACAAAACAAAAAAAAAAAAAAAAAAAAAAAATTGAAATCTTTTCTGAAGCCCAAACATCCAAAATTTTCAAAGAGGGAGTGATGCACAAAGTTAAAAGTATGTCTCTTAGCAAAGATAAGCAATGGTCATTAATTTGCAATCAACCTCCTTCACCTCCAATGAAGCCCATCGTGGTCCAATTATTCTTGTGATTGACTTAAAGGTCCTAATTCCTACATCAAGGTAAGTCTTTTAATTGATTTAATTTTTGTTATCTTCAAGCATTACATGTAGATTCAAAATCTAGGGTTTATGTCATTTTGGGGTTTTTGCAAATTGGGGTTATAGAACACTAATTCGTGGTTTCTTTCATCTATTTCTACTCTTTTGCCTATGAATTTGAGAGAATTTGAGCTTAATTTCTATAATTTGGATATTAGGGTTCTAAGTGTGCCTAAATTGGGTTTTTTCTTTTTTTTTTTAAGGTAAAACTTTTTCCATTGAACATTGATTTAAGTTTAGTTCTATATCACTTCCACTTATTCGTGTTAAATATGGTTTGAATTAATCAACTTAACTTGGTGGAAATTTGACAAAATTACCTTATGGTACACTGAATATTCGGGATGTCTATGTGACAGCTTTTTTTTTTTTTTCTCTCTCTCTGAAGTCTATGTGACGTTGTTGTTTGTTGCATTGTGTCTTCATGACATTCCTGTAGACTAGGTCATGCATCATTGTGCTTGTGAGTAGGATGGATTTCATTTAGTGTGTGAATATATTCCAGTTTTGTTCTCCTAAATCGTGTTGTGATTAATTCACTGTTTCAGATCATCATGCATGCCTCCTAAGAAATCTACCAGAGGTTCTTCCTCTTCTCTTCATCCTTCTGATCTTCATTCTCCCTTGCATATTGTTTTGGAATGCTGCTCTTAACATGACCAATGTGAACAAAGAAAATCTTACTTTCTAACTTACCATTCATTATAAGAAGTTTTTGATCAATCCTAATACAGTGGTTGAGGCACTTCATAATCCAAGGGTTCCTAACGTTGACTATCCTTATCCCAATGAGTCCATATTTGATACGAATGAACTCAACTCTCGACCTTGTGGTCATACCACTTAGTGGATCTATTTTCCTACCATCTCTTCTTCCTTGTTTACTGATGAGGTTTGTTTGGTGAAATTTATGTCACAACATTATGCCAATAGAGCTTTGAATAGCGCTTCCACAATAGCTTCCTGACTCGCCAACAGAGCTGTAGCAGCCCCAGTGGTCTGACATCCCATAAATATTAATGCACCTGCTGTATTCCTGGCTTCAAAGGCATATTCCCCCTTATGGTTTTTCTATTTCGGATGCCATAAATTTTAATGAGTAATAGCGATGTTGGGCTGGTACTGTTGTCGTGTTCCTTTGGGATTTTCTTCCTTTCCACCTCTTCCTCGTTGTAAGCTTCCTGAAACCTGAGTGGATAATCCAAGAACAAAAATTTTTAATTTTTAATTTTATATGAAAGAAGGGTTTAGTACACCATATGCAATGAATAATTTCACGTGCCTAGAGTGTTCAAACAGTTCTAGAAAAAACAAATCTAGGGACACAACTTGCTAAAGTGGCAAAAATAAGTGGTGAATAATGAAAGTGGTGTTAGTGGTGAATCTATGTGAAAGTGATTGTTCACCATTCACAATTTACTATTTCATGAAGTTGTGTAGTAAGTTGTCCATAGCAAAGTTAAAACGGAAATGGCAAATAACTCTAGCTAGCAAAGAAAATCTAGCATCCTTTCAATGCATAATTTCCCACATTTAGTGAAGCAAGCAAACAAAATTTGGCTCCAAACATGTTTGTATGCTTAGGATTCAGCTCTCCTCAATAAAAAGATGATCGACATGTGTCATTGTCGTGTGTAATGCACATGACTCACTTAATCAATACACTTAACCCAACGAAGCAAATGAGTTGTGTGCAATACAAGAACATATGTCATCTTCCTATTAGAGTTTGAAGCCTAAGACTTAAACATGTTCCAAAGTTTTTCTAATACAATATGATAGATTTATCTTAAGAATTCTTTTAGAGTCTTTGCTTGGAGGAGTGAAAAAGTGGGAGGATTGAAAAGATTTTATTTTCTTTACTTTTTGTTTGGTTGAAAGTAGAAAAGTAAAAAGATGAAAAAAATGAGTTTAAATAAATTTACGCATATACCATTGTTAAAGAATTATGCTTAATTAAAACAAAAAAAAAACAACAAATAACCATAAAAAAAAAAAAAAAAAGCAATCATCCAATTTATAAAAAAGTAAAAAATAATATCCCAAAAAAAGAAAAGGCAATGTTACTGCCCAAAACCCAAAAAAAAAAAAAAAAAAAAAAAAAGAGAGGCACTAGGCCCCTGAAAATCAAAAGACCCAAAAAGAATAAAAAAAAAAAAAAAAAAAAGGCAACTGCCCAGAAGAAGTAGAAGAAAAAAAAAAGGTCAACGTACTGCCCAGTAGAAAAGAAATAAAAATAAAAGCAACTTGAAGAATGTGCATAGGTATTTTTGTCAATTAAGAAAAAATTCATCTCCATTCAGTTTTCTCTCCATTTAGGAGAGAAAACTTTTTGGTGAGTCAGGAGAGAAAACACCTAGGCTCTACCATTTATTTTCCTTCCTCTTCACCCAAACAAACACACTTAAAAAGAATTTTCTTCCTATTATCTCTCCAAAGTTTTCCATCCACCCTATTTCACACACCTTTAAGCTCAAAAGTTTGAAGAGATAACATGTACAGGAGTGTTGGGAGTTATAAACTGGCCCTAGTTAAATTAACTAATTTCCAAGTTGATTAACTAGTCAAATTACATGCAAGGTCCAGTTAATGACACAATCACACCACCAATCTAGAGCTAAGTGTAGTAGAAAGTTAATTTGACACAAGCAATATGGTCAAAATGAGAAAAACCTTAGCAAGAAAAACTCTAACGAGTAATTATTTAAGTCACCACTCCTGAAGAATCTTACCTATCCTAAAGTACCTACCTTAGTAGAACCTACTGATCTATAAAAACTCAAATCCAATTGGACTACTCATCTTAGCAAGTTTCTTCTATACACGAATCTCTAGTTTGTGACTAACTCTTACAACAATCCTTGATTATTGCCGTTAGTTCATGCAAAACAGTTCACAACAACAAGCTCCAATATGAACAAGTAGCATATCAGTACAAAACTCTAAAAGTTCATTTGATTGGAGGGATGAAAAAGTGGGAGGATAGAAAATGGTGGAAGGATAGAAAAAATTTTAATTTTCCTCTTTTTGTTTGGTTGGAAGTGAAAAAGAAGAGGGATAAAAAAATGAGTTTGTATAAATTTAATCATATACCCTTGTTAAAAATGATGCCCAATTAAAACAAAAAAAATAACAAACAACCAAAAAACCAAACACAAAAGGAAGCAAAAGACAAAAAAAGAATATGAGCAACGTACACTTAAATCAAAAGAAAAAAAAAAAAAAAAAAGGAAAGAAAAGGCAACGAGGGAAGGAAAAAAAAAAAGAAAAAAAAAAGGCAACGTCTAGGAGGAAGAAAAAAGAAAGTGAAGAAGAGCAATATATGGACAAAGCCCATGTGCAAGTGCATAAAGGCATTTTTGTCCATTAAGCAATCTTATTTTCTCCATTCAATTTTATCTCCATTTTGTGGGAGAAAACTTTTTACTGGGCTCAGGGAGAAAACACCTGGGTCTCATTATTTATTTTCCTTCCTTCCCATCTAACCAAACACAGTCCAAACAATTTTTCCTTCCCATTTTCTCTTTAAAGTTTTCCATCCACCCTATTTCACCTCCAAATAAACACACCCTAATTAGTAGACAAAGTTGCGGCAACTTCTTAGTATGCGTGTCTCCTCTCTATGTATGATGTATTGGAAAATCTGGTTTTGTATCTCATACAAGACACACAGCGAAAGCAATAAATATGAATCTATTTCATTCATGATTGATAACATGCACAATGTAAATTTCGGAATTTAAGAATAAGATAGCATACCTTAGTACAGTGAAATTCAAAACAAAAGATTAGAAGTACTTGGAAATGTTAGGATATGTGCCCTTAAATCCTATTGTATGATGCTATGTATGACATTATGTATGACTTAATGTTGTGTTTAATAAAGTTGTTTATTTCTTATCTAAAATAATGGTAACATGAATATTTGGACATTATCATATAGTCCATGAGATGCATAGTATGTGATTTATGTGAAAAGTCACAGAAGATATAAATCACAAGTTCTTTGTAAACTCAGAATTTATAGTTCGTAGTCGGTGATAAAATTGGGCATTTCATCTGCGTAGACTATAACGTATCAACTAAGATGATTTGTCTTGATCATGGAAGTGGTTACTTCTAGTTGATATGTTGATATGTTTTAAGAGTTAAGACATATTGAACTGGACCACTGTGAGATTTATTATTCTCCTAACGACTGTCAAATGAATAATAAATCTCACGACTTCTATTTGCATGAACTCTTAATCCTGAGAGAATAATGGACCTGATCATGAGGCGTAAGTTACTTTGATATATCAAGAGTGAGATCTAAAGTAACGGCCAAAACCTCAGTATGTTGGGCAACCACATTT
Source organism: Castanopsis chinensis (assembly GCA_032878915.1). Classification (NCBI taxonomy): domain Eukaryota; kingdom Viridiplantae; phylum Streptophyta; class Magnoliopsida; order Fagales; family Fagaceae; genus Castanopsis; species Castanopsis chinensis. Next base: position 12,150,784 of record JAVQMG010000129.1, read on the forward strand.
AGTGTTGATGGAACATATATTCTCAAAATGGAATTCATAGTCTCTTGATAGAGATATAAAATATTCCCTTAAGATAAGTTTAATGGGTTCAGTTATTCAGAGAGTTAGGCCTAATCACTTTGGTAAAAAATTACTAAAGTATATATTTATAAAATTGGATTTCATAAATATATGATGAATAACTTTAAAGGATTAAACCGGGTACTCAAGGATAAGATGTAGTAATTTACAAAGTGGCGGTCTACATTCATGACTTTGTGTTACTACGAATATTTTATGAAGGGGTTGCGTGTATAATAAAGTTTTGGGATATAATTTATTAATAAAGCCTAGAGTGCAATTATATTTATATAGTGGTATTAAATATAATTAATAGTAACTTTGGACTTGTCAAGAGTTGACAAAAAAGCCCAAGACCCATTGGAGCTAGTGTCTTATTGGTCCCTTTTGGTCCCATTCCAAGCCACACACTAAAGCCCAATTGGAAAGACCCAATAGGCCGGCCCAATTAGATAATCAGTTAGTTATAAAGGGAGAAACATACAGAATTTTTTTTAATGTAATAAAAAAAAAAAAGAATCGTAAAGAAAAAGAGAGAGTGTGAGACACACTTTCATTCTCCTTTTGAAACTGATTGAGAGACCACACATCTTGGGCATAAAGTGGAATTGGAGTGAAAATTAAAAGTGTTCCCAAGTGCTTCTAATCTTTGTTTTGAATTTCTCCACACCAAGGTACGCTATTTTGTTCTTAAATTCTGAAATTTACAGAGTGCATGTTGTCAATCATGAATGAAATAGATCCTTATTTGTTACTTCCGCTGTGTGTTTTGTATGAGATACAAAACCAGATTTTTTACCAACAAGAAACACTTTTAATCTTCACTCTAATTCCACTTTACGCCTAAGAAGTGTGGTCTCTCAATCAGTTTCCAAGGGAGAATAATCGAATGGCTTCTAACCACACATACACACCATTTTACAATGATGTATCTTTTCTAATAAAAAAATTCTGTATGTTTCTCCCTTTATAACTAATTGATTATCTAATTGGGTCGGCCTATTGAGCCTTTCCAATTGAGTTTTAGTATGTGGTTTGGAGTGGGACCAAAAGGGACCAATAAGACACTAGCTCCAATGGTCCTTAAACTTTTTTATCAACTCTTGACAAATTCAAAGTTACTATTAATTATATTTAATACCACTATATAAATATAATTGCACTCTAAGCCTTATTAATAAATTATATCTCAAGACTCTAATAATATCATTTGACCCCTTCATGAAATATTCATAGTGAACAAAGTCACAATAAATTGTCACTTTGTAAACAACTATTTTATCTTTGAGTACCCGATTTAATCTTTTACTTAATCATATTTATTGAAATCTAATTTTAATAAATATGAGTTTTAGTTTACTAAAGTGGGCGTCTTGAATAACCAGTTCCTATTAAACTTATCTCGAAGGGATATTTCGTATCTTTATAAAAAGATATTATGGATTCCATCTTGAAAAAATGTGTTCCTTCAACACTATATGTGATTACCCAACATACTGAGGTTTTGACCGTGAATATTAGATCTCACTCCTGATATATCAAAGCAACCTACATTTCATGATCGGGTTCACTACCCTCTCAGGATTAAGAGCCTATGAAATTAGAAGTCGTGAGATTAATTATTCAAGTGATAGTTGTTGATTGAATAATTAATCTCATAACGGTCCAGTTCAATATGTTTTAACTCTTAAATCACATCAATTAGAAGTCTCCACTTCTATGATCAATACAAATCATCTTAGTTGATATGTTATAGTCTTCACGAATGAAATGCTCAATTTCATCACCGACTATGAACTACATTTTGAGTTGACAAAAAACTTATGATTTATATCTTCTGTAACTAAATCACATAAATCACATACAATGCATCTCATGGACTATGATAATTTCACATTAGTTCATTTATAAATAGTGTCATATAATTAAACAATTTAATTATTTATGACATGCCAATAAATTAGATTTTTAGGGCATAAACCGCAACATGATGACAGCTGAAAAGTACTATTTTTATACATTTGGGAACCTTGGTGCATGAATCCCAAGACAAGCCAAGTCATCATATGTTGGAATAGACATTGTTCTGAAGTCTCGTAACTCAATTGGTAAAGAAGTGTCGAGCCAAGAATCGAGTTTCATTAAGTCTAGATAGATTGGTGTGTATCGAGAGTTATTGAGAAACTAACTTCAGTAACTTTCTTGAGTAGTTTTCTTGTGTCTTCAATACGTACAGATCTTCAATATAATTCTGATCGCTAAAAACTTAAAGACTCAAAATACATATAAAGTTCATTTAGGAACAAATTTGCCAACATCTAAAAATATGACCCTAATTAGTAGTTTTCTTCAAAGATATTTATAGGACAAATACCATGCTGCTTCGGTGTAAGCTAGTAATTGTGCGTGTGGAGAAATAGTCTAACAGTATACCCAGCCAACATTTTATTTTTCTTGGAAAAGTAAATTTCAAAAGAATTACTTGGAAAATGGTTCAAAGTTCAAACAAGATCTCAAGAAAGAGGTTTTTCTGTTATCATGCTACTTGCTATAGCTATAGAAACAAACATGCGTAGGGTTTTAAATTCCAAAGAACAAAATGAAGATAAAAATGGATTACAGAAAATTTACAGTAGGGATTCCAAAGGTATTATGATCTTTTAAGCAGCTGATGACAGCTTCAACTCCATAAAAAACCAAAAAAGAAGAAGCTATGCAAAGAAGCATACAAGAGTGATATTGGTTCGGCTCATCTCGGAGCTTTGGGTGTGAAGGTAGAAGACGAGCCGTACCAATATCACACCTTGTCTACTTCCTTAGGACTGAGTTTTTGAAACTTTCTCCTCCATACTAGGAAAGTTGGAGCCTCATTCCTATATATAGGGCTGAAAATTAAGGGTTTGTGTTGGTGGGTCCTAATGGTTTATGATATGCATATATATATGGATTGTAGAGCATTTACCATGATCTAGATTTAGGAATCCCACTAGCGATCCTGTTTTATTTTTAAAATCTTTATAATGGAGGATTAATTCTTTTGTTAGGGCATGAAATCTAGGATGAAGATATAGCAAGCCCATCACCAATTTCACAAAAATGCATGCGATATATGGCTATCGAATCTTCATCTTAACAAGTAAACGTCAAGAAGCTTTTACTATGGTTGATGAGCCACCGGGCAGAAATTCTCGAACTCATTAGTTCATGGCTTCATGATCTGTACGTAAAAATGTTACAACTTAATCAGGGACGAACACAGGATTTCTAGTCAGGGGGGGCCAGAGATAAGCGAAAAAAAAAATTTCAAATATGCATCCATATAGTATTAATAAACTATCAACCAAGACAAATACCCAAAAATTGTTGTTTCTTAATATATTAAGATACAATCATCTATCAACAAAAACAAAATACATGAAGCACTATTGTTTCTTAATACAATCATCTATGAAAAGGGAACTCGACGTTCTTGTTTTGATGCTTTTACTAATGCCCACTAATGGGGTTAATTTGTAAAAAATCCATGAAGCACTATTGTTTCTTAATACAAAATACATGAAGCAATGTAAAAAAAAAACCCACTAATGGGGTTAATTTATTTTGATGCTTTTACTAATGCCAATTATAAGCGATGTGCAAAATAATGAATGTAATAAGCATATATAATACAACTAATCCCTACAAACTTTTCTCTTTCTCTATGTCTCATTCTCTCTTATCTATATATAATACAACTATACAAGACAGAGTCACAGAGAGTACCAACACACAAAGCCAAAAGGCCCAAAATCAAAAAAAAAAAAAACCACAGCCACGGCCATTCATTATCAGTAATCACAGATTCACAAACACTCCACAGGCAGTCTCAATGTCTCATCATCAGTATAAAAGCAGTTGATTCATCATTCATATTTCACAAATTTGATTCACAGATTAGTTAAGTTTAATTACCTGTGATTGACTGATTGTGAAGTGTGAAGGCTCAAGAAGTGAAGAGTCAAGCGCAAGCCTCAAGCAACCAGCACCGGCGTCGGCGTCGACGGCGTCGCAGCGTCTCTGTCTCGCACTCTCGCGATCTCACTCTCTGTTCTGTTTCTTTCTTTCTTTTCTTTCTTTCTTTTCTGATCTCTCTGTCTCGCACTCTCGCGGTCTCACTCTCTGTTCTGTTTCTTTCTTTCTTTTCTTTCTTTCTTTCTTTTCTGATCTCTCTGTCTCGTACTCTCTCCGCCTCACTCTCTGTTCTGTTTCCTTTCTTTCTTTCTTTTCTGTTTTTTTTTTCCTTCGGTTTTCTAGTTTCTCCGTTAGGCGTTGCGTTAGGTTTAAAAAATTACAGCTTACTGCTGAGCTTTTTTTTTTTTTTTTTTTTTTTTTTACATGGGTATGGGTCATGGATGGGCTCTTCACTCTTGCTTGGAGGGCTGGGTTTGGATTTGGGAGGGGGCCTGAGCCTTGCGGGAGGGGGGCTGAGGAAAAATCTGAGGGGGGCCCAATTTACAATTTTTTTTTTTTGGGGAAAGTTTTGGCTGGTAAAAAAATTTTTTTTGGGCCCGGGGGGGCCCGGGCCCCCTTAGGCCCCCCCCTGGGTCCGTCCCTGAACTTAATTACAATTTATGAAAAGGGGTCGAGAATGGGGTTATTCCATTCTTTTTCTAGTAATTATTGACCTAATTTTCTAGTAGAAGGGTGTGGATTTCAATCCAAAACGAATGTAGATTTATGGGGTTTAGGTTCAATTATTTTGTCGAAAGGAAATATATTTTCTTTTGAAACTAATTCATTTATTATTTATATCTTTGAAATTGTCAGTAGCCTTACAATATCTTAGCCTAATGGCAATTTACAAACATAATTGGACATTCTATGCTATTTTTTGAAACATACTAATATAATTTTTTAATTGCTTGTGAGATCTTGAAAAAAAAAAAAAAAAAAAGAAGCTTGCATATATTTTTGGGAATCTAACTGATCGACCAAATCTAAATGAGATTGCAAGGAGAGCGAGAGAGTTCGATGTATGGGACATATTCTTATTACTTAAAAACTTAACTGGCCGTCCCATCAAAGAAAGAAAAAAAAACCCATAAAAAAAAAATAAAAAACCTAATTGGCTGTAGATGTGCTTAGATACAAAAGACAGCCACTTGACATTATTTAGAATAAAGTTTCCCTACAATCTCAGTTGGAGGAAGACTCTCCAAACTGCAACGTGGCACTCTCAGAGAGCAACACCTGTCCAAACCAATAAAAGTTCAAATTCAAGAGTTAAGTCCCGTTAACTCAAACGTTAGCCACTGTTCCGTATCTTTTTTTTTATTAAAAAAAATTAATTATTTCTCACCACCATCACTCAGTCCTCTCTCTCTCTCCTTCAACGCATGAGAAAAGATGATTGAGAACCAGACCAAATCCAGTTCTTCATGGACTCAAGAAGGGAATGGCATCCTTCAACGCAAATCGGTTCCCCATCTCCCTTTTTTGTTCCAAACCCTTTCTCCCTTTATTCAATCGTTTTCAGCCCCAACCGTTGCTACCTCCGCCGGTCCCCTCGAGTTGTCTTGTCTACGACGATCCCACCCATCCACTACTCTCCACCATTCCACCCATCGAATCCCTCATTCTGCCGTTCCCATCCCTTACCCACACTGTCACCGCTGAGAACCACCCCTCCAAACCCTTCTTTTTGTGGCAATCCCTGTGTGATGAAGATGATTATATTCGTTCACGGTAATCTCTATGACGAAGAGAAAGACGACTGCTTGGCCTTTTTTGAGGTTTGTTTTCCATTAACAGATTTGAGATTTTTATGTGTGGTTTTGTTATTTCTATTGTTGTTCATTGTTTGTGATTGATTTTCAAAGTTTGAATATTGGAGTTTATGCGTGATTTCAATTTTATGGTGGACATTTCTGTTCACTGTCTAGCATTTTGTGTTATGCTAATAATATTTTTACGAGTTTAAAATTCTCATGAAAATAAAATTTATATTTTGGATAAAAATTGATTAATAACTTCTATTCTCGTCCTTGTAAATAAATATCTAAAATTTCAGTATCAAAAATTTGAAAAATTTTGTTTGCATTGCAAGACTAGAGATATACAATCTTTGTTTGAAAGTCTTTGGTTTTTTGAAATCTGAATAGATGCTGTTGACATGTTAAGGAAGCTAGATGGTTTTGAATGTGATTAGATCCTTAAGGATGTTTTTTAATTTTCTGAGTAAACAACAGAAAACCCCCATGTTCAGTGTTCAGCTATATATCTTCTGTTATTAATACATCATTTGACATTCTATTTTCATAATACCTGCAGGCTCTGCTGGATCGGTGCTAATTCATTGGTATATAATGACTAGTCCATTTACTGATGATGCCACCCACAGATTTTTTGAAAGTCGTAGATTCTTTGGTCTGGAACCTGACCAAGTAAGAATTATTTTATTTTTTCTTTTAGTTCTTTTTTGTTCATCAGAGTGGAGTAAAAAAAATGGAGGGGGGGGGGGGGGGAGGGTGTAGATCTTTCCACTCACATTGAAGGATATGCTTCTTGCAGGTCACCTTCTTTCAGCAAGGCACCATACCTTGTGTTTCAGAAGATGGTAGATTGATTATGGAGACTTCATACAGGGTATGATTTTTTTTTTTCTTTTTCTAAATGAACTGAGTTGGATTTTGTAAAGTTTCATTTCTTTTCTGCAAATTGGCTGATTTTGAGCTCAGATTCTGTTGGAACCCTGTCTTTGGTTTCTACTCAAAATAATCGAATCTTTTGCTTGCACGAATTACTAATGTATTGAGAAGAAACCAAGCAAAGGTAAACTATAGTGTGATATTTTATTTAATAAAGTAGAAGCATGAAGTGCTTAGAGAGCTGAAGAATTCAAAAAGTCCAATTTTAATTAGTTACAAAAGAAAAGATGGTGCTGTCAGCAATTAGTCATCAAGGTCTAAAAATTCCTGAATGTGCCATCTGTCTGATGGGTTAGCCTATGTTTTGAATTACTACTATTGAATCGTGTAAGATTACAACTTTGAACTGCCTAAAATTTTAATAAATGGCATTTAATTAATTTGATTGGTTTGATCTTCTCAGAAGTATAATCTAATTGTGGAGATCAATTAACCTCTCCATCAAAGGTTAGTAAGTACTATGGACTGAAGTGCCTGCAAGGGCCTGTTGGGGCTCTAAAATTGTTGCCAACACCAAGGAGGACATGGTGTATGATTCATTTATTAGGGGAATGCACTACTATAATGAAAATGCACACTATGCTTGCTAGAATATTGTGGCCCAATATGGCAATGATGTATACATTTTTCCATATTAGTTTATTTGGGTACATATGCATGAACTTTTAGATTTGATAGAGAATTGAACTATTCCCATTTGCAGTCAAAACATATTTATTTATGCTTTTCTGAAATGCTGAAGAGAAGATCACCTGTAAATCTTGAAGAAAGAATGCCTTAAGTTATTTTTTTTAAGTGTGTTTTTTTGTTTGGGTGCATGAAAGAAGTGGTCCTTACTGTATCATTTCTTGAAAAGTTTCATCATATAAGTTTTTATCCAGACAGTTACTAGGATCATTTCTGATTCTTTTGTTTTATTTTTTTTCTAAGTTACTTTTCCTTTTTTTTAAATAAAAATTTCTTACGTTACTTATCAAAAAAAAAAAAATACTTTTCTATTTTTCCCATACGGTGGTTACATGAGTTTATTTTTTAAAGCCAGGTAGCTAAGGCTCCAGATGGGAATGGAGGAGTATATTCAGGTATACTTCTCTAAAAAATTCCAGTTAACATGTTGAGTACAACTACTAAACTTTATTTCCTTTTTTCTCACATTATTGCTTGGACAGTACTCATTGGTTTAACTAGACCACTATTTGTTGATCAGCTCTAAAGTCTACAAGGTCATTAGAAGATATGGCCACGAGAGGGATTAAATATGTGGATTGCTATGGTGTTGACAATGCACTGGTCAGTTTTATGTTCTTTTACTTCTCTTCTTCATGTTCGAAGCTCTCTAGACCTTTTTTATGATGTGAGAATATAGTAATTAGGGTCTTGAAAGCAGATCTGCGTAGCTGATCCAACTTTCTTGGGATATTTCATTGATAGAGGTGTAGCTTCTGCTGCAAAAGTTGTCCGTAAGGTAACTACTTAAAAATAAGTGGACATGTGCTTCAATTGTTTAATTTATCATTATTATTTTTTAAAAGATAGATTTGGGGAGGCTTCTAAATTGCTTGTGATGCTTTTGTTATGCTACTTGAAGACATCATTTACCAAATTTGAACTCTTCCTTTTCTCTGATTATGTACTGGATTTTGTATTTAAGCATTACAAATTTACTACAAAAAAGAGAATTCGTGATTAATTTGATTTGGGAATATAATTTTCATCACAGTAGAAAAAAAAAAATGTGGCAGGACAAATTGGAACATTTGACTACATGTGTTTGTGGTGGGTTCAGGTATAGAAGGATTCGTGGATCTAGGATTAGAATTGAAAACTGTGTTCACCATTGGCTTTATTATATTTATTCTTTTTTATCATATATGTCATATCATGTCACTTTTGCATCTATGAGATGTTTAATTTTTTTTTTTTTTTTTATCATGATTATTTCAACATATAGGGAATGGGAGGACGGATGTAAGCAAGGGTAAGCAAGAAAATGAAAAGAAAACCAAGAATTAACCTCCCTTCAGTAGTTGATGACGTTGAGGCCATCGCCTGTAGAAAAGCAATTTCCTTTGCTCTGGAGCTCGGTGTAGAGAAAGTGGTTTTTGAAGGTGATTCCAAAACAATCATACAGGCCCTCAACTCAGACTGAAGCTGTTTAAGCACTTTCGGCCACATTGTAGAAGACGTTAGAGCCTTAGCTTTGAATTTTGCCTCATTTTGTTTCTCACATGTAAAAAGACAGGGGAATGTAGTTGTTGATAAATTGACAAAATTAGCCAAATATTCCCCTTGGCCAAGCTATTGGTTTGATTGCATCCCATGTGATGTCCAAAATTTTGTAGCTACTGACAGAAGCTTTTGTTGATTAATAAAAATCATGGTCTTGTTTCTCAAAAAAAAAAAAAAAACAAAATGAAGGAGAAGACAAAAGTTATTTCCATTGGACTTTGTATATGAAATGTGCTTTAGTTGATATTCTTAGAGACAACTTAAGCCATAATGCAAATATCATTGCTGAAAAGTGGGAGATATTTGCCTCAATTTTTCACCTCTACCAACAGTGAATTAAGCTAAAAGTGGGAGATATTGCCTCAAGTTTGCACTAGATATTGGCTGAAATGTTGTTAAATAGCCCTTTGGTTTCCTTTTAGTAATTTGTTTTGGAAACTGTCTTGGCCTGTTGCCTTATAATTACTTGTACTCTTGTAACATTAGTTAGCTTGTTTTGGTAATTGTACTTGGTTTTGGATAGCCTATAAGCACTTTCTTTATTTATTTTTGCTTAGTTCAATAAAATATTCACTTGTTTTGCAGTTGCAAACATAACGTGCAATCTAAAAAGTCATAAAGCTTTTGTAATATACCACTTTGTTTAGTTTATAGATTCTGCAGCATGAATTAAAGCCATCTTAAAACATAAAATCCAAAAATGAACACCTATTAATGAAACAAAAAAGACATACAAAACTTTTTCATTACATAGTATGTAGTTATGCACGTATGGATCTTAACATATAAAAATGTACATTTCCATTGCATTTAAAAATATTTGTCATTTTACATATATCATTAGTGCCTTAACTAGAAGCTGCTCAAACATGCAAATAAAGAACCTAACATGTTTGAGTAGCTTCATTAGTTACAAAAATTGTTAGATATTATCTCCAACAAATTGTCCAATATGTTGTTGTCTTCTAGTTGTCATTTGTATGTGCAATATGTTGTCCATTAGCTGTGCAAAAATTGTTTAAAAATATTGACTAGCTTGCCAAGTAAGACATGCTCTGCAAAAATATAGGTCAAAAAGTCTCCAATATGGTGCCCTTCAAGGATTATAAGTTGTCATCAGAAGCTATTGAAACCTGCAAATATGCCACCAAATATAAATGTGTGAAAAAAAAAAAAAAAAAAAACTTAGGAAAAATATAGGTTCAAGTTGTAGCAAAATCACAAGGAATATGCATACCTGATTTGTCTCAACAATTTGTCCAACAACATAGTCTTGTCCAACCAAATGACTACAACAGGCAGATTCCTACATTTTACATTTTAACAAATTTACGTCAATGACATATTTATCTTATTATGACTAATTCTTATATATATGTATATGACTAATTCTTATATATATATATATATATATATGTGTGTGTGTATATATATATATATATATAAATAAAACTAATTCTGGGTACCTCACATCAAAAAAAAAAAAAAATTCTGGGTACCTCTTGCTAACGCAAGAGGTACTAAGAAGCTTTTTCTTTGGATATACATCAACAAAAACACTTAGGTCAAGCTCTTAAAAACACTAACTCAAGCTCTTAAAAAGCACTGACAAAAACAATTCATACCAATTCATAGGTCTTGATGTCTTTAGGGAGTTAGATATATTTTTCTTTGTATATAAACCAGAGCTCCTTATGTAATACTATAGCTAAGTTTTTAAAACAGAGCACCTTATCCTCTCAATTCTATTTAGATTTCTCAGTTTTTACATGAGCCTTAGTAAAACTGTAGCTAAGTTTTTTCAACCCAAAAAAAAACCTCAATTTTTCTTCCACATTACAAAGATTTCCAATCCAAACAATCATAACCTCAAAAAAATTTCCCATTTAAACTTGCTGGGTTATATTTTCAGTTACAATTTACTTAAAAAGAGTTTCACCATGATCAAAGTTTAAGTACAACAACCCAAATACCACCAGTATTCACTAACAACAAAAACTAATAGGAAAATTAAATAGACATAACACTACATATAAGTTTTACACACAATCCCACCAGAATTCGAAGCTACAAAACTCAACTAAGATTAGGCAAGCTCCAATATTCAAACTTTGAAAATCAATCACAAACAATGAACAACAATAGAAATAACAAAATAATGCATAAAAATCTCAAATCTGCTAATGGAAAACAAACCTTGAAAAAGGTTGAGCAGCCGTCTCTGTTTTCGTCATAAAGATTATTGCGAAATGAGTCGTCTTTGAGTTCGTCACAGAGATTACCACCAAAAGAATCATATTTGTCTTCATCATAGCGATCACTGCGAAAATAATCATCTTCGTCACTGAGATTGCCACAAAAAGAAGGGTATAGAGAGGTGGTTCTTGGCGGTGACGAGTTGGGTGGGGGATGAGGAAGGCAGAGAGAGAGAAGGGGGAAGGGAGTGGGAACGGCTGAATGAGAAAGGTTTGGAGGGAGTGGCGCCAACTGAGAGGGAAGGGATTGGATGGGTGGAATGGCGACGAGTGGTGGATCGGTGGGACTATCGGAATCGGAAACAATGGAAAGATCGGGGGGGACAGGCGGAGGGAGCATTGGTTGAGTGCGGCTGAGATCAATTGAAGAGAGAGAGGGAAAATAAAGAAAGAGAGAGATGGAGAAGGGATTTGAGCTGTATAGGGGCTGAAGGAAGGAGACGGAGAGACTGGTGTGGTTTAGGGAGGGAGCACCTGATGTTTTGGTTATGGTGGGAAATAATATGTCTTCTGATAAAAAAGATAGGGAAATATAGCTATAATTGGGCTAACGGTGGCTAACGTTTGAGTTAACTCTTAAATTTGAGTTGTAGTTTGTTGGACAGGTGTTGCTCTCTAAGAGTGCCACGTTGCAGTTTGGAGAGTCTTCCTCCAACTGAGATTGTAGGGAAACTTTATTCCATTATTTATTATTCTATCAAATCAAGTTTCAAGGTTTGGATGAATCATTAAAAAAAAATATAAGAATTTTAGACAAAATTTAAGAGCTATACATCGGACCTACTTACCAATCCTAGAAATGTTAACGTTATTTTCAAAATTCAGGGCCGCTTGGTTTAGTAATATCTCGATGTTCATAATTTAGTTTTCAAAACTTATAACTCAGTTTTCAAACCTCACCTTCACTCAAAAATTGCAAAACGCATGTTTGGACTCAGTTCTCAATTACATGTCTCTACAACTTTTCTCCAAAACTGTGGACCCCACCACTGACACTACCCAATGTTGCTACTGTTGCTACTTGCGTCTCTTCTCCCTCCCTTCAACCCACAGCCACTCACTGCCGCCATCAACCACTACCAATCCACTACCACTAACCCAACCACTAGCTACCATCAACCACTACAAACTGATCCACCACCATAATCCCAGCAACCATCAACAAAACCCATTCATTAACAAAACCCAACAACCATCAACAAAACCCATTTATCAACCATCGACAAAATCAAAACCCATTCATCAAAATAAAAATAAAACACATCAACAGAACCCATCAAACATCAACAAAATCCATTCATTAACCATCGACAAAATCAAAACCCATTCATCAAAAAAATAAAACCCAGCACCGGTGACAAAATCAGAGCGACAAAATCAAAACCCAGCACCAACGATCATGGTCTTGGTGTTTCGAGGCTCTCGCTTTGATGGTGGCGGCGGAACTAGGCTGAACTAGAGAAAGGAAAAAAGAAAGAACTAGACAAAGAACCAAAGAAAGGAAGACAGAAAGAAAAAACAGAGAGAGAGAAACCGAAGAAAGAAAGAAAGAAAAAGAAAAAAGTGGTAGAAGAAAGAGAGAGGATAAAGTAAGAGAGAGGTAATGCCATCAACACATATGGGCCCCACAGAGGTAAAAAAATTACAATCCTGCCACTGAGTTATGTATCTCAGAAGCTGCAAACACCAATTTGGTGTTTTTGGTTTTCATTACTCTCACTTAAAATTTTTGAGTTTGAGTAATGAAAACAAGATTAGTAAATCAAGCCAAACAAAAAAGCATTATGTGGGTCTCACATTTTTTGATAACTCAGTTATAAGTTTTGAATCATATCACTCAAAACACCTCTAAACCAAACAAGCCCTCAATCTCTCTCTCTCTCTCTCTCTCATGATTTTTTTTTATAAAAAAAAAAACATTAATCACATCTATATTATACCTCAAAATGATTACTGTAGTCGCACGTAAGATTTTGTGTAATTGTTTATAAAAACTAGTCATATCTATGCTATACTTAAAAACAAAACTAGTCAAATGACAATTGGGACTCCTCGTAATCACTTATAAACCCAAGATTTATTTATTAAATACTTCAAAATGAGACTCAGCACATATTTGCAACACACACATTCAAACAATCCACTCTAATATATCCGCACATATTTTGATACCCCAAATTGTTGTAGATTTGATTAGATTGAATTGTTTGAATATATGTTGTGCGAGCGTGTGCTGAGTCCCACATTGGAGAAAAAATAAGTTGATCAATCAAAGGTTTATAAAAAACTACAAGGAGTCTTAATTGTGACTGGAATAGTCATTTTAGGGTATAACACAAATTTGGTTAATCCTTTCCCTTAAATCATTACAAATGGTTTGAGCAAACCTGATAATGTCATTACAAATGATATTAGAGCAAATTTGGTTAGAACTTTTCCTTAAGTCATTACAAATGGTATCAGAGCAAACCTAATAATGTCATGTGGCTTAGGAGCACAACATGGGCAGTTCTAACAAGTGGGGAGAAAATTTGGTTAATTACCTTTCCCTTAAATCATTACAAATGGGTTTGAGCAAACCTGATGTGGCACATTGCCACGTGGTGTCCACTTGGAAATCAAATGTCATTTACAAACCAAAAAAAATTTCAAATCCAAGCCCAAAACACAGAAATAGAGCAATGAATTTGGTTAGAACTTTTCCTTGCGCGCGGCCTGGGTCGTGACCCAGGTGCGCGTGGCCTGGGTCGCACACTTGGTGCACGCGCCTGGTGCGCCTGGGTTGCGCCTGGGTGCTCGCCTGGTGCTGCTGGGTCTATAGAAAAAAGGAGAAGGAAATGAAACGCAGAAACGAGAAGGAAAAAGAAAATAAGAAATCGAAGTGTTGATAGAGCAAACCTACATCGGATTTAATCAAAAATGTCATGTGGCTTAGGAGCATACTTTCCAAACAGTGCCTACTAATTATAATGTTTGAAAATTGCTGTTAATTGCCAATTTTCTCCTAACAAGTGGATTTGATTGAATTTTTTGAGTGTTTGTTGTGCACGCATGTACTGTGTCTCGCATAAGTTAATTTAAAAAATGTGTACTTTAAATTTTTTAAGTTTGATTTATTTTGAATTTTTAAACTTAATTTAAATTTATTAGTTTAATTTATTTTGGAATTTTGAGACTTAGTTTTGAATGAAGTTAGAATATTAGGCCCAATTGTGTAAATTATAATCATTTATTGAATAAAAAGTTTAAATAGTTGAATAAAACTCAATTTTTTAGACCTAATTTAATGACTCTAACCCAACAACCCAATCCAAATTGGAGATTTCTCAACCCAAAGTAAGGTTGAGTTGATAAATACCACAAACCCAACCTAACCCAACCCCAAATATAAACATATTAAGTTAGTCCTTTTGTAATCTTGTCGTTAATGGAACACCACGTGACTTTGTAAAATTTGGCCTCGTAAGTAAGAATATAATAATAAGGATAAAGAAGGGCTCACTTGGTACATATACACTTTTTTTAAGACTAAAGTCTAATATAGAACCTGAGCCAAATTTTATGAACTAAAATAAATCCTTATTCAAATTTTTATGGATAAGACATATTTTTACCTTTTTAGATATAATGTTAATAAGAAGGATAAATTACATTTGATCTTTTTTTTCTTTTTCTTTTTTGAGAATTTTTCTTTATTAATTGTGTAGACCTCAAAATAGTATATGAAATGAATAAAAAGTATTGCCCTAAACCAAATGTATAACCAAAGTAGAGTAAATTCTAGAAACTCATCAGAGTCTACTTATCAAAGTGGAGTAAGAACAAAGTAGGCTTATCGCGACACTAAAATAGACAAAGTCGCCTTTATAAACATATTTCACACAATACGAATTTCAGATGTACTTCTGAAGGGGAAGGGCTATTGCGTTACTGAATGCCGTTATTATACAAATGGCCTCTAGAACTGATTAAAATTATTCATAAACCTATCATGGCGACATTGGCGAGGATTTTTGCCTTTATACTATTCTTGTTATTTTAGGATAGTTTGCCATTAAGCTAAAATACTTGATACAACATCATTTGCAGCACATATTTTACAAATTGTTAATGTGGTGAGTAGTTATTAGTAAGTGATTTTAGGTTTTTTAGCCATTAAGCTAAAAACTTGACACAAAATGATTTTCACAAAACATTATTATTATTATTATTATTATTATTATTATTATTATTATTATTATTATTATTATTATTCATTGCCTTAATGGTTGTTCATTTTCATTGGTTTATTTGACTTAAAAGATAAGTAAAAATATAATTTTACCTAAACAAAAGATAAGAAGTGAAGTTTAAAAAAGTCAATACATATTCCAAGTAAGTTGAACTGATTGACAAAAGGAATCAGCTCCAACTGAGCAGAGAAGTAACAGACCTTTCATACTATTAAGTTTCCATATTGGTATATGAGAATTCAAAAACAGTGAAATGACCACATTTCAAAACCCATTACAGAATATTGAATTGTCGGCTTTGAAGAACTAACCCACCGAATCTCATTCCAAATATATTGACATGTTTTGAGGAAAGTATACATTTCTCCATCCTATCTTTCATATCTTCCTTCAGTGCTTCAACTATAGCTGCAAATGTATCTCCCTCCCACATATTTAAGTGGCCCTGCCTTTGTCTTAATCAAAATCCTTTACCACACAAGTTATCTCTTAAATTTACTTGGACCTTGACTTTTCTTGCTGCATGAATATGTGTAACAAGGAGTCAAGGATCAAGGGATTCAGTGCTAAGTAGATTAGAAAGTCATCAATACTTTTCCAAAACAAAGGCATAACACACAGGAATATAAGAATCTTATTTCTCTTTTTAACGAAGAAGAATCTTATTTTATCAAAACTGAATGATGCACAGCCAATGCAGTTACTTTCACCAATAACCAAACAACTACTTTAAGCTGGAAAGAATATATACAAAGATTCTTCCTTTATCCACGAAATGTGCATGAACTTCCTCTCTTTGTGTGGACTGCGCTAAAGCCATTATTCTCAATGACACTTAATAAAAGTAATATATCCACCATTCAGATTGGCAATCCAAGTGTACGGATTTTGATTTGAATTCTATATAAAATATTCTTTCCTCCTGGTCAATTGAAGAGGAAAATGAAGTGACACATGAAGAGTGTCCTAACTTTAACCCAAAATTCTCACTTACAAAAATGTAATCAACCTCTACTAGCAACACAATCCAAATTTCAAATATCTCTTATGCATTTAGATGTACCATAGTCATCTGTAATGACAGTGACAGCATCCAGAGACGTTAAGACCAATTCATAGGAGAGTAAGAAATGTAACAAAACAAAGGAGTCTTACCTTGGCTGAACCTCACCGCTAGTCCCCACAGCAGCTCCTCTCCCCCCCCTTCCAAAGGCAACCTCATCCATGCTTTGCCCACGTCGTGTATACCTACCGCCAGATGCAACAAATCCAGGGCAAGGCCTGTAAGCCTTTATTGGCCACCAGCCAAAGCCTGGAAATGTTGCTATCCCACCTTGAATCCTACCCTCACCATTGCATCCACTCTCTATTTCTTCCCTCCCACAGGCCTTACAACCCCTGCAGGAAAGTATGTTTGTTTACAGCACTAGAATTGAACATTGTTCCTATTTATATCACCAATCACAAGAAATCAAAGTTAGAAGTTAAATTTGGACAAAAAGAAACCTCAATAGTGTCCCAATGCTACAATGGTCAAGCCAGAAGGCTTTTCTCCGTATCAAAATTTATATTTATCAAGTAACAATTCATTGATTCATTAACTAGCACAAGAAAAGAAATTATGTTACCCAAATTACTCTTTAAATGAAGATTGACCTCCATCAGACCAGTTTCTTCCAAAGATTGAGTAACCATTTAAAAGGATTTTTTATGCAAGAGAAACCTTATAGACCAACTAGAGATTCCCCTGTAAGAAAAGCTTTCAAAACCATCAATCAGTAACCTGTTTTGATCAAATTATTGCACAAACATGCCTAGTCCAAAACCATCAATTATTATTAGCAAGTATATCTAAACCCAATTGCTATCAAAATTTCACACAACTCTAACACTCAGTACCTTCATCCCTTGATACATAAGTTGCTAAACAACAACAATGACAATCAGGCCTTTTTCCAAAAATCTTGGCGTCGCCCACGTGTATTCTTCATAACTCACTAACGATCTATGAAAAAGAGTCTATGAAATGTGACATTGACAAGCTTCCACATTTGACCATTAATAAAATATAAAAATGCTTTTAGTCACAGCCCCCTTTAACTCGAATTACTTCCTCATACCTAGTGCAACAATTTGCCTCATCCGTATTTAATCAACTCCATTTATTTTACCCATTGATTAGACCGCTGAATTGAACAATCATACTAATAATTAAAACTGAATTTCCAATTTGCAGTTGATAATAAGGGAAGTGTTTGTAAATTTGTAGAGTATAATTCATATCAAAATACGAGTTTAACTTGGTGTAACTTACTCTAATCAAATATATGGATAAAATGTGTTTTGAAACCAACCCAGCAAAGACCCAAATATCACTCAAAATGAGCCTCATGCAACAATTTGGCTTATGAAGTATAATCACCTCAACATATGAGCTTAACTTTTTGTAAATGTTGTAGCCTATTCTAATCTAGTGTATGCACAAAATTGTTCTTAACCCAACGCAACCCAAGAAAGACCCAAATATCACTAAAATGAGCCTCGTGCAACAACCTAGCTTAGATGAAATGAGTATAATTCTTAAGACAAAACCATAACACTGCATAAAAACCCAAAACTTGGGCTTTTTTTTTTTCTGTTTTTTTTCACTTGGCTATGGTTTTCTTAGAGACTCAAAGAAACAAGCTTTAGGAAGATAATTGGTAATGATTTTCCAAGTTAAAGAATTTATCAATATCCAAACTGGGTTGGCAGGAATTCAAAATAAGAATGTTGTAGTACCTCAGAGGGAGCTTGTCAGTGTCATTGGTGGCAGATTCTGACTGTACAGGAAGTGAATCAGGAGGAAGGCCTTCTTCTGCAACAGAAGTTGAAGAAGAGCAGTGAAGGATGGTGAGCTTAGATGGGTATCTAATGGAAGTAGTTGCCGAGCCATGCAACCATGTGTTGCTGCTAATGTTTGGACGTTGAGAGAGTAAGCTCTGATGAGGTGCTGGAACTGAGACTAGAGCAATTCCCATTCTCTCTCTCTCTCTGTCTCTCTCTCTCTCTCTCTGTGTCTGAGTGAACAGGGAGAGGATTGGATAATAACTACTAAACCTTTGTTTTGTTTCAAACGTAAGGCCCAGAAAGTGAGGAGTCAGTAAGGAAACTAAGATCACATATTCATCAATTGCCCATTATTGTAATGTATTTCTAAAACGATTTCGTTAATGGATGCTGAAAGTGAATGGATTATTATTGAACTATTTTAAAACCCCCTCAAAAAAAAATTATTTAAAAAAAATTATGAGATAAGAAAAAAGTTAAATTTTTTTTGACAGTTTTTTTTTTTTTAAATAATACTAAAATTTTATTAAAATAATGCATTAACTAATACCGTAAACCAACGGCACATTAATCAAAATCTATCTCTATTACCCATGAACAAAATTTTCTTGGCATCTTCATCTCCATGTCAGCTATCATAAATATCATAATTGATGTATGATAAATATAGTGTTTGTAATTATTTTAAAAAATAAGTTTGGTGTTTGTGATGAATTTTTATGAAAGTAATATAAATGTTGTTTAATTCTATTTCGATAGCCATTTTGGTTTGTCTATTAAAACAGAATATTTTGATATTGGTCTATTTCAAACTATCGGTTTGGCCCTTTTGGGGTTGCTCTATACATACAAAATAATTACACCTAATTCTTTGGCAAATAGTGTTCTATCATATCATGTATTTATTCAGAATCATAATATAATACACATTCTTAATAACATGATTAACACCATTATAGAAATAAATTAAGGAAATACATTATTAATGAAAAATAAAAGAAAAAGGAAACAAGTCATACTTGAGTTAAGTAATGAAAAAAAATTAGTTAAAAAAAATGAAATAAAGCTTTGTTCAAATTCCAACTGAAACCATGGTACTGATAAGAATTTAGCATAATGGGACCAAATTGGCTAAATGGTATAAGGAGTGATGCATACCGGTAAACTAATTAAAATGAAAATTTTCATTCGAAATAGAGTGAATTTGATAGCAATGAGTGATATTGCTCCCATTATATTTTGCCACCATAATAAATTGCAAGAAAGATTGTGAAAATAATTTTCTCTTAGCATTACTCTCTCTAATATCTCCACATTCATTCTTCTTTAAATATATATATATATATATATATATATATATATTTATATTTATATATATCCACACACACATTCATGATAGCTAAAATTGAAAACCTACATAGAATTGGTGGACGGGTCTCTCACATTAAAATCTATAGAGGAATTGAAAATTGTAAGATTTTACATTTCATAAAAAATAAAATGATGAATCTTCTTTAATAGAAAATAAGAATGATAATCTACAATAAATCAAATATATTTTATATAGAGATAAAAGCATATGTTATAAATGTACTAAAGTTTTTAATTATAAAACATGTTAACAATAACATCTTTAAAAACATGAATTTAATAATAAAAAATTTTAATTTAATTAATCATTAAATTGTGTGTATATATATATATATATACAAACACACACACATTCATGATAGCTAAAATTGAAAAACATAGAATTGGTGGACAGGTTCTCACATTAAAATCTATAAAGGAATTGAGAATTGTAAGATTTTACTTTTCATAAAAAATAAAATGATGAATCTTTAATAGAAAATAAGAATGATAATCTACAATAAATCAAATATATTTTATATAGAGATAAAAGCATATGTTATAAAATATACTAAATTTTTTAATTATAAAACATTTTAACGATAACATCTTTGAAAACATGAATTTAATAATAAAAAAATTTAATTTAATTAATCATTAAATTGTGTGTGTATATATATAAAATTTCTCTTGTGTGCTTTTAGTACGCCAAATGGAGATAAAATAGAGTTTCTAATCTCATTTATAAGATGCAATTAGAGTTAGAGATTTATATAAAGAACTCAAGGATAAGTTACAAAATATCTTATAAAATTTTTATTTTTATTTTTATTTTGGTCAAATCATGTGGCAATCTATGATTCTATGTGTGTCAGAATCTAGGATCGAGGAAGAGGGGTATAAAAAGGATATTTGAAAGTATGGGGCCTTATTTTAGGTATTCAATAAAAATTGGGGCTGTGAAACAAAAAAAGGCCGACAAGTTTTTGAATAAAAATGAATAAAAAAAAGTGCAAAAGAGAGGTTCCACCGAGATTTGAACTCGGGTTACTGGATTCAGAGTCCAATGTCCTGACCACTAGACCATGGAACCTTGTTGCTCTCTTTTGTAATTTAATATTATATATCTTGTTTTATTGAGCTTATTCATACTTTAATTGTCGACTCCCTCGTTGCTGGCAGCATTAAAGTTCGAAACTTGGTTGTCTTCTTTCTCACTCTCTAGAATGGATAAAATCCAACATGTTTGTAAGATTGGTGAGAAATGCAATCCAGAAACTAGAGAGATAGAGGATTGATTGATCAACCAGATCACTAGTCATCCAAGTTTGTATCAGTAAACTAATGACTACGTGAAGATATTGCACCAAAACCATTCAAGCATCTCTATACTTCTTACAAAACCAATCCCTATTATGTACAAATCATGTAGTTTAAGAAAGAATAGTTACACAATTCCTTTTTGCTATTTCCACCACATATGGTTCATTTCCAGTTCAACTTCTACATATTATCCCTGAATCCACCTTCTTTCCTCCCAATTTAGTTTGAAAATTTGTTATTTAGAACTTCCAGTAATTTAATCCATGTGAAACTCTTAAAACTCATTCCCATCCCACTAGAATTTTTAAATGTAAATAGCTCTAGAAAATGGCAAAACCAAAAATAAAATAAAGATTAAGGGGGAAAAAGAAGAAAAAAAGGACCTCTTTACCACGAAACAACCAAAACTGAGGTTGGCAAAACTAATAAGGATAATCCAAAGAAATCATAATGAAATTTCATGCAAGTTGCTCCAGCTAGCAAATACCACCACTATTTTTTTTTTTTTGGTGACTAGTATTTAATATCTCAATGGTATCATCTCTTTTGTTATGCATGCACAAGCTGTTGCTCCACGTCTCCATCAATGACCATCACAGAGCTGTGATGATGCACCATATACCACCGTCCGTTATGGAACTCAAAGGTATTAGTTACATTGAATGGCCCGGAATCCATGTCAACGAAGGTTTTCATGGAAACCCAAGCCATGTCTGACATAACCCGAGCCCGTACATCTCGAACTTGAAAGTTGACACCGTGCTCCCAATTAAATGCAAGCTGCCAACTCTGTATTACAGCATTGTACCTGAAGGAGGAAACAAAAATGACTCAGCTCCTGTTTAATTCCAATCAAATGTAGAAAAACAAACTCAACAGTAGAGATCAGATAAAAAGTTGCAATCCCAGCAAGCCCTACAGCTTTTGCAAGTATGAAAACTTAAGAGCATATAATTATGTATTTCTTGTTGAAAGCCAGCGTTTGGGTCAGATAGATAACATGCTATGATGTTCTTACTTGTGCTGGAAATAATTATAAAATATCCAATGCTAGAACTCCACCTTACCCTTCTTTCAGTCATTAAAAGTAGAACAGAAAGGATTGTCTCAGGATCCCATCTAATTAGCATTCTATATCCAGTGCTCAAATATTTCTGATGTTTCCACCATTAAAAGAAAGTATTCTGCTTTTAAAGAACTCTCTTATATACTTAACTTCAATAAATAGGTCAAGAATCTCTAACTATAAAATTATTAAAAACCTTAAAATATTTAAATGTCCATCAGATTCAGATATCTTAGGGAAGCAGGGCCAGAAAACATGGAATTTCAAACCAAGCAAACATATAGCAGCTTAATGAAAACTTCCATAATACTACAAATTGACCTTTTCCCTTTCACAACTATGGCTCAGCCTGTTGCTTCACCAACAAACCAAATGCTGCACATGCTAGAAGTATATGAGATGCAACTCTGAAGATGAACAAATTATAGCAAGTGGCAGAAATAATCCAAATCAGAATCACATAAGCAAACATACATACATACATACATACATACATACATATATATATATATATAACCATATATGTGTATGAATTTGCATGTATATGCACATAGGTATGCACATGGAATGCATCTAAGCATACATTCTACATAACAAACACATGAAAGTAGTTCAGTATGATATATATACATAGTTCTGTACATGGGCAACCTTTCCTCAAGTGTAATCATTGACACACGTGTGAAGGGTATTTTTGTGGCTCATCCACTTCTACTAGGCCAAATCCTACATGAACACCATGTCAGATCTCAGCTAGTGAAAGCATCACAGTCAATTAGAACCAGGCATTTCTGGACTCAACCAAGTAGAATCCACGCTAACTTACTCACTACATAGCTATAGCATGGTTGCAGCAACCCAGGTACAAGAGGTACATAGTGCATACTTCCCAACAATCCCCCCCCCTCTCTCCCTTTTCATCCCAGCAACGTAATACATACACACATACATATTGGTAAGAGAGAGTGAGTGATGCAAAATTACAGTAAAAAAAAATTATCACGATTGAAACAATGTCACAATTTTACTGCAAGCAACTTACAGGCTAGGCTACTTGGAAAAACAGGACACACACAAAAGAGCAGTATAAAAAATATAAATATATGTACACACACAAACACAATATGCCTTAACAGAGAAACACATTTGAAAATTTTATTTTTCTGCAATAAAATATAAAGCATCATAAGCTTAGGTAAACCATATTTTTGTAAGAAAATATAAAAAACATCATACCCTGAAAAGAGTTCTCCTGATGCATGAACACACTTCACAAAATCTGCATTTAGCCAAAAACGACTCATTGCTGGAAGAGACCTTTCTCTAATGATGTTGAAGAAGTCATTATTAATATTCACAATGGCTCTTGTAGCAGCATAGTAAGCCTTCCACCCATTGGCTGGTGTCACGCTATCCTGTTCCCATGTGAAGTCCTAAAAGAGAATTTGAGAAACAAGAAGTTCATTGATAAATCCAAAACACAGATAGTGATCAGTAGAAAAAACAGCGGGTCTGCTGGTGACACATACATGACATCCAAAATAAAATAAAATAAATAAACCTAGCAAACATGAGGAACATGCCCCCTGAGAAGATGTATCTAACAAAGCCAAACACTGTTGTTAGCTACAAAAAACAATGCTCTGAATTCCTCCTAAAATAGTAATCAGAATACATGGTCTTGCATACAAACATAATACAGAAACGTAGAGACAAAAATACACTAATACAGGCATCAATATCAAATCAAGATGGCGTGATCCAGACACATTCCCCTCCACATGCAGATTTCAAAACCCCAAAATTTCAAATGCCATTTCCTTTATTTTCTTCTAAGGATACCAAAACAATTTGAGCTAAAACTGACAGAGAAGACCTGTAGGTGACACAAAGAAGAAAACACCAAAAAGGAAATCCATTATAATTACAAGTTAAACAGCTTTCTTGACAATAATAGGAAATACTTTTTTAACAATTTGTCCTTCCAAAGTTCTTATTTATAGGTTGGAATAACACCCCCATCCCCAAAAGCTTTCAACACTACATTTCCCCAAGTCAACAAACCCACAATGTGGCTGCAAAACCAAGAAAAAACTGGAAGGAAAGAAACTTTGGTTTCTTATAAATTTTACAACTTAGTGGAAACTCCAATTAAACAAAAAAAAAATACTAGCCCCAATTTTATCTCTATTTGATCTCGCCAGTAGCAGGTGATCCCAAAATAGCCTAATCTAATCATATAACACCTCAAACAACGCCACATACCCCACCTTACCCCAATTTTATCTCTATGTGATCTCAACAGTAGCGGTGATCTCAAAATAGCCTAAACTCATCATACAATACCTCAAATGACACCACAAACCCAATCCTAACCCCAATTTTATCTCTATTTTATCTCGCCAGTAGCAGATGATTTCAAAATAGCCTAAACTCCTCATACAACACCTCAAACAACACCACAAACCTAATCTACATTCCAACTCTACAAAACACAACAATATATGCTAGTCGGTTCCAATAATTTTTTTTTTTTTTTTAACTTCTTACTTAAAAGTTTCACATGCATTGAATAGGTTTTGAAGCCCAATCTCACCATAGATATTAGTTTTTGGATTAAAATCTTCTAGAGCCCTTATAGTAACTCCATCATGAATGTCCTAAAATCCTATCCATCCATTTTAAAATAAGTGGATTGAATTTTACCACGTCATCAAAATTTAAATAAAGGTTAACAATCACCAATTTGGTATCTATTTAAATTTTTGATATGTTGAAAAATCCAATCCATTCATTTCAAATTGAATGCATAGGATTTTAGGAACTCTAAGATAGAGTTACCCTCAGAACTCTTAGGATCTTAATCCAATGTTCTCAACTCAATTGTGCAAAAAAAAAAACTACTCCTCAACACACCCAACTATCCTTAATCAACGGTGCAATACTCGTTACAGTTGCAATTACTGCCAATTCCGTGCATTCTCATCATTCAACAAGATTAGTAATTTCTAATTCCCATTTCCCAAACAACGCAACACTCCACATAATGACAATTACTTCTTACCATGCAATATCACCATTCAAGTTTAAACACATTAGTAGCAATAGCCGTATGAGTAAATTCCCAACAAAGCTATGTTCTGTACAATCACATTTACAGTTACTGCTTTCCACAATGCTTTATCATTGTTTCAACAAAATTACTAATTGCTAAATTCCCAACAACGTAATGCTCCATGCCATGCAATTTACCGATTTTCCTAAAATGAGTAAAATCCCAGCAATACTTTGCTCCTTAAAATCACAATTACCACTTTTTCCATGCATCACCGTCTTTTAAAATTACTAGTTGCTAAATTCCCAACAATGCAATACTCAATTATCTCTATTCAGCAATATTGCTAGATACCCAAATGAGTAAATTGAATTTCCAACAATGCTATGCTCCTAAAACTCAATTATAATCACAATTACACTCACAAATATAGAAATTTACCTTGTGATAGAGTGCTTTCCAAGCGTTGTCGTCGTTGGCGGCTTTTCGCATAAGCGAGTTCGTCATGGAGAGGCGGCAAAGGCTCGGATAGTCCAAGTAACTGAGGGCGTGAGTGGTAATCTCCGGCACGAGTTGCTCCATCATCGACGCGCCGGTCTGCCTCTCCGCCGCAATAACCGCGGCGGAATTCACCTTCTCCACCATCTCCGGCGAAGTGCACTTGCAAACGCAATCACAGCCCCCACCTCCTCCGCCGCCCTTATTCTCCGCCGACGCGGCGAAATCGCAGCCGTCCACGTCCGATTTAGAAGCCTTGGAAGAAATCGATCGGACGGTGGTGAAGGCGAAGAGAGTGAGTAGCAAACAGAGAGCAGTGACTATTGTGGGCACAAAGAACGGTTGAGACGAGAGGACCGTAGTGAAACTAGAGGCAATCTCCATTCATACGACATCAAAGCTTCTTCGGAGAAAAACATGAAAAACCACCAAACCCTAAAGTACCGTACGTTCGATTTTTCGAATAATTTAGTATTTATCGAGGATTCTAATTTTTTGGGTTTTTTTTTTTTTTTTTTTTTTTTTTGGCTGTTTGAGATGAAACCCAAAAATCGATTTGCAGACTAAAGATTTTGGGCGGAGAAGAAGACAACAAGGGTGGTGGATTTTTTTTTTTTTTTTTGGTTGAGAAATCAAAAAACCTTAAAGGTGGACCTAGGAGTTAGTAATTCCTGTTTTTCTTGTTTTTGGGATGTTTTTTGTATTTTTGATTTCTTCACATGTTGACTAACTTCCATTAAACGACTAGTCGTTTTCATCACGCCTTTGAAATATTATTGGAAAATATACCTTAGAAAAATAATTTAAATATTTATTTATTATATTATTAAAATGACAACAACTTTATTAGGAAAAAAGAAAAGAAAAAATGGCATCAACAATAATCACTGTCACGTTAATTGGTAAGTTTTTTGCACTAAAATTGATAGTAATTAGAGCATTACCATTCGGGTGTCTAAATCACCTAAATTGCTATGGATAAAATTTAGTTACATAATTGGTTGTAGCCTTAGGCTACAAACTCACTTAATAAAATAAATATTACTGCATATTTTAAAAATCTAACCGTTGAATTATATTTTCTTTATGCTCTTAATACATATGTCAAATTTTATGTCAATCGGTTAGTATTTACTATATAATCTATAAACTTATATTTTATGCATAATTCTAAATTACAAAAACTTGCAATTTAAAAATATATTGATGACATAGTTATTGATCTTTAATTTTTTTGAAATTTTGCAAACATAAAGAATACAAGAAGAAGATGTAATTCAATGGTGGATTTGTCAAAATTCACCACCAATAAAAAGATATTGAGTGAGTTTGTAGCCTAAAGCTACAACCGATTTTGTAGCTAAACTTTGTCCGAACATTTAGAACACCAATTAAATAAATAAAAAAAACCTGCTACCTACTACATCCAGTTTCTCATACTCAATTTTTTTGCAACATGCTATAGTGAACTCTACTCACTTCTCTTTTTCTCTCAGATGGTGTTGTGGTGGTGGCATGGGTTGTACAGTGGTGATGTGGGTCGTAATAGCATGGAATGTGGGTTTTGGGTTTTGATAATTGTGGTGGCAGTGGGTTGTGGCTACTGTGCTATGATGAACAGATAGAGATGGAGAGGAAAGAAAGAGAGAGTGAAATAAACAAATAGTGCTAGGTGTAATGTGAGATAATAAAGAAATAGAGATGTAGGACGAGTTGTAAAATGAATTGTTAAAATAGACAAAGTACTTTTTTAGAGTATAAAATGAGTAATTTTTTAAGAAATTCAGATGCTATTGCTCTAACTATTATATATTCCTTCTAGAGCCCAAAAACTCATCTTAGGGCAATATACTTGTAGAGTAAATAAAGCAATTTTAATCTTACTTGTAGTGTGTGTGTATATATATATATAAGGAACAAGTTAACGAATGCCCTACGAATATTAATTTATAAACTTTTTATGGGAGGAAGAAAAAATAGATGACTTAACTTTTTTTTTTTTTATACAATTTTTTATATTTCCCACGAATGTGGTATTTGAACTTTCGTAAAATAATCCATTAACAAATACTCTAACTATTATATATTCCTTCAAGAGCCCAAAACTCATCTTAAGGGCCATATACTTGTAGAGTAAATAAAGTAATTCTAATCTTACTTGTAGTGTGTGTGTGTGTGTGTGTGTGTGTGTGTGTGTATATAAGGAATAACTTAATGCACCCCTTAATAGGACCCAATATAAAATTAAAAATCTAAAAAATAACCTACACACAAGCTCAAAATTTTTTTGTAACATGTTTTAACAAATGCTATTTTCTTACATATAACAAAGTGGTATAACATTTTTAACAATTAAAATATTTCTAGAGAAATATTATGTCCATAATACTTTCACAAAAAATCCTAATTGGTTATTATGAGTGAGCAAAAATGTAATTTAACTTTGTGGATTCAAATTAGAACCAATAACAATATACCACATATGATTTGTTGTAAAAGTATTATAAAATTGTTGTAGATATAGCACTTTTCATATTTTTAACTTCTAACCATGAAATAAACATTCATTATTTTTTCTGAAAGGAAAAAACTAACGTCCATATCTCTAATTTTCTAAATGGAAAATTAAAATTAAAAATAATATTATTAATAAATATTTTTATTATTTCTTCAAAAAGGAAAAAAAAATAACGTCCATATCTCTAATTTACTAAATTGAAAATTAAAATTAAAAATATTAATATTAATAAATATTTTTATTAAAAATATTTTTTTATACAAAATAAAAATTCTATTCTACCCTATATGTGAAGTTCCCTCTTGAAAACTTGAAGCTAGCTTTTGCCCAAAAATATTTACTTATATATTTCTATGATTTGCTATTATGGTATATGAGAGTAAATAAAGGAAAGTGATGGGCTATGATAAAATACAACTCCAATCTCGTCCATGGAGATCATCCAGGACGAGGAAGGTGCTTGGACGAAGACGTGCATGGCCAAAGGTCAACATCATGGAATGTCGTCCAAGGGAACCATTTACTGCGTTCACAAGAGTTTCATCCGTAAAATGAAGGCCTAAGGACGAGGTACGCATGACTTCAGGGTATCAGGACGAGGTATGCATGACTTAAGGGCCTCTGGACGAGGAACTCTGAATGAGGCCTTGACACTTAGGAAATTCATGAGTGTATGCAACAACTCCGTATAATACGTGCAGCTTCCAGTGACCGTTACGCATAAAAAATGTAACTCCTAAGTAGTTGAGGAAGTTATATTTGAACCCACACATCTCCTCAAATCAGGGAGAGGTTACAAACCCAATAACTGCTCTTAAAACACTATATAAACACTTATTCAAACCAAACAAATGTACGCTTTTGACATCTCCTAAAAAGTTGGAACTCCAAAATAACAGAGAGAAAACTAATTTTGTTATCGGAGAGTTATTGGCCGATAACCCCAGTCACCTTTGATTACTGTTCTTTGTTTTTCAGGCCATCGAGACAAGCAGTAGTCCTTTCTAATCTGGGGCATCCAACCTACTGATTTTCATCGTATCATCAGTTGGCGCCGTCTATGGGAAATCATATAAGAGAATCAAGTTCTGTTCATTTCACTCAGTCGTTTATTTGCAACGATATGAGTTTTCCAGACAAAAGGCTAAATGGTTCGGATAAGATCAAGGGCAACCAGCTCAGGCCACCAGAAGAGTAGGGATGCTTCTAGCAATCCTCACCACGACCGTTAGTCAGTGCCTGTTATGCAACCGCCTTCTGTTCAACATATACAGTCCATGGCTACCGCTATGGCAGAATTGACTCGTCAGAATCAGGAGTTGAACAGGGAGATCAATTTAAGAAGGCAACACCATGAAAGGCATGCAGAAGGACGAGCCTAGAGTCAAGAGGGTAGAGGAGAAAACGTTGAGTCTGAGGGTCAGTCAAGAGGTACTGCTTCAAGAAAAGTGCCACAGTTGGAGAGGGAAATGGACTTAATGAAAAAAGTTACGAATGAAATGAAGGAGAATATGAGGCGGGCAAACCCCATAGAAGACTTGGTTCACCGAACGAACTCCCCTTTCATGGCTTCCATCAATAGTCATCCCTTACCCCCGAAGTTTAAAATGTCTTCCTCGGATTCGTACAATGGAAATCGTGACCCGTGTGATCACATTCCTACTTTCAAGACCACTATGCACCTTCAAGGAGTTCCGGATGAGATTATGTGTAGAGCGTTCGCTACCACTCTTAAGGGACCAGCGAGGGTGTGGTTCAATAAAATTCCCCTGA
Source organism: Castanopsis chinensis (assembly GCA_032878915.1). Taxonomy (NCBI): domain Eukaryota; kingdom Viridiplantae; phylum Streptophyta; class Magnoliopsida; order Fagales; family Fagaceae; genus Castanopsis; species Castanopsis chinensis. Next base: position 12,180,658 of record JAVQMG010000129.1, read on the forward strand.
ACTCTGTCGGATCATTCAAAGAGTTGAGTAAGATGTTTGTCAATAACTTCATTGGAGGACAACGCCACAAGCGTTCCTCTTTCAATTTACTAATTATTGAGCAAGGGGAGAATGAGAGTTTACGATCCTTCATTACCTGTTTCAACAGAGAGGCCTTAACGGTGGATGAAATAGATGACAAGTTGCTATTAGCCACTTTCCACAATGGGGTCAATTCAGACTTATTCATTCATAAGCTCTACGAGCAAGAGCCTCAGACCATGGCCGAACTTGTCCATTCGACCCAAAATTTCATAAATGCTGAGGATGCGATTATAGTCAAGAAGAGGAAAATATCAGAATGTTCGGAAGCAAGTCACCCGCGTCATCCAGATCAAGGTCCTCGTCCCAAGAAGGCTTGGGCAGATGAAAAAAGGGATAAAGACGGTAAAAAGGTAAGTTCCTTAACAAGAAGTCAGCAGTATACTCCTTTAAATACTCCACTAGAGCAAATGCTTATGCAAATCAAGGATGATCCATCCTTGAAGTGGCCGGAGAAAATTAAAGGAGATCCTAACAAGTGCAATAGGAACAAGTATTGTCGCTTTCACAGGGACTATGAGCACGACACGGATGAGTGTTTCAATTTGAAGCAGCAGATAAAGAGTCTCATCAGGCAAAGAAAATTAAAGAGTTTCCTTGGACGAGACCACAAGGGCGAGAAGTTAAATGCCAAAATGGAAGAGTCATCATGACCCCCGCTAGGAGAAATAAGAGTTATTATAGGTAGAACCTTAGCAGCTCAGTCATCCAAATCTAGGAAGACATACTTGAAGGTGGTTCAAAACGTCCAGCTGTTAGGACGATCTCCTAGGACGAGGGAAGCTGACGAGTAAGCCATCACATTCACAGACGAGGATGCTAGAAGAATTCATCACCCCCATGACGACGCGATTATCATTACCCTACTCATTGCCGACTATACGACCAAAAGGGTGTTGGTAGACAATGGCAGCTCGGCAAACATTCTATATTACCCAGCTTTTCAATAAATGAGGCTAGGACGAGATTAACTTCGTCCAGTAAATTCGTCCTTGGTAGGATTTGGAGGGATGAAAGTATAATCAGTTGGCCTTCCGATAATGCTATTATCGGAAGGCCAACTTTGAATAGCTGGAAGGCGATAACCTCTACCTACCATTTGTCCATCAAGTTTCCAACCACACATGGCGTGGGTCAAGTGCAAGGAGATCAGTTAGCTGCTAGAGAGTGCTACTTAGCCATGTTGGCAATGGACGAGCATGTACAAACAATGAGCATAGACGAGGAAAGAATCACAGCGAAACCTGTTAAGGTGTTAGAAGATATCCATTTAGACGATAGCAGATCCGAAAAGTTCACCAGAATTGGGGCAAGCATGGAAGAAGAGGCAAAGCATACACTGGTCCAATTTTTTAAGAAAAGCCTTGATGTCTTTGTATGGAGTCATGAGGACATGCCGGGTATTGATTCGAGTGTCATTACTCATCGTCCGAATGTATGTCCCTACTCCAAGCCAGTGCGTCAAAAGAAAAGGGTATTTACTCCTGAGCATGGCAATGCCATCAAAGAAGAAGTCTAGAAGTTGATCACCGCAGAGTTCACCAGAAAAGTTTATTATCTGGACTGGTTGGCAAACATAGTCATGGTAAAGAAGGCCAATGGCAAATGACGAATGTGTGTGGACTTTACTGACTTAAACAAGGCTTGCCCAAAGGACAGTTATCCACTGCCACGCATTGACTAGCTGGTGGACTCGACGGCAGGTCATAGGCTACTGAGCTTCATGGATGCTTTCTAAGGTTACAACCAAATAAAGATGGACGAGGCAGACCCAAAGAAGACTTTATTTATTACCAGCCAAGGAAGGTAATGCCTTTTGGTTTGAAGAATGCAGGGGCGACTTACCAAAGACTGGTGAACCACATGTTCCGCCCTCAGATTGGGCAAAATGTGGAACTCTACGTCGATGATATGCTAGTAAAGAGTTTGGATGAGGGGAAGCATCTGGACGATCTTCAAGAGACCTTTGATACACTTCGGCGTTACAACATGAAACTAAATCCAACCAAGTGTGCTTTTGGGGTTCATGGTTTCGCATAGAGGAATTGAGGTGAATCCAGACAAAATCCAGGCAATACTCAACATGGAGCTGCCAAAGAACATCAAAGAAGTCCAGTCTCTTACCGGACGAGTTGCCACCCTCAACAGGTTTGTTTTGAAAGCTACTGACAAGTGTTTGTCATTCTTTAAAGTCCTCAGGAAGGCATTTGAGTGGACGGACGAATGTCAGAGGGCCTTTCAAGAATTGAAGGCTTACTTCACAACGGCACCGTTACTAAGTTCATTTGTACCTGGTGAAGAGCTGTATTTGTATTTAGCGGTGTCTCCGCACACTATAAGCTCGGCGTTGGTCAGAGAAGAAGGACGAATTCAGAAACCAGTATACTATACGAGCCAGGCGCTTAGAGGAGCGGAAGGACGATACCCGATGATGGAAAAGTTAGCCTTCGCCTTGGTCACAGCTTCTAGGAAGCTGAGACACTATTTTCAGGCTCATGTTATCATTGTCCTAACGAATCATCCGCTAAAGAAATCAATGAACAAGTTGGAAGTCGCAAAACGGCTAATTCAATGGGCAGTGGAGCTCAACGAGTTTGATGCCAAATAATAGCCAAGGAACGCGATAAAGGCACAGGCGCTGGCGGACTTCATTGCGAAGTTCACTCCAAGCCAAGACGAGTTGGACAAAGACGAAGGAACAAGAAGGTGGGTTATTAATGTAGACGGGTCATCCACACTATATGCAAGAGGGATTGGAATCATACTCAAGTCCGCGGAGGGTGACAAGTTGGAGTACGCAGCCCGTCTACAATACCAAACTACCAACAACGAGGCTGAATATGAAGCCTTACTCAAAGGGCTGGAATTGGCTAAGTCCCTAGGAGTGAAGTCAATAATAGTCAAAGGAGATTCTCAGCTAGTTATCAATCAAGTGAATGGAATGTGCGATGCCAAGGAAGATCGGATGAAGAAGTATCTCAACAAAGTGAGGCGACTTTTACAAAAAATTTTAGAAGTAATTTTTGTTCAACTCCTGATAGAGGAGAAAATGGAAGAAGATGCCTTGGCAAGAGCAGCTTCGGCAGGAGAAGTTATGAACGAGTATGGCAAAGTCCAATACATGCCGAGCATAGACCTCCTAGAAATACAGCAAATTAGAGGAAAAGAAAATTAGATGAATCCAATAACAATTTATCTCAAGGATGGAAGACTTCTAAAAGACAAGAATGAAGTTAGAAAACTGAGGGTCAGGGCTGCCAAGTATGTCCTTATAAACGAAGTGCTATACAAGCAAGGCTTTTCTTGGCCCTACCTAAAGTGTCTAGCTCCAGACGAATCTAATTATGTTTTAAAGGAGGTTCATGAAGGAGCATGTAGGAATCATTCAGGGGCAAGATCGCTAATCCATAAAATCGTTCGTGCAAGCTACTACTGGCCTACGATTCAAGCAGATGCTAAGGCTTATGTCAAGGTGTGCGACCAGTTTTAGCGCTATAGCAACATCCCTAAGCAGCCTTCGAAGTACCAGACCTCAATGATGGCCCCATGGCCCTTTGCACAATGGGAACTGGATATCCTAGGTCCTTTCTCCCCGGGAACTAGACAAATGAAATTTTTGATAGTAGGGATTGAGTACTTTATCAAGTGGGTGGAGGCCGAACCCCTTGCAAAAATTACTCAGCAAAATGTTAAGAATTTTGTTTGGAAGAATGTTATGTGTAGGTCAGAAGTACCAAGGGTGCTAGTATCTGACAACGGACGACAGTTTGACAACACACCATTCAAGTACTTTTGTGAATATTTTGGAATCAAGAATCATTATTCCTCACCCTTCCACCTACAGGTGAATGAACAAGTAGAGGTAGCAAACCAATCCTTGCTAAAAATCATCAAGACTTGGCTCGAGAGGGCAAAGGAGATATGGCCAGATGAGTTACCAGGCGTTCTTTGGGCCTACAAGACAACTGTGAGAACCCTGACAAGAGAAACCCCCTTCAAGTTAGCCTACGGAAGTGAAGCGGTCATACCTGTAGAAGTTCATATGGCTAACCATCGAGTGATGAAGTATCAGGAGAAAGAAAATGGAGAACTGCTTCGTCTTGACATCTATCTCATTGATGAGGTAAGGATGGATACGGAGCAAAGAACAGCAAGGTACAAGAATCTTATGGCTAGGCAGCATGATGCCATGGTGAAACCCAGGCGCTTCAGCGTAGGGGACTTCGTTCTCAAAAGAGTATCCTTGGTAACTAGGAACCCCGCTCATGGAAAATTGGGACCCAATTGGGAAAGACCGTATAGAGTAATCAATTGCAAAAGGCTCGTACTACTTGGAAGCTCTAGACGGACGAAAATTAGAGCATCCATGGAATGTGGAACATCTGAGGAGGTACTACCAGTAATGAGCCTGGATGAGGTAACAGACATGGATAAGGTCATAACTGTGGTGTTCACTAATACTGTTGTGTTTTTTATTACTACTATGGTGTAAGGTGTGTACTAAGAACAAAAGTGCACTAGTTCTTAAACTTTTGCACCGTCTACAGAGAAGTTCGTGATGGACGAGATTATGTATTTTAAGTATTTTCCTAAGTAATTTCATAAAGCACTAGCTTCTAAGCAAGTGCTATATTTGTGAACAATGTTTATATAATGATATGGTTTGGATTTTTAATGTATTTTATGCATAAAATCTAACTCCCATGATAACACCCACAAGAGGGGCAAAACCCTACGACGAATGAAAATCTCTGGATGTAGAGATGTAACGTTGATAAGCTTTCCTCAAGACGAGGATAAAGTAAAAAATAAGCTAAGGCACAAAAAGCTTTATAGTGAAGCACAATTCTATAGACGAGCATCTAGCCAAGACATCCAAGTGTTTTAGGATGAGTCAAACGCTAGAAACATCTTTGATAAAAGGCAAAAGCTAAGCCTATGGACGAGGCAAACGTCTGACAAGACTTGTCATTGCTATCTTGAAAAGTCCACATAAATAGGTCGTCCATGAAAAAAAAATGAATGAAAAATGAATGAAATGAGAAATGAACGAATGGATGAACCTCAAGCATTGTCCATAGAAAGGCACATGGACGAACTAATTACATCGTCCATAAGAAAAGTTTAAGGGCGACCCTCTAGTACTTAAAAATTACACAAATTTCAATAAAAGCGGTGACAAGGAGGGCAAACACGTCCATACAACAAATAATGAATAAAAATAAACATTCATTGAAGTTTAGAAAAGGGTAGACGACCACCGTCCAAAAACCCTCACAAAGTAAACCTCAAAAGGCAATTGTTAATAAACTCGTCCCAAACACTCTAGACTAGATAATTGTACTCAAATACATTTCAATATATATATATATATATATATATATAAAAAAGGAAAAGCAAATAACATTTAAGCAAATAACATTTAAACAAATGAGAAATTCATCTTAAACAGGAGGGGTGTTGGCATTGGGTTCGTCTTGAGGTGGCAATGTAGTGGCATCGTCCTCCACGTTGATATCCTCTGAGCTTGTCTAGACGAGGGAGCTTGTAGAAGCCCCACAAAGGTTAAATTTGATAGTGCTGAAGTCCATCTTAGGAAATTTATCCATGGCGTCCATCATAAAGTCTTCAAAGCCAGCTACGTAGTTGACGTCCATTGAATTAGTAAATTCTTTGGACGCCTTAAACTCTGCGACGACGTCTCCTCTAGCTTTTTCAAGAAGGGTGTTTAGCTCGTCACTCTTCTTTTGAAGGGAATCAAGATGAGCATCCTTCTCTTGGACTTCAGCCTCTAACTCAGCGACGTGGTTTTGCAGCTTTTTTGCATCGTCCTTGGCCTTGGCTGCCACCTCAGCCCACCTTTTGGACTCGTCCTTTCCCTTCTTGACTGTCCTCTCCAACAGAATTCTCGTCTTGTCTAGTTCAGTTGCTTGCCTAGACGCGGCGATGAACTTAGACATTGCCTGCATAGGTTGAAATTTAATTATAATGCATACATGTGCTAATAGCAAGACGAGATAAAAATATATAAAAATTACATACCTTAAAAAGATCATGAACACCAGAGTGCTCAAAATCCTTCAACGACATGTTGTAACATGCCGTCATGTCTTCATCTGTTACAATCCTCTCAAACTTCTCCCAAGCCAAGTCCTCATTTTCAAGAAGATTTTGAGGCACCTGGTAAGTAGGTTGAGATGAGGCTGGGACATCGACTCCAAACGGGATTTGCAAAGACAGAGGATCCTTTGGTTCTGGATCAACGTCCAGGATTTGAACAGAATGGCTGGGAGGGACGAGAAAAGGACTAGGTTGGTCGTCCTTAGCTTGGACGTCCTAAGGCTTGGACGACCTAAGCCTAGCCTTTTTCTCCTTGCGCCTACTTGGGAGATTTTCCAAATCTACACCTAATGAAAGACTCTTTCTTTTGTCACCAGAGGACAGGTGAGGCTGAGATTGCACCCCCCACCCAGTTTCCTCGTCTGCCACTTCTTTACCCTTATTCTCCTTCATTGTCACCATTCCTGTAAGCAAAGACGTCAGTAAAAAAAAAAAAAAAAAAAAAGGAGAACTTACATCTTCGAACAGTGAGCTCGTGGGCAATAGCTTCAACAGACGGCTTTAGACCTAATCCCCAGGTCGCAAGACGCCGTAGACTGACTAAAAAGTGGAAAGTTCTGTCAGTGTAAGGATGCGCCTTTTGAACTCGTTCCAAGTGGAACCTATCCAAGTGGGGTCGTTTAACACCTTTTTCAAAACACAAACAAAACAAAAAAATACGTTAGACGACTATAATCAAAAACGAATCTAACAAATGTAATAACAAGCATAGACATACCTTTAGGACGAAGGTTCCCTATCTCTCCTGTGTAGGGAAGGAATGGATCCTTGTCAACCTCAATAGGGCGTCCAGCCTAGAAATCAGAGACGAAGAAAAACTCCATCTTCCACTTTCTATCTGAGGTGACCAAGGACTTTATTAACCTATAATCTTTCCCTATGGATGTAAACTGATAGAAACTAAGAAATTGGTTAATTTCGGAGGGCTTATAGCAAAAGAGGAACTCGTCCACAGTAAGAGGATGATTCCCCTCAAACACCTCCCTCCTTAAAACTTGCATGGCAACTATTAGCCTCCATTCATTGGGGTTAAACTAGCATATGCCTAAACCTAATTTGGAAAGCAACTCCTTGGCGAAGGCATTGAGGGGCAACCTCAAACCCCCCAAGAGGTAAGCCTCGTAAATGCCAACACCAAAATGGGGTTGACAACACCACTCGTCACACATAAGTATCCTAGGATTCAAACTTTCAGGGATTTGGTACCAAGTCTTAAAAAGACCTAACTTTCTCTCGTCTGTCTTAGAACCAACTCCAATGGCACAACTATAGACTACTTCCTCCTCGTCTTCAGCAGAAGACGAAGGAGTGCTTGTGCGTGCCCTAGAACCAAACTTAGCCCTCGTCCTAAGCTCTTTTTGAAATACCTCTAAAGGAATCCCAAGGACACCAGACGTATACTCGTCTGTGGTATTTCTATCACTACTGCTATTACTACTACTAGAACTGCTATCACTAGAACCACTGAAACTATTTGGGTCTTGGTACTCGTCTATGGCTTTGACAACACTATCGCTAGACGAGGAAAGGACTACCTCAGACATTCTTTAAGGAAACTTAAAACCTGAGAACGAAGATGAAGAAAATACCTAGATCTAGACAAGGGGAGACTATGGACGCAAGAAACTTCTAGACGAGGTGCTAAGATGAGAGATGTCAAAGAAGAAAATTTCAAAATGAGGAGGGTAGCGGATGAATTCTACTATTTATAGGCACTGAACCCTAGTACACGAAGCAACGCAACCCGCCAAAATGTGACAAATGGCATGTCCCTCGAAAAACGAGCCGACATGACCAGTCACCAATTAGACCATGACATGTGGCACCTATAACAGCAGACATAATGACACGTGTTCGAAGGACGACATCAGTAGATGTGCTTCCTAGACGACCCATGGACAAGGGGGCAACTGATAGGGTGTGATAAAACACAACTCCAATCTTGTCCATGGAGATCATCCAGGATGAGGAAGGTGCTTGGACGAAGATGTGCATGGCCAAAGGTCAACATCATGGAATGTCGTCCAAGGGAACCATTTACTACGTTCACAAGAGTTTCGTCCGTAAAATGAAGGCCTCAGGACGAAGTATGCATGACTTCAAGGTATCAGGACGAGGTATGCACGACTTGAGGGCCTCTAGACGAGGAACTTTGAATGAGACCTTGACACTTGGGAAATTCATGAGTATATACAACAACTCTGTATAATACGTGTAGCTTCCAGTGATCGTTACGCGTAAAAAATGTAACTCCTAAGTAGTTGAGGAAGTTATATTTGAATCCACACATCATCTCAAATCAGGGGGAGGCTACAAACCCAATAACTACTCTTAAGACACTATATAAACATTTATTCAGACCAAACAAAGGTACGCTTTTGACATCTCCTAAAAAGTTAGAATTCCAAAATAATAGAGAGAAAACTAACTTTGTCATCGGAGAGTTATTGGCCGGCAACTCCAGTTACCTTTGATCACTGTTCTTTGTTTTCCAGGCCATCGAGACAGCCAGTAGTCTTTTCTAATCCAGAGCATCCACTGATTTTCATCGCATCATCAGAAAGAAACAATGCATTGATAATATATAAACGTTTCTATTTTTATGAAGTACATCAAATATACTTAAAATTGATGAGCTATTTATGGTATTAAAGTAATTAGAGGAAATAGAAATGATTCATAAATCATCTAAATAAATGTGTTACTTGTTTTTAGTAAAAAATTATAAGGGAGCTATTATTTAAATTTATGTCTAAAGTTGCATTTTTTTTTTTTTTACCAAAAATATAAGAGAGGGAAGGAATTTTTGAAAAATCAAAGAAGGCAATCCCCTCCATCCATTTAAATAGTAAATACTAAGGTTGGTCAATTAATAAAACTTAAATAAATAAATAAAATCACTATGTACATAACTTCTACCACCACTTTTTTTGTTCCCAATCCGAATAACAATTCTAATTTTAATATGATATCATGACTATGTGATTAACAATTTTAAAAATATTTATTTAATAAATACTTACTTTTCAATGTCAAGTCAACTATGGAAACCATATTTTTCAATAATTTTAACAATAGCTGTAGAATAATTTTAACAATGGTCAGATTTCAAAGTTAACCACACGAATGTTTCTCCAAAAAAAAAAAAAAAAAAGTGCACAGAGACTATACCTTGTGAATGGATTGTTAAGGGGAAAAATCTTGTGTTTTTTCTAAGGAAAGAAAGTATGAGGCAACCAAAGGTAGTTTTCTTACTTGGATAACTTATAAGTATAGATTAATACTCGTGTGTGTGTCTATATATATATATATATATATATATATAGAGAGAGAGAGAGAGAGAGAGAGAGAGAGAGAGAGAGAGAGAGAGAGAGAGAGAGAGAGAGAGTGTGTGTGTGTGTGTGTTTGGGATAAGGACTTGAATCCTAAATGTCTCCATTGAAGAATTTGATGGATGAATTATTGAATGCAAGATCTTCATGAGAGTAAAGGCACCTGTGGGGGTAGAAGTATCAAAAACATCTACTTGGGCCGTAGGTCTGATCCGAGAACGTTGACTCCTCCAAAGGGCTACAGGGCGGGAATAAGGCTGTCTAACTTAAGGGCCAAGGAGCCCACCGATCGGTTCATTGGCCAATTGGGAAGAGTCCGAGGAGAGGGTCTCCTTGGACAACTGAAACAAGGACCACAAGGTGCACCATGATGCCTAGGGAGGAGCTCGTGAGGCTCACCAACTAATGTTATGCTCCAGCGGAGAACTAGTGGGGAGTACTTTGCATAAAGCTACTACCACCGCATTAAAAACTTTACACCTACCCATCTGGCCACATTAATGGGAAAATGATTCCTGAGGGGACAGTGATCAGCCTTATAGCCATTGGGGAAAGTTTCCAAGAAAACTATTGATGGGAAAGAGATATGCATTTATGGTTCCATGAACAGGAATATGAAGAGGAGGAATATAAATAGAGAGAGAGAGGGCATTGAGAAGCGGCGGCTTCCTGAAGAAAAAGACTTTTTCTCCCAAGTAGAACAAGGGAAATAAACACAGAGACTCCTCGGCTCACGTCCGAAGAAAGCTAGAATCCCACCATTGGCTCATTGCACGCAATTGTGAACTTAGCCCAAACGCCATTGCTTTCCATTGTCCTAAGAAATCCAGACTTCAAGCTCACTCTCTACAAATCTTATTGTTTAGGCCACTTGGGCCTGCCCAGTCACGCACTTGGGTTCGGGCTTGATTCGTGTCCTCACAGCACCCATTTTCTATATTATTGTTGGACTTTGTTATGTGTTAGCTACCCCATATAGGCAAAGTGGAAAAGAAAAGAAAAAAAAAAAGACTATTTAAGTGAGTAGTGTGGTTAGTTAAGTAGTAAAGTCACATTAAATAATAATAATTAGAGTGAACAGTTAATGTAACGTGAGTAAGTCCAAACTCACAAAGGATAAGCTTTTGAGTCAAGTGGTTTTCTTATATGTTATATATTACGTATTATCTCCCAAAAAAGAAAAGTATCATAGTATTTTGCTAACCATTGTAGCCGGTAATACTTTGTATCCCCAAAGGAACACAAAGAATGACATGATACACACCAGCCTGTTAGGTTGGACGGTGTACCTCTAAGCCATAAGGATGGGGGAAGTTTGTAGACTCCCGTTTGAGTAGCAGTCCCCAAAGGGGGGAGGGACTAGGGGTAGATTTAGGTAGATTTCTAACCAAAAATCAAAAAAGAAACAAAGAATTACATGATAAACATCATCCAAATATTCAGTTGCTTCAATATAGACACCCTGTACAAGACCTACCTGAATATATATACACACACATATATTCAGGTAAGATTAGTAGTGTCAGCGTTTAGTCATGCATAAGGCAACATGAAACGTTTATACAAGACCATCCTCTATATAGAATCAGTAATTACAAAGACGCCCAAGATGCAAACAGTTTTATTTACTAGAGTTACAAAAAATGAGGGACTAGTTATAGACCAAGGTAATCAATATGGTCATACTACTGCTAATAAGTATCAAAACCCAACCTCTGCTTGTCTCGCAAACTTGATCAGACTGACAAGCTCCAAAAAAGTTGAAAATTTGTGCTGATGCTAGCTTGAGAATTGCAAAGCACACAAATAATAGACTCACTGCCAGCACAGCAAGCTCTCTACTTTCCAAACTTGTTTGATTATTTACAACATTTTCAACATCTAACCTGTGGCAATAATGGAACAAGAAACATAAAACGTTTAAAAAGGGGAAAATATGGAAAGCAAATAAGGAAAAAAAAAAGTACCATATATCATACACAATAAAGAGTGTAGATGAAATAATATCTATCACAAGTTCACAAGTGTTATTACAGTTGGTTTTGATTATGGTAAACAGTTAAGAATTAAGGATTTATTGATTTTCAGTTGAGTTGAATATTAGAGAAGTCTGACGCCATAAGAAACAATTTAACTAAAATTGTAAAGCATAGCAGTTTTAGAATTATATCTTGCCATTTTTTTTTAATCAAGAAACATGAGATGTTTTCTTTGTGCCACTTCAGGAACTTTGTCTCATCTAAGAAGTGGGTTATTGATTGAACACTTCAAACTGATAAAATGGGAAATATTCGATCAAATAATAGAAGACATTCTAAATATAAATTTTTAAAAAACACAAGGGCAAACAACTTGAAGATATCAGTTATTGCAGCCTTAGATAAGACACTTAAGAAATGAATGAAGAAGGTACAAAGGAATGCAGATGATGAGATACACATTCCCAACCTTAAAACGTTATTTTCTCTGATCAATGCATTCACTTGAGATGAGACAAGAGCTTTCCATGACTGAAGGTCAGTAATTCCTTTTTCCTGCAGAAGGGAATGATGCCAAACAATTAGTTGGATGCATAAAGCTACTTATCCCAGAGAGAGGAGAGAGATAGAGAGAGAGAGAGAGAGGAATGTGGTCAGACAGTACCATGTTCTCCTTCCACCTTAAGAGATCTTTAATCTCTCGTTTGCTTTTTTCCAGAAGAGATAATACTCTTAATAGATCCTTGTCAATCTCTGGCAGAATATCTCCTTGTCTTCGACTCAATTCTTTGACATACTCCTCCAGCACAGATAAATTCAATTCAAGTGACCTCACCTTCTGCATCAAAATCTTCAGAACAGTGTCGCCGGGTATCCTACCATTTGGCTGTGGTCTAACCTCCATTACAGGATCAGGAATACCATTCAAAATCACTGAAGGATTTGTTGTAACAACATTGAGTCTTTGTGCATCATTGTCACTCCCTGTCCCTGCACCAGCAGTCTCAGTTACATTTTGAACTTCACCATCTCTTTTGCTGTCAACTGGGCCAACATCTGGTTTTAAAGAAGCCAATGCAGTTGAATTAGGCACTAGCAATTCACTGGGAATAGGTTCTGCAGAAGTCACAATGAGATCTTCAAGCATCCGCTCAATTGCATCAACACCATACACCTCTAGACAACTTAGTGTGCAGTAAAACTCTGAACCATAATGACTAAGTAAATTTAATTTCAAGTACCGCACCCATTTAGGTTCAGGAAGCTTAAAGCATTGTGCATGCTTCACATTAGCAGCAACAAAAGTTCCCAAAGGGGACCATGTTTCAGTCGGATAGCTTAAACTGCCAGACAAACCAAACTCCTTGAAATTAGAAGAATAGTGTTCAAAGTTTGCAATTTTGACAGAATCAACCAGAGTCTCTTCTGAAAGCTCAATTACCACAAACTTCTCTGCCACTGAACAAGGATTCCTCAGGTACTTGTCATGATCCTTCCCCAAAATGTTACTAGCTCCTTTTGCTTCCTTGTTTTGAGTCACCACCTTTGCACCCTTAAATGCAGAGGCATAGTTGTACTCAGTTCCATCAGGTTCAAGCCGGTGGGTGATGTTAACAAGCTGACTAGGCATGGCTCTACCTTTTCCTTGCTTTGTTATGTTTCGGAACTCATCAAAATTGAGATAGCTAGAATTATGAGTTCTCCCACTTGAAAGTTGTTCTACTTGAATTCTTTCTCCTTCTTCTTGTGCTCGTAATTTACACACCGATGAGGCATAAACTGAAACTTTCAAAAGTACTTCTTCCAGGCTTATTGTCTCTGGGAGTGAACAGCTGGAATTTTCAGATCTTTGAAGAACATTGGAATTGTTACCATGAGTTGACATATTAAATTGCAACAACATTCCATTTGTGTGAGTGTTGCTTCCATTTGTGATATATGAGTATGCATGGTCACCAAGCCTATCATTGCTAACAATAGGACACAGTGTGCTCCTGTTATCAGGAGGTGAATTCCCTGAAGTACATCCTTCAATCAATACAACATCGTGCAAGGTATAAATAAGTGATAAAGCCCCAACATTCAAATAACAAAAGCCACAGATCATGCAGTTGTTAACTCCAAATGTTTTAATTTACTAAAAGCAGATCACCAAATTTTATAATAACAACTATGACATATTAAAGGCAGCAATAGAAGAGACTTTACTCTACTCCACCAGCCAAAGGACAATGAACATGGAACATAGAAGATCAAGTACAGCAACAGAAAACAAGAAACCACAAAGGGAGGGGACAGAAAAGTCCTTGGAACACTCACTCTCTAGTCTATAAAGATGAACATCACAAAACCAAAAATAAAAAATAGCATTCAAGAATTAGAGAATAGGTAAACACAATCTCTTTATACCCTGCTTTAATTACCACAAATTTGCAGGAAAAATGAAAATAAATCAAATCTTACATATAGCACTGCAATCACACCCCAGAACTCCATGTTTCAATTTTTCTCCAACTGTCTACTCAGCTACAAAGATGGAAGGAAAAGAAAAAAATGCAAAAATTGAAACTTCATTTTTTTTTTTTTTTTTTTAACAATGAAAAGCATCACCCAAAAAAAAATGCCAAAATATGTACTGAACAAACAGAAAAGTCAGTAAATTAATGGAAAGCAAAATAGAGACAAAGACAGAATAATAATTTAACCCAACCAAGAAAAACCCAAAAGGCCAACACTCAATAGTTTAAAAAAATTGAAAATTAACCAAAAGTGAAAAAAGTAGGAGGTGATGAGTGAGAAATGGTGCAGAACCCATATATAAAAAGGAACAAAGAGGGAAGGGAAATTACCTCCATTGCCATTGCCATTGCCATGGCCAAGGCCAAGTATAGAGTAGAACAAGAAGACAAGGCACCAAAGAGAGAACACCAAAGAAGACAAGGAAAGCTCACAGAAGCTCCTTCTAGTCCTGCTGCTGTTGCTGTTGTTTCTGCTACGCTTGCTTCTGTTTTCGTTGCTTTCATTGTTGTCATTATTATAGATGTTTTGGTGGCATTTGGTATTTATGAAGGACACATCCTGAGGTTTCTTCATAGTTTCTCAATCAATTCTCATCCCCACAGACACAAGGTTGTGAAGTCGGCAGTTTTATTTTGTGGGTCTCTCTTGTTTCAACAAGGAGAGAGAGAGAGAGAGAGAGTTTTCCTGGGAAATTGGAGCACGTAAAGGAATTTTTCGTGTGGGGGGTTTTTGTGGCTATATTAAGTTCTTAACTCCCAGTTTTAGCGTAAACTACTTTGTGCCATCTAAATTGCGCTATTAGCTCGGAAAGTTGATCAAAACCCAATTTTCAACAATAAAAAAAAGTTGATTCTTTTCATTATAACCTCTTTTTTTCGGTGGCCGTTTGAGTTTGACACAACAGTTTTGAATTAAACTCTCTCTAGATACAGCTTTTTTCAATAATATATATATATATATATTTTTTTTTTTTTTTAAGTTAGAAAAATATGCTATATTACAATCCTTGAGTTACACTTTCGAGGATTTTTTTTTTTTTTTTTTTTTATAATCCAATAGTTACAATAAAAAGTGACACTTTCAAACTCTAGAGAAAGATTTGAAATCTAGATAATTATGTTAGAAATACTATAAGGGGTCAAAAATCTTGACCCTTTTAATGATATTTTAGAATAGATTTAAAAAAAGAGGGTCTCGGGTGTCAATTATTGGAACTTTGATGGACCAATTTTGTGTTGCAATGATTACCTTATGTAAAATAAAATAAAAAATTGTGTGTTAATGCGTGAACCAAATTAGGTGTGCCCATCTTCTCAAAAAAAGAAAAAAAGATGTTCACAATTTGAGCTACATTGGGTAAGTGAATCAATTTACTTTGAATAGAACTTATATGTACTGATCATGTATAATCACCCACTTATATAGTGGTTCGACCTATACTCATGTGAGAGGAAAATCACATATAACTAATATACTATTGTCTCAATGGACAACTATGTGCTCCAATGCTTATTTTATGAAAAAAATACCAATGTAAGGTGTTTTAACCAAATTCTGTGTAAACAATTTGAGCTACATTGGGTAATTGAAGCAATATAGTTTCAATACTATATAAGCTTAGCTTGTGTTAGGAACTTTACTTGTTCAGCTTAGGTAGCATTGGGTCAGTCATATGGTTTTATGTTTCTCAACACATTGATGGTTCCTTATGTCAAATTAATAATGCTCCTAAGGGCTCTTTGAGGAAGACATGTCCAACCTCCCTATTCAAGTTGGATCGATGAGTAGCGTGAGCATATGGAGGCACCTTGCTCCATATGATACCCCAAATCCATGGCAAAGTAGAGCCATGGTGGGCAAAGTTGGTTTTAAGATGGGTGGCAGTTGGTGGTGTCAACCCTTGAGTGATGTGCATGGCATTCGTGGCTTGATAGTTAGTTACTTGTGTGTGGGCTTGGTGGTTTGTGTGCAAAATAGGGCTAGGTTGCCATGATGATGTGTAATCAGATGCTATGTGTAAGACATGAGTTAGTGGGTGTTGGCCTAGTGCATGGACAGATGCTAGTGAGCTAATGACAGCTACCTTGTGTGTGCGCTACATGTGGGCATGCCATGCAGGCTATGTTGGCTAATGGGGGATAACTTAGGCATGGGTCAAGCATCCCAAAATGTTTATTTGGATGTTGTGTGGGCTATTTAGCGGTGGGCAAAAGCCCCGTGATCTGCTGAGACATGGGGTGTGCATGTGTTGATGTGCAGGAGCAGTTACCAAGCAATTACAAAGTAGTTTTTGGTTTTCCTGATATTCAAACCTGCTATGTAGGTGCTGAAAACGTGGAGAAGCAACCAAGACAGCAGCAGTTCAAGGTTTCTTAAGTCAGACCACAAGTGTCATGTTGTTCAAGACTCAAGCAGATAGCAATTATTTCAGTGTATACAACCCTAATGTTGTTGGGGGTGTCAACAACAAAGTGTATTTTTCCTTAGGGAGAATTCTTTGTATTTTCTCCAAGTTTGTAAGTCTGTACTTGAAATTAAGTAATAAAAGTTGAGGGTGGATTCCCTGTAAACATAGTGTGTTGTGTGAGTGTGTCCCTAATAATCTGTTCTAAGTGTTTCTTGCAATCTATGTGTGGCGGTGGCTGAGACTAAGCTAAGGATTTAGGGTCATCACAAGAAAAAATTTGAGTGAAAAATTTGACCATGTGATAGCTTTTTACCTTAGTCGTCCAAGGTCCAAGTTCCCCGTGGTACTCGTAGCATTGTGATTTTATCCTAACATAAAGCTTGGTGCAGTAGAGTACAAGAAAATGTCTGCCGTGCACGTGATCCAGTTATGGAACACAAATGATGAGAGGCATAAATGAATAAGTACATCAGTAATCAGCTCATGTCATGATTCTAAATTTCATGATTGAACACTCACTGTTTCTGCCAAAGCAGCCAAACTCCGATAAAAAGAGTGCAAAGATTGACAATAAAGCCATTATATTAAATTGGACTTTAATATAATTACCTACAGAAAAGTTAGCTAATTTTGAATCACATCAAATAATTAACACCTTTCGGGAGTGAAATATGTAACAGAAGATATCAATCTAGACATTTATATTGATAAATGCACCAAAATTGGAGGATGGCATCTCTCTCTCTCTCCCCCCCTTCTCGGGTGTATGCCATGCCAAATGCATGCTCTCCAACCCAATAAGCTGCCAGTGTAGGTGTAGCCTTTGTTGCATGCTCCAGCTGAAGTAGGTAAGGCCAAGTTGATGTCTAATATGGAACTGCACCTGCATCAAATTCACTAGGTTTCTCCTTTGGATGGAGTTAGTAGGGCATACTCCAATTCTTGCTCATCTTCTTGTTTATTGAATGGAAGACTTCCAGGATTTTCCTCCTCTAAAAGAAGACTTAAAGGGGTTTGTGAAGGGTACTTGTTCAGGATGAAGTCAATTTCTTTCCCACTTATTTCCTTCTGATCAACAAGAACCTGAATGCAAGTCCATAGTGAGATCACAAGTCAGTTTCGCTACAGAACCACTGTACCAACTAATACAAGGGTGACGAAAGATTAATACATTTATTTTCTTGGGATTTATATTACTTTCGCTCATACACACACAAACAGTAATAGGAGCAATAATACAATTTAATAAGCCTATATCATTATGATATGCAACAACATGAAAAGCACAACTGATTATATTCCTTTTGAATCAAGATTACATGGTATTTTCAAAACTTAGTCTATGCTTAATGGAAAAGAATCCTTTCCATTTGAAATTGATCCATTTCATGCTTCAAATTAAATTTACAAATCAAAAGGTGTGCATACTGCCACATTTTTTAAAATTTTAAATGATGCGACAGTCTTAACCCTGAAATGGATGAAATGAAAAGGACTTCAAATATAGAGAATCGAGTGCTAACTTCTATGCTCAACAGCTTTGAAAACCCGACCCAAAAAAAAAACCTTAAAATATTTAATAATGAATGCATAAGAACATAATGCAACCAAAAGTCTACACAAACCACATCAAACTACCTTCACAGCTTTGAGCAAAGCTGCATGGTGCCTCCTAAGCAAATCAACAGTCCTTCCATACATGTCCCTGATCAGCCCTTCGGTCCTCTCTGCAACTTGATCATCTAAATTGAAGTTGACTGGAGGTTCAATCAGACCATAGTCATCATAAAGAGATCCTTCAAAGTCCAGCCTTGGGCCCACAAATTTAATGTTCTTCCTCCAAGGTGGTGGTTCTCCGTGTATGACCATTGGATTCTCCAAGTTCCATCTGTTGAAAAGGAAGAAAGGACCTAGCATTAGAAGCATCAAATCAAGCAGAAACTTAAAGAACACTGAAGTATGGGACCAACATGGTTAAAATTTTACGGGCAAGCCAAGATGCATCAGCAAGGTAGCCAACTGATGCCATAGACGTGTCCCGTCCATAAATGACCTCTTCAGCAGCCCTCCCTCCAAGTAATACCTGTACATAGGAAGGAAATCAATTTAAATGATGATGCAATCCAATACAGAACTACCAGCTCAAAACATGAGGTGCACACCTGAAGGCGATGCAGCAATTGAGGCCGGCGTTCAAACATGTATGATTCGTCATCAAGTCGATTAAATACAAGTTGAGACAATGTCTGCACACATCATTTCAAACATGTACACCATGAATACCAGATGACAGAAAGATATCCAAGTCAAACACAACTATAAGAAAGTTTCAAGAAAGCCACACATCCCACCTCTGGATAGTGAACTCCTCCCGAGCAGATAATAATAAACTTAAAAGTAATCTTATACGAATATAACTTTCATCTCTGTGAATAACCAGCGCTGTAATACTGAACACAGGTATCATAAGAGCTATTCTATATGCCAAATGTCTATAGACATTGTCTAGTTGTAACCATGGTTGTCAAAATCGTGACCTAGATCGTAGAATCGCATAATTTTACGACGCCACCTCACCAAAACGTTAGGATCGCACTAGGATCGTAAAAATGGTAGGATCGTGTAGGATCATATAAGATTGTAGGATCGTATAGGATCCTACCGATCCTGCCAAGAACATAAATTTTTGGTTTTTTTTATGGGATAAATTTTCTTGTTTTGATGAAACTTTAAGGGTTTTTTTTTTTTTCATGTTGTGATAGTATGACTTCTTATTTTTTATTTAAATATTTTCTAGTTTCTAGTTCACTTATAATCAAAATGAAGGAATGCTTCATCATATCTAAATGAAGAATTTGATATTGGCTTTACTGCCTTTTAAGCTATAATGTTGTTAAATTTGCTTGATCAATATACTAATTTGTGTTCTAATATTACTAAAATATGTTTTTATATATAATTTTATCAGTTATGCTTGTATTTGTATATTGATTGATTGATTTTTTTTTAGCATGCTCTTTAATTGTTGCTAAGTGGTATAACTTGAATAGTTGAATGTGAAATTGTATATTGAAATCTTTTGCAACTCTAGTATACAAATATATAATGTCTACATAAATGATAAAATGGATGATGATGATTAGGAATTTAGGACGGTGGTTATAAGAACCTTAGAACAACTACATCAGTTGATGCAAAGCTTTACAAAATAGAAAAAGTTGCTTATATTACACATTTTAGGCAAAAAAAAACCAACATAAGTGGGTGTAAAATTGTGCATTTATGCACAATTGCTGTAGTAACCGTGCATATGCACGGTTACTGTAACAGTGCACATCTTTATTTTATTTTATTTTTCTCTCACCTCTCTTCTTTCTCCATCTAACTTCTCTCTCTCCCTCTCCCTCTCCCTCTTCCTCTGAACCGGACAATTCCCAAAACCCAGAAAACACAAAAAACCCAAATCAATTCCTAAAAAAAAACAAAAAACAAAAAAAAAAAGCACCTCTCTTCTTTCAATTCCATCCCCCAATTCCCAAATCAAAACCCAGAAAACAATTATATTGCATAGGAGCAGTACGCTCTCACTCTCAAACAACTCTCTTCTCCTCTATTTCAACTTCTTTCACATCTACCCTCTCGCCATATCATGCAGATCTTCTCTCTATAAGACAAGATTTAAGCAACTCTTCGCCTCCAATGACAAGATCAAGTGCATAGGAGCAGTAAAAAAGGTCACCTCCTTATTTCAGTCCGGAACAAGCATTTCGGCCAAAAATACTCTTTTTTCACCTACTCAAAAGCCTCACAATAAGAAAACCCAGAAAAATCCAACCTTTTTCACTTAACCAAAACTCCATAATAAACAAGCAACCGTAGAGCAACAACAACAATGGAGACATTGAGAGTCAGCAAACAAAGACAATCACAAGCAACACCAAAGGCAGCAACTTCAACAAGCAATAAGAGCAAAGAAAGAGAGAATAGTGTAGTGGCTGTGCTTGATGATGGTGGATTGATCATTGATGGTGCTTGGGTTGTGTGTGAGAGGATTTCAAGAGAATAGAGAAGTGTGAAGGGTGAAGGAAATAATAAAAAATTGTAAAAGAATGAATATTTTATTGAATAAATGTGTAAAATAGACAAACAGATGTGGGCATTTTGTAAAAATAGGCGTGTAAAATAGAAAAAGTATGATTTTTTTGCAAAATTTACAAAATTTTTACATCAACAGATGCAGTTGCTCTTAGAATGAGAATGATTAAATGTTCACTTCACCTTAATATTTATCTTACTTTTGGATTTCATATTGTAGCAAACAATTAAACATAAGATAATCATTGCAAATTTGCTAACTTATTTTGGATTTCAAATTTGGAACTTAGAACTTAGAACTTGGAAAATATTTTTCATATGTTTTGATAAATATGTTGGTATTTGGTTGCTAATTAAACATGTATTGAGCTTTTTAAATACCTTGGGTCAAAACTTAAATATATTTGTTTTGTTAGTATAAACTTAGCAATGTATGACATGCAAATTACATCATATGATGCAAATTTAGGTTTTTTTATGGATGAATTTATAATTTACGTGATTTTTTAATATACAAAGTCATTATCAATGTGTTTTTTGCTTTAAATCTGAAAATAGTAGGATCTTACGATTCACAATCCGATCCTACGATCTACGATCCCACCTACCTTCAACAATCCTACGTAGGATTCCAATTTTGACAACCTTGGTTGTAGCCCTCAAATTAGTGGACACAATTTCAATTTTTGGCTTAGTTCTGGATGGAACTCGACAATGTCCACAACATATAAAAGTTGCATTCATTATTTATAATAATTTTTTCTGATGAAAGAAGAGGCAAAATATAGGTAGGGAAACAGAAAGAGGACCTGACCACGAGGCACAATTGATATGCGATCACAGCATTCAACTTTTGCATTCTCATATCGCCGGAGCAGATGGGAAGTCATTGCGACTCCCACTTCAGTAGTAGCCCTACGACATTGTCCCTGATGACCCAATTCTATTCCAACACGTTTAGGTCCCACTGTAAGTCTGTCTACCGCATCATCCATGTCTGACTGAAGAATTGACCGATGCCCTTTCCTAACTGCCACAAGAGCAGCCTCTTGGACCAGCTGAGCCAACTTTGCTCCCGTCCATCCTGATAATTAGATACATGGCTTAAGATATGGAAATGACAACCCTGACAAAACACTGGAGAGAAACACATACCAGGTAGGTTCTGAGCATAGACAGATAAATCAACAGTCTCTGACATTTTCACTTTGCTTGCATGAATCTTCAGAATCTCAGTCCTCCCTTTTGCACTAGGAGGGCGAATTCTTATCTAGAAGAGAAGAATCCAAATGATAATGAAGCACAAACCACCCTTTGTTAGAGCTAAAATAGAACTTGAGAAAAATCTAGCATGAAACTGATCTACTTGAATACATGACATCATATTTATAAATAATTTTGTAAATAACTTTCATGCATGATAAATCCAGCCATATATTTGGTCAAGTACATCACTAGAAAAGTAACAGACATAGGCACCATAATAGACATGATTGCAGGCATAAAAAGAATAGTTACATCTCTGATCAAATAACAATATCTAAACCTTTTTTTTTGGTGTTTTCTTCCCCTTTTCCATTTCTTTTATTGAAGCAACATAGATTAGCTAATAACAGCACCCCACTCAGTAACGAAAACAAACCTTGCGATCAAAACGACCAGGTCGAAGAAGTGCAGGATCTAACAAATCCCTACGATTTGTAGCTGCTAAAAATATCACACCCTTTCCAGTATCGAACCCATCAAGCTCTATCAAGAGCTGGTTCAATGTTGTTTCCCTCTCTTGAGTGGCTGCATTATACAGGTGGTCAGTAGATTCCTTGAAAATTCCTTGGCGCCTGATCATAGAAAAACAAACATGTGATCATTCATTTCATTCATGTGCATTTTGTAGTTCATCATTTTATGATCGTTTATCTTGATGTGTCACCTTCAACCATACAACTTGGTTAGTTTTGCAGCCATTTGTAAAACATCTGTAAATTTGTTTTAAGTGTTGATAAAGAAACATTGTGAGCATGCTTCCCTCTCTAGACTGCTCTATTGTATGCAGAGCATCACTTTCACTCTCATTAAATGAAATTGGAACCCAGGTATGTCTTGTAACTCAACTAGTTGGCGCCTCCTAGTGTGTCCATGACATTCATGGTTCAACTCCCCCCTCCCCAGTTGTAACTATTGAATTATCAAAAAAATATTGTCTCGTTTAGGGATGCAAAATCGTAGCTGAGCATATCCTAAAATAGTGTTTAACACCCACCCTAGCATTATGAATTTGACAAACAACATAAACCATGGAACCTAAATCTACATGATTCTGACCCATTCATGTATGATTACACGCAAGAAAAGACAATGGCTTGGTGCTAACTCCCAAAAGCAAACCTACTCATGAGTTCCTACACACCATTTCTCCACTATCCATTGTGCTAGGTCCAAACTTTAGCAACATTTTTTCCAGATGTGTAATTGTGTGGTTCACATATAACTTCAGCTTGAAAGCTTTGGAGTTCAAGCAACCAGAGTTAGAATGGGCATAAGATTCCTTCATGAAGTTATTATCATTATCACAAAAATACCCACAAACACACCCACACACATCCATACCTAGTTGCCAATGCGTCAATTTCATCAATGAATATAACTGATGGTTTGTTCACCTGCACAGGGGAAACTCTGATATTCTCAACCAAAAAAAAAAACTTCCAAAGTAAGCAAATACACCAAGCACTAATTTATGAAAGGAACTCTGCAATTGACATCTAGAAATCAATACAGCTTATTCAGAAAATCATGAGACTTTATACCATGTTATTGACATACAAGGATGATTCTGATGGCCCCAAAACTTATTCTAGATCACAATTGCAAAAGAAAATGCAAACCAAGAGGATGCATGAGAAACAAGTCACAATAAAAATCACATCCAAAATGGGTAGTATATATCACCTTGGCTCTTTTAAATAGATCCCTGATACGAGCAGAACCAACACCAACTAAAACTTCAACAAATTCAGATCCAGCCATTTGGTAAAATGGAACACCAGCTTCACCAGCTATGGCCTTTGCAACCAGGGTCTGGAAAAGCATGAGTACATGTCAGAATCTGAGTGGCAATTTGCACACACACAATTTTCAAAACTATAGGATTATAGCTAACCTTGCCACATCCAGGAGGGCCTTCCAAAAGAACTCCATGTGGAGGTTTTATCCCCATTTTATCAAACAGATCTGGGTTCTTCAAGTACCTCACCAACTAGTCATCAGACATTACCGATGTCAATAAGCTTTTCATTTTAATTACAATCAGGCATTACATTTAAAATGAAACAAAACATAAAACATAATTTCCATGCAAAAAGAATGAAACAAATAGCATAAATTTGCCAGAAATTTCAAGAAACATAAAATAGAGAATCAAGATGAAGGAAAATTTGTTATGAACAATTGAAGAAAAGAAGATAACCATCAAACTTGTCAACCAAAAAAAAAAAAATTTCAGATCTTTAAGCATTTTGAAATAACATAATTGAAACAATATGGAAAAACTGCCCAGTAATTTGTTTAGAACTAACAACCATTAA
Organism: Castanopsis chinensis; assembly: GCA_032878915.1. Classification (NCBI taxonomy): domain Eukaryota; kingdom Viridiplantae; phylum Streptophyta; class Magnoliopsida; order Fagales; family Fagaceae; genus Castanopsis; species Castanopsis chinensis. Next base: position 12,204,776 of record JAVQMG010000129.1, read on the forward strand.
GAGTATTATCATAACATTTTTCCATTAAAACTTCATCAAACAGTAAAAGCAAAAGAGATAAATCACTTCTCTCTCAAAGAAAGGAAAGCAAGCATGCACAATTATTCATGATGTCTCTACAAGAATGGCATATTCAAAACCTCTTGGAGTTCCTCTACCGCTTCATCTATCCCAGCCACATCACCAAACTTTACTCCTGTAGAACCCTGAAAGAAAGTCATTCCAAAAATAGAAAATTAAGAATACAATCTAGAATTTTAACAAATTTGGCACAATGAGCAAAGGAATAATCTTAAGAAACTAACGTCAACGCGAGCTTCTGCTTTAGATCGCGAAAAATCAATCCCTTGCCACAGATCCTGAATGTTGAAGAGAGCATATTAAGTAAGATCCTTGCTGATGAAATCCATGGTCCAAATCAATCATATAATTAGGAATTGAAAGATAAAATTAGGAACTAAAAAAAATTAAGCGACATTTACCCACTTCCTGAAGTTCTTAGGTCTTCTCGAAAGTGTGAAACGGACAAGAAGAACCATAGTCAAAAGGACAAGCAGAATTGGTTTTGCCATCTCAAGGCTGGCAGAAACACCGCCAAAAGTGTAAAATTCATTGATCTTAGAGAAAATTCCTCCATCACTGAATAGATCAACAAGATTATCCCAAACTCTCTCCAAAACTCCAAATATGAGACCAAGAAAAAGCTTTAGAAAGGGTTTGACTACAGGCCACACAACATATGCAGTCACCACAAAGATGAAACTGGTAACTGCAAACACAGCTGATGCCAGGAAACCCCCTACGACAATTCCTGCAGCAGCCATCACAGCTGTCACAACTCCAAGCTCTACCATCATTCTGCTAGATATGGAAGACGCCACTGGATGAGGGTACTCTGGTACTTTTCCCACCCAAGACTGCAGCAGAAGATTCAAGAAGGAAAATATATATAGTCAAAAGAAGGATCTCCCAACTTTTTAACTTATGTTTTAGGTCCAATTGTCCATGCCAACTCACAATGTATTGTATGATGCAAATGTTGTGTCAATGGAATATTGAGGTGCAGAAATGGCTGCAACACTGAATCTAAGAGAACATAAACCAAGTCTAAGTCAATGCTAAATGCTGAAATAAAGACCACCACCCCCCCCCCCCCCCCCCCCCAAAAGAAGAAGAAGAAGAAGAAGAAGAAGAAGGTGTTTATATGCAAGAATTTGAATTGATTGGCATATTGAAGTAAAACATTCATTCAATCTTCCTTGAATTCTTTAAAGATTTTCCATTTGAACTTCAGTTTCAAATTTCAAGCTTCTTTGCCTCTGTTTAGTCACTCATTCGCCATTTCATACAACCACTGATTATTTGATCCACAAGTAATAATTAGCTAACCGATTTCAATAGAGTTAAAAAAAAAAAAAAAAAAAGATTTATCACCATAGTATGCCTCTCAATTTCATATCGTGGACCTGTGTACTCCCCCAAAAGAGCTTGAGCTTCATTCTCATCCAGTCTCATGGCCCTACAAAGACACAAACATCATCAACAAACTGCATACAAAAAACCACAAAACATTAACTTTTAAGTTGATTGGTGGGGAATCTTTACCATTTTGTTCTATGCAACCTCTTGTCACCCGGTATCTCTTTCAACTCCACAATAAAATCCCTATACCCATTAACATACAATACGCTGTTATCCTCCTTCAAAGTCAATAACTTAATTTTATCATTCTTCATTGATTTCTGAAATTCCTCAAAGCTCATTCTCGGCAACTCCTCCAATTTCTTATCGAATTCCTCTTCTTCTGATAACTTGGTCCCGAAAATTTGCTCAGGCACATAGAGCTTCCCTCTATACTCCCTCAAAATATCCTTCAAATACACAGCTTCATCCACCACTCCACTCTCATTCCCACCCTCTATGCCCTCTTTCTTCGCTTTCGACCTCAAAGCCAACCTTTTTGCCACGAATTCAATAACGCCCTCATTGGAACTCTTGCCCAAATCCTCTTTTTCTTTCAAAGTGTACAATTTGTTGCCTCTTAGGTACTTGGGCTCAACCTGGCTTGGGTTCTCCTTCAAAACCCTGGTCACAAAATCATCTTTTGTGGTTTCACTAGTCTCACCAGGCTGTGAGGAGGACTCTGAGTTGGACTTACAAAAGACTGTGAATGAACTAAGAAACAAAGGTGAATGAACTCGATTTCTTCTAGTGAAACTTAAACCTTTGGAGTGAATGCCAATTGGGTGTGGTCTTTTAAGGTGGGTGTTGGGTTTGGGTTTGGAGTGGTGTAGCTTAGGAATTGATAGAATACCAATGGAGGTCATTGTTTGAGCTGAATTGGGCACTAGGGTTTATCAAATTATGGTTTTTTTATTTTGAAGACTTACAGTGAGAATGTGACACTTTGTGCTCATTTTTTGAGTGAAATGGGCAAAAGGGTTTTATGAAATCGGGGTTTTTGATGGTTGAATTGAGAGTGTGATCAGGCAATCACAGTCACAGAACATTGTGTCTAAGCAAAACTGTTGGAAAGTTGAAACTTTGAGAGGTTTTTTCTGTTTTATCCGAATCCGAGGTTTCTAAGCTGGCATGTGGAACACCCTTTCCAAATAACGTGACTGTGCAAAGGATTTTGTTAGTTGCCCGGTTCTGAAAGTGCGTGGAAAACTAACATCTTGAGTTTCTAAAACTCGAGATCATACTAAAAATCGAGTTTTAAAAACTTGATTTTGTGGTTTTTCATTTACTAACGTGGATAAAGTGTTCCACGTGGATAACTGACAAACTCGAGTTTATAAAACTCGATTTTTATGCATAATTTTTAAGCCCACATTTCAGAAACCCGTTTTTTACCAATTAAAACCTAAAATCTCACCTGGAGCTCTCCTCACTCTCGCTCAGTTACTCTCACTCAAACGGAGACTCTCTTTGATTCTCACTGCACAACACTCTCATTCTATTCTCACAAAGACTCCATCCTTTCTCACGTCTCTCCTGTCAAGATTCAATCTTTTTCTTCAATTCGGTTTATTCCACAGTATTTGTCTCTTTCAGCCATCAAACTAAGGTACGCCATTTTCAAAAACTCCCTCTTGAATGCTAAGAAAGTTTGATCCTTGAAAGTTGAAACCGTGTTTACACTTTAATTGCATCATTTATGTGTTTGTTTGTGTTTTGGTTTTGAATACTTTTGATGGTGGTTGTTGTTTAACAGTTTGTTTATATTTTGTAAGATTTGGTTAGTACTTTCAAATGTTGTTATTTGTTTGTATCTTTTAAAAATTCTCATTCAATAATTTAAATATTTTTATTGCTAAATTTACACATGCAACTATTGGGTCTCAAACTTACAACCTCACACCCTCTACCTCATCCTTTAGGGGGAAGAAGATTCTAGAGATACAAGAGCCAATGAAACCTATTGCAGTCGTGCAATCAATAGTAGGACTCCATTGACAGTTGGTCTTGTTTGAGCTCTACTATTATTAATGTTTGCTTATAATACAATAAGTCAATTTGGAAATCAATCTTTTTCTTCCTGAAGTTGACGGCACGAATTTGACAACTTCTTGTGGTTTTTAGTTGAACAACTAGCCTGAAAGTTTACTGAGTTGTTGCATCTCCATTGTTTGAAATTTTCTTTAATTTCTAAAACCTGCTGGAGAAGCAAAAAGATAGAGAAGAACATGCTAAGAACAATCACACAACATAAAAATTTACATGATTTGGCAATATGCTTACATCTATGAAGTTGCAATGATTTTCACTATGCCAGAGAGAGTAGTACAGAAGCGGCTTACAGTACATCAAACTCTAATTAAGAAGCAACAATATATATAACCCCAAAACAGGGACCAAAAGAAGACAAGGTAAATCAAACCCTAAATCAAACTAGATCATACACAAAACCATGCTCCACATAGCACATAGCCCAAACATCAATCATGCCAAAAAAATGGTGGGCTTCTATATTACTAGCTAGAGGTTGTCTTTGAAGGGCCAATGTTTATTTATTATGATTTAAACCATTATATTTAAAGTATTTGCTACTCACAAATTGAGTCAAACTGAGTTGGATTATGATTGAATTTACAAATCTATATATTCAAATCATTGCTTTTGTTTGTTAGTCTTAAATAGGAAGTCTGAGTTTGAGATGGTCCAGACTTGTTGAATGGGGTTTGCATAATCTGAAGGGGAAAAGTCTGAAGTTTTGTGTAAACTAGTATGAGGTTTGTTGTATATCATGTTTTGCAACGAAGTAATGCTAGGATATTTGAGGCCGACTCAAGAATGAGGAAAGTGTAATACAAGCCATTGAGGTCAAGTCTCAAGTGGTAACCAAAGTGCCATGTTGTTATTGGAAGATGCCTCTATTTGTACTTGGGAAGTAAACTGAATTCTTTATTCATTAAGGAAGCGGTTTTATTTTTTTTTACTTGGCAAGTAAACTGAAATCTTGAATGTTTTTGCGGAAGTTTATACTGTGGCATGCCAATTTGTTCTTGCCACACGTAGGCTATGTACTCTCACTTTTGCTGATTGGTATAGCTTTGAGTGTTATCTCATGAAGCTGGTGCAACACAGGAGCTGTGGTCCAAGCTAGTGCAACAACAGGAGCAGTGATGCTAGCTGCTGCAATTTAACAGGAGTGTAAGTGATGTATGAGCTGTTAGTGTAGGTCTGCTAGTTCAAGGTTGTTAGTGGCAGTCACTGTTAAGTTTTGTTAAGCTCTTTAAGTAGTAGTTACTAAATCAGGTTGTTATAGGTTAGTTAATAGATTTGAAACCTGATGAGCTAGTGAGATATATGCCAATACCATTTGTAACCAGCCAAAAGATCTTGTACTCTAGCCAAAAATGGACGTTGATGGATTTAGTTAGTAATTTTGAATTCTTATTATTCGTTGTAGGTTTTGTAACTAGTTTGCTTAGAATTTTTTTTGGGTCTGCGATTTTCAAAGGTATAGCCTTTTTCTAATTAGTTCCCACTTGAATTTATAGTTTGGTTCATATGAAACTCGAGTCTGACATTGAAAATTGACAATGTTGTCGATTGTTATATGCTTATTGTGTTAATGTTGAGATTTATTTAAATGGTGATACTTTTTGACATTGTTCAAACTGCTATGGGATCAAGACAGCTCATTACAAATCCACGACACTGTCAATTTTCAATGCAGTCCATCATCTGAGAATGCTTCTTCTGTTTATCCTCTCCATTTCATACCGTTGATTTGGTGTAGATGTCCAAGTCTAGCGCTAATTTTCCAACTTATAAAATGTTCTATTAATAGTTTGGGGTTGGCTCATTGCATGGTAAAAGTTTGTTTCATTCGGTATTGGTATAAAGTAATAAAGAAGGGGAATATTTTAAAGCTAAGAAACCTGTTCAGTTGTAGAAAAAAAAAAGAATTCTTGAAAAAATTTTATTAAGCTATGTCCTTTTAAATTAATATTATGTAGTCCATCAGTTTGATTAACATGATTGAAGAAAATAGAAAGCCAACTGAAGTTACAGTGCATTTGTTTTTTCAAAAACGTGTCCACCCATCTGATAACATTTGCTAAGTCTTCTTTACCTTGGAAGACTGAGCTTTTTGTATGCATGATAACCTTGTAGAACTTGTCCACAAATGTTCTCAATTTACTTTCCAAATAGATGTATAACAATTATTTGCTTTCCATTATTTTTGCATCCTTTTTAAAATAATGCGAATAAGCTGTTCTTCAGTATAGATTTTCCTTGCATGTAGAATACCATTTCTTTGCCCCCACACTATTAATGATGCTAATAAGCTGATCTCAAAGTAGCACTCTTTGCAGTATGGAGCCTCGAATCAATGACGAGCCACAGATCTTGCACCCTGGTCCACTTGATGAGTCATTGTTGACGCGACAACGATATCATCGATCAGAGGACATTTGGAATGGCGAGGTGAAATATCTAATTCTAACAACCACTTTAATTTTTACGTTGTCGTTGTCGTTGTCTTTGACTTTTAGTTAGCAAGTTCTTTCAAAATTGTATTCGTAGTTGTAACAACCGCCATAATTTTTATCAATTTTGGAGGACTCGGGCCCACTTACGTGCCGTGGTCGCACTAAGGAGATGGCAAACATTCAGATGGAAGATAATCGGGTGATTGACATTATGAAGTTGCTAAGGCTAGAATGATTGTTTAGGGTCCCTTCCAGAAAGATAGATCATTGCCTAATATCGGCCCTAGTTGAGCGATGGCGGCCTGAGACTCATACATTCCATCTTCCACATGATGAGGTGTCAATCACCCTACAAGATGTGGAGGTCATTTTCGGACTTCCTATAGACGGTGAGGTATTGGTTGGGCCGACTGCTGTGGTGGATGGGGATTGGAGAGATCTATGCATGGAGTTGCTTGGTTTTACTCCGGCGAATGACAACAAAACTTTGGTGGGGCAAAGAATTCTAATCAGCTGCCTTGTTGACGCCATTGCAGCGCCATTGCCTTATGGTGCAACGGAGATGCGGATACACCAGTATGCCCGGTGTTATATTTTAGCACTGCTAGGGGATAAGCTTTTCATGGACAAGTCGGGAGATAGGGTGCATCTGATGTTCTTGGTGTTCCTGCGAAACCTTCGTGATCTGCCACAGTATAGTTGGGGTAGTGGTTGCCTGGCCTGGTTGTACAGAGAGAGTTGTGTCAGACAAGCGAGAAAGGGGCAGATTGGTGGGGCGTGCACTTTGGTCCAGTATTAGGCATGGGCAAGGTTGCCATTCTTGTACCCGAGGATAGGGCCCCCACCTAGATGTGATTATGGCCCATGGTCATATGCTCCACTTGCATTTAAGTAAGTATTTTCCTGATATTTTGTGTGTTATGTTGTACTCTTCTTAGTAACTATAACATGGGTATTATCTTATCTTATGTTATTCGCTCGTAACTGTAGATGGGTGCGGGTGCCAAGCCTGAAGAGTAGGCCATCCGGTATGGCCTTGATCCACTATCGCGAGCAATTAGTTAGAATGCAACCAGATGAAGTAATAGTATACAAAAATTCTGTTTGGTTATGTTAATTTTCTTTAAGAATATGATTGCTTCTATTTTAATTTTTTTTTTCCCTTTATCTATGTATTTTCCTTAAGAATATGTGTTTTAATTTTTTTTTTCCGATTATCTATTTTAGATTGTGTGGCAGCCATACGAGGCAGACTTCGGCCACCTTCCTGACTTTTGCGTTGCTGGGAGGGATACATGGACAACAAAGGTGCCACTTGTTTGTTTTTGCATAGTAGAGACACACCACCCAGATCATGTCCTTCGATAGTTTGGGTTGACACAAGAGCGGCTCGACCATGTTGTGTACGATAATAGACTGCATAGAATAGACTTGCGTGGGAAAGTGGAAAAGAATTGGAGGGAGGAGCATGGACCGTATATCCTTACATGGGATATGAGACAACAACGACTTTGCCATGCACCTCCTTTCTTACCCTTTGACAACTCATAATGGTATTCTTTGTGCTAGTCGTGGAAATATTGAACAAGTTTGTTCCAAGTGAACTCAACCAACGCGGCAATAAGAAGGGCCCTTGCACCTTTCAGTACACCATTGAAGCACTCTGATATATTGGTTGTCATTGCCCCAAAACATCTCCCACCATCATGTGACTGGGTCCACATATCCACAGACTCGCTTATTAGGTATGTGTATGGAAGATAATCTTGATTCTTTTCCTTACCATCCCCCGTCACCTTTTTCTTATTCATAATGGCCTTCATTTCTACCTGCTTAATGGAGTCCATTATGGTATCAAATTTAACTACCTGAATAGCATATCCCACTTTCAATGCCGCTGACTTCAGAGTCGAGTTCTGAAAATGGGTGTTGAAGTTGCTAACAACATGTCGAAGGCAATATCTATGAAATACCCGTTTTCTTTCATCATCCCTTCTAGGCCAGTTTGCAATGGTGTTTTTGATACTGAGATGTCGGTCGGAAATTATGCAAATGCCTTCGTCAGGTATCACGTGGTCAATCGTTTCTCTAAGGCACTCTAAAAACCACCTCCAACTGGACCTTGACTCACAATCCACAATAGCAAAGGCGAGAGGAAATACCTTGTTGTTAGCGTTTGTTGCCATTGCGACCAACAACTTTCCCTGATATTTACCATACAGATGGGTCCCATCAATACTGATAACCAACTTGCAGTATTTAAATCCTGATATGCATGGACCGAAAGACCAAAACACATAATGCAACAATACGGTGTCATCTTCATCGATGGGTGTGATACGATAGGATACCTGAGTAGTCAGGTCCTGATCAATATATGACATTAACAACTTTTGCAACCTTTGGTAAGACTCTTCTCAATTCCCAAATATCTTTGCAATTGCCTTTTGTTTCGCATTCCACACCTTGTAGTAAGAAGGCTTATGGCCTGTATATTTCTCCTCTATCATAGATCTGAGATGCTTAATTGGGGTAGTGTGATCCTCACATAACTTCTTATGGATGTCTGCTGCAATAAAATTACAACTCATCATTCTACCATCATTTTGCACTCAGTTGGTATACATGTGTGAGGACCCGCATACACAGTGACCATCCATAGTTGGTGGAGATTGGGCTTCATAGCTGTGCAGACATACCACTTGCATGACTCATGCATGTATTTCGCACAAAATTTTTTAATCGTCGACCTAGTGATCCTAAACTGTTTGTTTTTCTTGAGGGCACAAATTGTTAATACGCGCTTCACCTCCACTTTATTAGCAAAAGTCAACCCTTTGCACAAATTCATCCCCTCTCTTCAAGTAGACACAAATGGCATGTCAATATGTGAAGGATCAACCATGTTTTCCCAAGTATTTGCAAAGAATGACAACACAGGAGGTGCGTAGGCAGGGATTGTGTTCTCTATGTTTTGGACACTAATAACATTGTCTGCATCAGGTTCACTACCATCCAATGTCTCATCGTCATCAATGTCCCTCTCAAAGTCCCGAAAGTCCCCTCTATCAATCCTGTCTTCATACTCATCTCTATCGGCAAAATCTTCACCGTTAATGGCAAGATTCTCATCAACATAGTCGTCATCATCATCGTCATCATCATTGTTAACGGCAGTAGTCTCAGCAACATAGTCATCGTCATCGTCATCATCATCATCGTCACCATCGGCATGAACATTATCATCCTCTACATGTGTAAAATACTCATATTGAGCATCCGGAACCGTAACCTGTAAGCTTGTGGTTGTTTGTTGGATATCCTCTTGCCAGACTGCACGCGGCTCCAACTGTATGTACAACTCAAGGTTAGTTACTTCAGCTATTCTCTCCAACTTGTCAAACATGATCTTTACTGTTTGTCTGTTTCTATCGCCATATACTTGTAATTAATCTGGTACTTCAGAAGTTCATTTGGCATACGATAAGTAATTTGTATGTTGTGCACAGCAGGATTCTCACACAACTCTTCCATGACAAATATCTTCAATTCGTCAAAAGTCTTCAACCAACGATCAATTTGGGTATAATAGGCCTTTATACCCGGCCCTTCAAATGGCAATCCCTTGTTCGCATTAGCATTCTTAAGCGGACCACTGTGATATATGATTATATCAATTTCAAGCATTGTGAACCTGTTCATGTTAAGTTATTATGTTAGTTAAATCACATAGTCGTAAAGTGGGAGAAAAAAAGTAATGTCATCTTAAGGCTGAACATATTCAAGCCAGATTATAGAGTGCCCTATTGCCCATTAATATCTAAAGGCCAAGATGTAAACCTTCTAATCCTAGTCGATGGAGAGATAGAATTATCTATTACTCCATTGTATGGTGACCTATAATGCCTAAAAGGGTTCTGAAAGAACTAGGTGGGTAGAGGAGCATGATTACATACCCATTTTATACCCATTTCATACCCATTCATTCACTACCCATTTCATACCCATTCATTACATTCATTCACTACCCATTTCATACCCAAAACAATGATGAATAAAGTCAAAAAAACTTGTAAGATCATGACAAAAATAAAATCCTACAAATGATGAATAAAATTTTGATAACAAAAACTATGCAAATAAATACTCAAGAAATTCACACTAACAAAACAAAGTTCTATAATTTACAATATTGTCAAATTAACTAAGTTATGTTAACTATCTACAAAATAAATAGTCAAACTCTTTAACCCACACCCATAGACAACTAATACCCAACTACAATCACAATCAAATTATGCAAACCCTTACTTGAGATATGAATTTGCTGAGAGGGAAGAGTAGTGACAGAGGCAGTGTGGTGAGTGACAGAGGCAATGTGGTGTGAGAGTTATGGGTGATTGAGAGAGGCAATGTGGTGTGAGAGTTAGTGAGGGTGAGAGTTAGTGAGGCTGAGAAGGATGCTCTGTTTTTTGGGTGAGAATGGCTAAGTGTTACGTGTGTGTTTAATACGGGCTGAGATGTTATGCATATTTTGTATATTTTTTCCCAGTGGAACTCGAGTCTTAGTTTAATGCAAAGTTATAATTAAATACTGCGTCATAATTGGTATTCCTCTAAAGAAATCGAGTCTTCAAGACTCGATTTCCATTCTATAAAAATAGAGTCTTTAAGACTTGAGATCCAGGTGACAATTTTTGTCCACATAAGCGAGCACACAGCAGTCTTAAAGCAAGTCTTTAAGACTCAAGTTTTAATTGAATCTCGAGTCTATAAGACTCGAGATGCTAGTTTTCATTATACTTTCAAACCTTGCCTAACTTACTACATAGATACTCTTCACACTGCTACTTTGCACATTCCCTTCGGGTATGTGGCTTTATGGGTCGGGCTGTAATGGGTATGTGGGTATTCTACATCTCTATCCTTTTGGGTAACTTTGTAGAAAGTTGCAATTTTCAATTATGATTTCTTGGCTTTAATTTTGTATCAAATTTGATTATGTTTCCTCAATCATTTCTCATGTTTGTGGGATTCAATGTAATGGATTCAGTGTATGAAATTGATAAAGAACTATGAAGACAGAACATCTCATGATTGACTCACGATTGGAGCAACCCCCAAAAGGTCACGTGAGGAACACATGCTAGAAGTTAAAAGGTTTAAGTGTAATGGCATCTAGTGAGTGGCAACCTAACTCGCAAGATGCACTGCTAGCCTATTTGTGTCTTTCCTCATTTCTTTGCCCATACTATATAAACTCACATTACCCGCAAAATTATAAGGAGGATTTCAAAGAAAAAATCCTAGAAATCCATTTGAGAGTTAAAGATTGCATATCTACAATCCTCTATACATTTCTTTTAGTTTTCTTCTACTTCTACCTCTATAATTTCATATCCCTTGAAAGGTTCTTAGTCCAAGCACATACTTCACCCATTTTGAATGTTGTGAGTTGTTTTGGAGCTTTTGGGAAGCATTGGGTCATGTCATTCTATGGCGGCTGCAATTGATGATAATTGCAAGATCCGGAAAGCTAATGAAAACAAGGCTTGGTAAAGCCTGTTGGTAGCTAGGACTAGGTCTAAGTATAGAGGGTAGTCTAGGCTTGGAGGGTCTATATTGTAATCCTTGTACTCCAACTTATTCACTAGCAAATTGTTTCGGCTTAAAGGGCTACGGAGAGATTTTTACATTGAGCACTTCAATTTTCCTCTTCGATAATATATCACCATGTTATCTTATGTTTGCATCTCTCTTCCCTTACTCTTTATATTTTATACTTAATTGTTAATTTTGTATGCTCATGCACTAGGCAGTAGTCCTAGTTAATTGCACATTGTTTTCTATTATTCCACACTTAGTTAAGTAGATTAAAAGCAATTACTCCGTAATTTTAAAATTGAAGCTCTAAACAAGCTTTAGTAGTTTTACAATCGAGCTTTCACTTTGTTTTTCTAAGGAATTTTAGCAAACAACATGTGAGACATAAAATGCCTATTAAATTTGTGATGGTGAACCAAAAAATTGGACTATCTCCAATTCGTCCATCGTGTCATCCAAGACCAGAAAGGTCGTCCACTTGATATATTAAATGTTTGCAATTGCAATAGAGATTTAATCTATGAGTGCCTCCAAAGGAGGTCGTCCAAGCGCAAGAAGGTTGTCCAGCATGGAATCACCTGGATGACAGCTCAACACTTAAGAAATTTTCAGAGTAAATCTTTATCCAAAAGCTTATAATTCAAACCATGTTCTACTATTCTGAAGTGGGAGCGAAATCCTTATTCATCGCTCTAACTTCCCACTAAGTTTAATTTCCAATAGCAATTGTATAAATTAAATCTGAACCTTCTAACTTCCATACACGTTGGGAAAGTTACTAAACAAGTAACCACTCTAAAACTCACTATAAAGGGACTCAGCCATATCAAATTAAGGTTAGTTTTCACCACTTATAGAGTTAGAATTCCTGAGTTTGAGATAGAAAACTAACTTAAGCATCAGAGGGTTATTGGCCGGTTCATCGCAGTCGCCTTTGATCTTGTGCTTCTTTCTTTTTAAGCATTCCAAGCAACCTCAAGCCCTATCGAAACCCGGCGCATTCAGCCTACTTATTTTTTGTGTATTATCAATTTGGAATAATGTCAAAACTTCACCTATACTTCTTGGTATTTCAACTTTCAAATAGTTCATCAAAAAAAAAAAAAAAACTTTCAAATAGAAATTCAAATCTCCCATCTCTAATTGTAACTATCAAATTATCTAAAAGAAATATTGTTTGTTCGTTTGACTTGAGCTTATAATCTCAACTTTTAATTTTTAGCTTTTATGTACAACTTTTTAAAACTTAGTTTTTTATTTTTTTTCACATTTTCAAAATATGAGTATACTATAGCACACTTTTAACTCCAAAATAAAAAAAATCAACAAAAAAACTAAATAAATTGTGTGATACAACAAAAAAAAAATATAGACATATGGCTATCAAACAACTTTAATACAATATAAATCTGAACACAACAATTTTCATGATCTTTCTTATAATTGCTGACATAATATATTGTGATTAATGTTAATAAAAGTGATATCAATACATAGACTCATGTGGGCAAGAGTCTTTGTAGCTTAAGTTGTAAGTAGTTGTAACTATAAAATTATCAAAATATAATAGAGTCGTAATATAATAAACTCATGTGAAAGTATTATTATTCAAAGCATAATTTATCATGTTAATGTTTAATAAGACGAGTATAATAGTCAATCAGGATTTAGGATCACATAACATTTAGCAAAAATTCCATGAGATATTAGATAAATATGTGCAAAGATTCCTAGAGTAATATGACATAAACACCACGTTAGCTCCTATAGTTATAGTGTCTTTGAAGTGTTTTTGGAGTGGTTTTGCTTTTTGAAGATGTGTGTCCTCCTTTTGAACAAGATATTGTTAAAAATATCAAAATCTCATTGTAAATCAATGGTGGAGTTGAAAAATGCTAGTATAAATTATACACTAGTTAAAATCGTGAATTTTCATTTTAATTGGATCATATTATTATAAGCCTTATTGCATACAAATGGCATGTACAACCTGAATAGATAGAATCTATACATTATATGGACTAACTAATAAAAAAAATAGTTGTAATTGTCACATTCAGGTGATTATCATTATGACTAACACTTGCAAAAATTGTGGCATAATTTTCTAAAAATATAAATTTTCTTGGCTAGAAAACAGTCCTATCCATATGAACTATAAAGTGCGAATAAAGCAATGAATATTGAAATATTCTAAAAGCAAAACCTATTATGATGGGACACAAATATTAATAAAACATATTGTGGTCATAATGACTTGACAAATCTTGTTCTATAAATTTGCATAAATAGCTATAATTCTCTATAATAAGTCATAATGTAACACGAGGGATTAGGTTATCATTATTTATTTTATTTTATTTTTATAATTGGGTTTATCAAGATCAAGTCAAGAACCCCTCTGTCTATTAAAATATCTATTCATATTCCACACCTTCCACCCTCAAAATACGATTTAAAACATCATTTTTGTTCCTAAAATATGGGTTATTTCCTATTTTCAAAATTAAAATTTAATTTCCATCCCTAAAAGTTTAAAACAATCTATATTTCATCTTTCTATCCAATCCTATTAAGTTTTAGGGAAAAATTTAACATAAATTATTTTTCAAAGATAAAAATAAAATCTAAACTATATTTTTTCTAATAAAATAAAATATAATTTTGGGTTTCGTGAAAATATGTTAGATACATTAAACAAAAATAAAATAAAAAATAACATGAAAAGATAAAGTAAGTGACAATTTACATTTTCAAATTTCAAGAAACAAAATTTTAAAAAAAAATTAATTTTAAAGATAAAAATAGAGCATGCACCATGTTTCAAGGACAAAACTAATACAGTAATACTATTTTTGACATCATTTTTGGAACAAGAAAATTTTAATAATAATGCAGTTTGGCCTTTTGTTCCCGGCAACAACTACTTTTTCAAAAAGTATTATATTTTTGGCTAGTCAGATGGTGACTCTTTCTGTCTTGTTTAACAAAACCTCCCAAGAAAAGCATATCTAAAGTGTTAGTTCCCTCATCTCTCTCTCTTCCCTTTCTTTCTGTGACTGCTTATCAGTTTTCAGTTATAGACAACATAGAGGCCTAGAATGAAAGAAATGAACATATAGTTTAAGAAGTACCCATTAAACTATAAGTGAATGCTTCTTTCTTTTCCCGTTTTGCATAGTTTCTTTGTGCATGATTCATTGGTTTGGTAGTATTTATTAGATTGGTATTTATTTTTCATGGAAAGGGATAGCTTTGAATGTGTGTCATCTTTGGATGGCAACTATGAGGAAGAGATACATCAGCACCTTCAATTCTCGTCCTTAGTGAAGTCACAGAACAATGTGGTCGTGCAGGAAAACTCTCCAACCAGCGTCCATGAACTTCTCGAATGTCCTGTCTGTACCAATTCTATGTACCCTCCAATTCACCAGGTGTGTCACTTTCTTCAATTATATTAATGGGTTGCTTTCAAATTTTGATCTTTATTGTTATTTTAGTACTTTTGCTGGTTCCATTTGTGTGATTTTGATGTGGGAGATCATCTAATTTGTTTGGGCGAATGGAAATGTAAAATTTATGGGATTTGGCGATTTTAATGATGCAAGTTTGTTTAGAGAGAGAGAGAATCGTGGCATGTATTTTATCAGTGTTCTATTTCATGAGAAACTTTTTCAATGGTTTGGGATTGGAGTAATTTCATGTGTTTGGGGATTTGGCGAACTGGGTATGGGATTTTCTGCATTTGAAGAATATGGTATAATTCTAGAATTGATCTCTTATTGTAATGGAACATGGGCTTTCTGATTTTCTTTTTCTTGCTCGAATGTATGCAGTGCAACTATGATATTAAAGATGGATTATTTGTTTGATGGTAATGTTGATTCTGGGGGGAAGTTTTGATATCTTCTTTATTTTGTTTGGCAGCCAGTTCTACATCACATTCTGGGGGATGCACCTAATGGGAATTATTCATTGTAGGAAATTTTTTTAGTTTGGATTTAGGGTCAGGATCATATAAACGCATAGCCTAATTGTAACATATTAATCTAGCCATTTTATTGCCATGTTTTGTGTATTTATTTTCCTTCTTCGCTTCTATGATGCATAGTATACTTAGATACTTGCTAGATTTTAAGCATACTCCTATCTTTAAATTACCATTTGAGATTTTCACTTGGAAATTATCTTCATGATATGACTAAAATATATATATGATCAAGCAGATTTTGAGCTTTCTGTTGAAACATTGATTAACTTGTATAAGCCTAGCATTTTAAACAAATTTAGGAAGTTTTTTCAAAGATGCAATTCTTTACTCTCATAATCATCCTTAATTTGTTTGGTCCAAGCCACTATCATTTCTTAGAAAACTATTGAAAGTATAGAAGCTATATAAGATCGCATTTGGTAGTGCTGAAAAGCTGTCTAATTTCACTAATCTTGTTTTTAAGAGCGTCTCTGGCTGCTGTATATTCTGATCATAGCATTCAATCTTAAAAACTCAAGGTTTTATTTATAAGAAGTAACTTATATTCTTCTTAGTTCTGCTTGGTTCGAGATAGTTGACTGTTGACTTTATATTTTTGCAGTGCCATAATGGACATACACTGTGTTCTACCTGTAAAACAAGGGTACAAAACCAGTGCCCCACTTGTAGACAAGAGCTTGGAGATATTAGGTGTCTGGCATTGGAGAAGGTGGCAGAGTCACTTGAACTGCCCTGCAAGTACGACTTCTTGGGATGCATAGAGATTTTCCCCTACTACAGCAAACTTAAGCATGAGGCTCAGTGTAACTTTAGACCATACAATTGCCCATATGCTGGATCTGAGTGTCCTGCTGTTGGAGATATCCCTTTTCTGATAACCCATCTGCGGGACGATCACAAGGTAGACATGCACTCTGGCTGCACATTCAATCACCGCTATGTCAAGTCTAATCCCCGTGAAGTAGAGAATGCAACCTGGATGCTTACAGTAAGTGGAGATTATTTTTGAAGTTTCCATTTGGTGATTCAATTTTTTTTTTTCAACTTTCAATTTGCCAGATTTTTCTTCTGCATCTTAGAATTTTTGCAGGCCCTCCAGGCTCCAACCAATTGCTTTGTTATAATTTGGTGAAATTTAAGGATTTAGGAATCAGAGGCACCAGGATCAAATATGGAAAATGGTGTGATAAAAGAGACAATTAAGCATATTTTTTTCTTAAATTATTCAAGAAAACAAAAAAAAAAATATAAGAGTTTAAGAAAAGAATTAATTTTGCAAATAAGAAGATGGTGCTTGCTATCCATTCTTTGTTGCTGTTAAGGCCATGTTTATGATAGGCAAGAAAAAAAAGGAATAATGCATTGGTGGCTTTAGACAACGGCTACCAATGTCGTATACACATGCCTGGAAGAACTGACAACAGCTTTTACCTGTATTTTGTATAAAATTTTTCTTTCAATTAATACAAAACTTGACATAACCTCGAAGCACTCCAATCTGCAAAATAAGTTTTAACGAAGATTATTGATTATTTTTGGCACTAATGGAACTTGGTATGATGTTTTTGCATTCCTAAGTTCCGACCTTCCTTTTTTTTTTCTTTTTCTTTTTTTTTTCCTTCATTTTTGGTCAGGTTTTTAATTGTTTTGGCCAATACTTCTGCCTGCACTTTGAGGCCTTCCTGCTTGGTGCAGCCCCAGTTTACATGGCATTCCTTCGTTTCATGGGTGATGAGACTGAATCCCGGAACTACAGCTACAGTTTAGAGGTAGGAGCACATGGCAGGAAACTGATATGGGAAGGCACCCCTCGAAGCATTAGGGATAGCCATAGGAAGGTTAGGGACAGTCATGATGGCCTAATAATCCAGCGTAACATGGCACTTTTTTTCTCTGGTGGAGAGCGAAAGGAGCTAAAGCTTCGGATTACAGGACGTATCTCTAAGGAACAACAGAATCCAGATGGAGGGGTGTGCATACCCAATGTTTGCAGTTGAGGTGTCTCAAAATCATGTGTTCTTCTTCAGCCTTCCTGTATTAGTATTTAGTCCTGTATGTGTTGATGGTTGCTACATCTTTTTGTGTCAATTGTACACTAAACTTTTCTCCATTTTGTTGCTGTAACTGGTTAGATATTGAAGGATTCAGCTTTTGTATAATTAAAAAAGCTGCTTTTTCTTTCTTTTTCTTTTTATTTTTCTTTATTCTTTTTGTATTTTGTAGTTGTATTGACACTTAAGACGGCTTACATAAGATGTAATTTCTCTCTCTCCCATCACAAACACACAAGATTGCCAGGTGGTTGATATAATGGAATACCTGCAAAGATGCTTTCGAGAAACATTACAAGCCAAGTGCAAACAGTTACTTGCAGTGATAGTTTTTTTAGCTGTCCATTAGGATCATAGACAATATCTGTGCATGTACGGTTTGTAAACAACTGTTTATCTTTTTTCTTTTTTTTAAGTAAGAATGATATACATACGAAAAGTTACTTTATGCATGAAAAGCACAAAGCAAACCCGAGCAAACCCAAAAATTACAAGAAGAAAAAAAAAGAGTGATGCACTGAAAATGGCATTTGGACATGGTATGGTGGAAACTTGGCCACCAATATTTTAGTCAGAATGCCCAGTTTTCAGAACATTGTTTTTTAAGGACTGGTACCTTGAAAGTGGTTCAACAAATTCAGTTACAAAAGCAACTCTACATGCAAAAACCATGGCACTTCATAAATAGTCACTATCCTATTTTCTTAAGCTTGGAAACGCATTTTTTGAGCAATAAGAGGGTAATTTATTTCAAAGATTTCAATCTACTCTTTACAATTTACAAACTATCCTAGCCCTGTCTATTACGTCACCCCTTCATTGTTACTCTCCTATTATTCTATTACCACTTGGGACTTCAGTGAGTTAGGAGTGGGGTTCCTTTAATTACATATTACTGCAACCAAAAAACCTATGTAGCGGTAACAAACTTGGAGGCAGGTTATCTCATGCTGCACAGCAGGTCTCAAAATTTACAAGGGCTCTGGACTCCCTTTGAAATCTCGGACTTGCTTTTAAGCTGTTTCTTCCCTTCTACAGATTATATATTTCACCGTCTCTTTCTCTGTCTCTCTCTGATGGTTACTATCAAACTCATTCCCTACAAACGAACTTTTTTTCTTTGTTTCTTTGCCCTCTAGTTCTTCAGAGTTGAAACACTACATGCTTTTACAGTAACTATACATGAAATTTGACGCATGGTTTGGTAAAAACTACATTGCAGAGCTTTTTTTTTTTAAGTTAAAACCTACAGGACTTTTGAGTTAAATCTACATTGCAGATCTCATCCAATAGATTGCATTAAAAATTCAAAAATAATTTACAGTTTCATAAAATTCTGTCTTTGTAGCAAACACCCTGGCATGAAGCAATGGAGCTATGACTCCTTGGCACTACCATACAAATTTACACTTACACCAAGTAGTACCATACAATTTACATTTATGCAAAGCCCACCAAATTATGGCTCAAATTTCTTATGATTCTCATTATATACAAATGCCTATATTAGTACTGTGCTGGGCCAGATTCCATAATGCTGTAGAAATTGCGAAAGATAAAAACAGCTGCCATTACAAAGATTGACCTTTTCCTTTTGTTGGGCTGCCTCAATATACTGCTCTGCCAGTTTCTTCATCTTCAACCCTTCCTTGATGAGAAAATTAGCAATCTTGGCTTTTCTGTGGTACTTCACAAGGCACCTTAGCATTCGTGATAGCCATAAGATTATAAGAAGGTTAAGGACAGCCACAATGGCCTAATGAAAATAATCCAGGGTAACATTGCATTTTTTTCCTTTGGTGGAGACCAAAAGGAGTTTAAGCTTCGAATTACAAGATGTATATGGAAGGAACAACAGAATATAGATGGAGGGGTGTGCATACACGCTGTTTGCGGTTGCAGTATCTCAAAATCATGTTGTCCTCTTGTATCTTTGATGCCTGCTGCTTCTCTCCAATGCGTTTGTATTATGATTAACGAAACTGGCTCTCTCTCTTTCCTTTTTGTATGTTGTTGTGCTGTAGTTGCTTTGACACTTAGACAGTGCACATAAGTTGTAATTTCCCTCTTATCAGTTATCACACACTTGTAATGGAATAGTTGCATAGATGCATTCAAGAAGCATTACAAGCCAAGTGCAAACAGTTACTTGCAGTGATAATTTTTAGCTGCCCACTAGAATATCTGTGCACATACAGGTTTGTAATAAGTCGTGGTTCTAGGACCACAACCTCTTTTTGCCACAACTTTGAGGTTGTAGATTTTCTCTAGTAACAGGTGTTGTAGATATTTGACTCTTTAGCATTGGATATTTGACTCTCCTGAATCTCCCTGCTTAATCTCATGGTGGTTTGCCACCATCCTTTTTATCCCCCAGGTTCTTCTATGGACAAACACTCTTGCACACACTTTGACATAACTTGCACATTTGTCAATGTGTGATCGGATGACAATAGTTACATATGAAGACAACCACTGATACTTGTGAAAAATAATACAATCACCAATTGACATATGTACTAGTTGTGGCAAAGTCTGTGCAAGAGTGTGCGTCTCTAGAAAAAATGCCCTCTTCCTTCCTTTCTACCCAGATCTAAGCATTTTTTACCGACGTTAATATCTACAGTTGAGAATGAATGGATGTGAATAGAGAGAGGGAAAAGAAACCTGTGTGAGATTTAGCGATAAATATTAGCCAAAGTTGTAACAAAGAATAATTCTAGTACCACGCACTTTCACATAAATTTTGGTTGCTGCCCTATGTAACAAACTGTGATTGGTTGTGTGTCACTTTCACATGGACCCACTATTTTTTCTCCATCACTCACAGTCAAGCACGTATGACAGTTGTGACAAAAGCTTTGTGAAAGTGTGTGGTCCTAAAATTATTCTATAGCAAATTGGGTTTTTGATGTTTCCGGATTTTCTAAGTTTTTAAAATGCTAGTGAAACAAGTCCCATGTCATTTTGCAGTTCTGCAAGCCTAATACAATAAGTATCTCAAAGTTGAAAAGAGAATTTGATTTCAACAGTGTGTTTTTTTTTTTTTATTTAGGGTACTATGATTAATGTAATATGAAAACTTTGACAACTTGTATTGGATCAAAAAAATCCCAGGGCATAGGAAAAAGTCTTTTCTATGCCCACTGGGTGTTTTGACCCAATATTAGTACCCCAAATAAAACCTTCAACAGCAGTAGGTTTTTTATTTGGGGGTACTAAGATCAATGTAGAATGAAACTTCAACAACTTGTATTTAGTGGTACACATTTAAAGGGTTTTACTAATGTATACGCTCTTAGGGCATACATTAACAATCCATTTTAGGAAACTTTTTATGAGAAATTCAAATTTCTCATAAAAAATTTCCTAAAATGGATTGTTAATTTAGGCCCTACGGGCACACATTATCGGACCCTACATTTAATTCAAGTTTTGATGAGTTTTAAAAAGTACAATTACCTAACATTCTCAAATTGTTGAAGATTGATAAAAAAAATTTCTTGAGAATCTTTAATTATTGCATTCATTATAACTCAGAAAAAACTCAAGTTAATCTATACAATTGAACAATGCCAGGGACACAAAAAATTTCACAACTTTTGCCATAACTCGTCATGCGGTAAGTTCTGAGTGGTGGAGGTGTGGATCCACCATTTGATCTCCACCATTCACAACTTGCCATGTGATAAATTGTGGCAATAGTTGTGAAATTTTTTGTGTCCCTAGCATTTTCCTATACTATTTGGTATCAAATTGTTGAATCTTTTTATTGTACATTGATACTACCTGATGAAAAGCTTGTATTTTTCACTCTTGAGACTATACTTTTTTTTTTGATAGGTGCATTCCTTGTCAAACTTGATACTTGAGACTTTGATACTTGAATATGTACTACACTTACAGAATTACTAAAAGAAACTTATTAATTTAAGATATCTTGGCCTGAAATATCATTCAAACCTGAATTCATTGCAAAACTTAACTCACTTGCTGAATCTTTGAACTTTGGATGCTCTTATTGTATATATAAATTATTTCTCATGAGTCTGATCTTGTGATGTCAAGAAGTTGCATGTAAGATACAAACAAGAAGAAGCGCAAATCTTATGGAGATACAGACAAATATTTGTCTATGATGGTATAAGCTTTAGACATGACTGCAAGAATAGTATACCAATAGTACCAAAAAGATCACTTTTAAGTGATCAAAAGAGTCAAAATTGAGGAGGTAACTTCAGATTTTGCACAAAATCAAATTGGAGACAAAAGTAGATAAGGTGAACAGATTGAGGTTTTCCTCAAACCCCAAAATCTGCACAATTTAAAAATGGAACCTTAGAAGTTAATGAAAAAGAATTTGGGAAAACAAAAATATATACACAAGAGAGGATTATCTGGATATGTTGCTGAAACTTGAAAGTCTATTTAGAATACAAAAACTCAATTCAAATGTTTCTAATTTTCAGCACAACACTCACACAAACTATCAAAAGTTCCATCACATACAATTATAGACCATCAAAAAAGGACCAACACTAAAAAAAAAAGTTGAGATCTACAACCATTTCAGTGGTTTATAATCAGCACAACACCCACATGAAATATCAAAATTTCATCATATACAACTATATATCATATCAAAATGACCATTACTTAAAAAATTTTGAGATCTACAGCCACTTCAGTGGTTTACAAAATCTCAATGGAAAAAAAAATTTAATTAAACAAATCTACCCGTATAAGCGAGGAAATTCAATGGCATCTATCACAGTGAAAACTCAAATAGCCCATCTAACATGATGAGATAGTTAAGTACTTCCCATTCAAAAATATGAATTGAACCATCAAAATTTCATGACACAACCTAACAAAATCCCCCAAGCAGCTTAAGCCCAAATCATACCACACAAAAGCTAGCTAAACACCACAAATATCTTGGAATCTAGAGCTTCTTTTCCACTTCCAAATTCTATAAGTTAATAAAGAATTTTTTTTTAAGTAACTTTTTTAAAGCTTCAATTATGCAAGTATACAATCTTGAGTTAACAAATGCTGCAACTTTATACAATTCAATCACAGCTAACCCCAAAAATAAAAATAAAGAACTGGTTCTGGGTTTTGAGAAACGTACAAATTAGCAGTTTTTTATTGCAGCAAATCCTGGTGCAAACAGAAAGAACCCCATGTCGATTTCTCTTCTATCTGGGATAAGGAAAAAAAAAAAAAAAGGGATCAGGGTTTTACAAAGCTTCAAAAGTTGAATACAAAAAAACGAACCAGATGCGAGAAGTACACGCCATTTCATTTTTCGCCGAGAGCTTTCTCTTTGTGTTCTTGAACCTCTATCTCCTGCTTTTTTTTTTTGAAATTACGAGAGAAACTGGATTGAGATCCGGCGCAGCATAAATAGAAAAAAGGTTGACATTAAAAATGTTAAAATTTACTTTTAATCTCGACCTTTCAATAAAATAATTTTTAACTTTTAATTTTTTACCATTTTATTTTTACACTTTTTTATTTCTCGCACCAGCCCAAGTTTTTTTTTTTTTTTTGAGGAACTCGCACCAGCCCAAGTTTATTGCACATGTTAATGGTTATTCTTGTCTTTATCTGCAATTCCATGTCGGAACAGTACAGTGCAGATAAACTCAGTTTTTTTTTTTAATTTTTTTGAGAATCCTGCTTGTAAATTTTTATTAATCAAAGAGGAGGCTTATCGTCCAATACAAGAGAAATAATGTCTAGAAGGATAGACTCCATCCAAACAGTTAGAGAAGAGCCAAATCTAGCTTTCTTTGCTAGGGCGTTGGCTACTGAATTACCTTGCATGAGTACATGTGAAAAACTATAGCTCTCTAAAGCGTTAACATAGACTAACGTATCATGACTGAGATGGTCAAAAGCAGATTGAAACATATCACATCTCTTGAGGGAGTCAATGACTATTTCCGAGTCTCCTTCCAAAATGGAATTGTGAAGATCTACTTCCTGGACAAAAAGGGCAACTCGCCTAGCTGCTAGTAGTTCTAGTTGAGTGACAAAAGGTGGCTGGGGGATTTTTTCAGACAGCGTTGCCATGACTTCTCCTTCATGATTCCATATAACTACACCTAACCCGCTTCGCCTGTGTCGTAGAACATGGCACCGTCTAAGTTCGTCTTGTACCCATTCCTGACAGGTGCAACCCATTTGTTTCTAACAGCTCTGTTTTGCTTCATCCTGGTTTGTGGGGTTGGTTTATAGAGAGATAGGAATCTCTTGGATTCTGTCACAACCCGATTCAAGGGGAGTACTTCATTGTTCAACCTGAGCTTGTTTTGCCAAGACCATAAAAACCAGGCAGTCGTTGCAAAGAGCTCGAGTTTGTTGGGTTTTGCAAAGTTCAATTCCACTAAAGTTTTAAAGGATCCAGCGGAAGCTCTATGCCTGTCAATCCAATGGAAATCTACGGACCAAATCTGATGGAGAGATTCACAATCCCAGAGTGCGTGCATGACTGTTTCAGAGTGAGAGGAACATTGGTGGCACGTGTCGTCATTGATGATTCTTCTTTTCAGCAGGTTGTCTTTCGTAGGTAGATCGTTTGAGCAAGCTTTCCATAAGAAATGCTTGATTTTCCCTGGCATTTGAGCTTTCCAAATTTTCTTCCAAAATCCCTTGGTACTCTCTAGCTGCAACACAGAAGGATGGAATTTTTTTTTTCATTTAACATTATATTGCTAAGAATTTCGTTATTTGTCCAGTTTCAAAATAAAGTGGAAAAATAACATCTCAAGTTTTTAAAACTCAAGTTCCAACTAGAAATCGAGTTTCTAATACTCGAGATCCTAAGTTACAACCATCTGACATGGAGTTTTTTCCAGGTGGAGCCACGTTGAAATCGAGTTTGTAAAACTCGCTTTGCTTCAGCTGAAATCGAGTTTGTAAAACTCGATTTGCTTACCTTGAAATCGAGTTTGTAAAACTCGATTTGCTTACCTTGAACACTTACCGGACTCCAGAACACTTCAGACCCAAACATACAAACACCTAAGACAAGCACAGACATCACCAGGACACTTTCACACCAAACATACAAACCCCAAACCATCGGCAAACCTATCTCCGCCGCAAACTGATGAAAACCGATCGACAAACCCACATCGGCAAACCCATCGGCAAGCCCACATCAGCAAACCCAAACCCATCGGCAAGCCCACATCGGCAAACCTATCGACAAGCCCACATCGGCAAACCCATCGGCAAGCCCACATCGGCAACCCATCGACGGAGACAAGCGCATCTCAGATTGTCCCAATCACCCACTCTAATCTGTTCTTCTTTGTCATCTGTTCTTCCTCTGTTCTTCAGGCCTGTTCTTCATCGTCTTCAGTTTTGTTGTTCAAGAACAAAATCGAGTCTTAGAGACTCGGTTTTGCCTTTTGAACTCAAGTCCTATGTGGCATTTTCTGTCCACCTCATCCAGCACGAACTCTCAAAGCGAGTTTCTGAGACTCGAGTTTAAATATTGATCTCGAGTTTCTAAAACTCGAGATGCTAGTTTGCTTTTATGTTTCAACTACGTATTACCTTACTACATTGTTAACCTTTCTACCGTTACTCTGCAAATATCCCCCAGAAGGATGCTCAGTCAATTCTTCTTCGCATAACCATTGATAACCCGATTTAACCTCATATGACCCATTTATGCTCTTGGGCCAATATAGGCAATCGGGTTGCTTTGAGGTGCACAGTGGAATGGCTTTAATTTTCTGGGCTTTAAAGGGCAAGAAAAGACTGGTGGTGATTGTATTCAGCCTTGGGCTTTTCTTGGCAGCCAGTTTGAGTCATAAATCCTGATTTGTGATCCATCTCCCACTCTCCATTTTGCACCTTGTTTGATGATTCTTCTTGCATTGAGGATGCTTTTCCATGCAAAGGAGCCCGAAGATGCTTTAGCTTCAAAAACTGACCCATTTGGGAAATATTTTGCCTTGAAAACTTTATAAAAAAGGGAATTTTTGTCATGTACCAATCTCCAAACCTGCTTTGCTAGCATCGCTTCATTGAACTTGCATAAGTCTTTGAAACCCATTCCACCCTCCAATTTTGGCTTACACAAAGTTTTCCAATTTTTCCAATGGATTTTCCTCTGGTCTTCCTTTTGACCCCACCAAAATTTTCGAATCATCATCTCAATCTCTTTGCATAGGCCTACAGGTAAACGAAAGCAGCTGATAGCAAAGGTGAGGATTGCTTGCACAGCTGCCTTGAGGAGGATTTCTTTACTTGCTTGGGAGAGTAATTTTTCCTTCCACCCTTGTATTTTTCCCCACACCCTCTCTTTGATGAAGTTTAGGCTAGCACTTCTACTTCTACCCACCACAGCTGGTAGACCCAAATATTTTTCATACTCCTTTATCTCCGGAACTCCTAGGAAGTTTTTTATGGAATTTTTTACCTCCATAAGTACAGACTTGCTGAAGAAAAGTGTGGTTTTTTCCTTGTTAATGTGTTGTCCAGAAGCATGCTCATACAAATCCAAAATTCCTTGGATTGTTTGTATATCACAAATCTAGGCATGACAAAAAAGGAGACTATCATTAGGAAAAAATAAGTGTGAGATTTTGGGATCATACCGGCAAAGAGAGTATCCTCGAATTTTTTCTTCATTAACGGCTTGTTTGATGAGTCCATTCAAACCTTCGAAGCATAATAGGAAAAGGTATGGAGATAATGGATCGCCTTGCCGGATACCTCTTGTAGGTATAATATTTCCTCTTGGTTCACCATTGACTAATATTGAGTAAGAGACTGTGTTGATGCATTCTGCAATTAGATTTATCCACCTTCTATCAAACCCCATTTTTTCCATCAACTTCAGCAAGAATGCCCATTCCACTCTGTCAAACGCTTTACTCATGTCAAGCTTGAGGGTCATAAGCCTGTTTTCTTAATTTCCTCATTTTCATGTGATGAAGAGTCTCAAAAGAAACAAGTATATTATCTGAAATTGCTTTGTTAGTTTGGAAAGCACTTTGAGATTTAGATATAATATCAGGCAAAATCTACTTTAATCTATTCACCAAAACCTTGGAAATAAGTTTATACAAAATATTACACAAGGCTATAGGTCGAAATTCAGTTACCTTCTCTGGACTTTTTACCTTTGGAATGAGTGTTATGTAGGTGTGGTTTATACCTGCTGGAATGTGACTCAAATTTA
Organism: Castanopsis chinensis; assembly: GCA_032878915.1. Classification (NCBI taxonomy): domain Eukaryota; kingdom Viridiplantae; phylum Streptophyta; class Magnoliopsida; order Fagales; family Fagaceae; genus Castanopsis; species Castanopsis chinensis. Next base: position 12,231,575 of record JAVQMG010000129.1, read on the forward strand.
AGCAAAAGAGGACTGCATCTGCTACATCTCCACCAATTTCCCCCCAATAGTGGTGGAAAAAAATAGGAGGCATGCCATCTGGTCCCGATGCTTTTAAGGGGGCCATTTGGGATAAGGCAACATCTACTTCTTCCCTTGTGAAAATTCGGCAAAGGAATGAGTTCATGTCGTCAGTGACTGAACATTTGACTAGGTGGCATACTTTGTCAACTTCGCTTGGGTTAGAAGAGGTAAACAGCTCAGTATAGAACTCCACCAAGAGGGTTGAGACATTTTCATCCCCTGTACACATAACCCCACTTTGATTGTGAAGTCTATGAATATTGTTGCGCCGGAATCTATGGGAAGCCCGGCTATGAACATAACCCCACTTTGAACATTGTTGCCATAGCTTTTCTTCCGCTGCTAATAGGGAATTAATCTCATGCTTGAGATGCTGGACTATGTTAAAATTTGCCCCCTGTAATGCTAAATTCTCAGCTTGCTTCAGAAGTTTTTTTTTCTCGCCTATCTGCCTTGTAATATTCCCGAAGTGTTGTTTACTCCACCAACGCAAACCGATTTGGCAATTGCTAATTTTTCCTGCAACATTAACCATAGGAGATGACCCATAGTTTTTTCTCCACACCGAGCTTACTACTTCATGGCAGCCATCATCTTCTAGCCATACCTGTTCAAACCTCCAAGGGCGCTGTTTTCTGATATTGATTCCCGTTGGGTGAATGGCAATTGGCTTGTGATCCGAAGTACCACATTCAAGCGTGCATACCTTTGTAGTAGGAAATACATTTAGCCAATCATGCGATCCAACAACCCTATCAAGCCTCTCCCATATCGTTGTCCCGTTCGGATAGTTCTTGTACCAAGTAAATTTATTTCCAATAAATCCCAAATCAATGAAACCACACTCATCCAGGACGTCACGAAAATCTTGCATCTGCTAGTTTGGCCTTGGTCTGCCACCAAGTTTTTCATGAGACTTTGTAATCTCATTGAAGTCTCTAGCACATAGCCAAGGTAGGGTGATTTTTTGCTACAACCATCTCAAAATTCTCCATGATTCAGTGTGATTTTGTGTCTCTGAGTAGCCATAGAAGCTTGTAAACCTCCAACCGTTCTCCTTCCCTTTGTTGATGTGGCATCAATGTAGTTTGGCGAATCATTTTCCACCAGTAAGTCTATCTCATTTTTCCAAAACAATGCTAGTCCCCCTCCTCTTGTGACTCTGGAAACCCCAAATGAATCTCCAAATCCCATTCTTTCTTTCAAACCGGTTAGCCTTGCTTCATCCAGCCATGTTTCGGCTAAGAACACGACTGTACAATCTTGTGCCCAGACTAAATCACCGAGCTCTCGAATTGTCTGGGAGTTCCCAAGCCCTCGACAATTCCAACATAGTAGACTCATAGCCCTTGGCGAGGCTGGGAGGCAGCCACCTCCAATCTTGAGTCTGTTGTTTGATCATCAGACACTACTCTTTTTTTTGCTAGAAAAGGCAAAACAATCATCTGAAGTGAAGGGGCGTTTTAGAGAAATAGCTTCATGCTGCACCAAGTCACCCTCTTTAGTTGGGCGTGGGAATCTTTTCCAAGTCCTAGAAGTTTGGAGGCAATTTTTCTGCTCCTCACAAGAAAGACTCGGGGTAGCAAAGGGGTTAGGAGTGAGGTCATGCTGTGGCACGTGATCTTTTAGTTGATTGGGAGAGGCAGAATTCCCTTTTTGCGTATCCAAATCCACCACTATCTCTGATGCCCTAATATTGGGAATATTTATTCCGCAATTATGGTTTGGTTCACTATCAAGTTCAATTTTCTCTTCATCAGTTATTCCTAACGTATCGTTGATATCGTCTCCTTCTTTGGCATTGGCTGTTTCACCAATTAATTATTGGAATTGACTGATTTGATTCTCATTAATTCTGCCCATAGGATCCGCTAGTTTCCCTTTTTGGACTTGGTATGTCAAAGGGGCGTTCACCGGAATTGCACCCCTTGTTGCCACTAGGTCACTGGTGTGGCAGTTTTGCTTTGTCAACCCCTTTTCTTTTTTCCTTGACTTATAGTACCTTAGGACTTTGATTACCGTTTTCCTTGGCATGGAGTAAGGGGAAGGCCGAATCCATGGATTGTATTCCCTATCTTCAATGGATAAAGATCCATCACTCTCAATCCATTTGTCACAATCTCTGTCAACGTGGCCTAAGCAGCCACACCAGTAACAAAGGATTGGCAGCCTTTCATACTTAAAACTCACCCATATCGTTTCTCCTTTTCCTAATGATATCTTACATCCTTGGCATAATGGGACGTTCACGTCCACTGTAACTCTAACCCGAAAGTAAGTTCCTCCCTCCATCTCCAAGGTAGTCGTATCGTTGCTCACCTCCCCAATCACAGTGTATATTTATTCAGCCACTCCCCTATTTAAGAAGCGAAGTGGAAGATCGTGAATCTGAACCCACAGTGGAACTTTGTTGAAGCTGAGTTCGCTAACAGGAGTAGTGGTATCATATCAGCAAAGGACAACTAGATGTTTATCAAAACACCATGGTTGGGATGATAAAATCTTTTCAGCCTCCTCCAAGTTATCAAAGACAAATAGGAGAATGTGATCTTCCGCAGAGCGGACTTGAAAACCATTTTTCAAACGCCATAAAGGGTTGAAAGTTCTAATGACGGCCTTAATGCTCAAGGAACACTTTGTGAAGAATTTTGCTGCTAGAATTACCTCACCAAACGATCTCTCCTCTGATAGGTGGAGTTGGCCATCTTCCCTATCATTCAATGTTAATTTGCTCCAATGTTTTGTTAGTCCCTCCATTACTATGGAAGCAAACACTTGTGTTTTCCAAAACCCTGGAAAAGAAAAAACCCACAAACCCTATGGATAACAGTGTTATCCTAGGGACAAAATGGCCTTACAAGAAGGGATTACTTAATTCTACAGTCTAAGAGAAGTTTGGAGCTCCAAAACTTTTCCTAGCCAGAGAAACTTTTTTGCCAAACCTCAAAAGTGTTTTAACATCTTGAATTACATAAAAGTCCAGATAAACTCAGTTTATAATGGAAAGGAATGATTATAAATGAATGATGGAATGATGATGAATGAATGAAACGTAGTTAAGTAAGGAAAAAGGACGGAAAAAAAAATGGATGGAGTGATTTTTTTTTTTTTTTTTTGAAAACAAATGACTAAGTAACTTTATTTAGATGTTTTAAAATAAATAAATTGAAGATAAATAACTTTCCCTTAAAAAAGAGAGATAAATAACTTTTTTTTTTAGCAACACACACACACACACACACACACACACATATATATATATATACAGGGGAAGGGAGATGAGGTAAGATAATTAACTTTGTTTAAAAGAAATGAATTGAATCATTTTATAACAATATTATTATTATATATCTATTTTAAAATAAATGGTTAAATATATAGAGATATTTTTGGAGTTTTAGGGTCCGTTTGGATACCGTTTATTTTGCTAAAAACTGAAAACAATAAAATAATAAAAAAAAAATTACCGTTCACGCCCTTGACACTGTTCATAAGCCTAAATACACTGTTTATGAACAATGAATAATGCAAGAGGCGCTGTTCAAAAAAAAAAAAAAACACACAAAAAACGCAAACCCAAACACATTCTTAGTAAAAAATTTCATTAAATTTAATTCAATTTTCTCTAATTTTTCCTAATTTTTTAGGAATAAAAATTTGAGATTTTGAGAGAATAGAGAGGAATATAGGTACTCCCTCCTATTCATTCCATTATCTCACCCTTAAACTTTTCATTCTCTCAATTAAAACTCTCAAACAAAGAAATTGAAGAATATTCTAAAATTATACTTTTCATTCATTTCCCTCCTCACAGATGAATTGTTAGTCTGATGCTGCAAAGTGCAAGCACGCTCCTACTTTTAGTTTTTCTCAGACTTGCAAATTTTTTATTTTTATTTTTCAACAAACCATTTCTATAAGAGTAATTTTAGTACCAAGACTTTTTTATTTCTATAAATAATGCCAAAGTCATGTAGGCTAAGTACCTACTAAAGTTTCCAACTAAGATAATTGAGACGGTAAGTTTATATTGGTTTTTTTTTTTTAATCTAAAATATCACCCTATGAATTCTAGAGTTCTCACTTAGACTCAAATGTATGGGAATACTCCAAGAAATATAAGGTTATGTTTGGTAACAGTTTTTGTTTTCTATTTTCAAAAACTTGTTTTTGAGAATATAAAGAAAAAATAATTTTCTTATATTTTTGAAATCAAAAACATGTTTGGTTAGTTGAAATTAAAAAGATAGTTTTTTGAAGGAAAAAAATCAAAAATACTAAAATATGTTGTTATTAGAATTTGAACTCTAATGATAACTCATTAAATGAGTTAGATTCATTAAATTAAAAGCATATTTTTATTGACTTTTGAAAATTAAAAACTGAAAACAGTTTTTTATATGTTTTCAGTTTTCTTCATAAATTGAGTATTGAAAATAGTTTTTTTTTTTTTTTTTAATCTGTTTTGAGTTGCCAAACAAGTTTTTTAGTTTCAAAAATAGAAATTTTTTTTTGAAAATAGAAAATAAGATGAAAAAATATTTACTAACATACCCTAATTTTTTTTATCAAAATAAAGTCTTGGTCCCTCAAAATTACCTATTGAATGTTTTTAATTCATAAATTTTCAAATGTGTGCCTTTAGTTCTAAAAGGTTTTAAAAATGAATGTGGATGGACTAGAATGTTCCCCAACTAAGAATATTGATTGATTTAAAGTCATAAGGTCAACTATCCTAGCATTCTATAGGATAGTCAAACTGGGCAATAAAAAGTAAATCGTGCTTGACCATAAAAGGAGGTCAACTTGAGTCTTGGACACGCCGTGTGGGCGAGTTATGACATAAGTTGTGCCATTTTATGTGTCACTAACATTACTTACGCATTAATATCATTCTTATCCACTTTGGTACAATTGATGGACTCGAGAATTTGAATGGATAGGTGTTCGAAGTACAAGTTACAAAGACCTTGGAACACGCAACATTGAAAAACACCAAAATAATATACATATGGCCAACCTAAGAAGAGAGTTGGAGAGGTATATAAAGAGCAATTCTACATACACAAAAAATTGTAAAATATTTATCACAACAATTGAGTTGGCAAACTTTTATTGGTTTTTATCTGAACCTATCACCAATATTACTTTCTTACCTACCACTAATGATCTACTACATCAATCGCACGTAAAAAATTTTGTCTGTAGACATTCTCGTTTAAAAATTCTTGACTATATTAAAGATTCCAATCATGGCAAGCAGATGCCATGACTATCAAATTCATTCCCTACATGGGATTTTTGTAACTTTCTTTGCCCCGAAGTTCCTTAAAGTTGAAACACTAACTACTTTCATGGTAACTATACATGAAAATTCACACATGTTTCGTTAAAAACTACATAGCATAATTCATATCCACCAGATTGTATTAAAAAATTTCAACTGCAACTTACAATTTCATATTAAATTCTGTTTCATTAGCAAAAGCAACTCGGCATAAAGTAATGGAGCTATGACTCCTTGGCAGTTGGCACTACCATACAATTTACGTTCAGGCCAAGCCCTACGGCCCCACTCAGTTATCAAGTAGGGTCAAAGTTCTCGCGATTCTCATTTTATACAAATGCCTATATTAATGCTGTGTTGGACCAGACCCCATAACTATCTACAGATTATTAAAGAGGGGTGCAAAAATATGCAGAACTTGAGAAAGATGAAAACAGAACAGCTGCCGTTATGAAGATTCACTTTTGTCCTTCTGTTGGGCTGTCTCAATATACTGCTCTGCCAGTTTCTTCACCTTCTCACCTTCCTTGATGAGAAAATTAGCATTCTTGGATTTGCTGTGGTACTTCATAACCTTATCAGTCGTTTTTGACACAGCCCACCTATACTGTTCGGCTGTTATCACGCCACTCTTGCACAGTGGCCTGATGTGCTCTTTGATGTAGGCCTCCACCTATACAGAATTAGTGTGACTGATCAACTAAAGTCTATAAGAAGAGAAGGTGGTAAACAAGAACAAATAATGGACAGAACTGAAGACCAATACAATTTACATAAAGCTGTGACTCGGATAAAAACGAAAGGAAAATATAAGAACATGAAATCAAAGAGATGATATAAAGAGGGTCTTCTAATACCTTCTTGAATACATGATTGGAGCTATCAGACTGCTTGCTAGTCTCAAGGCTAGATGTCTTCTCAATACTTTCAACATTTTCCACTGTTTGAAAATGGTTGGGTGAATGTTTCCCACCAGGAGAGTTGGGATCAACAGCAGCAACAAGCATGTTCTCTGTACAGCTCTCACTCCTGACTTCAGATGTTTTTGCCATTTTATTTGACACACAATTTTCATTTCCTATAGGATCTTTGTTCTCAGCTAGAGCTACTGTATCAACCTGTCCAGATAGCTTTCGTAAAGCTACTTCGGGAAATTTTTTAATGAGTGGTTCTTTGTCTGGGCCATATAGCTCTTCACATTCTGCAATTGAAGGCTCTTCACTGTCTTCATTGATTAAAGGTTCTGGAGGAACACAAGAATCATTGGTCTCACCCTTTATGGTAGTGCTTCTGATTTCTGCATCACTATGATTCTCGGGCAAGTTGGATTCCTTTGCTGCTTCAACATTCCCTGGCTTTTCATGATCATCGGAATTTAGACCATCATTTAACCGTTCAGGGTTAAGCGTAGAGAAAACCACTTTCATTTTTGAGGCACCTTCTTCTGGTGGTATCTTAGAGATGTTTGCTGAACTTACACCAATGTAGTCTTCATCTTCCAAATCATACTCAAAATCACCATAAATATCCAGTTCTGGATGAGAAGCCATGTCAAATACATTATCCAGTTCTTCCTCTCTTTCGGAGGGAACATCATCGAGGACTTGCTTTTCATGTTGTGGAGTATTTGGAGGAGAATCAGAAACAAGGCCCGCAGTTCTCAATGCTTCTAAAATTACAGGATCAGTTGAAACATTGGTGGTAGCTTGTTCAAATTCATCAACAGGGACTTCTGACAAGGGTGAAGTATTTGATTCAGTGGCTCTATTGGACTTAATGTTATCTGAACGATGCGATAGCTCCTGGGAACATAAATTAACATATACTAATTTGCTGTTTGACCTATCAGCAACCTCTTTTTCAATATTAATTGCATCTGCAACCGCCAACTCTGTTTTTGCAGTTCTGCGAATGACTGGCAAATTTGCCTTCCTCAAGAAGTGCTCTGTCAGGCGGTAAAGCTGTGCCTGTATAGCAGATGTCATCGATGAGTCTAAACAACCAGAAAACTCAATTCCAGTATTATAAAGAAAAGAACTAGTATAATATTTGCTATTGAGAGATGATTTTGATATATAGGAAACTTAAACCACGGTGAGGACAGTTTTAAGTAAAAGAATGAATGTGGTTTAGAAATCCAATTATGTTGCGTTAATAAATCCTTGTTTTACTGTGGCATAAGTCTTTGTTAAAATTGCCTCCAAGTCCATTGATATAAAACCAAACCATGAACCCTAACTGCTCCAATTCCGAGCAAACAAATTACAGAATTGATTTTTTTTTTTGGGAAGATTTTCTTTACAACTTACAGAAATAGGGATGGTAGTGACAAATGAAAAACAGTATAGCTAGCATTGGTGATGGTCTGATAGAGGTAGTCAAGTTGGCGTTGATACAGTTGTTGTGATGGTGCAGTGGTGGTGATGAGTAGCAAACAACAAAGATAGAATTGGTGATGTAAGGTGGTTGACTTGGTGTTGGCAGTGTTGCAGCAGCACTGCACTGGTAGTGATGGTACTCGTGGTGGCAGTAGCAGTGGGAGCAGAATGCTGGGAACTGCATAGTGGTATGGTGCTGTTACTGGCTGGAGCATTGGTATTGAATAGTTGATGATTCTGATTTCTTCCACATGGTGGGAGCATTGGTTTAATGTAGTTCGTGATTGTGATTTCTTCTATGTTAGGAGTAATGAAGAAAATCTACCATAAAAATTCCTAGTAAGGATTAGGGGCACAATTTTTTCTCAATTTTGCTACAAGAGTATCCACATCCTTTTCAGATTTTCTAAACTTTTATCCAAAGTAAAACAGAAAAAGAACTTTTATTTCCATTCCCAAATATTTTTACATTAAAAGGAAACTTAATATCTTTTACATTAAAATATTTAGTGTAATTTTTTAAGATTCTCCGTGTTCATCATTGTAAACATAAAGCCTTTTTATTCATTACTTATCCAAAAAAGAGACAACTTTATTAGTAATCCAAGGAGAAAGATAATCCATTTGTAGTTGGACATATACTCAGCCTGGTTACAATCAAGTGGAGACAGCAAATTACAACATACCTGCCTTACAGATAAGGGAATTTTATTATGGCAACTGGGTGCCAGTACTGGTCTCATGTCTGCTGGTAGTTGTGCCTGCTCACGCCAGTCAGAAAAAGGAATCGTATCGATTTCAAGTATCAAAACAAGTTAAAAGGCATGAAACATCCTTTCAAAAAACAAACTATTACATACCAGTAATGGATAATTTCCTTTAAGCACTGCATTGTCTTCCTTTGAATCATCTCTTGAGTTCCTGCTTGCAGCAGCTGCTTTCCTAGAAAGGACCTCTAGGGCCCATTTTCTTTTGTCACTCTTTACATCATCAGATTTACCAACTGTCTGCTTCTGAGCATTAACTTTAGAGTCACTTAATGCAGAAATGGTTGGCCCTTCTGGGCGTCTGCTGACAAGTACTTTGCTAGAAGTAGAAGCAACCTCACTCTTTGAGATTGGAACATTGTTCTTATTTTCATTATTTTCAAATGAAGGAATCCCAGCCTTAGCCAAAACCTTACTTGATTCTGTGGATTTCATAGTATTACTATCAAGAGATGACTTCAAACAATTTTCTGAAGAAATGAGCTGTTCTTTATTCTGCTCTGAATTGCCTGTAACTTTAAGAGCTGAGAGAGGCTTGATATCATCCTTTCTTGGGAATATAGATGTATCTGCTAAATACAACCTGGAAAGAATTGGATTTGTGGCCTGCGATTCAGACACCTGATCTGAATTATCCAAACTGTTTCTTAGTAGGCCAAGAACTGACTTCAAAGTCGCAATCTTTTCAGGCTTTGAAGCTCTCATGCAACGATACTTCCAAAACTCAACTTCACAGTCCCGATCCCAAGCACGTTTTCGTCTTCCATTGGATGATGCATATATCTTCTTTGTTAGATTCTCACGTACTTTCCCCTTCTGTAACATTGACTTCTTTGTCTTTACAGCTAAAGGTGATAACTTCTTAGCAGGTTCACTTTTGGGTCCTGCTACGGCAGCCCTGAAGGCAGCAAGAAGCTTCGGATCAAAAAGGCTTTCCCCGAAATCTTTTGAGGATTTGTTACGGACAGCTTCTCTTATTTCTTTTCTCAGTTTTTGGACTACCATGGATGTCTCCTTGTCCTCAGAATCTCTCCTCATAATCTTTTTCACTCGTAAGCCAGCCATATTTTCTCGTTCTATCAATGATTTACCAGCAGGATTTAAGTGTCCAAACCCCTTGGAAGGTCTATGTTTTGCCCCTCGAACTATGCTCATTATATCAGAGGTAGCATCTTCCTTATCTTGATGATGTTTCAACCTGTCATCTTTGGGATCTGCTATTGGGGTTGGGAATTTCTGAGAATTATCTGACACAGATGCATTGACTTTGTCCCTTTTAGCCACCTGTTGAATCCTTCCTTCAGCTTTAATTTTCTTTCTAGAAACTTCTGTCACAATCTTGTGTTTGGTATCTCCATCATCAGCACTCATACACACTTGCTCGCTTATAGTCATAAAGAAATCAGAAAGACAACATAAAAGAAGAGTCAGAATTTGGTACTACCTGCATTGAATGACATAAAGCTTTCACGATATTCAATTCAAACAAGCACGTGTCTTAGAGGGAAAATGACATTTAAAGAGATGGACATAGGATACATTAATAGACCGCTCAGCAACACAATAATTTAAGATAAATGATAACATATGGTGACCATCCACTCTGAATTACTATTCAAGAATTGTCAAAAATATTAAGCATAGTTTAAAATGCAACATAGTATGTTTAATAAAGATGAAACAACCACAATAGAGCAATAAAAGAAACTTTTCCACAGCCCATGTATCCTACAAATCCCACATGTTCTGCAAGCTGAAAGGCCTAAGAACCTCAATGAAGAGCAGAAACACAATGCAGAACATAAATGAGGATTACTGAACCTGAAGTAAGCAAGCAGCAGTGGAAAATTTTGACATGGGAGTAGCAGTAACAAATCCTTTGGTAATGTAGTTACGAGAACTAACTGCAAAGAACAGTGAGAGAACCAATGGAGACTTAAACGATAAGTTACCTGCAATCTGTAGGCTTTCTCTTTACACCAACCATTCTGGCAACATCCTTAGTAGCATCCAGTTCAAATTTGTCCAGTTCAACTTTGTCAACTGATAACATTTCAGCAATGAGGCAATGAAACAGGATACTCATATCAATGCCTCACTAAAAACCTAAACTACCTTTGCTAAATATATTAGCTTTTTGGCAGCCCATTAAAGGCCAAAAAATAACCAAGAAGAAGGAAAGATTCCTAAAACACTTTCAAACCTTTTTCCAAAGAATCTTCTGAAGGAATTTGCTGCTGGACATCTTCAGCAGCTTGATCTTCAATTCCATCATTCTTTTTTTCATCAACTAGAAACACATTAAAAATTATGCAATGAGACAAGCTCAAATACACAAAACATGTAAATACTTTTAGCTGCCTGCTATCATAATGATGGAATTGTAGCTATAAAAGTATTGGTATAGAAAAGTTGTACACGCAAAATTACCAGATAAAAAGGCGCCTACAGATAAACCAAGATGAAGGCCAATACTGGATTCATTTTCAGATTGCCTGTTTCCAGTAGAGGACTCATTAATAAATTTTCTTGAAGGATTTTCAATGTCATTGTTGCTTCTTAGTTCATTCATTGCTTTCTCAGCACAACTTGTCTTCGACTCACTAAGTACCAAGGAATTAGAAGCTGAAATAAAGGATGCATCACGTGATAAGGACAATTCGAGTTCCTTTGCATCAAAGATTGGTTGAATGATAGTCTTCCCCCCAGACAGTGTTTCCCCATTTTGACTACTGGCATCAGAGCTCAATATCAATGTTTCCGTTTGCAACAAGTCCTTCTCAACTTTAACAGTTGCATTGTAACTATTGGCATCGGAAGTCAATAGCAACGTTTCAGTTTGCAAGTCCTTCTCAACTTTGACAATTGACAAAAATTTCTCATTTGGTTCTCCAGTACATTGATTTTCACCAACCATTGAGACCACAAGAGCTGTTTCTCCGGCATCAGCAACAGAAACAGAAACCTTTCCAGATAAAGCATCCTCAATGAAACATTCACTATTACCATTTTCGGGGCCACACTGATTATCAGGCCTCTGTATTGAAATTACATCTGATTTTTGCGGCACACATCTACAATAATCCACAAGTAATGTTGAAAGAAATGAAAAGGGAGGTCACATTTAGAAAAAGACACATTTTTGACATTTCCATTTATCCATGGTTCAAGCCTAGAATACATGTGTGGCACCAAAGCTGCATTAATTATTTTTACATTAAGGAGACCTTTACTTGGCCACATCAGATGATCATGAAACAGTTACAAGCTTATTTATCCCTAAGCCATAGATGCAGTGGTTAATGATCACCTGGCAGTATTGACGATTGTTAGTTACCTAACTGTACTCCAAGCAGAGAGTTAGTTGGTATTTAAGAGGGTTTGCAGATTCATAATGCATGCTAGTTAATTGAATAAATGTGAACCTCAAGAAAATCCATTGGCTAGACTTAGCCAGGGAACCGACAGTCCAGCACCAACCAACAAACAATCATCCTCTGAAAACTTACCTTGGGCATAACCAGGTACTCTCAGATGTGGCTTCAGGATCAAATCCCACACAAAATGCATGATACCTAACTCCATGCAAAACCAAGAAAAAAAATTGGTTATGATGCTTTTTTCTCCTTCAAAGACAATAAGAAATTTCACAATTTGTTCACAGAAATATTCAAGAAAATCAGCCTATTGAAACTTCCCCTCTCAACTTAAGCCACATTGAGAAGGGAAGAAATCCCTAAATGACATTAAATGTATGTGTAAGACCTTAGTAATCAAATTAGTTAGATCAAATATACCATATATCACATGAGTCACAAGCAATTGATGTATCAAGATTGGAATCTCCCTCAATGGTTGCTAATCCACTTCGAATTTTACAGCCATCTCCATCCAAGCAGATAACTGCCTACAACATGATAAAGTACATAAGAAAGAGATTAAGATGTTAATGCCTCTACAAATTGAAAATGTGTGGAAGGCAGCCTTGAGTTTATATGATAAATGTGCCAATAACACTGGCATGAGGGGTCAGATCTTTTACAAAAGCCACAATTAATCTCAGAAACCTCAAAACACTTCAATAAACCTTATGAGATTGCATATGGAGGATAATTACATTTTCATCAATATAGTAGGACGGAAAAGAGAGAGTATTATTCTTCCCTTCAATGCACCATTCATCATCTCTGCATATATGAACAGACAAAAAATCACAATTAATGAGTGATGAAAACATAGGCACAGTCAAAACGTGAATAATTTCATCGTTATTTACAATAAAATATGATAAATTCTAATATCAGTACAGGCCACAGATTGTCCACATGGCACTCAAACTCGTGTAATGCAAGCTATAATTCTTTCTATGTTCTATTTCAATCTCTTCTAACAAAAGGAGCTTCATAACTATACTATTAGAGGAGACCCATAGCAAGAATTCTATCACAATTAATTGATTTTGAGGCTCCATTAACATCTATAAGTGTAGCGATATTGCTTTGAGTCAAAGATGACAAATGAATAAGATAACGGGTAAAATGAATTGCTATTACAAGAAACTAGTGTCTTAGAGTGGAGTCTAAGTTTTCAGGAAGCAATGCTAGTATCATGTGGACCTACAAAACCAAGAGGAACAAAGCTATGAGACAGCCAGAACAACACAAGCAAAGTGCATAATTTTTTTTTTAATTTAATTTTTTAATACCTGGAAAATGAGTCTTCATCGGCTTTGTTGCTACCAATAGTATCATAGACCTTCAAAATTGAATGAAACTAATTAAACTTTAGCTTCCATTTGGCACCAAATTTTAATTACAGATTGAATAGAAGTTCAATAGAAAATAGGCAAATAAGGTTCTGAATGTATATCAATTACAGCAAGAGTAATAGCAACCAATGAAAAAAAACAGTTTTCAACAATGTTGTAACACTAACCGGAACACACGTGATCAATTGAAATTCATTCTGGCAAAGTGGGCACAAGTTTGTGATGGTAGACCAGTTGTCAATGCATAGAAAACAGAACCTGAAATCACATGATGATGCTAGATAATGAAGTCAAATTTGCTACACGTCCAAGCAAATATAACTTGATAGGTGGATAGTGGGGGAGAGGGAAGATGTGGGGCTCAAACCACAGACATGGGATACCACAAAGGATGCCATTACTGCTGGGTTATCACTTAAACCCCCCATGCAAATATAATTTGATAGAAATAAAAAAGAGTTCATAGTTTTCCTCAATCTGAATGAACAACAGATACATATATGCGTATGCGTGTGTGTGTGTGTGTGTGTGTGTGTGTGTGTGTGTGTGTGTGTGTGTGTGTTTATTTATTTATTAATACCTAGCACTATCATTGACTATATAGACAAACCATAAAGGGTTCTATAAACATGGATAAAGGAAGATAAATTTCATAAACACACACATCCAACTAAAGAATCTCTTGGCTTTTTAACTCAACTAAACTCTGCGAGAATGCATGTTTCAACAATCAGAAGTGATGAAAGGAAGGGAAGAATATGGAAATACATACCAGTGCTGGCAGCAGTCAAGAACCCCTCTATCTATAACAACATCCATACATATTCCACACCTTCCGCCCTCAAAATTAGCATTTTCCTTTCCACATTATAAATAATTTTGGATTTAGATTAAAAAAAGAAGAAGAGATATCATAAATAAATAGCTATTACCTAAGCTTGAGTATCCATAAGTACCAGAATAAATGCAATCCAACAAATTGTTCCTTAAGCTTCACATTTTTTTACTAGTGTAACACTAAGCAAGTAATTGGAGCTTGAGTACAACATAATTCACAGAGCAAAGATTGCCTAAATATGTTACAAAGGTTATACAATTTCAGGAAGCTATTCGTTGAATTTTAAAAGCATTGTGGATTGGTCTTGCATGCGTAAACCAAATGGGGAGACCATGGATTATTTATTCCTTCACCATGATATTACCAGGGTGATATGAATTGGTCATTTATTCCTTTTTGTACACTGCAGTGCATTCCAAGAGGATTCAGCTGCCGGTAATGAGGCTTGCTTTTAAGGTCCCTCAACATGTGGATTCCACCAACTGATTTACTCGTCTTCAAACTTGTTAAGAGTCCTAAAACTACTTGGGACTTCAAATGTTAAATTTGGTATCAAAGAGTTTCTTTTGTTTTCTTCCAGTGTACCTAGGTTAGCTTATGCACCTCATTGCACTTTTTTATTACTGAAATCTATTACTTGTTAAAGAATAAAAAGACCCACATGTCTATTTCTTCTTTAGTGATCTTTGTTCCCCTAAATTGAAAAGATTTGACAACTAGAGATTTGTTACTAGACACTGACCACTCACCCAAATGCCCAAGTATAACCGAATCAAAAAAATAGATAACACAAAATTCAATGCAACAGAAACAGAAATTTTAGCTATTTCATGAATTGTGACTTAAATAATAAGGCAAAACAACATGGGCTTACAATATTATTGCTATTATCATCAACTTCAAAGAACTCTTCCTCTGCAATGCCACTTGTAACAAATCCCACCTCCATTTCAAACCCAACACAACTTGCCAACCCAAATCAAATTCTAATAAAAAAAAGTAATAAAAATAAATAAAAGATGGTAAGCTACTGATAAGTGAAATTAGTTGAAAAAAAAATGAACACAGGAAAAAAAATTGAAAATTGGTGATGGGAAAAGTCAGATTTTCATAGAAATTGAAGATCAAGCTCTTGATGCTTGGAAAAAAAAATTGAAAGAGTCAAATGGGGAATACGAAAAAAGTTGAGGGTATATAGTTGATAAAAAATGGGAGTGTGTTTTTTATACCTGGGACTGAGAGAGAGAACCATTTGTTTGTATTTCTTTTGATGTAGACGATGAAAAAGAAGTTAGGGAAGACATATAAATTTCTAATTCTACGACCAAGGTTTCGAGCTGAGGCTTTTTCGTTTATGCGAAACGTTTTTTTTAATTGGAATTTAGAAACGTATTCATGAATTATTATTCAATGTAGAGTAGCAGGCTGCTTAGGAGAGAATGGGTTTAAGCCCGGCCCATATAATGCTGTTACACACTCAGCTTGCAGCCCAACCTTAAACGAGCTACTGACTTATAAACCCAATATATGTTTTTTTTTTTTTTTTTTCTTTTAAACCAAGATTTTACTAAGAATCAAAAGGCAGTACATGGTTTCAAAAAATAAAAAATAAAAAAAAGGCAGTACATCAATCGCACATGCATGCTTTCAAAACTACAATTACAAAAGTTAACTTTAAGAGTAACAAAAAGTTTAACAGCATAATGAGTTGTAGAGTTTAGAAATCTTTTAACCCAACAAAACTCACGGCTAACAGAAGACAATTAAATAAATAAAAAATACTAATGACAATAGGAATAGACCAGAGAGTTGGATCTTCTTCTTTAAACAGGGCATAAAAACTTTCTTTTGCATCTACTTCCGCTATGACGTTGCACCAAAGTTTAGACCTAGCCAAGTTTAAAGCCCACAAAATTCCAGCTACTTCAACTTGACCAAGAGTGCATAAGTCATAAATCTTTATGTCAATTTGTTGATTTGTGGGGAAACCCCAACCCCAATCTAGATTCTATCAACCAAATTTTATGGATGGCTACCCACCACAATGCAAAGGGGGCACATTAAAGATTACTCCACAGTGCTGAGGACAATCCAACAGGTAACCATACCCCACCTAACAATTTCAAAATACTTCATCCACTTTAATCTCCCACTTGATTACAAGCTTACATTACTAAACTCGGCATCGTTGCGTCATTGTGTGTATATTGATAGTTTAGTATGATGTACTAGATGAAATACATACAATACATAATATATATATATATATATATATATATATATGTGTGTGTGTGTGTGTGTGTGTGTGTGTGTGTTTGTTTGTTTAAGCGTTTTGGCATAAAAATGAAAATTAAAGATGTAAGGACACAATTTGCAACTGGACCCAATAGTATGAAGAGAGCCGGCCCAAAAAGCCCAATACAATGAAATTTATAGAGAGTGAGCTTGAAATCTAGATTCTATGGATTTTGGATAACATAATTAATAGGCTAGATCCACAATTCGCATACAACCAGATGTTTATGTAACAGAAAGTGTCATCGGATGAATGTTGAACCTGATTTGTATTGCTCTCTTTTGTTTTAAAGACAAATTACCAATTTCAGTCGTGTGTGCGTACCGTCTCCTCCTTCCCCCCTTGTCCTCCCTTTCCTTTTATATTAGATATTCTCCTTTCCCCCTCTTTCACGTGTGGATTAGATTACTGATTTAGATACTTCTCCTATTCATCTCCCTTGAAGTATTTGGAGGCAGCTATAAGGCTGCACTCTGATGCTCAGGCATCACTTCCCCATTAATGCGACTAGGGATGCAGTTGCAGAGTATTCAATGCAGGGGCGGTGGTAACAGCTTTATCTTAGATATTCCACCACCCTTCTTCTTATCCTCCACGTTTACTATGTTTATCCTTTAATATAGGATCGTATAGACCACTGCCTGTGGATGTTAACAAGTCCTTCGTCTACCTCGGCTTTACATTGTCGAGGACATAATACTCCCCGGACCATCTTTTGGGACATACTCGCCTAAGCATTACCTCTCTGCTATTTAGTATTGCTTTATGAGTTGACACTCGTACATCTTTGGACCATTCTATGTCCTCGGATTAGGCCTTCAGCCCAAAGAATACTCTTGGGCCACCCCACACATACTCCTATGCCTAATGACCCTACAATAGCCCCTTGAGATTCTCCTTTTGCTACCTCGGGAGGAAAGGAGGATCTCGACATCTGTTAACATTAACCTATGCACACCATACATCTTTACTGACAGGGATGATGACTTATGAACTGCCCAATGCACACTCCTAACGTTTCGGCATGTGATGCGTCCCTAAATTAAATTCTAACGTCTCTCTGTCCCCTACGCTCAGTGACGTGATGCGTATCTAATGGTTGAGGGTTATCTTGAGACATAGGCAGGATTTTTCCCGCTTTACAATTCTCATATGTATAAATATTAACAATTTAAACCTTCTTAACCATTACAAAACTCATATAACGAATCTGCCCATCCTTACAATCTACATGAGTCCTCACATTTACTAAGAACTAGGCCGAAGTGACTCTATAACTCCAAAAAGTAAGTTCTCCCAGACTCCCTTTTTCATTACTTCTATTTTTCTCTTTCTTTCTTGTGTTTCTTTCTTCTCAGCTTACCCACCTTTTTAACACTCCTACCATATCAACACCCTATTCTTAGAAATGGGTAGATTTGCATCCTTAGTTGACACCGATGAAAAGATAGAGCAATTTAAATCCAAATACAAAATTCGCAAGATGTGTCTGTCAAGTATTGTAAGGAAAGAGAGTGGCATACCAAAAGAGAAACGGGAGCGGTAGTAATCCCGATGATAACTTTCTTAGAGGGAGGGATGAAGATCCCTATGGGGACGGTTACTAGGGACTATTTGAGAGTTGTTAGGTTAGCTCCTACACAATGTGCTCCAAATATGTTTAGAATCTTAGGTTCCGTAGACGCCCTAAATGAGAAAATGGGTTTAGGACTCACCCACCACGAGGTGAATTTGGTTTATAACCTCCATCATTTAACGGGACATGGATATTACCTAAAATCTAGGCATCCAAAGGTTAGATTAATTCAATGTCTCCCTTATTCCAATAAGGGTTTGATCAAAGACTTCTTAATCATATCTAGGGGTTGGCACGATGATGTCCCCTGTCCGACAAAGGAGGGGAAACCAGGTGAAACTCTGAATCCAGTTGAACTGAACTCAACTATATATTGTTTTGTTTTATTTGGGTTTATATAAAAGTATTTAATTATTCTAACTTTGTTTTTCCTTTTGACAACTTTGCAGACCCCCACGCAACCGACTGTCATCCTCATCTTGTTGATTTTGCACGCTTAAATAGGATCTTGAAGGTTGAAGTGTTTGTGCACTCAGATAATCAACTCAGAGCAGCGCATTTAATACTCGGCTACAATCCGATATCCCAAGCTTTTCAGGTGCCAAAGTGCGTGATCAGGGCTAAAGATCCCCACCTACAACGGATTAGTGTTGCAGTCGAGGGTTTGCTTTTACCCAAGGGCACCCCTATCCCCTAAGACACTCTCATCGTCCAGCCAGTACCACTCGTACCAGAAGGCATTCCTCTTGTTCCCTACCTAACTCAACCCACTTTAGGCAAAGGGTCCTCCTCACAACCTATCATAAAGGAGGAAGAAGAGATTGTTGAAGTATCAGACTCAGAAGACGAGTTTGACGTTTTCAATCAACCCTCCTCACCTGAGACCCAAGTTGCTGTCCTCGGGTCATCCTCCCTAACCCCACAAGACACCACACAAAAACCTGATATAATGGGCATCCAACGCAAGCCAAAGCAAAATCTTAAAGATGTACTGGAAGCTCAAGTAGGGACCCAAGTGCTTCCAAAGGTACCCAAACCAGGGACAAAGATAAATGTGCCGAGAAAGTCCCTGAATCCCAGCTCCCTCTTCCTCCTCCCTCTGCCTAATATCAACGCACCAGTCAGGTTGACCATAAAAGAAAGAGAGCTCAGCATAAAGGGAAAGAGGTGACCAAGGGAGGGAAAGACCCCCTTCCCAAAGAGCTTGAGCCTGAAAAAGGAGGAAAACAAACTTGTATAATGCAGACGAGGTCAGATAGATGGGCCGAGTCTCATATAGCTGCACATGCCCCAATCTAGGCTCCTAAAATGACCGTGGACGACCTTACGGTCACTGCTGACGCATCCATCAGAAATTCCGATAAGGGTACAGCCGCCTGCGTAGCAGATGCGCTAGAGCAAGCCTTACTATAACTCGAGGATATGGGTGAGCTTAGAAGAATGAGGGATCAAAATGTCTTCATGAAATTGAAGAAGGAACTTGTTATGGTAAGGATCTTAGCCAAGTTTTGTTTACCTCCAATTCTGTTAGACTTGAAAAATTTAACTGTGCCTTATTACTTTGATGTCTTCAACATATAGGCTGTTCAGTTTGCTCACAGATCAGATGAGATCGTCATTAGCATGTATAAATCCTTGAAGACTGAAGAGTCCAGCCACAATACTGCCCAAAAAATCCTTGACCTAAAGGAGAAAAGATTACAAGAGGTCATGGCTAATTTGAACAAAGCAGAGAGTGAAAGGCCCAGCTTGGATGCTGCTTTAAAAACAGTCGAGAAACAGGGCGAGAACCAAAGACTGCAGCTTAGGCAAGCTAACGAGAACTTTTCTACGGCAAAAAAGCTGATTGAGGATCTCAAAAGAGATTTGAAGGAGTCTCGGAGGGCAAAGGAGAAGGCCATCAAGGCCAAGGAAGAGGTTATCAAAGCTAAAGAGGAGGCTGAAAAGGCAAAAGATCAAGCTTAGCAAGAGGGCTATGAAGTTGGCATGGCAGAGACCACAAAATTTTAGAGCTCAAGTCTCAGAGGTGTGTAGGCATTATTACCTACAGGTATGGAATGAGGCACTTTCCCAAGCTGGGATTAATGCCTCTTCCAACCTTCAGAAGACAGAAAATGTCTATTTCCCTCCCGCCATCCGAGCCCTTGTCCCTGCCTCTCCTCAAACCAAGGATGATGCTGTCATTCACGAAGCAGAGGGTAAACAAGATGATGTAGCTGAAGACCCTGTTTCCACTGAAAGTCAGCCTCAAAAACATGCTGAACCAACAATAGGGGTGGCACATAAGGATACACAGCCTCCCAATGACCCTAAGGAGCCTTCCCAGGACGAAAAAACTAATGAAACATTGGAGATTGTCTTGGCGACACTTCCCATACCCACAAAGGAAGATCCAAAAGGCAAAGGGACAGCTGATGACTCCTCGGCACCAATCAAGCCCCCTAAAGAACCTAAAGGCCAGTTGAAGATAAAGTTGAAGCCATGATCGCCCCTCTTCCCTCTAAACCCCTTTTTTTTTTTTTTTAAATCTTCATTCAGTGTAATTTTGACAACTTGCAAGTAAATGTACTTCCAAAGGATTTTAAATCAATAATAGAAAAGGCAAGTTTATTTCTACTTCGGGTTTGGAGTTTATCCTTTTTACTTGATGCTTGTTTGCCACAATAGAATAATAGTCTATTTCCTTCTGTAAGTTAGCTAATTCTAAGGAAGCAATCTTGCATGCATTAGGCAATAAATATGTTCAATATAATTGCTAATGCTTTAAGTGATGCTCGTGAACCTCTGTCCATTTATCACTATTTTGTGAATCTTCAAGATTTGCGCGCAACATGGCAAACTTAGGCCCAGATCTATGTTAAACATAAACTAAACAAAGATTAAACGTAATCAAATTTTAACCAATGCCCTATAGAATACTAACATATGTAAGATATATGGATGATATGAAATGTTAATTTTCCCACAGTGGATGATCCAAGGCATATGGCTCGAGGATCTAGGCATAACTAAGTTTCAGTTTGATAATTAGGAGAATAAGCTAAGGTGTTAATTTCTCCAAAGTAGGTGATCTGAGGACCAGACATAACTTAAGTTCTGTTCAACATTTAGTAAAAATATCAATTTTAACAAGGTATGTGGTCCGAGGAGCCAGGCATGACCAAGTTTCTATTTGATATTTAGAAAATTGAACTGAAGTGTTAATTTCTCCAAAGTAGGTAGTCTGAGGACCAGACATAACTTATGTTTTGTTCAACACTTAGTAAAAATATCAATTTTAACAAGATATGTGATCCGAGGAGCCAGGCATGACCAAGTTTCTGTTTGATACTTAGAAAATTGAACTGAAGTGTTCATTTTCCCAATGTAGGTGATCTGAGGACCAGACATAACTTAGGTTCTGTTCAACACTTAGTAAAAATATCAATTTTAACAAGGTATGTGATCCGAGAAGTCAGGCATAACCAAGTTTTTGTTTGATACTTAGAAAATTGAACTGAAGTGTTAATTTCTCCAAAGTAGGTGATCCAAGGACCAAATATAACTTAGGTTCTGTTCAACACTTAGTAAAAATATCAATTTTAACAAGGTATGTGGTCTAAGAAGTCAGACATGACCAAGTTTCTGTTTGATACTTAGAAAATCGAACAATCAATGCAACTCAATGATTATGGAACTAAAATGGCAGAAATGCTTTTCATTAATAGTTATACCTTCGCAGGTTATTTACATTCCAAGGCCGTTGTACAACTTTTTCATCTAAATCAACAAGATAATATGCCCCTATGCCCGCTACTGAAGTAATGTGGTAAGGCCCTTCCTAGTTAGGTTCTTGGTAGTACCCAAGACGTTTCTCAACACCAAATCTCCAAGAGTTAGTGGCTGTAACTTCACATGAGAATCATATTCCTGTTTGAGTTTTTGCTGGTAATAAGCTAGTTGAATCGTAGCATTCTCTTGCCTTTCCTCAACTAGGTCCAGGCTTTTTTGCAACAAACTGTCATTATTGCTAGGGATGAAAGAGCTTGTTTTCATTGTTGGGAATCCAGTTCCTAGAGGAATTACAACTTCAGCTCCATAAGTCATCGATAAAGGTATCTCTCCAGTGGACCTCCGAGGCGTAGTTTGATATGTCCACAAAACATGTGGCAGTTCTTTCACCCACCTCCCTTTAGTATCATCCAATCTCTTCTTGAGCCCACTAACTATGACTTTGTTCACCGCCTCGGCCTGCCCATTTCCTTGTGGATAGGTTGGAGTAGAATATCTAATCATGATGCCGATGTTATAACAATATCTTCTGAAGGCCTTGTTATAAAATTGTAAGCCATTATCAGAAATAAGAGTATGAGGGATCCCAAACTTGGTGACGATATTTTTTTAGACAAATTTTCTCGCGTCCACGTGCCTAATATTTGACAATGGTTCAACTTTGACCCACTTAGTAAAATAATCTGTCCCAACAAGTAACCATCTCCTATTCCCTGATGCTTTCGAGAAGCAAATGACCAAGCACTGGACAAAGGATTAAGGACACCTCCTGGTTGATGGATGTTTGGAGCATTCCTCTAACACTAGTCACATTTTTTTGCATAATCTTGTGCCTCTCTCTGCATGTTAGGCCACCAATACCTCTGGGTAAGAGCTCTGTGGGCTAAAGACCTCCCTCCTGTATGGCTTCCACAAATCCCTTCATGCAACTCCTCCAAGAGTAATTCGGTTGCTTTTGGATGTATACACAACAAATATGGCCTTGAAAAGGAGCATTTGTACAACTTTTGATCCTCGGATAACTAAAACCGTGATGCTTTTCTACGTATCTTATCTGCTCAGATTTCTCTTCGGGCAAGACATCATTTTTAAGGAAAGACATTATAGGGTCCATCCAGCTAGACCCTACTCTTATTTGATGAATCCTAATGGTATCGACATTCATTCTAGAGGGCTTACACAAGTCTTCAATAAGGATAACCCGAGGTAGGCCTTGTGCCGAGGATGTTGCGAGGGTAGATAGAGAGTCAGCGAGGGTAGCTAGGGAGTCAGCATGGGTATTCATATTTCTGGAGATATGTAACAAAGTAAAAGATTCAAACTTTGATTGTAAATACCTGACTTGGGCTAAATATTCTTACATTCTTAAATCTCTGGCCTCTAGTGTCCCTTCTACTTGGCCCACAACTAACTGTGAATCCGAGAAAATTTACACCGTTCTTGCTCCCATTTTCTGAACCATATCCATTCCGACCAGTAAAGCTTCATGTTCTGCTTTATTGTTAATGGCCAAGAATCCCAATCTCAAGGATTTCTCAAAGGTAAGCCCCTCAGGAGACACCAAGACCAATCCTACACCAGATCCTCTTTGATTTGCTGCCCCGTCGACATACACTTTCCATGCCAATGGCTCCTTACACAAGATCATGCCAACTGATTTTTCATCAATGTCCAACCTCTTAATGTTCTCTTCTAATGAAGGTTCAGCGAACTTCTCGACCAAATCAGCAAGCACTTGACCTTTTACGGAAGTACGAGGCATATACTTGATGTCAAAAGCCCCCAAGATGGTGCCCCAAGATGTTGGGTTAGAACCACAACAATATGAGATTGAAAATAATGGGGGAGAGCTTATGAGTTGCGTGCACCACAGCTAGGATAGCCTTTTCCAACAGCAAATAATGGACATCGGCCTCATGTAAAGATTTTCTTACGTAATCATCTAGCCTCTGTACGTTATTATCAACCCGTATTAGAACTAAACTAACTGCATGGTCGGCTACAGCGATATATGCGAATAGAACTTCATCAACCTCTAGCCGTGACATAATAGATGGGCGCGAAAGATACTCCTTAAACTGTTGAAAAGCTAAAGCACATTCCTCAGTCCATTCAAACCCCTTCCATTTGTTCATCAACAGGAAGAAAGGTCTACACCTATCTGCAGACCGAGAAATAAACCGATTGAGGGCAGTAGTTATCCCTGTCAACCTCTAAACTCCTTTAGGATTTCGAGGTAGTTGTAAGCTATTAATTGCCTTGACTTGCGCAGGATTAACTTCAATTCCCCTATGGGTTACCATATAACCCAGGAACTTACTAGATCCCACCCGAAAGAACATTTAGAAGTATTTAGGCGCAACCTATATTTCCTTAGCATTCAAAAAGTGTCACTCAAATCTGCTATATGCAGGGAAACCATTTTGCTTTTCACCACCATATCATCTACATACACTTCAATAGTCTTTCCTAACTGCGGTTCAAACATTCTAGTCATCATCCTTTGATAAGTAGCCCCTGCATTTTTCAAACCAAAAGGTATCACCTTATAATGATAATTCCTCGTAGGAGTAATGAAGGCTATTTTCTCCTGATCATCTAAAACTAAAGATATCTGATGATAACCTTGAAAAGCATCAAAAAAATTCATCCAAGGATGCCTAATGGTAGCGTTCACTAGCTGATCTATGCGAGGCGTTGGAAATGGGTCTTTAGGACAAGCCTTGTTCAAATTCGTGAAGTCTACGCATACTCTCCACTTTCTGTTTTTCTTCTTTACTACCACTATATAAACCAACCATCCTGGATAAAATACTTCCTTAATTGCACCTGCCTTCTTGAGTTTGAGCACTTCTTCCTTGACAGCCTTAGCATGCTCTTTGGATGAGCGCCGAGGTGGTTGCTTCCTCAGCACCACAGCTAGATTCACATTCAAATGGTGGCAAATGAAACTCGGATCAACCCCCAAGACTTCGTAAGCATTTCACGCAAACACGTCCACATTCTCTTTCAAAAACACAACCAACTCCTCCTTCTCTTGAGGGGGCAATTGAATTCCCACTTGAAAGAACTTTTCAGGATTATCGTCGATAAGAACCTTCTCTAGCTCCTCACGCGTGGGTTCCTTTATTTCTGGCACCCTGGGCGTGGCCGAAGACAGTGATTGCTATGAGCCCCCCTCAGCCGAGGTTGATGACTCTTGTCCAAGCTAATGCAGAATCGCAGCGGCCATGCATTGCCTAGCCATGAACTGACTCCCAACTATCTCCTCAATTCGATCTCCAGAAGAAAATTTTATCTTCAAATGCAGAGTTAAAGAGACTGTACCTAAAGCATGAAGCCAAGGTCTTGCAACAATGGCCGTATAGAGAGAATAGGTATCTACCACAATGAAATCCACTTCTACAACCTCAGAACCTGCCTGGACAGGCAATCTAATCTGGCCCATTGGTATAATAGCCTTCCCTTCAAAATTGATCAGCGGTGAATCATAAGACGTCAAATCCTCCCGCCTTAATTTCAGCCATTTGTACAAATCTGAATACATAATATATGCACCACTGCCCTAGTCCACCATTACCCTTTTTACATTGTAACCCCCTATCTTCAACATGATCACCAAAGCATCATCATGGGGTTGAATAGTTCCAATCTTATCTTCTTCCGAGAAGCTCAGAACAGGTGGTACATTCCCTTTAACCCTCTTCGGCTAGGAGTTAGTCTCCTCGGCAAGGGTCCGTGCCACTGACATCACCCTGAAAGGACGAGAACCAGTCCTACCTGGTGCAGCAAAAATAATATTAATCGTGCCTAAAGGAGGTCTTGAAACATTGTTACCCTGATTTACCAAACCCGAATGATCTCCCTGCCCATTGGGCCAATACATGAACTGCTTTAACCTTCCTTCCTTAACCAACTGCTCCAGATGACTCCACAGGGTTCTGTAATTTTCAGTAGTATGACCCCTCTCCTGATGATAATGGCAATGACGGTTCAGATTGCACTTCATGGGATCCCCTGCCATCTTGTTAAGCCACTTGAAGTAAGGTTCATGCTGAATTTTCTCGAACACTAGTTGCACAGGTTCATGGAATAAAGTATTAACTACCTGCTGAGGAGGGATTGAACTAGGTTGCCCAACAAAATCTCTTCTAATCATGTTGTTATTGTATCTGTCCGACTTGAAATCTCTTCTCTCTTGAGGGATAACCTTCGCTTTACCCTTGCCTTGCTGCTGATCTTCCTCAACTCGTTTATATTCATCAATGCGGTCCATGAGCCGACGTACACTCCTTACTAGCTTTTTGTTCAGAGATTTCCTTAAATCATACTTAGTTGGAAAGCCGACTTTGAAAGTGTTGATTGCCACTTCATCAAAATCACCATCGATCTCATTAAACATCTCTCAATATCTGTCGGAGTATGTTTTCAGGGTCTCTCATTCCCTCATGGCCATGGACAATAATGAATCCAGAATCCAAAGAACCCTACTACAAGTGATGAAACGAGATCCAAAAGCCTTAATGAGTTCCATGTAAGAATTGATAGAATCTGCCTTTAGGCCGTTAAACCACCTCATCGCAACAGGTCCCAAACTGCAAGGAAAGATTTTGCACATTAATGTTTCATTTTTGGAATGCACTGCCATCCTTTGATTGAAATGACTCACGTGCTCCACTGGGTCTGTTCGTCCATTGTACATGGTAAACGTGGGCTAAGTGAATCACCGTGAAAGCTTCCTTTTCTCCACCTTGCTTGTGAAAGGTGACTTATAAAGCTGATGCAAGGCCTTGCTCATTACATCATTTCCCAAGCCCCTGGAGGAGGGCTTTTTACCCTTATGCCCATGAAGATGATCCTCCTCGTAGGAAAAAGATTCACTGGAATGAGTTCTTGACCTGGGTTTGTAATTACTACACTGAGAATCTTCAGACGAAGAGGAGTCAGAAGGAGAGGGAGTTCGCTTTTGTCGCTCACGCCGTAGCTTCTTCTTTAGAAGGTCAATCTCCCTTTGCATAGTCTTAACGTTTTCCTCATGAGAAATTCTACTTCTACGATGTGAATGACTCCTAATAGTATGCCCTATGTGTACACTGCCCTCCCGATCTCTTTCGTGCTCCTGACGTACCAAAGAATCCTCATGTTGGGACCCCATTGATTCAGCATGGTGTGAACCTGGACCTGCCATCACGCTATCCGTCCTACAATACAAGATTTCCCACAGACGACGCTAATTGTAAGGACACAATTTGCAACTGGACCCAACAGTATGAAGGGAGCCGGCCCAAAAAGCCCAATACAATGAAATTTATAAAGAGTGGGCTTGAAATCTAGGTTCTATAGATTTTGGATAACATAATTGATAGGCTAGATTAATAATTTGCATACAACCAGATGTTTATGTAACAGAAAGTGTCCTTGGATGAACAACGAGCCCGATTTGTATTGCCCTCTTTTGTTTTAAAGACAAATTGCCAATTCCGGTCGTGTGTGCGTACTATCTCCTCCTTCCCCCCTTGTCCTCCCTTTCCTTTTATATCAGATATTCTCCTTTTCCCCTCTTCCACGTGTGAATCAGATTACTGATTTAGATACTTGTTCCATCCACCTTCCTTGAAATCTTTGGAGGCAGCTGTAAGGTTGCATTCTAATGCTCAGGCATCACTTCTCCATTAATGCGACCAGGGATGCAGTTGTAGAGTATTCAATGCGGGGGTGGTGGTAACAGTTTTATCTTAGATATTCCACTACCCTTCTTTTTATCCTCCACGTTTACTATGTTTATCCTTTAATATAGGATCATATAGACCCACTGCCTGTAGATGTTAACAAGCCCTTCGTCTACCTCGGCTTTACATGGCCGAGGACATAATACTCCTCGGACCATCTTTTGGGACATACTCGCTCAAGCATTACCTCTCTACCGTTTAGTATTGCTTTATGAGTTGACACTCGTACATCTTTAGACCATTCTATGTCCTCAAATTAGGCCTTCAGCCCAAAGAATACTCCTAGGCCACCCCACACATACTCCTGGGCCCAATGACCCTACAAAAGACTTGCAGACAAGTATATTACAAATTTAAATGAAAAATCCATGAGTAAAAGAATTGTTAAATATGTCCTTTATTATATTATAATATAGTAGCATACTTATGTTATCTCAAAGTAATTTCATGAGAAATTTTCAACCCAAAAAAAAAAAAAAACAAATTAAGTATTGCATATACGTTTTCAAATTTTGGCCAAGCAAAACGATAAACAAAATTATTTATTGTCATATAATTTTGATTTTAATTAACTTGAATTTTATTTATGTAAAATAAATTACACATACATTCATGCATACATGTTATATATTGATTATTGGCATTAATATATGAATAATCTAAGTTAAAGAAAAATATTAACAGATAATGTTTTAAAAATTATAATAAAACATAAAAATGTTTATGTTCAATATAAAATATAAATGGCTAAACATGTACCGAAAAAATATAAATCTTTGCACGTTAAATAAGTTAAGTGCCAATTGTAAGAGTACTAAAATTTAGTTAAATTTAAATTTTGAACAAGATTCATGGAGCGTTTAATAAGTGTTTTATAGTCCATAAAAAAATATCCATTTTATAGTTTTTAGTGATTAAAAAACGTATATTTTTCAAAATATTTTTTCGTTTGATAAACTTTTCTTTTGATAATTTGTACGTGCATGTAGCATACTGTATATATATTATTAATTGTGTGTAACACAATTGACAGCTTAAAAGTATAATCAACCTAAAAAGGTTAAAGGTCTATTAGAAGTATTTTTTTGTAAAATTCAGGACTCTTTCTCTAAATAGAAACTGAACTTTATTGATTATGAATGAATGAATTACATCTAACGCTAACTATACCTTTATATATAATCTGATACCAAACATAAACTACCTACTATTACACGTGTACATCAACTATATCATCACTTGAATTGAATTGATCATATGATCGTGATGTGGCATTGACTCTATCAAGTCTTCTATATCTTCAAAATTCCACCTTGTTGTAATTGTATCTTGATTCCACTATTGATGATGCAAGCAGTGGATTGCCGCCCTCGATAGTCGATACTGTGGTGCACTGTGTGCTGCACCTTCCCCTGATGATGAGAAGCACTCTGCACTGCACGTGATGGCAGCTTCTCCCAATGACCAATGCATTGCTACTTGCTTATCACCTAGTTGTTGCAGTGGACATATATCTTCAACATTTTTAATCATGAAAATGATACTATTTTTTTTTTATGTATATATAAATTTTATAAACGAAAAGGGTATAACTAATTTCAAGTTATCAAATATAGGTACACCCTATCAGTTCGAGTTTAAACTATTAGATTTAATGCCTTAATGGACTGTTAATATTTATTCAATTGTATTTATTCTCGTATACATCACCAAGAATCGGTGTGAATGGTACAATATTAATATATATATATATATATATATATATATATAAACTTTGGTCATCTCAATAAAAGATGCATAATAAGTTTGATGGGAACAACAATAAATAACTTATTATTAGTTATTACAAGTTACAAATACCAACAATGAGGACTTGCTTTCCATTGTTGTCGGGCAAATGCCAAATGGAGGACCTGTTGGCTGGATAAGTGTGTGAGAAGACCAGTTTGTTATGCTACCTGCTAGTTAGACTGAAGTATACCTTTTTATCCTTAAAATTTGAAATTGTTTTTATTTTAAGTTTGGATTTTTTTCCCTCCACCAAATTTAATTTCATTTTCAAAATGATTATTTTGATCATCTCTATAATTAGTTTGGTAGTTAAACACTATGGTATGCGAACGGGTTTCTGGGCCTTTTCGACTTGAATGCAGAAGAGGGGAGTAAAGCTCAAAACTCATTCTAATCTTTAAAACGGTGTAGGCCAATGGTGCACTGTCAAAAATTCAAAAGTTTCTTGCTCACCAAAAGAAGCATCAAGTAGCAATAATTCTTTCATAGTGGTAAAAAATAATTCTCACAATGCAGATAATTGGGGAAAAAAATTGATGAAAGATAGAGAGAGCACTAATTATGCTCTCTCACACCCAAAATCACCCTATAAAATTTGCTGCTTCTAATAATCAAAAGTTTTGGCCTGAGTTAGAAATATAAATGTGGATGGTGAGGTAGATATAAATCCGACTAATGATTGGCTCGGGACAAGGCTTTATAGTAGATGAAAGGTACGTCTAATATCCATCTCTAGGTAATGTTCAAAAGTTTTATTTGTTGGATTTTTAAAAGAATGGCAATTGCCATTCTTTCAAATAATATCTTTTAATTAAACGTTGCAACAATTTGGTTTGCTACTAAATTTGGATAATCCAGTTAGCTAAACTTGCTTTGCTAAGACTTTTTAGTAGAAATTATCCCTTTAGAACCTACTAAAATTTGAGGGACCTCGTCAGTTAGCATTAAATGTGGTCAAAAAGCTTGTTCAGGGCTTGAGGTGATTTTAGGCCTTTTGGGGATATATATACCAAATTATTTAGTTGTTATGTGACCTATACATGAATTATTAGATCCAATTAGGCTTCCTCTCAACCAATGAGATGATGCCATTTATTCAAATGTGTAAGCGAATAAAAAATAAAATATAAAAATAATTACTAAGTGATGTTACATTTATATAATAAATAGTATTTTGTTAATTGGAAGATTAAGGAGGACTACGTCAACAGTCCTCTGATAAACCGAATAATTTTTCCTCCACATAGGTTGCTCATGCATCAATAACTTTGCCAAAGTTAGCCCACTTGGCAAAATTTGCTTATTCGAATTATGGGTAAGCTCAAATACTGACAAATAGGCCTTACTCCTTACCGCAAAACTTTTCTCCCTCAAAAATTCCCATGATAATTTAAATGGGCTTGGACCATGTACAAATTTAAGAAAATAAAAACAAGTAAACGGGCACAAAATAATTAGGCAATGGCTTCGAGACATTTTTGGGGGGGGGGGGGGTGGGGTGAGGGAAAGGAGCATTATAAAAGTTCAAATTAAACCTTCGACACATGTTAAACTCCAAAGCACAATATTATTACACTCCTAAAATATAGGGTTCAAAATATAATTTTTTCCATTATTAAAACTTTCTGTAATGACTATTTAATTGGTATATGTCACAAAAAAATTTGGGAAAAGTCCAAAAAAAAATCCTTTAATTTATTCTTCTAACAAATTAAACCCCATATTGCCAAATGAACCATTTCAAATCCCAGAATTTTTGTTATTGTGCCAAACACTTAAAAATTATAAAACAATTGAGACCCATGCGTGGGGTTCTGTTTGGCACAATAACGAAAGTACGAGGTTTCTCATTTAAAAATAAAGGGTTTAATTTTCATCGCGAGAAAAATATAGTTTTTATGGTGGCGGTAGAGAAATAGATGAACAAATTTCATTAACTCAAATAAAAAAATCACTGCAGAATTGGAAGCATCATCAGGAATATTCTCAAACCAAACGCGAGTCTTCCTTCAATCGCTCGTGCTTTCTCTAAAAAGTGACCCAACTTTAAATTGTCGGCACACGAAAGTTGGAAAACGCGTGTGTAATATTTTTACAATAAGTCATTAAAGGTAGATTATTACGATTTGTTATTAGTAACAAAAAAATAATATAAGTAGAGATTTAAATTAAATTCAATAATATTTTATAATCTATGATTTATTGTAAAAGTATTATAAAAATGTTATGCATTACAATACCACTAAAAGTTTGGTCCACGAATACAGTGATAGTAAACGGTCTTAAGCCTATTGGAGCAGCCTTGGACTTTTGAATGCTTGAACGTGAAACTATTTTTCAACGTATTATTATTATTATTATTATTATTATTATTATTATTATTAAGATATGTTAGAGCTCAGGTCGAACCTAACTAAACATAATAAAAGTGACATTATGGACTTTAAAGTTAAAATATACATGTTTATATTATATCAGATACATGCAGAAATAAGGAGAAGAAGTGAAACTCCTATCAAAAAAAAAAAAAGGAGAAGAAGTGAAACTGTGCAAGAGAACAGCCAGCTATTGAGGACAACCCAGGTCAATTTTTATTGCTCTCATGAATAATAACTATCAAACTAGTTCTTTCCATTCCTCCATCATCAAGTTTAGCATACTGTTTTTCATTCATATATAGTTTTTTTTTTTTTTTTTTTGTTTGCTTGAGATAGACATTCATATATAGTTTATTTTCTTTCATCAAGTCCCATTTGAGTTTTGTTTTTAATTTTTTTTTTTTTTTCGTTTTTGTTTTTGTTTTGGTAACGAGGAGCAGAGGAGTTGTTATTTCGTATTCATGAAGAGGCCGGTTCTGTTTATTTACTTTTTGTTGGTTTGACTTCACTGTTTTACATTTTTTTTGGCTAAACTTGGGTCCTACACCTATAGTTACAGTATCACTTTTGAATTATGTTATATATCTCTTGCTTTATAGTTTTTGATGTTATAGTTGGCTGGTTTTGAGAGATTCAATCCGGTATGGCAACTGGGTGCTTATGATTTTTGACTTAATGAGGTCGAATTACTCATTTCTTGTTATAACTTTTACAGTAACATATTCACGATGGGTGCCTTATAAAGGTTAGATTTTGATCCCTGAAATTTGGGATAAGTTCGATTTTGGTCCTCGAATTTAAAAAATTCCGATTTGATTCTTGAAATTTCAAAAAGGAAAAAATTCCATCTCTCCGTTTCAATGAAACTGGTTGGTTTGAATTTGATCCCTTACAAATAAATTTAATTCAATTAAATCTCTTAAAAATGGGATGCCTTTGCATACCATTAGTCACTGAAACAAAAAATTAGATGAAGGGAGCAAATTGTTCTATTTAAAAATTTTCAGATAGCAAATCTGAAGGTTTTAAATTTAAATGACCAAAATCAAACCTACACCAAATTTTGGGAGGAAAAGTATAATTTATCCCTCCTTTTAAAAGCAAGTACCAGTAGTTTCTTAAATACCAAGGGCCAATGGTCTAAATTGGGCCTTCTTAGGAAAAAAAAAAGGATGCTTGAAAGGTTGAAGTTTCTGATATCTATGTCTTCAATGTGTCATGTTACCATCCAAGTTGTGAATCCACATGGTTTGTTGCGTAGTGATAAATATATGACTCACCATAAATGTCTTTTGGGTTTTTATTAATTTGATTCATCAGCAGTGGAAGCACAAGTGCCGATGAGAGGCCGTGACACTCTAGAGAGAAAGAACAGCAAACTATTCATCCTATGGATCAAACTTAAACAGTTTTGGACATGCTTGAATCTTGCATGAGATAAAACAAGTACATTTATTTGCAATTGAATTTGACATGCAATTTTCAGTCATTTCATGAAAATTTAGAAAATTTTCCTTTAGTACAACAAAATTGGCATATTTCATATGTTCACTAAATCAAAATAAACTCAAATCATATGCTATGTAAAAAAGAATAGAACAATTTTATATGTAATAAGGATTTAAATTGTCTTTCAGTCAAAGAGAACTCCAGCCAAATGAGACATGAATGTATGTAAGCTTATCTCTTATATTGAAGATTTTTTTTCTTTGGATGTTGCAGTTATATATTAAAAAGCATCAGCTCGGTATTTGCATCATGCGTGCTTTTTTGAGCTGCTTCAGCTTGAAGAAGAATAAGCAAAAACCTCAGTATCAGGAGGCTATCATTCTTGCTTCTGAAACATCTTGTAAGTAGAAAATTTGAGCTGACTTGATCAATTTTGACCTACAAATGAAATAATCAGATCAAGGACAGACAACTTGAAGTTATCAAATTTATTTCTTTTATATATCCTAATTAGGTCCTGCTTCAGTTTTTCTTCTTTGTGGCCTTAAGTTCTATACTTGCTCTCAGCTACACAAACAAGTGGAAATATGAAACTGAAACAGAAAGCATATTTATTCAGAGTAAGGAAGTCTATATTCTAGTCTATCTAGGAAAAGATTTTTCAACTGGCTTTTCATTCGCTATGCTGTCAAGTGTCTTGGTAGTTATTCTCAGCTGCCTGTAGGATACGTCTCCTTTTATTAGTTAGTTAACCTGCAAGGCTAGGACAGCCACATATGCCATGCAATGCCCCACATTGCATCGGCCAATCAGTCCATGCATTTTGAATCAATGCTAGTGTACTTGATAATGGTTGGTCCATGTAAGTGCTAGCTAAAAGCTTAGCTCACTTGATAGGTTTTTGGCTTTTTGCATTAGTTTACTTTCTCAGCCTCATGCCCTGCCATTCCTTCGCAATGGCCTTCTTGAATACTAATCAGTGTGGGATATAACTATGGTCCATGGAAATGTGCGTATGTAACCAACTGGCTATTGTCTCAATGTACACTAGCATTGTGCATATGGATATTTCTCCTCAAGCTTTACTCATGCCATTATCAACATGGTGTTGCCTGTATTGCACCCACAATTCAAGTAGAGAAAAACTCCCTCATACCTCTAAAGTAGATTGAACCAGGTTGTTACTAGGAACATCAAGTTTGTTCATGCCTTTATTTTTTACCTAATACAAGTCTGCCAGTAAGTTGATTATAGGTCTACTGCTTAATGCACCATGCTTGTTTCCATGCTGCACATGCCAGGGTATTTCTCTCCTCTGTCTTCGAAATTGCCCTTGCATGGGTGTAGCCTTGGTGTTAGTTGCTGCAAGCATTGTTGTTTAGCTCATTCTCCACTTTTCTTGCCAGTATCTTGACTCCCTTGCACATTGAGTGTTGGTTTTGGCATAGGTGCAAGGTGACACCATCTACTTCTATGTCCGTCCACCAAGGGAATAACACATATCTAGTTGAACGTGTTACAGTACATGTACTTCTAACCTACCTGTAGGAAGTAAATGCTTTTTCATCATAATTTTTAGAATCTATATGTTAATTTTTTAGAAGTTTTTTAGGTGAAAAAACCATTTGCTAGGATCAAAGTTCTGTTTGTAGGCATATATTGCCGGCGGGGGCGAAGGCGGAGGGGGGGGGGGGGGGGGGGGGGGGGTGGGGGAGAGGAACTACCCCTAAAGGCATAAGAAAAATCTGGTTTCCTTTGTAAGGAACTTGTAGAGGCAATGCCGAGAGCTGTTAGGGCAGAACAAATTTTCTTCAAAGAGACTATTTATAAA
Organism: Castanopsis chinensis; assembly: GCA_032878915.1. NCBI lineage: Eukaryota > Viridiplantae > Streptophyta > Magnoliopsida > Fagales > Fagaceae > Castanopsis > Castanopsis chinensis. Next base: position 12,266,497 of record JAVQMG010000129.1, read on the forward strand.
GCTCATTCACTAAAACCTCAAAACCTTTTGCACATTTACTGGAGGGAATGAGGCAGCCACAGTTGCCACAAAAAGCTGAAGATAAAAAAAGAAATTGTCAAAACTGTGTGTTTGATTTGCCATTTGAGATAATCTTATGAATTTTTAAATTTTTGACAGTTACAATCAATGAAATCAAGGCCTTGTATGATCTATTCAAGAAACTAAGCAATTGCATATATGATGATAGTCTTATTCACAAGGTATATCTATGCAATGGTTTATCACGTAGCTTCTGATTTGTCTCTTTTCATGAGTTAGTGGTGGCAGCTTGGTCCACTTTCTGAAATATTTGTTCAATATGGTTGAAGGTTAACATAGACTTTTTAACACTTTGATTAGAACTTGAAATTATTGGTGCACCTGTGCTAATTTATGCAAATTCTATGGACAGGAAGAATTCCATCTTGCACTTCTTAGAAACAGCCATAAGCAGAATCTTTTTGCAGACAGGGTCTGTATTTTCTGCGTTGCACTGTACTCTTTGTTTCCTTTTTCTACTATTGTTGTCTTTTTTCACCTTGTATACTTGAGTTTCTTTTCACGTCAATCATTTATTGCTTATAATTTTTTTAAAATGTATACTCAATTGGGTAAAACGAAAGGTTGTATCTGTTTATCAAAGAAATCCTACTTGTCAATTTCCTGGAATTCAAAGTGAATTTAGAATGACAAATGGATTTAAAAATGTTTTCATTGTAAAACAAATGATAAAAAACTTTATTATCCATTGTAGCTTGTTATCCATAATCCGTCTAATTGTCAACTGTCTTACTTTGTACATAACAAATTTCAGCCAGCTAATATTGAGTTATATGCATGCCTACACTACAACATATTGCAGGTATTTGATCTGTTTGATATCAAGGGTAATGGGGTTATTGAATTTGAAGAATTTGTTCGGTCTTTAAGCATCTTCCACCCAAATGCACCTAAAGAAGACAAAATTACATGTATGACAATTTGTCACAACAATAAATCATTTCCTTCTTCTTATTTTTCATCTTGATGTATTTTTCTGGTTCCAGTGAAGATATAAATTGCATGTTGAAATATGCAACTCTCCGTTTATCTATCCAAGATCTTTTATGATTACTAAGCTGGGAAAGGATTCTTTTGCAGTTGCATTTAGATTGTATGATTTGCGACAGACTGGCTACATTGAGCATGAAGAGGTGAGTCACAAATATATGACCATATGCAAAATCTCTTTACTTTTGTCATATAGCACAAATACTTCAAATTGGAGCCTATCCAGTAGAAGGGGGCCAGCTGGGTGCGGGAATTCCCCCCAATTTAATATCTAGTTAATCTGATATCAAGAATTTAATTGTAACCTATTGTATATGTTATTTTCAGCCATATCTTGTAGGGTTAAACTAGTCTCAATTCTAACCTTGGATAGCTGCCAATGGAAAATCTTATTGGTAGTTTACCATCACTTGGGGACCAAAAGAATAATCACGTCAAATATGTTTTGTTTCAGGATGGTCTTCCAAGTGACATATCTATAATTTCCTTCAAAGATAAAAAAATAAAAATAAAAATAAAAGAAATCACAATACAAGACTAAATAAGATATTAGAAGATTCCAATTAGATATCTGGTTTGCTGTTTTCCTCCACAATTATTGCAAGCCTGATTATTAGACTGAGCAGTTCTCATTGTTATAAAAAGGAAATTGTTGCGAAAAAATATCACCATAAACTTCTACAAAGCTTTGGAGAAAGCTGATTTTGTTTGGAAATTTCATTTATGGAATTGCAGAAGAAGTGTGAGTCATGTTAACAACTACTGTCTGACATAGCTTTGTTCTTGCATACAATTTTACAGTTACTATACCTTATCATATGGTTTTTTTTCAGATGTGGTATATAATCTCTTGTGTAAGTATAGCAGCATATAAATCTTGTTCCAAACATTTTACTATTATTGAACTTCCTAACACTCCCTACAAGTTTTCTTTAATCACTCAATTGTTGCGTCCTCTATCTCATGAACTACACTATTGCTACTCTTGAAGTTGAAGGAGATGGTGTTGGCTATTCTGACTGAATCTGAATTGACCCTTTCCGATGAAGAAGTGGAATCAATTGTCAATAAGGTGTTACACATGCTACACTTCATATTTGCTGTATTTTCACTCAATGTCTATGTCTAAATTTCCATTGGTTGTCAAATTTGTTTATTTGTTTAGACGATGATGGAGGCAGATTCAAAAGGAGATGGGAAAATTGATCAAGAAGAGTGGAAGGAATTGGTAGAAAAGAATCCAGCTCTGATCAAGAACATGACTCTTCCGTATTTAAAGTAGGTCCTACTGTTGTATCCATGCATCATCTATTGTTCAGTTCATTTTTTATAATGCTCGGTCATGATATCTTCTTGGATTTAAACTCTAGCTAGTTACTACTCTATATCACTAACCATACATTGAAACAAGAAAGTCGAGATAGTTAGTATTAGAAATTATGTTAGGAGAGAGAGTAGAAGTACATAGAGATTAAAGTGGTTCAGCCTCTTGTCCTAACCCCAAAAACGTCTATATTGTCTCGAATTGTGTGTTACAACGAGTTGATTGGGGTATATATAGAGACTAATCCTAGGCTAACCATATACTAACCTTGGGTTACTTTACTTGCACTACAAGTAGAATTAAGATTACTTTGCTTGCACTACAAGTAGGTCCTAGTATATTGAATCTATATGGCCTTGGGCCCTGAACCTTACTATATCTAACAGTTTGACTATTTAAGAGTAAAATTTAATTCACCAGGGGGTGGAAATATTCACTAACAAGATGAACTATCCATTTGAAATTGCTTTACTACTCAAACTATATACTTATTCTAATTCTTCATAAGTGGTTCCCATTTTCCAGGGACATAACTCTGGCATTTCCCAGCTTTATACTGAACCCTGACTTTGAAGAGTAGAAGTACTTGCCAAATAAAAATAGTTCCCCCATAGATGCTGGTCAATCATGCTTGCTGCTAAAGTGGCAGAGAGAGGAGCAAAGAACCAACAATCTCTGAGGCGCTTCCCAAGCACTTTTGATAGTGAGATCCAGCCAGTGTATCCTGTTTGCTATACACAACAACAAATCTTAATGTTTCACCACGGAGTTTAGTTTAGATTATTTTTCCTCATCTGTATGGCATAAAAAAAAAAAGTTTCTAGTGAGACTTAACTACTCATATTAATCACTAACGCACTTGACTAAAATTTTAGGTTCTGGTCAATTGCATTATATTAATCACTAACGCACTTGTGACTTCCATTCGATGTGAGACTTAACTACTCATACTCACACTTGTATTTGTATATGCAACACCTCTATGTTAACTGATTGTCATGAATTCATCGTTCTTCTTGAGTTTTTGAAGTCTTTAGTTTAACATTATCACACATCCTGATTATCTTTGCCCATGGTGCTGTCACTACAAGGGGGAGAATTTCATTGCTTCAGGATTACTAGTCCATGAGGTTCGGTTGTCATTTTTAATAATTTGTTAATCGATCAGAAACATTGGTCAAGTTGGCATTTGGAACCATGCTTAGTCAACGTCCAAGTTATACCTTTTTCCCATTCTAAAAGAGAAGGAATTGAAAACATAAAGACGAGGCAACCCAGACCATATGCATGTCACTTTTAAGCCTGTCTCTCTTCTTTTATGTTTTTGTTTTGGTGCCTTTAACCTTTTGAAGGTGCATTGGTCTCTCTCTCTGTCTCTCTCTCTCATGAGTAAGTTACACACCTTTATTAGGTTCTCTCAACCCTCTACCCAGATAAGAGCAGGAAGTGTTGTTTGAAGTTTGAACCAAGGGTTATTGGCAGATGCATTGGATTTATGTGCTACGCAAAGATAGTATGCTAACTTGCTGAAGCAACTATGTAATGGTAGAGCCAGATTGTTGTCAATGCTCTTGTCTGGACTATAAAGTACGGTAAATGACGTGATAATTCCCTCTGATTAAGACTACCATGAGTTTATAAACTCATGTTTTCCATCCAACTTAATGGAAAATAATCCCACACGAAAAAAAAAAGGACTAGTGTCATGTGTATCTTTGAAAGAGAAGATGGATATTTTTGCCATTTTATTAATCATTTTTTGTCAATCTGAATGGAAAATATGACATTGCAATAGTAGTCAAAGATATACGGAGGTAGAGTGTAACCTTGAAAAATCAGGGGGTAAACGAGGGGGCCTTTTTTTTTTTTTTCCCCTGAGAACCATAATGTTGTCACTTACCATAATAATATTGCCAAATATTATGTCATTTCCTATATAATTTCAGATTCCTTTACCTTACAAATGATGCTACAAAAACTCATGCTCCTTTTCTCACTCAAGTTGTTCCAATCTTCCAGAATCACCAAATGGAGAAAATTTGAATACAGCATAGCATGGAAAACTGCGTATTCCCACGATATAATTCCATATTCGGAAGCATATGGCTGTGCAGCGAGTGGACATTTTCTTTTCTGGTTAATTAAAGCAATGCTTGAAGATAGAACCTCGTCCTCTTCTTTAATCCTTATCTTTTTTTTTTTTTAATAGGAGTCCTCTTCTTTATCTTAGCGGCTACGAAAGAGAAGAACCAGATTCCAGCATCAAAGTTTAAAACCATGCTATATATTCAAAAAAAAAAAAAAATCCATGACCATTATAAGGGAATTTTCTTGTCATCTTTAAATCAGGAATTAGGTAATAATGTGAAGGGTTGTCCTCAAGCATAGGGTTCCAATTATACGGAAACATTGCGGAGGGTAGTACTTGTAGGGTCAGTGGCGACTCCAGAAATTTTGTCCAGGCTGTTCTTATTTCACTTTGAAAAAATTTTAGGTTATTTCGGTCTATTTCGGGTGTTTCGGGACATTTTGTTAAATACTAGCCGAAATTCAAAATTTGGCAAGCATGAAGTTTATACTTAAAAAAAATCTTAAAAGTGAAACAAATTTGCATTCTGTACACTGAAAAACCTCAAAAGGAAAAAAAAAATTAAAAAAAAAAATTTAAATAAAAAAGAAATTAATGAATAAATGTACCGGTACAATAAACTATAAGTTCATTTGAAATATTAATAAAATTATTAATTATTGTTGTTTAGTTGTTTCATAAATTTGTTTGCCTTTTATAAATTATAATTTGTTGTGTTGTTGTTTCATTATTTATTAAATTATTAATTGTTGTTTAGCCTAACATAATTTAATTTGTTTGTCTTTTATAATCTATTAGTTAATTAAATTATTAATTCTTGGTGTTTAGTTGCTTCATTCATTTTTTTTTACTAACTATTAGAAGTTTAGCATACACCCCACTGTGAGTTAGCACACCCCTGCCTCTACATGCCTTTTAGTTCAAAATTTGTTTGGCATAAAAATTTTTAAAGTGTTCCTGATATTACTTGAGGGTGTTCCTATTTTTTTTTAAGGGTAAACATATAAAAAAAATTAAATTATTATATATAAAAAAAAATATTTTCAAGCCAGGGTGTTCCTAGGAACACCCTAGCTTGTGAGTGGCGTCGCCACTGTGTAGGGTAGTCCTCTATCGTTCCTGGTCACTTGTTGAAAAACCTTAAATTGATATTCCCTATCACCAATTGAAGTTGATTATTAATATTTTAGGCGAATCAATCTTGTTTGTTTATGTAAAGCGACCAGAGAATTCTAGTGTTTTGCCCTTATTTTTTTAATATTTTTGCAATATGTCCCTGTTTTGAAACTATTTAAAACTCTCTTTTAAAACTCGATTTTTTTTAAAATCAAGTATGAGGCGATCAAATTTAAAAAAATTAAAAAATTAAAAATTAAAAAAATTAAAATTAAAATTAAAATTAAAAATTGGAACTCGAGTTACATGAACTCGAGTTCCTTGAGTTCCTTGAAAGGAACTCGAGTTCATGTCACTCAAGTTCCAAATTTTTTGTAATTATCAATAAGCATAGTGACATAAAAAGATTTCACACAATTTTTTGTAATTATCAAAGTGGTATGCAGTGATTAGTAGTATAGTATACAATACAAGTAATAATAATGGTGAATCTATGTGAAAGTAAGTTATGAAAAATATTGTGCTATTTTTTTTTTTTTTATTTACGTGAAGGGTTTACACATGTAAACCTTACGTAGGAGATATTTATAAAATGTATGGTCCCTTTGGAGATTCTAGCATTTTGTCATTATTTTTTAAAAATTTTAGCAATATGTCCCTGTCAGTGGACAGTAAAGTAAGAGTGTATCTCATACATTTTACATATGCATTATCTCACTTGCAACATGCAAGTCTCAGATAACTGGCCAATGGGAGCTTGGTTCAGCTGGGTATGGTTTGTTCGCTCTGCCTAACACGCTTAGGTTCGATTCCCACTACCAGCAGGCTTTCGTTGGTGGGTATCCTTACTGGTGAGGTGTACTCACAAATGTGAGGTGACTCTCACACAGGCTGACTCTTGTTGCTGGCTAGCGCCCTGTTCAGAGTATAATATAACCATAAATCCCTCCATTTTTTCTCCACCCAAAAAAATTAAAAAAAAAAAGTCTCAGATAACTGTTAGACTCATATGTTGAGAGATCGATGACACGTATACTCCATGCATAAAATAATTATTGGTAGAGTAGCATCTGTCTCGAGAGGTTGACACTGCCAAATCACAGTACCATGTTTCCCAACTTGGACGGTTGGAACGGTACGTGCACATAGTGACGTTACTTTATGTTGAACAAGTCCCTAGTGCAGCCTTTTTCCCAGGTGGTCTACAACTAAAACAAAAAGTCATGCAATATCGGAAGCATAAATCCACACAAAAGTATGTGACAGGTGCAGATTTGCATAGCTTTGTAGGCAATTCAGTTTCAAAAACTTTGGCATCCTTTGAAAGCCTTTTAGGCACTTGGGTGAATGAAACCATAAAACCACAACAACATTCTCATATAGGCAGCTCTTCTGTATCCTATTTTCCAAACAATGGTTTTAAAAATACTCATACTTAGAGTGTATTTGATTCCCGCCTATTTTGCTAAACACTATAAAAAAATATTTTTTAAATATGTAAATAGTACCGCAAGACTTATTTTTAATAAAAGTTTTTGTGAAAAAAAAAAAAGATTTGTTGGTTCTGTGAACACAAATCCACTAACAGACACATTTCAGTAGAGGTGGAATCTTGTGCACGGGACCCACTAACCGACAACATAGTGCTTCTCAATAAAAATAAATAAAAATAAAATAAAATAAAAAAAGGAAAACGCCGAAATGTGAAACGCTGGACTCATCATCCTTATCCAAACGTAGTCTTGATATACCATATTATTTTCCTCAAAAGAAAGGCTTTTATTAAACATCAGGACCTTCACCTTCACAATGGGCTGCATGTGCATAAAGCAGCGAGTTAAACACGAAGACCCAGCTGTTCTCGCTTCTCAAACCTGTTGTAAGCTTCATTTTCTTTTCATTTACTCATTTTCAGGTTGTGATGCATGGGTTTTACTTCTTATAAACATATCTATGCCTTAAACTTTTGCAGTTAGTGTGACCGAGGTTAAAACTTTGTATGAGCTATTCAGGAAACTAAGCAGTTCTATAGTTAATGACGGGCTTATAAGCAGAGTAAGTTGCACCCATCACTATTTCCCGTGGCACATATGTATGAACATATAGAACTGTAATATACAGATGCAATACAAGTTGCTGTGAAGTTGGCAGACTTGTTTAGATAATATTATACCTTCAGCTCAGCTGTTTTAAGTTTGACTATTTGACTGCGCTTTAAAATTATTTTAACCAGCTGTTAAAATAATAGTTAAATAATTAAAATCACAACTTTTTAACATTTTAAAGTTTTGGAACAAGTGGCTGTTTATCACCCTTTCTTAAGTGTTTAAGCTTTTAAAACAAGTAGTAATTTATCACAGTTTGATTTTACAATCCAATACTAAAATATATGGTAATTAAGCTCTTTTCATATGGTAGTATGAGTATCTAATCTGAACTTGGTTTTGAGTTTGCAGGAAGAACTTCAGCTTGGTTTATTCAGGAGTGTCAAGAAACAAAGTCTCTTTGCAGACAGGGTCAGCTTCTGGCTTTTATATTGATATTTGAGCTAAAATGTCTTTGCTTTAACCATCTGATAGTAAAATGTTTTTGCTTGTCCCTATCTTAACAGATCTTCCAACTCTTTGACTCCAAACATGATGGGGTGATAGAATTTGGAGAGTTTGTTCTTTCTCTGAGTGTCTTCCACCCAGAAGCACCTCAAGCAGATAAAGTTGCTTGTATGAAATTCTTCTAATCTGTGTGTGCTCTTGTGCATGTTTAAAGACTGTACTAAAGCTTCATATCTGATGTCTCAGTTGCATTTCAATTATATGATATATGGCAAACAGGCTTTATCGAACAGGATGAGGTAAAGAGTGAGATTTTGACCTTAATTCTTGTTCTTGCCTAAACAGATGTTACTGATGTATAATACATAAAGCTTAGAGTCCCCTAAAATGTGGTCAAGTTAAAAGATAATGGCAACAGCAACAAAAAAAAGTAACACAGTATGCTGTTCAGCACTCAAAAGAGTTTTTTGAGTTATATGCGATTGATTGAATTTATTCAAAGATGTTCACAATGGAATATCTTCAATTTATCATGTTGTCTAACAAAATGTGTGCCATACACACTCATGAAAGGTTAAGGCAATGCTTTTGGCATTTATGAAGGAGTCAGACTTGATCCTTTCTGAAGATATAATTGAAGCCATTATTGATAAGGTATGGTTTACAAGATGGTGCAACATGTAAAACTCTATGTAATTGTGTTGTACTTAACCATACCTTTCGCTTTGTAATTGTATAGACATTTGAGGAAGCTGATTCAAAAAAAGATGGAAAAATTGACATGGAAGAGTGGAAGGAGTTTGTGTCTCGCAATCCATCCGTACTGAAGAACATGACACTTCCATATCTGAAGTAATTCCTTTTTATCCTGTTTCTGCATATCTCTTAATGTGATTAATTTAGTCTAAATGTGATTTGAATCCTACTCACAACCTTCTCTATTGTGTAAAAAAGAATCAAATAAGAATATCTGCAACATATCACTGTGAACTTTAACTTCATCCCAAATACTAGAAAAATATATGTTTCCCAATTGATTTGTTTAGAAATTTTGGAAAAGAAACGATTCATTAATGCTTAGTGATAATTATGATACTATGATTGTACTCTTGACCTCCATCGTTGTCTGTTTGGATGTCTTCTTGTCATCCTAGGTAGAAGCCTTGAAAAACTGCAATAAATGAAAATGACCCTGACACAAATTTTTTCCCCCAACTCACCAAATGAGATTCTATTCAATTGTAGATTGACATCTTCATTGAGTTACTAAGTTGAGGTTTTTTTTTTTGTTTGGGGGGGGTGTGCTTGTTAGAGATAGGTCGCATCGAAAGTACTTATGTCTAACGAACACGCCCATCTATCTGGACTGTAAAACAAAGCAGTGTTTTTATCGTCTGTGTTTACTACTATGGTTCATTTATTACAATTTTAGAGCTGATTGTCTATATAATTTCATTCATTGCAGGGACATCACAACTGCATTTCCTAGTTTCATTATGAGATCAGACTTTGAAGATGATATTAACAATCTTTGAAAAGGATGACATTGGATTATTAAAAGAATGAAATATGCCCTATAATTTGCCAACTTTACATGAATCAAATATTTTGTATTCGACTCTCACATTTATATAGTGATAACATCATCCTTACAGTCTCAGCTATGTATCCTATAGAGTTTTTTACACTATGTGGGTCAGTAATGGATGTAGAGGATATGTAAACCAAGGAAAAATTCCAGACCAAATACTCATCCATATTTGGAGTAGTTTGCATTCTTGAAGCCTTTTGCATTGGATCAGTTTTCCTTCGGAAGTACCATTTCCTTCAAGTTCATGGGATAGCACATTTTTGTGTGCAGGCCATTCCACACATTATCTGCTAGTATGGCATTTACTGCATCAGTTGGGTGGAACTGATCCCACCAGATATAGGTGGATGCATTACTGCAAGCCATTTGTGATGATAGGCACAAGATCCAACCCCTGTACTCACCCAACCCACAGCAAGCAGCAGTAGTGTCATTAAAACCTGTAAACATGAGCACATTATATAGTATGAGAACAATAGAAAAGACAATTTTTTGGGTAAAACAATATAAGGATTTACAACATCTCTCACCATAATTTTCATGGTTCTTTATTATATCCATGGAGCCTTCAAACATATCACAGAAGATGATGTTGGAATCGGGAAGTTCCTCACCAAGCTCCTCAATCATGTATCTCATGAGAAAGTTGAATTCCCTAACCATGTCATTTATCGACTCAATGCACTCTCCATTCTCACTTCTGTATTGCCACAAGTAATGAGGTGCACAACCAATAGGTGCCAACCCCATGACCACCAGTTTCCTGACATTAAGGTCATACAGGTTCTGTAACATCAATGCTAAATGTTAAGGAGGTTTCCAAACTGACAAATGCAAAGAAAACGAAATCCAAGTGAGAGTCGAATTTTGGAAACTGTTCCAGCCTTTAGAGCAATGATTAATTAATTTACCCATGCTCTAATTAATTCAATAAGACTTCTGAATGATAATGGCTAAACATTTGAGAAGGAATAGAAGTGATGCATCTTTTGGGAGAGTTTAGGAGTACAGAAGGATATTTTCTGTTGTTAAGACATTTTTTATACATCTTAAGTGGGGGAGGTCCGGGAGGATTCAAACACTAGATATTTCTGTTGGGATCTAGAAACAGCAGGAAATGCCAATTGACCTAAATGTATTGGCCTGTTGTCATAGAGTGGTTTGCTTCTATTCGGACTCCATTTGGAATGTTATACATTTATAAGATTTTCAATGCTTTTACCGATTTGGGTAATAGTGTTACAGTGCAGTGATGCAAACAAAAGGAATACTTAGAAGCACAAGGCAGCTAGATTATATTCAACATATTAACACAAAAATACAAGGCATCCTCCTAAGCATATTAGTACAGAGATCAAAAGCATCCATCATCAATTATTAAATGCCAGGAAAACAAAGACTAGGAAAATTACCTTGATTTGCTGCCATATTGTAGAAGCTAAAAACTGGTTGAAATTCCACGGTAAGTAGAGATTTTGTACATTAGATACATTACGCAGATAGTAATGTATATAGTCATTGATTCCAACTGAAAGGTAGAACACTGAATTTGAGATGAGATCAGCTGCACGATGCTCACCCATACTTAATATAAACTGCTGATAGGTATCCGTAAACTGTTGAATTTGCTCTAATAGCGAGATGTGTTGGCCCTGTTGTAATTTACAACAACCAATGTTTAGAATTAGTACTTCATAGTATATTAGTATTCCAATAACTCAGCTCAGCAGATCATATGCAAAAACCAACACATGGGGCAAAATTTTAGATGGATGGAAATCCAATTTAACTTGTGATCCTAAAGGTTACCAAGTAAACATAAGGAAAGAAATACACTTTGGCTCTCATTACTGATCGGGGCTAGAGCAGCTAATAGCTATATCAAAATTCCAAGTTTTCTTGTACTTTTTCCTGACTTCGGGAGAAACGAAAGGCTGTCTAAGGCAGTTAATACATCATGATAGTTTGCAAACCACAGCCAACAGTACATACATCATGATAGATTACAACCACAGTCAATAAGTTCATTTCCACACACACACGTATCAAAGAACCCAATACCCTAGAATCAAACAATATAATCTGCAATACAATTAGAACATTTTATCAGACAACTGAAAGCCAATTTGTTTACTCACAAGCACAGTTAATCACTTCCGTGTTTTAATTCAAAGTTATCAACAATAAAAGTAATGGAAAGCATACCAATTCTGAACCACTTGTGAAAATAATCCCAGCACCAGCAGAGGCATAATTCACTCCATGGATCATATCTTCCACATTTCCATTCTGCCCAAGATAACTTGGTACAAAGGGAAGCCCAAGCCGCAAAGCTGATTAAAGTATCCAACACAGAAAAGCCTAATAAGAACAATTTCATGAAACAAATCCAAAGACAATAACCACACTTTAAATTTCTGTTTCGAATAAGAAGAACATAATCACGTCTTGTTTTCATTATAGGCTCTCAGTTCTCTAGCAAGAAACATGTATGCTCAAAATAGTTGCTGACAATTAATTGGTAAAAAAAAAAGAAAGTTAGAACTTTAACCATACAGATCCCAAGAAAATTACAATATCAAACGAACTATAGTAATAACCAAAACAAAAAGTACCCGTAAGACCAAAATTTATTATATTTTCTCCCTTTTTCTTAGCGGCCAAACATAGGGTCAGTAAACAGGAGACATGAACAAAATCAAGAAAACAGAAACATCCCACAAGACTCAAAATTCCTCTCTTCCTCTCTCCATTTTCTCAATAACCAAACAAAAGCGTCTTGGAAAAAACAAATAATCCCACAAGATTCAAACTTTAGTTTTCCTCCTCTTCATTTTCTCAGTAACCAAACAAAAGGGTCTTAAAAAAAACCAAAAAAATACAAACCAACATTACCAAGATAATCAACCGGTATTCTTCCATTACAGAACCGCCCAGTTGGGCGGTGCGTGTCAAAGTCTCGACCATAAGGAAGGTGGTCGGCACGTGCCAGCGTGGCAAGGAAGTTGTTGGTGCCACAGTCAACAGAAGAGTCGCCAATGATGAAGAGTGCAGGGACAAGAGAAGAGGGTTGAGGAGGGGAGATTGAAGTGGAAGAAGTAGGTGAACTTGTGGGGGTGATAATGGAGTGGATGAGGTTCGGCCTGAAAGCGAAGGTATCTTGTTGTGAGTATTGGAGTGCTCTTGGCTGTGGAAAAATGGTGGAGATGAGAATAGAGAATAGAGAAACAAGAAGATTGAGCGCCATGGTTTCTTTCTGAGCAAGAAAGAGAGAGAGAGATTTTTGGCGGGTAAAAGATTGGTTGAAGTATGTGAAATGTCAACAAAGTCCTTTTAGATTTGCTTGGGCCTGCTTTGTTGACTTTGGCCTGGAAACTGAGGGACTATATGAATAGTAGCCCAATTTTGTGGCAAAATGTACATTTTCCATCCTCTTTTTATGATTCTATGGGCTAGGACAATCCACCTAACCTGAAAATTCAACCGACCCGTCCGAACCCAAACTGACCATTTCGACGGTTGGTGGCAAGTCGCTGCCACAGAACTCGACACTTTCAGGTCGGTTGGCAGGTTACCTCCCCAAAACCTAAGCCACCCGACCCGATCATAAAACTAAAAACTTCTGACGATATTCAAAGGTTTTTCGACAAAAATTTACAAAAACCAATGATATTTGGAATTCTCTAACGAAGAATTACTTGAAATCCCACTAGATCCAATGAGATCCAGAGAGATCTCATCGTGATCTGGCTAGATCTCGACAGATCCGGCCAAATAACAGCACCGAAGACAAAACTCGAAACTGACCGGTACAACTCGAAACTCGATGAGGCCCGAATCGGACAATCCGACTAGCATTCCAAGTCGATTTTGGGTTCCGTTTTCACCCACCTGAAAGTTTCAGGTTGAGTCCGGGTCTGGCACAAACTTGACCCCGCTTGATCCGTGGACAGTCCTACTACAGGCCAAAGATTAATACCCATTTAGAATGTAGTATTTCAAACTTAGAGTCCACTTTATAATGATTGTTCTTAATTTTTTTAATACAAGATAGAAATTCTGCTATATCCTAATCTAAGTGTATATGTGTGTGAAATTCTCTCCTAGAGACTTGAACCTTAACCTTTTCCCCCTACACCCCACAAGCACTTATATTTGTGAAGTGATTATCACTTTAAGGGTGCGCAATGATATGATTGCTCTTTATTATTAGGCTAAGACACCAATCGATTTTTGGTGTAAGCGAAGTTTAAATCCTAAATCTCTTGTTTGAGAATAAGAGACTTTACAAACTGAGCTAATTGGAACTCAAATTGGGAAAGACATTTAGATTGCATTTGAGAACAACTTATTTGTATAGTATTTATCAAAATATATAGTTTTTGATATTTTTTATATTAAATGTGTAACAAAAGTTAGAAACTAATTATTTCAAACAAGCTAAAAGTTAGGTTATTTGCCAAAAAAATAATAATAATAAAACAAAGGACAAAAAAAAAAAAAAAAAAAAACTAGAGCCAAACGTGCTCTAAAATATGTTAGGAATAATATCATTCTACCATACACCTTTTTTATTTTATTTTATAAATGTACTGTAACTAATCTTCATTGTTCATCTATTATTCTGAAGTATATATTAAAAAAAACAATACTCTACTTTAAGGGTTCTAAAAATTGTATAAAATAAAGGGATAAAAACCTCTCCGTAGCTAACTTAACAAATCTCAATTTGGAGGTTCAAATGTTGATGTAATTCCCCCTTAGCTAGGAAATTTACATAATGGAGCCGTTACTTAATTAATCTTTAAGAAAATTAAAGAAACCTTAAAAAAAAGTACATGCTTTTTTTTTTTTTTTTTTGGGTAGATAAAGTACATGCTTATTGATAAAATGAAAAGAGTACAATGTGTGTACATTAAAACACTTTGGACCTACATACAACCTAAAAAAAAGGGTACAAGGTTTAGTTTCCTAGTTGAAGTAAAAGTAAATTACACAGTAAAGACCTAATCTACATTCCAGAATCTAAATTTAGGGGCTAAGCTACTAAGTATAAATGTGTTAAGACATCCCACCTGGCCAATACAAACAAATCTACTTATTCTCAAAAAAAGAAAAAAGAAAAAGAAATAATATAATCAAAGCACTCACATAAGCAAACAAGAACAATTTATTCCAAGTCTACCTGAGGAAAAAAAAAAAAAAAAACTTCTATGGAAAAAGAGACAAGGCTAGTGATGACCCTAAATTATTTTCAAATCTTTAAACATTTTTACTAAAAATAAAAATGTACCACATCATAACACTTTTGAAACATAACAATTTTTTTTTCTCTTCAATTAAATATTTTCATCTTTATTTTTTGTTTTTTATTTTTTATTTTTATATTTTGACAATTCAATAGTTGAGAATATGGGGATTTGAACTATAAATGTTTCCATTAAAAATACCGAAAGTGTCAATCAAGCTACAAGTTTCTTGATACTAGAAAATAATTCAAACTTTCATTTATTAGGTAATTAAAGCACACTAATCATATTTATTATTGCATAAATTTGTAAGCTAAAATTTATCAAAGAACTCTAGTGACACACCTAAATCTACGAAAAATTATTAAGTACTCTCGAAGTATCATAAATACATACTCCCTCCTCTCACATAAATGATGGATCCCACCATAAATTTACAACAAGGTTATATATTAGTTTATGATTGGTGGATTCAGATCTTCTAGATCTCCTAGAGTACTCTGTCAAATAAATTTCCTAAAATTTTAACTATTTTTTACTAATTTAATGGTTTAGATTTTTCCATGTCAGTATTCCATTAACAATATTCTTAAAATAATAAAATAATATTTTAAATAAAATTTAAATCATTAAAATGTGATTAGGATTTAAAAAAATCTTTTAATAAAATATTCTAAGAAATTTAGAGAGTCTTGAGTCCATGATTAGTGTACCAAATTTATTTTTTCACTAACTATGTCATGAATTTAAGTGTGGATTAGGTGTGTCCGACTAAAAAAAAGTAGCCTAGCATTTTCTGTCTCCAAAATCGTAAATTTATTCCATTTCTAATGGTCCTTTTCAGTTTGCACCGTCCAAATCCATATGCTTTGATTTGAAATAAAATAAGTAAATAAAAGCACACACTACGATGGGAATATACCTAGTTTAATTTAATCTTGTCCTCCTATCAGAGATTGAAACGTTTGCAACTGTCTCGCCGACCATAACGGTATTTTTCTCACCAACGGCCATTCAAGGAACCTCTTCTCTTCTACCCATATAAGAGCATCCACAACAAATGTTGTCTAAATTATGACATTTTGTCACATTAAAATTTTACTTTATTATTTTATCACATTATTTTACAACATCACATTTATTAGATGTTTTATCTTCCAATTTTATAAATTAAAATAATATTTACTACATATTAAAATAATATATTCTCTCATCCTGTTAACAACGGCAGCAACAACAACATCAACGCCGATCAACAACAGCAACAACATCAACACCAACAAACCAACACCAACAACAGCAACAAACCAACAACATCAACAGCAACAATACCAGCAAATTTCAAATCCAAAAACCTCAAATAAAAGAGGAAAAAAAAAAAAACTCAAACAGACCCAAACTCAGCGGCGAGGACTGCCGAGATCGGCAGCGAGGAGCTGACAGAGGCGAGATCAAGATCGAGATTGGCAGGGATCAAGACCGAGATCGGCAGGGTGGAGTGAGATCTCTGATCGACACCGAGATCGGCAGGGAGGAGCGAGATCGCCGATCGACACCAAGATCGACAGGGAGGAGCGAGATCGCCTTGAGGGAGGAGCTGGGAATTTGATCTGAAGAGGGAGAGAGAGACCGGTTGGGAGAGAGAGAAGTGAGATTAGGTGTGTGCCGATCGAGAGCGAGAAAGGGAGGAGCCGAGATCACCTTGAGGGAAAAGCTGGGAATTTGATCTCCAGGGAGAGAGAGAGAGAGTGAGAGACAGATTTGAGGAGAGAAAAAAAAATGAATTAAAGAAGTGAGAGGAGAGAGAAAAATCAATTAAAAAATAATAAAATTTTTGCAACATCTCTCCGTACCGTGGCAAAATTGCCACGGTACTGTTCAATGTTGCAAAATTATGGCACATTTGCCACGTCTGATGAAGCTCTGTATTTGTATTTGATGTGGTAAATGTGCCAAATTTTTGGCATTTGGCACATTTACCACATCTACTACGGATGCTCTAATAATCTTTTTTCCATCAATAAATAATTAAATAAAATAATATTTTATGTCATCAAGTCACAAATAAGTTTTTTTTTTTAATAAAAAAACTGGTTATTAAGTAGATTGTTTTGATATGAATGCCATGCACGTATTTCTTGACTTAAATTATTAAAATAAATAAAAACTAAACATGAATAAAGGAATAATATTTTAAGTCAGATAATTGTCCCATTATTTTGCTGATTGTATAAGCATGTATAATACCTTTATATATATGCTTATACAATCAGCAAAATAATGGGACAATTATATGACTTAAAATGTAATCAAGTGATTCAAGTCAATTAGGTTGCTATTTAAAAAGCATAGAAGTTGCAATATCTAAGAAACATATTATTAATATATTTATAGTCAAATGAGAAGTAACGTACCTACTACTATCAAAGAAAAAAGAGAGAGGTAACGTGTAATTGATTAATTGCATCGATATAAACTAACACTTTAGCACTTTAGTAAATGTCACATTCTTAACTACAAATTGGTGTCTTTCTTTTTTTTGACGGTGAAAGGTAGGAATTGGTGTCTTTCTTAGAGCTTCACAACGTGGTTAACGTAACATGGAAGGTGACAAATTTGTTGAATTGTAAATGGTGTTTATATCTTATTATTATTATTATTTGAGTTATAATATTTCTAAGAATAGAGGTATGGGGTCTAAGGCCCCCATGGCCACATGAAGAATCATGATAGTGCATTAGTGCCCATAAAAGCACTTCATCCCTTTTTTTTGTACCATTTTTTTATTAACAAACCAACATTTTCTTCCACCAAAAAATAAAAACCAACTTTATCTTCAACGTTCATAATGTAACCACTAAAGGAAAACTCATAATAGACCTTAGGTCCACCTATCCAGCCTTTTCAATTGCATGATAGTACATAATAATGCAAAGTACAGTTACCAAAGTTATGGAAAGTGGAAACCCAACGCATCTTTTAATTTCTTGCTGCTTATTTCAAAGCCAATCTCAAAATAGATGCTTTAGAAGTTAAACTTGAAACCCACGTTCACTGCAACTACTCTCTAGAAATTCTTTTGAGAAACTTTCCTTGCAAAAATGCAAACCTAAAAGTAATTCGCACGGAATGAAAATAATTAAGGTTCAATTATCGAGTGTTTTAAGATCAATCATTAATAAATTATTTTAAGAAAATTCTGATATCACTTTCATTTAAAATATAAAAAGCTATCGATGGCAATAAAAAATCATTAAAAAAAATTAATTTTTTTTTCTTATAATATAAATTTTTAAAAATATTTTCTAAACCAGGATCTTTGCAGTATCGGTTAAATTTTTTCAACAATTAAATAGATATATTTGTGGAGACATCATTAAGCAAATGGCTGATATAATTACGCCCTAACTTGTAATAATTTAATTTGAGGTGCCTTTTTTTTTTTTTTTTTTTTGTGAGAGAGTGAGGTGCCTATTGTTCATTAACTTACTCCCACTCTAAATTATAAAATTAGCTTCAATTTTTTTTTTCCACAAAAGGGTACAGTTCATAATTTGCTGAGTGCTTTTGCAGATTTGTATTATGGATTCGGGACCCTTTTCTGGTGCACCGGCGATTAACTAGGCCTTTCTACCCAAAAAAAGGTTATATAATAAAAACAAAGAGATTAAAGGGGAATGAACCTAAAAAAGATGCTTCATAATTCAATTTATATTTATAATTTATCTTTATTAATACTGACCCAAACAACCCTCCTCTTTTTCTGTGAATCACAGCCAATTTATTTGCTTTCACTAACCGAAAGAGAGAAAAAATTAAATTCCTTAACTTTTTTTTTTTTTTTTTTTTTGAGGAGCCTTAGCTTAATAATAGAAGTTGGCTTAAAAAAAAACTAATAATAATAGTAATAGAAGTTAGTGTGTGGATGTGCACGTGTATATCAATTATTGAAAATTCAGACCCTTTAAAAATTTGTTTGTACATGAATGTAGCCGATTAAAAATAAGTAAAAAGATTCTATTAAATGGCTTTTGATTCATGCTGCGACAAAGAGAACTGTGTGAGTATGAGCTTGAGCTAGTGTACAACTACACCCATATGGAGGCTCCCTGCAACGTCTGCATTTTAATTAATATTAAAAGCTGCATTCATGATTAAAAAAATGCTAAAGTTTTTACCATTTTTACTTCAAAATATTACCAACTAATGTGATTACGAAGTTGATGGATGTTACGTCAAAAATATAATTAATAAATCCCAAAAAAAAATACTATAATAAGTAATTGTTTATATTGCTTTGAGTGATATTAAAAATGCTACAAATTTAATGCACAGTATTACAAACTTATATATTTGTTATTTTCCCATCATTACTTTTTTTTTTGATAATTCGATAATTAGAGGAGAGAATTTGAACTCCAAATTTTTTTATTGAAAAATATCAAGATATAGTAGTTGAGTTATAAGTCTCTAGACCCTAAAATTACTGTTATTTTTATTAATTTTATGTGATTGGTAACATATAAATTTGTAAGACTTATTTAATAAAATATGTAATAAGCCTAACATTACGCTTCATGATTTTTCATACTCATCTTAAAAGAAATTCCATGCTCCAATATTCACAAAGCCATGGCATGAACCAATACCATTTAAGTTTCAACTTTAATTTAAGACTAAAGCACACTTTTAACATTTAACATTTAGGATTGTTTTTATTTTGACTCTTAACATTTTAAAATTTTCATTCTGATCTTTCATATTTGATTTTATTTTATGTAAACTCTTTATAAAGTTCTTTCAAACTTGTTTTTATCTTGTTATGGCTAATTTATCAGCTGATAGAATAAAATAACCGTAATTCTATTTAGGGGACAAAATGTGCTTAGTCAAAATTAATCTTGAAAATTTTAAAATTAGATGATTTAAAATGTAATATAATATATACAAAATAAGATATATCTGAACCAACAAAATTAAGCTTAATATAGTTGATTGTTATTGTGTGTGTGTTTCTCTTTTGTTAATACCATTTTGTTGTTATTGTGTTTTTTGATAGATTATTGAGTGAGAGAGTTGATGAGCCACATCATTTTAGGGGGTGTTTGGATTACTTGTTTCCATAACTCATAACTCTGTTTTCATAACTCATAACTCAAAAATAGTGGGACCCATGACAAAAACTTTGTTTGGATTTCCATAACTCAATTTCCATAACTCTGTTTCCATCACTCAAAACATCTGCTTTGAGTTATGAGTTACTAAACTTAAAACACATTTTAGCTGTTTTCAGTTGCCATAACTCATAACTCAATGGCATTTTGTAATTAAAACAAATAGAAAAGCAAACTTTTACCATTGACTTTTTTTTTTTTTTTTTTCCTGGGTTCAACGTTAACGTTAGTTTTTTTTTTTTTTTTATTCTGGGTTCAAGTTAACGTTAGTTTCAATTCTTCTTCTTTTTTTTTTTTTTTTTTTTTTTTGGGTTGCATAGCTTCACTTTTTTTTGGCTTTTTTTTTTTTTTTTCAGTACCAGATCACCTAAACCCATTGTAAGTGAAAAAAAAAAAAACGTGACGTTTAGCTAGAATAAACCCAGAAGAAATTAAAAAAAAAAAAAAAAAAAAGGAAAAAGCTGCACTGATTGACAATTGGACCCATAAATATGTGAAAAATATGAGTGATGAAAACTGAGTGATGGTGCCAAACGGGTATAATATTTTTAAGTGATGGGTGATGAGTGATAAGTGATGAGTGAAGAGTAATGAGTGATGAGTGATGAGTGATGAGTGATGAGTGATGAGTGATGAAAATTGAGTGATGAAAATTTTTTAACCAAACACCCCCTTAGTTTCACACACTTTTACTAGATTCGTCATTCAAATCCGACCTTGCACCCCGCTAATAAAATTGTACCACGTGACGGTCTGACAGGCAAACCCAACTAAAACATCTGCTTTTGTTTTTACTAAATTACCCTGCATTCCAACCCGAGATTCTTGCCATCAAATTAAGATAACTCATTTTCAACAAACTAAATAGAAAAGCAAATTTATTCTCTTTTATCCAATAAGAGGAGTGACTCTCATTGTCAAGTGTCAACTATGCTTGACAATGAAGATTAGCTGTTCTATTTTTTTTAGGAGTTGCATATCATATATTGGCTAAGTACAAGTATTTTCCCAACTCTCTCACCAACTCATTGTAGAGTGATTTATAAAATATTATTTACGTGATTTATTAAATAAATCACATGACTTATTAAAAACTTATGCAACTAAAAAGGAGGAAGTTTCAATTAAACTGATTTGAAGGTAGACTATTTCCATTGGCTTTATGTGCGGAGATTAATATGCTTTCTAATTTCCAATGTTTGATGTCATAGTGTACATTACAATTAATTTCATCCAGTACAATTTCAATACTCTTAAACTTCATTAACTATTTCTTCTAGATTTCATTTGCTATTCCTTCTAGCTAAAATTTAGGGGAAACTTCTTCTTTTTTTTTTTTAGCTCATGAGACCAGGAAAAAAAATGTAATAATGTCACGTGTTAACAATTTTTTTTATTACAACAAAATTAATAATTTAGCCATTCAATTATGGTGCAATTAATTTTTTTTTAATACAAGATAGAAATTTTATTAACCTAATCTAATTATATATGTGTGTGAAACTCCAACCTAGAGACTTGAACCCTGGTTCTAACCCCCCGCACCCCACAAACACTTATACTTATGGAGTGACTATCGCACCAAAAATGAATACAAATCCATTGTATCATTTTTTGTGTATCACTCTATGTTCCACTAATCACTACTTACTATGTATATGAACGCTTTCTATTTTAAACTCCAATTATTTTATAAGGAAAGTAAAACAAAAACATGGCAAGTAGTGATTGGTGGAAAATAGAGTAGTACAAAAAAAATAGTATAGAAGATTTAGACTCACCAAAGATGTGCAATGGTATGAACTAGTGATAGTATGGATGCCATAAATTTCATTAAATAAATTTCACAAATTAATGTGTCAACATTACCATTCATAAAAAATAATAAAATATTTATTTATCATGCTGTTGAAGTGACACTAATTGCAATCATTATCACTAATTTTGTAAATATTTTGTAATTTCCTTTTAGCCCATCAACTATTTACGTTTCAATTTGATCCCATAACTTCCAAAGTCAACTCAATTTCTTCATTGGTATTCCCTTCATTAAAATTTTAACAATTTATTTGAAGTGGTCATATATACTCCCCCAACCAAAAAATAATTATCGAAGGAACAATTAAATTATAACCAATAGTTCTGTTCAAAAAAAAAAATTATAACCAATAGTTAAAAGATCAAATTAATATTGTTTTACATTAAAAAAGTTTTTAAAAAACTATGTCAATTAAGGAGATAAATAATAATTTATCGAGAACAGATTTTTTGAAATAATAGAACAATGAAAAAGAATATACATGATCAACCCTTGTTAGTCCCAAATTTTTGAAACTAATGCTTAATTGTTGTTATTTAACTTGTTCTTTACAAGTCCTTAAAATATTTACATTTTTTTAAAATAGTTTCAGCTTATGACATCCGTCTTATTCTATTTTAGATCTTTTATTCAATGACAAGAAACTTTACCCATTGATTTATGAGTGAATAATATATGGTTAACCTTAAATTACCCCCAAAAATAAAAATTTCAGACATGAAATTTTACATGTATATTTAAGAAAAAAACAACTTTAAATTTAGATTTTTTTTGATGATTTAAATTTATATTTAGAAAAGTTTCAAACTTTCATATAACGTGCATATCTATTTAGTAGTTTAGATTATCTATCTGGACCATATCTTTTCCTATAATTTTGGTATTAGGAGAGAAAAATTAGAAATGTTACATTCACAATATTTTCACAACAAATTAAAGGTAATAAGTTGTTATTAATTCTAATTTGAACATATTGCTAAAATTATTTTGTAACCCATCACTAACCGTCAATAATAACCTTTTACTTAGAATTTATTATAAAAATATTGTATATATAACATTTCTAAAAAACACACTCATATATATATATATATATATATATATGGGTTTATAAACCAACAACAGAAAAGGTCATATTGGAAACTTATAAAAAAAGACTAAAAAAGTCTTCAATGTGAATGGAGGAGGTCCGCTCCTTGTTTCCTTGAAAATGCTGCTCTATTTCCTGGAAAAACGAAAACAGAACCGTTAGAAATAAAACGGCATCGTTTTCCTTTTTTTGGGTCACGGCCTTAGTCGTTGGGTCAAACCTTCGAAACCATCTATAAAAGCCAACGGCTACAATACCGTTTCCCTCTCTCTCTCTCTCTCTCTCTGTCATAAGCGACATTTTTATCGGACCAACAAACCTCGGAGAAAACCTCGGAGTCATCGAAACCGATGACTCGCACGACAATCTCGGAAAATCTGGCGAAAAACCAAACCTCGGTTCAGTTCCTCGGCAATTAATCGCCACCACACTTTCTTTTTAATTTTTTTTGTTGGGTTCCATTTCTTTTTCTTTTTTTTTATTAAGCTCTCATTTTTAGCCCATTTCTCTTCGGTTCTTTTCTCTCCCCGTAAGAATCCACACTCTCTCCCTTCGCATTTCTCTTCTTTACCCAATTTTAAGTAAAGAGAGTTTTGTGTTGTGTTGTGGTTTGTTGTGGTTTGTTTTGTTTCTAATGGGGTTTGGGACTTGAATCTTTGTTAGATGTTAGAACGCTAACAACAAAGATTTCATCTTAGAAGCCGGGAGATTGAAGAGTTTAATTTTCATTGTGTTTTGGGTTCTGGGTTTTGCATATTATCGAAAATTTCAGAAAACATTTTGTTTTTTAGGTCTTGGATTCCTGTGATTTTGTATAGATTGTTTTTCACATTTTTGTGTGGTTTTCGTTTTTGGGTATTGTTTAGAAAGTTGGGGTTCTTTGATCAAATTTTGATTGAAGAGCCTGAAAATATTGATGGATTCGTACAGCTTTTCGAACGGAAAAATGTAATTGGAGTTAGATAACGAGAAACGGGTCCTGAGTTTCTTGTTGGGGTTCAAGTTATTTGAACACAATAATGTCTGTTGCTGGTGTTGCTTTGAGTCCGATTCGCAAAGAATCAGTGAGTTCTGCCGGGCATTATCGAAGCGGGGAAGGATCCATTCTTGTTTACCTTACTGTTGCTGGATCTGTGATTCCTATGCGGGTGTTGGAGTCCGATTCGATATCATCAGTGAAACTTAGGATCCAGACATGTAAAGGGTTTGTAGTGAAGAAGCAGAAGCTAGTTTATGGAGGCAGAGAATTGGCCAGGAATGATACCCTCATCAAGGACTATGGTGTCAGTGGTGGGGATGTTCTGCATTTGGTTCTAAAGCTCTCTGATCTCCTGTTGATCACTGTTAGGACCAATTGTGGAAAGGAGTATGAATTTCAAGTTGATAGGTATCGAAATGTCGGGTATATCAAGCAACGTATTTGGAAGAAAGAGAAAGGTTTGGCTGATCTTGAGGATAAAGAACTTTTCTGCAATGGTAAGAGACTCGAGGACCAGGTTCTCGTCGATGATATATGCAATAACGATGATGCTGTGATTCATTTGGTGGTTCAGAAATCTGCCAAAGTTAGAGCGAAACCTGTTGAGAAAGATTTTGAACTTTTGGTTGTGGCAGCAACAGAAAATGAAAGGAGAGATGGAAAAGTTCTAGGAGGAAATCAACCGGGGGAGCTTCAAGCTGTAAAAAGGGAGCCACCGGTTAGAGATTTCTGTTTGGAACCGATCACCGTTAATCCCAAGGCCAAATTGCCCTCGTTTATGTGGGATATGATTACCTCTACATTTTATGGTTTGGAGAGAGGCAATCAACCCATCAGGTCCTCTGAAGGCACAGGAGGAGCTTATTTTATGCAAGATTCATTGGGTCTAGAGTACGTTTCCGTTTTCAAGCCCATTGATGAGGAGCCTATGGCTGTATATAATCCTACGGGTCTACCTGTGTCAACAAATGGTGAAGGTTTGAAAAGGGGGACAAAGGTTGGAGAAGGAGCATTGAGAGAAGTTGCAGCCTATGTATTGGATCATCCAAGAAGTGGGCCTCGCAACCTATCGGGTGAAGCGATAGGCTTTGCTGGTGTACCTCCTACAGCCCTGGTCCGCTGCTTGCACAAAGGATTTAATCATCCAGAAGGGTATGATTGCACATCAAAGAATGTTAAAATTGGCTCATTGCAATTGTTCATGAAGAACGATGGAAGTTGCGAGGACATCGGTCCTGGGTCTTTCCCTGTGGATGAGGTACACAAGATCAGTGTGCTTGATATAAGAATGGCCAATGCAGATAGGCATGCTGGGAACATATTGTTCCGCAAAAGGGAGGATGGTCAGACTGTTCTCATTCCAATTGATCATGGCTACTGCTTGCCTGAGATTGTAAGTATCACGATCTCCTTTTTTGCACTTCTCTGCCTTAACAAAAGTTAAATTGTTCCAACACCGTTAAGCTTTCACCTGCATGCATTCATTTTGTGAGTGATATCTATTGGAATACACATGATGGTAGAATTCAATTTCCATTTCCTGTCAAGTCCTCTATAGACTCTATGTGCATGCTAGACCCCATTTTATTCATACTCTCATGGTAAGCAGAACTAGGAGCATGTGTGGACAAAATTGCATATCTTTGTGGTTTCAGTTTTTGTTGTGATTTGTGGGCAGTTTCTCAAATTTGAGATGCAGGTTGTGTTGAAATCAAAAGATGTGAGCCAATTGATGAATTTTGTAGTTATGTGACAATTGTTAACAAATCTTTTATCATGTCCATCAAAAATTGAGATCATTCAGGTTTTGCTTATAAAGCGTATTTGCCCTCTTTGCAGTTTGAAGACTGCACCTTTGAGTGGCTTTATTGGCCGCAAGCCCGTCAGCCTTACTCTCCTGACACTGTGGATTACATAAATTCACTAGATGCTGAGCAAGATATAGCGCTTCTGAAATTTTATGGATGGGACATTCCACTTGAGTGTGCCCGCACACTCCGGGTATCTACCATGCTTCTGAAGAAAGGAGTAGAGAGAGGTCTCACTCCCTTTGCCGTTGGAAGCATCATGTGCAGAGAAAATTTGACAAAGGAATCTGTGATTGAGGAGATTGTTCGTGAAGCCAAGGATTCCTTGCTCCCTGGCATGAGTGAAGCTGCGCTTCTTGAAGCAGTCTCCCAAATCATGGATTCCCAGCTTGACAAGCTTGCATAATAATTTTACTTTGGTTTATAGGGTATATACATTATATGTGTATGTATTGATTGAATGGCTGGTCCACTTTTGGATGGACTGATGAAGATTGTACAAAATGCAGATGGCTTCACTTGTTCTTCTACATGGGGCTGACGCTTTTGTTTTTCTTCCACTTTTGTGAACTGGTGGTTCCCGGGGTTGTATTGGTAGGTTGAATGGAAGTTTTAAGGTCGTGAATAAGATGTGTTCGGCAGGATTTTCTGAGATACTACAGGGCTTTAATGGGAGCTTAAATTAATGTGTACATACATGTTAATATCTAGATTTCTACCATGAAGGCGCACCAATTGGCCTCAGCTTAAGTGGTTGTGAGTTTTTATAGCCATTTAAGGTAGATTAAGTGTTTCTTTCAACTGTTGTAAGCCTGAGTTTGTTTCTATGTGTATTGGAGGGAGAACATATTATATTGACCTGAATCTATTAATATTTATAAAATGGTGTACAATGTGCCCAATTTCCTTTTCATTGCCGAACTTTCTTACATATTCTAGCTTATAATCATGTCAGTATGTGTGTAGGGTCCGTGTGTGTGTCTGAATGTCTAAGTATAGCCGAAGGTCTAACGTCCTTGTCATATGCCATTTGCGTTTTCTTACTCTGCTTTTTTTTTTTTTTTTGCATGTTCATTGTATAATTATAAGAAAAATGTTGAGTTACAAACTATTTTATAATATTTTTAACAAATTATGGTTTGGTGACTAGGAAGCATGGGTGCGGCGTTTGGGCCGCTGCACCCGTGTCCGACGCGGCACGACGCGGGGACGCGCAGGCGATGCCGCTGCCTGCGCGTCCGTGCCGCATCGGACATTAAAAAACTATTTTCTTTAGCGCGACACGCACTGATACGGTGCCGACACGCGCCAAACCGGGCTGACTCGCCCCGAATCGGTCGGTATCGGGCGCAACGCCGATATGGCCGAAATTCAAACAAAAAAAAAAAAAACCATCAGGTGCGAAACGCACTGTTTAACTTAGAAGAAGAAAAAAAAAAAAAAAAAAAAGTGCAAACGCACCGTTTGGAACAATGAAAACCCTACATACAGTCCGCCCTACACTCATTTCTTCTCTTCAGTGACTCCTTTCTCTTCAGTTCTATCACTTAAATGCCTTTGGTCAGAGAGGCTTTATTTTGTTTGTTGTGCCTCTCTGACCAAACACGTGAGCCATATTTTTTTTTTTTCTTCTTTTTTTAAATAATGAGAAGCTACACCTTTTTTAATACTTGCTCCATATATCTTTTATTTTGTTTTTGGGCTGATCAAATAAGTGAGCCACTAAGCCACATCTTTTATTATTATTTATTTATTTATGAAAAGTCTTATCTATTTTAATACCTCTGTCAATAATTCAAGTGTCAAAAACTTGTGCCTATCTATTTTTTTATTATTATTATTATTATTATTATTATTATTATTATTATTATTATTATTATTATTATTATTATTATTATTATTATATGAATTTTCTATTATTATTATATTAGCATGCTTAGCAATATATAAAAAATATATATATAAATATTTTTAATAATTTTTTAATCACCGTACTCCGCCGCACCCGCACCATATTTTTTTCAAAAATTGCCGAGTCCCGCTCCCACACCCGCACCCGAATCTGGAAACGCACCCGTGCTTCTTAGATGGTAAATAAAAAAGTAACATTAGCAGTCGGTCTAAATGAGAACCGGTAAGAATTTATTATATGAATAATTTGTAAAAATATTGTAAAATAGTAATGACCGTTGGATTACTCTTATTATTATAGAAAGTTCTCCTTTCTTTCTTTCTTTCTTTCTTTTTTTTTTTTTTTTTTTTTTTGGCCTTTTCTTTTTTGTTTTTCCTTTGTAAAGCAGCTGCATTTGGCGTTAAATGTAAAATGTGAAAAGAAACCAATGTTGGTGAAGTTGTTGGCATATGAGCTACTGTGCCCGCATTACATCACTGCTTCAATAGCACCTTTTATATACACCCCCGTTTGTTTCAATGAAACATGAAGATAGTTTTCTGCATTTCTTGTATTTGATAATATAAAAAATGAGTTAAAAGAAAATTATTTCTTAACCTTCCTTATTTAACTTGACATAGGATAGAGTTAGTTTCCGCTAAATTTTTTTTGAAAAACAATTTTATCTTACACGAGGCTAAATAAAGGAAGTCAAGAGATAATTTTCCAACTTGTAAACTATTTATCTTGATAGAAAACTTTGTGTAAAAATAGTTTTTCGTGTTTTTCATTGTTTGGTAGAATAAAAGAGAATGAGTCAAAGGAAAATTATTTTTAGTCATCATAAAAAGTATGACTTAATTTTAGAGATAGTTTTCCATTAAATTTTTTTGGAAAACTCTATCTCACAGCAAGCTAAATAAGAGAAGTTCAGAAGTTGTTTTTCAATTCATTACAAGTTGCTAACGAACGTTAGAAAATGAGATAATTTTATAGAAAATGCTTCTTAGAAAATAACAAAATTTCTAGAAAACATCATTATTGAAACAAAAAGAGTGTTTTACATTTTAAGGTTACTACTAAATATAGGAAAATAAAATAATTTTCTAAAAAATACTTTTTAAAAATAATTTATTTTCTAGAAAATATTAATGTCGAAATATACAAAGCGATAGAAATGATGTCATTCATCGGATTACTCATTTGAAAATCTTAGCATATTACGAATTGATATTTTTTTTCCACAAGTATAGCATCACTTTTGCATCCATCATTACAGGTCATACCAACAATTGTGAAAAAAAAAAAACAAAAAAACAAAAAAACAAAACAAAACAAAACAAAACAGAAATGAAATGAAATGAAATCCAGCGGCATTTTGCAGTATCCTCGTGATTATAGAGCGCTATTTATTAGTTTATTTTGCTTTGTAAGCAGCTGCAAAATGGGCCTCATTTGTAACCCTACTTAACAGATTACAAATGGACCTCATTTGAGCCTAATTTGTTTTTGGTGGCAGGCTTAGAAAGAATATCTTTAGCTTGACAAACGAACCCAAAGTTCTTACGAAGCAGGAAGTGTAGCTCAGTCAGAAACTTCCTCGCATCTTTTCTTTTGTGTTTGGTTTCAATTACATTGTCATCATTCACCTAATGAAGTGCATAAGCTTTTTTCTTCAATCAGAACTTATAGCAGCGGTGGACCCACGTTAGGGCAGAGGGGGGCCATTGCCCCCCCCCCCCTCTCAAAAATTTTTTTTTTTAAATATGGCACTGTAACCACTAGTAGTCACATGAAAATGGAGATTTAGTGACCGTTTAGATAGAGCAGCTGGACGTGGACGTCCAGCTGCTCCACGTTTCCTTCTTCTTTTTTTTTTTTTTTTCTTTTCGTTTCTGGCGTTGGGAGACAGCACGCACTGTGCGCTACTGTGCGCGTACTTTTTCAGCAATTTTTTATTAAAAATGGGTCCTGCAGTACTATTCACACATTAAAAAATTATTTTGCTACAGTGTTTTCAGTTTCAGATTTCAGTTCAGCAAAAATAAGCTCTATCCAAACAGACCCTTAACAGCTGGTGCTATTGCAAATATTTAAAAATTAAAAACAGAAAATACGCTGATTGAAAAATATTGCACAAATTATGATATTTGCAATGGTATATATTATATAATATCATTTCATATGACAAATTTACTAAGATATGATTATACATAATTTTCAATATTAGTTTTAATTTTCATAAACTTTATTGTATTTATACTTTGTCCTACCAATTTTGAATCTTGGTTCCCCCCCTCGCACTGCCTTGTTGCTTCAGTGTCATGTCAACGATTAAAGCCCATCCTCAGTTGCCTAGGCATTATTGCAAGCTGGTAAGCTCCACTCTGACACCAAAAATTATTCACATAAAACACTGTGACTTTGGTGCCCTGCCAACGCTCCTGACTTTTTCACCGTATGACCCCCATTCACATTCATATTTCCCCATCTTGTCAGTCACACACACTAGAAACTTCAAAAAATTTCACCCTAATGGACGATTGTCGGTGCTTGGTGAAAAAATTTTGTACGTGCCAGGCGCATAAATCTTTCTCCTTACAGATACATGGGTTTTATACTTGTGGGGTCTACTTATCAGTGAGAGAGATACCTCATGCGCCTGGCACATAAAATACTTTCTCGTACTTGGTTGGACGGAATATTTTTCGAGAAAAAATATGTCAGGGTCATATGTTTTGTAATGGCTAATTCTTTGATAAAATGCACTTTACTTGTAATTGGATAGATCTAAGATGGATTTAGTACTACAAGAAATATGTTATTCAAGTCAAGACTTAAAGACATGAAGATTGATTCAAGAATAAAGTAAAAAAAGCTATTCGTTAAGTCTCAACAGATAACTCAACAGATAACTCAACAGATGCCTACTATCGAGACTTAATGTGAAACTCGATAGGTAACTTGATAGCAACTCGATCTATCAAAAATTACGATTTCAGAATTTCTTGAAATCTAATCCAGGCTTTTGTGTTTGTTTAGAATTTCTTTTTTCACAACCCTAAACATATATAAAACTTATTTTAAGAGCCGTCACACATGGATACAGGGACCAAGAGATTTATTTTCTCTGTGAGAAGCTACTACATTTATATGCCATAAAGTTTTGTAATCAAGTGCTTCCAAATCTTTATTGTTGATAAAGTGAAGAACTTTGCAGCCAACAACATACGTTCAAGTTACTGGAGTTAGTCACATGCTGGGATAAGTGCAAAGGGTTAGTCACATATTGGAGGTAGGGCTGTCCACAGGTCAGATCAAGTTTGGGCTCAACCCACATCCAACCCGACCAGATAGTGTGGACAAACTTTCAACCTGCCGCTGACAGAGATGATGATCGGTCTGGACAAGTTGGAACATCAACAAGTAACGGACAACATTTGGCGAAATCTCGCTGGATCTAGCCAAGAACTTGACTAGATCTAGTGAAATCTCGCCGAATCTAGCCAAAAAAAATTCTCAAAACTCTCCAGAAGATGAAAATAGGCTAAAATCCTTTAAGATTTCACCGGAAATAGCCAAGATCTCAACTAGATTTGGCGAAATCTAGCCGGATCTAGCCAAGAACTAGACTAGATCTAGCGAAATCTCGCCGGATCTAGCCAAGATTTATCCAAAAACCATCTCAAAACTCACCGGATTTATCAAAATACTTCGAAATATTTGTGGGTCGGTCGGATCGGGTTTCTCAGATTTTGAAGAAGGAGAACTGACGTCCAGCTCGTCAAATTCATTCTGGAGGAAGCAATCTGTCGCTGACCATCGGAGAAGTTGGTCGATCGACAACGGGTCAGGTTCGATCGACAAAGGCGGATGGGTCAGGTCAAGCGATTGACTGGACAGCCCTAATTGGAGATTTGTGCATCAAGGGAAGAAAGCTATTATGAGATTAAGTTCAATTGAGTATTGGAGTAAAGGTTCAACTGTAGATTGGTATTTCAGGATAGCCCAAGGTAGTTGGTAAAATTTCTTATACTTGTAACCG
Organism: Castanopsis chinensis; assembly: GCA_032878915.1. Taxonomy (NCBI): domain Eukaryota; kingdom Viridiplantae; phylum Streptophyta; class Magnoliopsida; order Fagales; family Fagaceae; genus Castanopsis; species Castanopsis chinensis. Next base: position 12,298,295 of record JAVQMG010000129.1, read on the forward strand.
CTTGATTGTTGATCAGTGGATTCTTGGGAGTAATGACTTTAAAATCATCCGATGGGGTTTTTGCCTTACGAGGTTTTCGCCATTTGTCAACAAATCACAGTATCAAATTTATTTTCTGCTACATTTAGTATTCTTCATGATTTTTTCGTGCCTTCACGATTTGCATGTAATTGAACCTAATTAATCAACTTGGGTAATTGAATTAATCACAGGGATCAAGCTATCTTAACCCAAAAAAAAAAATGTTTTCAATTATTTAGTTGCAATCTTGAAAATGTACTTAAAATATTTTCAAGTATTTGATTGTATTCTTGAAAATACTATGGAAAACATAATTTCTACTACTTTCACACATTTTCTCTTTTCTCAAGCACATGTATAATAAATTTTTTTAAAAAAAATAGATCAAAAAATTGTGATTGCGGCTGGCAGCAATGGTTGGCAACTGGAGAACAATGATGTCAGTGGGGGTGGTGGTTGGGTAGTTAAAAATGAAGGCAGGAGTGGAGATTCAGTTGAGTAACTAGAGTTTTTGGTGAGATGGAAAATGAAAGTGTAACATATTTTCGCCAGAAGTGTCTTTTTTTTTTTTTATAGTCAATTGAAAAATAATTTCTGATTGACCAACAATTTCAGTCACCCCAAACACCGCGCATTTTCGAAAATCAATTTCTATCAAAACAAACAAACAAAGCTAATCTTTGTCAAAACAAACACATCTAATTCTTCCCCCAACACCCAGGGATAATGAATAGGAGAAATTTCTTATAAGTGACTCCAAAGAAATGGTTTACCTACTACCTAGTATAGTCTAAAAACCACTCAACTAGCCTCTTGAAGCTAGCTAGTAACATTAGTTTAAGGACAGTAGTTACCTGGAGAATGTTAGTTAGAAAACTTATCCACGTTTTCATAGATCATATGATGCCTGGAACCCACTAAATCAATCTTTTAATTCGAATAAGGAACTTGGATTTGAATACCATTTGAAAAAAGAAAAAATATTGACTGGTTAATAGATCACATCACATGCGATTTCACCTAATGTTATTGTAATCTTTGCTCTTACACTCAACACTCATAGTCTGAACTTATCGTTACTTCATTTTCCAAGTGGACCACCACTCATTTAACATCTATCTGTGGCTAAAGATACTTTCTCTGGAGGACCACAAACCTCAGTCCGAGTACACACAGACGATTGAACCTCCCATAAGACAAAACTCCCAACGAAATAGATTATAACAGCAAAATAACAGTGTCAAAGTTTCGCTTTCACACTTTCCTCTCAAACAACACCACTTTTTTCTTTCCGGTGGATTCCTTTTCGTTTACTTAATTTAGATGCGGTAAATTTTTATTTTATATGGCATGGGTTGAATATTGCAAAAATAAAGAGAAGGGAAGGCGAGAGAGAATGAGAAATACATGGGTTATATGGTTCAGTCGGATAGTTTACGTCCACGGAAGAATCTCGTAGAATCTATGTCATTACTAAGCATTATTCTTTGTTTCAAAAAATCCTAATAGGGTATTTATGGGAGTTAAGGTTAGTCATAACAATGTCTATGTTATATTGGATCATTACACATAAAATTATATCTTTAACACTCCCCTCAAACTCAAGACAGATTCTTAATGATGCCTTAAATTTGAAATAGAAACTTATGATGTCTTAAAGATGCCTAGAAGGTGACGGTGAATCATCGGATTAGATGGATGATGATTCATACATAATGGAGAAAGAACTGTACAAATTAGAATCATGACAATGGAAGACTGCATCAAAAGACGACTACAAGGGCTTGAAAATGGGTGCATCAGTGACCAATGAGAGAAGCTACTAGAGACTGAGAATGGCTATTCTGATGGCCTCAAAAATATTGACGTAGGACGAGATCATGTTGAAGCATATGTTAGTGAGTTGACGAATTTCGCAAATGATGTTGGAACCAAAAAGAATGAGATATGGGCCAATGTCGGTAAGTTGTGAGCCTCGCATAGGAAAACAAACACCAAAATTGAAATCTATACAAAAAATGAGTAAGAGTGGTCCAATTTAGTAGTTTGACTTAGTTTGGATGTGTAACTCTATAGCAAGCCAATACATTTTCTAATCCAGTTGAATCAACTCGAACTGTTAGCATATCACTTATATGGGTGTAAATAATATCTGAATGATCAATTTAAAAACAACCTCAACTTTCAATGATGTAAATAATATTTTAGCCGATTTCATACTTATAATCCATTTATCATCTGTCCACTTGTTTTTTCTGATTCACAATCTTTTCATTTGATTTGGAATAAAAATTCTCATTTCAATAATCCAAACATATATAGAGAAACAAAACCCTCACATGTCACTACAACTCTCTTATAGATTCTTGTTATAGATTTGAAATTCGAATTCTAGCAAAGGATTTAGCTCCAAGGATGATATTTCTAGATTCAATTCTAAAATTTAAAGTATTTTATTAAGGTTTGAACTCAATGGTGGCTCCAAAAATTTTGTTTAGAGGGTCATTAAAAAATTTTAATAAAAAAAGAACTTGAATATATCGAGTTATCAACAAAAAAAAAATTAATACATGAAGTTTTACAATTTTTTTCTATAAATTCTCAAATTTTTAATTGTTATGTGATAGTTCATTATGAGTATCTATTGCCAATGTGGGTAGCTATGAGCCTAGGATTATTTTATTTGTTAAGTTTATCTAACATTTTTATTTTTATACAATTGTTATTATCAATTTGTTATTTTTTTATAAAAATATTTTAAACTAAATAACTAAACTAAACTCATTAGTTTTGTATTAATTATTGACGCACACAACCACACTCATTCATACACAAAATTATATACATACACAAAATTATATACTACGTGTCTACTTAACCAATCAAATGCTTGGACAAATACTAACTTTACAAACGTCCACATACATCATAATTCACACAAATAGCATTATAATAAAAAGTAATGCACACAATCAGTATTAGATACACTCACACACATAATATAAATTTATAAAAAAGAGTGATACTTACAATTCACAAACACTTACTCTTTACTCTTAGAGTTTGAAATACTTGTAATAAAGATGTACAAAATTTAATTCAGGATATGCAAAAATGTTTTTAAAAATAAATTAAAGAATTAAACTAACAAAAAAATAAATATTTTTTATGAACCCCCTGAATATAGACTAGCGCCGCTCCTGTTTGAACTCCTCCTTCATCTAAAACATTACTCTTTCAAGTTTATGTTACTTTCTAGTTAAGGCATGCTTAGGTTAAAAAAGCATTCACGTCATCATAAGCAGCCAAGTTACTAACTCATCATAATCAACTCAGCTAATGTGCCACACCACCGTCATACTCATCAACATAAAATTTCATCCTTCCTCCATTCTATAACATAAAAAAAAAAAAGGGAAATTATTATGTTTTTTTCACAACATTGAATCATTGATAATGATAACACATTTTTCCTATTTGTCCCACTTTTCCTGTTTTTTTCTCCCCCCTTACTAAATACCCCAACCCCACATCCAAACCCACCTCCTTACTCTCTCTCTCTCTCTCTATCTCTTACTCTCTCCAAGACAAAGGTCATCCCACTCTCAAAGCAAAGGCAAAGGCAAAGGCAAAGGCAAAAGGGAAAGCAAAATGAGCAAACCACAGAGACCCCCATCGGGCCGTACAAACTTAGCTTCATGCATAGTGGCCACAGTCTTCCTCATCTTCGTTATCATCATCATCTTCATCGTTTACTTCACTGTCTTCAAGCCCCACGACCCCAAAATATCCGTTAACGCCGTCAACCTCCCTTCCTTCTCCGTCTCTTACAATTCCTCCACCGTTAACTTCACTTTCTCCCAATACGTCGCCGTTCGGAACCCAAACAAAGCCCCCTTCACTCACTACGACAGCACTCTCCAGCTCCTCTATGCGGGTAACCGGATCGGGTTCATGTTCATACCCGCCGGCACAATCGACTCCGGTCGAACCCAGTACATGGCTGCCACTTTTGCTGTTCAGTCTTTCCCTTTGGTGGCCCCACAAACTGTGAGCGCAATGGGACCCGTACCCGTTGGCGGTGCAAATCGGGTCGGGCCGACAATGGAGATAGAGTCGAAGATGGAGATGGCGGGTCGGGTTCGGGTCTTGCATATCTTTACCCACCACGTGGACGTTAAAGCGGATTGTAAGGTTGTCATTGCTGTGAGTGATGGATCTGTCTTAGGTTTCCACTGCTAATAATTCTTCTTCTTCTTCTTCTTCTTCTTCTTCTTTTTTTTTAAATGATTGTTAGTTTTGGGAAATTTGGTTGTATGGGTAATTTTAATTTGGATTACCCAATTTGTTTTGGTGGATGGTAAGTGTAAAAATTGATTTTTTTTTTTTTTTTTTTTTTTAGTTAAGGTTTCTAGGTTTTTGAGGTTGTAATGGGAATTTTCTTGGGTTTTGTTGTAAATTATTAACTTGATTATGAGCTCAAGTTTTCGTTAGTTAACTAAAAATTGAGGCTTATGCCTTATGGGAGCAGTTTTGGGAAAGTTTTTATTTTTTTTTATAAGCAAGGTTTTATGTTTCAAAGGCTATGTATTTTGTTTAGGTTTCCAATTAAACTGCATTGACGAATGAACCAAAGGCAATTTGCTATTTTTTCTTGGTGAAAATTAAAATTAGATTATTTGATTTTTATTGATCAATGTAATTATATCTCTGAAGTTAATTATGGAATGTAAGAAATACTCCTAGTGTTTATGTCATTAATCTTACTTACATCATTTATTGTTCAATGTAATCATTAAATTTTGCTTTCATAATATTTTTTTGGAATGGTGCTTTTTGTTGAGATTAATTAGGTGGTAAGTAAAGTCATGATGCGAGAATAAGAGTATATTTAGGAGACCGACCATATCGGAATGACTGAGAGTGCAATCTTATTACAAAGATGCGTAAAGTGCGGCTCTGTTTAAGGATTTAATATTATACATTATGGGAAATGCTAATGAATGCCCTTAGGGCATTGGTTAACAATCCATTTGAGGAAAGTTTTTATGGAAAAATGAAATAAAGCAATAAATGTTTTGACAGTTTTTTTCATTTCCCATAAAAGTGATGTAAAAGCTTTCCTAAAATGGATTGTTAACCAATGCCCTAAGGGCATTCATTAGCAAGACCCATACATTATTATTTACTACTAAAGGAGTTATTAAGAAGGAAAAGTGAGCAAAATGGCGTCGTTTTTGTGAGTTTTGAGGAACAAAATCAGAATGTGTAGCACGAATTTCATGGTCAATGATTGAGATAGTACTGGAGTGTAGGGTGAGTGGTGGCCATGTGGATGTGGTGAGTGGTGACGGTGATTTTTATAAAAATTTACTGCGGTGGCTGAGTCTAGACTCTAGAGTCTAGAGGCGAGTGAAAACGTGAGTGTGAGTGAGTTAAAAAAAATGGTATAAAAATTTTTGGGACAAAGTGCAGGGGGTTGGGACAAAGGTAGCACTTGGTGTGGTCTGGTGTGGTGATAATTGTCCATTTTAATGGGGATTCGAGTCTGCTTTTTTGACTTTTACTATAGGTGTCACGTCTGTCTAAGTGTCTAAAGACAGATCGAGACACAGACTTTGTCAGTGAACTCACGCATTTTCTGTAGATTCACCACGTGCTCTGTTTGGAGCAAAGCAATACATTTTCTAAAATCTGGCTTCACAATCACAAATGGCTTTGGTTTGATTTGAACGACAGCTTGAAGAAAGTGCCTTTAAACTTTCACAATGTTTCCTTCTCCCTCTCCTCTTTTTTCTTGTAGAAAATATAAGCTAATTCACAACAGAATGCTAGAGACACTAACAAATTTTATAGCTGGTTTTTCGTGGTTGATTTTGACTTTTAATACATTACTTTTACACTGTACTATTCACATCATTTTTTTTTTTTTTTATATATACTCCAGTCATAAACTGTCATATATGCAGTTGTGAGATTTGTTATAACCGGCTTATTAAATTCCCAAATCAAGAGAATCTTCTTTGGTCTATTTGAAACTGACATAATAAGTTTGTTTGATAAAGAAATGAAATGAACAATTAATAAGTTTATTTGATAAAGGAATGAAATGAACAATTCAATTATGATATATGAATCATTAGTTATGAACAATTCAATAAATGAAATGAACGATTTAATGAGCTTTACTTAACTTGTATTCAAAACAAAAACAAAATCAAATGAACAATTCAATTAGTGCTAATTAGTAACTGACAGGTAAAATCTACAAAAGAGACATGATTAGCTCTTGTATAGTAATACATGAGCAATATCACTTTCATTCTTTTTTTCTTTTTTTGAGAAAGAATATCACTTTCATTCTGATTTACTACTAACACCGCTTTTATTATACACACTAATCACAGTAGAAGAGGACCAGAAACATACAATAATAGTACTATGAAATAAATTCCATGAAATGAAAGAATCTTCCAAACCTACTCACAATACTATTGGTCACAGACAAATTGAATGGGCGTTCAACTTGCTCCTAATGGCTAATGGTCTACTTTCGGCCAAACAACTAGAAAAATGTACCTCCCACAAGAAGTATTTGAAATTTTCAACCCTGTGCGCCTTTTTAAGGTAAGTATCCAATTCAATGCGCACTTTTAGATGCTATTAACATTCTAGTCAAAAATAGTTGCAGAATAATCACAAAGTGATAAATAAAGAATAATAAATCTAGCCCCCATAAATTTTGCTCTTTTAAGAAGGGAAAAAAAAAAAAAAAGAAAAAAAAAAAAGAGAATCTTTTATCCCAACAATTGTTAGATGACATATTGAGACAAGTGTTAACAAAAATAATGTTGACTCATATGAAAGTGATAATTGTTAGATGACATATTGAGATAAGTGTTAACAAAAATAATGTTGACTCATATGAAAGTGATATTACTACTTGTAATACATGGCATGAAAGTGAAGTTAGTCAATAAAGATAGTGTCTATGGACATTTTAGCTTAATAAGCCTTATTTTTTTTAACCTTTCCCCGGGAATAAAGATAGTGTCTATGGACATTTTAGCTTAATAAGCCTTATTTTTTTTAACCTTTCCCCGGGATCTCTGGCCAATTGAATGAGGAGAACTACTTTTCAAAAATAAATAAATAAAGAGCACTAAAGCGGGAAAGGATAATTTAGCTAAATATACTTTACTTCTTCACCATTTTCTTTCAAATAGTAGATCCTACAATGTCAAAGAAAAACCAATTTGTGAAGATGGAGTCATTCAACAACAAAAAAATGGAAAAATGGGAAACAGCATACATACACAAACATATAATAGAATATGTTTTGTAATCTTTTCACAACATTGTGATTGGTGGAAAAATGGATCCACCAATTCCATTCACTTTTCCTCAAACAATTACAACTTTATCATTTTTACAAGTTAACAGAACATGCCTTAAAATCAAACATTCATCTTGCCTCGCCTTTCCAACCGACAGATATATGAAGTGAGGGTACAGTCAAACACAGCGTCCAGACCATGTGCGTTTAGCCAAGGACTTCAAAGAGACGAGTGTAACACACTTACACTTGGGTAGCCCATAAAATATACAAAAGTAACCATAAGCCTTAAGCCAACAAATAGCAGCTGTGCTTTTACTTCTTGGTTCTAATCACCATTCACCAAGGACTTGATGAAATCCAATACACAAATTTCCCACAACACAAACCAATTTCTCTGGCTGCAAACCACAGTATTAACAAAAAAATGACACTAAGTACATGCAAATGTGCAATTCAAATAGCATGTGTTCAGTTCAGCCCATGAAAGGAATTCCTGGCTTCAAAACTCCATCCTTCAAACCATAGTCTCTGACCCTTTACATCTATAGAAACAAAACAGCTTGGATCCTTCTTCCTTTTTCTGTTTCAATTTCAACCTGATTGGATGCGATCTGCTGGTAACTGCTTCCATGAACTATTAGAAGGAAGACCAAATTAATTACTCACCCAGACAGATATAAGTTGTATAAGAAATAATAGTAATAATAAGAATAATTATGTCAACAATTATTTGTACTTGTAAAGCTTGGTCTGCGATTGCAGATCAGGTTGCCACCACTGATGAATTCCATGAGCTTGCTTAAACTCCTGTGCAGGAGTTAGATTAACTGTCAGACTTGCAGAGGGAATTAGGTGTAATGGTGGCTCTGACTCCTTCCCCATTGCATGCATTAGTAGACCCCCAATCGTGTTCTGGGTCGCTAACCTCTCAATACCTCCTGCCCCAATCTCTTCCATCTTTTTCCTATGTTCAAAATAGCCAACATATTCTGAACCAATATGATCTGCTGGATTCACAAATAGACAAGGGATCCATGCAGACAAAGCAGCAAACGGATCTTCTGCCTGGTTTCTCTGGTGGTTATGGTTACCCTTCATAGCTAGAGTAAGTCCTGCTGTGATCACACTGCTTGCAAATCGAATCCCATGTTTCACTTTTTTGTCCTTAATTCTCTCAATAGGGGCTGAAAAGAATGGCGGATTGAAGAGAAAAGATTCGATAAACATGCCATTCTTGACCATAGTTTTTCCAGCAAGCATTGCCATCGCTGACCCAAGGGAATGACCAGCTAACCAGACATTTGAATCGCCTACTGAAGCAACAATGTTTCGGACAGCTTGCATAGCAATCTCAAAGCGAGATGTCCGGTGAAGCCCATTTCGAATGAGGTGGAGATCCAACTCAAGATCACGTGAGAGGGAATCTGGTTTAGTTAAGGTGCCTCGGAATGCAATCACGTATCGTGGACTTCCATCTAGTGAGTCATTACAGTAAGATGCTGGAGGTTTGAATTCATAAACGGCACCAAATATGGAATGATCGACATCATCCACAAGATGACGAAGCAACCGAAAATGGAAAAACTCATACCAAGGAGGAGCAAGGACTTGGGAATCTTGACGCTTCTCCTGGCGATCTCGCTCAAGAATGTAGACAGCCTGAACCAAACTGGCAGCAACAGACCTTCGATGATGTGCACTCTCCCTGCATATGGCACATAACAAAATTTTCCCTCATCATCTAGCAAATACAGAGAGAACATCCAGAAAAACCAATATTGACTTAAAACTGTTTCAATACTTTTTTTTAATTTTTGTAAGTACTTAAAACTATTCCAATTCTGGATGAAATTGAACAAAACATGATAACATCAAGCAAAATTTAGCCCATTTATAGGAAGTTTAGCATAAGAACAAAATCTTTGAATTCTTACTAGGCCCCTCACAGAAAGACTACAGGAAGTTTAGCGTAAGAACAAAATCTTTGAATTCTTACTAGGCCCCTCACAGAAAGACTACAGTTCACATCTTCATGTGCACATTCTAGAGAAAACAAAGTGGACTCAAATTTTCTCCCAAAAAAAGAAAAAAAGAAAAGAGGACTCAACTGGAAGAATCCAAACTGATGTCAAATATAGTGCACCCAAGTCATGTCAACAAACATATGCAAGATAATAACTAAGAAGGAAAAGAGCACAACACATTTAATCAAATAAATAAGTAGGCTCCACCTTCTACATGCATTCAATTATAAAACCTGGAGTGTAATTAGAACACATGCCACTTTTTTTTTGGGGTGGGGGAGGGGGGAACCTACGAGTCATGGTTCCAATCTATGTTCCACCCATGAAAAAGAAGCTTTACTTCAGTAGTTGTAAGTTTGATGTAATTTCATTATACAGACATTAAATGTTTGCCATATTGTCTACGATATTTTGCAATAGAATGAAACAGCTCAGAAACAAGCCATCTTTATATTGTTTAATTATCAAGCCAGTATTACAATCATAGTCCACTTGCAGGAGTTCAATATATACCATTCCAGTAACTCCCTATTCTTAAAAGAACCTCAGAGGCCTTAGACCTATAAAGAAAAGTAAATTTGAAGAAGAGCCAGGGCAGTTAGGTTTGAAGGTCTCACCAGTCAACAGAAGTTAGGTGTAATGGTCCCGAAAGGCTAAAATCTTCCCTCTCAGAGGCCATTACACTGTTGTGTTCTTCTCTCTTTCTCTGTCTCTTAATATCCTTAAAAGCCGATCTGCATTGCCTAGGAAATACCAGAAAGTGTCCAGAGATCATAACAGATTTTCATTATGAACACTAGATACAAGTACTAAATCAGTAAAAAAAATCCATCACAACAATCAATTCCAACAAAACATACTTTCAAAAATGACCAAGAGCACCGAAGGCAGTTTCTAAGTTATGTGACAAGTTTTCCAGCCAAAATTGGAAATTAACACCATTTTTCAAACAATATAATTAGTAAGCACTGTTTTCAAACTATATTTTTTCCTAACATCTCGAGTTTAAAAAACTCAATTTTGGGCCTCTAAATCGAGCCTCGAAGACTCAATTTTCATGGTCTGATCACATCTGATGTGATATTTTTTTCACATGGAAATAGAAACTCGAAATGTTAGTAAAAAATATAGTTTTAAAACAATGCCTACTAATTATATAGTTGGGCAATTGGGGTTAATTGCCAATTTTGGCCCAAGTTTTCCTGTGCATGATTATCGTATTAACATCATTAGGGTTATGTACAGCCATAAGAAACATGCTTCTTCATTTTCAACAAGGGGAACAGGAAATAGGTACACAAGGTTTCTCCATCCAACTTCACAACGAGTACCACTATCCCTTTCTATAAAAAACATGCCCTTCATCCCTTTTGCAATCCATACACATTCAAGAAATATTTAAAACCATATATGCAATATAACAAGCACTCTTTGTCTCAAAACATTAAACAACATTTTTTTTTCTTTCCACCTTTTCAAATTCTAAATGAGCGAGTTTGATTTGGCCCCAATGGGAAGACAAAGGGAAGATTTAAACCAGTGACCAACATTTTTCATGTGGTGTAATCCCTAGCCAAATTTTGCCACCCCTTGGGGGGCTTAATCACATACTTTTCCATCTTTCCATGTAGACCCTAACCCTTATTCCCCAGTAAGTTAACATTTTGCATACCAACTAATAGGCAACAAGCCTGCACTTTTTCACCTTGTAGTCTAGCAAGAATGATAATGGTTGCTGGTAGATAAAGTTTAATAAAACTAAAGAAGATCAAATATTTTATGCTAAATTCATTCTCTCTTGCCCATAACACAAGCTGGAATAATTTACTCAACTTCCATCCAGACTAAAAACCTCTTCCTTTTAAAAATTTTCTATTTTGTTCCTAGAACATCCAAATCATAATCAGCAGCCTAATTTTCGGCTCCTCAAACAGCAACAGTGTCTTAAAACTAGGACTATTTGCACCTGGTGTACCACACCCTCCTTTCACATTAGGTAAGTTTCACACATGAGCTCACCTGTGTATGAAGATCAGGTGTACAAGAAATTATACAGTCCTCATAGTAGACCACGTTAGTTGTCTACTGTTCAACTAAAAGACTCTCATTTGTTTAAAATTACTGAGTTAGCATATGGTAAAAAAAAATATTTAGTTAAACTGACTCAGCAATTTTTTTTTTTATCTACGAAATAGAAATTCTACTCTACCCTAATTTAAGTCTATATGTGTGTGAAGCTTCCTCTTGGATACTCAAATTTCGGCCCTTATCCCCACACTCCACAACATAGGCGCTTATACTTGTAGAATGAACATCGCGCCAAGGGTGTGCAGTAGTGACTCAGCAATTTTTAATGAAATGGTGCATAAGTGGCATGTTTCTCTGTGAGATTACTCCAGGTGTACAGAATAATGTCTCAATAAACAACAACCAAGCAACCAACCCTTTTTCACAAAATTTTGGGTCCCTAGTATGTATTCTTTTCTTTCTCATGCACTCTAATAGAGGACACCCCAATGTGTATTGTTGACTAATTGTCAAAAAAAAAAAGGCTTCAAATCAGACCCATTAATTAATTCTAGCTCTCTCTCTCTCTTATGTGTATAATAAACGCCCAACACAAAAGCTTTATCATTTTGGAAACTATGATTTTCTTACATATAAAGGCAATTCAAACCTAACCCATTTTAAGGTTCGGGCAATGTCGAAGGTTGAATAATTAAAACCACCTCCTAGACAATCATTTTTGGAAACTATTATTTTCTTACCTATGAAGGCAATTCAAACACAACCCATTTCAAGGTTCCAACATTTTCGAAGGTTGAATAATTAAAACCACCATTTTTAGGCTAAAAATTAATTAGCTACACATAAAAAGCCAGAAGAATAAAAGAAAAGAAAGAACTATAACAAATTGAAAACGAGAATGTATGAGTAAGAGAAATGTACCTATTCACAAAGAATAGCAGATCCGATGGATTTTGCAGAAGGGTGCTTGCTTTGAAAATTAACCTCGGAGTCGGTTGTGGTTGTGTTTGTGTTGGATGGACAATGAAATATGTAAAAATATGTGAAACCAATCTCTTTCGTGGGTTTAAAGTTAAGTTTTTCAGTAGATGCGAGAGAAGCCAAAAGGCCCAAAACGTTAGTCTGAACGATGTCGTTTTATTTACTTGGTAGTTGGCCTCTGCTTAACAGACCGTGTCGTTTTATATGCTCGGGTTCCGGTACAACTTAACAAGACTCTTGTTTTGATTTTTATTTTAGGAAATTTTTTATAAGAAAATAAAAAAATAAATTTTTTTTTTTAACAGTTTTTTAAATTTTTTATAACGATTATCTTGAAATGAATAATTGATGTATGTTGTATTAATAATATCTTGATTACCACCGCACACTCTTGGTGCGATGGTCACTCTACAAGTATAAGTGTTTGTGGGGTGTGGGGGGGCAAGGGCCGGGGTTCAAGTCTCCAGGAGGGAGCTTCACACACATATACACTTAGATTAGGCTAGAGTAGAAATTCTATCTTGTATTCAAAAAAAAAAATAATAATATCTTGATTTATATACACATTGTTTAAGTAGCGATAATAAAGGCGTTAAAAGTGTGTATGTGGATTAACTTATGAGAAATGATATGTCCACAACATTTTTACAATATTTTCACAACAAATCCTAAGTGGCAAGCTATTACTGGTTGTTATTGTTGGGGCAAAAAAGTAATCTTAGTGTTAGGTTTAAATTTGAACCAGTAATAACTAACCACCTATGATTTGTTGTGAAAATGTTGTAAAATTGTTGTGGACGTAGCACCCCTCTTAACTTATTTGCTGATTTAGCTAGATTATTTTCATAAGGTTGGATGCAAAACTACTTTGTTTTCTCCCCATCGATGCAATATGTACATAATAAGCGATGTATATAGGTCAAAGAATGTCGTCAAACATTTGTAGGAATAATTGTACTACAAGGACACGTAGGTCTTTTAGATAGATATTGTTATTTGTTTGATAGCACCTTCTTCCTTCTATAAAAAGCAATGTCATTCTTTTGTAAAGAACAACCAATAATAATATTAGTCTTTCTTCAGTTCTCTCTTTGTTTCAACTTTGTTTTTGTAATTGTAAGCCTCCTGCCTATTTGTATATACATATTAAAACAAAACTATCCTTGTGAATTCTGAAAATGAGTGTGAAGTATCTAAAGCATCCTATCTACTATCATTAGGAGTTGAGGTAAGTTTGTGTTATAAATTTGTTTCTATTCATCCTCTATGCTTTACTAAGTCTTTTACATTCTTGAATATTATTATTATTATTGTGTTACTGTAAAACCCATATAGCTGTATTTGATTCAAAGCACATATCTCCAGTTAGCCAATTAAAGTCGAAGTTAGGTTAGTCTTTGGAAATTGGAATTAGAGAATTTGGTTTTAAGTACAGTGAAGCTCATTGGTGGCTTTAGAAAGAGCAATAGCAAGTGGTGTAATTAACTCGCAAAAAACAAAGAATACAACTGAAAAGGCTCAGCAAACAGTCGAACTAAAAATGCACGCTTGGTTATAAGTTATAACAACTAATCCAAACAATTGCCATTGGAGATAAATCGCAGGCAACTACAAGTTCTGAAAAAATCTAAGATTGACTCCAACGTCTAAACTACCGGTTGATTGTTGCTTGTATCTAAAATTAACAATTTAGCAATTGAATTTGAAACAATCACAACCACCATAAATGACCACAATTCAAAAATACAAATAAAGCTACAAATAAAAACATAAAGATTTTGGTGACAAAATTCTGTTTACTGGAATTCCTAACGTCCAGATCTCAAAAAACGGCCTAACTTCTCTTATTAAAACGAAGGACTTTCCTCCTACTCCAAGAACTATTTGCATTAACAGATATTTCAATCTGTCCCAAGCAACACATATTGAGACAGCTCCAACAAAAATGTTCTAAATAAACTTCATTATAGCTGCCCTATTTTACTCAGTCAATTTACAGTCCGACGCCAGTATTTTTTCTGAGAAGTAACATTAGGTTTATCTACATTACCATTCCACAAGTAAGAATTACATTTCTACTCAAGTTTTATAGTATTTATAAAACTTCAAATGATTCATCTCCATTCTAAAAATAAATGAAAGATGCTTTTTTTTCCCTTAATTGTCAACAGACCTAACATGATGATTCTTTTTTTTTTTTTTAATTCTAAAAAATAATAATAATAGTAGTTGTGGCGGGCGAAAAGTAGTGTAAAATCAACCGGTAAACGTTGATTTTTAATTGTTACTACAGTTTACTCAATTAATTTGTAGAAATGAGATACAAGGTTAACGTTAAAAATACACATATAAAAAGAAAACTCAAGGTTAAACTTTGATGTGCGAGATCTTATTCAATTTGACTTCTCACTGAAATTTGCTAAGTGTTCATTCTCGAGTTCTGTTCGAGGATAGAATTACAACTGAACGATCTTTCCTCCTTTTTCTTTTTTCTTTTCTTTCTCCTCCAATGATCCAGGTGCTCATTGGCTTTATATAAGTTGCAAGGATGCATTTGAATCTTAGATTTGGAGGATTGATATCAAATTCTCTTGATACTTGTTACATCAAGACCTTACTAGAAAGCTTTTACAACAAAATATGAGCTGTGATGGACACGGTCATTTCTCCTTTAATGCTGCCAATTAAGTGGTTGCAGTAATTTAATGCGGAAGGGATGACTTCCTTGTTCTTCTCTTCCTTGTTCAAAACCCAATTACCCTCGTCTCCCCGAGAGTCGCATCGTGTTACTCTCATTCCGAACACTCGGCCTTCCTGAGGTTAAGTAGGCACCCTTGACATTGTCAGTAGTAGCATAATCCTGAACTCCTTACTAGTTAAACAAATCCTCTCCGTTTAGTTTCCCTCTTCAGAATTACTCTAATTGCCTCCCTTCACTACCTTTGATCCTCGCCACCCCCCCCCCCCCCCACCCCCCACCACAATAGTAGTAGTAATAATAATAATAATAATAATCATACGATGGTTCTTGAAAACACAATAATGTTAGAGTACTTTTTGAAAGTGATTATTTCTTTTGGACAACCCTAACTATCTTTTCGGAGTGACTGGAAACGACAACGTCAGCTACACAATTTTTGCTTTGAGATAATGTGAAATTTTGGTTTGAATTTCACAGGAAAACATAATGAGAGCAGAAAATCAGCCATTAGTGTTTGTCTATACACTCACATCTGGAGTCATGCTGGTTTGGAAGTAATTTGGTGACAGATAAACATTGTTTGGGTAAATAAAATTGAAAACTATATCATAATGGCAATATTCTCAGCCTCGAGCAAGAAAAGAATCGGAACGCTCAATATCACCAGAAAAACAAGCAGGTCAACATGTTATCTGCTTGGTCCAAAACTTCGTCACAAGTGGTTTGCAATCTTTCTTGTTAGCTAAATGCTTTAATTGAATATGTTAATGCAATGGAATATAATCAAACATATAAATGAATGCAAGTCCGTTCTAACATTGATTATTATGAACATTATGCTGGCTTTTACATCATAATTTGTAATATAAAGAATTATATATATATATATATATAGAGAGAGAGAGAGAGAGAGAGAGAGAGAGAGAGGTCCACAGTTAGCATAACAACGAATGGAAAATAAAACGCATTCCTATATCATCTTGAATGTATATATAAATGTATCATACATAAAGATGACGTAAAATATCAACTAGAAAAAGATGAAAATCACATCTTGGAAATTTAGTAACCAAAAAAAAGAAAAAAGAATACAACAAGCTACCTCACTCCCTCCTCCAAGCTCCATCCAATGACATCACGCCAAATTCCTCTCGTATAAAAAGAGATCATACGTAGTATATCGCTCTACTTAGACCAAGCAACTGCATCAATGTCTACTTGTGCACTCCTGTACAACTCCAGCCTCTTTGCTAGAGCAGTTCGCCGCTCCATGATGGCTGGATCCTCATTCAATAATGATGACAAACGCTTGGGCTGCAAGAGAATTTTTAAGTCAATTAACACTCATCAATTGCCCTCAACAAAGATCAAATTTCACGAAAACATATAATATAAAGATGTGGAGGGATCCAGTCTTACATCCATTTTTCCCAAATCTATGAAGAAATGATCAAGTAGGCTTCTTTTGGCCTCCCGCACTTGACAATAAACAATGGACTTCGGAATAGAATTTCGTAAACTTGCACATACCAGATTGACATAAGACAAAACAGTTGTTCCTGTTTATATGTAGGGAAAAGAGAATACTTGTAATCAGTAGCGAAGCACGCAGACTTTCTATTTGCACGATTTCAGTGTAACGTTTGCAGGAAGTTTTAGATAAATAAGCTAAAAGGAATAGAAAAAAGATTTTTTTTTTTAAATTAAAAAACCAAATTTAGGCACAATTGCCAGCACAGCCTGCTAACTTTAAGTTGTATGACTTACCAATTCGCCTGAGATATGAATCATTGTATCTATCAAAAATTGAATGGGTTGGATTGCCACCCTTCTCAATATCTTGAGGAAGCTTCCGGAAGAACTCAACTGTCAGGTAACTACACTCCATATCAACTAGCTGAAGTGTTGCTTTTTTACTTTCATCCCTCATTTGGTCGAGTGAGTCAATTGCTGCATTTCCAACCTCTACTCTGAGGCCAGGATACTGCTTTAACTCCTGTGAGTCCAATAAAGAAACACTTATAAAACAGCATGAAAAATTATGGACTTAAATCCGAAGAGAATAGTAAAGAAGAATAGAAAACAAGGGGAAAAAGGGTATCAAGTGTCCAAGGTCATTTATACAGTTGGAGAGAATACTCTGAGTCTATTTCAGCAGCTGCACACTTTCAGGTTTTTAATTGGCTTAAATGCGGTGATGCAAAATGTAAATTTGAAGGCTCATATCCTCAGGGTGGGTGTGCATGCATGTGCTCATGCAGGCGGTTAGGTGTGGGCGGACAGGCCTGTGTATTGTTGTTGGCAAGGACAAGAAAGTTCTCAACTAAAGCCAAAACTTGTATCAATATCTTCATATGACCTTCAACCTATTTTACTAGCACAGATGGCAGACAGATTTCCCTAACAGGAGAGTAAAAGGCAATCAAAGGTCTAAGCCACCAAATTTAAGATTATCTGTCACTCGATTATGTCAAATGTCAACTCCTAAATTTTAAAATATGCAAAAAAAAAAAAAAAAAAATCATTCTTCTATCTCCAACAAATACTTTCGGTCTTCAAAAATTTTCTAATACTATACATGGTTACATGAATCCGTTCTAATCTCTTATAACTCAATGCATATTTGAATGATCCCACAAGTTTTATAGTGGTAATTACAATTTCTGAAGGCTTTCAATAGTTTCCTTAAACTTCCAGAAAACATTTCCCCTTCATTTAAGAAAGCAAATTTCACGGGTGAAATTCTTTTGGTTACTTACACAACAGAAGCACTTCGCATGGTTAAAATTAATCATGGCCACAGCAATATTTAGTCAACTCAATTGTAGAAGTGCTTCATGTTTTTTTTTCTGCATTACTTTATGTATATTGAGTTAATGAAAGGCATCTAATTTGAACTTTAAATAATACACTACAGACAAATTCAATGGTAGTCATAAAACTTGGCATGGTCAGGAACATACCAGAGTCTCACTGATAGCCTTGTGAATTAGATCCTTCAGTAGGGCATGAACCTGGAATCATGAAAAAATAAAAATGGCTCATCAGGAAGTAGGCAGTGTCATTCAGCAATGACTCAGGACTTGCGCATAAAGAAAATTCAACAACTTTTTGGCGGCCACAAGATTTTGCATGGTTTTCAATTATATACCAACGTAATACATGGGCCTTTTCAAAGGACAGGGTTTGGGACTTTTCTCAACCCAAAACAGTAAGACCCGAATGCCCCATTTCATCATCATGTTCCATCAACGCTTTATCTTTCCATACAAACACCATCAAGCAATTGGGAAAGAACCTCTGGCATTGGCAGGCCCATCTACTGGGGCCATGGTCAACCTTTCTCTAATGGTTTTATCATGGGGGTGATACATGGAGAAGAATTTGAGCTTCAAAAATCAGGCGTTAATAGGATTGACATCCTTATCAAATCGTTATATATCCTAGACTATGAATGACAGTGATGCCAACAGAATACTCAGAAACTGTCCTTAAATGGTCTACATTAAGATGCCAATAAGAATAAATGGTACCAACTGCATAAACCTTTTCTAGATGCGGATGCACAAAGGAGTAAAACATAATAACAGCAAAAAATACAACTAATTTTTAAATGAGATGAAACAAGTGTCAATGTCAGTTTTTAAAGAATGTTCAAATTCTTCTCCTAAATCCTAATGCCTACCGCATCAACGGCTGCCTCGGCAGGACCTCTGATGGAAATTATAGTAGATTCTATGAGACGACGATATCCTTGCTCAGGAGCTATTAAATGAGGTTGATAACCATCAGCCTCAGTTATGATCTTCCGTATATTTTCCATAGAAAGTTGTTTGTCAAACTGCAACCTTTTAAGTGCAGCAGGAAGCTGGTTATCAAAAACGTTGTAAATTTTGTCACCACCAGGGCGTCTGTGTACAACAATAAACACAACCAATTAAATTTATATAACAACATGGATACAACACAGAAACCACATTGAACCAAGCTGGGAGAAGCCCCTGCCCATGATCAAGGAAGACAATGAAAGTACAAACTTACATGCCATCAAGATGTTCCTTGTATATTTGATCAAAAGCACGACAAATCTCCATGATCATGTACAACTTTCCCTGCATGTCGAAGCAAGCAATTCCTATTAAATCGTCCAGAATTGAGGATCTGCTAAATATGAAGGCTTAAACAAGGTAAGGATCAAACTTACTCCAGCATCTGTAGCAATAGGCTTTCCAAGACGACTCAGCTCAGTTTCAAGTTCAGAAACTGTTTTGTTAATAAGGGACTGGATGCCTGGGATTCTGGACTTGATTACAGTTTCCAAATGCTGAAATATTAACCATTTGATTAAGTCATGATACAAACTACTCCAACAACAGTAAAAATAATTTTTAAAAAACTGTCTTATATTTGCAAGGAAAAAAAAAATAACTAGAAAGGCAAGAGTTTTGATTTGCCCACCTTTGAAAGCATCTTTGCTAGATGCTCAGAACCCATCCTGTGAGCCAGGTGCTTGTATTCTGGGGTACTACTAAAATATTCACGCTCTCTACGACGAGCAGCAATCATGTCAACATTCTTATTAATGTCCGCTTGTGAACGGTTCACAACCCCAACCCAAGGGAATTTCAACCGCATAGACTTCCCTTCTAATACCTAAGCAACCAAAGGAAAGAGTCAGAATTTAGAAGTCTGAAAATCACATGTCATGCTTCTAGCCATAGGATCCTGTTAACTTACATCCACTGCATCAGTACCCTTATCCATAAGATCAATCTTTGTCAACACTCCAATTGTCCTATCCCCTGCAAAATGAAAACGGTAAAGTATTAGAAAACTAAAAAGCCACTGCTCATAGTCATATTGTCAAACGTGGCCACCATTACAAGGTTTGAAGATATCACATCATACATCTTAGCATATATGGTTGATGATAACACTTGTAACACTAAATGCACCCACGGGGGTATATTGGAGATGTGAAGAGAAAAAGAGGACATGGCCTAAAGAAACAATAAAGGAGTTACCAGTAGGGTCTACTTCACGTGAGATTTTGATAGCATCTGATGTAGCCAGATCTTGATTGGCAGGTGAAATGGCTAGAATTATACAGTTGGGCTGCATACAACGCAACAACTTAGAAATTTAGCCTTGCATAAATCATAAAAATTTAATAGGCTAAAATGCAAAAGAATTATTTCTAACAAAAGTGATGATAAATTGTAAGTCATAACTCATGGAATTTACCTTGAGGACCAGCAAACAAAGCAAATTACAATGACAAAAAAGAAGAATTTGTATATAAAGAAAGGCTGCTCTAAACAGTAAATAAAAGAAGCATGCCAGAAGAGTATGAGCCACTGGTTCCTAGAATTTGAGTATTATAAACTATTGAAAATTTTATATCCTCTGGTAAATGTGATACTAGATGATTAGCATTAGAGCTTTTTACTTGAGCATATAACAAACATAACAACCAAACTAGTTTTTAATTGTTCCCTTTTCCATCTAAGATTAGAGCTGAAGCCAGAGATAAGAGACCAAGGGAACTTGTCCCCAAAGACATTCTCAGTTTTGAGGGACTGAAAGAATCTTTTGCAAAACTTATTCAGACTCCATAAAAATTGGAGTATTAATCAAACATCATCTAATCTATTTGGCTATTTTTATAGCATTCAAAAAAGAAACCAAATAGTTATAATATTACCTTCTCAATGTAGGAGCGAACCATATTTTCAATGTCGTGCACAATACTGTCCGGTTGACCCTCTATATTACCCAGGAAAAAGTGTTAGTTACAACATTACATAATTATAAAGAGGCAAATTTAGGCTTGTTTTGTTGAAAAGAAAGCCTAGGAAAAGAAAGGAAAACTTATAGGTTCCAACAAAAAGATGACCCAGCCAAGCATTTGTACAATACTGAGTCAGTATATCAAATGCCAAAATTAAGAGACGCATGTAACTTACCAACAGCAACTTTTGTAAGCCCAGGAAGGTCAATGAGTGTCAAGTTCACAACTGCCAGAGGAAAAAAAATTTTACAAAATGTGTTATGCTTCAACCAAAAGGGGTGCTACAGGATTATAGCAAAATAAGAACATTTGCAGAGACTTTGATAAAACAGATGACGGACCATGATTCAACAGATGGAATGATAATTGTTGGTAACATAATTTAATAAATTTGAAAAATACGTATGAATGGGCAATACAACAATAAAGTGATCAAATAATCATATAAATTGAAATAAAACATTTTATATAATTCATATCAAGTTTATATAGGCCCCTCCTTTTGCAATTTTACCACAAAAATTGCAAGTCAACTCATTTTTATTTTATGGAACCGCTAGATATAAGTGCTTTCATGCAATATCATTTCTTAAATCTCTAGTAGCCATAATTCCTTATGACTAATTACTAACATTAGTTAATAATTCAATCACTTAATGAGTATAAGTCTATAAGAATTAGTCAATATAAGATCCATGGATTGTGGAATGATTGCAGTTCCAAATGGATCTATTAGAATTTGTAAAGTTGGAGGGGTTGGGAAGTGTATAGCAGCGTTCCAGCACACCACAACATTGAATTTGGTATGAATTTTATAATAGTAAACCAATGGTTTATATCAATAGTGTTAAGATCCTTTGACTACAAGTTAATTTTGGTTTTTTATTTTTTTAAATATAAAAAAGCGCAAAAAGGCATGCTTCAAGCTTCTTGAAAAAGTCCAAATAAGGTGCATTTCTTTCATGTTCCTTGCTTTAGAGGCGAAAATCGTTGGAGCCTTGGTGCTTCATGCTTAAGCATGCTTTTACCAACGCTAGGCATGATGCTGCATGACATTAAGTAAAAACAAAGATAAAGATTGCAAACGTGCATCAAATTTTTAAGGAAACCAAAACTACAACTTCTATGTGCATTCCTACTAAGCAGAGAAATAAAACCCATACGTTTTGATAACCTCATTCCATTCCGTTGTTTAGATTCTCTTTTTGTTGTACTGTACAAAATTTGCCTTGTGTTGTTTTTCTTTTTCTGTACATATGTTTTTTGGCTGCTTCATTCTTCTTGTATGAAGTAGTTTTTTGTTAATAAAGTTGTCTTACCTATCAAAAAAGAACACTATTCTTTCGTATGCAGAAACACAACATTAATGAAAATGTATTATCATGCACAGAGGAATGAAAGCCACCCAATTTTCCAATTAGTTTACACCTTCTATATCTAGCTCTATAGCAAAACCACAATGAGTAAAGCATGTTTTCAGAATAAAAATAAAGGTAGATCCAACTTCAGACAGATTCAATATCTAAAAACAAACAAAAAAAACAACACTTATAAAAAAATTAAAAGAACACAAACAAACAAACAAAAACAAAGTTATAATTCCTATATAAAAAAAAATTAAAAGAATAAAAACAAACAAACAAAAACAAAGTTATAATTCCTATCTTACCATTAGGAGAATGTATACTAAGATGGATTGGAACACTAGAGATCTGCTTTGTGCGGCCAGTTTCTCGATCAGTCTCATCTGCAATCTCCTTCCTTACAGCAGCTGCACAAAATACAAAAATAATTAATGATAACATGCAAAATGAAACAATCCCAAAAATATATACTTCTCCCTCTCCTCTGTCTCTCCGTCCTTGTGTGGTTTGTGTGCATGTATTTGTCCAAGTGTACAGACTAATTTCACAAATAAAATATATCGGCCACTGAAGGCATCTACATATTATGATACAACATGATGTTGTAAATGGTGATTAGACAACAGCTTTATAGCAGCCTAACAGATAACAAGAAAACATAAATGGCATTTTCAAGTGACAATATCAATCCAGAAATTTTATTAAAAAAAAAAAAAAATCAAGGGAGGAAGAAGAGATTTACCAAAATCAGTGAATCTTTTCCGCGGAAGGTGAAGAAACTCTGCATATTCTCTGCTGCCTTCCTCTAACTTATGGAGCTGCAAGACAAGTGGACGCCGAGTAACAATCCCTACATATAAGTTGCACCATTATTTTTCAAATATTCAACAAGAAAAATCAGAATAAACGAATATAACAAAAGTATGAATGCCATATATATTACCAGATCCACGAGGTAAGAAGTCCTTTCCAACAATGCTCTCTAACACGGACGACTTCCCTGAACTCTGTGAGACAATCAAAAAAACACAAAAATTCAATACTTGCTCAGGCAATGGATAGAAAACTAATATTCATTTTACAAAGTTGACAGGTCATCAAGATCCTGCCTCTTTCAAAATAGCAAATAGAAGCGCCCCAAATGCATAAAAACAAAACAACAATAACAACCCATCCACCTGACTCATCCTCATATTTCACAAAATACTTATATTGTTTGTTTGAGTAAAGATATTTAAAGAGAAAGATTTGGATTTCAAATTTTAATTTAAATGACTTGAATTGAGTATGGAATATCAATCCTTTTCTATTGATGAAATTTATGGATGGATTTGAGCTTTAAACTTATATCAAGCAATCTTTACTAACAATTGTTCTTCAAATCCGTTGATCCTAAATGTTCAAATCCAAATACAAACATAGCAATTGTTGACGAAATATTAATAGAAAACTAGAAACCAATAGATTGATTTGTGAAGCCAAAGTATAGCTTATATTTGAAATGGAGCACAAAGAGTTTGCAATAAAGGTAAAGATTAATCTTCAAATCAAAGTGCCAAAACTCATTTTTCGGCGCACTGTCATTTCAAATTGTTCCCTATCCATACAACAACTTCAAGTGCAGAATCATACTAAAAAATAAAAATAAAAACCCTGATCTAAGTGCTCCAAGAGCTACTAGCTTTAAAGATCATCTTCATTTCTCAGTTTCGATGTAATCACCAAGTTTTACTTACAATCCACACCACATATGGAAAACCATTAATAATAAGCAAACTAGTGAACATAATTTCTAAGCTAAAACTTGTTAATAAATCCAAGTGAAAATACCTATTAGATCCTAAAACAATATGAATGAAATGAAACGAAAAAACATTGAATCGAACAAGAGTTAATAGCTTTAAAGATCTTCTTCGATCATTAAGAAGCAGCACAACTATAAGCTTGTTAATATCATTTCTATACCAAATTTTTGTATAAATCCAAGTAAAATACCTAATTATTTAGTTAGATCCTAAAAAAATTTGAATGAAACAAAACAAAAAAATAAACGTTGAATCGTTCAAGAGCTACCAACTTTAAAGATCTTCTTTGATCATTAAGAAGAAGTGTAACTATAAGATTTTTAATATCATTTCTATGCCAAATTTTTGTGTAAATTCAAGCAAAATACCTAATTACTTAGTTAGATCCTAAAACAATTTGCACGAAACGAAAAAAAAAATAGGTCAAATCAATCAAGAGCTACTAGCTTTAACTATAAGCTTGTTAATATCATTTCTATGCCAACTTTTTTTATAAATCCAAGTAAAATACCTAATTACTTTAGTTAGATCCTAAAATAATTTGAACGAAAATCGTTCAAGAGCTACTAGCTTTAAAGATCTTCGATCATTAAGAATAACTATAAATATAAGTTCTAAGCTAAATTTTTTGATAAATCCAAGTAAAAAAGACCTAATTATTACTCAAATAGATCGTAGAACAAATTGAATGAAGCGAAAAGTAAATA
The DNA here is from genome assembly GCA_032878915.1 of Castanopsis chinensis. NCBI lineage: Eukaryota > Viridiplantae > Streptophyta > Magnoliopsida > Fagales > Fagaceae > Castanopsis > Castanopsis chinensis. Next base: position 12,323,056 of record JAVQMG010000129.1, read on the forward strand.
GCATAACAAAGAAGCATAGCTCTATGAAACAGTAGTGAGAGAGAGAGAGAGAGAGCTGACCTGGCCACCGACGACGGCGATGGCGGGAAGAGAGTCCCAAAGAGTAGGCAATGCACTGGCTTCGCCGTGGTCACCGAGAGCGGTACAAGCTCTCTGGATTTTGTTGACGAGTGAGATCAAGTTCTCCATCTATCTCCGATCGGAGTATCGGCGACTCTCTGGCAATAGCGTCGATCAGATTCAGATCCGCCTGATCTGACGGCCAGAGATATAGAGAGAGACAGAGAGAGAGATCTGGGAAAGCGATGCACCGCCTAGTAGAGAGAGATAGAGAGGAAGAGTCAGAGAGAGAGAGTCAGAGCTATGAAGCGCGTAGTAGTGTAGAGTATTATTGAATTTCTATTTTGTTTAGAATTTTGGAATTGAGGGAGAATTAGAAAGGGATTTGAAACTTGAAAAGCGTGTGTGAGAGAGAGAGAGAGAGAGAAATGACCGGCCAGCTAGCGAGTTTAACAAAGAAGGGGTTGTGGTCTTAACTCTTACGCTCCGTTTGGATTCGAAAAAAAAAAAAAAAAGGTTTTGACATAATTGTGTATAGGAAGAAAAATCTACGGCTAACAACTTTCTTAATAAATATTTTCAGTTTCATCCAAATAAAAAACAATTTCTAATATGCCACTTTACACTTTGCAACTAGATTTTCGATTAAATTGGGATAAATTAGTATTTAGCTAGCATTATGCAACTTAATTAAAATTTATATGTAAATAATTTTTTTATTAATTTACTTAAAATAAATAATAAAAATAAATGAATATTTTATTTTTAAGTTTTATAATGAATACATGTTGTGTGAAACTAAGATATCATAAAATGCTTATATATATATATATATATATATAATTGAATAGAAGATGGTAGAGGTACCTAAAATATATATATATATATATATATGTGTGTGTGTGTGTGTGTGATTTTTAATAAAATATTGAACTTTAAGGCTTAATTAATCACACATATCTAAATATAAAAAAACTCTTGAATTTAAGAGTTAAAAACTATCCAAAGCAATAATTGAAATCATGTTTAAGTGAAATCTCAATTTAATAATTAAGAACAATCTAAATTATTAAACATTTAAAAATATGAAGTAGAGAAAGACTCACATGATAATTTAATTTTTGTCTTTGAAAGCATGGAAGAAGGTACTGAAACTTGAGTGAGTTTTACCCTATCAAGTTTAAGTTTAAACTCAAAGTCATGTGCGTTGCGTGTTACATGTGTGTGTATATGCATGAAAAATGACCTAAATTTAATATATATTGTAGAAAATATGTGGTGTAGTTTTATCCCTAATTCTTATAATTCCTTGGTGTAGCGTGTGTATATACATGAAAAATGATTTGAATTTAACATATATTATAAAAAAGAGGCGATGTAGTATTACCTCTGTCTAGCTAATTCTTATTATAATCCATTTGTTTTGCAGGAATGGAGAAAACTCTTCTTTTATAAATTTTTTTTTTTTAAAAGTCAACGTTAATATATAATAACTAAAATATTAATCTTTGGAAGTGGTATCTCATACAGATTAATATTTTAATTGTGGATTTTGGTAGTTAGAAGTTAGCACATAGTAATTAATAATTAGAAAATTACTTTGAAATTTTTTTAAACCAATTCCTTAAAAAAGTTTTAGTAGAGATTAAATCATGTTAATAAATTATTTCTCTATTCAATTTTTTTTTATTAAAAAAAAGGTCATATGAATAGAAAGAAAAAGGAAAACTTTTTTTTTTTTTTTGGAAAAAGGAAACTTTTTCTTTTATAACCAAAAAAAAAATAAAGCAAACGCTTTTTTTTTTTCAGAAGAACAAACATTTATTATATATAGATATTTTTTTTTTAGAAGAAAGAGAAGGCGTTTACTTTAAATTCAAATATTTATTACTTTATTTACAATATTTTCTTAACTTTATCCAAAAACATTTTTGGTAAATCGGTATGAACAATAATTATCTAAAAAAAAAAAAAAAGTCACGTGTGAAGAGGAAGATTTTGTTGTTGAATATGTTGCTATTTCTTTTTTTTTTTTTTACGGGTATTATGTTGTTTTTTTTTACACAAAGTAATATAATTTAAATTTTTAAAAAAAAAGAATAGATGAAGATTTTTTTTTTTTTTTTTTCCATGTGGTTTTTTTTTACACTTAGCAATGTAATTTAAATAAAAAATGATTAGATGAAGAGTTTGAATTGTAATCAAATTAAATTTTTTTATCAACTTATAAATTTTAATAATAAAAGGATTAGATGAAGAGTTTTGATTGTATTCAAATTAAGATTTTTATCAATTTAGAAATTATAGGAGAAGAAGATAAGTACAAAAAAATTATATTAATTTTTTAAAAATTCTAAAAAAAAATTGCAATTTAGCGCAACAACTTGGCACAATCACAACTTCTAAGCCCAACTTTTATTATATAGTATATGATTTTTTGGTTAAATAGAAATATATATATATATATATTCATATCAGATTTTTGGTTAAATTGAGATATTAAGAAATTTGTGGGTTGTAGAATTCTTTATAAAAAAAAAAAAATCCTAATAGTTATAGAGATACTACTTATCTGGGATACACTAGTATGTTTGGCATTAGTTTCAGTTTTTAGCTATTACTACTTTTTATATACAGCTTTTTAAAATCTAACTTTTTCCCGCATTTTCAAATTTTTTCAAGGTACAACTGTACAAGTATACTTTAACACACTTTCAGCAAAAAGCTAGATAAGTTGTTTCCAAACGAATACTTATAAACTAGCTTATTATTTACTTTTTCTACAATTTGCGAATCCACGCAAGTCACCATCTTATTTTATTTAACTTTTTCTTATTTTTTCTACTACTTGTAAGTTCCATGTGAGAAACCTTTTTTCGTGACTTCAATAATCTGATCAATAATCAAGTTCAGACGGAATCAAACCTGTGCTTTGTCTTCCGACGATCGAGGGGTGACGGCGCAATCTATCAGAGTGGACACCGGTGTGGTGCCTGCCAAAGCACCTCCGATGCTTAAGTTAGTTTTTTAGAATTGCTGCCAAAAAGGAATTGAAAGTAAAGAAAGTGCTGGGTTTTTTTTATGTAATCGTACCTCTGGCCGGTGTTTTTGGTTGGTTTATATATGTTCCTTTTGCTTCTTAACCGTTGTGACAGTTATTGTGGTTTTAATGCTGCCTTCAGTTACGCCTTTTGGTTTATAGCGGGGCTTTAATTCGTCCAACGGGCTGTACAGCTGTTCTTACCCAGCCTGGGCATTTATTGGCGGTATTGAATATTCCTGCTGCTTTATCCTCGTCTTCGTCGTTCGTGATATATCCGTCAGTGATGTTTTTGTCGTCATTAATCCCTTCATGCTCAAGTTGTGCAGTCTCACGGAGATGGCGCCCACCTACATCAAATTGTTGGAAGGTAAATTTCGACGACACAAAGTTTGGAGAGTCCGATGTAGTTGGTATAGGAGTGGTCATTCGAAACTCCAAGGGTGAAGAGAGGACTACCTTGTCCAAGAAGATCAAGAAGCTGCCTACTGTGGATATTATGGAGTTGCTTGCTGCAAAGCAAGCAGTATTCTTTTTCCCTTGAAACTGCTATTACAAAATCGATGTTTGAAGGGGATATTGAAACAATGATCAAGGCAATACAATATGGTGGTTGGGAAAGAGCGCAGGGTGGTCACCTCATCAAAGATATTTTTTTCTTTTGTAAACTCTTTTCAAAGTATTTCCTTCTCTCATGTTGTACAGTAAGGTAATACAGTTGCACATGTCTTAGCCTAAAGAGCAAGACATTCCTTCCCTTAGTCTGTCTGGATTCAGCATGTTCCATAAGACATTGCATCTTTTATTTTGTCTAACCTTCAGCTTCTTAAATAAAAAAGCAGCAGCAAGTTTCTTTCTCCCAAAAAAAAAAAAAAAAAGTGAGTCACCTTTTTATTTTATATAACTATTATCTTTTATTTACAGTACTTTAAGCGACACGTTAAATAAGTCTTATGCTAAAATAAACATGACAAAGCATTGTAGAGGATGAAATATTCCCTTTATTGCCATTTTCCTTATGAATTGTTAGGTCATATCATATCATATCATATACTATATAATAAAATTGAGGTTAAAAGTCATGGTTACGCCAAGTAACTCCACTAAATTGTAGCAAATTTTTCTAGGATATGGTGGGACCAAATTATTTGCTCTTATCAATTTGTTTAGATAAAGTAATAATAAGTATTTTAACAAAGCATGCAACGTGCATTTTAGATAAAATAACAATAAGTGTTTTCACAAAACATGCAACATATATTTCAGATAAAAATAGCATATACTATATAATAAAAGTCGAACTTAAAAGTAGTGGTTGCATTAGGTGACTTGACTAAATTGTAGCAAATAACATATATTATATATATAATAAAAGTCAAGCTTAGAAGTAGTGGTTACGCCAAGTTGTTTGTTCTTATTAATTTCAATAAATAAAATAACAATAAGTATTTTAAAAAAGCATGCAACGTGCATTTTAGATAAAATAACAATAAGTGTTTTAATAGAATATGCACATGCATTTTAGATAAAATAACAATAAGTATCTTTATGATAAAAATTGGGCTTAGAAGTCATGGTTGCAACAATTGGCTTCACTAAATTGTAGCAATTTTTTCTAAATTGCAGCAATTTTTTCTAAATTGTAGTTGTGTCAAATGGCTTCACCAAACCAAAGCAATATTTTGGATAAACACAATTTTTTTTTTTAGATAAAGAAAACAACTTATTTGTTAAGTTAAATTTATTTTTTAGATAAAGTAACAATAAGTGTTTTAACAAAATATTCAGTATGCATATAAATTTTAGATGATAGAGACAACAACTTATTTGTTCTTATCAATTTCTTTAGACAAAGTAACAATAAGTGTTTTAATAAAACATGCAACAAACATCTAAGTTTCAGAAATTTAAATCCTACTCCAACTAAAAATATATTATCAAAATTTCGAAACTTATATATATTCACCAATGCTCTTTTCATAAAATCCCTCTTGCACCCCGCGTTTTTTTTTTTTTTTTTTTTTTTAAATTGCAACTTAAGCATATGTATTTGTATATGATAGTTTTGGTTAAATAAATATATTTTGCTTATTGTTATTTGTTTCTAAATTTGCATGTATGGATATTATGTCAAAGAAAGTCTATTATAAATAAGCAAAACAAGGGACGCACATTTAATTTCTTGGTTACTCTTAGGTAAGTTTTTTTTTTTTTTTTTTTTAATTCTCAACTTTTGAAATATTTTGTGTGTTGTCTCTAAGGTTTTGGTTATCCTATGTATTTAGTTGGCAAGTGTTTTGATTTTTTCAATTGACCATCACTACGAAAAATCTGGTTCAAAACATGCCTTCAATGCGATGTAGTGCAATCGAATTCCAAGTTACTTTCACTTATTGATTGTTAAGACTTTATCAATATTTATCTAATTTTATATTTTAAAGCTTTCTTTATTCTTTAATTTGTGTTAATTTCTTAGTATGGGAATCCCTCCCATATCCTTTTAGATCATATAATTTAAGGTTCTTGTGAACTTTTTCATGACTATATTTCTTCGAGTCTAACTAAATTCAAGTTAGAATTCCTCCGTATCCTTTTAGATCATAGATAATATTTGGCTAAATTAGATCCATCAGTCCAAATTCTTATGTAAGTCTATCTTTACTTAATTTCCTTTTCATTTTGTTAAAAAAGTTGAAATTTGGATTGTTTTTCATTAATGAATTGAAATTTTGGCTTAATTTTTTTGTCAAATGTTTTCATTATTAATTATGGTTTTCATGTGTAATATTAATATATATGTTCTTATAGGTTAAAGCACAATATAATTAGAGACATTACTCGATTTGTATAATTTAGGGTGTTCACAATTTGAATAAAATCAACACTAAAACAAATAATTTAAATATCAAAATAAGACTTAAAAATGAATTTTCTTTTAGGTATACAAATACTTTTGATTTTTTAATTTTAAGTTTGGAATTAATTATTTTAGAATAACCTTATTTGTGCAAGTATTAGAAAAGATTTAACTACTTGAGTTCAAATCAACCTCCTCAATAATAAATAAATAATTAAAAAAATTAGAAAAGTTTTTATTGATATTTTTTAATTAGAGATATTATATATAAGGACAGATATAAAAAATTACGCATTTTATATAATAATAATCATTCATTTATTTAGAAACGAGTTCTAAAATTATGTAATAATAACTCATTCAGTTATTATTTCTCAAAAAATATATATGTGGGAGCAAGTGATTTGAGCACATTTTTGGGCTATGAGCCATGTTCGAGGATGATTAAAGACCTATGTACACATAGATCAAAAGACCAAGGAGAAAAGGGGTACTGGCATGTGGACCGAGGTTCCCGAGAAGTAAAGGCATCTCAGAAATACTTTAAGTAGTCAGCCATACTGGAAAAAGGAGCTCCAGGGAAGGTAACAAAGCTGTGTAAGCAACAGAAAGAAGAAATATATGAGAAGGTGATAGCCACCTCCACATTTAATGCACTGCACCAACTGAAAATGCTGCATTTATGAAGAAATGACATCTAAACAGTGTTTTCACAGCTCGCAGCCCCTCTTACCACCTATAGAAGAGTCTTGATGGGACAAGCATCTAAAGGGCTCCCTATAAAATTTATAGATGGAAGGCTAGGATGAAATGGAAGGAACTATGTAAGGAAGTGACCCCCACAAAAATGGGCATGCAATCCTGGAAAAAGTGAGAGAGAATAGAAAATGCAAGAACTCATTGTAAAAAGATTATACTTGATCAATATATGAACAATTTGTCCTTGGACTTACCCTAGGACGGATTTTATGTTGAATTCATGTCTCTTACCCTTATAACTTAAGCCCAGTCATCCTTGAGCTTGAACTTACGTGGCTTTATAGTTTGCTTTTAAAATCCACTCTCTAACAAAGCTATTGTTTTGGGCTTATTAGGCTGGCTCACACTGTTCTAGGCAGGCTAAGGCCACGATCCGAGTCCTTACAATATATATATATATATATATATATATATACACATGTAAAGAAAATTTATGACTAGAGCCGTGCAACACACAAGATTTTCACTAGTATATACTAAAAAAGAAGGGAATACTTAGACCATTAAGAATTTCAATAAAAAAATTATTTTATATATATTTTTTATTTTATTGAAATTCTTAATGGTCTAAGTATTCCCTTCTTTAGTTCCATTTACACCAAAAATCAATTAGTACAATAGCCATTATGGAGTGAACACCATAAAAAATATCAAATATTTCTAGCACGTTATATTGTTTCACACTTAAATTGGTATGTTTTCATTTAAAAAAAGAAAAAAGTTCTGGTTGGTACAATTGTTGGATTCCAAAAATGCTATGGCATAAATTCTTATTAAAAAAAAAAATTATGGCAAGAATATTTTTGTTTAATAAGATTTACGGCCAAAAAAATAAAACTTCTTATAAAAAAATAGTTATGTGAAACTTTTGACGTTTTTGAAAGAAAAAAAAAAATTGATGTTTTGAATAAATGATTTTTTTTTTTTTTTTCTTGAGAAACACAATAGATGAACGCTTTAAAAAATTTAATATAACAATTACATTCACATTTATATATGTATTGTAAGTGTTAATATTATAATACAATTAATTAAGTAAATACGGCCATAGGGAGACAACACGTGTAAACGAATTGTGGTACAAAATTTAGTGAAAAGTGTCTTTCTTTGATGATAAAGTCTAAACTCATTAGAAATAAAAATAATAAGTTGAAACTCTAAAACAATAGAATATGAAACTCCATGCGTTACCAATAATCGTCAATAATTGTGGAGAGTCTAGGTTAGTGATGGTGGATTGGTTTGTAGTGGTTGTCGTGTTTAGCTTTGATGCGAAAATAAGACCATTGATGTGGGCTGCGTGGATGTGGGAGGTGAGAGGCAGAACACGGTGACTTACTGGGAGAAGTAAAGAAGAAGATGGGCTTCCACGGTGACTCAGTGGGAGAAGTAAAGTAGAAGAAGATTTTTTTGTTAATGAGACGCGGGTAGCAACAGTAGGCAACACTGGGTAGTGTCAATGGGTGTGGTCTACAGTTTTGGCAAAAAGTTGTAGAGATATGTAACTGAGTTATGAGTCCAAACAGGTGTTTTACAGTTTTTGAATGAGGTGGGGTTTGAGTAAGAGCATCCACAGCAGTGGAGTTAAAAATTTAGCTTTTTAACTCCACTAAAAGTTACTTTATCTATTTTACCTACACACATACTGCAGTAGTGGATCTATTTTAGCTTTCAATTTAATAAAATAATATAAATATCACAATAAAAAATAATATATCCCCTACAATAAAATAATATATCCCACTACCCAAAAAACATTCATAGCACCAACTACAACCACCTCTACCATTAGCCACAACCACACCTAACACCACCACCACCACTAGTCCACAGCAGGAAAAAAAAAAAAAAAACCACCAACCGAAATCTCCAATCTTTTTCCTCAACCTAGACGAAACAAAATCACCAAGCACAAACAAAATAAAAAATAACCAATCACAAAGCTGGGCTCGGTGAGGAGGACAGTGTCAGCGTGGGTCTGATCAGCGAAAGAGAAGTGGGTCTGAGGCGGATGGGTCTGATCGGCGGAAAACCAAAGCAATGGTCTGATCGGCGTTGGGTGAGCGTTGAAATGGAGGACTGGGCGGAGGCGTGGGTCTGATCGACGGATGAGTCTAATCGGCGAAAAAACAAAGCAATGGTCTGATCGGCGTTGGGTGAGTGTTGAGATGGGCAGAGGCGTGGGTCTGATCGGCAAAAAACCAAAGCAATGGATCGGCGGCTTGGGGCTTGGGTCGGCTTGGGCCGGTGACGTTGAGGCCGACGGAGGCTTGGGTCGAAGACTTTGAGACAGAGAGGTGAGAGTGACTGAGAGAAAGAGAGGCACAGAGAGAGAGAGAGAGAGAGAGAGAGAGAGAGACATTTTTATTATTTTAATCAAGGCCAGGAGTAAAATAATATTTTTTTGTTTAACTCTCATGAATAGCGCACATCTATCTATAGATGTGCACTGTAGAAATAGAGCTAAAAAAATAAATTTAGCTCCACTGCTGGAGTATGATTTTTAATGTTTGAAGAGCTAAAAAATATCAATATACTGATATAGCACCATTGCTGTGAGTGCTCTAAGAAGTTATAAGTTTTGGATTTGATTTATAAGTTTTGAAAACTGAGCTATCTCTAAACCAAACAGGCTCTAAATAACTCGTAATTAATTCAAAATACACGTTGTTTCTTTTTTAAACATAACACAATACCCTTTTTGGTTGCTTAGCTGAGTAAAAAGTTAAACTCGATCATGAAGCTTCATCGACGTCCTTATTTTATTCTTTGGCCAAGTGGCACAACCCATATCATCTTTATTTGCCATGATTAAAGTATGGCCGGCATTTTTTTTTTCCTTACAACAAATGGAGGCTAGAAGAAGAATTTGAATCCAAACATTTATAGAAAAATCGAGTAGTGTTTAACTTTTTATTTTTGCGTGAAGTTATGTTAATTGTTTAATTCATCATCGAAGATTCTTGTTTTTTCTTTAAAAAAAAAAAGATTCTTGTTTTTTAAAGCCTTAATATAATAGTAAAATTCAAGACATGTTCCATTGTATTTTTTAATAAATGTTTAAAAAATTATATGCATAATTTCTTCACAAATAGTTTTAGAAAGCATCATTTTGATGTTCTTTAAAAACTTGTCGTTTGCAAAGGATAATTATGTCAATTCAGTTTTCAAAATGTTTCATAAAACTGTTTTTTTTTTTTAAATAATAATAATAATAATAGGAACCAAAATAGTAGCCATTTTAAAATTCAAAATTTGAACCATTCTTTAAACAAATATGGCCTACCATATTTTGAATTTGAAGTATGAGTTTGCGTGCAAGCTCGGCGCAAATGCCGTCGCTTTTTAGCAATTTGTTTAGGCGATTACTTTGTTGAGCTTCGTTTTAGGCCCTTGATTTGCTTTAATGTTTATCCATTGATTAGATGAAAGGTCCAAAGTTCCTGCTACTACTGCAATTTTTGAAAATGGCAATTCGAATAGGCATGCACTATGAGTCATAAAATAGATATAAAATAAATAATAAAAAAAAGGGGAAGAAAGAAAGAACCGGCATGCACTTTTAGCAAATACACAGAATCACTGATAGAATTTTATGCTACTTACCAATTATCATGAAGGTCATTATTCAAATGAAGGTCATTATTGTAGTGACTTTACAATCAAATATCTCATTGTCAAAGGACTTTTGACTTTGTTTGCCTGTTTGATCATGTGATGATACCGTTATAGTTTTGAATTCATATGTTCATAGAGGGGGTTAGAACACTTTACTATCATTTATATCTAAAAAATATTAAATGAAATAAATAATAATAATAATAATAATAATGATGATGATGATGATGATGATATTAGGAGTGCTTATCGTAAAAAAAAAAGGGCAGGGACAGTGAAGATAAAAATGATGGCTTTCCTAAGTTTATTTGCATTCACTTAAACTAATGTTCTTTCTACTCATAATTCTTGAAAAGATATATGAAATTAAACACAACAAAGTGCACTGGTGTGTTTGAAACGAATGGAGAGAGCGGAGAGTAGAGTAGAAGGAAGTGATGAAGAGAGTTTAAAAATACCTTGTTTTGATGTTTTTTAAACGGAGAGGGAGAAGTGTTTGAAGAAATTTGGAGGTGTATTTAAGGTATCCAAATCCCTCATTTTAATTTTCTAAAATGGCAAGAATTTGGAAGGAAAGGGGAGAGATTCCACTTATATTCAAATAAGTCAAATTGTTAAATTTACCACTACAATTTCAATATATATATATATATATATATATTTAAAATTAGCTAAAGAGAGTCATAATTTTCATTTTATATGACTGTTTTCCTCTCCTACTTAGAGTATTCACATTGGTCTCTTTAAAATAGGATTAGAGACTAATTAATGAATTAGAATATATGATAGGAAATCATATGTGGGTGTTATGAATAGTGAGAAGAGTAACCATTCCTCTCCCCGTCCTGTGAGTTATCTCATTTCAAATTTCCAAATGATTGAGTGCAAAATATTTACCGGGGTGACATTGTGGACATATAAACTTGAAATGTCAACTTCATATGTTTGTTTAGTAAATATGTGTTTATTATCAGAAAGTTATACTGAGGCATAATTCGTTTACATCATAGTTGCATGCTTCTTAATAGATGACAACAAACTAGGTTTATCATGATCAAAACTGCTTGTTAGGGCGGTTCAATTGTAGCCTTTAAGATTCTTATATAAAAAAAATAAGTTGAAGCCTTTAAAACTTTTAAATGTGCCATACTGCCATCTTATTGAGAGAATGTATTTTGTTAATAGTGATATTAAGGATATTATAAATTTTATTACATAAAGTTTACAAACTAATATGTTACAAATCACCAAAATCGTAGGAACTTTAGCATTTTCGTTTGTTATTGTTTACAATGGTGTTGCCTTAGAAAATCAAAAGCAGCTATAATAAGCTGCAGTAAAGACTTCATTGCAACACTCATGTCATTATTATTTTTCTTTTTTATTTTAATTTTAGGTTTCCAAATAACTTCCAAATAGGACTGTTCATCTAACCCAGAAACCTGACCAACTTGCTCGAACCCGATCTGCCAACTACCTGAACCGACCACTCCAATAGTTGGCGGCGAGTCACCGCCCATAGAACCTAACACCTTTGGGTTGGTTGGCAAGTTTCCTCCCCAAAACCCAAGCTACCCGACCTAATCATAAAGCTAAAAAATTTCAGCGATATTCGAAGGTTTTTTGACAAAAACTTATAAAATCGACAAAAACTTATAAAAGACAGTGATATTTGGAGTTCTCAAATGAAAGGAATACTAGAAATCCACTAGATCCGCGTGAGATCTCGTCTAGATCTAGTCCAAATTAGATGAAATCCAGTGAGATCTTAATGAGATCTCATCGAGATCCAGCGAGATCTTGTCATGATTTGGCTTGATCTTGACGAATCTGACCAAATATCAATGTTGGTGACAAAACTTGAAATTGACCAGTACAACCCGAACCCAACAAGACCCGAACCGGACAATCCGACTAGCATTTCAAGTTGGTTTTGGTTTTCACCCACCAAAAGTTTTGGGTTGAGTCCGAGTCAGGCACAAACCCTACCTATGGATAGCCCTACTTCCAAACATACTATTCCTTTTCTTTTCTTCTTCTTCTTCTTCTTCTTTTTTTTTTTTTTTTTTTCATCCAATCAAATTCAGCCAAAGTGCCCGAACACTAAATCTATATCCAATACAGTTGATGCTGCAGGAGATACCCCTCCACTAGTTGGTGCCTATTATTGTTCAAAGTTTTGAAATGTTCCAAGTAAATTCATCATCTTTTGGAATTTCAGGGTTCTCTTAGTAGTCATAACTCATGAACAAACCATTGAATTAAGCAATATGTCCCTCCAATTATACTTAGATATAATCGTATGAAAAACAAATTATATTTTAATAAAATGTCACAACGAAGTTTTAGCAATGTTCTGCGCATTCATCATAGATATCATAGCAAGTTTAGGATGAACATTACTAAGGCCTTCAAGTGATCCTAACTCTATTTCCTGAATTGTATCAATTTTGTTAATCATGTATAAAAAATTCAGGTTGCTGACCACTTGCAATGAGCCATGTTGGTGGGGTTGGAGAAATCCTAGATCTTTCTAGAAAAATTTAAACCATTCTTTAAACAAAAATGGCCCAGTACCATCATTGAACTCGGAGTTCAACAGCTCATGCAACCGAGTTCCAACCACAACGGCAAAAAATGGCATCACTTTAGGCTTTAGCTACACGTTTGGCTAACACTTTTACTAGCTTTGTCGGGCCCATCATCCATGAAAAATGACAATTCAAATGCACAAGCAACAGTCTGCACCATAAAGTTCAAATCTTTGTTGCATCTGGAAACTTAGTACTTCAAATTCAAAAGAAAGCATAATAATTGTAACGACTGTATCGTCAAATATATCAGCATCAACCCCACCTACATGCCGTACTTGGATATTCTGCTACAAATATTGAATGAGGTCCCGCACATTAAAAACCCAGAGGCCAATCTACTACCCGTGATACAGCTTATCATATGATATCTATACTGCAGTGCCAGACTGCCAGTATCTATTTGCGAAGAGAAAGATACGACTACTTTCATAACATGCTAAGATGGTAAGTTGTAATAATAGAAGCAGAAATTCACCTTAACATGGTTTATTACCGATACCATCTTCATTATGCATTAGGTCATGTTAGCAATGGTGGAAAATATCGTGTTCCTTTGCAGGCCACCACCGACACCTATTTCACATCGGAAAAAGAGATCATAATACAAACTTAAGAGAGAGGACATCAACATCTAACACAGAAAGAACTAGCTGCGGAACATGAGTAGCCAAAAATGACAACCTATCATCAATTCTATGCCTTCTCTCTTCTGCCTAAAACAGTTCTTTAGGGGGGTAAAAACTAAAAAGCTTCCCATCTCTTCCACATCCACATACAATGAGAAATGAAACAGCCAAAGTCCCACCTAGGGGGATTGGTGGTGCCCTTGCTGGAACAAATCTAGAGAAGGTCATATAAGGATTGCAAATATTGTACACATGTATAAGTCCATTGGAGCAAAAAATTTGAGTCCAGTATATCATGAAATGGCTGCAAGCCCACGGGACTCCCGTGTCATTCATAGAGATGGAAGCTTGAAGCAAGTGACAAACTCAGCAAAATGTTTTAAGAAAGAAAAAGGTCGCAATTATATTAAATAAATTAACTTAAGTCTCACTAGTTTTGAAATGGACAATCTATTTCACCTTTATAACAAAATGTAGAAACAAAGAATTACTTGGGTGGTAACCTAGAACAATTACACCACAATGATTATCAGCTTCAATGTCTGCCAAGTTCTAGAAAAAGCTAACGTCAGAAGGCTGCAAAAGCATGACACCACGGGTGACAGGACAAAAATATGCATTGTTTTAGTTGGTGGAGTCAGGAGATCCATAGCCATAAGTTTTCTTTTTCTTTCTTTCTTTTTTCTATAAGTTGACATAAGGATTTTTGCTAGCCCAATTCGATTGATTAGTCGGTGGAATCAGGAGATCCATAACCATAAGGGTTTTTGCTAGCCCAGTTCCATTGATCCCGGCACATCTCATCAATGCCATATTTTGCCCTGCAAGGATGCCAAATGTGTAAGAACAAAAATGTGACACAACACTATATTGCGTCTAGAAATTAAGAAAGCCATTTGGCTAAATATTGATTCCATGATCTGCATATTTAGTACTTATTTGCTTTTATATTAGCGCTTACTTCCATTTCAATTCCTTGTCTGCTTTGTCTGTTGAAGCATAAACAATTTCAGCATCACCAGGTCGCCGCCCAGATGTTACAAGTGGAATTTTCTGGAACGGTAAAATATTTCACACGTTAGAGTGCCAAACTGAAAAGAAAAGCTAAGTGAAAAAAAATGAGAGAATCTTGCAATGTCTGTGCAATTCAGAGAAACAACAAGGCCTACACAATGCCTATGCCAATCTAGCGGATTAAAACTAAGATGGGCCAACAGCACTCATCCAGATGGTGGCTATGTTCAGAGTCAGAATGGATGGGAGCTTGCACACGTGTCTCATTTGTGTCAACTTCTTTTGAAGCTTCGCAATGCACCCACATACAATGGACATTTAACTAAATGTTCGAGAACACCCAAAGTAATAATTGCTTTACATGAACTACTAGGGTTCAGTAAAATGAACCCCCAAGCAATTATTCTATGGAAAATAAAAATTGGCAAGTAAAAAGTACAGGACGAGTAGAATTATTGTTATTATTATTTTTACCTTTCCGGATGCCTTTTCAAATGCAGAAACCATCTCCAGAACTGATGTTCCTTTACCTGTTCCTAAGTTGTAAACCTCACAACCTGTGGAGACATCAGAAACATGTAAGACCAAAAGGAACTCTACCCCCTAAGTAATAAACAGCATATGAAATTTAGTACCTGATTTACAACCAATTCATCAACAACCTATTCTCAGGTTATGACCTTATATATGTATGTATGTATGTAATTTTTAAATATTTACCGCCAAATAATTTCCTACAATACTTTAACCAAGTTTACTTTTTTTGGGGAGGGGAGTTGGGGGGGGGGGGGGGGGGGGGGGGTTGTGGGGGAGTCCAGAATTGAAGCAATGCATTATACACAACATTTCAAGACGAGCTGGTATTTTGGAGAATCAACAAGCACAAGATAGGCAAAGAAAGAAAAGAACATGTCAATTTCATGGCACATACCTACAGTAGGCTCATCCAGCTTGTGCAAAGCAGCAATGTGACCATCAGCTAAATCAACAACGTGAATGTAGTCACGAACCTGAAAGGAGAAGACAACTATCATAATGGATTCTCTAACAAAAGTAAGAACCAAATACTGGAAAGGAAAAGGTAATAAATACCACCCAAAAACTGCCACTGTCTCCCACCACCCCATACATATAGGGGGTGGAAGTGCCACTTTGCCCAAAGGCCAATGACTTTCTAATGACCACACGTGTTCATCTACAATAATGAAGGATTAATCCGCAAAATATGACTCAACATCTATTCACCATGTGCAATAGAGGAGGAAATGAATACTAAGGCCAATGAGCCCTTAGTCCCTTCCTCAAATGGCACTTCCCTCTCTCTCAAGCAATGGTGGAGTGCAAAGTTATGGGTCCAAACACACAAAGTGGGTGTGTAACTAACAGATAAAAAAAATAGAATTAAATTAAATGAGCATACCCCAGTGCCATCCTTAGTTGAATAGTCAGTTCCATAAACTGTCAGGGCTGGTCGCCTGCCAACGGCAACTTGCTGCACGAAGGGCATAAGGTTGTTTGGAATTCCATGGGGATCCTCACCAATATGGCCACTAGGATGTGCGCCAACGGGATTGAAGTATCTTAGCAATATGATTTTCCATTCAGAGTCCGAGTGGTAGATATCACGACAAATTTCTTCAATGAAAAGCTGAAAGATGAGACTCATCAGATGTCATTACTAGATTCTAAATAAGACAATGCTTATCAATTGAACATTTATCTTTTACTGATTCGAAGAGTTTCTTTTTTACATTATTGTTCATTTGTTATCAGATACATGATCTGAGTACTGCCTAGTACTAAGCACCTAATAACTGTTCAATACATACCTTGGTTCTCCCATAAGGATTTGCTGCAGAAAGGGGGAACTCTTCTGTACATGGTACCTCCTTTGGCCAACCATAGACAGTAGCAGACGATGAGAACACAAGCTGAAATAATTCAAGAACAAGGAAAGGAAATCAGTCAAGAATGTAAAATTCACAACCACTTTGTCATATATACCATATATTTTTAGGTGAGGAGAACCATCGTTGGGGGATAAAAGGAAACTGGAAGAAACAAAGATACCAATCATAAATACTACATGATATGACAAACTTTCATTGTTATGTTCAAACCCAACTGAGCAGTAATACATCAAAAACTCACAAATTTTCAACATAAAGGCAGTTCAGGCCTCTGGACTTCAGGTTGAACCAACAAGCAGAGTAAAAAGCATTCACTTTTCCTTCTCTTTTTAAATGATGCAAATTAAGTTTTAAGACAGATGGAAAAATATAAGCAGGTCAGACACTGCGTATATTTCAACTCAACTGGAGACAAGTTGTGATGAACACAAGACAGTACCAAGTATTAAAAGAGACAGAGCCAAAACAACACTGAAGCTAACAATTGAAAAAACAGAATCCTTGCAAACCATTTCCAGGATGTAATGAAGGAACTCTCAATAGAGAAAATGACACGAGATAGCCAAAAAAATGCTTACTTTTCCTGACAATCTATATGTTGGAAAAAATTGAGAACATAATGAAAACAGAACGGAAGCAGAAAAATTGTGTTAAGAGACCTCAACAGTCCTGATTATAAATTCTAGAAAATATGAATCTTGTGCATGTATAAGAAAGTAATAAAAACAACCAGCAAAATGAGGGAATACCTTTTTGCATCCATGTGCAGCCATGACTTCCAACAAGGTAATTGTCCCAATCAAATTGTTGTTATGATAGAGCAATGGTTTTTGCACACTTTCACCAACAGCTTTTAGCCCAGCAAAGTGTATGACAGCCTCAAATCTGCAGTACAAAGAGACAGACAAGAAACCTTATAGCCAGAATAATTAAACAGGAGGATCATATTTGGTAAAGTATTGCAAAATTAAGCACAGTTTTTTAAAATCGTTTTGTGTGGTAAGAAACAAGCTGCTTATCGGTTGGGTAAAATCATAGTAGTCTAGTCATGCCTTATCATCTAAGGTTATGTTTTCTTTCAGGTAGAAACATATGTGATCCGTTGAACTTAAAAAGAGGTTTGATGGAAGAAAAATGGCCAGTGATTTACTCTTGAAAAATCATGTGTCAAAAGGAAAACCACCTCTAGCTAAAGAGTTTGATTTTTGATGACATCTGAATAAGATGAATGGAAGAGAGCACAAAAGATGACAATTAAAGTGATAGAAAATGTGCACAACAATGGGAGGCCAACAAAGTAGAAAGCACCTATCTGTCTTCATAGTTTAAAGAGACTGCAAATCTGTAAATTCAGCCATAAACATTTAGTACTTACTTTGTTGAAGCAAAAATTTGTTCAAGTGCTGGTTTGTCCCGGAGGTCCATCTGCAAGTAAAAACAGAAAATGTACAGAACTGGGTCATCACAATCAACTTTTTCTTTTTTGATAAGTAGGCCATCACAATCATCAACTTAACAACGTAATATGAATAGATTAAATAGAAAAACCAAAAAAGAAACAAATTGATAAATAGAATCCCCCCCCCCCCCCAAAAAAAACCCAAGAATAAAAAAGTTGACTAAAACATAAATTAGACCAAAAAAGCCACCAAACTAGAAACAGTGAGATTTAGCAGATCAGAGGCATGGTCTGCACAATCAAAACGTGACTTTACAAAATACAAGGTGCGGAATTAGATCAAATGCATAAAATTAGTAATTCCATGCTCAATTCTTCAATAAAAAGTAATCTAATTCAACTGAAAAAAACATATATATGTGTGTGTATATACATGTATAGATACGCGTACATACGTATACACACATGTATATACAAACATATATGTATGTATAACAGGATAAGTGATCAGCCAATGACTAAACCTTTAGCACGCATAAACTACAATTCTGAGCGATTCAATCAACCAACTTTCAAAGCTTAAACCTTTAACACGCATAAACTACAACTTTAACACGCATAAACTACAATTCTAGGCAATCTATGAATAAACTAACATTCAAAGCTTAAACCTTTCCAGAGCCAATTAAATAAAAAATAAAAACCGTTTTGCACTGAATTCAATGATAATTCACCTAACATAAGAGTTAATTCAAAAATAAATGCGAAAATCAATAAATACAACAAAACGGTGAATTCTTAAATAACCCCCCCCCAAAAAAAAAAACAAAAAAACTGTTCAAATGAAAACATGTCTATCAATCAAACAACTTTCAAAAGCTTAACCATTCCAAACCAAATTCGCAAACCCAAATAAAAAAAATAAAAAAAAACTTCACACAGTTCACTAATACTTCAAATAAAAGAGAATTAATAAATAAATAAAAAACGACAATGTTTTTAAAAAAATAAATAAAAAAACAGGGGAAAGGAAAGCACTTATCAATCAAACAACTTTCAAAATTCAAAACCAATTTAGAACCCAAAAAAAAAACACCCTTTATACAGAATTCACATATAATTCACATAACAGAGAATTAAATCAAAACCCAGAAACAAAAACCAATCTATACGATAAAAACAAAACGATATAATACAACAAAACGACAACTTTTTTTGTTTTTTAAGAATAGAAGAAGAAGAAAAAAGAAGAACCTTGTGAAAGGAAAGGTTGTGAGCAAAATCAGCGGCGAGTTCTTTGACACGTTCAATAGCCATGGCGGAGGAGTTGTCGAGGTTGTCAACGACAACGGTGTTGAAGCCACCCAATAAGAGCTGGAGAACCGTGTGGCTTCCTATGTAGCCGGCCCCACCGGTGACCAGGATGTTCTTCTGAGCCATGATAACACACCTTCTTCTGTTACTGTTACAAAAAGCTAGACTTGTTCTTCTTCTATAATAATGAGAGCACCTTTTAGTTTTGGTCTTGGTTGTAATGGACACGAGAAAACGAGGAGACCAATATATAGGAACTGTTACCAATGCCAGACTTGTTTTTTTGTTTTTGCGTTAAAAAAAAAAAAAAAGACTCGTTTTTTTATTTTTGTTTTTGTTTTTGGGAGGACGAGAGTCAATATAGTAGCAGTAACAGAAATACCATATTGAATACTTCCTCTTTTCTGTTTTTTTGAGGTCATTAATAAATACTTCATTTTTATTTTTTTTCCCCTAAGAAATTAATGTTTTCTTCCTAATTTTTGGCTAAGCAAAAAAAAAAAAAAAACTTTGAGATGGCAAGTGCTTTGTGGACAACTCTAACTATTTTATTGAGGATTTATAATTGATTCTAAATTTTAGGATTAAGATTTTGTTGCATTGTTAAGTGTAATTTGATCTTTATTTATCCATTCAACAAAACCAAATCATTGAAAATCACCTAAATGAAAGGCAATATAAAAAAGGGTTAGAGAAAATTGTGGTGATAATCAACTTGTAAAAAAAAAAAGGGTGGAAATTTATAAAAAAAAAAAAATGAAAGAGATTTTTATGGTTAAACAGGGATGTGGCGGTAGGGAACCAGATCAGCCACGTGGTGCTAATTTTGTCTGTGGTGATGGGGGCTTCTCGTCAAGTTCTACATGCTCCAAGGACTACTGTGAAGAAAAATGTTTGTTACTTCTTTAGAAATGAGATGCTTTCTCAGATTGACTAAAGTACTCTTTTACTTACTTAACCTCGTTGTCCTTTTCTGATTGGTAGTTTTAGATTCTGTTTTTGACCAATAATGAGATCTACTTTTTTTATGAGAGGGATGGTTATTATTTTTTAATTTTTATTGTTTTTTTAAAGAGAGGGATGGCTATTGGTTGGGTGGTTTTAGTTTTACATTTCCCTTATTATTATTATTATTATTATTATTATTATTATTATAAGAATCAACTTTGTTTTGTGAATTTGTTTACTTTTATGCAGTCTTATGAATTAGCTTTTATAGACCTTATTATGAATGTCCTATGTATGTGGACTTCTTTTTAAGATTTTTTTGTTTGCAAATAAACCAGTTTTTTTTTTTCTTTTCAAAAAACATATATCTTAGGGTCACTCCCATAAGATTATTCAATGTAATAACGTAATGTGTGTGGGATGGTGGATTGTATATATCTGAGAGAATAATTAAATAGTCAAAGAAGTCTGGACACCATCATTTGTAAAAAAAAATAAATAAATAAAAATTGCGTGACCTTGATCTATCATCCTTAAAATAGCAAGTTTTGGCAATTTGACAGAAAGATATGTGCAATAATTGGGCGTTAGCTCATCTATATATATATATATATATATATATAGGTGAAGTAGAGAGAAACTCTAATTGGAATTTCAAATTAGAATTCTAATCTATTGTTGTGCCACGTGTCAATGTAAATATGAAATTTGAGTCTAATTTGTAATTCCGATGTATTTGTTTTTTTTTTCCACACCCTTGTATTTTAGGTTCACCTCCCTTTTTACCCATATATTTTCAGGTTCAACTCCCTTTTTCAATTCACCTCTCTTTTCTACATTCACGTATTTTCAGGTTCACCTCCTTTTTCCACATGAAATTTCAAAAGAATCTCTTGGTATCAAGGATGCATGTATTTGAGTATTTTTGTATTTTATATAAGAAGAGGTTCTCCAGATATTCCGATTGTACTTGTCTTTACAGTTTTCGTGGTCCTGGTTTATGCTCTGCAAAACAAATTCTAACAATTCCTAAAGTTTGTTACTGCTTTCTTTCATCTATCTATATTTTCGTTCATTTTTGTGTAAATTTTTTATTGTTTAATTATATAATTTTGTGGTTTTCCTATGATTGATGTTGTATGTTTATTGTCTTTCATCTGCCTATACTTTCTTTCCTTTTTGTCAATAATTTTTATTGTTTTATTATAAAATTGTTTTGTTTTCCTATTATTGATGTAACATATTTCTTTTCTTTTTCATAACACGTTATCAACACAAGTCTCTACCCAATTTCGAAAGGAAGTTGTAATCCCATTATTCTTCAAATATTAAATATTATTTATGTAGTTTTCTCGGCTCACTGTAAGTTTTCTTTTAAGGAATTAGTATTTATCCAATTTGTTTGTCTTTACGTTTTATGTTCATAATTTTAGTGATTTTTAATTGATAATTTTTTTTATGAGATTCATGTTATTCTATTGTTATATTCACATTTAATTGATTAAAATATTTTGTTAAAAATGGTTTGTGATAAAGCAACTTAATCATAGTTATATGTACCGTAAATGAATCAACCTTGAATATATATGTCTATGTAGCATTCTTTTATTAGAATTTTGTATAATTTTGTATGATAAAATTATTTGTTAAAAAATTACATAATACTAAGTTTTATTAAACATGAATAAACTAAGTTTTTTAAACATGACTAAACTCATGATTAATAAATAAATAAATAAAAAACAAAACCAATAGTGTTACTTAAATAATAAGATGCAATTTATTTATTGATTTATTAAATTATATCCATTCCCGTGCGGTAGCATAAGTTATATACTAGTTGCCTAATTAATAATAGGATCATGTTAAGACAGTTGTTACTAAACAAAGTTTTAATACAACATTTATGGAAAATAAAAAATTTGTCAAAAAAATAAATTGTTTTTTCCTTTTCCATAATTGTTTTTAAAAATATATTATAAACCAATATCATAAAGGCATATGATAAATTTTCCCTTAATAATAAACTAAAAAGGGCGTTTATCTCAAGAATAACATCCTTATAGCCTTTATCTCACAAGAGGTCATCCTTGTTTGTGTCGCCCAAAGCTCAGTGATACCAGTTGTATGACCTATTTGATGGAGAAACCTCTTAATTAGCTGCTCATATGATCTCAGATTATTTTGCCAGCTCTTGCGAAACTAGGGATTAGGGATTGCCCTTAGAGCTCGGAGATCAATTTGTTTGGTAAATATTTAATTACATGATGTTATAGCATTTATCATATTTATTTTTGTGTAATAAGATTTTAAATGTAGTATTAAAGAAAACAGATTTCCCATGATATTAGTGATATGATTGATATCTAACTTTTCAATTTTCTTGTTTTTAAAAGGAGTAAATGAGTATTATATGTGAAAGATCTGCAAGGTTGAGAAAAATTGTTGAATATTATGGGAGTACTATAAATGTTCCACAATAAATTTAATTAGTATGATTCACAATTATGTGAGAAATGAGAGAAGCATTTATAGTATCCCATAAATACTTGAATTGCATGGAATTTAATACCAAATAGGAAATATACTTATTGACAAAAATTTACCTTCCTATTCTAATTGACAATTTGGGGGAAACTGTAAATAACTATACACAAATCGACGACATAATAAAAATAGATATGCCAATCAATTGATTGACTGAGTTACCCCTAAATTTTCAAATTTTTACTTTTTACATAACCCAAATAAGCTGAATCAACTTGTAGGCAAATAGAATTCCAAACCAATCCCTCATTCTTGATGTACTGATTAACTTAATTTTCTTTGCAATGAAACTATGTGATTTTTAATTGAAAGCATCATATCATACACCAATCATGATTATTATTTTTTTTGAAAAAAAAAATAATCATCACCAACACCAATCATTCTGTAGGCAAAAAAGGAAAAAAGGAGAAAAAAACTAGGTGTGATTCCAAATGATATTCTCATAAAGTATACAAAGACACCAAAAAAGTGTTACAAGTATATATTCTGGGTTCCTATTAAAAAAAAAAAAAAAAGAATATATTCTGGGTTGGAAATATTTTTTTATACATTCAACCTTATATAGTATGTCATAAATTTCAATTTTCAAGTATGGAAATCTGATAAATAAGTGCTTATAAAAAAAAAACAGAAAAAAGAAATCTGATAAGTGATATCTATAAACGGTGGATGCGTGTCAATCAGCAAAAGCAATTTTCCTTTTCCCTACGACTTTGTGGTTAACGCGGAATTGCAAAAAAAACTGCCAAACGGCAAAACGTACTTCTCTCGTGAGTTATCCTGAAACACCGACCAAGCTCCTTTTCTAAAGGCGTCGGTGACTCGGTAACGTTTTGAAACGGTCAATGTAGGATCATATACGTAACGTTGTTCACTTTCGGTTTGATTAGCTTAGACTACGAATTTGTAATTGCATCATCCTATTTCTTAATTCATAGGTGGATTAGGATTAGCTCACCTAAAACCCAATTATCTTGTTCCTTAGGAAACACCCGGGTGGTAGAGTCAATAGACTTGAATAACATGTAGTAAATTCAGTAATTTCAGGTTCTATCTACCACCTTTTTAATCCATAATTTTATGAGTGTCTCATTGACAAAGAACTAAATGAGCAAGTTTTTTTTTTTTTTTTTTTTTTTTTTTTGAGGAAAAATTGAGCAATGTTTTTATGCAACCTATGTTACAAGAATTTTTATGCAAACCACTTTATAGCGGTTAAAATTTATGTAACTTACTTAAAATAATACTAGTCTCATCACATGAGCTTTGCATATGCGATAATGCTCTTTTTATTTATTTATTTAGAGTTTAATATAATTTTTCAATTTAAATTTATCTATTGTTAGTGAGGTTATATAGGAAGGAATTTTTTGGAACTAAAATTTAGGATTTGAAATGAAGTAAACAGTGTAAACTGCTGAGCTTAGTGTGTGCTAATTTTTAGGGAGAAAAATGTATTAAATGTACGTGAAATATATTTGGGTGGGAGGGGCTGAAACGCAGACGTGGGCGTTTCAGCCCCTCCCAAACACACACTTAGTGTGTGCTAGTTTTTAGGGGGAAAAATGTATTAAATGTACGTGAAATATATTTGGGTCGGGCTTAAGTCTAGTGTCCAGTAGTACTTAACTCGTTGAGATGATGACATGTGTCCACTTTTAGACACATGTCACCATCTTACCAGGTCCAGTGCATTGGATGAACTGGACCTAAACCAAGCCCAATATATTTAAAGTGTGCTAATTTTTAAGAAAAAAAATGTTCGAGTAGTTTTTTTTTTTTGAATTTTATTGAATTACAATTTTAACCTTAATTTTTATTTATTAAGAATAAGAATTATCTAATTAGATTAGAGGTATTTATCAATTGTTAGTGAGATTATACATGAAGGGATTAAGAAACTAAAATTTGAAATTTGAAATAAAGTAAATTGCTGGTTTAGTGTGTGCTAGTTTTTAGGGGAAAAAATGTATCAAACTTGCGTGAAATATATTTAAATAA
Source organism: Castanopsis chinensis (assembly GCA_032878915.1). Lineage (NCBI taxonomy): Eukaryota > Viridiplantae > Streptophyta > Magnoliopsida > Fagales > Fagaceae > Castanopsis > Castanopsis chinensis. The sequence goes on from JAVQMG010000129.1 coordinate 12,347,746, forward strand.
AGAGTATGCTAATTTTTAGGAAAAAAAAATTTCTCTTGCAGTTTTTTTTTTTTGTTGAATTACAATTTTAACCCTAATTTTTATTTTTAAAGAATAAAAATTATCTAATAAATTGGGGGTATTTTGACTTTTTTGAAGTTATAACAAACTTTATAAATTCTCTTAATATATGGAGGAGAGCTTTTTTTGTTGAGTTTAGTGTAATTTTTCAATTTGAATTTGTCTATTATCGGTGATGTTAAACAAGAAGAGATTTTTAAGAAACTAAAATTTAGGATTTTGAAAATGAGTAAACTACTAGGTTTAGTGTGTGTTGGTTTTTAGGGGAAAAAATGTATCAAGCGTGTGTAGATATATTTAAATGAGAGATATTAGGTCCACAACATTTTTACAATATTTTCACAACAAATCACAGGTGGTTAGTTGTTACTGGTTCAAATTTGAACCTAACACGAATATTACTTTTTTGCTCTAACAATAACAACCACAATCTGCCACTTAGAATTTATTATAAAAATGCTGTGAATATATTGTGGACATATCATTTCTGTATTTAAATAGAGAGTGTGTGCTAATTTTTAGGAAAAAAGTTTCTTCGGTAATTTTTTGTTTTTGAATATTGTTGAATTACAATTTTAACCCTATTTGAATAAGAGATTTGAGATTCAATTCTCGCATACACAAAAAAACTGATTGATGTCTTGGTCTGATAATAAAGAACTATCATTAGGAGAAACGAACGTCATAGTTTGAAACTCTTTAAAAATAATATAATTAGATTATGAGTATTTTTAACAATTTCTGAAGTCATAATTAGCTTTTTGAATCCTCTTAAAATATGAAGAATGGAGACTATACAGAGATAATATGCACATAAGTGGTCTTTTTAACCATAGTGGTTTGCATTAAATTTATGTAATTTATTTAAATAATACATGTGAATGGTCTTTTTAACTGTCACGTGGTAGCTAGTTTGCACTTTGCATAAAAACATTCCTCTTAAATAATTTAGTCAAAAGCTAAGAGGCTGTGTTGGGCAAAAATATTTTAACTTAACTTTTTTATAGTAAAAAAATTAGCTTTGGTTTATTTTTTTTATATCACACATTTAACATAGAACTGCCAAAAAAAAAAAATTATATATATAAATAACATAAATACTGCAAATAAACTAACAGGAAATATAGGTCTCACTGAGACTCTTTTATCAACCCAAAGAGAAAAATAAAATAAGAAAATAAGAAATACCAATTATCTCTTTGGCTTTTGCTTGGGGTGCGGTGAGGGCATGTGAAAGAGCCTTTAATACTTCTTTACTTAATCGATTCCATTGCTATCCTTGAAAGAAAAACGAACTTGACATAGAACTTGTTTGTTTAAAAAAACATAAAAACTCATTACTATCACTATACTCATCACTCATCAATCACTCAAAATACTCTACCCGTTTGGCAAATACTTGTCAACAATATTTTTCACAGGCCCCATACCTGTCACTTAGTTCAGTTTTTTTTTTTTTTTTTTTTTCAAGTACCTAAACTCACCGAATCTAGTATTAAAAAAAAAAAAAAAAAAAACACTGAAGACCGAACCACTAAAAGAAGAAGAAGAAAAAAAAAAAAAAAAAGATTTGAAGACCGAACCAGTAAAAGAAAAAAAGAAAAATCTAAAAAAAAAAAAAGGAAAGAAAAGAAAAAGTGAAGACACGGAACCAGTGAAAGAAAAGAAAAGAAAGAGCAAAAAGAAAGAAAAGAAGAAAAAAAGGAAGAGCTGAAACGGAACCAGTGAAAGAAAAGAAAAAAAAAAAAAAAAAAAAAAAAGAAGAAGAAAGAAGTGAGCTGGTGAACCAGGAGAAGGGCAAATGTCAAAAGAGCCTTTAATTACAAATATCATTGAGTTATGAGTTATGGAAACTTAAAAAGTTTCATAACTCATCACTTCAGAGAATTGAGTGATGCTGAGTGATCCATGGAATCCAAACAAACAAAAAACTGTGGGCCCTACCTGTTTTGGATGATGGATCATGAAAACTGAGTGAAAACTGAAAAGAGAGTTTTTTTTTTTCTTCTTCTTATAAACGTGAATATTGCATCATAAATAGACATTAATATTTCTCGTTATTGACTGATGGCTTAAAGGACCCGTTAACATTTTGGTTCTGTGTTTACACTGTTGCATTTGTTCCTTTCATTCTGTTCTTTCACCTTTGTTGCTTCATAAATAAACATTAATATTTCTCCCTATTGATTGATGGTTAAAGGAACCCGCAAAGGTTCTGTTTTGCATGGTCCTTTTGTTCTGTCTCTTACTCATCGTATGAATTTTTAAATGCAATGATGAGGACACAATGATTCCTAATTTGCTAAAATTACAAATTTTTATATTCACCTACCTACTACATTATTGTATCTACTAATACAATGGATCACATTAACAATTATAAAAAAAAAAAAAAAAATTTGTGAACATTTTTATGTCACTCAATTTATTGATTTTTGAAAGCCGATTGTCTTATTCGACATTCGTGGTCATACCAAGTTTTGGTCTTCTAATTTATCCTGACCAAATGGTAAAAGGACTATAGATTTTTTTGTCATTTGGATAGATTGGATAATATTTCAAATTTATGGCATTCGCTTTACGATAATTACTCTTTATCCTTATGCCAAGATATCAATTAGTTTTTTGTGTAAGTAGAAATTGAACTTCAGAATTCATATCTCTTATTTTATGACAAAAAACATTTTTTTTTTAGAGAAAAGACAAATCTACTTAAATTAATAAAAACTAACTAAATTAGTCTGAAGTACAAAAATAAACTATAGTAGAACATTCTGCATCCACACAAGAAAATCTAGTATATTAACTGCAAATCTAACTAGTTTTTGAACGACTATTACTTTTTTTTCTTAACATGAGAGTAATGTAATTGAACGACAATAAACGTTACCATCAATTTCTCTAGCTATTGAAATTTGATTTATTTTTTGAAAAATTAAAAATAAAAGACCATAACAACTCTAGTCGTAGATGATAACCTCCTTCATTTGTTTATGTGAAAGAACTTAGAAAGTTGGGCCATCAAGTCACCACCCCAACCTTTGCGCATATTTTATCATAAGCGTAATGTATACCTTTTATTCTCAACCTTTTTCATAGCCAAGCTTTTTAACACATTGAAGTTGAGTTCACGGCACATCAACCCATTCAACTCCAAATTATTGGATTTGGATTTTCTCAATGCAGCATTCAAAATCATGAGAAAAGTGACGTAAAATAGCATTTGTGTCTATGAACCATGCATCCACGTGTAGTGCACAATATTTGGAACAATTTTGTCTTATATTTTGATTTGAATAGAAGAGACCCCACATTCTCGAATGGGCATGGCACTTGCAATAATGTCTCACCCAGCGTCTGGAATTTAAAAGTAGGTTTACAAAAACTGTGGAACATGCCATAGATTTCGTTTTAAAGTAATGCTTTAAAATATTTAAAAAAAAAAAGAGAGTAATAATATATTGGTTATATATTTTCATTTTAATAGGTTTTTGCATTGTTTTCGTCAACTCTCTCAAAGTGACGTGTGAGTTCGGTTTATAAGTTGGTTAAGTTGATTAAAGAACCTAAAATCAAATACTACCTCCACTTCAAACAAATCTTTAGCAGTGGCCGTTCTAGGTACTTTTCTCAAGATGTTTCTTAAAAAACATAAATTACATAATCTAATAAAAAAGAAAAATTCATATATTAATAACAACAATAATAAAAAAACACGTAAATTCATTAAAATATTAATAACATTATTAATTATTATTGTTTAGTTGTTTCATTAATTTGTTTGTCTTTTATAAACTATAATTTGTTAAATTATTATTTCATTAATTATAAAATTATTAATTATTGTTTAGCCTAACATTATTTAATTTGTTTGTCTTTTATAATATATTGACTAATTAAATTATTAATTATTGTTTATTAGTTGCATTAGTACACACCCCATGTGCATTTACTTCTTCCAATTCAAATATCCCACCCCGGCCCCATGCCCCCATCCACCCTCCACCTCACTCAACAGACAAGCCCCATGGCCCCTAATCACAAGAGCCAATCAGAAAAATTCACAATCACAAATCACAATATACTAAAAGACAATTAATTGTATCTCACCAACACCAACACCAACACCAACACCAACGGATAAAGCCAAAAACATGGGCAAATATTAATAAAGTTACAAAGTAAAACTAAGCAATCAGCTAATCACAGTTCAAAAGAATCAGATAAAGTCTTAAAGAGAGAGAGAGAGACCCTCATTTCATTTCACTTTCATTATTTCTTCAAATAAAGAGAGTTAGAGAGAGAGACTGAGACAGAGAGAAACCATTAACTCAATAACCTGTATATGTAAGAGAGAAAAAGAGAGAGAAGTTAGTAAAGACGAAATACCTTGAGGTTGAGGGAGCAGGGAGGCCGGAGGCTGAAGGATGGCATCGAAGGAATCTCAGCCAAGCCGAGCGATGAGCGTGACCGATCAGCGATCTCCGATCCAATCCAGTGAGCAATCTCCGATGCCTGAATCCCAATGCGTTGTGCTTTGGACTGGAGCTCGAGTTGTGTTGGCTAACCTATCTCCGATGCCCGATCCGTCTATTGGTTGTTGTGTTGCAGCATTGCTCTGTTGACTGATGAGGTTTTTGTCTTTAGGTTAGGTTTCTGTTTTAGTGATTTGAGATTTCAATTTTTGCTTTAGTTTTACCATTTGATGAATCGACAGATGCGTATATTGAGTTTTTTTTTTTTTTGAGAATCCGTGGGTTTGCTTCACCTGTTTACCATATGTTGGATTTTTTTTTCTTTCTTTAGATTGAGTTTGCTTTACCATTTGTTGTTTAGGATTGATGTTGGGCTTTTTTGTGGGCTTGCTTTGTTATCATTTTTTTTTTAAAGATTTTAGTTCAAAAAATTTTTGGGCTTTTTTTTTTTTTTTTGCTTCAAAGTAGAACAAATAATTTTTTTTTTTTAATTTGAGGGTGTTCCTAATTTTTTTTAAAGTGTAAACAAATAAATTTTTTTAATCATTATATATAATTTTTTTTCGAGGAACACCCTAGACTGAATGTGGTGCCGTCATTGATCTTTAGTGTTTTAGCACATGGTTTAGAGCAATTATGATAGAACAATTATATTTTAAATCCTATTATACATGGATATATATTAAAAAAATTATGAGATGTAGTAGGTTTTTTTAGTGATATGAAAAGTGATAGAGATGTTTTATTAATTAGGAAATATCATTGTCTACAACTTAAAGAATTATTTTCTAGAGAATTCATTAAGAAACTTAAATCATACAAAATCTTATAAAAAGAGAATTTGAATATATGGACATAAAAAAATGCAAATACATGAAATTTTACAATTCTTTCTATAAAAAAATTAAAAAGCAAAAAATGACTAATCAGAAATTAAGTGAAAACTAAGAATTCTGAGATGAGAGTAATAAAGTTAGAGAGAGTCTAAATTGATGATAGAGAAGAGAAAAATGGAAGAAGTGAGAGAGAGCAACGAATGATAGATGTTACGATTGTGAGCTAAGCCACTGAGGAGAAGAGCTCCCAGTGTCACCGAGGAGAACTCAATGACAATGTTTCTCTTGGTACCCTTTTTTTTAATGAAAATGAAATTAGGGATTATTTCATTATTTTTATGGAATGGGTTGAACGAGAAATGAATATTTCAAGAAAATGAAATTAAGGATTATTTAATTATTTTTATGGAATGGGTTGAATGAATTTCTAATTTGAATGATTACGGTTTTTTTTTTTTTTTTTTTTGAATGAGCTTTTGTAAAAATATTTTGGTAATTTTTTTTGTTTGGCCTAATCTTATTTGAAATTTTATTTATTTATTTAAGGGATTAAGATTATGTTTAGGGGCCAAGGTTACTTTTGTGTGAGTAATGCTAGAGATACAACAAAATGTTACAACAATTCCAATATTAGCATACAATAATATTTAAATTAGGGATAAGAAAAAACCTCATGAATGAGTTGGCATGCTAATTTTGAAATATTGTGAAATTGTTGTGACATTTTATTGTGTCCCTATCATTACTTTTTTTTTTTTGAACCCAAATACTTGAAATTATTAAGTCAAGGTGGTCAATATTTTTTTATGGTAGACAAAACATGTTAATTTAAATATAATTATGTATATAGTTTTTTTTTTTTTTTTTGCAAGTTTATTATTACTTTTTTTAGGGAAGTCAGGGTGGTCCTGTGACCACCTTGACTACTATGTGCAGCCACCCTTGTGCCTACTATAGATTGCAAAAAGGAGGGGAATTTCCCAATGACTTATTCATTCAATTGCCACCTCTTATCTTATCGTCTCCAATAATAACGTTTAGGGTTTGATTCTCCACTCCCAACTTACTATGTATTAAAAATAAAAGGGGAGGGGGAGGGGGAGGGGGAGGGGGAGGTGGCAATCTTGAAGCAACACCTAGTGGCATTCCTTATGCCTAAACTCATCTCTCATTATTATCACTAATAGGACCAACGAACCTTCTTGCCCAGACGATCTCATTAGACACCTTCGCCCACTCTGCCACGTCATGGGCGAAGGAAGGCAAGCCATTAATAAAAGAAGTTAATACCTCAGACAGTTACAAACTAGCTATCAGACTATTGAAAGCTCATCAAAACTCATATTAATGAGTCTAGAGGCGTTACAAAAGAAGCACTAAAGCCACAATTAAGGCTACAACGGCTAGGAGCTATAGAGCTATATATGCACGCCCTTCAAAACCAGATAAGGTACATACACACATCCTAAACATACTAATACGCCGTAGCTCTGATACTTTAAGCTCTCATACTTTCTTAATAGCTTCTATATGCTAACTTTATCATTGGAGACTTTGTGGCAGGCACCACACTAGTGACAATCTAAAGAAGGCTTTTCACGACCATTGCAAGCACAGGGACGAGATTGTTGCTTTATCAGGACGAGCATACTCTACTAACGATTTTCACATCATTAGTTTGGTGCCATTTGTGGGAAAGACATTTTCGTACTTAGGTTCGAGAGCGTAGTTCCGTTCAACTCATAAGTCTAGATGGAGTCTAACCAAGACCCTGTGGCATTAACTCTGCAAATCCAGACACTCACAGCTAGTATGGAAGAGCTTACCAGAAAAAACCAGGAGATGAGGTTGCGACTACAACAAGAGGAGAACCGATTTGGGAGCAACCAAGAGGATGATGGAGATAGTCAAAGAAGGAATGACCGTCGGCGACCTGCCACTCCAGAAGGACCAAGCTCAGACATTCTCTGGGAAATGAGAAAGGAGATGGATGAGCTGAGGAGCGCTATAAAGGGAAAAACAGACCGGAGCCTGGATAGGATGGTCGGGAGGACGGATTCACCCTTCACGACGGTGGCCCTGGAATGCCCAATGCCGACGAAGTTTCGTCTACCTTAGCTCAAACCGTTTGACGGACTAAAGACCCTCTGGATAACCTCAACACTTTCAAGACAACTATAGGTTTTCAACAGCCTCCTGACAAAATATTGTGTTGTTCTTTCCCCACCACCCTCAAAGGAGCTGCAAGGGAGTGGTTCACAAAATTACCAACATCGTCCATCGACAACTTTGAGCAATTGGGCAATTCCTTCTTACGCCATTTCGTCAGGGAACAACGCTCGAGAAGGCTAGCCGAACACTTACTCACCATCAGGCAAGAAGAAAAGGAGACCCTTAGCAGGGGCAGAGCTAGAAATTTTGGTTTGAGGGGGCCGAGGTTAAACTATCTCATAGTGAGTCACAATTCAAGAAAAACTCAAAATGCTACATATATGTTTTTGTGCATTGGTTTAATCAATGTAATTCTTATTAGCACTTAAAAAAACTAAATGACCAATTAAGTATCTTAAGTTCATTTTTCCTTCTAAGTTTCTCTTAGTCCTTTTAACAACCATAAGTTCAACCATTCAAGAAATTAAATATAAATATAACAATTACATCTACAAGAAAATATAAAATTTTTAGAATTAAAAATAACAAAATCCTTATAAGCCAATATGAAATTTTATATAAAAATACAAGATGACTTTGGTATTTTGAATAAATCTTATCAATTGGTTTAATAAAATAAAAAAGAAGAGAGAGAGAGAGAGAGAAGAATACTCTAGTACTTCTCAAGATCGTAAAGTCATTTTTGCTAGTTTCAAATAAGCTCAACACTCTTTTTTTAGAAAAAATTATAAATTTTATGCAAAGAAAAGAAAGAATACAAAGCCAAAAGAATGACCACAACAAAATAGAGCAAAAAAATACAAAGCACGAAAAATAGCAACAGGTATATTCGATAATAGAGAGCAACATTTACTAGCAAGTAGCAACAGATGTGGAGAACAATCTTAGCTTACAACATAGGGCAATATAATAACAATAAAGAGCAATATCAGCTCACACCAAATCAGAAAAATATATTGAAGCTTGGGAATTGAAAAAGTAAAACTTTTAATCAAGCTAATGGCCTGACATATGAAGGAGTTTCAACAGTAAAAACTAATAATAAACGAGGGAAAATATTAAACGTGGACAAATGGGGGGGCCAAATAATTTTTCATGTGGGGGCTAGTTCTTAGGAAAATGGTTCAAGTATTCAATTTTTCCTACTCTAAAAAAAATTTTAAAACTTTTGGGGGGGGGGGGGCACCATGGCCCACCCAGTCACCAACGTAGCTCCACCCCTGACCCTGAGGTCGTACGTGAAGCGTTTCACTCGAGAAACGTTAGAGGTCGACAAAGCTGATAACAAGGTACAGCTAACAACCTTTAAGGCTGGTTTGAAGTCTAGGGAGTTCGTGGTCTCACTTGCGAGGAATCCCCCTAAGAAGATTGCGGAGATGCTCCTGAAGGTGCAGAAGTACATGAACGCCAAAGATGCCCTAGCAGCAATAGAAGATGTAAAGAAGTCCAATGAGATGGAAAGAAAGGAAGACAACCAGAGAGGGCAAAAAAGTGAGCGGACAAATCGCCAGAATACTGACGAGAACAAAAAGAAAGATGATAAAACCACTCGGACGGTAAAATTCACTTATTTAGTTATGCCTGTTGATAAAATTTTGGCACTAATAAAAAATGAGTATTATCTCAAATGGCCAAGGCCATTACACTTGTCACCCAATGTGAGTGACAAGAAGAAATATTACCGCTTTCACAAGGATCATGAACACTACACAGAAGATTGTTAAGACCTGAAGGAGCAGATAGAGGAGCTCATCCGTAAAGGGAAGTTGCAGAAATATGTCAAAAAAGGAGACTTCAGCAGATCCAGGGATAATAATAGGGACAAGCACGAAGCCTCACCAAAGGATGAGGACCATGAGTCTCATCGTCCATAAAGTGCGATTAGGGAGATAAAGATGATCACAGGTGTGTTCAGATCCCTCAAGAAATCACATCAGAGACAGGTGAACAACATCCATAGGATACCACCCTTGAAGCAGAGACGGATGGACAGGGACATATTTTTTTCAAAAGAAGATGCTAGAGGAGTGAAGCAACCATATGACGACCCCTTGGTTATAATGCTTATGATAGAGGGGTTCAACACTAGGATAATCCTTGTGGACAACGGTAGCTCCGCAGACATCATCTTCCTCTTTTCTTCAACAGTTGAAGTTGGAACCAAGTAGACTACGTCCCTTCGAGTCGCCTCTCGTCAGCTTCAGTGGAGACAGAGTATATCCCAAAGGTATAGTGACATTAATGGTCACAACGGGGTCTCACTCGTGACAACTAACTTGTCAGTTAGACTTCTTGGTGGTAGACTGTCCTTCTTCATACAATGTGATCATTGGGAGGCCCACACTCAATCGTTAGAAGGTGGTCATGTCCACTTATTGCCTGAAGGTAAAGTTCCCAATAGAAAATGGTGTAGGAGAGGTAAAAGGAGACCAGGTGCTAGCTAGGGAGTGCTACCAAGCAGTGTTAGCTGCGAAGGAAAACCATACGTGGATGATAAATGAGAAAGAGGAAAAGAAGGTGGAAGCCCTAGAAATTGTTGAGTTGGTAGACAGAGAGCCAACGAAGACTACAAGGGTAGGAATGACCATGAATACAGAAATGAAGAAGAAATTAGTCCAATTCCTCAAAGAGAACCTAGACATCTTCGCATGAAGCCGCGAGAACATGCCAGACATATCTACAGAAATCATCCCACACAAGCTAAATGTTGATCATGAGAGAAAGCCCTGTCTAATAGAGACAACGATGTTCGCTCCAGAACAAAACCAAGCAATCATGGACGAAGTAAATAAACTGCTAGCTACAGATTTCATTCGCGAGGTCTACTACTCGGACTGGCTGGCCAACATCGTCCTTGTAAATAAAGAAAATAGGAAACAGAGGATGTGTGTGGACTTCATGGACTTGAACAAGGCTTGCCCAAAGGACGGCTTCCCTTTACTGAGGATAGATCAGCTGATGGATTCTACAGTAGGACACAAGCTCCTTACATTCATGGACGCATTCTCGAGATACAATCAAATAAAGATGGCAGAAGAGGACTAGGAGAAGACTATCTTCATCACAAGCCAAGGGGCTCTATTACTATAAGGTAATGCCATTCGGACTGAAAAATGCAGGAGCAACCTACCAGAGGTTAGTAAACAAGATGTTCAGCAAATAGATTGGAAGGAACATAGAAGCATATGTGGTCGACATGCTCATCAAGAGCAAGGAAGAGTCTGCCCATCTGGACGGCCTCTAAGAAATATTCCTAGAGATGGTGCAAGCCATACTAGAAATGACGTCGCCTAAGACTGTGAAGGAAGTCTAAAAGCTCATAGGGGGAATAGCAGCACTTAACAGGCTCGTCTCTAAAGCTACAGACAAATGCCTGCCCTTTTTCAAGACGCTAAAGCAAGCTTTCACCTAGACGAAAGAGTGTGGAAAGGCCTTCCAGGAGCTCAAATACTATCTGAGCAATCCACCCCTATTGAGCCCATTCAAAGAGGGAGAAGACTTGTATCTGTACTTGGCAGTGTCAGCCACAGCCATAAGTGTAGCCTTGATTCGAAAGAAGGATGGAACGTAACTCCCAGTCTACTATGTCAGTTAAGCCTTTCAAGGAGCTAAAGCAAAATACTCACGGATTGAGAAGATTGCATTTGCCTTGATTATAGCCTCACAAAAATTGCGACCATACTTCTAGGTGAATCCTATCCTAGCGATGACGGACCAACCCATCAAGAAATTCATGAACAAACCCGAGGTTGCAGGAAGAATGATTCAATGGGCGATCGAGTTCAACCAGTTTGATATTGAGTACCACCCTAGAACAGCTATCAAAGCACAAGCAGAAGCAGACTTCATCACTGAGTTCACAGTCCCGAAAGAGGATAAAGCATGGGACGAAGCAAAAAGATGGACGATCCAGACTGACAAGTCGTCAGCTTGAAAGAAGGGGGGAGTAGGGGTTATCATCATCACCCTAGAAGGAGAGATGCTCAGGTACGGGGTTCAAATGATGTTCTCTGTCACCAACAATGAAGCTAAATACGAGGCAATACTGATGGGACTAAGGGTCGAAAAGGCATTGGGCTCCAAAAACTTACTCCTTCAGAGCGATTCAAAGCTATTTATGGGGTAGATAAAGGAGGAATATGAAGCAAAGAAGGAGATGATGTAGAAATACCTAAGATTGACAAGGCATTTGGCTCGAGAATTTGATCGGGTAGAAGTCATACAAGTCCTCAGAAGCCAAAGTATGGGGACTGACGAGATAGCAAAACAGGCGTCGTCAGGAGTAGGGTCGACGAGCACGAGTTTAATGATGGAAGTCCAGAAGCATCCTAGTATTGAAAAAATCCTCACTTTCGCCATCCAAAGTGAAGACAGCTGGATAACCCTAATTCTATCCTACCTCCAAGATGGACGACTTCCATAAGACATCGAGGAAGCTAGGAAAGTCAAGAAGAAGGCAGCCAATTTCACTACCATGAACGACTCCCCGTACAAAAGGGGCTTCATGCCCTACTTGAATCGTGTCGACGAAAGCGAGGCCAAACATATCCTAGAGGAGGTCCATGAAGGAATTTGCGGAGATCACGCAGGCCCGAGGTCCCTAGTAAATATGTAGAAGGATGCAAGAAAGTTTGTCGAGAGATGCGACAAATATCAAAGATTTGGGAATGTTCAATGTACTCCACCAGAGAGACTGACGCTAATAGCCTCCCCGTGGCTATTTACCCAGTGAGGAATTTACATCGTGGGCCCATTACCTAGAGGTAAAAGATAGGTAAAGTATTTACTGATCACTATTGACTATTTTACAAAGTGGGTTGAAACAAAAGCATTTGCAACCATTACGGAGGCAAAGATTTAGAACTTCATGTGGAAGAATATAGTTTGCAGATTTGGAATACCACGGACGATCATATCGAACAACGGGCGGCAATTTGACAGTTAAAGCTTTAGAGACTTTTGCTTAGGATTGGGGATCAAGAACTGGTTTTCGTCTTCAGGCCACCCCTAGGCCAACGAACAGACGGAAGTGAAGAACTGAACACTATTCAAGATCATCAAAGTTCGGGTGGAAGAAGTAAAGGACGCTTGACCAGAAGAATTGCCTAATGTCCTGTGGGCATACAGAACTACATCAAGAACCCCGACAGGAGAAATTTCCTTTAGGCTTACCTATGGCACCGAGGTAGTAATTTTAGTCGAGGTGGGAATCAACAGCATGAGAAGAGAAGTCTTTAGTGAAAACAGCAACGACGATCAGCTGAGAGTCAACCTGGATTGCCTGGACGAAGTAAAGGATGGAGTATCCCAAAAGATGACAAAGTACCAACAAAAGATGACCAAATACTACAACAAAAGAGTGAAACTCAAGCGGCTAAACATTAGGGGACCTCGTTTTACGTAAATTCACGCCTGCTACTAAGGATCCAACCCAGGGGAAGCTTGGTCTAACCTGGGAAGGACCTTACAAGGTCACCTATTACTCAAGATAAGACAGCTATCATCTGGAAACGATGGACGGGAAGAAACTACCATGGCTATGGAAGAAAGCAATAAAAGTACTATTTGAAGAATTACCACAAAAAAAATGTAATAGACGATTGTATTCACATTTGAAAGAAAGCAATAAAAGTACTATTTAGCCAATATCCCAATGTACTGTATGCAAGCCCAGAAGTAATAAAAATTGGCGAAGTAATAAAAATTGGCTAAGTAATAAGATTCTACTTAGACAAATGTAAATTACTAACAAAACCAAATGAAAAGATCCCTTAAATGGGTGTAAGTCAACTAAAAATGGCTAAGTAATAAGATTCTGCCTAGACGGATGTAAATTACTGACGAAACTAAATGACAATATCCCCTAAATGGGTGTAAGTCAACTAAAAATTGGCTAAGTAATAAGATTTCGCCTAGATAGATGTAAATTACTGACGAAACTAAATAACAAGATCCCTTAAATGGGTGTAAGTCAACTAAAAATTGGCTAAGTAATAAGATTCTGCCTAAACGGATGTAAATTATTAACGAAGCTAAATGGCAAGATTCCTTAAATGGGTGTAAGTTAACTAAAAACTGGCTAAGTAATAAGATTTCACCTAGACGGATGTAAATTACTGTTGGAGCCAAACGGCAAAATCCCTCGAATGGGTATTAGTCATCTAAAGAAATTGGCTAAGTGATAGGAGTCATCCTAGACGAATAAAAATCACTGATGAAGCCTAATCAGCCAGACTCCTAATCTAAAATTGACCAAGCTCCCACAGACGAGGGTAAACGAAAGAGGATTTTGGCAAGTCACAGGCAGGCAAAATGAAGGACTAATCAACGAAGGCATAAAAATAAATGGTAAGCATAAATACACTTTGCCTGAAACATGAGCCAAAAAACATTGGGTAGGACACATTGTTCTTAAATTAGAATGAAAATATTGTTCTGGAGATAGAATCAAAATCCTAAAAAACAAACTGGGCATAAAAAAAAAAAAAATGAAACATGTACATAAGCAGGTTCAAGCAGCAGCCTTGTTACCACCAACAGGGGGAGGCATTAGAGTATTCTTTGGAGCATCACCCTTAGGAGTAGTGGCAGTAGACTAAGAGGCCTCGTTCGCTGCCGTCTCCTTATCCACCTCTTCCAGATCCAAGTTTTCTAAGTCCACACCGGTAGGATGCTTGACGAGGTATTGTCGGAGGAGCTTGAAACCCTTGTCGTACCAACTGAAGAGCACAGTGTTGTACTCCTTAGTCTGCTAAAAGGCCTCGACGGACTTGGCAGCAACGGTCTTGATCTTCTCCTTTGCAAACTGGAGCCACTTATCCTTCTCTAGGGTCAGCTGCCTCTCAACCCTTAAATTGTCAGATAAGACCTTAGCCTTCTCTTTGGTAGTGTTAGTCTCGTCCATGGCGGCAATGAGGTCCTTCCTCAGCTTCGAGTTCTCTGCCTCCAAAGCCTCCACCCGGGATCCCACTGACGCGGCCTTTGCCTCGTGGCTTAAGTACTTCGAGGTAATATGCATGGTTTCCCCCAGTACCTAAAAAGAAGATCCTACTTTCAGAACAATACAAAAAAAAGGGAGAAGGAAAGATAAAATTGCACAAGTACACTACTTGGACGAGTTTGTGGATATGACGACCCACAATCTTGTTAGAGGGCATGCCAGAGAGGACCTTAAGCTTTTCAACTGTGAAAGCATCTTGCGCCCTCATCAGAGCAAGGCCAGCGTTGTGCCAAACACTAGACGAGCGGGAGTCGGCCTTCCCTTTTCCCTTTTTAGCCACGTGTTCGGGCTTCTCCATCGGGCGTCACTTCAGGGACGGGGGTAGCTGGGGGTGATCTCTCCACAACATGCACCACCCTCTTCCCGAGGTTGGAAAGGGGTTCAAAAGAAACACTTGTGAAAGGGAAACAAAAAAAAAAGGGAGTGACAATGACGAGTTGAGTAAACACTTACTCTTCTTCTCCTCGATCTCTATAGCGCGTAGGACATAGGCGAAAGGCTCTAGACTAAGGCAGTGAAGAGCTAAAGTTTGCGGGTCAACTAAGTCGTCAAAGTTGTCAATTGTCTTTGCATGCTCTATACTACCTCGACGTGTTGCCTATACCTGCTCTTGAGCTTCGGCCACTTCTTAATTGCACGAGGGACAACAAATAGGAAAGTTAGCGATGATAAAAATATATACAAAAGAACGAAGGACAAAGGATTGGCAGAAAGATGACGCACCAAGATTCGGGGCTCTTCATCGACGGAGCAACCTAAGGACGTCACCCCAAACTTCATTAGAAGGAGTCTCCCACTCATCCTTAGACACAAAAAAGAATTGTGATTTCCAATATCTGAAGGACGAGGGTAGGCCCCTGACGATCCTAGCCTCTTTGACCCAGGGCACCAGCTCATAGGACCCATACTCCTTGGACTCTTTTAAACGATATAAGTATGTAAACTCGTCCATCCTAATCATATCTCCTTTAGTGGTAGCCAATTATATCTCCATGTAGCTTATCACTATCCTCCATGAGTTTGGCATAAGTTGTTCATGAGTAATGTTGAAATGACCCAAAAGCTTCATAATGAATGGATGGACAGGAAACCTAAGCCCGCACTAGAAAACAGCTTCATAGAAGCATACCTCCCTGGTGAAAAATGGTAGGCTCGTTCCTCTTTATGAGGACGACAAACCTTAACCCTCTCAGGGAATTGAAACCTATCCCTAAACCTAGAAAGGGTCTTAGCATCCAGGCTATACTCCTCCCCGAGGGCAGAAAAATCCTCGACCTCTCTTGGGCCAGAAGCCGCAATATCTTCCTCCACCTCCCTTGGGTCGTCGCTAGACGACAACCCCGTCTTAAGCTTGTTGGATCTCACCTACAACATCACTCTTTGCTCACCCATTAAATCTTCAAACCAATCGATCGATTGACGAAGAAAATGAAATAAATCAGCCAACACTATGCTTAAGCTATTACCCTCAAACACAAAACCTTCAATTAAAGGGAAAAAGGTTCGGGAAACACCTAGAGAAGCCCCTAAACGTGCAAAGAGGAACGAAATGGAGGGGCAAAGTATCCTAAATTTATAGCTACTAACCATGGAACCCTAGAAACGAAAAAAGAGGGACAAAATCCTAAAAAACCCAAAATAGAAAGGAAAAATCAAAAACCCTTACAAATTACCTATGCTACAAAAAGTAAAAAAGGTAAGAAAGAGCCGTACCTTAGAAAAGCAACTACAGGAAGGAAAAGCACAAGAAATTGCAGGGGAGAACATCTTAGAGAAGAATAAGCATAGAGCAGCAATGGCGAAAGAAAGGAAAAAGTGAAGGAGAAAGAAAAAAGAAAAGAAGTTTAAAAACTAGGCACAAAAAATTGAAAACTAGTGGGAAACCCAAGGGTCACACAAGTGGGGCATTAACTTCACCAATTAGAACATGCCACGTATCCATGATGTGTGTGGCGCTGTCACTACGCATTAAATGCAGAACGGAACCCCAAAAGTCATGTCTGAGCAACAAACCTTCACCTTTTGGTGGTCATGATAACACACAAGGACGACCATAGAACCTGGGGGGGGGGGGGGGGGGCAACTGATAGGACCAACAAACCTTCTTGCCCAGACAATCTCATCAGACACCTTCGTCCACTTGGCCACGTCATGGATGAAGGAAGGTAAGCCATTAATAAGAGGAGTAAATACCTCAGATAGTTACAAACTAGCTATCTGACCGTTGGAAGCTTTCAAAACCCACATTAATAAGCCCAGAGGCGTTACAAAAGAAGCACTAAAGCCATAATTAAGGCTACAATGGCTAGGAGCCATAGAGCTATAAATGCATGCCCCTTAGAACCAGACAAGGTATACACACACATCCTAAACATACTAATACGTCGTAGCTCTGATACTTTAAGCTCTGACACTTTCTTAATAGCTTTTATACGTTAACTTTATCATCGGAGACTTTGTGGCAGACATCACACCGGTGGCCATCTAAAGGGGGCTTTTCACGACCATTGCAAGCATAAGGACGAGATTGTTGCTTCATCTGGACGAGCATACTCTACTGACGTTTTCCACATCATCAATCACATTTATTAGTGAGTTTTGTTATACCTCTCATTAAAATGACCTTTATTAATGAGTTTGGTTTAGGAGGACTTTAAAGCATAACTCTTGTACAAATTGTGATTTGTGTGAGCTAGGCCTGGGACCTGGCCACCTCTTCCTTAGGTTCTTAAATGGAAGAACCATCAGTTTAGTTTTTTAACACAATATCATTCTTATATAATAATCTAAAAAATATATATATATTCCATATCTATTGAATTTTTTTATTTTTATTTTTACAGAGTGTGATATCTGTTAATTTATTAGCTAAAATAAAATATATCTATATACTTATTTTCCCAACTTAAACATACCTTCTTTCAAAAAAAAAAAAAAAAAGCTCAAACACTCTTTATTGCCTTCCTTATGCCTAAGCATAACTCTCATTTATATCACATTTATTAATGAGTTTTGTTATACCTCTTATTAATGAGTTTTGATTTAAGAGGGGTTTTAAAGCATATCTCTTATACAAATTGCAGTTTGTGTGAGCTAGGCCTTGGAGGTTAGGCCTCCTCTCCCTAAGTGAAATTAATCAATAGCCTAAGGCTTGTAAATGGAAGAAGACCTCTCATTTTAGTTTCATAATATAGTATTATAATTATATAACAATCTAAAATAATAATAAAAAATTATGTAGGGGTTTCAATGTTTGACCCGACCCACGAATACGACATAGATTTTTATGGGTTATGGTTAGGCCTTAGTGGGTTTGGGTTGGGCCTTAGTGGGTTTGGGTCATAAACGAGTCGATCTATAAACGACATGATAAGAAACGTGTCATAAGCGAGTCAACCCGCAGGACCCACAATAGACATGTGACTTGCAATAGACATGTTTGACACGTCGATTTATTTGTGTAAACCTGAAATGATCCATTTAACACAACCTATTTAACTTTTATAACAAATAAATATTTATTTTATTATATATTTGTTAAATACCTTTCATGTCCAACCTATATTTTAAACTTAAAAAGAAAAATGAGTAATTACATAAACTTATAAGTTATATAATTGTAAATTGAAACTTTACAGACCCTAAATCTCTAAAGCTTCTTATAAATATCTAATTTTATTTTATTATTATTAATCTTAAATTATTATTTAGTTCTCGTAACATTGTTGAGTCATGATAACTTTTTGTAACTACAATTACTTATATATATTTTTGGCATAGAACTTGCACAAATAAAATTGGATAAGCTTGTGGAAAATGTTATAAATTTGGACATCAACAAAGAATCTATGGATGATACTCGTTGTCATAGTCATGATTAGTCTACTGTCTACTCGAACTCTTTTAGTATTAATACTTAGCACATAGCGAGTTTTGTGGATGTTATATTTTTGTTAAACTATGTTAATTTGGGTTGAAGTGTATGCACTTTTTTTGGAATGTAAATAACTTATTTCTAGCTGGATGTTATATTTTTGTTGAACTATGTTATTTTGGATGTGGGTAGAAGACTTGAAGTATATGCATTATTTTTGGGATGTAAAGAACTAATTTCTATATGGATGTTATATTTAATATTAAGTGGGTTGAAATGGGTTCTTCTACACTTATGTCAACCTAACATGACCTGTTTTTTAAGTTTGTCAAGTGGGTTGGGTCTTGTCAACCCGCTTCATTAACAGGTCGAGTTAAGGTTAAAGGGATATGACACAATTATTAAATGAGTAGGGTTTGGATTGAGGCATTTAGTCGAATACTTCTACTTTGACATGACACGAACTTGACATGTTAACCCGAATTGACACCCTAATTTCATGTCTATTGAATTATTATTATTATTATTTTTAGAAAGTGATATATGTTCACTTAAAACTAAAATATATCTATATATATTTTTTCTTTCACTCAATTTAAAAAAAGTCTTTCAATTATTTAGAAAAAAGAGAAACCAAAAAAGAAAAAAGAAGAAAAAAAGAAGGGTCATTTCATCTTTCAATCTTTAAGCATCTCTCAACTAGTCAGCATAAAGCCATTCACAGATACCCTTTATCTATATCTCTAAAAGCATATTTTATCAACAAGTCATTATCAAACAATTTTTTTCTTGGTATCCTTAAACTTATTCGCATGTGTTACATTTAAGATAAATATGTTTATTTTATTTTCGTATTTATCCTCTTGTTATATATAATTTGTAAGGTTGTGATTTATAACTTTGTTTTATGTTGGCTTTAATTTGGTATCAAATTTGACTGTAGTTTGTTCAATTATTTCCCTGTATTTATTGTAGGATTTAATGTAAAGGTTGAGTGTGAGAGTTTGGTGAAGATCTGTGAAGAAGGAGGATTCGCAATTGGCTCGAGAGTGACAACTCGTGAAAGAACACGTGAGAAGCACATGTTGAAATCTAAATAGTCTCATGCTAGGCTAGATTTCGCGAATCACTTTGTGACTCAAGCCAAGTTGCGAGTGACCTGTGAAACTCACTGCATGAACTTTGTTTTAAGTGTGTTTTTTTCATTCCTTTACCAACACTATATAAACCCACATTATCCACGAAATTGTAAGGAGTTTTCCCAAGGAACTTTTGAGGGAGAAAACCCTAGCTATACACTTGAAAGTTAGAGATTGTAAACCCACAATCATCTACACAATTTTTCTAAAGTTTTCATCTACTCCTACCTCTCCATTTACGCATCCTTGAGAGGTTCTTAGCCTAAACACTTACATCACCCATTATGAGTGTTGAGAGAAGTTTTGGTGCGTATGGGAAGCATTTGAAGAAGTCATTGATTGGCGGATGCAATTTGGAGCTAATTGTGGAATCCTGATAACTAGTGAAAACATGGCTCCGTGAAGCTTGTTGGTAGTAAGAACTTGGAGGGTTCAAGTACATTGGGTAGATAAGGCTTGGAGGGACTTTTTGATATTCATGTACTTCAACTTTATTCACTAGTGGATCGATTTTGACTTGGAGGGCCTTGGAGAGGTTTTTTGCTGAGTACTTTGGTTTCCTCTTTGATAACACATCTTGGTATTATCTTGTGTTTGCATCTTTCTTCCTTTTTTTTTTAAGCTTTATATTTATTATTGCTTACTTGTTGTAATGGCTTAGAGAGTTGTTCCAGTTATTGTGTATCATTTACTCTTGTTCTGCACTTAGATAAGTTGGAGTAAAAGCAATTAAGTCATAATTTAAATTTTGGGTCTAAACTAGCTATAGTGTTTTACACTAGTTGAGCTTTCACAATTGAAGTGGTAAAATCTATTATTAATTTAATTTTAAAAGTGAAGTATTTCTTCACTTATGATTGTTAAGACAACTGGCTGACCATATTCTTAATTTTTTTAACAATCAATATACAAAATATAACAAAAATTCAAGTGAAAATTATCACAGATGAAAAAAAGAAAGGGAAAGAAGAGATAATGTATTACTTAAATTTGTTGTCTTAGACTAAGGTTGACAATGTTTGACTCAACTTGGAGCACAACCCAATTTTTTGCGAGTTATTGTAAATTAGTAATAAATGGGTGAATTTTGTGCTGACTTGATTAACAAGTAATCAACCGTAAATAAATTAGTTCATTATTTGTGTCAAGACAAGTTGTCCAATTTCGACACAAATTTGTTGAACCCATATAAATAAATTAAATTTTCATCCAATATTATTTTTAATTTTATATATATAATTGAATAATTAAAAGACTTTTCATTGTTATATTGGTAAATTA
This sequence comes from Castanopsis chinensis, assembly GCA_032878915.1. NCBI lineage: Eukaryota > Viridiplantae > Streptophyta > Magnoliopsida > Fagales > Fagaceae > Castanopsis > Castanopsis chinensis. The sequence continues at coordinate 12,368,583 of JAVQMG010000129.1, forward strand.
TTAATTGAAAGCCTAATAACAAAGAAAAAAACTCTCATTTCATATTGTATTTTCTAGATTGTATATTTCTAAATTTGGATGAAATTTCATTGATTTTGAAAGTTGAGGGTGAGAAATTTGAATTCAGAATGTTTTCATTAAAAACACTAGAAAATATCAATTGAATTACAAATCCCTTAATAATGTTGTCATATTTATGTGACGGTTGAGGTTTAACCAAACAAAAGTATGGCTAAACCAAATGGTACCTAGGCCTGGTCCCAAGTCCGAACCCAGGCCCTTTGTTGGGTACAGAGGCTGGTCCCAAGTCCTAACCCAGCCATTGAAACCAATCACGAGGTTTTTTGGCCCAGTGACTCTATAAACTACAGTATATAGCACCGTTTGCCCAAAGGTGTAATACTGTAGCTTGCTCTGCTAATACTAGACTGTTTTCAGAAAATTGCTCTCCCAAGAAGAACATCCACCTTCAGGTTTCTCTCTCTCTCTCTCTCTCTGTCTGACTCACCATCGGATTTTATTACATTTGAAATGGGTTTTTCTAATTTTGAGAATTTCCCATTAGTAAATGGTTTATGGCAGTGATTAGTTGGTCTGGGTGTTGTGGGATTTTTTAGGATTCTGTGGCAATGGTTGGTGTTTTTGGGGTTTGATTTGAAATGGGTAATTAGATTAATAAAAAAAAAAAAGAGAACTTGTTGTTTAGTGTTTGGTATCTGAGAAAGTGGAAGAAAATGAATAGAGAATAAAAAGTTGAAGTTTTGTGTTTTATGCTGTTGTGGGTCTTTGGGAAGGAGGAGAAAAAAATGAATTGAAAAAGTATTTTTCTTTAAAGTTTAGATGTGTTAAGGTTGAGCTGAAGGTGAATGTTATGAAAATTTTGTCTTGTTTTATGTTTTGATTGACGTTTGGTTGCTGAGAAACTGTAAGGTAAAGGTTATTAAAGGGAAATAGATGTTTTGGGATTTTTCATGTTGCGGTTTTTTGTGGGTTTGCTTTGTTTAAGTAGAGCTGAAATTCAGAACATTATGAAGTTCTGGTGAATAAGTCACCTATGTGTGAATTTCTGATGTACTAGCTTTAGCTTCTTACCTAGTGTTTTTCATTTGCTTTACTTTTATGTAATATATGGTTGGGATCAGAAGTAGAGCAATTAACAAGGTTTTATGGGTTTATTGTTTTGTAAATAGAAGCTATGTATACTTACCAAAAAGATAAATAAATAGAAGCATATAGAATCATTCTAAGGGACTTTGTTGACCAGTTGAAGTTGCCTTTGTTCGGTTGCTAGAAACTATCAAGTACTTTGGAGATATATAAATGGATGGATCCTGCACTTTTTGTGGAGTCATGATAAATGTTAATTTTTGTTTTGTGCTAAAAGGGGATGCCCAGTTTGCTATGATATCAAATGTTTTTATTTTGAAATATCAGAATCTAGTTGTTGATCAGCTTATTGACATTAATTCATGTACTTGATTCTTATTTAAGGGACCCGTATAACCCCATATGAAGTTTAAATACCCATCACTCGTTATTCATCACTGAAAGAGGGTAGAAGTTCAAGTGAACTCCACCATTTCAGGAAAGTCATATACTAACCAAAAAGCTCAGCACTGGCAGGCAATCAATCTTGCTTACAAAAAAACATTATTCGATTTCCTTTCTGAGATTCATAGCTTCTAAATCTCATAGCAACACTACCTTTTTTTTTTTCATCAGAATTAGCATGTGGAAGAAAATCCTCAATCGCCAACAGATATTGTTTTCTGTTAGGCAATACTCTAGAATTTATCCTCCACCACCTGCTTACGCTGACCCAGTAATCCGGGTTTCCAACAACATAGCCCAATTGGGTGGCCCAAAAGAAGGTCCAAAGCCTCGGCAGCTCCTGTCTTTGCCTCCATTTCCTGCTCATCCTCTACCCAGAAAGAACTCGTTCAGCATCCCCGGTCAGTCCACTCGGGTCACTGCTATCAGTTGGGTCAAGTATTACTTTGATGAGATTTCGGACACTGTGATTCAGTCACATTTCAACAAAGGCCTTGTGAGTATAAATGTTTAAATTTTTTTGGTTGGTTATTATGTTTGAATAGTATATTAATTTGGTTGTGAAGAGTTGGGTTGGGTTGGGTTGTCAGCTTTATGATTATTTAAAATTTTATATATCACTTTATCTGTATTTGTTTTGATTCAGTTAGTTTTATCCATATTAAGTTGGAGTTGTGACTAGTAAACTTCTAGTTGTTTAAACTGATAGGGATGATGAATTTAATAATTTAAATCAATATTCTAATACTCTGTTGCATGTGTGGACCCAAACTCAATGGATGGGCTCAATACAAGGAATTTTTTAAAATTTTAAATGGGAGCTAAAGTGGAGAGTTTTGAGCCATTGTACCACATGTTGTACCATTTGTCCTTAAATTTTGAGCTGGTGGAAGGGATAAATCTAATCATTATTCTTATTGTAACTGAGTGTGTAAGGGACTTTGGAATTTTTACAGATGTAAGTTTATAAACTTATGTAATTTCTTGTTTTTTAGGTCCAGATAGAATGCCCAATTTCAGAGGACTCCAATGTTGACAAGGAAGGACATATGAAACCTTTGAGGAAGGTACTGACACTAGCTTTTAACCACGATCTCACTCCCATCCCAGTTTTTTTTTCCCCTCAATTGTTAAGTTACACATGCAACTAGTGAGTTTTGGATGCAGTCTCACCTTGTATTCCATCCTTAAGTGTCTTTTGAGCTAAAACTTGTTGACAACATCATTGTACACATGCACAAGATGGATACATGAAGTTCTCTCTCCCCGTCTCTCCCCCCTTTATTTCTACTTCTATTTGTTGACTGTTTGAGATTTTATGGGGGTTTACTTGATCTGCAATCATACAGCTGACCTACAGATTAGGCCTAATGAGGTCATGGAGGCTGGGGCAAGAGTTTACATACCTGTATCAGTTGCTGAGACCAGGATTTCAAAGAGATTTGACACTATTCCAAGTGGGACACTATATCCAAATGCCGATGAGATAGAGTACTTGCAAAGGCTTGTCAAGTACAAGGCATGTCTTACATTAATTCATGCTCATGTTATTTGCTGCCTGAAAATGCTGTGTGGCTATATTTGTTGTTGATTCTGTATTCTTTGTGCCCATGTTGCTATTTGTTAATTGGTGGTTGAAATTTCAGGACTATGCTATAATTGTTCTAAACAAGCCCCCAAAACTGCCAGTTAAGGTCAGTATCCTGTGACCCTATTCATTTTAATGATAGACTGTTGCTTCAGTTTATTCAGTTGCCACTTGCCACTTAAACTTTTTATTTATATATTTATAACTATGTTCTTAGGGGAATCTGCCTGTTCATAACAGTATGGATGCTCTGGCTGCTGCAGCTCTTTCTTATGATTATGATGAGGGTCCTAAGTTGGTAAGCTTTTAGTTTTAGATGATTACTTTGTACTTTCAAAAAATGATTGTTATGTAATGAGGTTGTTGATCCAGATAATTACAAAAGATTTTTGCACTTATAATATTGTTATTTTTGCTGCTTTTTCTGCGTTTGAGATTTTTTTTCAGTTTGTGATTGTTTTGTGAAATCCAGAACTAGGTTGAATAGGATAGTAACTAGTTGAGAAAGCAGATATGTGCTATATCTGCCTAAAATTAAGGCTCAAATTTGGCTCATTTATAAACAAATAGAAACAAGCTTTTTATCATGCCAAAGACAAGCTGTTTATGAACAGCTTGGTTCATTTACTTCTGTAATCATCTTATCATTACTGACCATGTATTTATTTATTTCTGTTTCATGAATACCATTGGGTACTTTGTCCCCCTTAATGCAAAGATGTAAAAGTTCTATTTCTTAAGGAAGTTAAGAAATATATATATACATACATATATATATATATATATATATATATATATATAAAGGAAGTTTTAATTTGACAATCATTTTTATTCGCTTAATATTTTGGTAAACCAAGTCATAAGAAAAGCATTTAGTCATATTTCTATGATTCATTGAATCCTCCTCTACTTTAAAAAAGAGGAGAAATACCAATATAGACATACATATATATATATATATATATATGATTGCGTTTGGTTGGGTCTAGAGTCCTGTGCACTGGATCTAAGCCTCTCCCTATATAATTAGATATATGATTGGGTTTTTGATAGTTTATTTACATTGGCCTTCTCTTCTTTTGCATTGAATTAACTCACTTGGCACAAAAATTAAAAAAAATTTAGATGGATGTGGTGCAATTTTTGGAGTGTTGGTTGCTACCTGTGCCACCACTATTACAATTTCTATCTCAAATCATTAGTTCTCTTTAGGAGACTGGAAGTTTGCTGTTCTCATGGAGGTATTTTGTTAGGTTCATCGTCTTGACCGAGAGAGCAGCGGCCTCCTCTTGATGGGGAGAACCAAAGAAAGTGTCGATCATCTTCAGTGGTTATTTAGTGACATAAACAAAGCAAATTTCTCCTGTAAGGTACTCATACCCCACTCTGCAGAATATACCATATAGATCAGGGGTGGTGAATGTAACTTCTTGAACATGATGGGCTAATAATTGAATGCTTCAACTTTATTTTTTTTAAAAACTGATTAGTGATATGCTTAATCTAGGCTTGGAATGATGCATATGAAGCAACATATCAGAGGTATTGGGCTTTGGTCATAGGCTGTCCCAAGCAAAAGGAAGGCTTAATTTGTGCTCCTCTTTCAAAGGTTCTCTCTATCTTTGCATAAACAATAAATATTACCTTCCCTAGATGGATTCATTTGGAAGAGAAAACAACTTGAATGTATTACTAATTGTTATCCCTTGTAGGTGCTTCTGAATGATGGGAAGACTGAGAGGGTCATCTTGGCCCATCAAACAGGTTTAGAAGCCTCTCAAGAGGCAATAACTGAATATCGGGTTCTTGGCCCTAAGATAAATGGATGCTCATGGATTGAATTACGTCCACTTACTAGCCGGAAGCATCAGGTACAATATTGCATTAATGTTGCATTTCTCTCTCTCTCTCTCTCACGGACACACAGGGCAGTGCTTTTATTTGGCCAAGTAAATATTAAATGTCCAAGGCCAAATCTTAGTCTCTCGTGTGATGCTGCATGATCAGTGTGCTGCCAAGGCTAGTGTTTGCTTGGAGTTCTTCCCCTTTGTGTCAGACCATATCTAATTTCAGTAACTTTATTGCAGCTCCGTGTCCATTGTGCTGAAGCTCTTGGCACTCCAATTGTGGGCGACTATAAATATGGTTGGTTTGTTCACCAGAGATGGAAGCAAATGCCTCGAGTTGATATCGAGCCAACAACTGGGAAACCATATAGGTTGCGAAGACCAGAAGGTTTGGATGTTCAGAAGGGAAGTGTTTTATCTAAGGTTCCCTTGTTACATCTGCACTGTAGAGAGCTTGTACTTCCCAACATTGCAAAGTTCCTTCAGGTTTTGGATCAAAAGTCAGAAAGCCTGCATCCTGCGCTGAGCTCAAAGCCAGATCTCCTTCGGTTTGTGGCATCAATGCCTAACCACATGAAAATTAGCTGGAATCTTATGTCTTCCTATCTGGTATAAGAATGCAGGAAAGTCTGTGTTCTGTAGAACCTGATCTACGTTTCTCTAGATCGATTTTGGTGGTGCACTTTAGCTGTCAGTGTACTATCATCAGTTGATATTATGATATTTATAGTAAATCACATTTCAATAGATGCAGTTTCTTACAATTACACGTTCAAATTTCAATACACATTTTCAAAGTCCAAGTTCAATGCAATCTTAGGGCATGTTTGGATTAGTGGTGTTTTGAGTTATATAACTGGAAACTCATAACTGAGTTATCAAAAAATGTGAAATCTACACAATTTTGAGTGTTTGGCTTGATTTTCTAATCTTGTTTTCATTACTCAAACTCAAAAATTTTGAATTTGAGTGATGAAAACTGAAAACACCAAATTGGTGTTTTCAGTTTTTGAGTTACATAACTCAATGGCAGTTATGTAAATTTCTTATCTTTGTGGGCCCGTTTCTGTTGATTTTGTTCCCTCTCTCTCTCTCTCTCCTTTCTCCCTCTCCACCCGTTCCTCTCATTTCTCCTTCTTCATTTTTTTTTTCTTTTACCAGAGCTCTCTCTTCTCATTGGCCCTTCATTGCTCCTCCACAAGCCGCTGCCACCACACCGGTCATCACCATCACGAGCAACCACCGGATCCGTTCAAGCTCAGCCCAGATCAGATCAAGCTCAGCCTAGATCGGAAGTTTGGGTTTGATATGTTTGTGGTTTGGGTTTGCCGTTGGTGGTGGATCTCGAGATCGGAAGCTTCGCCGGCGACAGGGAATTCGAAACTTGATGGTGGTGGACCAAATTGGTGTTTTTTTTTTTTTTTTTTTTTTTTTTTTTTTTTTTTTGTGGTTTGGGTTTGCCGTTTGTGGTTTGCCGTTGGGGTTTGCCGTTGATGTTTGTGGTTTGGGTTTGCCGTTGGTGGTGGACCAAATTGGTGTTTTTTTTTTTTTTCTTCACATGGTGATGGCTGTAACGCTGTGTGACCGGTGGTGGTGGAGTTTCGTTGATAGTGGTAAATGAAGGGTTTGCCGTTGGTGGTGGTGGTGGAGCTGGGTTTTGGTGTAGCTGGGTTTGAATAGAAGAAAAGAAAAGGGGGGGGGGGGGGGTGGGTAGTAACTGTATTCTTTTGTGTAGTGTCAGTGGGGTGGGTCACAAAAAGGGGAGTTAAAAACTGAGATACACGTTTGAGTTTTGGGAGCAAACAAAAGTGTTGGAATTTTTGAGTGATGGTGGAGTTTGGGATATGAGTTATGTGTTTTGTGACTGAGTAATGAAAACTGAGTTAGGAGATATGAAAATTGAGAAATGTCTAAACCAAACAGGCCCTTAATAACTTTTTCCTTCTCCATAATTTTCAGGTCCAGAAGCATTATGTAGGAAGTCATCCATAAGTGTGTGTGTGTGTGATAATCTAGATTGGGTAAAATACTATTTTGGTCCTTGAATTTTACTAAAAGTTTGTTTTTCATCTCTAAACTTTAAAAAGTTTATTTTTCATTCCTAAACTATTGAAAAGTTCATATTTTGTTCCTAAATTATTGAAATTATATTTTTAAATTTTACTAGAAGTTTGTTTTTTTTATCTCTAAACTATTGAAAAACTCTTTGCAAAAACTCTTTACAAAGTTTAGAGATGAAAAATAAACTCTTAGCCTTATTCTTGTCTCTATACTATTCAAAAACTCTCTACAAAGTTTAGAGATGAAAAATAAACTTTTAGTAAAATTTAGAGACCAAAATAGTATTTTACCCATCTAGATTTTACGTGCCAAACTGGAGTTTCAGCAATGTACTACAACTGTCTGGGCTTCAACACCTGAGCCATGCCACTTGACAGTAACCAACAGAGACACGCCAGGAACACAACTGGCCTATAAAACTAGGGTATGGGACAAAAGAGAATGGCCCAACTAAGAAATTATTCTTATCCTCGACATTAAATGAGTTTTTAGGCTTAAGAAAAAAAAACCATAACTGACCCCTTTATTATACAGAACATCTGAGTTAATACACATGCACTGAAATGGAGAACTACTTTTTACACCCAAAAAAATGAAAAGAAGTTGTACTACGCTGTGGGAACGAATGTGGTGGTCGATTTAGAACTTTCAATGAACAATAAATGTGAGACAAAATTTACGTATAACGCCTTTATCTTTGATTGAGCCCGTGGGAAAGTCTTCAACTGAGACAACCAAAAAAACCAAGCTTTTGATGTCACCAACCTCCATTTCCACAATCTTGCATTCTTTAAACTCTTGTCATGGTATTGGTATGTTCATGACTTTTGAACGTATCACACTGTTTAGCATCCTTTTGGTAATATGTCAGACGAATGGTGCTTGCTTTTTGATTGATTCAAGCAAAAAGATCCTTTGGAACAGGTACATCCAATGGATAGAGCATTTTAGACAATTAATACTTGGGTAGAACAACCAACCATATGTGTTTAAATCTGTTCTGTGGGTATGGATTGGGAACTAAGAAGTCTTTCTGCCTCGTCGTTTGCTTCAGCTTGTAGTTTCCATCTCTGCAAAGGAAATTAGAGGTTAATAAACAAAAATGCATTCATGTTCCAACAAGAACTCATGGCAGATTAGCCCAGTGGCTCAGAAGAAAGTGCATTCCTCTCTCTCAACTACTAATCACTGTCATTGAAGATGATATCTCAATTCCTATATCATTTCCAAGTAAGCAAAACCTTAAAGGTGGTTCTAGTTTCTCATATCAGAAAACCCAGGATCTATTTTCTTGTGACTAAATAAGTTTATGGTGAATTCAGTTTAACCAATATCAATAAGGCCTTTTCCAATTCTCTGAATTCGAAGTCACAAAAGTACATTCAAGTGAAAAGAACATGCCTCTTCAAGATTCTCTAGCTCCATTATTTGTTGTATCTGTTCAGCAATACTTTCCTATAAACAAGAATGACCAAGTTAGATAATCTTATGCAAGTCAGATCAAAGCAGAGAAGAAACAGATAATCAAGTTGTGCGCACCACATTGCTTGCTGCTTCAGCAGCAAGTACGTCAGAGTCCAATTCTACTTCGATTTCAATCATTGAAGAAATCTGAAAAATGGATGGCATAACCACACATTAAATTATGCTTTTGGAAACACAAAATTAAGAGAATTTTGTTTGGGAGGGTGGGTTGGAATTATGGTTTCTGTCATGCAGGAACCATACTCTTGCAAAGCTGTCAATTAGTTCAATCCGTCCCTTGAGGGAGTTTTCCAAGCCTTCTCGCACTCTTTTGACTCTACTTCTCCGAGCACTAAATAATAACCAAAGAATAAGGGTAAACTTCAAACAGAGGAAACCTTCATACACTTACAACACTATAAGTCAACTAAACTAACAGAAATAATTAGTTCAGCGATTATACAGAAATTAAGAAAGTAGTGCTAATAATGTTATGAGGGTTTCACCGATAAGACGGTTCTCCTACAGCAAAAATTTTGTTCTCCAATTGGCACATCCGAGCCAACATCCAAACCTACACAAGAAACAAATGGATTTCTCATATCAAGCATCAAGATACTTTGTCAGATAATTTATGAAACAATGTGGTTATTGTTATAGTTGTTGCATCATATGATATTTCAACCTCACAGGATCCCGAATGAACCCATTTTAGAAGATTTCCAGAGAAGAAGACAACATTCTTCTGGTATTTTCTTCAACTATGACCTGTCAGGGATTGTCCAACATTTATTTTATAGACGTATTGCTAGTCCAAATGTCCAATACCAACCAACTATACAAATATAAAGAGTGCTCCATGAGAAGACTCATAACTAATATATGATGATCCTTGAAGTTCTATGTCCTTCCGTATGAAAAATTCAGTGCACTAAACTTGTTTATAGAAATCTGAGTTTCACATTTGTATCTGAAGCATAGAGTGGACTTTGTATAGATAATCTTGATATTCTTGCAGTCTTTTGGCTGTGATTTGAAGACTACTTTAGTGAGCACTGTTTTAAAATATGTTAATTCAGATTGCTTAACATGAAAGGGAGGTATATTTATTAATCTAGATAAATCCTTCATTTTGTATTTTCAAACAAAATATTTTTGTCAATTTAATTATTGAATTAAAATTGACTCAAAATGATTCTATTATCAGGGTTTCTAGTACATATGTAGTTCCTTTTCTAGTCCTATAACACTGAGGTCCCAGCACACATCATGAAACCTATGTTGAAAGCTTTGAGGGCTATCCTCCATACACCAACTCACTCAACTCATTTGATAAAAGAAAAGAAAGCTGTCCATGCAACCATTACAGCTTGCATAAGAGCATACCTCTTTTTCAGCAGCTACTTTAAGGTCGTTGATCCGAGACTGGAGCATATCATATTGAGCTAAAAGCTGCTGCTTTATAGCAATTGCATCCACCGATCTTTGAGGAAGCTGATATCAATGGATAAATGAATATGCCTCAACTCATTCCATTAGAAAAATCATTAATGGATCAAATTAAAGAATAAAAATCACATTGCAAAAGAGAAATGAAACCATTCCGATAGCTGTTTATATTTACTGATGTCCTAGTTTAGTTAGATTTGCAGTAACACATTAGCTTGACAATTACAAACAATCTAAAAAAACCTAGGCTAGCTGGTTTTTAAATATTCTATAAATTATGTGTTTCTGGATGTTTTGCTCATATGTTTCACTGAAAATGCAATAAAAAAGGAGTATAATTTTTGCACGATCATTAATTATTTGTGATGGTTCACTGCTATGTTTTAAACATATTTGCAGAATATGATATCATGAGGTGTGCCTGTCCAGCCTACAACTAAAAGTGACAGATGCAAAAGATATAAAGACTGTTTTCTGTCAAATTGAAGAATACATAATTTGTAATAGAGTATTAGTGGCCTTTTACTGCCAACTTAAGTATGGAGTAATGTGTAACCATTTCTCAATCTACTTCTTTTAAATACCAAATACAGAATAAAAGGGGAAAGGAAAGGAGAAATACGCAGAACTAGATTTTATTTAATGCCCTGAAGAAACTGACACAGCCAAATGAAGGTCTTAGTAGAAACTTGATTATCTCAATGAAGACAAGAATCAAGAATGTGAGAGGGAGGTAATACTTGAAAACTTGAGACTAGCTTACTTGATTTAACTGGGGCAGAACCAAAGCATTTACAGTAGCCCCCACAGCAAGAGATGTGACTGCAGCAGCTGAAAGGAACTGGGGTAAGCTGGGGTTAATAATTCCAGAGGCAACATCTCCAGTGGCCAACACAGCAAGAAGGGGAAAGAGGATGGAGGGATTAAGTAAGGACGAGCTTCCTTCTTTTAGTGGTGCTCTTAACAATAGTGATTCTCGGCCATCTTTGTGGTTTGTCAGGCACATAGGCTCTCCAGCATAGAAGTTGGGGGCCTTTGGACTGAATTTGAAGGGGCCTACCTCTCTATAAACTTTTGATGGAGCTGCTACAGCAATGGTAACCCTTTCTCCTTCTTGTGCTGGGAGGTCAACTGTTTCAGTAGCAAATCTGTGTGTGCGTGCCATACCAGAAGGAGTCTCTACCTGAAATTTGGAAGGGTGGAAGGAATTATTACTAAATAAGCATTGGCAGGGTGTCATTGGTGAGTATTATATTTTTTCAGTAAGATAAGTAATGAAAGAGAGAGAGAGAGAGAGAGAGAGCCTTAAATGTTATTGGATTATTGTACTGGCAAACTTTGGATAATCAGTGATTGGCAAAGAGGTTCCCTTTTGGCTTAGTTTCTTGCAACTTGCAATAAATAAATAGGTATGCAATATAAATTATCTTATTAAGCAATGCTTGCATGAGCATATTGGCAAAAATCAACACCTAGCTACCAATGTGCATAGAGGGTAGAATCTGTAGTTAAACATTATAAACCAAGAATCTATACCACGATAGAGTGAACAGCAGAAGGAATGCTTTGCTTCATTATTTGCAGGAATCTTAGCCCTCTTTTCCATGCTGGAACATCCATGCTGCGTTCGGCAGGAGGAGATCCTTAGAAGAAGTGAAATATCCCAGCATCAACATCATACATTAATAGATTCTGTGATCAACATAGAATTAAAATGTGACACAGTATTTATATTTAGTGCTTAATTATTCAATCCAAGTTAAATGGTTTACAAGCCAATATATGGAGACATATTCACTTTGAACTGGAAACATAATGTAATTCCCGTGCAAGTAAATGGAAGCAAGCTCATACATGTTGAACTACTGCAGATGCTAACCAATGGAATACCAAACAAATTGTGTAATGTTTATATGACGGATAAAGAAAGCTATTATAATCACAAAGAAAAACAACCATAGCAATAGAATACTGAACAAATAAACAAAACCAGATGGAACAAACCTGATTTCTTCAGACTCGATGCTAACTATGTTGCCAGAAATAAGTTCATACTTGTAGCGGCACTTCGCACAGGATACAATCTGCACAGACGTACTATGCATACATTAATTGTATCATCAAAGTCATCAATACTAAGAAATTTTAGGTGCACCGCATCTGTGGCATGAGTAGCAATAGTTCAAATGATCAAAATCTAGATATTCCCACAAAGTGAGTTTAGACCAGATCGTGTTATCAAAGCGTTTCTGTCTATACCTGAATACCATGTTGGGGTTGTGCAACAGCAACAGCTATCATACAACTAGGACACCTCACAACCTTTCCAAAAGGAACCTGCACAACATCCATAAAATTGCAAACACTGTAAAGCAGATAACATTACACTAGGCAATATGTCCCATTTCCAAAGTACAAGCAGGGGAATGTTATATTTTATAGCTGATTTTATTAAAATAGATATACTCAGTAGAATGCCAGATATACTGATGAGAGATGAATATTGAATCAGCTAAAGAACTTATAAAATAAATTCACTAGTGCTTTGTGACTTCATACCTCCTCGGCAGGAGATACTCCCATTTGGCAAATATCTTCAATTATCCTAAGAGCATCAGAAACCCTCAATGATGCAGCAAGACCCCTAATTAATGATGTGTAAACATGTACATCAGGCCTGGACCACTTCCATCTCTCAGCAAAAGATCCATTTTCAGTAGTACCTGCAACGAATATTAATATAAGATAATAATTTACCAATGAAAAATGCTTAGAATGACCAAAATTAAACAACTTTAACGCTATAATCCAGTAACATTGTTTAAACTAGCTACCAAGAGATCGCACATGCGAGTGCACACACACACATATATAGATATGTTTTGAACAACCATTTAATAGTAATCATATTTGAATAGATGAATATAATGGAAAAAGTCATAAAACCTCAACTACTTCAATAGGACTCGCTACTTCACATTACCTTTTTGTGATCCCTAAAGGAATCTGGGACTTGGGAGTACAGCATGAAATGAGAAAATGCAACCAAGATAAAGCTTATTAGCTACCTAGTTATCTCATTTATCAAAACTTAATTAACTCATTCCAAAACAACAAGAGCAAATATGTGCGCCCAAATTAGTTGGGGTGTACTACAAATTGTACCATATTCTATTTAGCTATTCAGATCGATCTTGTCTATGTAACTCCATTGAATTTAATTTCCACCATTCCTCAAGTCCAAAAATGCACACAGCCCGTGGACAAAAAAATCAAATAAACACCATGAGTAACAAAACAAGAATGCAACACTAACGCACAACAAATAGTTATCCAATCCAATTATCACCATTTTTCTCGGTTAAATCCATGACGTCCTTATCAAGGCAATGTTGTGAGCAATATACGTGAGCTACATGGCATTACTAGTTTGGTGTGAATACCATTTGTCCCCGAATTTAGCCACATATGTGCTACACCATAAAGGTAGTAATCAAATTGTAATTAAAACCTAATTCGACCTAGTTAACACTAGTGAGACTCGATAGACACTTACAGGACCCAATCCACACGAAAACTGATGATGCACGAAATCTATCACAAATTCACAATGTCCCGAACCGATGACTTATGATTGTAATTAACAGTTTCAACTTTCAAGTAACAACAACCAAAGCTTTCGCTAAATTAAAAATGAAGGGTAAATCATTACATAGAAAGTTGCGTCACGTAAACACATATAAGCCTGGTACCTTGGTCGAAGCTGGCACGCATGGCATAGAAAACCGACAAAGCCAACTCAGCATTGTTGCGCTCAAGTGCAGCTGTTATAATCAAGCAACAATCATTAACTCCCACAACACCTCCATTTCCTCCACACTTGTCACCAATCATGTCCAAAGCTTCGTTGGCATCCTTAGCACCCGAAACCTTAGCAAGCAACTCCTCGTCCAAAAGCTGGGATACCGAGTTCTCAACCAACCCATTCTGGCTCTCACTCAAAGAAGAGGCTCTGGTCTTGAGGGTCTTGGAGAAGCTAACAAAAGTAAGAGAATTAGAAATATTGTTGTAGTAGTTGTTGGTGGCAAAGGTTTCAGAGAGTTTGGGAAGTGGAGGAGAGAAAAGCCAAGGAGAACAAGAACAACCCAAGTTGAGAGTCATTTGTGGGATAGTTTTGTATGAGGATCAGCCAAAGAGAAAGTAGAGCTAGCTGGTAGCTATTGTTTTGAATCTTTTGATCGGTTTGGTTTGGTTTTGCTTGTGGCTTGGGTTTTTGGATTAGGAACGAGTGGTCGTTAGGACAAGTGGTGGAGGGTAGGGTACGAGATCGGGGGTGTGTTATAGTGTGCGTGGTGGTGTACGAAAATTGAATAAAATCATGGGAGTAAAAAGAGAAGAAATGTAAAAGAGTGGAGGTGCGGGGAATCGAACCCCGTGCCTCTCGCATGCGAAGCGAGCGCTCTACCATATGAGCTACACCCCCGTGGTGATCAATGGCTTCTATTTACTTATTTTAATAGAACTTCATAGTTTTACAACCGTTTTATTTTAACCGACAGTACGGATTTCTTATCAATGCGTTTATAACTTCATATGTAATAACGAGAGAGATTTCTGCATACGGGCCAAAATCGATTGATAATATATACAATTTTTCCAATTTGTTTTCACGATTAATCGTTTGATTTATTTAGCTGTGATGAAATCATATGAATATAAAATTAATATTACTCTAATAAGAATTTATTACCTTTTTAGTAAGTCATTAGGTTGTGCTGTTGTGAAAAATGTTATAAAATTTATGTATATTCATGCTCATTATAAGGCCAAAGCAAGTATGAAAGTAATGGACTTTCACCGGTTGAAAGATTTCTTTCCTTTTTAAAGCTCTGATTCTCGGCTTTTAAGGAAGTGGAAGTAATGTCGTGGAACGTTAGATTAGATTATTGTTTTAAACCTAACAAAGTAGAGATTCATTTCCCATTGTATGCCAAATGAAGAAAGATCAATGATACAATTGCAAAGGCCATTCAGTGATAGCTTCTACATTATCGAAATAACATTTAGAGGGACATTTTAAATTTTATTACGTAATATTTTGAGTGAGTAGTGGAAATAAGTGTTTAGGACTAAGATTTAGCCCTGATAGTCTATATAAGACTATGAGAGCAACTTCCACTTCAAAGTTTAAGTCAATAATGGAAATAAGTGTTATTTTTTGCACTCCTTGGAACAAGAGTTGCATACCTTGAGGAATGCTGCAGTGGAGGTATTTATACTCTTAATTGGAACATGCTTAACCTTAGGATTAGGAATGGCAACAAGTCGGGTTCGGGCCAGGTTTTTACATACCCAGACCCGACTCGCGGGGCAAAACCCGAGACCTAGACCCGGCCCGATTATTAATTGGGTTTTTTTTCCAGGGCCCAAACCCGCCCCGCCGGGCCCACGGGCCCCGTTTATCTCTTGGGCCCAAATCTAGCCCAACCAAAAAAAAAAAAAAATTTGAAGCCCATTACAATTTTTTTTCTAGATTCAAATCCATTCAGTCAAGTCCACAAGGTTACTAATATGATATAAATATATATATATATATATATATATATATATATAAGAGGGGGTTTAGTAATTTAATATAATCGGGTTTTTATCCGGGTCGGGTTTCAGATTTTTAAAAAAAATCCAAACCCGACCCGGATCCGCTTCGGGTTTTTTTAAAAAAACCCATATCCGACCTTATTCTTTATCAGACCGGGTAAAATTCGGCCCATTAGGGTCGGGCCGGACCGAGTATCCACGGGTCGGATCTAAATTGCCATCCCTACTTAGGATTTCATCATTGCCTACCCATCCCACTTGCAACAAACATGACATGTCTCTATTTGTTTTGCCAATTTGAGGCACGTTTCCATTATTACCCATCTCACTTGCAACAAACGTAATGTCTCTATTTGTTTTGCCTGGAGGCACGTTTCTAGATGATAGCTGACTTTGGCAAAAAAGATAAATTATATGTTTGAGGCTCGTTTCTAGATAATGGTCGACTTTGGCATATGGACTAAATTAAATCGCATTAAATTTTGACCAAGTGGTTAGGTGCAATAAATACGATCATGACTAATTTGATCTATTGACCCACTTTTTAAGAGAGATCCCGTCCCTACTAAGTGGACAAGTGAGATCGGCATACGGATATCACCTGCCAATCTGTCATCAGATAAAATTTTTATCCTATCCTTATATTGTATATTAACCTCTCACACAATTCTTCTTCCAGGAGGATTTAAACCTACCCAAAAGGTAGGGAACGTAGCGGATGACTAATTAATTATAGAGGTTACTACTCCAGAGAGCAGAGGTACCATTTTGCAGCGGATGATTAATTAATTACAGAGGTTACTATCACAGAGAGCAGAGGCAAGGCTTCGCTATTAAATCTTGAACATCGAGGACGGTATACCACAAAAGAAAGACATCAGAAGTTATTAACCATGATGTGCAAAAGAAGCTATTAAACAAGGTGTGTTGGATTACTTATATATCCTCTTAAACATATTGTTTGAATCAGAATATTATTTTTCATTTCCTACATACACGACGGCTGCAACCCTGATAGCATAACCAGCTGCTAAATCATTCCGCATTGGATATATACATCTTTCATTTCACATTGTGTGAATCTTCCATAACCATGAAAACTACATAAATTGAGAGGGAAAACAAATAGATAGATAATTATTGCAATCATCCAATAACTAAAATCCACAAGGAATGCATCCTACAAAAGCAGTAATTGGAAAAAGTAACACAAGAAGGGCAAAGACAAGTTCAGTCATCCACATTGGACGTGTCAAACCTATGCACAACACCCAGAAAGTAGAGGTTAAGTCACTGCAGTCAACGAAAGCAAGAAAGATGGCAACCAAATCAATGTGCAAAAGCAGGGATTACCATCATCAATCTATGATAAAGTGCTATACAAAGCAAGTGCAAAGGAACCAAAATGAATTATAAATTGTCAAGATTGGGAAGAAAAGGACGGTAACTAAACTTGAAAAAGAGGCCATTGATCTTGCATTTGGGCACTCTCAGTTACTCCAACTTGCATCAACTGGATATGCAGGAAGACCAAGTAGATATGAATCACCAGAACCTTTTGCAGACGATACCCAATTTAGCTGGCTCACTGGTTTGAATTATTTGCCAAGTCGGCCTCTTGCCCATGGTGGTCTTTGTTGGCCACCACCATTACGTTGTACAGCATTGTTACGTTGTACAGCATTGTTCTGGCGTGGGAAGTTCCTCATCCTCTGCTCCTTCATGTTTGCAAACAGCGAGTCTAGTGTCTGAGACCTCTGCTTGGTCACTGGCTGCACCTGCTGCTGTGGTGGCATTGACTGCAACACCATATATAAAACTCATCAATATAATTTACTTTGCATGGTGAGACTGGAAGTGAGGTTAAAAGCTACTGAGCATGATCTGGTGATCCTATCACCCATTAAGCAGCAGCTTAAATGTATCTCTTGACAAAATAAAAAATAAGGAGTCCAACAACTTGTTGGATCAACCTATAATATGGACAAGTAAAAGTAAATCCACGTCCAGTCTTGTTGTCACAACCCCTTATGTCAAACCAAGTTACAAAAAGCTACCCATAAACCCTTGTCCAGAGAGCTACTAGGCCATACAATTCACACTTCTTCATTTATTTTCTATAAAAGATAATAAAGAATATAAAATAATTCCCCTTGTTTGGTCATGTGGAGAAGCAGGAGGAAAATAAAGAGCAGATAAGACATTTTAATAATTTTTGTTCTTACAACCAGTTTCACCCCAAAAGTCACCTAGTTTGGAAAGTAAATTTTCATGGACCATTGATTTCTCATTCACTAGCCCAACAATGAAAATCAACAGATTTTCAAAACCCACTCTCTCTCTCTCTCTCTTATTTTGATATAACAGATTTTTGAAACCTTCTCTATTTTTTTCTCATTCAGTGGTAAACCAAACTTAGTGTAATGATTAATATTATGAATAACAAGCTTACTGATCCTACTCAATGATGTTATAAATAATTTTCAAGGAGATGAAGATTGATGCAGCTGAGAAGTCAAATAAATACCTTTGCCACAAAGCCTCCATTTGCAGCGCGCCTCTGGATAAGTGGACCCCTGCAAGCAGAAATATAAACAAGGATTGGAAAACATAAAGAGAACATACCATCAAGAGCTGAGTCCAACAAGGGAAATATTCAAGACGCCCCAGTATCAATACCAAATAATAACATCATAGGACCACCGTGCAATTTACATTCACAAGGAGAGTCATGCGTCTTACCCTGACAGATTCTATTTATATCCAACTAAGAGAAAGTTAACACAAACCATTTCAGGAAAAAACAGTAACTTCAATATAGTGAAGACTGGAAATCTGAAGTGTGAATTCTCTCAAATTTCTGTTAAAGCTCTTTCCAATCACAAAGCATGATGAGTTCAAACCTTGCACCCCGATTGAATGGAAACAAAAGTAAAGACAACCACGAGGAGCTGAATTGGGGAAAAACCACAATGGGCTTATTCTCCATTCAATTCAATAAACAAGAGACTCTGTCCAAGGAAGCTCCAAAATGAGTCTTGAAAACTAAGCGTAGCATTCACAGTAGCGATGTAAGCTTTTGCACAAAAATGAGTATCCAATTTCCACACCTTGTCAAACTACACTAAAACCAAACTACATTGCCAACAGCGCTGCCAACCACTAAACGGATTTGAAAATAACTAAGAGGAGCAAAACTCTATGCTCCTTCTTGACATTCAGCTACTACCCAAAACTCCAAACTTGGTAATCTCAAGCAAAAATAAATTACTCTAAAGGAAAACCCAAAACACATGAATCTTGTTTAGTTGGCCAAGAACCATCCTTTTTAGATCTATCCCATAGCAAAACACAGTTGAAGACCAATCACCAAGACCATAGGCAAGGAAAAAGAAAAGCAGAGATGAAGTGTCAGTCAGATGGAGTAGAAAAAGCAGACGAGTTCCAAAATGTAGAAATCTCTTGTAATTGACCCTAAGACTGAAGGGCGTACATCCCACAGCATTATCTTCCAATTCACATAAATTATCAAAATTTCTGCAGGCCAACAATGCTCTGTGGACAAGGATTAAACCAAATCCTACAAATCTCAAGAATGAAATCTGATGGCTAAATGGAAAAGCAGCAGATCTCATCATGGAGGTTATGGAATAATAAGCATGCATGTCGATAAAACGACTGTAACCATCAGAAAGATTCAGACTCATAACCAGGAAAAGTGGAAACTGCCGCACTCACTAGGAAACCAGAAAACATCCAGTTTGGAGCATATCTAAAATAAGCATACATGTGGATAAAACAACTGCAACCTTCAGATAGATTCAGATTCATAAACCAAGAAAAGCAGAAATTGCCGCACTCAGTACAGTTACAAGAAAAAATCCAGTTGACACTGCAAAAAATGTAAGCTTTTTCCTATCAAGCAATGAGCCACTTAAAATGCACAATGTGAACTTTTCCAGTGCATTAGCTATCTTCAAATAATACCACCAAACAAACTTCCATAGATCACACTTAATTCACAATTCCATTAAACCATTTCCTTCCAATCATATCCCTGTTTATCACTTGTAAACCACTACCTCAACAGCCAACCCAAATAACAAAACTCCAATTTCCAAATATGTTCAGCGACATTCAAATTAAAGTGCTCTGACCACACTATGTCACACTTTGCACACCACATATATGAAGATTTATAATGCAAGAATGCTATTCAGGATGGGAATAGGAAACAGTCAACACTTGGAATTATTCCCAAATTGGCTGATTCCGGTGGAAAACAAATCATATGCGACTTATTTATAGATTAACAGGAAGCACATGGCAGATGTGATCAATTCTATAGAAGAGCCACACTTTTACCTGCAATTATTTATCAATAAAACAATCCCATCAGATGCTAAACTATTGTCATTGCCACAATAATGAGGTTTAAGCAGTATAAGGGATAAATAGACCTTTGGGATGAAATACCTTGTCTTGTTCCAATTAGCCACCTTGTTACGACCAAAAGCTCTATTGCGAAGCGGAGCAGCTGCAGCCTTCCGTGCTGCCTCATTTGCCAGAGGAAATTGGTTCCCCTGAAAATTTGACCTTCTCTGAGCTAAGGCCCCCTGATTACCATCGTTGAAAAAAACAAAGAAACGTGAGATCATGGGCAAAATAAATAAACAAATAATGCACTTTAGCAGCAACCATTTCATACCTGTCTAAGTGACGATCTTGTATCCATAAAACGTCGAACCATTGTAGATTTATCTTGAGCAATATTATTGGGAAACTTCTGAATTTTGTTCTGAATGGACAGAGGATTCATATATTATGATAACAGCCCAAGAAAAGAGAGACGATATCAGAGAGGTAAGCTTGCTTTCACAAAAAAAAACTTCTTACCGGAACCCTTCGCTGCTTCCTCCCCCTAGACTTAGGGTTTTTAGACATTTTGATGATGTCTTCTAAGGCCATGTCCATTTTTTTCTCTGTTAGGGCAATTGCCTCAGTTGTAAGAGGTTTAGTTGCCATCTGATAGAGAATATTAAAGTCAGTCATAAAATATAAGATAAACAAAGCAAAATAACATGGCAACAGAAACATCTTCACAGACCACCAATTATAAAGAGATAAACAACAAGTTAAAAGAAACCTCCATAGTTGTACATAAACCAAAGCATATCAACAAAGACCTTTGGAAATTTACTTCAAAACATTCAAACTCTTACAACCAATAACTATAAGAATCAAGGTGATTAATTATCTTAACAAATATTTAACCATAAAACACCTCCAAAAATCTATGCACCTAGAAAAGTAGATATTTGAAACAAAGTTCTAATCTAAATTTATAAAAATCAAACATATTTCGCAATTATATCAAAATTGATTAAGGCAATAAAAAAAATAATTAGCAAGATACTTGAATCTCAGATTCTTCACTGCTTTTAGAACCCTGGAGCATAGAAGAATATCCACAAAAAATAAGCCTAATACAACAACAAAGCCAAGATTGAATTGAAGCTATACGATACCAAAATCAAAATCATAACTCGTATCTTCTCTATTCCATGTTTTCTCACCAACCAAACAGAAAATTTTTCATACAACTATGACCAAACAATAAGCACAAACATGATTCAAAAACTAATTAAACAAAAAAAAAATTAGGGCTAGGGTTTTGGAATCGAAGACTCACCGAGTTAGAGAGTAGGATTCGACGAAAATCGAAATCAAGAAGCAAAGCAAGCGAAGATTTTGATGATTTTGAGAGAAAATTAGGGTTAGGGTCTAGAGAATATATGGGGAATCTGGAAAACGCGGAGAGCAATTTGGGAGTTTCGCGAAAACTAACAGACAGCTTCCTCGCAAAGCGACCCCTGTGACTGAGGGGGTGAGAGAGGGTATTTAAAGTATTTATAGTAACTGAAGGACGCGGTCCGTGTGAACGGCGGATTTCGATTCCGCATCAAATGGAAAAAAGTTTTACCTTTCTAGGAAAATTTTTCCTACTTTTTTTTTCCTACTCTAGTGAATGATAACTAGCCTCTAAGCGTGCGTGTTTACAAGCTCTTCTATTTTTCAGATAAAGGTAAATTTAGAATATTTATTATAATTTAAAATTACTACATTTTTTATTCATAGAAAAAACTTAAGAATGTGATGAAAAACATAATTTACATATATTATAATTTCAAAAAATTATAATTTCTCTAGGATTTCATCAATCACCATAGAATGCTGAACATGCCTATAAAAAAAAAAAAATAAAAAATAAACAACCAAACATATCAAACCACACGCATAAAGAAAAACGTAAACCAAAAGGAAATAATTATTTGTTCTACCAAAAAAGATAATAATAACTAGCCTCTGAGCATACGCGTGAAGAGGCTCTTCTAATTTTTGGGATAAAAATTAATAATTTTGTATTTATTATAATTTGAAATTTCTATTTTTTCTAATCACAAAAAAAAAAAAAAAAATCTAAAGGTGTGATGAATATGTGGGGTGAGTTTTATAGATTAAAGGAGTTTTAAAACTAACAAAAGAGTGATCCTATTTTGTAAAGAGTTAGTGAGTAGATGTAGGAATTTAAATCAACGTAAAAGTAAAAGTTTATTAGAAACAGGAAGGCATTTCAATGTAGAAGTAGAAATTATTATTTTTGTCAATTTACTATTTTATCCCCATTTTTAAGTTTTAGATAGGGATATTTTTTACAGCAAAAAAAATAATAACTAACTTTCTTTTGTCAATTTACTATCTTAACCCCATTTTTTAATTTGTTGGTTAATTAATTTAGGAGTATTTTTGACAAGAAAAAAAGCAATAACTAACTTTCTGAATCCTCTTAATATATACAGATAAAAGCTTGTTGTTATTTTCTTGTAGTTAAAAAAAAAAAAAAAAACTGAAACAGTAAAAGAATTCCTAATTCTTGATTTTTACCAGTTTTGGAGGATTTTTATCCGATTGAATTAGGGTTTGGTTTTTAATACTATGCTTTTATTTGATTATATGACTTGTTTAATTAGTTGTGAGTAACCATGTAATGGTAGAAGGAAATTTCTCAAAAGTAAAAAACAGTTTGCAAACCATTGGACTACGCATATTTATAAACCAATTTAACTATCAAATATATTAAAATATTAAATAACACATCATGATTTAATCTCAATTAAACTTCAATCCAGTTTTAAAAACTTTGGATTTCTCTTTCCTGATTCATTAAATGGTCTGGATTTCTTAACCGCATTCCTCTGATTTCAATTCAACCCAACCATCTGAAAAACTTAGGCCAATTTTTAGAAAGTGCTCTTGTGCTTAGGCGCGTGGTAGCAAGTGGGAGTCTTGTAGTCTCTTGCAAGAGGTGGAGTACCTACCTTGTGTGAGGTAGTGGTAGTTGGGGGATCATATAAAAGCCATTCTCAGGCGGCTCTCAAAGGGCTGGTTAATCATGGCAGAGGAGTTAGAGGAGCTATGGAAGAAACTAACGTTTACGGAGGAAGAAGATACCAGAATAGAGCTTGACAGTGGAAGTACAAAGGCGGCCAGGAAGATGGGGAAGCTCTGTGTGGTGATGAAGATTCTTTCCCAAAGAAATATAAATGTGGACGCCTTAAGGAAGAACTTAAGAATGCTATGGAAGCCTAACAAAGGGGTTCAGATTTCAGAATTAGAGGAGGAACTTTTCCTGGTGGAGTTTGGGGATGAGAAGGATAAAAAGAAGGTGTTGGATATGTGAACGTGGAGCTATGAGAAGCAATTAGTCCTCATCCAAGAATTTGCAGGGGAACTGACACCGAAGGAGATTGAAGTTAAATGGGCCCCTTTCTGGGTTCAGATTTACAATCTACCCTTGAATAGCAGGACGAAAGAGACGGGGTGGGTTATTGGGTTGTGCCTTGGTTTGGTGCTCGATGTGGATGTAACTGAGGCGGGTGTGCAATGGGGCAAGTGCCTCCGTGTTAGAGTGCAGTTGGATGTAACTAAGAGATTGGTGCGTGGGAAGAAAGTCTCAATAGAAGGGGGTGAGCCTAAATGGGTTAATTTTAAATACGAAAGGTTACCAAACTTCTGCTATCGGTGTGGTCTTCTTGATCATTCCTTAAAAGATTGTGCGGAAGGGCAGTCAAAAAGTGGCAAGGAAGGCGCATGTCAGCTTCAGTATGGTGCCTGGCTAAGGGGGGAACCGATGCAAAGGGGAGGATATCGTGCTAGCTGTGGAAACTCCGTCAATATCGCCAGAGCTGAGGTTCACGGCAAAGGAAAGAATGGTGAGAGAAAGCAGGCACGTGGGTGACACGACAGCTCATGTGTTCACCTGTCCTACATGTGACATTGGGGCAACAACCACTCCAATAGTTGTGTCAGACATGTTATTTGATGAGGGTAGGGTCAAAGGGATGGTAGGAAGGGAGGAGGAGAAGGTTACTGATTTTGGGAGATTTGGTGAGGCATTGTCTGGGGTCAAACCGGGTTTTGAGGAAGGTAGGCAAGGGGGAAATGACGCATGCCAGGTGATTGAAATAAGGGCTGAAGGGAGTGAGGCGCCAAATAAAGATGTTAAGATGAAGGAAACTGGGCTGGAAGCAGAAAACCCAGACCTAGGCCCACTAGCGTTAACCTTCGAGGAAAAGAAAGGATGGACAGCTGAAGTGTTGGGCCCAACAAGCAAGCATTGGAAGAGGCTGGATAGGGATAATATAAAGTTGACTTCCCAAACGGGTGAAAGCCCAATTAAAGGAAAGAGGGAAGGCCCGACACCCCTCCAAGAACTTGATCCAAACTCAGGGAGCTTAAAACGTAGGAAAGGAAGAAAAGAAGGAAATCACGACTTAAATGAAAAGGAAGAAATGGTTGGCAGTGTGGTGGTGTCTGCTGCGCAGCACCGCCGAGCCAAATGAGTCTTCTGGCCTGGAACTGCCGAGGAATGGGGTCGTCCTTGGCAGTCCGGACACTCGCCGACGAGGTGAGAGCAAAAGATCCTCTCTGGTTTTTCTGTCAGAGACGAAAGTTGGATTAAATCGAGTTAAGGGTATTCAAAACAAGTTGGAGTATTCTCAGGATATTACGGTCCCAAGAGATGGACGTAGTAGGGGTTTGGCGCTGTTGTGGAAGGAAGGAACCGATGTGAGGTTCAAGAGCTGTTCAAATTCTCATATTGATGTTGAGATTCATGGTGTCTCTGCTCATTCTCCGTTGCTTGCCATCGGCTTCTATGGGCAGCCGGATGCTGCTAAAAGGTATATTTCTTGGGAGTTACTGGATGTTCTGAAGATGCAAAGTCCTCTCCCATGGTTTGTCTTTGGGGATTTCAAAGAAATCACCCATCCCGACGAAAAGCTTGGGGGCTCGAAGAGGGATGCCGGTCAAATGGAGGACTTTAGGAAGTGTCTAAGTTGGTGTGGGTCAGTGGATTTGGGTTACGTCGGGCAAAGCTATACTTGGTGCAATGGAAGGGTAGGGGAGTAGAGAACCAGGCTTCGGCTGGATCGGGTTGTGGCAAGTGAGAGTTGGATTAACAGATTCCCAAAGGCGCGGGTTCATCACGTTTCATTGTCAATCTCTAACCATTGTTTGCTTTCGCCTTTCCTTCAGCGAAGAAAGCCTCGCAAGCCTGTTAGGAAGCCGTTCTTTTTTGAGGCTATGTGGACTAGAGAGGCTGTTTACAGGGAGGTTATTGAGGAAGCATAGGATCCACTGAGGAGTGGCTCTGGTTACACAATACAGGACCGTTTAAAACACTGCCAAGAGCAACTTCAGGAGTGGAATTGGAAGGTGTTTGGAAATGTTAGCAGTACCTTAAGGCAGAAAAAAAATTATCTCTAACAATTGGAAGCTATAGACGGTTTGGTCGACAAAGCAAAGGAAATCAGGGAGCTGAAAGAGTAAATCAATGAGATTCAAATTTGAGAAGAGATCATGTGGAAACAGAGGTCTAGGGCGTTATGGCTTAAGTGGGGCGATCAAAATACAAAGTTTTTTCATGCTACAGCCTACCAGCGGAGAGGAAAAAATAGAATTGACGGGTTGCAAAATCCGCAGGGGGTTTGGATTGATGATCAGGAAGGTGTGGAGAATATAATCTTGGATTATTTCACAAACATTTTCAGGTCGGACAACCCCTCAAATTTTGATGCTAGCCTGTGTGCGATCCCCAGGAGGGTCTCCTAGGAGATGAATGAGGAGTTGCCGGCAGAGTTTAAGGCAGAGGAGGTCTGGCAAGCCCTTCAACAGATGCATCCCACAAAAGCCCCAGGCCCTGACAGTATGTCACCCATTTTTTATCAGCATTATTGGGATATAGTTGGTGTCGATATAGCTAATTGTGTTCTAGAGGTTCTAAATTCTGGTAAGCTGCCCTGTACCTTCAATGAAACATTTATATGTCTTATCCCAAAGGTAGCTTCACCACAGAAAATTACGGAATTCAGACCTATAAGCTTATGTAACATAGTGTATAAACTAATCTCCAAAGTGCTTGCCAATAGGCTGAAAAAGATTCTGAAGGAGGTAATTGACGAATCTCAAAGTGCATTTGTGCTGAGTAGATCAATAATAGACAATGTGTTAGTTGCTTTCGAGACGATGCACTGCATTGATCAGAAAAGGAGGGGTAAGGAAGCTCTTATGGCTGTGAAACTCGATATGAGTAAGGCATACGATCGAGTTGAATGGGCCTACTTGGAAGCTATAATGAGGAAAATGGAATTTCATGAGAAATGGATTGCCTTGATGATGATGTGCGTCACTACAGTGTCTTACTCGGTCCTGGTAAATGGAGAGCCTAAAGGGAAGATAGTTCCTTCTAGGGGTCTGAGGCAAGGAGACCCAATCTCTCCTTACCTTTTCCTCTTATGTTCGGATGAGTTGTCAGCAATGCGGAAGGGCTGTCAACAATGCTAAAGAAGGAAGAGATTGAAGGTCATATAAGAGGTGTGGCAGTTAGTAGAGGGGCTCCAAGGGTCTCACATTTGCTATTTGGGGATGATAGTATCATTTTTTTTAGGGCGACAACAATGGAATGTGATAGGGTTCTGAAGGTGTTGGGGGAGTACGAGCGAGTCTCGGGTCAGAAAATAAATAAGGAGAAGACGGTCCTATATTTCAGTAAGTCCACGAGCTCGGAAGTTCAAAATTTGATCAAGCAAAGGTTAGGGGCTGAGATAGTTAGGCAACATGAGAAGTACTTAGGATTGCCTCCTCTAGTTGGAAGGGGTAAAAGGAAAGCGTTTCATCGAATAAAGGATCAGGTGGGAAGAAGAATTGCAGGATGGAAAGGTAAGCTTCTGTCCAATACTGGGAGGGAGATACTTATTAAAGCTGTTGCCCAAGCCACTCTTACATACACTATGAGTGTCTTTAAGCTCCCGGACTCACTGTGTAAGGATCTGAACTCAATGATGGGAAATTTTTGGTGGGGTTAGAAAGGTAGGGAAAGGAAAATGGCTTGGGTTTCATGGGAAAAGCTATGTAAACCTAAGTTAGAAGGGGGTATGGGGTATAGAGATCTCAAGGCGTTCAACCTTACACTCTTAGCGAAACAAGGCTGGAGAATTATGGAGCATCCGACTTCCTTAGTTCATAGAATCTACAAAGCTAAGTACTTTGCTTATAAGTCGTTCTTATCTACCCAAATTGGGAGGAAACCTTCCTACGCGGGGCGAAGCATTTTGGCGGCAAGAGATATAATCAAGAAGGGTTCTGGATGGTGTATTGGGAACGAGCAAAAAGTTCAAATTTGGAAAGACAATTGGATTCCTCGGCGAAACCTTTCCAAAGTGGTCAGCCCTCGGATTGCCCAGGTTGAGGAAGTGAGGGTTTCTGACCTCATCAACACTGACAGAAGGAGCTGGGATGCAACTAAAATTCAAAGCATCTTTCTGCCGCATGAAGCAGAACTTGTCTTGGGTATTCCAATTAGCTACAAATTGCTTGATGATTCGTTTGTTTGGGCTGGGACCTCTAGTGGAAATTTTACAGTCAGAAGTGCTTACGGGGTTGCGCAAAGCTGGCTAAAGGAAGGTTCGACAAGGCCTGACCTGGGTTGCAGCTTCGATAACTTGAAGATGAGAGCTATCTGGAAAATGGTTTGGCAACTGGAATGCCCAAGTAAAATTAAGTGCTTCATGTGGAGGGCGTGTAAGGATATCCTCCCGACTAGAAATAGACTTAAGGCTAGAGGTATTGGCTGTTTGGACTGTTGTGTCTTGTGTGGGGCTGTTAAGACATCGGGGCATATCCTCTGGGACTGCTCTTTTGCTAAGGATGTTTGGTGTGGTACAAAGATTAAACTCCCTGTTCTGCCTGAACCCGTGAGTGAGTTTGTGGATTTGGTGTGGAAGGTAATGGACTCCTGCCCAAATGTCAATTGGGTGTTGTTGGCTGTGACAGCGTGGAGTCTATGGAATAATAGGAACACGGTTACGCATGGTGGGACCAGCAAAGGAAAGGTGGAGCTTATTAAGTCAGTGGCTAATTAAATTGAGGAGATCAAGCGAGAGATGACAGTGCAGGGGAGGCCTCGTTCAATACCTGCACAATCATGGACTCCACCGAAGCAAGGATGGTATAAAGTTAATACGGATGGGGTTGTGTTCAGTGAGATTGGAAGTTGTGGTATTGGTGTGGTGGTTAAAGACAGAATGGGTCAGATTATGGGGGCTTTGTGCATAAAACTTGATCTGCCCCTGGGATCGTTGGAGGTAGAGGTGAAGGCTGTAGAAGAAGGGATCCAATTTGCTAGGGATCTCAGCCTTGGTCAGGTTGTTGTTGAGTGCGACTCTCTTTTGGTTGTTAACTCCTTACGGGATCCTAGCCTGGTCCAACGTCGCATACAAAAAGTAACTGAGGGTTTGAAGCTGGTTTAGGCTAGTTTATGGCATGGGAGGTGACTCATGCCCGTAGAAGCTGCAATACTGCAGCTCATGTTCTGGCACGACATGCCAAATTTGTAAACGACTATGTTGTCGTCTGGGTGGAAGATACTCCACCTATGATTGTAGACCAAGTGTTAAAAGATGTAACCTGTATGTCTTCCATTTCGGTTCAATGAAAGTCTCTTGGTTGTGAATCAAAAGGAAAAAAAAAAAAAAAAAAATTCAACCCAACCCCACCCACCTAAAGATGACTAGATAGCCCGCAGGTGGTATACACATTTCATGGTGCGCGCAACCACTGACATGGGATGGAAGGACAGTGCCCACCCTTATTAATTCATTTGCTTTGTTCAAAATTCATTCAAGAATTTTCAGCCAGACATACCCATTAATTGGTCATGCTCTTTTACTCCTCATCATTGGATCCGACTTTTTTAGACTAAAAAATTCTTGAGTTCCTAGGAAACTCTTGGGGGTAAAGTTCGGTCGCTTTTCATCATTCGATCTTTTTTTTTTTTTTTGAGAAACTTCATCATTCGATCTTAGTATTAAACTATTAGTGGCAATGATCAGTGATCACATCACATCAGCCTCCCATAAAATAAACTTTTTTCTTTTTTTGATAGGGAACCATAAAATAAACTTGATACTCAATTAAAACGAAAATCTTCCAACCTCTGTAATTAAATATGATATAATCTCTTCTTCTTTTTCTTTTATTTCATATTAATATATATATATATATTACAATTGTTTATAAGTAATGAATTTAACCGTTGACATAGACCAAACTCTGTGTAATGCATCCTCCTACGGTGTAAAGAATGTCATGCAAAACCAATCAATTTCATATCTTAGGCGAGGGACAATAACGAAATAGAAATTGTACCTGTGCTACCTGGTGGTTGCTATGATATGAATTTATAATTAAAACTAACTCGTTTGATAAGTGTTGTCCCATGAAAAAGGGGTGAAACTAATTATTACAAATGTTTTGTGTCCGCACATTGTGTGCAGAAAATTGATGTTATCAACTTATAATTTATCACTAACCTCAACGAAAGACATTTTTATTTCTAACAATTTTGCTTCAACCCCGCTTCTCATGCGGGGTCTAATTCACTCAAAGAAAAAGGCAAAAATGATTAGTTTCCATAGACCCACTTCTCTGAGTTGCTTGTATAAGTAACCAATTCCTCTGGTTTGAACCACAAATTGATTTCATCCTTGGCGGTCTCTGGACCATCACTCCCATGGATGATGTTTCTACATGGCAAACAACAAAAGTAAGATCATGATAACAAAGCAGCGAACAGTGTATGCATGTGGAAAGCAAAAGCACAACTGTCACCAGGCCCATGATAATTTTACTAACAAAAACAAGGGCCCAGTTATTGTTTGCTACTCTACGGTGAGAAATTGTAACTTTAATGGCAAATATCACAAGTAATAAAACCAGATCACAGATAGGCTAAGTAATTAATCAAGATGTACCACCGCGCATCCTTGACACAATGGTCACTTTGCAAGTATAATTGTTTGTGGGGTGTATGTGTAGGGAGGGTAAGGACCGGAATTTAAGTCTCCAAGAAGAAGCTTTACACATATATACACTTAAATTAAGCTAAAGGAAAATTTTATTCAGATAAAAAAAATAAAAAAATCAAGATGTAAATGCCTATATGGTAAATTTAAGAAACCAAAAACTGCTATTATTCAAAGCAATACCTTCCAACAACAACAGCCAGATCGCCCCTGATAGTTCCAGGTTCTGATTTCTGTGGATCTGTTGCTCCAATCAGTTTTCGACCATACTTTATTACTCCCTCTCCTTCCCAGACCTGTATGGACAATTAGAACAATTGAGTTTGGCTAACTCAAAAGTTGTGGTAACCAATAAGATGAGAGTTATGTATTTTCTAACCATTGCAAGAACAGGGCCAGAGCTAAGGAAATCGCACAGGCCATTGAAGAAAGGTCTTTCCTTCAGATCATGGTAATGCTTCTGTGCAAAATCCTTTGAAGGAATCACAATTTTAACGGCCACGAGCTTAAAACCTTTCCTCTCAAAACGAGATATGATCTCTGAAATCTGGAACACAATAACATGTCTTAGATGAGATATATATCCTGTTACCAGCCTAAAAAGACCAACCAACAACTCAACCCCACTGAGCGGTATATATTAGGCAAAGTCATTTTGAAACAGTGTGAACAGATTACTAAATTTTTTTGCAAGAAGTCTAATGGTATCTTACCAGCCCTCTCTGCACTCCATCAGGTTTGATTGCAATGAAAGTGCGCTCCAGCTGAATAGAGAAGAACAAGTAACATAATTAGTCATTGAGTAACACAATAGGCAAATGAGAGATTGAATTGGAGTAATAATGAAATAGATATGTAATAAAATGGTTATTAGAGTACCTCTGCAGCATATGCCTCCTGTTCCTGAAGCATGTAAGCTGCAATCAAAACGAAACGAAAAAATATGATCATAAATTGGAGAGAGAGAGAGAGAGAGAGAGAGAGAGAGAGAAACTATATCATAATATCATGCAACCAGAAGAGGACAGTGACATGCTATCATAAGAGACACTCCCCTTAAGATTCAGTTATTGTTCAAATTACACCAATAAGTGATATAACCCATATAATAAAATTATAGGGTTGTACAAGTAGGACACAATGTATCTGGCACTTAAAATTTTTTGCCAACATGATTAAAACAATCCAAAACTCTTGCTGGAGGTCTCTCAAGATTCCATACAGGAGATTATGACATTTGATCAGACAACTTATTAAAACAATGTTTAAAGTTTAAACATTCAAGTGTGTGTGTGTGAGAGAGAGAGAGAGAGAGAGAGAGAGAGAGAGAGACCACAACGTCAGACAGTAAAAGGATCAGCATGAAATGTGATCAACGCAGAAGTACAACTGTAGCTGAAAAATGTTTGTAGTTTGGGGTTCAGGTAAAATGTTGGGGAAATTCAGGAAAATAGTCAATTCTAGAATACATCCAAGGTTATAATTTCAACCCATTACCATGCACAAGCATGGTATAATTTTTTTAGAAGAGGTACCGGATGCCACAATGCTAAATTTAAGCAAGGAACATGGCTCCTCTTTCCTTCTACCCCAAACTACAAACACTGACCCCCGCTCATACCTTTTACTTTTAAGCCATCATTTCCTTTTACTCCCATGAAAAATATTGGTAAGAAACATATTTAACAAATATCCACTAACAAAACCAATCCAAATGCCACATAAACAAGAACATCATTATTAAGCCTAAAACAAATGAACATGAAGCAAACAAACACACACATATAAACAGTCACAATCTTATCAATTCGAAGGGAACATAATCATAACCAATTAAAGTATGATTATCATCTCAACAGTTTAAAAGCACATCACAAAAATAAGCCAAAAACACACTTTAAATCCTAAAATTTGACCCAACTTCCAGTTTTGTCCCCAAAATTTAGCAATTTGGTTCTGGAATTTTTTTTAAAGTATTAATTTCTTCATTCTTTTCTTCAGTCCACGCTCTATCTCTGCTTAACCTCCCATTTAAAGAAGTTAACAAATCTCATGTGTTGACCCATCAATCATGTGAGAACGCCTAAAACTTTTGGACAACAATAAATCCAGGGACACCCAATTTCACAAAATGCCGAAGTTATTGACTGTGAGTGGTGGACACTTTCTGCACACTACTTTTTACATGGATTCACTATTTTTTGTTCACCGCTCACAGTCGACTACTTTAACATGCTGTGAAATTGGGTACGTCAATTGGGATCCAACTTTTAACCAAATTTTAACGACGAGCTCAACAAAATTTATAAAGATGGGGTTTTTAGTTCGAACCTGCGGCAGAAACGCCAATCGCTCCTGCAATCCATTCTCTTGATGCATTCTCCGAACCCGCCTTCCCGTAACTTGAAGCTAAAAACGGCAGCTTGTTGCCACTCAACGACACCGCTGCAGCCGCAGCTACAGCTCTCCCTTCTGCAAATACGACAAGTCGGTTTCATCAAACATAAATCTCTCACTCCAATATATACAAATTATTAACCAAAAAATTTCACACAGGCTGACACAACCCAAATCATCAAAGAAAACATATTTCAGAAAAAAAATATCATGAAACTTTTCAAAGAAACCAAAAATCTATAAGCATAATCAACAGCACAAAAACTCGATCAGTACTATTTTATTAAAAAAAAAAAGTTTTTTGCCAAATTGCTTTCTCATAAAACAGTTCTTGAACCGATAACTGTTACACAGATCAGAGGTTTAGCTGAGAAAGCAGAGTGTAAAAAAGAATGAGGTAAAGAAATTACCAGAGTGAAAACGAGAGGCCTTGGAAGAGGAGGAGGAGAGGATTGACCTGGCAGCTCTAGAAGCAGATCGAAAAATCTGAGGAGAGCTCATTTTTTTTTTTAGTTTACTTCTTTTTGTTTTGGTTGAGAAATGGAAAGTGAGAAGTGAGAAGAAGAGAAAGTAGTGTGTGATGCTGAAATGATAAAGAGAGAAATGAATGAGTGAATGAAAAAGAGAGAGACAAACAGGGATTGCTTTGGTTTCCTTTTTACTTGGGGTGCTTTCAGGTCAAACCCTACCCGAAACTCCGACCCCGTAAAGTTTTAACTACCCGTTTGGAGTTTCGTACCTTTCGGCTTTTGGGTCTGGATCTGTGTGCGGTCTGGTGACTACGCTGCTGTATAAACAAATAGTACAATGACAAACAAATTGACAAGAGCATCCAAGTCTGTATATGCAAAATTTTTCCATTTTACATTTTTAAAATTTACTTTTTTATTTTTTATTTTACACCCTTATTTTTACAAAATACCTACATTAATTTGTTTATTATATACATTTATTCAAATAAAATATTTATTTTTTTAACACTGTAAACAGTAACAGTGAGAGTGAAGTGAGAAAGGAAATGAGAAAAAGAAAGTGAGAAGAGAGAAAAAAAGAATAAAAAAATTATTTATACGATGAACAGTAACAGTGTATATATGCACGGTTACTATTCATTTATAAGACCATTGTGTATATTTAGACATCTTTACAAAACTAATGTGAGGGGTTTTTGGGTTAAAAGGTGCAAAATTGAGTACTTTTTGTATTTTAGAAAACTATTCACAAGTTGGTGTGGTTATTCTAAGAGAATACTTTCTGAACATTTTTTGTTGTTGAGAAAACTATAAACAAATTTTATGCGATAAATTATTTTCGGTTATAATTTGAATTCATCACTAAAAAGACTTTATTATCTATTAATAATAATATGTCACATAAAATTTGTTATAAAAATGTTATGCACATAACATTTCTTAATTGATAAGTTATCGATTCTCTAAGAAAAATGCTACTAGATAGCCTAAATGAAAGGTTGTCATTGATTCTGATCCTTGCTAGCCATCAAAACAATTCAAAAAAAAAATTATGATTTTTTGAAGTCTGGATATCAAACCATATCATGCTAACAAATGAAATTCCATTCAACAAAAGCACCCAAATCTTGGAAGCCCCAAAATTTTAATTTTGACTCTAAAAAAAGTTAATCACCACAATTATATAAACACAAGTCATTTGTGTTTTTTCTTAGTGGGATTTATTTTTTTAAAGGGGATTTATTTTTTCTTTGTTAATAAAATTTTAGGAATTTTTTGAATCAAAACATTCAGTGTGTTGTGCGTAATATAACTTATTTTACTCTCCGTTAAAAGTTACCATAATTTTTTAGTAGAGTTTATGCTATGCCTTTCTATTAGAACCCATTCCTTCCCCCCCCCCCCCCCCCCCCCCAAACAATTGGTCTATATGTAGTTTCATCCTTAATTATGTTGGAGCTATATAACATCAAGTGAGAAGTCTAGGATACACAATTTCCATTGATTGAATTAGTAAATTTTGATTTGAATCCTAAATGTTTCTATTGGAAAAACCAAAGGTATTAATTGAGTTACAAGACTCTTAACCACACTAATAATAATAACTTGGCATGTTAGTAAGTTGTGAAATTGTGTAAATAAGTATTTGTTGGTTATATTAAAAGAAGTATGTGATGATAAAACTATTTACTTTAGTGGGTTATTTGTTTGTTCTGTTTGTTTCAATAAAAAACTTTATGTGAAGATGGTTATTAGTGTTCTCCTATGTTTGGTAGTATAAAAAAAAAAAAAAAAAGGTACGAAAACTATTTATGGTCAACAAAAAACCCAAATTAAAAGTATGAATTATTTTTTAAGGGTTGTTTTTCGTTAAATTTTCCAAAAAAACAACTCTATTTCATGTCTAGCTAAATAAAGCCAAGAAATAGTATTTCAATTTGTTTTTAAGAATCTTGCCAAATATAAGATTTTTTAAGGGTTGTTTTTCGTTAAATTTTCCAAAAAAAAACAACTCTATTTCATGTCTAGCTAAATAAAGCCAAGAAATAGTATTTCAATTTGTTTTAAGAATCTTGCCAAATATAAGAAAATGAAATAATTTTTCAAAAAATACATTTTTTTATTGTAGAAAATGAATCATATAATAAGTTTTAGGGTGCGTCCGTTTGGAGAGAAAATAAAGAGGATGGAAAACTAAGGGAGGAAAATAAGCATTTTTCACTGTTCGTTTGGAGAGAAAATGAAGGGAGGATGGAAAACCGGGAGGAAAATTTTCCTCCCGGGCCGACAAAAATTTTCCTCCCAAATTGGGAGGAAAATGGAGGAGAGAAAACAATGGGATGGGGGCATTTACTAAAATGCCCTCATCTCACAATTTTTTTTTTGAAATGTTACTGAACAGTAACATTAAACCTTCAGTAACGTTATTGTTCAACTTTTTTTTTTTTTTTTTTTTCAACGTTAACGTTGAGTTTTATTTTTTTGGTTTTTTTGTTTTTCAGTTCAACGTTTACGTTGAACTTTTTTTTTTTTTTTTAATTTCAATTTCAACGTTGAACTTTTTTTTTTTTTTTTTTTTCTTTTCAACATTACTATTAACAAGGGTATATTAGTCAATTTATACCCTCTCACTTTTTCACCCTCTCACTTTTCCACCCCTCCAACCAGACACACAAGAGGAAAAACTAAATATTTTTCATCCTCCCACAATTTTTCATCCTCTCACTTTTTCACTCCTCCTACCGAACAGACCCTTAGTTTACAAATATGATCAATTCTTTTAAGAGGGGAGTCCGCCCATATATAAGTTGGATCGCATGTGGGAAATTCCCACTGGGAATTATATGGGCCCTATGATGCAGTTGTTTTAAATGAATTGGAACAAATTTTATGAGGTCCCAAGTCCCAACTGAGGAATCATATTCTCTATTATTAAAGTTACGAGGACAAGAACAATGCAGAACTTTAATACAAAAAGTAACCTAATAAGTCAAATACAAATTTTAGAATTTTGATAGTAGTCTCATACTCTCATTCACCCTTTTTTTTTTTCCTTCCCAATTTCTCAATTTTAATAATTATTTCACCCAAATCTATTATTCAACAATAAAAAATCTTATTAATTGAAGTAATTAGAACCCACACCCTCTTTCCACGTTTATAACACCATATTTCTTAACTATTGCTTGCCATTCCTATGACTAACTACCATTTAAAAAAAAATCGTTTTTAATTCGAAATAAATAATCTTTTATCGCATGTGTATTTGTTTATTTATTCATTTATTTTTTTAAGAAGGCATGTGCACCTGTAATTAATCCATGGGAAATTTTGGCACGGAAATACGGGTAGCCTCCTAACTCCAAAGAAATCAATCGTCCAAAGTCCAAACTCCAAATCAGTACAATTAAAAATTATGGTTAAAAATTGACATTTAAAAAAAAAAAAAAAATCACATGGTTTGCTTATAATCAGATTCACATGGTTTTAGTGTTGAACAAGATACTCTACTGTTTTACTCAGGAAAAAAAAGAAAAGAAAAGATATTGTTGTTCAAGATACGAATAAATATAACTTAAACTGTAAGGGGTGGAGCTTCCGAGCTTGTGTCCAATGGCTAGACTGGACACAAGCCGGACCCAATTTTAAGAAAGTGTCTCATTCATGTGTTGCATGTGGGTAGAATATATAAAATATAAAATTCACGTAAAGAATGGAACACAAAAGCTTCTTATAGCCCAAACATAGAGCAAAGGTGAGTTAAAATTTTGATTCCACAATTTAAAAAAGAAAAGAGAAACTTGAGGGATTTTGTTCAAGTTAAATTGCAGAAGGAGGAAACTTCTCCTTTTTGGCTATGTTGTCAATAGAAAGAAAATTGGGAAGCTTCTTTTCTATTTACATATACTTGACTTGTGAGCAGCGCGGCCAACAAACATTAAGGCTTAAGGCGATATATTTAAATGGGACATTTTTGTTATTAATTAAATAACATTTAACTAGTTTTTATATTATGATTTTTATATAACAAAAATGTATTTTTTTTTTATCTTGTAATATATATATTTTTTGAATAAATGCTAAAATTATAACAAATTTTACTACGAAAAGCTTACAAACGTTGTAGCAATAAATGTGATTAATGACACTACAAAATGATAATAAACAAGTTTTTTTTTTTTTTTTTTAAACAAGATAAAATTTTTACTCTTGCCAAATCTAAGTATATATTTGTGTGAAGTTCATTTTTGAAGACTTGAATCCCAGCCCTTATCCTCTACCCCTCATAAGTACTTATACTTCTAGAGTGACCACCACACCAAGGGTGCGCGGTAATAATAAACAAGTATTTGAATAAATGATGTTAGAAATATTATAAATTTTACAACATGATGCTTATAAAGATGTATTACTAAGTAATTTAAAAATGTATTTAATAGGTTGTTGACGTCTACAAATCATATTAATTATCACATTAATTTGTAAAAGTTTTAAAGTAAAATTTATAGTATTTTTCTATTTAAATTATTTCTTGTAATTAGCGACACATATTTGTAAGCTCTATGTATTTAAAATTGTATTATTTTTAGAATTACTCAATTCTTTGAGACTTCTTAAAAGTAGAAGAAAAATGTCAAACTAATTTTTTTTTTTCTATATTTCAAAAATATATATATATATATATATATACATTTCAATTTTTGCTTCAAAATTTAGGGGCATTTTTTTAGTAGGGCCCTTAGGCGATTGCCTAAGTGGCCTAGGCCTAAGTCTTGCCCTGCATGTGAGCTGATGTAGACAGAAAAAACCTATTCCCTGCCATAAATAGAAACCCTTTTTCACCCTAGAGAAAAACAAAGGGGGAGGTGGGGAATAGAAGGTATGGCGAAAAAGTTCATAACTAATTAACCATTTTTCCTACGACAAGCTCATCTCAAGCACTAGAATTGGTGCTGCTGAATTTTATTCTTTATTTTTACAATTTGACATTTACAATGGTGAATGAAAGATTTGGTGAAATATTATTAGTTTTGCTTCTAGTCTTCTACGCTTCATTCTCTATTATTGACAATTTACCGTCTCAACAACTATTAAAAAAATTGTGAAAAAGTTAATTTTAATAAATAAGTAATTTTTTTTCCTAATCACTATTATTTTATCTTGAAAACTATATCATGATTTTAAGCTTGAAAATTTTGTATTTTAGACTTCTTTGTTAATTAATCATCAACTTATCTCTGATATGTGATCTGCAATACAATTATATAAAAATACCAAAAAAAAAAAAAAAAAAGATTTGATGACAAAGTGAAAAATCAATGACATAACTCTTCAAAGGGAAATCCACTCTGGGGATAGACGATTCTATAAAAAATCCACTATGAATAAATAGTTACAAATGGTCAAACCTTACACACAACTTTTGTAGCTTAGTCAGGGCTGCTTGATGCATTTGAGCCCATAAGGCGAAATTTGAGATTGAGGCTTTTTACATATTTAAATATAGTTTTTTTTTTATAAAATAAATATCATTTAAACTCTATTAAAATTTATTACTAATTAACATAAATCATGCAATTTTTTTTAGAAAGTCTATAGACATAAAAAATTTGACAAAACTTTTTACATTTGTTGATGTAGTGGAATAATAGTGGTAAGTAAATGAATGATGTTGGTGGCGGACCCAAGTGAGAATTGAGAATTAGTTAAAGTTTGCCAACTTAACTATTGTGAAAAATGTTATAAATTTTTTTGTGTATTGTACTTTTTTTTAGAAGTGTCACATTCACAATATTTTTATAACAAATACTAGATGTTAACTTATTACGGGTTTCAATTTGAACTCATCATTAAAATTATTTTTTTGTCATCAATAACAACTTGCTACTAAGGATTTGTTGTGAAAGTATTGTGAGAAATGTTGTGAATGTAGCAGTTCAATCTTTTTTTTTTCATTTGATAAAAAAATATTATTTTATTTATTAGCTAATATTTGGGTTTAATTAAATTAAAATTTGAGGCATTTTTTATACTTGGAGCCTTAAACAACTGCATCAATCCCTTATACAATTATACTATAAAGCGGGCACTGAGCTTAGACATATTGCTTAAACTTTTGTAGCTTACAAATAGCTCTAGAGATTACATAAAACGACATGCTTGCCTTCCTAGCACAATAGGTCTAGAATCTTTGAAATTCTCTGATACTGATTTTCGCCAAATGAATTATAATCTCTAGAGCACTTGAAAGCACTTTCTTGAAGATTTCTTCTACAGTGAACCTCACTATGGTTTCACACAACCAAACACTCTCTTTAGGATCACAAGATGAGTAGACAAAGAATAAGGATTTTCTATGAAGTTCAAGGAGAAAAGGCATAAGGCATTCTCTTTGAATAGCACAAGTTTCTTTTCTTTGTTTATGCTTAAAAAGAAATGAACAAAATAAAATTTGTTTAGTTTTCATATAATCTCATTTCTCACCTCTGAAAGTCATATATAATGTGCTTTATATAGGTGAACAACATATAGTTAAAACCTAATAAAAACCAATTTGCTAAAAAAATTAGAATTTCAAATCGCCACATTTTTGAGCAAGCGTAATTGCTTCTCCCTTGATCAAGATTATGGGATTTATCATTATTGTGGCACTTCCAAACAATCATATCTCACTTCCAAACAATCATATCTCACTCATTTCAAATTTAAATTGAGTCAAATTTGTGCCCATTTTATCTACTTTTTAATGAAACAAGTTTCATTCAAATATATATTACTGTACAAAACATATGGGAAAAAGATCATTGACTCCTCATCTTTAAGAATATTGGGTTTGTTTGGAATCCGTTTATTTTGTTAAAATTGAATATTTTTTACTGAAAATAATGTAAATAAAGGTAAAAGTTAGCTGAAATAGTACAGTGAGACCCATAAATAGTACCAAAAAGTGCAATAGGACCTATGAATAGTAGTAAAAATAAACTAAATAGTAAAATAAGTTGTATTTTTAATTTGGAACCAAACGCCTACTAAAACTATATTTTTTGAGAAGTTTTAGACCGAGACTCAACCTTAACATAACTTTTTTAATGCAAACTAATTTTTACATTTTTGACACTGAGATTTGAAAAGACATTCACAAATTCTTTCGTGTACATGAATTCTTTACCCACAAAACAGGCAATTTAAATTTTCTTCAACAAGATCTAAGTGTAACACACAATGATCGATGAAAAAAACCGCATCAAACACTTCATGCATTGTAGTAGGCTTTTGGTGTACATTAAAGTATTTTTTTTCTTTCTTAATACTATATTTCTGCATGCGTTGAGGCACACATACACCGGTGATTTATGTGAGTAAGAATTCCAAATTTGTACCTTTCTTTTGAAGTTGCAAATTTGCAATAATTTAAAATACTGCATCTTTTTTTCACTGTATCTTTTTTTTTACCGTTTAGGCTACCTCACAGCTGGTAAAACTCAAATAAGAGTTGTAATGGATGTTTCGTGCCCATTCTTTGTGAATAAAACACACATTCTATGACAAATTATAGAATGTGTTTGGGCTACCTTACAGTTATAGAATGTGAATAATACAGATTGTATGACAACTATGACAACATATAGAATGTGAATAATTAATACACATTTTATGACAACTTGGTAAAACTCAAATAAGAGTTGTAATGTATTATGCAGGTCAAGTTTGTTATGCATATGCTCATTAGTTTTGTACGGTACACATTCTATGAAAACTTACATTTTAGTCTAGGACGAATTCAAGGGATACCGCTAATCACGCCACTATGGATAAACTAAGCCTTTATTCTGTATATTTGTGTACATGAGAGGATTTGCTGCAATCTTGTATGTAGTAATTGTTGCATACAGGGTAAGGTGACAGCTAAAGAAGAGTGACAATAAATCATAGGTTAATCTAAACATGATCATTTCACATGACCCTTGGACACTTGTCACTTCCTTTTGGCTACCACCTTATCCTATATGCGGCAATTGCTGCATACAAGGTTGCAACAAATCCTCTCTCTTTATGTACGTTGTTCAAAACTGGGGATGTAGCTAGAGTCCTTTAGGTTGTGATGTTGAGGGGTTCCTAATATTCCCAAATAATCTGGTGAAGCTACTGGGGAATAAATGTGTTCTGGTGGGACACTGTGATGATTGGAGTCGTGGGGTGACCTTGGAAGGTTGAAATT
This sequence comes from Castanopsis chinensis, assembly GCA_032878915.1. NCBI lineage: Eukaryota > Viridiplantae > Streptophyta > Magnoliopsida > Fagales > Fagaceae > Castanopsis > Castanopsis chinensis. The sequence continues at coordinate 12,409,652 of JAVQMG010000129.1, forward strand.
CCCCAAATTTAGAATGTATGGCTAAATTGAGGGTGGATTCATTAATGTCTTGTGGATGTGGTGATGGGGTGTCAATTGTATTGGTTGCATGTTGGTTTTGGTTAGAGTTAGGTGTTGGGTTCAGATTAGGGGGAGTGGTATGGGTTTGAGACACGGATAGGGTGATTATGGGTTTAATGGATTGGCTCAAAACTTGTGTATAGTGTCCAACTCCTTTTGCGATTGTGAACCAAAGGGATATACATTATCTCCTCTCAACAATTAAACAAAAAGTTTGAATTACCTGATTAAACACAGAAGAAACCCAAGTACAGTTGAATCATAATAAAGTGGTTATATTTTTAATCTGACTAAGAAAAAAGAAATCTAAAGTACTGGAATTCGTAAAAAACTATTTACGAAAAAATAAAATTGATCACATTGTTGTTACAAGAAGCTGATCATCTCAAGTACTAGAGTTTTTGTTGTTGGTGAATTTTCATAATAAAATGAATGAAAGAGTTAATCTAATATTTATTTTGGTAATAATTTGGTTAATTGAGGTTTTAGTGGGAAGTTAGAATAATAGTGTTTTCGTTAAAAAAAAAAAAAACTATTTGTAACATTGAATTTATAATTATTGATGTTATTGTGGTTGAGGGTTATGATGCATGAAATATGTATGAGAATCCGATTTGGATTAAAGAGAGTGAGGTTTTTATGCCTTAATAAAGTCTAATTTTGGTGCAATTTTGAATTTTATTATTGCTTCATTGTCCTTTCACCAACAAGCAATTGTTGTTACTTCTGTGGCGTAATTAGAAAGTTTCCTTGAGAGAGAGAGAGAGAGAGAGAGAGAGAGAGAGAGAGAGAGAGAGAGAGAGAGAGAGAGAGAGAGAGAGAGAGAGAGAGAGAGAGAGAGAGAGAGAGAGAGAGAGAGAGAGAGAGAGAGAGAGAGAGAGAGAGAGAGAGAGGTACAGTACTTAGATGCGTTTCTTAAGTTCCCTTTTTAAGATTCTTCCATATTAATTTTTTCTCATAAAATGAAAGTGTATTTTTTAGTTAACGCTCTGTTTGTTTCGTTAGAAAACTATCTATATAGATAATTTTCCACATTTTTCAATGTTTGGTAGCACAAAAAAAAAAAAAAAAAAGCCAATGGAAAACCCTAATAAAAATAAAGCTTATTTTCTATGGTATGTTTTCCATATATTTTTTTTGGGAAAAAAATCTCTCTCTCTCACACGCATCACATCTCCTATCAATATTATCTTTTTCTTTACCCTTTATAGCTGCGGGAAACAACTAATTTTGGCGTCTACTCTCTCTCTCACAGTCTTACGGTAAGCTCTCAGTTTTCTCCCTTCTCTTTGCTTTTTCTCTCCTCTCATATTCTCATTGTCTCTCCCCCTCTGGTCTCTCCTCTTTTCACGTATCTCTCTCTAAATGTCTCTCACAGTCAACAACTCTTCCTTGCACTGGTAATATGTTATTCTTCTCTACAAAAACCCCAATATTATAGTTTGCTTTCTGTGTTGCTATCGATATATATAGTAATTTTATGTTTTTATAAGATAAGTTTCTTGATTTCAATTACAGTATTCCCTAGTTCGACATTAATTAATATTAGATTTTATAACCTTTGGCATTTGTTGTGGGGCGGGGGTAGTTTGAGTTGAAAATTTGTATGAGAACAAATAGACTATAGTTTAGGCGTTTTATATGGTTTTTGATGTTTGTGTATGATGATTCAACAGTCAAGCATGTAGGCATGCTCAGACATCCATAATTCTAATTAATAAACTCAATAGATATTTTTTTTAACATTATGAAGAAAGTTTGCTATTGAAGATTGTGCCGGATTTTGATTTTGAATTTATGTACAATCTTACACACTTAGGGGCAAACTTTTTCTTTAATCTAGTGATTATTGTTATTTACTTGGTACAGTTCGAAGTAGATATGTTTTTTTTGCACACCAAATCATGATTGGTTTATGGCTTATTATTTGTAATAAAAATTTATAGAGAATTTCTATTGTGCATTCTGTTTTCCATGATACAATTTGTTGTTCAGCCTACTCTATTCACAATTTAGTCTCTTAAGATTTGCATGGCTAGTTCTTGTTCGTGTGTGTTTTAGTATACTTGATTTTATTTCTTCTCGGTTTGATGGATTCCTGTTTAGACTACTGCAGAATTTTGAGCTTGCTTTTATTTTTTATCATTGTGAATTATGCAGATTGTATAGGGCTCTATTAGTAATATTGGAATCCTCTCTTAATGTTTAGGGAATTAGAATTACTAAAGAGTTTTGTTGTTGTTGTTGTTGTTGTTGTCCTTGTATTGAGAAAGTTCCTCATTTGGCAATTGGAAATTAAGGAGTGAACTGACTTGGGCATGTCAAAGTAAGGCAATACTTGTTTAGTATCTCAAGTAGAACATCACTAGCAGAATTAGTTTGCTAGATAAACCTATATCTAAAACAACATAGTCAAAGGCAAATGGCAAAGTTGAGGTGCCAAGTCTTTGTATCAAAAGAGGCATGAGGTATCAAAAAGGTGCTCACCCAACTGAAGCAAGGTGCCAAACTCTATATAATGAACTCAAATCATATGTATCTAATACTCATTAGGCACAGTTTGAATTTTTCTAACTAGTAGGAGGCTCTACTAATTAATCTATGTAAGGATATTTGGGCTTGGGGAGGTTTTTCCAAGGGAGTTGGTGATATAGGTGTAGAAGCATTGGATGACTCACCTTCGCTTGTTGATGCTGATGTTGATGACGTATCCAAAAAGAAGCAAGTTGATCCCTCACATGTGGCCTCAAATGAAACAAGGTCTCACAGGAAACGAAGTCATGCTACTATGATTGAAGATGCTATTTACCAAGATTTGCCTATACAACTTGGTAAGGTTGCTTCTGCAATAGAAAAGATTTCTAAAAATCAGCTAAATTTTGGTAGTCTTTATGAAGAAGTTATGAAGAAGTTATGAAGATGGATGGGTTTGAAGAAAATATGATTGCACCTACATTTGAAAATTTGAATGGGGATGAAAAACAAGCAAGATCATTCATGTTGAAAAATGACAAGCTTCATAGACAATGGTTGCAGAACTTCTTCGACAACTATTTAAGCCAATTTTGATTATGTAGGTGTATTTTTGTTAGAATTTAGGCTTTTCTATTTGGACAATTTGGCATTTTGGTATTTATCAAACTATTTGGACAATTAGGCTGAGAAAAATTGATGCTTAGAGACCAGAGCCACAAAAATTGTAGTTGTATAGCTACAATGAGATAATTCTCTAAAAAAATGAGATAGTTTTCCAAAAAAAATATGTACATACTAAATGTAGGGGCAGAACGGTCGGAGTATGTTCTTGGGTCTTGGGCTTGATCCGAGGGCATTGACTTGTCTGAGAAGGGCTTGTTGATCATAAGGATACTGAATTTAGAGGTCCATAAGCAAATCATTATGACATAGGTTAGAGGGAAAAAGTCCGAGGAGTGACATCTCATCGGCTATTTGAGGTGACGAATATACTGTATATCATGATGTTTATAGGAAGATTCTAGGAAGTTTGATGGAGAAGGATAAGTTCAACATGAGCGCAGAGGGAGGTAATGCATAAGAAATACCTTAGAGAAAGCTATCACCAACGCATTAAAGACTCTGCACATACTTCTCTGGCCGCATTAATGAGAAAATGACATCTGAATAATAGGGATCAGCTTTATAGCTATGGTTTGAAGACTTCAGGAAGGTGGTGGATGAGACAAGCATCTAGATTGATGATCTGAGCCATACGTGGAAGAGAAAGGAAAGAAGAATGGTGATATAAAAGAAAGAAAAAGGCATTGAGGGGAGGAAAAAAGGAGCATTGCACGTTTTTTGGTGTTCATAATCATAACCTATCCTTGAAAGAGAGAAAATGAATACAACTTGTCCTCAGCTTGCGTTCGAGGATAGATTCTATTACATAAATCATTCCTTGTGTGTATTACTGTGAAAAAGACCCGTCATCTTGATTATCCAACATCACTGGAATCTAGATTTCAAACCCATTCTCTATAAATTTTATTGTAAAAAGGCCTTTCAAGCCCATTTCCTTTTGACTGTGGGTTCAGGCTCAAGTCGTGTCCTTACACTAAACATTAGAAAATATTCTTAAGCCCATTTTTAAGGTCGTTACCAAACACTGAAAAATAAGATAGTTTTTCAAAAAATGTTCTCTAGAAAATGACCAATTTTCTAGAAAATATTAATGCTGAAATAAACAGAAAGTAGCCACATGGCTGAATTTTAAGAGAAGAATCTAAAGAACAACACCTAAGGTACTGTATTTAAGTTTTGTCTATATATCCTTATAAATTGGAACTAATGAATATATCTAAAATGAATAAATATCACAAAACTATACTCTTAATAAAAAATTTTGGCCATTATCATTTATATGTAGAATTCATATTATATTTTATGTTTTTACTTTTGAAAATTTTGTAGATATAAAAAATATTATGAAAACAACTTTGACGGGTTGAGTTCTCTCCCTCTAAAACCTGACAAACTCGACTTGACTGTGAATAACTAAAATCTAGCGAGACCTAAGCATTCCAGTGATGTTTCCATTGAAATCCATCGTGCAAGATCCACTCACTTTGGTGTCGTTTTTAGCCCATTCTAGCAACAAATCTAGCGGAGATCCACCAGATCTAACAAGGTCTCGGCCAGATCTAGTAAGTGTTCCAGCCTCCCTCTTTCGTTACCGATTTTGACTGAACCAACTCCCACCCGACGAGAGTCTGATCTTTCCAACCTGTCTTCTTTGCTGCCAATTGGTGGTGGGTCTAATCTTTCTCCACCCGATTTGATCGGGTCGGGTGCGAGTTGGGCACAAACTGGACTCGAACCAATCCATGGACACCCCTAACAGTTCAACATGCACCAAACTATTAAGCAAGAAAATATAAAAGTAATAATACAAGATTTGATGATGTAGTGAAAATTTGATGAAGCAACTCTTCAAATGGAAAACCATTTCAGGGATAGACAGTCCTCTGCCCGAACTGGAACCTTTGGTACACTCCAAGATACCTTCTTGAACATTTTTTCTGCAATAAACCTCAATGGAATATAGCTAAGATGTTTCACACAATCAAACGCCCTATTTAAGATCATAAGATGAGTGGTCAAAAAACAAAGATTCTTCTATATAGTTCAAATTAAGATAAAAGGTATAAGGCTTTCTTTTTGAATAGCACAAGCTCCTTTTCTTTGTTTATGCTTAAGCAGAAATGAGCAAATTAACATTTGTTTAGTTCTGGTATAACTCCTATCTCACCTTTGAAAGTCATGTATAATGTGCATTGTGCTTTATATAAGTGCACAAAACAGGGTTGAAATCTAGCAGAAACACTTTTATTAACAAAATTAAGATTTCAATATTGCTGCATTTTTGAGTGATTGCATTGCTTTTTGTTCCAGCAAGATTCTTGGATTCTACATTATTATAGCATCTTCAAAGTTCAAACGACCATATCTTACCCATGTTAAATCTAAATTGGATTATATCTGTGTTCGTTCTGACGTTAGGATTCACAACACATCTATGAATGCTTTGGCCATAAGCAGACTACTTAAAGTATCTTCAAGAGGGTATAACACGCACATAATGATCATTAAAAAAGGCCACGTCAAATCCTTTATGCTTTGCAATTGGCTTTTGGTTTATTTCTTCTGAATTCTAATCTGCTTGCATTAAGGCACACATACACCAGTGATTTAAAAGAGGTGAGGACTCCATTTTTTTTTTTTTTTGAGATATAGTTACAATATATATATATATATATATATATATGGCTGGCTCCCCCTAGGTCAAACTCCTTTGTCAATGTTTTGAAATTAGGGGTGTGCATGGGTTGGGTTGGGTCGGGTTGAGGAAATTTTTTGACCCAACCCACCATGGTGGGTCAAAAAAAAATTCGACCCAACCCGACCCATCACATATGTCCAACCCGACCCATCACATATGTCCAACCCGACCTAACCCAACCCACATGGGTCGGGTTGAACCCATGGGTTAGGCTTTTTTATTTTTATTTTTTAAAATTAAATTGAACTTATATTTTTTTATTAATTATATAATATATTTAAATATATATTAAAGAAAGTAATAGGATTTTATATTATATATGTTTGTAAGATTTTATTTTATATTATATAATATATTTTATATTATATATTACTAGGTTTTAACTTAAAAAAAATATTTATTAAATATATAATATATTTTAAATATATATTAAAATATAGGTGGGTCGGGTCGGGTTTGGCGGGTTGGTAATTTTATGACCCAAACCCAACCCGACCCGCTATAAAAAAGCAAATTTATAACCCAACCCAACCCACCAAGCCCTAAAAACCGACCCAACCTGGCGGGTTGGGTCGGGTTTGGCGGGTTGGTGGGTTTTCTGCACACCCCTATTTGAAATTAACATGGCGTGATTAATTAGTGTGGTATTCAAGGAATACCACACAAATCATGCCACTATGGATAAAGCCATATGAGCCTATAATCTGCATATTTGTTTAGATTAAGTTTAAAGGAAAAAAGTTTAGTTACAAACTTGGTTATAACTAATACTATAACTTCACTTAATATCTTTTTATTGGATGTAAGTTTTGGAAAAATTCATCATTGAATTACATTTTTTTCTAATATTCTCCATGTTTGCAAACTTTCTGTAACATCAAAGATTAATAACTATGTCATCAATCAAATATTTAAATATCAAGTTTTCTTAGTCTAAAATTATAAATAAAAAATAAATTTATAGATCAAATAATAATCTGTTTCGGATTGGCAAAGAATTTAATATGCGTAAGAATATAAAGAACATACAATCAAATGGTTAGATTTTTAAAATATATAATCACACAATTTTTATAGTGGGAGTTATAGTCATTGGTTACAACTAAGTTTGTAGTTAAATTTTGTCCATGTTTAAAATAATGACTATAACTAAGTTTATAGCCAAACTTTGTACATGTTCAAAATTGACAACATTATTTATTCCCCCCACCCCCCCCAAAAAAAAAAAAAAAACTGATGGCATTCTCTATGGGTAATTACTTACTTTGCCATTGTCATCCTCTGTTAAATAAGAAAAAGAGGTAGAAAGTAAGGAAAATAGGGACATTACGATTGTGCGGGTATTTTATTTATTTATGTATTAATATTGAATTATTGATAAGCTTCCTCCTTTGGAATGCTTTTTTGACTCTAGCCCTCTATCCAGGTTTTTCTTTTCACACGCTGCCGCTCCCCTCTTTATCTTTTCCTCATGCTGGCTCCTCCATTTTTCTTTTTTGTTGGTTCTCCCTTAAACCACCTCGCCTATAAATCCTTCCCTTCTCCCACGCCTAAGACTGAACCCAAGCTTGAATCTCTCTAACTATCGTGGGCATCGGCATTGAGGTGAGATCAGCATGGGCATCAGCTTAGAGATCTGTTGGTCATCGGTGTGGCCGCGCGCGTAGTGGTTGTTTTGGTTGTTTGGATTTCATGGGTTTGGATTGTGTGATGTGTGATTTGTGGCTTGCTAGGTTTGGGTATGGTGGGTGGGTTTTTGTTGGGTGCTGACATGACAAAACGAGTCAGAATTTTTTGACTCGACCCGATTTGAAAAATATTCGACTTGAATCTGATTTTTTTTTTTTTTTTTGACCAGAAGCAAAAACGGGTTAACTTGTGACTTGACTTGTGTTTTTTATGGGTCAACCTGACCTGACTTGATCCAAACTCGAATCATTTTTTTAAAACTTTTTTTTTGGTAAAAAAAATAGTAAAACTAAGCCAATATTGATTTAATTGTTTATTGTGAACTTTAAGGAAACAATTGATACATTTACATAACTGCATGCAAATTAATTGAAAGATAAATGGTTGAGCATTCTGTAATGAGTAAAGATTTTTAGATATCAAATAGCAAAGTACATGCCAAGATAATTAGGTTACAGTAGAGTTAAAAACATGGATTTAAAATTGTAGACATGTGTGAGAAACATTCACAAGTGTGAAAATAGGAACAAAATTGGCTTTTGCCCTTTTAAAAAAAAAAATCAGCATTTTGCTTCCTTTCCCAAACTAATTAGGGAAATACCCCTTTTTTGAAACTCGATTTTCTCAAAATTGAGTTCTAAAAAAAAATTTTCTAGAGCCCTACAGGAACATTTTAAAGACCCTATAATGACGTTTTAAGGACTTATAGTGACATTTTTAAACTTGATCTTCATAAAATCGAGTTACATGCAATTTTTTTTTTCTTTTTTTTACCTATAACTCGATTTCATGAAGATCAAGTTTAAAAACGCCACTATAGTTTCTTAAAACGTCACTATAGGCTCTTTCAAAACGCCACTATAGGGCTTAACTCGATTTTGAGAAAATCGAGTTTTAAAAGAGGGACATTTTCCTAATTAGTTTGGGAAAGGGAGCAAAATGCTAGATTATTTTTTTAAAAAGGGCAAAAGCCCATTTTCTCCATGAAAATAGTGAAGCCAAAGTATCAAATTAATATAAATTATGAATACTTAGACCTATTTTTTAACAATTTATGTTCAAAATAAACGGCTTTTTAAAATGAATTATGATATTTCTTAGAGTGTGTATTACTTAACAATAATATGATATTCATAAAAGAGACTATGCATAAATAAGTAAGCAATTAAACTTTAAAGTATATCTCAAATTGAAATAGAGTGACAACCACAATTGATAATAGATTATAAAATTAATTTTCAAGATTGTAAATTTTTTATATGTTTTTATTCTTTATTAAATGAGTTATCCAATAAGTCATTTGTAATTTTGTTTTATATTTTGGAATGTTGATATTGTATAGAAATAAAACTTGTGTATTTGTTTTACTTATCTTTGTGTTATTTTGTTTTAGATAGCAATGTTAAGATTTGAATAATTTTAAAATTATTGAATAAATATTAATAAGTTTAACTGAGTTCATTCTTGATATAAGTGGTGAATTCAAAATAATGCATTTTACATCAACTAATTTGTTGTATAACTTTCCAAATGGCAAATACATGTTGTTTTCTTTATAACAAAATAAAAAAATAAAAAAATTCATGTAAAAAATACGGGTCAACCCAACCCGACTTGCAACCTAATTAACATGACCCGACTCGACCTGACCCGCATGTTTTGCCATGTCTAGTTGGTTGTGGCAGGGTGGTGGGTTTGTAGTGGTAGTGGTTGTGGTATGGGTGGTGGGTGATTGAGTTTGTGTGGTGGGTTTGTGAGTGGTGAGTATGTTTGAGTTTTGGGCATGGTGTCTATTGGTAGTGTGGTGACTGTTGGTATTGTGGTGGCTGGTGGCTGGCAGTGTGTAGGGTTGTTGGGTTGAGAGGGAGAGAGAGAGGAGATAATAGACGAAGAATAAAAAATATATAAAAAAAGAATAAAAAATAATAAAGAAAAAATAGATGCTTTGATGTTGGGTGTATTGTAAAATAAAGTGTTAAATCCTATAACGTGACTTTTTGAGATGTTAAATGCTAAATTTTTTAAAACTTTGATGTGAATGCTATAATAATCTACTGAAAACAATGGACAATTAGCATCATAAATAAATCAGTAAAAGAATTCGTGGAAGCCCACTGTCCCAAAATCTAGGGCCCGTTTGGTACACGTGTTTAAAAACTGAAAATTGTTGTTTGAAAATATTTGTGAAAATACGTAGATAAAAAAGTGTGTGGAAATATATATAATGTTATTTAAAAACTGAAAATGGTTGTTTGAAAACATAAACCAAACACCCCCAATTTACCTGAGGAAATTCGTAATTTTGATTTTGGACATATATGCCAGAATAGATAAAATTTCAGATGGAGATAGCAAATGTATTGACACTTTAAATAGATATAAACCAATATATCTTTGTATTGTCTTGAATAACTAGCTTTTCAACTGTGATGAAGCCATTGCCTTCTCGCTGTTTACCTAATGATGAAGTGTCTTTGCGGGTAAGTAGTTCGGTTTTGTAGGGAGTAATTGGCCTAATTCGTAAAATGTTAAGGTAAGGAGAACAATATGGTGAAATGCATATCACCACAAAATGCCATCATTTTGCGTGTGTGGGCAGTGAGTTGAATACATATAACCTCTGGTTGCATTAAAGGATGATCAATTTGGGTTTGTTTCCTGTATCCCCTTCCTTGTTTCAGCATCTTCTGAAGCCAAATTTATTACTTTATTCATAAAATAAATAGTCTATCAGATCTAAGATACATGTGGATTTATTGGAAACTGGTTTTGCAGTTAATGACTTGATTTTGCTCAGTTTATTCTTCAACAATATTAAAATCTGAACTAAAAACCTTCTACAGAAGATTAATTACATTAAATGAATGGGGCATTCCGAGAATCGAACTCGGGACCTCTCGCACCCAAAGCGAGAATCATACCACTAGACCAAATGCCCATTTGGTGATAGTATTTTGTGTTTGAAGTTTACTCAACCCATAAAAGTCAGTTGAGCTCTCCTCCCCCTAGCTTTTCAACTGTGAGACCAAATTTCTCATAAAACAGTGCGTAAAAAAATAAATGAGATTTCACCATTAACAATTAAGGGATGAAAAAGAAAAGAAAATAGTCATGTTAATAAATTCATAAGATTGCCAACTGAACACCTTTAGGAATTTCTGTAGATAACCAACGTTGAATCTCCATTGGCTTGCAGATTTCCCATGGCTTTCTATCTTCCCTCTGCTCCCTAGTGTCACCACCGAACAAAAACTTGGATGATGGGTCTATTACATTCTTTTCTAGTGCTTTACATTGCTTAAGCACATGCAATGTGAGCTCCAACTCAATAATGTTACCACAAAAACCTTCAAGGTGTAAGATCCTCAAATTTTTATGGTTAGACTTGGTAGGCTTCCTAATTTGTCTGGCTACATCAGCCTGTGTATTTAGCTACATGAAAAAAAAAAAAAAGGATAATTACAATAAACTCACCTGTGCTTAGACTCGTTTTCATTTTGCCTACCTGTGGTTCAATCATTTACACTTTGCCCACTCGAGATTTGCTCTATTAAGGATCCATTACCTACCTCTCCATTTGCTGTTAAACAAACATATTTTTAGATGAAAACAAACATAAAACAAATAAAAAAACTAAGGTTTCCAATTTTTACAATAAAAGGTATGAACATTAGAAAGGTATGAACATTACTGATGTTTCGTTTTCTTTACAATAGGAAATGATCTAATCCAACACAAGTTGAAGAGCATTAAATCTAATTTAATTAAAAAACATTTCTTAATGTTCTTCTACTTGTTCTTTATTTTACAACTGGTTCTTCGAATTCTTCATGTTCTTCTCCAAATTCTAACACAATCAATACCAAATTCTCAGCAAATCAAACCCATAAACCTAGTAAACAAACCAACCCAGATCAAACCCAGATCAAGAAACCAATCACAACAAACCCAGAAAAACACAATCAAACCTAGACCAACACAATCAAACCACCACCACCCCACCACATCGCCAACCAAACCAAAGGTCCACCCCACCAATCAGTCACCAAACCCACCGATCAGTCAACAAACCCACGCCAACAAAGTAACCAAACCCATTACCACCATCGTTGATCAAAAAAGAGTGAGGAAAAGGGATTTTGCAATCATCAACAAACTAGGCGGAGGCCGAGATAGAGCTCCATTTTGGCCGAGACAGAGGTCGAGACTGGGATGGAGGTTGAGATAGAGCTCCATTCTCTCTAAACCACCAACCCTCTTCTTGGATCTGCTCCAAACTGTCGAGACAGAGGCTGAGACCGAGACGGATGCGAGAACGAAGGAAATCAGATGAACCCACAACTAAAACCACAAAAATCAGATGAACCCACAATCGAAACCACAAAAAAAATGAAACCCATAAAGCAAGAATGAAGGAAAATTAAACCCATCGCTGTGCTTTGGTCAAGGAAGCTTTTCTGGGAATGAAGGGCTATGTGGGTCGTGCCTGCTTGTTCGTTCACCAATACATCTCCAACAACTGCATCGGCTTAGACAGTGCCATCGAACCCGAGCTCGTTACTAGAAGTGCCTGTAATGAGTCAAGCAAAAGGAAAATTGCCTTAGAAGAAAGGGTTAAGTACTGGTGTGATTGTGGTTATTGTGATAGCAAATGTGTTGGCCTGTCCATTTGATCTTATTTTGATACACATCTTGTTTCTCAATAAAACCCTCCTCTTTGATCTTGTTGAATTTTTTCTGTTATTTTTTGTTTTTAGAGTAGAGAGACATAAAAGTGAAGATAAAATACATTTTTACCCTTGATTTTAAAAGAGGTGGGTAACGGATGGGTTGTAGAGAGGGAAAATTCCTGGCCTATCACAAGCTGACACGTCATGCCACCAAGTCCACCACTTATGGCTAATTACAAAGTATTATATACTGCTACTGAAAATTTGCTAAATTCCATTAAGATAGGAACAGGAAAAACATGAAAAATGCTAATCACATGTAGGTGCATGTGTAAGCGATGATGCAAGTGAGTCGGCACGTGTAAGCGATGACTCAGGCGATCTGGCGTGTGTAAGCGATGACACAAGCAGACCAGTCAAGCTGTGACATGAGTCACCAATCAGACTCTGCCATGTGTCACTCACCTACCTCCAAACTCCTATAAATAGAAGCCTTCCTAAAGCATTTGGACAGACCAAGCTATCTAGAGTACAAGCTGCATCAAAGAAGCATTCAGAAGTATTGAAACTCTGCTGGAATCAAGCCTTAAAGCCTCCAAGAACTTCAAGAACTTCAACCTTCGAATACGACGAACATTTGAAGCAAAATCATCCAAATCACCCTCCTAGATCTCAGAGGTCACTGAAATCAAGCTCGAAAGCCTTCAAAAACCTTGATAAATCACAAATCAACAAAGCTTTACGGATTCAAGCCTTTAAAGCCCCGAAGAGCTTCCGCCATAAACCTTCGAAGATGAAGAATACACGAAGAACATGAAGAACACGTGAAGAACACAAAGAATGTGAAGAACGAAGGATTTCTAACAAGCTCATAGCCAGAAATTCATTGTAATTCTGTTTCAAAGATCTTCGATCTATCCTTCAGCCAAATTGAAGGATACTTTATGTTCAAATCAAAACCACATCACAAACTTTTAAGGAGATTGAATCAGAGGATCAATCCTTGTAATTACAGAGAATTGTACAAACCAAGAAATTTAGTCTTCTACAAATTCTGGCACACCCAGTGGGACATCTCTGCCTGTCATCTCTTTCTCCTCCAAAAGAAAAGAAATTCGATTTGCTACCAGTTTCGATGGCCTCTAACAAGAATGCCCGAAAATCGGTGGTGGATTCTTCAGTTGCCAATGATTATGTTGGCCCAATCACTCGTAGTCGATCCAAGGCTCTTGACCTACTTCAACCCTAACCAACCAAAGAAAGCAGACTTCATAATGTCATCTCCCTAGACTTTTTGGCAAATAGGAAAGCTACCGCCAAGGATTCATTTTATTTGGAGATTGATAGTGAATCATCCACAACAAGGACCTTTTCTATCAACTCTTCACCCGTAATGAGAAATTTAAGGAATGAAATGCCTTTGACTCATCCTATTCCATCATTTACCCCATCATATATGGAGGTTATGCCAGTGATGATGACCAACACCTCTACCATGGAAGAAAAGATGGCTGAAATGGAATAAAGGGTTATCCTTCTCACAAAAGCACTAGAAGATAAGGATGTCAAAATTGCAACCCTGATGAACAAGTTGGAGGAACAAGATTTGGGTGAATCAAGTCTTGGCCCTGAGTACCTGCCTGGCTTCACCTTGAAAGGAGAAAACACTAGGGTTGACAAGGAAAAAGGAGTCGAAGGAACTTTTCAACATAGAAATTCCACCTCAATAGCCTCGTTATCTATCCAACAACTGCAAGACATGATAACGAATACCATTCGAGCACAATATGGGAGTTCTTCCACTAATTCCCTCGTATATTCAAAGCCTTAGACAAAACGCATCGACAACATGAGAATGCCAAATGGGTATCAATCCCCCAAGTTCTTGCAATTTGATGGAAAAGGAAATCTAAGCAACACATTGCTCACTTTGTAGAAACTTGCGAGAATGCTGGGACTCAAGGAGACTTCCTTGTAAAGCAGTTTGTCCGTTCACTCAAGGGGAATGCCTTTGATTGGTATACAGACTTAGAATCCGAGTCAATCGATAGTTGGGAACAACTTGAAAGAGGGTTTCTTGACCGATTCTATAGCACGTGTCGCATGGTAAGCATGATGGAGCTTACCAATACTAAGCAGTGGAAAGACGAGCCTGTTGTTGACTATATCAATCGGTGGCGTTCTTTGAGTGTAGATTGTAAGGATAGACTTTCTGAAATATCTGCTATAGAAATGTGTATCCAAGGCATGCATTGGGGACTTCTTTACATCCTACGAGGGATAAAGCCCCGAACATTTGAGGAGTTAGCGACTCGTGCACATGACATGGAGCTGAGCATTGCTAGCCATGGAAATACGAAGCATCCTGTGCCTGAGGAAAAGAAAGAAAGAAGGGAAGTAAGGAAGAATGATAGGAATACGAGAAGTAACGTCAAAGACTCAATGAATATCAACTCTACCCCAGTAAAAATTTCAACAGGAAAGACAAAGGCTAATGAAAAGAAGCCTGAAGGAAGTCAACGACGTGAGACACGTCGCTTGTCACTCAAGGAATGGGGACAAAAGACGTATCCTTTTCCAGGCGCTGATATGCCCGAAATGCTAGAACAACTCCTTAAGCTTAAATTAATTGAATTGCCGGAATGCAAACGACTAGAAGAGATAGGGAAAGTTGATGACCTGAACTATTGTAAGTATCATTGCATCATAAGTCATCCAATCCAGAAATGCTTTGTTCTTAAAGAACTCATCATGAAGTTAGCTAAGGAAAGGAAAATCGACTTGGATTTCGATGATGTGGCCAAGTCAAACCTTGTAACGTTCGCTTGCGGGTAATGTAGTTGCATATCTCCAACTATTAAGCTGGGGGCAAATACCACACTCATCCAGTTTGGTTCTCTAGAGCCGGTTCAAGTTCAGCTTTCACAAGAAACATTTGACTATAGCTCAAATGATGATAAAAGATCGACAATGGATGAAGAGGAAGGTTGGACGATGGTTACTCGTAAGAGATGGAAGAAAAGACGAGAGTTCCCTCTTCATTTGGTCATCCAAGAGCCCAAAAGTGCACAAAGCCTGATTCAACTTCGATCAAGAAGAAGGAATGATAAAGGGCAAAAAAGACTAGGCATAAAAGTGAATGACGATTCGGCACAAACCAAAAACCTTAGAAATCGCATCACATTAGAAGAATTTTTCCCTAGAGGATTCTTTCAAAATAACCTAGTAGAAGCTGTTCACACAGGCTCTTGTTATGAAATTCATGATGAAGAGAAGGATATCGATCACGGTGGGCCAGATGAGACTATGGAAAAACTCCAATCTCAAGATAATGAAGTTGAACCCTTACAATCCCCCACCTCACCAAAGGAGGTGATCACCTAAGCTCTTGAAAGACCGGAGATGAGTGTTCCTTATGCCAACGTGCTTCAACAAACCCAAGAATGTTGTGCATGCTCCCCAGACATGACTTTCACTGGTGAGGATTTGTTGCTAGGCTCTAAGCCCCACAATCGTCCGCTTTATGTCTCTGGTTATGTACGC
Source organism: Castanopsis chinensis (assembly GCA_032878915.1). Taxonomy (NCBI): domain Eukaryota; kingdom Viridiplantae; phylum Streptophyta; class Magnoliopsida; order Fagales; family Fagaceae; genus Castanopsis; species Castanopsis chinensis. The sequence continues at coordinate 12,425,411 of JAVQMG010000129.1, forward strand.
GAACAAAAGATAGATTGTATCCTCATTGATGGAGGTTCAGCTGTTAACATACTACCAAAAATGACGATGAGACGACTTGGCCTTACTATGGAGGAGTTATCACATAGTCGTTTGGTCATTCAAGGTTTTAACCAAGGAGGACAACGCGTGATCGGTATGATACGCCTGGAACTAATCATTGGAGAATTGACAAGCAATGTATTGTTCCATGTTATTGATGCCAAGACAACCTACAATGTGTTGTTGGGACGTCCATGGATCCACGAGAACGGAGTAGTGCCGTCAACTTTTCATCAATGTTTCAAGTACATTCAAGGTGGAGTGAAAAAGGTTAATGCCGACTTAAAACCTTTTACTGAGACTGAAACTCACTTTGCTGACGCGAAGTTCTACATAGAGGATGACGTTCCTAATGAAGTTCTCCCAGTTGATATCTCACCCACAGAGAGCAAGCCGAATGAAAAGAAGCATGTTAGATTCATCAGTGGAAAGGATACTTCTTCCCTAAGAGAAGGTCTAGAATGTGGAAATAATCATTCTAGTGAATCTACCAATAATTTAGTGGGAGCAAAGATCTCAACACCTCCTGATAATCCTCCATTTCTTCGTTATGTACCATTATCACGCCACAAGAAAGGACAGTCGCTGTTCACGGAATGCCTTCAATCAGTAGTAAACGAGGGAAGGCCTCCTATAAAGCTTATGATGGAGGATGTAGCCATATTAAAGGAAAATCATGCTATGCCTTTAACTCCATTCACAAATCCTTCGCCCTCGAAGCCATTAAATGGATTCTAAGGTCTTCGCAAAGTTTGACGAAACATGGTATTCTACCAAGTGAAAGGACGAAAGGATGGTTCGACCAAAGGCATATAGGCTTTTAACCAAAGCAGGTTATGATTTCTCAAAACAAGGCGACCTAGGGAAACTAATTCCAGAAGTCACCGGAGAGAAGGTGCATGGCTTCAGTAAAACACAAAGGAAAATGCTGCTTGAAGGGCATGAAATTCCTATCCCAAAGATCGGATTAGGTTATACTCCAGATCAACCAGCTCAAATATGGATCAAGAAAACAAGCAATGCTTCAAGTTCTTAATACATAACAGTAGAAGTCGGCAAAAGTTTGAATCAAAGAAAAGATCACTTTGCTTCGCATGTCTCGGTGTTTGATCGCATCAATGCCCCATTGTCATGAATCACAGTGTTTGACAGGTTAAATACAACTTGCTCAACACAAAATCACGACACTCTTGCTCGTAGATCAGTCTTTGATCGGTTGGGGGCAATGAAAGGGTCTGTCAATAGCCGTCCTCAAAATTCCATAAACTTTGAGGTTCAAGGGGAGGAGAAAGCTAATGACGGGATCCACAGTAGCATTCCTTCACGCATGAAACGTAGCTCTACCTTAGACATCAACACCGAAGGATCTCTTAAAGTCAAAAGGCGAACGGTTGTACACACAGGACAATCAGTTGTCCGCAATGAGCAAATTGAAGAAGTATCGTCTTCATTTCATATTACAGTAGAAGAAGGTACACTCTCAGATGTTAAAGCAACCGATGAAGAGGTCGACGAAGCTCCTCTAGCTTTGGAAGACGGAGGACAGGCTATAGTTGATGAACTTAAAGAAATCAATTTCGGAACTGCTGAAAAGCCCCGGCCAACTTTCATCAGTGCACTTCTTACCCCTAAAGAAGAAGAAGGATACTTCAAGCTCCTAGTAGAATATAAAGATGTGTTTGATTGGACTTACAAAGAAATGCCTGGACTCGATCCAAGTATTGCTCTACACCATTTGGCAATAAAGAAAGGTGTACGCTCAGTCAAACAATCCCAAAGACGCTTTCGGCCGAAGCTTATCCCTCAAATAGAAACCGAGGTCAATAAGTTGATTGAGGCGGGTTTCATTCGTGAAGTACAGTACCCAGAATGGATCGCTAACATCGACCCTGTCAAAAAGAAGAATGGACAAATTGGGTGTGCGTTGACTTCCGTGATTTGAATAATGCGTGTCCTAAGGATGATTTTCCATTGCCCATCACTGAGGTTATGGTTGACGCCACTATCGGTCATGAAGCTTTATCTTTCATGGACGGCTATTCAGGTTACAATCAAATTCGAATAAATCCCAAGGATGAAGAGCTTACGGCTTTTCGTACTCTTAAGGGCATTTACTGCTACAAAGTAATGCCTTTTGGACTAAAGAACGTGGGTGCGACATATCAACGGGCCATGCAAAAGATCTTTGATAATGTACTTCATAAATATGTGGAGTGTTATGTTGATGATCTGGTGGTTAAAACAAAAAGAAGGGAAGACCATCTGGCGGACCTACGATCCGTGTTCAACTGCCTAAGGAAGTATCAACTTAAAATGAACCCCCTCAAATGCGCTTTTAGCGTAACATCGGGGAAGTTCCTTGGTTTCATTGTGAGACATCGTGGCATTGAAATTGACTAGTCCAAAATTGAAGCAATCCAGAAAATGACGGAGCCTAAGAATTTGCGAGAGCTTAGAGGCTTGCAGGGAAGACTTGCCTACATACGGCGATTTATCTCAAACTTGGCAGGTCGATGTCAACCTTTCAATAGGCTGATGAAGAAGAATGTGTACTTCGAATGGGATGAGGCTTGTAGCAACGCTTTTACAAGCATCAAAAGATACTTGCTTAATCCTCCGGTTTTAGGTGCTCCTATCCCCGGAAAGCCTTTAGTGTTGTACATTGCAGCATAAGAAAAGTCCCTAGGTGCTCTTATGGCGCAAGAAAATGAGGAAGGGAAGGAAAGAGCCCTTTATTATTTGAGCCGAACTCTCAATGGGGCTGAATTAAATTATTCTCCTATTGAAAAGACATGTCTTGCTCTTTTCTTTGCCATAGACAAATTGAAGCACTACATGCAAGCATATACTGTCCATTTGATAGCAAGGGCAGATCTGATCAAGTATGTCCTCTCCAGGCCAGTGGTTTTAGGTCGTATAGCTCGATGGGCAGTCTTGCTACAACAATATGGCCTTGCATATGTTCCACAAAAAGCTGTCAAAGGACAAGCATTGGCAAATTTCTTAGCTGATCACCCAGTTCCTTCTGATTGGGAGTTCTCCGATGATTTCTCGGATGAAGACGTATTTTATATCGAAGTAATGCCACCATGGACTATGTTCTTTGATGGGGCCGCACGTCGAGAAGGAGCGGGGGCAGATGTAGTATTTGTTTCTCCATAACGACAAATACTTCTATACTCGTTCTCATTAAGCGAACTTTGCTCCAACAATGTGGCCAAATATCAAGCATTAATTATTGGCCTACAAATGGCCATTGAGATGAGCATATCACAACTTGAGATCTTTGGGGATTCCAAATTAATTATCAGCCAAATCTTGGAGCAATATGATGTCAAGAAAGAAGTCCTTGTCCCCTATTGCAAATATGCGAAGAAATTGCTAGCAAATTTTGAGGCAATCACAATAGAGCATGTACCAAGGAAGGAGAATAGATAGGCTGATGCTTTAGCTAATTTGGCTACTGCCTTAGCATTATCCCAAGAAGAGATCGCCAAAGTTGCTATTTCTCAAAGATGGGTAGTACCTTTTGTGGTTGAAGAAGAAGAAGAAGAAGAACAGGCCAACGTCATTTCTGTATGCCTTGCCGAAAAAGAAGATTGGCGACAAGCGATCATTGAGTACCTTCAACATGGAAGACTCCCGGATGATATACGCCACAAGACCGAAGTTCGGAGAAGGGCTGCTCGGTTCATTTACTCTAAAGAAACTTTCTTCCGCCGTTCGTTTGATGGTTTGTTCCTCCGTTGCTTAGGAGAAGAAGAGGCTAAACAAGCCTTGGAGGAGGCTCATTCTAGAATATGTGGTACACACCAATCAGGTCCTAAGTTATACTATAGAATCAAGTGAATGGGTTACTATTGGCCTACGATGGTGCAAGATTCTATGGAGTATGCTAAAAAGTGCGAAGCTTGTCAGTATCATGCAAACTTTATCCACCAGCCGCCAGAACCTCTACACCCAACTATAGCTTCTTGGCCTTTTGATGCATGGGGGCTTGACGCAATAGGACCATTGCCAAAATCATCCGGTGGCCATTTGTACATCTTGGCTGCAACTGATTATTTCTTAAAATGGGCAGAAGCTGTGCCCCTTAGGGAAGTGCAGAAAGAAACGGTGGTCAACTTCATTCGAACTCATTTGATCTATCGGTATGGTGTTCCTCGATATATCATAACTGATAATGGCAAACCATTCTACAATAAGCTAATGACGGAGCTATGCGAGAAGTTTACATTTAAACAATACAACTCTTCCATGTACAATGCCCCGGCAAATGGATTAGCTGAAGCCTTTAACAAGACGATCGGCAATTTGTTAAAAAAGGTGGTATCCAAGACTAAGCGAGATTGGCATGAAAGAATCGGAGATGCATTATGGGTATATCGAACAACGTTTCGAACACCTACTCAAGCAACGCCATATTCTCTTGTCTATGGTGTGGAAGCCATTCTTCCCTTAGAATGCCAGATCCCATCATTACGGATAGCCATTCAAGAAGGGTTGACCAAGGAGGAAAATGCCAAGTTGAGGTTGCAAGAATTGGAGGCACTTGATGGAAAAAGGCTCGAGGCTCAACAACGCCTTGAGTGCTATCAAGCTCGTCTTTCGAGTGCATTTAATAAAAGAGTTAAGCCACGATCATTCCAAGTTGGTGACTTAGTACTCGCCGTTCGAAAACCTATCATCACAACTCATCGTACGGGCAATAAGTTCACTTCAAAATGGGATGGACCTTATGTTGTGCAAGAAGTCTACACCAATGGAGCTTACAAGTTGATTGATCAAGAGGGTGTAAGGATCGGCCCCATCAATGGGAAGTTCCTTAAATGCTTCTATGCTTGAAAATCGAGGATTGCTCCTCGGTAAGAGTTTAAACTGCCCACTGCAAGCGCTACGAGGGTACATGATGTCTTCCTATTACCTTTGAAAGTGTACAAATAAAGAGAAATTAATCCCACTCTATGTCACCATTTACGAGTGTGACGTAGTAGTTGGATGCCCATGTCGCCTTTGAGGTCGAGGTCTCGGGTTCGATTAATGGTGATACCCACTATTGCGCAATTGGTACTCATGGAATGCCGTGGGGCGTGGGGCGTGGGGCAAGGATTACACACGTGAGCCCTCCTTTTTTGTAACTAAAAAAAAAAAGAGGATAAAAAAAAAATCATCAAAAGAAAATCAAAAAAAAAAAAAAATCAGTTAAACTACGTAATGACTTGATCCCTCTCTAGGGTACGTAGGCAGCTTAGTACTTTTCACTAAGTTCAGTCATATGAAAAGAATAAGGTTTGCCAGTCTAGCTTAAAGAGTTATCCGACGATCGTTAATATGCTTTTAAGGTCCCTTTGGTTGGCAAGGTATTGTTTAAAGACAATCAATTGCTCAATAGGATGATCAAGAAAATCGTTGTACTCAAAGATGAAGACTAAATGAAGTCTGCATGGCATTCCCCATCTTCTATGGACATTCTCCAACATTTATGAAGCATGTTTTACATCATCTCTCCTTTATGGGCATATTCTGACATCTTTGAAGTCTTGGCGACATTCTTCTTGCATCTTCAAGGTTTTGTTGACACCTCTTTGAATCCTCAAAGTCTTGATGAGAGCATCTTGAAACTTCAAGCTTTTGTTGGCCTTTCCTTGCATCTTCAAGGTCTTGATAGGGACTTCTCACATCTTTAAGGTTTTGTTGACGCCTCTTTGAATCCTCAAAGTCTTGATGGGAGTTTCTTGAGACTTCAAGGTTTTGTTGGCAATTCCTTGCATCTTCAAAGTCTTGATACGGACTCGTTGCATCTTCAACGTCTTGTTGGTATCTCTGAAGTCTTGATGTTTGGCAACAGTGCTAAGCGCCCTCAATGTCTGAGCTATATTGCCTCTGAAAATTGTTGTTGTTGTTGTAACTTTATTATAAATGACAATATTGGTGCAACTTCAATGCGAGTGCGGTGTGAATGAAGTGTTGACGTGGCTTTATGACAAAGATGAATGTTGACACGGCTTCAATGTGAATGAAGTGTTGACATGGCTTTACGGCAAAGATAGATGTTGACGTGGCTTCAGTGCGAATGAAGTGTTGACGTAGTTTCATGGCAAAGATGAATGTTGGCACGGCTTCAATGTGAATGAAGTGTTGACATGGCTTCACGGCAAAGATAGATGTTGACGTGGCTTCAGTGCGAATGAAGTGTTGACGTAGTTTCACGGCAAAGATAGATGTTGACATGGCTTCACGGCAAAGATAGATGTTGACGTGGCTTCAGTGCGAATGAAGTGTTGACGTAGTTTCACGGCAAAGATAGATGTTGACATCGCTTCACGGCAAAGATAGATGTTGACGTGGCTTCAGTGCGAATGAAGTGTTGACATAGCTTCATGCCAAAAATGAATGTTGGCACAACTTCAGTATGAATGAAGTGTTGACATGACTTCATGGTAGCAATAAATATCGACATGACTTCAATACAAATAAAATGTTGAGGCAGCTTTATGGCAAAAGAGGAGTGCTAGTGCATCTTCATTACAAAGGCAAAAGGTGGCACAACTTCATGGCAAATACAAGTGCAAATATTGCTTCAGTAGAAAAATTAATGATAATGCTTCATAGTAGTTGCAAGCGTCTGCGCCGCTTCATGAAAAAAGGATGAGTGGTAACACGATTTCGATGCAAGGAAAAAAAAAAAATGGATGCCACTTCATTGTAAAGGCAAGTGCTAAAAGACAAATGCTGGCGTGATTTCATGGTAAAAAAAAACTCTTGATGTGGCTACGTTGCAAAGACTCTTGATGTAGCTATGTTGCAAAGATTCTTGATACGGCTGCGTTGCAAATACAAGTGTTGGTGCGACTTAATTGCCAATACTAGAGCCAGTGCGACTTCAAAGACGAGTACTGACGATAGCAATATTGCCTAGCAAAAATCCTTATGGAAACAGCGTTGCAAAGACGAATATCGCTAAAATATTGTTGATGCATAACAGCATGAAGGTATTCGTCACTGCAAGAATGTTGCTATCAATGAAATACAAAGCCACCAAATGAAGGCAAACACTTCTATGAGAATGTTAGCGTAAAGTTTGATGTCAAAACTTGAAGTTCAAGAAAATCGTGCTGCAAAACAAAGACAAGCAACAAAAAATTTGTCAAAAAAAAAAAAAAAAAAAACTCTTTTGAACTCCGTAATGACTTGATCCCTCTCAAGGGTACGTAGGCAACTTAACATCTTTTGATAAGTTCAATCACGCCCTAAAAAAAAAAAAAAGTTAGTACAAAAAAGCATGATATATGTGTGTGTATATATATATATATATATATATATGTATATATATATTAAAAAAAAAAAAAAAAAAAAAGAAAAAGAAAACGGGGCATGATTTCTCTACGTAGTGTATATGAAGGATAGATTTGTGCAACTTAAGGGTGCTCTTATATAGGAGTCTTTGGAAGCTAACAGACAGAAAGAAAGATGTGAACAAAGGGAAAAGAAGTGGGAATGCTACTTTCAAAAATATACTACACCAAACTTTGAAAAAGGAGAGAGTAGATTCCTATGGAAGGGGCATTTCACCTAGGGGCTATTGCACAAGGAGTACCATATTATTCAAGGAATTTGTGCTGCCAACCCTAGAGAATAGTGGAGGCACTCAATAGTCACCTACGTCTAGCTTCAGATCTCTTCCTGTCAGAGCAGCCACCGCGTTGTCAGATCAACAACTGCCAAAATAGACCAATAAAGACGTACGACTTTCCCATTCAAATTTGTGAAAATCCAGACCTTGTTTCACAAAACTGAGACCACAGAAATCTTCTACGGCCTTCGATCTACAAAACCCAGGAAAACGAGCTCCGAATGCTACCCCACGCGCCACCAAGAGCTTCGGAGGATTGCGACCTACACCTTTATAGGCACGTAAATCCAGGCTTTATTTCACAAAAATAAAGCTACCATTCGATCCGCAGGCCCTAGATCTACAAAACCTGAAAGTTTCAAGCCCAGACAATGAGCCACACGTCACCACGCGCCGCTATAATCTCCGACGAACATTTCCTCAACGTTCACGCGCTTCCACGTGCCTCCCTTAGCCTCCACGCGCTCACACGCGCGGCTGTTCATACATGCGCTCTCACGCGCCCATGAGCCTCACGCGTTTCACGCGCTCACACGCGCATTTGCAGCCCTCTGACATCACAGATGACGTCATCCTATACGGATCCGGTCTGACCCGGATCGACCTGGATTGACCCGTCCATCTTGACCCGGTTTGACTCGCCTAAATAATAATAAAAAAAAAAAGAGAGCAGCTTTGACCATGGTTGACTTTGACCAAAAATAAAAAATTTCAAATTGGGCCTATCCCACTCGGTTTTTCGAGTACATTCCGATTTTGGAATCATTTTCTTCATCTGAAACTCAAAAAGTGTACAAACAGTCCAATTTCCAAAAAAAAATTGACAATTGCACAAATCTTGACCAAAAGTCAAAAATTACAAGACAAACTTGTCCCACTCAATTTTTCGAGTACATTCTGATTTTGGGATCCGTTTCTTCATCTGAAACTCGAAAATTGCATAACGGTCCAATTTCTAAAAAGTTGACTTTTGCACAATTTTTGACCAAAAGTCAAAATTTTCAAGAATGACCTGCCTTGCCCAATTTTTCGTGTATGTTCCAATTTTAGGGTCTATTTATTCATTTGAGGATCCAAAATCGCTCAAAGTTGTGTGATTCTACAGTTGCTGGCTTTGATGTGAACTTTGACCAAAAATCGAAATGCCTGAGCAAAGTTTGCCCTACTCAGATTTTCACAAAGACCTTGTTTTTGAAACTAGCTTATTTATTTGGACTTGGAAATCACCAATATGACCCACTTCTCCAAAGCACTAGCGGTGTCCAAAATTTAAGCTCTCAAGATCAAAATTTGAGATCATCCATTTGGTCTGGATTCCTTTAAGGTTATCTTCCAGACTTCACCAAGGCTCCCCTTTCAAAGAACAAATGAACTCTCACAAGTGTGTCTCAAACTTGAAATTGCATTGGGTCACTACTCTAACCTACCATTTCCGTTTGGTGCCTACCAGTCTCCAACCGACCGTTCCCATTCGGTGCCTACCGTTCACATCCACCATTCTCACAAAAAATTTTCTTCCGTCATTCTCAACTACCCAACTACCATTCTTCATATCTCCGCTATAAATAGAAGGGTCAGATTCATCGAAGGCTCATCAAGAAAAACACACCGAAATCATGAAATGAAGATTTGCTTCTTTCAAGTTTTCAACTCCTCCTTCTCACAGTCGTTTCTCACTATGGCCTCATCATTCTCAATGCCTAGCAACGAAAATTGCTTCATAATCAGTTTGAAATCAACCCTCTCATGGTTCAGTAGAAACCCCTCTCATGGTTCAGTAGAAACCCCTCTCACAACATCATCATTGTTTTAGAGTCCAAACAAATTTTGTTCCCTCACTTAACGACCACATTTGTTCATAAAGTTATTCATAACAAGGTCTGCATTATGGTTCCATGCTTCCTTGGGCTTGGCTGGCCAAGAAATCTAAGTCCAGCAGAGACATCTGTTCCCAAGATCAGGGCTCTTATAGCTTCTCTTCAACTGTTTGCTCTCCCATCCGAAGCAGCAGTTCGGAGCAAACACCAACTTGGCCAATTTCTAAAACCAGGATCGCAAGTTAGTTCCACCTTTCATTTTGTTGTGCTTTCCCAACAAGCGGCATCAGGTGAAGGTGATAAAAGGTGTTGGAGGAACCTACAAATTGTCTCCCATCCAACACTTGCGATGACCTCCAAGGTACCAGCTTATCAGAAATCAACCTTTGGTGTTGGTAAATGGTCGCCAAAGCCTTAGTCCATGTTTCCACCAACATGTGGCCCAAAGGTCATCGTTGCTGGTACCTCAAAATACACTTTCTGGAATTACTCCAACTTAAAACAAGCTTGAAGAATTTTAGAAGATATACTTCTGAAATTACTTCAACTTAATGTCCGTCAGCATGGTCCAGTTACACAAGTGCATTCAACGACTTGCTGTCGGACCTTATGCAGCATACAGTCAATCCTGGATCCCAAGGTGTACTTCCCAGAAGCATCTACACCAAAGGGATCCCAACGTATAGGGCCAACGTCATGGTGTTTGTGTTTCACCCATCCACTTTGCTTCGTCTCCATCTTCCGTGTCATCACCACCACCAGACACAAAATCCATTCTGAAATTACCTCAACTTAACCTGAGTGATGCAATAACACAAGCACATTCAATCACTTTCCCACATGATCTCTTCGTGATCCAAAGTATATCCTTCGGATATAACTTCACCAGAAGATCTTAAAAATGGGAGGCCAACCCCACAGTTCTGCATGCTGTACCTAGCCAACCTCCTCACTTCTTCTCCATCTTCAACACCTTGTGATCACCGCCAACGATCCAAAATACTCCTCTGAAATTACTTCAACTTAATCTTTGCCAATATGGTTCATCTTGCAAGTACGTCCAACTTCTTGCAAGTAACTTACAGCTTCACCAACCCCCTTTAAGTATCATGAAACACTCTTTTGAAATTACTTCGACTTAATCTCTACTGAGAAGGCTTAGTTAGGCAAGCACATTCAAATACTTGCAGACCCCTTCTCGGTCTCATCAAGGCCTTTCATGTGGGTGGGTCTACTCTTCTGAAATTACTTCATCCTGCTAAAAGCTCCACCACCTTCAACCACTATATTTGAAGAGTCAAGTACCAAATTCATTCTTTTCGAGACTCATTCACTCCCCACACTCAGAAGCTGTGTGCACGAACAAGTCTCGAGGGGGCATTTGTAGAGAGGGAAAATTCCCGGCCTATCACAAGCTGACACGTCATGCCACCAAGTCCACCAGGTATGGCTAATTACAAAGTATTATATACTGTTACTGAAAATTTACTAAATTCCATTAATATAGGAACAGGAAAAGCATGCAAAATACTAATCACATGTAGGTGCGTGTGTAAGCGATGATGCAAGCGAGTCGGCACGTGTAAGCGATGACTCAGGCGATCCGGCACGTGTAAGTGATGACACAAGCAGACCAATCAAGCTGTGACATTTGTCACCAATCAGACTCCGCCATGTGTCGCTCACCTACCTCCAAACTCCTATAAATAGAAGCCTTCCTAAAGCATTTGGACAGACCAAGCTATCTAGAGTACAAGCTGCATCAAAGAAGCATTCAGAAGTATTGAAACTCTGCTGGAATCAAGCCTTCAAGTCTCCAAGAACTTCAAGAACTTCAACCTTCGAATACGACGAACATTAGAAGCAAAATCATCCAAATCACCCTCCTAGATCTCAGAGGTCACTGAAATCAAGCTCGAAAGCCTTCAGAAACCTCTATAAATCACAAATCAACAAAGCTTTACGGATTCAAGCCTTTAAAGCCCCGAAGAGCTTCCGCCATAAACCTTCGAAGACGAAGAATACACGAAGAACACAAAGAACGCGCGAAGAACACGAAGAACGTGAAGAACGAAGGATTTCTAACAAGCTCATAGACATAAATTCATTGTAATTTTGTTTCAAAGATCTTCGATCCATCCTTCAGCCAAATTGAAGGATACTTTGTGTTCAAATCAAAACCACATCACAAATCTTTTAAGGAGATCGAATCAGAGAATCAATCCTTGTAATTACAGAGAATTGTACCACACATTCATTAAATACAAATTCGCATTTGAGAAACTATTTTACTTGTTTGATTAATTTCGAACCAAGAAATTTAGTCTTCTACATGGGTAACAGATTGAAGTTCAGGTAGGCAAAGTGTAAATGATTGAACCACAAGTAGGCAAAGTGAAAACGGGCCTAACCATAGGTGGTTTACTATAATTATCAAAAAAAAAAAAAAAGTTACTTTCCAACATTTTGGAATGATAAAAATTATATCCACAAAAAAGATCTATAAAGAAAATATGTTGGGTCCCAGATAATATTATCAACAATATTAGCAATTCAAAATAACAATCACATATAAGAGTACAAAATTTACGAGGAAAACCATTTCTTTTGAAGAGAAAAAACCACAGGACAAACTCCGAATAGTTTCACTATTATTAAATCAATTACAATAATTCTTGTGTATGTCTCACGGCTAAAGAAAAATTTTTCTTATTTTTCTTTACTCTCACACATACACTAATTATCTCTTTCAAAGGCAGCAACACTTTGTTTTCTCCTCCTTTGCTATCTTCTCGAAGGCGGCAACCCTTTGCTCTCTCCTTCCTCTTGCGTTCCTTCTAAGCAAAAATCTATTTTCTCTCTCTTGGTTTCACGCTTTATTTTCCCTCTCCCCAAAGGGAAGACCCTTGGGTCAAAACCATCAAATTTTTTGTAGCATTGTCTATTTATAAGACTCTTTTACTATTCCCTCTTGGACTAGGAATATATTACCTCTTTAACAAGGAGTCTATTCCCTTTTGGACTAGAAATACATTATCTCTTTAACAAGTAATAGACTTCCTTCCACACTAAGGAGTAGTCTTTCCTTCTATAACAAGGAAACTCAAATTAATTTTTTCTTCTTCAACTAGGAAATCTAATTGACTTTCCAAGTCAAAATTGGAATTTAAGGCAATTTCCCTACAAAATATGCATATTTGAAGGCCACCATATGTTAAACTTCATGGATTTAGCTAAGATGATTGTAAATAAGCTATGAGTGGCAACTCACAAATTGATAAATTTTTACAACATGAAAAAGAGAGAAGCAATTTGTTTTATTTGAGGAAAATTGACTTCACAGTTTTAGTCAAAAATCGAATTTTACTAAACAAACATAATATTTAAATTCAAATTAAAGTATTACTTTTTTTCCCCTACCAACTACTAGGGCTGTCCAATCAAATTCAACACCTGACAAATTAGTCAGACTCAAAGCCACCCAAACTAGAATCGACTCAATCCAAGCAAGGAGGTGGTCGACAGTGGGTCAAGTGATGGGTTTTGTTGTTTGAGAATCGAGAAACCTAAACCGATAGTAGACTTCGCGGTAGCCCCCTCCTCCCCTTGCTATGAGCAAGAATTTTGTCTCAGTTCTTTGTAGATTATGTGAGATCTCTACCATATCTAGTGGAGATCTCAACAAATCTGTGGAGATCTCCCCTATATCTGGTGGAGATCTCGTCGAATTTCTGAGATCTCCACTAGCTCATCAGATTTGCTAAGTGCCATAAAAATCGGCTTCAATTGACCTCGTTGAAGGAGTTTCAAGCACTTGTCAGTCGATTTCAACCTGAAATGATAGTTAGCGGCGGCTTGCCTCTATAGAACTCGAAGTTGTCAAGTCGAGTTTGGGTTGAGCACAAACCTGACCCGTGGACACCCCTACCAGCCGCCACCTATCATTTTGTCCTATTCCTACCTTTTTTTTCCACTACAATTTCTTGTTGAAGACCAAACAAAAAAAATATATTATATTTATTTTCCTTTCTCTCAACCAAATAGTCATGGTGGAAATTTATATATTTTCTTTCTATTCTCTAACTTTCCTATCTTCTCAACGTTTTCCACCAACACAACTGTAGAAAGGAAAAATTCCCGGCCTATCACAAACTGACACGTCATGCCACCAAGTCCACCAGGTATGGCTAATTACAAAATATCATATACTGCTACTGAAAATTTGCTAAATTTCATTAAGATAGGAATAGGAAAAAACATGCAAAATGCTAATCACATGGAGGCGCGTGTAAGCGATGATGCAAGCGAATCCGACTGTGTAAGCAATGACTCAAGCAATCCGACTGTGTAAGTGATGACATAAGTGGACCAATCAAGCTGTGACATGTGTCACCAATCAAACTCCGCCACGTGTCACTCACCTACCTCCAAACTCCTATAAATAGAAGCCTTCCTAAGGCATTTGGACACACTAAGCTATCTAGAGCACAAGCTGCGTCAAAGAAGCATTCAGAAGTATTGAAACTCTGCTGGAATCAAGCCTTAAAGCCTCCAAGAATTTCAAGAACTTCAACCTTCGAATACGACGAACATTCGAAGCAAAATCATCCAAATCACTCTCCTAGATCTTAGAGGTCACTGAAATTAAGCTCGAAAGCCTTCAGAAACCTCGACAAATCACAAATCAACAAAGCTTTACGGATTCAAGCTTCTAATGCCCCGAAAAGCTTCCACCATAAACATTTGAAGACGAAGAACGCACGAAGAACACACGAAGAACACGACACGCGAAGAACACGAAGAACGTGAAGAACAAAGGATTTCTAACAAGCTCATAGCCAGAAATTCATTGTAATTCTGTTTCAAAGATCTTTGATCCATCCTTCAGCCAAATTGAAGGATATTTTGTGTTCAAATCAAAACCACATCACAAATCTTTTAAGGAGATCGAATCAGAGGATTGTAATTACAGAGAATTGTACCACACTTTCATCAATACAAATTCGTATTTGAGAAACTATTTTACTTTGTTTGATTTATTTCGAACCAAGAAATTTAGTCCTCCCCAAATTCTGGCACGCCCAGTGGGACATCTCTGCCTCTCATCTCTTTCTCCTCCAAAAGAAAAGAAATTCAATTTGCTACCAATTTCAATGGCCTCTAACAAGAATGCCCAAAAATCAGTGGTCGATGCTTCCATTGCCAATGATTATGTTGGCCCAATCACTCGCAGTCGATCCAAGGCTCTTGACCTACTTCAACCTCAACCAACCAAAGAAAGCAGACTTCATAATGTCATCTCCCTAGACTTTCTTGCAAAAAGGAAAGCTACCGCTAAGGATTCATTTCATTTGGAGGTTGATAGTGAATCATCCACAACAAGGACTCTTTCTATCAACTCTTCACCCGTAATGAGAAATTTAAGGAATGAAATGCCTTTGACTCATCCTGTTCCATCATTTACCCCATCATATATGGAGATTATGCCAGTGATGATGACTAACGCCTCTACCATGGAAGAAAAGATGGCTGAAATGGAATAAAGGGTTATCCTTCTCACAAAAGCACTAGAAGATAAGGATGTCAAACTTGCAACCCTAATGAACAAGTTGGAGGAACAAGATTTGGGTGAATCAAGTCATGGCCTTGAGTACCCGCCTGGCTTCACCTTGAAAGGAGAAAACACTAGGGTTGACAAGGAAAAGGGAATCGAAGGAACTTCTCAACATGGAAATTCCACCTCAATAGCCTCGTTATCTGTCCAACAACTGCAAGACATGATAACGAATACTATTCGAGCACAATATGGGGGTTCTTCCACAAATTCCCTCGTATATTCAAAGCCCTATACAAAATGCATCGACAACTTGAGAATGCCCAATGGGTATCAACCCCCCAAGTTCTTGCAATTTGATGGCAAAGGAAATCCTAAGCAACACATTGCTCACTTTGTAGAAACTTGCGAGAATGCTGGGACTCAAGGAGACTTCCTTGTAAAGTAGTTTGTTCGTTCACTCAAGGGGAATTCCTTTGATTGGTATACGGACTTAGAACCCGAGTCAATTGATAGTTGGGAACAACTTGAAAGAGGGTTTCTTGACCGATTCTATAGCATGCGTCGCACGGTAAGCATGATGGAGCTTACCAATACTAAGCAGTGGAAAGACGAGCCTGTTGTTGACTATATCAATCGGTGGCGTTCTTTGAGTCTAGATTGTAAGGATAGACTTTCTGAAATATCTGCTATAGAAATGTGTATCCAAGGCATGCATTGGGGACTTCTTTACATTCTACAAGGGATAAAGCCCCGAACATTTGAGGAGTTAGCGACTCGTGCACATGACATGGAGCTGAGCATTGCTAGCCATGGAAATACGAAGCATCCTGTGCCTGAGGAAAAGAAAGAAAGAAGGGAAGTAAGGAAGAATGATAGGAATACGAGGAGTAACGTCAAAGACTCAATGAACATCAACTCTGCCCCAGTAAAAATTTCAACCGGAAAGACAAAGGCTAATGAAAAGAGGCTTGAAGGAAGTCAACGACATGAGACACGTCGCTCGTCACTCAAGGAATGGGAACAAAAGACTTATCCTTTTCCAGACGCTGATATGCCCGAAATGCTAGAACAACTCCTTAAGCTTAAAGTAATTGAATTTCCGGAATGCAAACGATCAGAAGAGATAGGGAAGGTTGATGACCCGAACTATTGTAAGTATCATCGCATCATAAGTCATCCCATCCAGAAATGCTTTGTTCTCAAAGAACTCATCGTGAAGTTAGCTAAGGAAAGGAAAATCGACTTGGGTTTCGATTATGTGGCTGAGTCAAACCTTGTAACGTTCGCTTACGAGTCGTGTAGTTGCATGTCTCCAACTAGTAAGCTGGGGGTAAATACCACATTCATCCAGTTTGGTTCTATGGAACCGGTTCAAGTTCAGTCTTCACAAGAAACATTTGACTATAGCTCAAATGATGATAGAAGATCAACAATGGATGAAGAGGAAGGTTGGATGATGGTTACTCGTAAGAGATGGAAGAAAAGACGAGATTTCCCTCTTCATTTGGTCATCCAAGAGCCCAAAGGAGCACAAAGCCTAATTCAACTTCGATCAAGAAGAAGGAATGATAAAGGGAGAAAAAGGCTAGGCACAAAAGTGAATGACGATTCGGTGCAAACCAAAAACCTTCGAAATCGCATCACGTTAGAAGAATTCTTCCCCAAAGGATTCTTTCAAAATGACTCGGTAGACGTCGTTCACACAGGCTCTTGCTATGAAATTCATGATGAAGAAAAGGATATCAATCATGGTGGGTCAGATGAGACTTTGGAAAAACTCCAATCCCAGGATGATGAAGTTGAACCCTTACAATCCCTCACCTCACCAAAAGAGGTGATCATCCAAGCTCTTGAAAAACCAGAGATGAGTGTTCCTTATGCCAATGTGCTTCAACAAACCCAAGAATGTTGTGCATGCTCCCCAAACATGACTTTCATTGATGAGAATCTGTTGCTAGGCTTTAAGCCCCACAATCGTCCGCTCTATGTCTCTGGTTATGCACGTGAACAAAAGATAGATTGTATCCTTATTGATGGAGGTTCGGCTGTTAATATACTACCAAAAATGACGATGAAACGACTTAGTCTTACTATGGAGGAGTTATCACATAGTCGTTTGGTCATTCAAGGTTTTAACCAAGGAGGACAACGCGCGATCGGTATGATACGCTTGGAACTAATCATTGGAGAATTGACAAGCAATGTGTTGTTCCATGTTATTGATGCCAAGACAACCTACAACGTGTTGTTGGGACGTCCATGGATCCACGAAAACAGAGTAGTGCCGTCAACGTTTCATCAATGTTTCAAGTACATTCAAGGTGGAGTGAAAAAGGTCAATGCCGACTTAAAACTTTTTACTGAGACTGAAGCTCACTTTGCGGACGCGAAGTTCTACATAGAGGATGACATTCCTAATGAAGTTCTTCCAGTTGAGATCCCGCCCACAGAGAGCAAGCCAAATGAAAAGAAGCATGTCAGATTCATCAGTGGAAAGGATACTTCGTCCCCAAAAGAAGGTCTAGAATGTGGAAATAATCATTCTAGTGGATCTACCAGTAATTCAGTGGGAGCAAAGATCTCAGTACCTTCTGACAGTCCTCCATTTCTTTGTTATGTACCATTGTCACGCTGTAAGAAAGGACAGTCACCGTTCACGGAATGCCCTCAATCGGTAGTAAACGAGGGAAGGCCTCCTACAAAGCTCACAATGGAGGATGTAGCCATATTAAAGGAAAATCATGCTATGCCTTTAACTTCATTCACGAATCCTTCGCCTTCAAAGCCATTAAATGGATTCGTAAGGTCTTCGCAAAGTTTGACGAAACATGATGTTCTACCAAGTGAAAGGACGAAAGGATGGTTCGACCCAAAGGCATATAGGCTTTTAACCAAAGCAGGTTACGATTCTTCAAAACAAGGCGACCTAGGGAAACTGATTCCAGAAGTCACCGGAGAGAAGGTGCATGGCCTCAGCAAAACACAAAGGAGAATGCAACTTGAAGGGCATGAAATTCCTGTCCCAAAGACCGGATTAGGTTATACTCCAGAACAACCGGCTCAGATATGGATCAAGAGAAAAGCAATGCTTCAAGTTCTCAATACATAACAGTGGAAGACGGCAAAAGTTCGAATCGAAGAAAAGATCACTTTGCTTCGCATGTCTCGGTGTTTGATTGCATCAATGCCCCATCGTCACGAATCACAGTGTTTGACAGGTTAAATACAACTTGCTTAACACAAAATCACAACACTCTTGCTCGTAGATCAGTCTTTGATCGGTTGGGGGCAATGAAAGGGCCTGTCAATAACCGTCCTCAAAATTCCATAAACTTTGAGGTTCAAGGGGAGGAGAAAGCTAATGACGGGATTCGCAGTAGCATTCCTTCACGCATGAAACGTAGCTCTGCCCTAGACATCAACACCGATGGATCTCTTAAAGTCAAAAGGCGAACGGTTGTACACACAAGACAATCAGTTGTCTGCGATGAGCAAATTCAAGAAGTATCATCCTCATTTCATATTACAGTGGAAGAAGATACACTCTCAGAAGTTGAAGCAACCGATGAAGAGGTCGACGAAGCTCCTCCAGCTTTGGAAGACGGAGGACAGGCTACAGTTGATGAACTTAAAGAAATCAATTTAGGAACTGCTGAGGAGCCCCGTCCAACTTTTATCAGCGCACTTCTTACCCCTAAAGAAGAAGAAGAATACTTTAAGCTCCTAGTAGAATATAAAGATGTGTTTGCTTGGACTTACAAAGAAATGCCGGGACTTGATCCAAGTATTGCTCTACACCATTTGGCAATAAAGAAAGGTGTACGCCCAGTCAAACAATCCCAAAGACGCTTTCGGCCGGAGCTTATCCCTCAAATAGAAATCGAGGTCAATAAGTTGATTGAGGCGGGTTTCATTCGTGAAGTACAGTACCCAGAATGGATCGCTAACATCGTCCCTGTCAAAAAGAAGAATGGACAAATTCGGGTGTGCGTTGACTTCCGTGATTTGAACAATGCGTGTCCCAAGGATGATTTTCCATGGCCCATCACTGAGGTTATGGTTGATGCCACTACCGGTCATGAAGCTTTATCTTTCATGGATGGCTCTTCGGGTTACAATCAAATTATAAATGAATCCCAAGGATGAAGAGCTTACAGCTTTTCGTACTCCTAAAGGCATTTACTGCTACAAAGTAATGCCTTTTGGACTAAAGAACGTGGGTGCGACTTATCAACGGGCCATGCAAAAGATCTTTGATAATGTACTTCATAAATATGTGGAGTGTTATGTCGATGATCTAGTGGTTAAAACAAAAAGGAGGGAAGACCATTTGGCGGACCTACGATATGTGTTCAACCGCCTAAGGAAATATTAACTCAAAATGAACCCCCTCAAATGCGCTTTTGGCGTAACATCGGGGAAGTTCCTTGGTTTCATTGTGAGACATCGTGGTATTGAAATTGACCAGTCCAAAATTGAAGCAATCCAGAAAATGCCGGAGCCTAAGAATTTGCGAGAGCTTAGAGGCTTGCAGGGAAGACTTGCCTACATACGACGATTTATCTCAAACTTGGCCGGTCGATGTCAACCTTTCAATAGGCTGATGAAGAAGAATGTGCACTTCGAATGGGATGAGGCTTGTTGCAACGCTTTTACAAGCATCAAAAGATACTTGCTTAATCCTCCGGTTTTAGGTGCTCCTATCCCCGGAAAGCCTTTAGTGTTGTACATTGCAGCACAAGAAAAGTCCTTAGGTGCTCTTATGGCATAAGAAAATGAGGAGGGGAAGGAAAGAGCCCTTTGTTATTTGAGCCGAACTCTCAATGGGGCTGAATTAAATTATTCTCCTATTGAAAAGACATGTCTTGCTCTTTTCTTTGCCATAGACAAATTGAAGCACTACATGCAAGCATACACTGTCCATTTGATAGCAAGGGCAGACCCGATCAAGTATGTCCTCTCCAGGCCAGTGGTTTCAGGTCGTATAGCTCGATGGGCAGTCTTGCTGCAACAATATGGCCTTGCATATGTTCCGCAAAAAGCCGTCAAAGGACAAGCATTGGCTGATTTCTTAGCTGATCACCCAGTTCCTTCTGATTGGGAGTTCTCCGATGATTTCCCGGATGAAGATGTATTTTATATCGAAGTAATGCCACCGTGGACGATGTTCTTTGATGGGGCCGCACGTCGAGAAGGAGCGGGGGCAGGTGTAGTGTTTGTTTCTCCACAACGACAAATACTTCTATACTCGTTCTCATTAAGCGAACTTTGCTCCAACAACGTGGCCGAATATCAAGCATTAATTATTGGCTTACAAATGGCCATTGAGATGGGCATATCGCAACTTGATATCTTTGGGGATTCCAAATTAATTATCAGCCAAATCTTGGAGCAATATGATGTCAAGAAAGAAGACCTTGTCCCCTATTGCGAATATGCGAAGAAGTTGCTAGCAAATTTTGAAGCAATTACATTAGAGCATATACCAAGGAAGGAGAATAGACAGGCTGATGCTTTAGCTAATTTAGCTACCGCCTTAGCATTATCCCAAGAAGAGACCGCTAAAGTTGCTATTTCTCAAAGATGGGTAGTACCTCTCGTGATTGAAGAAGAAGAAGAAGAACAAGCCAACGTCATTTCTGTATGCCTTGTTGAAAAAGAAGATTGGCGACAAGCGATCATTGAGTACCTTCAACATGGAAGACTCCCGGATGATATATGCCACAAGACCGAAATTCGGCGAAGGGCTGCTCGGTTCATTTACTATAAAGAAACTCTCTTCCGCCGTTCGTTTGATGGTTTATTCCTCCGTTGCTTAGGAGAAGAAGAGGCTAAACAAGCCTTAGAAGAGGCTCATTCTGGAATATGCGGTGCACACCAATCAGGTCCTAAGTTACACTACAGAATCAAGCGAATGGGTTACT
Organism: Castanopsis chinensis; assembly: GCA_032878915.1. NCBI lineage: Eukaryota > Viridiplantae > Streptophyta > Magnoliopsida > Fagales > Fagaceae > Castanopsis > Castanopsis chinensis. The sequence continues at coordinate 12,446,402 of JAVQMG010000129.1, forward strand.
ATTGGCCTACGATGGTGCAAGATTCCATGGAGTATGCTAAAAAGTGCAAAGCTTGTCAGTATCATGCAAACTTCATCCACCAGCCGCCAGAACGTCTACACCCGACTGTAGCTTCTTGGCCTTTTGATGCATAGGGGCTTGACGTAATAGGACCATTGCCAAAGTCATCCGGTGGCCATTTGTACATCTTAGCTGCAACTGATTACTTCTCAAAATGGGCGGAAGCTGTGCCCCTTAGGGAAGTGAAGAAAGAAACAATGGTCAACTTCATTCGAACTCACTTGATCTATCGGTATGGTGTCCCCCGGTATATCATAACTGATAATGGCAAACCATTCTACAATAAGCTAATGACAGAGCTATGTGAAAAGTTTGCATTTAAACAATACAACTCCTCCATGTACAATGCCCCGGCAAATGGATTAGCTGAAGCCTTTAACAAAACGCTCGGCAATTTGTTGAAGAAGGTGGTATCCAAGACTAAGCGAGATTGGCATGAAAGAATCGGAGAAGCATTATGGGCATATCGAACGACATTTCGAACGCCTACTCAAGCAACGCCTTATTCTCTTGTCTATGGAGTGGAAGCCATCCTTCCCCTTGAATGCCAAATCCCATCATTACGGATAGCCATTCAAGAAGGGTTGACCAAGGAAGAAAATGCCAAGCTTAGGTTGCAAGAATTAGAGGCACTTGATGGAAAAAGGCTCGAGGCTCAACAACGCCTTGAGTGCTATCAAGCTCGTCTTTCGAGTGCATTCAATAAAAAAGTTAAACCACGATCATTCCAAGTTGGTGACTTAGTACTCGCCGTTCGAAGACCTATCATCACGACTCATCGTACGGGTAACAAGTTCACTTCAAAATGGGATGGGCCTTATGTTGTGCAAGAAGTCTACACCAATGGAGCATACAAGTTGATTGATCAAGAAGGTGTAAGGATCGGCCCTATCAATGGGAAGTTCCTCAAACGCTTCTATGCTTGAAAATCAAGGACTGCTCCTCGATAAGAGTTTAAACTGCCCACTGCAACGCTACAAGGGTACATGATGTCTTCCCATTACCTTTGAAAGCGTACAAATAAAGAGAAATAAATCCCATTCTATGTCACCATTTGTGAGTGTGGCGTAGTGGTTGGATGCCCATGTCGCCCTTGAGGCCGAGGTCTCGGGTTCGATTAGTGGTGATACCCACTATTGCGCAATTGGTACCCATGGAATGTCGTGGGGCGTGGGGCGAGGATTACACACGTGAGCCCTCCTTTTTCTTTTTTGTAACTAAAAAAAAAAAATAAAAAAAAAAATCAAAAAAAAAAATCATCAAAGAAAAAAATCATCCAAAAAAAAAAAAAAAATCAATCATCAAAAAAAAAAATCATCAAAGAAAAAAATCATCAAAAAAAAAAAAAAAAAAAAATCAGTTGAACTACGTAATGACTTGATCCCTCTCCGGGGTACGTAGGCAGCTTAGTACTTTCCACTAAGTTCAGTCACATGAAAAGAATAAGGTTTGTCAGTCTAGCTTGAAGAGTTGTCCGGCGATCGTCAATATGCTTTTAAGGTCCCTTTGGTTGGCAAGGTATTGCTTAAAAACAATCAATTGCTCAATAAGATGATCAAAGATTGTTGTACTCAAAGATGAAGACTACATAAAGTCTACATGGCATTCTCCATCTTCTATGGACATTCTCCAACATTTAGGAAGCATGTTTTGCATCATCTCTCCTCTATGGGCATATTCTGACATCTGTGAAGTCTTGGCGACATTCTTCTCGTACCTTCAAGGTTTTGTTGACACCTCTTTGAATCTTCAAAGTCTTGATGAGAGCATCTTGATACTTCAAGCTTTTGTTTGCCTTTCCTTACATCTTCAAGGTCTTGATAGGGACTTCTCACATCTTCAAGGTTTTGTTGACGCCTCTTTGAATCCTCAAAGTCTTGATGGAAGTTTCTTGAAACTTCAAGATTTTGTTGGCATTTCCTTACATCTTCAAAGTCTTGATACGGACTCGTTGCATCTTCAACATCTTGTTGGTATCTCTGAAATCTTGATGTCTGGCAACGGTGCTAAGCGCCCTCAATGTCTGAGCTATATTGCCTTTGGAAATTGTTGTTGTTGTAGCTTTATTATAAATGTCAATGTTGGTGCAACTTCAATGCGAGTGCGGTACGAATGAAGTGTTAACGTAGCTTCAAGGCAAAGATGAATGTTGGCACGGCTTCAATGTGAATGAAGTGTTGACATGGCTTCACGACAAAGGTAGATATTGACATGGCTTCATGGCAAAGATGAATGTTGGCACGGCTTCAATGTGAATGAAGTGTTGACATGGCTTCACGACAAAGGTAGATGTTGACATGGCTTCATAGCAAAAATGGATGTTGATGTGGCTTCAATGTAGATGAATTGTTGACATGGCTTCATGCCAAAGATGGGTGTTGACATGGCTTCATGGCGAAAATGAATATTGGCACGACTTTGGTGCAAATGAAGTGTTGACACGACTTCATGGCAGCAATAAATATCTATATGACTTCAACGCAAATAAAATATTAAGGCAGCGTTATGGCAAAAGAGGAGTGCTAGTGCATCTTCATTAGAGAGGCAAGAACTGGTGCGACTTCATAGCAGATGCAAGTGTCGGTGCCGCTCCATGAAAAAGATGAGTGGTGACACGATTTCGATATAAAGAAAAAAAAATGGATGCCACTTCATTGTAAAGGCAAGTGCTAAAAGACAAATGCTGGCGTGATTTCATGGTAAGAAAACTCTTGATGTAGCTATGTTGCAAAGATTCTTGATATGGCTGCGTTGCAAATACAAGTGTTGGTGCGACTTAATTGTCAATACTAGAGCCAATGCGACTTCAAAGACGAGTACTGACGAGATCCTTAAGGAAACGTAGTTGCGAGGACGAATATCATTGATGCAAAAAAAAAAAGAACGTAACAACATGAAGGCATACGTCACCGCAAGAACGTTGCTATCAAAGCCACCAAATGAAGGCAAACACTTCCATGAGAACATCAGCGTAAAGTTTGATGTCAAAATCCGAAGTTCAAGAAAGTCATGCTGCAAAACAAAAACAAGCAACAATAAAATTTTCAGGGAAAAGAAAAAAAAAAAAAAAAAAAAAAAAAACTCTTTTGAACTACGTAATGACTTGATCCCTCTCGGGGGTACGTAGACAATTTAGCATCTTTTGCTAAGTTCAGTCACGCCAAAAAAAAAAAAAAAAAGAGTTAGTACAAACAAAGCATGATATATGTGTATATATATATATATATATATATATATATAAAAGTGGGGGGCATAATTTCTCTACGTAATATATATGAAGGATAGATTAGTGCAACTTAAGGTATGCCTTGAGTGCCCTTATATAGGGCTCTTTGGAAGCTAGCAGACAGAAAGAAAAAGATGTGAACAAAGAAAAAAGAAGTGGGAATGCACACTTTCAAACAAATACTACACCAAACTTTGAAAAAGGAAAGAGTAGGTTCCTATGGAAGAGGCTTTTCATCTAGGAGCTATTACACAAGAAATACCATAATGTTCAAAGAATTGGTGCTGCCAACCCTAGAGAACAATGGAGACACTCAATAGTCACCTGCATCCAGCTTCAGATCTTAGCCTGTCAGAGCAGCCACCGCGTTGTCAGATCAACAACCGCCAAAATAGACCAACAAAGACGCACGATTTTCTCATTCAAATTTGTGAAAATCCGGACCTTGTTTCACAAAACTGAGACCATAGAAATCTTCTACAACCTTCGATCTACAAAACCTAGGAAAACGAGCTCCAGATATTGACCCACGCGCCGCCCAAAAGCTTCGAAGGATCGCGACATACACCAGTACAGACATGCAAATCTAGATCTCATTTCACAAAAACAAAGATACCACTCGGTCCGGCGGCACTAGATCTACAAAACCTAGAATTTTCAAGCCCAAATGATGAGCCACGCGCCGCCACGCGCCACCAACATTTCCGGCGATCACAGCGTCAGATTCACGCGCAGCCACGCGCCTCCAGGTGGTTCCACGCGCTCTCACGCGCCTGGCACGCGCATCACGCGCTCACGCGCTCACACGCGCCAGCCATTAAGCTATCACGCGTCTCACGCGCATGCTCACGCGCCGCACGCTCGCTCACGTGTACATGCGCCGCACGCGCGCGAACCCAGTTTCATGACATCATCAATAGCGTCACCCAGACCGGTTTGACCCGGTCCGACCAGGTTTGACCCGCCTTTAAAAAAAAAAAAAAAAAAAAGGGAGAGAAAAGTTTTGATCAAGTTGGACCTTTGACTTTGACCAAAAAGCAAAATTTTCAAAAAGGACCTATCCCCCTCAATTTTTCGAGTACATTCCAATTTTGAGATCCGTTTCTTCATTCGGAGCTCGAAAATTGTGCCAACAGTCCAATCTTCAAAAAGTTGATTATTGCACAAATCCAGACAAAAAGTCAAAAATTTCAAAACGGACCTATCCCACTCAATTTTTCGAGTACATTCCAATTTTGGGATCCGTTTCTTCATCTGGAACTCGAAAACTGCATAACGGTCCAATATCTAAAAAAGCTGTTGGCTTTAACGTGAACTTTGACCAAAAAATCAAGATGCTTGAGCAAAACTTGTCCTACTCAGATTTTCACAAGAATACCGTTTCTGAAATTAGCTGGACTTTGAAACCACCAATCTGAATCACTTCTCCAAGGGTTATCCTCCAGACTTCATCAAGACTCCTCTTTCAAAGAACAAATGAACTCTCACGAGTATGTCTCAAACTTGAAATTGCATTGAGTTACTACTCCAGTCTACCATTTCTGTTCGGTATCTACTGTTTCCATTCGGTGCCTACCAGTCTCCAACCGACCGTTCCCATTCGGTGCCTACCGGTCTAATCCACCATTCTCACCAAAAATTTTGGTTCGTCGGTCTCAACTACCTAACTACCATTCTTCATCTCTCCGCTATAAATAGAAGGGTCGGATTCATCAAAGGCTCATCGAGAAAAATACATCGAGTCATGAAATGAAGATTTGCTTCTTTCAAATTTCCAGTCCCTCCTTCTCACAGCCATTTCTCACCATGGCCTTATCATTCTCAATGCCTAGCAACCAAAATGGCTTCATAATCAGTTTGAAATTAACCCTCTCATGGTTCAGTAGAAACCCTTCTCACAACATCATCATTGTTTTAGAGTCCAAACAAATTTTGTTTCCTCACTTAACGACCACATTTGTTCATAAAGTTATTCATAACAAGGTCTGCATTTTGGTTTTATGTTTCCTGGGACTTGGCTGGCCAAGAAATCTAAGTCCAGCAGAGGCACCTGTTCCCAAGATTGGGGCTCTTATAGCTTCTCTTCAACTGTTTGCTCTCCCATCCGAAGCAGCGGTTCGGAGCAAACACCAACTTGGCCGGTTTCTTAAACCAGCATCGCAAGTTAGTTCCACCTTTCATTTTGTTGTGCTTTCCCAACAAGCCGCATCAGGTGAAGGTGATAAAGGGTGTTGGGGTATCCTACAAATTGTCTCCCATCCAACACTTGCGATGACCTTCAAGGTACCAGCTTATCAGAGATCAGCCTTTGTTGCTGGTAAATGGTCGCCAAAGCCTTATTCCATGTTTCAACCAACATGTGGCCTAGAGGTCTGTTGGGATATTTGTCCTTAAATCCTATTGTATGATGCTATGTATTTTATTATGTAAGACATTATGTATGACTTAATGTTTTGGTTAATAAAGTTGTATTATTATTTGAAAATAATGGTAACATGAATATTGGGACATTATCATATAGTCCATGAGATGCAATAGTATGTGATTTATGTGATTTAGTCACAGAAGATATAAATCACAAGTTCTTTGTAAACTCAGAATTATAGTTCGTAGTCGGTGATGAAATTGGGCATTTCATCTGCGAAGGCTATAACATATCAACTAAGATGATTTGTCTTGATCATGGAAATGGAGATTTCTAGTTGATATGTTGATATGTTTTAAGAGTTAAGACATATTGAACTGGACCGGTGTGAGATTTATTATTCTCCTAAAGACTGTCAATAGAATAATAAACTCACGACTTATATTTGCATGAACTCTTAATCCTGAGAGGATAATGGACCTGATCATGAAGTGTAGGTTGCTTTGATATATCAGGAGTGAGATCTATGGTTAAGGTCAAAATCTCAGTATGTTGGGCAGCCACATTTAGTGTTGATGGAACATATATTCTCAAGATGGAATTCATAGTCTCTTAACGGAGATATAAAATATTCCCTTGAGATAAGTTTAATGTGTTTGTTATTCAAAGAGTTGGGCCTAACCACTTTAGTAAGGAGTTACTAAAGTATATATTTATGGAATTGGATTTCATAAATATATGATGAATAACTTAAAGAATTAAACCGGGTACTCAAGGAATTAAGATGTAGTAATATACAAAGTGGCAGTCTTCTTTCATGACTTTGTATTACTATGAATATTTTATGAAGGGGTTGCATGTATAATAAAGTCTTGGGATATAATTTATTAATAAGGCCTAGAGTGCAACTATATTTATATAGTGGTATTAAATATAGTTAATGGTAACTTTGGACTTGTCAAGAGTTGACAGAAAAGCCCAAGGCCCATTGGAGCTAGTGTCTTATTGGTCCCTTTTGGTCCCACTCCAAGCCACATACTTAAGCCCAATTGGAAAGGCCCAAAAGGCCAGCCCAATTAGATAATCAGTTAGATACAAAGGGAGAAACACACAGAATTTTACTGTAGAGAATTTGTAGAGATTTTCAGAGAACAGAAAAGAGAGAGTGTGAGACACACTTTCATATTCTCCCTTTGGAACTGATTGAGAGACCACACATCTTGGGCGTTAGTGGAATTGGAGTGAAGATTGAAAGTATTCCCAAGTGCTTCCGTTCTTCAAGTTTTTGAAATTCACCGCTCCAAGGTACACTCTCTTGTTCTCTAATTCTGAAACTTAAATAGCCCATGTTAACTTGTATGTATGAAGTAGATCCGTTTACATCATTACATTGTTTTATTCTTCCGCTGCGCATGTATGATTCCAACAATTGGTATCAGAGCGGTCTTCATTACATATCTGTTTAACATGTTTTTTAGTTTTGGAATTAGTGATAATGATTTCATGATTGTTAGAAAATAGTTTTCTGCATGGTTGTTGAAATCATTGTTTTTGATGAAAACTGTTTTTTGATGTTATGATGTTGTTTAATTTTTAGTTTAAGTATGTTAAACTGAATTTTAAGGCTATAACATCAATGATATTCAGTTTAGATATCAATTCATGTTCATAATGTCCGTATGAAAGTAGTTTTGTACATGAAAACGTTGAAAAACTGTTTTTAGAAAATTCTGAAAAATTCAAAATTCGCGAAGCTCGATCGATCGAGAATCTGTCGAGAATCTATCGAGCAAACAGAAAGATTCTCGATCGATCGAGGATCTATCGAGGATCTGTCGAGCTTCGCGGAACTTTTCTGGATCGATCGAGAATCTGTCGAGGATCGATCGAGAACTGTAGATCCAGAATTTTTTCTAAGTGTTTTTCCATATATAAAAGATCAAGGCTATGTGTAATTATATTATGCATGTTTTATATGTAAAAACCTTTATTTTAAAACATCTAGTGGGAGAGAGATACAAGGGTTGGATCTCACGGCCTCCATTGTCGGTTTATTGTAGTGTGATTAAGCACCTCGCTTTGGCGTATATGCCTTACTCCCTTCGGAGGGTGTTTAATTCACGGTACTACAGGTTAAACTTCTTTATGATGAATAATATGTGTTTTTTAGATAAAGAACGACCACGCTTCCGTGGAGTTACTTTATGAATCACATAGAATTCAGTCAATGGTGTACACTAGACTAAGTTTAATGTTAATCTCCCTTCGGAGCTATGTCATTATTACTTAGAGGCTAAAGTAGAAACGGCATGTTATTAGTGTTTGATAAGAGTTATCATGATAGCATTAATAATGAGAATAGTTCTCAATCAATCATAGTGTTTATAATTTACTTGCTTCCAAGGAATTTTAAACATGGGATTGGGTTGTCGTTGCATATATTATTTTATGGTTTTATTAAGGTTCCATATTATATGCTTATATGCTAAATAGATAATGTCCAATTTACTTATGATATTCATGTTTATTATTTTCAGATTTGAACATGGCATCATTTAGCCCACTTGTTTCTATTCTTAATCAAAACAAACTGACTGGATCCAACTATGTTGACTGGAAAAGAAACTTGGACATTGTTTTAACTGCTGAAGAGCACAAATATGTGCTTACTCAACCATGTCCTAGCTTTCCTTCATTAGATGCTCCTTTTGAGGAAAAACAACGATATGATCGTTGGCAGAAATCTAATGAAATGGCCAAGTGCTATATCCTAGCGTCCATCTCAAATGTTCTACAGCATCAAATGCAGGATGTAGAACTAGCTTCGGACATTATGCTAAGTCTGAAGGAGATGTTTGGTGAGCAAGGGCGTTCAGCAAGGCAAGAAACCATGAGGCAAATTTACAATACCAAGATGGCTGAAGGTAGTTCAGTAAGAGAACATTGTCTTACAATGATCTCTAATCTGAATACATTGGAAGTTTTAGGTGCCGACATTGATGGAGAGTCCCAAGTGGACATGATACTCCAGTCACTACCGGAATCATTCAAGGAATTCAGACTAAATTATAATATGAACAAAAAGGTTTATTCTTTGTCTGAATTAATGAATGAGTTAGTGGCAGCGGAAGGCATCCTTGGTACTTCTAGTGTTGAAGCCAATGTTGGTGAAGCTTCTACTTCACAACCTAAGCCGAAAGGTAAGGGTAAGAAGAAGAAGAAGGACTTCACTAAGAAAGAGGGTAAGCAAATTGTCTTAGGTGTTGCTGACAAAGGAAAGAAACTCAAAGGAAAGTGTTTCCATTGTGGTGAGAAAGGACATTGGAAGAGGAATTGTCCAAAGTTTAAAGCTGCCAAGAACAAGGGTATGAAAACTTCTTTTTTACTTGAAATATGTTTGGTACAGAATCCCACTGATTCCTGGTGTGTGGATTCAGGTTGTACTAATCATATCTGCAATTCTTTGCAGGGGTTTCAGGAGACCAGAAAGTTGAGTGAAGGAGAATTGTTTCTAACTTTGGCTGATGGGAGCAGAATTCCGGTTGTAGCTGTTGGTGTTGTTCATTTGTGCTTTGAGACTAGGGTTTTAATATTGCAAGACTGTCTGTTTGTACCTAATGTGCGTAGGAATTTAATTTCTGCAACTTATTTGGGTAAACATGGATATTGTGTTATCCTGAAAGACAATGTTGTAATAAAGAAGGATAAAATGTTTATCTGTTCTGGCAATATTGTGGATGGTCTTTATATTTTAACTCCTGTTAAGCATGAATTGCATAATTCTGAATTAGATGGTAACTCACATGTAAAATCATTAAAGAGAAAGTTTCTTTCAAATGATGCATATCTTTGGCACTTGCGTTTAGGTCATATTAATTCAAACAGAATTCAAAGACTGATTAAAGATGGACTCTTAGAGCCCATGGACTTTGATGAATTTCCAGTTTGTGAATCTTGTTTGGAAGGTAAAATGACCAAACGACCTTTTAATGCAAAAGGTAGAAGAGCCCAAGAGTTGCTTGAATTAGTTCATACAGATGTATGTGGTCCTATGTCAACCCAAGCAAAAGGAGGTTATGAGTATTTCATCACCTTCACAGATGATTACTCAAGATATGGTTATGTGTACCTAATGAGACGGAAGTCCGAAACCTTTGACAAGTTCAAAGAGTTTAGGGCTGAAGTTGAGAATCAATTAGGCAAACGCATAAAGGCCATTCGATCTGATCGAGGTGGCGAATACCTTCTTGGGGATTTCAAGGATTACCTAATTCAAAATGGGATTATATCCCAATTGACTGCACCTGGGACACCTCAACAAAATGGTGTAGCGGAAAGAAGGAATAGGACTCTTTTGGAAATGGTTAGGTCCATGATGAGTTATTCAACTTTACCAATTTCTTTTTGGGGATATGCCTTAGATACAGCAATACATCTTTTGAATTTAGTTCCATCAAAATCTATCCCCAAAACACCCATGGAATTGTGGAGTGGGCGTAAGCCTAGTATGAGGTATCTCCACATTTGGGGTTGTCCAGCACATGTGCTAAAGGGGAAGCCTGATAAGTTGGAACCAAAATCGGAAGTGTGTTTTCTTGTGGGTTATCCAAAAGAAACTAGGGGTTATTTATTCTATAGTCGAAATGATAACAAAGTTTTTGTTAGTACAAATGCTAAATTTTTGGAAAATGACTATATGAATAATTTTACTCCTAGGAGTAGAGTTGTGTTGGCTGAAATGAATGAGTCTGTAAATCAACAACCAATGGATGAATCTAGAGATGATGTGGTTGTATTAGATACACCACAAGATACTACTCATGAAATGTCTAGTACACAAGTGCCTCGTCGTAGTGGGAGAGTTGTTCGGCCTCCTGTGAGATTTATAGGTTTAGGAGAAACTTATGAGGCTATCTCAGGAGAGGCTGAATCGTTTCCCTACACTTATGAGGAGGCAATGAATGACATAGATGCACATCATTGGGTCCAAGCTATGAAATCTGAATTAGATTCTATGTATTCCAATCAAGTTTGGAGTCTTGTAGAGGCGCCTAACGGCATTAAACCTGTTGGTTGCAAATGGGTTTACAAGAGGAAGAGAGGGATAGATGGAAAGGTTGAAACCTTTAAAGCAAGGCTAGTGGCTAAAGGGTATACACAAAAAGAAGGTATCGATTATGATGAAACCTTTTCGCCAGTAGCCATGCTTAAATCTATCAGGATTCTCTTATCCATTGCTGCTCATTATGATTATGAGATTTGGCAAATGGATGTCAAGACTGCATTTCTAAATGGCAATCTTGAAGAAGAAATCTATATGTTGCAACCAGAAGGTTTCATAGCAAAGAACCAAGTGCATATGGTATGCAAGTTGAATAGGTCCATTTATGGACTTAAGCAAGCATCTAGGTCATGGAACATCAGATTTGATCAAGCAATCAAATCATTTGGTTTTGAGCAAAATCTTGATGAACCATGTGTGTACAAGAGACATCAAGACAAAGTAGTAATGTTCCTAGTACTTTATGTTGATGACATTCTACTCATTGGAAACGATGTAGGAGTGATGTCATCGGTTAAAGTTTGGTTGTCAAGCCAATTTGATATGAAGGACTTGGGCGAAGCTAACTATATTCTAGGGATCAAGCTTTGGCGAGATCGAAAGAATAGGATGTTAGGTTTGTCACAAGCTGGATATATAGATAAGGTTCTAGAACGGTTTAGCATGCAAAACTCCAAGAAAGGATTACTTCCTTTTAGACATGGGGTTCCTCTGTCTGATGACCAAAGGCCTAAGACTCAAGAGGAAGAAAATACGATGAGACAAGTTCCTTATGCTTCTGCAGTGGGAAGTCTCATGTATGCCATGCTTTGTACTAGGCCGGATATTTGTTATTCAGTTGGCATGGTCAGCCGATATCAATCAAATCCAGGACTTAAACATTGGCAAGCTGTAAAGCATATTCTCAAGTATCTTCGGAGAACGAGAAATTATATGCTTGTTTACCGTTGTGAGGATTTGATTCCCATTGGCTATACAGATTCAGATTTTCAGTCGGATCTAGATTTCAGAAAATCCACGTCGGGTTGTGTTTTCACCTTGGGAGGTGGAGCCATTAGTTGGAGGAGTGTTAAGCAATCTTGTATTGCGGACTCCACCATGGAAGCCGAATATGTTGCCGCTTGTGAGGCAGCAAAGGAGGCTGTTTGGCTCAAGAAATTCCTTTGTGATCTTGGTGTTATAAGAATTGAGCAAGTTCCTATTACATTGTTCTGTGACAATAGTGGAGCGGTTGCACAATCCAAAGATCCAAGGAATCACAAGAAAGGAAAACACATAGAAAGAAAGTACCACATCATTCGAGACATTGTTGCTCGTGGAGATGTGATTGTTGCAAAGATTGATGGTGCAAAGAATCTAGCGGATCCCTTCACCAAAGCCTTGCCTCAAAGGACTTTCGAGTCACATTTGGAGGAGATGGGAGTTAGATTAGTGCACAATAGTCTTTAGGCCAAGTGGGAGATTGTTGGGATATTTGTCCTTAAATCCTATTGTATGATGCTATGTATTTTATTATGTAAGACATTATGTATGACTTAATGTTTTGGTTAATAAAGTTGTATTATTATTTGAAAATAATGGTAACATGAATATTGGGACATTATCATATAGTCCATGAGATGCAATAGTATGTGATTTATGTGAAAAGTCACAGAAGATATAAATCACAAGTTCTTTGTAAACTCAGAATTATAGTTCGTAGTCGGTGATGAAATTGGGCATTTCATCTGCGAAGGCTATAACATATCAACTAAGATGATTTGTCTTGATCATGGAAATGGAGATTTCTAGTTGATATGTTGATATGTTTTAAGAGTTAAGACATATTGAACTGGACCGGTGTGAGATTTATTATTCTCCTAAAGACTGTCAATAGAATAATAAACTCACGACTTATATTTGCATGAACTCTTAATCCTGAGAGGATAATGGACCTGATCATGAAGTGTAGGTTGCTTTGATATATCAGGAGTGAGATCTATGGTTAAGGTCAAAATCTCAGTATGTTGGGCAGCCACATTTAGTGTTGATGGAACATATATTCTCAAGATGGAATTCATAGTCTCTTAACGGAGATATAAAATATTCCCTTGAGATAAGTTTAATGTGTTTGTTATTCAAAGAGTTGGGCCTAACCACTTTAGTAAGGAGTTACTAAAGTATATATTTATGGAATTGGATTTCATAAATATATGATGAATAACTTAAAGAATTAAACCGGGTACTCAAGGAATTAAGATGTAGTAATATACAAAGTGGCAGTCTTCTTTCATGACTTTGTATTACTATGAATATTTTATGAAGGGGTTGCATGTATAATAAAGTCTTGGGATATAATTTATTAATAAGGCCTAGAGTGCAACTATATTTATATAGTGGTATTAAATATAGTTAATGGTAACTTTGGACTTGTCAAGAGTTGACAGAAAAGCCCAAGGCCCATTGGAGCTAGTGTCTTATTGGTCCCTTTTGGTCCCACTCCAAGCCACATACTTAAGCCCAATTGGAAAGGCCCAAAAGGCCAGCCCAATTAGATAATCAGTTAGATACAAAGGGAGAAACACACAGAATTTTACTGTAGAGAATTTGTAGAGATTTTCATAGAGAAAAAGAGAGAGTGTGAGACACACTTTCATATTCTCCCTTTGGAACTGATTGAGAGACCACACATCTTGGGCGTTAGTGGAATTGGAGTGAAGATTGAAAGTATTCCCAAGTGCTTCCGTTCTTCAAGTTTTTGAAATTCACCGCTCCAAGGTACACTCTCTTGTTCTCTAATTCTGAAACTTAAATAGCCCATGTTAACTTGTATGTATGAAGTAGATCCGTTTACATCATTACATTGTTTTATTCTTCCGCTGCGCATGTATGATTCCAACAAGGTCTTCGTTGCTTGTACCTCAAAATACACTTTCTGGAATCACTCCAACTTAAAACAAGCTTGAAGAATTTCAAAAGATATACTTCTGAAATTACTTCAACTTAACGTCTGTCAGCATGGTCCAGTTACACAGGCGCATTTAACAACTTGCTGTCGGACCTCATGCAGCATACAGTCAGTCCCGGATCCCAAGGTGTACTTCCCAGAAACATCTACACCAAAGGGATCCAACATACAGGGCCAGCGCCATGGTGTCTGTGCTTCACCCATCCACTTTGCTTCGTCTCCATCTTCCGCATCATCACCACCACCAAACCGAAAATCCGTTTTGAAACTACCTCAACTTAACCTGAGTGATGCGATAACACACGCACATTCAATCACTTTCCCACATGATCTCTTCATGGTCCAAAGAATATCCTTCGGATATAACTTCACCAGAAGATTTTAAAAATGAGAGGCTAACCCCACAGTTCTGTATGCTGTACCCAGCCAATCTCCTCACTTCTTCTCCATCTTCAACACCTTGTGATCACCGCCAACGATCCAAAATACTCCTTTGAAATTACTTCAACTTAATCTCTGCCAATATGGTTCAATCTTGCAAGTACGTCCAATTTCTTGCAAGTAATTTACAGCTTCACCAACCCCCTTTAAGTATCATGAAACACTCTTTTGAAATTACTTCGACTTAATCTTTGCTGAGAAGGCTTAGTTAGGCAAGCACATTCAAATACTTGCAGACCCCTTCTCGGTCTCATCAAAGCCTTTCATGTGAGTGGGCTTACTCATCTGAAATAAAGCTCCACCAACCACTACATTTGCATCCTGCTAAAAGCTCCACCACCTCCAGCCATTACATTTGAAAAGTCAAGTACCAAATTCATTCTTTTCCAGACTCATTCACTCCCCACACTCAGAAGCTGTGTGCGCGAACAAGTCTCGAGGGGGCATTTGTAGAAAGGGAAAATTCCCGGCCTATCACAAGCTGACACGTCATGCCACCAAGTCCACCAGGTATGGCTAATTACAAAATATCATATACTGCTACTGAAAATTTGCTAAATTTCATTAAGATAGGAACAGGAAAAAACATGCAAAATGCTAATCACATGGAGGCGCGTGTAAGCGATGATGCAAGCGAATCCGACTGTGTAAGCGATGACATAAGCGGACCAATCAAGCTGTGACATGTGTCACCAATCAAACTCCGCCACGTGTCACTCACCTACCTCCAAACTCCTATAAATAGAAGCCTTCCTAAGGCATTTGGACACACCAAGCTATCTAGAGCACAAGCTGCGTCAAAGAAGCATTCAGAAGTATTGAAACTCTACTGGAATCAAGCCTTAAAGCCTCCAAGAATTTCAAGAACTTCAACCTTCGAATACGACGAACATTCGAAGCAAAATCATCCAAATCACTCTCCTAGATCTTAGAGGTCACTGAAATTAAGCTCGAAAGCCTTCAGAAACCTCAACAAATCACAAATCAACAAAGCTTTACGGATTCAAGCTTCTAAAGCCCCGAAAAGCTTCCACCATAAACATTTGAAGACAAAGAACGCACGAAGAACATACGAAGAACACGAAGAACACGCGAAGAACACGAAGAATGTGAAGAACAAAGGATTTCTAACAAGCTCATAGCCAGAAATTCATTGTAATTCTGTTTCAAAGATCTTCGATCCATCCTTCAGCCAAATTGAAGGATATTTTGTGTTCAAATCAAAACCACATCACAAATCTTTTAAGGAGATCGAATCAGAGGATTGTAATTACAGAGAATTGTACCACACTTTCATCAATACAAATTCGTATTTGAGAAACTATTTTACTTTGTTTGATTTATTTCGAACCAAGAAATTTAGTCCTCCCCAACAACCAAATAGAGTTTTATCCATTTACTAAAGAGTAATGTTAGGGACTCAACTTTTTTCACCACCCACTTGGGTCTAAGATTCACACCACTGTATCATCAATTGTGAAAAAAGTTTTTAAAATGTTAGGGACAACACTTTTCACCACCTACATGGATTTAAGATTCACACCAATATATATAAGCAATTATGAAATATTTTTCTTAAAAAAATGTAATTGATTTACCCAACTGTAATAACTAAAAAAAAAGCACATAACAAAATAATTCTTACCACCAGATGCAGTTCTTCCAGCAAGGGCAAGAATTTCAACAGATATGCTATCCAAAGAATACCATTATCGAAGGAGTTAGCTGCCAACTCTAAACACTTCAGATTAGGAAATACTTTGAACGCTTGTGGTATGACATCAGAACGGACAATCTGAAAAGCCAAAAAGAAAGGAATAAATTAGTAAAGGTAATATCCTCTACAATAACAACAATATGATATTTATTGATAAATCTGAGCCGTACCAAATTGAATTACGGTTGAGACGAGGAATTATGGTTGGTGTACAATAAAAGTGATGCCATTAGTAGTCTTGTGTTAAAGTGATTTATATTAATTATAATATAATATGCCACTTTAATTGTTGTGAAATTGAAAAATTATGTTTTACATTACACTATTCATGTATATTTTACATTATAAGTTAAATAAATGTGTACGATATTATATATATTTTGCATGAACAATGTACAATATTGTACACTATTCATGCAAATGTGTGCAATTAATTGTTCTATGAAATTTGTTATGTTTTGTTGTATTGTAGAATATATATAATACTTGTGTAAGCATTCGCTTACATAAGGTGTCCTCCCATGCTAGTTTAGAATTTCCAACTGAGGAAGACGATGTCCAAATTTTGTGAGGACATCTAAAACACCATCATAATCATCGTCAGTATTGCAATTGAAGCTCACGTTCGCCAGTTTTGGAACATTCTTGAAAGAGCAATATTCATGTTTGCCAGCAAAGAAAATCTCATTCAGCTCCACAGCACCATTAATATTAATTCCCCTCAACCTCTCGCAGTCAACTATAGCCAGATACTTGGTTTAGAGAGGTCAATATTTAATTTACAATCACGGTCCATTGTCAATCTTTTGAGGCTTAAGAGTGCAAGAGATTTTAGGGAAACCAACCCATCAAAGCTACAAGATGGCGTCAAATTGCAACACTTTAAAGTCAAATGCCTTATGGTAGAAAATTTCTCTTTAGTAAGAAGCCTAGAAGGAATGTCATAAATTTTTTCGTGTTTCCATAATAAGCTTCACAATAAGGGTGCAACCCAAATGACAAGTTGATATCAATTGCAACAAGGGCTCCCATATTGACTGCATCAGTGATCCACTGATCCAACAAAGGAGTAAACTCTTTCCCAAGTGAAAAATGGACCCTGAAAACATTGACGTTTGAGCCATGCCAAAGACTCATCAAATTGTTAACTCTTATAACAAAATAAAAGCCTTTCTTGTTGAAGTGGATCTTCATCAGCAGTCTGTACAGTGAAAATACACCCCTTGAGTACTTTCAATCAAATTATAGTCAAAATTGAGGACGGGAGTCTTCATCCAAAAAATCCGCCATCTCTTTGACAATGTACTAGTTTTAACTGCATCTTTGATCGGTAAAATGGACACGATGGACTATATAAGATCATCTGGCAAACGAAGAAATAGATCCTCACTTTTGCTGCTAGTTTTCTGTCAAAAAGCGTCAAATGCAAAGATACTTTTATAATGTGAATTAAGGAAACTAGTCAAGTACTGTCTATTCACATTTCAACAAGCATTATTCTCATGCATATGATATACCCTATTCTTTTTTCTTTTCTTTTTTTAAATTTAATAATAATAATAATAATAATAATATTAATATTAATAATAATAATAATAAGCAGGTTTTAATTTCCACGAAAAGTTTTTATTCCCCATTAACAATTTGTTATTAAACACACCTTTTGATAAAAGTCCAAGGACAATTTATATAAGAAAGGAAAATTTAAAGGGAGGAGATAGCACTTATTCACCAGGTATATATTGAATGGGGAAGACCATTCTAATCAAAGTGCAATAATAATATTGAGAAAGGGAAGTCATACATTTTAATTTTTTTTTTTTTTTTTTTTATGGATAGAACAAAGGGAAGTATGTTAATTTTCAGTCTCTCCGTACAATTCTTAAATTAAAATTTTGAAAAGGTTTAATATTGATTTGTTTATGAGGTTTTTCCTCTATAAATTCTCCATTTAGGAAATACATATATAAACATTTTTTTTCTAATAAATATTTAATAATATCATCTTATATTTTGTATATCTCTAAAATAAATTGTTTGTACATATGATCTTTATCTTAAGATAAATTCATATTATGTCATTATATGAATTATATAACATATATAAATTAATAGGCCTAAAAATTAATGTAGTAGATTTTTGACAGGAAGTCGATCGTTTCGAGTTAATCATGGAAACAAAATATTTTGATAAGCTACACAAATTAAACCTGGTAAATTTCTTATATTTTATGTATGTCGATAATCAATCTCTACTTTGTAAGCTATAGAAATCAACACAATATTTATTAATTTCACATATACAAATGAGATATTTTTATATGAGTATACAAATGAAAAGAGATTCGATAGAATATGAATTGTCAAAAGAGAATATTTTTTATGATAATTTAGTAATTCTACAATTTTTCATATCATCATATAACCTTGAATCAATTTTCTCACTTTGGCACATGGTAGTATTGACTAGTGGGCTTTTTGTTATGATGTTATTGGGCTTATTATAATAATAGCCATCCAACTAATTAATCCCAGAATCCCAGAGTTTTAGGAGGCAAATTTAGTAAAACTGATAAAATTTTAACGCTTATGCAATTTTTTTTTTTTGAAAAACGCTTATGCAAATATAATTTGTAATGTTTTGAACCAAAGGGGATATACATTTACTCTCTCATCACAACAATTAAACAAAAAGTAGAAATTACCTGGTGAATTCCGAGATTTCGAATTTTCTTTGCTTTGTTTTTATCATCATCATTCTCCTTGAGGTTCAACCCAATTTATAAATTTTATATAAGACAATACCTAGTTACCTACATCAAGCATAAATTGATAAGACAAGGTTCAAGAAAAGTATAGTGGAAACAATTGAAGGCCTTAAAAAAAAGATCTTAATTGATTATAAAGTATAAACCAAACTCTGAGGATTGGAACCATTAGGGTAATAACATAGTTATAAACCTCCTATATATCATTGCAAAGAAAATTTCTCCAAGATAAACAGAGAAGAAAACCAAATTACTCAAAAGCAAAAAAAAAAAACTTACTTAAGAAATCAAGATTAACAAATACTAGAGAGAAGGCTTGAAGTTTAATAAATTAATAATGGCTGCGTGACATTAATTTATATGACCAGCAGTACCACATAAGCTAGGATTTGGGAGGAGTAGAAGTTTGTTCCCAATAAATTTCTACAACCCAAATGACATACGCATTATTATTTATTACTATCTATAATTCTAATTTTGATGAACACTATCTATTATTATTAAACTCTACTACCAATAATTATTTTTATTATGAAGATAGTATACTTTGGCTGAGACTCTATTACCAATATATCAAATGGCTTATTATTATTAATAATTGAATTCTATTTAAAAAACTAAGTCTTAAGAAATTTTCCTTAAAAAAAATTAAAATCTTACTCCAACTAAAATTCTATCACAAAAATTTTAAGAAATTTTAAATAAGATTTATTATTTATTTATTTAAATTATTTTGATAATAAATCATAACTTTGTATTTAAATATAATAAAACTTACATCTTTATATAACATTTATGCTATTACACATTGTAAAATCAATAAGTTATTAAATTAGACATGTGGCTGTAATTTAGAAGGGATACCTAAGAAAAAGTATATTGTATCTAAATTTGGTCATTTTTATTTCTCAAAAAAAAAAAAAAAAATTGTCCTTTTTGTTATATGTCTCATTATTTATTATTAGGATAATTAATTGATGATTCTAAGTGACTTTTTATCAATATTTTAAATGACTCACTAATAATAATTAAGATAATGTCAATACTATTAGTATAAAATATATTTCTTTAATCCACACATAAATTTAAATTTAATTAATCCATGCATCATTCGATATACTAGTAGTAATAACAATTTTAGAAAAATGACGTGAAACATATAATTCCCCACGGATGATAAATTCAGGCTTGGTATGGGTGGTGGTTTGATCAGAATGATTATGTTATTTGGGTTAGGGAAAAACTTAAATACAATTCCTTGAACTTTATAGTTTAGATTTTTCAAATAAATTCAAATATAACTATATAATCAATGTAATGCAAAAGAAAATTATTTTTTAATGATAATTGTAGTACCAATGGGCCCAAGGTACATGCTGGGCCGGCCCAAAGGCTCTCACGAGGAGGAAAGTCCAACCCAACATCATGAGATGGTCCGAGGACATAATAAATCCAGCCTATGAAGCCACGTGACAAAGAAATGTGCCATGCATGAACAGAACACCAGGGAACCTGACGTTTGAGGATGACCTTGTCCTCGGCAAATTGCTACCGAGGACAGTATTAGTAACCTGACTGTTCAAAAGCGTCTGTACTGAAGACTTTGGATGCAGCGACTGAGAGAATGAGAATAAGGGATAAAGGGAAATGGCAGACAAATATCAAGTAAAAAGCTGCTACCACCGCACTGAAGGCACCATACCTACCTCTCTGGCCGCATTAATGAGGAAGTGACGCCTGAATATTGAAATCCAACCTTACCCTCATCGCTAGAGACTTTAGTAAGAAGGAATGATGGGACAAGTATCCAAAAAGGAACACTTGGACTACACGTGGAAGAGAAGAGAAACAGATGCAGGCCTATAAAAGGTAAAGGAAGAAGAAAGGAGAAGGGGGAGAAAAAGAAGCGAGAGAAAATTTGTAAGAAATGCTAAGTATTGTCCTCGGCATTAATATATCAAATCAGATTCCACCCACATATGAAATGTACACTGGTGTTCTGTAACTGAATCCAATTCTTGTGTTATCTACCGCTCAAAACCCTAGATTAGAAGCCCATTCTCTATAAATTCATTGTCTAAGGCCCATTGAGCTGGTCTGAAAATGAAGCTTCAACCAAGCGCAATTTGTGCCCTTACAATAATTATATTAAATGTAGTCATGTGTTTAAATTTAATTAAAGAATAAAAAATATAATGGTTAAATGAAACAATCCCTAAAAGTTTTTCCCTTTGGGTTAAGAGCTTTACAAACCTAGTGTGGGCTACTTAGAGATGGTCTTAAGTTAGCAGCTAATTTGGGTTTCAAATAATAATAATAATAATAATAATAATAATAATAATTATTATTATTAGTTCAAAGCTTTTGAAATACTCAAATGCATCATTCTTACTGGGAAGCTAATAAGCATGTGGATATGCTAGACCTTATCAATAGGAGCCTTTTGTCATTTTGAATGAATTGCTAAACCTTCTGGTAACCATGCTCTCCTTTGATGCACCTACTATTTGTACTCTACTGCTGCCGGATAATGTTTAGTTCATCCTTTTTAAAAACTAGAATGTAACTCATGTTTACATATAAGAATGATGAATTATAGTGGTGTTATTGATATTAATTTAGGTTGTTAAATATATAGGACATTTAAAGGTCCTAAAATAATTTTTCTTTGCAATTTTAATAATATTGATTACGCCAAGTTTCTTATTACACTGCTGTATGTATATAATTTTGAAAATTGCTATTGGACACTATATATACGATATCAATTTACTATTGTTGACTCTCTATCTTGCGATGCCCCATTTTACAACTCGCATTTAACCTCACATGAAGGGGGTAAAAGGGTAATTTCACCTTGAAAATAAGCATCTTAATTGTGGCCACTATATCCTTCATTTCATTTCATCAAAATGATCTTGATGTTGTAATGATCAAATTGACTGGTCATAAGTCATAATCGGATCATCAGATTGAAAGTTATTATCAAATCAAGTTTTAATGGCCGAGATGCATTATCACAAATTGAGTCCGATTATATATGATTATGAACAATTGATTCCAATTGATTATAATTATAATTAATTTGAAATTAATGATGTGTCATAATTTGATTGGCTAGAACTACATCTTATGATAAGGTTGCACACACTTGATTAATTAGATATTCAAACATTAATTATTCAATGGGTAATTTGTGTAATTATCTTTTTAACTAGGGTAAATTTGGAACTAATTAAGTTTGAAATAGAAGTGATTGGAGCCTACTAATGTTAATTGGAAACTAATTTAGGACCTATTAATTTTAATTGTGTTGAAATTATTTTCAAACAAATAATCTTTGCTCACCATTTCATTGATATCTCTCAGAATAGTTTGAATCTATGAGCGAGGTTAATTTTTCCAGAAACTATACATCTGGTGCTTCACAAGAACGAGACAATTTTGATCAAAATTGAGTAAGATATGATTTTTTGAATTGGCTCTGCGGGCTATTACAATAGCCACCAATAAAACCGAATTTTGCTTGCTCGTCACTTCCACCAGTCTCTACATTTAATACACCAGCTTTCCCCAAAGTCTGAAATAAGGTCTAGGTTCATGATTCTTTTTGATCCTTTTTCAACTCTCATTAAATGACCTTTCATTCATATTTTTTCCACTACAACTATATAAACCCCTCCTCTCCTCTATTCCAAGACATACAAAAACCCCATTTTTTCTCCCATCTTGAGTTCTAGTGAAATAAAGTAGTCTTGTTATATCTTAATATTCCTAAGACTTAAGGTATTGAGTGAGACTCACTCTCCCTCTCTTAGTTCTTCTTTTCTACTCCACCCTTAGGACCTCTACCAAGAACTTCCTCCTTCACTGAGTGGATCTTGCATGCAGGTATAATCTCTTTCCCTAATTTGTTTAGTATGTTGCTATATTTAAATTCCTTGAATATGTTTGAATGTTCTTAAATGTTCATATGTGTTCTTTAGATGTTCTTGGATGTTTATCACATGTTTATGCATAACACTATCTTTGATCTTAAATCCATGTCAAAAATAGGCCTGTTCGTGGATCTACCAGCACCGATAGAAACCAGTTTGACTGCATCGCCCTGCCCCGCTTAGGGCTTTGTTGAAGGTTTTCAGTATGGTGGTCGGCGGTATCTCTTCTGTACTGACGTCGAACCAGTACAGAACCGACCTAAGTATGTTATATATATATATATATATATAGTTTTTTTTGTTATAAATATAATAACGTCAACATGTGTTAGGAGGACTGTGGAGTAGTCTCAGTTAGGTCTTATCTTGCCACTTGCGTTTCCTTAAAAAAAAAAAAATTAAAAAAAATGCCATATTTGGTTATTGTTTGAGACACTGTGTAAATTTTTTTATTTTATTTTTTGTTCTCTGCCGCACACTTTTTGTCTGAGACTTTAAGTTGTCTCCTACTCTCATTTTCTCTTCTTTAGAGTTTAGACTTCTGCTCTCACCTCTTAGACTCAGCCACCTTCACTTTTCTTCCAAACCCTAATCCCACTGAACAAACATTAGTGTTTCCCTCTCAATCTTAGAATCTCAGTCTTCTAGCTAACCATTTTTCTCTTTTTTTTTGCTCTCAGTCACATAATGTTTTTTCCAAACCCCAATCCCACCAAACAAATAGTAGTGTTTCCCTCTTAATCTCAGATTCTCAAGCTCCCACCTAACCATTTTTCTCTTCTTTTTTGCTCTTAGCCATATAATTTTTTTTCCACACCCTAATCTTGCCGAACGAACAATAGTTTTTCCCTCTCAAATTCTCAATCTTAGGCTCCCGCCTAACCTTCCACTATTTAACACTATTTAAAAGCACAAGCTCTCAATCTCAGTCTCAAGACTCATCTCTGATTCTTAGTCTCAGTCTTACTCTCTTGCTTAGAAAGACTTTCCTCTCAAGGTCTCATGGAATTCCTAATCCCTAAGTCAGTTAGTCTCCTTCTCATCTCCGTTCTCTATAGTGGCTTTGCCACTATGTAGTTTTTTCTTTGGTAACCCTAACCTTTATTTTGTTTTGATTTTATTTTGTAGTCACTGAATGTTTCTTGTTGATTCTAATTTTTTTTATATGTGTGTTTATTTTCTTGTAATTTTAGGAGTAATTTAAGAGATTCAGCTTCAGCCTAATAAAGGAATAAATCTCAAAGGCTTAAAGAGTTCCTAGGTTTTTTCTTAATGTTTGCTTTGAGTTCACTAATGTTTGATTTTGTTTTAAGCATTTTTTTTATTTTGTTTTTAGTTCACCATGTTGTGTCGAACTTTTATGTTTATGTTTGATTTTGCTTTTAGTTTTAGTGTTTTTTTTTTTTAAGGTTCACTCATGTTGTTTGTTGTTTGGTTTTGTTTCTAGGGTTCAAAGACTATAAATTTATTTTTTGATCATCCTATTGATTGATCATACTGTTGTTAACTTAGTTTATTATATATATATATATATATATATTTAAAGTTCACTCATGTTGTTTGCTGTTTGATTTTGATTCTAAGGTTCAAAGATTGTAATTTTATTTGTTGATCATCCTATTGATTGATTATATTGTTCTAATTTTAGTTTATTATATCATGCTAATATGTTGTGATTTTAGCACTGAGAAAGCTACTTGTATAGTTTTTGTTTACTAATATTTTATTGAACTTAGTGTATGACTGTGTGTTCAAGTTAAAGGTTACTTGCTTAATTTATTTGTTATTGATTTCTTAATTACTATGTATATGTGATTGTTATTTATATTGATGTATTAAGATCATTGCTGCTCGTGCTTCTTCTTCTACCCCCTTACTAAGCCCACTCCTAATCCATGTACTGAGCCTAATCAATCAAATACACAATCTCCCATTCCACCATCAAGTGCGGCACCCCCTTAAACACAAACAGAAACTCAATAAGCTACTATTAATGGTGGCAAAAAGCCTTCAAAGATATGAGATCATTTCTCTAAAATAAAGGATTGTGACGCCCTTTACCCTAAGTCACAATGCAATTATTGTCAAAAGAGTTATAATTGTCACCCAAAAAGAAATGAAACCTCTACCATGTGGTCCCATATAAAATCCGGTTGTAAGAAGTACCCCTATAGGCGTGATAAAGGCTAAACCACTTTGAGTTACCAAAGTAAAAAAAAAGGGGGGGGGGGGAGGGGGGGAGGGAGAGGGAAAGAGTGTTAATGAGCTGGTGTTAAGAAAGTTTAGTGTGGAAGGACTAAGGATGGCCTTGGCTAGGATGATAATTGTTAATGAACTACCTTTTAGGTTTGTTGAGCATGGCGGGTTCATTGATTTTATGGCAAAGATAAAGCGTAGGTTTGAAGTTCCCTCTCGTGTTACTGTTGCAGGGGATTGTCTTAGACTTAACATTAGGGAGAATGAGAGTTTGAGAAAGATTTTAATGATTGATCAAAGAGTGTGTTTGACAATTGATATTTGGACTTCAATTCAAAACATTAATTACCTTTATTTGACTGCACATTATATTAATGTTGATTGGGTCTATCATAAAAAGATTTTGAATTTTTACCTAGTACCCAATCATAAGGGTGAGACCATTGGTATGGTGGTTGAGTCTTATTTGCTTCAATGAGGGATAGATCATATTTTTACTATTACTGTTGATAATGCAAGCTCAAAAGATGCGGATATAGACTATCTTAGGAGGGAAAAAAGTGATAAGGTGGGTAGTCTCTTGCGTTGTGAGTTTCTTCATATGCGTTATTGTGCCCATATTTTAAATTTAATTGTACAAGATGGGCTAAAGGACCTTAATGAGTCAATTGTTAAGGTTCGTAATGTAGTGAGGTATGTAAAAATCCTCTCCTAATAGATTTGAGAAGTTTAAGGCATGTGTTGAAAAAAAAAATATTCAAAGCAAAAGTTTGTTATGCCTTGATGTGTTTACTAGGTGGAATTCAACTTACTTAATGTTAGAAAGTGCACAAAATTTTGTGGTTGCATATGAAATGATGGAGTATGATGAAGGGCATTTCTTTCGTTATTTTGAGGATCCATCTAGTGGTTCCCCTTAGTTTTTAGATTGGAAAAATGTAAGACTTTTTACAAAATTTCTTGGTATGTTCTTTGAGGCAACTTTAAGATTTTTTGGTTCTTTGTTTGTGACTACTAATGTGTATTTCCATGAGCTTGTTAGTTTTCAAGACCAATTAAATCATATGTGTAATGGTAGGGGTGATCCTTTGTTAAAGGTATGGCACAAAGAATAAAATTAAAGTATGATAAGTATTGGGGAGGTGTTGATAGGATAAATCTTATGTTGTTTGTGGCTATTGTGGTTGATCCTAGATATAAATTAAAATATGTGAAGTTTTGATTTAAGTAATGGTATGACAAGGAAAAGGCTGATGAGTTCAGATTGAGAGTTAGGGATGCTTTGAATAGGCAGTACAAGCACTATAGTGGAGCAATGGGGACCCCATGTGGTGCTAGTGGGACTAGTGAGTTTGAGGGTAGTGATGTTACTGTCATGTCTTCCATGCTAAGTGGCTTTGGTAGTGCAGAAGAGAGGATGAAGATGTATAATAACATATATAAACAACACTTAGCAGATGAGGGTAGTGTAATGAATCTGAATTGGATAGATATGAGTTAGAAGCTAGTGTAGATCTGAGATAGAAGGCTTTGATATTCTTGATTGGTGGAGGGTGAATTCTTCAAAGTATAGGATCTTTTCTCAAGTTGCCAATGATGTTTTGGCCATTCCCGTCTTTATTGTTGCATTAGAATATGCATTTAGCATAGGGGGTCATGTTTTGGATCCTTTTCGTAGCTCATTGTCTCCCAATATTGTTGAAGCTTTGATCAATACACAAAATTGATTGAGGTCCAAGGATTCAATTGAGCCAATTAAACTAAAAGAGGCAATGGATGAAGTGGAAAACTATGAACTTGAATTGGGTAGTGTGTTTATGTTCTTTTCTAATTTTTTCTGCTTTTGTTATTTACAAATTCTCTTGTATTTTATCTTTGATTTATTTATTTGTGGGTTATTATTTATATAAAATTTGTTTTTTTTTTTTTATCCTTTTAGAGCTTGCACCAAAACCCACTATGGGTACAGATTCTGTTCTAGATCTGTTCTAGATTGATTTAGAAGATGAAGCTATTTTTGGGACTTAGCTACTTAAGATAACTTAAATTTTTTGTAATTTGCTATGTTGGCTGTTTTTTGTAATTGTGTTAATTGTGATGTAATGCTTTCTACTTTCTACTTATCATTATTTTTTGGGGATTGACATTGTAGGGACGAAATTTTTTGTATATGATGACTTGGAGTTGGAGTTATTGGCTAGCTGATTGCAAAAATTTTTTGTGTGGATATTTTGTTGACTTAATCATGGAGAGGACCAAATTAGGAGTGTTTGGGTGCTTGGGCTATTGCTGGTTGTTGGCTTGATGCTTCTGTTGCTACTGTCTCTTTTATTTTTGTTTACTAGATGCACACATGACAACACAAGCACTGAACACACACTTGAATATTATTAGACTATCAATCTTAGTAGACTAAACTACCTCCATATTTTTTGTGAAAAATATATAGTTGTGTAGTGTACCAACTGTATATACTAGTTCTACATCGATTGTGTATATTTGTATAGTGCTTCTCAAGCACTACTTGACTACTTTGTAGTGCTGCATTGCTACTCCTTCCTGTGGTTGTGCGATTGCTATATTTAATATTATTACTATGCTAGAAATATTAATGTTAATGTTGTTGCCATGTCAGAATTCTTTTGCTATGGTTGAGACTTGATACTTTAGAATTGTGTGTTTAATTTGGAATGTTGTGACAGGTTTAGATTTATTAATATGTGTTGATGTGTTCAATAAACACATCAACACATATATTATGACAGGTTGAGATTTAAGTTATATTATGGTTGAGACTTGATACTTTATAATTGTGTTTTTGATTTGGAATGCTTTGAGTCTTGTGATAGGTTGAGATTTTTAGTTTTACTATTTTTCAAATTTGATAAAGAAAGGTTCAATCAAAAAGAAGTCAAAATGGGCACAAATTGCTACTTTTTAGAGGCCCAAAAGCCCAAAACTTAGAATAATAATTTTTAAAAACCCAACCCACATAACCAAATGAACCTCACTAAGCCGCTAAGATTAATTGCACCTTGTGTAGACTGGTTTTTACCTTCCAAAAGTGAAGTGCGGTCAAGCATAGGGTAAAACCGCACCCTATAAGTGTGGTGCAAAAAAACTATCCAAAATTGACTGTTCTGAACTGTGTACACCCCTAGTAAAAAATATGAAAAACATGTTTGTTTCATAATTCTTTCAAATCCTTGAATTTAGGATATCACCTTTCACACATATTCACTAAAATTTATTTTTCAATCCAAATGCAATGCTTAATAAATTGAATTAGGGTTTATCACATGCCACACATTAAACATGCAAATTGATTGATAACATATTGGATGATATGATATGAATGTTGATCACCATAGTCTAGAAGGCCGATTTCACCAGGCAAGGTAGGTGCCTAACATCTTCTCATCTTGTAACATAGCCTCCGAGCTTAGATCAAAGGTTGATAGATCAATGCTTATTCATATAATTTTCAATTTCCAGATTGTAGCTAGGAAACAAAGCCATGTACTTTATCTTAGATTGTATCTAGGACCAAAGTCATGTAATTTCTTATGATCAATGTAAATTCATTTGCAAATCAATAAAATGAGGAATTTTTTAATTCGGTTTTCTTATTTATTCCAATAATAATATAAGTGGCGACTTCAATGTGAAACCCTTAATCTAAAGGGGAAAATATAATTAGTCGAACCTCCATTTTGAGAGACAATAATACAACTTCATTCATTCACGTGAGTTTGGCCCAATAGCAAAAAAAGGGTTGGGGGCGCGGTCTCTCACAACTATCATTGTCCATGAAATTCTACTAAAGACAACACAAAATAAAATAATAAATTAGTTCAATAGTATCTCCTAAATTGAATAGGGATAGATGTATGAGATCGTTTAGCTCAATTACAATTTGTTATGTTCAAGATCTTCATATACAAAATATCTAATATAGACATTATAAAAAATATACTCATTAGTTCAGAAAAAAAAAAAATAACAACAAAAATCTAAACAATTTTAATTTGTATGAAAAACTAATAAAGGCAAAATCTTATTTTGATCTTAATCAAATTTTCTCTAAACTTTGGTTTTACCTAGGTTTATTTATATTAGACTCCTCGTTTTCTATACTAAATTAACTCACTTGGCATATAAATTAAAAAAATTTAGATTAAATAAGACACATGGCGCAAAATTAAATTCTAATTAAAATTTAATTTTTACACTAAACTAGTATGTAACCCTGTGCTTACGCATGAGAATTGTCAATTGTAATGGTACTATTGATGTTAGCTTGGATTATTAAACATATAGAACATTAGTTCGACTAGGACATTTGAAGGTACTAAAATGATGTTTCCTTGCAATTTTCATGATATTGGTTACGTTAAGTTTCTTACTACACTGCAAAGTTGCATTTATGAACAATCACAATTAAATATATAAAATTTTGATTGAATATACAGATTAATTTCAAATTCTTATTAGAGAATAAACTCTAACTATCGTCAGAAAGAGCCAAATTATGTGCTTTTTTGTTCTTGATAATACATAAAAAGATAAAGTAGGTTTTTGATGTGTTAAAATTACATATTTTTACGATACCTGATGCTAATCTCTAAGAGGAATCCCTTAATGGCAATGGCTAATTAATGATATTTAAAGCCATATTTTTAAAACTATAAAAGAAATATGCAATAAAACTATATATATATATATATATATATATAGGGAAAATGAAATAAAGCATTTAATGTTTTGACAGCTTTTTTCATTTTCCATAAAAGTGGTGTTAAAATTTTTTTAAAATGGATTGTCAACCAATGCCCTAAGGGTATTCGTTAGCATGACCCATATATATATATAAGGTTGCTCTTAAAAAAAAAACTCATTTTCCCCGATTGCCTAGGAGCCTTGATAAGTCAAAATAGCATTGGGGCTGAAGCCTTGAGAGATTAAATTTTATAAAGATGTGGTGTAAAAATGAAGTTTACCCCTCCAATCCCAACATGCCACTTCATCATATTACATTTATTAAAGAATAGGCAAAACTACACTCAATCAATTCTAATACCCATTTGACAATCCTACTTAACTGTGAATTTAATGAAATGTTATAATGTGTGGTAGGATGTATTGAGTTTTAAGTTAAAAACTGACATGACAATTTTTTTGGATAGTGTAAAACATAGGTTTTACACCCTATTCTTACCGAATTCAGACTCATCCCTTCAATCAGCTAAGGATCACAAATATCTTTTCTACAACCTACTTCACTAAAACGGATGATACAAAATTGTAAACAAAAATAACCAAATACAAACAAAAGCAAAAACTAATATTTAAAGTTACGTTTATTTGGATCTAATAGATGAGAAATACCACCTAATAAGAATCATAGATGCGATATTGTAAGTTGCATCCAATAGCAATAAAAACGGCTAGATTATTTGAATAATTGATCTTATATTGAATTAGATGCTTCATTACATTTTTTGAAATCTCACATGTCACAACTCCTTAATAAGTATGGAAACGGCTTGGAAAAGGCTTTAGCAATACATTAAACATATATTATCAACACACGAAAGTAGAAAATGATAAATCCAAATGATTTGTTTATCGTAAAATTTAGTGCATTGATTGTAGGAGTACTCAACAATCATAAACCATAACAACTGCAAGCTAAAAACATGTCGTTGTAAAAGTAGAAAAGAAAAAGAAATGTAGACACATTAAAAGTAATACGTCTTACAAAATTAGCCCCAAAAATGAAAGAATATCTTCTACAAATTACTTCAACAAAAATCATATACAATGCCCAAATTTAAAAAGTAAAAATTAAAAATTTACCAAAAGCTGTTTCAACAATTTGACAGAGGCGAAAGGGTGATAAGTGGTAACCATCATCTCTCTCTCTCTCTCTTTTTGGAGTGAAAATAGCAATAACTTTCATTACATAGGAATATGGTTGAAGCTTAATCAAGCAATATGGTTGAAACTATTCCATCCATACCCGAAAAGAGTCCACATGGTGAGCATATTAATTGAGCTAGTAAGTGAGCCATGGACTTACATGGGACAAAGCAAAACTACACATCTACACCCATCAAAATTCTTGGTGTAACACCTAGCATCGTGTAAAATTACTAAAATATGATCAATATAAATTTTCATTATGTATGAACGTTGGAGTAGTTCACGACATATATGGAATGGACAAAACCCCCTTTGAACATGGACAATGCCATTATACATGAAGAGTATCTTATGGGACATCATTACAATTATTACAGAAATGATCCTATAAAATAACTTGTTGCAACAGTGCTATCTTTATGAGAATTTAGTTGAAAAGAAAACTGATTTTCATTAACCTTTACTGTTTACATCAGGGTCTTTATATACAAAACAGAGAATTAGTTTCTACAGTAACTAACCTAGAGCTAATTAACTAACTCTTTAACTAATTTGCACGTGCTTTCTCATGTGCAACATTAAGCTATGTACAATTAACTAAACTACATGCAGCTTTATATTATGTACAAACTACAAGTCGTTTTAACCATATTTCTAACTTTTGCTACTTCTGCTTCTGCTCTGGCTTCTGATTTAACATCTGTTCTGAACTTTCACACTACTTCTTCTTTGATCTATGACACTCCCCCTCAAGGTGGACACCATTTGAATGAATATTTAGAATTCCCATCTTGACAATCAAAGCTGTAAACTGACTGAAGTTCAATGCCTTTGTTAACAAATCTGCCAATTGAGAATGACTCCTAACATTCATCAATCTTATGATTCCATCTTGCACCTTATCTCTCATAATGTGACAATCTATTTCTATGTGTTTTGTACGCTCATGGAACACAAGATTGGACCCTATGTGGATTGCTGCTTCACTATCACTGAACAACAAGGCAGCTCTATCATTCTTTACATTCAAATCTTTCAACAAGTATAGAATCCAAGTTACTTCACACACAGCCACAACCATTGACCTATATTCAGCCTCTGTAGTTGATATAGAAATTGTGTTTTGTTTCTTAGACTTCCAAGAAACCAATGAGTTACCAAGAAACACACAAAAACCTGTAATGGATCTTCTAGAATCTGGGCAAGCTGCCCAATCTGCATCTGCAAAAGCCTTTAGGTGTAGTGAAGTGCTTGATGAAAATAATAGTCCTTGACCTGCTGTACCTTTGATGTACTAAATGATTCTATATGCTGCCTTCAAGTGAGGCTTCCTAGGCTTAGACATGAATTGACTCAACCTATGCACAGAGTAAGTGATGTTTGGCCTAGTTATTGTCAGAAATAACAGCCTACCTATCAGCCTTCTATATATTTCAGCATCATGTAATAACTCTCCATCATCTTTATTTAACTTTAGACTAGCTTCCATGGGAGTTCTAGCAGGCTTGCAACCAAGCATTCGTGCATCATGAACAATTTCAAGGGCATATTTTCTCTGACATAAAGAAATACCCTTCTATGATCTTGCAACCTCTAACCCTAGAAAATATTTCAAGTTGCCCAAATCTTTCAACTTGAAATGCTTGTCCAAAAATACCTTGAGATCTTCTACAGCCTTGGGATCATTACTACCAATGAGAATATCATTAACATAAACTAGAAGAGCAATGAACATCTTACCATCTTGCTTGATGAATAAGGAATAATCGGCTTTGGATTGGATAAAACCATGTTGCAATAAAGTGGATGAAAACTTGGAGAACCACTGCCTTGAAGCTTGCTTAAGGCCATATAGTGACTTATGCAATTTGCAAACCAAATCCCTTTTTGACTCCCCCCTTGCTATCCAAATCTCCTTTGCAATCCAACAACTCCCCCTTGCTGTGCAAACCAGAAGGAAGGGACATGTAGACTTCCTCATATAGATCACCATTCAAGAAGGCATTATTCACATCTAATTGGTGAAGAACCCAACCTTGCACAGCAGCCAATGCTACGAACAGTTTGACAGTGACCATTTTAGCCACAGGGGAGAAAGTCTCAGTATAGTCTAACCCTTCTTGTTGTGTATAACCCTTGGCAACAAGCTTGGCCTTGTACCTTTCAATGCTACTATCAGCTTTGTACTTAATTCTAAACACCCACTTACAACCAACAGCCCTTTTATTTAGAGGTAAAGGAATTATAGACCATGTATGATTCTGTTCTAGTGCATCAATTTCAGCTGCCATAGCAGCCTCTCAGTTAGGATCACCAACAGCTTGATGATAGAATTGAGGTTCCTTAAGGGCAGTAATACTATTGCAAAAGTGAGAATAACTAGGAGACAAAAGTTGAGAAGATACAAAATTAGCAATGGGATATCTAGTGGAGAGTGTACTGCACTGATAGGATTAAAGATAGGCAGGAGGTTTGGACACTCTAGTGGACTTTCTTAGAGAAGGGATTGGAACAGAAGGTAAAGAGGAAGGAAGAGGGTCAGGATGTAGAATAGGAGCATCAACAATGTCATGAGGTAAATAGACAGATAAATCTTCTGGAAGATCAGAAAAATGTTGCTCAAGAATATGAGTTTCTGGATCAGCAACAGGAGAAACAGCCTTAGGTTTAGGAATAGGATCATCAAGAGGTAAAGATGGAGCATTTGGAGTACAAACTTGAGATAAAGGATCAGATAAAGAAGGTAAAGTGGAAGGTGAAAGAGACTGAAATGGAAAAACTGACTCGTGGAAAACTACATCCCTTGAAACAAATACCTGTTTAGAATGTAAATCAAGCATTTTGTATCCTTTAACAGCAAAAAGATAACCCAAAAAAACACATTTGAGGGCTCTAGGGTCAAATTTAAGTCTGTTATAAGCCAACGTAGAGGCAAAACAGAGATAACCAAATACCCTAAGAGAGCTATAATCAGGGAGTTTACTATAAAGCAATTCAAAAAGGGTTTTATCATGAAGAAGAGGAGCAGGAAGTCTATTTATGAGATGGACTGCAGTAAGAATGCAGTCACCCCAATAGGCAATAGGGATATTGGATTGAATTCTTAAAGCCCTTGCAACACACAAAATATGTTGATGTTTCCACTCTACAACAGAATTTTGTTAAGGAGTGGCAACACAACTATGTTGGTGTATGATACCATGAGCTTTAAAGAAGTCAGACATTGGAAACTTAAGACCATTGTCAGTTCTGAAAATTTTAATGGACTTATTAAATTGATTTTTGACCATGACATAGAATGATTGTAAATGAGACCTAGTTTCAGATTTAGACTTCATAAGATAAACCCAAGTTGACCTAGTGCAATCATCAACAACAGTTAAGAAGTATTTGTGGCCATCAACAGTAGGAACTGAATATGGACCCCAAATATCACAATTCACAATATCAAATGGAAAATCATAAATGTGATTGTGAAAAGGAAAAGGCAGTCTTTTGTGTTTGGCAAGTGGACAAATTTCACAATCTTTATTAAAGGTACAAACAATATCAGGAATTACATTCTTCAAGGATGAAAGTTTTGCATCAGAGGGATGTCCTAACCTAAGATGCCATAAGGAAGAAGGTATAACAGCAGTATTGAGTGCATGAGATTGTGGCTTATTCTGAATAGATTTAAAAATAGAATTGAAAAGAGATTGGAATGAACCAGAGTTGATTGGAGAGGTACAAGCATCAGGGCTGTGTTGTAACAAATACAGCCCATCATGGACTTCACCCACACCAATCATCCTCCAGCAGATAAAGTCCTGTATGAAACAAAGATTTGCCAAGAAAATGAGACAACAAGAAGAAGAATTTGTGAGCTAACTGACCGACAAAAGGTTAAAAGAAAAAGAAGGAACACAAAGAACATTATGAAGAATTAAGGTATCTAAAAGGGAGATAGAACCTATATGAGTTACTACGGCTGTTTCACCATTTGGAAGTTCAACATGACTACTAATGGCAGTAAAATTAGTGAATAGATGAACAGAATGCACAATGTGATCTATTGCCCTAGTGTTAATGACCCAAGTATCACCATTAAAGGATTTCTTATTCACTACTTGAGCAGAAAATACAGAATGCTTCAAATGACAACCTTTAAAGGAATCCATACCTGCCATGTTGAGAGCATTACTGGACTGAGAAACTTATGAAGAAGGCTTGATTACACTGCCAGCCATATGGACCTCCTTATTGCCCATATTGAATTGAGCAGCTTGCATCTGGTTACCCAACATAGCCAAAAACTGCTGACATTGTTCTTTAGTGAAGGGAAATTGATTGGTATTGGTAACTGGCTAATTGATCTTTGCAACATCTTCTTGAATTCCCACTTGATTCACCATTGGAGTCTTCCCTTTAAACTTGAATCCAGGTGGAAACCCATGTAGTTTGAAACATTTTTCCACAGTGTGACCGAGCTTCCCACAATGGGTGCAAATGGGCGCAAATGGGCCTATCCTTGCTCTTGAAATTCTTACTTCCAGAATGAGCATTGGTGGAATTAAAAATTTTCACAGCAAGAGCAGTGGACTCAATGTGATGGTTAGAATTTCCTACACGTCTCTGCCTTTCTTCTTGGATCAACAAGGAATAAACTTTGTTAATGGATGGAAGTGGTTCCATTAACAAAATTTGTCCTTTGATCTAAGAATATGAATCATTGAGTCCCATCAGAAATTGCATCACTAAATCTTGAAGATGAGCACTCTCAATTCTTTGTGAAAGATTGTAGGTACATTTTCCACAAGAACAGGTTAAAACAGGCTTGAAATCCTTGAGTTGATCCCAGTACATCTTTAATTGATTGAAATAAGCAGTAATTGAGGAATCTCCTTGATTAATTGAGGCAACATCCTTCTGCAACTCAAAAACCCCATGTCCATTTCCTTGAGAGTGCGTGTCTCTAAGATCATTCCAAATTTCTAAAGTTGTGTCTCTGTAGGTGATGCTTACTCTGATCTGTGGTGAAACTGCTTTCATCAGCCATGAACCAACCATATTGTCACAACGGATCCAAGCATCAATTGCTGCTGGTGTCTTCAATAATGGAGAAGACAAAGTAATCGTGCCATCAACAAAACCAAACTTATTCTTGGTTATTAAGGCCTTCTTCATTGATCGAGCCCAGGTGTGGTAATTATCACCATTCAAGACCTCTGATACGAGCATAGCTCTAGGGCTTTCAGCATGATGAAGATACAGAGGATTACGAATATCCTCTACCAGCGCTGGATCTTGCTCAGTTGAGAAAGAAGAGGGATTTGATGCGGAAGCCATTAAAGATGCTGCTGGTGTCTTCAATAATGGAGAAGACAAAGTAATCGTGCCATCAACAAAACCAAACTTATTCTTGGTTATTAAGGCCTTCTTCATTGATCGAGCCCAGGTGTGGTAATTATCACCATTCAAGACCTCTGATTCGAGCATAGCTCTAGGGCTTTCAGCATGATGAAGATACAGAGGATTACGAATATCCTCTACCAGCGCTGGATCTTGCTCAGTTGAGAAAGAAGAGGGATTTGATGCGGAAGCCATTAAAGATGCTGCTGGTGTCTTCAATAATGGAGAAGACAAAGTAATCATGCCATCAACAAAACCAAACTTATTCTTGGTTATTAAGGCCTTCTTCATTGATCGAGCCCAGGCGTGGTAATTATCACCATTCAAGACCTCTGATACGAGCATAGCTTCAGGGCTTTCAGCATGATGAAGATATAGAGGATTACGAATATCCTCTACCAGCACTGGATCTTGCTCAGTTGAGAAAGAAGAGGGATTTGATGCGGAAGCCAATAAAGAAGCTTCAAGCTTCGTAAGAACGAAAACCTAAAATTTGGGAATTTTCTAGAGAGAATATAAGCTCTGATACCATATGAGAATTTAGTTGAAAAGAAAACTGATTTTCATTAACCTTTACTGTTTACATCAGGGTCTTTATATACAAAACAGAGAATTAGTTTCTACAGTAACTAACTTAGAGCTGTGACATCTCTGTGTACATTTGTTCCAAGGCAGGTACATGAGAAATTTCATACAGGTAGTCTAATTTGTTTGCAGTGGATGTACGAAGAGGAGGGTCAACAATAGGTATTGTGGTATCAAGAACTGCATCTGATGAACTAGCCATAAGTATTTCTTGAAGCCTCACCCTTCTCCCCAATTTCCCCTTACCTTTAACTAATTTGCACGTGCTTTCTCATGTGCAACATTAAGCTATGTACAATTAACTAAACTACATGCAGCTTTATATTATGTACAAACTACAAGTTGTTTTAACCATATTTCTAACTTCTGCTACTTCTGCTTCTACTCTCGCTTCTGATCTAACATATGTTCTGAACTTTCACACTGCTTCTTCTTTGATCTTTGACAATCTTCGTGGGGAGTGATTCAGTATTTGCTCGCCACAAAAATGTCTTCAGCCTTGGTGGAATCTTGAGAGACCATAATCAATCTCACAGTTAAGATTGTTTTACAGAGTCCCTAGTACTTGGCCGCCCTTTGTTTTGTTTGTCCAGAGCAGATTATAAGTAATATGTAATTATATACAGAGAACTGATCTGTCTATTTGCCAGTTCTTTCTTGGTCTTTAAATTTTAACACATTAGTCCCCTCGGTTTTCTAAGTGGTATAAATTCCTGCACAAAAATTAAAACAATCAGCTCCTCATTTTTTGTACTAAAAAACTCTTTTGACCACCACACACCTTTAGTGCGATGGTTATTCCATAAGTAAAAGTGCTTGTGGGATATGGGGAGTAAGGGCCGAAGTTTAAGTCTTCAAGAGGGAGCTTCACACACATATACACTTAGATTAGGCTAGAGTAGAATTTCAATCTTGTAAAAAAAAAAAAAAAAAAAAAACAGCACAACCTTTAAACGTAAAATGCAGAATTCTAAACAGGGGAGGTTAACCTAATGTGTTATTTAGCAAATAAAAAAGGTGCACATCTTTTGTTTTAATGAGAGTGGACATTGATAGATAATTATAATGTGGTCCCACTTAATTTTAAATAGATGGAGCAAATTTTGACTCCAATTTCATATTTGAATTGAACAATTGGAATAATAAATATGATGTAGTTTTCACATAAATTTAGACATATGACATAAAATTAGAACTCTAATTTAGAATTTTAATTTGACTTTCTTTTAGCTTCACCTATTATTTTATATAGAGATATATAGACTAGCATGTAACTCATGCAAACGTATGGATGCATTTAAAATTAAACACAATTTTTTTATAAAAATATAAATAATTAGTCAAACTATTAAAAAAAAAATAGCATGTAACACATGCATACGTATAAATACATTTAAATTAAACACAATTTTTATCAAAAACACATAATAATTAGTCAAATTGTGTTTTTTTAAAGTAAACATAATTAGTCACGTATTAAAATTCTTACCTAAATTTAATATTACTTATAATTATTTTTTCTAATTTTTAATAAGATAGAACTTGTGATGATCATTGCTGTGCGGTGATTTTTATTAAGTATAGTTGATTGGTTTTTTTATTATTTAATTTTATAGTTTATTAATATTCGATTCTTAATATTTTGCATTCATTAACTCACTTAGCATAAAGATTAAAAAACTTAAGTGGACACATGACACAAACTTAAGTGGATAATTATAGTGTGGTCCTTACATAAATTTAGACACATGGTGCAAAATTGGATTCTAATTTCAAATTCTAATTGAACTTTCTCTAAACTTTGTGTGTGTTTGTATAAAATCACTTGGCACAAAAATTTAAAAGTTTAATTAGATGAGACAATGACGCAAAATTAGATTCTAATTGAATTCCAATTTGAAATCTAATTGAATTTTTTCTCAGTTTTGGCTATTAATATATATATAGATAAAAAAAAGTTTTTTTTTTTTTTTGGGTACCGATATTGGTGATGCTTTGCATTCCTTTTACTAAATTTCATTTGTCTCTAATATTGTTACTAATATTCCCTTCTCTCATTTTCCTTTTTATTTTATTTTTTTTTTGGCAGAATGTATCATTTATTTTATTTCATTTGTGGTTAAATAACTAGTTTGATATAGGGGTCTCAATTCAGGTTAGTGTGTGGGGTTCATGTCGTGTCAAGGTAGAAGTATTCGACTAAATGACTCAACTCGAACCTGACTCATTTAATAATCGTGTCATGATCCTTCAACCCTAACCCGACCTGTTAATAAGGTGGGTTGACCTGACTCAATTCACTTGACACACTTAATAAATAGATTGTGTTGGGTTGACGCGAATGTGATACAACCCATTTCATCTTGCTTAATATTAAATATAACATCTATTCAGAATTAATTTCTTTTTACATACCAAAATTAGTACATACACTTCAAGTCTTCAACCTATTTCAATTTCCAATTATATTGCTTGTAAGTTTTTGTAATTACTCACTTTTCTTTTTAAGTTTAAAATATAAGTTGGATATGAAAGTTATTTGAAAAATCTAAAATAAAATGAATATTATTTGTTATATAAAATAAATGAATTGTGTTCAATGTGTCATTTTGGGTTAACATGAATAAATTGATGTGTCAAATGTGTTTATTGTGAGTAACGTAGGTTGACCCGCTTATAACAAGTTTCTTATCGTGTCGCATTTAGGTCGACCTATTTATGACCCAAACTCGCTAAAGCCCAACCCTAACCCGCAAAAATCTATGTCGAGTTCGTGTCAATGTCATCTCTCAATTTCAATACCAAGTCACTTTCCTCTTGTTTGGGTTTCCTCTCATCAAAATTCTTAACACGATCATCTGACTTGGCAAATAAAATACACATATAATATGCGAAATTCATAATTATTTAATTTACTTTAATCAACACATATAATACACTTATAATATGCAAACATATATCTTTTTACGATTTTACCAAAGAGGGGAGTTAAGGATAAAATTGATTTTTTGAAAGATGAGGAATAACAATGACACAATTAATAGTCGCTTAATAACAAAATTGAAATTAATCCAATAGTTGGAGGATCAAATTATTAGTTTAACTTCCATTTAATTTATGTGCTTAAGCTATGAAAAGGGTGTCTCGGTGATGAAGAAATAAATACATGCAACTAGAAATTTAAATTAGCAATTAGAAGCCACGCAGGTGCTTTAAATCCCAATTGACTCAAATATCCAAAGTGCTTGCACCCCTGAGTATCTCTTTAGAGTTTGGACTACTCTCTGTTGAGGGCTTATAGCCAACCCAAAATTTTTGGACAAAAAGCTTGGTTGTTGAGGGTGGCAAATGGGCGGGTTAGGTCATAAATGGGTTGGGTGTGTAATTACCTATTTATCCATTTATGACCCATTTATATATAAATTAATTATCCATTACCAACCCAACCCATTTAATTAATACCCACCCATTTAACCCAATATGACCTAAATACCTCTAAAACTACATGAATACCCTCTTGATCTCCAAAAAACCATTTAATACCTAAAATGACACAAATGCCCCTACACTTCCAAAATTACCGATATACCCTTAGACAACCAAAATTATCCCCAAAATGAGCAAAATACCCATGAAACCTAAAAATTACCAAAATACCCCCGATATCTGTAAAATCACCAAATATGCTTAAAAACCACTAGAATAACCAAAATACCTCCAAAATCTCTAAAATAACCAAAATACCCCTGAAACCACAAAAATGACCAAAATACCCCCAAACCCAAAAAATGACCAAAATACCTCCAAAACCTAAAAATGACCAAAATATCCTTGAAATCCAAAAAATGACCAAAATACCCTTGAAATTCAAAAAATGACCAAAATACCCTTGAAACTCAAAAATAACCAAAATACACCCGAAACTCAAAAAATAACCAAAATACCCCAAAAACTCAAAAAACGACCAAAATACCCCCAAAACCGAAAAATGACCAAAGTACATGCAAAACCTAAAAAATAACCAAAATACCCCCAAAACCCAAAAAATGACCAAATACCCCCAAAACCTAAAAAATGACCAAATACCCCCAAAACCTAAAAAAAGACCAAAATACCTCCGAAACCCAAAAAATGACCAAAATACCTCCAAAAGTCACAAATGACCAAAATACCCCCGAAACTCAAAAAATGACCAAAATACTCCCGAAACCCATAAAATGACCAAAATACCTCTGAAACCTAAAAATGACCAAAATACCCCCAAAACCTAAAAAAATGACCAAAATGCCCCTAAAACCTAAAAAATGACCAAATACCCCCGAAACCTAAAAAAAACTACCAAAATACCCTGAAATGACCCCTTTGGTCATTTTATAGGTTTCAGAAGTATTTTAGTTATTTTTAGGTTTCGAGGGTATTTTTGGTAATTTTAAGGTTTCTGAGGTATTTCGGTCATTTTTAAGGTTTATGGGGTATTTTGGTCATTTTTAGGTTTCGGGGGTATTTTAGTCATTTTGAGATTTCGGGAGTATTTTGGTCATTTTTGAGTTTCGGGGGTATTTTGATCATTTTTAGGTTTCGAGGGTATTTTGGTCATTTTTAGGGTTTCGGGGGTATTTTGGTCATTTTTTGAGTTTTGGGAGGTATTTTGGTCATTTTTTGGGTTTCGGGGGTATTTTGGTCATTTTCTTTAGTTTGGAGGTATTTTGGTCATTTTTAGGTTTCGGAGGTATTTTGGTCATTTTTTGAGTTTTGGGGTATTTTGGTAATTTTTAGGTTTTGGGGGGTATTTTGGTCATTTTTTAGATTTCGGGAGTTTTTTGGTCATTTTTAGGTTTCGAGGGTATTTTGGTCATTTTTTGAGTTTTGGGGGGTATTTTTTTCATTTTTAGGTTTCGGGGGTATCTTGCTCATTTTTTGGGTTTCAGAGGTATTTTGGTCATTTTTGAGTTTCAGGGGTAATTTTGGTAATTTTTAGATTTCGGGGGTATTTTGGTCATTTTTAGAGTTTTGGAGGTATTTTGGTAATTTTTTGGTTTTGGGCTATTTTAGTCATTTTTTGGGTTTCGGAGGTATTTTGGTCATTTTTTGAGTTTCGGGGGTATTTTGGTCATTTCTAGGTTTCGGAGGTATTTTGGTATTTTTTTGAGTTTTGGGGGTATTTTGGTAATTTTTAGGTTTTGGGGGTATTTTGGTCATTTTTTTGGTTTCAAATGTATTTTTGTCATTTTTTGAGTTTTAGGGAGTATTTTGGTCTTTTTTTAGGTTTTGGGGGGTATTTTGGTTTGGTCATTTTTGGGGTATTTTGGCAGTGTTTTAGGTTTCGGGAGTATTTTTGTCATTTGTTGGGTTTTGGGGGTATTTTGGTAATTTTTAGATTTTTGGGGTATTTTGGTCATTTTTTAGGTTTTGAGAGTATTTTGGTAATTTTTTGGGTTTTGGGGGTATTTTGGTAATTTTTTGAGTTTTAGGAGTATTTTGGTCTTTTTTTAGATTTCAAGGGTATTTTGGTCATTTTCTAGAAATTTAGATTTTATGGAGTTTATTTAAATTTTAGATGAGTTTAGTGGATATTAGTAGGTTTATCTATTTAAAGCCATCTAATTAAATAACCAAATGGGTCTTTACCTATTTAACCCAAATATTTAAATGAGTTGGGTTAAGACTTATCCAAATAAGGTGGGTAATGAATGGGTTCATAGATATGGATAAAAATTGCCACCCCTAGTTGTTGTTAAAGTAACAGAGCAAATTAAAACTGAAGATGCAGCAGCATGTCTAACAAAGAGAAGACCTGACACCAATCACCAAGTCCAGTCCCATTCCTTGTGTCATATGCACAGAATGTATATTTATTACATAAAATCATAACAGTTGATTGCATGGTAGTAAGAAAGGTCGGTCCAGACCTATTAGATTCAATGTCAATTCACTTTTGTTAAAACTTCTGGAAAGTTGTCAGAAATTCAAAATAACTATTCAAATGGACTGTTATGTACAGAAAAATTAATGAGTAAATTTCAAGACATTACATCCAATTTTATACTAATTAGAGGTATAAAATGAATTTCTATCTATGTACAACTTACTGCTACCAATGCCTAAATTATTCTTACATTGAGCCATTGGGTGCTGTTGCATCAGATCCCAATTTACAGTCAGTTTGTAATGCAGACAACCATGAGTCCACCTAAAATGGGAAAAGGGGGTGGGGGGAGTAAAAAAAAGAATATCAGAATATTTAGTTCATTAAAGTAAAATTTGCAAGATGCACCATGAATATGCCACTCTGCAAAAGGTAATCCATTATTCAATTTTTAATATAGCAGGAGTTCTTTCTTGGTCGCTCAATCGATGGGCTTCAACAAAATTTCATAAAACACAATCCTGATAACCTATCCTCACAAATGACAAACCAATTTTTCATGATATTCAGATTGTAGCTGCATATGTCATTGGTTATTCATATGCAACTATGTATATACATAAAATGAAACAAAAGGGCAAAAATATGTCTGTAACCACAATCCTGTATGATGGATCATGTAAATGCAAGTTTACCGGTATGATCATATCGATGCAAGAATGTCAGTGTGTATGCAACACACAACCATGTTTTGTAACTCTAGACCTATAACCGCTATGCCTCCTCCCTAGCATTCCTGATCACTTTATTATGAACAAAATTTTAACATTAACATTACTATCAAGACTAGAATACAGTTGTCTAAATCATCTGCAAGACTGCAACAACTGTAACAGAACGTCCTACCCAAGTTTTCCAAAAGCTTGTTTATCTTCTACATAGCTTGCCAATTGGAATAGTTATATGTTAGCAAATGTGTGCTTATCACCTAAAAGATTTACATATGTTAAAACTTACACTACCAAATAATATCCAAGTACTCGAGATTCATGGAAAACTAGCCTCATCACTCGTGCTTTGTGCGTGCGATGAGGCTTTTTTTTTTTTTTAGTAGTCATAGCAAAAAAAAAAAAAAAAAAATCTATGTTTTTTTTATTTTATATATATAATTTTTATTTTGAAAATTATATATAATTAATAAGTGGAGAAAGAAATTTGAAAATTAAAA
This sequence comes from Castanopsis chinensis, assembly GCA_032878915.1. Taxonomy (NCBI): domain Eukaryota; kingdom Viridiplantae; phylum Streptophyta; class Magnoliopsida; order Fagales; family Fagaceae; genus Castanopsis; species Castanopsis chinensis. The sequence continues at coordinate 12,490,117 of JAVQMG010000129.1, forward strand.
GGAGAGTGACCTTATTTTTTAGGCAATATTTTAATGAGAGTTAAGGTTGTATTTTACCGGATTGTCCTTTAGTTTTGTCTCTATTTAAACATAAGGATGTAGGGATATTTTAGAAAAAAAAAAAAAATTAATCCAAACAAGGAAAGCCCCTTAAATAGTAGTATAGATACGCCTTATAGACCTCAAACCATTTATAGAAACTGCGTGGACAATAAATATAGATGAAACTAAAGTAACAGTCAATTCAGCGAAGCAAATAACAGAGTTCCAGACTTACTCAAATTACTATACATACCTGAATCTTAGAACTACTTGAGCACTCATATCGCAGTCCGAGGCGAGTTAGGATATAAAAAGCATAGTGTGTCTCCTCATCTTCTCGTGTAAAGCTTGGCAGAGGACCTATTTCAACAATATCAGGCAGGAGGGTGGAGTCTTGAGGGCTCAGATCTGCATAAAAGTTCTTTGAGCTCATTAGGAAGAAAATTAAAAAATTGTTCTGGACTAAATTTTAACATTAGCATTACTATTTTAGATTTGAAACAGAGCCCTGTCTTATCAACTGCAGACTCCAATTTGATATCCCATTTAAGGCTAATAATTGCTTAGCTAAAAATTTATCATCTTAGATCATATTGGATAACCCTAACAATATTATAACAGGATCCTTGTTTTGCTTTTAAACTTAAATAGGACAATAGTGAATGATACCCTTATGCATCACCAAAACAAGTGGTGCTACCAAGAGCTAACGTAACAAATATATAGAGCAGAATTTCTATTCAGCAAGTTATGATGGTTAAAAAAATAAACCTTATATAACATCTTTCTGACAATGGGAGGTTTTCAATGTTATTATATCTTATATAAACCATTGAGGTTCTCCAATGCTATAGTATCTTAATGGTGGCCCACTCTATGAAATACAACTTTTGCAAAGTCATTGGACATGAAGTATCGTGGCCCTGCCATATAGAAACCAGAACAGAGAAAACTTGATGCCACTTACTTTCATTACAATAACATAAAGGACAACCAATTACCAGGAAAACAACAAGTAGAGAAAAAAGGGAATACCAATAATTTAAAAAAAAAAAAAAATCAATTACCTGTTGACAATAAGTAGAAGAAAAGGCATGGTCCTTGAAAGACAACAAAGCGAGGAAGCCAGTCATCAACTTCCGTATCATCCAAAGGGGGAGGTTCTCCTGGTAGTGCTGCCCACCTCTGTAGGCAAACCATTAATTAAGCTGGTGAGGTGCGTAAAATTATACAGCATGAACAGATGCAAAAACACATTTGTGATGTGAAAAAAAGTCACTACAGTTCGAATGTACAAATAACCAGACAGACGAGCAGACCGCAAAATCTGATCAACATTTTCCAACCTGCATATGTTAGAAAAATTTTATTGTTAATACAAAGAAAATAGAAAAATTGCACCCTATTGTCTATTTCACTATGAAAAGATGATGGTAAGAAACAAATAAATTTCTTCTTTACTTGAAGTAGCAGTTACGAATATATACATATCACTCAAACTCGTAAGAATCACACGATCTTTTTTTTTTATTTTTTGTAAGTGAGAATCACATAATCTTTAGGTTGTGGATGTGATTATGAGCTCTGACACATTGAATGAACAAGCAAAGTAAAGTAAGACTCCAAAAAGCTAATCAACTTGTGTATAAGTTTCATTTTCTTGGCCACATTAGAACATAAAGACCTATCCTAAACCCACCCAACCCGTTTGACCCAAACTCAAGCATCAATTCTTTCTTACTGAGCTTTCAAGTGAGCTTCCCTCTCTTCCAAATCAGCAAGTTCTGATTTGAGTGATTCTACTTCTAAAGCAGTCAGCACAACCTGCAACCAGAAATTTTGGTGGTCAATATTCATGGAAACGTCACCTTTACCAATTTAAAACTATTAACAAGCTGTTCGATCAACCTTTTCTTGACCATCATTGCTAGAAGACCATGGCATCCTTCGTAAAGTAAACAAATTCAACATGTAAGCTGCACTTCTTAATTTTCTTCGAGTCCAGCTACTAGATCTATGCTAAATCAGATAAAGAAAAAATAAATTATACTCCTTGTTCTAAGTTTCTAAATTTAAAATCTCTAAACCTTGTTCTTAGTTTCTAACACTTCTTTTTTCCAAAAATAAATTAGAGTACCTCGAAGAATCATCAATATGTGGTTGCGAAACAGATGAAGTTAAGATTGGATGAGAATCCACTCTAGATGTTGAAGCTTTAAAGTGATTTGAGATAACCTTTATCTTCCCAAGACCATCATCCATGAAGCAATAACTTAACGTTCTAGAAGACAGTGCAAAACAAATATAAGAGAGGGAAGAGTAATTAATAACTAATCATTAAACAATAACTTCATATGGGCATAAGAAAATTAGCATTTCTTCATTTGCTACACTTTCTGAGAACCCTTTATTGATAGTGACAGATAATTATTTCTCCCCTTATAACCACAATAAAATATAAAGCTGGAGTATAGATTCTTTTCTTTTTCATATATATGCTTTATCAGCACCCCAGGCACTAGCAGAGAGAGAACTAGCTGTGAAACAGAGTCCTAGCTTTCCGCTAAACAGAGTGTGACAATTGAATGACTATAAGGCACTATTTCTTTACACAATCAAATGTTCATTACATTTCTTTTAAGGTATGCTGCTCAAAGACTTTAACTCCTTACACAAAATTTCAATGTTGAAATTCCTTATAAAGGAAATATATATATATATATATATATATATATATCTGAAAAAATGTTGTGAAAATCATAAATTGATGAGAGTTGCAAAAAGTCTTTCAACTGAAGCATTCACATGATAGAAATTCTTCTCATGAGGCTGGCAATGCAACAATAAGATCAATGAAAGTGACTCAGAAAACATGAAAGGTACCATGTTTAGTTATACCCACTCTTGAGGGAGTGGTGCAGGTCATAAAAACGAAGATACCGTTGTTAGATGGATGGAATCAGATCATAAAAAACGATGAAAATTCTAGCTACTTCATTGATTCTTTTGATCATACCTCAGCATTGATAATAATAAATCTATACTCCAAAAATGCATCAAATAAACACACAGGGGATTCGGAAATCTCACTACCTGACTATTCACTAAACCTTAAAGCTGAAATCCAGTTGTATGCGCAGGTGTTACATAGTTAGACCAAGAAGTCAAGAACACACAAGAAAGATCAAGCTCAACCTAAATCGTTTCATCAGCTATGCAAATCCCCCCCTCCCCTTCCCATTCTTCCCCAAACCCATCTCCACACACAATCTATTTGTGCATAAATCATCATTCTTTTTGCCCCTTCCATGACCCTACTATATTTCTTGAACTATCAATTTCAAATTACATTAAATCAAGTAGTTCATTTGACAAGATCTACCATGACCCCACAAATCAAACGAAAAGGAACCCAAAATTTTCCATGATGACTAATTACAAAACCCAGATATAGAATCTTTGCAACAAGGTTTAAGGAACTCAATTGCCAACACAAATCCAAACCCATCAAAAGTAAATGAATGAACTTCATAATTCTCCACTTATTAAAACTTAGAATTAACCGCACCAACCCCCCCCCCCCAAAAAAAAAACCCCTCCCTTGGAAACTTCATTAAGTTTTTCAACAAGATTTTCTGAAAAGCACTAGCTTAAACTGACAACAAGAGATCAAATTGCAAACCATACAACATCAAATGAATAACAACAAATAAAATAATCCCATGAATCTCAACAATTTCATATAGCACAATGTTTCTTTTTAATGAAAAAAAAACAAAAAAAAAACTTAGATTGATCAAAGAATATAGGCATACCACAAATAAAAGTTGCAGATTTTCTTGCAAAGAAAAAGATTAGAACTTTGATGAAAATAAGTATTATAAGGAGAAACTCGTACCTGTAGAAAGGGACCTTTTTAAGTTAAGGAAAAGAAGAAGCTAACGAAGGTCTTTCACTTCACGGAAAGCTTTTGACCATGAGGAATGAATGGGAAACTCAAGTACGTAATACATGTCTTGACTGTTCGGTAGTGTATAGCAGTTTGCTTTTTCCTGTGGTGGTTACCATGAAAATACCATTTTGCCCCACTTATAATCATCCTAGTTTACTTGAAATGACCCTTTTGCCCCTTTTTATGCGGCAGCGAGAGTGATGGGGGGCTTGACGACGTTGGTATTTGCACACACATATATATCAACTAATTCTACATCAGATTCTCCAAAAAAATACTACAGCTTAAAGGGCATTTGTTTATTTGTTCTTGTTTTATCAAGTAGGTGAAATCCCTTTGAAGCGGCTAGCATATGGCCAAAGCACGCTAATAACCAAAAAAAAAAAAAAAAAAAAATCCCTTTGAAGCATCTTAACAAATGTACATGTTTAGCCAATATATTATATATATATTCTTAACAAATGTACATGCTATTTGTTAACAAAAACCTTTTCACAAGGGTTGAGGTAACCAATTATGGCAAAAAATACAATATGGCACACCCTACCCTACCCTACTTTAAAGGAAACAACCAACTACTAACACTAAAAAAAGGTTTTAAAAAATTTAGAGAAATGTTATATTCACAATATTTTCACAAAAAATCATAAATGGAAGGTTATTATTGGTTATTACTAGTGGGCAAAATAGTAATTTCAATTATGAATTTTTAATTAGAATCAATAATAATTTACTATCTTGAATTTGTTGTGAAAATATTGTGGATATAACATTTCTTAAAAAATAACTCTCCATTCCAGAGAAAGTCCATACCAATTTTGTCCCATTATGTCTTCTCGAAAAACTTATCTCAAGTGTCCCTTATCTCAATTTCACCATCTCATTAGTTAGTTGTAAGCTGGCCAAAAAAAAAAAAAAAAAATCCTAAATCTTTCTTTAATATTTTTTATGAAAAAAATTAATCTTTTGACATTTTCACAATTTTAGAATTTGAATTTTTGATATAAACCCAAAATTTAAATATTCCTAACAATAGAGAAAGAATGCTGCATTTTAAATATTTTTTTAAAAACCATGAAGGCATTGATATGTGTGTACAACTTTGCATGTATATTATATATTTTTAATTTTTCCTATATATATAAACTATACTTCTAACAATTTGACATTGATTTTTTTTTTTAAATAATCATATTAGATGCTTAAACTTTATGTAGTTAAATTAATCTCTTACTTTGATTGTTATTTTAATGATATGAAACACAAAAATGATTACTTTGATTAATCACTACTTATTTATTTTGTTATTATCGATTACTATTGTAAGGACTCAAAAAATAAAGGGCCAAACCCACCTATATCAATGGTACCTTGTTCTTCAAATCAGACCCAACTAATAGAATTTTTAAAGAGATTGAGAAACTTATCCAAGTGCAATTCTAATCTAAGTCCAAGCTTAAAGCCAAAGAGCTCAGAGTAACAAATAAGCGTGATTTAGACAGTAATTGGGAATAATGGCTTTCTTGGGTAAGTCCGAGGATCAATTTCTTTTATATAAATGCAGTTCAAGTTTTACACCAAGCTCTACACTATTCTCTTTCCAGTTCTATTAATATTGAAAAATGTTCATCCCCCTCTTCAAGTGGATTCCTTTCCTTTTATAGCCTTTCTCCATGCATCTTGACCCTCCACTTGTATGTCTTCCGGTATTTCATAAGACACTTGTCCCATTAAGGCTCTAATGAAAGTGGTAGAAGGAGATTCTAGCTTTGAAGTTACTGTTCAGGGGGTCATTTCCACATTAATATAGCTTATAAGGTTGGTGGAGGGCATTGAATACGGAGGTGAAAGGTACATCCTCCAAGAAGCTTCCTCCCACCATGTTTGTCCATGCTGCCATATCTTCTCCTCTCATCAGGCTTTCAAGGGATATCAGTTGTCCTAATTCCCTTGCTCTTCTCGGGCAGGTGGAGCTCTTGGAATTTGCTTACCCTCCTTAACCTGGATTATGGAGATTGTTCATCGGTTAAGATTCTTCAATCCTAGGACCCCACACAACTAATTTTAACTTAATTTTTCTTTTAATATTTTCCTTTAATCTTGGTCCCCTAAACTGAAATTGTAGCTTTGTCATTGTGTATAATAAAGGTGATGTCAGTGATAATTCCATATGAAAGTGATAACCTTGTGAATTTTCATACTTGTGTAGTGTTGGTATGACTTAAAAAAAAAAAAAAGGACTTATTTTTGTTTAAAGAAGAAATTGGATTTGGTGTGGTTTGATATAATTAAAACCATTGAATAGCTTATGTATTTATGAACTTATTATTGAAATTTGATTTTGCATTATTTTATTTTATTTTTTATTTGAGAAACACACACACACACATATATATATATATATATATATATATAGGAGAAGGGTGATAAGATAGGAGAATACATTCACACACCAACACCAAAACTATATACGGCGGTTAGAGATAGATATTTGCTTGGGTTCACAAATATTTGCTTAGAGGCAGATCTTTGTGGGAAATCCTTACGTCTAATGATTGTTTTGTGGTTGGAGTAAGGTTCTAATTTAATTTGAGGAGTGAAGCTAGGCCCTTGTTGAGGAATATAGTTGGTAACGGTGGGCACATTTTTGTGTGACATGATAATTGGCATGGTGACTTTGCAGTTAAAATATGGGAATAGAATCATGAATGATAACAGAAGAATCATTAATTAGCTCCACATTTTCAAAAGAAAAAGAAAAAGCTCCACAAAACTTGGGGTGTTAAATAACAGAAGAACCCTTCCCATATAGTAGTGTGTTATTGACAATTCCAATCTAAGCATTTATTGTGCCTCTTAGTAATAGCATTTCGTACTGGTTCTTGTAATGAAAGAGAAGTTCTCAAAAGGGTTGGAATGTGATTGTCAGGCTTAATTAAACAAAAATAAGAACAACAAAAAATGACTCAATTTTTAGCAACAGTGTGAGCTAATTTGGTGAAATTTCAATGTTGCAATGATGTATGTGGGAAAGTGATGATGTTTCTTAGCATTGCCACACCCTACTAGTAATTATGTTCTTTTGTTTTAGTGCATTACTAGTAATTATGTATAACTTCCTTTATATTGCCTTTTGATAAATGGGAAGGCCCATTGGAATAAAAAGTCTGCTGATTCACCTTCCACCATGAAATTGTGGATGACAATTTCCCCCAAAAGTTGTGTCACTTTCCAATCAGCCATACTCTCTAGCACACAAACTTGGCACTAAAATTTATTTAGAGTACTCCAAATGAGCAAAGATTCAGTCGCTTCTTACAATAGATTTATAAGCACAAAACAAGAATCAGTTTTTAATATTATTTATTTAATTTTTTGGTTTTGGCAATTAAAAGAAAAAAAAAAAGTATCTTCAACGATCCAATGCGCATGCATATGATTTAATTTTTGAGGTGCAACTTGAATTGGTCTTGACCCGCTCAAGTTGACCCACACAATTTAACAAGGAAAAAGAAAAGGATGAGAAATTCAGAGTGAGGAATGAATTCTGAAGTGATTGGCACACATATTACTTTGTATAAATCAGAGCTTTGTATTTTCCAATCTAAAGCTATTCTATAATCCAAAGCTATTCTATTGTCCAAAGAACTTGAGTGTGGTCAATTAGGATAAGAAAATCTATGCAAGCTAAATCTAATTGGTTACGCAGGAGAATACTGGGGAGTCAGATTTAGCGATAACAATTTTTATCCATATCCATGAACCCACTCATTACTCACTTTATTTGGATAAGTCCTAACTCAACTCATTTGAATATTTGGGTTAAATGGGTAAAAACCCATTTAGTTATTTAATTAGATGGGTTTATATGGATCAATCCACTAATAACCACTAAACCCATCTAAAATTTAAATTTAAATAAACCCACAAATACCCTCTAAACCCTTCTAAAATCTAAAACTTAAATGAACAATATTACCTATAGATTTCTAAGCCAAAACATTTGGCCCTCAGTCTCACTCTGCTTAAACACTTTTCCTCAGATTTTCTCAATAAATAAACAAAAGTAAGGAAATTCTAGAGAGAGATGGAAGGTACCTAAATAGCGATTTGAGGTCGGGCTTCGACGTACCCTCTAAACCCTTCTAAAATCTAAAACTTAAATAAACAATATAACCTCTATATTTCTAAGCCAAAACATTCGGCCCTCAGTCTCACTCTCCTTAAACACTTTTCCTCAGATTTTCTCAATAACCAAACAAAAGTAAGGAAATTCTAGAGAGATGGAAGGTACCTGAATAGCGATTTGAGGTCGAGGCTTCGATGGTGGCGTAGAAGGTCGTTGAAGGCATCATATTTCTCAGATAAGTCACTCAATTCTTGGGTTGATTTCTAAGTTAAAGTTTTCGAGAATTTTGGGTTTGGGGTTTTTGGAGACAAAAAAATTTTGGGTTTAGGGTTTTCAAATTTTTTGTTGATTGTTTTGTGATTGTTGTTGACCATGATTTTTTTTGGGGTTTGATTAGAGGGAAGCAATGAAAAAGACTTGGAGAAGATAGCTCAACAAGAACAGAAGCTATTTCCCTTTGAGACCTTAGTTGCTGCTAAAGATTTTCACAACTCACAAGCTCGGTGAAGGTGGCTTTGGACCCGTTAAGATTTTCAAGGTAAGATTAAGATCCCTCTCTCAATTGGGTTTTGAGTTCTAAGTTAATGTCTTTTTCTTTTCTGGGTGTTTGATGATTTGCATCTATCCACTTTTACCTTTTGGGCTCTGTTCAAATTGTCACCTATGTTTATGCCTTTTGTGATTTTGGTTGATTTGAAATATATATTTGTAGAAATTGTCATTTTGATTGTCTTATCTTTTAAGGTGAACCATGTCTGTAATCAAGGGGATGGATGAATTTCAACAAACAGTTTCAAGTGGTAGCAAAAGAAGTAGGGGTAGGACTTCTGAAGTGTGGAATGATTTTGAAATATTACCTTTATATGAAGATGGCCATCGAAAAGTCAAGTGCAGAAAATGTACTAATATTTTAACGACAGATAAGGAGAATGGGATTAGTAATTGACGCCATCATGCTAAGAAATGTCATCGAGAAAATGATAGTGGGCCTTACCATCTTCCCCTTGATCAAGATATGTATCGTGAAAAGATTTCAATGGCAATTATTAGACATAATTACTCATTTTCATTTGCGGAGCATGAGATTAATAGAGAGATTCATATCTTTTAGAATTCGGATGTTAAGCCAATATGTAGGAATACAGCAAAGTCAGATGTTTTGAAAATCTATAAGAGAGAAAGAGAAAATTTCAAATGTGCTTTAGAGTTAGTCCCGGGCAAGATTTGTTTAACATTAGATTTGTGGGAATCTTCCACAACGGATAAGTACATGGTTCTTACTGCACACAACATTGATGCAAATTGGGAGTTGCAAATGAGGGTTTTATGTTTCTCATACACCACCTCCTCATAGTGGTAAGATTTTGGCAGAGAGATTGTTTAACATTCTAAAAGAATGGGGCATTGAGAAAAAACTATTTACAATCACTTTAGACAATACTTCTTACAATGATACCTTGGTGAATAGTTTGAAGAACAACCTTTCTTTTAGATCATCTTTGCCTTGTAGTGGTGAGTTCTTTCATGTTCGTTGTGGTGCTCATATTTTAAACCTTATTGTATAAGAAGGTTTGAAATTTATAGAGCATGCTATGCACAACATACGTGAAAGTGTTTATTATGTGAGAGGCAATGATATGAGGAAGTTAAGATTGGCCGAATGTCTTCAAGAACTCCCTAATTTAATTAGTAAGAAAATGCGACAAGATGTGCCAACAAAATGGAACTCGACATATTTAATAATTGAGACAGCTCTTACATTTCGAGATGCATTTCACAATTTGAGAATTGTTGATGGAAGCTATCGCACTTGTCCCTCAGATGATGAATGGGGTTAGGCCGGGAAGATAGCAAAGTTTTTGAAGCCATTTTATGACATCACCACTCTCTTTTCAGGCACTCAATACCCTACTGCCAACTTATGCTGTCACAGTGTATGGAAAATTCATTTGCATATTTTACAAGAGATGAAAGATGATGACATAGAAATTAGTGACATGGCAAAAAGCATGAAAGAAAAATTTGATAAATACTGGGATTGTATGATTCTGACTCAAATCTAGCACAGCCTACATGATTGCATGATTCTGGCATTAAATGAATTATTAAAAAAAAAATTCCGTGGTTTTCGGTGTATAATTTTAATGTACGTATATGTAGGTGAAAAAAAAAAAAAGAATGGTAGTGTATATTATATTCGTACGTATATATTGAATATTGCAAGTTTGCAATATAAAAGATACTCTGAAAACATCACCTTCAAACTAATGCAATGCTTGATTCTTAAAAAAAAAAACGAAAAAAAAGGAGAATGGGAAGTAATTGACGCCTTTTCATGCTAACATTTTCATCACGATTTCCACTTTGGGCCTAACTTTTTTTTCCCCGATTCAAGTCCCTGTTCTGGAAAACGCCTCTCGTTTTCGTCCTGACGTTACATCAGAGACGGAAATTACACAGCTGGCAAACGGAACAGTGCTAAAAGCTTGACGTGGCCATTAAAATAATAATAAAAATACCACGTCAGCATTTAAATTTAAAAAATTAATTTATTAATTTTAACTAAATGAAAAAAATTAAAAACAGAAATTAAAAAAAAAAGAAAAACACCCATTCTCCAGATCTCCAGATCTAAGATCAACCAAAGCTTAAAAACAAAGCTTGAACAAGAAAAAATAAGAACCTATTTTCGATCCAAGTACAAAGAAAGAAGAAAACACCCACAAAAAATCCATAAACAATCCAATCTAGTGGCGCCGTGGGTCTGGCAGTAGTGTGGATCTGATGATGGGTTGCTCCGATGATGGGTAGTCGTGCGATGGTTGTGCGGCGACAGTGCGATGGTCGTGCGATGGTGCGGCGATGGTGCGATGGTGCGGCGATGGTGCGATGGTCGTGCGATGGTGCGACGATGGTGCGATGGTCGTGCGATGGTGCGGCGATGGTGCGATGGTCGTGCGATGGTCGTGCAATGGTGCGGCGATGGTGCGATGGTCGTGCGATGGTACAGCGATGGTGCGATGGTCGTGCGATGGTAGCCTCCAATCATGGGTTGCTCTAGCGGCGACGGTGGCCAGATGTGGCAGTGATCTAGTATTAGATCTGGGTTTTTTGTGTGTGTTTTGATATGGGTTTTGATCTAGAGGCACTGATCTGTGCTTTGTGTGGGTTTTGTGTGTGTGTTTTGCAGTGAGGCATAGATTGATTTTTTTTCTTTTGAATTCGGATGGGTTGGATGTGGCAGTGATTTGGTGGGGGGTTTTTGTTGGTGTTTTGTTCTTTTTTTGTTCTTAGATCTGGAATTGGGATCTTATTTTTTCTTGTTCCAGAAACGATTTGATCTCAAAGTTTGGTTTTTTTATTTTTAATTTCTGTTTTTAATTTTTTTTATTTAGTTAAAATTAATAAATTAATTTTTTAAATTTAAATGCTGACGTGGCATTTTTTATTATTATTTTAATGGCCACGTCAGCTTTTAGCACTGTTCCATTTGCCAGCTGTGTAATTTCCGTCTCTGATGAAAAACGTAGGTGTTTTCCAGAACAGGGACTAAAATCGTGGAAAAAAAAGTTAGGGACCAAAGTGGAAATCGTATTGAAAATGTGCACTAAAAAGGGGGTTTCTGAAAACATCACCTTCAAAAAAGCAAGATTCTTAAAAAAAAAAAAAAAAAGACTAATGCAATGCCAAGTTGGGTTTGGGAAGACTTTGAATAGAAGTGAAACCATCCACAATGTGATTTCTGTTTCCAAATATCTAAATAGGCCCATTGGACACAAATTGAAAGAGATATTATTAATCCATTGCTCTTGCTAAGATGTAATTAAGATCCTCCAATGCCTCCTTTTGTGAAAGTCAACTTTGACCTTCTAAGGAAAAGCTTGTATTGTTGCAATGGGTAAGAGTCACAATCATTAGAGATTACATAAACGAAAGAATAAACCGTAGTAATCAAAAAATGGACATATTCACAATCATCAGAGATTACATAAAGAAATATTATACCCTAGAAATAAGAAAATGGACACATTCACAATCATCAAAGATTACATAAAGAAAGATTAAACCTAGAAATTAAAAAAAAAAAAAAAAAACCATAAGAAAATGAAACCAAAAAAGATTAACTATTTTGTTTGCTGTAGGCATTTAGCCCACACCCACTACAATCATTCTAGCCTTGTGTAGGTGGGTTCATTCCACTATCTTCTGGCCGCTAGAAGTGGGTTTATTCCCACTACTTGCTTAGCTACATACTTCATTCCACTTTTGGGCAAAAGCCAATTTGACCACAATACCACTATCTCTCTCTTTCCCAAAACAGCAAACCCTCATTAATCTCTCCTCCTTAATCTCTAACATGCATCATCAGATGGTTCTCATAAATTTTCTACCCATTTTGGTAAGTATGCTTTCCTAGCAAAGCATCTCCCGAAAGGAGCCTTGGTAGGATATCAAAACTAGGTCTTTTCCCCCCTCCACCAGACCACACTTGTTGTTCCTCTCTAGTTGTGGGCCTGCATCCTTTGCATTGGCTGGGTTGCAGGTTGATGGGGCTCCAGCTACTTCCCTTCCTGTTCTTTGGCTTCTTCCTTTTCTTCCTCTTCATTCGTTTCTTGCTACTTTTGATTTTGTCTTGTTTCCTCTTTATGCGTTATTTTTTGCCTTTGATTTTGTCTTATTTCTCCTTCATGCATTTCCTATTGCTATGGCTTTGTCTTATTTCTTCATGCGTTTCTTGTCGTTGTGGCTTTGCACAGTTTCACCTTACTTTACTTCTACAAAATCAGAGTTCATCTTTATCCCTTTATACAAGGGCATTATGGGATTTTTGCCATATATTGGGTTGGGCTTGCTGACCCGATTTGCTTTCTTCTCTCTTCATTTATTCACTACATTGGATTAGGTATGTTGACCCATTTGCTTTCTCTTCTCTTCATTTGTTCACTACATTGGGTTGAGTCTACTAGCCCTTTTACTTTCTTGTCTCTTCATTTATTCACTACATTAGGTTGGGTCTACTGACCTTTTTTACTTTCTTTTCTCTTCATTTATTCTATTGGGCCTCATTTATTGGGCTCTAATTTGGTTCTCTATCTTTGAGTTTTTATAACACCCATTTTACTCTTCAAGAAGAACCTCCTATTAGTCATTTTTATTCTCAACCTTACTCTTCAAGGATGGCCTTCTATTACACCACTTCCAAAAGGTACCCGTGGGCCTACCTCTGGGCTTTATTTTTCATTCTCAAAATAGTTTTATTTTTTAGGCCATTAGACCTTTTTTACGCATTCTCTTCTATTTGGGCTTTTAGAATATAGCCCAATTATTATCTCTTTGCTCATGCTTTAACCAATCTCTTAGGGCTTTCTTGGGCCTTTCTCCTCATGGGCTTTTGGATGCAAATTTGTAAAAATGGGTATCAACAAGTATCACAATCCATCTTACTATGATTTAAAAAAATAAATAAAAAGTATGAATTCAAATAAAAATTTGTTCTCATTTGATTATGCCTAATCCACAAAGTTTGGAAATAGCCCAATCAGTAGCTTACATGCAACAAATCATACAAACTTGTTTCCTACCTTATATTATTTATTTAGTAAGATGTATATTTTTTCAAGTATGTTTTTTAATTTTTTTAATTTTTATTTATTTTAAGTGCCTAGGGTAAATAATATATTCTCTGATATGACATGATATCTACTCCAAGCCAACAGACCTTTTCTAGGATTATTGACTGGGTGCTTTTAATTTTCTATAAAAAGAGAAAAAAGAGTAGTTGTTCAAGTGTACAACTCAAAACAAACCTTTTTAGCAAAAATTGCATTAACTTTCAACAGATTTTGTTCTAGTTCTAGCAAGACAGCTTTATGTCGTTTATGCATATCGCGTTGGTTCTGTATTAATGTACTAGAAAAAAAGATTTTCCAAAGTGCCAGAGTATAGATTGACTGGTTTTCAATTCAATGAGACATCTAAATCAACCATAGGTAGCACCAGAAGGCACACGTGATTACTCTTAACTTCGGTAGTTAATAAGCTCAAAAGATCATCCATTGTTATTTGCTCATGGTGGTGCTTTCAAGTTTCAAAGATCGTTCATTGCTCTTTTGCATACTCTGCCTTTAGTTGCTGAAGCACAATCTTACACGTACACAGCTGACTGATTGAGAATCGACAGTCTAAGACAGGTGCGATATGGACCAAGTTATGTTTCATAGACAGCAATTAGTTGTAAAATTTATGTAACAAGTGTTATATATATTTTTCTTTTTTTTCTTTTTTCTTTTTTTTGAGATGAAAGTTATTTGATATTCACAAATGGATTGAGAATTGCAAATAATATGCATGTGTGATTGTGTGCTGTGCCAACCCAGTTGAGATATACACATTTTTGTAGTGGTGCAACTATTCTCACCCTAATCTGAATATTGAACACATCAATGAACTTATTTATTTCAATCAATAAAAACAAATCAATGGTTTTTTTTATAGTTCAATTTGACATTTTTTTTTTGTAATATACAATATAATTATATTTTTCAACAAATTTTATAAGCCCATAAAAGGCCAGTTAAAAGACCAAATAAGGCCCCATTAAAAGTCCATGGGTAGAGAAAATTCATTAATTAGGCCCTGCCCACCAGCTCTAGCTTGCTAAAGGCCTAATGAATATTTGGCATTTGCTAGGCCACATACCAGAGTTTTTCACTTCAACCCAGTTTGGCCCGTTGACTGATCAACAACCCACTAGGCCTAACCTGCCCAACCCATTGGTCAAGTAAAAACAGACCGGGAGATCGGCCCATCGCCAACCCCAACCCCAACCCCAATGCGATGAGGAGCCCAATCCAGCACAGACTTAAGAGACAATGTTCGTGGGTATATATTAATTAATTAAATGAAGAGTAATGCACACAACAGATTCACAACATTTGAGCGCATTATTTTATCATCTACCATTAAAAATTCGCCACTTGCATATGTCAAATTTTTAGTGAAACCCTTTTTGGCTCTGGAGTTATTAATTAATTGGAATTATAAAAAATCTGCTATTTTCTTTGTATATTTTATATGAACGTATACGAGGGTGATACAGAAAAAAAAATTGTACATACTATGAATGTACTTATATAGTGAATATTGGAACATAAATATTTACTCAGAAAACATCACTTTCAAGGTAAAGCGATGCCCAGTTGGGTTTGGAAAGACTTTAAATAGAAGTGAAACCATGCACGTTGTTGCTACTCCTGCTAGTCCATACAAATCCACAATATAATTTTTACCGACCCAAAATCAGGACAATTAATCCACATAACTTGCATAGTTGCAGGTGACAATTTGGAATCCAAATCTTCTCTTCTACTTTTTTTTTTTCACTCTATACTCTACTAATAAAAACTTATCACGTGTTTATCTAATTATTTAAATTATATCATTATTAACTTATTAATGCTACTGTTATTAATTAATAATAATATTTAATTAATTAAATAAATACATAACAAATTTTTATTGGTGAAGTATTGAGTGGAGTAGAAAAAATGAAACAGACTCGACAATTTCACCCTACAGCTACTAGTATTGCTTGTTGCCGCAATAAAATGCCTTTCACTGTATAAGCCTATAAATGAGCTTCATCAATGCCAAAAATGTTGGTATTTAAAACCTTAATTCTCGCCATTAATTACAGCTTCAAAAGTAATAAACAAACCCTACTAAACTTTCTTTTTCAAGATCTTCAAAACATTGCCTGACATATATTACTAGAGTTAAAACCCATTACAAATACAAATTTACAAGCTAATCGCCTTGATTAACAAACAAAAAAGGCATAATTAAAAAAACGCAAGAAAGCTGTAAAAAGCCAAGAACTTTAGGAAATCTAGTCATAGTAAATAGCATTATTGTAGTTGCACTTTGACTTTGAGGCACTCTTGTTGGGGTAGACAGTCTTCTTGAACTTGACTTGGGTCTCGTACTCAGTGGTACTCCCCTGAACCTTGTCATTAACCTTGTGAGTGGATTTGTACGTGACCTGTTCTTTGAACCCCAACCTTCCACTATGTTTGTCCACAAACTCTTCAGCCTTATGGTGCTTGGTAAATTGCTCTGAATATGCACTTTGCTTGTCTTTGTAGATGCTACGGGATGACTTCTCCAAGTCACTTGATTCATTCACCTTTCTTTTGTTTGAGCTGCCCCCCCTGCCTGCTAACTCAACATATCCGACCGTGATTATTTGTTCTTTCGCCATTGTTGCTCTTTTGTTTTCTTCTTTTGAGCGTGTACCCTATCAACTTTCACAAAATCACTTTCAATATTAACAAACCAATAATTCATATTGATATATAAATCATACTTACATATTTACACGAAAAAATAAATGTGGAGCAAGTTCCTGATGAGATGCCTTTGACTGGGGTTTGGGGATTACGCCATGCAATAGCTAAGACTCAAAAGTTGATAGGTAATTCTCTTAAAAAATAACATTGGAACATTTTTACCTTATAGGAATCGCAGATAGGTGATAATTACATGAACAATGACAATAAATGTTGAATTATGACTACCTAATTAATAAATGCTTGAATTGTTTTTTTTTTTTTTTAAATTAATAAAACATCAATTTGTAAATTTTATTACATTAATAAAATTTATAATACACCTAGTATCACTCTAGTAACTGAGAAACTAATGAATTTGCATGCCTAATCGATTAGGGGGAGCATTAGAAAAATAAAATAAGCATATGTGAATTACAAGCATATATGAACCAAGTTAAATGCTTTGCATCCTTTATAATAAAGTTAATGATAGAGATATTTTGACAACTTGTAGAGCAGAGAGTGCATGCCTATGCTTAACAATACCAGAGTGAGAAGCTCTGTTAAGAAGGAGATTTTGATTTGAAGAGTGGCTGAGGGGATGAGGATATTTATAGAAGGGAGGTGTGTGAGGTGGCGGATTTGAAATCCCCAGTGGTTAAACCGTTTTGAATTGGGTTTGAAGTCCACTTAGTGCGATCCATTTGTGAGAGAGGGAATCAATTCTGTGTGCATAACAGAGCTCTGTACCACAGTGACAGACGCGCAGACTGTACTACTTTGTGTGAAGAGGAGACCTATTTCCCCCTTATTGATAGCTCGAAAGAGAAGGACGCGAGAGCTGTGTTCTTGTGAGTGGCGGATTTTAATGATAAATCAAATCCGTTTTTTAATTAAGTGTCGATTCAAGCCTGCTGTCAAATGATAAATGCTAGTAGCTGATAGTGTGTGAACTTGTGGCTATCGTTCTCATCGAAAAAATTAAAATTTTGTTGTGTTGTGTTGTGTGAACTGTGAATTATGGTGAACTTGTTAACGCCTAGGTAGAGAGGGCTGTGGCACGTGTTTGCTGTGGACCTAGATAGAGTATATATGTGTTAACTTTTGGTTCAAAAGAAAAGTAACCACTGAATGTTGATAAAGGGTGTACTCATTTAAAAGAAAGAAAAAAAAAAAAAAAGTGTAAGTTATCTTTAAACAGTAATTTTTAGTATTTAAATAATATTACACGTATTTTTATATATTTTTAAAGAATACAAATAATATTATTAAAACAATATTACCAAATATATTCTAAGTATCACATAAAAAGTATTCGTTTTACTATTTATTTAATTAATTTTGAAATACTTAATTATTTTCCTATCTTCTTAATCCCATTGATCCAAAAATTAGACTCAAACAAAACCAAATAAACATTGATTTTTACATTGGGTAAATCTCATGACTTTAAAAGTTAAAGAAATTATTTGAATATTACGTCGATGTAAAACAAATTCTTATAATTTATATAACTTTTATATGGCTTGTAGATAATGAAAAATTCAATTAAAATGTTTGATTTTTTTTGAAAGAAAATATAAATAATTTAGAAGTCATTATTGATATCTTATTTCTTGAAAATCATCAAACAATATATGTAGATTATGCATTAGTCAAGCTATGGAGTACTATTTTGGTGCGGGAAAAATCAGGGATCGGAGGAGCATGGCTGTCATGGCTATCCGCTGGGAAAAACCACCCATTAGCTGGTATAAATTAAATACTGATGGACCTTCATGTGGTAATCTTGGGAGGGCAAGAGGTGATGGAGTTATTAGAGGTGGTGCATGGAATTGGATAAGGGGTTTTGCTAGAAACATTGGGTCAACAACAAGCATAATTACTGAATTCTAGGCACTTAGAGATGGACTGCAATTGGCAATTTAACTTGGTGTGCAAAACTTGGAAGTTGAACTAGACGCAAAAGTCATTGTAGATTTAATTATGTCCAGGAATTCTTCTAATGCGGCCTACTCATACTTGTTGTTTGATTGCAGATCATTGCTGGAAAAGATTCCTTACACCAAGGTGAAGCATGTGTATCGAGAAGCAAATAAATGTGCTGATGCTTTAGCTAGGAAGGGATGTAATTCTCAAGAGGAGTTTGTAATTTTTGATGTTCCCCCATCTGATGATATATCTGCCGTAGTTTATGCAGATGAGAAGGGGGAAAGCTACTATAGACATGTAACTGCTAACTTAACCATTTTGGTTGCCTAGTTTATTTATATATATTTCCTTTAAACCAAAAAAAAAAAAAAAAAAAAATCATCAAACAGTATTGTGAAGAATCAATATTGATGAAATAAGTATTAGTTCATTGCAACATGATCATAGATTTTGTTCACAGATATGAGATTAAGATGTTAATGGATGTTATGAAATCCAACGGACTTATATTAAAGCTTGACTTCCCAACTTTGAATCCTAGTTTCATCCTTGCTTGTCAAGTTATAATAAGAATTGTATAAGTTTATGTGCTCCTAATATATATTTGTGAGGGAGAGAGGAAATCAATCATTGTACAGAGTACACATCGATCCCAATGCAGTCAATGCTCACTTTATTAGCATAGAAAAATACTTATACTAAAAAAATAAAAAATTGCATAATTTTGTGGTGTTATGTGACTGTGAATACGTATTGCCCACCACTTTTGCTTAAAGAAGAAGAATTCTACTCATTTCCCTTGTAATTTTTTTTTTTGAAAGGCCCTTTTAATTTTATAATGTCTTTAACTTATCAGTTAATAAGAAAAATAATGGACTCCAAAGTGAAGAACTTTTTGATACGTGTGGTCTTCTCTTGGAGTAGGGGAAATAGGAATAGCAGTAGAGGAAAGCCAAACCAATTTGGACATGATCTTTGGTGTGAAGACTACAAAGAACTCTGTACACAATACTGTTGTACTGCTCTGCAATACTCTGTAGTGTTATAAGCTGTAAAACACTCAGCTTTGAATAATGTTACGTAGGCACAACTTTTTCTTGAAGAACCTCCCAACTCCCAAGTACGTCCATTGAAAAAACAGAGGTGTCCATAATTATTATTGATGAGGATAATTTTAGATTGATAGATGTTGAACCTTCCTCGTCCAATCATCGGCCTTACACCTAAACTGATCCTAAAGGGATGACCGATCCCATGGGCTGTTGGATCAAGGTGACAATCCAACCCCCAATCTCGACCACCCATCATCTTAGGGTTTCCATGGAACTTGCGTGGGGTCCACTCATATGTCCTTACATAGAAATGACTTGCACATCACGACCAAAGATCCTACTGCACAATCAAATCTCCTATATATGGGAAGGTGATTCCTAACATCTTGGGATCTTTCTCTCTATAAGGAAATTCGCTTCGTATCAAGGGATACGGGTCAACTCTCCACTACTATATAAATCACAAACCTTAGCCTTCTTGAGGTACGTGAATTTTCCCTAATTCTTGCACTCTTCAGTTCTTGGAGATTCTGCTATCATTGACTTAACTTTCGAAGGGTCTTTAGTCGGCTCCACACCGGTGCTCTCTCTTTGATTCTTTTCTTTTGTTCTTCAGGCACACCCATTGACACATGTGTAAACGATCAACTCAATAATGATTTTGGTGCATTATTAGTTGGTGTCGTCTATGGGAACGAGTGATAAGCCATAACGTCTTTTCAAGGACAAAGAATTGTATGGTCCTAACATGATTAATGGCTACCACCAACAAAGAAACTGAGAACCTGCCCAGCGCATTGGAAAGGTAAGTGCAAACTCTCACCGCAGCTATTGAATGGCTCACTCAGCGGAACCACGAGTTGGAACGACAGTTGGAGTCAGGAGCCAAACGATCAAAATGACAGATAAGATAGGGACAAACTTGACAACAATATGCCCCCGATGAACGATCGTCAAGAAAGGGATGACCAAGAGGAAAGTAATACCGTTAGTAGACGAGACTAGCATGATACTAGTCATCCCTTTGAGTTGGAAGTTGACGCGTTGCGCATGGCACAAGAGATGCAGACAATGAAAGAGAAGATGAATATGATGATGAATGCTCTGAAAGGTTAGCTGTCCACTAGCTTGGATAAACTAGTCCATTGTACCGATTCCCCCTTTCACTACACTGGTCACATCCTTCCCCTTTCCAACTAAGTTTAGAATGCCACAGGTGGAATCATATGAAGGGTTGAAGGACCCCCTCGACCACCTAGAGTAGTTCAAAACCCTTATGCATTTGCAAGGGGTCCCGAATGAGATCATGTGCAAAGCATTCCCCACCACACTCAAAGGAATAGCCTAAGTATGATTTAGTAAGATAGCCCCCAATTCCATCTCAACCTTCAAGGAACTAAGTGGGATCTTTGTTACCCATTTTGATAGGCCAAAAATGTATTGACCCCTTATGATGAATTAACCAATTAATTAGTCAAATGAATTAATTCGGTTCAATTACATGCAATGAGCATGGTAGCACAAATAAATCACCAAATAACAAAATATGCAGTAGAAATTAAATGACATGGTGATTTGTTTACGAATGGGAAAAACCTATACAGCAAAAACCTCACCAGGTGATTTTAAGGTTACCACTCTCGAGAATCCACTATAATTATAACAAGCGGTTACAAATAAAGGAATCCTAGTACCTTATACCAACCTACGGTTGAATCTATATCCCAATACCCAATTGGACTTGTTCTGTAGTGACAATCTCTCATTTTCAATGCACGGCTCCCAGTACGTTACTAACTAATTGTGTGGATCCTAGTACACGACTTCAATCACCAACTAGATAAGAATTGTTGGTTGTATAGTTCTTTTGTTCATCACACGATGAAGATCATGAAGTTGCTTGGTCATAAAACCCTATGGTGTACAAACACAACAGCTTCTTCACAAGAAAGATGAACTAGGGCAAAACTAGGTCTCCGAGTCATAATTTGCTTGAATAAACTTTGCTCAACACTTGTGCAATTTGTGTCACCTTTGACGGCCCTTAAAATAATCTTTTTATATGTCCATGGTTGTGAGAAAAGAAAGCCTAAACATATAATCACGAATTGGATGAAAAACATATTCGAAAATCTGAGTTTCATAAATCTCGACAGATACCCTATTTGTCGAGCTATTGTCAAGCCACGGACTGAAACAGCTCTTCAAGGCTCGATAGATGATAGTTATCGAGCTTTAATGAACGACACTTTTCACACTTGAATTTTGGACAGACTTGCATTGCTTTAACACTTGGTCTCGGAACAAAGTTTCTTGAAGTATTAAACACATCCTAAATCTACCAAATTACAAGTAAAATGTGTTTTGTCAAAGGATTAGCCAATTACATAAAATAGTGACATATGTTCCTAACAAGTGAAACACATATGTCTTAACACATTTCATTGGGGGTCAGCAATACAAGGATGCCATGATTGCCAAAGGGAGCGAGCTGAAGAAGTAGGAAAAGCATGACAATCCCTATTTGGACAGGGGGAGGAACACAGCCCGAACGAATGATAAGAGGGATGAACGAAGGTCAAGGCCCCCGCTAGGATGAATCGCCAACTTCACTCTACTTGATTAAGTCTTGATGTAGATTAGGGACGACCCCACCTTGACGTGGCCTGATAAGTTAAAGGACGACCCAAACTAAAGGCCGCGGAATAAGTACTATCACTTCCACCGTGACATGGGCATAACACCTCCAATTTCTATGACCTAAAGCAACAAATAGAAACCCTCATAAAACATAAAAAATTACAACGGTTTGTAGGGCAAGAAAGGGTAGAAGAAAACCCATCTAAGGACCAAGAACCAAACTGTCGAGGAACGACCCAGGGCCCCGCTTGGAGAAATAAGAGTGATCGTTGGGGGAAGCATGATGGCGCAAAATGTCCAACTCGCTAGTCGTCTGCCTAAATTTACTCAGATGAATGACCTAGTGATCAGCTTCACTGAGAAGGATGCATGACAACTCCATCATCCCCATGAAGATGCTTTGGTGATCAATCTGACCATAGCAAACTTCAACACCCAATAGGTCCTAGTGAACAATGGAGACTCAGCCGACACCCTCTACTATCCAGCCTTTCAGAAGATAAGGATTTGTAAAGAACGACTTATATCGTTAGACGTCCCTTAGTGGGCTTCGGCAGAACAAAGGTCATGCCTACTGGATCCATCACATTGTTGGTCACCATCAACACCTATCCCTAACAAATCACCAATGATGTCACTTTCTTTGTAGTGGGTTGCTCATCGGCTTACAATGCCATCATCAGCTTACATGCCTATTGAAGGGCAGCCATATCCATATACCTCCTACTATTAAAGCTCCCTATGGAGTGTGGAATATGAGAGGCCCGCAAAGATTAGATGGCGGTCCGAGAATGTTACGTAGCCATGCTGGAGATGGATGAACAGATGACTACCATGAACATTGAAGAACAGTGAGTGAGTGTTGATTCGACTAAAGGACTGGAAATCGTCTCCCTAGATGAAGAGCACCCAGATAGGATCACTTGCATCGGCATGCAAGCCAGCCCTTTGGTTCGAAATGGGTTGATCCTTTTCCTAAAAGACAACCTAGACATCTTTGCTTGGAGTCATAAGGATATGCTTGAGATCGATTCAAAGATCATGGTCCATTAACTTAATGTCTCCCCATCTTTTCAACCCATCCGACAAAGATAGAGGGTCTTCACACAGGAAAGGGAGAAGGCCATAGTCGAAGAAGTTCATAAGTTGCTGAACGCAGGCTTCAATAGAGAGGTTTACTACCTCGAATGGTTGACCAATGTGGTAATGGTTAAGAAAGCAAATGAGAAGTGAAGGATGTGTGTGGACTTCACAAACCTAAACAAAGCATGTCCAAAGGACAGCTACCCCCTCCCACGGATTGACCTCCTTGTTAACTTGACGACTGTACACCAAATGTTAAACTTCATGGATGCTTTCTCTGGTTACAACCAAATCAAGCTTGAGACTCCGACCAAGAGAAGACGTTATTTGTCACAAGCCAAGGCCTTCATTTGCTACAAAGTCATGCCATTCAGATTGAAGAATGCAGGGGTGATGTACCAAAGACTCGTAAACAAGTTGTTTGGCAATCAGATCAGACGGAATGTCGAGGTATACGTGGATGACGTGTTAGTGAAAAGCAAGGAGAAGGAACACCACCTAAATGATCTTAGGGAGATGCTAGAAACTCTTCGCCTCTACGGTATGAAGCTCAATCCTAGCAAATGTGTGTTCGGGGTATCATCAGGAAATTTCCTTGGCTTCACGGTATCTCAATGGGGTGTCGAAGCCAACCCTAATAAGATTCGAGCAATCCTAAAGATAAGCCATTCGAAGAACGTCAAAGAGGTATAAAGCCTAAACAAAAGAGTTGGGGCACCCAACAGAGTCGGGGCAACGAACAAATGCTTGCCATTCTTTAAAGTCTTGAAGAAATCTTTTGAATGGACCGACGAATGTCAAAAGGCATTCGAAGAATTGACGGCCTACTTGGTGTCTCCATCGCTCTTAATTCCATCCAAACCCGATGAAGAGCTTTTCCTCTACTTGGTCATATCCCCACAGCCTTAAGTTCCGCTTTGATCTTTGAAGAAGATTGTGTGCAATTGCTTGTATACTACACTAGCCGAGCACTAAGGAAGGGTATAAGAGAGATATACCCCCATGGAAAAGTTAGCCTTCACTTTGGTCATTGTAGTTGCAAGCTTAGGCCACACTTCCAAAAACACACCATAGTGGTTCAAACAAACAAAACCCTCCAAAAAATAATGGATAATTTGGAGGCTACTGGACCATTGGTTTTGTGGACAATAGAGCTAAGTAAATTTGACATACAATATCGCTCAAGGACCATAATCAATGCCCAAGCCTTAGTTGACTTCATCGCAAAATTTACGGCGGGCAAAATCGATGACTAGGGGGCAGCTCCTTAGAAGGTTTAAATGGACAGGTCGTCCAACACACGTGCTAAAGGGATCAGGGTGGCTCTTCAATCCCTCGAAGGGGACATCATCGAATGTGCCATCCGACTCCAATTCCCGACGACCAACAATGAAGCCGAATATGAGGTCATTCTCATAAGGCTTGATTTGGCCAAAACAGCTGAGGCCTCATTTGTTGTCTTTCATAGCAAGTCCTAGGTTGTCGTCGGACACATCACTGGGGGTTACGAATCCAAGGGGGATTGGATGAAAAAGTATCTTGACCTTATTAGTAAAGGAATGAGTCAAGCCTTTGCGGTAGAATTCATACAAGTCCTAAGGGAAGAGAATGAACATGTTGATTGATTAGCCAAAGCCGCATCTGCGAAACACATGATGGTCAGTCAACAAGTCCTATCCTTTATTCAACAATCCCTCTGGAGATACAGATGATGCCAAAGGGTGTTGACTGGACAACTCCAATCATCTCCTACCTCAAGAATGGAACATTTCTTGAAGACTGCAACGAATCTCAACGATTAAAGGTCCGAGCAGCACGCTTTGTGTTGATAGTAGATGGGTTATACAAGAGAGGCTTCTCCCAACCATATCTAAAATGTTTGATCCCCGACGAAGCGAACTACATCATGAGGGTGGTCTATGAAGGGGTGTGTCAAAACCACTCAAGAACACGATCATTGGTCCACAAGCTCATACGAGCAGGGTACTATTAGCTTACAATGCAGAAGGATGTCCAATCCTACGTGAAGGCATGTGATAAGTGTCAATACTTCAGCAACGTCATAAGGCAATCGTTAGAACAGCTCACCTCGATGAACGCTCCTTGGCCTTTCGCTTAATGGGGACTGGACATCATAGGACCCTTTCCAATGGCAATGCGACAACTTAAGTTCCTTGCTATGGGGATTGACTACTTCACCAAATGAGTAGAAGCAGAACCATTAGCAACCATCATGGAGAAATATGTCCATGGATTCGTCTAGAAGAACATCATTTGTCGATTTGGGATTCCTAGGGTCCTTGTCTCTAATAATGGAAAACCAATTCGACAACAATGCGTTCAGAGACAACTAAGGTTACAAACTAATCCTTGCTCATACTAATCAAGACTCAGCTTGAGGGGGTAAAGGGGATATGGCCATAAGAGCTACCAAGCACCTTATGGGCGTATAGGATAGCTGCTCGGACACCTACAAGAGAAACACCGTTTCGTCTAGCATTTGGGAGTGAGGTTGTCATCCCTATGAAAGTGGGAGAAGCAAGCTATAGGATAGCTCACCGTGACAAAGGGAAGAACGAAGAAGGGATCCGTTTGCACTTACATCTACTGAATGAAGTAAGAGCAGCTGCTGAACTACAAATGACTTGGTACCAAGACCTCATGGTCAAGCACTATAACGCCAAGGTGAAGCCTTGGCACTTCAGCATCAGGAACCTTGTCTTGAGGAAAGTAACCACAGCCACCAAAAATCCCACACAAGGGAAGATAGGACCCAACTGGAAAGGTCCATACAAAATCGTTGATTGCAATAAGAAAGGCACCTATTACTTGGAAACGCTCAACGAGCAAAGATAGCACCATCCTTGGAATACCGAGCAACTCAGAAGATACTATCAGTAGTGCATTAGTAGAAGCTTATGTTATGGCTTTTTCTTTAAGTTTTGAAAATCGACGATCAAGGATGCCCTCGAGCACCTGATCTTCATCAAGAGTTAAGTCCTACCTATGGGATGGACTAATCCTTATTAAATCCTAAGTCCTACCTATGGGATGGACCAACAATCAAGGATGCCCTCGAGCACCTAATTCTCATCAAGATTTAAGTCCTACCTATGGGATGGACCAACGATCAAGGATGCCCTCAAGCACTTGATCCTTATCAAATCCTAAGTCCTACCTATAGGATGGACCAATAATCAAGGATGCCCTTGAGCACCTGATCCTCATTAAGAGTTAAGTCCTACCTGTGGGATGGACCGACAATCAAGGATGCCCTCAAGCACTTGATCCTCATCAAGAGTTAAGTCCTACCTAGATGGACTGGCGATCAAGGATGCCCTCAAGTGCCTGATCCTTATCAAATCTTAAGTCCTACCTATAGGATGGACTGACGATTAAGGATGCCCTTGAGCACTTGATCCTTATCAAGAGATAAGTCCTACCTACGGGATGGACCGACGATCAAGGATGTCCTTGAGCACCTGATCCTTATCAAATCCTAAGCCCTACCTACGGGATGGACCAACGATCAAGGATGCCCTCGAGCACCTGATCCTTATCAAGAGTTAAGTCCTACCTACGAGAAGGACCGTTGATCGAGGATGCCCTCGAAGCACCTGATTTTACCAAATCCTAAGTCCTATCTAAAGGCTAAAACTGATGATCCTAGAAAACTCTCATCCATGGAAAAGACCGACGATTCAAAAAGAAAAAAGAAGGGAGTTGGGATAAGAGAAATTGATGAATCATAACTCTTTAAAAGGGCTAATAAGTGCCCGACATACTAAGACAATACCTCCAGAGCGACGACCAAATAAATATTGGTTTAATATAAGGAAAATCAACGAGCATGAACACTTGCATACAAAACGCAAAAGGAAAATTACTACGAGGTAAACAGAAAGTGTTATAAAATTACTGAAAAGTTTAAGCATCAACCTAAACAAAGGGCAAAGAGTGACTTATGCCCAAACCTAGCACCACCATTGTTCTTAAATTACAAACCAAAGAACTAGAGAAAAGTAAAGAAATACAAAAAATAATAACAATTTCTTTCAGGGATCAGCAGGGGTATCAGTTGGCTGCTCGTTAAGATCTTTGGGTTCATTAGGCACACCAGTAGGTCCATCAGTCATCAACACATCATCGACTATCTCCTCATCATCAAGAATAGGCTCGGCAGCAGGAGTCGTCGATGCACTAAGCTTGATTTGGATCTAGGAGAAGTCCAAGTCTGGAAACAGAAGGACAACTTGCTTGCAGAAGTCCTCGAAGCTGTCCCGATAGTAACCCCTTATCTGATTGAAATAGGGTTGGGACACTTGGAACTCCTCGATGGCCTCCTCCTTCACCTTATCCATGTGCTCGTGAAGCATAGCTACCTCAGACTTTAGGTTGGCATTCTCCTTCATTAGCTCGTTGGCTTAGTGAGTCACCCTACTAAGTTTGGCTTTCAGCTCAATTACCTCCTGACCAGGGGTCCAAGAAGATTCCTTGAATTTCTTTAAAGAATCTACTTCAGACTCCAAATGATCCTTCAGGTGCTTGATTAATGCCTTACGTGAAGCACAACTGATTTGTAAAGCCTGCATCCTTACCAAACCCTGATAAAAAAGGGACGAATCAAAGTCAAAAAAGGACGAAAGTACTTGAAAAAGGGATGAATGGAATGGAAATACAACATACCTCATCATGTCATGAAGACCAGAGTCACCCAAAGGGGTTAGTCTCATGCTCCGAGCACTCATCCAGATCAACATCTCGAATGATGGGACAGGTAGTGTCCACTGTATACTCCTTATCCTTCACTAGCAAAGGAAGAGGAGGAGGGGCGACGGGCCCTTGGGAAGTCATAAGACCCTTCCTAACCCCATGGCGAGGAGTGTCAACAACAACCTTGCACATTTCCGGACCAGTGGAGAAACTGCTAGCACTTTTTCCTGATGATTGAAGGTTGGAAGAGTACTTTCTCTTTCTAGATGCGTGAGGGGCCAAGGCCAACAATCCCCCACCTTGAGCCCTCAACACAGTAACATTCTTGATCTCCTCCTACCTATTCTTTGTAGCTTGTTTATTCTTCAAGGAATCCATCTTTGAAATCAATGAATAGGTTAGAAAGTGGAAGGTTCAGACTAAAACATAGTAAAAGCGACGAGCAAAAAGTACTTACGAACTCTTGAGACTCGATCAAGTCCACCACAAAATGCGTGAAGAGCATCTAAGTTGACAAGCTTTTTCTAAGACCTCCCCTCAAAAGGTATTTCAAAAACCCTTTCCAAGAAGGCCTCTTGCTTAGGAAGGATTGTCGGACAAACTATAGCTAAAACAAGCAAAATAACTACATTAGTTAAATAAAAAGTACAAACTGACGACCTAAACTATACCAACGACTCAACTGACTTATTCAAAAACCCCATAAGAATGGTCGTAAAAAGACCCTATGCTATCCCACTCATCAAGATGACACACCCAGTTGACTTCTTGCACGAAGAAGAACCTAGCCTTCCATGGACGATTGGAGTCAGGCATATCAGATATCAACCTTAGGGCAGCTTGACGACATAAGAAATTATAGAAACCTTTAGACCAAAGGATCTCCTGGGCTTTGTAACAATGAAATAACACCTCGGCCCCAATGAATATCCTCCAAGCATTGGGGGCAATCTAACTAACAGACACACGTATGTAAGCTGCTAACCGACGATGCAGGGAGGACAGGGGCAGACGAAGCAATGCTATGAAAGTAGTCTTGTAAAAGCCCACACCCGACGAGTTCCCAGTATAACAATTCTCCCCTATATCGCCCTTCCTAATGGGCACATCGTCGAGAATTTAGAAGTGAGGCCTCAACTTGCTGAAAATTTTGTCACTCATATCAACTAGGAAATGCTGAATTGACCAGTCGTCAAGATGGACAGCTCCCTAGGACTTCACCTAGAGGGACTAGCTTCCTCAAAAGGAGGATTAGATGCTGACTCCCTATCAGAAACTGACGAGTCCTTTAACATAGACTCAAGCATAGAATGACTATACTAGTCGTCATCCGAACCCATATAGATTGACGGTGTATGATCACTCGTCGCTTCACTATCTCCAACCATCTCTCACCTATAAGCGACGAATGCAAACTAAGATTCTACTCTACCTCATAAGTATGTAACTAACAATGGAGAAAGATAATATATATATATATATAATAAGACCGACGAGGCATACCTAGAATAGATGAATGTGAAGAAAATCGACGAAGGAGGAGAACTGATGAATGAGCCCTGGGATCATAAATGGAAAATATTCAAATGGTGAGGACAATAATTGCATTGGAATGTTTATAGGATGGTCTGGCACAAAAAACAAAGCATTACTACACTTGGCACCCCAAACTAGAAAATGATACGTGTCCCTAGCCCTGTCAAAAGGACATAAGTACCCCTATTTATGGTGCATGACCGTGAGGCAAGGCATTTATGGCAACATACTCCAAGACCCATCGGCTGCCCCAACTACTCGTGGAGTAGGAGGCAGTTGATGAGGATAATTTTTGATTGATTGACATAGGGCGCTGAACCTTCCTCATCCAATCATCGGCCTTACACCTAAACTGGTCCTAAGGGGATGACCGATCCCATGGGCCGTCAGATTAGGGTGACGATCCAACCCTCAATCTTGACGACCCATCACCTTAGGGTTTCCATAGAACTTGCACGAAGTCCACTTATAGGTCCTTACATGGAAATGACTTGTACATCACGACCAAAGATCCTACTGCACAATTAAATCTCTTATATATGAGAAGGTGATCCCTAATATCTTGGGATCATTCTCTCTATAAGGAAATTCCCCCCGTATCAAGGGATTTGGGTCAGCTTTCCACTACTATATAAACCACAAACCTTAACCTTCTTAAGGTACGTGAATTCTCCCTAGCTCTTACACTCTTGAGTTCTTGGAGATTCTTCTATCATTACTTAACTTTTGGAAGGTCTTCAGCCAGCACCACACCAGTGCTCTCTGTTTGGTTCTTCTCTTTTGTTCTTCAGGCACATCCATTGACATGTGCGTGGACAATCAACCTACTAACAATTTTTATGCATCATCAATTATCTTTAATTGAAACTCTATGGAAAGAAATTTCATTAAATAGTGATTTTGTTTATGCACTAAAAAGGACTCATTTTTATGTGTTGATTTGGAGGAATTAACCTCCATAGAAAAACATATCAATTCTAGAATAAAAAATGCTCAATATATAATGCTTATCTTTACCCATAATAAACCAAATTTGAGTTATTTAGTATCATAATTCACAATCGAGCTTACTATGATTTTTTTTAATTAAAAAAAAGGTGAATTCATATAAAAATTTGTATAATGGCTAACTCATAAAGTTTGGTAATAGATAGTTTACGTCATGGTTGTCAAAATCACGATTCGGATCGTAAAATCGCACGATTTTACGATCCCACCTCACTAAAAAGTTTAAAATCGTAGCAGGATCGCAAAAATGTTAGGATCGTTGGTAGGATCGTGTAGAATCGTATAGAATTGTAGGATCGTATGGGATCCTACCAATCCTACCATTTGGCTTGAATTTTTTTTTTTTTTTTTTAAGTGGGATGAATTTGGGTAAACCTAAACCCATAAGTCCAACAGGTTTTAGAAGCCCAATAATGAATTGAAGTCCCAAATTTACCCCTATGTCAACATAAAATCTCAAAAAAACCTATGGTATAAGTTTAACGTTTTCAAAAACAAAACCTAAACTATTTAGAAACACAAAGCTCTAGCACACACCTCTGTCTCGCGCCTCCTCAGCCCTCTGTCAAAAACCCAGCACCTCTCAGCCCTGTTAATGGTGAGCCATCACTGCCTTTAAGCTTTCTTAACTTAAGTTTAACAATTTTTTTTTTTTTTTAAAAACCCAGCACCTCTCAGCCTTCTCAATGATGTTGCCGTGAGCTATCGCTGCCTTTAAGCTTTCTGGTAATTTGTTTTGGTAGTTAGTACTTAGTAGTTTATCATTTATTTGTACTTTGATGGTTTGATTCCATCTTGTTGTGTTGTGTATATGATTTTGACAAAGCTTTTAAGGTTTTTATTTTTTTATTTTGTTAGCTAAATTAAGTAAAATTTGAAAAATTATGAAACAAGATCTTCAGTATTTGAATCTTTGAGAAATATTAGCAAATACAATTAGTAGTTTAGAATTACACACAACTTGTTTGATGAATTCTCTGTGTGATTTTTTGAGCATGCTCTGTATCTTGGAGTCTTTTTTTTTTTGCAACTCTAGTACAAATATACAATGTCCACTTTGGCTAGAAAGAAAATTAAGCGAACTTTCCATATGTGTAGATAATATTTTGGTACTTAGTTGCTAATTAAACATGTACTGAGCTTTTTAGATACATTATGTCAAAAGTTAAATATATTTTTCTTCGTTAAAATGACATAAGAATGATGTAGTACGTGCAAATTACATTTTATGATGCAATTTTTTTTTTAAATGGATGGATTCATATTTTAAGTGATTATATAACATACAAAG
The DNA here is from genome assembly GCA_032878915.1 of Castanopsis chinensis. Classification (NCBI taxonomy): domain Eukaryota; kingdom Viridiplantae; phylum Streptophyta; class Magnoliopsida; order Fagales; family Fagaceae; genus Castanopsis; species Castanopsis chinensis. The sequence continues at coordinate 12,521,825 of JAVQMG010000129.1, forward strand.
TCACTATCAATAGGTTTTTTTGCTTAAAATCTAAAAATAGGTAGGATCTTACGATCCACGATCCGATCCTACGATCTCCGATCTTACCTACCTCCCACGATCCTACGTAGGATCTCGAATTTGACAACCTTGGTTTACGTGCAAGCGTTTAGCCCAGCTTATTTGTTTTTTGCTATTTGCTTTTTGCTTTTCTCTTATTTATTTTACAAATAATTTGACTTTTAACTAGTTATCAATAAGTTAATTTTTAGATTTTTTTTTTTCATACAAAAGTTATCAAAAACTATATTTTTTAAAAGACGGCTACAACTCCCACTAAAAAGTTTAACATGGATACATTTTTTGAAAATATAACAGTTGGATTATATGTTTTTTTATGTTCTTAAGACAAGTCAAATTTTGTGCCAATAAGATGTTATTTACTTTTCAATTTATAAATTTATTTTTTATGCATAATTTTAAACTACAAAATGAAATCTAAATATTTGATTAATGACATAGTTATGGATCTTTAATTTTTTTTTAAAATTTTGTACGCATGGAAGATATAGGAAAAAGAATAATCTGTTAATGGAAAATTCAAAATTCACATTCAATAAAAATATTTTTAGGTTCTAAATGATTTTTTTGTTGGCAAACCGTATACATAAACTTATCTAGAAATATATCTTAGAGTCTGTGAGTCATATTAGACATTGCTCAAACTGCAGCAAGTCAAAATTCAAGAACATACAAGTTGCAAGTTCAGGAATTCAAAATCAAATTGGCTCGCTTGATTGTGGATCAACAAAAACGAATAAACGTAAAATGCTCATAATTTGTCTATTGCAAGCCTAAATAGTAATCTGTTTGTTGCAGTATTTAAAGGACATTATAAGCTAACTCTAAAAGGGATTATAGAGAGAGAAGAGTGCTTCTTGTGCCTCCTATTTTAGATCTAGGGTTTCTATAACCAAAGCTCTTTAAAATCTTTTATTGGAAAATTCTTTGAAGAAACTCAAGATCTGGTATTGTAGAAGTTGTTGCCTCATTCTAGTCATCAAAGGTGTTAGAGATCTAAACCTTTAAGGGTGGTTTTGGAGTCATAGACTGGAGGTCTATTTGGTTTAAAGTTTTAGATATCAAGTGTACTAAAGATCAAAGGCATGAACTTGAGGTTCATGTTGAGCAGATCCACATCAAAGAAGTCTGAGGGTTTTTGAGCTAGGTTTGATAATCATAGTTAAGTTTACAACAAATTAAATATTCTTGACTATAAAATTCTATTTGACACAATGGATTGTTCTCTTGGGATCATTCCCGCCATGTTTTTTACCTTGAAACTTGTTTGCTTCATTAGTTTTCCTGAGTTATTATATCTTATTTTATTTACTTTTCAGTTGCATGATATGTATGATGAATGTTTAGCCTAAGATTTGCATAGTTGACTTAAGTGACAACTTGGGAATAAAATTAGGTTAAACATTGTGTGTTAAAGAGTTTAAAAACTAACAAAAATAATGAATAGAATTATAACCATTAACCTACCACAAATAAATCATTCCAAATGCTATATACAAACTTATTTTATTTATTTAGTTAGATGTGTGTGTGTGTGTGTGTGTGTGTGTGTGTAAAGTATGTTGTTTATTTAAAAACAAAAAGAAAAACAAAAGGTGCCTACGGTAAATAATGTAGTTCTCTATATTCTGTATAGAAATAGACCTAGAAGGCAGACCAATGCATGTTTTATATCAAATATTGTTGGAAATAAAGGAGAAATATTACTTGACTTTTCCTTGGAAATTACACAATATGATTTTACCAATAGAGGTGGCGGAGATAAGGTGTGGACCAAGTCACTATCTTGAGACAAATCGTGCCGTCTACGATATATCTGATGTAGTTAGACAAAATATTTTCGCACGTTGTCCCCATGATACAATAGCCTAGTCACCTTTGCTGATTATCCTTGTGAGCCTACACTAATCGAAGAATATAAGCTCTCTATAGTACTTTCTTTTCCCAAAAAATTTAGTAAAAAATAACATTTTTTTGTGAATAGTAAGAAGCAATAGATGGTGAGTGTTTAAAACAATAATAAATATTGTTTTTGAGAGTTTTTAGCTTTGTAATTCAAAAATAATGTGATTTTGAAACTTTTAATTCTTTCCATATATATTAGGCTTGTCCACGGGTTGGTCCGGGTTGGGTTTGTGCCCAACCCGGAACTAACTCGACCAGATCGCGTGGTCAATATTTCAACCAGCTATCGACCGGAGTAGTTGATCGAATCGGGCGGGTAAGAGCTTCCACGGTTGTCAAATGGATTAGTCAAAGTTGATCATTTGGAAAACGGCGACAATCCAGCCAAGAAAAGATGAAAACGGTAGAACTCCAGCAAATTTTTTTTTTAAAAGTGCAGAAATCTAGCCAGATCTCACTAGATCCAGCGAGATCTCAACCATTTTCAGCAAGATCTTGGCCAAATCTGGCGAAATCTATCCGAATCTAGCCTAAATCTTCTTGAAAAATTTGAAAATCTCATCAAATCTACACTTTATCGCCAGAAATTTTATGAGTTGGTCGGATTGGTTGATCGGATATTGGAGGAAGGAAAACCGACACTCGATCCGAAAAACTTAGGTTTTGGAGGAATAAACCTATTGCCGACCACCGGAGATGTCTGTTCGGTTGGCGGCGACAGGTGGGTCGGGTTGACCGGGTCTTTGGACAACCCTAATATATATAGAGCCAGACATGTAACTTGTCCTTAGCTAAAGAATCAAAAGCGTTTGATATCAATTAAATGGTCATAAAGTTATTGAAATTAATATTTATTATCAATAGCTTTCTTTCTAATATAAAGAAAAACTAGAAACTAGATTCTTCTAAAAACTAGAAACTAGATTCTTTCTAATGTCAGGAACATAAAAGACATCTTTAAGAGTGAATTCTCTCCCAGGAGTAAATTTGAGAAGCACCTCTCCAATACCCATAACTTCAATGGTATGAGAATCACCAAGCATAATTTTATTTTTCTCATCCAAGATAGTGTAGGTCTTGAACCAAGTTTTATCGTAGCAAACATGTCTGGTTGCCCAAGAATCAATCCACCGCCCTCCTAAGCCTTCGAGAACACTAATCTCGGTAACCATAGCCACAAGAGGCCCTTCAATGACACTGGTTTGAGTCATAGGCCCAAGTTTTTGAAAATGACAATTTCTAGCCGCATGTCTAGGCTTTCCACATACAAAACATGCATAATTGCTATTATTTGTGTGGTTACCATTATTTGGAGCATGCTTAGGATGGTGTGCTTGGTTCTTTCTTTAATTAGAGTGGGTCTTATGTTGAGGTTGATTTCCATTTGGCCTACATTTGAAATTTCTTTTCTTAAGCCTTACATACTTATTATCTTTTGCATGGGCTTTTGGCATGTTTTCATTTGAAGAAATAAAATTTACCTTCGGACCACTTGCTCCATGGAGTTCCACAACTTTGTATTGGTTCCTTGCCTTTTCCTCCACTCTCAAACGGGTGATAAGGGACTCAATGGAGAGTTCCTTTTGCTTGTGTCTCAGGACTTTAGCAAACTCCTTCCTAGACTCAGGCAACTTGTCAATGATGGCTGAAACTTGCATTTGTTCGTCTACTCGAATGCTTTCAGATCGAACATCTTGTGAAATTATTTGGAATTCATAGGATTTTTCCACCACTGACTTGCCTTCAACCATCTAAAACCTGAAAAATCGGCTACATGCATATTTCTTGGATCTATCTTCCTCTATATCATATTTTTATTCAATGTCTTCCATATCTTTTTGACTGATTTGTAAACTTGATCATAATAATCATACAAATCATCAGAAAGAAAATTAAGTAAATAATTTCTACAGTAAAGATGATCCTTGTCCCTTTTCTTAACATCTTGTTCAGATTTCTTTTTCTTTGGTTTTTTCTCAGTTAAAACATAAGCCACATTCAAAAGAATAAGATAAAATAAAGTATTTTGTCTCCATCTCTTAAAGTTAAAACCACAGAAGCAGAATGGCTTATTAAGATCACACGCTCCAGAGGAATTACACATAACATTACCATTTTTCAAGGATGATTTTGTGTTCTCCATATCGATTTGTCTCAAATTGTTGGAAATAAAGGAGAAATATTACTTGACTTTTCCTTGGAAATTACACAATATGATTTTACCAATAGAGGTGGTGGAGATGAGGCATGGACCAAGTGACTATCTTGAGACAAATCGTGCTGTCTACAGTATATCCGATGTACTTAGACAAAATATTTCTTCATGTTGTCCCCAAGATACAACAATCCAGCCATCTTTGCTGATTATCCTTACAAGCCTACACTGCTCGTAGGATATAAGCTCTCTATAGTACTTTCTTTTCCCAGAATTTAATAAAAGATAAAATATTTTTGTGAATAGTAAGAAGCAATAGATGGTAAGTGTTTAGAACAATAATAAAAGTTGTTTTTGAAAGTCTGTAGTTTTGTAATTAAAAAATAATGTGATTTTGAAACTTTTATTTCTTTTTATATATATAGAACCAGAGATGTAACTTGTCCTTGGCCAAAGAATCAAAAGGGTTTGATATTAATTAAATGGTCATAAAGTTATTGAAATCAATATATATTATCAATAACTTTCTCTCTCTCTCTCTCTCTCTCTCTCTCTCTCTCTCTATATATATATATATAAACGGGACATCAAATTTTGTCTTCGCCAAAATCTCAATTTGTAGGTTGGGAACAAAGAAAAGTGTCATAATGCTATGAAATTAATGGCACATAAGGTGGCTGAAAATTGAATGCCAATCCGTTTAATACAATTTCAAAATATACATAAATATAGCCATTTGTTTTGACTTTCCGTTAAACCAAATGGTAAACACTTGTGTATATATGGTAACTTATTATAATATAAAAGAATTTAGCAATAGCTATACATTTAACCATGCATCCCTGGTGCAGTGGTCACTCCACAAGTATAAATGCTTATAGGGTGTGAGGAAAATGGCCAGGGTTCAAGTCTCTAAGAGAGAACTTCACACACATATAAAGTTAGAATAGGCTAGAGTAGAAATTTATCTTGACAAAAAAAAAAAAAAAGTGTTGAAAAACCTTCCATATATGACATTACCATATCATATTCAAATAAGAATGTTTGAATACAAAACGTTTAGAATGGAAAGCTAATATTTGTAATAAAACCAAATATGCTGGTAATAGTGTCGTGTGTGTATTGATGCAATAATAGTGCTTGTAAAGTGTTGTAATTTAAATAGTCAAGTTTTAAATAAAAGCTCATTGTTCAATCTTTTGTTCAACAATCTAACATTAGAACTTTCGCTAACTCAACAATTTGGTATCAAAGCTTGGTGATCAAAGACCGTGTTTGTGGTGTCTAGGACAGTATTTTTGGAGGAGTTCATTTTGCTCGTGCACAGTCTGGGACTGTGAAGCTCGTGGTATGGGACCAAACTTATTTGGTAGAGTGAGAGAAATCACCAAGTTGTGATGGTGGACCTCCAAGCTGTCGATAGCATTAGAAGACTTAATAACTAGAATTATAACACATGGTCAACTTGTATGAAGTCATTCTTGCAAGGGCAAGATTTGTGGGAGATCGTGGCTGGTGGCGAAACCACACCTCCTGAGAATGCCGAAGCTTTGTGAAAGTGGAAGATTAAAGCTGGGAAGGCTTTGTTTGCAATCAAGACAAGCATCGAGGGAGAGATGCTGGAGCACATCAGACATGTAAACACACCAAAGGAAGCGTGGGACACCTTTTCAACACTATTTTCAAATAAGAATGATGTAAGGCTATAATTGCTTGAGAACGAGCAAATGTCAGTGGCACAACAAGATATGACGAACACGCAATACTTCACGAAGGTAAATTCTATCTGTCACGAAATCTCTAAATTAGATCTTGCATCAAATATTTCTGATTCAAGAATGAGAAGGATAATTATTCACGGGTTGAGACCTGAATATAGAAGTTTTGTAGCTGCCATTCAATGTTGGCCTGTCCAACCATCATTAGTAGAATTAAAAAATTTGCTAACTGACCAAGAAGCATTGGTCAAGCAAATGGCAGGGGTCTCACTAAAAGAGAAGGCACTCTTTAGCAGTCACTATAAAGACCAACCCAAGAGAAGATTTAATGCAGGTTCTAAGAATAGAAATAATGAAGATAGAGAAGATAAAGAGAGCTCTCAAGATGGAGGAGCTTGAGGAAGTTGCGACAATAATGATTGGCGATCCACTAGTCCTAAAAGCCATAATGTCAAGTGTTTCAAGTGTGAAAGAAAGGGCTATTTTGCATGACACTGTCGCTTCAAGTGGAGAACATCTAAAGGAAATACAGTGACTTTCAGCAACCTAGAAGATGATAGCGAAGAAGAATGGGCTGTTGAATCATGTTTGGCTGTGATAAAGCTAGTTGAAGAAGCAGTAGAAGAGGAAGCAATGCTAATAGTCTTAATGGAAATTGAAGAGAAAATGCCTGAGAGCATGGGGGAGCAGTCTAGGAAAGATCAGTTCATGGTAACTGATGAGTTACAATATTTTGAGGATGAAGGTGAGCCAAAACAAAAACCCAATCCTGAGTATGCAAATGCAGCCGTCATAGAAGATGGAAACATACAAGAGCCATCACCATATGAAGAAGCATCTCAAAGAGAAGAATGGAGAAAAGCAATGGAAGAAGAAATTCAAGCTTTAAAGCATCAAACCTTGGATCTTGTGCCAAGGCCCAAGGATGTGAAACCCATTTCTTCTAAATGGGTGTATAAAGTCAAGACCCGTGCAAATGGATCGGTAGAAAGATACAAGGCTCACCTGGTAGCTTGAGGATTCTCTCAAGAATATGGGCTAGACTATGATGAAACATTTAGTCCAGTGGCAAAGATCACTACTGTATGTGTCCTAATAGCACTTATAGCAAGTAAATCTTGGAAATGATAGCAAATGGATGTAAAGAATACTTTCCTGCATGGACAATTGGATCGGGAAATTTGCATGGAGCAGCCAAAGGGATTTGAGAGCAAAGCCCAGCCAGATTATATTTGTAAGTTACTAAGAGCATTTTACGGGTTAAAACAAACACCAAGGGCATGGTACGGTAAGATTGAAGAATTCTTAATTCAAAGTGGTTATTCAGTAGCTCTAGCAAATTCAAGTTTGTTTGTTTAATTACAAGGAAGCAAATTAGTTGTTGTCCTTGTATATGTTGATAATTTGATCATTATTGGAGATGACGAAGATGAAATTCGTTGAACAAGAGAAAATTTAGCAGTCTGCTTCCAAATGAAGGAGCTTGGAGAGCTTAAGCACTTTCTTGGACTTGAAGTTGATTGAGTTAAGGATGGCTTATTCTTGCGTCAGCGCAAGTATGCAAAAGACTTACTTCAAAAGTTCGGGATGCTCAATTGTAAACCAATCTCTACGCTTGTGGAGGTCAGTGCTAAGCTCTGTGCACAAGAAGGGAAAGAACTAGAAGACCCAACAATGTATCAACAATTAGTAGGTAGTTTAATCTACCTAACATTGACACGATCAGATATTTCATATGCAGTTGGAGTTGTGAGTCGATACATGCAAAATCCAAGGAAGCCTCACTTGGAAGCAATTCGCTGCATATTAACATATGTAAAAGGAACGAATGACTATGGTCTCCTACACAAGAAAGGTGAAACTTGTAATCTTGTTGGTTATTTCGATGCTAACTATGCTGGAGATCATGACACACATCGTTCAACTACTGGATATATGTTTAGCTTGGACACAGCTGTAGTATCTTGGAGTAGCAAGAGACAGCCGACAGTGTCCCTATCAACCACTGAAGCAGAGTATAGAGTAGCAGCGGCAACAGCTCAAGAAAGTACGTGGTTGATGTAGCTTATGGAAATTTACATCAAACAATTGATTATGCAATGCCACTACACTATGATAATCAATCAGCAATATGCTTGGTTGAGAATCCAAAGTTCCATGCAAGGACCAAGCATGTGGAGGTACACTATCACTTTGTGAGAGAAAAAGTACTACAAGAAGAGATAGAAATGTGCCAGACTAAGAAAGAGGACCAAGTTGCAGACATATTCACTAAAGGACTTAATGTAACAAAGTTTGCAGACTTTCGAAAGCAACTTGGTGTGACGACCATGGAGAAATTGAGAGAGATTCTATCTTGAGGTGGAGTGTTAAAAATCAAGCATCGCTTCTCTCACATTTTTTAGAAAATTCTCTTGCATTCTAGATTTCTCTATGAGATGCCTTTCTTTAATTCTCTAGAGACTTCTATGTAGAAGTGAAACTCAGCCATAAATTTTTGTAATAGTCTAGAAGGGGCTAGAAATTAAATTTAAAAATACAACTAAGATGACAAAAAGTAGATGAAGCCAGAAGCTTCAATGTCGGTTACTTAATTGACCTCATGCTTGTATAAATAGGAACCTTTGGTTCCCACTTGTGACATGAGGTGTGAAAGACGTGTGAGGTGTAGAGAAGCAAGTGAAGTGAAGAAAGCACAGTGAACAAAGGAGGGATATAGTGTCAGTAGGTGTGCACGTGTATTTGAGAGCGAGTGTATGTAATAGTGCCTTGTTTATTGATGCAATAATAGTACGTGTAAAATGTTGTAATTTAAAGAATTAAATTTTAAATAAAAGTTTGTTGTTCAGTTTTTTGTTCAACAATCTAGTGTCAGAGCTTCCACTAACTTAACACTTGATTCACATAAATGAGTATTAAAATAAATATGATATATATATATATATATATATATATTTTAAATATCCAACAGATATTATATGATATTTTCTGTTCGTCAAAAATGATATGATATTTGATATATACTCCATGCCAAGAGACCTTTTCTAAGGATTATAGCCAAGACAACTTTCATCAGATTTGTTTCTACCAAGACAGCTTTATATCGTATATGCATATCACGTCGGTTCTTTACTAATGTAGTGAAAAAATGATTTGCCAGTGCTAGAGATTGACTGATTTTCAATTCAATGAGATATCTAAAATCAACCACATATAGCTGATAGCACCTGAAGCCACAAGTGATTACTCTGTACCTTCTGTGGCTTCTGTGGTTTATAAGCACAAAAGATCATCCATTGTTGTTTGCTGGCAGTGGTCCTTATGCCTTAGACAGGGCAAAACAGGTCGATATTGGACGGGCCGATCCAAATCCAAATTCAATTAATGGATTAAAAAAGTTCACTAAAATTGTCTTTTATGTTTTAGTTAAAAATAAATATAGTTGTAACAAATGCAAAAACTGTTAGAATATAGTATCAAAGTGTGAGATACATACATAAATTTAGTGTTTTTTTTTTTGGGAAAAAAAATGGTTAGAGGGGGCGAGTAATCAGTGTTACTTTCCTATCTGGATATAATCATAATAGCATCATAATCGCTCTCGAGTTAAGACCTTACACCATAGCTGTTAATGAACAACATCCAGGTGGAGTATAAGAAGCCGTGACATGCTGCTAAGTGGAGAACTTGAATCCATGCCATAAGGCATGTTGGTCCAAATCATTACCACTAAGCCAACCAACATGCAGGGCCGGCCCAACAAAATTTGGGGCCTAAGGCGAAAATTTTATATGAGGCCTATTTATATGTAAACATTAATTAAATAAAATTATATAATAATAATTAAATTAAGACTAATTTGATGTAAATATAGAAATTGTTGAATAATACTAACTAAACTAAGGTTAATTTAAACAAAGAGAACTAAAAAAATATTATTTTTTTTTAAAAAGAAACTTACTTTAGCTTGAATATATGACTCTGCATAGTTAAGTAAAATTGTAATCTAAATTTTAATTTTGTATATACTTTTTAAGAGAAAGAGATAGATATTATTTGGTGTGTGGCTTAGTAGAAGATTAGTTTACAAAAATTAAGCTCCTAAACTATTAGAGGAGATTAGTCATCATTGATGATTTATCACATTTGCAGCATTTTTTTTTTTTAAACATTTTTGCGTTTCAATTGGTTTAAATTTTTATTGGTCTCTTATTTTGGAAGCCTTGTTAGAAATGAAAATGAAAAATATTGAAGATGCTACAAAATGTTCACAATATAATGTGATAATGATTGTAATTGATGAATTTCCAACTTAATTTTTTGTATTTGAATTACTTTTTTATGTGGTTGGTGACATGTCAATTAAACCTATAATAAAATTTGTAGTATTTTTAGTATCACTCTTAAAAAAAAACTACCAATTATTTAAAAAAATGTTATATTTTAAAAAACTTTTGGGCCTTTTACAGAGATAAATGAGGCCTTTTTTTAGTAGGGAAATTTTATTTTGGTTGTGGGGCCTTAGGTATAGGCCTAAGTTGCCTTGGCCTAGGGCCGGCCTGCCAACATGTTGGTGTAAATTTAGTTGATGATGGTGTTTTTTCGTCTTTTATAGTCTTGCATTTTAAATTTGATTTGTGTGTGGTGGTGACAAGTGCTATTGTTGATATGGTTTTGTCATTTAATCCGCATTTCTTTAGGTTGATCTAATTGGTTTGGACTTGAATCTATTATAATTCAAAGTGCAAAGAGATATAGTATTTGAAAAAAAGAAAAAAAAAGAAAAGAATTATTTCTATTTTTAATGAATTTAGAAATTTATTTAAAGAAGATAATAAATCACTAGCTATGATATAAAAGAAATCCAAAGAAAAAGAAAACAGAAATCAAATTATAAACACCTTAAGCTCCCTCTTTCCTTTTACGGGGCCAGGGGCAATTAACTCCCAAGACCAATCAAGGATTCTATTGAAAAATATTTTTCCCAAAACCAATTACATTGTATTGTGAGGCTTAAGTTTAGTCCATTTAGTACATTGGACCCATTAAAATAGTGATACATGTTTAAAAGTAAACACGTATCATTATTTCAAATTCAGTACAACTAGACATTCAACTCAAACCTCACCTCGTTCTATTATGCCATGTGGCTGCCATTACTTATTGGTCAAAATAACAGCACAAAAGTTGACCAAAATATGACACTTTACTGAGATTTATAATGAAGTCTTATTATTTAAATTATGATTATTGTTTGTTTATAGATAAAACTAGTGGATAAGTGGAGTCTTTTGTCCAAATATTGCTAAAAACCAAGTTTTTTAGGATTATAGGTACTGTTGAAAGTTATTTAGGGGATTGAAGAGAGAGACTAAATTTCGGCAACAGTGTTGCCGAAATTCTAAGAAAAGTAGGAGAGAGAAAGAGGGAAAAAGTGGAGAGAGAAAAACTGGAATTTCGGTAACAGTGTTACCGAAATTCTGCTGCCCAACTTCTGCCCGTGCACGAGTGTGTGTGCGAGTGAGTGAAGGAATGGGTAGAAATAAATGACGAATTTCGGTACCGCTATTGCCGAAAATGCGGGAAAAAAAAAATTGGAGAATTTTGGTAACGGTTATACCGAAATTGGGGAATAAAAAATAAAAAAATAAAAAACCCACAATTTCGGTACTGCCAATACCGAAATTGGGGGAAGAAAAAAAAAAAAAACCCCAATTTCGGTACTACCAATACCGAAATTGAAAAAAAAAAAAAAAAAAGAAAAGGAAAAGAAGACAATTTCGGTACTGCACAGTACCGAAATTGTCTTCTTTTCTTTCTTCTTTCTTTCAATTTTGGTACTGCCCAGTACCGAAATTTTTTTTTTCAATTTCGGTATTGCTAGTACCGAAATTGTTTTTTTTTTTTCCTCCCCCAATTTCGGTATTGCCAGTACCGAAATTGTCTTTTTTTTTCTTTCGGTATTTTTTTTTAGAAATGATATGTCCACAACATTTTCACAACATTTTTACAACAAATTCTATGTGGCAAGTTGTTACTGGTTGTTAATGATATGTCCACAACATTTTTACAACAATAACAACCAGTAACAACTTGCCACATAGAATTTGTAGTAAAAATGTTGTAAAAATGTTGTGAAAATGTTGTGGACATATCATTTCTAAAAAAAATACCGAAAGGAAAAAAAAAAAGACAATTTCGGTACTGGCAATACCGAAATTGAAAAAAAAAAAAAAAAAGAATTTCAGTACTGGGCAGTACCGAAATTGAAAGAAAGAAGAAAGAAAAGAAGACAATTTCGGTACTGTGCAGTACCGAAATTGTCTTCTTTTTTTTTTTTTTCAATTTCGGTATTGGTAGTACCGAAATTGGGGGTTTTTTTTTTTTTTCTTTCCCTAATTTCGGTATTGGCAGTACCGAAATTGTGGGTTTTTTATTTTTTATTTTTTTATTCCCCAATTTCGGTATAACCGTTACCGAAATTCTCCAATTTTTTTTCCCGCATTTTCGGCAACAGCGGTACCGAAATTCGTCATTTATTTCTACCCATTCCTTCACTCACTCGCGCACACACTCGCACACGGGCAGAAATTGGGCAGCAGAATTTCGGTAACACTGTTACCGAAATTCCAGTTTTTCTCTCTCCACCTTTTCCCTCTTTCTCTCTCCTACTTTTCTTAGAATTTCGGCAACACTGTTCCCGAAATTTAGTCTCTCTCCTCAATCCCCTAAATAACTTTCAACAGTACCTATAATCCTAAAAAACTTGGTTTTTAGCAATATTTGGACAAAAGACTCGGATAAGTGTATGATTGTCGGTTGTTTAATAATTCAAACTAAATGAGAGATGGTCAGTCCATTGCTAATGACATAGAGACCTGTGGGACCATACCAATTTTTGTAGAAGTGGTTGAAGTGGCCTAGGACATCACAAATGAAGAAGTGACAAAAGAAGTGAAGGAAAGGAGATAATTGATGAAGATAGAGTGGAATATCCTACAAAAGCTCCTATGTGGTCAGGATTAAAAGTGGAGGCTTAAGTACTTCTTCCCTTTGATAGACCCGCCACAGTAGATACATGGCTTCTTTCATCATTCTCCCAAGCACAACAGGCTCTCCTCTGAAATCCCATTTCCTTGGGAGAAACCACCTCTCCCAGCATCTTCAAAAACAGTCTTTTCTAATTCATAACAAGCCACCAATCCAACACTCTATAAAATGTGCAAAATTTGACCTATCTCAAATCATGGGAGGCAGAGGACTCTGCAATGGGGAAGAAGGTCTACAGAAGGAGCTAAACAGAAACATTGAAGAACAAGAATCAGTGACAGCTGATACAAAGCAAGAAAAATCAAATAGTTTGGCGCTACCAACAATTGACAATGTTTCAGAAAATGCTTTTGAAAAGGAGCTGATGGGACTAACCGGTGGATTTCCTGGTGGTGAAAAGGGTTTGCAAACATTCATTGAGAAGAACCCACCTCCAAAGAAAACAACAGTCACAGATTCAGGAAACATAGGAGAAATTATTGGGTCAAGGAAGCCTAAACCGCCAGAATTGCCACTATTGATGCCTGGTATGATTGCCATTGTTAAGAACCCAAATAACCCATATCATATGTACTGTGGCATTGTTCAGAGAATCACAGATGGAAAAGCTGGGGTTCTTTTTGAGGGAGGAAACTGGGACAGACTGATTACCTTTCAATTGGATGAGCTGGAACGCAGGGAAAAGGGCCCTCCAATGAAGAACCCAAAGTCTTGCATCCTTGAACCTCTGCTTGAGAAAGAGGATTCCAAATGACTCTTCATTATTTGTTGAATGCATGTTGACTTATATGCCATATGTTTAGTTTCTATGACAACTTAGACAGCAGAACTTCATGTGTAAACACTTTCTTTCAATATCAATGTCAATAAAATAAAACCAAAGAGAGTATCTCAAGTATGTCTTTCATATTCATAGCCGTTTATGTATTCTCTGCTTTGTAATTGTCGTTAAGAAATTGTTCCATTCAAAACCATTACAATACAACAATGTTTGTAGAAAGTGAACTTTGAGCATTTCAAAAACTAAAGAATGGTTAAAAAATGTCCGATGCCTTGCCATCCCTTCTCAGAAGCTCCAGCATGAGATCAAAAGCAGCCACCCAACTGCCAAAATATTGTCAAAATAAGCTAGCACGTGTAACAACTGAATAAAAGAGACAAAAACTTATAAGTAGTAAGAAAAAAAAGGGGCAAAAGATAAGAAACTTAAATCTCAACAGTTTGTATCATCATGATCATGGTTTAATGAGTTTGTGCAGAAAAAGGTTGATCTGTCCAGTAGACTCCAAATTTAGGTACACACACTAATATAGATTAAAAACAAAATTCCCAACACGCAATCCTAAATATCAAATAATGGATTATTGATTCACTCCTTTTTTTTATTAATAAAAAAAGCTTAAACAATCACACATCTCTTAGAACTTAATTAACTAGATGATGAGTAGAACATAACATTGATCCACATGTAGTAAAGATGTAAAAGTGAGGGTTTTTTTTTTTTTTTTTTTTGGGTTTTTTTTTTGGGGGGGGGGGGTTTCGGGGGGGGGGAGTTGAAATCATTAACTTCAAGTTAACATGACTAGCTGTCTCATTAAATTCTAATGAAAATTTTGTTCCAGCTCAATCACTGCCTACACTTTAGTCACCAGACGATTAGACTGGACTAAGGTAGTATAGTTCATTGCATAAGAAGAGTGAGAAACAAATCAGTAAACATAAAACCCCTGCAACAATCTAACATGGAAGTTTATACATACCATTATAGCCTCCATCTCCTCATTGGTCATTGGTGTTCGTTTTGGCTGAAGAGAAGCTTTCCCTCCCACAGTTGTTGAGGCCTTTGAAGTAAAGAAGAAAGTTAGGTCAGCAGCACCAGCTGTAGAAGTTGCTTGAACCTGTGATGCAGAATCTGCAAGTATTTTCCTTATTATTTAGTAGTGGCAAACTACTATTAACTAAATTATGCGTAATATATACATAATGGCGTCTGGTAAGGTTATCAGGTAAATGACACTTGTTGAAGCACCCTTTTGTATGGAAAGATAGCTACAGAATGGTGTTGAAAGATATCGATAGAATACTATAAACTAAATTATGTGTAATATATACAGAATGGTATCTGGTAAGGCTATCAGGTAAATAACACTTCTTGAAGCACCCTTTTGTATCGAAAGATAGCTATATAATCCTCATTTAGCATCAAAGGAGAGAAGCATAATTTACATCAAAATAAAAGTTCATACATTATTACAAGATGGCAAAAGTACTGAATGATGGTTCAAAAGGAGAAGAGGAATTGAGATAATTGAGCAAAATGGCTAATGAGTATACAAACCATACACATAAACACACACGCACACACAAAGAAACAAGTTGCATCTAAAGCTTGCTTGCAAAATCTCCAAATGCATGTCTAAACACCAGATGAGCTGGGGAAGAAGAATGGAAATTCCCCACCAATTCATTGTAGCTGATAAAACATGGACACTCACACATAAATCTAATCCTTTTGATTTCACTAAAATGTCCATTCAGTTTTGCACAACTTAATTTCAGGACTTATTTGGCTCACTTTTAAAGTGAGGTTCTAATAACAAATAACTTGTATTAAGAAAAAATTGATGCTTTTAAAAGCGGGGGTACTGACCAACATTCCGTAATAAAAAAACAAACACTTAGTGCTACGTTGTGGAGTGGCAAACAAATCATTCCTATTTCTCATTAGAAACTGCCAAGACTAATTAAACCCAACTGCAACGAGTATTTGTGTTTTGATCTGGCTAATCATGCTCCGTTACTAATATATTTAGGTCAGCACAAACTGGCAATGGCCCCAACTTAACATATAAGCATCACATTTTCCAAAAAGAATATATATGTGAAAAAAAAAAGTGCTTCACTCTCTTCCACGAATTACAAAGATGAATACCCATAAATTGACATTACATTAATCCATAGTACCCAATAAGGCAATAACCTCCAAAAGACATAAAACAAACTTAATAGTGGTTTAATTATGACTAAACAGACAAAAATTTCATAAACATAGACACCAAAGAATGCTCAAAAAGTTAAATTTAGAGTGTTGCTGCACAGGATGGAACTAAAGTCTCTCACATAAGATCTGAGTCAACAATCTCAGTACTCTAACAAAAAAAATTATCAAAAATCAAAAAATCAACAAGACGCATCAATCAAACAAAGACAATAGTTCAATAACATAAAACAATAACACAAATATTTATCAAAGAATTAGCTAAGTTCTAAACTTTCCACATATATATCTTTCAAAAGAGAGAGAGAGAAAAAACAGACCTCCAGAGGGTTTGGGATGTCTTTGAGGAAACTTGATACGTGGGATTCTCTTCAAAGCTTGACTTGCACCCATCTCTCTCTCTGTGTTGCTGTCTTTGACTGTGCCTGTCTCGCTGTGCAAAACGAATAGAGACTTGTCCAGAAGTTGAGGTTGACGGCGAGTTTTGAGGGTCTTAGCTTTGGAATATTAAAGTGTGCTTTTGCGTACTGTTACATTTTTCTCTCTGATAGATCTATACCGTTGATCATGCTGAAACTTTTGAGGACAGTGTTTTGGGGTCTAGTCAAGATTGTCGCAAGAAATTCGAATTTTATTTTCAAATAAAATTAAATATAAAAAAATTAGTTAGTTATCACGTTTCAAAATAATATTGAAAACTAGCATCTCGAGTTTTTAAAACTCGAGATCCACAATTGAACTCGAGTTTAAAAAACTCGAGACCCAAGGGATAGAAGCTGACGTGTGAAAAATTCCACGTAGAACTCGAGTTTTAGAAACTCGATTTCTACCATCTGGGTTTCTGCTGAGTTTTGTTCTTCAACTCTCTCTGGGTTTCTGCTGGGTTTCTTCTCTTTCTTCACCTTCTTCTTCGTTCTTCGACGGCAGATTTGAAGACCAGATCCTTCCTCGTCAAATCGTCACTTCGTCGACTTCAGATCAGATTGTGCCTCTTCAAATCATCTCTTCGTTCTTCCTCTTCAGATCAGATCGTGCCTTCTTCTTCCTTCTCTTCGTTCCTCTTCAGATCAGATTGTGCCTTCTTTTTCCTTCTCTTTGTTCTTCTCCGTTTTTCTTCTTCCTTCTCTTCGTTCTTCTCCGTTCTTTGGTCTGTGTTCTTCAAGTACAATTTGGAAGTCGACTTTCTAATACTCGAGATCTGTGGCAAAATCACCAATTAGGAATCGAGTATTTAACGCTCGAGTTTTAATTTGAAATCGAGTTTCTAAAACTCGAGATGCTAGTTTTCAAATTTCTTACATACCCATCGTAACTTACGATATGCTTTCTCCTCCCACTGCTAGTCTGAAAATATCCCCCAAGAAATTCTTTTCATAACAAAGCCGTTGTAATAAATGTTTTTGGTACATGAAAGTTGCAACCAGAATTACTTGTAAAGACGATGCTGTCGTCTTAAAAACCTAAACAGCTGCCTTAATAATGACCCTGATTATACGTGGTGTAATATACAAGAAGGAGAGAATAGAATGTATATCAGGTTGGATCGGGCTCTTGCTATCTCGGAGTGGATTGAGCATATCAAGGAAGCCCATGTATACCACATTGTAGATTCTACTTTAGACCATTGTGCTCTTTTGGTGTTTGATTCTTATCATCCTCAATCCCTAAGAAAGCGTCGCTTTCACTTTGAAGCGATGTGGACCAAAAGAGAGGATTGTAGGAAAATCATTGAGGCGACATGGAGCAAAAATATGAGTTTAAACTCCCCAAGTAATATGGCCTTAAGTCTCAAGCAATGTGCTATGGAGCTATCTAGGCGGAATTTTTCAGTCATTGGAAAGGTCCCAAAGAAGATCCAAGAAAAAAGGAGGTCCCTAAGTAATTTGGTTCAAAGAGATAGGAATGGGAGCTTGGGCAAAGAAATCAATGTACTCTAGAAAGAGATAAATGACTTACTAGATAGTGAGGTGATTATGTGGCAGCAAAGATCAAGAGTTCAATGGTTGGGCTTGGGAGACCGGAATACAAAATATTTTCACTCCAAAGCATCCGAGAGGAGAAAGAAAAACACAATTACTAGGTTGATCGATGAGAATGGGAATTGGTGCAACAGTACTAAAAGCATAGCAACTGTTGCAGTATCATATTTTGAGAAGTTGTATATTACATCCTTCCCAAGCCACATCTCAGAGGTTACAAATACAATTCCCACCAGAGTTACTGATGAGATGAACTAGAGCCTGATTAAGGAGTTCACAAGGGAGGAAGTGGTGAAAGCTCTACAACAAATGCATCCCATAAAAGCTCCAGGCTTGGACGATATGTCTGCAATTTTTTTTTTAGAAGTATTGGGATATAGTAGGGAATGATGTCACATGTATGGTTCTTAATGTCTTAAATTCAAATATGTCCATGGTCGAAATAAATAGAACCAACATAGCCCTAGTTCCAAAAACAAATAGCCCTACAAAAATGACAAAATTTAGGCCTATAATCTTGAGTAATGTCATTTACAAGCTAATCTCAAAAGTTCTAGCTAATCGCCTCAAAGCTATTCTTCCCTAAATCATCTCTGAAAACCAAAGTACCTTCCTTTCAGAGTGCCTTATTACAAACAATGTACTAGTTGCTTTTGAACTTATGCATTACCTTGATCATAAAAGGGATGGGAATGATTGTTTCATGGCTATTAAGCTTGATATTAGCAAAACCTATGATAGGGTCGAATGGAGCTTTATCGAAAAAATTATGGAATGTATGGGCTTTCATGAAAAATGGATCAATATCATTATGCAATGCATTACTACTGTATCATATTCTATGCTAGTGAATGGAATGGCCTATGGAAGCATAATTCCCTCTAGAGTTTTACGTCAAGGTGACCCTTTATCACCTTATCTATTTATCCTTTGTGCAGATGGTTTCTCATCTCTTATAAGTGATGCAATCAAAAATAAAATGATTAGTGGAATATCTATATGTAGAGGATGCCCCATGATTACCCACTTATTTTTTGCCGATGATAGCCTGCTATTCTGCAAAGTTAGCAGGCAAGAATGTCAAAAACTCACTGAAATTCTTGAGCTCTATGAGGCGACATTGGGGTAAAAGATCAATGCAGACAAATCCTCAGTTTTCTTTAGCCTCAATGCTCCTAGTGATTTGAAGATTGAAGTACTAAAAGTTTTGGGGCCTATGCAAGACCAGAGACATAGCAAGTACCTTGGCCTTCCATCAATTATTGGCAAGTCAAAAAAAGGAAATTTATGTAGAAGTAAAAGAGAAGGTGGGGAAAAAATTGTCTGGCTGGAAAGAGAGGCTCCTTTCAAGTGGGGGAAGGGAAATCCTAATCAAAGATTTGGCGTAGGCCATACCAACATACACCATGAGTTGCTTCCAGCTCCCAAAAGGACTATATGAGGAGATTGAAGGTATGGTGTGAAGATTTTGGTGGGGACAAAGGCAAAAGGAGTCAAAAATAGCTTGGGTTAATTGGAAGACTGCGCAAATCCAAGCTAAGAGGAGGAATGGGGTTTAGAAACTTGCAAGCCTTTAACTTAGCTATGCTAGCTAAACAAGGATGGAGGTTGCAAAATACTACCCCCACGACGATGTTCTCAATTCACAGCTATGAAGTAACCCTTCGTATGCTTGGAGAAGTATCTTCAATAATTTGGAGGTTATTAGAAAAGGGACCAGGTGGAAGGTCGGTAATGGAAAAGTAATCCACATATGGGAAGACAAGTGGTTGCCCACTCCCTCAACCTACAAGGTAATCTCCCCACCACGCATCTTTGATGATTTTCCAATGGTCTCAACTCTTATAGATACTGAGAGCAAAAGGTGGACAGCTGATTCAGTCAGGTCTCTTTTTCTCCCATTTGAAGCTAATACAATTCTGAATATTCCTTTGAGTTACAACTTGCCTGAAGAAAAAATTATTTGGATAGGCAATAAAAGGGGTGAGTTTACTGTAAAGAGTGCGTATTAAATTTCTATCAAGGTGGTTGAATCAGATGAGGTTGCTAAAAGCTCTAATGGGGACCCCAGAACCCCATTGTGGAGAAAATTGTGGCACTTAAAAGTACCAGCAAAGATTCGAATATTTGCTTGGAAAGCTTGTATGAATGCTCTCCCAACAAAGCTGAATCTGTACAAGAGAGGTATTAATACAAGTGTTTTTTGTCCTCTCTGTGATCAGGGGGTTTGAAACCATAATGCATTCTCTAGTCTTCTGTGATCCAGCTAGATAGGTCTGGGACAAGTGGAAAGAGTGTCCAGTAAACCTAAAATCCAATTATTTGGATGTTACAGATATAGCATTGATAATTATGGTAGATGGCACCTTTCAGGATCTTTAAATTTTCGTTGTGACTGCTTGGTCCCCTTGGTATGACAGGAACCAAAAAGTGTTTAAAGCAAGTTTTCAAACCCCTGACCAAGTTTGGAGTTTTGCTAGAAGACTTATTCAGGACTATAAGGAGGCGTCCAATTTATGCAATTGTGGCACAGCTAGTGTAGAATCAAACAGGAAAGCTCCACCCATAGGGATGTATAAAGTTAATGTGGATGGTGCTACATCAGAGGATGGCAAGCCCTCAAGTATAAGCGTGATCATTAGGGACAATAAAAGCGAGAACGTTGCAACTATGTGAATGCCTCTTCCTAGTCAATACACGATTTTAGAGACTGAAACTATTGCCATTGAGAAAGGAGTATTATTAGCCAAAGAGATGGGGCTACAACAGATCATGCTAGAGACCGACGCACTCACAGTGGCTCAAAGCTTGGCAACAGGTGACAAGGATGGATGCCTTGGCCATCTTATACAAGGGGTTAGTGAAAACTTGAGGTCTTTTATTGTTTGACAGATTAACCACCTGAAAAGGGACAGCAACAAGGTCGCTTATGAGCTAGCATAGTTTGTAAAATGCAGCAGCACTAACTAGGTTTGGAAAGGAATTTCACCCCCTATGGTGCAACACCTTATTCAGCTGGATAAGATTTAATGTTTTATTGAATCAGTTGAAGTTGTTTTATGTGTTTTTGCTCTGTTATAGCTCTATATTTGGACTTTGTTCTCTTCCTTTTTCAGTTGAAGGAATGCAAATTGTTCCAATAAAAAAAAAAAAAAAAACAACTATCTTTTTGACAAAATAAAGGGGTTTCCTAGAAGCTTTTTGGAGTGACTATAAATGATAAATTTTAGGAAAGTGTTATGTTCAAAATATTTTTATAATAAATATTTTTTTGATTCGAAACTGAAATGTCATTCAATTGCAAGAAAACAGATACGAAGGCCATTGGAAGAACCACAAAAACAACAAACACAAGAGTAAGGAACTAGCAACAACTTAGACAAAAGACACTACTCCGCCTAATTAGCTCCCTCAGAACTAGCTATCTTAAACAATAAATCTGGGATCTCCATTCTCCACATGACAGTTTCTTTGATTCTTCTAGCATGCTAAGCTAATTCATGCGCTATTTTGTTGCTAGTTCTATTAATGTGTCTGATTTTTTACTCCTGAAAACTGTATAAACTTTGCACAATGCCCTTCTCAATGTGGCCAACAGCTCCTTTAACATCATTAGCTTCAACAGCTTGGATAGTCAGGAGAGAGTCACTCTTTATGATAACTCTCTCTAAGCCAAGCTTTTTTGCCAGTACACATCCCTGCTCCACTGCAATTGCCTCAGTTTCCTCGACAAAATATCTTCCTTGGAGGGGCAAAGGCGTGGCTGCTACAAATCTGCTATCACTATCTCGAACTATAACTCCAATCCCTGAATGTCCATTGGCCAAAGGGATTGCACCATCCACATTAATGGTGTAGAAGCCTACAAAAGGAGGTTCCCAATGATCCTTCTTATCCATCATGTGATTAATTTTCAGACCATTTGCTTCTTTGAAGTCTTCAATCATACGGATAACAACCCCTTCGATGTGAACTTTTGAGGTTCCATTTGCCTCATAAAACACCTGGTTTCTATTGTACCAAATCCTCCAAGCCACCCCAAAAAATCTCTCTAGGTCCCTTTGGGTTCCTTGGTGCAAGATCTCAATAGCCAAATCTAGAATATCTATGTTGTTTCCCAGACTAATAGGACAATCATCCCACATCCTCTAAACATTACTAGCTATGGTGCATCTTAAGATAGCATGACCAACAGACTCTACTCCATCATTACATAGCGGGCATATGGGATTTACATGGATTCCTCTTTTATTTATATTTATCATAGTGGGAATTGCATTCACACATAATCTCCACACAAAAATCCTTACCTTTGCTGGAATATTTAGGTGCCACACCTTCTTCCATAGTAGAGCTTAAGCATCATCATTAGATGATTCTCCTCTGTTACACCCTTCCAAAATTTTCCTAGCAACGTAGTATGCACTTTTCACTATAAAGACTCCACTTTTATTACCACCCAAATTAATTGATCCTCTTGCACATGGTAGTTGATAGGGATGTTTAAGATTGTCTCTACTTCAAAAAGTAGGAAGATTCTTTCTAATCTATCTCTTCTCCATCTCTTCGTATCTTGGTCAATCAAAGCCGAGACCATTAGGAAGTCACCAAAATCTTTTCATGGGGAAATAACCTTGTAAGTGGTTAGAGTTGGTAACCATTCATCATCCCATATGTGAATTGTTTTCCCGCTTCCCACTCTCCACCTAGTGCCTTGCTTTAAAACTTCCAAGCTCTTATGGATGCTTTTCCATGCATAAGATGGCTGATTGCCTAGGCTGACATTTAGAATATCCCCATTTGGGAAGTATTTCACTTTGTACATGCGAGTCATTAGTGATGAGGGGTTGAATAACATTTGCCATCCTTGCTTTGCTAGCATGGCAAGGTTAAATACCTGAAGATCTCAGAAGCACATACCTCCTTCAAGCTTAGATTTACACATTTTAGACCATCCTACCCATACCATTTTTGACTCATTGTTCCATTACCCGCACCAGAAATCCCTTCAATTTCTTCACAGAGGCCCTTTGGAAGAAGAAAACACCCTATTGAGTGGGTCAACACCGCTTGAACTATAGTCTTGATCAAAATTTCCCTTCCTCCAATAGAAAGTAGCTTTTCTTTCCAGGCTGACATTTTCTTCCCCACTCTCTCCTTTGTCTCGGTGAATACTTGTTTCTTTGATCTTCCAATTAGAGATGGGAGGCCTAAATATTTATTTGGTTGGGTATCTTGCATTGCCCCCAAAATCTCCTTGACTTCTTTCTTGGTGTCTTCATCAGCTTTTTGGCTAAAGAAAATTAAGGACTTCTCTGTATTTATTCTCTGGTCCGCTGCATCTTCATACTTTTGGAGGATGGTCTGGAGTTCTTTGCATTCTTGCCCAGATGCTTTACAATATATCACGCTATCATCAGCAAAGAGTAGATGGGTTATGGATGGGCTTCCTCTACATATGGATATCCCCGAGAGCCTCTTATTTCTTGCTGCCTCCACAATCAAGCCTGTAAGACATTCTACACATAGAAGGAAGAGATATAAAGATAGAGGGTCACCCTAGCGTAAACCCCTAGTTGGGATTATACAGCCATGGATTACTCCATTGATTAGAACAAAGTAAGATACAGAAGAAATGCAATTCATCATTACTAAGCGGTAAGTTGCTACTAGTTCTAATTTGAACACATTACTAAAAATAAGAGTATGCATGGGTTAGGTCGGGTCAGGTTGACGGGTTTTTTCGACCAAACCTACCATGGTGAGTTAAAAATATTCAACCCAACCCACATGGATCAGGTTGGATAATTTTTTTTAATTGCTATTATTAATATTATTAAATTGAACATTGATGGAACACCAACGGAAACTATTTTAAATTTTAATAGTGCTTCAAAGTTTAAGCTAACACGTGAGATAAGAAAGAGATTGAAATGATGAAAACTTAGAGTTTGTGTTTTATTTAGGAAGAGGGGTGAAAAAGCAAATAAAAAAGTTGTATAATAAATATTAAATATATTTTTGAAAATTTAAATATATATTACTTTAGGTGAGTCAAGCCGGGTTAGGTGAATTTGTGAGTCTTATCATTTGAACCCAACCCAATTCACTGTAAAAAAAAAAAAAAAAAAAAAAAAAAAAAATTTCACAACCTAACCCACAAATTCCTAAAAACCAACCAAACCTAACAGGTTGGGTTAGATCGGGTCGATTTTGGCAAGTTGAGGGGTTGGCTGCACATGCCTCACTAAACCACCAAAAATAACCAACATGCCACTTGTGAAAGTTTTGTAAACTATCTTTTATCTTCTCAAATTTTTTTTTTTTGGATGAACTTTTATCTTCTCAAATTAATCCATTACAGTTTTCAGGATTTCATAAATTCTTTCTAGGAATATTTGTTAAAAGCAAATTACATAATTCCCCTCAAATTCGCATTCTTTATATATATGGGCGTCAAACCAATGGTATACATAACCATCTCGGCCCATATCAATTTTTTGACCAAAACCCGATAGGAAGTCACGAGTCTCTAGTTTATAATCAAAACAAGTTGCAAGAAGCTAAAAAAGTTGGCAATTGTTTAACTAAACCTTATAGTAAGTTGTTGACTCTATTATGCAACTACTAATTTCATTGTTTTTTTTTTTTTTTTTGGATGGGAATTTCATTGTTCTTATAATCTTATCACAAGGCAAGTCAATTAGGCCTAGAAAAATTGATGTGGACCCGTTAACCTGCTCAAACCCAAATGAAAAATTGGATAAGCGTAATAGAAATCACACCCATTTTTGCCGATTTGTTTATAACCCACTCCTAATTTTGGCCCAACCCAACAAGGTTAAACCCATAATTGACCCAACCTATTCATCAAGCCTTTACTATAAAATTTTAAAATTAATTTTAATTTTCAATGTATGTTTGTAACTTTGTATACTAAAGTTATATTATTTTTTTTATATTGTAGATAAAAATTCTAACATTACTTCTTAACTTGACTAATGATTCCGTAATTTCATTATAGTTTTCTTCTTAATCATGCACCTCTTTTTTTTTTTTTTTTTAAATTTAATTAATATGTTATATTTTATTCTTAAAGATGTATATAATTATATATTGTATGATTTTGGAAGTTTTCTCAAAAAAAAAAAAAAAAAAAAAAAGATTTTGGTACTTTGGATTTTTTTTTTTTTTTTTTTTTTTTTTTTTTTTTCCTTTTAACTTTTCATCATATGTATAGCTTTCTAAAAGCCTCAATTGTTTTTAGTGCAACTATAATTTAACCAAATTTTAGCAATTCAGCAAAAATTTAATCCAAAAGCGCACTTTAGTTTAAAGGTGATTAAACTTTATTTCATATTTCATGTATAATATGTATACGTGTTTTATTTTATTATTTTGTGCCATTATTAGATTAGTAGACTAATAAAATTGAACCATCGGACTATTCAACATTTATTTATTTTTTTGCCTTTTTATTTGTATCAAAAGAATTAAGAAAAAGAAAGCGGTTAGAAATTATGTCAAAGGTTTTTTTTTTTTTTTTTTGGTATGTGGAAAAAATATTGGTTACTCTAAATTAACCTAACCCATCAAAGATTGGTAAAAAATGTCATAGGCAAGGGAGTCAATTTCGTATCGAATACTGTTTTAGTTTGGCTAGGATGAAATATTTCGGTATCAGTTGATACCGGTGTACCATTTTGAATTTATCGTTATTTATATATTTCTATTATAAATATATATATTTGTAATATTTATGTAAGTATGAATTTAATAATTTTTATATTTATCAATATAAAATTTAAAATTCATATATTTTATAAGCCTACATATTAGCTTAAGTACATTAATTAAAAATAAAATATTTTTTAATAATTTTTTTTCAAATTTTTATTTTTTTATTGTATAGGCTAAACATTAATACTAGTCGATACAGGTAGGTATAGCCAAAATAGGCCGGCACAACCTGATATTGTTTTTGGTATGCTTTGGAGGAGTACTGGTACCAGTTTAATGGCTGATACGGTATATTTTCTTGATACGGCTGGTACCGGTACGGTATTGACTTCTTTAGTTATAGGAATGCAATCCATCTTATTTCAATAAATTTCTGACTTAAACCCAGCCAAAGTGGAACCCTAAACCTCATTGACCCGACTCGTCCCCTAAGATTCAAAGTTATTGTAGTGCAATCTTACCATGAGATGGGTTTAACAAGAATGATTTTCCAATCTGTTTATAAGCTTATAAGTTTTTAATTGTTCCCCAAATAATGTATATCATTACAATTGTATCGGATGTCATTGAAGTGGCATTTGCCAAATAATGTGATTCCTCCTCTTTTTTCTTCTTCTTCTTCCCCCCACCCCCATATTTCTATTTTGTTCATAACAAATTATTATTTTTTTTAAGCATAAAATAATTTTATACCATACAACTATCTGAATGAAGGTTGTTCTTTTTATTTAAAAAACAATGATCCATGACACCAATGGTAGAGCCAGGATTTCAGTCTAGGAAGGACAAGATTAAAAGTCAATATTAAAAACAAAAGTAATTTAAAAAATATTAATTGATAATAAAAAAAAGTAATAAAACAAATGTGTTTATGTTTCATATCATTAAAATAAAGAAACAAAAACAACTAATTCAAAGTTACTAACAATCAAAGTAAAAGATTATTTAAATTTACAAAATTTAAACATCTAATTTGATTTGTTAAACTAAATTGAGAAATCAAATTAATCTAAAAATGTTAAGAGTATACGTGCAAAGTTTATATATATATATATATATGTATATTCTTCAAAGTATTTAAAATTTAGGTTTATAATAAAAACACAGTGTTTAAAACATTGAAAAAGTCAAAATGTAGAATAGAAATTAAAAAAAAAAAAAAAAACTAGTGGATGCTTTAGGTTTTTAGCACCGTACGTACAAGAACATTAAGTTTTTTTAAATAAAAAAAAATTATTATTTATGTTAATTATGGGACCCAATAATGAATTTTCATGAGAAAAAAAATTTCTTTAAAAGTTACAACAAATTTTACTACAAAAAGCTAATAAATTGATGCAGTGAGAACGAGATTAGTAGTGCCACTAGTCAAAATAATAAATAATTATATGAATTAATTTTTTGAGAGGGTGATACATTAGACCAGTGTAGTAAAATTTGTAACATTTGGTACCATCACTCAACAAGAAAAAATTATATGAACAGTGAAAAAAGGAAGTAAAACAAAACACTGATGAAATAGGTGAAAATACCAGACAAGATATAAAGGCTACATTAAAAGAATAATAAAATGGGTGAAAAGAAATAAGCTTTGATACGTGAAAAAGGTTTTGGTTTTTAGTTTTTTTTTTTTTTTTTTTTTTTTTTTTTTTTTTTTCCTTTGTTATGTTGGTGTCAGGGTGTGGAGTGAGAATTTTGTTTTGTTCTTTTTCACCATGTTAGGTAGCATATTACTTATAAAGGGCGAGTTTATGTCTAGTGTATTAAGTGTACTGAATTCGTTATGATGGTAGATATATGTCATTATCTTAACAGATACAGTGCCTTGGGTCTAGTGCTAATTGCATTGGACCCAAACCTCACTTCTCATAAAAACAGAAGTAAAGATTTTTTTCAATAAGACATCTTTACAAGTTTTAAAAAATTACTAAATATTTTGCGTCCCTATAACATTGCTTCTTACCACATTTTTTTGTTGTTGAAAAATACCACAAATTCGTTTGACTAAATAGTAAATATAGTAAATACATCTCTCAACCATTATTTTTCTTTGCTTTTTTTTTTTTCCCTTATTTTATTTACCCCGGGGGGGGGGGGGGGGGAAGGAAGTAAGGAACACAGTAGAGTGGTTTGGGAGGCAACAAGACACTGAGGACTGCTTTGGAAGTTGGCAAGTAAAAATTTGCTAGCAATATTTAAATAAATAAAGTGGATGCTCTAATCTGTTTTTGATCCAATATGTGATTGTTTTTTGAGTGTGTTTGGGGACAGAGTTTACACTCTTCTTAGCGTGAATTATTTACTACTACCGGAAAAGTCGTCCTTCCTTTCATAAGACGTGTGAACCCACCAACACCATAGACCCCTTACAAAGACTCGCACTTGTTGTGAGATAAAATAGAATTCCTCATATAGAAGTAAATAAGTTCTCATTGATAGCATCATAGCTCACTTTCTAAAAGCTAGATCCAAATATTGTATTGATTGACTACAATTATCCTCGCATAGCTCACTTTCTAAATGCTACAGTAACATGAAACCTAGAAAGCACGGACGCGGCTGGGAGGGTGCCGCACCGGAGTCCGACGCAGCGTGAAGCGGGACGTGGCGTCCGACGCGGTTGCCCGCGCGTCGGTGCTGCGTCTGACCTTTTTTTTTTTTCAGTTCGCGACTCGCTGGATTCGTGCCGACGCGGCTTCGATTCGGGCCGATTCGCGCCGAACCGGTCAGTTTCGGTCAAAATCATGCCGTATCGGCCGACAACCGAAACGGCCGAAACAGGCCGAAATCGACCTTGAATGATACCGGAATGGCCGAAATATGCTTTGAATGAGTCCCAAACACCCTAAATATGTCCTTCCTTAATTTTATTTTGAATATTTATTGCTCCTTTTGTGTTTTCTTTTTGGTTTTGTGTTTTGTTTTGTGTTTCTTGTCTCCTTCTTTCTTTGTTTTGTGAATTAAGACATAGTAATATGTTTTTTAAAAATATTTTAATAGTTCAAATATATAAAAAATATAAATAAAAATATTTTTAATTGCCGAGTCCCGCCGCACCCGCACCCACATTTTTCAAAAATTACCGAGTTCCGCACCCGCACCCGAGTCTCAAAACGCACCCGTGCTTCTTAGCATGAAACCCCCTTAACAACCATATCATTTGTAAGCTTATGTGAAACCAATAAATCAACGGTTTGATTAACGAATGATTTTAGGACATTTGTTAATGATTAATTTTAAGAAAATTTTGATATCATTTTTATGAAAAATATAAAAAGTTGTAAAAAATATTAATTACTTTTTATTTTTCTTTTCCCGCATCCATTAACTTTTTTCTATAAATAAAACCCTTCAACAGGGTCATGGTAGTTAGGATGTGAACGTAAATTAGTATTAAATTAAGTTCCGCAAACCTTGAAAAGGCTTTTGGAGTCTACCCAGGTGAAAATTGATTAGATTAAAGTTAAAGTTCATAACTTAACAATTGGTCCTTTCACAGTTCCAAATTAAGAGGCTTCTCTTTGAAATTATATCAATTCAAGACTTCAAGTCATAGCATCAAGTTTTGGGTAATTTCTCAGGCCTTGAGAGTAAAGTCTTGCCGTGCATTCTAGGCTATTGTGTTCCTTCAGAGGCCAGCAATTAGTTGTTGCTTTTTGTTTTTTATTGTGCAACGCGTTTCTTCTTATATGTTCAAAGTCCAAACAAAAGAACCCCACAGAAAGATTCTCGAAAAACAACTTTTGATCATTTTCAGGTCTTTGGCAATATGGGTTGAAGTCCTTCAAACGGCAAAAATTTCCTGTTCAAATGATGGCAATGTTCAAAATGATAAAATTGACAGTAGGGTCTCACTCACGATCGAATTCAAGTCAAAACGCGTAATTAGATTTGTTCAGCGTCTTAATTCAGTCGTTTCATTATCTGCGTACGTGTGTTTTTTGTTAGGCCAATGTTTGGTAGTTTATTTGCTTAAAAGTGAGCTTGAAAGTGGTTTTAACGGAATAAACCAGTTTATTTGTTTGGTTTGGTGTTGAATATTAAAACATTTTGAAAATTTTTTATCATTGAGTGAAGTTTCGCTCTTTTGGTTTCCTCCATTTTGGTTCAGGGGGTAAAAAATTTAGGATGATAAATTGATAACATATTAACATGGAAGATATTTTTTATCATTTTAACATAGAATTTAAAGGCTCTTGGGAGAGCATATATATATTTTCTTAACCAGGGGTTGATGCTAAGAATTTTTTAATTCAGTGACATTACTTGACTCTCCCAACGAGGATAAATTGGTTTCGAACACCGCTTGTACTTAGTGGGAGGGTTCATAAATGTGTTGGTAAATCCTAGTGCCAAAATATGTCAAAATTGAGTTGTATCAATAAATTTGTTTTAGGGTTAAATACTTAAATCTGGGTCAAAAACTGTTCAAAGATGACAAGGTTTCATTCTCCTCAAAAATGATGAGTTGATGATATGTTGCACATATCTTTTGCCAATTTTGAGTGAGACTTATTTAATTGGAAAGTAGGCTTTTGGGATTTCAAAACGTACACAAATTTGACCAATTAGTACTTAAAATGAGTGTGATATAGTCATTTGAAGTTGTCATAATTGTGTGAACTTTGGGAGTTTTGCTCAACGGCTCAAGTGAAATCACCAAGATTTACAATCCAAATTCTACTATAAGAAAGGTTTTTGCCAGGTTTTAACTGTACTTTGTGCACCTATACAAACCACTTGTTCAGGGGCGGAGGTACATATAATATTGGGGGGGCCATAGCCCCCTAAAACTTTTGAAATTCTCTTATAGTGCTGTATAAAAATAAATTGGGGTTTCCAATTCTCTTATAGTGCTGAAATTCTCTAATAGTTTGGAGTTTCAAAACTATTGAATAGAAGACAGTCTCTGGTTTTAGAGTTCCAATTAGCTATGAATATTCATCATCTTGGCAGTTCATGCTATTTTTTTTACTGTTGTTTTATATAGTTTTCTCTTTACTCTGATTTTGGATAATGACTTTCCTTTAAAAAAAATCTCATAGAGATCTATTCATTGTTAGTTTTTATGTTATTTTCCTTTAAAATATAACAATGACTGCATTTAGCCATTTACAATTTCAATATTTAGTTAGTTTCTCAAGTGGACTCCACCCAAACAATAGACACACTTTTACCAAAATCTTATAAATCCCTAATCTCTAGTGGTCTTTCTTTTTATTTTTTCTAAGAATAAAAAAAGGGCGTTGTTCCTAATGTTTTCAATTTTTAAATGCAATGTGCATTGCTCGAATTGGTGTGTTTTCTTTTCATTCATAGCCTTCAAATATATTTATTCAAGTCCCATCATCATCATTTTTTCACAAAATTTGATCATTTTCTCATATTTCCAATTTTTTTCCTCATATGTTTTTCTCTCATTATCATCATCTCATTTTTATATATTTTTAGTTGATTTTTTGTTTTCCTTTTGAATCTAGGTGCCTTATAAGTTATACCAACATTGATATGTTTCAACAACATAATTTAGGTTGCGCCAGAGATAAGAAACATTCTTAAGTCTTAACCCCCTCCTAATTCGGAAAAGGGAAAAATTGTTCAGAATTTCACTATGAAAATGATAATGAATGAATTTTTTTTTTTATGAATATGGTCATCATCAAGCACAATTCTAATAGGAGAGCTAAGGCTTTTAAAAAAATCTTTTATATGTTTATAGAAAATTGAACAATTTTTTAATCTTAACTGAGTTTTAAAATATTATAAAATGTTAAATTTGACTATTATATATAAAATATAATTACTGTAATAATTATGAATTATGACTAGCATATAAATATATAATTCGCCCCTCTAAATGGAAAATCCTGGCTACGGCCCTGCACTTGTTGCATGACTTTTGAAGCAGACTTTAGAAGCAAGAAAAGCTGCTACACTAAAGCTAAAACATTCATATATTATATCCTTCTTACTGAGCCAAAAAGAGAAAAACCATCATTGTGCTCGAGAAAAAACAAGAAAAACTATTGTGTTCCTATACATCTTGAGCATTATTCTTGAAACCATTGTGTGTTCAAGTAAGTTTACTGTTATTGTAAAGCTTTGAGCAGGTGTCAGAGGTTCTGGTTCATGGAAACGAGATTTTTTTGTAGAAAAAATAACTAGAGAAATATTTCAAAGGTTTTGAGACCACTGTGATAAGAAGAGTAGCGGAGTTGTAAATGATACATTGAGAGTCTAGAACTATAAAGATTTTGTGAATATGGACTATTGCAACTATTCATTTTTAGTGAATTTCATAAGTGATACAAACTATTTTACAACATTTTATGAATTGTTGTTGTAATCAGTTTCTTATTAGTTTTTATTTAGACCTACCATTAACATCATTTTTTTTTTATTTACCAATAACTATTTACCACATCAGCAGTTTGTAAAATTTTTTGTAAAAAGTTTGTATCTCTAGCATTATTCATTTCATAATAGAATTGGATCCCTAGAGTGATTTATTTTCCATTAAAGAGGTTATTACATTCATTACCAATTCTTTTGTTTTGCATGTTTATTCTTTATAATTGTATTAGTCGCAGACCCATGAGATGTGTGGGAAAATGTAATATCATTATCTTATAAGGATATAATGTAAAATTTATAGGTTAAAAATAATGTGTGTTATTTAGAAGTTTTTTTTTTTTTTTTTTATAAGTTTTATGTAATAAAACTAATAATGCATTTTGCATTTAACAACATAAATAGTGATTAGTGTATATATATATATATATATATATTAATAAAAATATTTAAATTACATAACTATTATATATTTTTTTATGTAAATGAAGAAGAAGAAAAAATATACACCCTTACATTAAGGGCACATTTGGTATACTAAATGAAATGAGAATTACAATAGGAATGATAATCTTTTTAATAGGAAATAAAATGTGTTGTAATGGAAGGAACAGATGTAACATGTTACATTAAGGGCGCATTTTAGAATTTTAGCATTTTTTATTATCCTTTCCATATATAAGTATAATGCCTATATTATTGAAACTTATATTTTAAGGAAATCTTTTGAATATTTATCATTTTTATTACTTTTTAGGGCCCATGTTTCTAATTTCTAATATCTATTGACTATTGTGTTTATATTTTTTTAGCCCAAAACTAAAAAAGTTTGCTCAAATAGAATAAAAATTTAGACTTTTCAACCCAAAAATTGAGGGGGAAAAAAGATTTTTGAGTCTAAAACTAAAAGGGAAACTTATAAAAAGAATCAATTTAATGTCCAATTAGTCCAAATTAAATGGACTGAAATGGACCAAAGACAAGAGGGCTGAATTGGGCCAAAGTAGACCAAATGGACCGAAATAGACCAAAGTAGACCAAATTGTACCAAGGAGTACTGAACAGACCAAATGGAATGAAGTGGACTGAATTGGACCTAAATGCTTCGTTGATGTGTCTTAAAAAGAGCGAAACAATAATAATTAATATGTTTAAACTTTTAGATGTTATATATATAGATTTATGATTTGGTATTATAATTATGGTTGAAATAAATTGCTTGTAATATTTGTGTGGAATTCATAATAAACTTATTCAATAAATCCATTGATTCCATTGCATAATTTGTTAGGGGGTCTAAACTAGATTTATTAAGTTGTATCAGTCTTTAGAGCTTATAGGGGTTATAGCAGATTTTTTAAGAGACA
Organism: Castanopsis chinensis; assembly: GCA_032878915.1. Classification (NCBI taxonomy): domain Eukaryota; kingdom Viridiplantae; phylum Streptophyta; class Magnoliopsida; order Fagales; family Fagaceae; genus Castanopsis; species Castanopsis chinensis. The sequence continues at coordinate 12,555,148 of JAVQMG010000129.1, forward strand.
GAAGATTTCTATTTTATAATTTGATTTTTTTTATTTTTTTAAGTTTTCAAGTTTTATTTAGCCGGTACATTTTGTAAGGGATTATATTCCTAATTGTGATACTTAACCCAACTCATCTCAAGAATACTCTGATGATAAGGAAAGTGGACTTCAACAAGCATAAAATAAACTTTTTAAGTTACGTATTAAATTGAAGAAAGTTTTTAAGAATTCTTTAAAAAATTAAATGACATTGAACATGACAGTATAGTCAGGGTCCATATCGAGGGGAAGTCGTTCTTCTGATTTCTCAAGAAATTCTTAGAAAAATTGAATAACATTGAAAATGACAGTATGGTCTGAGTCCACATTGATGTTTGATATATTTTGAATACAGTCTTATGTACATAAAATATAATGTAAACTGATTTTTTTTTTTTTTTTAACTATACTTATTCTCTATGCATTTTTTCAGGACAAAATTGGCTTTTATCCTTTTCAAAAAACAATCTAGCATTTTGCCCTCTTTCCTAAACTAATTAGGGAAATGCACCTCTTTTGAAATTCGATTTTTTCAAAATCGAGTTAAGTCTTATAGCGACATTTTAAGGAGCTTATAGTGACATTTTAAGGACTTATAGCGACGTTTTTAAACTCGATCATCATGAAAACGAGTTACATGCAATTTTTTTTCTTTTTCTTTTTTTACCTATAACTTGATTTCATGAAAATCGAGTTTAAAAACGTCACTATTGGTCCTTAAAAATGTCACTATAGGCTCCTTAAAATGTCGCTGTAGGGATTAATTCGATTTTGAGAAAATCAAGTTTCAAAAAAGGGGCATTTCCCTAATTTGTTTGAGAAAAAGGGTAAAATGCTGGATTGTTTTTTTGAAAAGGGCAAAAGCCCATTTTGACCCCTTTTTTCAAGTCTCATGTAATAGAAAGTAGATCTAGTTATTATTTGGTTTATGAGATTTGCTTTGCATTACATCGAGTCATTTGTATTGTAATGTTTCATTATGGGATTGCTAAAGGAGATTATTAGGGTTCATAGATGTGTTAGAATATTATAGTGCCATAACATATCAAATTTACGTTGTATTAATGAAATTGTGTTTGAGTTGAATTTGGTTCAAAAGTTGCTCGCACACAATGAGTTTTTGATCTACTCCGAGATCATAATTTGATGATTTTCTACTCATATCTTATATATCATAAATAATTTTTCGAGACTTGTTTCATTAGAAATTTGACATTTAGGGGTTCAAAATGAATAGAAATTTTGTTTCAATTTGAATTTTAAATAAGTGAGATATAATGGCGAAAATGGGCAAATGCCCATTTCGCGCAAAAAAAATGGGCAAATGCCTCATTTCCCAAACTAATTAGGAAAATGCCCCTCTTTTGGAATTCGATTTTCTCAAAATCAAGTTTAAAAAAAAATAAAAAAATTCTGGAGCCCTATAACGACGTTTTAAGGAGCCTATAGTGATGTTTTAAGGACCTATAGTGACATTTTGTACGATTTCATGGAGGTCGAGTTACAAAATGTCACTATAGGGTCCTTAAAACGTCACTATAGGCTCCTTAAAATGTCGCTATAGGGCTTAACTCGATTTTAAGAAAATCGAGTTTCAAAAGAGGGGCATTTTCCTAATTAGTTTGGGAAAGGGGCAACATGCTAATTTTTTTTTGTGGAAAGGGTAAAAGCCCATTTTGGCCGAGATATGATCCTTTAAAGACTTGACCGTACGACTTAAAATAATGATTCTACCCAATTTCATACCAATAAATCAAAAACCCTTCTACATATTGGTGGTAGCTGAGGATCAGGATCTGAATGTAAAATATTAGTTGAATTCCAAGCCCACTAAAAAGGCTTTTGGATTCTATGCAAGTGAGAATTAATTAGATTAAATGTAAGACTTAACAAGGTTTTCCTCGATCAGTTCCAAATGATGATAATTCAAGTCCCATGATTGTTGGGTAAGTTTCTCAGGCATTGAGTAAAGTCTTGCCGTGCATTCTTGTCTAGTTTGTTCCTTCATAGGCCAGCAATTTGGTTTTGCCTTTTTTTTATTGTGCATGAGTTTTTCCTTGTATGATCAAATATACAAAAGAAACCAACTCAGAGGGTACTTGCCATATGCATTAATTGGAATATTCTCGAGTGATAACTGATAAAAGCAAATTTTGGGTGATTCTCAGCTCAATGACAAGATGGGTTGAAGTAGTTTAAACGGTATGAATTTCTGGATGGAAAATTTTCAAAAAATGATAATTGACATTATTGGAACTCAAATACATTGACTAAAGGGCCTCATTCACGAATTCAAGTACAAACGCGTGGTTAAGACTTTATTCAGTCATTTCATTTTCTGAGTAGGTGTAACGTATGGTTTATATTTTGGAAGCTTGTTTGCTTAAGTTGAGGTAGAAAACAACATGATTTGCCGTTGGATCATATAATTGTCTAAAATTTCGATTGAAATGTCAGGAACTCAAAAACTTAATGGAACATTTTACATAGGAGTAGAATTTTTCACGAATCAGCGGAATGTCAAGTGTTTGATTAAGTATTACTTGGAAAATTTGAAGCATTAGAGTATTGAATTTTTCGTTTACTGTCATAGTTGTACAGTAGTCAGGGTCTTACCAAGTAATGGTATTCCTCAATCCCTCCAAAATGTAGAAAGCAACCAAATTAGAACTGTAACCTCTGTGAGCAAGTTGTATAATTTGGATGCCTATGAAATTCTGTATACTACAAAAGTAGAGCGCACATGCGTGATGAAATCTATATATTACTAAAAGCTGAAGCGTAGCATTTAATGTTGCTACGCTCACGTTAAGCCACATCAGCGGCCATGTAATTTTCAACCTCTTTTTTGTATTTTTCCTACAAATTTAAAAAAGTTTTTACACCTTTTAAAATACTAATAATCTCCGCCATAAATTTAAAATAGTTTTGATACATTTTAATTCCACCATAATCTCCACCATAAAAGCCCACTTCTTATACATTTAATTCCATCATAAAGCCCAAATCCAAAGCCTTTTCAACCTAGACCTTTTGTGAAACCCTTTCTGAAAAACGGTTACACAATTTTAACGTAAAACCCTTTCATTCCCCTTCCCCACGTTTTCTTTCTCCACGTTTTGTTCCTTCCCACGTTTCTGTTCTAAGGTATCACATTTACTGCACAGTTTCAGATTCATTCCCCTTCCTCTTCCCTACGTTTTTTTTCTCCCCACCTTTCTGTTCTCCGGTTTCATATTTACTTCATGCCAGCCTCTCTGTCTTCCTCTCCTTCAAGTATATAAATACTAACAGAAGCTAGATGATTCGATTGAGGTATCTCTAAATCCCAGGTAATTGGTTTAGGCTCGGTTGATTCCTGCCAATATATAGCTCCTTTCATAAAAACAAGCGTATATTCTTGGTAAACTAAAGACAATGTTTTGTCTATTTGTAGTTTAAACACTTCTTTCTTCTCCCTGTGTATGTTATTCTCCCTCTCTCCTTTGCTCTATTTCCTACGACAACTTTGAGACAATTTTTCCATACAAGAACATTGTCAGGCTAGCACCCACCTTCAACGGCATCCCACCACCATAACACCGCCGGCACCACATCGATAAAGGTATTTTCTTCTATACACAAATTTTGGCAATAATTATGATTTTGGTTTGATTGTTATGGACTACTTAGTTTTGATTTACGTATTAGGCCTAGATTTGATTTTGATTAAGGTTTAAAATTTGAAATTGGTTTGAGATAGTTAGAGAGATGAGAAAGAGAAGGTTTTGATTAACGTTTAAAATTTAGAATTGGTTTTGATTTACGTAGATACTTTTTGTTGGTCTCCCTCAGCCCATGCCAAAAAAAACCCACACAGTTAGCCCCTCTCTTATTTCAATCAATTTGCTTTCCTCATCCTTTACGTTTATAATTATGTTCCTTTCACTTTTTAAATTATATCTTTATATGCTAGAAATTTACATATTTCTTTAATATATTTTTTGAATAACTTTTCATTATTCAAATTTAATCTTCTCCAAACTATTAGAGTCTTTTTATTTGGACGAGTTTAGACACTAAAATTAATCTTTCTCTTTTGACGAGTTTGGATGTAGCCTCTACCTCTCCATAGCAAATCTCTCTCAATCATTTTTGGGATTTCTTATTAATGTATGTTTCATCTATGTATTTCGTTATTGTTGATGAGATTTGAAAATATTTGTTTTGTTTATCTATTAAAGAATACAACTTTGTGTTTATTAAATTTATACACTGTTGCTACTTATTGGGTTGTGTTCAATGCATTTTGTGATTTGTCATTTAATCCTGGACCCAAGGTGAACTCATCATCATCTCTCACCAAAGCCATTGCAAAGCTGAATAGAGGTAATCTAAGATAAACAAGTTGCTTCCTTTCTCTTTTGAAGTTACAATTTGGCAAAGGCATCCAAAAAATTTATAATATAATTTATTAGAATGTAGGCAACCAATTGCTTGCAAGTGAGAGGCTACAATTTCAATGAATTTGTTCTAAAATATCATTCTCTACCTATTCCTATGACACGTATTTTGGTAGTAAACTTGGGACTATTCCGCTTGACAATTAGAACATTAACAAATATGCTCTTTGTTCTTTATATACATGTTGATTGTGATATTTATGTAGACATGTACATATGCATGTCTATGTGATTTTGCTTTTGGAAAATTTTACATTTATGAGATTCTTGAGTAAAGGATCTATTTGTTTTTTGTTTTGGTTATGTGTATATGTGTGTTTTGATGTGCTAAGCGTTCCAATTTTTGGTACTATTCAGTTTTGAGAGGTAGATATTGAATTGTGTTTATGTTTTAGTAATCTAACATTGATCATCTTGAATGTCATTTTATTTTATATAAAAATCGAATTACCATAAAAGCAATAAATGTAGTAGACAAAAAATAAAATATAGAGGCCATCTATCTATTCATTGCGTGTACTTGCTATATTTATTTTTTATGTTTGTGGTTGTATATGATGAAGATGGGGTTATATACTATTCTTGCTTTATTGATTTTTTTTTTGTCCCTTTTTTTTTTGCAATAATATAATTTATGTATTTGAATTTTTTTTCTCCTTTGTTTTTATTAATTTTTTTTATTTTTTCTGTTGTTTTTAATTAGCAACAAAAGAATGTACTACTATGTATGTACTTTACCAAAAGGTATAATTTGGTTTAATGAAAGAATTTTGATATATTGTGAGCAAGTTATTGGTGGTTTAATACATAAATTTTGAAGTTAGAATAGTGTGTTGAATTTGGCAAAGTTATGGTAATGGAATCTGTGCAGGAAGCTAACTTGAGTCCAGCAAAAAGGTCGTGAACATCTAGGTAGTCTCTTTGCATGTTTTTGTTTCAATTCTTTTCCTTCCTCTAATATAGTTTTGTTGTTTAATTTGTTAGTTGAAATTGAAATAATTTTTTTTTCCTAGATGAAATTGTTTATGAGTTTGTATTCTATGATCATGTTTAGTCTTTTTATGTGGGGACAATTTTGGGTTTTTTTAATTTGAATGATGTAGGGCCCTAAGTTGCCAATGGTTTCTACGATTTTGATGAGCACCTTTTGAGAAATCTAGGCTTTTACTTTGGTTAATTGTTTTTTTTTTCATTTTTAATTTGAATTGTCATAATTCTCAACTAATAGCATCATTGAATTTTGTGCATACATGTTCTCTGGTTTGAAAATGTAAAACACCCTATCTTCATCTTGTGTTTTTCAGTTCGTAGCCTGTCATTAATATTGGGCTAGATTTTGTTGGTTTAGGTTTGGTTACATTTAGATTTTTCATTCTTCTTCTCATGAGATCATAGGATACGAAAAAGGGGTTATGTGTCTTGCAATATTTAAGTGTGTGTTGGAGGTTGTGTCCTATATAATTGCATGTTCTTGGTACATGATATTTGTTCATATTCATTGCAGCATAATAGTCTCCTACTTTTTCCCCTCTCCAATCTATAGTTCCTTGAGTTATTGTTCTTTTTGGTGAATAAATATCTTTGATATTGTTATATCTTTCGCATGTGGTCTTCTAGGGTAAATATGAAGGTGAATTTTAATGATTCAAACAAATTTATTGATTTAAACTATGCAATTATATAAGTTAGATTTTATTTCTTTTTGTTGTCTTATGCTTCTTCTCCTCTTTTATTTATTTATTTAAAGAAAGTAAATGCATGTGTAGAGTGGTAAACCATTGTTTAAAAATTTTTCTTTGGAGTAGCTTCGTGAATTTCGAAGGAGGAAGGTCGTGGATACTTTGCTAATGCTTGCTATACATAGGGCTGAACTTGGACTTTGATACTGCAATATATCCGAGGAAATTCATATTTGAGACTTATCAAATTTATATGTCTCTCCTCTTTCGAATAATGATTCAAAGTAATTGTTTATTCAAGTAATTACAAGTAATTGTGATTTTAATGCTGAGTTCACCTGACATATTTCTTAGTGTTCTTTGATTCAATGTTTTTGTGCTGCTCACAATTTGGATGTTATGGAATCAATGATTCACTTATTTTGGGTTGGTACTATTTTTAGTTTAGAAATAAAAGAAAAAGGTTTATGGGTTTTTATTTGTGCAATTAGTATTTTATTTTATATTTTATTCGTAGTTTTCAATGCAACTAATATCAATTCAAAAAACATACATGAAAGTGGAAATGACAATGCTTGATGATCTTTTTAAACAAAAAAAAAAAAAAAATCCCCGTGCATCGCACGGGTTAGCGACTAGTGGGAATAATACATCATACATGGGTCTCCACGCCACGTGTTAACCCCACACGTCTTCTATCCTCCATGGAACCTCACACTTCACCGTTGTCTAGCACCATGACAATAATACTCCTCCTTTGTTGAGCTTTTTTCTAAGATCGTTTGTGTAAGTTTTATGGACTTATTTGGTGTAAAATACTGTTACTTTTGTCCCACACACCACCATGAGTACTGATACCACTTGTTAGGGAGATAAATACTTTGGGGAGACAATTTGAATAATTAATATAACATATAAAAATACAATTTAACTCAAAAAGCATAAGCAATGAGTATGTGCTCAATTATATTATATTAATTACTTATTGAGACTTTACTCAAACGTATATCCTCAATTTTACTTTTCTCAACAATATATATATATATACTGCCATAGTTGTTCAGTAGTCAAGGTCTTACCGAGTAATGGTATTCCTCAATGCCTCCAAAATGTAGAAAACAACCAAATTAGAGCTATAAACACTGTGAGCAAGTTGTATAATTGGATGCCTACAAAATTCTGTATAATACAAAAGTAGAGCGCACGTGAATGATGAAATGAAATCTGTATGAATTAGAGTTTTATGAATCAACTGCCTTGAAATTTAATTCGGAAGTAAAATTGGTAAAAGTCTTTATAATATAGAAAATATTGCCCATGAAGCTCCAACATTAAAGTTGTCACAGTTTGGGACTCATCCCTACTAATTAAACAGCTCATGGCCTAATCCCGAATTTATCTGTACCATTTTTATTTTTAAAGTAATTTTTTTTTTCCTGTCTGGCAATCACTAAATTCGTTACTTTTGTAATTGTATAATATCAAATTGCCAAATCTTTAGCAAATTACAAAGATAGTCAGTTCAAAAAACATGTAAAAATTTGACATAAGGTTTTGCAAATTGCAATATAAAGTTTTTATGATGATGACATGGAAGAGTATTTTGATCATTTAAGCAAAGAATTTAAAGTCTATTAAGGGGTGCATCGATTTGATCAACCAGGCTGAGATGATGGTGATCCATGGGCAATAAACATCCAATATGATGATTGTTACTGTTAGTCTGTTAGTATAGAAACTCTACAAAATTGACCAAGTCGAGGGGTTACGCACCAATTCAAGCTTAAAAGCGCGTAACTAGCTAGGTTGAATAGTTGATTAGCCACTTAATTCAATCATTTCATTGTCTAAGACCAGGTCAGAGCATCAACTTCAAAAAGACCTGGCTGTAACTAAGTTGATTTATTTTTTTGATAACTTTACTAATTACAAGCCTTCACTTTTTTGGGTGGCAAATTATACCACGGAAGAAAATGATTCATCATGATGTCGAAATCACAGAAATGATCCACTGTTTATGTACCAAACTTTACTCTGGAAGGGGCTTGTTTCTTTAACAACTATAGTCGATTATGTCATTTGCTAATAAAATTCTGCTTATATAATAAGATTGAACGCTATGTAATTACTTTGTAGGTTTTAGAGATAGGTAAGTTTTGCTTTTTTTTTTTTTTTTTAATAGAAATAAATTTCAGTTAGCTTAATTAATAAAATCTATTGTCATTAAAGAAGATATAACATTGAATTCTACCAAAAATATATTTATTTGTATTTTGGCTTAATAGCAAAGAACGATTATTATAAGGTGGACATTATAGATTTTATTCCTGTAATAATAATAATAGTAATAATAATAATAATTTGAGATATTAATATTATGTACCAAACTTATAGGGGGAAGATGGTTGTTTATATAATAACCTTCATGAATTAGCAGTGGTAAAGCACTAAGATATTGAGTTGTGATATGTTCTCAAAGGTCTACAATATAGCATTAGCTATGATGATCATCATCTTACATAGTACTGGCATACCTCAAGCCCCAAACATAAAGAAAATGAGCAATTTACATATGTAGCCTCTGCTATGATGATGATCATCATTTGTATACCACAAGGGGGCCTCTATGTCTATGGCTCTAATATTCTAACTCATACACCGCTCCCTTTTAGAGATACACTCAAATTATACAATTTTTTAATTTATGAGACTTTGAAAGGTGAAGACTTTTTAAACATTATGGATAATATGGACTCATAACTTTTTGTCAATCACTCGCAATTATAAGAGTTAGCAAATTGTAAATTTAGTGTCTTTCTACCCATTATGAATTTATATGGACTCATAATTATTTGTTCATCACTTCAAATCATACCAGTTAACAAATCGTAAATATAGTGTAAAAATGGGTGTGTAGATAACAGTGTTGCTCCCTCTCTGTTGGCCTATATTAGGTTGCCTACTCTTAATAACAAAAGACCAATAGAAACCTCGTACAGAAAAGAGCACTGACTTGTTCAAAAGTTGAATATCAGTCTTTGTCTAACTCTCCTACACAATAAAAGTAGTTATTCTCAAGCAATTTCCCTAAACAAAATTAATAACCAAATCAATAATTAAAAATTAAAAATTTTACTTTGACAGTCAAAGGGTCCACTAGAACTTGTCTGATGAATATTGATAGAACTATTGGAGACTTTTCCAATATCGTACACTCTACGCCCAAGTTCACCAATGTTATTTGCTCCTTGTATAGAGTCCCAGATAACACTCCCATGCTCTTGTCACTATCTCCCCCCTCTCACAACTTCCTATAAATTTACAATTCATTCTTCATTCTCCATATCACTACCTCTACCTCCATTCCTCTTAATACACTTGTATACACACCCGACGCCTCTTTCTCACACACTCTCTAAAGTATGTGGAACTCCTTTGCCTTAGACAGAATTTCATTTCATAAACTACTAGTACCTAGAAAACCCAATTCTTATTCAAAAGCCATATACAGAGATGAGTTAGACAAGAAGGCACCGAGAAAGAAGTGTGCAGAGAAGAGTAGCAAAGATCATTTTGCATATTCAAAAGTACCATTGATTCCAAAAGAAGAAGATGGTAAGGATTTTGTGAAAGGAGCTAGCTGTGGCAGTACTACTGTTGAGAAAAAGGAGATGATTAGAGTAAAGGTCAGGATGACAAAGCAAGAGGCAGCTCGAATGTTGTCTAAGTGCAAGGATGGAGGGGTCCTTGATTTCAAGGATGTAGCACTTGAGCTTGTGCAAATACCAACAAATCAAATTTGTGTTATGTCAACTAATACTGCTCCAGTGCTTGAGAGCATCCCAGAAGAGTTATAGATTTTTTTTTTTTTTTTTCTTAGAACAAGCCCAGGTGGATTGGAACCAGATTTGAAGAAAATCATACAATACCACAAAGCCATGTGGCTCTAGATGTATTATCTTTATTATTGTTTTCATAGAGGAAGAACTGTTTGGAAAATTTGAATTTGTTTATTAGTTTAATTGACTCTTATATTTGGAAAACATGTAAAAATTGGGTTTGTAGAACACTTGGGACTGAGGCTTCGACAACAATGGACCACTGTACATATTCTCAACTTGGATTTTGATTTTAGATAATCCCTGTCCTCATTTTAGGAGGTAGCGCATTCTATGGTAGTAGTGAACCACTCAAATGTGTTTCATACTCACGAGTCATGAATAACATGACGTTCAAAAATACTACTCTGATACTAAAGTCCCAGCCTCAATTGGAATTTGCAGAAACCCAGTATATGTTTTTTGATGAGCAAGTGAACAAGTTTCATTAAATGAAACAAATACAACAAGATAATGACTTACAACAAACTCTGCAGAGCAACACAATTGGCCGACTAAGTAAACAACACAGGTGCAAATATAAAAACTGCAATACACAAGACCTGCACCTAAATTCCCAGTATATCTTAGGATTTATTGTTATTACGAATGTGTTAAACTACGTTAGCATAGCATTTCGGGTCATTCAATTCATTTTAGTTCATTTGGTCTATTTGGTCCCCTTTAGTCCAACTCAATCAATTCGGTTCATTCAGTCAATTTGATTCATTCAGTCAATTTTGGACTAATTGGGCTCAAAAATTAATTTTTTTCCTCAATTTTATTCTTCAAGCCCAACAAATTAGTGAGTCTCTTGCGGTAGTGTGGCCGCACTGGTGGAACAAACATAGTGCTCAGAAGGGTAGAAAGAGAAAGAAAATGATCATACTCCTCCAAGGTGGGCACCAGATCAACATCCCCAATGGTGACACATCTCAAGACGGGATTCCAACAAGAAGTAATGACCTCCAACAAATGCCAATCTAGTGCGGTGTGGAGAAGAGCAGTTGCATCTCCAAGAAGTCGCTGGATAAATGTCCAGTCATTGCAAGAAAAGGAGCTCAACCACCTCCTAAACTTCTTCTCATAATAAGACTCCCTCTCAAGCTCGACCAAAGTGTCATAGGAGTGAGTACCAAGAGCATCCGTGAACGGATCCTACTAAATCTGATGATCTGATGTGAATCTATGGCAAAATTGATGAAAAACAATGTTTTCTACATGTTTTAGGTGAAGAAAAGGGTAGAAGAAGACCGCAGATAATCGCAGACCAGAATGAGCTGAAGCTGGGCTGAAACCTAGCTTTTATGCACGAAATTTGAGGCGGCGCACCTTGTAGGGCTGCCAGCACACCTACAAGGACCGTCGACCCTTGTGAAGCATGCTTGGGTTTTTCAATCCCCCAAGCACAAACCCTCATGTGTTCTAACCACTACCCCTTTGTTCAGGATGTTTTTGACCACCTCGGAGCAAAGATTCCTCTGTTTTAGCACCTGACATAATGTGCGATCGGCTCGGCAGTGAACCGGATTGTTAGAAATTCTCTCTCATGCAATCGAGACTACACAAATCCTACCTTAAAGTAGTTTGTCTTTGTGTCTTGTTCAGCACTTCCAAACATCTTAAACCTCATTTTTCTAAGCCTGATTCACCCGGTTCAGGGGTTGGTTCAGCCTTGGTAATCAAAGCTCACAACAAAAAGACAATAGAGCCCATTCTCAGCCATCTGACAGCTTTTTTAGCTTATTTGGAGGACAGAGGGAGTTGTTCCTTACGATGTTTCCCTAAGAAGCTTGTCTTTGAATTATTAGCCTGCCCAGGCAATAAAAGGAGCGACTAGTGCATATCGCCTCGTGGTGTGTTTAAAGAGATCTTGTTCAGAATGTCCGCATTCATTACTAGCATTCAGTATGGCCTATGAACTCAAGGCCATTTTCAGCCAAGCCGCAGGCTTGGAACCTCGCAAAACCCTAAACTAGGGCAGTTTATTTTGAGCAGTTCCCTCCACCTTGTCCAATATACAAGAATGGGTTTGTCCCACTGAGGATGTGTCCCTTATGTCAAGAAACGCATGAAACCCTAAACTGGGGCAGTTTATTTCACACGGTCTCTTCATTCTCTCTCATCCCAGTGGGACGATCATTGTCAAAATCCATTGATAAGCCTGTGAAATTGTGGTGCAATACAAACGAGTGTGACACTAGCTGGTTTAAAACCACCATCTATGATGAAAATGCAATAGTGCATACATACAGCAACCCTCTCAAAGGCGATTTCCTAGAATTGTACATGTAAGTCTTAACCAGAGGAATTGTCTTTCATATACATCAGTAGCCCTCTCAAAGGTGATTTCTTAGAACTATGCATGTAAGTCCTGACTAGAGGCATTGTCTTTCACATACATCAGTAGACCTCTCAAAGGTGATTTATCTAGAGTTATACTTATGAGTCCTAACTGGAGGCATTGTCTTTCACATACATTAGCAATCCTCTCAAAGGCGATTTCCTAGAACTATGCATGTATGTCCTAATCAGAGGCATTGTTTTTCACATACATCAGCAGCCCTCTTAAAGGCACTTTTCCTAAAGTTATACTCCAACCTTCTCAAAGGCAGTTTCCAGAATCATGCATGAAAGCCCTACCCAAAAGGAATTGCTCCTCACATATGTTTACAGCCCTCTCAATGGCAATTTCCAGAGTTGTACATGTAAGTCCTAATTAGAGGCATTGTTTCTCCTACATTGATAGCCCTCTCAAAGGCAATGTTTCTATGTCTACGGCCTTCCCAAAGGCGATGTTTCTATGTCTACAGCCCTCCCAAAGGTGATGTTTCTATGTCTACAGCCCTCTCAAAGGCAATTTATCTTGAGCTATGCATGTAAGTCCTAATCAGAGGCATTGCTTTGTATGTATATCTGCAGCCTTCTCAAAGACACTTTTCCTAAAGTCATACATCAACCCTCTTAAACGCAATTTCCATAATTATGCATTTAAGCCCTACCCAAAAGGCATTGCTTCTCACATATGTTTACGACCCTCTTAAAGGCGATTCATCTAGAGTTGTACATGTAAAACCTAATCAGAGGCATTGTTTCTCCTACATCGGCAGCCCTCTTAAAGGTGATGTTTCTATGTCTACAACCCTCTCAATGATAACTTTTTTTTTTAATAGAGTTATGCATGTAAGTCCTAATCAGAGGCATTGTTTTTCCACACATATTAGCAGCCCTCTCAAATGCACTTTTCCTAAAGTCATACATTAGCCCTCTCAAAGGCAGTTTCCAGAACCTTACATGTCTATGCCCATCACACAATTACTAAAGACATCCAAAATCATGATTGTTGTTTAGATATCCTTTGTTCTTACATGACACTCATTAGGACTGTTGTTCAGATATCCTTTGTTCTTACCTGACACTCATTAGGACTGTTGTTCAGATATCCTCTGTTTCTACCCGAACTAAGTCCAAGTCTGCTTTTCAGATATCTTCTGTTTTTACTTGGCAAAAATCAAGATTGCTGTTCAGATATCCTCTGTTCCTACCTGACACTCATCGGGATTGCTATTCAGATATCCTCTGTTTCTACCTGGCCTAAGTCCAAGCCTGCTATTTAGATATCCTCTGTTTCTACTTGGCAAAAATCAGGACTGCTGTTCAAATATCCTCTATTCCTACCTAACACTCATCGGAACTGCTATTCAGATATTTTCTGTTTCTACTTGGCAAAAATCAAGACCATTGTTCAAATTTCCTCTGTTTCTACATGACATTCATCGGGACTGCTATTCAGATATTCTCTATTCCTACCTGACACCCAAGATAGCATGGTATAAATCATGGAATATATATATATATATATATGCTTATGAAAATTCCAAAAAAATAAAATAAGCACTATCATGCATCCCTAATAGTAGCAAACTGAAGCAAAAAAGCCGAACCCGCTAAGTTTATAGTCACTCTAGAGAACTTTTTAGAAATGAGAAGTTGGGGGAAGCAGTTGGAATGAGGTCAAAATGAGCAAAAAGGAGGCTTTTATATGCCTTTGGACGACCTGGGCTACCCGACGCACCTTCTTAGGCTGCCGAGTTACCCAAGCGCACCCTAAAGGGCCACCGGTTAGCGCTGACACCGTCAAACTTCCAAAAAAAGGGGGGGGGGGTGTCGGGGGGGCCTTTTCCTCTCCTAGAGCTTAGAGCCAAGTCTAGAAAATTTTCGAAAGCAGTTGCAACAGATTGGTCCAGCCAGGTGAAAATCCGGTCTCAATCTGTGAGTAGTCTCCACACACAAATTTGGGGGCAACAAAATTTGAAATCACATTCTTTATCCGACACCTCTCATTGCACTCAAGATGTTAGATAAAGAAGGGGCAGCTGTTGATACTGTATTGTCTGCCCTCAATTTATGTGTTGGACCCCGTAAAATCCAAAAATGTTATTTTTTTTTCATGGGGCCTTGAGAACATCTAGAATGATGTGGCGCAACCCGTTTGGACACTGGAGCACCCAAAGTACCTTTTTCAGCCAAAATGAGCAAAACACCCTTGGTGGGCCTAAAACCCTAATTTTGATCTGGATGTCAGAATAAGTTGAAACTAATGCCATTGAAAAGATAATCAAATTCTCATTCTAACGACTATTCACGAGTCAAAATCGAAGTTAGAGCGACCTAAATATCATAAAAACTGGGATAACATACCTATCGATGTACCCTAACTTCCTAGAGCCATAACTTTTGATCCAACCATTGGATTTTCAAGTTCCATACCTTTTCAAACTAGGAAGTCAAGATCTTTCCAAGGGTGTGAAGATCAACCCAATCAAAAGAAGTTGAGGCTAGTGGCCTTGGAAGGGCCACCACCTTGAAAAGTGTGCCTGGACTATAAATAGCCCAGGCACCTCCTAAGCCAAAAAAAAAAAAAAAAAAGAAAAAAAAAGAAGAAGAAGAACGAGGTCTCCTAAGGTTCTGCTCTTTGCCTGGATGTCTTCCACATATTTTCTCTCTTCCAAACACAATAAACACAAAAAAAAAAAAAAACACATCAAAACCTCTTAATTCTTCCCTCTTCACCAAAAATACAAGGTATTGTTCTTATACCCAATCTTCTTTTCCTTTGTTCTACATATTGGATTTGGGGTTTAGGGGGGTGGATGTTGCTTTTTAGCTATGATCCACACCCCTATCATTCTCAATCTTTTTCTAGCCTTTATCTTGCTCTCTTTGTCTTAATAACATGATTTATTGTTTTATCGAGCATGTTTCTTGCTTTATCTTATTCTTAGCCTAGATTCATGTTTCTATGCTTATTTACATGTCCTTTTATCTCCATCTCTATGCTTTATGCCCTATTTTCCTATGCCATGTTCCTCTTTTGGTTGTATGTTGATGTTAGGGTTACATTCTCACATGCTTGTATGATGTTGTTGGTATGCCTTGCTTGGATCTATGTGTTTATGTGTATTTCCATGCTATATGGTTAGATCCTTGTCTTCACAAGCTTATATGCTTGGACTCATGTTCTTCCATGTTTATGTGCTAGATCTACATCTTTACATGCATGTTTCTATGCCTAGATGTCTAGATCTATGTTTTCACATGCCTACATGCTTAAATCTATGTTCTCTACTTGATTTATGCTATCTTCCATGGGCTTGTGCACTCCATGCCATGTTTGTGTGCCTCGACCTAAGCTATATTTGTCACACCATGTGCTATTGTAGCCATTTTGTCTCTTTTGTCCATTTTTCTCAAGTTTTGGCCTAACAATTAGGACCCGATCTAGACCCTATGGTCTTTGTCATTGTCCATACCCCAAGGCCCACACCAAAGGTTTTGGATCATCCTTATTTCCATGTCTATGCTTGCAGGGATTTTCTGACATAATACACTGGTTTCTGAACTCCTCTGTCCACATGTATCAAGACCAAACTCATAGCATGCCGAGCTACAGCCACATAAGCATATAAAAACTTCCTTTTTTTGTTGTCTGGACAAGATTGGTGGATGGGCCAGATACGCCTTCAACTCCGCAAAAGCTCTATCACATTCTTCAAACCATGTAAAATCCTTCCACTTATGCAATAGTTGAAAAAATGGTCTACATTGTTTTGCAGACTTTGATATAAACCTATTTAGAGCTGCCGTCATTCCAGTTAGGCGCTGAACTTTCTTCGTGTTCCAACGACGATGCAAATCATGAATGGCCTTAATCTGGTTAGGGTTAACTTCAATCCCAGGATGAGTTATCATATATCCTAGAAACTTTCCTGATCCGACTCCAAAGGAACATTTTGAAGCATTCAAACGCAGCTTTTGTTTCCTTAAGATTGCAAGAATATTACCAAGGTTTGACAAATGTTCGATCTTTTCTTTACTTTTCATCGCCATATCATCAATATAAGCTTCTATGTTTCTTCCCAACCGAATCTTAAACATTCTCATCACCATTCTCTGATATGTTTGCTAGGACATATGTGACTCATGTTAGGAATATATTTCATCATGTATTGGCTAATCCTTTGACAAAACACACTTTACTTGTAATTGGGTAGATCTAGGATGCGTTTAATGCTTCAAGGAACAAGATTTCGAGTTCAAGTGTTAAAACCATGCAAGGCTGTCCAAGAATCAAGTAATGAAGTGCTGGTTTTTAAAGCGTGATAGCTAATATCTATCGAGATTTAAAAAGCTATCTAAGCACGAAGCTTGACAACTGCTCGACAGATAGGGTATCTATCGAGAATTATGAAAATTAGATTTTCAGTTTTGATTTCATTCCAATCCGTGAGTATATGTAAGACTTTCTTTTCTCATAACCCTAAACATATATAAGGATTATTTTAAGGACCATCACAATAGACCACAGTTGTACAAGTGTGAAACAAAGAGTTGTTCATGCAAATTGTGACCGGAAACCTAGTTTTACCCTAGTTCATCTTGAAGAAGTTTTTGTGTTTGTACACCACAGGGTTTTGTGACCAAGCAACTTCTTAATTTTCATCATGTGATCAACTGAAGAATTTTGCAACCAACATTCTTCTCAAGTTAGTGATCAAGTCGCGTACTGGGATCCGTGCATTTATTGGATAGTTACGTACAAGAAGTCGTACATTAAAAGTAGAGATTGTCACTACAGAACAAGTCCAATTGGGTATTGGGGTAAGGGTTCAATTGTAGGTTGGTATAAGGTACTGGAATTCCTTTACTTGTAACTACTTGTTGTGATAATAGTGAATTCCCAAGAGTGGTGATTTTAAAATCACCTGGTGGAGTTTTTACCTTGGAGGTTTTCCCTATTTGTAAACAAATCACCGTGTCAACTTTATTTTTAGCTGCATTTTGTTTTAGTTGATGATTTATTTGTGTTACCACGTACATTGCATGTTAATTTGATTAATTAATAAACTTGGGTAATTAATCAATTAATTCGTCACAAGGGATTAATAAATTTTTGGCCTATCAATGTTGACCCAGCGTTTTTTTAGTTTGAATGGCATTCTTCTATAATGAAAGTTTCCTGTTGGAGTGAGGAAGGCAATTTTCTCTTGGTTTGACAATGCCAAAGAAATTTGGTGGTAACCTTGAAAAGCATCTAAGAAGCTCATCCTTGGATGCCTAAATGTTGCATCCACCAATTGATCAATTCTAGGAATCAGAATTGAGTATTTTGAATAGGCCTTGTTGTGGTCCGTGAAATCTACAAATACTCTCCACTTTTTTGACTTCTTCTTTACCACCACCCTATTGGCCAACCACTCAGGGTAGAAAATCTCTTTAATTGCTCCAGCCTGTTTAAGCTTACCGACCTCATCCTTAACAGCCTCAGCATGCTCTTTCGAGGACCATCGTGGTATTTGTTTCTTCGAAGTAACATTAGGGTCAGCATTCAAATGATGACAAATAAATTTAGGATCAACCCCAGGTGCTTTAAGATTGTCTTTCAAAAACTCCACCAACTGCGCTTTATCCTTTGTTGGGAGTAAAGATCCAACATGAAAACATTGATCTACATCCTCCCCAATATTGACCCTTTCCAACTCCTCACACAATATTAAACTGTCTGAGGAGACTGGCGACCCTATTTGTGATTGCTACAGCATCAAGACTACTTCGAAAGAATCCAACTCAGTAACATGGCGATTAACTGATGCCACCATGCATTGCCTAGCTGTTTACTAACATCCTACCAATTCAGCCACCCTTCCATTAATGGGATACTTCACCTTGACATGCAACGAGGATGCAACTTGCCCCATAGCATGCAACCTTGGTCTCGCCAAAACAGCAGTGTATGGCGAAAAGGAATCTACTACTATAAAATCCACGCTTACCATCCTATCCCCAATTAAAACGGGTAATCGGATCCTCTCTTTTAGGATAGTGGAACTCCCATCAAACCCAATCAACAAGGAATCATACTGGTTCAAATCCTTAAGTTTGAGCCCTAAACCTTTAAACAAGTTCGGGTACATTATATTAGCCCCACTGCCTTGGTCGATCATCACCTTCTTGACATCATACCCCGATATCTACACAGTCACCACCAAAGTATCATCATATGGCTGAATGGTTCCTTACTTGTCATCCTCGGAAAACCCTATAATTGGTTGATTCGAGACTTTGCATCTTTTACTCAGGGTTTCTCCCTCATGGCCTTCCACCTATGTCAACATCAACATTACCCCTTTAGCTTGGTGAGGCTCCTCTCTCACGGTTGCAAAAATAACATTTATTGTTCTAAAAAATGCCCAAGGGGCGCCACCATTGTGTGATCCACAGTCTGCTCGATAACTTGACTGTTGCAAAAAATTTTTTAATTCTCCAATTGATCCAAAAAGGCCTGCAAGGTCTACAATCCTTGGTCGTATAACCCTGATCCTGGTGATATTGACAATACAAGCTTTGATTTCTTTTAGTGGGATCACCCCCTATCTTGTTCGGCCATCTAAAGTAAGGTTTGTGTTTAATTTTTTCCAAAACTTGATATATCAATTCCTTAAACACCGAGTTCACCGTTTTGAGGAGTAGCAACCTCATGGGACGCTTGATTATAATATTCCTTCCTCGGCCAAGAAGACTAAAACTGGCCTCCTGAGTTATCCCTCCAGTCATAGGTAGAAACCTTATTTTTACTTCTGGTGAAACTTTGATTATTGTCGACCCTTTTATGCTCTTCGATTTGGTCCATCAATTGGTGCACATTCCAAGGGGGGTTTCATGGTAAGTAATTTCCATAGATCGAAATTCGTAGGAAGACCCACCTTAAAAGTCTGTACAACCACATCCTCAAAATCCCTATCAATTTCATTATAGAGCTCCCAATAACGATCGGAGTAAGTCTTCAATGTTTCTCCCTCTCTCATTGACATTGAGAGCAACAAATCCAACGGTCTAGGAACTCGGCTACAAGTCAAGTATCTTGCCCTAAAAGCCCTTGTTAGCTCTTCAAAAGAATTCATTGATCCTTCCTCTAGATTATCAAACCACTTCATTGCCACCAATCCAAGGCTTAAGGGGAAAACCTTACAAATCAAAGCCTTATTCTTGGAGTGAATTGCCATCCTTTGGTTAATGTGGCTCACATGTTCAACAGGGTTAATCCTTCCATTATAGATGGTGAAAGTAGGCTGGTTGAAGCAACAAGGGAGCTCGGCCTACTCAATACATTGAGGAAAAGGAGAACGGGATATTTGAAGGAGGGCTTTACCCATGGCGTCATGACCTTAACCCCTCCTCAGTGGGGAAACTGATTTCCTACGATAGTGTTTGTGCCTTGAGGTATGCCGGGAAGATGACGTAAATGACTTACTAGGTGGAGTCCTACTTCTAGGCCTATAACTTTCATCACTGCCAGAACTTAAGTACTAGCTTAGACAAGGAGTCATGCATCGAAGACGTCTACGTAATCGGTCTAACTTTCTCTCCAAATCATACACTTCATCATCTAGTGATTGACGGCTAGCCTCCTGCTGCCCCGTTCATCTTGAAGAAAAAGATGCTTCCTGACTATGCGTGTAAGTCTCATGGCAATTTCTTCTCTATTCCAAATTGACAAATTGGTCCCTACGTTGGGAGCCCACAAACTCTAGCAATCTGCTCCATTGATGACTAGACATAATTATGATGTTGCACAAGGATATTCAAAGAAGAATCCCCACAGATGGCGCCAATTGTAACGGCAAAAAAGCAGTTAAACAACTAGTTGAAATAAATGAAGATTTTACTGTCTTTCTATCACAATAAATTTGTTTAGAGATGGGAAGTCAAATCTATTTATGATATTCAATGCATGATCAAAGAAGGTTTAAGTCATAGACTTAAATAAAAAATGATGCTTCTTCTATTACTTCACAGCTTAAGAATTGGTTAAAAAAAAAATACAAGTGTTGGTTCTCGCGTCTAGTTCAAAAGGTTGGGGTTATAAATGGATAGATTATTTTCAATCTTTTTTCTTGCCTCCCTTGCGTCTGGATCTTCTTCTTAGTTTTATATCCAGCTACAATTCATCTGAATCTTACACTTAGAGGGCTGAGATTGCACTCCTAGAACTCTTGTCCCATCCAGAACATACTAGCAAGCTTTACCTTGTACTTTTAGCTATGCCACCACTATTCATGGTCACTTCCTCATTAATGCGGCCTAAAGAGTGGTTGTCTTGTATTTAATGCGGAGGGGATGACTTCCATACCCTTCTTTCTTCATTTGTCTCATATTCCATGCCAAGTTTGCTTTATTTCTTTTTTGATGTTTTAACTTTATGCGCCTTACGTAAGTAGTGCTCGCCCCCAAGGTTCGAGGTTTGTCCTTGGAAATAACCTTAATTGCCCATTTAAATTAGATGTGGAATCCTCGTCCCCACATAGAATATTGCAACAATTCGTTTTTAGTGAATGTTATAAGAGTAATGCTATAGTCACGAACTATTTTACAATATTTTTACGAACTGATGATGTGACCAGTTTCTTATTGGTTTTCATTTAAGCCTACCATTAACATCATTTTTTCATTTACCAATAACCATTCCCCACATCAGCAGTTTGTAAAAAATTTTGTATAAAAGTTTGTATCTCTAGCATTATTCATTTCATAATGGGATTGGATCCCTAGATTAATTTTTTTTTTTTTCCATTAAAGAGGGTTATTACATTCATTACCAAATATAATGTATTTTGCATTCAACAACAATACATAGTGATTAGTGATATAAATATATATATATATATATATATATATATATATTAATAAAAATATTTAAATTAAATAACTATAAGATTTTTATGTAAATGAAGAAGAAAAAATGTACACCCTTAGATTAAGGGCACGTTTGGAATGCTGAATAAAGATTACAATAGGAATGATATTCTTTTTAATTGGGAATAAAATGTGTTGTAATGGAAGGAACAAATGTAACATGTTACATTACGGACACAATTTAGAATTGTAGCATTTTTTTATCATTTCGAAATATAAGTATAATACCTATATTATGGAAACTTATATTTTAAGGCAATCTTTTGAATATTTATCATTTTTATTATTTTTTTAGGGTCCATGTCTCTAATTTCTAATATCTATTTTGTTTATATTTTATAGCCCAAAATTAAAATGTTTTGCCCAAGTAGAATAAAATATCAAACTTTTCAACCCAAAAATTAAGGGGAAAAAAAGATCTTTGAGCCTAAATCTGAAAGGGAAACCTATAAAAAGAATCAATTTGATGCCCAATTAGTCCAAAATGGACTGAAATGGACCAAAGACAAAGAGGACTGAATTGGGTCAAAGTGGCCCAAATGGACTGAAGTAGACTAAAGTGGACCAAATTGCATCAAGAGGACTGAACAGACCAAATGGACCGAAGCGGACTGAATTGAACCGAAATGCCTCGCTTATGTGTCTTAAAAGGAGTGTAGCAACAATAAAGTAACATGTTTAAACTTTTAGATGTTATATAGATTTGTAATTCGGTATTATAATTATGGTTGAAGTAAATTGCTTGTAATATTTATGTTGAATTCATAATAAACTTCTTCAATAAATCCATTAATTCCAATGCATAACTTGTTTAGGGGGTCTAAACTAGATTTATTAAGTTGTATCAGTCTTTAGAGCTTATAGGGGTTATAGTAGATTTTTTAAGAGACAAAAGATTTCTATTTTATAATTTGATGGTTTTTTTTTTTTTTTTTTTTTTTTTTTTAAGTTTTATTATTATTATTATTTTATTATTATTATTATTATTATTATTATTATTATTATTATTATTATTATTATTATTATTATTATTGTTTTGCTAAATAGTTTTCAAGTTTTATTTAGCCGGTGCATTTTGTAAGGGATTATATTCCTAAGTGTGATACTTAACCCTTTAACCTTGGGAAAATCAACTCATCTCAAAGAATATTCTGTTGATAAGGAAAGTGGACTACAACAAGCATAAAATAAGCTTTTTAAGTTACGTATTAAATTAAAGAAAGTTTTTAAGAATTCTTAAAAATAAATAAATGACATTGAACATGACAGCATGGTCTGGGTCCACATTGATGTTTGATGTCTTTATTTGATGTATTTCGTATACAGTCTTATGTACATAAAATATAATGTAAACTGATTTTTTTTTTTTATTAAAAAAAAATAACTATACTTATTCTCTATGCCCTTTTTCAAGTCTCATGTAATAGAAGGTAGATCTAGTTATTGTTTGGTTTAATAGATATACTTTGTATTACATGGAATCATTTGTATTGTGATGTTTCATTATGGGATTGCTAAAGGAGATTATTAGGGTTCATAGATGTGTTAGAATATTCTAGTGCCATAACATATCAAATTTATGTTGTATTAATAAAATTGTGTTTGAGTTGAATTTGGTTCAAAAGTTGCTCGCACACAATGAGGTTTTGATCTACTCCAAGATCATAATTTGACAATCTTCTACTCATATCTTATATATCATAAATAATTTTTTACCAAGACTTGTTTAATTAGAAATTTGACATTTGGGTGTTCCAAAAAAAAAAAAATTGTTTCAATTTAAATTTAAAATGAGTGAGATATGATCCTTTAAAGGCTTGACCATACGACTTAACATAATGATTCTACCAAATTTCATTCCAACAAATAAAAAATCCTTCTACGTATTCATGGTAGCTAAGGATCAGGATTTGAATCTAAAATATTAGTTGAATTCTAAGCCCACAAAAAAGGCTTTTGGATTCTATGCAAGTGAGAATTAATTAGATTAAACATAAGACTTAACAAGGTCTTCCTCGATCAGTTCCAAATGAAGGTAATTCAAGTTTTAGCATTATGACCACCGTGCACCGTTGGTGTGGTGGTCACTCCACAAGTATAAGTATATGTGGGGTGTGGGGGGCAAGGGTCGGGATTCAAGTCTTCAGGAGAAAGTTTCACACACATATAATTTGACGATCTTGTAGTCATATCTTATATATCATAAATAATTTTTTACCAAGACTTGTTTAATTAGAAATTTGACATTTGGGGGTTCAAAAAACAAAAAAAAATTGTTTCAATTTAAATTTAAAATGAGTGAGATATGATCCTTTAAAGGCTTGACCATGCGACTTAACATAATGATTCTACCGAATTTCATTCCAATAAATAAAAAATCCTTATACGTATTCATGGTAGCTAAGGATGAGGATCTGAATGTAAAATATTAGTTGAATTCTAAGCCCACAAAAAAGGCTTTTTGATTCTATGCAAGTGAGAATTAATTAGATTAAACGTAAGACTTAACAAGGTCTTCCTCGATCAGTTCCAAATGAAGTTAATTCAAGTTTTAGCATCATGACCACCGCACATCGTTGGTGCGGTGGTCACTCCACAAGTATAAGTGTTTGTGGGGTGTAGGAGGCAAGGGTCGGGGTTTAAGTCTTCAGGAGAAAGCTTCACACACATGTACACTTAGATTAGGTTTGACTAGAAATTCTATCTTGTAAAAAAAAAAAAAAAAAAAAAAAAAAAAAGTCTTAGCATCATGATTGTTGGGTAAGTTTCTCAGGCATTGAGTAAAGTCTTGCCTTGCATTCTTGTCTAGTTTGTTCATTCATAGGCCAGCAATTTGGTTTTGCCTTTTGTTTTTTTTTACTGTGCAATGTGTTATTCCTTGTATGATCAAATATACAAAAGAAACCAACTCAGAGAGTACTTGCCATATGCATTAATTGGAATATTCTCGAGTGATAACTGATAAAAGCAAATTTTGGGTGATTCTCAGCTCAATGACAAGATGGGTTGAAGTAGTTCAAACGGTATGAATTTCTGGATTAAAAATTATGGAAAATTTTCAAAAAATGGTAATTGACATTATTGGAACTCAAATACATTGACTAAAGGGTCTCATTCATGAATTCAAGTACAAACGTGTGGTTAGGGGTGTGCTCGGTTCGGTTTCGGTTAGTTTGTATGGGTATGGCCAACCGAAACCGTATATTTCGGTTTGTGAAGTTCTCAACTAAAACCGACCAAAATGGCTGGAAACCAATCGGTTTCGATGTATTTCGATTTTAGTTGGTTTCGGTCGGTTTTCAGTTTTCCAAATAGAGGGTTTGAGATTTTCAGAACCACATTCTTTCAATTGATAAAGCAAAATCAAAGCATATAAAATCACACTCAGAATCGATAAAAACCACAAGCTCAAAAATTTTCACACAAATCACTCTAAAGCAAAATCACCGTTCACTTGAAAAAAAAAATCACAGTATAAACGAAACAAAACAAAACAAACACAACCTAAAGTGTAAAAAAAACTCACTTGTTATATGAGAATTTCAGACATACGAAAGAAAAGGGAAGTAGAGATCTCTTATAGTTGGTCTTCATCGATCTGAAGCGAAGAGATGAAACTGGGAGAGAGAGAGAGAGAGAGAGAGTCAGAGAGACTGAAGAATTTGAGTGAAGAAAGCTTGAGAAAGCTTCTTCTTCCATTTTGCTCTCGGTGTGTGTGTGTCAACTGAAGCGAGAACGAGAGAGAAAGGTAGAAAGAGATAGAAAAAATTGAAAGATAAAGTTGGAGAAGGGAGCAGTTGAAGAAAAGAAAAGGGAAGTAAATAAGAGGGGGTATTTCCGTCTTTTTATGCTCTAGGGTTTTAAAGAATTAAATACTGTAGAAAACAACCAAATTAGAGCTGTAAACACTGAGCAAGTTGTATAATTGGATGTCTACGAAATTCTGTATAATACAAAAGTAGAGTGCACGTGAATGATGAAATGAAATCTGTATGAATTAGAGTTTTATGAATCAACTACCTTGCATTTTAATTCGGAAGTAAAATTGGTAAAAGTTTTTATAATATAGAAAAGTAATTGGTAAATTACTTTAAAAGTTTTTATAATATTGCCCATTAAGCTCCGACATTAAAGTTGTCACAGTTTGGGAGTCATCCCTACTAAACAGCACATGGCTTAATCCCTAATTTATCTGTACCATTTTTATTTTTTAAGTAATTTTTTTTCCTGTCTGGCAATTACTAAATTTGTAACTTTTGTAATTATATAATATCAAATTGCCAAATCTTTAGCAAATTACAAAGATAGTCAGTTCAAAAAACATGTAAAAATTTGACATAAGGCTTTGCAAATTGCAATATAAAGTTTCTATGATGATGACATGGAAGAGTATTTTGATCATTTAAGCAAAGAATTTAAAGGCTATGAAGAGGGTGCATCGATTTCATCAACCAGGATGAGATGATGGTGATCCATGAGCAATAAACATCCAATATGATGATTGTTACTGTTAGTCTGTTAGTGTAGAAACAATAAACAAAATTGACCTAGTCGAGGCGTTAGGCACCAATTCAAGCTTAAAAGCGCGTGACTAGCTAGGTTGAATAGTTGATTAGCCATTTAAGTCAATCATATCATTGTCTAAGACCAGGTCAGAGCATCAACTTCAAAAAGACCTGGTCGTAACTAAGTTGATTTATTTATTTTGATAACTTTACTAATTACAAGCCTTTACTTTTTTGGGTGGCAAACTATACCATGGAAGAAAATGATTCATCATGATGTCGAAATCACAGAAATGATCCACTGTTTATGTAGCAAACTTTAGTCTAGAAGGGGCTTGTTTCTTTAACAACTATAGTCGATTATGTCATTCGCTAATAAAATTCTGCTTATATAATAAGATTGAACGCTATGTAATTACTTTGTAGGTTCTAGAGTTAGGTAAGTTTTGCTTTTTTTTTTTTTTTTTTAATAGAAATAAATTTCAATTAGCTTAATTAATAAAATCTATTGTCATCAAAGAAGATATCTAATATTGAATTCTACCAAAAATATATTTATTCGTATTTTGGCTTAATAACAAAGAACAGTTATTATGAGGTGGACATTATAGATTTTATTCTTGTAATAATAATAATAATAATAATAATAATAATAATTTGGGATACAAATATTATGTACCAAACTTATTGGGGGGAAGATGGTTGTTTATATAATAACCTTCATGAATTAGCAGTGGTAAAGCACTAAACTATTGAGTTGTGATCTGTTTTCAAAGGTCTACAATACAGCATTAGCTATGATGATGATCATCTTACATAGTACTGGCATACCTCAAGCCCCCAACATAAAGAAAATGAGCAATTTACATATGTAGCCTCTGCTATGATGATGATCATCATTTGTATACCACTAGGGGGCCTCTATGCCTATGGCTCTAATATTCTAACTCATACATTGCTCCCTTTTACAGATACACTCAAATTATATAATTTGTTAATTTACGAGACTTTGAAAGGTAAAGGCTTTTTACCCATTATGGATAATATGGACTCATAACTTTTTGTCAATCACTCACGATCATAAGAGTTAGCAAATTGTAAATTTAGTATCTTTCTACCCATTATGGATTTATATGAACTCATAATTTTTTGTCCATCACTTCAAATCATACCAGTTAACAAATCGTAAATTTAGTGTAAAAATGGGTGGGTAGATAAGAGTGCTGCTCCCTCTCTGTTGGCCTATATGAGGTTGCCTACTCTCAATAACAAATGACCAAAAGAAACCTCATACAGAAAAGAGCACTGACTTGTTCAAAAGTTGAATATCAGTCTTTGTCTAACTCTCCTACGTCAGGTTAGGCACTAAAGGCATGCAACTATAGGTTCCACTCTTACAACCACAATAAAAGTAGTTATTCTCAGGCAATTTCCCTAAACAAAATTAATAACCAAATCAATAATTATAAATTAAAAGTTTTACTTTGACAGTCAAAGAGTCCACTAGAACTTTTCTGATGAATATTGGTAGAACTATTGGAGACTTTTCCAATATCGTACACTCTACGCCCAAGTTCACCAATGTTATTTGCTCCTTGTATAGAGTCCCAGATAACACTCCCATGCTCTTGTCACTATCTCCCCCATCTCTCACAACTTCCTATAAATTTACAATTCATTCTTCATTCTCCATATTACTACCTCTACCTCCATTCCTCTTAATACACTTGTATACACACCCAACGCCTCTTTCTCACACACTCTCTAAGTATGTGGAACTCCTTTGCCTTAGAGAGAATTTCATTTCATAAACTACTAGTACCTAGAAAACCCAATACTTATTCAAAAGCCATATACAGAGATGTGTTAGACAAGAAGGCACCGAGAAAGAAGTGTGCAGAGAAGAGTAGCAAAGATCATTTTGCATATTCAAAAGTACCATTGATTCCAAAAGAAGAAGATGGTAAGGATTTTGTGAAAGGAGCTAGCTGTGGCAGTACTACTGTTGAGAAAAAGGAGATGATTAGAGTAAAGGTCAGGATGACAAAGCAAGAGGCAGCTCGAATGTTGTCCAAGTGCAAGGATGGAGGGGTCCTTGATTTCAAGGATGTAGCACTTGAGCTTGTGCAAATACCAACAAATCAAATTTGTGTTATGTCAACTAATACTGCTCCAGTGCTTGAGAGCATCCCAGAAGAGTTATAGATTTTTTTTTTTTTTTTTCTTAGAACAAGCCCAGGTGGATTGGAACCAGATTTGAAGAAAATCATACAATACCACAAAGCCATGTGGCTCTAGATGTATTATCTTTATTATTGTTTTCATAGAGGAAGAACTGTTTGGAAAATTTGAATTTGTTTATTAGTTTAATTGACTCTTATATTTGGAAAACATGTAAAAATTGGGTTTGTAGAACACTTGGGACTGAGGCTTCGACAACAATGGACCACTGTACATATTCTCAACTTGGATTTTGATTTTAGATAATCCCTGTCCTCATTTTAGGAGGTAGCGCATTCTATGGTAGTAGTGAACCACTCAAATGTGTTTCATACTCACGAGTCATGAATAACATGACGTTCAAAAATACTACTCTGATACTAAAGTCCCAGCCTCAATTGGAATTTGCAGAAACCCAGTATATGTTTTTTGATGAGCAAGTGAACAAGTTTCATTAAATGAAACAAATACAACAAGATAATAACTTACAACAAACTCTGCAGCGCAACACAATTGGCCGACTAAGTAAACAACACAGGTGCAAATATAAAAACTGCAATACACAAGACCTGCACCTAAATTCCCAGTATATCTTAGCATTTATTGTTATTATGTATGTGTTAAACTACGTTAGCATAGCATTTCGG
The DNA here is from genome assembly GCA_032878915.1 of Castanopsis chinensis. Taxonomy (NCBI): domain Eukaryota; kingdom Viridiplantae; phylum Streptophyta; class Magnoliopsida; order Fagales; family Fagaceae; genus Castanopsis; species Castanopsis chinensis. The sequence goes on from JAVQMG010000129.1 coordinate 12,583,793, forward strand.
GTCATTCAATTCATTTTAGTTCATTTGGTCTGTTTGGTCCCCTTCAGTCCAACTCAATCAATTCGGTTCATTCAGTCAATTTTGGACTAATTGGGCTCAAAAATTCATTTTTTTTTCCTTAATTTTATTCTTTAAGCCCAACAAGTCAGTGAGTCTCTTGCGGTAGTGTGGCCGTGCTGGTGGAACAAACATAGTGATCAGAAGGGTAGAAAGAGAAAGAAAATGATCATACTCCTCCAAGGTGGGCACCAGAAGTAATGACCTCCAACAAATGCCAATCTAGTGCGGTGTGGAGAAGAGCAGTAGCATCTCCAAGAAGGCGCAGGATAAATGTCCGGCCATTGCAAGAAAAGGAGCTCAACCACCTCCTGAGCTTCTTCTCATAATAAGACCCCCTCTCAAGCTCGACCAAAGTGTCATAGGAGTGAGTACCAAGAGCATCCGTGAACGGATCCTACTAAATCTGATGATCTGATGTGAATCTATGGCAAAATTGATGAAAAATAGTGTTTTCTACACGTTTTGGGTGAAAAGAAGAAGACCCCAGATAATCGTAGACCAAAATGAGCTCAAGCTGGGCTGAAAACCAGCTTTTATGCACAAAATTTGAGGCGGCGCACCTTGTAGGGCCACCAGCGTAACTATAAGAACCGTCGACCCTTGTGAAGCATGCCTGGGTTTTTCAACCCCCCCCCCCCCGCACAAACCCTCATGTGTTTTGACCACTACCCCTTTGTTTGGGATGTTTTTGACCACCTCAAAGCAAAGATTCCTCTGTTTTAGCACCCGCCGTAATGTGCGATTGGCCCGGCAGTGAACCAGATTGTTAAAAATTCTCTCTCATGCAATCAAGACTACACAAATCCTACCCTAGAGTAGTTTGTCTTTGTGTGTCTTGTTCAGCACTTCGAGACATCTTGAACCTCATTTTTCTAAGCCCGATTCACCCGGTTCAAGGGTCGGTTCAGCCCCTGTAATCATAGCTCATAAAAAAAAGACATTAGAGCCTGTTCTTAGCCATCCGACAGCTTTTTTAGCTTATTTGGAGGACAGAGGGAGTTGTTCCTTATGGTGTTTCCCCAAGAAGCTTGTCTTGGAATTATTAGCCCGCCCGAGCAATAACAAGAGTGATTAGTGCATACCGCCTCGTGGTGTGTTTAAAGAGATCTTGAACGTCCGCATTCATTACCAACATTTAGTATGGCCTATGAAGTCAAGGCCTTTTTTAGCCAACTCGCAGGCTTGGAACCTCGCAAAACCCTAAGCTAGGGCAATTTATTTTGCGCAGTTCCCTCCACCTTGTCCAATATACAAGAATGGGTCCATCCCATTGAGGATGTGTCCCACATGTTAAGAATCACATGAAACCCTAAACTGGGGCAGTTTGTTTCACACGGTCTCTTCATTGTCTCTCTTCCCAACGAGATGATCATTGTCAAAATCCATTGATAAACCTGTGAAATTGTGGTGCAATACAAACGAGTATGACACCAATTAGTTCAAAACCACCATCTATGATGAAAATGTGATAGTGCATACATACATCAGCCCTCTCAAAGGCAATTTCCTAGAATTGTACATGTAAGTCTTAACCAGAAGAGTTTTCTTTCATATACATCAACTGCCCTCTCAAAGGTGATTTCCTAGAACTATGCATGTAAGTCCTAACTAGAGGCATTGTCTCTCAAAGGTGATTTATCTAGAGTTATACATATGAGTCCTAACCGGAGGCATTGTCTTTCACATACATTAGCAACTTTCTCAAAGGCGATTTCCTAGAACTATGCATGTAAGTCCTAATCAGAAGCACTGTTTTTCACATACATTAGCAGCCCTCTTAAAGGCACTTTTTCTAAAGTTATACACCAACCCCCTTAAAGGCAGTTTGTAAAATCACGCATGAAAGCCCTACCCAATAGGCATTGCTCCTCACATATGTTTACAACCCTCTCAATGGCAATTTCCAGAGTTGTACATGTAAGTCCTAATCAGAGGCATTGTTTCTCCTACATTGAGAGCCCTCTCAAAGGCGATGTTTCTATGTCTACAACTCTCTCAAAGGCAATTTATCTAGAGCTTTGCATGTAAGTCCTAATCAGAGGCATTGCTTTGCATGTATATCAGTAGCCTTCTTAAAGACACTTTTCCTAAAGTCATACATCAGCCCTCCTAAAGGCAGTTTCCAAAATCATGCATTTAAGCCCTACCCAAAAGGCATTGCTTCTCACATATGTTTACGACCCTCTCAAAGGCGATTCATCTAGAGTTGTGCATGTAAGTCCTAATCAGAGGCATTGTTTCTCCTACATCGGCAGCCCTCTTAAAGGCGATGTTTCTATGTCTACGACCCTCTCAAAGCTTTTTTTTTTTTAATAGAGTTATGCACATAAGTCCTAATCAGAGGCATTGTTTTTCCACACATATCAACATCCCTCTCAAAGGCACTTTTCCTAAAGTCATACAGCAGCCCTCTCAAAGGCACTTTTCCTAAAGTCATACATTAGTCCTCTCAAAGGTAGTTTCCAGAACCTTACATGTCTATACCCAGCACACAATTGCGAAAGACATCCAAAATTAGGATTGTTGTTTAGATATCCTCTGTTCCTACCTGACACTCATCAGGATTGCTATTCAGATATCCTCTATTCCTTCCTGACACTCATCGGGACTGCTATTCAGATATCATCTGTTTCTACCCGACCCAAGTCCAAGTCTGCTTTTCAGATATCCTCTGTTTCTACTTAGTAAAAATCAGGACTGCTGTTCAGATATCCTTTGTTCCAACCTAACACTTATCGGGATTGCTATTCAGACATCCTCTGTTTCTACCCCGCCTAAGTCCAAGCCGGCTATTCAGATATCCTCTGTTTCTACTTGGTAAAAATCAGGATTGCTATTCAAATATCCTCTATTCCTACCTAACACTCGTCGGGACTGCTATTCAAATATCTTCTATTTCTACTTGGCAAAAATTAGGACTGCTGTTCAGATTTCCTCTGTTTCTACTTGACATTCATCGAGACTACTATTAAGATATTCTCTCTTCCTACCTGACACCCATTGGGACTGCTATTCAGATATCCTCTATTTCTACCTGGCCAAAGTCCAAGAATGCTATTCAGATATCCTCTGTTTCTACTTGGAAAAAATCAAGACTACTATCTTGATATCCTTCAGTCCTACCTAACACCAATTGGGACTGCTATTTAGATATCCTCAGTTTCTACCTGGCCTAAGATCAAAACTGTATGCCTCACCATTTTCACTATTCCTGACCACCGAGTAAGTCCCCTTACCTATGTCCAGTATTTTATTTTCACCATTTAAATTTCCGCATCTTTGCATACCTATATAACATAGACAAAAAGCAAAAAATATGTGCATTTTCCTAAGATAGCATGGCATAAATCATGGAATATATATATATGCTCATGAAAATTCCAAAAAAATAAAATAAGCACTATCGTGCATCCCTAATAGTATCGCTACTAACATTTTGCAGAAAAAAAGAAGAGGGGGAAAAATAGACACTAACCTCAAGTGCAGAAAAGGCTGCAGTGGCAAACTGAAGCTAAAAAGCCGAACCCGCTAAGTTCGTAGTCGCTCTAGAGAACTTTTTAGAAGTGAGAAGTCAGAGGAAGGAGTTGGAATGAGGTCAAAATGAGCAAAAAGGAGGCTTTTATAGGCCTTTGGATGACCTAGGCTACTCGACGCACATTCTTGGGCTGCCGGGTCAGCCAGGCGCACTTTAAAGGGCCGCCGGTCAGCGTTGGCCAAGTTAACGTTGATCGGTTGACCCGGTCAAACTTCCAAAAAGGGGGCGGGGGGGGGGGGGGTGGGGGGAGGCTTTTCCTCTCCCAGAGCTTAGAGCTAGGTCCATAAAATTTTCAGAAGCAGCTACAACAGATCGGTCCAGTGAGGTGAAAATCCAGTCTCAATCTATGAGTAGTCTCCACATGCAAATTTGGGGGTGACAAAATTTGAAATCACATTCTTTATTCGACACCTCTCATTGCACTCGAGATGTTAGATAAAGAAGGGGCAGCTGTTGATTCTGTATTGTCTGCCCTCGATTTATGTGCTGGACCCCGAAAAATCTAGAAATGTTTTTTTTTTCATAGGACCATGAGAACATCTAGAATGATGTGGCTCAACCCGCTTGGACACTGGAGCACCCAAAGTACATTTTCCAGCAAAAATAAGCAAAACACCCTTGGTGGGCCCAAAAACCCTAATTTTGATCCGGCTGTCAAAACGAGTTGAAACTAATGCCATTGAAAAAATAATCAAATTTTCATTCTAACGAGTATTCACGGGTCAAAATTGGAGTTAGAACAGCCTAAATATCATAAAAACTGGGATAACACACCTATCGATGTACCCTAACTTCCCAGAGCCATAACTATTGATTCGACCATTGAATTTTCAAGTTCCATACCTTTTCAGACCAGGAAGTCAAGATCTTTCCAAGGGTGTGAAGATTAACCCAATCAAAAGAAGTTGAGGCTGGTGGCCTTTGAAGGGCCACCACCTTGAAAAGTGTGCTTGGGCTATAAATAGCCCCAAGCACTTCCCAGGCCAACCAAAAAAGAAGAAAGAAAAGGGAGGTCTCCCAAGGTTCTGCTCTCTTCCTGGATGTCTTCCACACATTTGTTCTCTCTTCCAAACACAATAAACACAAAAAAAAAAAAAAAATCACATCAAAGCCTCTTGATTCTTCCCTTTTCACTAAAAATACAAGGTATTTTTCTTATACCCAATCTTCTTTTCCTTGGTTCTACAACTTGGATTTGGGGTATAGGGGTGTGGATGTAACTTTTTAGCTATGATCCACACCCCTAACCTTCTCAACCTTTTTCTAGCATTTATCTTGTTCTCTTTGCCTTAATAACATGATTTATTGTTTTATCGAGCATGTTTCTTGCTTCATCTTGTTCCTAACATGTTCTTAGCCTAGATCCATGTTTCTATGCTTATTTACATGTCCTTTTGTCTCCATCTATATGCTTTATGCCCTATTTTCCTATGCCATGTTCCTTGTTTAGCTGTATGTTGATGTTAGGGTTACATGCTCACATGCTTGTATGACGTTGTTGGTATGCCTTGCTTGGATCTATGTGTTTATGTGTATTTCCATACTATATGGTTAGATACTTGTCTTCACAAGCTTATATGCTTGGATTCATGTTCTTCCATGATTATGTGCTAGATCTACATGTTTACATGCATGTTTCTACGCCTATATGTCTAGATCTATGTTTTCACATGTCTACATGCTTAGATCAATTTCACTACTTGCTTTATGCTATCTTCCATGTGTTTGTGTGCTCCATGCCATGTTTGTGTGCCTCGACCTAAGCTATATTTGTCACGCCATGTGCTATTGTAACCATTTTGTCTCTTTTGTCCTTTTTTCTCAAGTTTTGGCCTAACAATTAGTACTCGATCTAGACCCTATGGTCTTTGTCATTATCCATACCCCAAGGCCCACATCAAAGGTTTTGGATCATCCTTATTTGCATGTCTATGCTTGCAGGGATTTTCTGACATAATACACTGGTTTTTGAACTCCTCCGTCCACACGTATCAAGACCAAACTCATAGCATGCTGAGCTACAGCCACATAAGCATATAAAACTTCCTATTTTTCTGGTTTGGACAAGATTGGTGGATAGGCCAAATACACCTTCAACTCCGCAAAAGCTCTATCACATTCTTCAAACGATGTAAAATCCTTCCACTTATGCAATAGCTGAAAAAATGGTCTACACTGTTTTGCAAACTTTGATATAAACCTATTCAGCGCTGCCGTCATTCCAGTTAGGCGGTGAACTGGCCTTAATCTAGTCGGCGTTAACTTCAATCCCAGGATGAGTTATCATATATCCTAAAAACTTTCCCAATTCGACTCTAAAGGAACATTTTGAAGCATTCAAACGTAGCTTTTGTTTCCTTAAGATTGCAAGAATATTACCAAGGTCTGACAAATGTTCAATCTCTTCTGTACTTTTCGCCACCATATCATCAATATAAGCTTTCATATTTCTTCCCAACCGAATCTTAAACATTCTTATCACCATTCTCTGATATGTTTGCTAAGACATATGTGATTCATGTTAAGAATATATGTCATTATGTATTGGCTAATCCTTTGACAAAACGCACTTTACTTGTAGTTGGGTAGATCTAGGATGTGTCTAATGCTTCAAGGAACAATGTTTCAAGTTCAAGTGTTAAAACCATTCAAGTCTGTCCAAGAATCAAGTAATGAAGTGTTGGTTTTTAAAGCTCGACAGCTAGTATCTATTGAGATTTAAAATGCTATCTAAGTACGAAGCTTGACAACTGCTCAACAGATAGGGTATCTATCGAGTCAGATTTTCAGTTATGATTTCATTCTAATCTATAAGTATATGTAAGACTTTCTTTTCTCACAACCCTAAACATATATAAGGATTATTTTAAGGACCATCACAATAGAGCACAGTTGCACAAGTGTGAAACAAAGAGTTGTTCATGCAAATTGTGACTGGAAGCTTAGTTTTGCCCTAGTTCACCTTGAAGAAGTTGTTGTGTTTATACACCATAGGGTTTTGTGACCAAGCAACTTCTTAATCTTCATCATGTGATGAACTGAAGAACTTTGCAACCAACATTCTTCTCAAGTTGATGATCAAGTCGCGTACTAGGATTCGCGCATTTATTGGTTAGTCATGTACTAGGAGCCGTTCATTAAAAGTAGAGATTGTCACTGCAGAACAAGTCCAATTAGGTATTGGGGAAAAGGTTCAACTGTAGGTTGGTATAAGGTACTGGGATTCCTTTACTTGTAACCGCTTGTTGTGATAACAATGAATTCTCAATAGCGGTGACCTTAAAATTATCCGGTAGAGTTTTTGTCTCGGAGGTTTTTTTCATTCGTAAACAAATCACGGTGTCAACTTTATTTTCCACTGCATTTTGTTTTAGTTAGTGATTTGTTTATGTTACCACGTACATTGCATGTTAATTTGATTAATTAATAAACTTGGGTAGTTAATTAATTAATTCATTACAAGGGGTCAATACATTTTTCGCTTATCAATGTTGACCCAGCGTTTTTTAGTTTGAATGGCATTCTTCTATAATGAAAGTTTCCTGTTGGAGTGAGGAAGGCAGTTTTCTCTTGGTTTGACAATATCAAAGAAATTTGGTGGTAACCTTAAAAAGCATCTAGGAAGCTCATCCTTGGATGCCCAAATGTTGCATCCACCAATTGATCAATTCTAGGAATCGAAATTGGGTATTTTGGATAGGCCTTATTAAGGTCCGTGAAATCGACAAATACTCTCCACTTTCTTGACTTCTTCTTTACCACCACCCTATTGGCCAACCATTCAGGGTAGAAAATCTCTTTAATTGCTCCAACCTGTTTAAGCTAATCGACCTTATCCTTAACAGCCTTAGCATGCTCTTTTAAGGACCATCGTGGTATTTGTTTCTTTGAAGTAACATTAGGGTCAACATTCAAATGATGACAAATAAATTCAGGATCAACCCCAGGTGCTTCAAGATTGTCTTTCAAAAACTCCACCAACTGCGCTTTATCCTTTGTTGGGAGTAGAGATCCAACATGAAAATATCGATCTACATCTTCCCCAATAGTGACCCTTTCCAACTCCTCACATGATATTGAACTGTCTGAGGAGACTGGCGACCCTAGTTGTGATTGCTACAACATCGAGACTACTTCAAAAGAACTCAACTCAATAACATGGTGATTAACTAATGCCACCATGCATTGCCTAGCTGTCTACTGACATCCCACCAATTCAGCCATCCTTCCATTAATGGGATACTTCACCTTGACATGCAACAAGGATGCAACTTTCCCCTAGCATGCAACCATGGTCTGGCCAAAATAGTAGTGTATGGCGAAAAGGCATCTACTACTATAAAATCCACGCTTACCATCCTATCCCCAATTAAAACGAGTAATCGGATCCTCTCTTTTAGGATAGTAGAACTCCTATCAAACCCAATCAACAAGGAATCATACCGATCCAAATCCTAAAGTTTGAGCCCCAAATATTTAAACAAGTTCACGTACATTATATTAGCCCCACTGCCTTGGTTAATCATCATCCTCTTGACATCATACCCCGATATCTACACGGCCACCAACAAAGCATCGCCATATGGCTAAATGGTTCCCAACTTGCCATCCTCGAAAAATCCTATAATTGGTTGATCCGAGACTTTGCATCTTTTACTCAGGGCTTCTCCCTTAGGGCCTTCCACCTGTGTCAACATCAACATTACCCCTTTAGCTTGGCGAGGCTCCTCTCTCATGGTTGCAAAAATAACATTTATTGTCCCCAAAAATGCCTGAGGGGCGCCACCATTGTGTGATCCACAGTCTGCTTGATTACTTGACTGTTGCAAAAATTGTTTTAATTTGCCGGCTTTCTCCAATTGATCCAAAAAGGCCTGCAAGGTCCTACAATCCTTGGTCGTATGACCTTGATCCTGGTGATATTGACAATACAAGCTTTGATTTCTTTTAACAGGATCACCCCCTATCTTGTTCAGCCATCTAAAGTAAGGTTCGTGTTTAATTTTTTCCAAAACTTGATATATCAGTTCCTTAAACACCGAGTTCACCATTTGAGGAGTAGCAACCTCATGGGACACTTGATTATAATATTCCCTCCTCAGCCAATAAGACTAAAACTAGTCTCTTAAGTTATCCCTCCGGTCATTGGTAGAAACCTTATTTATACTTCTGGTGAAACTTTGATTATCCTCGACCCTTTTATGCTCTTCGATTTGGTCTATCAATTGGTGCACATTCTAAGGGGGTTTCATGGTAAGTGATTTTCATAGATCAAAATTCGTAGGAAGACCCACCTTAAAAGTTTGTATAGCCACATCCTCAAAATCCCTATAAATTTCATTATATAGCTCCCAATAATGATCGGAGTAAGTCTTCAATGTTTCTCCCTCTCTCATTGACATTAAGAGCAACAAATCCAATGGTCTAGGAACTTGGCTACAAGTCAAGAATCTTGCCTCAAAAGCCCTAGTTAGCTTCTCAAAAGAATTCATCGATCCTTCTGCAAAATTATCAAACCACCTTATTGCCACTGATCCAAGGCTTGAGGGGAAAACCTTACACATCAAAGCCTTATTCTTGGAGTGAATTGCCATCCTTTGGTTAAAGTGGCTCACATGTTCAATAGGGTTAGTCCCACCATTGTAGATGGTGAAAGTAGGTTGGTTGAAACAACAAGGGAGTTCGGCCTACTCAATACGTTGAGAAAAAGGATAAAGGGATATTTGAAGGAGGGCTTTACCCATGGTGTCATGACCTTGACCCCTCCTTATTGGGGAAACTGATTTCCTACGATAGTGTTTGTGCCCTGAGGTATGCCGGGAAGATGACGTAAATGACTTACTAGGTGGAGTCCTGCTTCTAGGCCTATAACTTTCATTACTGCCAAAACTCGAGTATTGGCTTAGACAAGGAGTCATGCGTCAAAGAAGTCTATGTATCCGTTCTAACTTTCTCTCCAGATCATACACTTCATCATCATCTAGTGATTGACGGCTAGCCTCCTGCTACCCCATTCATCTTGAAGAAAAAAATGCTCCCTAACTATGCGTGTGAGTCTCATGACGATCTCTTCTCTGTTCCAAATTGACAAACTGGTCCCTATGTTGGGAGCCCATAAACTCTAGCGATCTGCTCCATTAAAGACCGGACATATTATAATGTTGCACAGGGATATTCAACGAAGAATCCCCACAGATGGCGCCAATTGTAACAGGGAAAAAGCAACTAAACAATTAGTTGAAATAAATGAAGATTTTACTGTCTTTCTATCACAATAAATGTGTTTAGAGGTGGGAAGTCAAATCTATTTATGATATCCAATGCACGATCAAAGAAGGTTTAAGTCATAAACTTAAATAAGAAATGATGCTTCTTCTATTACTTCACAGCTTAAGAATTGGTTAAAAAAAAAAAAAACAAGTGTTGGTTATCGGGTCTAGTCCAAAAGGTTGGGGTTATAGATGGATAGATTCTTTTCTCTCTTTTTTCTTACCTCCCTTGCGTTTGGATCTTCTTCTTGCTTTTATATCTAGCTACAATTCATCTAAATCTTACACTTAGAGGGCTGAGATTGCACTCTTGTCCCATCTAGAACATGCTAGAAAGCTTTACCTTATACTCTTAGTTGTGCCACCACTATTCATAGTCACTTTCTCATTAATGCGGCCTAAAGAGTGGTTGTCTTGTATTTAATGTGGAGAGGGTGGCTTCCATACCCTTCTTTCTTCATTTGTCTCGTATTCCATGCCAAGTTTGCTTTCTTTCTTTTTTGATGTTTTAACTTTATGTGCCTTACATAACTAGTGCTAGCCCCTAAGGTTCGAGGCTTGTCCTTGGAAATAACTTTAATTGCCCATTTAAATTAGATGTGGAATCCTCGTCCCCACATAGAATATTGCAACAATTCATTTTTAGTGAATGTTATAAGAGTAATGCTATAGTCATGAACTATTTTACAATATTTTTATGAACTGATGATGTGACCAGCTTCTTATTGGTTTTCATTTAAGTCTACCATTAATAAAAAATTTTCATTTACCAATAACCATTTACCACATCAACAGTTTGTAAAAATTTTTGTATAAAAGTTTGTATCTTTAGCATTATTCATTTCATAATAGGATTGGATCCCTAGATTAATTTTTTTTTTTTCATTAAAGAGGGTTATTACATTCATTACCAAATCTTTTGTTTTGCATGTTTATTCTTATAAGAATATAAAGTAAAATTTATAGGTTAAAAATAATGTATGTGTTATTTAGAAGTTTTTTTTAATAAGTTTTATGTAATAAAACATATAATGTATTTTGCATTCAACAACAATACGTAGTGATTAGTGATATACATATATATATATATATATATACACACACACACATATATATTAATAAAAATATTTAAATTACATAACTATAAGATTTTTGTGTAAATGAAGAAGAGAAAATGTACACCCTTACATTAAGGGCATGTTTGGAATACTGAATAAGGATTACAATAGGAATGATATTCTTTTTAACTGGGAATAAAATGTGTTGTAATGGGAGGAACAAATGTAACATGTTACATTAAGGACACTTTTTAGAATTGTAGCATTTTTTTTTATCATTTCGAAATATAAGTATGATACCTATATTATTGAAACTTATATTTTAAGGCAATCTTTTGAATATTTATCATTTTTATTATTTTTTTAGGGTCCATGTCTTTAATTTCTAATATCTATTTTGTTTCTATTCTATAGCCCAAAACTAAAATGTTTTGCCCAAGTAGAATAAAATTTCAAACTTTTCAACCCAAAAATTAAGGGGAAAAAAAGATCTTTGAGCCTAAATCTGAAAGGGAAACCTATAAAAAGAATCAATTTGATGCCCAATTAGTCCAAAATGGACTGAAATGGACCAAAGGCAAAGAGGACTGAATTGGGTCAAAGTGGACCAAATGGACGGAACTAGATCAAAGTGGACCAAATTGCATCAAGAGCACTGAACGGACCAAATGGACCGAAGTGGACTGAATTGAACCGAAATGCTTCTTTGACGTGTCTTAAAAGAAGCGTAGCAACAATAAAGTAACATGTTTAAACTTTTAGATGTTATATAGATTTGTAATTCGGTATTATAATTATGGTTGAAGTAAATTGCTTGTAATATTTATGTTGAATTCATAATAAACTTCTTCAATAAATCCATTAATTCCAATGCATAAGTTGTTTAGGGGATCTAAACTAGATTTATTAAGTTGTATCAGTCTTTAGAGCTTATAGGGGTTATAGTAGATTTTTTAAGAGACAGAAGATTTCTATTTTATAATTTGATTTTTTTTTTTTTTTTTAAGTTTTCAAGTTTTTTTATTATTATTATTTTTTTGCTAAATAGTTTTCAAGTTTTATTTAGCCGGTGCATTTTGTTAGGGATTATATTCCTAAGTGTAATACTTAACCCTTTAACCTTGGGAAAATCAACTCATCTCAAGAATATTCTGATGATAAGGAAAGTGGACTACAACAAGCATAAAACAAGCTTTTTAAGTTACGTATTAAATTAAAGAAAGTTTTTAAGAATTCTTAAAAATAAATAAATGACATTGAACATGACAGCATGGTCTGGGTCCACATTGATGTTTGATGTGCTTTATTTGATGTATTTCGAATACAGTCTTATGTACATAAAATATAATGTAAACTGATTTAAAAAAAAAAAAAAACTATACTTATGCTCTATGCCCTTTTTCAAGTCTCATGTAATAGAAGGTAGATCTAGTTATTATTTGGTTTATGAGATATGCTTTGTATTACATCGAATCATTTGTATTGTGATGTTTCATTATGGGATTGCTAAAGGAGATTATTAGGGTTCATAGATGTGTTAGAATATTCTAGTGCCATAACATATCAAATTTACGTTGTATTAATAAAATTGTGTTTGAGTTGAATTTGGTTCAAAAGTTGCTCGCACACAATGAGGTTTTGATCTACTCCAAGATCATACTTTGACGATCTTCTACTCATATCTTATATATCATAAATAAATTTTTACCAAGACTTGTTTAATTAGAAATTTGACATTTGGGGGTTCAAAAAAAAAAAAAAAAAAATTGTTTCAATTTAAATTTAAAACGAGTGAGATTTGGTCCTTTAAAGGCTTGACCATACAACTTAACATAATGATTCTACCCAATTTCATTCCAATAAATAAAAAATCCTTCTACGTATTCATGGTACCTAAGGATCAGGATCTGAATGTAAAATATTAGTTGAATTCTAAGCCCACAAAAAAGGCTTTTGATTCTATGCAAGTGAGAATTAATTAGATTAAACGTAAGACTTAACAAGGTCTTCCTCGATCAGTTCCAAATGAAGTTAATTCAAGTCTTAGTATCATGACCACCGCGCACCGTTGGTGTGGTGGTCATTCTACAAGTATAAGTGTTTGTGAGGTGTGGGGAGCAAGGGTCGAGGTTCAAGTTTTCAGGAGAAAGCTTCACACTCATATGTACTTAGATTAGGCTTGAGTAGAAATTCTATCTTATTAAAAAAAAAAAAAAAAAAAAAGTCTTAGCATCATGATTGTTGGGTAAGTTTCTCAGGCATTGTGTAAAGTCTTGCCGTGCATTCTTGTCTAGTTTGTTCCTTCATAGGCCAGCAATTGGGTTTTGCCTTTTGGTTTTTTTACTGTGCAATGTGTTTTTCCTTGTATGATCAAATATACAAAAGAAACCAACTCAGAGAGTACTTGCCATATGCATTAATTGGAATATTCTCGAGTGATAACTGATAAAAGCAAATTTTGGGTGATTCTCAGCTCAATGACAAGATGGGTTGAAGTAGTTCAAACGGTATGAATTTCTGGATTAAAAATTATGGAAAATTTTCAAAAAATGGTAATTGACATTATTGGAACTCAAATACATTGACTAAAGGGTCTCATTCACGAATTCAAGTACAAACGCGTGGTTATATTTGAAAGTCTTTTTCAGTCATTTCATTTTCTAAGTAGCTGTAACGTATGGTTGAAAATTTGAAGCATTAGAGTATTGAATTTTTCGTTTACTGTCATAGTTGTACAGTAGTCAAGGTCTTACCAAGTAATGGTATTCCTCAAGAGAGCAACTTCTGTCCGGATGGGGTGTAATACGCCTATTTTATGCCCTCCGATCAAATTGCGCGATATCAGCTTATTGCAAACTAAAAAAATAAATCTTACCACATGTAATTTTGTGGCGGAATTTGGCAGCATCTCCAGAGGTTTTGGGCAACATCTCCAGCGGCTGGGGTTGTGTCTTAGCCGGCTTGGAGATTTGGTTGGTTCTTTAGGAGAAAGATACAATTTTTTTGCTGCATGAATGGTTAGAGGCAAGATTACATGCGGTAAGATTTATTTTTTTAGTTTACAATAAACTGATATGGTACAATTTGATTGGAGGGCGTAAAATAGGCGTTTTACACCCTATCCGGACAGAAGTTGCTCTCTTGTTTTAATGAGATTTTAATTGAATGTTGATGTGGCATTATACTATTGGCGGCGTAAACATCTGGACTGAATATAAGCTCATTCCTCAATCCCTCCAAAATGTAGAAAACAACCAAATTAGAGCTGTAAACACTGTGAGCAAGTTGTATAATTGGATGCCTACGAAATTCTGTATAATACAAAAGTAGAGTGCACGTGAATGATGAAATGAAATCTGTATGAATTACAGTTTTATGAATCAACTGCCTTGCATTTTAATTCGGAAGTAAAATTGGTAAAAGTTTTTATAATATAGAAAAGTAATTGGTAAATTACTTTAAAAGTTTTTATAATATTGCCCATGAAGCTCCAACATGAAAGTTGTCACAGTTTGGGGGTCATCCCTACTAAACAGCTCATGGCCTAATCCCTAGTTTATCTGTACCATTTTTATTTTTTAAGTCATTTTTTTTCCTGTCTGGCAATCACTAAATTTGTAACTTTTGTAATTGTATAATATCAAATTGCCAAATCTTTAGCAAATTACAAAGATAGTCAGTTCAAAAAACATGTAAAAATTTGTCATAAGGCTTTGCAAATTGCAATATAAAGTTTCTATGATGATGACATGGAAGAGTATTTTGATCATTTAAGCAAAGAATTTAAGGCCCCGGCCGTTTGGAGTGAAAATAGGAGGGATGAAAAATAAAGGGAAGAAAATAGGGTGAAAAATAGTATTTTTCACTATTCGTTTGGAGAAAAAAAATAAGAAGGATGGAAAATAAAGGGAAGAAAATAGGGTGAAAAATAGTATTTTTCACTATTCGTTTGAAGAAAAAAAATAAGAAGGATGGAAAACCCGGAACAAAAATTTTCCTCCCAGGCTCACAAATATTTTCCTCCCAAATTGGGAGGAAAACGTTGGGGGAGAAAACTCTCTCTCTCTCTCTCTCCCTCTTTTTTTTTTTTAACATTCAAACCTGAACGTTTTTTTTTTTTTTTTTTTTGGTCGATGTTCATGTCCGAACGTTCTTCTTTTTTTTTTTTTTCAACTAACGTGCTCTCTCTCTCTCTCTCTTTTTTTTTTTAACATGACTTAATCTAATTTTTACATTATAATAATAAAAATTTATATATATGATGTGATAAATTTTATATGATGTAATGAGTACAAATAAATGTATTTCTTACATATTATGTAACAAGGGTATAATAGTCAATTTATATAAATTACATTTTCCATCCTTCCATTTTTCTCTCCAATCGAACAAAAGAGTTTTCTACTCTCCCACTTTTCCACCCCTTCAACGGAACACACAAGAGGGAAAACTAAAATATTTTCCATCCTCCCACAATTTTCCGTCCTCACACTTTTTTACTCCTCTAACCGAATAGACCCTAAAAGCTATTAAGAGGGTGCATCAATTTGATCAACTAGGCTGAGATGATGGTGATCCATGAGCAAAAAACATCCAATATTATTTTTTCTCCAAAAAATAAATCCAATATTATGATTGCTACTGTTAGTCTGTTAGTATAGAAACAATAAACAAAATTGACCTAGTCGAGGGGTCAAGCACCAATTCAAGCTTAAAAGCGTGTGACTAGCTAGGTTGAATAGTTGATTAGCCACTTAATTCAATCATATCACTTTCTAAGACCAGGTCAGGGCATCAACTTCAAAAAGACTTGGTCGTAACTAAGTTAATTTATTTTTTTGATAACTTTACTAATTACAAGCCTTCACTTTTTCATCCTCCTACTTTTTTACTCCTCCAACCGAACAGACCCTAAAAGCTATTAAGAGAGTGCATCAATTTGATCAACCAGGCTGAGATGATGGTGATCCATGAGCAATAAACATCCAATATTATTTTTTCTCCAAAAAAAAAAAAATCCAATATTATGATTGTTACTGTTAGTCTGTTAGTATAGAAACAATAAACAAAATTGACCTAGTCGAGGGGTCAAGCACCAATTCAAGCTTAAAAGCGTGTGACTAGCTAGGTTGAATAGTTGATTAGCCACTTAATTCAATCATATCACTTTCTAAGACCAGGTCAGGGCATCAACTTCAAAAAGACCTGGTCGTAACTAAGTTGATTTATTTTTTTGATAACTTTACTAATTACAAGCCTTCACTTTTTCATTCTCCTACTTTTCTACTCCTCCAACCGAACAGACCCTAAAAGCTATTAAGAGAGTGCATCAATTTGATCAACCAGGCTGAGATGATGGTGATCCATGAGCAATAAACATCCAATATTATTTTTTCTCCAAAAAAAAAAAAAAAAACCAATCTTATGATTGTTACTGTTAGTCTGTTAGTATAGAAACAATAAACAAAATTGACCTAGTCGAGGGGTTAGGCACCAATTCAAGCTTAAAAGCGCGTGACTAGCTAGGTTGAATAGTTGATTAGCCACTTAATTCAATCATATCACTTTCTAAGACTAGGTCAGGGCATCAACTTCAAAAAGACCTGGTCATAACTAAGTTGATTTATTTTTTTGATAGCTTTACTAATTACAAGCCTTCACTTTTTTGGGTGGCAAACTATACCATGGAAGAAAATGATTCATCATGATGTCGAAATCACAGAAATGATCCACTGTTTATGTAGCAAACTTTAGTCTAGAAGGGGCTTGTTTCTTTAATAACTATAGTCGATTATGTCATTTGCTAATAAAATTCTGCTTATATAATAAGATTGAACGCTATGTAATTACTTTGTAGGTTCTAGAGTTAGGTAAGTTTTGCTCTTTTTTTTTTTTTTTTTTTTTTTTTTTTTTTTTTTACAAAAATAAATTTTAGTTAACTTAATTAGTAAAATTTATTGTCATTAAAGAAGATATCTAATATTGAATTCTGCAAAAAATATATTTATTTGTATTTTGGCTTAATAGTAAAGAACAATTATTATGAGGTGGACATTATAGATCTTATTCTTGTAAATAATAATAATAATAATAATAATTTGAGATATTAATATTATGTACCAAACTTATAGGGGGGAAAGCACTAAACTATTGAGTTGTGATCTGATTTCAAAGGTCTACAATATAGCATTAGCTACGATGATCATCATCTTACATAGTACTGGCATCCCTCAAGCCCCCAACATAAAGAAAATGAGCAATTTACATATGTAGCCTCTGCTATGATGATGATCATCATTTGTGTACCTCTAGGGGGCCTCTATGTCTATGGCTCTAATATTCTAACTCAGACACCACTCCCTTTTAGAGATACACTTAAATTATACTATTTGTTAATTTATTAGACTTTAAATGGTGAAGACTTTTTACCCATTATGGATCATATGGACTCATAACTTTTTGTAAATTACTCACAATTATAAGAGTTAGCAAATTATAAGTTTAGTTATCACTCACAATCATAAGAGTTAGCAAATTGTAAATTTAGTGTCCATCGCTTCTAATCATACCAGTTAACAAATTGTAAATTTAGTTTAAAAATGGGTGTGTGGATAATAGTGTTGCTCCCTCTCTGTTGGCCTATATGAGGTTGCCTACTCTCAATGACAAAAGACCAAAAGAAACCTCATAGAGAAAAGAGCACTGACTTGTTCAAAAGTTGAATATCAGTCTTTGACTAACTCTCCTACGTCAGGTTAGGCACTAAAGGCATGCAACTATAGGTTCCACTCTTACAATTTTCCTCCACAATAAAAGTAGTTATTCTTAGGCAATTTCCCTAAACAAAATTAATAACCAAATCAATAATTAAAAATTTAAAGTTTTACTTTGACAGTCAAAGGGTCCACTAGAACTTGTCTGATGAATATTGATAGAACTACTGGAGACTTTTCCAATATCGTACGCTCTACGCCCAAGTTCACCAATGTTATTTGCTCCTTGTATAGTGTCCCAGAGAACACTCCCGTCCTCTTGTCACTATCTCCCCCATCTCTCACAACTTCCTATAAAGTTACAATTCATTTTTCATTCTCCTTATCACTACCTCTACCTCCATTCCTCTTAATACACTTGTATACACACCCAACACCTCTTTCTCACACACTAAGTATGTGGAACTCCTTTGCCTTAGACAGAATTTCATTTCATAAACTACTATTACCTAGAAAACCCAATACTTATTCAAAAGCCATATACAGAGATGTGTTAGACAAGAAGACACCGAGAAAGAAGCGTGCAGAGAAGAGTAGCAAAGATCATTTTGCATATTCAAAAGTACCATTGATTCCAAAAGAAGAAGATAATAAGGATTTTGTGAAAGGAGCTAGCTGTGGCAGTACTACTGTTGAGAAAAAGGAGATGATTAGAGTAAAGGTCAGGATGACAAAGCAAGAGGCAGCTCGAATGTTGTCTAAGTGCAAGGATGGAGGGGTCCTTGATTTCAAGGATGTAGCACTTGAGCTTGTGCAAATACCAACAAATCAAATTTGTGTTATGTCAACTAATACTGCTCCAGTGCTTGGGAGCATCCCAGAAGAGTTATAGATTTTTTTTTTTTCTTCTTAGAACAAGCCCAGGTGGATTGGAACCAGATTTGAAGAAAATCATACAATACCACAAAGCCATGTGGCTCTAGATGTATTATCTTTATTGTTGTTTTCATAGAGGAAGAACTGTTTGGAAAATTTGAATTTAGTTATTAGTTTAATTGACTCTTATATTTGGAAAACATGTAGAAATTGGGTTTGTAGAACACTTGGGACTGAGGCTTCGACAACAATGGACCACTGTACATATTCTCAGCTTGGATTTTGATTTTAGATAATCCCTGTCCTCATTTTAGGAGGTAGCGCATTCTATGGTAGCAGTGAACCACTCAAATGTGTTTCATTCTCATGAGACACGAATAACATGACATTCAAAAATACTACTCTGATACTAATGGCTTGTTTGGATGTTTAAAAAAAGAGGGAGAGTAAAGTAGAGGGAAGGAGAGTAAGTTAATTACTTTGTTTAGGAGTTTTTTAAGAAATAAGGGGAAGGGGTTTTAACTACTTCCAACCCCTCATTTTTAATTCCCCCAAATTTGAAAGATTTAGGGGGAGAGTAGAATTTTAAAAACATCCAAACAAGGTGGAGGGTAATCATTCTTCTCTACTCTCCTCCTCACTACTCCCCTCTACTCTCCTCCCTCTCTAAACTTCCAAACAAGCCATAAAGTCCCAGCCTCAACTTGAATTTGCGGAAACCCAATATATGTTTTTTGATGAGCAAGTAAACAACTTTCATTAAATGAAACAAATACAACAAGATAACAACTTACAACAAACTCTGCAGAGCAACACAATTGGCCGACTAAGTAAACACCACAGGTGCAAATATAAAAACTGCAATACACAAGACCTGCACCCAAATTCCCAATATATCTTAGCATTTATTGTTATTACATATCTGTTAAACTACATTAGCATAGTATTTCATTCAATTCATTTTAGTTCCTTCGATCTATTTAGTCCACTTCAGTCCAATTTAATCAATTCAGTTTATTCAGTCCATTTTGGACTAATTGGGCTCAAAAATTCATTTTTTTTCCTTAATTTTTAGGTTGAAAAGTATGAAATTTTATTCTATATATTTAGGCCAAACTCTTTATTTTTGTGCCAAAAATATAATTTTTTTTTTTTTTAAAAGCATTAGAAACTAGAAATATGAACCCTAAAAACACAATAACTATTATAAATACTAGTCTATCCCGTGTGATGCGTAGAAACTTTATACTTTTATTTTAAATTAATTTCTAATTATTCTTTATGGCCCAATAACACTCATCTTATGTACAATTATAATATACATATCATTAAGAGGAAGAAATTAAAAAGAAACAAAAATATTATGAATATTCATAATTAAGAATATGTATATATATATATATAGCCTAAATGAATTCACAATTATTTAATTATTTTAGCTAATTAATGTGTGTAATTATCTTTTACATTCCTTGAAAGAGAGTGGATAATTGGGCATATAATTTGTTGGCTTCAAGAGTCTTCTACATTAGAAATTAAAACAAAAACAAATTGAAGGAATTATTGTTTCTATCATATAAACCATTTATTTATTTACTTTTAATAGATTCCACCATATAAAAGAAGATGATGTGAAAATAATCCATTTTTGTGCAAAAATACTATCAACAATAGGAAGAGGAAAGAGCAAATTGATGTGACAATAATAAGTCTTATCAGGAAGATTGTAGAGATGGTATTTTAAAGTGTGTGTCTTATTTTATGATCTCATCCCATATTTTCGAAAATATGGGAAAAATTAATGTGGAAGGGTCACGTCTGAGTCATAATATGTAAGATAATAAGTGAACTTGAGTTTTTCATAAGGTTTTGGTATGATTTTAATTTAATTTTGAACTACAAACCATCTTTTAGATAATAGTGAAAAAAAAAAGCTAATCTATTCTTTTGGATAACAGTAAAAAAAAAACTTAATAAAAATAGGTTAAAAATGCTAAATAAAATAGAACACCACATGGTAAGAACTCATCTACTCCTATATGGAGTCTTTGCTTATTTATATATATATATATATATATATATCGATGCTTCGCAAGATTACCTTAAAAGACATCATTCACAGTACACTTAGAGCATCCACATTAATGGATGCACAAATGTGCAAAATGGAAAAAAGTCACTAATTTTATACATTTTGAGCAAAAAAGAATCCACATTAGTGAGTGTAAATTCATCTATAAAATACACATTGCTACAGTACCGTGTAAATTTATACGAGTACTGTAGCATGTGTATTTAATATCTTAATAGTTTTTTTCTCTTTCCTCTCTACTTGACTCTCACCTCCCTCTCTCTCAGGTGCATAGCACAGCTCTCTCTTTCTCTCATCTCATCAATTTTTCTTCCTCTAGCTTTTGCTGAGCTCCATCGCCGCCGATAAGAACAAGGTCGAGCAAGCCAAGTCGCCGGACAAGTCTGTCGCCTATAACACGAACGGAGTTCTCCGACGGGTCTGTCGCCTAGAATCTCATGGGTTTTGATCCATTTTTGGTTGAGCTTGAGGCCAGCGGCCATTGCGAGGAGGTGGCGGTGTTGCGAGGCGTCAATCTTGCTCAAGCCAGAGGCCTTGACCTCGCTCCAATCCGTTGGTTGTTTTTTTTTTTTTTTTTCTGGTTTTTTGGTTGATTGTGGGTGTGGGTCGATGGGTTTTGATCTTGATCAGCTTGGCTTTTCTGGTTCATTGGTGGGTTTTGATGATCTTGCCGCTGATTGGGTGGGTGATGATTTGACTTGACTGGGTTTCGGGTTGGGTGGGTGATTAATGGGTTTCGAATTGAGTGGGTTTTCCTTGATGATGGTGGTTGGGTGGTGATGATGGAGGTGATGGTGGCTGGAGTGATCATTGGTTGTGACGGATTGTGGGTCTGTGAGAGAGAGGGGCAGTGAGGGAGGCAATAATAAAAAATTGTAAAAGAATGAATATTTATTAAATAAATGTGTAAAATAGATAAATGGATGTGGGTATTTTATAAAAATGAGTGTGTAGAATAAAAAAATTAGGTTTTTCGCATAAAATAGACGAGAATTTAGCATCCACTGATGTGGATGCTCTAATATTGAAAGAAAAGAAAAGAAAAGAAAAAAATCTACAATTCTAAACTTATATAATGCTACAATATATATCACTATATATTGTTGTTGAACGCAAATTAAATACATTATATATTTCATAACATAAAATTTATAACAATAAAAAAAACTTTTAAATAACTTATGCACTATTTAACATAAAATGTTACATTATATTATTATAAAATAATTATATTATATTTTCCTACGCATCCTATGGGTTTGCAACCGGTTGTTATAAAAATCCCAATTATTTTTCAGCCCAATTTAGAAAGAAGAAGCCGCAACTTTTGGCTTTAAAAAAAAAAAAATCAAAAGTACAAAGGAAAAATTGGGTTGCAACATCGCCTAGCTAAGAGTGCCATTTTGAATTTGGCTTGGCTGGACCAGGCTACAGTGTATCCTGTCCAAGGGTTTCACTCTTGACATTTTTGTCTAATTTCCAATAAGAGCATACCATACAACTTCAGATTGAGTCTTACTACGGGCACTGAAAAAATCACCAACATTTTCACATTGTAATCATATAAATATTAAGATAGTAGTGGATTGGACCTACCATAACACAAAACACATGGACGGTATGAAAAAGTCAGTGAAACTCTTAATTTAATTTCAACAAAGTTTTCCATTCAAATTTACTAGATGTCATGTAGAAATGTAATTAGAAATAAAAATACGTGATAATTATCTAACTCATTTTACATATGCATAATTCTCTCTTAACATGTGAACCTCACTAACAATATGTAGATTTCACAGCTGTGTTGTGTGGGGCTTACATGTAAGAGATATGGAACTCTCAGTTTCAAGAGGCTTTTCCGCTCAAACTTACTAGATGTCATGTAAAAATGTAATCGAAAACAACAATAGGAGATGTTAAGGGGGTGTTTGGATTTTTTTTTTCCATCACTCATCACTCTTCACTCCTCACTCAATTTTTTTTACTCATCACTCATCACTTAAAATACCATAATTTTCTAAAAGTACCCATTTGGCATATATCACTGAGTAATGTATTCAACCAAAAAATCTAAAAAAACTGGGAACCACACATTAACCCTTGTCAGACCACCACTTTCCTGTTTCCTTTTTTTTCCTTTTCCCCTTACTCTCCCCTTCATTTTTCTCTGCATTTCTCTTTCGCTTTTCCCCTGTTTTCTTTCTTCATTTGTTTGTGATTTTCTCTTCGCTTCCCCTAGAAAAGCCGACGATCATCCACTAGCGGCGAGCGATGCCATTGATGAAAAATCTGAAACTGAAAGAGAGAGAAAAACAAAGTAGTGGGTCAGAGATTTTGGAGATTGTTTGAATTGAAAAGTTTATTCCTTGATTTTGGAGATTAATTGGTCTGAGACTAAGATGATGGTGCCAATGGTGGAGTCAGAAAGGATAGAGAAGATGGTGGGTCTGAGTTCCGTGTGAAGGTATGATGTTGGTTTTGGATATGAAGCCATGTGAAAAAAAAAAAAAAAAAAAAAAAAGCACAAGACGAAGAAGACCAAACCAGACCCAAGAAGAAGAAGAAGAAGACTAGTGTGAAAGGAAAAAGAAAAAAAGGAGAAAGAAGAAGACTAATGTGAAAGGAAAAAGAAAAAATAAAGAAGAAGAAGACCCAAACTCAACGAACCTAGTGAGAAAAGAAAAAAAGGGGGGGGGGGGGGAGGAAATGTCAAAAGTTGCGGCTGACCTCTGACTAGTAGGTCTCTCTATATGTATTTAATTACTAAAATGCCATTAAAAACTGAGTTTTGGAAACTGAAAACACTTAAATCAAAAAATTGAATGATGGAAACAAAAACAAGAAACAAAAGCAAGAAACAAATTCAAACTGGCTTTTTTTTTTTCATGAGACCCACTTATTTTGAGTTATGGGCGATAGAAATAGAGTTATGGGTGATAGAAAACATAATTCATTAACATATGCATAATTCTCTTGTAAAATATGGACCCCACTAACAATTTACTGATTCCACGACTCTGTTGTGTGAGGTTAACATGTAAGAGATATAATGCATATAATAGATGCACATGAGACTTTCTCAACATTAAGACGCGATAAAGTTTAGGGATATAACTTTTATATCACAACTTTTATCAAAATTTTGAAATGGTCAATTGTAGAATGATTGAGAAAAAGTGGTCGATCAATATGAACATGGTTGTCCTCTTCTCTATGTTAGCCACGCTTCAACAAATTGTGGCAAAAATTGTGATAAAGTTGAAGTCATTGGAGTTGTTAGGACCTAGGAGACGTGCTACGTTCAGCTTAAGGCCTGTTGAAGGAACTTCTTAGCAGCCGCTTCTGCCTTTTACTAGGAAATAGTTGATAATATATTATAGTATTACTTTTACAGGGTAGAAGTCAAGATGACAGAGAAAGAAGTAGGTTCATTTAATATGATTCAGGTGAAAAGATGAGGTCGGGGGTCCTTTATTGTAGAGGAAGTGTTCTGTTTTCTTGTGCAAATACCAACCAATTGCGTTGTTGGTGTTAGGGACTAGAACATTAGCGTTGGGATGTAAAAAATGTTTTAATTTACCTCCTTAAAAACTTATTTTATTTATTTTACTATTTTATTTTATAATTTTTTAAATGTTTTAATTTTTATTTTTACAAATAATTTATTAAAATAATATAAAATATTTCAACAGATAATATTAAAATTTTGGTCAAACTACCGCCTCTAGTCCACTCCCACCATGACCCAATGGAATACAATCACATACCCGTACCGGAAACAATCATATACCCAATGCTAATGCACTTATGTCCCTTTAAGCTAAAAAATAGAACTCGTTCGCACGGTTAAATGGGTTCCTCTGGCTTCTACGTTCCCAAAAAAATTGAATTCACATGTTCGGCAAAATATTCTTCTAAGAAATATATTCACCTGCATAAATATTACGTTTAAGAACTTTTCTCTCTCCTCTCTGTCATACATTGTATTTGTGGATACATTGTTTTTTTTTTTTAATAAATAATTTGTTCACCATGTAATCATTTAGTGTTCTAAACAACAGGGTTTGGTTTATTTGCCTAGGAATTAACAGGGTTTGGTTTGGTTTAGTTCCTCACTTATCTTGTATAAGATAATAGAATTGGGAGAAGTGAATGAATTGCATTAATTAATTGGTAAAAAATCCTTATACACAGCATCGGGTTGAACCCAAAAGAAGAGGGAAGCAGAAACTAACTTAACTAACTAAAACAGAAATCCTAACAAACTCAGGCACGTGTGGCACGTGTAATCACTTACATCAGAAAACAGAAATAAGTTAAACTACATGTCGTTTTCTACAAACGAACTAACAAAGCAGAAAGGCAAAACTACAGTCGTTTCTGGTCTATTTCTTCTTCTTTATTAACTCTGCTACTGCTGCACTCTGCAATTCCTCCTTGAACCTGTTTAGTTGGTCTGCAACTACAACCTGCAGTTACTGAAGCTTGTTTACCCTATTCTGGTTCACCAATTTGCTTTGTATTTGAGCTCTGTTGTTGTACATGATCTTGATATCTTGCTCTATGTTGAACATGACTTCTCATTTACCAACAGTTCACAGACTAACCATGAAGTACAAATCTCTATAACAATATTTTGAACACGCCTAAATCACATGTAAATCGGTGCAAAGGTGAAGAAAAAAAGAGTAAAGTGGAAGCTCAAATAGAGGAAGTGCTAGACTATTAGCTATCTTCATGTTTGGGCTATTGATGAATCGAATTGTGTCATTGTGCCTTAGTTTTAGAATAATTTGGGCTTGTGAAGAATTACTAAGCCAAAAAAATCCAATTGCTGAGTTAGCTACAAAAGTTGTATGTTTGGCTTAATTTATGTTACCAACTACTTCTATAGTTGCCTGATTTATTAGTGCTCAATTTAAAAAAAAAAAAAAAAAAAATTGTTTTCATGCAAATTCCCGTTCATAGGTAGAAAATTGTTTTCATGCATATTCCCGTTCATAGGTAGAGGAATGTTTTTTTTTTTTTTTTTTTTGAAAACCAGGAATGTTAAAAATTACTGAGGTGGGATAAAACAAAATGTAACTTTTCAAAAATTATGAAGTTATATAATAATCTTTTTATATTGTTTATGACCAAAACCATGCAAAATGAACCTTCAGCCGTAAGAATTTAAATGAAAGGTAAAGTGGAGGAAGTAAAAATCAAACTTAAGATCTCCTATTCTAATACCATGTTAAATTACCGATTATTCCTAAAGTTTAAACTATTAGAATATGATAAATTTAATCATTTAACCAAATACTTCTAACACCGGTTAGGATTAAACAATGTATTCAAATATCCTTACTACCTCAACATGAAATAAACACGAGCAATTAACATGAATTGCCATTAAAATTGCAACTCTCAGTTGCACAAGACCAATAAAACCCCATAGTGAGAAAAGAACTGACCCATTCAAAAGTTGCTGACTCTTTAGCTCTCCAACATCAGGTTTGCTTTCAGGCGTAGGCTCCACCTCCAAATCCTTATCCAATCATACATTTTCATCACCGAAAAAGGTTAAGAAAATAAATAACGTACTACTCAAGCAATTTCACTCTATTGCCCAAAATTAATCACAAAACAAAATCAACAATTAAATTCAAGGACTCCAGTCTCCACTTTGACAGTCAACCGGAGCACTAGAATCTACAGCTAGCTTGTGCGGTGAAGATTCTCTTTCAACTATATTAAAGTCTTTGTCTATGTCGTACACTTGACGCCAAGGTTCACCCACGTTATTTGCTGTGTTGTGTTGTGCCTAGATAACACTCCATGCTCTTGTCACTTATCTTCCCCGTCCATCACTTGTCACTACCCTCTATAAATTCACTTTGTTCATGCTCCACTCCATATCACTACCTCTCTACTTCCATTCCTCTTATATACAATACACACCAACACTTCTCTCTCTTTCTAACTAGCTCTAAATATGTGGAACTCCTTTGCTCGCGACATATTTTCATTTCATAATCTACTCGTACCTAGAAACCCCATTACTGATTCAAAAACCATATACAGAGACGAGTTAAACAAGAACGCATCAAGAAAGAAGTGTGCAGAGAAGAGTGGTAAAGATGATTTTGCATATTCAAAAGTGCCATTGATTTCAAAAGAAGATGATGGTAAGGATTTTGTAAGAGAAGCTGGCTATGGTGGCAGTACTACTTCTACTGTTGAGAAAAAGGAGGTGATTAGAGTAAAAGTCAGGATGACAAAGCAAGAGGCAGCTCGATTGTTGTCCAAATGCAAAGATGGAGGAGTCCTTGATTTCAAGGATGTAGCACTTGAGCTCGTGCAAATACCAACAAATCAAATTAGTATTGTGTCCCCTAGCACTTTTCCAGTGCTTGAGAGCATCCCAGAAGAGCTTTAGATTTTTTTTTTTTTTTTTTTTTTTTTTTGGGTCCTTATAACAGAACCCAGGTGAATTGGAGGCTGATATGAAGAAAATAAGGCAATACCACTAAGCCATGTGACTCTTAGAGTTGGCAAACATAGAAATTGGGCTAAATATTCTGTACTTTTTTTTTTTTTTTTTTCTGAAAAATCAAATATGCTATACTTCGTAGGAGACTTGGGACCGAAGTCTTTGACTACGGTCAACAGATGAAATGTTACAAATAGCTTCTTTCTTCTTTTACGATACAGTAATGGACCACTATAGATTTGCTTTAGCCTGGAGTTTGATTGTATATAATCCCTGTCCCCATTCAGGAGGTAGAGTATTTTATCGTATTAGTGAACCACTCAAATGTGTTTCATGCTCATGGGGCATGAATAACATGACTTTCTAAATTACTACTCACACTGAAGTCTGTGCCTCATCTGGCATTTGCAGAAATCCAGTATATGCTTTTTGGTGAGCAACTTTCATTAAAATGAGACAAAAACAAGAAGAAAACAACCTACAACAAACTCTTCAGTGCAACAAAACAAAATTGACTGACTAAGTAAACGCCACAGGTGCAAATTAAAAATATGCATTACACAAGAGCTGCACCTAAATTCCCGATAAGGTACATTAATCTATCTACGTCATATCATATCATATGGTACATAATAAAAGTTAAGGTTTTTTTTTTTTTTTTTTTTTTTTGAGAAAGAAAAAATTTCAACCTATGGTATCTACTCTTGGTGATAGCTCTTTATCATTTGACTAAAATACTAATTGGTTTTTGGTGTAGGCGGAGATTGAACACCAATCGGTTTAACAAATGTTTAATTTGAATAAAACTAAAAGTCTATCATCAAAATTTTCTAAACTTAAATATCACACAACTCGCGAATTATATCATATCATATACTATATAATAAAAGTTGAGTTTAAAAGCTATGGTTATGCCAAGTGGCTACTCTCGTTAACTAGTTAACAAAAACACCAAATTAATGTCAAGTTTAAAAAAATAACTAATTTATTAAAATAACTTTTTGAAACCAAACAAGCCCTAACTATATAATAAGAGTTGAGCTTAAAAGCCGTGGTTGTGCCAAGTGACTACTATTATTGTAACATCCCAACCTAATTGCATATTTAATTGTATGGGTTTATATGCTTATTATCAACTTAATTACTTTGAGTGCATAAAACTTTGATATTGTGATAATATAGAAGATATATGCTCTTTTAATGCGGTAGAAAGGAGTTTTATAAAGGTAAGGATATGTATGCAAAATTATATTATTCTTTGGTCCTTTCTAGAAATATAAGTTTTTAAGGGGAGAAAGGAATTACAAAAAAAAAAAAAAAAAAGTGGAAAGATGAGTCATCAGCTCACTCTCCCTTAGCTTATGCGTGCCTCACCCCAAAAGTCCACTTCTCTTATCTTATCTTCTTGGCTGCATCAGAAAGTCTAGCCCCTTGTCTTCTTTCTCTATTCCTTTCAATTTGTTTCTTTGTTTTCTTTCTCTCTTTGCTCTTACACAGCTACACCTCTCTCTCCCTCTCTCACCAAAACAATATATAGCTCTCTCTAAGAAGAAATTAAGAGCCTAACACTAAAGTTTCAGCTTCAAAATTTGTGAGTAAATAATCAAAACTTCATTTGATTTTGGTATGTTGATAGTATAATTGTTTTGTTTATTTTCCCTTCCTTATTCTCTAATCTGATTTTGGAGGCTGAACTTGTGATTTCTGTTTTAGTAATTTGAAAGATTGATGGTGTTATGGTCTCTTGGATACTTAATGATATATTTTAATGTTTATAGTATTAGTATAAATACCCAAATTAAATGAAGATCATTTGCATTTAGTTGATGATTTTGTAAGAACATGCACTGAAGCTGTCACTGTGACAGATTTGATGTTTACCACAAGAAAATTCTGTATTAAATCATTTACTGTGAATTAGGATGCTAGGAGTAGTTTTTATGAATCCTAAGACGCATATGGCTGTTATGGAAGTGGTCTCATAGCATTTGGATCAACATAAAATTAATGGTTTAATTTCTAAGTTGCATGAATTTCTGTCAGGACAGATTTGAGTATGTTACATTGTACGATTTTTAATAAATCATGGTTTTATGCTTTGACTCTGAAATTGATAATGTATATACTAGACATCTAGGGGAGTAGCTCTGTAAAATTTCATGGCATTTGGATGTGTTTAGATAGCCCATTTGTATTTTACAAATGAGGCTTTTGCTGCTGAAATGAGCAGTAAACAATGAAGGATAACTCTAACTTTGTGGATTTAATTTTGAAGTTAGGGTGAATGTTTTGAGTTATATTTTAATATGCTTATCTTTTGGTATGTTTAGATCATAGATGAATTTTTAATTCCTTGGTTTCTCTATGTTTTGGTTTCTCTATGTTTTGGTATGTAATGTGTTTGATGATTGTACCTTGTTTTTGGGGGAACTCTATGTGATGGGAATTAAGATTTTATTAAGTTTGAGAGTTAGGTTGTATTTGAGGTATAAGCTTATATATTTAGAAAGAGTTTGTCAGTAATAAGTTTTGGTCTTTCATTTAAGTAACGAGAACGAGAACATGGACACTTGAGCTCCTCTTGTACAAATCTCTCACGTCTTCTGTTTTCAGGTAAGGGATATGTGACATGTGCGTTTGATAAGTCATGAGGTTATTTTAAAGTATATTATACATTAAAAAGGTTTTTGATTAGAGATATGACATATAAACATATTTCAGACAAAGATATGTTCGTGAGCTTTCTAAAACTTATGTATATGATTTAAGCATATTAATGCTATTGTTAATTCCACGAACATGATGTTTAAAGAAAAAAATGAAAATGTTATTATTATGAAATGTCATGCAAACTATGAATTTTAGTATTACTGAGGATGACGGTACATCCACGCTCAATCAAAGCATTATTGAGGATGGCGGTGCGTCCGCGCTCAATTAAAATATTATTGAGGATGGCAGTCCGTCCGCTCTCAATCAAAGTATAAACCGAGGATGGTGGTTCATCCGCGCTCGATCAAAGTATAAGTTTATGTTAAAAGTCATAATATTATTCTAATAAGAAAAAGGAGGACAATTATTTTCCTACGAAGAGCGTATAACTTATCATTATGAATAGTATAAAATACTATGCATTGAAATATGTTCTCTTACTTGAATGCCCATAAAATATTCTTATTAAAGGCCTATGGAGCTTAAAACCTTACTGGGCTTCGTAGCTCACCCTATTATATTTCAGTGCACAGGTTCTTCCTAGAAGCAGCAAGAGTATTAAAGGTGGTAAGGATTCTGTGATTCTCGTTTGTTAGATTGTATAGTCTCTTTTGTTGTATAGTAGCTTAGCTCTTTTGTTGTATAGGAGGAATCAAGAAGTAGTTGATCATTTGAGCACAGATGTAATTTGGAACCTTAGTTTGGTTTAAACCCCAGTTTTATGTCTTTGGGGTTGGGTTTGTAAATAAGAGTTTTTGCTAAATGTTTAGCTATGTAATATTTACGTGACTACCTTAAGTTTCAGCGAAGTGGTAATCTTGCAAAATTCAAATGAAATGAATTTTCCAGGTTTTTATCATTTTTGTATATTATGACTTTTATGCAAGAAAATAAGCAAGAATACAGGAAACAATTCTTGATAAGCATCTTCAGTTTAGGTTGGTTCGTGTTAGTATTGAGGTAAACTCGATATTAATATGCCAGTTATGCTCTAAATTCTGAAATACAGATTTGGGTTGTAACAACTATTAATTAGTTAACAATAACACCAAATTAATGTCAAGATTAAAAAAAACTAATTTATTAAAATAACTTTTTGAAACCAAACAAGCCCTAAATCTCAGAAAACCCACGTTTTTTTTTTTTTTTTTTTCCCTCAGGTTGCATGATTTAAGAATGATTTAAAACAAATTTATATTCTATTCAACTAAAAGTCTATTTTAACAAATTTCTAAACTTAAATCACACACTACCCTCCTTTTTTTTACCCCCTCAAGTTGCATCTTACTAAATTTAACAATAACTTAATTTAGAAAAAACTTTATCATCTAGGTTTTAGAAATTTAAATTCTACTCCAACTAAAAATTTATTATCAAAATGTTTTCAACTATATATATATATATATATATATATATATATATATTCAATCATGGCTTTTGATACAGTCTCTGTTGACCAATAAGTCGTTCCTATAGTTAGATCCCACACAATACACCCCACGTTGTTATTTATTTATTTTTTTTAAAAACAACTTATGCTTATATGTTAATATAATAAATTCATCTCAGTTATTGTTCTTTACTTTTGAATTTGCGCGTAGGATATTATGCCAAGGGAAGTTTAGTCTAAAAAAAAGCAAAATAATGAACACTTTAAGTTCTTGGTTCTCTTATGTAAGTTTTTATTTATTTTTTTATATTCTCAATTTTTGAACTCTTATAGTATATTTTTTAAGAAAAATCCTTTTAATAACAATTTTCTATATATATAAAAAATATTATTCTATTTTTCAATTATATATCACTATATATTATTGTTGAATGCAAATTACATTCTATATTCCATTACATAACCTTCATATTGGCTCTTGTTACGGTCACTAAAAAAATCACCTACTTTTTCACATTTTAATCACATAACAATAAGAAAGTAGTCTATTGGACCCAACACAAAACAAAACACAATAGATAATGTAAAAAAGTCAGTGAAACTCTTAATTTCAAGAAACTTTTCCATTCAAATTTACTAGATGTCATGTAGAAATGTAATTGGAAACAACGATACTAGACAATAATTATCTAATTCATTCAGCATATGCATAATTCTCTCTTAACATGTAAACCTCACTAACAGTACGTAGATTCCACTGTTGTGTTGTGTGAGGTTGACATGTAAGATATATACTGCATATATATAATAGGTGCACATGAGACTTTCTCAACATTAGGACATGATAAAGTTTAGGAACATAACTTTTGTATCATAACTTCTACCACAATTTTAACATAGTCAAATGTAGAATGACTCTGAAAAAATGGTAGATCAATATGAAAGTGGTTGTCCACTTCTCTAAGTTGACCATACTTTAGCAAATTGTGGCAAAAACTGTGATAAAATTGAGGGCATAGGAATTGTTAGGACCTAGGACACGTGCTACGTGCAGCTCAAGACCTGTTGGAGGAACTTCTTAGCAGCAGCTTCTGCGTTTGCTTGGAAACAGCTGATAATAAATTATAGTATTACTATTGCAGAGTAGAATTCAAGATGATAGGGAAGTTTCATTCAATGTGATTCAAGTGCAAAGATGGGGCCGGCGGTCCCTTATTCTAGAGGACGTGTTCTGTTTTCTTCTGCAAATACCAACAAATTGTGTTGGCCTTATGTCCCTTTAAGTTAAAAAATAGAACTCGTTCATATAATAGATTGTGTTCCTCTGGCTTCTACGTTCCTAAAAAAATTGAATTCACATGTTCGGCAAAGTTCTAAAATTAAGAACTCTGCTCCCTCCCTCTCTCACTCTGCCTCAGACATTGTTTTTGACTTTTTGTGTATGTTTTGTTTTATAATAATTTGTTCACCATGTGATCAGTTATTGTTCTAATAAACAACAGGGTTTGGTTTATTTTCCTGGGTACTACATAAGCTTGCCTTCCAGTTCTGCAGGAATTAAAGTTTGTCTTCTTTTTTCTTTTTTCTTTTTTCTTTTTTTCTTTTTTTTTTTTCCTCACAATCACATATCTTGCTCCGTGATTTTGTCATTAGCTAACAGTTCACAGACTAACCATGAAGTACAAATCTCTATAATAAGATATTGAACAAGTCTAAATCACGAATAAATCCGTGTTAAAGTGAAGAAAAGAAGAGGACGTGGAAGCTCAAATTGAGGAAACGCTAGACGAATAAGAGACAATATAAAATACCTGGATGAAACAATCTATTTTCATGTTTAGGCTATAGATAAATCGGATTGTGTCATTTTTTTTTTTGGTAAGAGGATTGTGTCATTGTGCTTTAGTTTTAGAATAATTTGAGTTTGTCAGACTTACCAAGCCAAAAAAAAAAAAAAAAATCCTATGACTGAGTCAACTACACAAGTTGCATGTTGGCTTATTTTATTATCATTCGATAATTATAATATTTTTGGGAAATTACTCCTTCTACACTGTACCATGCAGGGTTGGCCCAACATAATTTGGGACCTAAGGTGAAACACTTATGCAGGGCAATTCATATGTAAACATTAATTAAATAAAATTATTTAATGCTAATTAAATTAAGACTAATTTGATCCAATACATTTATAAATTGATGAATAATACTAACTAAATTTAATTTAATTTCATATAAAGGATTAAATATCATAGTTGAAGCATAAATTTTAATAAAAAGAAATTTAAAAAAATATTTTTTAAAAAAAGAAACTTACTTTAAAGTGAATATATGACAATGCCAACATTGTAATCTAAACTTTAATTTTATATCTTGCTTTTATGAGAGATAGATAGATAGATAGATATCATTTGGTGCGTAATTTTGTAGGAAATTAGTTTACAAAAATTAAAATCTCAAACTCTCATAAGGAGATTAGTCATCATTGACAATCTAACACATTTGCAACATTTTTTAAAAATATTTTAAGATTTCAATTGGATTAAATTTTTATTGGTCTCCTATTTTGGAAGTCTTGTTAGGGAAAAAAAACACTAAAGGTACAACAAATGTTCACAATATGATATGATACTGAATCTGATTGTTAAACTTCAACAACCAAATTAATGAGGGTATGATTTATATATATATATATATATATATATATATAATTGGTGACATGTCAGTTTGTAAGTCCAGTAAAATTTTGGATATCCCGTATCCCTAGCTTCACTCATTAAAAAAATGTTCAATCATTAATAAAATTTTGGGTATTTTATGATGAGAATGAGGCATTTTTTTCCTAGGGAAAAATTGTTTTTGTGATGTGGCCTTAGGCCTAAGTTACCTAGGCCTTGGTACCATATTTGCACTTACCCTCCGAATTATAAGAATGCATACTTACTCCCTAAACTATACCATTTTTATACTTACCCCATAAATTATGATAATGTACACTTTACCTTTTTAAACTATACATTTTTTACACTTACCCCCCTAAACTATTAAAATGTATACTTACTCTCTTAAATTATCACCCGTGTAACACTTTGCACCAATACAAAAGTGCAAAATGTTACACGGATGATAGTTTAGGAAAATAAGTATTGACCAAAACCATGCAACACACGGGCCTTCAATCAGTTGTCTATTAAACAATAGAAATGAGTTGTATCGGGTCATTCTGTTTGATAGAAAGATCATGTATTGTGGGATTTTAGCATTATTATTAAATGAGTCTGATTTAAAGTTGAACAATGTATTCAAATATTCTTACTTCACAGTTCACACCAAACAAACACGGCCATTAATACGAATAGCCACTAAGATCGCAACTCTCAGGGACCAATAAAACCTCATGCCGAAAAAGAGCAGTAACTCATTCAAAAGTTTCAGTAGTCTTTAGCTCTCCGACATTAGGTTTTGCTTTCAGTCATAGGCTCCACTCCATCTTACAATTTTCATCCACAAAAAAGAAAACAATAAAGAATAAAAAAATAAAGTACTAAAGCAATTTCCCTCTAATCCTTTATTACCATTTACCAAAAATCAATAACAAAACAAAATCAATAATTAAATTAAGGGGTACTTGTTTCTCAAAAAAAAAAATTAAGGGGTCCACCTTGCAACCGGTCGACTAGAGACTACAGCTTGTGTGGTGAATAGTTTCTTTGATTTGAAGACTTTTTCTATGTCGTGCACTTGACGCCCAGGTTCACCCACGTTATTTGTGCGCTCTGTGCTGTGTTGTGTCGTGCCCAGTTAACACTCAATGCTCATGTCACTACCTTCTCTATCTCTCACTACCCTCTATAAACCCACATTGTTCATGCTCCATACTCCATATCACTACCTCTACTCTACCTCCATTCCTCTTATGCACAATACGCACCAACCCGTCTCTCTCTTAATCTTTTTCACTAGCTCTAAATCTGCGGAACTCCTTAATTTGCTAGCTTGCGACATGTTCTCATTTCATAAACTACTAGTACCTAGAAACCCCACTACTGATTCAAAAACCATATACAGAGATGAGTTAGACAAAAAGGCATCAAGAAAGAAGTGTGCGGAGAAGAGTGGTAAAGATCATTTTGCATATTCAAAAGTACCATTGATTCCCAAAGAAGATGGTGGTAAGGATTTTGTGAGAGGAGCTGGCTGTGGTAGCAGTACTACTGTTGAGAAAAAGGAGGTGATGAGAGTTAAAGTCAGGATGACGAAGCAAGAAGCGGCTCGCATGTTGTCCAAGTGCAAAGATGGAGGGGTCCTTGATTTCAAGGATGTAGCACTTGAGCTTGTGCAAATACCAACAAATCAAATTAGTATTGTGTCCCCTACTACTGTTCCGGTGCTTGGGAGCATCCCAGAAGAGTTTTAGATTTTTTTTTTTTTTTTTTTTGGGTCCTTAAAAAAAAGCCCAGGTGAATTGGAGCCTGATTTGAAGAAAGTTACCAATAAGCCATGTGGCTCTTATATTTGGCAAACATAGAAATTGGGCTAAATATGCTGTACTTTTATATGTTTGTTTGTTTTTTTGATAAATCAAATATGCTGTACTTTGTAGGACACTTGGGACCGAGGTCTTTGACTATGGTCAACAGTTGAAATGTTACAAATAGCTTCTTTCTTCTTTTACGATACAACAATGGACCACTATAGATTTGCTCAGCTTGGAGTTTGATTGTAGAAAATCCCGGCCCCCATTAAGGAAGTAGAGCATTTTATGGTAGTAGCGAATAAAATGGAGTTCTGAAATTTAAAAACTGGAATTTGCAGCATCATTTCTTCGATTTTCTTGATTAAGTGTTGGACAATTTGCAATCTCATCATCCTCACATACAAAAATTGGAATTTGCAGTAATCAAGTATATGTTTTTTGATAAGCGAGTAACTTTCACTAAGATGAAACAAATACAAGAAGATACGACTCACAGCTAACTCTGCAGAGAGCAACACAACTGACTCGCAAATTATAGAACACAGGTGCAAATTAAAAAATTGCAATACACAAAACCTGCACCTAAATTTCTTGTATATGTTACAATAATTGTTATAAAAATACCTTATATTTTCCAGTACAATTTTGAAAGAAGAAGCTGTAATTTCTCTCCAAGCTAAACTTTTGTTTCTTTAATCAAAATTATAAAGGAAAAATTATGTTGCAACTTGCAACATCGCCTAGCCATGCAAGAGTGCCGTTTTGAATTTCGGTTGGCTGGACCAGCCTAGTGTATCCTGCCCATGGGTTTCACTCTTTACATTTTTGTCTAGTTTCCAATAATGGCATGTTATACAACTTCAAATTGAGTCATGCCGACACCCAAAAAAATTCACCTACTTTTTCAAATATTAATCACGCATCTAATACATGTATCCCCCTCTCATATGAGAATTAACCCCACATGTGTGAGGTCTACCTCCGTGTGAGGGGAAAAACATACACTGAATACATGGTGTGTGTATGTGTATGTGTATATGTGTGTGTATATATATATATATTAATCACATAACATTTGAGTCTGTGCTTACGAGACCTACCATAACACAAAACACATAGATGATGTGAAAAAGCCAATGAAACTCTCAATGTCAAGAGACTTTTTCATTCAAACTTACTAGATAGCATGTAGAAATAAATTTTGAAACAACAATACACGACGTGACAATGATTATCTAATAAATTCAGCATATGCATCATTTCTCTCTTAACATGTGAATCGCAATATGTAGATTCCACTACTGTGTTGTCTAGGTAGAGTCTAGATAATGACAAATAATGCATATAATAGATACACAACAGACACTCTCATCATCAAGGCATGAAATAGTTTTAAAACATAAATTTATATCATAAATAAAAAAAATAATTGTCCACAACTCAAAGGCTATGACAAAAATGATATCAAAAGTTGTGATTGTAAAAGTACTGTCAGGACTTGGGACAATTGGTGCCTGCAGCTTAAGCAGGAGGAAGTCAAGATAACAGAGCAAGAGGAAGTGCTGTCCCAAACACCCCCTAGAAATTACAGAGTAGAAGTCAAGATGACAGGGCAGGAGGAAGTAGCTTCATTGAATGTCATTCAAGTGTAAAGATGGGGTCGGGGGTCCCTTATTTTCTAGGATGTTTCCTGTTTCCTTGTGCAAATACCAACAAATTGTGTCGGTCTTATGTTCCTTAACACGAGGAAAATGCTTCCAGTCAAAACAAATGTTAGTCACGATTTTGGTTAGAGTAGTAGTCACGATGAAAAAGCAAGAAGGAGGTCCCTGGAATTCAAGGACATTGCGCGTGTGCCTTACGCAAATTGTCTGTCTTATTCTCATGTCCCCTACGACAAGTAGTGATCCAGTGCTTAAGAGCATCCCAAACCAATTTTAAATGTATTATCATTAATTCATTATTATGTATAATATACAATTTATTATTCTTTTGGGAGAAATATGAAAAAAAAAAATAGTGTTATCGATGGATCCAAGTAAAAATGATATTGTTCTAATCACAATATTTCACCTCCACAATTGTGGAAAATACTATGTAAATTTTTGTATCACAAAAATTACTTTTTCTTTAAATCCTGAAAAAAAAATTATCTTGTTGCATCACATAGCCAAGAGGACGAATTTGTTAGTGGCTTGATCCAGAAATTAAATTAGGTTTAAGTTTTATTCTGCTTCCCTGGACACCTTAAGAACCAATAAACTAGTTAGATATAAATGGAAAATATGAGAGTTTTCCTTTATTTAAAAGCCAAGTTTGAGAGATGCACTACTATTATTCGATATAAAAAATATTTCATATTCACGTCCTTGTTGAATTGACCCCTTTGCATTTGCATCAACCTAGCTCGTTTCCACCATTAAAGGGTACTTATATATTGGCAAAAGAATTGCCTTCTTGCTTGTAGGCTGGGTAGGTTGGGACTAGCAGGCAACCCATCACCCAGTCAACGAATCGGGTTGAAGAGAAAAACCTTGGGCCATGACCCAGCCTAGGGACAATGCCCTTGGGCATTTAGCAGGCTGGACAAGTGAGTTGGGCCTAAAGCACTAAAGCACCCATGGGCTTTTAATGGACTTTTATTGGGCTTTTAAGTTTTAACGAGCCTTTAATTGGCTTAGAAAATTTAATAAATAAATTAGAAGTATATATACTATATTTATATGTCACAAAACACAAATTGTCAAATTGAACTATTAAAAATACTTATAAAAATCATTGATTAACTTTTATTATTTCGCAAGTGTCTATAATTTACAAATTTTAATTTTAAATTTTGACCATTTCCCACTTGCCAATGGTCCAATTTTTTTATTTTTTATTTGTAGCTATAAATATATATTTATAACTCACAATTGGGCTAGGGTGGCAAGTGAGGCAACTAGGCTAAGATAGTGAGCTGGCCTAACGGGTGCCCATGAGTAGAAAAATCAACATATTACCTAACCTATTGGGCTAATGGACTACCCATAGACCTTTACACTACTAGATCAAGCTGCCCACTATCCCAGTAGGTCGTTTAGCTTTTTGCTTACAATTATATGCATGAACACCATAAGTTAGTAAGAAAAGCTTATTGCTATCAACATATTATATGCAATTCTTTTTCTTTCTTTTTTTCATATAATAAGTCAAGAAGGGTATTCAAATTCAAGTTCTCCACATAAATATAGTAGAGTAATGTTATTAAACCACAAGACTCTTGTTAGATTCATGAAAAATATTACATGATCTCTTCTAACAAATCAATTATATTTCGAGCAACAAGAGAGGGCTTTTGCACCCAAGCCAATTCCACTCCTCCACTTCTTTTCTCTTCTTTATTTGATACCTTTCACTTATCGGTTCTAAATCATACAAAATATTGTGTTACCTAAGAGAGAGAGAGAGAGAGAGAGAATGGGCTTTCATTGTCTCACACTCTTCGTTGACATCATTAATTATCATGTGTTTGTGAATGTCTTATATGAAAATGTGTGTATTATATGTTTTTTTTTAATCTAAGTATTATATGTATTGAGTGTGTATACAACTATACATACATACATACATATATATATATATATATATATATATATATATAAAAGGAGCGTGATTTAATAATTTTCCCTAATTCACACTTCTTCAAAAAAAAATTCTAAAAGAGAGAGAAATTGGTAAAACAAATATAAGAGACCAGTTTATCTTTATCGAAAGAATATAACGAGGCAAGGTGAGTAACAAAATATAATTGGGCTTTTGGCCTTCTGCCTATATCTATAACATTCCAAATAAAAAAAATCAAACAAATGAAGAAGAAAGTAGCCTGCAGCAATACCCTGGGTACTCTTTTAAGCAACATACAATTAAAAAATGAAAAATTCTTAGTTTATATAGTATTAACAATGTAAGATTTATATTATGCACATTTATTTAATTTATAATATAAAATTTACATTGAATGTACAATATAAACCTCTAATTTCCCTTAAAAATAGAGTTGCCAGCCACGTCAAAATTGAAAATCCTCAAAACTCTGGAAAAAAAAATGATGGAGAAAGAAAGAAAAAAAAAAGGTTGGGTCATCAGGGGCGGCTCTACAGCTAACCCAGGGGGTTCAAATGAATCCCCTGGCTTTGCCCCAAAAAATATATATATTTAAAATTTAAAATTTTTTTGTTTTGAACCTTATTTTTGAACACCTTAACCCTAAATTTTGTTTAAACCCAATTAAAATAAACTTGAAATATGATCATATTAGTGCTATTTTCACAATATTTTCTCAATTTTTCTACAATAAAGGTTAAGTGACAAGTTGTAATATATTGAATTTTTATCTAAACCCAAAACTAACATCATTTTTTTACATACCTTTAACAACTTGCCATCTAAATTTTATTGTATAAATGTTTTGTACTCTTAAAATTGCTCATTTATTAAAAATTAAATAAACCTTCTCTCTAGATTCTAGCTTACTTTACAGTTGATGGTAGAATGAAATTGTTTTTTGCCTGCACTTTTCTTCTTCATCAACAAAAAATTACACCACTTGTACTGCCAACTGATCTGTATTTCTATGATTCTTTTCTCATTCTCTGTTTCTCCCTTCTATACTTTCTTTCTATCTAATCAAGTAGTTTGATAAGTGTTCTACAGTTTTTTAAGTCCAAAAAGTCTTTCAGTGCTTGCTCCAATTTTAAGAGAATGATCACAGGTGTGGTTAAAAATCCATACACTTCAAAAGTAAAATCTTATATAAGTTACTATTTATTTTCCTTGGTTTAACGTTTACTCTCAGACCTACTCTTAGGTGTGTTGCTATTCATTTTTATCATATATTTTTATTTAATTGATATTACATATGATTATAATAAATTATTATTAATTTGACAAATATTATGAATTTTTATTTATTTATATGCATTCTATTGTTGTTTTCTTACAGATTTTAAACTATTAATATTTTTTTTTAGACTATTTTACAATATATTTGTATTGTATAATATTTAGAATACTATGTTAGATATTTGTATGTAATATCACAATTGAATTAGTGTTTGACAAAGTATCTAGACTGGTTCAAGTTTTTCTTTGATCAGTAACTATCATGCAAAGCCATTTACTATTGACGGCAGATTTTGGTACACAATTTATTTCGCAACTTTTTCATACCTTATTAAAATGAGAAGTTTTGAGCTTGTAATCAGTGAGTAAAGAGTCCCAACTCTCTCCCATATTTGTTAATTTGTCACTTGACTTGCTTAATATGTTTTTTTATCCTCATTTGTCCCCCCTCTCATTTTTTTATCCTCTCAATTTGGGAGGAAAATGGGGAGGAAAATATGTTGAATGATATAATTTACACAAATACCCTCACTTTATTACACTCACTTACCACTTCTCACTTTTCCAAGGACATAATAGTCAATTTATAAAAACTACATTTTCCATCCTCTCCTTTTTCTCTCCAACCAAACAAAAAGTTTTCTACTCTCACACTTTTCCACCCCTCCAACCAAACACACATAAGGGAAAATCAAATCTTTTCTATCCTCCCACTTTTCCATCCTCCCACTAATTTTTCATCCTCTCACTTTTTCACTCCTCTAACTAAATGGATCCTAAAAGAATGAACTCAATTAAGTGTATAAGGTGAGATTTATGACTTTTTCAACAATAAAAAAAGGGTAAGATTTATGTGCTATGTTGAACAATAATAAAATTCAATGCTATGCATTAATTAAATGTTGATTTTTTTTTTTTTTTTTTTTTTTGGTTCTTTCTCTTATTATTATGTTTATATAAACATTTAACACAAACATGTGAGGTTTGAGTAACATGTATCTTGTGCTGCAAGGAATAACACATTTTCCTTTTGTTGTTTGGTTGTATTATACCATATATTGCTCACATTTGAGTCCCAATGCTTATGTAAAATGTTAGTGGCTAGGAGAGAGGTTCAGTTTCTTCACGAAACTGGATTCCATCAATCCTCTTTTGAAAGTGAAGTTGGAGATTATAATAAATTTTCTACGATGTGGTGATATGTCATTTTCTTCCGTAGGTCATCTTATTAAAGACGCCACCTTGCCAGAGGTGGTTTGTTTCTTATATTTCTTGTTTGTGTTTTTATGGATGAATAATGGAAGCCTGTAACACTAACATAATTAACATGATTTTTTTCTTTGTCTTTTTTCCCTCTTACATTATGGAACTGTTATTCTCTGCTCTTGAAACTTTTTATTAAATTACCTTTTAAGCGTAAGTTGTTGAGATCTCAACTGTGTTGAGTTCTGTTCAAAGACTAGTCCAGTTTTATTTTGTCCAAACTATTGAAAGGTTGTTTCTTTATGACACAGGCAGAGTCTGCTTGTGCCACATGTTTTCATTGGACATTATTATAAAATAAATAGTAATAGTAATAGTAATTATAAGCTAATGGGGCTGGGAATCGTAAGGATTGAGAAGTTGATATGAAATTTTACAACAGTTAGGGCTGCTAAGGTATACAAAGCTTCTCTGGCTTGGCTTGGTGGGTGCTGGTTCGGATAATTTATAAATAAATGGCAATCAGATGAATTTTATATTAGGGCTTGTAATTTTTTCTTAAGCCTAACTCGAGCAGAACATTACATGGTTCTGTACTATTTTAAAAATAATCTACACAGTTCATCTTTTTCTTATCTTGAATCGAAGTTTGTTTGAAATCGGTTTTGATATAAATTAGCCAAGTTTGATTATGTTTGGATCTTATTGATTTTTAAAGTCCAACC
Organism: Castanopsis chinensis; assembly: GCA_032878915.1. Taxonomy (NCBI): domain Eukaryota; kingdom Viridiplantae; phylum Streptophyta; class Magnoliopsida; order Fagales; family Fagaceae; genus Castanopsis; species Castanopsis chinensis. The sequence continues at coordinate 12,626,262 of JAVQMG010000129.1, forward strand.
TCAACATCCTACAATCCTTCTTAGCTTTAGTTTGTATCCAGAAAGTCTATTCTGCGTGCATGGGGATCTGTCATATGATTTCATTTTGTATAATCAGTTATCGAATGTGTACTTTGTGAAACTTTGTCTTTTTTATATTCCTTTTCCAACACAACTGTATTTCAAACTTTTCTCTTCCTTTAGGTCTTAGCAAAACATGCTCGTTTTGAACAAATCTGGAGGAGCAGAAAAGGAAACCAAGAGGCAATGCATAATAAAGAACTAGATGAAATGTGTCAGTTTTATGATGTTCGTGTTGTTGTTGAGGAAAGATCTGAGGAGGTGAAACAGCAGGAGTAAGTTTTTCTCATTATGAAATTCCTGGTCTGGTGACTCTGGTCACAATTGGAAATTTCTTTTTGACTATGGTTGCCCCTTTATTCTTATTGCAGAGATATGTCATTGGAGAATCATATGCTTTTGTCTAGTAAGAGAGGTGATTCTATCTGCTGCTTCAGAGATTGAATCTGACTTACATGCTTCCATGTCAAAACAAGGTAGTTCATTGATAACTATTATTCACTGCCATACATGCTTTCTGTCTTCAGTTACCATTTCAGTCTTTGGTTTTAAACTGATTTCAAGTTAATGTGGAAAATAGATATAAAAATTGTAGCTCTTGCAGCCCTGTTACCCCTTTTTTAGAAGAAACAAATATGAGTTTTCTTGTGTCAATTTTTTCCAATGTTATGCTTGTGATCAATATGAAGATTGTTATGATTTATATACATTTGCTTAGTATTAGTGCTGACCTGTAATTTTTGTCTATGCTTTCAATTTCTCTTTGGTGAATCCTTCTGTGATTATACATTAGCTGCAGATGATTATGTATATGACTTTTACGCTGTAAGGGATGACAAGGACATAGTTCATGAAGAAGCTTCTTACCCGTTTCCTATGTAAGTATCAAATATTCTGGATTTATATACCTGCACTTAGTCTTTCTTGCTAAAGTTTGTTTTGTCATTGATTCAGTGTACACGTTAATGAAGAGGATTATTATGATGGGCCCGATGAATCAGAATATGAGACAGATGATTCAAATGGTAATTATAAACTTTCTTCCTTTTTTTTTTCCTCCTCAAGTCTGCTTTTATTTATTTTCTTCTCCCTTATTCTTTTTTGTGGTTGTCAGCTGAAAATAATCTACTAAACTATTATCCTGATGAGATATCCGAAGAGGAAGAGGAAGGAGAAGAGTGAAGCCTCTGAAAATGAGTCAGAAGAACTTGAAAGTGAGAGTGGAAATGACAAATCATTGGAATCTGAGGACTTGGACAACCATGGCTTGTCAAATGATGCAGACCTATATTATGATGACATTGCTGATGATGATATTTCTGATGGTGATTATTTTGATGTTGATGAAGATGATGATGATGAAGATGGTGAAGATTGGAGATGATCCTATAGATGAACATCAGTTTTTGTGGATAGCCAATCTTGTTTTTAGGAGTTGTAATTTTGGCCCGTATAGAGTGCTGTGATCATTGCTTCTGTAGTGTAAGTAAATTGTTATTAGAGGAGGTTAGTCTGGTTAGTCATTGTATAGTCTGTAGACTTTTAACATGGGCCTTGCAGTATCTGTGGTGTTTTGTGGACCTTGCCCATTTTGTTCATTACAGATTTTTCCTTCCTTGCCTCCGTGAATTGCAGGTGCTGACATGTTTTCGGTTGTATGTGGAGATTCTTCAAAAATGGGCAGATAACATCTCTGATGCTAAATCCAAAAGGTTGATGTTTAACAATTGATAATTGATGTTTCATTGTCAACATAGGTAACTGGTTTCTCAAAGTTTGTAAAATTGAGAAGAATTATTTCGATCGGTATAATTTAAAATGTAAACATGGAAGTGGTATAAGAAGCTCATTCTGAAGCACAGCAGCGGAAGTTTCCTACTATCATTTGGTTTTGGAGTCGGACAAGAAGGTGAAGGACTGGAGTGTGTGTTTACAGTCTGCTTTGCCCGATGGATGTGAGACAGGACGCTGGATGCGGCCATTCCTTGCCAAATTTGCAAAATAAATTGATACTACCTAAAATTATTTCGGGGAATTGGGTTGGGGGGGGGGTGTGATGGTTGTAGGGGAAACACGATTTCGCTTAGATTCAATCAAACTAGTGGAAATTGTGTTTTTAAAATACAATTTTAAGAGCTGAATTCTTTTTAAAATACTATTTTAATGAAAAGACTAAATTATCATATAGTTTTAAAATAATATCAATTTAAATAGTTAGCATTTAAAATATAGTATTTTACAGATTTTTTTTTTTTTTTTATTTACCTCTGGTAGGCTAAAGTGCATTTCAATGGAAATAGTGCATATTGAACCCATGATTTTTATGTAAATTGAAGGCTCAAACTATTCATTTGAAAATGCAAAAGTTGTGTGCACATGCGCGCGCGCACATGCACATATATAATAGTTAGAAATATGCCCATAACTTAAATCCTTGCCCCTAAAATTTCCAAGTACTTTGTGCTAGGGAAGGTATCGACTTGCCTATAAAAAGTGTGGTGGTGGGTCATTCGCGTTGGTCAAAATAAACTTAAAATATCATTTTCAGACCTAGGAGATATTTTTTCCCTTTTCTTTAACATGTTGCCAATACAAAAATGAATTACCGAAATTTAATAACATGAATGACACCACCCGCCTTTTAGGTGGTATGATACTTTCCCAAACCTCAAAGCTAGGGGGTTAAGGGGGGCAGGGGCGTAGGAGGTCTTGAGTTCTAGCTCCATATGGCACTTTCGGATAGATTCTATCCAGTTCAAAAAAAAATGGCCCACTTGTTGGTATTGGAGTGAGAGCTTATGTGGATGGCTCATATGCAACATAAATTGAGAGAGAGAGAGAGATTAATTCAAATCAATAATAAACTACTTCAGTGGTAGCATTAGGGTAAAGAATCCAATGAGGGCAAAATTTCATTAATTTTCATTAAGGAGATCAAAACCAGAGGCAATGAGAGCAAAACACGTGCCTCTGTGGATGCACATCTATAACAAAGGTCAAAAGGAGAGTATGTTACGTCGATTGTCGCATGAAAGGAACCAACCCCCTCATCTCTGATCCATTTCCGTTGGCCAAGTAATATACTTTCTTCCAGTTTTCCTCCGAGAATACTTCATGTTGTACTAATCTTTGCCTGCCAGAGATAACAACAAACAAAGCTTAAAATCTGAAACGTGATTCACAGGGGAAAGTGCTTTAGAAGCATTTTACTATTTAGGGAGTATAGCAAGGCCAGAAAAAAACGTTCATTCTCAAAATTTTTAGAGTATCATATTCTCACATAATGAGTAAAACATAATGAATCCAAATAGTTTGAGATATGATATGTCAGGATGTTGAGAGAAAATGCAATATATTTATAGAGATGTGCCAAGTGCTCTCTTACTATCAAGTTCCTGTTTGAATATAAGAGACAATCACCCATCACAGTCATTGACCTGCTATCAACTGATAGGTGGTTAAGGACAAAACGTCTGACAGAATGAAATTCTGAATTAGATTGTAAAACAAGTTTTGGGACTAAGGTTTTGTTCTTGTTATTGTACTACTTCAATTTAGATTAAACAAAGAGTTATGCATTCATCCATTAATTATATTTTATAATCAGAAAATCATTCAAATTTCATGAACATAGGCAAGTTAAACTTTAAGCAGATGATACTAAACAAGTTGAATTATAGTAAAAAATCGTCCACCCAGATGACACCACTGTCTAATGTTGGAAGATCGGTACCTCAACACTGTTCAACGTTACAAATACTAGCAAGCATATAAATTTCATTAGCATACCTAAGGTAATAATGGCAAACAGATGCTGCTTCATCTAAGGTGTAACGAGGACAATTAACACGAGCATCTTCAGGAACATCTGGCAAGTCTTTGCGTAACTTTCCTACAGCAGTTGAATGGGAGAAAGCACCCACCATCATGTCATCATGCATCATAGACCTAAAAGCGTTCACCTGCAAATCACACAAAAGAATTTCATATAATGCACATATCTCTGATACTGATATGTATATAGGCACAGTCAAGCTAGAGGAATTAACTCTTTGAAGATCAAATACCAACTTTTTTATTTCCAAGAAGATTAACACCTTTGTCTACGTAACTTTCATTTGCATTAAGGGCTATGACCAACATGTAAGGAGTAAAAGAGTGGGTTCACTAGAATTGTTTGAATAACTGTAAGGGTAAAACTTAGGTATGGTACGGTAGGTTCCCCAACTGAAATCAAACACATGGTTGGGGAACCCAACATAATACACCTAAGTTTTACCCTACAAAGCCAAAATGGGGGGGGGGGGGGGGGGGGGGGGTTAAGACAACATATATTTGAACTGAACGATTGGTGCTAACCATTGTGAGCTCTCTAGCATGTACTGGTCGTCGAGAATGAACCTTTACTGCTTCCTCATACTCACTGAATGTAAACCAGCTGTTATACTGGAGAGAAGTATAAGCAAAAATAATTAAAACATACGCTAGCAGTTATAAAAGATCATATCATAGGGCCCAGAACAAATGATTAACCCAAAAAACAGGAGAATGTGTGAAGTTGATGCAAGAAATTGGGTCTCACTTGATCAATTGCTATAAGCACGGGGATATTTTTCACAAGTGATAACTCTTTCCTCAAACGAACTACCACTCCAACAGCCGCATGTGTGTGCTTGATTCCTGTGTTAACCAAGTCATAAAGCGTTGAACCTTCAGGCATTGCCATGTTATCAACATCTTTCAACTGCCCAACACCAGCACCCTCTCCCAATGGAATCGGATCACTGATTTGGCATGGTAGTTGTTTTAAGTGGGATTCATTCCATTTCAGAAAATCCTGGAGTCAAACAACTCATAAGGAATATATAGACCCACTACATGAGACAGTTGAAAACAAACTACCAAACAAGTCATAATAACTGCTAATATATCCCAAGTAAACAATGCAGAAGAAGCAAGAACATGGACCTTTTTTATTTTTATTTTTTTCAAATGTAATCTAAATGATATGTATCAAAGAGTGTCTAATCCAAAAATCAATGTCATGCTAACATAGTTACAATAAGTGAGCATGAAATTCAATGAGCTAATGACCAATTTGACATGCTGCATCACATTGTGCATCTTCAATGAATTATACCACCAAAACCCAGAACCAATCCCTGACATTGAAAATTTAAAAAGACGAAATGGAAATCTTTTTTGTTCATCTTAATTCTGCTTTAAAAAGAATAAGTTTCAAAGATTGACAGCTCCCAATGTGTAACTGAACAACTAGCCAAAATTAAAAAAAAAAAAAAAAAAAAAGAAGAAGAAGAAGGGGTTAATGATCTTGCCTTGAGAACATTTTCAGCCTGAAGAGGTGTGTCCCAAAGACCTGTATTTGGGTTCTTATAGAAAAATCCTCCATGAGTCCAATCTCGGCCCCTAGGAACATAAAAAACCAGCCAACCTTCGTCACGAGCCCAATGAACAAGCATTGCAAGTGCAATACTCTTTCCACAGCTCACAGGACCATCCAACACTACCTGCTTCCTAAGTTTGGGACCTAACAAAAATGAATTACCACCATAAGCACTGTCTTCCAAGTCTGTAACTGTGACACCTAAAAAGAATTTAAGCTACATATATCTTTTCAAATTCTAACATGTCATCTTACAATAAATCATTTGTCATAATCTACATCATTTAGAACCCAATGTTTGAAATTTTTGTGAAAATGCTCACCTTTACCATGAGAGAGTGTCAATGGGGGATCAACAATTCGGCGAAAATTATCACGAAGATCCAAAAAGCTCTGGCGAACAAGAAGAGCTGGTCGAAGCGAGTCCTCGAATTCCTTCACCATCCCAGTTGGTAACCCCTCCGGCAACGCCGATTTCAAAGACTCCATACTAATCCAAATCCACACAAAAATGACCAAATTATCAATTATTAAGCTATAAATACAAGTGGGTTTTTGTTGAAATTTTGATTTGGGTACCTGAATTTGAAGTAGGAGCAAGTGTCTTTGCGGGAGAGAAGGGAGAGGGAAGGCGTGGAAGTGAAGAGGGGAAGGCCATTGGGGCCCACATCAAGGGTGGGGTCTTTTTCGTCCATGGCGAGGCGCCGCGCCCTAGCTTGTGCTTCTGAGACTGCCGCGTCAACCTCGGCCGGTGCGGCGTCTTCCCCGGATTTATTGAACTTGCCCTTCTTGCCCTTGGTGGCAGTGGTGGACTTGGCATTCTTGACCGAGTAATTTTGAGCTGAGGAAAAGGAGTACTGAGGAGGAGGTGGAGTTGGGATTGGTGAGGATTGGAGAGTCCATGAATGGGGTTTTGGTTTTTGTTTTGAGCTTGTAGCAGTTGCGGCTCTTAGAATTGACCGCAACATTTCTCTCTTTTCAATGTGCAAGTGAGAGTGGCTGATAGCTGAGGTTTTTGGGTTTTGGGAAATGGGAAATGGGAAAAATCAAAGCAAGTGAGAAGAGCACAGTGTGAGTTTCGTCTCTGGTGAAAGGTTATGACATTTTGGGTTCGAGGATTTGGAGTGGAATTGAAAAGAGAGATGACAACCAGTACAAATTTCACTTGCAATGTGGTTTTGATATAATAGAGTGGGTCCTTCTATATCAATTACTGAAACCTGTAAGTAAAATGAGTTGACATAAGCTAGATTTATGTAACAATTACATAAAACCTGATAATCAACAAAACTTAATTGAAAAACAATGAAACTAAACTCTAAAGCCTAAACAGTATAGTATTATTAATGTGTAAAGTTGAATACAACAAACACTACAACAGAAAAGTATCACAACCAAGCCTAAAGTAAATATAGAATGTGAGTGTCAGTTGTTAGACTTTCCAAAGTCACACACCCTACTTATTTGCTCCTAACTCGAGAGCAGAGGCAGGAGTTTCTTTACTAATGTTTTTCAGATTTTTTTTTTTTTTTTTTTTTTTTGAGATTAAATCAACAAAACCCATACCAATATGAACAGATTGATTAATATCCAAAAAATAACCCAAACCCATCAAAATTTCGAAACCTAATAAATTTTGGGCAAATAACTAATCAAACAATAAACAGAAATTAAAACAAACCTTGAGGTTGGGTGCGTCGGCGCAGGCTCAGAACGACGCCGTGCCGTGGCGGTGGTCAGAGGAGGAGACGGAATGGGTTAGGCACTAGGCGTTGGTGCTGTTTCTTCAGGTAAAGGCGGTAGGGGTTTCTGATTTCATCGATGATTTTAGTTTTAATTGAGTTATAATCCTGTGTGATAGAGTCTCATTAAATGTCTGACGTGGTGGCTCCGGATTGGTGCCGTAAATAAGCCCTCTTCTGCCAGCTCCTTCTCCAGACAGAAGGTATTCTCTTCTCAAAAATTTATGGTATCTTTCATAAACTAAACCAAAATAGACCTAAAATATTATTTTTTTTAAATGTAATATTCCAGAATAAATGTTACCGGACATAATATAGTTATTCAACATGTTGATAAATAATTAGGATTAAATATTTTTCAATAACATTTCACGTTAGCTATGACTCGTTCTGTGAACCAGTATGCAATATACTTCATTCATTGTACAATCTTGACCAAAATCTCAAAACTATCCTATCTTATCCAATACTGGTTTTCCAAATATGTGACTTCTGAATTATTGTTATTTATATCCCGACTATTGCACCTATTCACAACCCTCTTCTTCTTCTTCTTCTTCTTCTTCTTCTTCTCTCTCTCTCTCTCTCTCTCTCTCTCTTAATTCTGTAAAAAAGAATTTTGATTTTCAAAATTGCAACAAAAGTAAAACAGTATATCCTGCTAAATTTTAAATACTATATCAGCCTTGATACTCTATAACTTTTTTTTTCCCTCTCTACTACTTTTTAAGAAGAGAACTATGCAAGAATGAAAGAAAGAGATTGGGAGAGGGTGACACATTCATATATAAAAAATTTGCAGATGAATAGTGGCTCAATATTTGTATTGAGACTACAATACATAAATTAGACCCAAAGAAGAACTTGGTATCTAATTATTTATTGTTTATGGTCCAATCCCATTAATCGAGGATTTTGTTTATAGAACTTCCAATAAATACATGTAGAGGAGTTCATCGATGGATGATAGGTAGTGAGTAACATCAATTTTGGTTTTTTTCGTAGTAGTTATTTTCCTCTTCTCTATGGATACGATGTATTCTTTTTTTTTTTTCCCTTTTTTTTTTTTTTTTTTTTTTTTTATCACAAGTCTTTCATGCCATTCTATCAACTCGAGGTTGCAACTATATTCTGTTCAAAATAAGCAAAAACTCCGGAGGGATATTAATTACATGATGTGTTTCCTAAAAGCAACTTACGAGCAAAGTCTCTTGAGCACAACTATTAGCAATTACACTTAGGGTATGTTTAGTACGCTGTAATAACTCCTATAATAGAATAGTTATTCATGTGTAATATCAATTTGGTCATTTGGTTATATCTTTATTGCATAAATTAGTTATTACATTGGAATAACTATTCTTTAAATTGAAGAATAGCTACTTCTTTTTTAAATGAATGTAATAGCTATTCCTTAATGCATATAATAGGATTTAAAATTAATATATTTCTAAAAATATAGAATTTCCTTATACATCATATTTTACAAGCTTTCCATATGTAACTACCAAACTTATGAATAGTAATAGTTATTTTATTACAATATCTTTTATTCTCAGCAATAAAGATTACTATTCCTAATGTAATCTACGTTCAGTGTACCAAATGTACCCTTACAGCCAGTGGCGACTCCAGGAAATTTTTTCAGGGTGTTCCTCAACAAGCATAAATTACACAATCTAATAAAAAGAAAATTTCATACATTGACAACAACAACAACAATCAAAAAACAAGCAAATACATAAAATTTACAATTGTTTTCTACGAGTTTTCATATTTTGAAATCGTTGCATGATAGTCTCATTATCAATGCTACAAGCTATATCCTTTTCAATATACACAACCAAACAATCATTCATCCATTGATCTCCCATTCGATTGCGCATTTCATTCTTTATATATTTCATTGCTGAAAAACTTCTTTCTACTGTTGCCGTAGCAACTGGAAGGGTCAAAGCTAACTTCACAAGCAAATAGACTAATGGATACGTCGCATGCTTCCCTGTGCTCACTAACTTTTCAGCAAGTTCCCTAACTCCTTGCAGCTCTAAAAAGAAGTCATTGCTGTGCATATCAAAAATGTAATTTTGAAGTTGAATGTCAAGTGCCAAAATATCTGTTCCAAGAAAATCAGAGGGATAGAACTTAGCTAGACGTATCAATTTTTCCTTATTGAAAGCCACAAATGAATTACTTGGATTCAAGCAAGCCATACAAAGTAGCAAATCGGAATTCGCCGCAGAAAAACGGTTGTTAAGCTCTTGAAGTTGCATATCTATGACTGTGTAGAATAGCTCAACACGATAATGATGTAAATTTGTATTTTGTTGAGTGTTGCGTCGCGGCCTCCCACTAACTACAAATATTTCATCCATGTTCAAGATAGAAATATCATGTGTGGTACAAAATGAAGACACTTCAGTCAATAAAGATTCCCATCCATCATCTCTCATCACTTGCAATCATTGCTTAGACACTTTAACAAGATCCATAGCATTTACTATATCCTGATTTTTTTTTGCAATGCTATTGACAACTCATTTGTGATCCTAAAATGTTTTTCATCAAGTGTAAAGCAAAGACAAATTCAAACAATAGAATTGACCTGATAATAGATCGAGCTTCAACTTTTTGGTCGGAGATGCCATCTTCTTCAATAATCTCAAGTACATCAACAACAGCAGAGAACATCAAAATCAAGTTGAGAATAGTCCCATAATATGATCCCCAAAGTGTATCACCAGGGCGTTTAAGATTTGTCTCTTGATTCAAACCTTACCCACTTCTACGTACACCATTCTCTAAATCTTCTCTAATTTTGGCAAATTGTGCATCTCGAAGAGCATCTCGTCTCTTACAAGAGCCTTCAACAACAGTTACCAAATTACTAACCACATAAAAAAAATCAGCAATGTTAATGTGATTTTTAGCAACGGCAACAAGTGTTAATTGAAGTTGATGAGCAAAACAATGGACATAAAATGCTGACTTATTCTCTTTCAAGATTAAAGTTTTGAGACCATTGATATCACCTTGCATATTAATAGCCCCGTCATAACCTTGCCCACGTAGGTTCGATAAACTCAAATTATGTTCACAAAGTAAACATTCAATAGTATATTTGAGTGACAAAGCAGTGGTACTTGCTACATGTACAATGCCAAGGAACCGCTCTATAATAATTCCTTTTTTGTTCACATAACGAAGAACGAGAGTCATTTGTTCTTTCACTGAGATATCACGTGACTCATCAACTATTATTGAAAAGAACCCATTGTCAAGATCCTTGATGATGACTTTGGATGTTTCACGTGCAATTGCATTCACCATGTCTTTTTGAATATCAGAGTGGGTAAGCTTGCAATTTTTCGAAGCATTTTGCAACACTTCTTTGATAGATTCATTGTGATCCCCTAAAAATTGTAGAAGCTCAAGGAAATTTCCTTTATCACTTGAACCTTGAGATTCATCGTGACCACGAAAAGCTAATCCTCGACATAAAAGGAATCTTACGCAATCAACTATTGCATTTAATTGAATCCGATATTCAAGCTTTTCCTGATTTGATTGCTTAACAAAAACACTTTGAATGTGTTGCTTTTCCTTCAGTAGATCTTCACCCTTCTTGACAGCTTGGTTATGAGCACTATTAACTCCTCCAACATGGGAATCTAACTTCACAAGTTGATTCCAAAGTTTGAATCCCTTCGATACAAAAGCCTTACCTCCTCCTTGCTTACCAACATCTTGCCCAAATAGGTAGCAATAAAAACAAAATGCCGCATCCTTGTCTATACTATATTCCAACCATTTTCTACCTACATACCACTCGGATCTAAATCGACGGGGCTTTCCAGAAAAATTTGACATAGGGAAATCACGAAGAACAGGTTGACAAGGGCCTTTTGTTAAATAATGTCTTCTTATTTCATCATGATTATTAGGATGATAAGATGATATCTTTTATCGTAGCCCAGGATCTGAAGGTAGATTTTCTAAGTTAAAGTCGACACGAATTCGCTTAGAAGATGAAGATGAATCTTGCACAGGAAATGAATCTTGCACAAGAGATGAATCTTGCACAGGAGATGAATCTTGAGTACGTGGTTTTCTTATCAAATATTTGTCCATAATTCTAGCAAAAGAATAAACAATAAACTATAAGTTCATTTGAAATATTAATAAAATTATTAATTATTGTTATTTAATTGTTTCATTAATTTGTTTATCTTTTATAAAATATAATTTATTATATTATTGTTTCATTAATTATAAAATTATTAATTATTGTTTAGCTTAACTTAATTTAATTTATTTGTCTTTTATAATGTATTGATTAATTATGTTGATTTAATTATTGTTGTTTAGCTTAACAATAAACTATATTGCTTTAATTTATTTTTCATTAATTATATTACTTTAATTTGTTATATTATTTACACTAAAAGAGCCACTAATGTGCATATTACACATCCTATATGCAGCACAATAATTAAAACACTAAAAGCTAAAACAATGTAACGTGCAACTTGCACGTTACATTGTGCAACCAGCAACCCGGCCCCCCATGTCCATGTGCCCATCTACCCCCACACAAGCACAACACAAGCCTGATGCCCCTGCCAATCAAAAAATTTCACAATGACACATAACACTAAAAGACAATAAATACAGTGACCAACACCAACTGACCAACACATTACACACACACCAACAACAACACCGATACTAACACTAACATCCGTGAGAGACTCAGAGACTGATAAAAGCCAAATTCAAAAAAGTAATAAACAGACAAAAAAAATTTAATAAAGTTAAAGGTTTGAAGATAAAGTTCGGTCAAAAGCCAAACAAATTGCCAAAATAGCCAATCACAGGAGACTCTTTGTCTCTTTGACTCACAGTTCAAGAACCAATCAAAGGAGAGAGAGTTATTAAAGATAGAGAATAAAGAGAGAGAGAGAGTTAAATCATTTATTTCATATTTTCATTTTCATTCGGATAGAGAGAGTGAGAGACTGAGAGTCAGAGAGAAAAATAGAGGAAAAGAGAGAGCAGCGAAGTACCTTGAGAGTTGAGAGATCCGATGAGCTTAGCGACGCCGATGAGCTTAGCGTCACCAACGAGCGACAACAACGCCACGGAGGGCGGAAGGGCGAGCGATCTATGACTGTGACGACAACGTCGCGGAGGCCAGAGGGGCGAGCGAGCGAGCGGCGACGATCTGATCTATGACGATCTGATCTCCGACGAGCGAGCTGAGACCGTTCCAATCTCCGTCTGTTGGCTTCAGCTCAAGCGGCGTTGTTTTGGGTCTTTCACTGACTGAGTTTAGGTTTGCTTTAGGCTTTAGTGGTTCTTTTCTTCTTCTTCTTTTTTTTTATAATGCTTTTAGTGATTTCTGATTTAGTCATTTAGACCTTTAGGGACTTACTGATTGACTGAGGCGTTGCTCTGTTCTTTTTTTTTTTTTTTTTTTTTTTTTGTTGGAGAATCCGTGGGTTTGTTTCGCGTGGGTTTGCTACGCCTACCTCTGTAATGTGTTCTGTAATTTGTTGGGCTTGCCGTGGGGCTTGGGCAGTGGGCTTGCCGTGGGCTTGGTTGATACAAATTTTTTTTTTTTTTTTTCAGATTTTAGATCAAAATTTTTTTTTGGGCTTTTTATTTTTATTTTTTGCTTGAAAGTAGAACATATAATTTTTTTTTTTTAATTTGAGGGTGTTCCTGGTTCTGTGATTGAGGGTGTTCCTCCTATAAGGCTAATATAAAAAATTTAAAAAAAAAAAAATTTCAGGTGTTTTTTCAGGTCAGGGTGTTCCTAGGAACACCCTGCCTTGCACGTAGCGTCGCCTCTGCTTACAGCGTAATAAAATACGTTGTCGATTTTTTTTTCAAACAAAGTATGGCTACAAATTTGATTGTTGCCTAAGGTTACAACTTCACATACTATCCTTTTATTGAATTTACATTTTGAAAAATCTACCATTAGATTATATTTTTTTTTTATATCTTACATGTTTGTAAAATTTCCAAAAAGTATAAGATCAATAGTTATGTCATCAATTAATTTTTTAAATTACAAGCTTTTGTAGTCTAAAATTTTGTATATAAAATTCGATTAATAGAAAATTTGACGTGTGTTAAGAGTTTAAATAATATACAATCTAACAGTTAATTTTTTAAATCTTTAGCAATGTTAATTTTTTTTTAAAGGAAGTTATAGCCTTAGCCTACAACGAAGTTTGTTGCCAAATTTTGTCCTTTTCTCCTTTAATTATATAGGATTTGGACTCATTAAAGTAGACATGAAAAAAATTAATGATATGTTTAATAAACTAAACCAAAATTTACCTGATATATTAACAAGTACTATTTAGAATAAGCGCAGCTTCACATAATACAATTATTCAACAGGTTGATAAATAATTAGGATAAAATATTTTTCAATAATATTTCACGTCTTCTATGTCTGATACTATTGACCGGTATGCAATATACCTCATTAATATTGCACAATCTTAGTCAAAATCTTGAAACTATCCTATCTTGCCCAATACTGGTTTTTTTTTTGAATTGTTGGTATATTAAAACTATCCTATGATCCTATCTTACCCAGTACTATTTAGCATACTATTGATGCAACTATTCACCTCTCTCTCTCTCTCTCTCTCTCTCTCTCTCTCTCTTTTGTTAAAAAGCATTTTAATTTTAGAAATTGCAACAATAGTAAAGCAAGGTATCCAACCAAGTATTGGCTGCTTTCTTTCAATATTCTAACTAAAAGATATAACTCTTGTTAAGGTATATTTATACTTTATAATTGTAATAATATTTTGTTGAACTTCAATTCTATTAAATGTTTTTATTCTTATGAAACAACAATCAAAATTTAATTCCAAATGTCTTTATTATTATGCTTAACAAATAGTAGAATTCAGTTAATTAGCTTAACTGTAAAATTTCTTATAGTCAAATAAGAGATATGTGGCGATACCCTCTTACACCAAAAATCAATTAACTATTGTGATTAGATGATAAAAAGCGCTCATCAAGAGCAAACACTATAGATTGAAATTCTCTAAAAAAAACGATCATGCTTACCAAATATTAAGAAATTTGATTGAAATTCTACTCCATCATATTATTATGTTATACCAAACTCTAGAACACAATTCAAGTTCTATTCATGTATTGTCACCAAACAAATGAATAAAGGAAAAATTATTATATTATAAATTCTTTTATTTATTGTGATACTAATTTCTATTCTTATGCAATTACTATTACAGTGTACCGAACAAGCCCTTAGAGTAGAGGATCTTATAATTGATTTCCATAACAGCTGTTGATACCCATTTTCGCGACACATTTTCTACAAACCCAACTTCATTGTGGGCTCAATTCATGTACTATATTTTATTTTATTCTTTTAAGCATGGCCCAAGCCCATGTGACTTATTGGGAAAATTGAGGAAGTGTGGTTTAGAAGTTATGAGTCAGTCCCTTTCGGGCCTTTTGCATGAGCCCAACTCATGCGTGTTACCAAGTGGGCAAGGGACACTAGTAACACCTTAGGCTCATGGAGGAGGTCTTGTACCCAAAATTTCCAACTCAAAAGAGCTTTTATACTCTGGGTGACTGTACCCTTAATTTTTGCCCCAACTCCATTTTTCACACCAAAATACAACTGACTCTAAACTAATTAGCTAGCCTATTGTAGCCACCAAATGCAGCTATTAAAAGCCTACAATGACAAGAAAACAATAGCTAATGAAGTCAGCCACTTTATTTCCAAAATCATGCTAAAAGCATGTTAAACTCTTCCCTAAACAAAAGCAACCCAAGCCAAAACACCAAATAAGTATTATGGGGGATAAAAGCCTCTTCCACTACTAAAAAACCAGTCACTTAGAGCACCTCAAGTTCAATACAAGAGGTCCTAATCAAATTCAAAAGGAAGCAACCACGTTCTAACTAGAGACCTGAAACTTGAGAGCAAAAACCCACTGAGTCAGGAAACATCTCACAATTCTGAACCTTAGGGGTGGAAATACGGATACAGGGGAACCTTCCCTCTCTTCCTCACAACCTCTCTCAATTTCTTTTTCTCAGTGACTGTGGGTCGGAGTTTCAGACCTGTTGAATCACGTTTTCCCCATAGAGCTGAAACTTGAGAGCAAAAACCCATTGAACCAGGAAACATTCTCCCAATTTTGAACCTTAGGAGTGGAAATATGGGTACAGGGAAACCTTCCCTCTCTTCCTCACAACCTTTCTGAATTTCCTCTTCTCGATGACTGTGGGTCGAAGTTTCAGACCTATTATGTTTTTATGCTTTTTCTGCACTTTTGTTTTAGCATTTTGATTCTCTCTTGTCAAAGCACCATTAGCCTTTGTTTTCTATACATTGTGAATTTTAGGCTTAATTCTTCACAAATAAACAGTTCTAAAAAACCCAAGGGGAGATTTAGGCCGTTTTTGCATTTTCTGCCTTTGCTGCATAAACGTCCCCGACAACAGCTATTAGGATTCAAATTAGCATTTTATGCTCTAATGCCCATTGATAATCCCCTTGCTCCTAGTGGTCGATAGTCTTTCTATGACTTGGTTAAACTCCTCTTCTCTGCACATCAAGTTAACCCTTGCAAACTTTTGACGGGCACCGCAAATCTTCCCACTTTTTCCAACGATCTTTAATCCTCTTAAAAATTCGTTACAATCCTTTGTGTCATCTTTACTCTCCAACCATGCATAGGCTATTGGAGAAAGAAGAAAACAATTATGTTAGATCATATGCCTTTTCTCTATGTTTTCTTATAAAAAGGGAAAAAACAGAAAATGCTAAAAATTATTATCTATTTTATTATAAAATATCTGTAACTGACAATAAATATGATTGTTGTCACTTCAACAATATAATAAATTAGTTTGAACAAATGATGTCGTAGCTACATTTTACATGTCTTTGTAAATTGATTCATCAATTTTTAAAATATTAAAAAAATTAATTAAAAATTAACTTATTGTGTTGTAGATATGGAAGCAATCACATTATTGTAACATCAATTTATAAGTATTTTGTTTTAATCTTTTCCTCTTTATTTTGATATATTTTTTTAATGTTTATTTTGTAAAAATTAGACTAAAATGCAAATTGCACCCTCTAAAATTGACTAAAATTCATTTCAATCCTATAACTTCACTTTCATTCAATTTTTTTCTACAAGTTTC
Source organism: Castanopsis chinensis (assembly GCA_032878915.1). NCBI lineage: Eukaryota > Viridiplantae > Streptophyta > Magnoliopsida > Fagales > Fagaceae > Castanopsis > Castanopsis chinensis. Next base: position 12,642,699 of record JAVQMG010000129.1, read on the forward strand.
AAATTTATTCAATTTAGGTCTTTTGTCCAATTCCATTAAAAAAATATCTCAAAAGTATGCAATTAAATAATGAAAAAAATATTTTTGAAAAAAAATTCTAAAATAAAAAATTCACAAAATATTTTTATTAGTTTTATACAATTTTTTATATGAAAATAATACGTTTTTGAAAAAAAAAAAATTCTCAAAATTGGAAAGAATGCTTGAATTGAATATCTTATGTGCTGCATTTTCATATAAATTGAACATAACATATGTACCGGACAATGTTTCAGTGAGCTCGATCTTGCCACTGAAGAGGCAGTGCTCTTGTGGATACTTGGACAAAATCAAATATTCACTATTTTGAATAGTTTCCCTTAATTTCTGCCATCTTTTAGATAGTATTTTTCGCCCATATTCAAAGAAGTTCTCTGATTTGATAAACCCAACATTTTGGCTGCCATTACAAACTACTTCTATGATTTTTGCAGCCCTGAACTGTGATTCTTTTGATACACCGATTGAGCTAATCGTTATGTATTCAGTCATCTTCTTAGCAGTATCTTTATCCTTAACAAGAGCCCAACTTTAATACAAAGAAATGGCAAAGTATCAATTAGTTAACAATTGAGGTAGTATCCCCGAAATATAATACAACTATCTCTATTTAGTCTAAATTATAGGATTGGTTTCTAAAATTGGGAATAAGCTGGATTTTGATCAAATAAATTAAATGTTAAAGTATTGTTTCTGTCCTTATAGTTTGCTTGAATTACAGTTTTTTGTTCCTAAATTATAAAAAGTTTGTTTTTTTGCCTCTAAACTTTTTAATTAAAGACTTTTATTTCATTTGTTTAGAGGTGAAAATAGGGACTAATTGAAAAATAAATTTTCTCAAAAGTATGATGAAAAAAGATTTTTATTTTCAATTTTAAGGATAGAATTGATAACATTTTTTTATAGGAGAAAATATTACATTTTCAATAGGGATGAAAAGCAAAATTCATTTAAAATTTAGGGGCGAGAACAATATTTTAGCCTAAATTTATAAAGTTCGATTTGGTCCCAAAGCATAGGGTTGGTTCAATTTTGTTACCTAGCTTATATATGTAGTCATTCGATTTGGTTCCTCAATGACATGTCTTAATATCCCAATAGTCACATAGAAAGAAAAATAAATAATGGGACAAAATTCTTCCATTTTGAAAATTTTGAAATTTTACGCATTGGAATCAAACTTTTAAGATTTGAAGGACCAAAATCAAACCCACCAACTTTCCAAGAAAAATTATAATTTGCCATTTTTTATATTAAAAAAATCTCAAAAGTCATAAGCACTCAAGTACAAATCTTAAATAGAATGTTTTTTTTTATTCCATGTATCATTTTCAAATTCCAACCAAATTTGAAATGTCCTAGGGGGAAAAAGTTCAAGATTATTTTGTGGAAAAACATTTGTAAACATCAATTAAGACATATATAAAAATCTATCAAAAAATAACAATAATAATAATAATAATAATAATAATAATAATAATAATAATAATAATAATAATAATAAAGACCTCTAAATTTGTAGTACCACAAATCAAAAGTATTCACTAGTGAATACTTTTCTCTTTGTTAAAAAAATTTTAAAAGTGACTTAGGGGGTGTTTGGTTAAAAAATTTTCCTCACTCAATTTCCATCACTCATCACTCATCACTCATCACCCATTACTCTTCACTCATCACTTATCACTCATCACCCATCACTTAAAAATATTATACCCGTTTGGCACCATCACTCAGTTTTCATCACTCATATTTTTCACACTATTTATGGGTCCCACATCTGTCAATCAGTGCAGCTTTTTTTTTTTTTTCTTGGTTTAGGTGATCTGGTACTGAAAAAAAAAAAAAGTGAAGACCGAACCCAAAAAAAAAAAAAAAAAAAAAAAAAAAAAAAAAAAAAGGAAACTAACGTTAACGTTGAACCCAGAAGAAAAAAAAAAAAAAAAAAAAAAAACTAACGTTAACGTTGAACCCAGAAAAAGAAAAAAAAAAAAAAAAAAAAAAACCTAACGTTAACGTTGAACCCAGAAAAAAAAAAAAAAAAAAAAAAAAAAAAAAAAAAAAAAAAAAAAACCTGAAGACCGAACCCAAAAAAAAAAAAAAAAAAAAAAAAGTCAATGGTCAAAAGTTGCAGCTGTGGGTCCCCTAATGTGTGTTTAATTACAAAAATGCCATTGAGTTATGAGTTATGGAAACTGAAAACAGCTAAAATGTGTTTTCAGTTTCCATAACTCATAACTCAAAAATCAGAGAATTGAGTGATGGAAACAGAGTTATGAAAATTGAGTTATGGAAATCCAAACAAAGTTTTTGTCATGGGTCCCACCATTTTTGAGTTATGAGTTATGAAAACAGAGTTATGAGTTATGGAAACAATGAATCCAAACACCCCCTTATACACTAGGATTAAGATGTTCACCCAATGCGGGAACCGGCATGTCCTGTACATTTGGAAATCGTAAAGAGCATGTTATCATAATCAGTTGGTAATAGCTGTGAATTGTGGCCCGTAGTAAGCAAAGTCATAGATGAGTTTTCCATTTCCATTGCCAGTACGGTTCATCACCATAGCTTCTCTAAGAGTTCCATCTGGGTTGTTTGGTGAATTCACCACCTCTGTGTATGCTCCTTTCTTGTTAAACTTATATGCATCACCCTCCCATTTGTACAGCTTTGACCTTAGGAAACCTACCACTTCAGCATATGCCTGCAACCAATAATTATTAGTTACTAATTTATGCAAATGTATATGTGCATGCAAGTATCATACTAAGTTCAGTCACAATTAACAATGCCAAGAAATCATACTGGTAACTAGTAAGTTATTAACACTATTTTCCCAAAAAGGTGAGAGACACACTTCGTCATTAAGTACCTTTAATATTAATGTTTTTCCTTTTTCCTTAGCAACAATAACACATAAATAATTGCATCAAATTAAGATGTTAAGCAATGGGGGTCTAACCGAGTACTAAAAGGGCAGAAGACACAACACTAACTGGGTCAGGGCCACCAGGAGTTGTGAAAGCGTAAAGCAAAGCTTGGAAGAGCTGTGATGATTCTGTCCCTACCACAATGTACCGATCATCCGTCACTGCATTTCCCACCAGTTCAGGCTCCAAAAACCAGCATACATTGTTACGATCACTGAAGTAGCTCATAGGTCACCCCCACCAATTATCACATTATACTTATCACTCATCTTTTCCCAGAATGGGTTAAACATCATTGGATCACCCCTTTCGTATTAGAGAGAGAGAAAAAGACATCAATGTAAGTAATAACTCAGTATCGTGCACTTCTAAGAGAAAATCAAAATATTTCAGTTACATAATAGTTTTACCCATTGGCATTTGGTGCAATAAGTCAATAACTAAGAAAAGAGTATAAAACTGGTATTTGTAAGGAGACTAACCCTAATTTATAATGGCAAAGAATAGTTTGGGACAATATAAGTATTAAGTTTTTGTGTGATTATTGAATGATGAACAAAAGCATGAAAGAGAAAATGAATGTGAAGATTTATGTGGTTTAGATTACCAGCCTACATCCACAAATTGAAAGCTCACACCGTGCATGATTACATATTCTATTAAGAACTTGTGTCACAATGAACTCAATGTATGTAGAGTTTGTGTATTAGAGAGAACTTAACTAATTCTTGACTAATCATATGTTAACCCAAATTTAAGTTACTTATTCTGCAAATACATGGATATACAATTGGTATAGGCTACTTTAGCCATAATATATCTAACGGTAAGTAATGTTAGGGACATTTTCTTATACAACTTAATTGGCATAGCCAAAAAAGGGGCACCCACACCATTGTTGAGAGAGAGAGAGAGAGAGAGAGAGAGAGAGAGAGAGAGAGAGAGAGAGAGAGAGAGAGAGAGAGAGAGAGAGAGAGAGAGAAGTAAGTTTGTGCAGTGAGAAGTAAAGAATTGTTGGTGCTTGGCCCCACTTGAGTTGAGTTTTTTACAAAAATTCCACTAAACTAATTTTTGCTAAATCAAACACAAAAACCTTGTTTTAATTTTCTGTTCTCAAACCCACATGTTTGCAGCAAAAAAGAATATGATTTTCAAAATGACAGTTGACTTTGTACAATAAAGAAGAATTTACTATCAATTTGTGCATATTCAATGATTATTTGAGGATTTATAAATAGTCGAATTCCATTTTTTATAAACACTTGATTTAAAATGTATTAAGAAGCTATTTTGTATCTTTTGTTTTATTTATATTTTGTTAATGCTGAATGAATACCAGTTTCATTTTTCATATTATATTTGCTCTTAATCATAATATTTTTTTCGTTCTTGAATTATGAAAAATTTTATGTTTATGCTAGGTCCACTAAATTCATAGTTTTATCTCTACCACGAGGGTATTACTAATTATGGGATTCAAACCTAGTATGCACCTCCACCCACCAAACCCAATAGAAAGTACACCCATTGACGACACTACACTCCAATAATTTTCATGAAATCGAAGGTTTCTTTGTAATAGAACGAATTGTAATGAAGCAGAAAATTAAGTGTGATAATTAAGACTTACAAACTAAGATTGAGGACTGACTCTGAAGAGCTAAGACTGGAAGTCCTTGTGCCATTAGCTGTGGCTGCTAGTAGAGACGTTGTAGATACCATTTTGTCTTTGCGGGAAAGGAATCTGAATAAAAGATATATGTAGCCTAGCTTTTAAGTAACGTTCAGAGCTTGTCTTAGGATGATGGGATACAAGAATGTTTTAATCAGCTTCTAATCTATATATTTATAGATGAGATGGGTTGGTGCACCAACCCTATAGCAAATTACCACAACAAAAAATGGACCTATAGTGGCATTTTTTTTAGTGGCGTTTGTTAAAAAACGCCACTATAGGGGACCTATAATGCCGTGCAGGGAATTTTATAGTGTCGTTTTAAAACAATGGGTCTATAGTGGCGTTTCCAAGAGCCTATAGTAGCGTTTTTGAAACCCCACTAGAAGTCCTGGTCTTAGAAGAACCTATAGTGGCATTTCACAAATGCCACTATAGGCACTTTTTATTTATTTATTTTTTTTTTTGGTTGGACTTTTTTTTTTAAACAAGGGCTATAGGTGGCGTTTGTCAAACGCCACTATTGGCACTTTTTTATTTTATTTTATTTTTTTTGGGTTGGGTTCTTTTGGTAAGAGGATCTATAGTAGCGTTTAAGAAACACCACTATAGGCACTTTTTTATTTATTTTTTTAATTTTTGTTTTGTTTTTATTTTTTTGAGTTGGGGACGTTCTTTTGTAAGGGAACCTATAGTTGCGTTTGAGAAACGCCACTATAGGCCCTCCTATAGTGGCGTTTGTCAAACGCCACTATAGACACTTTTTTTAATTTTTTTTTGTTTTAATTTTTTTAATTTTTTTCCGTTGGGATCTTTTGGTCAAGGGACCTATAGTGGCGTTTCTCAAACGCCACTATAGGCCCTCCTATAGTGGCGTTTCTCAAACACCACTATAGGTACTTTTTTATTTTTTTTATTTTTCTTTGTTTTAATTTTTTTTATTATTTTTGGTTGGGATCTTTTGATCAGGGGACCTATAGTGGCATTTGAGAATGCCACTATAGGCCCTCCTATAGTGGCGTTTGTCAAACACCACTATAGGTACTTTTTTATTTTTTTTGGTTGGGATCTTTTGATCAATGGACCTATAGTGGCATTTGTCAAACGCCACTATAGGCACTTTTTTTATTTTTTTCGGGTGGGATCTTTTGGTTAGGGGACCTATAGTGGCATTTATCAAAGGCCACTATAGGAGTGCCTATAGTGGCATTTGCCAAACGCCACTATAGGCCTTTGTAACAGAAGGACCTATAGTGGCATTTGCCAACCACCACTATACGCACCTTTTTTTCAGTTTTTTTTTTTTTTTTGGTTGGGTTTTTTTGCAAGGGCAAGAGGAAAAAATATCCATAGTAGCGTTTGTAGACACTTTTTATTTCAAAATTTTTTTTTTCAGTTTTTTTTTTTTTTTATACGAGCCAGGGGAGAAAAAAAGACCTATAGTGGCGTTTGACAAACACCACTATAGATACTTTTTTTTTTCAGTTTTTTTTTTTCCCGGTTAGTTTTTTTGAGAGGAAAAAAGACCTATAGTGGCATTTGACAAACACCACTATAGGCCCTCCTATAGTGGCATTTGACAAACGCCACTATAGATTCTTTAAGAATAGTTTGGAATATGCCATAGAATATTCCAAGAATATTCTATGGCATATTCCTAAAATATGCCAAAGTTTTCTTTGACGGATTGGGTATATATATATATATTTGAATGTATATATTATTATATATTTATATTTAAATGAGGGATGCTACATTCACAACATTTTTGCAATATTTTCACAATAAATCATAAGTGTTAATTGTTATTGGTTCAAATTAAAAATTGGTATTATAGTGGCGTTTAACAAACACCACTATAGGTCTACCCTATAGTGGTGTTTAACATACGCTGCTATTGCCTTTTTTAAAAAATAAAAAAATTGGTCTATAGTGGCTTTTGCAAAAGCCACTATAGGGCAGACCTATAGTGGCATTTTACAAAGAACGCCACTATAGGTGTATAATGGCGGTACAATAGTGGGTGTTTGTAAATGCCACTATAGCGAACGCCACTATAGGCCAAATAATGGGCCTATAGTGGCGTTTTTTGTACCTATAGTGGCGTTTGGGTCCAGTGTTTTGTATAGTATACTGATCCAGCTTACTATCCTTAAAATTAGTTTTGCATTAAAGTTTATCCTATTGGGGTTTTTTACAAACGATTGATGTGACAAATTTTTACGAGTTCTTATTTGCACCTACTACTAAAATCACTTTTCTACTTACCAATAATTATTCGCCACATTAGGAATTTATAATGGAATATGGAAAGAAACAATTGGTGAACTTTAGCTAGCCAATAAATATGAAACTGTTCGGTGTATAACATTAAATTTGGAAATTTCATGCTTTTCTTCAGGTTTGGAAAAAACTGTTATATTTGACAAGTTGTGAGTGATGGAGCATGTATTAGAAATTTACACACAAAAATTAGGATTTAAGATTTGTATTCACAATTATGAATTATCCATTTTCATTAGCTCAGTAGATTGTGTGTTTATTATTTTTTGTTTTGAAACTTGTAAACAGACATCCTCCAAAAGAAGTTTAGAGGACTTAAAGTTCTTTTTTTTCTTCTTCTTTTTTTTGATGGACTCAATATGCTGCAATCACTAGCAGGGTGACTGAACACATTTAGAGGCCAGATTCATTAATTTTAAATGGATATTTTTATATTTAAATATTACTTAAAATAATAATTAGTTAGTATTTTAAATATTATAATTTTTTTAATGAAAATAACATAATTCTAATCTCTACATTTTTTGGATTATAGTTAATTTAGTCCATACATTTTGGTAAGAGTCTATTTCATTTTTAACTTGTAGATAATTTGGTTCTAAAGCTGACATGACTTATAAAACAATAATAAAATAAAGTAATGTAAAGTTTTGGGTCCCTAAACACAATATGTTTAACCTAATATAAAGCCAAGTTGATTAACAAGTTTGTTAATTAAAACTAGGTTAAACAAATATGTGTAAAATAAATATGATGCGGAAAAATAAAGAACACAATGATCTGATAACTCAGGAAAACCAAACCAGTAAAAAACTTGGGGAAGATTTAACCTAGTTATCCTCAAGGTAAAATAGATTCACTATGAAAGAATTGAAATTTGTATAATAGAACTAAGACCACTAACATCCTATTACTACCTTGAGTAGAAAACTTACTGCCACGACTACGTGACAGCCCTGAGTTCACGGACTACTTCTTTCCTTTGATCCACTGCAACCACAAGTTCTCCTACTTGTGACTTTGAGACTCCACTCAAAGATTTCAAACCTTCGTTAAGTTCTTTATGCAGCAACTAAAGCCAGCACCAAGCTCTTGACACCAATCTTGATCTTGATAACCCTAAGTGTATATGAAGATAAACACATCTAGATCTCACAAGAGATTCAACACACAACACATTAAGACCTCTAAAATGTAGCTAGGGTTTTTCTTTTTATATGTGAAATAAAACATAAAACCTTACATGTCAAACGGACTTGGGCTGAGTTGAAAATTCTGCAAAAAATTAATTCTACATGATTCTCGATCGATTGAATCTAATTTTTGATAGATCTAGCTTTATAGAATTTGACCACTAATTTCTACAATCAGTCGATTCCAACTTTATAATAAAACATACTTTGAGTAAGCCTAAATCTAGACTCTATGTTTTGATCATGGTTTGCCAACACAATACACATTGAAGTTCTAATACATTAGTCCCTAAGGTCTTAGAACCTAACAATCTCCCCCTTTGGCAATCCGTGACAAAACACATCACAAACATGAAATGCTCAAAGTTACAAAGCAGCCATTTAAAATTAAAATGTCCTAAACACAATTCAACCTAACTACTATCTATCAGTTGCCATTGTAGATAGTAGCCACGACTAAATTAACCTATATATTCCTGAAACACTTCAACAAACACATAAACGCATGTGTGGAAAATACAAGTAAACCAAAATAAATTCTTGATTTTTCAAAACATAAAATAAAAAACATATACCATGAATAACCTCATAATATAAATCAATAACCACAATAGCACATGTGAAACAAAAAATAAAAATAAAAACATAAAGCATAGTGTCTCCCCATAACATATACAACTCATAAAAAATAAAGTACATCATCACCAAAACAAATACATCATGAAGCTCCTAGATACAATTTAACAAAAACTCCCCCTATCTCCATGCATAAAACCAATATGTGCTCCCCTTTTTGTGTCAAATTGCCAAAGGACAATTAGGACTCATCATCAAAAGGAGGTGTTGGAGAAGAAGGTGGAGGATCCAACGAAATTTGTCCATGCGCTGCCTGAACGATCATGACAGTATCCAACATACTCCAACTGGATGAATCACTCGAAGAGGAAGGTGGAGGATCAAAAGCGACAGTAGGATCGACAGACTCCTCAGCAGTAGGATCGCTTGAAGAATGAGGCCTAGATGCATCACCTATGGAAGACTCTACTCTGGGCGATTAGAGCTAGCTTTTATCTGAGCCACTCTTTGCCTAAGGAAGGTGGCACCTATGGGGGCAATAATATGGACAGGCTCGGATGCAGGAAAATCCTCTAAACCTAAGTCTAATAAAATCCTATGAATGAAAATAGGAAAGAAAAGACCATGAGATTTTGCACTACTCTTATGAACCTCAACCAAAGAACGAATGAAAAGAGTAGGAAAACTCATAGGCGCATCGGTGACAAGAGCATACAAAAACGCACATCTCTCAAGAGGAATAGTGTATAAATGTGAGATAGGCCGAATGGAATGACAAGAAATCTGAAAAAATAGATAATTGAGTTTAGTAAGCTCATGAGAGATGATTTGAGGATCAATACCCCACTAATGGTAGTATTAGTGTGGAGGGGTCTCAGGAAAAGGATGCACAGGCTGCCATACCAAAGGTACACCAAAAGCAAAGGCCACTCCCTGGGGTGTAATGACATACTCTTCAACCCTTATCTAACTCCTCACAACTTGAGTGTTGGAATCATCGGAGTGGATAGAAAGATTTGAATAGAACTCTCTAATTAAGGTAGTATGAAGAGGATGCTCCACATCTAAGAGAGGTAACCAACCCCGACTCTCAAAGTTCCTCCTAATCTCTGGATCTAACTTATCTAGAATCACCTTACGCTCAGCCCAAACAGACCTATAAATGTTAAGCTTCTCATAGTTTTCTTGGTTTTTCTTAATTCTAAACCTATCACTCTAAACAACAAGGGTAGAGGAGGTGGTGGTGGTTTTCTTATTTGCTCTAGTTTTCCTAACCATGATGCTAAGAGATAAAATAGAAGGAAAACACAAAAAAGAAAGAAACACAAGGGCAAACTGCATTAGAGAAGGTTAAAGCACAAAAATCTCAATAAATAACAATCTATATGATGCATGTGATGAATGCACATATGATGCATGCTCTAATGGACTGAAATTGTTCAATTTTACTTCATAAACCATCAATTAACTTGAACATAGAGTTTTTAGAGCAAAAACCCCAAATTTTGAAAAAAAAAAACTTTTTTCAAAAAATGAACCAAATTGATTAATATTACACTAGTTAGAAAAAAAAAATCATATAATGACATAACCAATCAATAACAAAAGTCAATTTCATCAATTTTAGCCCAATTGAACAAAAACCTCAATTTCACAAAGTTCCAAGCTCTAGAAATTTCAATTTATCTCAAATCACCAAATTAATCAAATTAATGCATGGGAACCATGTTTACAACATCTAAGAACAAAAACCCATTGATCAAATCTGATTAAAAACAACCCTAAAATCAAAACTCCTAAAAATCCTATGTTCGAAATTTTTAGAGAAAAATGCATGAAAAGGCATGAAACATGTAATTAACTTGAAAAAGAAAGGGTATAAAGGACTTACTAGTGCTTGAAGACAAAAACCCTTGAAAGATTTTAGGAGGAAAACGACAAAAATTGCTTTAGATTGGATTGGTCGAGAGAAAAGGGAAGAAAAGTATTTGAAAAAGGTTGAATAGAATGAAGAACACGTGAGAAAATTTCCTTTTTAAAACACTCACTGGCCGATTTTCGATCAATTGAAAATTAGCTTTGATCGATCGAAAATTAAATTCGATCCATTGAGAACCAATTGAGCACCAATTGCCAGGTAGATTCACACCAAAATTTTTATCGCATTTTCAATCGGTTGGGAAACAGGTTCGATCGATCGAAAATCTAGAAAATTCAAATTTTTGAAAAATAGGGAAATTTTATGTAGAAACTCCTCAAAGCACAATATTTCATGAATGAAATGCATGAGTATGGTATAAAATATTTTTCAAAAACACTTGTCCCCAAAACTCAAACATTAAACACATTTTGCATTAAAATCAAGGAACATATAACCTTGGATGGCCAAAACACATTCACACACCTTATCATGTACTAAGTTTAGCAAGGAATAACTTATGTAGTGTGTGCAACTAGCAAAAGCATAAGATACATGTGAGGTGATAAGTAGGTAGTAATTAATCACATTTTCTACAAAATTCATTACATAAGTTTGAAAGTGACTATCACCTAAAAGTTTACATCATATAACTACCACATCTCCTAGAAAACAAGCTTGCAATCATGGAATTTTCTTGTAATGCCTCATAATGTACACACAAATTTTATTTCATTTGAATTTATTATAGCCCAATAATGTATACGCCAATTTTATTTCATTTTAATTTTTTATATCCGAGGCTACACCTTATGTTCTTTTTGTGCATGTGCTACACTTTCTCGATTACTAAATCTTATGATATGCATTAAGGTGTTCATGATTGACTAGTAAATAGTGGTGAAATAGTTATTTATGCCTTTTTCTTAGAATTTTTTAGTCCTTGCAATCAAAAACATGTGACTTCAAAATCAAGATCTTGTAATAAAAAACTATAAACAATTCCCACACAACATGCACTACATAGCCAAAACTAGCAAAGTGCAGTAAAATTAAGCTCATCCAGGCTAAACAAGGTACACAAGCATGTTATGTAAAAATACTATGACCAACCTTGATTACAAAATCCAAGATATATGATGCAAAACACATTTTTCCTTCTTCTTTTTTTTAATATTTTTGGAAAGAAAAGAAAAAACCTATCATGAAATGCATGAATGTAATGCAATGCAATTCCTAAAAGCAAAAAGGGAAACAAAATAGCAAAAGAAGAATGGTCATAGTGAGTATTAAAATGAAACACAAGAACCATGTCAGAAAGACTCAATTAAATTGATCATTTTGCATTCAAAACTTTTTAGATGCAACTCTAGCATTAGAGTTATTATTCACATGAGAATTCTGAGCAACTCCAAGATTGGTATAAAGGTTTAAAGCCTTTACCAATTCACCAATAAGTACCATAGGATCTTGTGCTTGAGGCATAAGTACTTTTGGCTTATTTGCTCGCTTAGCAGCTTGCAACTTGAAACAATTTGGACGAATATGTCCAGTCTTTCCACAAAAATGACAAACCCACACAGGTGTATCATGCAACTTATCCTTAGGGAGGTTAGGATTTTTAGGCTTAGTCTCTTTAAGATCAACCCTAATCTTCCTAAAAGGTAGTGTAACTTCTACTGATTTGACAATCACACTCTTAGGAGGCTCAAAAGAAGGAACAAAATTTGTGGAATGAGTTTCAGACATTGAGATGCTTTCTACAAAACCTAGACCAGTTTTGTCTAAGGGAGACTTCTGAACACTCAACATATGATCAAGTTTAGAACTAGCAGACCTATTAGTTTGTTCTCTAGCAACAAATAATTCTAGTTCCAAATTCTTAATCTTATCAAGCAACATCATGTTCTTAGTCTTCACTTTATCAATTAAAGTACTAGCATCAAGCAATTTCAACAGCAAATCTTCCTTATCAAGTTCAAGAGAAGTAATTTTCTTTAAACCTAAATCAACATTCATTGTATCCTTTGTAGCAACTTTGCATAACTTATTGTAAGCTTCTTGCAAATTAGCACATTCAAAGAGGTCCCCATTAGAAGGGTTCTCTTCAATCACAACATTTTCATCAACTACAGCTATAGCTGTGAAAGCAATGAAGTTTCCATCTTCATCACTAGCAGACTCATAATCAGAAACTTCATCATCACTAAGGGTTACAGCCATAGCTTTACCCTTTGATCTTAAGAATGTAGGACATTCTAATTTCACAGATCATACTCTTGACAAGCAAAACATTGTTAACCTAGAAAGTTGCTAGAGGTTTGACCAGCTTTCTCTTTTGATTTTTCATTATTTTTATTAAGCTTAGTTGGTTCGTTCCTTTTAAAGTTTCTAGGTTTAGCATTGTTTTTACCTCTTGCTCTTATGTTGTTATTCCTAAGAAAATTTCTAAAATTCTTGGCAAGATAGGCAATCTCTGTAGACTAGAGTTCATCATCAAATCCATTCTCATCAACATCATCAACTGACTTAAGAGCCATTGATTTGGATTTGTTTGTCTTGAGTAGGTTTAGCTCATAGGACTGGAAAGATCCTACAAGCTCATCAATAGGGATGGAGTCCACATCCTTACTTTCAATGATGGTAGTCACTTTGAGTCTAAAGTCCGCAGTCAAGGATTTAAGAATCTTTCTAACAATCTTAGGCTGATCATAAATTTCACCCAAATTATAAGCAGGGTTAACAATATCATTCATTTTAGCATAGAGTTCATCAAAACATTCATCTTCAGACATTCTAACACTTTCAAATCTAGTAGCTAACTGCTGCAATTTATTGATCTTATCCACCTTTGCTATTAAAAGCGGCTGCTTCTTTTTAAGAAGTTGACCACTCGCTCACAGGAGTAGTCGGTTTCTCCCATTTGTATTCAACGGAATTCCAAACTCTCTTATCAATAGATTTAAAAAATGCTTTCATCCTTACTTTCCAATAGGTTGTTCCCATCAAAGTGTGATGGGATCACTAGAGAGTAACTGTGTTCCATGACAACAGAGATCAAGGCTCAACTCTTAGATCAAAGGATCTAAACACTAGACCTAACCCGCTCTAATACCACTTGTAAAGTTTTAGACCCCTAAACACAATATGTTTAACTTAATATAAAGCCAAGTTGATTAACAAGTTTGTTAATTAAAACTAGGTTAAACAAATATGTGTAAACTAAATATAATGCGGAAAAATAAAAAACACAAAGATTTGATGACTCAGGAAAACCAAACCGATAAAAAACCTAGGGGGGATTTAGCCTAGCTATCCTTAAGGTAAAATAGATCCACTATAAAAGAATTGAAGTTTGTACAATACAACTTAGACCACTAACATCCTATTGCTATCTAACGTAGAAAACTTACTACCACAACCACGTGACATCTCCAAGTCCACGGACTACTTTCCTTTGATCCACTACAACCACAAGTTCTCCTACTTGTGACTTTGAGACTCCAATAAAAATTTTAGATCTTCGTTAAGTTCTATATGCAGCAACTGAAGCAATCACCAAAATCTTGACATCAGTCTTGATCTTGATAACCCTAAGTGTGTATCAATGTAAACACCTCTAAATCTCACAAGAGATTCAACATACAGCACACCAAAGACCTCTAAAATGTAGCTAGGGTTTTTCTTTTTATATGTGAAATAAAACATAAAATCCTACACGTTAAATGGGCTTGGGCTGAGTTGGAAATTCTGCAGAAAATTAATTCTGCATGATTCTCGATCAATCGAATCTAATTTATGATTGATCAAGCTTTACAGAATTTGACCACTAATTTCTGCAATCACTCGATTCCAACTTTATAATAATACATACTTTGAGCAAGCCTAAACCTAGACTCTATGTTTTAATCATGATTTGCCAACACAATACACATTAAAGTTCTAATATAGTAGTCCCTAAGGTCTTAGAACCTAACAAATAAACTATAAAAATCCCAAGTCATCACTTTTAAATTGAAAAAAAAATTATAAAAAAAAAATTACTTTCTCAAATTTTAAAGATAGAAAAGAAAAATTCAGGAATATTGCCACATTTTCTTGCACATTTTTAGCAACCAAACACACACAAAGAAAATCTATTTCTATATAGGAATAAAGAGAAATTCAAGTAATATATTGATCCTTAGGTATAATACATTAGATTGCCTAATTAAATTCAAACAAATGTATGCATTGATCAATGAAACATAAGAAATATTATTTCTTTCTAAAGACACAATTTACCAATACAACTATATTTTGAATATAATTTGGAAAATTTAAAGCGAACTATAATTTATGATGAACCTCTTGAGTTCCAATGGAGATGAATGGAATAAATGGGAAAATGAATGATAGTGAGTGAAAAATTGACTTAATTTAAGGTAGTTATCCTCCCAAAATACCAAAAAAAGAAAAAAAAGAAAAGAAGAAGAGAACCTTGGAGAAGAAGTCTAGAAACTTGCATCATTGATGATATATCAACTCTTGTAAAATCAATATGTAACAAATTATTTTGGTAACTAATTATCTATGCAAGTCTTGCTTGTCTACTTTGATCATATCCATGAATTCACACTCATGCACGCATACGTGATGCTAGTAGGTAGGACTAGCTAGGCTTGGCCTGGGTTCCTTGCATACCTAAGTTGTACACACTAGAAATGAAGTTATTAAAATTTCCATGTGACATAATCTTATAAGTTGACACTTGGTTTCATTTGGCTAACTCGTTGCTACATGACTACAAGAGAAATATAAAAATAAGATACTAGTTTAATATGTTACAAAAATGAACCTAATAATTTAGAAGTTAAAACTTTCAAAATGTCATAAAAATTAGCAAATCAGAAGTTTTAAAGCCTAAAAATTATTGAAACAAAACAAAATATATAAGACTACACTACAAATAAATATAAGAGAGAGATAAGGTGCACTCGAGAGAATAATCCATAATTATAGCTATTGAAATCAAAAGATTTAGAGCCTAAAGAAATATGTGACCACACAATAGAGAAATATAATTGAAAGATTGGTTACCCTCAAAAGAATAATCCATGGCAATGTTGGTGAAGATAGCTATAGCAAATAGTGGAGCCTTATCAATCACATTTAATTTCAAGCATTGCTTAGAACATAAAATAAATAATTAAAAAAAAAAACTTCTCAATCATACATCAATGCATGCAATTGCTCAAAGAGTATCCAAAATACTGTATTTGATTATACATGCAACATAAGGAGAATTCCTATCAATTTATGCATCATCTTCCAATGTAACTCTACTTTTCATGCAATATACGCTAGTATTTTTAACAATAATTTGAAGTTTCAAAAACACAATATGAAACATATTCTGTGTTTAGAATAGGTACAAAATTGTGCTACAAAAATTGACCCTTTTGAAAACCAAAAAAAAAAAAAAATTGAATTGTTGATGTACCAAAGACAAAGGGAAAGAAGGAATAAGTTGGGCAGAAGATTGTTCCTATTTCCATCTTAAGCTATTTGTCGATGGAGAAATCACTTAAAGGGGACGATGTCAACAAACATAATTAAGATAATCACAGCTGTAAGATAAATTTACTAACCACATCCTCTCCCAAAACGGAGGAGTCTGAGACAATATAATGCCAAAAGAATGCAATAAATTAACAATGGCATGATGATTCTAGAAGTCAATGAACAAAGTTCCCACCACTCCACAACACATAATACAAATGATCAAATTCAAGACTCTTATTGCACAATACTGAAAAACGTGAGAAAAGAATAGTATAGAGATACTGACCGTAATCTTACTTAATAAATTTTCCAGCCCTTCAATTAAAAAGACAACTTAGCTTGAGGTTGGCACACCAAACATCAAATACCAAAAGCTTTAATGAAACTGAACAGAAGAAATTAAGAGAGATCTTGATACCGCAAGGAAGAGAGGCATGGATGAGAAGAGAGTGAATGAAATAAGTCGGTTATATTGTTCTAGGTTTAGGGTTTTACTTTTCAATAGTAGTGTGCTCTAATTTTTTTTTAGTGTGTTTTAATTTAAAATAGAAAAATAATAAATAAAATGATTAATGATGTGGAAATTTGTGAAGCTTCCAAAACTTATGTGTCAACATATAATGAAGTCAACAAAAAGTCCAAGGTTTCGGTTTTATAGCATATAGATAAAGAACTCTACAAAGACCCATTCTATAGAATGGAATAAAGTCAAATTTCTCCTCTTTGGATACGATGTAGTCCTTTTTTTTCATGAGCCATTCATCCTATTTCGTCAACTCAAGGTAGCAACTATATTCTTTTCAATAATTTGTTCAAAATGGAGTGAAAACGTTACGTTTTATTAAGTGAGGATAAAGTTTAGCTACAAACTTAGTTGTAACATAAGGCTACAACTCTCAATATCATTTTATTGAATGTGAATTTTGTCAATTCTACCATTGGATTACATTTTTTTTCTTATCTTCTCTATGCCTGCAAAATTTTCAAACGATCGAAGATCAATAGTTTTGTCATCAATCAATTGTTTAATTTGCTAGATTTTGTAGTCTAAAATTATGCATGAAAAATATGTTTACGGATCATATTGTAAATAATGTCCGATTAACACAAAATTTGACATTTATGTTAAAAGCATAAAGAATATGTAATCTAACGATTAGATTTTCAAAATATGTAGCAAAGTTAGGTTTTTTAAAGAAAGTTATAACTTAAGTTACAACCAAGTTTGCATCTAAATTTTATCCATTAAGTGATGTGTCTCCCAAAAACGCTTTATGAGTATAACTATTAGCAATTACAGAGCAATAAAAAACGATGTCTTTTTTTTTTTTTTTTTTTTTTGAGGAAATACGTTGTCTAATTATGATGATCAAAGTTGTATCTTTTTTCCTAACTAGTTAGGGTGGCACGTGCTACCTCTTGAGTGAGAAAATTGAGATAAAATTTTTATTTGAAGAAGTTTGAAACTATATACATAAAAAAATATATCATACAAAGTTAAATTTATTCGTATAAGAATTTTGATCACATACAAAGTTATGGTAGCTATTTAACATAAATGGCATCCATATATTTAACATATAAATATCTATTTTACTATAATAGTTTTTATAACTTATTTGCTAAAGGCAATAGCTTATAATTGGCAACGAGTATGCTCTTCCATTCCCGACTATGCTCTGGTGACAAGGTCAGGTCAGGTGAGGCACTCCAAGATTGGGTTTTTTTAAATATTTTTTTTTTTTTTATGGTTATTTGTTATCTCATAAGCTAGAGTGAAAACAAACCATAGTGTGTATATCCAAATTTATTAACTCTACTATATAAGTTTGTTGCTTAGCAGTAGCTAACAAAACCACTAGTAGACTTTTTTTTTTCCCTTCCCTTGCCTCGATTTGTAATTTATATTTGTTTCTCTATCCACTCCATTATAGAGATTGACCCAATCACCCATCGTTTAGTAAGATAAACTTGTTTATAACTATTGATGTGCAATATGATGCATGTAAGTGTATGCTCACATGGGGAATCATATATGAAAGATGCATAGCTTAGGAAATAATCATGAAGTGGGATGAGTTATGATTCTGATAAGCTACCTTATAGTTTTTACTTGGCTGATTCACTTTTGATTAGAATATGCGAAGAGTTAAGCAAATGTTGTTTCAAGGAAAATTTTGAAGTTAGGTATTGTTAAAGAGTTTGGAGAAATTAGTCTATCAAAGGATTTAGTTGCTGGGTTTTGATTTGAATGTATTTGTGGGTAGTTCTTTGATAAGATTTTATGCAGCAGTGGTTGCAACAATAATGCATGAAGTGTGTTTGATAAAATGGTTTACTTATTGTAGTAATCCTCTAGAACTTGTTTTGAAATCAAATTAGTATGTGCATGAAATGCTTACTTATTGGGTTAATAATAGATTGTTAGTGTCTAATTGGAGCAAAAGCTAAGCTTGAAACTGATCCAATCAAACTTATCCATGTTGAGGACAAATTTTCCACACCACATGGCTTTGTTTCATTGGCGACCTGCACCACGTCAATACTATCATGGATTTTGGGAAAATCTCTTCTAAAGCCCAAAAAAGCCCATATTTACAACAAAACAAAAAAAAAGGCGTCAAAGCCCATGGTTCAAGCTCACAGTACATCATCTCATTTTTGGCTCACGATCCATGTTAATGAGTTTGATTGGGGAATTTTGGGAGTCGTGGTTTGGAGAGCCAAGAAGTATGTTTAGTAAAACTCCAGTGGTTCAAAGTTGATAAAGGAAAGCATGTTGCTTGGCATATCTTCCCCAATTCCCTGAACTCTGACGAGTCAGTGTGCAATAGGTAACATTTGTTAAGCCTCTCATATCACATAACACTTGAAATGATAAAACTCTTCATGCTCTTTAACATAAAAATTAATGTCCATCATATAATATAAGTTTTAAAATATAATCATATCATTCCATCTTAATTATATTATTAATTTTCATATAAATCAAATACCAAGCACATGGAAATATATATATATATTAATATCTCATATCTAGCATTAAATGCTCTCTTTACTCTCCAAGATTTGGTTAAAATACAAAAAAAAAAAAAAAAACATAATTACATCTCTAAAACTTCATCAAATATCAACCAACTAGTCTATTACTTACCAAAATTATATATGGGCTAAACATATAATTTTTCCAAGAAAAGAAACTTAGCCAAAAATACCAATAACAGCTCCAGCAGGTTGACCCATGTCTTAAAAATGACATCACTTGCTCATCAATGCCTAATCTCAACAGCTTGCTATCATACCCAAAGAAAAAAAAGGATCCCATAAAGATTATCTTACCATCTTTAACAAAACCATGAATTTAATGCCAAAGATGTCATTCATAAGACATCATCCAGCTGTGTCAGCAACATTTAACTATCAAACTTTCTTCTTTTGGTTAAAAAACAAAAGACCACTTACTTTGTCAATGACTTTCCCTTATTTTCTATTTTCCCTTCAACTAAATTCTGATCTAGTTACATAACTTGGCTCTATATAAAGAGGACCAAGCTACACACTAGAGGGGAAGGGGGGGATCCATCCCACTCCATTGTTCTGAAACATCACTCATTTTTGCTGCCACATACACATTTTCCTACTTCATCATCTCCCTTAAAAAATCCCTCTTCATAGATAATAACACAACACACATATTACAACACACCATTATCCATTACCCATCTTTCCCACACTCCATTGTTCTAAAACTTCATCATTTTTGCTGCCCAAAAACACATCTCCATCTCATTCTTTATTTCTCATACAAAATCTCCCTTCTTAGAAAGCAACATAACCCATAACACAAATAATCTCATGCATTTACTATATTTAACTTTCATATTATCTGTCTCACACTTCCATATACTTTACAAACACATTCCTCACAAAATACCCATACATACCTCTCATATATTTTTAAACACCATATCTCACAATATATATATATATATATATATATATATTTCTTACCATCTCTACACATCTCAAAACGTATCAAAATACTCTTCCAAGAACACATTACAAAAGCTCTATCTCATGGAAGGCATATGAACATCAATACTAAGGCCTTTCTCTTAAAAGGCACAAAAACTTCATATTAAAATCATTCTCATTGAAGACATACATTTCTAACACTTAAAGCTACTCCTATGAAAGGGCATTACATGGAAAAAATCATTTGAGTGCATGATTAAGGGGACAAACTTAACCAACCGATGCACACGGCTGGACATGCCCTCTCTCTCTTCATTCCATCCAATTTTTCCTCTTTTATTTGATATTATGAAGCCTTTAATCATTGTTTATTATTGTTATGATGAAAGTCATAATGTTTTGGATACTATGGAAATTTTCCCTTATGTTGACTTAATAATAATAAAGAAAACAAATGATTTTTACCATGTAAACACACTTATTAACCTGAAATTACTCTACCGTTGGAGATAATACCATACTGCTAGAGGACTGATTTGGACTATGAGGCTGTAAAAAGACTAATAATATAACAAACTAACAACGCTAACGTGTTTATTGGGCTTTATTGTTGTCTTCTTGTTAGGATGCAGCCTCCATCTCTTACTTGGGCAGGTTAACATGACGCCGAAAGCCTCTGGGCTTTATTTCAAGGGTCCATCGTTGAGTTTCGGCTTGGCTACCCCTACTCTACTTGAGAACATCGAAATTTTCACCTCAACATTTTGGCGACTCCGCTGGGGAGCCAATCAATAGGTGAAAGTCTATCATGCCCTCAAGGTTGCATAATAGCCAACAAGAAGCAAGTCAACATGATATATATTCATATGTGTGTGTGTGTGTATATATATATAAGTATACATACACATATATATACATATGTATATGTAAGTGAAAACTTTATTTTCTTTCCTTCAAAAAAAAAAAGTTTTTTTTTTACAGCAGCTACCTAGTCATAGTTATGCGGGGAAAAAAAAAGTGTCTTTTGCCATGAATAGTACAATATTTACACATGGATAGTCAAAAGGAAAAGATAACAATGCACATATGTATGTTTGTATACATGCATAGAAGAATGGACACTATTTGTTTTCTTTCAAAATCGCAAAACATTCTTTCTTTGCCTTTGGCTCAAAAATGGTTTTTGCAGAAAAAGAAGGAACACAATAGCTACGGTTGGAGGTGTCATTTGCTAAGAAAAGTACAATATTTACACACAAATGGCTAAAAGAAAAGGCTAATGATGCGTATATGTATGTTAGCATACATGTGTATACACATACATGAATGAATGAACGTTATTTGATGACAAAACATTTTTTTCCCCTCCCTTTTGTGCTCAAAAATACATTTTGCAAAAAAGAGCCACAACAGCTACAGTTGGAGGTGTCCTCTGTTGTGAACAGTGCAATATCCTCGCATAAACAGTACAATAAAATAGGTGCACACATGAAAAGTGGCAATAGACAGCCCCTTCCTTCCAAAAAAAAAAAAACTTATGTTATGCAGAAAATTTTCTTTTATGCAGAAAATTTTCTGTTATGCAGAGAAATTCTTGCTTATGTTGTGTAGAAAAATATCTGTTATGCAAAAAAAAATTTCTGTTATGCAGAAAAAAAAAACTTCTGTTATGCAGAAAATTTGTCCTTTATGCAGAAAAATTTTTGTTATGCAGAAAAATGTATCTTTATGCAGAAAATTCCTTTTATGCAAAAAATCCCTTTTATGCAGAAATGTCCCTTATGCAGAAAATTCCTTTTATGCAGAAAAATCCCATTTAAGCAGAAAATTTTCTTTTCAGCATGAACCTTTTACAAATCATAAGTTTTTCTATACCTTTTATGCAGAAAATTTCTTTTGGGCATGAACCTTTTACAAAACAATGTCCATAGTTAACTAGTCATTCTTTCACATGAAAAGTTGGCTCCCACAATTGAATGATCTTTTGCACAATATAACAATAACACTAAAAACTAGACAAATCACAGCTGAATAAGTTTTTTTTAATATATATAGCTAAATTGTTTCGCATATGTGAATAGTAACAGCACCTAGAAGATTTTTTTTCTCTTCTATTACAAAAGGAAAGGGGAAATGAAGTCTTTATAACTAAGAGAGTCCCAAAACATGTAGTAACACATTAGATACATATTACATCCCAACAGAGTTGCCCACTAGAAAAATGAACTAAAGCATGAGTAGTCTAATCCAGTAAGCCGCCAAAGGTTTCCGCGAAGGAGGAGCCACCATTGCTCAACCAACTTCATCTCACCATCACAAATGATGCATGAGGTAGTAGTAGTTTTGAAGCAATCAAGAATGATCCCAAAATAAGTTTAAAAGCAATTTTATCCAAAAGAAAGGAGAGCACAAGGAAGTATCCGGCAGCAAATCACAGCCACAATGTGAATAAACCTGGCTACGAAATTGATGTATATATTGTTACTCATGATGACACGTGAGGTTTAGTTGCCTCAAATAGAAGGGTACTAGGTCGGATGAAGCTAGTACAAAACTTACGACTGTATTTGGAAGGGAACACACCTAATGGAAGAAAAAATTCTTGTCTAGCGGTATGGCTAAACCATTTAAGGAACCTCCAATAGTACCTGACGTACCTTCTCCATCTAATAAAAAGTACATTGACATTTTTTCTTAGAAGTACAACATGATGCTCAGTTCAGATTGTAACTTGGTGATACATGCTCTCAATATCAAACCATGGAGAGACTTATCATGGCATATGGACTCTCCACCACTGTACTCATATCGTCGTGCTGCTGGACTACCATTAGTTCATTGATATACGACTTGAGCCATGAACTTTACAGATAAGTCATTACACCGCTATCTCTAAATTTATGTTGAGTATATGCTACTTTACTATGCTCATATCACTCAGTACAAATTACTTTAATATTATATCATATACATCATTTAGTCAAATCTATCATGTTAAATATATATTACTTTATCTCGAACATTATTGCGATCATTAAACATATTATTTATTTCAATAATCATCATGATTTTTATATATTGGGCTATGTCTATTTTGTAAGCATAAAACCCATAAGAATTTTCGTCCCAATATAGAAGCCCAAATCATCCAAGAAATTCAATAACTCCTTGCCGCTGGAATCACCAATCTTGTTCCAACCAATAAAAGAAAGTTTTTCTGAATCATCCACTGAACCAAGCAGATTGGAGGTCATCAAAGAGGCTTTATTATCACCATCAAGGCCGTGGTAACCCCGTGCCCCCTAAAGCCATGGTGACCCCATGCATCATATTACTAGAATCATCAAATTCACATGAATCATATCATTAGAACCTTTGGAATCTTGAGCATCATCAAGGATGTTGACTACCTCACACCAGGGGGCTTTGATCTAAAAGGCCCAATCAATCTGACATCCCTACATCCAGGGACATTTGTCTTGAAAAAGAAGTCTATAACAACAGCTATTATCGTCTAGCCATGGCGGAAGGCGAAAATCTAATGGAACCTATTAATGGCAAATGGTTGGAGCTATGTCATACTTGACTCAATCATCATCATATTTCCAATAAACTACCTTGAAAATAACGAGTAAGCATTATGGCATTATCTTTTGCCTTAAACCAACTATGAATATTTCAAGATATTTTTTTTTCTTGCATCCATATTTATATCTTACTCGCAATGATGACCTTTTACAACTTGATACCTCCAAAATAAACTATCATGATTCCGACAAGTTACTTTTACAAAATAAAATGTATAACTTACATTACCGTAGTTTTGGTTTAAGTGCATCAATTTTTTATGATCAAAACATATTTCAAACTTATGAATATTCAAATTTGATAAACAGCCTCTATGGCTAGACCTTTTCAAAATAAAATGATTATGTGATTTCAAAATAAATACTGCCTCTATGACCATACTTTGATATACTGGACAACATCAAAGCCCATTACTAAATGACACCATCAAAGCCCATTACTAAATGGCAACATCAAGCCTAATTCTCATTAGCAACATCAAAACCCATTACTAAATGGCATCATCAAAGCCCAATTCTTATTGGCGACATCAAAAGCCCAATTCTCATTGGCAATATCAAAAGCCCAATTCTCATTGGCAACATCAAAACCTATTACAAAATGGCACCATCAAAGCCCAATTCCTATTGGCAAATCAAAAAGCTCAATTCTTATTGGCAATATCAAAAGCCCAAGCTAACTACTTGGCACTATTTTATCAAAAGTCTAAGCTAACTACTTAGCTCTATTTTATCGAAAGTCCAAGGTTATTAATACTTGGCAAATATTATAAAAGCTCAAGTACTGTTTCAAAAAAAAAAAAATCCAAAATCACTTTACAAAAAAATATTATATCTTGCTCAAAGCCCAAAGTTAATAATCTTTGGCAAAATATATATATATATATATATATATATATATTTTAACAAACGCATTACACTTGAAGCCCAAAGCTAATAACCTTTGGCAAATTAAATTTCCTAAACAAGTATATAAGCATGAATCATGGCGAATATTTATACCATATTATCTATCTTATGAAATAACACCATTCATTTTTTCAAAACCCATGGCAAACATATATCAAGCCCATGGAGAAATGTGAGTGTGTGTCATTAATAATTAAGCCCATAGAAATTATATTCAAGACCTATGGCAATTTTATTCATCTTGCAAAATCCATGGAAAATTATATTATCAAAGTAATTACTTATTCAATGATTATAAAGCCCATGGTAATTATCTCAAACCCCATGGCGATTATTATTTACCTTGCTATTTCACAAAAACACATAAAAGATTCAAATAAAATTATATTATGATAATTACTTATCTTATATTACTTACATTTAAAGCCCAAGACTAATAATACTTGGCAATATCTCAAGCCTAAGGTTAATAATACTTGACAAATACTATATTATAAATATTTGAAACCCAATAATGAACACTTTTTTATATAAGCTGTTAAACGCATAGCTATAATCTATGCCATATTTTAAACCCATTGAATCTATTTTGTAAAACCCATGGTAGCTATGTATGTAACGTAACACTATTCATTTTTCCAAAACCCATGGCAAACATACATAAAGCCCATGGAGAATTAGGAATTTGTGTTACTAACATTTAAGCCCATGGAAATTATATTTAAAACCTATGGCGATTAATTTTAACTGTTTATTTAACACTTTTTGTCTTTCCAAAACCCATGGCAAACATATATCAAGCCCATGGAGAATTATGAATATGTGTTATAAAAGTTTTTACCTTAAAAACTATAGCAATTATATTAAAAAATTATCACACTTCTTTACTTCGTATTTTATTATAAATCCATGGAACTTACCTTAATAAAACCCATGGTAAGCATTTATCTTATATCACATTATTTATCTCTCTACCATTCAAAAGCTCATGGAAATTATTTTAAACCCTATGGCAATTAATATTTACCTTACTATTCTACAAAACCCATGGAAATCATGAATATATATATATACATATTATCATGAAAATTATAATTATTTATCTTATGTTATATTATTTATCCCATTAACATTCAAAGCCCAAGACCAATAATACTTGGCACCATTTTATCAGAAGCCCAATACTACTTGGCAATATTTTGAAAGCGCAATATCATTTGGCAAACATTATTGTAAAGTCTTAAAAGTCCAAGACTAATAATACTTGGCAAATAAATTATTTCAAATATCTTACTAAAAGCCCGAAACTAATAATATTTGGCAACATAGATTTCCTAACATATATATGTACTTATCTATACCACAAGATTTATGTAAAAACATAGTAACTATTTATCTTATGTAACACTATTCATCTTTACAAAACATGTGGCTAACATACATCAAGGCCATGGAGAAATATGAACTTGTGTTACTAATATTCAAAACTCATAGAAGTCATATTTGAAACCTACAACAATTATGTTTATTTTACAAACCCCATGGCACACATTTGTCAAAAGCCCATGAAAAACTATATTACTAGATAATTATTTATTCTATAATTAAACTAAAATAATCAAAGCCCATAGTTCAACCCCGTGGCAAATTATTTATCAAAGCCCAAGCCCAATACTGCTTGGCAATATCTTATCAAAAGCCCAATACAACTTGGCAATATTTTAAAGGCCCATGATTCAAGTCCATGGCAAAGTTATTTTATCAATGGAATTCAATCCCATAAATCAAAGCTCATGGTTCAAGCCCATGGCAAATTAATTAACAAAACTCGTGCAATTAAGAAGAAATAGCCAACGGTTCAACAATGACACCTGCAGCAAATCTATGCTCATCCAACGCCTTTCTACACTTGGGGGCTTGATTCACTAATCCAAAGGATTTCATTTCTGGGGGCTACAATGGGGTGTTGATCAAAGAAGTATTAAATGTGTCAATAAAGGCACTTCCACTACATAACTTTATTGATCCAACAATGGCCAATCTCTTTCAAGAAACATCTTCACTCATGCTTGCCCTTGCAAAACAAGCCCTTGCAAGACAAGCCCTTGCAAAGCAAGCCCATGCACTCAGGGGGCTAAATGTTGAGGACAAATTTTTCACACTACATGGCTTCGTTTCATTGGCGACCCGCACCACGTCAACATTATCGTGGATTTTAGGAAAATCTCTTCTAAAGCCCAAAAGAGCCCATATTTACACCCAAAAAAAAAAAGGCGTCAAAGCCCATGGTTCAAGCTCACAGCACATCATCTCATTTTTGGCCCACAATCTAAGCTCATGAGTCTGATTGGAAAATTTTGGGAGTCGCGATTTGGAGGACCAAGAAGTATGTTTAGTAAAACTCTAGTGGTTCAAAGTTGATAAAAGAAAGCATGTTACTTGGCATGTCTTCCCCAATTCCCTAAACTCTGACGGGTCAATGTGCAATAAGTAACATTTGGTAAGCCTCTCATATCACATAACACTTAAAATGATAAAACTCTTCATGCTCTTTAACATAAAAATTAATATTCATCATATAATATAAGTTTTAAAATATAATTATATCATTCCATATCAATTATATTATTAATTTTCATATAAATCAAATTCCAAGAACATGGCTAAATATACATATATATATATATATATTAATATCTCATATCTAGCATTAAATACTCTCATTACTTTCCAAGATTTGGTTAAAATACAAAAAAACCATAATTACATCTCTAAAACTTCATCAAATATCAACCAACTAGTCTATTACTTACCAAAATTATATATGGGCTAAACATATAATTTTTCCAAGAGAGGAAACTTAGCCGAAAATACTAATAACAGCCCAGCGGAAGCTACAACAACTTCTGCACAAGCTGAAACAGCTCCAACCAAGCTACAGAAGCTCCAGCAGGTTGACCCAAGTCCTAAAAATGACATCACTTGCTCATCAATGCCTAATCTCAACAGCTTGCTATCATACCCAAAGAAAAAAAATGATCCCATAAAGATTATCTTACCATCTTTAACCAAACCATGAATTTAATGCCAAAGATGTCATTCATAAGACATCATCCAACTGTGTCAGCAACATTTAAGTATCAAACTTTCTTCTTTTGGTTAAAAAACGAAAGACCACTTACTTTGTCAAGGACTTTCCCTTATTTGCTATTTTCCCTTCAACTAAATTCTGATCTAGTTACATAGCTTGGCTCTATATAAAGAGGACCAAGCTACACACTAGAGGGGAAGGGGGGGATCCATCCCACTCCATTGTTCTGAAACTTAACTCATTTTTGCTGCCATATACACATTTTCCTACTTCATCATCTCTCTTAAAAAATCCCTCTTCATAGATAATAATACAACACACATATTACAACACACCATTATCCATTACCCATCTTTCCCACACTCCATTGTTCTAAAACTTCATCATTTTTGCTGCCCAAAAACACATCTCCATCTCATTCTTTATTTCTCATACAAAATCTCCCTTCTTAGAAAGCAACATAACCCATAACACAAATAATCTCATGCATTTACTATATTTAACCTTCATATTATCTGTCTCACACTTTCATATACTTTACAAACACATTCCTCACAAAATACTCGTACATACCTCTCATATATTTTTAAACATCATATCTCAAAATATATATATATATATTTCTTACCATCTCTACACATCTCAAAACGTATCAAAATACTCTTCCAATAACATATTTGTTGATAATTTATTTTGCAACCCGCATTTAACTTCACTTGGAGGGTAAAAGGGTAATTTCACCTTAGAAATATGCATCTTGATTCTGCTCATTAGATCCTTAATCTCATTTCACCAAAATAATCTTGATGTTGTAACGATCAAATCGACTGGTTATAAGCCCTAATCGGACTATCAGATTGAAAGTTATCATCAAATCAAGTTTTAATGGCCTGAATGCACTATCACAAATTGAGTCCGACCTTATGTCATTATGAACAATTGATTCTAATTGGTTATAATTATAATCAATTTGAAATTAATGATGTGTCATAATTTGATTGCTTAGGACTACATTTTATGGTAAGGTTGCATACACCTAATTAATTAGATAGTTAAACATTAATTATTCAATGAGTAATTTGTGTAATTATCTTTTAATTAGGGTAAATTTGGAACTAATTAGGTCTGAAATGGGAGTGGTGGGAGCCTATTAATGTTAATTGGAAACTAATTTGGGACTTATTAATGTTAATTGTGCTGAAACCATTTTCTAACAATTGACCTCTGCTCACTATTTCATCGATGTCTCTCAGAATATTTTGAATCTGTGAATGAGATTAATTTTCCCATAAACTAGACATCCGGGGCTTCAATTTGAGCACAAGAATGAAACAATTCCAATCAGAATTGAGTCAGATATGATTTTTTGAAGTTAGCTCTACAGGCTGTTACAGCAGCTACGGGAAAACCGAATTTTGGCTTGCTCTTTACTCCCACCAATCTCTACATTTAATGCTCCAGATTTCCTCCAAGGCTAAATGAGGTCTAGGTTCATGATTCTTTGTCAACCCTCATTAATGGCCTTCCATTCATATTTCCTCCACCACTACTGTATAAAACCCCATCTCCTTCATCCCAAGACACAAAAAAAAAAAAAAACCCCTTATCTTTTACTCTCTTGAGTTCTAGGAAGTTGAATAATCTTGTCATATCTTGGTCTTTTTGACACTCAAGGTATTGAGTGAGACTCACTCTTCCTCTTTTAACTCTTCTTTTTCTTCACCCTTAGGACCTCTCTTAAGGCCTCGCTTGGGAGGAGGGAATGGAATGGAATGGAATGAAAATGAATGAAAAGAATAATTTTAGAATATTCTTCCCTTCCCTTATTTGGGAGTTTTAATGGAGGGAATGGAAAGTCCATTCCCTCGTTTGGGAGTTTAAGTGGAAGGGAATGGAATGGATAGGAGGGAACACTCATTCCTCTCTATTCCCTTAAAACCTCAAATTTTCATTCCCCCTACAAATGGGAGGAATGAGAGGGAATGGAATTAGATTTAATGAATTTTTTATTAAAACTCCCAAAATACCCCTATTTATTCAACCATTTATTTTAAAACAGTGGTCTAATAGTAATATTGCAATAAAATGATTCCATTCCATTCCCTTCATGTTACTCCCAAACAAAATTACTTACATTCCATTCATTTTCATTCCTTTCCATTCTTTTATTTTAAAACATCCAATCAAGGTTACTTAATTCCATTCCATTCTTTTCCATTCATTTCCCTTACTTAAATTTATTCCATTCCATTCCATTCAATTCTTTTCTATTCCCTTATGATCATTTCATTCCATTCCATTCCCTTCCCTTATGAACTCCCAAGCGGAGCCTAAGAGTCTCCTCATCCACCATATGGATCTTGCATGAAGGTATAATCCATTCCCCTAACTTGTTTTTTTATGATTCCATGATGAGAATTTAAGATTAAAACATGATAGTAATTATTTAAATTCCTTTGAATATGTTTGAATGTTCTTAATTTTTCTTATATGTTCTTCACATGTTCTTGGTTGTTCATCACATGTTCATGCATAACGCCAGTTTCGATCTTAAATCCACATCAAAAATATGAAAAACATGTTTGTTTAATAATTATTTCAAATCCTTGAATCTAGGATATCACCATCTACACACATTCGCTAGAATTTATTTTTCAAATCCAAATGCAATGCTTAATAAATTGAATTAGGGTTTATCACATGCACACACATTAAATTCATCATGTAAATTGATTGACATATTAGATGATATGATATGAATGTTGGCCACCATAGTCTAGAAAACCGGTTTTACTGGGTAAGGTGGGTGCCTAACACCTTCCCACCTTGTAACATATTCTCCGAACTTAGATCAAGGGTTAATAGATCAAATGTTTATCCATGTAATTTTCAATTTTTAGATTGTAACTAGGAAACAAAGCGATGTACTTTATTTTAGATTGTATCTAGGACCAAAGGCATGTAATTTTCCTATGATCAATGTAAATTCAATTGAAAATTAATAAAATGAGGAATTTTTCAATTTTGGTTTTCTTATTTTTCTAATAATTAAATAAGTGGCGACTCCATTGTAAAACCCTTAATCTAAAGAGAAAAATATAACTAGTCAAACCTCCATTTTGAGAAGCAATAACACGACTCCACTCATTCACGTGGGTTTGGCCCAACACATAATAAAACGGGCCGGAGGCGCGGTCTCTCACAACATTACAAAAGCCCTTTTCTCATGGAAGGCATATGAACATCAATATCAAGGCCTTTCTCTTAAAAGACACAAAAACTTCATATTAAAATCATTTTCATTGAAGACATACATTTCTAACACTTAAAGCTACTCCTATGAAAGGTCATTACATGGGGAAATTATTTAAGTGCATGATTAAGGGGACAAACTTAACCAACCGATGCACACAGCTAGACATGCTCTCTTTCCCTTCATTCCATCCTATTTTTCCTTTTTTATTTGTAATTATGAAGCCTTTAGTCCTTGTTTATTATTGTTATGATAAAAGCCATAGTGTTTTGGATACTATGGCAGTTTTCCCTTATGTTGACTTAATAATAATAAAGAAAACATATGATTTTTACCATGTAAGCACACTTATTAACTTGAAATTATCCTACCGCTGAAGATAATACCGTATTGCTAGAGGACTGATTTGGACTATGATGCTGTAAAAGGACTAATAATATAACAAACTAACAAAGGTAACGTGTTTATTGGGCTTTGTTGTTGTCTTCTTGTTAGGGTGCAGCATTCATCTCTTGCTTAGTCCGGTTAACACGACACCAAAAGCCTTTGGACTTTATTTCAAGGGCCCATCGTTGAGTTTCGGCTTGGCTATCCCATACTCTACTTGGGAACATCGAAATTTTCCCCTCAACAATCCAACATAGGCATTTTTGCAGTGGATGCAACTGCTAGGTCCTAAGAATGGCCTTAAGTTCAAGTTTTGTACAAGTTTTCTCGAGGTCCACTTAAGTTTGTAGCCTAAGATATATGACTATTTATATTTGTATAACTGTGGCATGTGAAGATTGATCTGAAAGTATGTACGTAATCAGCTATATGTGCTAATTCAATAGTTACAGAGTATGGCCTGCATGATTGAATTTATAGCCTATGGGACCAGGGTTAGAGTTAGATTTGGGCCTTATTCCCAATGTTAACCATGCAATTCATTTTATTATGAGTTTTCCTTGATAAGTTGTTGATAGCATGGTCCTTAGAAATCAACTATTTTTAAATTTGTGATTGCCCCTTCCTACTACTTGCAGTTCATTTGTACGCCCATGTTGTAGTTTTTGAAAGTTTTTTAGCACCATGCTTAGTAGCAAAAAATAAAAAATAATGTTATGCTGAAGGTAGAAGTGTTTAAGGGTATGAAACTACCTTGAGTACTATTTCTTTTTTTGGGAACTTTGGTTGAGAAGGCCAATGATAGGAGGGTTTAAACCTTGGTTTTCCTTCTTATGTGTTTATTTTCTAGCACAAACAAGTATTAGAAGTCTAATGAAATTTTTGATTGGTCAGTATGGTCCTTTACACAAGTTATGTAATCATGTTGACTCGCCCAATATTTGTTGATAATGGCTTATGAAAGTGATCAAGTCTGCTAGTCATAGCACTATCTAGCTCATTGTTGTTGAGCTAGTGCATCCATGTCTTCTTAGGTCCCTAAAAATCAGGTCGACTTTTCACAAAAAGCTTTCCTCTTTGCTTACTGGACTATAGTTCACCATTAGGCCTACTTCCTCCCATTGTATAGCGTCCTGCTACCATCTTTTCGAAGTCGCTGCCTTACAGTTCGACGGCAAGAACATGTTTACCGTGATCAAACTGGTCTTTCTCCAAAAGCTTTACCAGTAATGTTTCCAATTTTTTTTTTTGTTTTGTTTTGTTTTAACTTGATAGTTAAATATGATTTAGGCTTTTAGCATTTCAATTGGCTTGATTTTGATTTAGGGTCACATTTGGGGGTGCTTTTATTTTGAATAATTAGCAAAGATAAATGATGTAGAGTGGTTTTTGATAATTCAATTATTTGGCGCATTGCCCTCTATTTGGAAAAAAATAATAATGGCAATTGCAAGGCCAGAACAACACGACAGGTTCAACGCATTAGATATTTGTAAATCATTTTAACTTTTATTCAGTTTAGTTTTAGTTTCAATTTTAATTTACTAACTATTGTCAATTGACTTTTAGTTTGGGTATTATTGATAGTCGATAAAACACCTCCTCCCTGCTCTTTCTTTTGTCTAATTTAGATTTGTCTCTCTTCACTGCTAAAGCACTTCTCACGGCCCCTAAAAATCAAACTTTTGGGTATTTGATTTGGGTTGTGAGTTTTGCATTATAGTTGTTTTTATAGGTTGGTTAAATTGTGTGTTAGTTTGCAAAGCCAGAATTTGATCCATTACAATTTACAAAGTGGACAATTTGCCATTCAAGAAGCTTTGCTACTGGAGCCTATATTGGCATGCTAGAGATCAATATGTGAAATGTGATTTCCTTTATCTACTTTTTTATTGTTAGCCCACCAAAAGCATAAATATACTTTGAAACCATTAATATTGAACCATCACTTGCTTTTATATTTTGTTGAGAAAGATTAAAATGTAGAATAGTTATACATATGCTACAAGTTGAACATTTATATGTCTGCAAATCACATTTACAAATATGCAGACACGATAGTGTGTGTGGATGTGTGCAATTGAACCGTCTATCTTAATCGATTCCCTTGCTCCTGTAGAAATATCTTTTGAGGGTGGGCAACATTTTTACTTGCAACGTTGAGGTTGAATTGCATGAAATAGATATTGAGTCTATTGATGTAACTAGAAAAGCAGAAGGATGCAGAAGAATGCACTATTATAATGGTAAGTTTTTTCTAATGGTCAAATTTGCATGAATTGCATGAAATAGTGATCTGCCTAGCTATGCCTTAGATATACCTCGCAACCATAGTCAAATTTGTTCAAACCTAAATCTTCATTGCCTTCTCCCTTTTTAAGTTTTTATTGTTTCTGAATACGCCGTAGTAATAGGAAAATTTCACAAAATACGATGAGATTATGGTTTTTGTAAGAAGAAACAATAGTCATGTGGATTTTGTTAGGTTTTATGAACTACATACATTATAGTAATAGTCATAAAAAAAAAGTTCTACGAATAGTTAGAGTTAACATTATGAGACAATGGTTTATGTTTTTAGGTTTTTTCTTATTTTTTGGTCTAAATTTTGTGATTTTTTATTTGGCTTCATGTGCCTTTTTTGTTTTGTTAATTAAAGCTGTAATTTTTGGCTGATTAAAATTGTTATTATGTGGGCTAATTCTTAAAAACTTGATTTTTTTACATTATTGCAAATCAACCATTTAGTAGGTTTGCTCTGTCATTCTTATTTCTGAAGTCTACCAAATATATTCTTATCAATACCAACAAATAAAATTAATTAAGAATGCATTGGATGCTATGAAAGCAAACTTAGTTGTTGATAGGACTCTTAGTTGAGAAAGAAAAGAAAAATTATGATGGGTTGATTAAAATTTGGTGTGTTTGATGCTCTCTAATTGTTTAGTATGTTTAAGATACAGTAAACTCTTACTCAGATAACAACTCATTTTGAGGGAACAATTTTGCTGGTAGTTTGCAGGATTTTCAGTATTAGCCCTTTACATAATTTTTCCTTCTATCATATACTATTAGGTAAGATAATGCAATTGCACATGCCTTAGCCTAGAGAGCAGGACTTTCTTTTTTGCTTATAGTCTGGATAGAGTTTGTTCCTCTAGATATTATATTTCTATTATGGCTGATTTACTGGCCTTGAAATATTATTCATGAGGATTTTCTTCTTTAAAAAAAAAAAAAAAAGTAAAATGTCTGAAGAAGCAATTAAAGAGAAGACATAACTAATACAATTTGAAACATGTCCTAGACATTAAATCATGATTAATAGACGTTAGGTTTATTAATGGCATCTTATACAACTTCAAATTAAGTCACGTGGACACCCAAAAAAATTCACTTACTTTTTCAAATATTAATCATGAGTTGGTACACCATGCATCTAATACACGTATCCCCCTCTCATATGAGAATTGACCCCACATGTGTGGGGTCTACCCCTTGTGAGGGGGAAAACATACATTGAATACATGGTGTGTGTGTGTGTGTGTGTGTGTGTGTGTGTGTGTATTAATCACATAACATTTGAGTCTGTGCTTGACGAGACCTGCCATAACACAAAACACATAGATGATATTAAAAAGTCAATGAAACTCTCGATGTCAAGAGACTTTTTCATTCCAACTTACTAGATAGCATGTAGAAATGAATTTTGAAACAACAATACACGACGTGACAATGATTATGTAATACATTTAGCATATGCGTTGTTTCTCTCATAACATGTAAATTCCAATATGTAGATTCCACTACTGTGTTGTGTGGATAGAGTCTAGATAATGACAAATAATGCATATAATAAATACAGAACTGAAGATGATAAAATAGGTGATGGGCTCGCGATGAATGACAGGTGTAGTTCATGACGCGCACTGGGCCCCCACGGCCTTTTATGCGAGCATGATTATGGCCCGTTTGCGGCCCATTTGGACTACTGTGGCTTTTTGGTGGACCTACACGCTTAGGCCCAAAAGAAGAATACACTACGCGACTATAAATACTCCAGAACCCTCACAAACCAAGGTATGCATATTTAATTCTACTCTAGCATTCTAGTTTGGGAAAAGAGTTATCTGACTTGACCTTCGGAGGGTTTTTGGCCGGCACCGCACCGGTGTCCCCTGCAAGGTCTTTTCTTGGTGTTTGTAGGTTCTTGTCCCGTTCACGTGAGGACCGTGCAGCTCATTGGTGGAAATTGGACTCATCAGTTGGCGCCGTCTGTGGGAATCGAAACGAACAAGGGTGATCAAAGCGTCACCTTGCTCCCGGGATAAAGAGTTGCATGGCTCACACCAGATCGATGGCAACAACCAACAACCAGGGTGACGAGCCGCGTGCTACGGCGTTGGAAAGACAGGTCCAAACACTGGCATCAGCGGTCGAACGACTAACCAAGCGGAATCAGGACTTGGAAGAACAGCTCCGACAAAGGAATGATCCGGGAATACAAGAGGACCAGGAAGGAACGAGTGCTGAAGGGCGGAACCCAGACGGACCTGAAGGAAGCAACGCCCCAAGCAAGAACGAAAGGACGGACGCCAAGCAGCCGTCTATTTCGGAGGCTTTACCACCCCACATCGCCGCGGAGATGCAGGAGATGCGGGAGCGGATGGACGTGATGATGAACGCCCTCAGAGGGCGTGTATCGAGCGACCTGGACGACCTGGTCCACCGAACCGATTCGCCCTTCACGGCACACGTTACTTCGTGCCCTCTGCCTTCGAAGTTCCGTATGCCCCAGTTGGAAAGCTACGACGGAACTAAGGACCCCTTAGACCATTTGGAATCATTCAAGACCCTAATGCACCTTCAAGGGGTGCCGGATGAGATTCTGTGTAGGGCGTTCCCAACTACACTGAAGGGACCCGCGAGGGTCTGGTATAGTAGATTGACGCCTAACTCAATAAGCACCTTTAAAGAATTAGGCGCCCAATTTGTGTCACACTTTATAGGGGGCCACCGCTATAAGAAGTCCACGGCATGTTTAATGAGCATCAGGCAAAGGGAAGACGAGACCCTGAGATCTTACATAACGCGATTCAATAGAGAAGCTCTCTCGATAGATGAAGCAGACGATAAGATACAAGTGGCGGCCTTTACAAACGGGCTACGAAAAGGCAAGTTCCTTTTCTCTCTGTACAAGAATGATCCGAAAACTATGTCCGAGGTACTCTATCGGGCGACGAAGTACATGAACGCAGAAGACGCATTGATAGCAAGAGAGGATAGGCCGACGAAAAGGGAGAGGCAGAATGAAGTAAGGGAAGCACGTACAGAGGGGGTACGGAAGAAGGCTAGGACGGAGGAAGAGAGAGGACAGACGACCGAAGCCGCCTACGGGGAAATTCGCTAGCTTCACACCCCTAACGGCCCCAATCGAACAAGTGCTAATGCAGATTAAGGATGAGGAGGCCCTGACGTACCCCGGAAAGCTGAAGGGAGACCCGAATAAGAGGTCAAGAAACAAGTACTGCCGGTTTCATCGTGACCACGGCCACGACACCTCTGAATGCTACGACCTAAAGCAGCAGATCGAGGCACTAATAAGGCAGGGGAAGTTGCAGAGATTTGTGAGTAAGGAAGGGGCGAATCCGCAACCAACCAGCACCCACGACGGGAGAACGAGCGCCCAAGGCCACCGATTGTAGATATAAGAATGATCGTCGGAGGTACAATAGAGCCGTCCAAAAGAGGTCGTAAAACATACTTACGGACGGTGCAGAACGTCCAGACGACGGGCCTGACCCCGAAGTTTGCACGAATGGGGGTACCAGCTATCGGCTTTTCAGAAGAGGATGCCCGTCGCCTACACCATCCGCATGACGACGCCCTCGTGGTCAGCATACAGGTGGGAGAGTACAACATACATCGGGTACTGGTTGATAACGGAAGCTCAGCGGACATCCTCTACTATCCTGCGTTCCAGCAGATGGGGCTGACTAGGGAACACCTAGCCCCAGCAAATTGCCCCCTTGTCGGGTTCGGGGGGACGAGAGTCTATCCCCTTGGGATTGTCACATTGTCTATAACGGTAGGAGATTACCCGCAACAAGTCACCAAGGATGTGGTCTTCTTGGTGGTAGATTGTTCATCCGCCTACAACGCGATCCTTGGACGACCTACCCTTAACGCGTGGAAGGCCATCACGTCAACGTACCACTTGATGATCAAATTCCCGACTGAACATGGAGTCGGGGAGCTCTGCGGGAATCAGGCCGCAGCACGGGAGTGCTACGTTGCCATGACAGAAACAGAGATTCAACGTCAAGCGCTGAATGTAGAGGGACCGCGGATCACGGCTGAGGCCGTGGAAGAACTGGAAGAAGTAGAACTTGACGACCCAAGAACTGGACGGACTGTGAGGATTGGCACGTTGGCCAGCCCCTCAGTGCGGCAGAGCTTAACCACTTTCTTGATGGAAAATCAAGACGTATTCGCATGGACTCATGAGGACATGCCGGGGATCGATCCGGCAGTAATAACACATAAGCTGAATGTATCCCAATCGTTCTGCCCCATCCGACAGAAGAAGCGAGTGTTTGCTCCAGAAAGAGACAGAGCCATCGCCGAAGAAGTCCTGAAATTGCTGGAGGCAGGTTTCATACGGGAAGTGCACTATCCCGACTGGCTTGCAAATGTGGTGATGGTCAAGAAGGCGAACGGGAAGTGGCGAATGTGCGTCGACTTCACTGATCTAAACAAGGCCTGCCCGAAG
This sequence comes from Castanopsis chinensis, assembly GCA_032878915.1. Taxonomy (NCBI): domain Eukaryota; kingdom Viridiplantae; phylum Streptophyta; class Magnoliopsida; order Fagales; family Fagaceae; genus Castanopsis; species Castanopsis chinensis. The sequence goes on from JAVQMG010000129.1 coordinate 12,680,831, forward strand.
GATAGTTACCCCCTGCCGCGCATTGATATGCTAGTGGATTCGACCGCAAGACACGAACTCTTAAGTTTTATGGACGCATTCTCCGGTTACAACCAGATCAAGCTCGACGAGACGGATCAGGAAAAAACGTCGTTCGTCACAAGCCAGGGCCTCTTTTGCTACAAGGTAATGCCGTTCGGACTCAAGAACGCGGGGGCAACATACCAAAGGCTGATGAATAAGATGTTTGCACATCAGATTGGAAGGAATGTGCAGGTCTATGTGGACGACATGCTGGTGAAGAGTGCTAGGGAGGGCAACCATCTGACCGACCTCAAAGAAACTTTCGACACCCTTCGATCCTACAACATGAAGCTAAACCCCAGCAAGTGCGCGTTTGGGGTGACGGCGGGGAAATTCTTGGGTTTCATGGTATCCCAGCGGGGCATTGAGGTCAACCCGGAAAAGGTTAAGGCGATAGTTGATTTGGTTCCCCCGAAGACGCTGAAAGAGATCCAAAGCTTAAACGGCAAGATAGCAGCCCTGAACAGATTCGTGTCAAGGGCAACAGACAAGTGCCTACCGTTCTTTCGCACGTTGAGAAAGTCGTTTGAATGGACCGACGACTGCCAGAAAGCTTTCGAGGACCTGAAGGCATATCTCTCCTCCCCACCACTGCTTAGCCCATCCGAGCAAGGTGAGGAGCTGTTCCTATATATTGCCGTCTCTCCAGCGGCTGTCAGTGCAGCTCTTATTAGAGAGGAAGATAGGGTTCAGAAGCCCGTTTACTTTACAAGTAAAGCACTCAGAGGGGCAGAGGAGAGATATCCACCGATGGAAAAATTGGCGTTCGCATTGGTTATTGCGGCTCGAAAGTTAAAACCGTACTTCCAAGAACACGTAATAAACGTGATGACCAACCAGCCCCTACGAAGAGCTATGAAGAGTCCCGAATCCGCAGGACGGATGGCGTTGTGGGCAATCGAGTTGAGTGAATACGACATTCGGTACCAATCTCGAACGTCAGTAAAGGGACAAATCCTGGCGGATTTCATTGCAGAGTTTACCGACACGGAAGACCCGGGTACGAGCGAGCCACCCGTGTGGAAAGTGCATACGGACGGATCCTCTAACAAGCGAGCGGGAGGAGTCGGTGTTGTGATCCACACGCCGGAAGGGGATCAGATAAAGTGCATGATCCGCTTATGCTTTTCCGCAACGAACAACGAAGCAGAGTACGAAGCCGTTATAGCGGGATTAGACATCGCTATTGCAGCTGGGGCGGAAAGGTTGGATGTTTACTCCGACTCCCAAGTCATCACGAGCCAAGTCAATGGGAGCTACGAATGTAGGGGTGAGAAAATGAAGAAGTACCTTGATGAGGTGAAGAGCCGGATGAGCAACCACTAGGTCAAATTAATTCGAGTGCCAAGGCTGGAGATCCAAGAAGCCGACCAGCTGGCCAAGGCGGCGTCCGCGGAGCCAATGCTTGTGCTCAGCAACATGCTATCCTTCGTCCAAACGTCACCACTAATAGACGGTACAGGGTTGCAGGAGGTAAGCAAAGAGCGATGTTGGATTACTCCAATAGTCACGTACCTGAAGGACGGCCTGTTACCGAACGATAAGATAGCCGCAAGGAAACTGAGGGTCACCACGTCTCGGTTCGTCATGATGAAAAATGTGCTATACAAAAGAGGTTTCTCCCGACCCTATTTGAGATGCCTCGCTCCCGTGGAAGCAGACTATGTCATGAGGGAGGTCCACGAGGGAATTTGCGAAAATCACTCAGGATCAAGGTCTTTAGTACACAAGCTCCTCAGGGCAGGATACTACTGGCCGACAATGCAGAACGACGCCAACATGTATGTCAGATCTTGTGATAAGTGCCAACGTTTTGGAAACCTTATCAGGCAGCCTGCAGAGGAACTCACGCCCATAACGGCTCCATGGCCGTTCGCACAATGGGGACTTGACATCATGGGCCCCTTCCCGTTAGCGGCCAAGCAGTTAAAGTTCCTAGTAGTCGGCATCGACTACTTCACTAAGTGGGTGGAGGCTGAGGCTTTGGCAACCATCACAGAGAAAAATGTCCGGAACTTCGTTTGGAGAAATATCATATGCAGGTATGGCATACCACGGGTACTTGTATCGGACAATGGCAAGCAATTTGACAACGAAGCTTTCAGGGGTTTCTGCTCCCAGCTGGGGATAAAGAACCACTACTCATCACCGGCACATCCGCAAGCCAACGGACAGGTTGAGGTCACAAACCGATCCTTGCTCAAAATAATCAAAACTCGGCTTGAGGGGGCAAAGGGCATATGGCCGGACGAGCTACCAAGCGTCTTATGGGCGTACAGGACAACGGTAAGAACACCGACGGGCGAAACGCCATTCCAATTGGCATATGGATCTGAAGCGGTCATACCAGCTGAAATAGGTCTTGCTAGCTATCATATTGTAAATCACGACGAGCATAAAAACGATGAAGCAATGCGCATACAGCTTGACCTAGCGGACGAAGTAAGAGCGGTGGCAGAACAAAGAATAGCACGATACCAAGACCTAATGGCGAAGCATTACAACTCTAGAGTTCGGCAAAGAGAATTCAAGGTCGGAGACCTTGTCCTAAAGAAAGTGCTCGCCGCTACTAAGGATGCCGCCCAAGGAAAGCTTGGACCGAACTGGGAAGGGCCATACAGGGTCACAGCGTGGCACAGGAAGGGAACGTACTACCTAGAGACCATGAACGGAAAGATGCTAAGTCACCCATGGAATGCACAGCACCTAAAGAAGTATTATCAGTAGACGACACAATAGACAGTCTGTTTATCTTGTCTTGAGCATTGTAATTTTACTTTTCCTACAGTACTTAGACTCAAAGCTACTTTTTCATATTTTTTAAACGAAGTGTTTGCACATCCAATGGGAGGAATTTTCAGAAAATCCGTCTCTCTTACGATTCTTTGTCAACAAAGTGGGCGGACCATCTGAAAGATGTAAATTATTAAGTCCACACAGTGACGGACCACCTGAGTATGAAATTTAGGTCCACAGAGTGGACGGACCGTCTAATAGACAAAACCACTACTGCCCACAGAGTGGACAGACCATCTCAAAATAATGAAATTCATTACCAAGTCCACAAAGTGGACGGACCATCTAAATACGAAATTATGGTCCACAGAGTGGACGGACCTACTAAACAGAAAAAGCTACCACTGTCCACAAAGTGGACGGGCCATCCAAAAAGATGAAAATAAGTCCACATGGTGGACGGACCATCTAAATATGAAATTATGACCACAACAGTGGACGGACCGTCTCATATACAAAACTACTACTGCCCACAAAGTGGACGGACCATCTCAAAAGATGAAATTTATTACCAAGTCCATATAGTGGACGGACCATCTAAATACGAAATTATGGTCCACAGAGTGGACGGACCGTCTAATAGCCAAAGCTACCACTGTCCACAAAGTGGACGGGCCATCCAAAAAGATGAAAATAAGTCCACATGATGGACGGACCATCTAAATATGAAATTATGTCCACAAGAGTGGACATACCGTCTAATATACAAAACTACTACTGCCCACAAAGTGGACAGACCATCTCAAAAGATGAAATTTATTACCAAGTCCACATAGTGGACGGACCATCTAAATACGAAATTATGGTCCACAGAGTGGACGGACCTTCTAATAGCCAAAGCTACTACTATGTCCACAAAGTGGACGGACCATCCAAAAAGATGAAAATATTAAGTCCACATAGTGGACGGACCATCTAAACATGAAATTATGTCCACAAGAGTGGACGGACCGTCTAATAGACAATACTACCACTGCAAACAAAGTGGACAGACCACCTAAAAAGATGAAAATTATTACCAAGTCCACAAAGCGGACGGAGCATTCAAAAGATGAAAAATTGCACTAAGTGGACGGACCACTTAAAACGAGAAATTAGGTAACGTCGACAATGTGGACGGATTTCAAATAGTGATGGACCAAACGGTCATAAAGTGAACGGTTATTTGCTTACAGTATATGGTAGATGGAAGGTTAATAAGAACATGCACCGTACGAGCATCAAGCATACATAATTGATAAAAAACACATATGACGGTTATAAAGTTACATAGCCAATTGTTCTTTGAATTACAACGTTTTCAAAAAAAAAAAAAAAAAAAAAAAAAAAGAGTGCAGCAACAACACAACGGTTACAAAAACCATATCACACTTCAGCTTGGGGGGCATTGGCTTGTGCTTCGGCACCGTCTGGCTCTGGAGGACGGACGTCGTCATTGCCGGCACGAGGGGCTTCGTCCTCATTGGGGACCTCGCCGAATAGTTCAGCTGTACCCTCCGATTCGACGGTGTGAGCAGGAGTCTGTCCTCCGGTGTCGATGTTGATATGGCTGACGTCAAGATCCGGGAAGGATGATTTCACCTGACGGAGGCAATCATCGAACCCGTCAGCAAACGACGTCCCAAGCTCCGTCAACAACGCGTCGGAGTCTCTGTATTGCTGCACGGCCTCGTCTTTAGCTCGACGGATGTTCCCGTCATGAGCTTGAACCGCCTCCTTCAAAAGTTCTACTTCCTTTTCCAAAGCCTCACGAGCCTGCTCGGACGTTTTTAGTTTTTGCTCCTGACGGACCTTCTAGAGCTTCAACTTGTCCAACTCCTCAGCCAAAGCCCTTGCCTTGGAACGCACACGATCCAAGGACTTTTCATGGGCCAGGCAACGGTCCATAAGCCCCTTCGCCATCAACACCGTCTGCATCAGACAAGGAGAAGGTTAGCAAGCATCATAAATCCATTCAAGAGAGCAAGTAGACGGATGCATTACCTGGGTCAGGCTGAACAAGGCCGTCTCCCCCATGGCCTCCGTCGCATGGTTGCCAATGTCATCGTAATCCTCTTCCTTTATTATGGAAGTTATTTGGGCAAGTGCATACTGGGAGTCTTCACGTAGTAGGACGGGAGCTGTCTCTTGGACGGGGTTGGGGTTGGTCATTAGACCTTTTCCTTTACCCACTCCCAGCTTGGACGGAGGCCTGGCAGAGTCATGGAAGGCCGGCAAACCCGTCACTAGCCTCGCTTTCTTGCTAGGACGGTCGGTCCTCTCTGGCCCCCTTTTTGCTGACGGAGGAGGTGCTTTAGGTGTACCGTCACCCCCAGACTTCTTTTTGTTGGCTGCTTGCTGCTTGATCAGTGCTCGTCTCTTAGCCTCGTCCATTTCTGCAATGGTGGACGGTTAGAACATATGACGGACAAGAAACCATAACTACTCAAAGTTAGACTTACGTTTGCGTATTCCCTCGTCGTACTTTATAGCTGCCTCTGAAGGTTCAGGACCGTCGCAGTACCAATGGATAGTGTTGAGGGTGACGAGCTTCGCCCAAGTCCTTTCCGACAACTTAGTCTTCTGGAATATTGTTTCAAGAAAGCCAAATTGCTCGACGGAGATTTCCGGACGGCTACGAGCTGCAACAGAGACGGAGTTAGTTAAACAAATAGTAGGAGGGAATAGGACGGACTCAAAAAAAAAAGAAGCATACCAGACGGAGGTACAATGCCCCATGTCCTATCGACGGGCGTTAAATCTGGGTCGTCCCGACGACCCATCCATTCGTCTCCTTGTAGGAAGAAATACCTACTCTTCCAGTTGCGGTTGGAGTCTGGGGTCTCGGACACTAACCTAAGCAAAGGGCTTCTTGCCACAAAGCTATACATCCCCTTGGACTTATTAATTTCGTCCGGACGGTAACAATTAAAAAACTCTTCCAAGGTTAACCGTCTCGTCCCATCGGACATGACGCCATACAATACCTCAACACTTAAAAAAACCCTCCAGGCGTTTGGGGAAATTTGTGTGACGGACACTCCCAGATACCGAAGTAGACGACGGTGTAGGGCACTCAATGGGAAGCGAAGGCCGGCTTTGAGCATTTGCTCGTAGACCCCGACATCCTCTAGTCCCTTGTAGTAGCACCTCTCGGACTTAAAGGGCAGACGGATGGCAATTGAATTTGGAATTTGGTATTTCTCCCTAAGGGTGTTAAAATGTGGCAAACTGATGGATGAGGTGAAATGGTTCACCGTCCACTCCGGAAGCAGAATGAACTTCCTCAAGCCGTCTTTGCCGACCACCGACTGAACGGAAGGATCTACTTCCTCATTCGAGTCGTACTCCGACCCGTCTCCTCCTCGCCCTTCTTCTTCCGTGAAGGAAGGAGAGCTGGATGACAGTTCACTCTCCTCGACGGAGGTACCCCGGTCTCCTTGACCTGACGGGTTTACCTCCTCGTAGCCCGCTCCCTCACGGACAAAAGATTGACCGCTGGAAGCCTCACTAGACATCGACACCTACAAATGACGGATAGGGAAACCTAAGACTCTAGATCTTCACTGACAACGGACCAACTTTTAAATGAAAAAGCGGTGGAAGAAGTTAAAAATAAACTTACAAGTATGGAGACGACGGGAGAAAGTTGTAGTGGTGACCGGACGGTCGACTTATGTGTGGATGATCGCAGTGAGGACGGATGTGCTCTGATCAGCGAAAATTTCTCCAAAATGTGAGAATGACAGGAACGAATGATATATATATAGGGTAAACGGCGCGACCCACGAAGAGACGCCTCGGTTCTGGCAAGCCTTCAACCAATGCTCACCACGTGTCCCCTAGAGCATTTATGACTCTACTCCAACCTGGCGATTCGTCCCCAACGAGTTCATGACGGATCATGGAGAACACAACGGCCCATCATATGTATCCGTCGTTCATGGTAACGAGTTGATTGTAATCACGCCATGTGCCCGTCATATGCTTTGCCGTGATGGTTATTCAATACACCCGTCATGTGCGTAACCAACCGACCTTTTACCATGGCCCTTCATGACCATGCATCACCTTTTCCACTTATTCCATGGGCCCGTCGTTGTTGGTGACGGACCCACGGAATGGGGGGCAGCTGAAGATGATAAAATAGGTGATGGGCTCGCGATGAATGACAGGTGTAGTTCATGACGCGCACTGGGCCCCCACGGCCTTTTATGCGAGCATGATTATGGCCCGTTTGCGGCCCATTTGGACTACTGTGGCTTTTTGGTGGACCTACACGCTTAGGCCCAAAAGAAGAATACACTACGCGACTATAAATACTCCAGAACCCTCACAAACCAAGGTATGCATATTTAATTCTACTCTAGCATTCTAGTTTGGGAAAAGAGTTCTCTGACTTGACCTTCGGAGGGTTTTTGACCGGCACCGCACCGGTGTCCCCTGCAAGGTCTTTTCTTGGTGTTTGTAGGTTCTTGTCCCGTTCACGTGAGGACCGTGCAGCTCACTGGTGGAAATTGGACTCATCAAGAACAAACACTCACAACATCGAGGCATGAAATAGTTTTAAAACGTAACTGTTATATCATAAATAAAAAAAAATTGTCCACAACTCAGGTTGTGACAAAAATGATATCCAAAATTGTGATTGTAAAAGAACTGTCAGGACTCAGGACAACTGGAGCGTACATGCAACTTAAGGCCTGTGGGAGGAAAGACTAGAAATTACAGAGTAGAAGTCAAGATGACAGAGCAGGAGGAAGTAGCTTCATTGAATGTCATTCTAGTGTAAAGATGGGGTCGGGGGTCCCTTATTTTCTAAGACGCTTCCTATTTCCTTGTGCAAATACTAACAAATTGTGTTGGTCTTATGTTCCTTAACACGAGGAAAATGCTTCAAGTCAAAACAAATGTGAGTCACAATCTTGGTTAGAGTGGTAGTCACGATGAAAAAGCAAGGAGGAGGTCCCTGGAATTCATTGACATTGCTTGTGTGCCTTATGCAAATTGTCTGTCTTTTACTCATGTCCCCAACGACAAGCAGTGATCCAGTGCTTAAGAGCATCCCAAATCAATTTTAAATTCATTATTATGTGTAATATACCATTCATTATTCGTTTGGGAGAAATATGAAAAAAAAAAAATAGTGTTACTTGTAGTCCATTAAAAGGTACTTACATATTGGCAAAAGAATTGTCTTGTTACTTGTAGTTGCATTTGTTGTGTATATGCTTTTGACAGCCAGAAATGGGCCTGTGACCTGTTTTACTCGGCCCATGAGCTGGGTACGTTGGGACTAGCAGGCAAGCCATCACCCAATCAACGAACCGGGTTGAAGAGAAAAATCTTGGGCTATGACCCTACCTAAGGACAATGCCCTTGGGCATTTAGCAAGCTGGACAAGTGAGTTGGGCCTAAAGCACCCATGGGCTTTTAATGGACTTTTATTGGGCGTTTAACGAGCCTTTAATTGGCTTAGAAAATTTAATAAATAAATTAGAAGTATAAATATATATATATATATATATATATATTATTTATGTCACAAAACACAAATTGTCAAATTCAACTATTAAAGATACTTATAAAAATCATTGATTAACTTTTATTATTTCACAAGTGTCTATAATTTGCAAATTTTAATTTATTTGCAAATATCAATTTTAATTTTAAATTTTGACCCTTTCCCACTTGCCAATGGTCCAATTTTTTTTTTTTAATTTAAAAAAAAAAAAAAAAAAAAAACTCCGAGCTGTAAATATATATTTATAACTCACAATTGGGTTAAGGTGGCAAGCAAGGCAACTGGGCTAAGATAGTGAGCTGGCCTAATGGGTGCCCATGATTCCATGAGTAGAAAAATCAACATGTTACCTAACCTATTGGGCTAATGGACTACCCATAGACCTTAACACTACTAGATCGAGCCGCCCACTATCCCAGTGGGTCGTTCAGCTTTTTATGGACACTTATATGGATGAACACCATAAGTTAGTGAGAAAAGCTTATTGCGATCAACAGATTATATGCAATTCTTTTTTTTTTTTTTTTTCATATAATAAGTCAAGAAGGGTATTCAAATTCAAGTTCTCCACATAAATACAGTAGAGTAATGTTATTAAACCACAAGGCTCTTGTTAGATTCATGAAAAATATTACATGATCTCTTCTAACAAAATCAATTATATTTCGAGCAACAAGAGAGGGCTTTTGCACCCAAGCCAATTCCACTCCTCCACTTCTTTTCTTTTCTTTATTTGATACCTTTCACTTATCTGTTCTAAATCATACAAAAAATTGTGTTACCTGTTGTGTGTGTGTGTGTGTGTGTGAGAGAGAGAGAGAGAGAGAGAGAGAGAGAGAGGGCTTTCATTGTCTCACACTCTTCGTTTACATCATTAATTATCATGTGTTTGTGAATGTCTTATATGAAAATGTGTGTATTATATGTTTTTTTTATTTATCTAAGTATTATATGTATTGAGTGTGTACACACACACACATATATATATATATATAAAGGAGTGTGATTTAATAGTTTTCCCTAATTCACACTTCTTTAAAAAAAATTCTAAAAGAGAGAGAAACTGGTAAAACAAATGTACGAGACCAGTTTATCTTTATCAAAAGAATATAATGAGGCAAGGTGAGTAACAAAATATAATTGGGCTTTTGGCCTTCTGCCAATATCTATAACATTCCAAATAAAAAAATCAAAAAAATGAAGAAGAAAATAGCCTGCAGCAATACACTGGGTACTCTTTTAAGCAACATACAATAAAAAATGAAAAATTCTTAGTTTATAGTATTAGCAATGTAAGATTTATATTATGCACATTTATTTAATTTATAATATAAAATTTATATTGAATGTACAATATAAACCTCTAATTACTCTTAAAAAATAGAGTTGCCAGCGACTTAAAAATTGAAAATCCTCAAAATTCTGAAAAAAAAAAAATATATATATATATATATATATATAGATATAGATAGAGAAAGAAAAAAACAAAAAAGGTGAGGCCCATCTCATGCACTTTAGGGCTATTTATGAGTTATTCTAAAATTACGACATTTACCACTCTTTTCCCCTGCAACTCACACAATACCACGTCAAAATTGGGATACAAAATATTATAATCCTAGATTTACTCGCCATCCATTGTACACTCTCCCTTCAACTATCATTCCCCCAATATCTCTTCCGTTGCATTTTCCAACCTTGTCAGCATTAGCCACTCAGCTAATCGAGAAAGTATATGATGTTTCAGGAACTCCACACAAGCATCTACTTAGTGTTTCTAAAACCAATAAGAAATTGACATCTGTCCTAAACGAAAACATCAGCATACTGAACCATTTAAATTAAAAAGACGAAATTGACCCTGAAAAATTCAAAGACCCACCCTCTCGTCTTTCAGCTTTTTGCAAAATCAAAATGTTCATCTCTCCCTCTCTCTCTCCATTTTTTTCTCCACCAACACAGCACACCAGCACCTCCATGACTCCATCTTTTCTCTCTCAACGCCTAACCAAAAACCACTTTACTTTTCCTCTTTTCAAAATCAAATCTCAATGTCTCTCTCCCTAGTCCACACGCCACCATAGCCTTTATTCTCTCTCAACCCCAAATCCCAACAGCCAATGCCCGGTGGTAGCGTGTCCGCCGGCACAACACCGCCGACATCACAAGTTCTGAAGAAATCGACCTTTGTCTCGTCATACAAATCCCAAAAATCTTCTCTTTCTAACAGAACCACCCTACACCGTAAACTTCACACTACTACCAACACCTGACATTCACAAGAAGGTTTTTTTTTTTCTTTCTCTCTGTTTCTTTTCTACATTTTTCACATTTTTTTGTATGCTTTTTTCTTCCCAAAATTACAGATGTTTAAAAGAAACTAAAGAAAACCAAATGAATTTTTGTGTTGAAAGGAAATTTGTACCTGTCTGATAAAATGTCTCAATGAAGATGGATGCACTCCTTTGTTCTTAAACTATTATCAATCAACAGAATATACAATATACGGGAAGTGGTTAATCTTCTTTTTTTTAATGTTCCTTTGGATCAGATAAAAGTTTTTTTTTTTTTTTTTTCACTTTTTTGTTATAGTTTCATATGTAGAAACATAAAGCTTCTTTCTTTGTTTGACAAATAGCTTGCTGCCCTTATTTTGCTGATAAAATGCTTTGCTGATACGTTTATTGAAGTCTTGGTCTTGAACAACTTCATTTTTGTGTGTGAAGGTTCTTGACTGCAGTATATTTGGTTTCTCCAATTCTAAACTTTGTTTTTTCTGCTGTTGAGTTTACTGATTAACATACACACCGCAGTATATTTGGGCTCATATTAATAAGTAAAGAAAATTTGGCATACACCAACCGAATGCGGAGTTGAGTTTTTATGATTTTGGATTTGGCACCATATGGATGCTGGGTTAAGTTTTTATCAGGTCTGTTGCTCTTCTTTGCTTTACATTTATACAAATATAGTTGTTTATGTTGTTCTCATGTCATAGGCTTGATCAAGTGATAAGTATTGGATTGAAAGTTATATAATGAAAACAAAAAGGGACAAGCGAAAGGTTTGAAATTTGACTATTTGCTACCACGACCATGTGCCTTTGGCATTCAATTTTTCTTTTAATAATCTGCTCCCAACTTAGTTTTGATGGTAATGGTATATTATATTGAGTGAATTTGAAGGATAGATTTATAGTAGTCCCAAATTTTTTATTTTCGCTTCTTTTGTGGTTATTCTTAAACTTTTATTTTTTTACTTTTTATATGAAGTCTTGAACTTTAATCTGGTTACTTTGTTTGAAAGTAAAAATCTGAATTTTCAAAGCAAAAATCTATCAACTAGCATCTAGATTCAATATTGTCTATTGTTAGTGTGTTTTCCATTAAATTTTAATTTAATTTGCTTTAGTATTAGAGTAAAGTGACCAACTAACCAACCTTGAATTGGTTTTGCAGATTGTCTAAAATTGCTTGTTTATAATCGCTGTCAGAAAATAAATTTCAATAGCATATAGCAATATTGGAGCAGCCTCACATAAGCAATAGCTTGAGTATACTTGAAGACGTGCTGACCTTAATAAATGAGATTGACCAAGTTTCATTTGGGATATGAGAGATGTAAATCAAGCAGCTCGTGAGCTTGCGAAGTGGGGCTTTGTTAACAATTGGAATGGTTTTGTAAATTGTGGCCTTAGCGGCTGGATCATCTAATATATCATACATGTGATCATGAAGGATGCTTTGGATTGTCCAATTTGAATTTAGTTCTTTTTCATAAAGCTTGGTTTATTGTAAAAAAAAAAAATTATATATATAATGGGTGATTTGGTCACATGTCCAAGATATCTTTATGCAACTTTTAGAAAGAAAAAAGAGAACACACAAACACTGATAAGATTAAAAAAAAAAAAAAAAAGTAGAAATGAATAGTTGTAATTCATTTCTTGGCTTGGCAATACAGGGACAGTCATTCTCCCTTATGAACATGTAAACTTAAAACTATTGTAAGATTTTTGTTTTTTTGAGAATCAGGCAAGTGAAGTTTTATTAATCAATCAAATCCATTTGGAATACTTCCTCCAAATCAGTGGGTAGTTCTTCCACCCAAACTATTGTAAGATTTGAGTAAAAAGGGAGCAACTTGTAGCATTCACTATATCATTAAAGTAACAAAAAAGAAATAGTCTAGCACCAAAATATTGCCATTCACTCTATCATCCCCTTACTTGGAACTTTTCATGAGTGTTATCATTCATCCCTATATAGCACCACAACAATATAGCACCTGCAACAATTTAGCATTGCAATTCCTAGAAATTAATATATAAGAATAAAATTTCCTATTGCATTAAAAATTTTCATTATTTGCATATAATTAGTCTTTAACTAGAAGCTACTCAAACATACATGAAATCTATCACGTTTGAGTAACTTCATTAGTTACAAAAATTTTCCAAAATGATAGCTATAATTAGTGTTGGCTATGCAATCACTTGTGCAAATTTTCAGTTATACTATCTAAAAAATTATCAAGTCAAAAATACTATCCAAGATGTTCCTCCACTGTGCAATAATGTCCGAAATGCTTTCCAAAAAACTATCCAAAAATGTTGTCCATTAGCTGTGCAGTATATTGTTCAAAATACTATCCAAAGGAGCTTTTCATCATACTTCAGAATTTTTTAGCAGAGCCCTAGAAAAAAAGAGAACAATATTAGGGGAAAAAAACAATAAACAAAAGCACATATTAGAGTAATAACAACATTGAATGATGATGAAGTTTTCTGCTGAAATGAAAGATGGTGAACAACAGACAGTTATGACACAAGGTTGTGCCAATGCCTTTGCCTTTCAATAAATGAGATCATCTCGGGCTCTATCTAATGCTTTTGCACTCAAAAGCATTGCACAGAAAAGAAACTGTGGGAGATAGGTAATTAGAAAATGCTTCGAATTTGAAATCAATTTTGAGATAACTAGAGAAGGAAGGGGGGGGGGGGGGAAGAGGGGAGGGAGGACTGGAATCGTAAAAGACCTAAAGCAAATGATAATGGTTGTCAACAGGGCCACATCCAATTTTGAGTGTACTTCTCAAATACAAACCAAAATAAGTATATATGCTTCTAGTATTTTAAAAAACATACCACAAAAATCAACTAACACAGCCATATTTCTCTTGCAAAGGCTATCATGCATATGCAAGGACAGCCTGATAGGGGATCATATATGCAGATCAGAAGTTTGTTTCCATGAAAGGTTACTTAGCCATAGCCATTAAGTGCTTCACCATAAACATATTTGATTTAGCTAGCTTCAACTTGAAGTTCATGTTGAACTCATGATTTACTGTAGTTTATGTAACCTCCTCAGTTTGTCAACAAGACTTAGAATAATTGGTCTGCATTTGAAACTTTTAATTCCATGTTCTGAAGTGAGATTTTACTTTGGAGTTGATAGTTAAAATTTTAACCTGCCAATATCCCTTTTTTGGGTAGGTAAACACTACATTTCAAAATTTGTGAGAAACTTTGAACTTGGAATTTATATGCATCCAAACCCCAAGTTCAAATTTCATTTGAAAGGTATCATTAAGCAAATTCAACAAATAAACATTTTCATACTACCAATATTACTCTTCACACTGTCACCACCATTGTTCCCTTTTATTCCCTTTACATGTCTAACTGATAAGGTATTAACATCACCAAACGCCAATTTCTCAAAATCTAAGTTGTAGTAATTATTAAAAGATTTGTAGCGATTGCAATGCAACTGATCACATTGTAGCTATCCTGAGTGTCCAATATATCAGTGACAGCAAAATTTCGTGCTAAAGATTGCAATTACAATATATCACAGTACTTTTAAGTTACATACACAGTACTTTGATTTAATCCATAAGAAAAAGATAACAAAGAATTGATTTAAGTTCCCAAACAACAAACAAAATCTGTCATGTTAATCAATATACACCACTTATAACTATGTCAAGGGGACCAGCAAGTAAATTTTTATCCTATTGATTGTTGAGAATTTGTAGAAAAAAAATAAATGTGAAAATTTGAATTTAAATAACATATTATTTTTCAGGTTTTTTAAAAATTGGGATTGTTTTGTACATTAAAAAAGTGAACTTTGAAATGATTTTGGCTGAGGCTAATGTGATACCTGAAAAAATCTAATTAACAAATAATACCCGAGAATCAAGCACAACCACCAAATACATTAAATCAACTAATAAACAAAGAAAGGGCTTTATTTCTCTATTTATAAAACTACATATTACTAAACACTTTTAATCTAACCCAAAATAACTTCTTTTTTTTGAAAAAAATCCTCACTAAAGCATTTTATCAAACAATACGAAGTTCCTTTATACATATGAATGTATATGTCAGTTTATAAAATCAAATCAAAACAAAATAAAACACATGTAAATAAAAAAAATTTCAGAAAATAAATTCAAAACGAGAGAAGAGAACCTTCTTGCAACGTCAGGTGTTAGAAGTGGAGAGAACTTCTGACGTCGGTGGTTGGAAACAACGAGAGAGAGACGGTTTTGGGCGTTTTCTGACGAGAAAAAGGTCGGTCTCGTTGGAACTGTTGATGATCGGCAGTGTATCTCTGTCACCGGCGGAGATTTTAGGCAGCGGCTGTCAAGGTTTGGTTGAGAGAGAGAAGATGGAGTCATGGAGGTGCTGGTGTGCTGTGGTGGTGCAGAGAGAAACAGAGAGAGATGAACATTTTGATTTTACAAAAAGAGTAAAAGCAAGAGTGGGCGGGTCCTTGAATTTTTCAGGGTCAATTTCGTCTTTTTAATTTAAATGGTGAACGGGAAAATTATATTTTCTTCGTTTTTTCTAGTCAACCTTCTTGTGCCAATCATAATCAAGCAAGATATGGCATTTCTTTCTACGTTTATTCTTTTTTTGGCATGGGATTTTTCTTTTTGTACGTCTTCAAGTCTTTTGAAATTGCTACTTTTTTCTTTTTCTTTTTCTTCGGCCCTTTTTTTTTTGCTGGAATTTTTTCTTTGCCCCTTTTGATGTTATGACTTATGATAAATTGATAATACATCTCGCTTTTTCCGCACGAAAATGTGGCATAATTTACGTACTACGTAGCCTTTGATTTTCATTTGAAATATGCTATTACATTTACATACATGTCAAGGATTAATAATTTTCTATCAAAATCACCACTAGAAGAAATAAACACTATCATCAGGTCTTTATCATAGTTTATTTTATTTCTTTCTGAATTAGCGCTTGTCAGAGTATCTAGCTAGACTGGTTCAAGTTTTTCTTTGATAAGTAACTATCATGCAAAGCCATTTACCGTTGCCGGCAGATTTTGGTACACAATTTATTTTGCAACTTTTTCATACCTCATTAAAATGAGAAGTTTTGAGCTTGTAATTGGTGAGTAAAAAGTCCCAACTGTCTCCCATATTTGTTAATTTGTCACTTGACTTGCTTAATATGTTTTTTATTTTTCATTTCAAGACAACAAAATTTGAAGAAAAAAAACTTATACTATCTATTGGTCGAAGAAGCCTAAATGCATAAGTGATCAACTCGCTCTAGCTTGCGTTCAATTTTCACATTAAGTGATGTTTGGTAGTTTAGTTTCTAAAGTAATTCTAAGAGTATGTTTAGTTGGGGTGAAAATAGGGAAGATGAAAAATAGGATGAAAAATAGCATTTTTCACCGTTTGGTTCAGGAGAGAAAATAAGAGAGACAGAAAATGGGGAGGAAAATAATTCTTCCAAGTCCACATTTGTTTATCCTCTCAATTTGGGAGGAAAATGGAGAGAAAAAGATGTTGAATGATGCAATTTACATAAATATCTTCACTTTATTGCACTCACTTACCACCTCTCACTTTCCCAATGACATAATAGTCAATTTATATAAACTACATTTTCCATCCTCCCTTTTTTCTCTCCAACCAAATAAAAAAGTTTCCCACCCTCCCACTTTTCCACCCCTCTAACCAAACACACGAGGGAAAATCAAATCTTTTCTATCTTCCCACTAATTTTCCATCCTTCCACTAATTTGTCATCCTCTCACTTTTCCAATGCTCCAATCAAATGGACCCTAAAAGAATAAAGTGTATAAGGTGAGATTTATGACTATTTCAACAATAAAAAAAAGGGTAAGATTTATGTGCTATGTTGAACAATAATAAAATTCAATGTTATGCATTAATTAAATGTTGAGTTTTTTTTGGGTTATTTCTCCTATTATTCTTTTTATATAAACATTTAACACAAACATGTGAGGTTTGAGTAACATGTATATTGTGCTGCAAGGAATAACACATTTGCCTTTTGTTGTTTGGTTGTATTATACCATATCACTCACGTTTGAGTCCCAATGCTTATGTAAAATGTTAGTGGCTAGGAGAGAGGTTCAATTTGTTCACGAAATTGGATTCCATCAATCCTCTTTTGAAAGTGAAGTTGGAGATTATAATAAATTTTCTACGATGTGGAGATATGTCATTTTCTTCCGTACATAATTTTTCCTTCTATCATATATTGTTAGGTAAGATAATGCAATTGCACATGCCTTAACTGAAAGAGCAAGACTTTCTTTTCTGCTTATAGTTTGGATAGAGTTTGTTCCTCTAAATATCATATTTCTATTATGGCTGATTTACTGGCCTTGAAATATTATTCATGAGGATTTTCTTTTTAAAAAAAAAATAAAATGTCTGAAGAAGCTATTAAAGAGATGACATTACTAATACAATTTGAAATATGTCCCAGACATTAAATCATGATTAATAGACGTTAGGTCTCTCTTATTTGGTCTTGACAACATATATGATGTTAATTTATCAACCCCACCCCCCCCCCCCCCCCCCCCTCCTTCCAAAAAAAAGGAAAAAAGATTACCGGATGTTAATTTATTAACCCCCCACTCTCTCAATTCATCAAAAAATAAAAGAAAAAAGATGTAATCGTGACAACATATGACGTTAATTTATTATTTATCACATGATAAGATCAAAATTAGAGTGTGACAGATTTCATTTATGCACCTTACGTCCTTACCTTGTACCCTCAGGGTAATTGTTGACAAAAACCTTTCCTTTTGGTCCATGAAAGACTTTATTCATCCTATGCTTTTAATGCAGGGACCTCAACAAATGAAATTGAGACAGATAGCTTGGTCCAGTGAGTGTTTTATTTTATTTTATTTTTACGATTAAATTATGTTACCTTTAAGAAAAAAATTGTCTTTGCTCAATTCACAACAAACGAATTTAAAATTAGAAATATGGTTCGCTTTCACATATAGATCTTGTGGATATGATAGGATCGATAGTAATGCGAGCTCAGTCGACAGTCTTCCCAAGTTTAGGTTTGGAATTCATGGAAAGTAGAAACACTTTATTTTTTTTCTTTTTCTGGGAGCAACAACAGCCTACTCTTTGTCCTCACTCGTTAAAGAGTGTTGACAAATTGCATACAAATTGAGAAGAGCATGAGTCAATTAGAAAAAATTAGGACCACCCAATATCACAAAGCAGTGAAAAAAAAAAAAATTAAATGATGATGAAAGAAAAACATAATCTGATCCCACATGCAATTTTATATTTCAATGGTTGTATAAACAGCTTACAAACCCAAAAGAAAAGTGAGCTAAAAAATATTTGTATCAATTAGTTAATCATGCTTTGGATATTGGTAGATTCGGTTAGTTGGATATGGATGAAGCTGATTTTTCAAAAGCTTTTACATGCTTTTTTGTTACTTAAAGTGTTCAATAAGTAAAATCATAAAGGGGAGCTGTTTTTAGTACATGAAATGGCTTCACTTCAACAATCATAAATGTCTGCTACTTTACTATGAACACCACCCTATTTCACAACTTTTTGAGAGACAAAGTTGTGACTTGTGAGCGATGGATAATCACTTTTATATAATTCATCATTCACACACGACATAAGCTTTAAAATAAAATAGGCTTTTCTTCAATAGTTTCCTAGACGCTTACAAAATCATCAAATTCTTTTAAAGTTAATAAAAATGCATCACACATCTAATCAAGATTAGTGCGACAGAATAAAACATGCTAATTTCATGTTTTAAAGGTATATATACCACAGAGATAACAATTGGAAATTAACTCTAAATAAATTCAGGATATGTATTTGTAATTAAAAATTGACACATCAATTCCTAAACTTATCTAGTACAGTATATAATAACTATAGTATAGTTCAATAATTGATAATAGCTTTAACATTTTCCTTTGAGCAAATTGTACCACACATAAAACACTTTGATGTTTAAAACCATACCATCCATACACGAAAAACCTGTGGCTTTTGCTTTGTAGGATATAAGGTTCCATTTTAGAGTTTCATTTTGTGTCATTTCTCTTTTTGAATTAGGTAGGAAGTCACGTAGGAGCCTCATGCATTGATTGATTTAGCTGAAACCTGAAATGCGGGCCATCTATCAAAGGCCGTATATTTTGGAAGCAACGGGCTCATAAGAGTAAAATACATTTTTTGCCCCCTCAAAAATGTATAATGTGTTCAATTTCGAATTTTCAATCCCTTAATTTTTTTTTTTTTAATTTCTAATTCTATCTCTTAGAATTTCAGAAAAAGAACAATTTTGCCACTTCCTTTACTTTTCATCGATTTCTCACTCTCATTTTTGGCTCCTTAAAATATACGTTTGTTCTAAATTTGGTAGTTTAAATATAGGGTTGGTTGGATTTTGATCGCTTAAAAATGAAGTGTCTCAACATTTTATGAGTGATTAAGGTGTAACATTTAAAATTTGAGGGATTAAAATCAAAGATTCTCCATATTTAAAGAACCAAAACCAAAAATGAAATAAGTAGTATATCTCCAAAGGCTGAATCTGATCTCCTTGCATCTCATAAACATGTCACACACAAAAATAATACTAGAAAAATGGTGTAATATAAAATATTTTGCGAGTACAATAATAGTGTATTCCTTCCTCTCATATAGTAGTATGTTCTAGTAATTAAATTCATGATAAACCTCGCTATTTTTTTGAGATGAATGGATACAACATTATTGCATTATTTTGAGAATATCTTATATTTTTTCTTATAAAAATATTTGATTCTCAGATTTCTAATTGTTCATAACCTTGGATTGGTAATATTCAATATAATATATATACACTAGCCTCATCACACACTTTGCACATGGAATGAGGCTCTTTTTTTTCTTTTTTTTCTTTTTTTTTTTTTGGTCTTGTGTACATTTTTGAGAAACTTGGTCTAGTGTACATGGTCTTGAGGAAAGTATCAAAGTGGATTGAGAATTTTTTTTTTAATTTAAATTTTTGGATAAGTTTGTTTAGAAGATATAGATCAGTAGAAGAGTGTCCTATTTTGTTAGTATTTTACATGGAATTAGAAATATATTTTTACCAGATTGTCCTCAAGTTTTGTTCCTATTAAACCTAAAGTTTAGGGATATTTATAAATCACATAAAAGTTCAGTCTAAAAAAGAGAATCCTCTCATAAATAGTATAGATATCTAAGCTCTTCAGATTAAATTTGAAAACATTGTTAAAAAAAAAGGTTAAATTTGAAAATAAAGTTGTTTTAACAAATACCACTTCTCAGCTTCAATCCATACAAAGCAATGAAGCACTCACCTCATTTTTTTTAATTAAAAATATATATATATTACCTGCTTATTTTTATTAAAAAAATATTACCTTATTATTAAAACAAGAAAGTATATGCACATTCAGATGACCTCTAAAGAAAGAGTAGAGGATAAAGTATGATACCATATACAACACCGCGTTATGACAATTCTAAAAATTAGGAAACGATATAGTGTGGATAAAAAAAATTATTGTATTAGCATATAGCTTCAAATATTTTATTTTTATTTTAAAATAAATGATGACTATAAATTTTTAAAATATATATATATATATATATATATTGAATTAAAGGGACTTTCAAATAAATTAAAAAATCTATATTTATTTCTTCGTTCAACAGACAAAAGACATGCATGTGAGGGTGTTCTCATTTCTCAAAGGTGTCCATGTTTGACACGGACACCCTCCAAAGATTTTAAAAAGACAGTGCTTCTGAGCATCCCCACTCCCCAGCCGACAGAATAGTTAAATTCCTTTTCTCTACGCAAAACAACAAATTCTAGCTGTAAATTTTTAACGGTTCTAATTTGAATTTATTATTAAAATTATGTTTTTTTCACTAATAATAGTTAATAACATCTTATTACTTAAGGTTTATTATAATAATGTTATAGACATAATATTTTTTAAATTGTGGAGGACCATATCTTTAAGAGCAATATTATATATACAAAATTTCAGAATAATTTTCACAATAATTAAGTCGATAAATTTTTACTGATTTTTACGTAGATGTACTATTGATATCATTTTTTAACATGCTATTAACAAATTGCAATTTTTTTTTGGTCTATAGACTCTCACCGTCTTAAAATAAACTTCAATATATTAATTATCAAACAATCATTTTTTCTAATTGCTACAACCACTGTAGATGAGTTATATGTTTTTATTCAAATAAAATATTCACCTCTCTCTTTACATTCTCTCCCTTTTTCTTTGAAAAATAAATAAATGATAAAAAAAATTAGAAAAAAGTTTGGATATCTTACTCAAACCTACTATATGTCAATTGAGGAGACCATTCATATTTAATTTTTAATTATAGGATCTTTGTAATGAAATCATGTGACTTGTTTAAATAATACACATAAATAGTCTAATAATTTACTATATAATGTGTTGAAAAATATAGTTTCAAATAAGTTTAGAGCTAAACTTTGTTCATATTATAATAAAGACGCGATAAGACTTACGAAGTTTGTTAGAGATAGAAAAATACAAAAATTTTATTTTTGCTTAAAATTTAGGTGAAACTTTGTAACCAATTGTGATCCAATGTGTTTCACATAAACTTTTATTTTTTAACAAATTACTTGTATACAAATACAACCATGTTTACGACAAATAAACTTTCAGTAAAAAATTACACTCAAACGAACTGTTACCTAAATTCAAGAGTCATCAACCAGATTAGAAAAGAAAAATCTCACGAACTATGAAGAAGAAGAAGATTGCAGTTGAAGTACTTAAATATTTATCTCAACTGCTATAAGTTGTCTAGTAAAGAAAGATTTAATTACAAAATTGGATCATAATCCATATCAAGGAAAGAAAGGCTGCAATTTGAAGACAGAAACTCATCTTTCCATATCATGGACTTCAGGAGTCTCCATGATACTCTCCAAAGAAGGCTTCCATCCCTGATCAGCTTTCTCTCTTCCTTTTTCAATTTCCCTGAAAACATCTTCCAAACTCTTTCCTTCTTTGTCTTTCAGCTGAAGCATCAACCACTCTAGCTCCTCCTTTGTTAGTACAATCTTAACCCTTATGCCACTCTTGCCAAAACTACTTTCCTGCACAAAAGGAAATGCTCTTTCTCTTTGATCACCTTGCTGCTGCTGCTGCTGCTGCTGCTGCTGCTGTAGCATTTCCTTTGCTTGTTGCCATGTGTTGCATGTCTCCATGCAATTTCCCATGATTTTGGATCACCTAGAACTCGCTTTTCTCTTGGGAAAATATGATTCTTCAGTGGATCTAATTGGTCCCGGAAAACTAAATTAGAGCAACTTTATTTTTTTCAAAGTTTCAACTATAGTGCATGTGAGGTGTGGGACTTGGGAGTGAAGGGAAAGCAACGAATTTATAGAGCTAAAGACGTATGAACAATAAGAAAAGTTAAAAAAGTACCAAGGTTTTTTTATTCATCAAGATTGATTCTTCCACTTGCTAAGTGACAAAACTTGTACCTCATAACACTGTTACAATAAGTTTACACATAAATTTTTAATAAACTAACATACTTATTCGCAAGCAGACTTTTATAACTCAATTAATTGATATTTTGTAGTATTTATAATAAAAATATTAGAATACAAATCCACAAATTTTCAACCATTGATGTATCCACACCAAAAAAAAAAAAAAAAATTTTTTTTGATTTTGTTAAGTGTCATTAATCACATTTAGTTTTAGGTCAAACTGTAGATAATTTTTAATATTAAAATGAGTATTAATTTTAGTTTTTTTTATTAATTTATTTATGAAGATTGATTCTTCCACTTAGCAAGTGACAAAACTTGTCACTCATAATTGTGTGATAGGGCCCGTGTATGCCTTTTAAAGACAATTGTAAACCACGAAGAAGAAACCAACCATGTCATGTCACTCATATGCCCCTCTGTAAATTGTATCAATTACGATTCTAAATGGAAATATATATCAGTTGGTACCATTGGACTATTACTCCCGTGATATCTGCAAGACTGCAATGATATAAATTAAATTTGGCCTATTCTTATATGATTTTTTTATATATAGAAAAGTATTTTATGTGAATTAGACACAATCACATGTAGACATGAACACGAGTCTGCATCTAACCTTATCATATTTGCACAAAAAGACACATCAAATCCAATAAAAAAAAATTTATATCTAACCATATCATAATTTTTTTTTATTTTTTATTAATTTAGTCCAGAAAAGAACAAAGTTTATTCTTAGATTTAAGAGCAAAAAATCAAAACGCGGAGTAAAGCATATCTGGCATCCAATATCGAGGCTAGTGAAGTTGACAATTAACCGTTCCCTTTGTTCATTTATGAGTTGCTTAATTAATGACTTAACTTACCAAGAAGAAATTTGCTTAATGACTTTTCAAGTAATGAAGTTAAAATTTAAAACCAACCACTTGATTAATAGTAAGTTTACTTGTTACACATCCTAATTTCTGAGCAACAGACATGTGGCGACCCACAGCAGCTTTTATTCCTAATTGTACTAACTTGGCAAATTCTTGGAAGAAAAGAAATCATCATTAGATGCTTTTTTTTTTCCCTTTTTTGAGAAGACACTAGATATGGTAATTTGATGTGCATTATTTCCTGTATCAAATTTAATCCATTCAAAATTGAGTAATTTCACAGTTAGAAATTATTTTACAAAATTTTGATGTAGCTAATTTTTTATTAGTTTTCATCCAATCTTATTATTATTATCACTTTTTCATTTACTAATAAACACTCATCACATCAATAGTTTGTAATTTTTTTATAAAATAATTTGTATCTCTAACATTATTTTTCTAAGTTAATCAAGTCACAAGGATACCATTCTATATTTTTTTTTAAATTACATATAAAAAATGTTAAAATATAAAACTGACCTTGTAAGTTTTAGTAAAAAAAAATCCAGTCCTTAAACTTTATTTTCTAATTCAATCATCTAAGTTTCAAAAACGTTCAATCAAGGCATCCGTTAGACCTCTATTAACTCTCCCGTAGCTCCTCCCAAAACTGTGTTGTTTTGGTGTTATTTAATATTTAATTAATAATTTATTATTTATTTCACAATTTTAAAAAATAAAATAAAATACCGAGATGAAAGCGTAACAACATACCCAGGAGCCTAACTCGATGAGAGAGAGATTGTGAGATCGAGAGAGAGTAGGATGAGAGAGGGAGCAAGTGCTAGGTCAAAGATGTGGAAATCTGAAATCAGATATCTTTTTAAGCATTTTCGTCAGCTCCAGGTTAGTTCTTCCCCGGAAGTTTAATCAACGAATAAAAAAATTAAAAACAAGCAAGATTAATAAAAGTTTTGCTAGAAGTTTCTTCACAATACGTGTACTGTCTTTACTGAACAATAATACTTTTGTTTGCTAGAGAATATTGAACTCAATACTTTTGAAAGTTTAGGCTTGGATTTTGATTTATCAAACAGTTTCAGATCTACTGGGTTCTCGATCACTTGCTAGCTCTTTCTTGTTATGCTTCATTTTTTTTTAATTTAAATATTAGAAATATGGTGCCTTTTGGGATGGGGCTAACAGCAGAGTTAACAGAGGTCTAACGGAAGCTTGATTGAATATTTTTGAAACTTAGGCTGCATTTGGCTCAACGGAAATCATTTTCAGGAAAAGAAAATATTTTCGGGAATATATTTTCAGGAAAGGAAAATATGTTTAGGTGTTTGGTAGCATTTTAGAAAATACTTTGGAAAATATTTTCAAGTGTTTGGTAACATTCTGAAAATGTAAAATTTTCATTGATTTCTCACATTTTCTCAGCCATTTTCTCACATTCCAAACAAATTTTATAATACAAAATTACAATCATCAACTTTTAAACAAACAAAAATCAAAACATCCAACAATCCATTCGGTCAACACTGAGAGAGGGAGGTGAGATCGCGCCGGCCAGATCGCCAGGCGTCGCGCCGGCCAGATCGCCAGGCGTCACGGCGCGATCGCGAGGCGTCGCGCCGACCAGATCGCAACGCGACGCCCCGCGATCGGTAGGCGTCGCGCCGCGGTCTCCAGGCGGCGCGACGATCGCCGGGCGTCACGCCGAGATCGCGATCGCGATCGCCAGGCGTCGCGCCGCGTCTCGCCAAGATCGTGATCGCGATCGCGAGGTGGCGCGATCTCGCTATCGCGTCGCGAGATCGCAACTCGCGATCTCCGCCTCGCGATCGCCGACGCGAGCTCGCGGTGCTCTCTCTCTCTCTCTCTCTCTCTCTTCGTCGTTCTCTGTCTCCCTCTCTTCGTGTTCTCTCTCTCTCTCTGTCTCGCGTGCTTGTTTTTTAGTTTGAAGTGAAAATTTGGACTGAATTCATTTTCAGTCGTTTCAAGCCATTTTTTCAGTCAAACTGAAAACATTTTCAGTTTGACCGAATTTTCCAAGCCAACCAAACAGCCAATTTTACGGAAAACAATTTCCGGAAGTGATTTACAGTCGAAACAAACACACCCTTAAAGAACTGAATTGACAGAAAATAAAATTAAAGAACTGAAATGAAATATTGTAAAATTTAGAGTGTCAATTTTGTATTTTAGCCTATAAAAAAAGTATACTATTATTTTCTAAATATGGTTGACACTTTTAGGGCATTTACAGTTTTAAGAAAGTTTTAATATTATTTTCATAAAAAATATAAAAAGTTATTCAAAAAATAAATTACATTTTTATTTTCCCATAAAACAATTTATAAAATATTTTTTAAACTCCCTTAACTTTACCCTTATTTTTTTACGCTAATCTCTTTTTTTTAAGGAGTCACATTAACTGATGCCCTTATAGCAATAGTTAACAATTCATTTTAAAAAATTTTCAAAATACTTTTACGAAAAATTGAAAAAATTGTTAAAATATTAATTATTTATTTTTCTTTTTTTATAAAAACTCTTTTTAAATGGATTGGCCATTGCCCAAAGACATAAGAAGCAAAATCCTTTTTTGTTGAGCTGATCAGCTAGGAGCCTTGGATACTGAAATCAAAGTTTCAAGTTCTTTGGATTAGATCCCATTCCCACACATAGTCACGGGACTATAAACTATAAAGCAGAGTTTCCACATCCGCCGCCCTCCCCCACCAAGATACTAAAAAATAGGTTCACAGTTTTCTTGCAAAAATAAATGCGCACTTTCCACACCTTGCACACTAAATTAAGGAATTGAAAACGAAGTATAATAATTACAAAAATTCTAATACCACAAACTCAGCTACAACTATCCACGTGATTGTAAGTAAAAAAATGTAGTGAGTTTATATGAAAGTAATAAGTAGCTCGTTACAATTTGTCACATAGGATAATTGTGATTTTGTTTTTGATGCTTTATAATTACTCTAATAATTATACTGATATATATATATATATGTGTGTGTGTAAATATAAATTGAAAATATACATGTAATAGATTAGTATTTTCCATTTGGCCTGTCTTCAAATTTTATAATCTTTTGTTATAAATTTGGATTCCACTGCTGTAAGCTATTGAAAACATTTTAAATCATTTCTTTAAAAGGATTTTTACAAATAAAGGTAACAAATATTATATTCAAATAAAAGTTTGATTCAATTTTTTATTTTTAACTTAAGTTAAAGTTATATTTAAGATAAAAAAAAGAATACTTATGTTTAGTTCTTTAAAATATTCGAACTTTTGTCCCCTGATTATAGAATATATATACTATTGGAAGTTTTTCTCAGGAAGCGGATCGACCACATATTCCATGAAACTAATCGTTGTGTGGTTGTTGCATTTGCAAAACTTGAAACTATTCTTCCATGTATTTATATTAATTTTGACAACCCACCGCCTATGATGAAACCCTATTGGCCTCTGATATGGAGAGACTTCTGTAAGAGACTTATTTCTTCTCATTAAAGAGATTCACCATCTCCTACTTCTATCTTTTACAATTTCAAGTTGCCTACTGGTCTACTCCTTCAGCACTTTATCTTAAAATAGTATAATCTTACTTGGACCAGTTTCAAATGTGATATAATTTTCGTAGACTATCTTCATGTTACCTACTTAAAGATTCTTTGTTTTCCACTCGGAATGCGATATCATAATCATGTTTTACTTATGAAAATGTGAATGCATTCATATGTCCCTTTTAACTTGCTTTTCATTTTGTTTTGTGATAGATAGAAAATCGAAACCAACCCAAGCAAAAGTAGAACAAGCTTTAATTTACATTTTTGCAACACCGAATGACTGAATATTCTCTCTCTCTCTCTCTCTCTCTCTCTCTCAATTTAATTTGACGAGTCTCTTTGACTGGCTCGTCTTTGTAGAATCAATATTACATATATATTGATATTATAGTATTTTATTATCACTGTATATGCATATCATGCACAGCTACATGTTAAAACCTAATGATTTAATGGCATTGCTGGGCTTTCCGGTGAGTGAGAATTCAGATTCAAATTCTCCACTTGCTTGTTTTTAGTAAAAAAATATCATGCAAAAGACAAAACTACATTAGTTATTGACTTTAGTGATTAGTTTTGACAATTTACGTAACAATTCGTTGGTAATAGCGCATTTTATTAGATCAATTTACTAATTGGGTGTGGAGCATATCTAAGAGTAAAAAGTGATAGATTTAACGAAGGGTGTTAATTAATTTCCACACTTTGCCACTGATTTTCAACTTAAAGAAAACTAAAGAATAATAAGTTTGCTACTTTGGAAATTTGATCTGACTTCTGATTACTGTGGTTTTAACGTATTATGCCTATTTATGATACTGAATCATGATTCATGAGAAGGGTAATTAAGATTAATTTAATTCAGGACTTTGTTTATAATGGATATTCAAAACAGAGAGGGCCTTTTTAAGTTTTAATAATGTATTTTATATTTTCTTACAAGACTATTAGAATATGTATATCACTGATACGAAAAATCTTTGAAAATTGAATTTTGGACCAATCTAGCACTATGATTCCTGTTTGTTTGTCTCTTTGAGGAGGGTTAGGTACATTAATTAAAATTTATATATTGATATGTCAATTTTTAAATATTAAACTAAAAATAAAATAATAATTATGAAATCTATTTATGTATTATTAATGTGATATCAATCACATTTATTGTTCGGTCTTTACTGTCAAATAAGTAAATTACAACCGAATTCCATTTATGCAAGGGTGTCTCTTTATGATAGTTAAGAATAATAAGTATAAATTAAGGACTTTAAATCTTCTGTACCATTTTTTATATACCACTCTAAATTGAGTACTACAAATTTAAATTCTATTGCATGTATAAAAATAAAAATAAAATAAAAAATAAAAAAATTATATTCACCATCAATTAACTAAGCTTTTTCCTTATTAAAAAAATTACTAAGCTTTTTATAATAAAATTGATAATAATTTTTAAATTTTCCAAAGCATTGTCATTTAAAAAAAAAAAAAAACCCTCAGTGGATAGAGAACCGGTGAATACAATAATGTTTTTCTTTTCTTTCTTTTTTGTTTTGAAAAACCAGCTTTGCTCTTATGTTCTTCTCCCAAAAAAAAAGGCTTTGTTCTAAAGAAATCATTATTGATTTATTGTACTCACCGCTCCTCTAGCTATCGACCGAGGTTTAAAGCATTTATGACCAACTTCCTTTCCCATGTTCAATACTCTGCTTAGTCCTACACCTGCCCCCCACGTGGTCAACATATTACATCTTACAGGTGTGAACATTAAGATATACCTTTGCATATTTCTCAAGGTTAGACATAGATAGAACTAGTAGAACCGTTATTTTTGACATGTCTTGCATGTCGATCAAGCTAACACTTTCTTTTTCTCTCAACTAAGGATTCAAAATTTCTTGTTATTTCATTTTTAATTTAGGATTCATGAGAAATGATTATCATTCAGATTCACTTACACTTAAACTTCATCATATGATTGTTGAATGATGATCCTTTTTTATTTTATTTTTTGTTCCCACATCTTTTGCTGTGTGAATGTTACACTAACATGAACGTAATGTTCATGCAACATGAAAATTGAAAAGAATGGCATAAATATTGGAAATCACCATTCCTCTCTTAGGTCTGGTAGGGTCGGATGTTACTTTTCGCTACTTCAATCAATGTGTGTTGTTCTGCTCTATAGTTTTGTTGTAATATATTGGTTTGTAAGACTTTTGTTTCTGTAATATAAGTCTCCTGTTTTATGCAAAAAAAAAAAAAAAAGCTTTCAATTATTTCTTATCCCAAAAACCAATTTCAATTATTTGGATTTTGGACTATCATATATCATTATTCGATATGATGTGTCATAGCCAATTTAAAGCACCCATTTTATTCTCTAGAGTAAGACCAGATTAAGAATACCATATTAAGAATACGTTTGGATTCACATTTAGTTTTCCCCGTCTGTGTTTCAGCCTGTTTCATCCTATTTTTTGTTTTCCTCCCGGACGCACACTTATCACTGTTCATTGGTCATAAACAGTGATTTTAGGCTAATAAATAGTGATTTTAAACGTGAACAGTATTTTTTTATACATTAAAAAATATTTTACTACAGTATTTTCAGTTTTCAGTTGTCAGCAATAAATTCTATTCAAACGGAGAGAAGTCAAAAGGTTTCCATTGATGTAATCATGACGATGAATGACGCTTAATTTACATAAAAATAGTATGAGTGACAGACATTCATTCATTCTTGTTTTTTCTTCTTCTCCTTCTTCTAAGTGACAGCCAAATTCAATTAAATACTCAGTTAGCAATTATTACGATTAATTTTTTTTTTTTTTTTTTTGGTCTCAAAGATCCGTAGAACGAGAATGTTCAGACGACAATCTCCCAAGTTTAGGTAGGAAAATTGACTAGTTTTTTTTAGATTTTCAAACTCAAAACAGTCGGAACACATGCACAGAGTCTCTTTTTTATATCTCTTTCATTTGGATTGGAGCAACAACCCAACTTTTTTGTCCCCACTTGTTAAAGAGCGTTGCAAGATGTTTGAAAAGATTGCATTTCACATTGAAAATAGTCCGAGTCAATTAGACAAATCTAAACCTTTGATTTTAACAACAATTCTAAGACTACGTAAAAAAAAAATCAAAATTTTTGTTATCACTGCCTACGTGGGAGATTGTGAGTAATAAATTCATATGAAAATGGTATGTAAACTAATTAGTCCACCATATAAGATAATATTATGATAAAAGTTGTGACTTTTTATGTGATATTAGAATTACTCGCTTAGATTTTTAAGTACTCTACAGAAATCTTAATGTAAAATTATTAACTAAGAACAAATAACTCGGTGGTCATATCAATAGAAACGCATTTAGGATCTGCCAGTCATGCATAAAATATCAATATCCAACTGGTAATTTAGTCGCAGATATTATTCTTGCTCAAGATCTTAGCCATACAACTGATACAAGGTTGTTAGACAACCAAATCTTCATTAGCTCTTTCATTTCTTCACATTTTATTCAGTCATTTTACATCACATGTTTCCACAGCGACATAGTAACCCTACAAGTATACAAATTGACACCAACTGGCCCTACTAACAGTTTACTTGGATGCTTACTAATGGCCAATGGATCTAGCAATGAAGAATTATTATATCTATGTCTAATAATAATGTATAAAAAATCAATGAATGACGCAGATTTTTGCTGCTTGTCATTTAAGGAGAGAGAGAGAGAGAGAGAGAGAGAAGATCCCTAATTCAAAGGGGTCTAAGAATCCCCCCACACACACTACTTTCACCTCCCCCACCAATATTTTGACTAATATTGACACATACCAAATTTTTCTTAATGATTCTATCGAGCTCTTAGTAACATACATACATTACTTTCAACAATTTTTTTTATCTCCGTTCTACAACTATATATCCATTTGATTCAACATGTTAATACTATTAACGATTTAATCTTAGATTTATAACTCAAAAGATTAGTCTAGCGATTTTTAAGACCTTATGAAAACCATGAAGTGCTGAGGTTCAAACTCCTAGTCAACAACTTAAAACCATTCCAAGAAATTCTTTCCTATAATTATTTGGTGTGCGTAAATCGAAATACTTCATAGTTCATACATTCAAAAATAATCTAGGGCTAGAGAAGCTATGAACACTGATATAAACCCCTAAAATATAATCAATAATTGACGTATTGAAGGCAACAGGGATAGAACTAACATGTACAAATGGCCTCGTGTCAACCATATCCCATCTTACACGAGAGCACCAAACAGAAACCTTACCCATTGTGCAGTATCGTTTTGCAATAATGTAGAATTTTCTTTTCTCTTGGAAAATATAGTAGATCTGGCTTGACCAATCGTTTTTTAAGAGAAACATACATGATAGAGACAGGCACAAGATGATAAGAAGTATTTATTTTAAACTAATCACGAGGTATACCCCAATCTATTCCTAAACCTTGTACAACTGAGCCCACATTATCTCATGCTCAACTTGCACACCAAACTGAAAAATCTGAACAAGCTCTATAATACAAATGTTTTCCCAATCCTCACTGGTACGGAAGCACTAGCAGAGTAGCAAGACTCCTGACTTCTGTAATATCCAGATGAACTCGACAACATTCAAGTCAGATGCGAAACATCACATGTAATTACTTGAAAATGAAGAACCTAGGTTTACATTTAAGGGCAGTAGAGAACCATACATTCCATGTGGGACATCGGGCTCAACCAAGTGCCACCTAAGACACACTTCAATGTGAATTTCGATTTCCCCACCCAATATGGACCCATCAATACAACTAGACAAGAAATGCTAACCCCATACCAAAGTTAAGGAAAAAAATTTTGAGGCAGGGAATTATACCTTCCCTACAACTCGTTGAATCTTCCAACATATTTCACCGAAACAAGAGAGATACACAGATGAGAACTGAAGAAAAACATTTAGGACAATGCATTGCAATAGAAAATTATAGAATACTCCAAAAATACCGTAAAGTGTAGTCTCTCATCTCACGTGAATGGCCAGACCCACTATGAATTTACTTAGTGGAATACATGAGAAAGAGTAGACATTTATTGTACTCCCCGAGTATTATATAATTACCCCTTCTCCCACACAGGAAACACATGCATGTATTTAAGTTTTGTATATTTCTTTCTTCTGCCAGTGGCAAGTGACCAAAGATCGGACCTTGCACTCATATAAATTGCAGCACATCATGCAGGATCCAATTGTCTTCAGAATATTTGCACTAGGATCATTTTATAAGAAAATCCCCAATTAAGATTACAGTGCATAAACACATAATTCTACAAAGCAAACTGGTTCATGCCAGCACCAGCATTCTAATTTAGAACAACCTAAAACCATGTCATTTATGCCAGCATTCTAATTTAGAACAGCTCCATAGTCAACTAGGAAATTTTCAGTTTACACATGCATGCCACTAAGGTTAAGACTCAACAAAATATTCACTCTACACGCCGGCGCTTCTTGGCAAGATTATCAAAGACTCTACACGCCGGCGCTTCTCAACAAAATATTCACTCTACACGCCGGCGCTTCTTGGCAAGATTATCAAAGACCTGGTGGACATCATCAGCTGTGATTGGCTTTGATGAATCAAAGGACTCCTGAAACAGGGAAAAAAAGAAATGAAAATGCATATAAAAACTTATGTGAACATAGTACACTAAAAAATGTAACAAAGAAAAAGCCAGCCAAACCCTTGCTTTCTTCCTTCTGCTTTATATAACCAGTAAATGAGTCATTAAGAAGACAAACAAAAACATACCAGGAAAGTACGAATTTCATCCTTCATATCTGCAATGCCACTTAAAATCTCCATTTTCTCTATATGACCAAGTTTATTGAACAAACTTAGCTCAGCACCCTCCTGTTGCTGCAACTTTTCTTTCCTCTTCTGTGTTGCCATTTGCTCATACTCTGCAATTGAGTCCTCCTTGTCAAGCAGAAACGCAATACGCTTCTGACTGTAAAGAACTATGCATTTTTCGCATCTGCAGAGTACATCCCGCCAGTTTTTGGAAAGAAACAGCGGTTTACTCTCTAAAGCAGGAGAATCAACCCCCAAGTTAACTCCAAGAACACAAGTAGATGTATGTGGACTCGCATCTTTTACGCAAGGATCTGAAACCACAATCTTCTGAGAACTTTCTCCAACAAACAAACTGTTCCCATCAGAGACATTGACTTGATCCATTTTAGGATTATTATGAGCATTGACATCATTATCTAGTTTTCCAGATCCACCAGCTGAAGATGTATCTTCCACCACATTCTTATCCTTATTAGTATCGACAGTAGCATCACCCTGCCTCCCCACTGCCCAAATGGATTGAGGATACAGTCCCAGAAAAGAAAAGCTGGCTGAGCAGGCCTTACATATAAAATCTTCATACAGAGGTTCTCCTTCATCATCTCTTGGAACCTATGGTACGGCAGAAAGATGGGTGAAGCACCAAACAACTAAACAATGACAATTGGAGGAAGTGGAAAACATGCTACCACAAAATTAGAGAAGCACCTAGATGATGTTTGAGCTTTTTTCTTTTCTTTTTTTATTGGGGGGGGGGGGGAGGAAATGATGTGGGGGCGCTTTCAGGAGAAGGGGAGCACAAGTTCTCAGCAGTAGCTTCTCTTTAAAATGTAAGAGATAGACTCAAAGAGTGATTCAGAAAGAGAAGTCAAGAATGGACATCTTTTAACAAAAATTTAACTTAAATGGGAAAAGAAGTTGAATGGCATTGAACTAAGCGGACACAATAATGAACAGTATGCAGATACCTCATCCACAATGCAAGAGAAATTAAAATTAAACTCTTTTTACATTGTTAGTTTCAGTTTCAGTTTCAGCAAACAAGTGTACATGAAATGAAGTGTTCAACATGGAACAGAATTGCAGATGGTAATGTTTTCAAAATGTCAATTGTGTCTTTTCTACAGGCAAGTAGCAAAAACATAAGACAAATTCATGGTCTCAGGTAAAATCTACGCACAGCAAGGCAAGAGCCTCCAAGATTAAGAACAAGGCATAGCCTATGCATTAATTTCAGACACATTCCAAGACAAGACATGCAACTATAGTTCATACACAGAAATTTAAACCTAAAGGACAGTATTCTGCAGGGTCTATGTATGCTAGAATATAACATCAATACACTAAAAAATATTCCCTTTTATCAGTGTTGAGTTTAATTTATGAACGTCTCTTTTTCCAGTATAATAGGGTGGGGTGAGGGCAATACCAAAGGGACATCTACAGGCAGAGTAACCCCAGAAACATCATTGTTCAACAAAATTACCACTATGATAGATGGCAAGCCCCAAAAACATGGATTGGCTCACAGTTGTTTCCCAGTAAGCACAAGCAAACAGATGTGTATATAACAGGACATTG
Source organism: Castanopsis chinensis (assembly GCA_032878915.1). NCBI lineage: Eukaryota > Viridiplantae > Streptophyta > Magnoliopsida > Fagales > Fagaceae > Castanopsis > Castanopsis chinensis. The sequence goes on from JAVQMG010000129.1 coordinate 12,715,001, forward strand.
AAGTGACTCATCAATTTTTCTAACCCTACCATCAATGTTATTTAATTATGTACATGTAAAAATTGGCTACTCAATTTGGCAGAAAGATTCAGAATGCCTTGCATCATTTGAACGCTACTATCAGAATCTTGCCATGACCAATTGTTTGCAAACCATAATATGATTTACATAAAGTTAGAAGAACATAAAACAAAGACAGAGAAAGAATTGAGAGCCATAGTGAAAGCACAAGCTAGCAACCTCGCCAGAAGGCTCAAGACCAAGATGCTCCTCATGAAACCAGTCCTCACATATACAGCACTGTATCATCTCTACTTGTTCTTCTACATCAGGATCAGGATAGGGGCGACTGCATGTGCAATATGAACCTTTGAAATTATGATTATACGAATTCTCAGCATTCTCTATGTCTTTGTTTGGAAAAATCTTGCAGAAGAACTCCCCAAATTTTGAATTTCCACAGTCGCACCTAAAGTTTCGCTTGGTCCACAGCTCTACAATCTTGTTGCAGTAGAACAACAAAAGGCACCATTAGATTGCATGTAGAAAAGACAACAGATAAGGTTAGTATCCTTCAAGAAAAAATTTACAGAATTAAGAAGTAAAAAATATTCGGTTTACATGATGTCCTAGCATAAAAGATATCACTTCCATGATCCATCCAACTATCTGATAGCATATTGATTTTGAAATCCATCCAGGCCACCAACTTAACCCAAAAAGACCATAATTCATCATGAACAGGGAGGGGGGGAAACAATAACTCATTCTCAAGATCATATTCAAAGGATCCAAAACCAAAAAAACAAAACAACAAACAAAAAAAATGGTGGTTTGAAATGTAAGTTGGACAAAATTCATAGCATTTTTTAATTATCAAATTAACTATTAATGAAGGGACAAAATCCAATCCAAACATGACTAAATGGATAGAATTTAAGAACACCACAATAGAGTTACCCTCAAACTCTAGAAGATCTTAATCCATAAGAACATAATAGAACAAACATACATAAAGAAAAGACACAACCATGACCCTATTCTTTTGTTGAGGCCAATTAAGACCATGCAGTGACCATCTCCCACGCCCCCCCCCCCCCCCCCCCTACCACCAAAAGAAAAACTCATGAAACTTGATCCCATCAAAACCAACTCACATCTTAGAAACATCGACTCTTCAAAAGAATCAAAAAGAAATAAAAAACAAAAAAAAAAGGATTGCTCTACCCTCATGTATTGAACATCTAATTTTGCTTTGCCATTATAGTGATGCACTCTCAATCACAATAAAAATCATTGGTACAATTCAGAAATAAAAATAAAAAACTTGTCATTAAACAATGCGTAGCTACTAGTTATGTACTTAACATTAGTCAAAATAAAATCCTTTACTCTTAAGAGTACTGAAGAATACCTCATGGCCATCATGGCAAGACAAGGAGCAAGCTGTGCAAACTCCAGCATTTCCATCTGGGGTACAAGTCAGGCATGAAAAAATTGCCTGCCTCTTCATATAACCATTAGTATAAGTACATTCCTTGCCCTCATCACCCCCCAAAACTAGGTCCGCTTCCTAAAAGTCAATAAATAGTGAAATAAAAAACACCCATTAATTTAATCCCTACAAAATGTACAGGTACAATATATTAATGACATCAATCAAAAGCCAGCACTCCTTCACAATATAAGGGAAAAGTCTGGTTAGGACAGACGGTAGGCGATGAGATAATGACTTGGCTAAATTAGATGAACTTCACTATCCCAGCATGAAGGGCTTTGAGGCCCAGCATGAAATTTAGTGTTTCCTTAATGAACTAGAATGAGTTAAACATGAGGACTGTACTGATAAGAAACTAGATGTACTTCACTGGGCCAAATTATATGTATGCTTTGCAAACATTATATCTGAATGTATCAGAGCAATCAAATCCAAAAAAATGAAAAGGATATAGAAGAAAAAAAATATGAGCTGAAGTGAACAATGAACCTCTCATGGAGAATGGTAAGCTATTATTGCATTTTACATTCAAGTGGTTTAAAGGGCTATATTAATGCATTTTGTCAACCTCTGAGCTTGCAAGTAGACACTGACAGAAGAAGCCACCAAATAGGTAACAGTCTATTTTTGAATAATGATGAACCAAAATGGTTAAGCAATTAAGAAATTGAAGTTAAGAGGCAAGGATATAGTTTGGTTAATTTTCCAAGTACTTCTAATTCTTCCAAAAACAGAATTTACCTTCTCTTCTGCTGGGATGCAAAACAATTAATCTACTTATATCCAAACAGGAACTAAATTAGCCACCACGAATTGATTATTTAAACAAATAGGAACCATGTGATTGCTATTACATTTGCAACCATTATCGAAAAATTAGATTTTCTTAGTCACAAGAGTTAAGCCAGCAGATTAATTTAACAACCTACCTTTCGAAAATGTGGGTCAAGATAATGAACCACATAATTTGACAGACTTTCTTATTAGCCCACAAGAAAACAATTTTTTAGCAGTAGGACCTAGGAGTAAGGTACTTCTTTAAAATGCTAACAAAACAATACCTAAAAATTTCAATTAGGCAGTAGTCAGCTGGTAGGAGTCTAGGGAGAAAATTTTAAATTTGTGGGGGTTACCAAAATTATGGGTGTACGGAACTTCAGTTTGCTAATATTGTCAGTTTGAAAATCTTGGGATATTTCGATTCCCACAATTTATTGGATTCTAAAGGAACATATCACCTGTAATTTGGTAATGCACAATCCCTACAATGTGTCTTACTTGGTCCAACCAAAATTAGCCACCTCAGTTCAAAAATTATGTCACATCCACCTCAGCGGAAGGTATTCAAAGGCAAAAGGCAACCTTAACACTCCAAAGCCTTGTATCACTTGAGGCATGAGGAAACAAAAAGAAACTAGCCCGATAAAAGGGAGGCGTCAAATTCTAAATATAGTTATTATACATATCGAACATAAATCAATGTATATATATAGGCAAAAATAGCCAAATAGCATTTTTTGCAAACCATGTTGCAATCTACCACTGTTTCGGAAATATATAGGGATCTACCACTTTTTGAGTACTTGAGTTTGGCGAAATTAAGTTTTCCATGATACTCGAGTTTCATAAACTCGAATACCATGGAAAATTTTTCAAAACTTTTCAGAGTATATTTTTTCAAAGAACTCGAGTTTTTAGAGCTCGAGTTTCAAAAAAGTGATAGATCTCTACATATTTCCAAAACAATAGTAGATTGCTAATTTTTTTGCTAAATAGTGGAAGTGGACTATTTTTGCCTCTATATATATATATATATATATATATAACGTATTGAAACAGTATAATCAAGTGTTTTTGACATGTGTTGCATGAAGAATTTAGGTCTATTACTTGATTTCAAAATAGGCTTAACATGGTTTAGGATCTATCCATTATTCTAACAAATGGTTTTACAAAAAGCTTTTATAAATTAATTAATCTAACAATAAGTTTTACAACAAGTTTTTGAAAATTAATTAATCCAACAATACGTTATACATCAAGCTTCTATAAATTTATAATCAAGCAATAGGTTCTACAACTTCTATAATCTATGTTGATAAGGCAGCTTGAGGGGGAGTGGCAAAGTTGGAATGTTAGATCTGTTTAGGCCTTCAATGATTGGGAGTTGGATATGGTGGCTTCTTTTCTCCATCGTCTAGGCTCATATATTCCCCTGAGAAAGGATGGTGATCAGGTGAGGTAGAGGTCGAAGAAGAGTGGGGAGTTTGATATTCATTCTTTCTACAATGCCTAGAGGGGTTCCACTTCTATTTCATTCCTCTGGAAAGGAATTTGGGGTGTGAAGGCCCCTCAAATGGTATCTTTTTTCATTTGGACAGCAGTTTGGTAGAAGATCCTTACTTGTGAGAAACTTATGAAGTGAGTCTATTCCTTAGTAAGCCGGTATTGCATGTGTCAGTGTAGTGGGGAGACGATTGAGCATCTTTTGATTCATTGCACAATGGCCTATGAGCTGTGGAGCTTTGTTTTTTGATCCTTCTGGATTCATCGGGTTTTAACAGAAAGAGTGATTGATCTTCTGTTTGTTTGGAGAAACTAAATGGGTAAACACTCTTCAAATATATGGAATTTGGTTCCGTTATGTTTAATGTGAACCATATGGAGGGAATGTAATTAGCTTACTTTTGAGAATGTGATGTGAAGAGCACGAGGACTTAGTTATTAACCACTGTTGCTGTTCTCTGTGATGTGTAGTAAGTGTTGTTCTAAGAAGAACGGACACAGACATGGATATAGGTACAAGTATGAAGGCGACATGGAAATTTTTAAAAAAATAGAACACAGGTATGGCAAGATACGTCTATTAAATAATTCTTAAATATATTTTTATTCTTTTTTTATAAGTTCTAAATATATTTTTATTCAAATTTCTATATATAACTAATCATTTATTTTCATATAATGTTAAATATGTATGTGTATATATATATATATATATATATCAAACTAAGAGTAATAATAGATAATAAAGCAATCCTTTACTAGTAAAGGATGTTTGGAAATTAGAATAAAAATCAAGAATAAAGATACTCATTAAATTTTCAAATGCAATATTACTATTCAGAGCATGAATGCTCTCTTTGTTTTGTGAAAGGGTATTAGATTCTTCTTGTGCTTCCTAGGTGTTGTCTAAACCGAGAAAATACCATGCAAGACTGAAATTGAATAGATGTTGCAATTGACTTGCAAATGCAAAATGAGCTAGTTTTAGCTTACATAAGCAACACAATATATCTTTCAGAGTAAAAGACAGATTTGTGGGATTTCTTGGATATAAATGGTCTTTTATACTAGCTGATTCTTACCAGTGAGGCAATAAATGATGTGACATTAACACTTCTTTGATCTCTTTCTGGCAATGATAAGTGAACTCTTGGGCTCATGTCCACCACATGAGCACCAAATAATTTAATTTCACCTCAAGATGTGGTGAACTGTTTAGTTTAATGCTTGGCTTTTGTTTTTTTTGATAAGTAAGAATATTATATATACGAAAGGCTACTCTATGCATGAAAAACATAGAGCAAATCCAGAGAATACAAGAAGAAAAAACAACTGAAAAACAAAAAAAAAAACCAAACAATAGAATAATTACAAGAGAGAAAGAGATCTAAGAAAAGAGAGGAGAGAATCACTAGCCGTGAGTCCCCAAGCCCGAGACCAATAAAAAAGAAACCCACTAAAAGAGGCAATCATCTAAACACCAGAACTATCCAAATCCTCAAAAGTCCTCCGATTCCGTTCCTTCCAAATACATCATAGGATGCACAATGGAACTAAATTCCAAATTTAAGACAAATGCTTCCCCAACCAATTCCACCAGCCAAAAAGCAAATATGGGATCGATCTAAGCAAGACCCAAGACAAACCAAAAGTTTTTAAGACAAAGCTCCACAACTAATAAGCCATCTCACAATAAAGAAGTAAGTGATCTACCGTCTCTCCACAATGCCAGCACATAATGCCCCAATCTACAAAATCCAATCCTCTTAATCTCCTCAAGTTATCACCCGTAAGAATCTTATTCCAAGCCACACACCAAACAAAAAAAAAAAAAAAAAAAACTCACCTAGGGGCCTTTACTTTCCATATTCCTTTCCAAGGAAAGATAATTGAGGAAGAATCCCACAATTTGTTATAATACGACCGGATGTCAAACTCCCCATTAAGCTTCAACTTCCATCTCATTGGAGGAGTATTAGCTCCCAATATACGAAAAAAATGCAACCCTTCATCGATCTCCCAATCATTAGATTCTCGAATAAAACGACCGTCCCAAATTCTTTTATCCTCCGTTCCCTGCCTTGACAAAGAAGCTTCTACAGATGCCTTCTTATCAATGGCAATACCATAGAGCCTTGGGAAAGCCATTTGAAAAGATTGATCCCTATACCACCCATCTTGCCAAAATCTCACTCTATTCTCCAACCCAACAACAAACTGACAATTCTTGCTAAAAACCTCCCATCCCAAGCAAATACCTCTCCACAAACCACACCCATGAACTCCCCTACCTAGCTTTGAAGTCCATCCCCCCCATTCTTCCCCATATTTTGACGCTACCACCCTCTTCCATAACCGACCCTCTTTCTTCCCAAACCGCCACAACCATTTCCCCAATAAGGCCTTATTGAAAGTAGTAATTTTCCTTATCCCCAAACCACCGTTAGCTATAGGCGCACAAACTCTATCCCATCCTACTAGATGAATCTTGCTATCACACAAACCACACATCACAAACAAGGTTGAAGGCATCCACAAAAAAAGCAAAACTTGTTTGAGATGACTGAGGACAAAGAGACAGTTTGATTATTTTTGGATTAGGAGGACGCTAGGAAGCATAGGCGCAGATTCAGGTTCGGGTGTGAGTGTGGGTGCGGTGTGGCGACTCAGCAATTTTCAAAAAATTAGAGTGCGAGTGCGGCGGAATACATTTATTAATAAATTACTATTTATATTTTTTATATAATGCTAAGCATATCTTTTCTTATAATGGTAAACATATACTCATTTAAGAGTAATAGTAAATAATACAGTGTACATTGACAAAATTTGAGATGAATTTAGGGATTACACAACAGATATATATATATATATATATACACATATATATTGTGCGTGCCCAATTGTCGGTTATTGGGCCAACCTTGTAATAGGGCTCACAACTTATTTGTTTTTGTGGGTCTTTCTAATATCCTACAATGGGTAATCCCTTAAAGATGAAGATTATGGCCCACAAAGATGACCAAGCACTCGTACTTCTTTTTTTTTTTATAGGTAATAAGAGTATTATTAAGCAAACTGAAAAACAGAAGAAAGCAAATACAAGGTGTTCATGATGGTGAACACAAATGCAACAAACAAACAAACAACAACAAACAGCTAGAAAATACTTAAAGTGCAATACTAAGAGAAGAAATAAACTCCAAGATAGTAGAACAATTCGAGAAGCCCCAACACCTAAACCAATCAAATAAAGTCTTCTAGCATAAAGCTTGTAATTGAACCAAGAATTTCTTTTTGTCCAAACAATACACATCAAACAGCCAGGAATCATATTCCAAATATCTGAATTAAATTTTCCCAGCCAATAGCTCCAACAATACACCAAGTTTTCCATAAAGCCTGGCATGACCCATTGGATCCCAAAGATCTGAAACATATGAACCCACAGTGAGTAAGCTACAGGACAATGGATGAGGAGATGATCCACAATTTCCGCATTACGATGGCACATACAACACCGATTCACCAAAGTGCGCCCCCTAAGCATAAGATTATCCAATGTAAGGATCTGCCCATGAACTGCTGTCCACACAAAAAATGCCACCCTCTTAGGGATCTTAGCTTTCCAAACACCCTTCCACGGAAAATTGGAAGCAACTACACCCCTAATGTTATTGTAATAGGACCGAGTATCAAACTTGCCATTCCTGTTAAGACACCAAAATGAAGTGTCACTCCCACCACCCCTAGGAATCCGAGATTGAATGAACTCAAGGAACGAGAAGGCAGCCTCTAATTCCCTTTCATGAAAATCCCTAAGAAATCTCAAATTCCAAATTCTATCATTTACACCCTCCTGATAGCATAATACATCAAAAATGCAAGCTTCCTTGTCATTAGAACACACATACAACTGAAGATAGAGCATTTTAAGTGAGTTATCTCCAACCCACTTGTCATGCCAAAAAAGAATACGAGTGCCATCACCCACCACTAAGGCCACATGTTTGGAGAAACTCTCCCAACCATCATGAATACCACGCCACAGACAACATCCGTGATCCCTTCTACATATTTTAGTAGTCCACCCCCTTTGACCCTCTCCATATTTAGTTGCAATAACCCTCCTCCAAAGATGAGTGCCTTCTCTTCCAAACTTCCATAGCCATTTCCCTAACAAGGCTTTATTAAAATGCACTAACTTCTTGATCCCCAAACCACCCATTTCCAATGGTAAACACACCTCCCAAGCCACAAAAGGATATTTAAAACACTCCTCGGAAGATCCCCATAAAAATTTTCTCTGAATAGGCTCCAATCTATCAGCCACAACTACAAGGATGACAAATAAGATAAATAGTACGTAAGAAGGCTAGAAAGAGTACTCTTCAACAGGGTCAGTCTACCCCCCTTTGATATTAAAAAAAAAATGCTTCCAACTTGAAAGTTTCTTCTCCATCCTTTCCAAAATAGGATTCCACATAGATGCTACTTTGTATGGGGTGCCCAACAGCATTCCCAAGTATTTCATAGGCAGACTACCCACCCTACATCGAAGTATGGTAGCCAAAGCATCTATATTTCCAACCTCTCCAACCGGAACAATCTCACTCTTCCCCGCATTAACTTTCAAACCAGTAAATGCTTGGAAGCATGTCAAAGCCAACCAAATGGACAAGAAGCATCACAAAACAATATGTATCATCTGCATACAGCAAGTGTGAAATGCATACCCCTATAGAGTTAGTTGGTCCCACATGAAAACCACAAAGCAGACCACAATCCTCAGTTTTCTTCAAAATCCTACTTAGTACTTCCATTATTAAAAGGAAAAGAAGAGGGGACAACAGATCACTTTGTCTCAACCCACGAGAGCTTCCAAAAAAGCCTACCGGAGACCAATTCACAATAATAGAGAAATGAACAGTAGTTATACAAGCTCTTATCCATCCCCTCCATTTCACCCCAAAACCCATTCTATCCAACAAATAGAACAAAGCATCCCAATTCACATAATCATAGGCTTTCTCAATGTCCAATTTACAAACCACCCTGGGAACATGACTCTTCAATCTGCTATCTAGGCACTCATTAGCAATAAGCACTAAATCCAAGATTTGTCTCCCACCAACAAAATCATTTTGAGACTTAGAGATAAGACTATCTAGCACAACCCTCAATCTATTCATCAACACCTTAGACAATAGCTTGAACACATTCCCTACCAAACTAATAAGTCGAAAATCCTTAACGTCAATAGCATTGTTTCTCTTGGGAATAAGAGAGAGGAACGAGGCATTTAAAGACCGTTCAAACATTGAATACCTGTGAAAGTGCTCAAAAACAGCCATGACATCCACCTCCACCACACTCCAACATTTTTGAAAAAAAGCCATGGTGAAGCCATCTAGCCCAGGTGCTTTATCCCCCTCCATCTCCATCAGAACCCGAGTAACCTCTTCTTTTGAGAACTCCCTCTCCAAGAACAGCATTTCATCCTCTCCAATGCAAGCAAAATCCAGCCCATCCACAGTTGGACACCACATACCAATCTCTGTGTAGAGATTTTAATAGAACTAAACCACCCGAGATTGTACAGCAAGACTGTCCTCATATAAGACACCATCTACCTCAATGCTTCAAATATGATTAGCTCTTCCATGAGAGTTCGCTAATCTATGAAAGAACTGAGTATTATTATCTCCCTCCTTCACATACAGAGCACGAGAATTTTGTCTCCAAAAAGTCTCTTCTAAAGCAGCTAAAGCTGCAATATCACCTTTAACCTAGGATCAGCGAGATTCTTCCTCAATTGAGAGGCCTAACAATTCTTCCTTACTTCTATGTTCCCTTGCTCTCTTTTTGTTCTTTAACTCCTTCCAGTGTCCAACCCTCTTCCTTCTGTTTTTTCCCTATTTGCAGCCTTTCGTTGGTGGATTGACAATGATTATTCTTAACGTTTTCGTGCAGGTGGGGCCCATTAGGATTATTCCTGACATGAGGGGCCCCATTTTGGGAATAGAAACCCCATTCTTGGGACTCACAATAGACGCCGAATGCTGCTCAGCGGTGATATCCCCCAAGGCACTGCCGAAATACCAAAATGGACCCAAGCATGACTTACCCCCAAAGACGATACACTCCACAGCCCAATCTGCCAAGCAGCATAAATTGGGCCCATCATGGGGCTATTACCCAATCACCCCACACTTGGGCCTACTGGCATTGGGCCAATGACCGAACATATATATATATATATATATATTTTGATAGGTAATCATAAAACTTTTAGAAATGATAGAATAAAAAGAAATACAAGGAATTCATGATGATGAACAACTAGAAAAAACAAAAAAAGGAATAAACAGCACAACAACCAGAGAGAAGTCAGGAAACTAAGCTAAGGGAGGACAAAAACTCAGAGAGAGAAGAACAATCAGTAAAACCCCAACACCGAGACCACTCCAATAGGCTACGCTGGCATAAAAACTTTAACTCATTCAAAGTTTTCTCTTTGTGCTCAAAGGATCCACGATTTCGTTCCAACCAAACAACCCACATTAAGCACCCCGGAACCTAGTTCCAAATATTCGAGTTATGCTTTCCAAGCTACTGATGCTAGCAAGATAACAAACCCGCCACCGATTCTAGCATAACCCATAGAATACCAAAGGCCTGAAGAATGAAAGTCCATAGGGAAAGGTTGACAGGACAATGAAGAAGAAGGTGGTTAACCGACTTCCCATCACAGCAACACATACAACACCTATTCGCCAAATGGCAACCCTTAAGCATAAGATTATCCAAAGTGAGGATCCGACCATGAGCAACGGTCCACAGAGAGAAAGCCACGCACTTAGGAATCTTAGGTTTCCAAACACCCTTCCAAGGAAACGAAGAATTCAAAACACCCCGAATTGCAAGGTAGTAAGACCAAGTGTCAAACATACCATCTCCTTTAAGCCACCAGAAAAGAGTATCTCTCTTGTTACCCCGAGGAATACGAGCTTGGATAAGCTGAAGAAGAGAATATGATGCAGCCAAAAAGGGGCGCACACACACACACACACACACACATTTACCATGGTTCTTTTGTAAATAAGACTCACATATTAGGTAATTCTAAACAATCCAACTAATTACATTTTCCTAATTCCTAGATGCACCCAAGTGAAAAGCACCCACATCCTGAAATCCCCACCTACTCATTTTGTTTACTTAAATTTGTAACCTTTGTCTATCTTTACTTTCTAGTTTCTTCCAGCCTTTCTTTCTAACATCTTTACCGTGGGTCTATCTACTTCCCTTCTTCTTCATCTTCCTTTCACAAGTAAAATCATCTGCTTCATCTTGCCCCTGTTTTTTTTTCACCTTCTTTGTTCACAATTTAAAAGGGGCAGAATAATTTTGAGACAAGACTATCATCATTAACACAACCTTTTTTCTTAACACGAATTTCGGCCTGATTCAAAGAACGTTTCAGCACGAATGTGAAAAGACCAAAAAAAAAAAAAAAAAAAAAAAAAAAAAAAAAAAAAAAGGGACTCGCCACAGATGCGCGTGCAGCCACATCGACATGCATGTCAGGTGCAGGTGCGGCAGCCCTGGAGCCGCAATCGTGCTTCCTAGGGAGGACGTGACATGAATTTTTAATTGAATTGGCTAAGTTTGGTTGGACCAAGACAGACATTGCAGGAATTTCATATTACCACATTGCATGTGATATGCTCTCAAGATTTGAAGTTCCACCTGATAATTTTAATTTTTTGCATTGTGCACTTAATTAGAATTTTATAAATCGCTATCATAATGTCCACATGGGTTGCTTTCTCCCCATTCTCCCCAATAAACTTACATTAAAATCATGGTATTTCTAAAACTAGATTCTTAGGACCTAATGAACACTACAACAACAACAACAACCAAGCCTTAATCCTAAATTTTTTTAGGTCAACTATGGATCTTTAACAGATTAGTCAGGCTCAGTGCCTCGGCCACAAGTATTCTTTCCCGCAATTCTATTTTATCCAAAGTCATACTCTCTTTCACTTCCTTAATTGATATCTTTTTTTTTTACTACTTCAACTAATATTACTTTCACTCTTCCTCCTTATTTTTTTTGGTTCCCTCAACTTCAATCGATTCACTCTCTTACTAGTACATTAATCACTCTGCACTAAACATGACCAAATTATCTCAAGCAAATATCCCCCATTATTTTCATCAATAGGGGCGACACCTATCTTTAAGCTAGGACCAAATGAACACTTAATAACTTATTTCTCAGGAATTCAAACAGACCGGAGTTTAAACTCACGGGAATCTTAAATTCTCCAGAATCAAAAATCTTACCAGCCAAACAAGCCCCTATAAGATTTTCCATTTTTCATAACTTTCATTCTAGAACAACTATTCAACTCAAACAAGCATCTATTTTTATCTTAAATTAGACATCACAATTGCAAAGTAACCCTAACAAACGTAAAACATAAAATCCAGCACCCTAATTGAATAGATTTTCCTCAGATTTTATAGCAACCAACAAGTGCATAAATCATACAGGTTATAAAATAAATATTCTAAAAAAAACTAAAATTTATGAATGGAAAAGAAGCTGACCAGTTCTTGTTCTTCAACGCCCTTGAGGTACTCTTGGATAGAAACGGTCTGCTCAGCTTCATCGTCAAGCTCACCAGCCATTTTCTTCACCACGTACCTGAAATTCGCTGAAAACAAACAAAATCTGAATGTTAGTGAAAGAAATTGTTGAAAAATGGGTGGATTGTGTCTTTTCCCTAGAAAAAAGGAAACCCTAGATTCGAAGAAAGAGGGAAAATATCAGGTTTTGAAGAAAAATACCTAACGTTTGAGGCTGAGAGATTCTATTGCACACACACAGAGTTCGATAAGAACGAAGCAGAGGAAATGGGTTTCAGAGAGAGTGAGAGAGATTTGTGAAGATTGAAGAGAGAGAAATGAGAGTTTAGGGTTTTATATGTGAGCGAGGACTATAAGGACATTTTCCCGCCATATGTCTTTCCAATTGGATGCGTTTCACAAATCAAATCTGTGATGTGTTCCCTCCAAATGTGAATGTTGTTTTGTTTTAGATGCATTATGTTTTACTTACATTGTATAGGATTTTCTTTCATAGTGGAACTATAGTTTCTGCTTTTATTTTATCCTTTTTTTTTTCTTTTTTTTAGCTTTTAACTTTTAGGATTGCATTATCATAAAGTTAAAAGTTAAAAATTCTTTTAGGATTGCATGTGTAACTAGTTATCAATTATTTATTACAAGATCTTTGGTTTTATCTTGATTACAAAACTCAAATAAATGATTTCTACTTTTGTTGTGTTATTCTTTGAGCTTGATTGCAAGAGTTTTGTAACTTAACCAATTTTTCTTAGTGTTTTGTAATTTTTGGTATTTTTGAGCACACCTTCTTTTTCTTTTTTCTTTTTTGAGAAACAAACGCGCGCACACACACAAGGGAGAGGGAAAGGAGCACACCTTATTTAGGAAATCCAAATAATGATATCTATGTATGTATGATATCAATTCTTAAAAAAATTGTTTTTTAAGGGGGTTTATATAACATGGGTAAAATTTAAAAAGATATGTATTTATTTTAATATTATAAATTGGCTTTAACTTGTGTCAATAGCCATTAACCATGTGTTAGGCTCGTATATTGTTCAATACATTAAAAGAAAGCATTATCTTATAACAAAAGATCTGATTGTTGAATAAAATATTTAGAATTCAATTCTTACCTACACAAAAAATCGATTGGTATCTTGATTTGATAATAAAGAATTATCATCAGAAGTAAACGTTATAGGTTAAAACTCTTTCTCAAAAATAAAATTAAAAAAAAAGGAAGCATTATCTTATAAATTTATTAATATTATTATTGTAACAATTAAAAAATAATAATTTACAATATTCAACTTTTGGAATTATTACCGAAATTAACAAAATAGTGGGTTGATTACTGATAAGTAAAATTAGCACATTAGGTCTTATTTATTTGTAACGCTTTCTCCAACCAACATATTAATTTTTAAAAAGTTTTAACATTCATCTTAAATGATAGAACTGATTTTATACATTAATCTCAAAAACAGTGTTGGGTACAAAGATTTATAGTTCCGGGTTGTCATGGAACTATAGAAATGTACATAATTACATATGATGATATGACCCAATTTGTCTAGGATGAACAGATACAATTTATTTGAAAATGTTATACATTGAAAACAGGTATAGAGTGGTTTTCGGCCCACAACACTATTAAGAGGAAATGAAGCCCATTGGGTGGAGAAAGTTTACAGCCCACTGGACCAACCTAGTCCCCCCCGGCACCGCAAATTCATCCACATAAGAAATGAATTTTACTTTTGAGTTAAAATGAATTTTACTTTTGAGAAAAGAAAACCTAATTCCTAATTCAGAGAACATATAAAGGATTTCATCTAGCTCTCATGCCATTGTAAATCCAAAGAGACGTTTCCTTATAATGTTTTTAAGAATCAGGGGCTTGCTTATGAGTTATTTCCATGAGCAGAATACCTTATTCAGGTTATTTATAGCCATTTAAAGATGCTTCAATTTCTCTAAAAAAATGCACTATACCAACAAAATCAAGCATAAGAGTATTCGCATAAGTGTAGCTATTTTAATATTTTAGTAAATATATAGCTAAAAACTCACATATCAATCTCACCAAATTGGCACAAAATATTAAGTGAGTAACACCGCCACGCCACACCACGTCACTTATGACGAGATACTTTTCACACCAAAGTTCAACTTTTATGTTTTTTTTAAATATTTTATTGTTTTAACTCTCTCTCTCTCTCTCTCTCTCTCTCTCTCTCTCTCTCTCTCTCTCTCTCTCTCTCTCTCTCTCTCTCTCTCTCTCTCCGTGCTGATTTGCTCCAACCTCCAAGATACCATGGAGCACATGTATAGTTGAACTTTAATTCTTCACAACTGACGTAGTTTTTCGCCCTCAGCCACCCAGTGCAAGCACTCAGCCACTCAGTGCAAAAAAGCATTTTTCGCCCAAAACTGACCGGAATGTTCCAAAATAAAGTAGTTTTAGGCTGGGGAAAAGTCAAAAAAATGTGTAGTTTTAAGTTTTCAACCCAACCGGTCATAACCGATTCAATCACGCTAGTCCCTGATTTTCCGATTGAACTGGCCGGGTTTTGAATTTTTCCAATTTTTAAGTCATTTTCTGTTTTTGCCCATAACCGGACCAGATTGAAAGCCGGTTCTTGGTTGAACCGGCTGGACCGAACCTAAATAACTAGAATCCTAGGTGGCCACACCTATTGATATGACTTCTCTAATGCTATGTTTCGAAATTTGGAGAAAGATGACAGTAAAGGGGAGAAGAGCAATGAGGAGGAGAGCAGAGGAAAATGGTTATCCTCCAGGACCTCCATCTTGTTTGAATGTTTTTAAAATTAAGTAAGGGAGAGGAGAATAATTAGCATTTTTTATAGTTTGTAATTTTGTTAATATGATAAGGGTAAATTTAGTAATTCATTTTGTTTAACATTTCTATACTATATTCTCCCTTCAAATCTCTCCAATTTAAGGGAATTAAAAATGAGGGGTCAGAAATAATTAAAACCCCTCCAAACCCTCTCCCTCCACCCTTAAAAAAAATCTAAATAAAGTAATTTAACTTACTCTCCCTCCCTCTACTCTACTCCATTTTATTCCCTCTCCATCCAAACAAGCTATAAGTTCTCTGTAATTTTTTTTCTTATTAAGATGATAAATATATTATAGTACATAACATCATAATTTATGAAAATTATTTTATTCTTTTTGAGAAAATGAAAAATATTATTAAACTATAATATATAAATAAAATATAATGTAACGTTATTTTTTTGGTTAAGCAAAATAATTGATCATTATAAAAAAAAATGTAACTAATCATTTGATTAGATTTTTTTTGTCTATTGAAATTTTAAATAATTTTTATCCTTTTCTTAATTTAAAAACTTGATTTGAGTGGAAAAAATATATACGTTAATTGTACGAGCCCAAGTTTCCATAGAAGCTTGGGGCTAGTGTTTTACCTCACAATTTACTTGTTTAGTGGGTTTTGGGTATTCTACAAAGGGTAGTCCTTAGGCAGACTCGTTAAACTATAATACAGAAGCTAACTCCTCTCTCTCTCTCTCTCATATGTTCGACTATTCTCTCTATCTTATCTCACCAACGTCCAACCTTTTTTTCTCATTCTCTTCATCTATTTATAGCTAGTAGATAGTGGACTAGGTTAAGACTGTCCTCTAATACCACTCGTGTGAGTGGGACCGAAGTTGATTATTCCTGACAAAATTATGCTTTGTTGGGAATAGGAGCTGTGACATTGGGGTTGGTGCTAGCTGCCAAGATTTGCTCGACAGCAAAGGCCCCCAAGGCACTCCCTACCAACTGAGGTATGACTGAGCATCATCAATGTACCCATTAATTACCGAGACCGTCTAGCCATTCATCGAATTCCTAAATGATGGGCTCACATTTTTAGGCTGCTTGAGGGTTAACCACTGGAAAATGGTGGGCCTGGAGGCAAGGTACTACCTTATGGGCCTCTTCAAGTTTGGGCTCGAGAAAATGGTCCCTTTGCCGTGTGTCGTACAATAATAAAATGGTAATAAAGTATTGAGGCTAATGCATTTACCGTAAAACATACATTAGCTAAAGTAATAAAAGTGGATTTTTTTTTTTTTATCAATTTAGCTAAAATGAATTGAAACTGATGCTAATGCTCTAACACCATTATAAATAAATAAAAAATCATAACCTTAGCCCCCAAAAAAAAATCATAACAGTAATATGTGGCCAAGCTAGGAGAGCCAACCGGGTTAAGTAACACGAACTTGTAACCTGTGTATGGAGTGGTAAATACTAGCAATACGAAATGAAGATGGACTTGTTATGGCCTCTTTGTTTCAACAAATGGCATTACCTTTCAATGTTTTGGAAGTAAAGGCCTTATCAGTTATCAGCAAGAAGAGCACTTGAATTCGCACGTGAGGGTCTAGATTGTGTGGTTTTAGAAGGCGATTCAAAAGTCCTAATCAAACCACTGGAGTAGCATTGGTTCTCTTGCACAGTGCGGCCACATTATTGAAGACATTAAAAGCACCATGCCTCTTTTTTTCACTCGTACTCAATTTTCATAAGTACGTTGACAAGGTAATGTTGTGCATATTTCTTACCCAGACGATCTATTTTATCACTACATGTTAGTCTAGATGGCAGAAATACCACTAGATATAAAAATTGCACTACAAGCTGATTTGAACCTTACATTCGCCCTTAATAAAAGCTCTTAGTATGTTTTCTCGACCAAAAAAAAAAGGGGAAAATTACAGTAAACCTACTTGTGGTTTAACCTATTTTCATATTACCTACCCGTGATTTAAAATTTAACACTTTGCCCACCTGAGGTTACTTCCGTTTAGTCTCTATTACCCACCTTTGTTAAAAAAGATGAATAAATAAGTCTTTTTACTTGCATTTTATGTATCTCTCCTCCCAAAACAAGAAATTAAAAAACAAAACAAAACAAAAACAAGATTAAAATGTGGTATTGGTTTCTCACAATTCATAAACATGAATAACATACACCCAGAAAAATCAAACCTAAGTTAACCACCATTAATATCATATTTTCCTGCTCTCCCTCTCTCTTTCCTCTCACCTGTTATGCTACAACAATCTCTCTCTCTCTCTCTCTCCGATGGTGGAGTTAAGGAGGACGATTAGCCACTGCAGTGAAAGGCCAGATTGACCACAACAGAGAATATTAATTCCTTTAAGCCTAGATTGACACCATTGTTTTTGCAAGGAATCCATGTTGAAGGTCTAGATTGGACTGTGATGCTTTCGTTCTTGCTTCATGGGTTTCATTTTTTTGTGGTATTGGTTGTGGGTTCATCTAATTTTGCTTCGTTCTTTCACCTTATTTTTTTTTTTGGGTAAGGAATATAAGGAAATTTGGAGAACCCAAATTGAAGTTTGTTAAGATCCAAAATATCACAAGTATTGTGTTGAGGCTCAAAACATCACAATATTAAAATCTAGAATCCAAAGGGGGCCTCAAAGAAAGGCAAGGTGAAATTCGCTAATTAAGGCCCACTTAAAATAAGTAAGAGGAGGCCCAAACCTATGAATGGGCAAACTTTGGGCCTTAGAAAAAAAAAAAAAAAAAAAAAAAAAAAAAGGAAAAGGAAAAGGAAAAAGAAAGCTCAACCTAACCTTTGTGAGGACAATTTCCTAGGGAGCAAAGAAAGGGATAGGACCAAAACACCTTGGGACTCATAAAAACCTAGGATCATCGGGAAATGCAAAAAATGATTAGCTAGGATTGGGATAGCTCAAGGAAGCATGCTCATGGACACAAGGAACGAAGATAGGCATGTCCCATTAGCTGCCTATGGTTCAGAAAAAGGCTGATGACTTAGAAATCTACGCTTCATGAAAAGAAGCCTAATACCTCGAGGAACATAGGAAGGTGGTTGAGGATCTTTTAGCCTGATACAGAGGAATCTGCCCATTTAGAGAAAATGACAAAAGGTGAAGTAGCCAAAAAGGTGAGTATGAAAAAGAGCATTTAGAAGCTTTGGGAAGAGAAGATAGAAAGTCAGCTCTTAAGACCTTCCAAAAGAGGAAGGACAGCTAGGGGCTTTTTAGGGGGAAACCTCAAAAGAGGAAAATAGTGAGAAAATAAAGAAGGGACCAGACACCAACGTTGCTGACATAACATTGATTCTAGTACCGAGGGCAACAAATGAAGGGAATCAGTGGTACACCAAAAACTCTAGGAAGGTATTATAAAAAGAGGTGAAGTCATCAGCAAAAATTGGTCAGCAATAGGGAATTAGGTCAAAAAGATCTTTTGAAAAACTTCTTTAAAATTCAAAAAAGAAGAAAAATAGGGAAAACGCTCTAAGGGATCTTGAGTTAGGCACTAGAGGATACACTTGGATTCAAAGGGATTTAAACCTCACAAGTCTTAGAATCCTAAAAAAGAGCTATCTAAGTTTGTGACATTTGAACTTATTTACACCTTGTGACATATCTCACTGGAGAAAGGATCCAATGTACTAAAACCCAAAAAATAATGAAATATTATTTATCAATCTGAGGATCCCTGACGCCTTATTTACCTTTTTTATTATTCCTAAACTGTTCCTAACCATATGATATGTATATATTTTGTATGTATAAATGTGTATATGTTGTAAGAATCATGTTTTGTGCATAACTTGGTTCGTAATCAACCCAACACAGCTACGGTGAATCAAACCCAGTCCACCTAACCACAATTATGAGGCCCAGGATCCTTAATTCTACCTAGGCTTGGGTACTATCGAAAAAAGTAGAAATCTCAAAGTTAAAGGTTTTTTTTAGGAAAAAAAAACTCTTAACCCAGATGAAAGGAATAATTATTTTGAGATTGAATCACCACACTTTCTGCTTTGGTTTCTTTCTTGGTGGATTTGATTTGGTGTTGAGTTCTAATCAGCTTAACTTGTTGCTGAGAAGATTATCTTGCCTTTATTGTGATGGAGGCTTTATTAAAGAACTTAGTGACATGCAACTTTCACCAGATGAGGCAGAGGAGACCATCATAACTAGATCCCATTACCATCGATCTCCAGGCCCACCATACCAATCCACCACGAATCTCCGTGGCAAAAGCTTCACCGAGACCACTGAACCCATTACTCAAGCTTTTATTATCTCTCTTTTTGAACTAAATTGAACCCATGGTGGAACTTACTTTTTGGGTTGTGATATGTGTGTCTCTCTTTAAAATCGTGTGTTGTGTTATGTGTTTGTTTAAATATGTGGACTCTCTCCATAATCTATGGGCATTTTATTGATTTGTAGTTGTTTGAAATTTTATTTGTTACGTACATATACATTTATTTTTAATTTCAAAACCTAATTTTTTTTTTAATGTTTGTTTTCGTCTAAAAAATGTGTTTTTTAACAATGATAACAGAGGTGGATAACAGAAATTAAACGGAAGTAACCTCAAGTGGGAAAAATGTTAAGTTCTAAATCAGTGGCAGACGAAATGAAAGTAGTCTAAATCACACGTGGGGTTTACTGTAATTTTCTAATATATATATATATATATATATATATATATATAACCTATGTAAGGGCATTAAAGTGGTGAAATTTTGGATTTAAAAAATAGTAAATAGTCTAATTTAAAGCTTTAATTTAAAATTATATAAATAAAAAAGCTAGGGGACCCAAGGGGTAACTGTTTTAAATTTCTATTTACTATTATTTGTAGAAGTAATAAAATCATAAATTATCTGTAAAATATACATATACTGCCCCTTAAGGTCTGAATCTCTGATTTATTTGGATATCCTCAAAATTTAGAATCGATGCAAAAAAAATCCACAAAGAAAATGGTAAAATATATAGACGTAGTTACATACATCCGATCCATTCCTTAGCTCATAAGTCTTAACCTTTTTCAAATACAATAAAACAAATCCAACTTTAAGAAATTCCCAAATCAGCATTAATTAATTTAAAAAATAGCAATATCTCCACCCCCCCCCCCCCCCCCCCCCACACACAAAAAAAAAAAAAAAAAACAGCTTTACTAAAAAAAATACCAGATCTGATTAGGAAAATAAAAATCTTTTTGCTTGTATTCTCCAAAGCCTTAAGGCCTTTGACAGTAATGAGTCAACAACTCATTGGTTCGCCAGAATCGCCACCCCCAAGTTGCTGCCCGAGCCATTGCCAGACTCTGCTCTAGGCTTAACCATTAAATAATAAATAAATAAATACAAAGACAAAGACAAAGACCAAAGTGTGTATATAGCTTGCACTATTAGCAGAAACCGATGGTAAAAAAAGAGTTAATGATTATGAATTTTGTTCCAGGGGAATAAGAGAGCATAGTACTGTTGGAAACTTGGAATATGGGGGGATTTTTTTTTCTTTGGTTCAAAGATCATTAGAATCCACATTCAAAGATCTATCTTGATTCTTGACAAGAATCCACATTCAAAGAAATTTTTCTCTATGTAATTTATGGTGTTTTGTTTAAAAAAAAAAAATGCCATTCTCATCACATTAAATAAAAGATAAAATAAAATAAGAGGAAAAGAAATGTAATTTTTTTTATAGACTAATAAAATAATCCTTTGGAAGTACCAACGGTCCTAATTTGTTATTTACTTCTCAGTGAAATACCTATGTTTCTCTTGAGCTATCAACTTTACTCCATTTAAGGGGGCAGTAATGAGTAATCTACAACCCAACCCAAGTTAAGTGGGTAACTACTATGTGGAGGCCCAATACAATTAATTTGTAGAGGAAAGTTGCCAAGGTCAATGTTTCAGGCTCTAATGGATTCGTTTAAGAGTTTAGAGAAAAGTCAAATTCTTAGGTTGTTAAAAATACAAAATATTACCAATAAGAAAGGCAAAGATCTACATCATCTCTTCCTTAGATTAGTCTGAGGATCACTAGTTCATATATTACTCAATTCTCAGTTACAAAGCTCCTTATTGCCCTTTATCTTTTTTTTGTCCAATTTCTTTCTCCCGTCTTAAGGGAGCCTCCTTCCTTTTTATAGTAGCTAGGGCCACATTCCAGCCCTCCACCTAGGTTGCCACGGATCCTCACTTGGATACTTGTTCCATCAATGCTTGGCTAGTGGTGGTAGTAGAGTAAGTTGCAAACTGTAAGCTCTAATCAAATTTTCTCTAAATTTTAGTTATATATATATATATATATATAATTAGAGCTTAGAGAGAAATTTGATTAGAATCAAAATTAAATTTTGCTATTATTTTCTTTCCCTTGAACTAATGAGTATATTTTTTATACAGTTTCTATTTAGATATTTTACATGTGAAGATTTTGAACTTAACAAATTGTAATTGAGCTCAACAATTCCATGCACTTATCCTTATTCAATTTAAGAGATACTATTGAACCAATTTGTTATTTTATTTAGTGTTGTATTTAGTAGAATTTCGCGGACAATGATAGTGAGTTAATATTGTATATGTAATGTCCAATAGTGATTTTCAAAATTACATACATAATAGCAGTATAATGAGAAATTTGGTGTAACCAATATCATTAAAATTGCAAGGAAAAACTCTTTTTAGTACCTCCAAATATTCTGGTTGAACTAATATTCTATATATTTAATTACTCAAACTAACATCAATAGCACGACTACAATTCATCATTCATGTGCATAAGTACGAGTTACATACTAGTATTTATATAATAAATAATAAAAAAACTCAGGGAGGGAATTGTTACTTCTACAAAAAGTGTTGACATAATTGTCATCTCATTAAATCTTAAGAGAAATTAATGTGATTTTATTTTTGACAAAAAAAAAATTAAAAAACAGAAAACCTCACTTATAATTTGGAAGTAGTCAACGCTAACTAAACGACAAGCTTGAATCCAACAGAACATAAAAGTCTTTTTATCTTCTTGGCTAATTGGCCAAACATGACAACTTGTTAGGTGGGTGACAAAGGCAAGGCATATAAACTAAAACTGAAGGGTTTGAAATTTGCTATTTTCAATTTCTGTCCCATCCAGGTTGAAAATGTCACTAAGGTAGACATCTACACAAACTACACTCTCCAATCCAAGACACCGTAATTAATGAGGCTTGCTGATTTTTGCTAGCGTCGATAAATGCTGGCCATTGCTTTATGTGAACGCTACGGGTGGCGTGTGGACTCCATGAACCATAATTTTAGACCCAATATTTCTTTTACAAAGTTTTTCATGACCATTAACTTAGCACGTAGTGATTTGTGTATAATCTCTCGTCCTATGCTTGGAATGGGACACACGACTGATAGTTGTTCATTTCAGAGCACAAGTTAATATCGTATCACTTTCACGTGTCCATAACAACGGATTATATTGAGTGAAAAATATTGCATATCTAGCATTATTTGTGCTTAAATTCTACCGACGAGGTTGTAAGTTATATTGTCAATGAGGACACTCACGATTTTCATTTGTGCAGTAACTAAGTTGTAATAGGCGACTTTGGTGCCGTTATCTGAGTATCTGAACATATCCTATGCGGCCAAATTCATGGAGATAAGAACTTGGCAAATGACACAAAATAGATGTTTTTGGCATGTTAATTTCTTGATGTTCTTCACCAGCAAAAACCACATGGCAAAAATAATACTAATTAAATAAAATTACACAAAATTATGTCATCAATAACCAATTAGGCAATGCTTGCCTTCAACTCTCAATTAAGTACTTTTTTTTTTTGTAAAATTCTTGATTCTCCACAAGAAATAGGATTTAAGCCAACGAGTATTTTTCATGATGATTCATGATTGTTACCACTTAACAGGAATATTTAAAAAAAAAAAAAAGAACGGTGCCAGTGCTTGCTCTTTCCAGTTACCAAAAGGCACTTGCAAAGCCGTAGCTTTGTGTTGCGTATAACATTGTGCCAACTGAAAAATTATAACACATAACAGGTAATTTGGGTAGTACAAAGTGTAAAGAGCAATGCTAAGGGATAAAAAAAAAATTCTACAACTCCTCACGTGATGAAATTTTTTGTCATAGATATATAGATATATATTTTAGAAGCGTCATAGAATATATATGATAAGAGAATAATATTGGAATTGTATTCTTTTAGTACTAAAAAATTAGTCTTCTCATCAAAAAAAAAATAGTCTAGTCAATGGCACTAAAACTTGTTCCATTTTCCTAATCCTACGTCTTAACTCAAGAAAACCAATGACCAATGTGATTGATTGTCAGTTGGCAAGTTCTTAGCCATATTTATAGGCCGTAAGACCCGATTTATATACATAATAATAGGTAAAGTAGAGAGAAAATTCAATTAAATTTTAAATTGAAATTCAATTAGAGTCTAATTTTGCGCCATGTGTCTCATTTAATTTAAATTTTAGAATTTTGTGACAAGTGAGTTAATTTAATGTAAAAAATGAATTTCAATTAGAGTTTAATTTTGTACTGCGTGTTCCATCTAATCTAAATTTTTAAATTTTTGTGCCAAATTAGTTAATTTAGTGTAGAAAACGACGAGTCCAATATAATAAACCATAAAAAAATAATCAGGTAACTAAAAAAAATTAAAATTTATAAATAATCTATATGTATATTAATAGGTAAAACTTAGAGAAAAATTTATGTGGGAAGTACACCATAATTATCCATTTAAGCTTGTGCCAAGTGTCTACTTAAATTTTTTAATCCTCTTGTCAAATGAGTTAATGAGTGCAAAATACTAAGAATCTAATATTAATGAACTATAAAATTTCAAAAAAAAAAAAATCACATATACTCAATAAAAATCATCACATGTTTCTCAAAAGATAAATAAAATAAAAATCACCACATAACAAAAATCACTACACGTTCTATCTTATTAAAAATTAGAAAAAAAATTATCATAAGTAATATTAAATTTGGGTAAGAATTTTAATATGTGACTAATTACATTTACTTTAAAAAAATAATTTGACTAGCTATCTATATTTTATGATAAAATTTGTGTTTAATTTTAAATGTATCTATATATATGCATGAATGCATGTGACATGCTTTAAAAAAAATTAATTTGACTAATTATTATATTTTTATAGTAAAATTTTTGTTTAATTTTAAATGCATCCATGTGTTTGCATAGAGTTACATGCTAGTTACACTAATGATTGCAACTTCCAATGAATATTCAGTTAAAAAAAATGTTTAAAAAAATTACAAAACACATAAAAAAAAAATTAAGACCAAGAGATTTGTGGCTCAATAGTGTAATCTAGTGTCTCTTATACGAAACTTACCTCCCCGTTCATAAAAATTATAAAAATCATAGAAATAAAAATAATAAAAATAAAAAACTTATTTCCAAGATGAAGACAAATTTACTAAATCAACATTTTCAAGTGACTTTTAATCTTTCAATGGTTTTTTTTTAATGTTTCCAACTTTACTTGAAATTTTTGAGAGTTCATTCAATTCTCTCATTGGACCATAAATGTGATTCTTCTATTTATATATATATATATATATATATATATATATAACCGAAGTTCTGGTTGCTTCACAATTTTCCACGTCAGCATAATAAAAAATAAAATTAAAAACTCTTTTCCAAAAACAAAACCGGATACTTATCTAAAAAAAAAAAAAAAAACCGACAAAACCGGATACTTATCTTAAACAAAAAAAAAAAAAAAAAAAAAAACCAAAGCTCTGCTTGCTCCACAATTTTCCACGTCAGCATAATAAAAAATAAAATTAAAAACTCTTTTCCAAAAAAAAAAAAAACCGGATACTTATCTAAAAAAAAAAACCGACAAAACCGAATACTAATCTTAAAAAAAAAAAAAAAAAAAAAGAGCTTAAAAGACACGTTTAGGACTCTTTTCCTATTTCAAACTCTAATTAGTTTAAAACCCTACACACCGAGTTCAGACGTTGCCTCTTCAACAACCAAGTCTTCTTTAGGAAATTTTATCACAAATCGCCAACCTCTATCCTCGATTGAGTCGCAGAGATCCCAACCTTTGACTAATTTGAAAGCATCCTGATCAGATTCTCACTACAATATGCAAACTAAACCCTCTCAGATTCAACCCATCCTAACCCTAAGGGCCAAGAACGATTTTTATCTGTATTCTACAGGTAATTTTGAAAGTCAGGTGAGTTTGTCTTTTTCATTTTTTTCCTATCGCTATCTATTGCTAGATTTTCCTCTAGTTTTTCTCCCATTGACACCAATTTGTGAGTACTAATAGAGAAACACGCATGGAAGAAGAAACAGAGAGGAAAAAGAGAGGAGAAGAAGAAGAAAAGAGGGATACTGGCAGCAGAAATTTGAGGGATTGTTATCTACTCCATCACAAATTGCAGAGAAAGGGGCATGGGAGGGATCCTTCTCACAAATCCCAAACACTCAGGATTTTATGTTGTAAGTGGGGCATTAGATCTTTCATGATTTTCAATTAATCACAAAATGATTTGTTGATTGATGGATTACAATATGCCTCCATGCTTAGGAACTCGGAGGAAAGAGAGGAGGGAGAAGGAGAAAGGAAGAATGCAAGTGACAATGAATTGAATTTCATGTACTTTAATGGATGCATTTGAAGTGTTTTTGGAAATGTCCCCATGGACTTTTGGGTGTGTTTTTGTTATTTGTTTGTTAGCTTAATTAATGGTATAAGCTAGATGAAAGATGTGGCCATAAAACATGATGTCATTTTTAGTAAGAAGTGTTTGTCTTGAGGGCAGAACCTTAAGTAACTCAAACTGAGTGTACAAAGATGGATGGCGACATATTGTTTGTGTATAAGGAACGCAACCTAAGTGCATATGTACAACTATCTTTTAGATTGCTTTTGTTTCTTTTCTGATTTTGTATTATGTTTAATGGTGCTATTAATGTTTTCTCTGTATCTTTATTTTGTTAGACAGGAAGCGGAAAGACTTATACATTTATACCAAGGGTCCAGCCAATGCCTTTGTAGTTGTTGTAGAAAAAACTTATCCAATGATCAACAAGGCTTAACCCCCTATGTTTTTGAGAGATTATGTGCCCACATAAAAAAAATTATCCAATTATCAAGTTGATTCTCTTATTTGTAGCTCATTGAAGTGGTTTTTTTTTTTTTTTTCTTCTTCAGTTAAATTGGACTATTAATTTCTCTTTTGGTTTTTCTGTATGCTTTTCATTTGCTTCTCTACCCAGGGACAACTGATTGAAAGTGAGGAGAATTATACACCTCCTCCAAACCGTTTTACTATTGTTTTTTAGAAGATAAAATGCCTCTTAGATTGGTATTTTTGAATGAATTCTAAAGTAATATTTATCAAATCCCTAAAGAAGGGGAAGCAATACACCTAGAGATGAATGTTTGGAAGCTCACTATATGCATTCAACTGAGTACCTACTATTGTAGCTTACTTTTAATTCTTTTTTCTTCAATCCTTTTATGATGGTTACTGTTGAAAGGTAGAGATAGAGTTATTTTTTGTTTTTGGTTATTTGTTGGCTTATAAATTCTATTCAGTTCTTTTATGTGTTTCTATAGAGTTTTATAGGCTCTATTCAATACTGTTAGGGGAAGCAATTGGACTTGCTTGGTGATTTTGTTGAAGGAGCTTATAGGTATTGATATAAATTATTATTATTTAAAAATTTTCATCAATTATTAATATACAATGAATCATTGGATGCTATTAAAAGAGAATTGGATGTCAAATTGTAGAATAAATTGGGGTGGGGTTATTCTGAAATTTATTGACATTAAGGGTGTTTGGTTTTACATTGTAAATCTTTGATGAATGGGTATAATTTGGTGTTATACTTGATACTAATTTGGCAAAAAATTAAGTAGCTTGAAGAAGTTGAGAAAAGAGAAGAGCCTAAGAAAGGGAGGAAATACATTCTTGAAAAGTATTGGATAAAGCTTGAAGATGTAAGCATAATTGTATATTTATTGATTCTTTTGTAATACTTATTAGACCAAATGTAAGAGCACATTATGATTATTATAATATATTACTTCATAATATTTGTATTTATCTCATTTTTAATATTACTTCATAATATTACATTTTTCATCTTATATTAGAGCCAATTTAGCTTTCAATAATTGAAATTTAAGAAATGTTTAAACCTGAACATGTTAACATTTGATTTAAAACAATCCCGTGTATCGTATGGGTTAGCGACTAGTTTTTAATAAATGTCCAGTTAATATATAAATGTTTTTAAAGTATTTATTAATGGATCATTTTAGGAAAGTTTTAATACAACTTTAGTGTGAAATATAAAAATTTTTTCAAAAATATAAATTGCTTTTTTTTTTTTTTTTTTTCTATAAAAAGTTTCTAAAAAATATTTCTTGAATCAATTCCTGGTATCCATTAACTTTTCCCTTTAATAATTATGTGGACTCAAGGTTTAAGTGATAACTCAATGGTGTGCTGTCGCAGGCAACCAAAAATAAAACCTATACTTCTAAAGATATATTTAGTAGTGCGAGTAAAGATCGTTTGCACAGAGAGTATCTAGCCTAGTTTTATGCTACGTGAACAAGGAGGGGGGGGGGGGGAGGGGTTGAGTATAATGAAAACAATTTTAAGAAAAAAAAAATTAAGGAACAATTCAAATTAAAATATCGAAATCAATTAGAAGAACAAACCTTGATCTAAGTCAACATTCACCATCAGAATTTTACAATTGATTATTGATGCAAGTATATATCAATTCACACTTTGAATATTCACTGTTGGAACTATTTTCCTATCTCTCCTTAGTCCTAGTTAATTAGAAAACAAGCATCTAATAAACTCTAACTACTAAACAACCCAAGACAAGCGCAAAAGGTTTAATCTATTAACAGCCTTAAGAGTTAGAGAGATCGACGAAACTAAACAACACAAGCACAAGCAGTTGTATTTAATTTAGTCGAGCGTTCTTTTTAAGATCTAATAATTTTTGACGCAACAAATCATTAAATCTTGGTTGCTGAAAGTTGTAGAGCTTTGTCTTGGCGTTCCATAGCATGAAAGTTGTAGAGCTTTGTCTTGGCGTTCCATAGCATCTTGAATCATCTCAATTGGAACTCTGATGAGAGAGTTATGTGAAGATTACGAAACGATGTCAATGCTATCCAAAATCACCCAATTAACTACGTTTTACACTTAATGCCTCCATTTGCATCCTAAATCAAAATATAAGAATAATGAGTACATTTAGACACCAAATGAGTATAAAATACTAAACAGTAAGGGAGAAAACTATGACAATTTGCATTCTTATCACTCAATGATAATACTAGTATTTTTTTTTAGAGTTTCAATATATGACATCTACTTCTGATAATAGCTCTTTATCATTAGATCAAGATACTAATTAATTTTTAATGTAGACGATGATTGAATTCTAGATCTCTTATTCAACTATCAGAGACTTTATCAGTTGAGTTAATTGGAACCCACTAATACTAGCATTCTTTGTGATGTCCGGTGTTTATATTTCGAACCTCAGCTTCCTTTTTTGAATCATGGGTACTCTTTGAAATTAGATGGTATCTTGAGTAACAATGGTATACAACCTCTCTATCACATAAAGATGAGTTTCATGCTTATGCGGTTGGGAAGAAGTGTGTTGTATCATGTATGTGATTGTTACTTTGAATAATAAATACCTTGATATTAGCGGTTGATAACAAATTTTGTTATTTATTACGTAATTGAAATGACCGGTGAATAATTTCTTGAAATGAAATTGTATACTATATACCATATTATGATACTACGTCAATATAAGATGCGATGGAGCTATTCTTAATTTCTTATCCCACTAAAAAATACCACTCGATGTGATTGCTTGACAGTTTTCAAATTTTTTGTTTGTAAGTATTATTATTTAGCTTCATCTACACGGTTTTGACTTGATATAGTGCTCATAGAAATATAAAAACAGAGAGCAAAGGAGGAAATTTTGAAAAAGACTTCCTAACTTTCAAGACATATATACTTTGAACTTTGAACAAGTCATTTTGCTTAAATTTGACAACACAGAGATTTTTATGAAGTGGACAAAAGAATAAAACAGAGCCGGAGAATGATCCACGTTAATGGAATCTGTGGCAATTATTCTAAGCCTAGTACCGCACGATTGCTTCACTTTGTCTGCCAGCCGTTGGATCATACTGAAACCATTTCTAATCTTTGGCTTCTTCTGAGGTCTCAATTTCCAACCAACGGCATACGTACATAGTCCTTTTGATTTTTTGAGTTTCGACAATTAGCGTATGCCACGAGGCCTGAATGAACATAAAATAATAATATTAATAATAAATTTTTCAGCTGTAGTATCCTTTGACCTAATATATTAAGTTTTTGATTTTTCGTTTCTCAATTTTTTTTTTTATTTTTCAATTAAATTTACACACATTATTGCTTTGACCACATATCATTCTCCAAGAAGAAATACATATAATGCAATTATGTCTAAGTGTAACTAAAAAATTTAATTATTTTTTTGAGGTGAAAGAATCTAATTATTGTGTACTACTTAAGTTTTATCTTTAATTTTCTTATGATAAAATACATTAATGATCCTTCTTCAGGTTTATGGAAAGAATACTACTCCGGCATGAAAAAAGAATATACATTTATATAGTCAAATTTATAATAATATTTTAAAGACAAAATTTAGTTATAATATTTTAAGTATTGATCCTTAGATTTTCCTTTTAAAGATTTAGTTATGTGGCTACTTAACTAAAAAGTACACTTTCATTCTTTGTGAAAAAATCCATATGACAGAATTTTAAAAGGAGAATTTAAGGAACAACGCTTAAATACTGTACATAAATTTTGCTTGTATCTTAATATCCTGTCACTATAAAAAAAGAAAAGAAAAAAAGAAGTTGTTAGTTTGACAAAAGAAAAAATAAAATGGATTACGTCAAATAATCAAATTTCAACTCTCTCTTCCTTCCCACATAGCTGTCACCTTTCTCATTGCAGAATTTCAAGCTGTGTGTAGTATGTTAGTAAATTAGTATAGAGGCTTAATGACTTTAAAAAGTTTCTCTATAACTCTCTCCATTCATCCCATGTAGCCTATTAACTTGAGTACTTGACTGCCTGAGCCAAACTATCCAGTTTCCCCTATGGCTTCCTTTCATATCTTCTTCTCCATCTCCTTCTTAATCTCGTTCTTCCTATGTCACATAGCAACAAGCCAAAAATTTTGCCGAACTTCATCTTGTGGTGGCAACAGTGCACTACCTATTAAATTCCCTTTCCAAATAAATACAACTCAAACCCCAGGTTGTGGCTATCCAGGATTCAATCTCTCATGCAACACCAAAAGCCAAACAATTCTCACTCTACCTTATTCCGGGGACTTCATTGTCCAAGCGATCGATTATTTTAGCCAATCTTTAGTTATCACCGACCCAGATAACTGCCTTCCCAAACGGTACCTAAAGAACTTTACCCTATTGGACTCTCCTTTCCAATTTGAGAGTACTGAGAATAGTTTCACCTTGTATAATTGCTCCTTCAATGTATCCATGTTTGGGATTGGCCCAATTGATTGTCTTAATAATGGTGATAACTATTCGGTTTGGATGTCACCAAGTTTTTTCTATGGTGGTATGGTAAGGGTACCAGCCTCATGTAGTTCTTTATTGAATAGTACTATACCACCTTTGTCATCACCATCATGGCTTAGATTGGTTTGGACTGAGCCCAGATGTGGAGATTGTGAAGAAAATGGTGGAGACTGTGGGCTTGTGAGTGATACGGGTCTGAAAAATGGATGCTATAATGTTCAAAGTAGAGCTAGTGGTTCAAGCTCTGGCACCGTTACTGGTATGTTTAATTAATTTGCTGCATCAAAATTGGTTTTGCTAATTAAGAAGGGATATGCATAGTGAAAACATGGAAGATTAGTTTTTTCTTTTTTTTTTCTTAGAGGTTAACATTAATCACACACACACACAAAATATATATATATATATATATATATAGTTGACTGCCTAATGAGATGCAAACGATTTGTGTGGCTGGGATTTGGCTTGTTTGTCAATTATTGTAACATACACTTCACGAATTGAACAAAGAGAAAGAAGAAGAAAGGTGGGTTGGATGAAATTCCATGTTTTGATAAAGTCAAAATAGTTGGGCGGAGTGATATGGTATTTTCACTATTTTTATTTTTTTTATGAGTGACTTGCTGTTCTATTAGTTTACCTGAAGTTGTGCTTGAATTATTTCAAGCCTTGAAAAAGTTTGGAGAATAACACTGCATTCTATCATAATATACTATGGATTAGTCTATTGAGAGAGTAAATGCTAGAAAACTAGGCTTAGAAAACAATTTTCTTGGCCTCCATAATTCTGTAATTATGCTTGTCTCAGTACCAAATTACCAATATTTCTAGGGTATGGAATAAGCCCTCCCTCACTAGTGTCGATGGTTTCGGAGGGATTAGACCACCCACTACCATCTACTATTCTAATTCTATCTGGTGGGAAATCGCTTTCTTCAATGACCATGAACAAAGTCATCGCAGCAACATGCGTATTAAAATATAATTATTGCACATTTTACTATATAAAAAAAAATGCATAAATTGATGTGATACAGTGCATACCACCAAGAGTAGCGGTCTACTAGTCATTGATGTACTAGTTTTGGGTGAAAATTTAGATTCTCACGATTGCAAAAATTCCGAAGCTTACTAGTTCTCTTTCTTGTAGGTTTGAACTCAGCGAATAAAATGTTACTATAGTAATTTTTAAATAAAATAGTCACTCTCATTGCCCCTCTTACCATTTTTTTTTAAACAAAAATAATAATATTATTATTAACGCATAATATTTAGTGATATAATAAATAAATGATATAATTTTTTTATATGGTAATTGGATTTCACGTCCATTTATAAAACTTAATATTACTTTGTTACCTAATCCTCCTTAAGGAGAAGGTGGACCAAGAATATTATTATTAACGCATAATATTTAATGATATAAGAAATGAATGGTATAATTTTTTTATTTGGTGATTGGATTTCACGTCCATTTATAAAACTTAATATTACTTTGTTACCTAATCCTCCTTAAGGAGAAGGTGGACCAAGCGAATGGTATAGTGTCTTATTAGTCATTAGTCAAATGGTGCTTTCGGCATTCTCTGTTGAGAGAGACAGAGAGAGAGAGAGCAACAAAAACACGGAGCTTGACACAAACTACCATGGTGCATCTAAGAAACTTCAATGCCCTTGGCTTTGGGCCATCCGGTGCGCATTGACTTGGAAAAGAGAAAAACAAAGAAACCGCTAACTATTCCTTTGCTTCCTACTTCCAATTAAGTCCTACAAAGCCCCTTTGTCAGTCTCATGAACCATGACCCATCTGAAAGTCCTCTCTGCACCCATTCAATTTTATAGCTTGTACTTATCCCCTCTCTTCAAAATAGGGATGGGGCAATTTGACCAAAGAATCGTTGACACCATCCATCCATGCAAAATTATATGTATATACGATAATTTTGGCCATTGGCATTTAGAAAATGTCACCCATTCTAGAGAACTCCCTTGAACGAAAAGTTTTAGAAAAGAAAAGGGTGTGTGAAACTAATTAGTAAAAGCTTGAACAATTCATGTACACCTGTTTGTGCTTATACATTTATCTTCTATTGAATTCATAGTTTGCTTCTAATTTTTTTAATAACTGATGGAATATTTGTTGATATCTTTGTCAATATCGTCTAGATGATTTATTCTTTGCTCATTTAGGTCTTCCAAGGAGTGCCAAGTATGGCATAATCATAGGCGTGGGAATACCTGGATTATTGTGCTTCATTGGCCTCGGATGTTTCGTATGTGGTAGAGTTCGGGTTTATGCACGCAGGCGCCAGTCCAACACACAACTCTCCACCTCTATCGCTCCAAACCAGTCTGTTGTTTTAATGGGTCTTGATGGGCCCACAATAGAATCATATCCAAAGATACTACTTGGTGAGAGCAAACGATTACCCAAGCCCAATGACAACATTTGCCCCATTTGTTTGTCTGAGTATCAAGCCAAGGAAACATTAAGGACTATACCGGAGTGCAATCACTACTTCCATGCTACTTGCATAGATGAGTGGCTAAAAATGAATGCTACATGCCCTCTTTGTCGGAATTCACCGGATCAGTCCTTTCTAACTTCTCCTTCATCGTCATTGTCGTCGTCATCATCATCTTTATTATCATCATAAAAGATTGTGTTCTCCATTGTATATAATATGTTCAAGTTGAATTGAGGAATTAATTGTTATGTGTTATAAAAAAATTTTTAATAAGAAAATTTATGTCAATTTTTGCTATTATAGATAAATTTGGAGTCGAAGATATGGGAATACCACTGGAAGAGATAGATTCAAGTATATTAGATTTGTATTCTTTATTGTATTTTATGATTGTACTTTGTTTGCCATACTATCATATATGTACGTTTTTGTCTCTTTCAATTTGGGTGAATATATATATTCTATTAATAAATTTTAAGTTTTAGTGATTAAACATCGTTTCAATATTAGATTAGGATTAGGTTACATTTAGTATAATTCTTTTTAATGTTATATTATTTAATGACTTTTTCACTCAATAAATAGTTTGAAAATTCTACCCATGAATTGCATGGTCTTATTAAACTTAAAATGCATGCCATAATTTTTTTTTTTTTTTTTTTTAGTTTATAAAAATTATGTTTGAAAACTTTGTTTGTATAGTCTAGGTTTTTTTCCCTGCAGCCAGTTTCAAATAGTATTTAAAATTTATAACACCCACTTTATGATAATTGGTCTTTATCATCAAGCAAAAATATTAATTAGTTCTTAGCAATGTTATGAATATCGTTTCAGACATCGTTTCAGTTTGTCTATTGGAATGAAATATTTTGATATTGGAATGAAATATATATATTACAAAGTCTCAAATAAAGTTAGCATATAACTAAAAAACATACTTATAATTTTTTGGTTAATAAAGCTAACAAGTTGGGTAATTGTACACAATAAACCTTCCAAGAAGTTTCACTATTAACTCTCTTTTTACATTTCACAACCACCCACAACCTACTTTTCTTTTGTCATTTCATCCTCACAAAACTTTTTGATGATGCACGAAAATCAGTAGGCTAGGATGCTTCAAACTATGGCGACGACTTTTTGGTCCTAAAAAGAAGGAAAGAACTGTTAAGGGTGACCAGTGTTACCCGACCAAGGACTTTCCAATGGTTAAGTTAGTTTTCTCTCTAGAACACAAAGAAGAGGAAAAATAGTGAATAGTAGGACTTACCTTGGGTGAATAGGGCTTGTTCCTTTTATAGAGAGTTAGAAGTGGGTCTACTTGTTTAGATCCACCATAATTATGGGTGATGTGGGTGGTTAATGGATGAAATGGGAAACGTAGAGCGGATTATGGGGAATTCTCTCCACGTTTTAGGAGTAGTGTACCATGGTCTGATTACATAGAGCCTTATGAGAAGTTTTCTTGTAGAATTCACCATGTATCTCCTGGTCGTCCATGCCTTTGTGTAAATCCTGGATGACCATCATTGAATGGTCTCGTTATCTTGTGGACGAGTATAGGTCATATACATGATACCATTGTTGGGCTCTTCTCCTTTTAAGGCTTTTTGGATGAAATCAGGCTATGGACGTGGTTTGATTGTCTGGACGATCACTATGGACGAATTTTGTAGACTTGAGCCCCAATCAGTTGCCCCCTTATCCTTATGTTGTTCAGGTCATCAATGTTTCTTTAAGTATTATTTATTTTATTAAAGGAATATTCAGGGGATGCACCAAGGATGTTGACACGTGGTGTGATCTTGAGGCTTGTTTGTCACGTCACTTCGTTCTTCACAAAAAGTGACTCGTGACACGTTTTGACAAGTTTACGTCATTTTAGTTTCTATGTGTGTCACCTATAAATAGTGGAATTCCTCTCCTACCCTCTCACATTTTTCATATTTTCTCCTTTGAGCTCTGTCGTCTAGCTCCTTGTCTAGGGGTTTTCTTCCGTCCTTAATCATCCTTGTTTAGAGCCAAGCATCCTCTTCTTCTCATCTTTAGGTTTTTCTTTAGAGCTTTTTCAAAATGTATGAGATTATAGTGTCTTCTTCTAGTGATAGTGATGAGAGGGAGATAGACGAGTATCATGACGAGAGTAGCTCTAGTGGTAATAGTAGTAATAGCAGTAGTAGTGGTAGGAGTAGTAGTGGGGGGAACGCAACAAACGAGCAATACTTGTCTGGGGTTCTTGGAGTTCGCCTAGCAATCCTCCAAGAATAGATGAGGATGAAAATGGCCTCTAGGTCACTTGCTAGAACATCCACCAATGCCCCCTTATCTACCTTGTTGGGGACATATTTTGTAATTGGCATATCCTTTGACAAAACGCACTTTACTTGTATTTGGGTAAATCTAAGTAGGTTCAAGATGATCATTACAACTGGTTAAATTGAAGACGTGAAGATTACTCAAGAACTGCTCAAGAAAAGTGCAAACTGCAGGTCTCGATACCTCCTCTACAGAATCTCGATCTGTCGAGATTCATTAAAGCTAGACAGATGTCCCGATCGATCGAGCTTACGGGTTTCAGATTATAGCCAGCAACGTTTTTATTCTAAAAGGCTAATTGTTTATGGGTTTGTATAATTCTTATTGGACTAGGAAAACCCAAGGTTTGTGTAAACCTATTTGGAATAGGAGAGCCCATTAAGCTCATATTTAAAGGAGGTGGAAAAAGAAAAACCTAACCCTAGAGAGCTTCATAAGGTTTTCTTTTTGAAACCCTAGCCTCCTCCTACAGAAGAAAGAGTTCTTGCTGCGTTTTTTGTACACCTTAGGGTTTTGTAACCAAGCAAAGTCTCTTGCACCAACATTGAAGATCTTATTGGTGTTTCTATGTGAAGCTGCTGCAAATCAACTACAACAATCAAAGGGTTGCCGTGGAGTTAGTCACGTATTGGGATTCGTGCAAAGGAGTAAGCCATGTACTGGGATCCGTGCATCAAATTGGTTAGTCACGTACTTGGAAGTCGTGCATTGAAAGGAGAAACTGTCACTACAGAACAAGTTCAATTGGGTATTGGGGTAAGAGTTCAACTGTAGGTTGGTAAGGTACTTGGGATTCCTTGCTTGTAATTGCTTGTTGTGATAATAGTGGAGTTTCGGGAGTGGTGACCTTAAATCACCCGGTGGGGTTTTTGCCGTAAGGTTTTCCCCATTCGTGAACAAATCACCGTCTCATTTATTTTCCGTTGCATAACTTAGTTTCGGTGATTTGTTTGTGCTA
Source organism: Castanopsis chinensis (assembly GCA_032878915.1). Taxonomy (NCBI): domain Eukaryota; kingdom Viridiplantae; phylum Streptophyta; class Magnoliopsida; order Fagales; family Fagaceae; genus Castanopsis; species Castanopsis chinensis. The sequence goes on from JAVQMG010000129.1 coordinate 12,751,730, forward strand.
CCACGTGATATTGCATGTTAATTTGATTAATTAATAACTGGGCTAATTAATTAATCTAATTTATCACAAGGGGTCAACGCGTTTGTGGCCTGTCATACCTCTTTAAGTGAAGATGAGACGTTAAATTGTTGCATTGTAGGAATCCTTTCTAGGACGAATGAGAAAAAACATAATTTCCTTAGAAGTTGGTACTAGATCCCTGACGACCTTAACTCTCGTTTGGCTATCCGTGGTGAATGCTGCCGTAATCCTCATTTTGGGGTAGGTATATATGAGGCTTATCATCTAGTGGGGCTTAGGTTGTCTTTTAATGGCTTTGCAAGGGAAATACTCCATAGGTTAGGCATAGGCATTAATCAGCTCAACCTCAATGCATGGAGGCTTAGCATATCCATGCAAGTTTTGTGGAGGGAAGTATTTGTTGGGAATTGTCCTCTCACTACGGATGAGTTCCTATATTGTTACAAACCCTCAGAAATCAGTCAATCCCTAGGTTTCTACTAGTTTTCTGCTAGGGGTTCAAATTGTATGTTGGTCAAGTCCCTCCCCACGTCTAATAGGAGATGGAAGATGTAGTTTTTCTTCGTCTCTGGGTTCTGGGTAGGAAACCTTATTGAGATAGGCAGGGATCCATTTCTTCCTTACACTGGTGAGATGGGGGATCTTCGTCCAAAGGGTATGTTACTTTTCACTAGTTTTATTTCTTTTGTTATATCTATCTAACTCTTTATTTTTTTTTTGTTTTTTTTTTGTTTGTTTTTTTTTGTTTTTTTTTTTTTTTATTTTTTTTTATAGCTGTAAGACGATTTTCCTTGAGCAACTTATACCTTGATTGCATCCAACAGGGGACATGGCTTTCCATTCTTTGGTTACTCTACGTCGTCTAGCTACTTGGAGGCTTGAACCTAAACCAACTGAGGAGGCATTTGCCCACGAGCTTACCATGCATAGACGTGAGTTGCCTACATTGCATCCTAATTGTTTACTTCGCTTAAACTCTAACACATTTTTCTTCTTGTAGGAATGGCAACTACGAAGGAGAATAAGAGGAAGGGTTTGGTTGACGAGGAAGCTATGCAGGAGGAAGAATTCCATTCCCAACCTCGTCCATCTGATGCAGAGAAAAGGAAGACCCTATCCAAGATGGTAGATATAGGGAGCCTTCCTAGTCGTCGAGGCCATAAGGAAGCAAGGTCTTCCAAATTTGGGATCGTCAAGAATGGCTCTGTCTTCCCTCCTTCTCCTGTCAAACAACCATCCTCAATTTAGATCCTTGACTTGGATTCATCAAACCCCCCTGAAGCCACCCTGTCCAAACCTCCCAGTGGCAGTCCCATGACTCTTCTCAAGAGTGAAGGCCTTGCTTGGGAGAGGTTTCAACAAGCTGTGTTTGAGGAGGACGTTGTCATAAGCTATGACATGTCTATGAAGGAATTTGAGCATTCGACAGTTCATGATCTCTTCAAGGTACTTTTTCTCGTCCTTAATCATTCATAAATTAATATACTCGTCCACTTGTCTCACATCCATTTCTTCTTATACAGGCTATGACTAAGTTTATGGCAGCATCCACACAAGCTTATGAATTGGACCAGCAATGGGTTAGGCTGGAGGCAAAGGTTCGCAAGATGGAGAGAGAATTTAGTCATTGAGTTGAAGTGAAGGCCAAGCTAGAGGACGAGGTAAAGGAGTTGAAGAACCTCGTCGAAGAGTTAAAAGTAGATGTGGTCGAGAAGGATACTTATCTTGACCATCTCCAAAAGAGATGCAACGAGCTCTGCACTTTTCTGGGAGAAACTAGAGAAGCAGCTATCACGGAGTTCAAAGTGTCCAGCGAGTTCATTGACCTTTTGGATAGAAACTATGTTGTTGGGTTTGAGGACTTCCGTATGGACACCCTTGAACACTTCCTTGGAGTGGATTTCAACCCCATCAAGCTTCACATCGCTGCTGAGAGTTCTCTCCTCTAGACGAGTTTTGAAGATATAAAAGTTGAAGATGATGCCTCCACCCAGCCTACCAAGGACGACCCAAAGTTTGGGGATAATGCCCCTAGTGGTTTGTAAAAGAATTTGTAATCGTCTTCATTCACTTTCCTTGCTTTTTTATTTTTATTTTATTTTTATTTTTTTAAGGGGTCTATTGTTTTGGACCATTTAGATTTATATAAGTACATTAGCTCATCCAAGTTTTAAGGACGGGCATTTATACAATTGCCATTTTTAGGTTTGACACATTTAAGGGCTTTTGGGTGATGGTCGTCTACCCTCTTATTTATGGACATATTTCTATCCATGTTTGAATGTTCATTTTCATTTTTATTGCCAATTTTAATTCCAAGTGTCCTTCGTCCATAATTAAGACTTTATTTTGGAATAGATGAATATTTTCCTCTTCTTTAGACTTATTCTTGGAATTTTGCTTGGCTATTTTTCTTTTTGTCCATAGCTTGGATTTTCCAGTGGATTGGATGTGTTGTCCATATAATGTGTATTGCATGCACACTTTTCTTCGTCCTTTATTTTTGGATGAGTGTACTAGGAAGTGTTTGTTACTTCCCATTGTACTTAACGCTATTGCCTTAGGTTTTATGGCAATTTGCCTTTTCCTCATCCAAGGAAGGCTTATGACGATACATCTCCGCATCCAGAGATTTTAAACGTCTTTAATTTCATATGGACATTAATTTCACAAAATCATCAACACTTAGCATCATACATAAACATCAAAGAGCTTAGTACGTAGCATCGTCCCGAGGACATCATCCATGCTAGTACTTTGTCCTTTTTAGGGAATTCAAATTGCTTTATATACAAAAGGACTTTGTTCATGATATCGTTTATAGCAGCTAGTGATTTTTAGGGAATTCAAATGCTAGAAAACATAATATACTATTGAAAAACATAAATACTGAAAGATAACATAAATAAATTACTAGTGATTACTAGTAATCTTGAATCTTATCCATGTTGACCTTCCTAACAAGTTATCTTCACTGGTAGTACTTCCTCAAGTGCTCCACATTCCATGAGTGCTCCAGCCTTCGTTCATCCAAGGCTTCCAAGTAATACGAACCTCACCTTTTGGAATTGATAACTCTATATGATCCTTCCCATTTAGGTCCCATCTTTCCATGAGCGGGGTCCTTAGTAGCCAGGGACACCTATTTTAAGATAAGATCTCCAATGTTGAACTACCTTGACTTCGCCAATGCGTCATGGTGCTTAGTCATTAGATTCTTGTAACTCGCCACCCTTTGTTCTGCATCCGTCCTCACCTCATCAATGAAGTCAAGGTTTAGATGAAGATATTTCTCATTCTCCTCTTTGTTATAGTGAGCCACCCTGTAACTAGTTAGACCATCCTTTGCGGGTATCATTGCATCACTTCCATATGTTAACTTAAAAGGAGTTTCTCTAGTTGGAGTCCTTATTATCGTCCTATATGCTTAAAGATACTGGGTAATTCATTCGGCCATATCCCTTTTGTCCCCTCAAGCCGAGTCTTAATAATCTTCAGTAAGAATCGGTTTGCAACTTCAGCTTGTTTGTTAGCTTATGGGTAGGAGGGTGAGGAATAGTGATTCCTGATCCCTAACTGCTCACAAAACTCTTTGAATGGTGTAATTTCAAATTGGCATCCGTTGTTTGAGTCGAGCACCCTAAGAATTCCAATGTGGCAGATAATGTTTTTCCAGACAAAGCTTTTGACGTTCCGCTCGGTATTTGCCAATGGTTCTGCTTCCACCCATTTAGTAAAATAGTCAATCCCTACCACCAAGAACTTCATTTTCCTTGTTCTCATAGGAAAGGGACCAAGTGTGTCAAGTCCCCATTGGGCAAAGGGCTAATGGGCCACCATTGGGGTGAGGTATTCTGATGGTCGTCTTGGCACATTGTTGTAGCATTGACACTTGTCACACGCTTTGACATAGGCTTTGGCATTTGCTTGCATGGATGGCCAATAGTATCCGATGCAGACTATCTTTTGAATGAAGAACCCAACCCCCAAATGGTTTCCGCAGGCTCCTTCGTGGGCATCTCTCAGGATGTAATGAAACTCTTCTGGAGTCAAGCATCTTAAATAAGGTTGAGAAAAACCCCTCTTGTACAAGACCTGGTCCATAGGGATGAACCTCGTTGCCCTCACCCTTAGCTTCCTTGTTTCTTCCTTATCCTCTAGGAGGAGCCCGTCTTTAAGATAAGACACGATTAGAGTGGTCCAGTTGGCTACTCCATCTATTTGATGTACTTATGGAATGTCAAAACTTGGGATGTACTGGACTTTAATTTGATCACTCACCATCTTGTCTGTAGATGTCGTCTTAGCTAGGACGTCAACTTCCACATTACCCTTCCTTGGTATCTGTTGAAATTAAGTTGTTGTAAAGCTTTTGATGCATTGCTTAACTTTACCCAAGTACTTCTTCATCTGTTCTTCCTTAGCTTTGTATTTTCTATTTACTTGGCCTATCACCAATTGTAAGTCTCCTTGGACGAGGACTGAATCTGTTCCAAGTGATTTAGCTAACTCCAAGCCCTGAAGCAAGGCTTCATATTCAGCTTCATTATTGGTTGTCTGAAATAGTAGATGGATTGCATACTCTAGATGATCTCCTTCTGATGAGCACAAAACTATCCTAATTCCTTCTGTATGCTGTGTGGACGAACCATCCACACGGACAATCCACTGCTTTGCCCCTTGGTCTTCATTTTGCTAACTACTAGTAGGAGTGAATTCAACAATGAAGTTTGCTAGGACTTGAGCTTTTATTGCATCTCTTGGTTTGTACCGCACGTCAAACTTACTAAGTTATACTACCAACTGAATTAGTCGCCCAGCAGCCTTTAGCTTGTTCATGGCCTTCTTTAGCAGATGATATGTTAGGACGTTGATCATATGTGCTTGAAAATAAGGTCTGAGCTTCCTTACTAGTGTCACTAATGAAAATGCGAGCTTTTCCATGGGCGGATATTGTCCTTTATGTTAAGACATATGTGGTTCACTTGATATGAATATATGTTGTTTTTTTTATGTAATTGGCTAATCTTTTGACAAAACGCACTTTACTTACAATTGGGTAGATCTAGGATGTTTTTAATACTTCAAGAAATAAGGTTTCAATATCAAGTGTTAAAGCCATACAAGTCTGTCCAAGAAACAAGCTCAGAAGTGCTCATCATTAAAGCTCGACAGCTGTGTCTATCGAGCTTGAAGAAGCTGTTCCAGCCCCGTGGCTCCACAGCTGCTCAACAGCACCTCGACACCTCTATCTATCGAGATTTAAGAAAAACAGATTTTTAGTTCTGTTTTGATTCCAATCCGTAGATATGTCTTTGGGTTTTTTGTTCTCATAACCCTAGACATATAAAATGATTATTTTAAGGGCCATCAAAATAAGCACAAGTTGCACAAGTATTGAGCAAAGTCTTTTCAAGCAATTTGTGACCGGAGACAAGGTTTGCCCTAGTTCATCTCTTTGTGAAGAAGCTGCTGTGCCTTTGCACTGTAAGGTTTTGTGCATCTTCTTGTTCTTCATTATGAGGATAAACTGAAGAACTTTGCAGCCAACATCTTTCTCAAGTTGGTGATTAAAGTCGCGTACTAGAATCCGTGCAATTGGTTAGTCACGTACTGGGAGCCGTGCATCAAAAGGAGATATTGTCACTACAGAACAAGTCCAATTGGGTATTGAGGTAAGGGTTCAACTGTAGGTTGGTATAAGGTACTGGAATTCCTTTACTTGTAACTGCTTGTTGTGATAATAGTGGATTCTCGGGAGTGGTGACCTTAAAATCACCCGGTGGGATTTTTGCCTTGGAGGTTTTCCTCATTCGTAAATAAATCACCGTGTCAATTTATTTTCCATTGCACTTTAGTTTATTGGTGATTTATTTGTGCTACCACGTGTTTGCATGTTAAATTGGTTAATAAATTGAACTTGGCTAATTAATCAATTAATTCATCACAAGGGGTCAATACGTGTTTGGCCTATCACTTTAGCTCTCCTTAAAGCTTTGCTAGTGTAGTAAATGGGCTTTTGTACCTTTCCTTCTTCCCTGATCAAGGTCGAACTCACCGCATGAAGGGACACCACTAGGCAGAGATATATCTCTTCTCTTGGTTTGGACGGGCTCAGCAACAGAGTTAAAGCAAGATAAGCCTTCAATTCTTCGAATGCTCATTGGCACTCGTCTTCCTATTCAAATGCTTTCCTTAGTACTTTGAAAAATGGTATATACTTATCAGTAACTTTTGAAACAAACCTGTTAAGGGTAGCTACTCATCCAGTGAGGCTTTGGATGTCCTTGACATTCTTCGGGGGCTCCATGTTCAAGATCGCTTGGATTTTATCAGGATTTGCTTCAATCCCTCTCTGTGAAACCATAAAACTAAGAAGTTTCCCTAATGCAGCTCCAAAGACATTTGCTTGGGTTTAGCTTCATCTTATTTCGCCTAAGCGTATCAAAAGTTTCTTGAAGGTCATCCAAATGTCGTGTCTCCCTCGCGCTCTTGACTAGCATGTTGTCCATGTACACTTTAACATTTCACCCGATTTGTAGATGAAATATGTGATTAACTAGTCTTGGATATGTAGCTACTGCATTTTTCAGACCAAATGACATTACTTTGTAACAAAACAAACCTTGGCTTGTAATGAAGGATGTTTTCTCTTGATCTACACCGTCCATCTTAATCTAGTTGTACCCTGAGAATGCATTCATGAAACTCAGCAATTGATGTCCAGCTCTTAAGTCCACTAGTTGGTCAATGTGTGGAAGAGAATAACTATCTTTGGAGCGCATATTGTTTATATCTGTGAAACCTACGCACATCCTCTATTTGCCATTAACTTTTTTGACCATCACTACATTAGCTAACCAATCAAGGTAGTAAAATTCGTGGATGAACTCTGCAGTGACTAACTTGTGAACTTCTTCTTTGATGGCATTATCTTGTTCTAGGGAAAACACTCTCTTCTTCTAACAGACGGGCTTGTAAGGTGGGGACACATTTAAACGATGATTAATCACACTTGGGTCAATCTCAGGTATGTCTTCATGGCTCGAAGCAAAAACATTTGTGCTCTTTTTCAGGAATCCAACAAGATCTTGCTTTGTCTTCTTCCCCATACTCATCCCAATCCTAGTAAACTTCTCCGGGTTGGACTCGTCCAACGGTACATCTTCTAATACCTCAATTGGCTCAGCCAATGCTCTTCTTTCTTCAATGTTCATTTTCTGCATCTACTCATCCATAGCCAACATTACTAAGTAACATTTTCTAGTAGCTAATTGATCTCCTTGTACTTTTCTAATGCCATACTTCATTGGGAACTTAACAGACAAGTGGTAGGTGGACATTGCAACCCTCCAACTATTCAAAGTTGGTCATCCAATAATGGCATTATACAAGGATGAACAGTCTAAAACAAGGAACTTCACTTCCTTATTGATTTGCCGTTGTGAGAGACTGCGCCCCCAACCCAGTTTTTTTGGATGTTGGGCCAAACTCATGTGAATAGGTGGAGTCGAGTTATTGCCTCTCAAAATGGAGATTTGACTGATTATATTTACCCCTTTAGATTAAGGGTTTTACAATAGAGTCGCCACTTGTTTAATTATTGAAAAAAATAAGAAAACCAAAATTGAAAAATTTCTCATTTTATTAATTTGAAATTAAATTTACATTGTTCATAGGAAATTACATAGCTTTGGTCCTAGATGCAATCTAAGATAAAGCACATGGTTTTGTTTCCTAGTTATAATCTAAAAATTGAAAATTACTTAGATAAGCATTCGATTTACTAACCCTTGATCTAAGCTCGAAGGCTATGTTACAAGGTGGGACGGTGTTAGGCACCCACCTTTCCTGGTGAAACCAGTCTTCTAGACTATGGTAGCCAACATTCATATCATATCATCCAATATTTCAATCAATTTGCGTGTTAAATTTAATGTGTGTGCGTGTGATAAACCCTAATTCAATTTATTAAGCATTGCATTTGGATTAAAAAATAAATTTTAGTGAATGTGTGTGGATGGTGATATCCTAGATTCAAGGATTTGAAAGAATTGTGAAACAAACATCTTTTTCATATTTTTGACGTGGATTTAAGATCAAAGCTAGTGTTATGCATGTACATGTGATAAACAACTAAGAACATATGAAGAACACATAAGAACATTTATGAACATTTAAACATATTCAAGGGAATTTAAATAATTACTATCATGCTTTAATCTTAAATTCTCATCGTGGCAACACAAAAAACAAGTTAGGAAAATGGATTATACCTTCATGCAAGATCCATACGGTGGAAGAGGAGACTTTTGGTAGAGGTCCTAGGGGTGGAGGAAAAGAAGAGTTAGGAGAGGGAGAGTGAGACTCACTTAATATCTTAAGTTTCAAGAAGACCAAGATATGACAAGACTACTCTACTTCACTAGAACTCAAGAAAGGAGAAGAGAGAAGGGTTTTTGTGTGTGTCTTGGAATGGAGGAGAGAAGGGGGGATTTATATTGAAGTGGTGGAGAAAATATGAATGAAATGTTATTTATTGAGGGTTGACAAAGAATCATGAACCTAGACCTTATTCTAGCATTTGGGGAAATCAGGTGCATTAAATTTAGAGATAGGTGGGAGTGAGGAGTAAGCAAAATTCAGTTTTCCCGTAGCTACTGTAACATCCTATAGAGCCAAATTCAAAAAATCATATCTTACTCAATTATGATTGGAGTTGTCTCATTCTTGTACTCAAATTGAAGCCCCAAATGTCTAATTTCTAGAAAAATTTACCTCATTCACAGATTCAAAATATTCTGAAAGATATCAATGAAATGGTGAGCAGAGGTTATTTGTTAGAAAATAATTTCAGCACAATTAACATTAATAGGTCCCAAATTAGTTTCTAATTAACATTAATAGACTCCAATCGCTCCCATTTCAAATTTAATTAGTTTCAAATTTACCTTGATTAAAAGATAATTTCACAAATTACTTTTTGAATAATTAATGTTTGACTATCTAATTATTTAAGTGTGTGCAACCTTATCATAAAATGTAGTTCTAACCAATCAAATTATGACATGTCATTAATCTCAAATTGATTATAATTATAACTAATTGGAATCAATTGTTCATAATCACATATAGTCGGACTCAAGTTATGATAGTGAATCTCGGTCATTAAAACTTGATTTGATGATAACTTTCAATCTGATGATTTGATTAGGGCTTATAACCAGTCAATTTAATCGTTACAACATCAAGATCATTTTGGTAAAATGAGATTTAGGATCTAATGACTAGAATCAAGATGTACATTTCTAAGGTGAAATTACCCTTTTATCCTTCATGTGAGGTTAAATGCAAGTTGCAAAATGAGGTGTCAACAACTGTGGGTAAGAGCCACCCCGACTAGCAAGGAGATGGTGCCTACTAGTAGAACTTTCATTCCTCCAAACCCGATCAATGGCACATTCACTAGATGAAGTAATTCCTTATTAATCCTCATTTTTTGGAAGGCTGGATAATAAAAGATGTCTGCTGAACTCCCATTGTCTATTAACATCCTTCTATTTGTATAATTTACAATCGCTAAAGTAATGACAATCGCATCATCATGAGAATGGTGCAGTCATCTTACATCTTCGCCCATGAAAATAATGGTTGGCTCATCTTCTCTGATCGTCCTTGGTGGTCGTCTAGATATTTGAACATTTCGGACTTCTTGCAGGTAGATCTTCTTGGCTTTGGACGAGCTTCCTGTTAATGTACCCCCTACAATTATTCTTATTTCTCCAAGCGGTTGACATGCTGTTTCTTCTACTTTGTCTTTCATTGGCTGTCTCTCGTCCTTATGGTCTCGCCCAAGAATTTTTTTTTTTACTTTCCCTACTTAATGAGAGCTTCAATCTGCTGCTTCAAGTCATAACATTTGTTCGTATCATGTCCATTGTCATGGTGAAATCAACGGTACTTACTGTTTTTTTTTTCGCTTGCTAGGATCTCCTTTCATCCTCTCGGGCCATTTCAAGGATGGATTGTCTTTGATCTGCATTAACACTTAGTCAAGGGGAGCATTTAAGGGAGTGTAGTTGGAGCATCATCTCGAGGACGACCTTGCTTTCTTGCCATCGTGATCCCTTTTCTCTCCTACTTTGGCTTTCTTTGGGCGAGGACCTTGCTTTGGATGGTGTATATAACCATTTTCCAGTCGTTCACTTTTCTTCTTTTTCTTGGCAATAATCGCATCTTCTACGTTCATGAAACTTTGGGCTAAATGTATCAACTCAGCCATCATTTGTGGCTCCTAGTCATACAGTTTATGGATGAACAAGTCTGAACTGACTCCATTGTAAAAAACTTCTAAAAGGATCTTGTCATCCATCTCATTCACCAATAGGGCTTCTTTGTTAAAATAGCTAATAAAGTTACGCAGACTTTCATTTTCTCATTGTTCTATGTTTAAGAAGCTAGACAAGGATCACTTCTGCCTTTGTCCCCATACGAAGTTGTTAACAAATAGATTACTTAACTCCTGGAATGAGGTTATGGTGTTTGGTGGTAGCTTACCAAACCATACTCTAGCTGGACCTTTTAATGTGGTAGAAAATGCTCTGCACATGATTTTGTCTGGAACACCTTGGAGATGTATGGTTGTCTTGAATGCAGCAACGTGATCACAAGGATCACACATCTTATCATATGAGTCTAAGGTAGGCATTTTGAACTTGAAAGGCAGGGAATGACTTGTGATAGACGCAATGAAGGGGGAATCAAACCTGTGGACGAGGTCATCTACGTGATTTGCTCTCCTCATAGAATCCTTCATCTTTTCCATGACTCTTTTCATCTAGTCCATCTCCCTTTTCAAATGTGGCACCCTACAAGTAACGATACCTTTGGACTGGTCTCCTTCAACATTGTTCTTAGCTCCTTCATTCTCTGAATTTTGGCATCGTTCTTCACTACTTCACTGTTGACGTTGTCTATTAACTTCTCTAGTTAACTCCTGATTTTGTTGCATTATTTCCACCATCGCAGCTGCCATGGACTACAATTGTTGTTGGACAGTCATTGGGGATGCTGGTCCACGGTTTGGGTGACTGGAGGCGTTTCCACTCTCCTGGTGTCCTGGACTAGTGGCCATCAACCTAGTCCGAATCATGCAGCTTTTTTTTCTTGGAAAGCAAAAAATTTAACACTTAAAAACTTTTTCCTCACTCTCCCCATAGACGACGCCAACTAATGATGCACAAAAATCAGTAGGTTGGGACGCTTCAGACTATGGTGATAGCTTTTTGGTCCTGAAAAGAAAGAAAAAACTATCAAGGGTGACTGATGTTACCTGGCCAAGGACCTTACGACAGTTAAGTCAGTTTCTCTCTAGAACACAAAAAAGGGGAAAAAATAGTGAGTAGTAGGACTTACCTTGGATGAATAGGACTTGTTCCTTTTATAGAGAGTTAGAAGTGGGTCTACTTGTTTGTATCCACCACAATCATGGGGGATGTGGGTGGTTAATGGATGAAATGGTTAATGTGGAGCAGATTATGGGGAATTCTCTCCATGTTTTAGGAGTAATGTATCATGGTTTGATTACATGGAGCCTATGAGATGTTTTCTTGTAGAATTCACCAAGTATCTCCTGGTTGTCCATGCCCTTGTGTCAATCTTGGACAACCATCATTGAATGGTCTTGTTATCTTGTGGACGAGTACAGGTCATATATATGATACCATTGTTGGGCTTTTCTCCTTTTAAGGCTTTCTGGATGCAATCAGGATATGGACGTGATTTGACTGTCTGGACGACCACTATGTATGAATTTTGTAGACTTGAGCCCCTATCACCTTTCATATTGTTCTTTCTTTCTTAGATTTATGTGCCTCCATCCCCACGCTCTCTCTTCGTCTTCTTTTTCTTCTTCTTTTTTTCCTGCTCTACTTGTTCTTCAAGTCTTTTTTCTTCTTTTTTCCCCCATCTCCTAAAAAAATCTTTTTCTCGTCTTATGCTTTTTTTCCTCCCCCTGTTCATATCCTTTGTTTCATCCCATTCTTTTTTTTTTTTTAATAATAAATTTGCATTCCGACTGGTATTGACCAAAACTAACCAGAATGCCAAAAATGGGCCAAAATTATATCTAAGGTGGAACACGGAACGATATTCATAATATTAGTTTTTAGCATAGGTGGAGATTAGATCCCAAATCTCTTATTTAACAATAAGAGATTTTACTATTTAAGAAAACATAAAGTTTTAGTGAATTTTTTTTTTATAATTAAAAATTATGTATATAATGTTTAAACCTATTCTTCTTGCTTTTTGAGATACAAAATTGTTAATATAGTTTTTGAATTTAACAATTAACCATTTCCCTTGCTTACCTTCTACTCTCCTCTCCCGCCCTCCAAATTTCCAAAAATAATGTATATGTTTGGTAGAAGGCTTCTTAAACTAGAGAGTGGAAAGAATTTTCTCTACAAGGAGACCATTATGCTTATGAGTTATGACCTAATGCCAACTTAACCTTGTCTTACTTTTATTGAATGGTTAAGTTTTGTGATAGTTTGACTTGTTAATGAAGTATCATCTAGTTTGCATATTTCCCTTAATTACTTAGCTAAAAAGAGGTGAGGTAGCATTTTTTTTTCTAGCATGAAATATTTATATTTTCCTTAACAAACAGTAGTAGTATATGTTGTTTCCTCAAAAAAGAAAAAAAAAAGAAGTAACAATATATGTTAAAAAATGCTGACATTGTCAAGATCTCTAAAATGAAAATTAATTTCCACATATTATATATATCATGGGCGGCTCCACATGAAGCTCGGGGTTCAAATGGACCCCTGAACTAGCTCAAAAAAAATTATAATATAATTTTTTTTTTGACCCCTAAAATAAAATTGTGAGCATCCTAACTATCTTTCCATTTTTAAACACACAAAAAAAGTCCAATAACAAACTAATTTGATCTTTTTTAAAAAAAAAAAAAAAAAAAAAGCTCAACAACAAAAGTATAAATTTTTTAATCTTAATTCTTTAACCTTATTAAAAGCTCATTTAGATCTTAAAAAATTTGAAATCAAACAATCAAATGGGAGATCAATGGATGAATAATTGTTTGGCTGTATACATTGAAAAAAATGTAACTAATAGAATTGATAATAAAGATATCGTGCAACGATTTCAAAATATGAAACCTTATAGAAGGTAGTTGTAAAACTTCTTGTATATATTTGGTTTTTTTTATTTATAATTTTATGATGTCAATATATTCAAGTTTACTTTTATTTTAGATTTTATATCATTTATGTTTCTCATTGAATCATGAAGAAAATAATTTTAAAGCTGCCATTGATATATACATATATATATTATAAAAAAAAAAACACCTTTGGATGAACTATTCTCTTTTCTAACAGTATATCTGAATGTGTAAAACAATTTAGATTATGAGTTGTTGCTTTTGATAAATATTCGATATCCCTAACTTTTAGAAGGAAAAAGGGAAAAAGAAAAAGAAGAAAAATAGGGGACAATAGATATAGTACTATTTTTTCATGCATGTAGGATGAGTCTAAAGATACTTTGAACAATCAATGTCCTTAGAGCATTCACATCCAAAATCTATAAAAAAAATTCTATTTTACCATCTCAAAACCTACTTTATCATTTATACCATACCAGTTTACAACACACCTAACATTCCAATTTTTATTTTACCATACTACACATTAAAATAATATAAAAATATTCTCACTACAACCATAACTTAGCAAACCCACAACTCAGCAAGTACTCTCATTCAACCACAACTTAGCAAACCCACTGATCAACCATAACTCACAGCAACGATCCCCATCAGAACCATTAGAACCACCACGCACAACCTCGCCACGATCCATGCCGACCACCGTGCACGACCTTGCCAAGACCTATGCCGATCTCCACCATTGCACGAACCCCATTGAAACCTATAACCACCGATCCCAAAACCCATTAAACCCGAAACTCATCAACCATTGTAAGAGACCCATCAACATACCCATCACCGTGAGAGACCCATCAACCACTGTGAAAGACCCATCAACATACCCATCGCCGTGAGAGAGAGACCCACACCACGCCACTAGGCCTCCACGCCACGCCATGCCATGCCATGCCATGCTACGTGACCACCATACCACGCCGCCTCCAGACCCACGCTGGACCCATGACCCACGCCAGAAAAAAGCATCACCGTGAGAGAGATATGTGAGAGAGAGGTGTGGAATGTCAAGAGAGAAGAGATACAGAGATTGATGAAGAGAGAAAGAGGCAGATAAAAGGTATGGTATTAAATATATTAAACCGGTTTGCAATTGTGCTATAGTATCGTTGCAAATTTGCAACGGTGTAGCACAATTGTAAAATTTTTTGGATTTACAAGTCTGGGTAATGGAAGTTTTTTGAGACTTTGATGCTAAATATGCCAACATATGGCATTTGCAAGTTCGGGTATGAATGCTTGACGGGTGGAAATATCAAGTTGGATTTTTCACAGTTCTTTGGAAAAACGATATCAAGTTGGGTCAGATTCGACGTTTCGGATAATCGGTTGTCTGGGTTGAAGTTGTTGGTTTGACGGGTTTGGGCCTCAAATTGGGCCGAAATTTTTGCAATTGTTAAAATTTTGGTTATTTCATTTTTTTAGGCTAAAAGTTGGTGATATCAAATGTTTGCTAAAAGCAACAACTCATAATCTAAATTGGATTTAGACATTCAGATATCTTACTTGGTGTGTACAATTACAAGAGATAACAATTCATCTATACGTGTATTTATATATATATATATATATATATATATATTTATGTAAAACATACGTGGAATTTAATTTTCATTCTAGGGATCTTAACAATGCCAAAGAGTACTTTTTTTAGCATATACTATTACCATTCTTAAGGAAAATAAATATTTTATGCTAGAAAAAAAATCATACATTTTTTTAGCCAAGCAACTAAGGAAAATGTGCAGAGTAGATGATACCTCATTACCAAGTCAAACTATCAAAATTAAAAATTTAACCCTTCAATAAAAGTAAGACCTAGGTTAAGTTGGCATTGAGTTGAGTCGCAACTCAAAGTAATGACTAAAAAGTGGGGCTGTCCACGGGTTGGTTTTGTCATTAGGGTTATTGAATTTGAGAAGTTCATATTTGACTTTTTAGCCCAAATTACTTGGTTTTTGGTCAAACTATCAAAATTAAAAATTTAACCCCAAATTACCTATATATTACAAATTGGGCCACTTTTTACTAAATTTATTTTAAAATAGGGCTTCAAGCTTAACTACACTAGATTAATTGGGCCTTCAATTAGGACATATCTAAAAGGCCTAAAAAAGGCCTATTCTTTTTATCACCCGTGATCAACACAACACAACACACCAAAAAGTTTTTTTTTTTTAATCACCTGTGATCTGAAACAAGAAGCACCTATCAATCCTTATACATAATCTTTCCCACATTAACCACAAAAAATAAACACAACAAATAATATGTAATTTGTTAAACAACACTAAGCACCTATGCAGTAAGCTAGTAGCTCAACACTTATAAAAACTGCCAACCATAACAAATAATATTTCCAACAACAAATAAACCTCAATGGTACCATAGAGGCAGTTACTATAAGTTTTTAGGCAGTAACCCATAAGGCAGAAAGTTTGGTAGTTATACAATGTTCCAAGCAATATAATTAGTTACAACAATCAAATACCATAGGTATTTCCAAAAAATAGCTTTTCCAAAGCATTGAATGACTACTCTATAGTTTATAAGTCTATAACTAATAGAAAAGAAAACCTATGAACTAAGATTTCTTTTCTATAAGCATTGACAGTTGAGTATCGTTACAAGTTAGAAAAGCGATATGTCCAAAAAGCTTCCAAAATATTCCCAAAAAGTTGCCTTCTTTACAAAATAAATTACCATCCTCCTACAATAGATAGAAAAATATTCAACAAACAATACATTAGTACCAAATAGAAGACCAACTAGTAAGGAAACCAAGTTTATAATAGTAGGGGGCTAAAGGCAGAATCATACCAAGTTAGTGATTAATCATCAATGGTCGTTTGCCTGAAGTGGAACCCTTGCTTGAGCTGGTATTTGCTGTTGCACTTGCTGTCGGTTGTTCATTTAAAACTAGAAAAGAATAGGAAATAAACACAATAGGTTAAATTTTGCTTGAATACATAAGACATTAAATGAAATTAATAGACTAAATATCAGAATTTAAACATATTACCTAAGTCAGGTAACTCCTCCTCCAATGCCTCTACATCATTCCTTGACTGGCGATGAGAAATTGGAATTGTGGCTTGAAGCCAATTTTGTGAACATACAAGGTTTTGAACCCTGAGAGGAGATAGTGAACTTCGAAATGGATCAACAATTCGACCTCCAGTGTTGAATGCTGACTCAGATGCGACAGTGGAAACTGGCACAGCCAGCACATCCTTAGCAACTTTAGACAACACTTGTCCCTCCACCACTCCAATATCTCAAAATTCACATACTTTCTACCATCATAGTTTTCAGCCAAATACTTCTCAAGCTCATTACTACAACCTACAGATTGCTCAACTTCCAAAAAACATTCATATCGCGAGTGAACCATCACAAGATCACTACCATCACTTTCCAATTCTAACCTCTCACTCTCACTTTGTTCTTGCACATTTGGTGAATGAATAGAAGAGCAGAAATTTTACAAATTATACAAAAGATCTTTCACCTTATCAACCATCACTTCTGCAACTAAATTCCCATAAATTTTCGAAAGAAGAAAACTTCAAAACCTCAATTTTTTTCATGGATCAAGAACCACAACCACATACAAAAGAGGATTAATTTTCTCCCCTTCCCCCCAATACTTCTCAAATTTAGTTTGCATGTTTGTGGCTGTGTTTTTCTAGAGAGTGTTTTGGGATTTAACTAAATTGGAAATACTCTCCTGAATAACAAAGATCTCATCATAGAAGGCATTTGAAGTAACATACAAAGAACCGGAGAATTTCTTTGTTGCATTATAAAAAAACCTTAAGAAAGTCACAAATTCCCTACAATTTTGGAAATCAATCATACACGGAGATCCCAAACCACCACTATCTTCCTTGGTCCTAAAGTATGACAAATAACCATCATCTTCAAAATCCATTCGAAGGAACACTTTCTCAAAATTTTCAGCAGTTTTCAACATGATATAGGTCGAGTTTCACCTTGTAGGTACATCTAGACTAAGAAGCCTCTTGGACTCCATACCTAACCTCTCCATATAACTCCTAAAAGTTTGACTTCTATTGGGTGAGGACTTCACATACCTTACAGCTTCACGCACCTTAGCAATAGATGCATCAATCTCTTTCAAACCCTCCTCTACAATGAGATTTAGGATATGGGCACAACACCTCATGTGCATGTACTCATTTTCTAAAACTGTCCCATTCCAATCTTTAGTCACCATTTGCAAAAATTTAATTGTTGTTAAATTTGAGCTAGCATTATCCACTGTCAAGGTGAATATCCCATCAATATCCTACTCACGCAATGACATCTCAATCTTTCTACCTATAATCTCCCCCTTGTGGTCTTCAACTTGACAAAAATTTAAAATTCTCTTATGTAATTTCCAAGCATCATCAATAAAGTGACATGTGAGACACATATAATTTAAATTTTGAACAAAAGTCCATGTGTCCGTAGTGAGACACACCCTACAACCCTTCAAGGATTTCCTTAGATTCTCCCTCTCACTATTATAAATGCCAATCACATCTCTAGCCATAGTTTGACGAGATAGGATATCCTTTAATCGAAGCTTAGGTTGTAAGGTAGTTACATATTTCTTAAACCCATACCTCTCAACATACCTAAAAACAACTCATCAATTATAATCATTTCGGCCAATGCCTTTCTAGAAGCCTCAACAGAAAAGGTTGTTGACACAAGGTGGAATTCGTCTTCTCCATCCTTTTTGGGTACAAAAGATAATGTTTTCTATCCTTTAACTAGATCATCTCTATTAGGGTTCTTGGGACATATTGGCACATGAGCTAACAAATTACTAGTGCCACAACTCTTACTATCAGCATTATACGATTTTTGGCAATAATTACAAATAGCCTTAGTTTTTTTGAATACCAAATAGCCTTAGTTTTACTAGTATCACCCTCACATATCTTTACTTTTTCAAAATAAGCCCAAGCAAGTGACTTTTTCCTACCACTACATGTACCACTAACAGGAGCTGTCATACTCACTTGGCATGGTAGAACTGGGGGCAACTCAGCAGCAACAACTGCTTCAGCTTGGGTAGCAACAGAATCTTCAACTTGGGGGGGAATAGCACCAACA
This sequence comes from Castanopsis chinensis, assembly GCA_032878915.1. Lineage (NCBI taxonomy): Eukaryota > Viridiplantae > Streptophyta > Magnoliopsida > Fagales > Fagaceae > Castanopsis > Castanopsis chinensis. Next base: position 12,770,136 of record JAVQMG010000129.1, read on the forward strand.
TCTTTTGTAGCAGCTAGTGTTTGGACAGAGGGTTCATTAGTGAAGGTTTCCATGACCTAAAAAACAAAGCTACGTTTAAGCAAACTAGAGTAACAAGCTTAATTCATAGCTTTAATAATAATAATAATAATAATAATAATAATAATAATAATAATAATAATAATAACCACACAAACCAAAATTAGGAACAGTCACATTATAACAATCTTCTCATATAATCAACTTTCAGGCATTAAATGTGTTAAAAACAAAGCAAGGTAAACTAAAACTTCCATAAGATGCTATTACCAAAAATGTTAAATAAACCTTGTCTAATTTGGGCAATAGAGAACATACAAAGCTAAAAACTAATAGAAAAGCAAAATCAAAAGCATCTTCAAGCCACATTAATGCAACTCTCATGAATTACATTCAATAGTTTCCCTTTCAACAATCTTTTACCTATCATTTAAATTACTTTGCCCCTTTTAATAAACTTTGTATACTTTTGCATACTTTGTTCCAACCAATGGCATTGTCACCAAATTATCTATCTAAAGCATGTCATCAAAGATATTATGCACTTCAGAAACCAGCCAGCTATATTATCATCGTAACCGTATTTATACAATCCAATGTCTAAATGGATCAGAGAGATGGTTAAACTCATTATGGATTCACAAAGTCAATCACCTAATTTACTCGCCTTTATTCAAAATGATCTGAATAACCATTGTGGAAAGTTATTTGACATAAAAATTAATTTGTGACTAATCCTAATCATTCAGTCATATGCTATTTGCAGAGTATTGTATACCATTCACTTCTAATGATCTCTAATGCCACCCTTGTGATCAAGTAGTCTAAACAAATGCAAGAAGTTATTAGGAGAAAACTTAGAATGCATCCTATAATATAAGATATTAACAAATGAAATTCACTCTATGAACCTAACTGCAGCATCACTTCTTCACACAAAAGCTATACGTGAATAATAGAGAAATTATTTTTTCTGGAACAAATAACAAGCAAATATCCCACTGATATTTCAGGAAGAAAACCTTATCAAAAAAGGTTCTCATAAAGGAAAGCACAAACCATACCTTAAGTGGGTGTATGGGTTCAAACTTGAGGGCAGAAAATGATACTTGGAGTTAACTTTCAATCCTGAATAAATTAAAACTGGATCAAAATTGATTAAAGAAAAGAACAAAGAACAAAAGTAAAATAGTTAGAGTTTCTAAGTTTTTTTAGTTAGGGTTTCATAGTATGAATCTATGGGTTTATTTGATTTTAACATTTGATTTCCATAACAAATGAAACCAACGAGACTAACAAAAAAGAAACAGAGAACAATTACCTTGCTGACTCAGTGAAGAGAGTGTGAGATGGTTTATACTTTGGATTTGGAGAAACGGTTTAGACTATAGAAACTGTGAGAGTTTGAGAGAGCTTGAGAGAGCCATGTAAAGAACTGAGAGTTTGAGACTGAAGAAGTGAAGACTGAAAAGGTGAGGAGGAGTGAAAAGGGGAGGAGGCGTGAATGGGAAGCCAAAGCCATGACTGAACTCTGTCTTTGAGTGTCTGAAGTGAAAACTGATGAAGAGACTTGTGAGAGGAATAGAGAGATATCAGATCTTTCCCATTTAATTCTTATCGTTAGATTGGCTCTTCATCTTCGATTATAACTGTTGATTTAGAATGGGTTATTGTGCCATTGTGTAACGCCTAATCAGTCATATCATGCTCAGTTGGTCTCTCATCAACACCATTGATTTTAAATTTCAATTTGAGATGGATGGTTGATTAGGATGTTGGGATGGTATGTGAGAAAAAGTTACTTTAAGACTTGGGTTGGTATTGCCGGCTGCCTGGGCATGGGCTATTCTTGGCATGTGCTGTCAAATCCTATATATATATATATAATTTTTTTTTTTATAAATAATTCGGTCGGTTTGGGTTTTACGGGTGAAATTTTTTGAAACTTGAATCCGAACCGAATTATTCAGTTGATCTAGGTCAGTGGACACCCCTACTAAAAAGCATTATGCCAAAACATTTGCATTATTTTTGGAAGTTTGAAGGGAGAGAAAAGTAAAGGGTTATGGAGGGACATGGTTAGTGGTTACCCATTTTTATTATTTGGATGATTTAAAAATTAATTATGGAAAATAAGAATAAATATCCCATTAATTTGTTCACAAGTTTTAAAAATTTAGTAAAGAGAGGAGAATAATCATAGCAATTAGAGTAACAATTTTGATCCCCATTTACTAATTTTGGAGAAACATATACAGTACTAAATTGAAATTTTGCTTACCCCAGATTTTTCTCTCCTCTAGGTAGGAACTCTTTCTCTCATCGTGGGTGAGCTTTCTTTCCACTACTGTTTTACTCCACATAGTGGTTTTCCTTCTACTATTTTCTCATACAACAATTACACCATCCAAACTCAGAATGGATTCGGAGTTTATTGAGAGAATGCAGAGAATTAAAATTACAAATGAAGAGGATGAAATCATGCAAGTTTTTCCAAACCAAAGGGAAAAATCTTGGAAGAATGTTCACACAGTCTACTTGGAAAATTCTTATCGAACAGACTGTTCAATCAACGAGAAGTGAAGAACCTTCTGCACACTACTTGGAAGTTTGGTTTGGACCTTAAGATTATTGACGTGGGTGAAGGTCTATTCCAGTTCAAATTCACTATGGAAAGCCAATTGATGTGGGTACTCAACAACGGACCACAGAGCTTTGATAACTACCTCCTACTACTTAGGCGATGGGAAAAGGGAATGAATGCTACCACGATAAAGTTTACCCATTGCCCATTATGGGTACAAGTGTGGGGCTTACCCTTTGAACTCTTTAGTGAAGATGTAGCAAGAGACATTGGGAAAGGAATTGGTTTGGTGGTGGAAGTGGATTGCAAGGGTGTCGCATCAGATCAAGCAAAGTTCCTAAGAATCAGAGTGGAGGTACCATTGGAGAAACCACTTCAGCGAGGTAGCAAGATCAAGGGACTAGAGGGCGAAACCGTATGGGTAGCTTTTAAGTATGAAAGACTGATAAGCTTCTGTTTCAAATACGGAGTACTCGGCCATAAAGTTAGAAACTATGAATCACCGTGGGATTCAGGCATGCAAGAAAACCATTATGGGGAATGGATGAAGGTGAGGCACCAGAGGGTGGAAGTCCAGGGAAGAAAAACCACTCATGGACAACCACGGAGGAGGGAGATGAGGCCGAAAAGTCAAACAGCACCTTTAATGGAAAGTAACGTCCAAGTCAGCCCCGTAAATCAAGAAACGGTTAAGGCATTAAATTCACACATTGATACACAATCTAATGTTACAACAATTATGGATGGGATTTTATTTCCATCAATAACTAATACAACACCAATGAACCTGGACACATTATTGGAGAAGGGAGAGCAGCAACGGGGTAAGAATTGAAGAGCAAGTCCAGAATCAGGGGGAGCATTTATTCAGTGTTCCAATTGCATTTGTTGAAGGCTCCAATGGAAAGCAAAATCCTAATCACTCTACATCTGATGGCTTGCCTACTGCACGTGCACCCTTAAGTGAGTCAAACAAAAAAGAAAAGAAAAACAACACAAGACTGTGGGGAAGAGCAAAAACGCAGTAGGGACTTAGAAAAAAATTCAACGAACCACAAACACAACCGTGAAAGGTACTTTGTCTATCTCAGAGGTAATAGGGAGAAAAAGAGGGAGTGGGGAGCAGAAAGAAACTAGAAAGGGTACGGAAATCGGAAGCAAGAAGAAACCAAAAACTTAAGATGAGAGCTACAATAACCAAACAATATTGGCCGAGGCTGAAATTTAGCCCCGCTGAGAGCAATGATCGTATTAAGCTGGAACTGTCGGGGGCTTGAGAACCAACGCGCAGTCAACGTTCTCTCTCTCCTAGTGAGGGAAAAAGCTCCCAATATTTTTTTTCTAATGGAGACAAAACAAATTGAGGAGGAGATGAGATGGATTCAAGGTGAATTGCATTATGATTCCATCCTTGCAGTTTCATGTTTGGGAAGAAAAGGTGGCCTAGCCATGTTGTGAAATAATGACATGGATTTGCATATCCAAACCTACACACAAAACCATATCGACGCCGTTCTTTTTACAGATCGCAACTCTTCGTGGCGAATTATGGGGTTCTATGGTAAATCGAAAGAACAGCTTCGTCATGAAACATGGGACCTGCTCAAGCATCTCAAATCAAAGAGTTCAGCACAATGGTTGTGTATTGGGGACTATAACGAGATTTTGGCATTGGAGGAGAAGGAAGGTGGACACCCCAAACCAATTAGATTGATGAATAATTTTAGAAGCACATTGTTACACTACGGATTGATTGATTTGGGATTTACAAGAAATATGTTTACTTGGAATAATGGAAGGGGGGAGATGATTTTGTTCAACTGAGACTTGATAGGGCTTGTGCAACAGTCGAATGGAGGAGTCTATTTCCATAGGTTCGGGTTTCCCATCTTCAAGCCTCTTACTCTGACCATGTGCCCATCCTACTCACTACACACCTAGCAAGCCACTAGGTCCGACCTAAAAAATTCCCATGAAGATTTAAGGAGAAATGGGTGACGCCTCTAGATTGTGAAGTTGTTATTCAACAAGCATGGAATTACATAATGTACACAGGCAGCCCTATGTACCAACTATCTGAGAAAATTAAAAATTGTAGAAGTGCCCTGGTGAGATGGACTAAGATCACCTTTGGTCAATCAAAAAATAATCTCCAAGAAAAGCATAGAATCTTGAAGGAATTAACTAGAGAACATACAACAGCACACTTCGAGGAAACCTGAAGGGTAAAGGATGAAATCAATACCATTTTGTACCATGATGAGCTACATTGGAGAAAAAGATCTAAATTTATCTAGTTGAAGGCAGGAGATAGAAACACAAAGTTTTTCCATCAGAGGGCAAGCCAAAGACAACGAAAAAATAATATCTCAAGTATCTTTGATGGAGGTGGGGTGTGGCATGAATCTGAGGAGGGTATAGCAAGGGCAGCCGAGAGCTATTTCCACGAATTATTTAAATTGGCAAACCCATCAGATATGAATAATGTGTTGAATTCAGTGGATAGGGTGGTAACCCTAAAGGCCTGAAGATGAACCAAAGCCTTCTCCAAAACTACACTGTCGAAGAGGTTCATCGTGCTCTCTTTCAAATACATCCTTCAAAATCTCTGGGCCCCGATGGTATGTCCCATTTTTTCTTCCAAAAATTTTGGCACATTATAGGTGTTGATGTCACAAATGCAGTACTAATTTCCTCCACTCGGGTCGCATGCTACATAAAATGAACTTCACACATATTGTATTAATCCCCAAAAAAATGAACCACTGTATATGTCTGATTTTTGGCCTATTAGCTTAGAAAATGTGGTAGCTAGAATTATCTCAAAAGTTATTGCCAATAGGTTGAAAATGATTTTGCCTAATGTAATATTAGGTGCCTAAAGTGCTTTTGTACTGGGTAGGCTAATCACTGACAATACAACTGTAGCTTATAAAGTGTTACACAAGATTAAGAGGAGTGGAAAGAAGGGCCAGATGGCGGTAAAGCTAGACATTAGTAAAGCATATGATAGGATGGAGTGGAGCTTCCTTAGACAAATGATGCTAAAATTGGGATTTGATGGAAGATGGGTGAACTTGGCTATAGAAATGGTGTGCACAGCATCATACACAATCTTAATAAATGGAGAGCCTAGAGGTTTTGTCCAACCATCTAAGGGTATAAAGCAGGGTGACCCCCTATCACCATATATATTCTTATTGTGTGCTGAAGGCTTGTCTGGAATGATTAGAAGGGCTATGGAAAATAGGGAGATCCCTGGGGTATTATCTTGTCCAAATGGGGTGTGTATATCCTATCTATTGTTTGCTAACGATAGCTTTCTATTTTATGAAGCATCAGTAGAGGAATGCCAACGCCTTATGGATATTCTAGATCAATATGAAGCAGCATTAGGCCAAGCTATAAACAGGCAGAAGACATCCTTGTTCTTTAGTAGAAACATAACAAAAGAGGTAAAACAGAACATTTAGCAAATGTTGGAGGCAAGGATTATGACTGATTGTGAAAAATACCTTGGTCTCCCAATGGCATGTGGGAAATCAAAGGTAAACATTTTTAAAGAATTGCAGGAGCGGATCACCAAGAGGGTCATGGTATGGAAGGAAAAATTTATCTCCAAGGCGGGGAGGGAGATTTTAATCAAAATGATTGCTCAAGCTATTCCCACATATACCATGAGCATTTTTAAGCTTCCAAAAGCACTATGTGACTCTATCAACTCTAAACTAGCAAAATATTGGTGGGGGCAAACAAAGGATGAGAAGATGATACACTAGATAAATTGGAGGAAATTATGCGCAAAAAAAAAAGGGAGGAATGGGATTTCAAGACATACAAGCTTTCAACTTAGCTATGTTAGCTAAACAAGCTTGGAGGTTGATACACCATACACACACTCTCTTTTATCGTGTATTAAAAGCATGGTACTTCCCAAATTGTTCCTTCATGGAGGCAGAGATTGGACACAACCCATCTTTTGTGTGGCGGAGTTTGGTGGTTGCTAGAGATGTGATAATGGAAGGATCTAGATGGAGAGTGGGGAATGGGAGGCAGATTTGGGCAGAGTCACGGTATTGGTTGTCTCATAAGGCAATTTTTAGAAGGGAGGAATGGCCAAACTTGCGAGTGGGAGACCTGATTGATGATAGAGATGAGGAGTGGAAGAGGACAATGATTACGAAAATTTTTGCTCCCAAAACCTGTGAGGAAATTCTAGCAATTCTGCTCAATAAAGAGATGCACCCAAGACATATTGATATGGAAGGAAAATGGGAATCACGATTCTATAAAATTGGCCTATCATGTCACTCTACGGCTAAACAAGCAGGAAGTAACGGAACACTTACAGGCAGGGGCGGATAGGAAGCTATGGAAAAAAGTATGGAAACTCAATGTCCCACCAAAGGTCCGAATGTTTATGTGGAGAGCTTGTGCAGATATCCTGCCAACTCGTGACAATCTACACCGGCGAAGAGTGGACAAGGATAGAAATTGTGAATTCTGTCGCCAACAACTTGAAACAGGTGCACACTTGTTGTGGGAGTGTCGATTTGCTCGCAATGTTTGGTCTTTGTCCAGTGGGAAAGTGCAGAAATGCAGGAACGACGTAGGGGATTTTTTCCAGCTATTCCAAGTGTTGGAGGAGAAATTGACAATGAAGGAACTTGAACAGTGGGCTACTACAACGTGGGCAAATTGGAACGCAAGGAACAAAGCTCACTTTGAAAAGGTTCAGACACAACCTAAAATGATTTTGGATGGCTCTATAGATCTACTGACTTCATATCACACACTCACAGCCACTTAAGAAAACACATGATTGGGAGACAAGGGGTCCATGGTTTTATGGGGGGGTACATGTTCTTCCACTGGTACAAGGAAATGTTAGCATGAGTCAAGTGTTTCCATTTCCTTTTTACTCTATATACAAAGGATATTACAATCAATAAAATATTTCTATTAGTTATCTAAAAAAAAAATTTGAAACTCAAGAACAAAATTGACAATTTAAATTTTGTAATATAAGTGGAAGCCCTCTCTTCTTTTCTCCCTCCAAATTTCTCAAATATAGGGGAATTAAAAGAAAAAAGAAGAAGAAGTTAGGGGAGGCAAGATATCCACTCCACTTCCCTTAATCCAAATAAGTTGCTATAGTTGAATTTATACACAAGGAGCCCAAAAAACCGGCCGAAAGAGTGAGTCCCCCTTGTTTCCTTCCTTATCCTTATGATCCAAACGTTGTCAAGATTATACCCTATTTGTATTCAAAGTTTCAAAGATTTATAAAGGGACTGCTTAAATGATGGAAAATAATTATTCAAATTCAATGGAATTTCAAAATATAACTAAAAAAAGTATGCTAAAATGCAAAATTCATTCTCTATATTTTACTAGAATTATTTGCTTTCATGTATTTTAATCATCTAAGTTTTAAGTTGTTTAAATTAAAGTCTCTCTATCAAATTCTATTAAATATTGCAGTAAGTTGATGGAAGATGGATTTTTGTCTTTGTTTTCAAAACAGTGTGAAAACAGTTTTCAAAAAATTGAATTTGAAAATAGTTTTAATAATTGGCTCCCACTTCTGTGAATAATTTTCAAAACACTAATAATCAAACAAATATGTTTGCAAGATTTCTTTTTTTTTTTTAGAAAAAAGTTATTTTTGAGACAAATATTAGCCAGTAGATTCCATATTAAAAAAATTAATGGTAAAAATGTAAAATAAAACACCGATGGCGTAAAGATATTTGGAAAAGAAAATCAACACCAACGAGTACAGTACATCTATTCGTTCCCTCTCTTCTTCTGTATCTGTAGTGCAAATCTGTTGCTTTCAAAATTTTGTGACAATGACAAGCTTTTAAATTATAGAAAGATAGACTTTATATTCTTATCTCCCATGATTTTGAATTCCATAAGGAAGAGATTCTCGGTGAAGAAGTAAATTGTATACAAAACGTAAATCACCATTCCCATTGATTTACCTATTTAAAGGTAGTAAAGCAGAGCATAACAGATCACAGCAAAGTTAGATTTTTCGAATTGGGGTTTTAGAAGAGAGAAAGCAAGTGTTTAGAAAGAAGAAGATTGAAAGTTCACTTGGTGTGTAAAACACTAGTGAATGTTTAGACCCTAATTTCAAAATAACCAACACAAGCTTATGCTCAAACAATATATGTGCGGAATGATAAGTACAAGCTATACCCAAACAAACAAACTACTCTAAGCCATAATTGAAACACAACACAGCAGTAATTAAAGGCAAAGAGTAAGGGTTAGAGAGAAGCAAACACAAGATAACACCGGCACGTGTTATCGAAGAGGAAACTGAAGAATTTGGTGAAAAACCTTTCCGCCGCTCTCCAAGCGATAAAATGATCTACTAGAAAATTAGTTAGGATACATGAATAGCAATAAACTCTTCAAACCTAATCTACCCGATGCACCTAAGCCCTCCAAGCTTCTTGCTTCTATAAGGTTAAGCCTAACCATGTCTTCTTTAGCTTTTCGAATCCCACAATAAGCCCATTACATCAACTAAATGAATTGGTCCTTTCTAAACTGCATCTCAAGCACCAAATAACCTTCTCACTGATATGGGTATGGTGAGATAAGGATTTTGCTAAAGATCCTCTCAAGGGTATGTCAATAGAGAGGGTGAAAGTAGAGGAATTTGAGAATCAAGGGTATATGATTGTGGATTGTTAGGTTCTAAGACCTTAGGGACTAATGTATTAGAACTTCAATATGTAATGTGTTGGCAATCCATGATCAAAACATTTAGTCTAGGTTTAGACTTGCTCAAAGTTTGGTTTAAATTAAGTTTGAAATTGAGTAATTGCAGGAAATTACTATTCAATTTCTGCAAGGCTCGATCGATTGAAAATTAGATTCAATCGATTGAAAGTTGCAAATTAGCAAAAATCAGCAAACGTAAAAAGGCCATAACTTATCCATTTGAAGCTCAAATCGTGATCCTTTTTTTCCAGTATTTGAAGGACATCATAAGCTAACCCTAGGTAGGGTTTTTAGAGTTTTTTAAAGAGATTAGAGTGCATCTTGTGCCTCTTTTGTAAATCTAGGGTTTTGTACCCAAAAGCTCTCTAAAGTCTTTTTATTTGTGCTGTGTGTTGAATCTCTTGTGAGATCTAGAGGTATTTGCCTTCATACACACTTAGGGTTTTCAAGATCAAGATTGATGTCGAGAGTTTGGTGATCGTTTTAGTTGCTGCATAAAAAGCTTAAAGAAATACAAGTGGTATACTTATGGATGTCGTGGATCTGAGAAAGAAGTAGTTCGTGGACTCGGAGTTGTCACGTGGTCGTGGCAGTAAGTTTTCTACTCAAAGTAGTAATAGGATGTTAGTGGTCTAAGTCGCTATTGCAAAATTTCAATTTTTTCATAGTGGATCTGTTTTACCTTGAAGATAGTTAGGTTAAATCCTCCCCAAGTTTTTTACCGGTTTGGTTTTCCTGGGTTATCATATTGTGTGTTATTTACTTTTTCGCACTGCTTTGCATGATATGATTCACTTGTGTTAACCTAAACTTGAATAATTTACCTAAGTTAATCAATTAGCTAAATAATTAGGTTAATCTGTTTGTGTTTAAGGGGTCTAAAAACGTACATGGATGAATCAATCTTGTTGTTCTTTAGGGTTTATCTCTCAAAATTTTCTTTGGAAGCTCTCTACATTTCGTGGGTATAAGGGTATTTATAGTAGGGTATGTAAGGGAATGTGAAAAGTAATTTTTCTGCAAAACACGGGGCTTTGGCAACTCACTCACAACTGGGACAAGTTGCGAGTTCCAGTCGCCAAATAACTGACTGGTCAAACTATACTTTTTGTCCTGTAATGCTTTAGCTGTCACGACCCTTCAACTTTCTGCATGCTTCACACGTGTGACACTTCTGGCGAGTCATCAGTCATGAGTCACTTATGGGTTTTAGTCACAAGAATGCTCTTGATTGCACACAGACTTGATTTCTTCACTCTCTCACACACAATCCTTACATGATTTCCACCTAAATATAGGATATCTAATTGCTGAATTATAAGCAAATTTGGCACGGAATAAAGCCAACACATGGTTGAATAAATTCAACCTTACAATTTCTCCCTTTGGCTATTCCATGACAAAACCCTAAAATAGACTCTAGAATTAAAATGTGAGTTGGGAACAATTGTCAAAACTCACTCACACCTAACCCTAGAATTGTGAAGCTCTTGAACCATACGGACAAGTTTTCCTAAAAACAATATCACAAAAAGTTCATTGTAAGCAAAAATCTTGGAATGCATATGGAGCAAGCACAATGCGATCAAGCAAGTATGAATGACAATTAAACAAGGCTTGACCAAACAAGAACAATCACTATAAATAATGGCCATAATGAACATTCACACAGTGAATGAACATCCAAACATATAAGCTAATAAGCTCAATGCAAAGTATCATTTGCATGTCCAACACTCAATCGATGCAAGAACACTAAGGTAATTGCATCAAGGATACAAGATCCAACAAGGGCACAAGAGTACTAAAGAGAATGCAAAACATAATCTAAAAGTACTAAATAGTTACATAAACAAAGGTACAAAATAAATATTGTCAAGTACGTAACATAAGCCATGAAACTAGAAGTAGCATCAAAATGTAAAGGATTGTTGTAGGCTGCTTTTTTTGCTCTTCATTGCATTGCATTGCTCCCCTTTTTATTTAGCTTTTTCTTCCCCTATCATGAACCATCTCCCATTTTTTGTCATGGAATAGCTAGTCATCTTCTTCTTCTAGCTTCCTTTGGATTTGATCTAATTGAGTTTGGAGAGAGATGAACTTTGTGTCAAACTGGGTGTGTTGAGAGTGCGTGATAGATGCGAGGCCAGACAACTTGGTGCTGATGTCTTGCACGGATGCCCTTATGTTGTCCAAATTCTTATCATAGTGGTGTGAGCTAGAGCTTGAACTACCATGAGAAGTATTACTCTCTTACTTGATATTCTTTCGGCTGTGGCCTATGATAGCATTGAGAGTGCGAATGTTGATTGGGTTTTGCATAGGATAAGGGTACTCATCTTCCAATGTGTGTACTCCTTTGAGCTTCAATATCTTCGAAATGAGGCAATAAAAAGGAAGGCAATTCCTTGAGGTCGTCCTCTCAGCAGTCTTGCTCATAATGTGGAAGATATCTGAACATATATCAATCTTTTCATCAGTGATCAAGTCATGAAGAAATAAAGCCCATCCAAGATTCATGTACCTGATGCTTGAGAGAGGATAGAGATTATAAAAGGACAAAACAAGTAAAGATTGATAAAAAAGAAACAACATTCAAAGCTTTTTAAACAAGAAAAATAGTAAAAACATGCTAGAATGAAAACATAAGCAAACAACCAACAATGTCACAGCATATTGAAAGAATTGATGCATGAACATATTCTAATGGTAATGCATGAGTGCCCTTTTTCACCCATACGGCACATGCGTTTGGGGTGATATCCTTAGAGGATTGGGTACTTGAGTTGAGATTCTCAAACCTTAGGGTGAAGTTTGCCAAACACGAAGTGATGATGTCTATCATCTTCATCATGTCACCAATACTGGTATCTACTTCTCGCCCTTTAGATTGCTTAGAGTTCCAATTCCCCTTTCCTGGCCTTCTTTGCCTTTGAGGACCCGCATTCTTCAAGGCTTGAAACTTGTGGCAATTTGGCCTAGTATGTCCTTAGATTCCATAATGGTTGCAAAAGTGTTGAGTTTGAGGACCTCTTTGTGCCTTCAGAAGAGACTTCCCTTTAGTCTTGGGTTTGACAACAAATGGATTTGGAGGCTTTGTCAAAACCTTTTGAGTAATCACATTTAGCCTCTTCTCAACCTTCACATTCTCAACAGGTGGAGTTGGTACCATTGGTTCCTTGGCTTTAACAAGCTTCATCTCCTTAGACACATTAGTGCTTGAGCTACTTTCACCAGTATATCCCAAGCCTTTTCTATCAAAAGAGGGCTTTTGATATGTAAGCACCTCATCAAGTTTCTTTGAAGCAACACACTCCACTTTGGCATTAGCTTGAATAACCTCAAGCTCAAGAAACTTGATCCTATAATAGGCATTCGTTAGCTTTTCATTCATTGCTTCAACTTCACATTTTGTCTCTTTATTCCTCATGAGTATGCTCTTGTAGACCTGTTCTGCTTTCTTCATTTTTCTAATGGATGCCTTAACCACTCTAGCATACTCTCCAGTCTTCTCAAGAAGAGAATTATAGGATTCCTGCAATCTCTTTGCTCCTTCATAGCTGCATTCTTCATCTTCTTCATCAGATTCCTCTCTAACCCCCATAGACTCCACTTCGGTGTGCTCACCAAACTCTTCCACTTGAGTGCTCAAATCTTCCGAAGAGTCCACGAGTGTAATAGTCATAAAGGTGGAGTAGTTTCCTTTTCCGTCACAACTTTCTTCCGAATCAGAATTGGAGCTATCCGAGTCACTAAAGGTAGTAGCGAAAACTTTACCCTTTGCCTTCAAATAAGTGGGACATTCTTTCTTCACATGACCATGCCCTTTGCACTCATAGCAAGTGACTGCTTGAGATAGAGAAGAATCTTTGGAATCTTTCTTCTTGAAGTCTTTCTTGTCTTTCTTAAAATTTGAGAATTTCCCTTTCTCAAAAGACTTCCCATCCCTTTTGAATTTTGAGAACTTGCGAAAGTTCTTCGCAAGGTACGCCACCTTTATTTCAACCTCATCCTCAGAATCTTGAGCTTTCACTCTCTCATTGATCATCTTAAGATCAAGAGATTTTCTCTTCCTTTGTGATGGTAGAGATAGCTCATATGTTTGAAGAGAACCAATGAGTTCTTGAATCTTTCTCTCATCAAGGTTTTTGCTCTCTTTGATGGCGATCACCTTGGCACGAAAGCTTTCTTGCAATGATCATAAGATCTTCCTAACAATCTTGGAGTCCTCCGTCTTCTCACCCAAGTTAAATTTGTCAATCACCACTTCATTCAACTTTCCATAAAAGGAGTCGAATGATTCTTCTTCACTCATCTTCAATTCTTCGAAGCGAGTGGTGAGCATTTGTAGCTTGGTGTCTTTCACCTTCTTGGTGGCTTCGTATGTGGTCTCCAAAATTTCTCATGCCTCCTTCGCGATTGCCACATGTGAAATCCTATGGAATTCATTGAGTAAGGCATCACAAAATATAGCATTTAAAGTTTTACTATTAGTATTAGCCGTTGCAAGGGCTGCCTTATCCCAAGTAGATTTGGTAGCCTCTGACCTAGTCCAACCATTCTCAACAGCATCCCATACCCTTTCATCAATAGAGCACAAAAATGCAAGCATATGCACTTTTCGAAAGGCGTAATTACTCCCATCAAAGAAGGGAGGTGCATTTAGCGATTGAGACCTATCCATCCTAGGGTCAAGGATCACACTTAGGATATAGAAATCCGATAAAGTGTACCCGCTCTGATACCAATTGAAAGTTCACTTTGTGTGTAAAACACTAGTGAATGTTTAGACCCCCAATTTCAAAATAACCAACACAAACTTATACTCAAACAATATATGTGCAGAATGATAAGTACAAGCTATACCCAAACAAACAAACTACTCTAAGCCATAATTAAAACACAACACATCAGTAATTAAAGGCAAAGAGTAAGGGTTAGAGAGAAGCAAACACAAGATAACATCGGCATGTGTTATCAAAGAGGAAATTGAAGAACTCGGTGAAAAACCTCTCCGCGGCCCTCCAAGCTGTAAAATGATCTACTAGAAAATAAGTTGGGACACATGAATAGCAATAGACCCTCCAAGCTAATATACTCGATGTACTTAAGCCCTTTAAGCTTCTTGCTCCAACAAGGTTAAGCCTAGCCGTCAGTGGCGGTGCCATGTTGATCTCAGGGTGTTCCCAAGAACACCCTGAACTGAAAAAAAAAGAATTATTTTATATATAATAATCAAAATTATTTTATTTGTATACCCTTAAAAAAAATTTGAGGAACGCCCTCAATCAAAATCAGGAACACTTTCAACTAAAAAAAAATTTATTTGATCTTATTTTCAAGCAAAAAAAAAAAAAAAGCCTAGACAAAAAATTTGAACTAAGAAATGAAAAAAAAAAATGGTAACAGAGCAAGCCCACCAGGAAAAAAAGCCTAACATCAATCAGTAAAGCAAGCCCAATCTAAAGAAAGGTAAGGCAAACCCAACAGATTACAGTAGCAAACCCACAAATTCTAAAAAAAAAAAAAAGACCCAAACAAACCAAAAACCAATACACTGAAATTGAAAACCAACGGACGGCACTCGAAAGGAAGAAAGAAACCTAACCTAAAGTCTAAAGAAAAAAACCGAACCCATAAACCCAATCTACTGAGCTCCAGAACGGCAGAACGCCAGAACCAATGGATCACCGGATCGGAGAAGGAAATTTCCAGATCGGGCTTCAAACTCGTGCTCTAGAACTGTAAAACACATCGAATCGGAGATCAGATCAGTCTTCCTCGCCTCAATGTGCTGCCTGAGTCCCGACAGTGTCGCTCCTTAGCCTCAGGTTGTCCTGCTCCCTCGACGTGCTGCCATGTCTCTCTGTCTCACTCTCATTCTCTCAGTCTCTCTCTTCATCTTAGTCTCTCTTTTTTAACATTTACCTTGTTTGTTTTTGGCTTTATCCGGCATTGGTGTTTTTTTTTTTTTTTTTTTTTTTTTTTTGTGTGTGTTGGTGTTGGTTGGTGTTGGTGTTGGTGTTGGTGTTGGGGAGATTATCAATTGTCTTTTAGTGTTGGTTTGGTGTCTTTTGGTCATTTGGTGAGATACAATAAATGGACTTTATCTAATATACTGTGTGTTAGTGCTGGTGCTGGTGCAAGTGCAAGTGTACAATTAATAATTAATAAATATGTGTGCTAATTGATTAGTTTAACTAATGGTTATAAAATAGATAATAAATCACTCTTTTTTAGACTTGGACTTAACCTATATGGCCTATATATTTTTTGTGCAGCACAATTTATTGGCTTTTCTTTTTCTTTTTGTTAAGTAATAGTGTGATATATCAAGTATCAATCAACCATAGTAATTAGTTGAACTAATTAATTTTGTTTGTTTGGAATATTAATTAACCAATAATTAATTTGTGGAAAACAACTAATAAACAATAATTATTAATTTAATTAACCAATACATTATAAAAAACAAACAAATTAAATTAGGTTAGGCTAAACAACAATTAATAATTCTATAATTAATGAAACAACAATATAACAAATTATAGTTTATAAAAGACAATCAAATTAATGAAACAACTAAACAAAAATACATTTGGGAAAACTTCCTGAAGCCGCCGCTGGGAAAAATTATGCTTCTTAAGGAACAGCCTAGGAAAAATTCCTGGAGCCGCCACTGCTAACCGTGTCTTATCTAGCTTTCTAGATCCCGCAATAAGTCCATTGCATCAACCAAATGAATTGGTCCTCTATGAACTGCTTCACAAACACCAAATAACATTCTCACTAATATGGGTATGGTGAGATAAGGATTTAGCTAAAAATCCTCTCAAGGGTATGTCAATGGAGATGTTGAGAGTAGAAGAATTTGAGAATCAAAGGTATAAGATTGTGGATGAATCAATCTTGTTATTCTCTAGGGTTTATCTCTCAAAGTTCTCTACATTTTGTGGGTATAAGGGTATTTATAGTAGGATATGTGAAAAGTCATTTTCTGCAACATAGAGGGCTTTGGTGACTCACTCACGTCTGGGACAAGTTGCGAGTTCTAGTCACCAAATAATTGATTGACTAGACTGTACTTTTTGTCTTGTAGTGCTTCAGCTGTCATGACCATTCAACTTTCTGCATGCTTCACATGTGTGGCAATTCAGGCGAGTCATCAGTTGCGAGTCACTCACAACTTTCAGTCACGAGAATGCTCTTGATTACACACACACTTGAATTCTTCACTCTCTCATACATAACCCTTACATAACTCTTACTTAAATATAGGATATCTAATTGCTGAATTACCAACAAATTTAGCATGGAATAAAGCCAACACAGGATTAAATAAATTCAATCTTACAAAGATGAAAGTGAATTGTTCTCCAAATCTTGTGGAGGCAGTACTGCTCTGCTTCTTTTGTTTCCAATCGACATATTGGTTGACATGCCACTGCGGTTTATGAAAGATGGAACCTTTAAGATACTTCAAGTGGCAGATATGCATTATGCAAATGGCAACGAGACGAATTGTGAGAATGTATTTCCGAGCGAAGAGGCTTATTGTTCTGACCTCAACACAACTGTCTTTCTCGAAAACTTGATCCTTGCTAAGAATCCCTATCTCATTGTTTTTATAGGTATGGGATTCGTATGTTTTTACTTGTCTTTTTCTTTTTTTATAGTCACAAATTCACTTTCTTAAGCTTTTTAATCATGTTCTAACCATTGAAGTCTTTGGTTAAGACGTGCAACAGGAGATAATATCTTTAGGAGGGAGAGTCTCGATCCAAAGAAGTCTCTGAGGGATGAATTTGCACCAGCAATCTCATCCAACATCCCATGGGTTGTCATTATGGGAAACCATGATGAGGAATCTTTTTCACTCTCAAGGAAAGATGTGATGAATTATATAGTTACGTTAAAAAACAGTGTCTCAACTTAATCCTGCGAATTATGTTGATTATATTGACGGTTTTGGAAACTATAACCTGGAAGTTGGTGGAGCTAAGGGCTCTAAGTTTTAAAACAAGTCAATTCTCAATCTCTACTTCCTAGACAGTGGCAATCAGGCAGATTGCTGTTTGGATAGACCCGAGAAGGATATGATATTTACCTCCATACATCGATATCACTACAAAAAAATTGGAGCTATAGTGGCGTTTCAGAACACCACTATAGGCTTATTTGGCCTATAGCAGTGTTTGCTATAGTGGCGTTTACAAGTGCCGCTATTGTATCGCCATTATAGACCTATAGTGGCGTTCTCCTATAGTGCCCTCTAGTGGTGTTTACAAACGCCACTATAGACCAATTTTTTTTTTTTTAAAAAGGCTATAGCAGCGTTTGTCAAACGCCACTATAGGGTAGACCTATAGTGGCGTTTGTGAAATGCCATTATAGACTCACCCTATAGTGGCGCTTGTGGAACGCCACTATAGCCAAAAAACCAACAAAAAAAATTTTGATTACCAAAAATTAATATTTGGTAATCAAAAATTTTTTTGTGATGAATTTTTTTAATTGAATTAAAATTGTAAATAAATTAAAATTACAATTTTAATTAAATTAAAAGATACAAAACTAAACAAAACAAAAAAACTAAAAAAAAAAAAAAACAAAATACAAACACTATAGCTAGCCCAGCAAGTTCAAAATGAAACACAAACCCACGTAAAAAAAAAAATTCAAAACCAAACATGTACAACATGCTCACATCCAAATATTTAAAAAAAAAAAAAAAATACCAACTCCACTCCAACACATTCAGCCACCATAGACCAACCTGCAAAAACAAATCATCAAATAGATTTTGAATTTTTCACTACTTTCTTGGTTCTATTAACGGAGATATTATCACACTTGAGATGTCTAAACCTATCAATAATAAAAAGCCAAAGAATTCACAAAAATTAATCAAAATCAGAGACCCACGAAGCAAAGTTGACAACAAACAAGGAATAGACCAAAACTATTATCAAAAAAGAAATAGACCAAAAAAATCATTAATTTTTTTTTTAAATACTTACTTGCAACTATACAACCAGCGGCATCAAACACAATAGCACTCTTTCTTCAATCACAAATCCCATAACAATAGCACCATTTACAAATTTGAACAAAATTAACTAGTTGCAATACCATCTTCAAATCCAAAACCCACTAACATTAACACCACCACAAATAAAATAGGGGAAATAAAATCATGGAGAGGAAGAGAAAAGAATAAATCCAGGTGTGTAGTGAAAGAAGAGTGAAAGAAGGTAAAAAAAAAAAAAGAAAGAGAAAAGAGGAAAGATGGAGGTGTGGAGATAAGGGAGAAAAAGAAAGAAGGAAAGAAAGAAAGAAAAAGAAAAGAAAAAAGAAGTCTGTTGAAGAGACGTGGAGACAAGGCAAATAAGGTGAGTGGGGGTAGGTGGGTTTTGAATTTTGAATTTTGACCTGTAGTGGCGTTTGCTGGACCTATAGTGGTGTTTGTAAAACGCCACTATAGGTATACAAATTTAAATAGATAAATGATATGTTGTCAAAATTTTCATAACATTTTTACAATAAATCTTAAGTGGCTGGTTGTTATTATTGGGGCAAAAAAGTAATCTTAGTATTAAGTTCAAAGTTGAACCAATAACAACTAACCACTCATGATTTGTTGTGAAAATCTTGAAAAAATATTGTGGACATAGCATCTCTAATCACTTATGATTTTTTGTGAAAATGCTGTAAAATTGTTGTGAATGTAGCATATCTTTTATATATACATATATATATATATATATATTTAAATAGAGAAATAATATGTTCACAATATTTTCACAACATTTTAATAACAAATCTTAAGTGGTAGGTCGTTACTAGTTGTTATTGTTGAAGCAAAAAAGTAATCTTAGTATTAAATTCAAATTTGAACCAATAATAATTAACTACTTATGATTTGTTGTGAAAATATTGTAAAAATGTTGTGGACGTAGCATCTCTCATTTAAATATAAATATATAATAATAATATATACATTTAAATATATATATATATATATATATATTATTTGAATATTTTGGAATATGCCATAGAATATTCTAGGCATATTCCTAAAATATGCTTCTTTGCTGAACAACTGAATCAATTCGGATTTGTTTTTTGTTTTTTTTTTTTTTAAGAAGAGTTTGGAATATGCCATAGATTTGTTTTACGGATTGGGTATATATATATATATATATATATTTAATATCTTTAAGAACCTATAATGGCGTTTGACAAACGCCACTATAGGAGGGCCTATAGTGGTGTTTCTCAAACGCCACTCTAGGTCTTTTTTCCTCTTGCCAAAAAAACCAATTGAAAAAGATAAATAAAAACTAAAAAAAAAAATACCTATAGTGGCGTTTGACAACCACCACTATAGGTATTTTTTCCTCTTGCCCTCACAAAAAACCCAACAAAAAAAAAAAAAAAACTAAAAAAAAAAAAAAAGTGCCTATAGTGGTGGTTGTCAAACACCACTATAGGTCTTTTTTCCTCTTGCCCTTACAAAAAACCCAACCAAAAAAAAAAAAAAGAAAAAAAAAAGTGCATATAGTGGCAGTTGTCAAATGCCACTATAGGTCCTTATTATACAAGGGTGTCAAATGCCACTATAGGCACTCCTATAATGGCATTTGTCAAACACGACTATAGGTCTTTTTTCTCCTCTGACCTTTATTAAAAAAAAAAAAAAAAAACCAATTGAAAAGAAAAAAAAAATTGAAATAAAAAGTGCCTATAGTGGCGTGACAAACACCACTATAGGTCATTTTTTATTTATTTATTTTTTTGGTTATTATTATTTTTTAAAGACCTAAAGTAGCGTTTGTAAGACCAGGACAAACGCCACTATAGGCCCTTGAAAACGCTACTATAGACCCATTGTTTTAAAACACTACTATAGAACTCCCTGAACGCCACTATAGGCCCAATTTTTTGTAGTGTATATTGGTGGCTATGATTGGGTCAAACTCTCTCAACAATCTTGGCTCCAACAGACCTCTAAAAGGCTTCAGGTACTAAACTCCAGCAATATTTAATTCTTTCACTTTTTCCAAGGGTTTCATAATTGGACATTGAACCCATTTCATATGATGGGGGTTGCCAGTATTGGGCGCTGCCCTTCTATGCTCTCTCATGGTGCTACCGTAGTAGATACTTTATTTGAAGATGGCGATGGCACAAATACATTCCATGCTTTTAACCCAACTCAAGCTGAAGAAACTTAGTTTTTGTTTACCTATTTTTAATGCTCTCTCCATTCCAATTTAAATGGCCTACTTTTCCTTTTGCAGAGTTAAGACACATCAATACATCTTCACTTCATAAGAGTGGAAGTTCTTTGATTGCCTAGATTACCTTTTACCTTTTCTTGAAAAACAAATAAAGTTCTTATTAAAATTCTAGTCTAAAATGCCATATAATGGAAAATTTGTGCATAAACAATTTTTCCCATTTTTCATTGTAGAAAGAATACATGTCCCATGTAGAGGCCCTAAAATTAAAAATAGCTGCTCCAAGACTTGCATTCCTTCACATTCCTCCGCACAAATTTAATTATAGTTCTGATTTACCAAAAATTAGTGTGCAACAAGAAGCTGTTAGCAGCCCTGGCTTGAACTCTGGGTTATTCACAACCTTGTTTCGTGCAAGAGATGTGAAGGCTCTTTGTGTTGGCCATGATCATATCAATGGCTTCTGTGGTGACCTATTTGGTATCAAACTCTGTTATGGTGGGGGAGTTGAATACCATGCTTATGGTCTGGCTAGATGGCCAAGATGAGCAAGAGTAGTGGTAGCGAACTTGGAGAAAACGGAAAATGGCTGGGGACCAGTCCAATCAATTAAAACTCGGAAGTGCCTTGATGATCCAAATTTCAGCGCCATTGATGATCAGGCACTCTGGGATTTTCAATTTTATTAGTTCAGTTATTCAATTTGAACTCAAATAAGATAGAAGATTAGTATTGTGATTTTCTTGTTTTCAAATTGCCATTTATATTTTAGGATTTGTCGATCAGATTATCTTTTAAATTTTAGGAAATTAAGTTCGAAACCATTCTTCAAAATATTCATTACTTTTTGAAAATGCATTTTTATGGCCAAAAGGGCATTTGTGCTATTCTTTCTGAATTTTAGGGATCAAAAAGTAATTTCATAAACATTTTGGGGTTAAAATGAAATTTGAACATATATTTGGGGTTGAAATGAAATTAGAAAGTGTTGGGTCAAAATATAATTTTGAAAAATTATGGGGTTGAAAAATATAACTTTGAAAAATTTGGAGTGCTAAAAGGAAAGTTTGAAAAGATATGGGGTCGGATTGCAAGTTTGTGAAATTGTGTTTGTTATTTGTGGACCCACGGGTTGGGGTGAATATTTGGGGAAAAAAAAAAAATTCGATGGTTTGCTAAGGTGTTGGGCTAATAATAACATAAGCTTTGCTTCTCAATAATAATAATAATAATAATAATAATAATAATAATAATAATAATAATAATAATAATAATAATAATAATAATAATAATAACTAGTCGCTAATCCGTACAATGCACGAGATAGTTAAATAAAAATTAAAAGTATTTCTTTTTACTTAAAGGTTTATGATTTAGCTTTTAAAAATGTATAACTTGAAAAAAAATGAAAATAAGTAATTTTTTGTTTAATATAATGGTTTAAAAAAATTCTTTTTCAATTCTCAAAAAAAAAAAAAAAATCTTTTTCTTTCATATCATTGGTTCTACATAACACATTCTAGCGTGGGCTATTCTATGGTGATGATTTCACATAATACTCAATTGCAATTAAATCTACAATCCACTACCAATCTAATCTATGTTATCTTAATAGTAGATCTACAAATTGCATTCTCATATTCTTAGAGTTTGCCACATCATTATTATTATCTATATATAATATAAAACTGAAAATTTTGACTTTTTTAGATACTTACATTAGAATTAGGATTAAAAAAATAATTATAATTTTTTTAATTAGACCTCACTTTAGAATATTTAAAAAAAAAAATGACTCACTTTAGGTTTCAAAAAAATAAAGATTCACCTTAAAAAAGAACTTTAAGATTAAGGAAAAAAAAGAGAGACTCTTATTAGGACTCTCACTATTTATAAATTAAAATGATGATGTCATGTTAGAGTTTTTTTTTTAAAAAATGACTCACTTTAGGTTACCAAAAAAGAAAGATTCACGTAAAAAAAAAAAAATAGAATTAAGGAAAAAATAGAGAGACTCATGTTTAGGACTCTCTCACTATTTAGTTTAAAAAATTAAAATTAAAAAAACACTTTAGGATTAAGGAAAAAAGAGAGAGACTCTTGTTAGGACTCTCACTATTTAGTTAAAAAAAATTAACATTTTTTATAAATCAAAATGATGATATGAAAAATTGTAGGAGTTTCAAAGGTTTCGGTTATATATATAAAATAATAATAATAATAATAATAATAATAATAATAATAATAATAATAATAATAATAAGGTCATAATTTGCACCCAAACCGAACAGTGAATTGTTATAGGTCCAAAAAGCCCAATACAATGAAATTTGTAGAGGGTGGCCTTGAAATCTAGGTTCTAGGGATATATTAGATAACAAAAATGATAAGTTAGATTACAACATCACATACAATGAACTTTTAGAGCAACAGAATTTCTTCTCGGACACAAGTCAATGATGATTTGTATTATTTTTCCCAATGGATTATAATTATGGATAGTGGTGTGTACAATGTTTTTCCTTCTTTTTTCTCCGATCCCCTTTTCCTGAATGTATTCCTTTCCTTTTATAGTGTCTTCCTTCTTTTCCTCATCTTCCACATATAGATTAGATCACCAATTTAGATACTTGTCCCATCAACCTCTCCCTGAAGTCTTTGGAGGCAGCTATAAGGCTAAAACCTGATGCTCAAGCATCACTTTCCCATTAATGCGGCCAAAGAAGTAGTTGCATAGCATTCAATGCGGTGGTAGCAGTTTTATCTTAGATATTTTGTAGCTTTTCTTCTTTTCTTTTACATCCATCATGTCTGTCCTTATTTGTAGGACTTCTTAGAATATCGCCCTTGGACGCCAAACAGCCTTCTCCTACCTCAGCTTCACATAACCGAGGACATACTCCTCCTCGGACCAACTTCTTGGACATATTTGATCAGATATCACTTATCTATTAGCATTGCTTCATGGGTTGATATTCTTAGCTCCTCAGACCATTCGATGTCCTTAGATTAGGCTTTTAGCCCAACAAACACTCTTGGGTCAACCCAACGCATTTTCTTGGGCCCATTGACCCTACAATAATATTAATAATAAAACTTTGGGAAATCTGATGGGTTTGTACGCTGGGCAAAGGGAGTTATCATATTTTACTAATTCTTTTTTTATTTCAAATTTTAATCAGGTGAAACCTTAAACTTAGGGTCTTTTTGGATACAACTGAAAACTGAAAACTGAAAATACTATAGCAAAATAAAATTTAACTGTGTGAATAGTGTTGCAGGACCCATTTTTAATGAAAAAGTTGCTGAATAGTGTGTGAACAATGTCGTCAGTGGATGAACAGTAATTTTTGTCCCTTAAAAGCTGAACGCTGCGCAGAAAGGAAAAAAAAAAAAAAAGGCGAACATAGACGCATTCAGCGGAATCCAAACAAACACTTAATCTTCTCTAACCCGTGACACCCTCCATGGATAATGGTTACCCATTTTCATTATTTGGATGTTATAAAATTTAATTATGGAAAATGAGAATAGATATCCCATTAATTTGTTCACAAGTTTTAAAAATTTAGTAAAGAGAGGAGAATAATCATAGAAATTAAGATTAACAATTTTGATCATCATTTACTAATTTTGGAGAAACATATATACTAAATTGATGAAACCCAAGGACAAAATTGATAATTTAAATTTTGTAATATAAGTGGAACCCTCTCTTCCTTTCTCCCTCCAAAATTTTCAAATAATGGGGTAATTTAAAAAAAAAAAAAAAAAGGTTAGGAGAGGCAAGATATCCTTCGATCCACTCCCCCTAATCCAAATAAGCTTCTAGAGTTGATTATTCAAATTCCATGGAATTGCAAAATATAAATAAAAAAATTATACTAAAATGCAAAACTCGTCCTCTATGTTTCACCAAAAATCTTTGTGTTCATTCATTTTAATTTTGTAAGTTTTAAGTTATTTCAATTAAGGTTTCTTCTATCAGATTATGTTAAATATTGTGGTGAAGTGCCCAGTTTTTTAATTTTTTATTTTAAACCTTTTAAATTTAAAAATATATCCAATTAATGATTGAAAATTATTTTCTAGATTTTTTTTTTTAAAATTAATAGAAGTTGATGGAGAGGCCATAATTGAATAACTTCAAACTTAGGACTAAAATGAACAAAAGAAAAAAAAATATTGAAATGAATTATAGTGAAATTTAGAAGGTGAATTTTTCATTTTATTAAAAATAAGAATTAAAAGAATTTTCCTTTTTATAATTTATTTTCAGATGTCCCATAATATCTTTTTGGTTACAATAGTTTCCTAGAAAAACATAAATGCCAATGAGTTAGAGGTGACAGACAATGTTATCTATGCTCTCATACAAATTTGAAATAAAATACCCTTTATATGGCGTTTGGTACGAGAGAATCCACATTACTCTTAGTATCCAGATTCTTAAGAATCACATTCCTAGTAATGTAGTTATTCCTATGTTTGGTTTCATTAGGAATGTGAGATGATAATATTTGGTTTATTCCTAAGTCTCTTAAATAAATTATTTATTTTTCCCATTCTATCCTTAAATTTAAATGCGAACTACCAAGTCCTTTAAAAAAAAAAAAAATCTTCCTCTAAATAAATAATGAAAAACCAAATATAAACTATTAATTATGACAAATTCATTAAATTTATAATCTAACATTTCAAAATGACAAATACAATACAAAAATAACTATTTTAAATTCTCAAATATTTTTATTCTTAATAATAATTTTTAAAAGAGTTTAATCCATAACAAAATAACCTGACAACTTTTTTTTTTCACACACGAAACCTAAATAATACTTTGTTAAAGAATATATCAACAAAGTTGTCTATCTTGTTTATATTATTTTGGCGGAAAAAGATAAAGATAAGGTAAACGATATTGATAATTTGTTTTATATTTTATTTTAATTGCTTAAATGATAAGGAAAAATGGTTAAAATTATCAATTTATAAAAAATACAATTTCCTTGAAGCTTGGGAATCTGGATTCCCACCTGTTTTAAAGGGAATTCACATTCCTACTGAGAGAGGTTGAGGGGGGAATCCAGATTCCCCTGGCATCTGATTCCCTAGCGTAATTTGTAACCAAATATAGGAATCTTTAAATATTCTTGAGAATCCTAAAACATTACCCTGTACCAACGCCACATTAGTTTTTTTTTTTTTTTTCCTACAAAAAATGTTAAAACAGTAATACTAATTTACATACAAAAGGGAAAAAAAAAATCGTTATTCTTACCACCTATTTGTATTCAAATGTCTAATTTCTATTTGTATTTGTTATCTATTTGAATTCAAATACTTTATTTATCTTTATAAAAAAAAAAAATACAAAATTACTTCTTCCAAAAAATGTTAAACGAGTAATACTATCTCACGTACAAAAGGGGAAAAAACTGTTATTCTCTCCACCCGTTTGTAATCAAATGTCTGATTCATATTTGTATTTGCTATCTATTTGTAGTCAAATACTTCAATTATCTTTATAAAAAAAAAAAAATTACTTCTTAAAAAAAAAAAAAAAAAAAAACTTACTACCTCAAGTAAAAACTACTCATTCTTATCCTGAAATTTCTATGTTTTTTTTTTTTTAATTCTTTAAAAAATTCCATAACTTATGCTATCCAAATTCTATACAGATATCACAAATCCTCATCCACCTATACTAATGGGTATTTTATTTTAGAATTTATATGAAGATATTTTGGTACATCAAAAATTGAAGACAAAACTGGGATATTTAAAGCCTAGTTTATATGAGGATATTTTAGTAGCATAAATAAAAACTAAAATATTCTGAAAAAAAAAAAAAAAGTTCTCTGCAGACAATATTGAAGTTCAAGTTGTTAGCGGGTAGATTTGTGTTTTTGTTTTCAAAATAGTGTAAAAATAGTTTTCAAACAATTGAATTTAAAGCCTTGTTTTAAGATAATAATTTTTGCATTATACATATTTGGCTCCCATTTCTAAGAACAATTTTTAAAATACTAAAAACCAAACAAATATGTTTGGAAGACCATTTTATATTTTTTAGAAAAAGTTATATTTGACACCAAAATTAGCTGCTAGATTACATATTAAAAAAACTAAAGGTACTTTTCCACAAAAAAAAAAAAACTAAAGGTAAAAATGTAAAATAAAACACCAATGGCGTACAGAAAAATAAAAGGTAAAAGATATTTGTAACAAAAAATCAACACCAACGGGTACAACACATCTATTCGTTCTCTCTCTTCTTCCGTATCCAGCGCAAATATGTTGTTTTCAAAATTATAGAGAGAATATACTTCATATTCCTATCTCCCATGATCTCGAATTCTTTAAGGAAGAAATTCTCGGTGAAGAAGTATATTGTATCCAACATTCAAATCACCATTCCCATCGATTTACCTACTTAAAGGGAGCACAGCAAAGCAGAGCAGAGCACAGGAAAGTGAGATTTTTCAAACTGGGGTTTTAGAAGAGAGAAAAGAAGTGCTTAGAAAGAAGAAAATGAAAGTGGGTTGTTCTTCAAATTTTGTGGAGGCAGTACTGCTCTGTCTCATTTTGTTCCCGATCGCCATCTTGGCTGACATGCCACTACGTTTTAGGAAAGATGGAACCTTTAAGATACTGCAAGTGGCGGATATGCATTATGCAACCGGCAAAAACACGACTTGTGAAGATGTGTTTCCGAGCCAAGAGCCTTATTGCTCTGACCTCAACACCACCACCTTTCTCGAGCGCACGATCCTTGCTGAGAATCCCGATCTCATTGTTTTCACAGGTATGGGATTCGTTTGTGCTAACATAGGACGCTTTCTCTTAGAGCTTGAACATTCAATACTTGTCAAAAGTCGGCTAGTTTAGGTCCCTACACATAGGATACTGTATATAGAATATTGATTCTTTTTACTTTGACACTCGGGGGCATATAGCAATACAAAATACAGTTTTTTTCTTTTTAGAGTCACATATTAACTTTCTTAAGCTTTTTAATCATCATGTTCTAACTATTGAAGTATTTGATTACGTGCAACAGGAGATAATATCTATGGGTTGGACTGTCCCGATCCAAAGAAGTCTCTGAGTGATGCATTTGCACCAGCAATCGCATCCAACATCCCATGGGCTGTCATTATGGGAAACCATGATGATGAATCTACACTCTCAAGGAAAGACGTAATGAAATATACGGTTACGTTAAAGAACACGCTGTCTAAATTTAATCCTGAGAATGCTGGTTATATTGAAGGTTTTGGAAACTATAACCTGGAAGTTGGTGGAGCTGAGGGCTCTAAGTTTGAAAACAAATCGGTCCTCAATCTCTACTTCCTAGACAGTGGCAATTTTGCAGACTGCTGCGCAGATAGAGATTTTCCATTGCCAGGGCCGCCGGAGATTCATCGATATGTAATTGGCTATGATTGGGTCAAAAACTCTCAACAATTTTGGCTCCTACAGACTTCTAAAAGGCTTCAGGTACTTAACACATATAAGATGCATTCAATTATTTGTTACTGATACAAGGATCACTATGCTTTTTATCTTTTGTTTTTGTGCCATTTGAAAACAAAGAGAGTTTAGCTTCTGTCTAAATGGAAAATGTGTGCATTAACAAAAATTTTCTCATTTTTTCATTGCAGCAAGAATACATGGCCGATGCAGAGGCCCTAAAATTGAAAGTAGCTGCACCTGCACTTGCATTCCTTCACATTCCTCCGCCAGAATTTAACAGTAGTATGTTGTCGAAAAAAGTTGGTGTGCAACAAGAAAGTGTTAGCAGTCCTTCCGTGAACTCTGGCTTATTCACATCCTTGGCTAGTGCAAAAGATGGGAAGGCTCTTATTGTTGGCCATGATCACCTCAATGACTACTGTGCTGAACTATTTGGTTTGCAACTCTGTTATGGTGGAGGATTTGGATACCATGCTTATGGTCTGGCTGGATGGGCAAGGAGAGCAAGAGTTGTGGTTGTGAACTTGGACAAAACCGAAAATGGCTGGGGACCTGTCCAGTCAATCAAAACTCGGAAGCGCCTTGATGATGCAAATTTCACCGCCATTGATGATGAGCTACTCTGGGATTTGGAGTATGTTTAGGTTCAATTTGAAGTCAAATAAGATAGAAGATTAGCATTGTCATTTTCTTGTTTTCAAATTGGTTTTTATGTTTTAGGATTTGTTGACAAGGTTATGTCATCTATTTATGTTTTAGGGAATGCATTCTAAACTTTTATTTCGAAATATTCATTAGTAACTTCTTTGGCCACTATTCTCAACCAAAAAAAAAATTCTTTGTCCACATTATCAACATCCTTATCAAATGGTCTTTAACAATGGGACAATCATTTCTAAACAAAATCTTATTTTGGAAATGTTTTAATCCTTAAAAGTTTTCTTGAGTTTTAATCCTTAAATTTGTATAATGGATTAGGGAAAACAATTCATATAATTGTTAACTCCATAAAAACAAAGGAGTCATCCAGGGTGTCAGGCTTGTCTAATGGCAGTATTTAATTTCAGTCAATAATCAACCATACTTTTTTTTTGACTAAAGCATACTGAATTCCTCTTCGTTGGTACCGTATCAAAACATTACTCTTAAATAATATATATATATATATATAACATATAATTGTAAATCATGATTTTTTTTTTTTAGCAAGCTAATTATCAGTCATTCTCATTCCTAAAGCTATTTTTCACTTTGCATAATATATATATATATATATATATATAACATATAATTGTAAATCATGAATTTTTTTTTTTAGCAAGCTAATTATCAGTCATTCTCATTCCTAAAGCTATTTTTCACTTTGCATGTGCAATTTAAACCCATAAAAACTTGGACAGCAGCTTTTTGTCCAAGCATTTACCTTAGATTTCACATCCGTTATATAGTCTTTCTTTGGCAAGCTATAATCAAAACCAAAATAACAAAAACAAAAATAAAGAAGAGAAATACATACCTATAAGTCTATAACAACAATAGATGGGAAGGAATATTCCCTTAGAAAATTGATTAGATTCTTTTTTTTTTTTTTTTTATATTATAAATAAAGCATATATAATCTTTGAAGAATTTCATCAGTATTTTCTTTTTTGATACCAGACAAAGAGATTACAACGCAAAATTTGGAGTTTGTCTTGCTATCATACTAGCAAGTTCCCTGCATTCAGTTAGTACATAGTCTTAAGTTTTCAAAAAAAACAACTAGCATAGAGTATTGCTTAATAATATTATGAATATCTTCTATTAAGCATTCAATCCACCAAGGCCAGTAGCTCTTAGATAGCCAAAAGAGTTGAATTTCCTTGCTATCAGTCAGGATCACCACTTTTTGAAGAACCAAATGAGCTGTGTAGAGGAGTGCTTCACGGATCGCTGCAAACTTTGTTTTCTTAGGGTCTTGGAATGCTGTGAAAAAGGCTTTTCTGACAAGTTGTCATCCTTCCTTTGATTTACCTATCAAGGCAGCACCTCTTCTTCCTCTAATCACTTTTCTGGAACTTGCCACTTGATACAGCAATTGCCAATCTTCTTGGTAAGGCCAGGCAGTAGTAAGCTGCTGGCTGTCTCCCTTTGTTGTTTGTTCTTGACCTGTAAGATTTTCAATAAAAGCAGCATTGTACCTGTGCGTTAAAGCAGTTGAGGTTAGCATACCCTCCTTTGTATTGGGTATTCCCTTCGAAGACTATGCCATTTCTGTGATTCCATATGCACCAAAGGGTGACAAACAAATTAGGAATGCAGTTCTTGATTCGGTTTTCCTTTTGGCTTCCTTGGATCCAGTTACATATCCAATCAGATATGGAGTGGTAAGGAAGTGTGTCAACACGAATGGTTAAAACACTGCCTAACCAAACAGCTCTAGAGAAAGGGCAATTAAGAAACAAGTGGTCTAAGGTTTCCCTATTTTGTTGACAGAAGCGGCAGGTATCAAAGCACTTAATGCCTCTATGGATAAGAGTGTTTCTTACAGGGAGGGTTGAGTGCAAAACTTTCCAAACAAAATGCAGAATGTTTTGTGGGAGTGGAACTTTCCATAAAATTTTCCAAACCTCTGGTGGGATAGTAGTTGTGTTAAAAAACAAAAATAAATTAAATTAAAATTGTCATACTTCACCGATCACCTTTTTTTTTTTTTTTTCCAATTCACTGTAGTTAAATTGAATCATACTTAAACTATAATTAATAAAAAAGAATTCCAATACTTGGTTTGCTACTCAAATGATTATGATATACGGTTTCCTTGAATTTATCTGAACCAGAATTCTTTTTTATTTTTTATTTATTTATCAAAACCTCTAAGGAAGGGTTGGACATATGAGATCTTGAGTCTAATTCTCAGTTCGCTACTCATTTTATAATTATTTTTAAAGGAAGCAAATAAGACAAATTGATAACAATAATAACGCTTTGGTTTTTATCCAAAAAAAATTAATAAAATAGAGAAAAAGTTGATAAGAAAAATTACGTTATTTTTATAAAAAAAATTGATAAACTTATAAATAATTTAATTTAAGCATTAAATTTTACATATGTTTGGATTTTTTTTTATTGGGAAAAGTAATACCCTAAGAATATTGGTTTATAAAATATTATGAGAAACTTTCTATGATAAAAGAATACAATAATTGATTTTTTTTTCATGGCTTTTAGTATTTTCCGTAAAAGATGTGTCAAAACTTTCTTAAAATTGTTCATTAGCAAATGCTCTAAGAGCATCTACTAAGTAGACATTTTTTTATATTACCATATTGACATATCTATAATTTATTATTATATCCGAGTCCATAATGTAATGGTTCTGTTTTTTAATGTTTAAGTTGTGCTAAATCAATTGTAATAGGAAAAAAAATTAATATCAACAATTAAGCTTTTGTGTTTATCTTATATAAAAATATAGAAAGTATTAGAGGAAAAAATTGATAAAAACAATGAAGTTGTTTTATCCATAAAAAATTCTACAAATTTAATGCAGCCAGTTAACACAACTATAGTTTTTAGACTTAACTTTTTATCAAATAATTTCTAACTAATTTTTATGATCCATTAAAAAAAATATAATAGTCTTGTGGTATAATATTTACATAATTAGCTTCAATTATATTATAAATTAAAAAAGCAGAAAATTAAAAAGAAACATAAATTACTATAACATAATTAAGAATATGTGTGTTGCATATGTGAATTCACAATTATTTAATTATTTCGATTAAGTTAGCTACACAATTATTATTTTCACATCTTTTGAAAGAGAGTGAGCATATAATTGGATTGGTTTGTGAGTATTAATTTAACTCCTACCTAGCAATGAATGGTTTGAGAAATTGATATCAAAGCTATATATTTCATTAACATGGGCAAAAATTTCCTTAAATTTCCAAATCATTATGAAGTACATTCCTCCAAGTAATTCTTGAATCTTTTTAGCTAGCTACAACAAAGATACTAATTCTCAAGGAGCTACATGGTATTGATTTTTTAATAAATATACCCACTTGTGCTCGTAAGAGTAGTAATTCCTGTATGTAAACCTCCAAATTATGCCTAACACATAATTTCTCAATCATTGTATCACTATGGAATAGAGTCTAGAAGGAAGATAATTTTCTTTAACCACAACCAACTTTATAAAGAAAATGAAAGGGGTGATATCTCACCATTTTTCAACTTATTAATAGAAGTGAAAGGATTCATTTATTATGAGTTTTCAGCATCCTTGAAGCTTCTAATATACATTATCTATGGCCAAATGCATTAAAAAATACATCCTTTGTCACCAAGACCAAGTCTTCTACTTGGAACTCAGATTATGTATTTCTCAAGAATTTACTAAATACATGCCAAGACCTAAAACCCTGAAACACATAAGGGACATTTTTGCCACCATGAATTTTCAATCCAAGTGTTGCAAAAATGTCATTAGTTATTGAAGAATTGCCTTCGTAGTAATCAAACACCTTAGTTAAGGCCTAAAATAATATTTTAAAAAGGAGACCGTGAATTTTCATTAATAGATCAACTTTATTAAAATCATGATCCAAGTTGGAGAACTAATAAATTCGAAAAGAATTTCATATAGTCAAGAGAAGTCGCGCTAGTGACAAAATTTGGTAGTAATTTTTTCAAACATATTCAAAGAATCTCATATGCTAAGTTACACTTTCTAATTTGAACTGATTCAAAGTCTATAACTATAATAATTATTAAAAAAAAATTAAAGATTCAATAATTGCACTAATTTTTTAGGCCACTTAACTAAACTAAACTTAAGAGGATAAAAAAAAAACGAACCTAGTAACCTTAAGTCGATAGGCAGACCAACCCTCCCATCTTCAGCAACAATTGAAGCACAAATGAGATAGGTGCAACTGCAAACAATACAATTATTGGAAATTTGTTGAGTCTTTGGGGACCATGATCCAACCAATTTTTTTTTTAAAAAAAAAGTTCAAAGATTGGAAGGATAAGAACTAATATTAACAATTTTCAAGTTTATGGAATCTTTATAGAGCCTAAGTATTAACAACCAAATGGATAATATGCATCTGGCAAGCTCTAATATACCTAGAACAAATCATTAAATATATATATATATATACACACACACACATACCTAGAACAGAAAATTATAAAAATTTCTAAGGCAACCATAAAACACATGAAAATTTTGAATAGGGAAGACATGGAGTGGAATATATACATATCATGTATAACAAAGTTAATTTTAGACTTTGCAAATGTTAAGCCCTGGATGGTAAAGTTACTTGTATCTACGCAGAAAATCTTGTGGCTTCTTCAACATCCAGAAAAAGCCATGAACACATATACCTCTACACATGTTATATTGCACACTCTACCTTAGAGTCTTGAACTTCTAGTCATGTCCCTACACTTATTTTATGTGACTAAAGTTACCTAGACCCAAGATTAGTGCCAATTACTTGGAGCCTTGGACAACTACCCGCACCAAAAGAAACTTGACTCAAGAGTATTCATTCTTCTTAATTCTTTCAAGTATTTGTTCCTCAGTTTTTATATGTCATGAGCAGATTATTTGTTTGGCTTCAGTCCTAAATATGTGGGATCCATTTGTATTTACAGAAATTTGGATATTTATGGATATGGATTAACAAATTAACAAAATTTAACTACACCATGAAAAAAAATTTAAATAAAAAACCCAATAGTAGGTTCTTTTTTTACCTTGACAGGTCAGCCGTTTTGCTTGAGGTTGATCTTTTGGGTCGTTCCTATATTTCTGGAATCACCATTCAAAATGTTAAAAGACCATATAGAAACCCAAAGTTCAAATTCCATTTAATTTTCGCAAGAAATTTTTCAGAAAAAATCTTTGAAGTGCTACTTTCTCTGGAAACAAAAAGGACATTTTATTTTTAAGAGAAACAAAGTTAGGGAGATTTACGGACCTGGCAAAATTGATGTCATCATAGAGAACATCTCGGTCATGTATTTGAGGCCCTTTGGAGTCATTACTTTAAAATTGAGATTAAAACGAAAAAGTGAAAGGTCGGAACTCAGGATAGCAAGAGATAGAAAGTGATGAGTTGGTGTAATTGAGGAGAATTTGGCTTTTGTAATAGACATGAAGAGGAGAGAGTTGTGTTAAAAGAGAACTTCAATGCCACTACGCTAATTCTACCTGGCATTAATTGTAGTTATTACTTATGAGTGCTTATTAGAGTTTGGCTGGGGTTAAAAATGGGCTTGGGCTTGCTATGAACTTCGATTTTGGACGAAATCCTTTGTTAATTTTAAATGTCAACTGCAAAACTACCATATTAAAATGTCATAAAACAAAATCTCATGCTTCTCTGCGCGCGCGCGCGCGCACACACACACACACATATATATATATATATATATATATTTTGATGAGTTTAACTTAAAAATCACGTACACATCAACTTTATTTACCCGCCCAGAACCCCAAAGATCTTGGCAACCTCTTTTGGCATTTTGGTAAACTCCGACATGTTTGTTGATATTCGCCTTCAAGGAATCAAACAAAATGAAAAATAATTTTTGATTATTAAAAAAAACTTGAAAAATTATGTTAATATTAGCAAGGAGTAGCTTGATATGAGAGTGAGAGAGTGAGAGATTAAGATAAGGTGCAATAACTAGTATTGCACCGATACAATATTTTTGAATGGTTGAGATTGAGAATTGAAAGAAACAATTTTCAATCTCAGCCATTAAATAAAAAATGAGAGGGGTAAAAAATTAATGTGAGAAGAAATAAGGGATCCAAATCCAAGGAAGATTGTGCGAGAGAGAAAATAGATTGAGAAACAAAGTAAAAAAAGATTATAACTATTGATTTACCTTACAAGTTTGAAAGTTGACATGGGCAACTGTTTTCTTGATCTCACCGTTGGTTTGATTTTAGATTGATTAGATCTAAGATCTTAAAAAAAAATTATTATTTACAAGGAGGGAAATAGGAATGGAAAAATTTTTTAAAAAAAGAGGAGGAAATGAGAATGAAGGGGGAAATTATTAGATATTCCAAAATTACTAGGTTATTAAAAAAAAATTGTTTTCTTATTTTGTTTAGCCAATAAATGAAATTCGGTGCCCTCATCTCCTGCGTGTGAACTGTTGGCTGGCTGCCCAAGTTTTGTAGCAATTAATATATTTTTTTTCTTGATAATTATTTTGGGGGCAAATTCTAAATAATCTTTTAACAAATTTGAGATAAAAGTGTGCACACTCTACACCATTGAATATATTCTAGTTAGGACGGTCATAGGTTTGTGTAATTTGGTCAGTTAAGTGGGTTTTAATTATTGTTTGAGTAAATTGCAAAGTACACACCTAACGTTTAAGGGTGATTGGATTTTACACCCTAACATTTTGGAACTTTGATTTTACACCCCAATATTTGGTTCCGTTAGCAAATCACTCCCCCAGTTAGTTTTTGTTGTTAACTGCCATGTCATCTTGCTGATGTGTTTTTTTTTTTGCCAAATAAGCCCCAAAACGACATAGTGTCAATGGCAATAAAGTGATGACATGGCACATGCAAAACGGTGCCATTTGCCCAAAGAGAGAGAAAAAAAAATCTGCAACTTCACCATCTCCCCACCAAACAAAAAATCTCAAATTCCTAAATCCTAAACCCACGAACCCAACCCTTGCCTTCCTAACCCTGGGAATAGTCTGTCTCTACTACTCGTTGATCTAGTGTCTACGATATTAGGGAAAGAAGAATTTGAAGCAAAGATTGAAGGGTTGAAATCTGCACTCAAATGGGTCAGTACTGAAGAAGAGGATTCCATGGTGATAAACAAGATTGTCACTGTTCTGGAACACACCATTGTATTGAATGAACTGGTGAAAAAAAACTGGGCCGGTATGGAGCAAAGAGGATTAGATGAAAGCAATCAGGAGAAAAGCTCAAAGAAAAGAAGCAAAATTGATGATGAATGTGATCAATTCCTCAAGAATGTTCTGCCTCTTCTCCTTAATAAATTCTTCAAATTAGCTGTAGATTTGGAATTTTTTATGAGTCATCCACAACTTCCAAAAGCACAAAACTTAACATATATGGATCTGTCAACATTTGAATGTGATCTCAAGAGTTGAATGTGATCTGTCAACATTTGAATGTGGTCTGGGTTCATATGGGTTAGGAAGGCAAGGGTTGGGTTTGTAGGTTTAGGATTTTGAGATTTTCTGTGTGGTGGGGAAACGGTGAAGTTGCAGATTTTTTTTTTTTTTCTTTCTTTTTCACTTTAGGCAAGCGTTTTGCATATGCCAAGTCATCACTTCATTGCCATTGAAACTGTGTCGTTTTAGGGCTTATTTGGCAAAAAAATAAAAAACTCTTCAGCAAGATGACATGGCAGTTAACAGCAAAAACTAACCGGGGGAGTGATTTGCTAACGGAACTAAACGTTGGGGTGTAAAATCAAAGTTCCGAAACGTTGAGGTATAAAATCCAATCACCCCCAAACGTTAGGGGTGTACTTTGCAATTTACCCTTATTTTTTTCCATCTTTCTCGCAAAAAAAATTATTATTATTTTTTCCATCTAATAATATCTCTTTAACATCATGTATTTTTTTGTGCAGTGAAAATAACATCATGTATTAAATGTGGACACATTTCCTTCTCAAAAAAGAAAAAATAAAAAAAGAAAGCAAGTTCGAAAGGATATATATATTGGTAGAATTGCATTTAATATACAATTTAAATCCTATTGAATTTATGATTTTTAATCAACTTGTTTGTTGCATCTCATGAAAAAAAAATGGAATAAAATTTAACTAGAAGGAAAAATTTAGTTACAAAATTAGTTATAGCCTTAGGCTACAACCTTACTCAACATCTTTTTATTGGAAGTGAATTTTGACAAATCCACCATTTGATGAAATCTTCTTCTTATATTCTCCATACTTGCAAAATTTCTAGAAAATTAAAGATTAATAGCTATGTCATCAATAAATTGTTTAAATTTCGAGTTTTTGTATTTTAAAATTATGCATAAATATAAGCTTATAGATCATATAGTGAATAATATCCGATTGACATAAAATTTGACATGTGTATTAAAAGTATAAAGAACATGTAATTCAACAGTTAGATTTTTTAAATATATAGTAATGTTTATTTTATTCAATAAGGTTGTAGCCTACGACTCACTAAAGCGCCATAACCAAACCTTAGACTCACTAAAAATCGAAGATTTTCCCACAAACGACGCCAATTGTAAGGTTGCATTTCAAACCTCAACTCAAGATAAGATGGGTATAGGCCCAAAAAGCTCAATACAATAAATTTGTAGAGAGTGGGCTATTACTCTAGGTTCTAATAAGTTGAGTTAATGATGGCAATGGGCTAAATCTTTTGGTGAGATGGAGATAGATCGGTTTAAGTGTTGTGATTTGTCCTCGGACTCAAGCCGAGGAGATTAATTCTTGTATTTCTCTTTTCCAAGACAAATTACATATATTGTTCTTGAAGCTACAATGTTTTCCTTCTCATTTCCTTTTTTCTCTGACTTTTTTCCTATGGGGGATCTTTTATCTTATATAGACATTTTCAGATGATCCTAGCCCTTCATCTGTTCATTGCACGGATCATTTCCCCTTTTCCAATCCCTCCTCAACTCTTCTTCACACCCTTGAAAGGTATGGAGCCCAAGATAACACTGTTTACAAGTCTTCTCCACATAAATGCGGTCAGAATGTTTGGTGGGATGCATTAAATATGGTGGCAGTATCTAGCCTTTCAATCCTATCACTGCCATTTCCCTTCCCAAAGACCTTTCTGCATAGTAGAGAATCCTTTGATAGCGTATTGATGATGTGATCATAAAATCCAAGGACATGGCCTCCTCAGCCCAGCAACTATCCTTCTCAATCAGGCGTGACACATGGCGTGATCAGTTTACTCGGAGTTCTTATATCCCATAGTCATGTCATCAATAAATTGTTTAAATTTCAAGCTTTTGTATTTTAAAATTATGCATAAATATAAGCTTATAGATCATATAGTAAATAATATCCGATTGACACAAAATTTGACATGTGTATTAAGAGCATAAAGAACATGTAATTCAACAATTAGATTTTTAAAATATATAGTAATGTTTATTTTATTCAATTAGGTTATAGTCTAAGGCTACTACTAATTTTGTAACTAAATTTTGTTTTAAATAGAATGAAAAAAAAAATGTTGATATCAATATAATGTTAAAAAAATTTAAGAAAAAAAAAATGTGAATGAAGACTTTAAGGATATATAAGATATATTTTTATTTAATTTTTTAAATAAAAATAAAAATATTTATTTATTTATTGGTATAGTCCCATTTGATATAATTTAAATCCTACTGAAATTAGGATTTCTAATCAATTTGTATGTTGCTGATATCCCAAAAAAAAAAAAGGTCATATAAATAAAATAAAATAAAAATGTTGATATGAACGTAACATAAAAAGAAAGAAAGCATGAATGATGACTGCAAAGAAATGAGATAGATTATATATATATATATATATACACCAAAGTGGGAAAGAAATAATTGGATGAATGTCCAACCCTCAAAGCACCTTGTTCTCGTCAATGGCTATACCCATCAGGGACAATGGTATATATGAAGGTGACACCTACCTCTCTTACAGATATCTCCATGCTCTTGCTGAATGTTGGAGAAGCTATTTTAATAATCGAATTCTAGATGTCATCTAAGATTTATGGAAAGATTACCATTTCATAGGATGTACAAATAGGATTTATGTTTTTGGGGTCAAATCCTATGCTTCGGCTATCCGTCACCTTAATTGGATGAGCCATGATGACCCAATGAGATTTCTCAAGAAAGACCCTATATTTGAACCATTGCTGTATTGTGGCTTTTGCAACCAATACGCCAGTTATCATGAACATGATGGTGAGGATGAATGGGATCCTTATCTTGCAAGAAGTGATCCATTTGAGCTACCAATCTGATGCTGCTGATACTGATTAAAGTCTTGGCTAACAATTGATTCATTTTGTCTAGCCTTCAATTATTCCAACATTCATCAGAGGGTGAAAGCTACTTTACCCATTAATAATGCTTCCTTGACTACTACAATATTCTGCTTCTTTCATTGACTTCTTTGACACCAATATTGCTGAGAAATATTCTCACTATTGTATTACTTGCTAACTACTATTATTCTACATGATAATTGTGCGGGCATCATCCTTCCTGGCCCATTCGTTCGTAGGCCCACAAGAGTGACTGGCCATATAAGTCCTAATCCAGGCCCATCTGCCCCAAGGCCCACGAGAACGATCATCCCCTTTGAGTCCTAACGCTGATCAGTCCAACGAGCTTACCCCGGGCCGACCTAACGAGCACCGAGCACCCCAAAGGCGAAGGCGAAGCTACCTGAGATACGCTTGACAGTGGTAAACCTCGTCGCGCCGGGCGAACGCCCCTCCCGGACCTAATCCGTATTATATGCACCTCATACCTGAGGTGCCACCGGGCTATCTGACCACCAACCGCAATTGTCGGTGCCGGGCCGTGCCACCGTCACTTTGGGGACCCTTCTACCTGGAAATGGACATGGCAGAGGAATCAAGTTCCGATGCCACCATCGTTCTCTTTATGCTCGTAACTACCCACCCACTTAGAAGGAATGGCATTGGACCTCTCCATCCACTAAGCCAGAAGATGACCGCAGCAATCCAGCAAGCTATGGCTATAAATAGGGAAGGGGAGATCAAAGTTAAGGGGTCGAAAAAATCAAGAGGAGAGAGGAGGGAGGAAGAAAACAGGAACGTTCGGGCTGCCAAGCAAGGGGCCACCCCATTGCAGGAAACACCAAAAACCCACCATACAAATAGATTGTGAGCCCAATATATCTTTCAGGCCTAGTCGCTGCTTTCTGGGTGCGCACAATTAGCGCCGTCTGTGGGAATCTCTTGCGCAGCGGTGGTTTTTGCGAGGCACCCTGGGAGAATGTCAGGGAGCAGACAGGAGAGTTATGCTGAGAGTGGCTCCGGCGGGTCATCGCGGGGGACAGCGTGGCGAGAAAGGAGACAGAAGATGCACAAGGACCAGCAACGTGAAGAAGGGGAGTCTGGGCTGGGGGAAGGGTCGTTCCAGACACTTCAGGTAGTATTTAACGCCTCGGGGCATAGCCACCGAGAAAGAGAGGACTAAGACCACGGGTAGAAGGATCGGGAGCTCGAACGACTACGCAAGTTGGTGAGAGACCTGGAATTAGACCCCAGGGTCAAACGTCGAAGAGGGGAGGATGGACGGTGCAGGGAAAGGTCTATCAGTCCAGAAGCCTGCCGCGCGACAGGATCACAACAAACCGACTTTCGTCGGCATCGCGAGCGTTCACAGGAGTATGCAAACCGTGATTCGACCTCTCCAAAAGAATGGCGACCTCAAAACGCGGCCATGGACCCCATGAGTAGGGCACTGCGCCAGGCTGCTAGGTCTCCGTTTGCGTGGGACATCGAGAACGCCGTTATGCTAAGCAGATTCACGAGACCACCGTTCAATTCCCACTCGAGAAAGACTGACCCAGTGGAACACGTGAGCCACTACATCCAGATGATGTCCCTACACACCCACAATGACGCGTTGATGTGCAAAGTCTTCCCGTCGAGCCTTAGTCCCACGGCTCTGAGGTGGTTCAATGGGCTAAAGAAAGGATCGGTCCACAGCTTCTTGGAATTGATACAGGAGTTTGGTATACGGTTCATGACCAAACGGTTCATGACGTGCAGCCGAATCCCACAGCCTATGGACGCCCTACTGTCAATGAAGATGGGGGCTGGAGAGACCCTTCGCAGCTACGCTGGCCGGTACTGGGAGCTGTACAATGAAATTGGCGAGGGTAACGAGAAGATCGCGGCAAGCACTTTTCGCATGGGACTACCCGACGACTCCGGGTTAAGGGAGTCTCTGACAAGGAGGCCCCTCGAGGACATGAGGCAACTGATGAGACGTATCGAAGAATTCAAGCAGCTGGAGGATGACCGGTTACAAAGTAAGGGGAAAGCTCCGGTCATAAATTACCCTCGGAATAGCGGTTTCTAACCTCGGCCCCGGAGGGATGTCAAAACTCAAGAGCTTGGGTCGGCAGTGGGGGGAGTGAACGTAGCCTTCAAGGAACCAGTCCACAGGATCGTAGATCGGATAAAAAACGAGCCCTACTTCAGGTGGCCGAACAGGATGCCCGACTACCCTTTGAGAAGAAACCAAAATCTATATTGCACGTACCACAAGGATAAAGGGTACACAACCGAACAATGCAGGGTACTCAAGGACCACTTAGAGCAATTGGTGAATGCTGGGCACCTTAAGGAATTTGTAGCAACGAGGAACCAGGGGGCCGGGCACAATGACCATACCCGCGGGAACCCCCTCCTACCTCCCGTAGGAATAATAGAAGTCATCCATGCCGTTCCGAGAGAAGTAAAAATGAGGGAAGTCTTGGCCGTGACATCGGCAGAAGAAAGCCCGGGCGAATGTAACCCTGAAAAGAAGCAAAGGAGCATCGCCCAACCCATTTCCTTCGATGAAGGCGACATGAAAGGCACCATTCAGCCACACGGCGATGCCTTGGTGGTCACGGCCCGTGTAAGGGGGTTTGTAGTGAAAAGGATAATGATAGATCAAGGGAGCGGGGCAGACGTGATGTACCCCGACTTATACAGGGGGCTTGGGTTGAAGAAAGAGGATTTATCCAGGTACGATGCATCGCTGATGGGGTTCGACGGCCATATGGTTGTCCTGGAGGGGCAAATTTCGCTTCCCGTTAGCATGGAAGGGAAGGAGGTGATAGTGACGTTCATAGTGGTCTCTTCTTACTCACCATACACAGCGATCCTCGGCAGACCTTGGATTCACGAAATAGGGGCCATACCTTCCACATTGCACGTGAAGGTCAAGTTTTGCACGGAAGGCGAGATCGCGGTAGTAAGAGGTTGCCAGCAGGTGGCCAGGCAATGCCTAGTAGCTGCCGCAAGCAAAATGGCCGATCAAACAGAAGTCACCGAGAAGACTTCCTTATAGCAATCACAGCGACCCCAAGTGGGGGCAGGAGTTGGTTGTGCCAAGGACATGTTGAGGGTGAGGATCCTTCCGGATAGCGATAAACATTTTCAAATAGGAGCGGGCCTCGAAGACGAAGAGAGAACGGAACTGTTGCTCTTTCTAGTGCAAAACGTGGATGTGTTCGCTTGGAGTCTGTATGAAGTGCCTGGACTGGACCCCGAATTTATAGTCCATAGGCTTAACGTGGATCCCTTACACCCCCTGAGAAGGCAGAAGTAGAGGAGGTCGGCGAAAGAGCATGTCGAGGCGGTGAGACTGGAAGTGGCAAGGTTGAGGGAAGCGAGGGCTATAAGGGAGATTTTCTTCCCCGAATAACTTGCAAACACTGTGGTGGTACGAAAAAAGAATGGCAAGTGGAGGGTCTGCGTCGATTTCACTGACTTAAACTGAGTATGCCCTAAAGATCCGTTTCCCATGCCGAGGATTGATCAACTGGTCGATGCTACGTTTGGGCATCCCCGACTAAGTTTCTTAGATGCCTTCCAGGGTTATCACCAGATTGCACTAGCTGCCGAGGATCAGGAGAAAAAAGCGTTTATAACGCCTGACACCAATTACCATTATACGGTAATGCCGTTCGGATTAAAGAATGCGAGGGCTACTTATCAACGGATGATGACAAGGATGTTCAGGGATAAGATCGGGCGAACGGTTGAAGTGTACATTGACAACATGGTGATAAAAAGTAAGCAGGAAAGACAGCATGTCAGCGACCTGAAAGAAATATTTGAGATACTTAGGTGACACTGTCTTCGCGTCAATGTTGACAAGTGCACATTTGGCTTGGGCTCCGGCAAGTTCCTAGGATACCTAGTCACGAAGCGGGGTATCAAAGTCAATCCCGAGCAGATAGAAGTCGTGAGGCAACTCAGTCCGCCAAGCAACCCAAAAGAAGTTCAAAGATTAACTGGCATGTTAGCCGCCCTAAACCGGTTTATATCCAAGTTTGCTGACTGATTCCGCCTTTTTTACCAACTCTTGAAGAAGTGGAAGGGTTTCCAGTGGGACAAGGAGTGCGACGAGGCCTTTTACGACCTAAAGGAATATCTTGGGCAAGCCCCGACACTAATGGCACCAGAACCTGGGGAGAACCTCTGCATATACCTCTCGGTGTCAGAGCATGCAGCCAGCACCACGCTTTTGAAGGATGGTGGCGTGCAATTGCCGGTCTACTACATATGCAAAAAATTTGTTGACGCCGAAAAGAGGTATTTGCCACTGGAAAAGTTGGTGTTAGCTCTAGTACATTCCACTCGGAAACTACCCCATTATTTTCAGGCCCACACCGTCTATGTTTTGACCGAATACCTACTCCAATTGCTATTGAAATGATCAGACTTCACCGAGAGGATACCTAAATAGGGGACCCGTCTAGGCTCTTTTGACATCAAGTACAAGCCAAGGAACTCGGTAAAGGGACAAGTCCTCGTAGATTTTATTGCCGAGGAGTCTGGAAGTAGTTTGCCTAGCGGAAGTTAAGCCATGGAAGGTATTCGTGGATGGCGCCTCCAACACAGCTAGAGCGGGGGCTAGGATTGTGGTCATCACCTCGAAAGGAATGAGGCTGGAGCACTCCTTTAGACTGGGCTTTAGGGCTTCCAATAACGAAGTCGAGTATGAAGCACTACTTGCCGGGTTAAGAGTCGCCTCGGATCTGGGGGCTGTAGAGGTAGAAGTGTACTCAGACTCTAGGCTCGTTGTGAACCAAGTGCATGGAGGATTCGAGGCCAAAGATTCACGGATGGCTGAATACCTGCGGGTGGCAAAGTAGGCCTTGGGCCGTTTCACGAGCACAAAGGT
The DNA here is from genome assembly GCA_032878915.1 of Castanopsis chinensis. NCBI lineage: Eukaryota > Viridiplantae > Streptophyta > Magnoliopsida > Fagales > Fagaceae > Castanopsis > Castanopsis chinensis. The sequence continues at coordinate 12,814,159 of JAVQMG010000129.1, forward strand.
TGAACAAATCTCGAGAGGACAGAACCGCCATGCTGACTCCCTAGCTACATTAGCATCTTCGATAGACAGTGAACTGCTGCGACTTGTGAGGATAGAACTGGTGAAGGAACTAAGCATCAGAATGAAAACAAAGGTATTACAAACCACAGCCACCGAGAGGTGCTGGATGGATCCCATAGTCGAGTTTTTAGCTGAGGGTCGAGTCCCTGTGGACAAAAAGGAAGCAGCCAAGGTACGACGGAACACTCCTCGGTATTGGCTGTCCCCAGATCTGAAGCTACATCAGAGGTCTTTCGGGGGTCCATATTTGCAGTGTTTACACCCCAGCTTGACGGAAGGCCTTCTAACAGAGCTCCACGAAGGTCTCTGCGGCAGCCACGTTGGTGGACGATCATTGGCTCACCGGGCAATGACACAAGGATTTTAGTGGCCGCGAATGCAGAAGGACGCCCTTAAATATGTGCAGAGATGCGAACAATGCCAAAGACACGCCTCAATGATACATCAGCCTGCTGGGAACTTGAATCCCATCAGCAGTCCATGGCCTTTCGCCCAGTAGGGATTAGACATAATCGAGCCCTTTCCCCAAGCAACCGGGAACCGAAGATTTGTGTTGGTTGTGGTGGATTATTTTACTAAGTGGGTAGAGGCAGAGGCACTAGCAGATATTCGGGACATGGACGTCAAAAAGTTCATATGGAAGAACATCATAACAAGATTCGGGGCACCCGAATCATTCGTTTCGGACAACGGGCTACAATTCGATAGCAAGGTCTTCCGCGAATTCTGTAGCAACCTTGGCATATAGAACCGGTATTCCATCCCGGCATACCCATAAAGCAACGGCCAAGCTAAAGCAACCAACAAGGCAATCATCAACGGGTTGAAAAGAAGGCTGGATGGCGCCAAGGGCAAGTGGACCGAGGAGCTACCGAGCATCCTCTGGGCTTACCAGACAACTCCGAGGAGATCTATAGGGGAGACACCTTTTTCCCTGGCTTTTGGGGCAGAAGCCATCATTTCGGCCGAGATAAATCTGTGCAGCACCCAGGTATCCAAGTTAAACCCAGTCGAGAACAACGAGTTGTTGCTAGACCAGCTAGACCTGTTGGAAGAGCGCCGCGAAGTGGCAACAATTCGGCTGGCACAGTACCAACAGAAGCTCGCCCAGAGATACAACAAGGACGTGCGTAAGAGAGAATTCGTCGCCGGGGATTTGGTTCTACGAAGAGTTGTGGGGAACACTGGAGACCGTAACACGGGGAAACTGGCCCCATCCTGGGAGGGACCATACCGAGTAACGGCCATTGCTGGTGCTGGAACCTACTACTTGGAAGATATGAACGAGAAACCACTAGCCCATCTATGGAATGTTTGTAATCTTAAAAAGTTCTACCACTAATCACTACGTGTTAATATAATGCTCGTACTTATTTCCGTGTGAAACTACATTCTTTTTATTTCTTTGATCAATAAGTGTGAACGGGGCAATGGAAAACAAGTCACTTTTTCTAAGGACAAAAGCTTGACCTCAGTTCGATTCCATCACCGGGCAGGTAGAAACCTTATTACTATTTTCTAAGGACAGAAGCCTGACCTCGGTTTGATCCTATCACCGGGCAGATGGAAACCTTATCACTATTTTTCTAAGGACAGAAGCCAGTCCTCAGCTCGATTCATATCGCCGGATAGGCGGAAACCTTATCATTATTTTTCTAAGGACAGAAGCCTGACCTCGGTTCGATCCTATCACCGGGTAGGTGGAAACCTTAACACTATTCTTCTAAAGACAGAAGCCAGTCCTCAGCTCGATTCATATCGCCGGGCAGGTGGAAACCTTATCACTATTTTCTAAGGACAGAAGCCTGACCTCGGTTCGATCCCATCACCGGGCAGGTGGAAACCTTATCACTATTTTCTAAGGACAGAAGCCTGACCTCGGTTCGATCTCATCACCAGGCAGGTAGAAACCTTATCACTATTTTCTAAGGACAGAAGCCTGACCTCGGTTCGATCCTATCACCAGGCAGGTGGAAACCTTATCACTGTTTTTCTAAGGACAGAAGCCAGTCCTCAGCTCGATTCATATCACCAGATAGGCAGAAACCTTAACACTATTTTTCTAAGGACAGAAGCCTGACCTAGGTTCGATCCTATCACCAGGCAGGTGGAAACCTTATCACTATTTTTCTAAGGACAGAAGCCTGATCTCGGTTCGATCCTATCACCGGGCAGGCGAAAACCTTAACACTATTTTTCTAAGGACAGAAGCCTGACCTCGGTTTGATCCTATCACCAGGCAGGTGGAAACCTTATCACTATTTTTCTAAGAACAGAAGCCTAACTTTGATTCGATCCTATCACCGGGCAGGCGGAAACCTTAACACTATTCTTCTAAGGACAGAAGCCAGTCTTCGGCTCGATTCATATTACTGGACAGGTAGAAACCTTAACACTATTTTTCTAAGGATAGAAGCCTGACTTCGGTTCGATCCCATCACCGAACAAGTGGAAACCTTATCACTATTTTCTAAGGACAGAAGCCTAACCTCGGTTCGATCCTATCACCGGGCAGGTGGAAACCTTATCACTATTTTATAAGGACAAGAGCCAGCCCTCGGCTCGTTTCATCTCGTCGGACAAACAGAAACCCTATCCCTACTTACTAAGGACAGAAGCCTGACCTTGACTCGGCTCCTACTGCCGGATAGGTGGATGCCCAATCACCATTTTCTAAATACAAGATACCGACACCGGTTCCTTCCTTACATCCCATCCTTCTTTACCCCTACATGTCTAAACCCACACAGGGCACAAATATTCTCTCAAAACCAATCATGGTCGCACGTAAACATAATAATCACCGAACATGCTTGGGTGTATAAAACAGGCATGAAAGGAAAAACAGAACATATGCATCCAAATCATTATAATAAAAGTTAAAACAGGGCAGTATTAGTTAAAACGGTCACAACAGTAGTTCAAATGTCTCGTCGCCACAGTCCCGGCGACCTAGGCTCTTGATAAAAATAAGATAAAGCAAAAACAAAATAAAGTTTTCAGAAGGGAGTTCCGTCTTCATCGCATCCTCACACATTGGGGTCGGAAGGGAAGGTCTGGGCTAAGGCCTGTCCGAGATCTTCTTCGGCAAGTTGGGAAGGGAGGAGAGTCTCGTTCGACACACCACCATCTCCAGCAGGGGCGTTGCTCATGGCTTCTAGGTCCACCATCTCCACGTTAGAGTCAATCGCCTGCACGAGGTCCCTCAAACTCAGCGTATCCTCTTCCTCGGCGCCCGTCTGGCTTTGCACGGGCTGAGGGTTAGCAGGATAGGGGATCTGCTTAGGGTCTCACAAAGGGGAGCCTTCCGGTACTCCTGCAGCCTGGAGGGTGGCCGTCCAGCCCTCACTAAAGCCATGTAAACAGGCCTGCTGGACGATAGGTTCCACCGAGTTCTCTGCCTCCGTGAAGCCCTCGTTGTACCAGTTTTCTTCACAAGCCTCGAGGGCATCCTTCAGTGAAGTGATTTGGTAGGCTTGGGCCAGGTTCAGACTGTTCACCTTGGCCAACTCGAGTTCCGCCTCCTCCAGCTTGGTCGTAAATGCCCCCAATTGGTTCTCCGCTTTCTGCCTAGTTTTCTCGGCATCCACCGCCTTCCTTTTCGCAGCATTAGCCGCCTCCGCCCTCTCCTCGGCCAAGACCTCCGCCGTAGCCCTCAACTCTAGTGCTCGCTCAGTAGCCTCGGTGCCCTCCTTCAACCTCTCTCCTATAACGGAAGAAAGTTGCGCCGCCTACAAGCACAACGATAATAACTTGTTAAGAGTTAAATAGATTCTTACGCACCATCAAACACGGTAAAAAGCTAAAAACCTTACCGCGACGGTGTGCCATTGTAGCCGCCTGGCGAGTGACTCATCATCTCCATCCGAGTAGATGTTCACATCCTCGGGCAGTAGGAGGGCCTGTGCTAGGCTCTAAGCCACCCGCCCTCCATCGCCTTTATCCCATCTCCACACGCAGGTCGTCTCGAGCAATGGCCCCCCACCGAGTGTAAAGGTATGCCTTCAACCGACCTCGTTGAAAGGGGAGGGCTCCTTGTCAACCACTACTTGGGCAGGAGGAGTAACGACCCGCGGCTCCCGGATTGTCACCCCTCCCCTAGGGCAGATGGGGGACTTTGGCGGCCCATCGCAGAGAACATCTGTGTCCTTCTCGGCGGCCCTTTTTCTTTTTCGGGCTTTGCCCGTGGGCTGAGGGGCTGCACTCCTTTCCACTGGGGATGGAGGCTGGGTGGACTGGCCAGTGCCGGGTATGAACCGGGAGAGGGTCATTGTCCTTTTCTTCACCATCTTCTCTCGCAGGACTGGTGCGGCTATAACTGGGTCGGGAATTCCTTCCTCGGTTGCCAGGGGGTCAACTCCAAACTGATCAATGGCCTCGTGCCTCTTCCGGTTTTAACACACGCACTCGGCAGATTAGTCCTTGACTGGCGGAATGTCGTCTGCAATCGTATAGCGTGGGCCCACGTCCCAAGCCTCCCCTACCGTGAGCGAAGGAGGGAGGAATTGTTTGTGTTGGATGTCAATGTACGACAGGAGGGGGCTGTCAACTAAAAGCGCTTGGCCGAAAGCCTGCTAGGTGGTGTACACTGGGTTTACCCCGAGGATCAGATGGGAAGCCATAAGCTGCCCGTCGTCGTGCATGAAAATTTCTGACTTGAGAACAAAATTTAAATCTCGCTTGTGGATGACCTTTATGTCCGGCAAAAACCTCTTCAATTCTGCAATAAGCCCAAAGAAGCAATGGTTAGTTAAACACGCTAAGAAAACATGAATCTGAAATGACTAAAGGGTCACGGTACCGACCAACGTCGCGAGGCGTGTGCGGGAAGTGTAGCTCCCCGACGAGCCAGTTGCCGCTCACCCAGACGAACTCCCCAGTGGAATTCCTATTTGAGTCCGGCATGTAGGATATCAGCCGAACTCGGGTGTCCCTAGTCTTTAGATAGTAGCCTTTCGAAAAATTCCCGCACAACTTGTACATGAAATTAATATCGTGGTGGTTTAGGTGTAGCCCGAACAACTGGTTCAGACGGCTGACGCAACTGACAACCCTATAAAATTTGGGTGGAAGCTGGTCGAGACATAGGCCGTAAAACCCTAGGGTACTTACAATGAGGGGGTCTAAGGGAAACCTAACGCCTCCCTCTAATATGGACATCAGCGGAACGAAGATAACGTTCCGGCCTACCGCCCTCTCGAGAGCAATGTCGCCCTCCTTACAGAATGCGAGGTCTACATCCTTAGGGACACCAAAGGTCCTTCTAAAATTGGCCAAGGTTGTCCCAGGGGTCAAAAGGTGGGAAAAACCCATTTCTAGAGGTATAAAGCAGAAAGGAAATGGAAAAAGAAGAGAAAGAAGTAAAACAAACTTACTTGAGACTCTTAGAGACAAAGAACTGGAGAAGTGTTTTTTTGCACAAAGAATGCTCGGCAGAGAAGATGTTGAGAGGAAGTGCAAAAAGTGAAATAAGGACTTGAAAGGGGGATTATATAGGAGCAGGAGCAATAAACGAGGGAAGAGGCGGGAAAAAGAAACCTCCCAATCCCAATCCGCCAGGCTTTTTCTTGGGTGAACTGCCTACATGTGTGGGCACGGATTACGAACCATCGGTCGGTTGCCATCTGACGATTCGCCAACCGATGGGTCATGATTACGAAAATGACAGCCTGCCACGGCACTTTTCTCCGTAAACTCCTCGGCAGTTGCCCTTACCACACATACAAAAGGTAACTGGTAATTTCACCGAAGCCTGGCCTCGTAAACCTTGATTCATCACCGAGTACCATGCATGAATCAAGGGGGGCTATTGTGCAGGCATCACCCTTCCTGGCCCATTCGCCCGTAGGCCCACAAGAGTGACTGCCCATATAGGTCCTAATCCAAGCCCACCTGCCCCAAGGCCCACGAGAACTATCATCCCTTTTGAGTCCTAACGCTGATCAGTCCAACGGGCTTACCCCGGGCCGACCTAACGCGCACCGAGCACCCCAAAGGCAAAGGCGAAGCTACCTGAGATACGCTCGGCAGTGGTAAACCTCATCGCGTCGGGCGAACGTCCCTCTCGGACCTAATCCGTATTATATGCACCTCATACCCGCGGTGCCACCGGGCTATCTGACCACCAACCGCGATTGTCAATGCCGGGCCATGCCACCATCACTTTGGAGACCCTTCTGCCGGGAGACGGACATGGCAGAGGAATCAAGTTCCGATGCCACCATCGTTCTCTTTATGCTCGTAACTACCCACCCACTTAGAAGGAATGCCATTGGACCTCTCCATCCACTAAGCCAGAAGATGACCGCAGCAATCCAGCAAGCTTTGGCTATAAATAGGGAAGGGGGGATCAAAGTTTAGGGGTCGAAAAAATCAAGAGGAGAGAGGAGGGAGGAAGAAAATAGGAACGTTCGGGTTGCCAAGTAAAGGGCCACCTCATTGCAGGAAACACCAAAAACCTACCATACAAATAGTTTGTGAACCTAATATATCTTTCAGGCCCAATTGCTGATTTCTGGGTGCGCACAATAATGATGTCTCCTCTATTAACTACTTTAGGCACCTGCACAATGGCCCCTATTGCTACATAATTCACTCCAGGATAAAGTCTTTACAGTTGCTTTACCTACTAGTGATGATTCCTCTTTTGATTACTTTTAACACATCATGCCAAACTACCAAGACCAGATTTTTTGGAAAAGCTTCCAGATTTGGCGCTCCTATTGCTCCTGCTACCCCTCACGAGTCTTGATATGAATAATGAAAATGTCACTATTCACTTTTGACTATTACTTTATTTACCTATATAAGGAGGGTTGTCCCTTATTGCAACTCAAAACTTTCTTTAGGATTAAATCTTCCTCTTAGAAATTCTCACTGATATCAAAGCTTGTAACTCATAACCGTTCTCAAGCCTTGCTGCTTATCCTATTGATTATTGTAATCTTGTAACTACTACTACTGTAACTGCTACTACTGTAAGTGTTTTGAATTATTTTCATTACACAACTATTTTAATATCTTTGATCTATTTTGATATAATTGCTTGGCTGGTTTTACTGTCTTACTTTCAATTATAATTACTTTGAATTTACTATATTGTTGTACTTCCGCCTTCTGCGCTGTCATCCTTCCCCTTTTATGGTATTAAAGTCATTCTTTCCTTGGCCGCTAATAGTGTTGTTGTGTTCTTCATACTCTTTTTGTGTCTACCCAACCTTGTGATACTTCGTTTTTGTGTTTTTTCTTACCGTTGTTGGCGCCACTGTAGTTGTAAAGTGAAGTTCCAAATCTGAACAATAAGGCCCGTAAAGCCAAGAGAGTGCGAGGGCATGAGAGGAATAGGGTTGATTACGGTATGTGTTACATAATGCAACGGTTGTGAGAAAAACATGATAATTGAGTGTTATAACTAGAATAGTTATGGACAGGATGTGGAGATCCAACTCCTCTATTAGTTCTAGGACTGGTTGTACTCCTGATATTGTGAATGAAGAAGACCACACTATAGAAAAAAGTGAGTACCTTGATTTCTGTAAATGGAATATCCCTAAGGTTTCCACTATATCTGTTTATGAACTTAATTGGTCTGAAAATACTATTTTTTTAGAATATAGGGTTAGAACTGTTGAACAAACTTTTTCTATCTCTAGATCTCATGAAAAATGTTGTTTATTCTCCAGAAAAAATATTAATGATTTCAGACTAAGAAACTCAAATATTTACATATTGGACTTATTCAAGTTGCTGTTAAACCTTTAACTAGAAAATGTATTAATGCTTCTGTTCTCATGTGTTTACATGATGCTAGATTTAAAAGATTTAATGATAGCATTCTTGGTATGATTATTGCTTCTTTATATGATGGTCCTGTTTACTTTGACTGTTATCCTGATCTTGCTCCTACTTTGGATGATCCTAATATTGTTAAAGCTTTGACATTGAACATATTGACATCTGGTTATTGACATCTGGTTATGAAATGGATGAAGGCAGTAAGCCTTTTGCTCTTATTTATCGCATTTATTACCGCTTGCTTGGTTCTCAATTGAGTCCTTGTTCCAGAGGAAGAGATCCTGCTGGTAATACCATGCTCTTATATATATATATATATATATATATATATATATATAATCTAAATTGGCAAGCAGAAAATGTTATGGCACAAAACCAAGCCCTTTCAAAAATCCTTGATTACCAACAAAAGTTAGTTGAGGTAGTTACCCATACATTCTCATCCTCAAGTTCTCTTATCGATGATTTGAAGAAAAAAAATCAAGATGATTGAACAAGAACTTGCAACAATTGTTTCCACAATTAAAGATATGTTTGTTTCTTTCCCTCTCATAGGGCAGAAAGAAAAAGAAAGAAAACAATTGTTAGCACAACTTCAATCCCTAAAAGGATCACAGAAAGAAGCTACCCAACCTTCCTCAATGCTTATCTATACTCCTTACCAACCGTGACAATTATTATATAGAGACCTTTACATACCTTTAACCTCTCCATTTTCATCAACCTCTCCTGGACAAAATCTGCAACCATTAGCCATGACACATCCTGATTATAACCCTTTCAAGCCAAGTGGAATTTTCGTAGCCATAACATACTCTTCTCAACTTAAACCAGAACCTCAAGCTAAGCCACAAGAAGTCATTTTCTTCCATGGAAAGTTAGTGCCAATCTCACTGCACCAAAATGAAGATGTGTGTACCCTTGTTTTTGCCATGGAATTACAAAATCTTTGGGAATATATATATATATATATATATATAAATTAATTATCAACGTAGACATTAAGAAAAAAAAAATACACAAGTAAGAAAGGTTGTTAACTTGTTATCAACATAATTTTATCCAAATAATTCTTTAAAAAAAATCCAAAGAAGTGACAAAGTAATAGAAGAAAATTTTATAAGATATTAAAAAGTTTTCGAAAATTTTTGGAGTTAAAACAAAATTCATTATAATTTGGTGTAGTAGTCATTTGGCACAATTATGAGAAAAATTTATAAGATATTATTTTTATTAAAAAAAATCTGAAATATTTTGAGTTAAAAAAAAAATTATTATAATTTGGTGTAACCACTTGGCGTAACTATGACTTCTAAGCCCAATTTTTTTTTTATTTGATTTGATAGGAGCAAATAAGATGTTATTATTACTACGGCTTTTCAGTCCAAATTTTATTATATAGTTTCTAGGGAAAAAAAAAGTTTTTAATATATAGTGTATGAAATGACATGATTTGATTTACAACTCGATGTTTCATTAGTTGTAATGTCAAAAAAAAATTGTTAGCTTACACCAAAATCTCATTTTCCCCAAAGATTTATGTATATATTCATGTGAGAAAAAAGTTAGAATATTGGGAGTAAGGCATCACTTTTCACCATAACAAGTTAAACTCGATACTTAATGACCTCATCAAAATTTGACATAATCCACAAATCTAACATGACTAATTTGTTTATAAACAAGTAGTTTGGGTCATATTCGGGTTGACTGTTGTATTCGTGTTCAACATGCAAACTTGTTTGAGCAGTTTAGCTTATAAAGGTATTGGTTTTAGTTTTTTTTTTTTTTTTTTTAAAGTAAAAAAGAGGATAATATTAAGGGCCTAACTGGTTTGAAAGGTATTAGCTTTTTGTTATTATTACTTAATTTATGGTTGTAACTATTTTTTTTTATCATATATATGGCTGTAATCATATTTTAATTTTAAATACATGAGAATTGATAACAAGTTATTCAGGTCAGGTATGAGAATTGATAACAAGTTATTCAGGTCAGGTATGACCTATTAATCAAATAGGTTTATACGACTATTTAAGGGGCTTCCCCTGTTTGGACAGATTTTTTTTTTTTTTGGTTTCAAAATACCCCTTAACCCTACATTTAAGTAGGGGCAAAACTTAGTAAAAATGCTTCTTTAACTCCCACATAAACACTATCTACAAAATAAGACCACATTCCAGTACACTCACGTTGGTTTTTAAACTCAAATTATAGGACCACACTCCTATACACTCATGTTGGTTTTTAAACTCAAATTGCTTCTTCTTCAATTCTCAAATTCTTCCAACTCTGTGTTAATATTCTTTTCACCATTATCATAATTTTTTCTATTTGCTCTGCTCAACAGTATGTGTACTTCATTGTACATTGGTCTTTTCTATTTTGGTTTTCTAATTCACGAACAACTTCTTATATTCTATAAACAAATCAAATATTTGTGTAAAACAACCCTTATATTTCAACCTCACCTTTAATTTCTTTCACATATTTCTTCAAGGAACATGCACTAGGGTGTCTAACTACAAGATTTTCGTATCTAACTTCAAGGAACGTGCACTAAGGTGTTGATCTTCAAGATTTTCATGTGCTCTATCCTCCAACTCCAATGGATTATTTGGACCTTGAAGTGTGGTCAACGGCAAAAATGTAAGTATCTTTCATGACCTCTATTTAGAATGCCTCATGCGTGTTGGGTTTTTTGTATTGCGTTTGCTTTTATGGGTTGTCATTCAGTATTTGCTTTCTTGTATTTGGTTTATATTTGATTTCTTTGTTTTGTTATTATTATCCTTTCCATACCATTAATTTGTCTTCCAAAAAAAAATAATAATAATAAAAACACTCTCACGTTTTCTTATATTCATGTTACACTCTCATGTTTCTTTTATATATATATATATATATATATATATATATTTATAACCATGTTTCTTATATTCTTGTGTTTTGTTTAAATATGAGTTATTATCCTGTTATCCTTTTACACTCTCACGGTTCCTTTTTTTTGGAAGATAATCACATTTCTTAAATTCCTATGTTTTGTTCAAATATGAGTTCTTATCTATCTATACTATATATAAGAGGATTCCACTTTTTCAACTAGACTTTTATGTAGTTCAAAATATCCTCATTAATGAAAGGCAACTTCTCTTAGTAATAGAATCATAAATGTCAAATAAAAATTTTTATTTTGAATTCAAGAAGTGAAAACCTAAAATTTAGGAATTTTTTTCCTTCACGTTTAAAAAAGAAATTACAATTACTGCTAGTCTCTAATGTTTATTCTTTTTATTTGTTTGAAAAAAAAATTATAAATTATAATAGATACAAATTATTAAAAAAAAAAAAAAAAGGCCTATGAACACGTGTGTGAGCACGTGCTCAGAGACTAGTATAATATATGAGTTCTATTTGAACTCAAATTTTCTTATATTCATGTTTTTAAATATGAGTTCTTATATTCCTAAATGTCATCACATGCAATTCAATGTATCAATGCATATTATTCTTATGATTATCGCATTTTTCTTAAAAAAAAAAAAAAAAAAAAAAAAAATGTAAACTAATAGTCATGTTTGCTTTTCAGCCTTTATACTGTTAACTTTCAAAAAATAATGGTCATGTTGATTTGAGTTCTCATCACATGCACGTGGTTTCTTATATTTACATTTTCAAATATGAGTTCTATTTGAATTCAAATTAGTTTTTTAAAACTCAAATTGATATCTTTTATATAAAAAAAAAATCATTTCAACTCTAACGTATAGTTTAAAAAAAAAAAAAAAAAACCTTATTCTTTTATCGTGATTTAGAGTATGAAAGAAAAAAAAAAATCTTTTAACTCTCGCGTAACCTACAAAATTACCACACTTTGTTATTATTATTCTTTCTATATCATTATCTTTTCTTATCTTATCTTACCTTTTTTAATATTTTTTTTCTTTTATCTGGAAGTTGAACTCCTAACAGTTTCTCTTATTTTATGGACGCTAAGGTGAGGATAAATCCCTCAAGATGTTGGGAATCAGTTTTAACTTGACTGATGTGTTATCTCTTCTCTATATATTAAAAAAGATTCGGAAAATTAGTTATACCTTTAAAAAATGTCAAAAATGCCCCCAAGTTGATTAGATAATCTTTATTCTTAAAAAATAAAAAATAGGGTTAAAATTGTAATTCAACAAAGAGTTAAAAAAAAAAACCAAAAAAATTTTTTTCCCTAAAAATTAGCACACTTTTTTTTTATAAAAAAAAAAAAAGCACAATCTCTATTTTAATATATCTCATTCACATTTGATAATTGTTTTCTAAAAATAGCACGCACTAAACCTAGTAGTCAAATCCTAAATTTTAGTTTCTTACAATTTCATTCTTGTGTAACTTCACTAATTATAAATAAATTCAAAATAAAAAATTACATTAAACTTAAAAATAAAAATAAAAATCTCATCGCACGTATGAAGTGACGAGGCTAGTCAAGTTTAAGCATTTCACCCTTATCATGTCCAATAAATTCGGTGTAGAGAGCACAATTGTAGGTACTTAATTGGCACCATCATGCATCAATTTGTAACTAAAATTATAGCATTCACAGCATCAATGTGGAACTTCAAGGAACGTGCACATTTTCACTGGGTGTGGATATTCTACATTTTCTTTTCTTTTATTTGGTCGGTATGATAAGTATTTTATATGTTCTCTCATTAATGAGTTTTTTTTTTTTTTTTATTTTTTTTTTTTTTTTTTATATACAAGATAGAATTTCTACTCTAACCTAATCTAAGTGTATATATATGTGTGAAACTCTCTTCTAGAAACTTGAACCCTAGCCCTTATCCCTCACACCCCACAAAGCATTTATATTTGTAAAGCGACCACCGCACCAGGGGGGAGCGGTGGTTTAATGAGTCTTTTTTAAAGAATGGCAATGATATATATTTTTGTTTTTGTTTTTTTTTTGGTTATCAGGTTTGACTAATTATTTTAGTGTATATGTTCTAAGTGGTGCTCTCTTTTCTTCCAATTATTTTTGTCTGTTGTTTTTCTTACATTTAAGCCTTACTCTTTTTTTTTTTTTGTAGGGTGACATATCAACAATTTTGTTAGATTACATAACAGGCACATTGGATGAATTTGGGTGAGCGAAGTAATAGTCAATCTATGAAGTAGTTGTTAAAGAATAAAGGCCATTTTTTTTGTAAATATCATACCTAGGGGTGTGATGAAAAAAATATTTTATCCATAAATGCATAACAATCATCACACTCTTAGGTATTTTTTTCATGACACCCTTAGATATTTTGTGATTGGAAAATGTAGTAATCCCAAATTATAATTGTAGGGCCAACGGGCCCAAGATATGTATTGGGCCAGCCCAATAGCTCTCGCGGGATTGAAAGCCCAACCTAACTGCAAAGGCGGTCTGAGGACATGAGAAGGTCCGCCTGTGAAGTAACGTGACAGAAGAAAGAAGCCATGCATGAGCACAACATCCCGAGGCATAATGTCCGAGGATGGAAACGTCATCGGCCATTTGTAGCCGAGGACGAGAGGATTGATCTGGCAGCTCAAGGGCATCAATACTGAAGACCTCGAACGCAAGGGCTGAGAAAACAAGGGTAGGAGATAAGGAGAAGTGATAGGAAATATCAAGGATAAAGCTGCTACCACCGCATTGAAGGCTCTGTACCTACCTCTCTGGCCGCATTAATGGAGAAGTGTCGTCTGAATATTGGAGTTCAACCTTATACCTACCGCCAAAGACTTTAGTAGAAAGGGGTGATGGGACAAGTATCTAAGAGAAGCATTTGACCTACACATGGAGAAAAGAGGAAGGAGGAGGAGGAAGGCCTATAAAAGGCGAAGGAAGAAGAAAGAGAGAGACATAGGGGACGAGAGGGAGAATTGTAAGAAAAAACCAAAGATTGTCCTCGGCATTAATACAGAAAAAAGTTTTTCATTCACGTAGAGATGTTATGGATGTGTTAGTAATCTGTCTTAGTTTTCATGTTATCTAACGTCCATAAACCTAGATTACAAGCCTACTCTCTATAAATTCATTGTTTTGGGCCCTTTGGGCTGGCACCGAAGGTAGAACTTAGGTCCAGCACGATTTGTGTCCTTACAATTGGCACCGTCTGTGGGGATTCTTGTGTTTGGATGCAGATAACGTGATGGCGGGTTCAAGTCCAGACCATGCAGAATCTTTGGAGTCTCAGCACAAAAATCCTTTTCAACATTTAGAGCAGATAGGAGATCGAAAGGGCAGTGTGCACACAGGGCGTACTGCCAGCAATCACTCACGGGGTGGAAGCAGAATCTTTCATGAAGGTGGTACTAAGGCCATGCAGAGGGAAATTGACCAACTGAAGAGGAAGCTACGTCGTGCTAAGTGGAAATGGACGCCTTTTATATCTGATCCTTCCTCAGATGACTCGTAGAGTAGTGGTTAGAAGCCCAGGTCGAGAACCCCTCCTAGTGAAACTTTCTGATGTCAAACGGGAAGTCTTCACGATAGAATGAACAGGAGGCCTCTTTCTAGGGGCTTGGGCAGTGATGCCATGGGAAAGGCATTGCACCAACTTTCCAAATCACCTTTTACATGTTGGATCGAGAAAGGAAAGCTTCCTCGCCATTTCACGCAACCAAATTTCACCATTTACAATGGCAGAACAGACCCAGTGGAGCACGTGAGTCATTTTAACCAACGCATGGCAGTTTATTCAAAGAACGAAACCTTGGTGTGCAAAGTATTCCCCTCGAGCTTAGGGCCTGTTGCGATGAGATGGTTTAATGGCTTGAAGGCAAATTCCATTGATTCCTACATAGAACTCACGATGGCATTCGGGTCTCGTTTTGTTACGTGCAGCAGAGTACCTCGGCCTCTGGATTCGTTACTATCCATGACCATAAGAGAGGGCAAAACCTTGAAAACTTACTCGGATAGATACTGGAAAGCGTTCAATGAGATTGATGGGGACTTTGATGAAGTAGCAGTTAACACTTTCAAGGTCGGCCTTCCAGTTGAGCACGATTTAAGGAAATCTTTGACCAAGAAACCGGTAAAATATGTTCGTCGGCTCATGGATCGTATCGACGAGTATAAGCGAGTTGAGGAAGATCAGCAGCAGAATAAAGGGAAAATGAAAATTATCCCTCAGCAGAGGAGGGATTTCAAGATAGAGAGATACAACAACAAATGGCCATGGAGGGATTTTGCTGGCCAGTCTAGGTCGGCTCTTCCTCAGACAGTAAATGCTGTGTTTTGTGAGCTAGTGCAGCAGGTGTTGGAAAAGATTTGTCATAAACCATACTTTAGGTGGCCCAGTAAAATGATAGGAGACCCTATGAAACGTAATTAGAACCTCCATTGTAATTATCATCAGGATAAAGGTCACACCACAGAGAACTGCAGGACTTTATGGAATTATTTGGATCAGCTGGTCAAAGAAGGAAAGTTGAGGCAATTTATGAATCGGCCTAATGGGCAAGGCACACAATCTGGTTCTGTGAATCAAAGCAGTAACACTTCAAGACCTTCGTTGGGCACAATAAATGTCATTTTTGCCGTTCCAGGTCGGACTGGGTCTTGCCCTACCAAAGTAATGTCAGTATCGCATCATCCTGCCGAGGACCTCAGTTCTGAGCCGAAGAGGATCAAAGGGAACCCTTCACCTATTTTGGGATTTTCTAAGGAAGATAAGGTTGGAACTATCCAGCCGCACGATGACACATTGGTCATCATGCTGAAAATAGGGGGTTACGACGTAAAAAGAGTGATAGTTGACCAAGGGAGTGGGGCTGATATTATGTACCAAGATTTGTTCAAGGGGCTTAATTTGAAACCTGAGGATCTTACGGCTTATGACTCGCCATTGATAAGTTTTGAAGGGAAGACTTTCATTCCGAAGGGGCTAATCCGATTACCTGTGCAGTCAAGACCAATAGTGGTGGATGTGGACTTTATTGTAGTGGATGCCTACTCCCCTTATACGGCCATAGTGGTAAGACCGTGGTTGCATGCCTTAGGTGCCATGTCCTCAACCCTGCATGTTAAGGTGAAGTTCCCGTATGGGGATGTAGTTGAAGAGATAGTCGGCAGCCAGTCCATGATAAGACAATGCATAACAGCAGCAATTACGCATCAGGCTAAGCAGGAGTCCCAAACCTCGGCTGGGAGAAATTTGTAGCAGTTAACATCCTCGGCCAAGCCAAAAGTGGCCGAGGTCGAGGAGCCTGGGTGTGAGGATCTGGAAAAGGTGGTTATCGCCGATGATATATAAAAGTTCTTCCAAGTAGGAAGTCAATTGCCACTCCAAGAAAGGGAGGAACTGGTTAAGTTTTTAAAGCAAAATATTGATGTATTCGCATGGGACGATTATAAAGTTCCAAGGGTTGACCTAAATTTTATCTGCCATCACTTGAATGTTAATCCAGCGACAGTGCCGAGGAGACAACCACCTTGACGCTCATCCCAAGAGCATGCCAATGCTGTTAAGGAGGAGGTACTGAAGCTCAAAAAGGCAGGTGCTATTAAGGAGGTGTTTTACCCAGAGTGGTTGGCGCATACAGTGGTAGTAAAGAAAAAGAATGGAAAGTGGAGAGTGTGCGTGGATTTCACAGATTTGAATAAGGCCTGTCCCAATGACTCATTCCCAATGCCTCGCATAGATCAGTTAGTGTATGCTACTGTAAGGCATCCTCGGATGAGTTTTCTAGATGCTTTCCAAGGTTACCACCAAATACCTTTAACTCTAGAAGACCAAGAGAAGACAGCTTTCGTCACCCTCACAAGAAACTAGCACTACAAGGTGATGCCTTTTGGTCTAAAGAATGCTGGGGCTACTTATTAGAGAATGATGACGAGGATGTTTGAACCCCAATTGGGAAAGAAAATTGAGGTGTACGTGGACGATATGGTGGTCAAGAGTAAAACTGTCTCGGCTCATATACCAGACTTGGATAACACCTTTCAAACGCTGAGGAAGCATAAGTTACGTCTTCATGCATCCAAATGTTCTTTCGAAGTAGGATCTGGTGAGTTTTTAGGCTATATGATGACCCATAGGGGAATCAAAGTCAATCCCGCTCAAGTCAGGGTAATCAACAACTTACAGCCACCTCGAAATCCAAAGGAAGTGCAAAGACTGACTAGAATGACCGCTGCCCTCAACAGATTTATCTCACGATCCACAGATCGGTGTAGGCCTTTTTTCCAGTTGTTGAATAAATGGAAAGGATTTAAGTGGTTCGAGGAATGTGCCGTCACCTTTTAGTAACTTAAGGAGTATCTTTCATGTCCTCCTATCATGTCTCGGCCCGAGATTGATGAAATTCTATTTGCATATATAGTAGTGGCGAGCCATGCTGTTAGTTTGGTGCTGATAAGGGTCGATGGAAACGTGTAAAAGCTGGTTTATTATGTGAGTAAATCCTTACATGAAACTGAGGTGCGTTAACCACCATTGGAGAAGGCAATCCTTGCCGTAGTACATGGTACACGTAAGCTCTCCTATTATTTCCAATCTCATACGGTGATGGTCCTGACTCAGCTTCCCCTTAAAGACATACTCCGGAGTGCGGATTATACAAGCAGAATAGCTAAGTGGGGAACCATCTTGGGTGCTTTTGATATCAAGTATATGCCCCGTACCTCAGTCAAGGGCCAAGTGTTAGCCGATCTAGTCGTGGAATTCGCTGAGCCCATAATAGAAGATGATGCCAAGGGCATGGACATTGATGAAAAATCAGTTGGTGTGATTACGTGCAGAGAACCTTCAGTACGGACTATTTACGTTGACGGGGCTGCAAATCAGAGGGGATCCGGTGTGGGGTTGGTCATTACAACCTCAGAGGGTCTTACACTGGAAAAATCCCTGAGATTAGGATTCTCGGCTACTAACAATGAAGCCGAGTATGAAGCTTTAATGAAAGGGATGGATATGGTTCAAAAAATGGGCGAAAAGGTGGTATAAATGTTCTCAGACTTGCAACTAGTTGTAGGCCAAGTAGATGGAAAAGTGGAGGCTAGAGATCCGAGGATGCAGGAATACTTAACTCAAGTCAGGCTTCTACAATCCCAATTCAAATCCTTTACTTTGTCACATGTTCCTAGGAGTAACAACACACATGCTGACTCCTCGGCAACCCTTGCCACGTCCTCGGCACAAAGTCTGCCTCGGATCATCCTTGTTGAAGACCTATGTAAGCCCATTAGGGTAACAGGAAGTGTTATCCAAGTTTATCAGATCAGGGTGGGGCCCAGTTGGATGGACCCCATCGTATCTTTCCTTAAGGATGACGTCCTGCCAGAGGAAAAAGTCGAGGTGGATAAGGTGCGTAGAAAGGTACCTCGATTTTGGTTGTCCGAGGATCATAAACTGTACAAACGATCTTTTTCTGGGCCATACTTGCTATGTGTACATCCTAAAGTGACGGAGCTGCTTCTGGAGGAGTTACATGAAGGAATTTGTGGAAGCCATATAGGGGGAAGGTCTTTGGCTCACAGAGCTTTAACGCAGGGATACTCGTGGCCCAACATGCAATGAGAGGCTCAAGATTACGCGAAGAAGTGTGATCAATGCCAGAGGTTTGCACCCAACATCCATCAACTTGGAGGAGAGCTAAATCCTCTGACAAGTCCTTGGCCTTTTGAGAAATGGGACTTAGACATTGTGGGACCTTTTCCAAGGGCGCCTAGGAATAGGAGATGGTTGGTCGTAGGCACAGATTATTTTACCAAATGGGTGGAGGTCGAGCCCTTATTCAATATTAGAAATGTTGATGCGAAAAAGTTCATTTGGAAAAATATTATCACCCTATTCGGAGTCCCTCGCACTTTCATATCGGATAAAGGTTTACAGTTTGATAGTAAAGCTTTCAGACGATATTGCAGCAACCTCGGCATAACTAACAGGCATTCAACTCCAGCATATCCACAAGGAAATGGGCAGGCCGAGGCGATCAACAAAGTCATTGTTAATAGGCTCAAGAAGAGGCTAGATGATGCCAAAGGTAGACGGGTGGAAGAATTGCCTCATGTTCTGTGGGCGTATCGGACCACGCCACGAAAATCCACGGGAGAAACACCCTTCTCAATGACGTATGGCGCCGAGGCTAGGATTCCTTTAGAAACTGGATTCCCGACGATAAGAACAAGTTCCTTCACCTTCGATAGTAATGACAAGTTATTGGAAAGGAGCCTAAATTTAGTCTAAGAACAGAGGGAGAACGCTATGGTCCAATTAGCCTACTATAAGCAAAAACTGAAGCAGGGGTACGATTCACATGTGAGGTCAAGACCACTTGTTCCTGGAGATTTGGTATTGAGGAAAGTCTTGGGTACGGCCAAGAATTCAGCATGGGAAAAATTGGGACCTAACTGGGAAGGACCGTATCGCATCACTTCAGTGGCTGGCATAGGGGCTTACTATCTTGTGGATTTAGATGAAAAGGTTGTGCCACATCCCTAGAATGTAAGTAATTTGCGACAATATTATTATTAATAAAAGGCACTTCTGCCACTCTAATTTTATTGCTATTTACGCCACGCTTAATGTTATGATTCAAGAATGTCAATATAAATTGTTAAATAAAATCATGATTACGTTGGATCCTCGATCTTGAGCTAAACGGAACCAGGGTTACGTCGGATCCTCGGATCCTCTGCCTTGGGCTAAACGGAACCAGGGTTACGTCGGATCCGAGGATCCTCTGCCTTGGGCTAAACGGAATCAGGGTTACGTCGGATCCTCGGATCCTCTACCTTGGTCTAAGCAGAACCAGGGTTATGTCAGATCCTCAAATCCTCTACCTTGGAAGAATAAAAGTCTCAGTGCTAAGGGTCAAGCAGAAATTAGGATGTATGGACTCCTTGGAATATATATATCCTTTGAAACTAGAATTGTTTTTAGTTCAAGTGTGACCACAAAGGTATGACGTTTGAATTGCTTTTCATTCAAGTGTGACACATTTCAAAAGACTTAGTATTCCTTATCTTGACATATTATATGCGTTAGTACGATATTAATTCTCGAATAGGTCTTAACTGAATTAGTTTTACGCGTATGGTTTATTCTCAAACGTTGTTCGTTGCCAAAACAAAATATAAGCCCGAGAGCATCACTTAAAGCATTTGCAAGTATAGAAGACTTATAGTTTCCGTTATCTTTACTTATTTACTTACTTAGAACTATCAATATAAGGGGCATGTATTACTGGCTATCAAGTTGCGTAAGTAGCAAAGGGAATGACATGTTATAAGAAAGTATTACAACAAGCCACGATATGAATAATAACTTCTTCTCATTAATTAAAAACATTTGTGAGCACATTCGGAAGCAAATTGCAAGTTTCACAAAGAAAAGTGCAAGGGAAACCAAAAAAAAAAAAAGGAAACAGAAAACGAAACAACAACAAAAAATATCTAATATGTAGAAGAGAAGAGCTGTTAACGCTTCATCTGTGCTTGATCCTTGGTGTCGGCAGGAGACACTATTGTGGCCGAGGACCCTTCAGCCACCTCTTTGCCTTTGGGACCCCCCTTTAGCACAATGGGCAAGGTCACCAAAACGATCTCCAAAGTCTCACCGGCCTTTGAGCTGGGGGGTAGCTCCTTAGGTTCAACGAGAAGCTGCGCATCTTCAGGTTAAGCCCCTTCACCTTGCGTCGGAAGAGAAGGCTCAAAAGCAATAGTATCAGCAACAGCTTCTTTTGGTTGCACCCCGACTGCAGAGAAGCCAGCATCATCCTCGGCCTGGACAGAAGCGAAGGCTCGAATGGCCGGGGGGTACATAGGCATTCTCCATCCTCCAAAAGGGAGAGGAGGCATCAACCCCAGCTTAGGATAGAGCTTCCTTCCACACTTGTAGGCAGTAATCCCTACATACCTCTGGCACTTGAGCTTTAAAGGTCTCGGTGGTTTCTGCCACCCCCACCTCATACCCACTCTGCTCAGCCTGGTCTACTGCCTCTTCAGCCTCTTGACCTTTGGCGATAGCCTCCTCTTTAGCCTTGAGGGCCTCCTACCTAGCCTCCTCAGATTTTTTAAGATCTTGTTTGAGGCCTTCTATCAGCTTCTTGGCCGAGGCAAAGTTCTCGTCGGCATGCCTAAGTTGTAGCCTTTGCTCCTCGGCCTGCCTATCAGTAGATTTCAGCTGGGCCTCCAACCCGAATCTCCCACTTTCTGCCTTAGTCAGACTAGCCGTGACTTTTTGTAGCTTTTTCCCCCTTTAGTTCAAGGATCCTTTGGGTATTGTCCAGCCTTATCTCCTCAGCCCTAAGGGACTTATAGGAGTTAGCGGCTATTTCCTCCGCTCTGTGAGCAGATTGAATGGCCTACAATTACAGTATGACAAATTAGTGATGCAAATCTCAAAGTTTTGAGTAGAGAAGAGAAAAATGGTTGTCCTTACCATGGTGAGCTCTTTCTTTAATGTCATGAAGACATTTTGGTCTCTCATTCTCCTAAGCTCACCCATGTCCTCGGGCAGCAGCATGGCTTGTTCCAACGCATCTGCAATGCACGCCGCCATACCCTCATCGGTATTCCTGATGGAGGCATCAGCAGTAACCGCCTGGTCATCCATTGTCATTTGGGGAGCCTAGACGGGTGCACGCATGGGTGCAGGAGGCTCGGACCTTCTGTCCGACCTCTTTTGAACGTAGCGTGCTTGTTTTCCCCCCTTTTCGAGTTCTGTGTCCTTCACAGGGGGATCCCTTCCTCCCTCTACTGTATCTTTCCCCTTCGGGTGGTCCTATTTTCTCTTGTGGTCAGCAGGATCAACACGTTGGGATTAGGTTGAAGGAGGGAGAGAAAGTTTAAGCGGAGGGACTTTCTTGGTGCCCTTATCTTTAGCCCTTGTCTAGGGTGCTTTAGGAGGATCCTGGGCTCCTACTTGAGCCTCCAGCACATCCTTAAGGCTTGGTTTCGATCTACGTTGGATACCCATAACTTTAAGCTATTGGGCGGTGTTCGAAGAGGCTAAAAAAGACAGGCCGAGGACAATAGCTCGACCTTCAGGTGATGGCAACCGATCAAAAACTTCGAATTCACCTTCTGAATCTGAAACCTCTATGATCTCTTCTTCTTCTTCCTTTATAACTGGCTGAGAAGAAGAGCCTTCGCCCAATGTGGGTCGAGCCGAGGATGCAGTGAGAGGAAGGCATTCAGGGACAATCCGCACAGGCTCTGTGATAAGAGTGCCTTAAGGAATAGGAGCACCCTCGGGGAGCAGGAAACCTTTGACTGCGACGCTAATTCGAGGTAGCCTGGGGTCCTTTGCCTTAATCACGCACTTCGGTGCTAAAATGCTGTTGAAATGGGATCGTATCCGAGGATCAGGTGTGCTGCTCGAAGTTGACCGTCTGAGTGAGCAAACACCTCGGCTTTCAAAATTTTGTGTAAGTGAGCAAAATCCACGAGATGAGCGTGACGAGCAAGCGCGCTGCGATCTGCACAATTATTTAAAGAAACGGTAAGGTCAAAGTAAAGAAAAACATAACAATAACAAGGCAACAAAGAAGAAAAATAGAACTAACGCTACGCGGGTACTCACCAGGCTCCCTCTCCCTCGTCGGACAGGGGAGACCGTCGTGCCAGTCCTCGGATATTATTAAAAAATCCTTATTTAACCCTTTATTGGAGTGAGGGAGGCATTGAATCAATCTAACCTCGGCGCATCTAGATTTTAGATAATACCCTTGGCCCTTCAGATTGTGGAGATTGTAAACCCAGTTCACATTGTGATAGGTGAGTCCTAACCCCATTTTTGCATTTAGGGCATCTACAGCACCTAAAATCCTGAACATGTTTGGGGCGCATTGAGTAGGGGATAACCTAACTGCTCTGAGATAATCCTTAGTGATCGGCCTCATGGGGATTCTCATTCCCCCTTCTATGAAGGCTATCACGGGAATCGCTATCTCACCGGTATCTCTCTCAGTATGCCACCCTCCCTCCTTGTAATATTTAATGGACACTCCCTGCGGAATTCCATATCTGGCCTTAAACTCCTCTATTTTTTCAAGACTATCTATTAGGGGTGCGAACCTACCCATTTTCTAAGAGGAAAGGAGAAATATTGTGAAGGGGTTGAGAAATTTAAATGGCCGAGGACAAAGAAACTAAGAATAACAAGAAAGAAAGAGCAGCAATAATGAAAGCAGAAAGTTGGGGAAACTTACTTTAAAGTAATAAGGTCACCTCGGCTTAGATCTAAGAAGGTGTAAAGACACGTGTAGATTGCAAGAGTGGCTAGGTTCATTGTACAAGCTCTGAAGTGAACAGAGAACTTTTAAACTGACAGTATTTATATCGCAGAAAGTCATAAAGCGGGAAATCTCCCACCTATCTCCCTACGCAACGCTCGTCTGTTGGATGGACACCGCGCGGTTGAACGTGAGGAACAGGGAGCCTCCAGCATTTAATTAGAATGTGTTTTGCATAACGAAACGTCAAAAGCGGGTTGTCCAGAGTGCGTATGTCGAAATCCTCATTCCTTCTAAAGAAGTAGAAATTTAATTAGAACGTGTTTTGCATAATGAAACGTCAGAAGCGGGTTGTCCAGAGTGCGTATGTCGAAATTCTCATTCCTTCCAAAGAAGTAGAAATGAGGATCTCAAGGGGCTATTGTAGGGCCAACGGGCCCAAAATATGTATTGGGTCGACCCAATAGCTCTCGCGGGATTGAAAGCCCAACCTAACTGCATGGGCGGTCCGAGGACATGAAAATGTCCGCCTGTGAAGTAACGTGACAGAAGAAAGAAGCCATGCATGAGCAGAACATCCCGAGGCATGATGTCCGAGGATGGAAATGGCCTCGGCCATTTATAGCCGATGACGAGAGGAGTGATCTGGCAGCTCAAGGGCATCAATACTGAAGACCTCAAACGCAAGGGTTGAGAAAACAAAGGTAGGAGATAAGGAGAAGTGATAGGAAATATCAAGGATAAAGCTGCTACCACCGCATTAAAGGCTCTGTGCCTACCTCTCTGGCCGCATTAATAGAGAAGTGACGCTTGAATATTGGAGTTCAGCCTTATACCTACCGCCAAAGACTTTGGTAGAAAGGAGTGATGGGACAAGTATCTAAAAGAAGCATTTGACCTACACATGGAGAATTGTAAGAAAACACCAAAGATTGTCCTCGGCATTAATACAGAAAAAAGTTTTCATTCACGTAGAGATGTTATGCATGTGTTAGTGATCCGTCTTAGTTTTCATGTTATCTAACGTCCATAAACCTAGATTAGAAGCCTACTCTCTATAAATTCATTGTTTTGTGCCTTTTGGGCTGGCACCGAAGGTAGAACTTAGGTTCAACATGATTTGTGTCCTTACAACAATTAATGCAAATTATTAAATCTTACCAAAAAATAGAAGAGTCATTGTGCTCAGAGGCTAGTTTGTATTGACATTTATTTAACTTGTTAATTAAACTAGTTAAACGTGTTATGTTAGATAGTCGGGTTGTGTTGGGGTTGAAGATTCTTGACACGTTTATTAAACAAGCTGGGTTCAATAAACTCATATAGCCGAATACCATGGCTCAACATGACATAAACTCGACCCACGAACAGGAAGTTTCATCTATTCGAGTCTCAATTACTTTTTTTCCTTTGTTGAGAAAATGGCTTAAATTATTTTAATGTCCAATATAGTGAGTTCATGTTGATTTAGTTTACATTATACTAGTTTCTTAAAATAATTTTTTTTTTAAGTTTACATTATATATATATATATATATATATATCATATACTATATAATAAAAGTTGGGCTTAGAAGCCGTGGTTGTGCCAAGTGGCTTAACCAAATTACAAAAATTATGTTAGATTAAAAAAAATAGATATATATATATATATATATTTGCCCTTATCTTCTTTTCCTATGATCTCTAAGTTGATAAAAATTTTTAATTTAATTACAATTCAAATTCTTCATCTAATCCAAATTCTTAATGCCATTTCATTTGAAGAGATTAGCAACCATATCCATGTACATACGATTTGTTTTGAAGATATTAACTTTAATGAATCTAGATTTAGATAAGTGTTGTTGATGAATTCTATGTTTTTAAGTTCGATGATTTCTCAAGGAAAAAAAAAAAGAAAAAGAAAAAGAAAAAGCCAGAGGATAGATGTCATTTACATTTAGTAGTCTAAAATTAATAGGTTATTATTATTATTATTATTATTATTATTATTATTATTATTATTATTATTATTATTATTATTTTGTTTTCTTTTATAATAAATTATCATTAATAGGAGTTATCTTTCCTTCACTCTTTTTGCTAAAATTGCACATATATTAGAATTTATTCTCTCAATTTCTTCACTATAATTGTTATTTTCAATTTCTTCTTCATAACTTTATTTTTTAATAGGAACTTCCCTGTAACTTTGAGTTTATGTGTTGATTTATTTTTCTTTCTTTTTGATGCTTCATTTAAGTTACTTTTTTTTTTTTTTATTTCTTTCTTTTCGATGTTTCATTCAAGCTACTTTTTATTTGGTCATCCAAGTTACTTTTTTTTTTTTTTTTTTTTTGTATTTTATTTTCTTATTCTTTGTAAGGTATTGATTTTATTGCATATGTTTTTTGATAAAGTTTATGGTAGTTATTTTACTTTTTTGAGGGTTTGGTATGGTATTCACTGTGATTATCAATATGTGTTTTAAGAGTTTTAATCAGTATCATGTATTCTTCCATGAACATAAATTAAAGAGAAAATTTTGAGAGAAAAAGAAATAGTAAATTTGAAGAACCAAAGCTAGTTGACTATTTGAAGCCCACCTTGAATAAGTAAAATTAGTAACTTTTTTTTTGGGTTAAAATAATTAAACATTTTTATTATTTTTAAAAAATAATTTCAAAATTATATATGAGAAAAAAAAATCTTATTCATGATATAAAAATATTTACCAAATATATATATATATATATATATATATATAAACCTATTAAAAGAGTGCAATAAATATGTTTGTTTTAGAATGCACAAGATGATTTATTCTTTTTTTTTTTTTTTGGTATATTATTTTTTGCCAATATTATGAAGCAAAATTTGTAAGCTTTGCTTCAAACTTATGTGGATTTGAATTTGTCATTAATTATTTTTGCAAAATTTGTCATTATCTTAAATGTTTAGCAATTTAGATTGTTTTCAATTATAGTATTGAGGTTTTCACTTAAATATGATTTCAATTATTGTTTTGGATAGTTTTAAATTATTAAATTCAAGGTTTTTCTATTTAAATATATGTTGGTGATTAATTGAGCCTTAAAGCTCAATATATATGCATATATATATATATATATATATGCATTTTATAATACCTTACTTTTACACAATAAGCATTCATTATATTAGCACTTAAGCACGTGCTCACGTTCGTGCTCAGAAGCTTTTCTATTTTTTTGGGTAAAATTTAATAATTTGCATAAATTATAATTTTAATATTTTTGGCCAATTAAAAAAATAAATAAGGAGAAAAGTTTAAACATGAAATTTGTTTTTGAATAAGTGAGTTAGTGAGAGAGTAATCATATTTTGTAGGCAATGTTTTAGTGGGAGTTAAAGATATATTTTTACTTTACTGTCCTTTAATTCTGTCGCTGCTTAAAGTTAGGGACATAAGGATATTTTGGAATAAAAAAAAATCCAGTCCAAACAGAGATAGCCCCTTAAATAATAGAGTAGATAACTTAAAAATGAAATAGTAATTTATTTTTATTATCTATTCTATTATTTAATTTTAAGTAAATTAATAAAAAAAAAACTATTTAAATGTGAATTTTGACTAAATTAAGAATTTTCCTTAATTACTAAACTAATGAACCGTACAATTAAGCCCTAGTCCGCCATTGGCCTAGTTTAGGTTCAACTACCAAGCAAGCAAAGCAACCTCTTGGACTAGGCCACACTTCGTTCACTACCCAAACTGAGTCTAACACACAGTCTCAGACCCCTCTGAGATTTTAGGCTCCTCTCTCTGTGGAGCTGATTCGTAAAGGTGAGATGTTTTCCAAATCTCCATTCACAAAACCTCTGCTTTTGAATCACAGATTTGAAATCAGGGGTTTTTACTTCAATTCGAATTCAAAGTCCTTTACTTTGGCTTCTAATATATGTTGGGTCCATTTCCCTTACTAAAGCTATGCATTTGTAAAGCTTTCATGCCCATGAATTAAATTTTGGTTTTTGTGGTTTTGGTTTGTCATTAAAGTCATGGTCTTTAGAAATTTTCACCTTGTGGGGCAATAGATGGTGTTGGGGTTTTCGTAGGGTTTAAGAATTTTTATTTATTTTTTTATCCGTGTGTTCATTTTTATATTCCATCATTGTTGATTTGTAATTTGAATTCTAATAGCCATGTTAATGCAACCTTTTATGTAATTTTGTTACATATTTGAAAAAGTGATATTTTGTCATTTTTATATATATAATTGAGTTTAGGGTTCTATATCTCATCTGGGTTTTTGTGAAATTTGTTTTCAGAAGTGTATCAATGGCTTTTATGCGTAGTTTATCTACAAGAGCTACGATTATAGCTCGAAGATGCCACCCATCTTTTAGTTATGTTCTCCATAATGATGATGATAGTAAAACCCGCTCGATTGATGAGGACTGGTCTTCTCAAAGAATTGATAGCTTTCTCCAAAGGAGATCCTTTGGAAGTCGCAGCTTCAATAATTCAGCTGGGTTTGGTGGTTTTTTCCAAGATAGAAGATATTCCCATGAGTTTCTTCTGCCGAGTTCAGGTCCCTCTTTCTGCAGGTATATGTCGACCACAGTTGGTGGAGGGCCAGACAAAGTTGAAATAATCAGTGATGTTGCTGAGGTTTTCTCAAATACACCCATGGAAACAGTAGCTGCGCAGGCTGCAGCAATGAATGAAGTTGCCATTGCTGCTGCTGATTCTTTCTTGCCAGTCAAGATGTTGCAGTACTTTATAGATTATGTGCACTGTTATACTGGCTTGAACTGGTGAGGAGCCATTTGCAATTCTATTTTCTATTTTTAATGACATCTTTAATTCTTTATACCACTATGGTTTCTTGTAAGATTGAATGCTAAAAAATTACAACATTCAGATATGGTGGAACATTGTTTATATTAATTGCTTAAGAACATGCACTAAGAATTTCTGATTACTGAAAGAAACGATGTACAAAGAATCACAAATGAATGTTCATGAAGATTACCTCATTTACCCAACTACCTTGACACAAACCACCATTAAATTGCAAAATGTCTGACATTACAAAACTGGCTTTTTACCTTTACAAAAAATTTGGCTTGTTGAACTGTCAGTTCTTTGGATTCAAATTACCCGATTGTAGTGAGACACAATGTCATAAAGCTGACTTTTTTGCCACAATAGTAAGCAATGACAATATCTGCCTGTACATTAGCTACTGTCACCAAGAAAGTCACATGATGAAGAAATTCAGCTATTCATTTAATTTGCATAAAAATTTTCTCATTAAAAGATGATGATCTCCTTTGGTATGCGATGAAAGATAATTTAGATGGTAACAACCTTCGTTATGATTTCCAATTTTTATAGTTGCAGTACGAGGTTTCTAGTTACTCAAGCAAGTTACAATGGATTGAATATGCAATCTTATATTTAATAACTTTTTAGTTTACACCACCATTGAATTTTTAATATGTTAAATGTGCAAGTATTTTATTAATATATATATATATATATTTTAACTTCTTTCAGGTGGGCTGCTATAGCTTTAACAACTCTTGTGATTCGGGGGGCAACGCTTCCACTTTTGATAAATCAACTTAAAGCTACTGCAAAACTCACTGTATGTGGCAGTACTTGTTGGTTACAGCATTGCGTTTTGGTGACTCATTTACATAATTGTCGGATATGCTTGTTGACAATCTGATGCCCTCATACCTGCAGATCAATTAAGAATTTATGAATTTTACTTGTAAATAGTCTTTGCTGATGTGGTGTCTGTTATATGAATTGTTTTACTACTTTTTTCATTGAAATTGTGAGGGCAGACCTGTTTTAAGTGCCAAAAAACTACATAAATCTATGAATTTTTTTTCTTTTACTTTTCATTTTAAGCTGCATTTAATTTATCATATAATGTACATCTTTATATTTTAAAATGATGGCAACACATCCATAATGGTTTATGTATGTTCTGCAGCTCTTGAGGCCACATTTGGAGGAAATAAAGCAGGAGATGCAAGATAAGGTAATATTATTTGTTCATTGTATCACTTTATAAATCACTACCTGCAATAATCATGTTGGTACAAATTAACCATAAGTCCAGTGTCACTCACTAAGGACAAGGCCCATCATGTCATTTGTTAATCACTGCCATCAGCCAATATCATATTTGTGCTATGATTTTACATCTTTATATTCATCAGTATTTTGTTGGGGCTTGGTTGGATAAGCACATGATCCACAGATACCATGATTGGTTAGTTTAGGTTTTGAATTTGGTAAAGCTATGAGAGATCTAGAATGCTACTTAACTTAACTCAGCTTCTCACCACTCACCTGCCTACGCTGTTAGATACCATGTGTGAATGTTCCTTTAAATGACTCAGACAAGAAAGTGTTCAAGGAAAAACAAGATTAAATACAAAAAGATTCAAGATTTATGGTCTAGTTTTGATGTGGGACTTCTTGGAAATTTTCATGATTTATTTTAGTTATTGAGTCTTAATATTAAGTTTTTTAGGTTCAAAAGTTTCTGGATCGGTTTTAATTAAGTTTTGTAGAATAAGGTCAATTGATAATATCCATATTTTCTGGAATAGGCTGTCCTTGGCTGTACCAAAGGCCCATGAATCTTATTTTGCTTTTTGAGTCCATTGAAGTTTTTTAGTACTGTTTTTGGTTATTAGTAATCCTAGGTTATTTAGGAGTCCTAGTCCTTATAGAAAAGGATCTAGCACTAGCCTATATGAAGTCGTTATTGTGAATAACATTGATAGAAAGAGTGATTTTAATAAAATTCCAGCAGCTTTATTTAAGTTTTAGGGTGTGATTGTCTTCTCCTGCTTAAGTGTGATTGCTTAGTGTTTACTGTGTTTTATCTTCCTTTATTTCATGTTCTTTTCATTGTTTTAATAATGAATAGCCATCAACCATTCAAGATCTTGCCAAGAATCTAATTTAGTTCTGAATTTGTAAAGATCCTAAATCAAAATTGATATCTAATTTTTTCAACTGTGTATTTTTGCTTTTGAGAAACATGCATTTGCATTCTTGAAATAATGGCAGTCCTAATTGGTCTCAAGATTTCCTCATGCTGATGTAGACTCTGTTTGTTAGGCCTGTATCTACTGTGGATATGTATACCATAGGATGTTGGATGCTTTTAGAAAGGATTCTTCATAGCATGTTAATGTTCAGTTATCCTTTTCAGGCTATGGATCCCAATGCCGTTGCTGACGGTCAGCAACGAATGCAGAAGCTGTTTAAGGAGTAAGTAACTTTTCCATGGCCTGCAATAGGAACCCATGACAATTTTAATTTTTTGATGGCTTTCATTTTCCTTTTTTGGTAGTTATGTTTTGGTTCCATAAAGAGCCTGATGGTGATAGAGATTACTAACTGAGATGATAATATGCATGCCACATTTTCTGTGAATACCGTCGTTCAAATCAATTAATTGACAGTTTATAGTGCCAGCTCCTTCTTTGATTTGCATTAAGGGCCCTATTCAATGTTTCTGACCGTCAAGAAACAATAAGCACTTCAACAATAACTCCCTTGCTATTTCTGCCAATGTCAAAAAGTGATTATGGTGCATGCTTATAGCCCAATGTTTGAAACCTTGAATTCTGTATCACGTTTCATCCTTCAGTGGATTGACCTAGGAAATTTTTGGAAATAGACTAATTAAAAGGAAATGTAGAATAATTTCATTTTATCCTTAAGTATATTGACCCACGAAGTGTCTGGAAATGGAAGAATTAATAGAAAATGTAGGATAATCTCATATTTTCCTTCAGTGGATTGACCCATGTTTCATACTACCTAAATTTCACATGTTTTCATACCATATAATGGTAATATAGGATAAAAATTGCAAATAATATAGTGTAGGATTAATGTACTGGTGAAAAATCTAATTGGAAGAATGTTACTATAATTCTATTATTAATAATTGGTATATTGGGCAGTACTTGAGAAATCAGGGTTTATGTTTTATGACAATTAGAAGAGTTTCTCTTTTCTTTTGGAGTCTTGTTGGTTGGATATTTAAAATAGGGTAAAGGAGAGGAACTTGATAAAAGTAGTGCTGAAAAGAATGCTATATGGAGTATGATCCCTCATTGCCTCATGTGGGTTATTTGGAGGGAAGGAATGCACATATTATTAAAGGAAGACCGATTCATGATTTGAAGCTTTCCTTCTTTCATACTCTGTTTGAGTGGACAAATGCTTCAGGTGTTTCTACTTTTAATTCTCTGCCTGATTTACTTGATTATAGTACTTCCACTGCTATTTAGTTTACATATTCTGGTTTTTTTTTTTTTTATAGCACACTGCCTATGTGCCTTATATTCATTGTATTTTTTCTCATTCCATTTTCAATAAAGTATTTTACTTATCAAAAAAAGGGAAGGATCCAAATGACATAGAGGAATGGATTTTCAACTTCATAAATTTAGTAATGGAATTTGTTTTCAAATTGGCAGTTACATAATCAGTTTGTGATTCATCTCTTCATGGTTTTGACTTTGGAGCTTAGATTAATCATAAAGCTAAAAAGGAGATGTGTGCTTATACAAGGGGTGGTGCATGATGTGTGTTTATATAGCAAAAATGCAAGCCTCACCTCCTTCTGTTTCCAATTTTACCAACTTGACTGAAAGGGATCCCATGTGGGTAGCTCTGTAGTGCTAAAGAGGTGTTATGAATAGAATATGTTTCTTATGTCTAATGTTTTTCAATTCGTCAGTTCTCCCCTATCTGGCCTTTGTTTTGCCTGACATCTTCATTTTGTCATTATGATTGGGTTCTACAGATATGGTGTGAATCCATTTACTCCATTGAAGGGACTCTTTATACAAGGTCCTGTCTTCATCAGTTTTTTCATGGCTGTAAGATAAATTTCTTTTTCATAACATCCTGCAAATGATTAATTGTTTGCTTTTATCCTTGGTCTTTAGATATATCTCTGACAACATTTTCTTTGGCAGATTACAAATATGGCAGAAAAAGTCCCATCATTCAAAACTGGTGGAGCGTACTGGTTTTTGGATCTCACAACTCCAGATGCTTTATACATTTTTCCAGTTTTGACTGCACTGTCATTCTTAATTACCGTGGAGGTAGGTGTCTACTATCTCTAATCATCTACGTCAACTTTTCTTACTTGCTGTTTAAAGTGGAGCTGAAGAGGCTGAGAAATTACCATGATGAGTTTGACTCAAGTACTGATTGAACACTATCATTACTGTTTCCCTTTATTTCGAGTGGAGTGAGTAATGTGTTTGACTCTGATCGAGATAAGTTTGCTTCCGGAAGATCTGAGCATTGACCATTGAATTATTTGTTTACAGTGCATTAATTTTGCATTTATGTCCATTAATTAAATGTAGAACCAATTTGACCAATTATCAATTCCCTTATAGAATGTTCTATGGTTAACAATTTCCACTAGTATTACGTGAACCAGGAATGAAGCAATTGCTCCATGCAGAAAATATCTAGTTTTAAATGCTAGATGTTAGATTGAAATAAAATTAATTTTGTGTTTATATTTATTTTTATTTTTTCCTGTTTTGGGTTGGGAACCCAATTGCTTCACTATGAACTTTTGCAGTTTGTTTATTTGTATATTAGTTTGGCTTTGTGTCTTTTTGTTTTTTTGTTCTTGTATTTTGGGGTTGGAACCTAATTGCTTCACTCTTAACTTTTTCCCCTTTTTCTAGAACCAATTTAAATTTAACTCGTTTCTGTCTGTTTGTCAGTGCAACATGCAGGAGGGTATGGAAGGAAATCCTGTTGCTGGCACCATGAAAAATGTTTCAAGGGGCCTAGCTGTTCTTACAGTTCCATTCACCATGAGTTTTCCTAAGGTGATTCTCCATCATTTAGTTACTTTGGACATTACATTTTACAAGTTTCTCTTTGTTCACTTCTAAATAATATGAACATCAGTTTGGCAATAATGACTGCACTATAATGGTTCTTCCTGTAAAATTGCCCATATGGGTTTAGTGTTTCATGTTCATAAGCTTCTTTCAGTTGTTTACAGCGTTGCATACTTCTCTCTGCATGAATGGTTCTTTCAGTTGTTTGCATGTTCATAAACATTTATCTTACTGCAGGCTATATTTTGTTACTGGATTACATCCAACTTGTTCTCGCTCTCGTATGGACTGGGTGAGTCCTTTTAGATTCTAATTTGTCAGCAATTTTACTTCAGTTTCTCCTTTTCCATCTTAAGGATTGTGGAAAGCTTCTTCAGGGATATGCTCTTTAGTTGTGTCATGCTACAATTTGCATTAATTTCAACTGTAGAAGACTGGAAGTTGAATGAAAAACTTCACTCTTGCTGCTAACAAAAATTTCTATTCACTTTTTGCCTAAAGATGGGACTCTATTTTTGAATTTTCCAGTGCTTAAATATCCCGGTGTAAAGAAGTTCTTGGGGGTTCCTGAAATACCTGTTACAAAGCCAACTACTGCTCCACAACCTGCCTTCTCTGCGTTGGAAGCCCTGAAACGTGCTATGGCAGTCAAAGCAGAATCTACCGCAGTTCCTCTTGAATCAGGGAAGCTTCCAGACCAAAGAATATCTTCTACTTCAGTTCTTAGTCAAAGGATTAAAAGTTTAGAGAAACAGGCAAAAGGAAGAAAGAAAAACAAGAAGAGGTGAGGAAAAAAGTATGTTGTTAGAACTGCTTTTAAAGCTAATGTAATATTTTTTGAAATAGTCAAATTTATTTATTGGGCAAGGGTTTATACCTGAGAAAGAGAGAGCAATATAAAGAGGTTATTCAATAATTAGGTGAAAAACTAGTGAGTTTTTGTAATTTGCCAAATGAGTTGAAATTTTTATAAGGATATGTATTTCTTGTGGGGGCAATTTCTGTTGTCTGAATGGATTCACGAGGCCATTCAAGGCTCACATCCTTTAGTAGAATACAAACATGAAGATGCATCAATTTTGAATGCCATTTGTGTTTCAATGTCCCAAGTCTATATATTCAATATGAATTTTGGATGATATTATAAACTCATAACTCTTGACTCTACTCAGCCTTAAACCCAGTTACCTGTTGTATTTTAAACTTGTGTTGATCTCTATGATTTGGCTGGCCTCTCTTTTCATTGTCACGGAATTGAAAATCTCTCGCATTTTTTTTTTTTTTTTTAAACTCCTTCCTCTTGTTTCAGCCTCTGGGCCGAACATGTTACATAAGAAAGTTTTGCTAGTTATGTATGTTAACGGGAGAGAAATGCCGCTATTTCTTCTGATGCACTCTGGAATCATTCAGGTTTTAAAATCGAAGGATCTGCTTAAACAAAAACACGTG
This sequence comes from Castanopsis chinensis, assembly GCA_032878915.1. Lineage (NCBI taxonomy): Eukaryota > Viridiplantae > Streptophyta > Magnoliopsida > Fagales > Fagaceae > Castanopsis > Castanopsis chinensis. The sequence goes on from JAVQMG010000129.1 coordinate 12,848,563, forward strand.
ATACTATTGATTTGAAATGACTATTTACGCTTAAAGTATTCTAAATCCACACATTAATTAAGTTAAAACCCATCCATAAATTTAATCAAGAAAAACAAAATTGCTATTTCATACTTCATTCAAGTCATTTGAATTGAAATTTGAAATCCAAATTCCCCTCCTCAAATACTACTACCATTCAAATGACTTCCTTTGGTCTGAGTTGGTGAGCTTGGCTGTGGGTGGAAGGAAGAATTGATTCGTATTCAAAGATTGATAAGCTTAGGTTAAGGTTTTCTTACTTTTTCTCAAATATGTTTCTCTAATCAAAGTCTGGAGAAAAGTGGGATTTATCGAACGTCTCCTTTGACATCCCCCAAAAATATTGACCAGATTTGTGCACAACCAATCCCAATAAGAAACAATATCCCCGAAAACAAATTTAGAGGAAGTTGGATGGAATTTGCTCTGTGAAAGTGGCAAGCCAAATTTCTTTTCCAACTAACACCGATCAATCAGAGGGACTATAGGTGGAAATGGATCTAAAAGCTATCAATACCAAACAATATTAAATACTTTATTTGGAAAAGCTACCTTGACTCGTAGTCGTAGCAACATGTTTTGCTGGCACGCATAGCACCAGGGAACAACAATGCTTCCCTATGCAAATCAACACGTGCTAAGGTTTGTCGATGGGGCAAGATTATGTGGCAGTCTCTCCCAATAAATCTCCCTACAAACTTCTGAAAATTATTAGATGCTCTTGAAATACAATAACGTGATAGAAAAAAAATATTGTTTTATCGTATTTCAAAAAAACTTATGGCCTGTTTGGGAGTTAAGAAAAGGAGGGGGAGTAGAGTAGAGGGAAGGAGAGTAGTTGAATTACATTGTTTGGGAGTTTTTTAAGGGAGGAGGGGGAGGAGTTTGGAGGGGTTTGGAGGGGTTTCAACTCCCTCCAACCCCTCATTTTTAATTCCCCCAAATTGGAGAGATTTGGAGGAAGAGTGGAGAATAAAAATGCTTGACTAAATGAATTACCAAATTTGCCCTTATTATATTAACAAAATTACAAATGAAAAGACTAATTACTCCCTTCCCCCTTACTTAATTTTAAAAACATCCAAACAAGGTGGAGGATAGCCATTCCCCTCTACTCTCCTTCCCACTACTCTCCTCCCCTCTACTCCCCTCTACTCTCCTCCCTCTCTAAACTTCCAAACATGCCATTAATAATTATTTCAAACTTCGTAACTCTTGTCAATATCCATATAACTTTATCAAGGGGGGAACTGGATTATAGGATCGTTGATACCTGTAGGTAATACAACGAATAATTCAGTGAAATTATGGGTTATTCAACATGGGCTAACCAGGGCGGAATTTGGGCTTTGGGAATGTCATTCAATCTAGAATCAAACTCTGAATTAGTAATATAAATGATTACTTAACTCTCATAGAAAAAATGATTACTTAACAGAGAAGATTGTGGCATAGATCCTTCCACATTGGTTTATGATTGCAGGGAGCTCTTGTAGAAGAGGAACAAAAAGCCAGGTTAAACATATATTATGGATGTCCTTATTTTGTGTACAATGTGTGTGTATATATATATCAGATGGTAAGGGCATTGGGACTATGATAGTATGCCATTAGTTATGTAAATTAAGTTTGATGTTGTAAGAACTGGTTAGTTTTTTTTTTGTATTTTTATTATTATTTTTTTTAATTTAAAGGTTTACTCTATGGGGCATTTGGTTTGTCGTAATGTTGCATTACGCCGTAATATTAGGTTATTGTAATCTTACATTAATATAATCTCAATACAAGAATACAACATTATATTGTTTAGGAAAGTGATGTGACTAAGATGATATGATATATTTTGTAATTTTAAATTATGGTAATGTTATAAAAAATAAAATAAATCAAAAACCTTAGGGCCCGTTTGGTAATATTGTTCTAGTAACGTTGTTTAAGTGTTATGAAAATACATATGAGTGAAAAAATGTTTTGAAAATATGTGTTGTGTTGTTTAAACAACGAAAACTGTTGTTTAAACAACACAATCAAACATGCCCTTAATATCACATCATCATTGATGATTCAAAGATCGTCAGTCAAGTAGGTTCATTCAAATAGATTGGCACGGGCCTCGTCTCTGTACCTGCAAGGTTAAGGATGGAATCCTCTCTGAGTGGTCACCAATGTAGTGCCGGCTATGGAGTCTCCGATGGTAAAGTCAGTGAGTGGATTGGCAAAGTGGGCTTATGAAAGCTAGAATAAAATAGAGAAAATATCAGTGTTCTTAAAGTATGCGTATGTACCTCTCTTAGTTCTGAAGTGTATCTTATATACCTCCTTTTCTTCTAGCCGTTGTACCCCATTTATGGTAGCATAAGTGCTTCTTTTGTAACGCCTCTAGACCCATTCAATGTGGGCTTTGATTGGTCTCCAATGGTCTTATTGACTGATCTGTAACCATTTGAGGTTTTTTTTTTTTTTTTTTTTTTAGAATCAAGAAAAAAACTTCATTCAAACTTAATGGACACTATTGTCCACTAGTACAAGTTGTTGTACATCATAGGGTATGGCCTCATACCAAACTTGACTGTGGGAGTACTTGGCTAGCTTTGCCAATTTGTCAGCTACAGTGTTCCCACTTCTCTTAACATGCATACAAGAAAAAATGTCAAAAAATATAGCCAAAGTTCTGGTATTGTCAACAAAATGACCAAAAGAAGTAAGACACGTAGAGTCAGAGTTGATGGCTTTGATGATTGTTTCTGAGTCGCCTTCAAAGACCACGTTCTCCAGACCGAGATTTATTGTAAAGGAGACTGCCTTTCTGCATGCAATTGCCTTCACCTCTTCCACTGTTGCTGGTAGGGAGTAGCTCTCAGAGAGTGCACCGATTACCTCACCGTTTGAGTTCCTGATGACCACACTAATGCCTGCCTTTTGTATATCATGGAATTCGGCTCTGTCAAAATTTTCTTTGTAGCTGGAACTACATGATGGACTCCATTTGGTGGGACCTTGGTGGACCTCTTGCTGAATCTCTTGGTCCAGACCAGTTGAGTTAGTTGGTCCATCATGTGTCTGGGCTGCTTGGTATTCCTGAAGCCGATCCATTGAGTCCTGGTACAGTCTCGCATACGGTGAACAAGGGGTCTTCATTCTACTAGCATTGCGAGTGTGCCACATATTCCACGCTACAAAAGTAAATCTCTCCACTAAGTGTTGGTCCTCAATGTTTGTGACACCTAACCATAAGTCTCTGAAGTCCACAAATTGACTGTAGAGCTGCGATCTAAGGCAAGGTTCTTCCCACCAAATTCCTTTTAAAACTGGACAGCACTACATCGCATGGATTGCATCCTCCACCCCCACTTGGCAAAGGTCACAAGAGCTATTTCGGGTCACTTTCCTGATGTATATGTTCTTCTTTGTGGGCAGTGATTCACAGCATGCACGCCATATAAAGTGTTTAATTTTGTTTGGAACATCCAGTGTCCAAATGAACTTCCAAAACGTGCTATGTGCTGATGGATCCGATGGGCCAGAGCTTGGTTTTTCTATAAAAAATTTATATGCGCTTCTTGTTAAGTAACTCCCAGACTTTGTCCCAGTCCATATGAGCTTGTCTGGCAGGAGTTGTGAACTGAGAATCAGTGACTCAATGTCTTTACAAAGGCTAGTTGGGAGTTTGAAGCATCCCATAGTGAAGGTTAGCATTGCTTGGAGAACAGATTTTATGAGGACTTCATGACCTGCTTGGGACAAAAGCCTTTCTTTCCACCCTTGTATTTTATGCCAAACTCTTTCTCTGATATAGCTGAAGCTCTGTTTTTTGCTCGTCCAACAAAGGAAGGTAGACCCAAATACTTTTCAAATTGAGAAGCAACCGATGCACCAAATAAATCTGCAATCTTGCTTTTGGTTTGGTGGTCTGTATTAGTGCTAAAAAACAGTTGTGTTTTGCACTGGTTTATCTGCTGACTCGAAGCTTGTTCATAGGTTGCAAGGATGTCCAAAACTGTGTTGCACTCATTGTCATTTGCACGGCAAAAGAGCAAACCATCATCGGCAAAGAACAAATGAGACACTTTTGGACCTTCTCTACATAAGGACACTCCTCACAACCTTCCACTATTTTCTGCTTGCTGTATCAAAGCATGGAAACCTTCTGCACATAAAATAAATAGATAAGGAGATAGAGGGTCTCCTTGACGGAGTCCTTTACTAGGGTGAATCATTCTATGTGGTTCTCCATTCACCATAATGGAAAAAGATGCAGACCGAATGCAACAACTAATAAGAGAAATCCATTTTTTGTCAAAACCCACACATTCCATAATTTTCTCCAAATAATTCTATTCAACCCTATTATATGCCTTGCTCATGTTGAGTTTCAAGGCCATGAATCCCGTTTTGCCCTTTCTTTTATTTTTAAGGTGACGTAAGGTCTCAAAGGCAATAAGGATATTGTCAGAAATAAGGCGGTCTGACATGAACGCACTTTGGGTTTCAGAGATGATCTTTGGAAGAATTTTTTTAAGGCGGTTGGCAATAGTCTTGGATATGATTTTGTACATGACATTACAAAGACTAATTGGTCTGAAGTCTTTTGGGTTTGTTAGGGATTTTATTTTGGGGATGAGGAAGATAAAAGTGTGATTTATGTCATATGGTATCACCCCGGAATTCAAAATAGAAAGAGAGGCATTAATCACATCTGATCCAACAATACTCCAATATGATTTAAAGAAAAGTGAGTGCATACCGTCAGGACCAGGTGTCGTCATCGGTTTCATCTGTTTTAAGGCCTATTCTACCTCGACAGCAGTGAAAAGGTCGAGTGAGTTCATCATTTATCTGCGCCGTCACCTTTGGTTCAATGCCTTGAAGAATTGGTTCTAAGGAGGATGTAGAGTCTGATTTGAACAAAGTGCTAAAGTAGTCCATGAACGCTTCACTGATTTGTTTCTCTTCCTCAATTATTGTCCCATCATCAAAAACCAGTTTAGAGATATAATTCCTCTTGTTTCTTTGGTTTACTCGGCTATGAAAATAACCCGTGTTCATTTCTCCTGCCTTGAACCATTGTACCCTTGACCGTTGATGCCAAAGGCAGTCTTCTTTCACCATCAAATCATACACCTCTCCCCGAAGGGTTCTGACTTGATCATGATTGGTTCCCGCCATAGACAATGCTTCCGCTTGGGCTAAAAGCTTTTTCTTTTGTTGCAGCAAGCGCCTAATGTTCCTAAAAGTATTTTTACTCCAAGCTTGAAGCTTTGACCGACATGACTCTACTTTTCGCACAAGAGACTCCATCGGGGTTTTCTAGTAAATGTCCAGTCCAAGCATTTTTTATCACTCCCTTGCAACCTTCATCTTTCATCCAGACTGCTTCAAACCGAAATGGTCTCCCTTTTTTGTAAAATCTCACATTTTCATCATCTGAACAAACCCACAGGGGATAATGGTCCGAGAGAGAACCTGCAATGTGATGCACTCTGACTGTCGGAAATAGTTGAGACCAGGAAGTCGTTGCTACTCCTCTGTCTAACCTGATCCACGTAACCACATCATCAAATTGATTATTACACCAAGTAAAAGGAGAATCTACTACCCCAAATCGCGCAGTCCGCAAAAGTCAAGAGCAACTCTGAATCCTATCATTTGTCCTGCCTTGCGTGGTGCACCCCCTGTTTTTTCTTCTGCTTTCACTATCTCATTGAAATCACCCACGCAGAGCCATGGTAGGTCCATTTTAAGACATAGATGCTTGAGTAGTGCCCAAGAGTGTTACCGGTTGGCTGTTATTGGATTTCCATAGAAACCGGTTAACCACCAAGCGTCATCCACTCCTGGGTTAATCACTGCATCAATATGTGAGGGAGATGAATCTTGTATGTGTAAGTCTGTCCCATTCTTCCAAAAGAGAGCCAAGCCACCCCCTGTATTCTGTCTTGGGACTACGTGGACATTCTCCAATTGCAGTTTGGAACAGAGATTTTTGATAAAGTTGTCTGTTGCTTTTGTTTCCATGAGAAATACTATTGTGGGGGAATGCTTCTTCACCAACTCGGTGAGTTCAAGAACTGTGCGTGGTCTCCCCATTCCACGACAGTTCCAACTTATGCAATTCATGGCGCTCGGCGGGGCTGGACGCCAGCCACCACCGTTGTAGAGGGAGTAGGAGTTTCATCGTATTTGATGGCTTGTTTCTTCATAGGGCGTGAGTCTTCTATCTTGTTAAGGACATATTTTATGTAGTTGGCTACTCCTTTGACAAAACGTACTTTACTTATATTTGGGTAGATCTAGGATGTGTTTAATACTTCAAAGAACATGTTGTTCAAGTTTAGTATTAAAGCCATGAAGATTGGACCAAGAAACAAGTGAAGAAAAAGTGTGTACTAAAGCTGGACACCTGCGGACACCTACGGATAGCTGCTGGATAGAATGCTATCTATCGAGGTATCTATTGAGGTTTAATGAGGCCTAACAGCTGCCCGATCGATCGAGGTATCTATCAAGGTTACGGGAATTCATATTTCCAGATCTAATTTTTGGGTCAGGCTTTTGTATTTGTGTAGGGTTTCTTTTCTCATAACCCTAGGCATATATAAAGCTTATTTTTGAGGCCGTCACACAAGAGAGAATACAAGGAGAACATATGCAAAAGGTGACGAAGCCTTATTCTCTCAGAAAGAAGCTACTGCGTCTTTGCGCCTTAGGGTTTTGTAACCAAGTGCTTTTTGATCTTCATTGTTGATGAAGTGAAGAACTTTGCAGCCAACATTCTTCTTCCTCAAGTTGGTGAGTGAGTCACGTACTAGAATTTGTGCAAAGGAGTGAGTCACATACTAGGATCCGTGCATCAAAGGGTGGCGTTCATATATTGAAGAGTTCAGAGGTTCTAAAGCAGTAGAAGGTTTCTGCTGTGAGTTCATCTACGGGGATTATAGAGTCTAGGGACAAAGGTTTTGTACTAGATTTGAAACTTCTCTTTACTATAGTGAATTGCCTTTCGGGAAGGTTTCCCCCCAGATTTTTTACTGTAAAACTGGTTGGTTTCATTAGTTTTCCTAGGTTATCATATCTTGTCTTATTTATTTTTCCGCTGCAGTTAGTTTTGACATGATATTGATGTTTGTTTGTTTTAACAAGTTTTATGCATAATAAATCTAATTAACAACTTGGGTTTAAAACTTGTTAATTTTATTAACCGGGGTCTAAATTTCCCATCATATCTATCGTGGTTTTCTTTTCCTCTCTACTACACCCATGCATACTTCACTAAGTTTGGTTGTTATGTCTCGGGCCAACCGGACCCAGGTTGTTTTGAGAGGCTTTGGGTTGGGCTTATCAATGGTGTGGTTAATGCGCTTATTATTGTTGGAAGGCCCATTCTCTACAGTAGCAAGTTTGGTGGGGTTTTCTGCTTCTATTTGTTCTTCATCTTGAATTAATTCTTCTTGCTTTAAATGTTGTCTGTTTCGAGAATTCTTAGAGCTCATCAATGCATTGTGAACGGACTCATCATTATGGTTTATGATTGCACCGTTGATTGTGGCATTAACTCCATCAGTTTTGGTCAAAATTGTAACGGCTTAGTCATTAATGAGCCGCTCCTCTCTCGGGATCGGTGATTCATTGCCACGTGGTTCCGCCGTCTGTTTACCACGTGCGTTGGTTTGGTCGTCGTGAGGTCGAACCTGCTGTTTGGCTGGCTTGGGGTGATTCTGCCTAATTTCGGGAACTGTTATGGTCGTCTTCCTAATCGGTAAGTCTGCTTCAGCCCTCAGCCAAGCTCCATAGTTTTGATCTTCCTTCTTGAGTGAGCCCTTACTGCGCAACCACCGCTCACAGTCGCGGTCATCGTGGGTTAGCTTCCCACACCAGTAACAAAAGTTGGGTAACCGCTCATATTTCAAGGCTGCCCAACTGATCACTGTTCCATCTGACCAAACTTTACGAACCCGACTGAGGGGTTGGGTTATGTCAAGCCTCACACGGACCCTTAGGTAGTTTCCCTTGCCACCTTCTTCCTTGGTATCTGTCATTAGGAAAAGCTCTCCCAATGATTTTCCTATGGCATCTCGTGTGGACAAGTTAAGGCACTGAATGGGTAAGTCATGAATCTGAACCCAAAATGCTGAGTAACGAAATGATAAAGCTAAGATAGGGGCGTTCTCAACCACTCTCTCAAAGATCACTAAATGTTTATCATAGGTCCACGGTTCATGCTCAATAACTCGATCTAAATCGCATTCATCGTCAAAAATGAAGAATATTTTGTTGTCACCCATATCTTTGAGTTGCACATCCTTCTCCGATCTCCATAATGGTCGGAAAGTCCGAGCCACTGATTCGATGTTGATCACTCGTTTCGTTAGGAACTTTGCAGCTATAATGAATTTTTTTGGAAGATTCTCCTTTGGACATGAAACTCCAATTTCTTCGGCGTAAGATAATGAGATTTTTTTCCACTTATTCGTAAGGTTGACGATGGTAGTTTGGGAATATGAGGTTCATCTGGACAACGATATATATTAGGGGATCTGTCAACCGTTTCTTTATGGTTCTTTTCTATTGTCCATAATATGGTAGAGCAACAACAAATAATTGGGTCTGTCAATCATAATGTGCATCATATCAAGAGAACGTTACAAATAACTAATCGCGCTGTATATTTCCTTGTTAGTTGTAGCTATAACCATATAATATTCTTGTCTTTTAGGGATTTATATATTTAAAAAAAAAGGGTAAGAAATAGGGGTGTTCACCAAACCGCATAAACCGCACCAAAACCGCCCGCAAAATGATATAACCGCACTGCACCGCAAGTAATTTTGCACCGCACCGCACTGCACCGCATGGTGCAGTGTGGTTTGCGGTTTTATATTAAGAAAACCGCACAAACCGCACCGCACCGCACCATCTCTATATATATTAATATATTTAATTATTTTTAATATTAAATATATTATTAATAGTTTAATAACCCTAGTTAAAAAAATAGTTTGATAATCCTAGCAATTGTTAATTAGGAAAGTCAGCCCAAAATAAAGAAAAACTAGCTTAATAGTTTTGGGCTGGGTAGAAAAAGCCCAAAATTCAAAAAATATACCAACTTCAAATTATTCAAACCGCATCTTATATACCGCACCGCATATATGATCGCAAAAATGAGGTACGGTGTTGTTATGATTTTGGCTAAACTTTAAACCGCACGGCACGGCACCGCACTGCACACGTAACCGCAAAAATAAGATGCGGTGCAGTTATGATTTTAGATAAACCGCACCGCAAAGTGCGGTGCTAAAAATGGCCCAAAACCACACCGCACCGCACCGCGAACACCCCTAGTAAGAAAGAATAGGGACGAGGTAGGAGGAGAGAATCTCCAATTCTGTTACATCATGCATCCAATACGCATTTTTCCAAAACTTGATGGAACAAAACAATCCATTATTATGCTCATTATTTATATATAAATTTCCATTCCATTATCTTATAATTATTCTATTCTATTCATTTACAAACTTTTAGGTGGTGTTTGATACGGAAAATCCACATTACTCCTGTCATTCAGATTCCTAGGAATGTGATACCTTACAATCTGAATGATTAGAAATGTAACTATTCTTATGTTTGGTTTAATTAGAAATCTAATAAGATTTCTAGAAATGTGAGATTATAATGTTTGGTTTATTTCTAAAAATCTTAACCGAATTATTTATTTTTCCCATTTTATCCGTAGATTTATAAATCCAATATAAGTCTACTAAAAAAAATAATAATCTTCCTCTAAATAAATTATGACAAACAAAATATAAACTATAAATTATGACAAATTCATTAAAACTATAGTCTAAAAGAAGAAAAGATTAATATATCAATAGAGTTGTCTATCCGATTTATGTTGTTTTGACGGGAAGAGAAAAAGACAAAGGAAAAGATATTGATGATTTATTTTATGTTTTATCTCAATTGCTTAAATGTTAAGAAAAAAGGGTTAGAATTGTCAATTTATAAAAAATATAATTTCCTTTAAACTTGGGAATCTGGATACCCACCTGTTTTAAAAGGAATCCACATTCCTACTGAAAGGGGTTAAATGAGAGAATCCAAATTCTCTTGGCATCTGATTCCCTAGTGTAATTTGTAACCAAACATGAGAATCTTTAAACATTTCTAAGAATCATGAAACATTATCCCGTATCAAATGCCACATTAGAGTTTTAGGCAACTTGACATGGGTCATTAATGGTTACATCTAATAAGTTTTAGCCAAAATCTCACTAGGCTAAAAATAAATCAGCCTAGCCTAGCCCTAAAGGCTTTGCGCAAACCTTGAGAACTTCTTGTTATGGTTACCTTGGCCTGTAAATAGATTATGTGTTTGACATTTAAACTCAGCTACCAGTCAGAGAGAGAGAGAGAGAGAGAGATTCAGCTAATAGCAATTGCCATGTATTTGTGCATAGAGCACACTATAATGTGTGTCATCATAAAAGGTGCAAACACTGATAGCTTTTTAATACTTGAAGCCTTCAGCTGATGCTCTATCATAGAGTTTGGTAGTTGATTGTAGAGTTTAATAGCTACAATGTAATGTTGTATTCTTGTATTGAGATCGCATTAATATAAGATCACAATAATATAATACTACAGTGTTAGTGCATCACATCAAGGTACATCACAGCGAATCCAACACTCCTTAAGATAGTAACACAATCATTGGGACCAAACGATCAATCCATTTTTTTAACATACTACTTTTTAAAAAGTGATATCATATGTCAAGAGTCTTATAATTTAATGGACATTTCTTAATGTTTTCAACGAATACCTCCAGTATTTACAATTATAACTCACCACCTCCAAATATTTTTATCTTGGAAGAATATCTTTTCCTATGGCTTCTTCTTTCTTTCTTTTTCCTTTTGCTTCTTCTTCCATTTTTTTTATACACAGGTATAAAAGTGGGGTTTTATAAGCTCTTCGTATGTCACATGTATAATAAAAATGTTTTTACCCCATTACAATTGTCAGGGCCCTAAGTTTGGACCTCCAACTTGTGAATAGTTAATGGTGGCCCAGCAAGCCCTATGCAATATATTTGTTAGAGAGTGGATCCTATAAGAAAGAACGTTTCGACAAATCAAATATGGGCCTTAATTGAAAGGGACTAAGCCTGTAAGAATAACACAATACGGTAATGGCACTCCTCGGTCAAGTCTGAGAATAAGTTGTTCTTATATATATTCGAGCTTTTTCTAACTACAAAGTATTCTCTCTTTGTTCTGTTTATTTTTCTAGTGATTACATGCCCCATTTCTCACGGGGGCCTTTTCCTTATATATTCCTATTCTTTTTCAATCCCAACCTTTTACTTGTTGATTATGTAGGTGATCTCCTGAATGTTTGTCCCATCAGAACCCTCCTGGAAACTTTGTGTGTAACTATAAGACTAAATATCACTATTCAGATGTCATTTTCACATAAATGCGGCCAATTAGTTAAGTACAGAACATTTAATGTGATGATAGTAACCTTCTTCTTAGATAATTCTTAGTTCACTGTTGACTCCTTTCTTTAAAACTTATCCTCAAAAGTATGGTTGCCTTTTGCACGGTGTTCTCTAGGTGGCTGAGTTCCAACCCTCTATAACACCTCCTAAGGAAGTTTGGCTCCTCGAGAGACACCACTTGTTCATTGTTATTTGTCCTAGTCCTCAGCCTAATTATCCACATACTTATCTTACTGTTTGATCATCCTCGGACTCCTTTGCATCCTCGAGCATAGCCCACAGCCCAATACTCCTATTCAGTTCTTTTATCCCCACAACAATTATGCTCTAGATGAAACTCTATCAACAAAATTTCAATAAATTTAAATGTTTATTTAGCTTAAATAGTCATTTAAATTAAATTTCTATTATTAAAACTTTAAAAACAGAGCTAATGTTAAAACTAAACCAATGAGGAATTTATCTTTTGGGGGCAAATTAAAAAGTGATTGTTAAAATATGTTCTATATATTATCTTATAGATAAGTGTAAAAAAAACATAAGACATTGTTTTAGTGGTTCCCAATGTCATATAATACCCATGAGATATTGAGTTTAAAACTCTTAACCAATATCTTTAAATTAATGTCCTTTTGTAGTGGTACTTTGGGTTAAGTAATGTGTTTGAGCTTGATGATAGAATATGATTAAAGTGTGTGTGTGTTTAGCAATTAGTTTGTTTCTCAAAAAAAATAAAAATCTTAAAATTACCCCGAGGATGTATTTGGAAACTTGAACTTGGATCTATAATTTTTTTTTTTTGAACGTGAAAGGAAAAAAATTCAAAAGTTTAGAACTTCTCTTTTTGAACTTAAAATTAAATTTGCTATTTGACATTTATGATCTTATTTCTAAATAAAATTACCCTTCATTAATGATGGTATTTTTAAACTATATAAAAGTTCAAGTGAAAGAGAAGAATCTTCTTTTGTATATGTAATGTGTGTGGAAGAGGGGACCACACGTACTTAGGGGAATAATTAGATCCTCAAATGGTTTTGGACACCTGTCATGGAAAAGCAAATAAAATAATAATAGCAGAATTAAAAAAATTATAAACATATTTTTTTCGGTTAAAAAAATTATAAACATTTTCAACACATAGACGAAGCATTTTATAAATTAATAGATGTATAACAAAAAAGAGTACTTAGATTAAGAAAAATATTTCCCCTCCCTAAATGGTTTCTTCCTAATTTTTCTACTTCTTATGCCCCGTATGATGTACGTATATTCGGCTCAGTCATAACTTTTGCGTAGACTTTTCTTTTTTAAATTTGTGAAAAAAGAATACACAAAATTTCCATGTAAATTCTTTGACATTTTGAATATCGCTTAACCCCTAAGTTTCTATTTTACTAGAAAATACAATTTTAAATATGGACACCGGACACTTTTTTTTTTTTTATGGGAAATACTGTAAACGCCGGACACATGTTATTACATGAACAATTCACAATTTATTTTTACGAGTATGATTTATACATAAAATAATATCTTATAAATTATAATGTTACTTTCCAAAGTTTTCGGATAATATACTTTGCCCATATTTTTCTTGTAAACGTTGACTCTATTGGGATAATATAATAACTTTCGAGATACAGTACTTTGAACAAGTTTAAAACTTAAATTATAGTCGAAAAAATTGTCCACATCAATAGCAGTGGACCAAGAGTAGTTTTTTTTTTTCTTTGGTAGACGGCAGATCTAGACCGAAATAGAATATTAGCAGAAAAAGTAGGGTTCTAATTCTAAATCTAGAAGGTTGCCAATTCTGAACCGTTTTCCTTCTGTTTTTGGTGATATAATGTTTTGAAAAATGATATGTCCACAATATTTTTACAATAAATCATAAGTAGCAGGTTGTTACTGGTTGTTATTGTTGAGGTAAAAAAGTAATCTTAGTGTTAAGTTCAAATTTGAACTAATAGCAACTAAGCACTTATGATTTGTTGCGAAAATATTGTAAAAATGATATAGATATAGCAACTCTCTAATACTTTTCCAAGTTTCCTACGTTGCATTTTCCGGTGATCTTGTTTTTGCCTCACCAGTGGGGAAGAATAGAATAATGGTGCCGTATGTATGGTGCAGTTGTTGGAGTGAACTGTGTTCAATTAATAATGTTATCGTCACATACTTTGTTACAACTGTTTTATATGGTAAATTGTGATAAATTAACTATCATTATTACATAAACTCACCATTTTTGTTCGCTACTCACATTGTGCAATGTAAGACAAATATAGCAAAGTGCGTGGTGCTAACATTATGAGAAGTTCTACATTTATAACATTTCAAAATACTTTCAAAATAAATTTTCTTTTTTTGTTACTTTCAAAATAAATCTTAAATGACAAGTTGTTATTTGTTTTTAATTTAAATTATTTTTTTGCCACAAAAACTTCATCCTTAAAAAAAAAAAAATGTATGACTTTAGGTTTTTTTTCAATCTTCAAAACGCACACAAATCATCTCTCAAATCATCCATATAGAAGCGGAATACTAGTTCTACTACTGATTTATTTCTTTTTCCTTTGTTTTTGCTTTTCTCAACATTTGAAAGGGAAATTCAATCATCGCAATTTTATTTTGTTTGGAAAATAGTTGAGTCATTTTCTTAAGAGTCACAATAGTGCTGGCTTTAATCAATTATCAGTCATATTATTGACAAATTCGAATTATTCAATACAGTTAGTTTCTCTCCCCCCACCTCTGCCTTGTCTTTATTTGCCTCTCAAACAATTAAATTTAAACTCAAAATTCTTGATTAAGGATATGTTTGGGATTCGTTTATTTTGCTGAAACTAAAAACTTTTTATTGAAATTATTGTAGATAAAGGTAAAAATTAATTAAAATAGTATAATAGTATAATAGAACCCGTGAAATCGTGAATAGTACCAAAAAGTGCAGTGGGGTTATGAATAGTAGCAAAAATAAGCTGAATAGTAAAATAAGTTAATAAATATAATTTTGGCAAACACACACTTAGACTCCAAATTAAAAAGTCAGTCTATTTTATTATTCAGCTTATTTTTGCTACTATTCATAGGCTCACTGCACTTTTTGGTACTATTCATAAATCTCACTGTACTATTTCACCTTACTTTTACCTTTATCTACGGTATTTTCAACAAAAGATTTTCAATTTCAATAAAATAAGCGGATTCCAAACATACCATAGTGACTACAACTAGTCATCATGATATTAGGGCAATATGAAGCCAAATAGATAATTAATATTGATAATTTCTTTTAGTAAGGTTTTCCAAATTTTTTTGAGCACCTTATTATATGTTTGATATGTTCAACCCCTCCATCTCACACACTAAATAATTATTGAGAAAAATAGTTATTGGTATTCCAAAAAATTGGTTGATCAGTTCTAGTGGAAAAAGGTAGAGTCATGTCGACTGTTTGATGATAAATTATGAGTTTTAGAAATAATTATACTAGTCTCTTAAGTTTTACGTAGGTTAAGTTAGTTTAACTAATAAATTGTATTAGTGTCAAAAGTTTTGTGCAATATGAAGCCAAATAGATAATTAATATTGATAATTTCTTTTAGTAAGGTTTTCAAAATTTTTTTGAGCACCTTATTATATTTTTGATATGTTCAACCCCTCCATCTCACACACTAAATAATTATTGAGAAAAATAGTTATTGGTATTCCAAAAAATTGGTTGATCTGTTCTAGTGGAAAAAGGTAGAGTCATGTCAACTGTTTGATGATAAATTATGAGCTTTAGAAATAATTATACTAGTCTCTTAAGTTTTACGTAGGTTAAGTTAGTTTAACTAATAAATTGTATTAGTGTCAAAAGTTTTGTGGATGAACTAATGAGTTATGATATTTGTAACGAAAATATTTAAGAGTTAAATCCTCTCTTTTAGTTATTGAATTATAAAATTTTTTTTAAAAAAAATGTATTTTCTTTGAACAAGAAATTCAAGTTTAAATTCATTTTACAATAAAAGGAAATATATTTATTTATATCTTGGTAAGATAGTAAAGAAAAATGATTATGAAACAAACATCATTCTATTTCTATTATATCTAAAAAAAACCCGGTTAAAATGGATCTAAGTTTTTTTCCTGAACAATTTATCTATTTTTTCTCTTTTTTTTTTTTTTTTTTTTGTTGTTGTTGATAAAGATAAATCTATTTTATTTGTTTCTCCGCACTAGTTCCCCTTTAATTCATTGGTCTCCATTTGCATGATTAAGGAAGTGTTTGGTAGAGTAATTTGAGATGAAATTTTGTAATTTTTTGAAATATATATGAGTGAAAAAGTATATAAAAATATGTGTAATATTATTTAAAATGTAAAAATATGAATTTAAAATACTAAACCAAACAAGCCCTTAAATGTTCCTGCAAATTACTTTTAATATTTTTTTTTTTTTTTTGGTTAATAGTTTTAGTTTTAAGTACCAGTTAATTCTCAAAAAAAAAAAAAAGTTTTATGTACCGGTTCACCTGTAATTCGGTCCACGTGAATTATGCACGATCAAATTTTCACCACCAATTCCTTATCACAAAAATTAATAATAATCACCACCAATAAATACTCCTGTACGAGTACATTGATGTCACTGTCAGCTGTATGATCTTTATGATGCAGCAGTCACATTTACTTAGGGACCAGTCCGTGCAAAATTGGTCTATTTTACAAGAAAAAATATATTTTTTTTTTATAAATAGATATTTACAAAACACTTACATCAGTTTATTTATTTTATTATTTATTTTTTTAAAAATAAAATTATTATCTACTTTATTTAAATAATAATATTTTTTTAATTTTTTATTATATCTAAGCCCCACTCACCTCTTTCTTTCTTTGCTGTGAGAATAAGACAGATGAGAGAGCAAGACGAGGGGGAGAGAGAAAAAAAATAAAAAAATTATTTGTCCATGCAAGGGCATAGATAAAAAATTTTACTTGAGGGGCCGAATTGTAGTATTGATATATTAACTATAGTTCATATTGAATACAAAATTATTAACTTTGATATATTGTTATATTCTTAAATAATAATTAACATACAAAAATTATATAGTTTATTATAGACAAATAAAAAAAAATCCAATAAAAGAACAGTTCACATCAAAATTTTGTCCAACAATCTTTAATGAAATAAAGATAGCAATACAAAAATGTGAACAAAAAAATCTTAAATACCCTTATGCATATCAACACACACATAGTGGCAGAAGAAAGAAACAAAAATAATACTAATGGTAAAATAACAATGATGATTGATAAAAAAGAGAAAAAAGAAAATGCACTTACATATTCACTTCTTTAAAGGGTCAAGGAGATGATATTGCACCAAGAAAAAAAATGGATTAATAATTTTGGTTGAGATAAAAGTTTTTGTGTTGAGAAGAAAGAAAATGGGGCAATAGGCTGACACTAACAGTTACAACAAAGCTCCATAGGTATCTAAAAATGAAAAAAAAAAAAAAAAAAAAAAAAGTTGTCAATGATGCTAGAGAGTGGGTTATTATTCATTGGATTAATTATAAATTTTTTGGACAATTGAGAAGATCAACTATTAGTCATTATCTTTTGAACTAACTATAAATCTTAGGAATGATTGGGATGGACAGGGAATAAAGTTTTGAACAATTAAGGAGGCCAACTAAAAATTGATTGGACTAACTAGAAATCTTAGAAATAATTGGAGGGGCCGGTTCTATTTTTTTTTTTTTTGAGGACTAAATCCTATTACTAGTATAGTAGTAGGAGGAAAAAAAAAAATTTGGGGGGGCTAAGGAGCAATGTAACTCCACCACTGTGTACATGAACAGTCACCATGCATATATGCATGGTTATTGTACATATTTTGTATATTTGTACATTTTTACAAATATTGATATAGATATTTTTTTAATTAAAATAAATAAAATTAAGCACTTTTTATGTTTTTACAAATTTTTACAACCGCCAATGGGGGGTTGGCTGAGTTAGTCAGGACTTCACTTCCCTGCTTGTCAGGCTTGGGTTCGAGTCCTGCCAACGGCTTTCTGTTAGTGGACATCCTTAGTGAGGGATGTACTCAGAAATGAGGTTCGAGAGTTTAATACAACCATAAACACCCCTTTTTTTAACTACCAAAAAAAAAAAATTTTTACAACCACCGATGCGGTTGCTCTTTGCTTAGACCTAGCCAGTTCTTGCAATAAATTTCCGCAAATAGTAACATTGTTTTCGTCAAAAAATAAAAACATTTCTTATTCCTAGTCCAGACTCATTGGCTTCACTTTAGGCCACGGCGTAGGGGCAGGGCCGACCTACTAAAAAAAGGACCCAAATATGAGGTAGGTAGTGATGTTTATTTTTAGAGATTTTGTTAAGTAAGGCGAGTGGTTAAGTGGTGAAGGAGCATTTAATATTTTATTAAATAATGTTTTATATATTTTTTAAAAATAAAGTCAAATCGTGTGCATATATTAAAAAAAGAAGAAGTAAATAATACAACTATAATAACTTTAGGCTAAAATGCAAAATTTATTTCCTAAGTTTTTTCAGAATTGGTTTCAGTTTCTAACTTTACTTTTGTTCATTTAAGTTAGTTTCTAAGTTTCAAATTTATTTAATTATAGCATTTTCATCAACTTTTGTTAAAATTTTTTAGAAAAAAAAATCTAGAAAATACTTTTCAATCATTAGTTGAATTTTTTTAATTTAAAAATTTTGAAGAAAAGTTTTAAAAAATTGAAAAATTAATCACAACTGTAGTGCCCATGGGCCCAAGACACGTACTGGGCCGGCCCAAAGGCTCTCACAAGAAGGGAAGTCCAACCTAGCATCATGAAATGGTTCGAGAACATAATAAGGTTAGTCTACGAAGTCATGTGACGAAGAAAGGTGTTATGCATAAGCAGAACACCACGAAACATTACATCCGAGGACGATCTAGCCCTCGGCAGCATGCTGCTGAGAACGATGGGAGTGGTCTGGTGGATCAAGGGATTTCGTACCAAAGACCGTAGACATAGAAGCTGAGAAAATGAGGATAAGGGATAAAGGGAAGTGGCAGACAAATATTAAGGAAAAAGCTGCTACCACCGCATTGAAGGCTCCACACCTACCTCTCTGGCCGCATTAATGAAGAAGTGACACATGAATATTGAAATGCAACCCCACACTTACCGCCAGAGACTGGGGTAAGAAGGAATGATGGGACAAGTATCCAAGGGAAGAATCTGGACGACACGTGGAAGGAGGGAGAAAAAGATGTAGGCCTATAAGAGGCAAAGGGGAGAGAAAAGGAGGGGGGGACGAAAAAGGATAGAACTTGTAAGGAAAGACCAAGGATTGTCCTCGGCATCCATGTATACAAAGCAATATTACGTTTATGTATGAGATTAGTGCATGGGTTTTATGATTGAATCCAACTTTTGTGTGATCTACCGCCCAAAGAACCTAGATTAGAAGCCCACTCTCTATAAATTCATTGTTAAGGGCTCATTGGGTTGGTCTACAAATCCAACTTTGGTCCAGCTTGATTTGTGTCTTTACAACAACGTATAACAAAAGTTTATGGAAAAGTTTCAATTAAATAAACTTGAAAAATTGAGGACTGAAATGAACAAAAGCTAAGTTATAAACTTGAAATGAATTTTGGTGAAATATAAAGGGTGAGTTTTGCATTTTAGCCATAAATTTATGTGTGTAAATCAATGCATTATTAACATGTGTAGTTTATTTTTCGAAAAGTGTGCAATATAGCTTATAATTAAACATTTATTAACCTTTAACTAATGCCTTTAGGGCACTTGTTGATAGGAGGTATTGAAAAAAAAATAGTTATAAATTTAAATGCACTAGTCTTACAAATAGATGTGTCAACAATCACAAAACGTAATTCAATTAGAAAATTCGAGAGTCTATATATAGATACTATAAATTTTATACAACTTTTACAATATGATATAATAATAAATATGATTGACGAATTACAACAACAACCTAATAGGTGCATATTTAAATTACTTTTTATTATTGGCAAAGGCTCATGTAAAATTTGTAGTATTCTTAGCATCATTCATTCAAATACTAGTTTATTATCTTCTTCAAGTGCTACTAATCGCATTTATTGTCACATCATTTTGTAAGTTTTTTTGTAGTAAAAAATGTTGTTATAATTTACTAGCCTCAAATGCGATACGCGCGTGCAATGAGGCTATTTAAAAAAAAAAAAAAAATAGTGTCATAATTTTTCAGAAAATAAAAGGGAAAAAAAACAACTAAAAATCATCAAATAAATGACAAAAGTAGACTATTAGATCGTAAAATACAAACCGTGCCACATAGTTTAATCAAACTTCTGCAGATGTAAAATTAGAATCAAACCACCAAAAGGAACAGAAGCTACTTTGTCTTGAATTGCATTAGAGTTTGCATTGATTCAATTAGCCAATAAAATAATCTCCAAATGGAGAAAATTTTTGCAGTTTAGCATGGACATCTAGGGCCGAAAAATCTGTAAATAAATAAAAATTGAAGCAAATAATCATAGGGACTCAAACAGTAGCAGTATATAAACAAGTTGTTTGTGTTTGGTTAACTAAAACATTGAAGTGAGAAAAAAAGAGAACCTTTGTTTTTTGTCTTTTTCCTGTGAGTGTTGAAGATTAACATGCCTTCAATTGATTTGCAAACGCAATCTTAAGCATCCCTTGTAGAGGTTTCGGTCTTTTGTTACCCTTTTTTTTTCTGTCAAATTTTTACAAAGGGATATTTTGTAGAAGAGTTCAATTTTTTTTTTTTTAAATGTTGTGAGTTAAAGTTGTGTTAATCATTTAAATGTGAGCTATTGAGAGACATGTATGAAGGAAATTGTTAGGAACTGTTCAGTTTGAAGTTTAACACTTTGTTTTAAATTTTATTTTATTTTATTTGAGATCATAAAAAAAAAAGTGTTAATCATTTGAACATGATTCAGTGAGAGGCGTGCATGAAGGAAATTGTTCAGTTTGAAGTTATCACTTTATATTAAATTTAATTCTTTTTGTTTGAGATTAACACTTTTAAAAAATAGTGTTTGAATTTTTTTTTTAATAGAACTGTGCTTGAATTTGATAGGAGAGGTTTTTTATTTTCTTTAAAGTAACAATATTTAATTCCCTAAAAAAAAAAAAAGTAACCGAACATAATTGAGAGTTTTTTTTTTTTTTTTTTTTTAATTCAAATAGAAAACAGACTTTCCAAATAGAGAACAAATGGTATGTAGTTAAGGGGATTTGGATTCTAACTTAGGTGAAACTAGTCGCTAACCCATGTTACGCATAAAAATTTACCTATTTGTGAGATAGATTTAAATAATTTTATAAAATTTTAAATTGATTAATAAACTATACTATTGCATAATTTTCTCTTGTATAATTTTAATTTGTATTACAAATTGATGAAGAAGTCATTGCTTAAACGTGTAATGGCTTACAAAAAATTTGTCAGACAATTTCAAATACTACAAAAATATAACTCAAAAATTCAAATATTAAAACTTATGAAAAACCAAAAACTATTAAAGAAAAATTATCAACATTTGAGTTTGAGTTTAAGTTGGACTTGTTAGAAAGATAGAATTTCATTCCTTGTTAAGTTTGGATTAAACAAAAATAATTTTTTTTTTTTTTAAAATGATTAGTTTGAGTTTAAGTTGGATTTGTCAGAGAGATGGAGTTTCACTCAAAAATTTAAATATTAAAACTTATGAAAAACCAAAAATATTAAAAAAAAATTACCAATGTTTGAGTTTAAGTTGGACTTATTAATGAGATAGAGTTTCACTCCTTGTTAAGTTTGGATTAAACAAAAATAATTTTGTTTTAAAAAAATGATGAGTCTGAGTTTAAGTTGGACTTGTTAGAGAGATAGAGTCTCACTCTTTGTTAAGTTTGGACTAAACAAAAATAATTTTGTTTTAAAAAAATGATGAGTTTGAGTTTAAGTTAGACTTGTCAGAGAGATAGATTTTCACTCCTTGTTAAATTTGGACTAAATAAAAATAATTTTATTTAAATATTTTACTAACGTGGAAAATTGTGGGAGTTTCAGAGGTTTTGGTTATATATATATATATATATATATATATAAATAGATGAACATGGTTAGTGGATTTTGGGTGGTTTATATAATGCTAAATTACGCTTTTAACCTTTTTGTTGTATTTCATAGCAAATAAAATTAAACTAAAGAGTATGTGATTTTAGAATTTGTATGAGAATATTTTGGCAAAATTATGAAACCCAAATAAGGGAATCATGCTATTGGTAGTATAGATAACTCTAGCATTTTTCTCCGAATAAATTAGTCATATTAATAAAAATCTAACACAATCACCATTAAATGAATTAGTCATATTAAAAACGAAAAATTATGAATTTTAATTTTAAAAAATCATAATATAAAATACTAATAAATATTAGTTAAGTGATATTAAATATAGAAAGACTCATTTAAAATTATAACTTAGGCCTCCAATTCCAAATATGTTGAGCCAATACCTTCCATATTAGTTTAGCTACTCAAATTCGGAATTGTTAAAATTTCCTCAACAAAAGCTTGTTTGAGCATTGTGAGGAGTCCGAGGACCGAAGAAGGGCAAAACGGTATTTCTGCTAGTCCATTCATAAAGCACCTCTGACTTGAGAAGAGGAGAGGAAAGGTGCGTAGCGTTACCTAAGCGCTCGAGGAATAAAAATAGTCTTCCAGGAAGAGGCCAAGGTACTTGAAAAAAGTTTCTTGTGAGAGCTTACCTACTATCTCCGCATTAAATGACTGACAACTGCTTTATTGGCTGTATTGATGAGGAAATGATACCTGAACAGTGGATTCACAGCTAAGCAGCCCCTTTTACCACCTTCAACAAGAGTCTAATGAGACAAGTGTCTTGAGGAGAACCTAGAAGGATGCAAATGGAAAGTTAAGATGCAAGAAGTATAGGAGTATAAAAAGAAAGAGAACTTCTAGATGAAGGGATCCGGAAAAATTAAGGAAAAGAGATTAGAACCAAAACAATAGGAAGAAAGAAAGAAAGGAGGGTATATCCTAGTGTATGAAATTGTCATCGGGTGGACTTGAGAAAAACCATCAATACTATTTTGTTTTTCACTTCCTTTTATTCCCTTCTTGCTTGAATCTTTGGACTTAAACCCGACTTGTTATCCCCATTCTCTTAACAAATTCTATCTGTCTAGCCCTAATTTGGTGGTGCATGCCTCACTATTCTAAGTGGGTTTGGGCCCTAAACTTTTGAGTTCTTAAAAGCATAAATACAAATCAATGTTTTTCACAATAAATTATCTATAGGGTAAGATATAGTTAACACCCTTGAGATTTGGGCTTATATCAGCTAAGTTCAAGACATTTCACTTGGTCCTTAATTGCCGTAAGAAAGTTGAGAAAATGAGTTAACAGTTTAGGGACCAAGTTGAGTTTAAAGATCAAGTTGACCAGTTTTGAAAAGTTTTTGACCTTATTGGTATTAGTCTAAACCTCCAGAATATTAACTATATTTTACCCTTGTTGAAAAGACTCAAATTTTTGTGAATATTGATATTTAGAACTTTTCAATCATTCGAATATTCTCTTGCGTATGTATAATCTTTTTATCCCACCTACATTAAGCATGTATTGGGAAGAATCTCTTAAAGGTGACCTTAAGATGGTAGCTACAAATTTTGAACCCAAAAGCACCACTAGACCAACTCTTTCATATTCAGTTACTAACATATACTGTCCAATATTAAAAAACCATTGCTTCTCTTCTCTGGTTTGGTTGAGAAAATTAGTCACAATCATGTCGAACTGAACAACGACATAAATACACTAAATACTTCTTGCCGTAGCAACTGTCCTGCAAAGTTGGACACTTATAAATAGCTGAAAGTTGCTTCAATAATTAGGATGACACTTTCCCACATGTTCTTTTAAAAGTAATGGCTTGAATTAGAAGTTTCAATAGTAGACAAGATGCTCTTTTTTTTTCTACTCAAAAAAAAAAAAAAAATTTATGTAAAGGCTTAGCTATTATATAGGTGCAGATAAATGGATTTTGGATTTTTTTTTTCCCTTTTTTTAGTCTAAATAGTGGGATTGAACCCCAAAAATTAACCCTACATAAGAGGTGAATTGCTCTGTTATATAAAACTAGCATGTAACCCATGCAAATGCATGGATACTTTTAAAATTAAACACAATTTTTATTATAAAAATATAAATAGTTAGTCAAATTATTTTAAAATAAATAGTATGTAACACATGCATACGTATAGATACATTTAAATTTAAACACAATTTTTACCATAAAATATAAATAATTAGTCAATTTTTTTTTAAAATTATACGTAATTAGTCACATATTAAAATTCTTACCTAAATTTAATAGTACTTATGATCATTTTTTTCTAGTTTTTAATAAGATAGAAAGTGTGGTGATCTTTATTGTGTGGTGCTTTTTATTGAGTATATGTGATTTTAAAAAAAAAATTATAGTTCATTAATATTAGATTTATAGTATTTTGCATTTATTAACTCACTTGACACAAAAATTAAAAAACTTAAATTGATAATTATGGTGTGGTCCCTTATATAAATTTAGACACATGACGCAAAATTGGATTTTAATTTCAAATTCTAATTGAACTTTCTCTAAATTTTACCTATTAATATATACTAGCTTGTAATCTCATTCATACGTATGGATACACTTAAAAATATATAATAAGATGTATAATATAATTCCTATATATAATTTAAATACTATTGATAGTAATTTTATATTTTATTAACTCTTTAAAAAATTTTGTAAGGATATCATTAGGTATAAAATGTAAATTGTCCATGTTTTTTATTATTATTGTGAAGCACTTTTTATTATATTTTTTACAATTAATTTATTTTAAACTCTATGATAATTGTACTTAATAACTCACTTGGATGAATATTTATGATGTGATCCCATATTGATTCTAAAATTAAGAAATAAAACTTTGTAAGAAAATAATCTAAGACAGATGGTGTAAAATTGGAATTCTAATTTGAGTTTCTCTTAGCTTCATTTATTTTATATGTAACTTGAACCCATTTCTATATATATATAAAGACAAGTGCACCGAATAATGTTACCTGATTGCCAAACAAGTTAACATGTATGGGTATACATGTACGGGGTGATTTTATTTTATGAATAATATATAAAAACATTATATTACAAAACATTAAATGCATTTTAACTACCTTCAAGAATTTATTAATAGAAGCCTTTAATATATATTGACTTTTGTATGAGTGTTTTTGTACATTCATTATGGGGGTTTCAAATGAGTTCCACACGAAAATGAAAATAACAAAAAATTAATAAAAATATGGACTTTAAACTTAGAAAAGCTTAACTCCTTATAAGATGTGGCTCAACTGTAATATAAAAGTCAACCTTGATGGGTGCTCTAAGGCATCCGTTAACAGGATCCATTAATATATTAGAGTGAATTATACGAAACTCTCTTAAGACTATATGAAAATGACATTCTCCCTTGAGGGTTTTTTTTTTTTTTTGGTGTGGAGAAACCCCTTGAGATTTGTATATATGCAACAGTTAAGTTTTTACCAACCATTTTTTTTTTCTTCTAATTCTATTAGTTTATACATACCTTAAAGAGGAGTGTCATTTTGTCTATAGTTTGGGTAAGAATTTTTATCTAAAATGAAACATCTATTAGCAAAATCAAAGTTTTAGTTTAAGAGTAAATTGACTAGATTGTTTTGTTTTTGCAAATCTCAGTGGGAGTTTTTGGGGGGGGGGAGAAGGAGTGTCAAAATATAGAAACATTTGTGAGAGTGTCATTTTGATAACATCAATAAGGGTGGTATAATTTATCCATATATATAATAATAATAATAATAATAATAATAATAATAATAATAATAATTCAATAGTTACAATAATATAGTAAAGGGAAAATTTGAACTCCAGAGTCTAATTAAACATCTCTGTTAAAAACATTAAAATATACTGGTTGAGCTATAATGCTCTTGGCTTATCCACATTTTTTTATTTAGAATCAAGGTTACAACAAAAATAAATTATTGAAAAAGTCAGTGATTTGTAGGGTCCTAGTTCTTTCAAAAGTGATTTAAAATCTACTATTAAGTATATAGAATATTATTGAAGTGGTGATTTCACAGCTCACAGTGATCCGTAGCAGGAAGCTCTTGATTATTTATTACTAATGTTGGAGTATTTTAATATTAATTAATTAAAATGAATAAATATTACAATATAAATGTAAAGATGTGGGAATGAATATGGAAGATGAGGAGTTAGTGAAAATGTTTATTCCCACGTTGAAAATGAGAGAGACTATATTATTCTTTTTAATTGTGGTAATTAATTTCTATCAAAAAAATTTGTGGTAATTAATGAGTTAATATGAATTGACTTAGATATTGGGTTAGATATGTGCACAAGGGCAAGATGACGGGTGGAGGTGTGACTTGTGAGATGTGAGATGTGAGATGTGCAATGCATGAGAATTTTAAAAATGCAACTATATTACATATAATATCATTTATAACGTCATTAACCTACATTTTATTAATTAATGAGACGTGAGATGAGCGATGCATGAGAATTTAAAAAAAAAAATGCTACTATATTATATATGATATAGTTTATAATGTATTGAGCTATATCTTATGAATGAGACGTGAGATGTGCAATGCGTGCAAATTATTAATTAAATGATTAATATCCTTAATTTAAACTTTAAAGGTATATAAGCTGCAGCTAGCAATATGCGGTGATACATTTGAATTTTCTTCGAGAGAGTGGGAGTGTGTGTCAAGGTACCCTGGGATAAATTATACATTGCTGGAAATTTTCTTAGCACAAAACTCTCTGCTGGAATATGATGCACACAATTGTGTAGGTTTGAAAACTCAAATGCTTTGTTTTCCTTTTTCGGAGGGTTTATTTTTTAGTTGAACTGAAATTCTAATTTCTAGGACTTCAGTTGTAAAATGTTACTTTGAATTATTAATTCAATAAGAAAATGTTTTTATAAATTTATTTATTAAATATATCTTGTCACAACTCAGAAGCACTAGTTTTTGACCGGTTTGACGTTTTTTTATTTTTTATGAATACTTTTTCTTTTAATTTCATATTTTAATGCACAGTTTTATTTTTTTCTTATTTAAGCAAAATAAACAAATGAAAATAAGCTCATCTTCATATGCATTATTTACACTGGTATGTAACTCATGCTACTGCACGTGAATGGATATAATTTAATAAGCCAATAAATATATTGCATTTGTGAGGACCCGAAGAGGCATTAAAGGACTCAGGGACCAGTGGATAAAGAAATCCTGTTCGGGACAGGAGCCGAGGACCCGAGGAACTTTCGGCAATCGGTGCAAGCCCTAGAAATATCTGGAAGCATTGAATGCTGCAGATAGAGTTTCCTGACCGCATTAAATGAATGAATAGCAGCTTTATCATTAACATTAATAAGGAAGTGACTTGAATAGTGTAGTTGGTACCTAGATATTTCACCGCCAACATCTTCTATAAAAGAGGAAGACAAGTGTCGCAAAAGGAGGAGGAGGAGATGAAAGATGAAGGGCTGAGATGACAAGAGCAAGAGGTATAAGTAGAAGGAAGAGAGACACCGTGGGGGGATCGGCTAACAAAAGGAAGAAAAAGCAAACAAAGGATTGGGGACTGAGGACGACTGTCAGAAAAACGAAACATCCAGGAGGGAAGTCAGGATCGTGGAGTCCTCGGGACATGTGTGTTCAATTGTTGTGTGGTTTCCTCTCTACAAATTTTGTTGTTATGAGCCAAGAATCGAAGTGGGCTTTAGTCTCTCATCACTGAAACGTGGGCTTAAGTTCCACTTTGGAAGTTTGGACCTTATAGCATTTTATTATTTAAGTGATACTATTGGTTTTATTTTTTATTTATTTATTTATTAATCATGAGTTTAGTCATGTTTAAAAGACTTAATTTATTCATGTTTAATAAAAATTAGTATTATGTAATTTTTTAATAAATATTTTTATCATATAAAATTCTAATGAAAGAATGCTACATAGACATATATATTCAAGGTTAATTCATTCACGGTACATATAATTATGATTAAGTTACTTTATCACAAACCATTTTTAACAAAATATTTAAATCAATTAAATGTGAATCTCACAACGTGCATCTCATAACAATATATAACAATAGAGTAACATGAATCTCATAAAAAAAAATTTATCAATTAAAAATCACTAAAATTATGAGCATAAAACGTAAAAACAAACAAATATGATAAATACTAATTTCTTAAACGAAAACTTATAGCGAGTTGAGAAAACTACATAAATAATCTTTGATATTTGAAGAATAATGGAATTACAATTTCCTTTCAAAATTGGGTAGAGACTCGTGCTGATAACGTGTTATGAAAAAGAAAAGAAATATGCAATATCAATGATAGGAAAATAAAATAATTTTATAATTAAATAATAAAAATTATTGAAAAAAAGGAAAGAAAGTATAGACAGATGAAAGATAATAAATATACAACATCAATCATAGGAAAACTACAAAATTATATAATTAAACAATAAAAAATTTACACAAAAAGGAACGACAGTATAGATAGATGAAAGAAAGGAGTAATCAAACCTTAAGAATACTTGGAATTCGTTTTGCAGAGCATAAACCAAGACCATGAAAATTGTAAAAACAAGTACAATCAGAATATTTGGAGAACTTCTTCTTATATAAGATACAAAAATACCCAAATACATGCATCATTGATACCAAGAGATTCTTTTGAAATTTCATGTGGAAAAGGGAGGTGAACCTGAAAATACGTGAGTGTGCAAAAAAGAGGTAAACCTGAAAGAAAGGGAGGTGAACTTGAAAATATGTGGGTGTGAAAAAGGAAGGTGAACCTAAAAATACACGAGTGTGGAAAAAAAAAAAAAGAAGCATATCAGAATTACAAATTAGACTCCAATTTCATATTTACATTGACACGTGACACAACAATAGATTAGAATTCTAATTTAGAATTCTAATTGGAGTTTCTTTCTGCTTCACCTATTATATATATATATATATATATATATATATATAGATTACATCCCGAAAAGACCGGTCTCAATTGTAATTCTATGTAATAATTTCTATAGTCTATATCAATCTAGAATTTGTAATTATCAATCATAAAAGTTCTATGTTTAAGAAAAGATATCCTGTTTTATAGACTAAAAATCAGATACATGTGATTAATATAGTTTTATTTAGACCCTTATTTGATTAATATAGTGAAATTATAGGATATATTGTCACGACCCAAATTCATGGAACATGAATTTAGATACATGACTAACCTGCTGAACTTATATAATTCAATAAACATAATTGATCCAAAATAAATTTTAAACTCCAAAGAAACAAGTACTCCTAAAAACCTCTTACAATAACTAAAATCCACAATTTATAATAATCTCCAAAATACTGTGAAGTCTAAAGTGGAAATAATAAAAAATAACTAATAATCTTTTCAAAACTCCACAAATTGGAAATAATCTCCACTATATAAAATGGAAATTACAAAATAAAGGTAACTAAAATTCTATGAGTCTTCAAGTAATAGTGAAGTCCCCTAGAACTTGCACCTTACAAAGCGATTCAAAGGTTCTGTATTCCCCACTACGCTTTAATCTGAAAACAGTAATTGATGGGGTGAGTCACACATTTAGTAAGTAATTATACAAAATATACAATGGAATAAAGTTAAGCAAAGCACGAGTTTGATTTCACAATTTCATTCAAAATATCAAATATAGTTTTCCAAACATATAAAAAACCATTTAATACATATATAATCAAATCTTAAAGTCTTTTGAAAACACATACAAACAATTGATCAAAGCACAGTGTCACATATACATATCACATATTCTCACATACAATTTTGTGAGCAGATACCAATATCTAACCCCTACTGGTGAGGGATCAACACATATTCTCACATACAATCCTGTGAGCAGATTTACACATATATCTGATCAATTCTAAAAACACTTATTTTGAGTCACACATCACAAAAAACAAAGTTTATACAACATATAATAATTTTCTCAATATTAACAATTATTCCAACAATAAAGGCATATCGAATATCACAATATCAAATTGAAACATAAATCAAAAGATGCTTGACCCTCTTTAGGAACTGAAGAGTTTATATAAATATATATATATATATATATATATATTTACAATGTTTGAATAAGTTTGAAAATCCAATTTACTAAAAGAAACATCTTAAATACCATTTGAAAAACAAGAATATGACTTCGAAATCACTTTAGTTTGAAACAAATTTAAAGAACAATAATCTTTTTAGAAAACTTACTTTGAAACTCAATTATTTTCTGAAAATATTTAGTTTAGAAGTCATCTTTTAAATGAGATATAGATATTCAAAACTTTATTTAAAATCCAAAATTTCTCTTTAAAACGTTATTTAAAGGTCGAAAGTTCTCTTACAATAGTGTAAAAATGCTTTTTGATAAAATCTTAAAACGTAAGCTAAAAAAATATAACTTTTGAAAACCTTTAACTTCTAAGAACCTAAATAACAAAACTTGCGCATATTATATATAATTACTTATAGCACTTGAATCACTCTGAAAGTCTAGCTGAAACACCCTCCAAATAGTCTTAAAATACTCTTAAATAGGACCTATAATCAATCATGAAAATATACTTAATATCTTCTATAAAATATAAAATTTATAGAACTATACAAATGGACTCACTAGGATTATACTTTGCAAAACTAATAACACTTTTAACATTAAATTAAAGTTTCTCTAACTAATGATGCTCTAACCAAATAATATTCCCTTGTATTAATTAAAACTCATATTGCCATGAAAAAGTTAGTAGTCAAAAATATCATTGACCTAGGATTAAAGTTAATTCATCCTAACATATATATAATAAAAAAAACGTGGCAAAACTAAAAGGACCCTATATGCACAAATCCAATAGAAGACCTGACGGGAAATTTTACCTGGTCTAGGGACCCACAGAGAACATCGTGAGAACCAAACTCCCACAACAGCCAATTTCAACTTTAATATATGACCTCAAAGGTTTAATTGCATAATCTCAGTGAAAGGATGGGCAATATGTCTCCCAATGGCAATGAAGACAATGGCCGGAAGACTTAAGCAAAAATCATGGATTTTTGAAATTCCGTGGCTCAATCAAAGATTATATATAAATATATATATATATATATATAAATCTAAAAAGTGTAGTTAGAATTTTGGGACCAAAATCAATCTTTTGAACAATCTAATATCACAACTGATTCCAAGATAACCTTATAAACTTTTAATTATTTGTTTTTAACGGTGAGAAATCATACCTTAAACAATCTGATTGCCTTTTCAATTGTATGTGCTCTAACTCCAAAAAAAAAAACCTCTTAGCCTCTTTTATAAAACTCTTTCTATGAAAACCCTGATTATCTCTTCTTTTACACTGTAATTTGTACTAGAGATATGGACTTAGTAGGGTAGTGGACTGTAGTTATTAAGAAAAAGAAAATCTATGGCCCAACAATTATATTTAAAAGAAAACTTAATAACAACCTCAAATAAAAATATGTGGGGTATTACATATATATATTACCATAATTATGCATGCACCAATAGTAGAAAACCAAAGAATCTTTTCACTAGCAAAAGGATTATTAAGAAGACCTAATCCAATAGGAAGTCCATTATAGGAAAAGCAATTACTAATAATTTATTTACAAAATCTTTGTCCAGTCAAACTTTCAATTCTATTATAACCTCTGAAATTTTGTTCACACGCCAAGTTAATTTGACCAATAATTTTTAAATTCACAAAATAATATACATATATATATATATATTAATATGTGTATATATATATATGTTATATATGTATAATTTATACATGAAACATGTCTTTAACTTTTATTTTATATATGTATATATGCATGTATATGTATATTATTTTCTTGAATATGATAAAATTTCATCGTTAGTTTTATATAATTCAAGACAAATATTTTATTTCATTAAGTCATATGTAATTATCTTTTGAATTATATTAATCACAATTACTATAATTTAAGCATTTTTTTTATAGAAACAATATGATTTGAAACCTATAATATCCCACTCCTACAGTATTTGAGAAACGACAAAGTAGGTCATTTCTCAAACTTTTAATTAAAAAAAAAAAGATTACATTCACAACGCTTTCATAACAAATCTTAAGTAACAAGTTATTTTGGTTTTAATCTTAGTCTACCACTGAAATTATTTTTTTGCCCACCAGTAATAATCAATAATTAATAACTTACCACCTAAAGTTTGTTGTGAAAATGTAATGAACATAGCGTTTCTCATCAAAAAAATCATATCATTTTTTCTTATAATGAAAAAAAATGCATTCATGTATTCTTAACTTTCTAAGTATCTTCGAAAAAAAAAAATCTAAGTACAAAATGAAAAGAGTTTTTTTTTTTTTTAAATGAAGGAAGAAATTATTAATGAGATTTGCTTATATAGTTCAATTGCCTCCTCCACATTCAGTCTTCAAGCTTAACTTTGATGAAACATTGTTTTCAGGCCTAAACAGATCAGGCTTTGGAGCAATCATACGAAATGAAAAAGGAGAGGTTATGGTAGCCATGGCAACCAAGGGACCTGAGGTGTTCTGCAGTGAGGATGCCAAATTACTTGCATGTAGAAAGGCCATCAAGTTCGTAGTGGATGCTGGCTTCTCTGAGTTAGTCATTGAAGGGGATAATAACTCTGCAATGAAAGCTATTTAAGCTTTGAAAGAAGATCAGTCAATACTTGGGGATGTGATAGGTGATATTCAGCATTTGATTAGAAAATTGCATTGGGTGAGTATTGAATGTACTAGGAGAGGGGGAAATATGGTGGCTCATGTGGTAGCTCAATTTGCAAGAAATATTATTGATGATATGTATTAGATGGAAGATTTACCTCCAATAGCTAGGGAAGCTTTGTATCAAGATGCTAATTTTTCTGATTAAATGAATGGAATGATTCTATTTCAAAAAAAAAAAAAAAAAGACAAATATTTTATTTCATTAAGTCATATGGAATTATCTTTTGAATTATATTAATCACAATTACTATTATTTAAGCATTTTTTTTATGGAAACAATATGATTTGAAACCTATAATATCCCACTCCTACAATATTTGAGAAACGACAAAGTAGGCCATTTCTCAAACTTTTAATTAAAAAAAAAAAAAGATTACGCTCACAATACTTCAGAATAAATTTTAGGTAACAAGTTATTATTGGTTTGAATCTTAGTTTACCACTGAAATTACTTTTTTGCCCACCCGTAATAATCAATAATTAATAACTTACTATCTAAAGTTTGTTGTGAAAATGTTATGAACATAGCATTTCTCATAAAAAAAAAAAAAAAAAATCTTAACTTTCTAAGTATCTTCACCCAAAAAAAAAAAAAAATCTAAGTACGAAATGAAAAAGAGTTTTTCTTTTTTTTTTTTTTTTTAATGAAGGAAGAAATTATTAATGAGATTTGCTTATATAATTTTAAAAAGAGCAAGACTTAGGTATAGTACTTAGGTGTTGTTCCTTAGGTTCCATTTTTAAGATTATGTCATGGAGAGTTTTTCTTATAGGAATGAAGTGTATTTTTTAATTAAGTAGCCACATGGCTGAATCTTAAGAGAAGAACCTAAGATTCTGATGACTTAAATATGGAAAAAAAAAATCGAATATTAAAAGGAGAAGAAAAGATGTAAGTATTTTAAATAAGTTTTCATAACTTTATAGAATTTTTAAAATAAAATATTAAATATAATGGGGAACCAATTAAGGAAAATTTAGATCTAACATTAAAAAAACTAGCTTGTAAATCCATGCATATGCATGGATATAGTTAAAAGATACACATTAAGATGCATAGTATAATTCTTACATATATAATTTAAATATTATTTCATTCTTTTTATATATATATATATATATATATAAACTCTTTAAAAATTCTTATAAGGATGCTATTAGGTATAAAATGTAAATTGTCTATTTTTTAAATATTTTTATGTTCATTAATTACTCTTTGGTTTTTGTATACAATAACTCACTTGAAAGGATATTTGTGATAAGGTCTTACATTTGATTCCAAAATTAAGAAATAAGACTCTCTCTAAAACAAATAATTTAGGATACGCTAAATTGGACTTCTATTGTAGAATCTAATTGGATTTTCTCTAAGATTTACCTATTAATATATATATATATATATATATATATATATAGATAACTTATAAATTTGAATTGTTTTTAGTTATACAAAAAAAAGGCTCATAAATATAAAATTATTCAAACTTTCTCTTCCTCTAATTTTATATATAGTGTTAGACATATGATTATGCTTTTTTATAATTTATTTATATTGGAATCTTCATTTTCTACACTAAATTAACTCATTTGAAATAAAAATTGAAATTTTTTGATTAGATGAGACATGTGCCGTAAAATTAAATTTTAATTGAAATCTAATTTTTTTCACTGAATTAATTAACTTGGAACAAAATTTTTAAAATTTTGATTAGATGGGACACGTGGCACAAAATTAGACTCTAATTGAATTTTAATTTGAAATCTAGTTGAATTTTCTCTTAATTTTGCCTATTTGTATATATATATATATTAAAATAAATGGGAACCTTTGTCTCTATTCCTACTGTAGTAGTTAGAATCTTTGAATACTTCCTTGATAAACTTCCTCCAAAAATTTCTTATCTGCATGGAACCAGAACCTACTCCAAAGAACTTCCTTGAAGATTTGATTGTAGTGAACCTCACTAGGTTCTAGGTATATGGTTTGTGATTTCAAGAACAACGGTTTAAACTTTAAACACAATGTGTTTCACCCACTTAATCTCACTCTCAAATATGTGAACAAGAAAGAAAGGTTTTGATAATGAAGGGCATTGTGTAGGATGATATTCCTCACAAAATCATGCCTTAAGCATCGTTAATTATATTGGTAGGTCTTCAATTAGGTCTTTTAGAATCTAATGCGACTCCCTTGAGCAACAATTTTGTGTAAACTTTAGTAATCAACCTGTTTCACTATTTTGCTCAAGCGAATTCGCTGTTGATGATGCAAGTTTTAAATGATTGCCTCGAGAGAATCATGTTTTCGTTTGAGCGATGAACATTTTTTTTTTTTTTTTTCAGATTCTTCGGAATAGCTATTTTCAGCCTTTTTTTTTTTTTTTGGTAAATACAATTAACCAAAAAAAAACTTACACATACATATTTAAATTAAATACATCATAATTTTTGTAATGTGACATTGGCAATAAAATTTTCCCCCTGAAGTTGCCCATCTAAAAATCATTTCAAAATGTAAGAGCATTCACATCAATGAATGCATAAAGGTGTATAAATGTGTAAAATGATAAAAAATTATTTATTTTACACATTTTGAGCAAAAAAGTTCCCACATCAGTGGGTGTAAATTCATCTAAAATCATCTATAATTTTCACATTGCTACAGTACCCGTGTAAATTTACACGGGCACTGTAGCATGTGTATAGATTATATTATTAGTTTTTTCTCTCTCCTCCCTGACTCTCACCTTCCTCTCTCTCAGGTGCACGGTCTCTCTCATCTCTTCATTTTTTCTTCTTCCTCTAGCTTCCGTTGATCTTCCTTTAGCTTCCGCCGATCGCCATCGCCGCTGATGAGAACAAGGTCGAGCAAGCCGAGTCGCCGGACGAGTCCGTCGCCTACAACACGAACGGAGTTCTCTGACGGGTCCGTCGCCAAAATCTCGTGGGTTTTGATCCATTTTTGGTTGAGTTTGAGTCCGGCGGCCATCGCGAGGAGGTGGCGATCCGTTGGTTTAAAGGCCTCAATCCGTTGGCGATCTATTGCTCAGGCCGGAGGCCTCGATCTCACTCCGATCCGTTGGTTTAGAGGAATCGTCTTGTACCGACGAAGGACGCGGAGGGATGACGTGGCGGGAGATGAGAACCATGGCAATCAACAGCGGGCTGAATTGGATGGGCAATCTAGACGGTGGCTTTTTTTTTTTCCTGGTTTTTTGTGGGTGTGGGATGGTGATGATCTTGCTGCCGATTGGGTGGGTGATGATCCTGGTTGGGTGGTGATGATGGTGGTGATGGTGGCTGGGTGGTGATGATGGTGGCTGGAGTGATCAATCAGGGATGATAAAAAATTGTAAAAAAATGAATATTTTATTGATTAAATGTGTAAAATAGATAAACTGATGTGGATGTATTGTAAAAGTGAATGTGTAAAATAGAAAAAGTAGAATTTTTGGTGTAAAATAGATGGAAGTTTTAAACGAGCTGATGTGAATGCTCTAATTGCATGTTCTCAACAGTGAAATACGATGATCATGCAAAACAAAAGGCTTTTAAAATAAAGTAATTAAAGCAGTTATGTCTGACCTTTCCCTTTTATTTGCGTAACCTACTAACCTGCAGCATGCATTGACATGTGTTGCAATGGCTTTGCGTAGTCAGTACATTCACGGCATTTTGAAACGCAGTTGGCTTGTTTGAAATCTACTTATTTTGTTGAAATTGAATTTTTTTTTTTAAAAAGTATTGTAAATAAAGATAAAAGTTAACTGAAATAGTATAATGTGAACTATAATAGTACCCAAAAATGTAATGAGAACCATAAATAATAGAAAAAATAAATTAAATAATAAAATAAGTTAGTTTTTTAACTTTTGCCAAATACACAATAATGTTTCCTAAAAGTCGTTGATTTTACATAACTTGCTTTCATTTCTTTCTTTCTTTTTTGGGATATATTGAATGCTTTTATTAAGAAAGAAACAGCCAAAGGGACTGAGCTGAATACTGCAGAGCAACCTCAATAGCTAAAACAAAAAAGATGTTAAAAATAATATAAGTTTTACCATATAAAACTTGTAAAACAAAAGAGAAAATATTAAAAATAATACAAGTTTTACTATATAAAACTTGTCAATTGTTAAAACTGATGTAGTTGATAGGTTTCAACTATCTTATAAATAAATATTTGAATGAAATCTTTGTGACGGGTAATGCACCTATAGTAGGGGCCCTCTACAAAAGAGGCAAAATTCTCACAAATATCACACATTTTGTTACAACTGTCTTATTTGGTAGCAACATACTGTAATTGAAATGAAAATTGTCATGGATGGTCACCAATATTAATAAATTGCCATTTTTTAGTTAACATTTAACACACATAATAATAATAATAATAATAATAATAATAATAATAATAATAATAATAATACGTGCACGATTAATCCACTCAAATACGTCACACGATATTGGCATGATATAATTATAAAACTGTCTTACACATTTATTTAGTTTATAATGTAAATTTTACTAGCACAACATATGCCAATGATTTTCATAGAATGTACACAATTTGGTATATTCAACATACACAATTTTTCATGGAATGTACACAATTTGGTATGTTCAATGTATACAAAGAACATACACAATTCTTTATAGTCAATGTACACAAATTTTCAAATAAAGTGTAAAATTATGTATATTCAACTAATTCAAGGTATGCAAACTTGAGAGAATTGTCAGATGTTCAAAAAACTCCCTTGTATCTTAAAAAAAAAAAAAAAAAAAAAAAACAATGGCACATGGTAAGATGATTGCTAACACCACTCTTTCACAAATCATTGAACAAAGTTTCTCTTGATTTGTATGAATTCAAATCGTTTTGAATAATGTTAAGACACAAATAGTTTTTATAACAATTGAATTATTAGATTTTTATTGGTCCTCATCTTAGTCTATCAGTGACATTATTATTGTATCAACTATTAACAACTTGCCATTTTCTCAAAAAAAAAAAAAAAAAAAAAAAACTTACCATATGGATGATTCATCATTTAAAATCATATACTATATAATAAAAGTCTGGCTTAGAAGCCGTGGTTACACCAAATGGCTTTACCAAATTGTAGAATTTTTTTTTTTAGATTTTTAGATTTTAAAAATATATATAATTTTTTTTCTCCTATAATTTCTAAGTTGATAAAAATCTTAATTTGATTACAATCCAAATTCTTCATCTAATCCACCTAATCCTTATTTTTTAAATGTAGTGTATTATAATCCAAATTCTTCATCTAATCCATTTAATCCTTATCTTTACGTTTAGTGTATTATTAAAAAAAAAAAAAAAAAAAAAAAAAAAAAAAAAGAAGAAGAAGAAGAAGCTGTTTTAACAAAACATGCAACTTACATTCAACAAAATGTAAAATTTTAAAAAGAGATTAAATTTAGTTGGTTTTCTTCTTTGAAAAGTAAATTTAGTTGGTTGGTGCCATACAACTACGACCTACAATTGTGTCTATCTAAATATTATCAACAAAGCCTAAAATAATAGAATTAGAAAGAAAAAAAAAATCCAAAGCGTAAAATATTAAAATGTGTAGTTGTGTTCGTAGAAGTATAACTAATCCCATGAATTTTTTTTTTTAAAAAAAAACCACTTTCATTGGGAGGATATACACACGGGAGGAATTATTAATAAATTTGTTATCTACTTTTTTTCAAACATATTTTGTTTTAATTAATTAATTTATTTTTTGGATAAATATCAAATTTTTGGATTAAAAAAAACTAATAACATTTACAACTTGATATTTACCGTATATTAGGAAAAAAAAATTGTAATTAATGTTAATGTAAAGACGCAATTTGTACCTAAGCCCAAAAGAAGAAGAGAATAGGCTTAAAGAGCCCAATAAAATGAATTTGTAGATAGTGAGTTTGAAATCTAGATTCTAATGAATTTGTATATCAATTGTAGTGGGCCAAAATGACCATAGAATAAAGATGAAGCAATTTAATATAAGGAAAATTTTCCTCGGACTCAATCCGAGGAGGTTGGTTATTCTCTATATATCTTACTTAATGATAGATTACAAATATTGTTCTTCAGTCTACGATCTTTTCTCTCATTCTTTTCTGATCCTCCTATCTTGAGGGTTTTCTCCCCCTTTTATAATATCCTTCCTCCTCTCTCTACCCTCCACGTATGGATCAGATTGTTGGTCTAGATACTTACTCCATCAGCACCTTCCTGAAGCTTTTGGAAGTAGTTGCAAGGTTGGACACAGCTGCATAGGTATCACTTCCTCATTAATGCGGCCAGAGTGTTAGCTGTAGAACATTTAATGCGGTGGTAGCAGCTTTCTCTTAGATATTTCATAGCCTTTCCTTGTCCTATGCTTTCACGATGTATATTCTTACCTACAAAATCTCCTGAAACGTTGCTTCTGGGTGGCAGACTACACCTTTTAACTTCTGCTTCGTTCAGCTGAGGAGATATCTCTCCTCAGACCATTTTAACTTGACTTCTTTCTTTATTCATCAAAGCTGACCTTCCTAATGACGCTTACCCCTTCCTCGAATAATTAGGCGTCCTCGGACCAGGCCTACGGCGCAATATACACATGGATATAAATATTGCTGGGCCTAACATCCCTACAATAGCCCCTCAAGATTCTTTTTTTTGGCTCCTTGGGAAGAAAGGAGGATTTCGATGTCACTAGAATTACTCCGTGCTCATCATACATCATCTCTGACTACGCATGTGCATTTTTAACTGCCCAAGGCATGCTCCTGTCGCTTCGGCACACGAGACGCGCCCTCATTACATTTTTACGGCTCTACATTACCCACGTTCTATGGTGCAATGCGGATCCAACGGCTGAGGATTTTTTTGGAACTTGGGCGGGAATTTTCCCGCTTGCAACTCTTTTTTGATATAAATGCTGCCCAAATTAATCATTCATCACTTTAGCACTCATACACTGAACCTTCAAACTTACCTAATCTACTTGTGCCCTCACACTTACCAAGAGCCAATCCGAGAAGAGTTTTCTTTTGTCATGTAAGTTTTCATAAATCCTTTCATTTATTTTTTCAATATACTTTTCTTTTCTCTATGTCTTTTTCTCCTCGGCTCTTCTTCCTTCTCTTTATCTTCTTAGTACCTCCAAACCTCTCTTAGAAATGAGTAGATTCACCTATTTGGTAGACTTTGAGGAGGGAATAGAGAGCTTTAAAGCTCTGTACAGGATCCCGCCAGGAGCCTTCATCAGGTATTGTAAGGAAGGGGTATGGCAGGAGAAAAGGCAGGAGGGAGAAGTAGTAATCCCAATGATTGCCTTTATAGAGGGAGGGATAAGAATCCTCATGGGCACGGTCATTAGGGATTACCTTAAGGTTGATAGATTAGCTCCCACCTAGTGTGCCCCAAACATGTTTAGAATTTTAGGTTATGTAAACACCCTTAATAAGGAAATGGGCTTAGGTCTTACCCATCACGACGTCAATTAGGTCTATAACCTCCACCACTTAAAAGGGGAAGGATACTACCTAAAAACTAGGTACCCCGAGTTTAGATTCATTTCTTGCCTCCCTTATTCCAATAAAGGCATGAATAAGGACATTCTAATCGTCTCCGGGGAATGGCACGATGGCCTTCTCTGTCCGACAAGAGAGGGGAAACCAGGTGGGGGTATAGGCTTAGGTTTACTGTTTCTAATTCGTCTTTTGTTTTTCTTTGCCATATTCTGTATTTATCTTCCCTTGTTGGTGCTTTACTATAGCTGACAATTTTTATTTTCTTAATAGTTTTGCAGATAAGCACGCCGCCGAACCGAATATAAGCCTCGTCAATAAGCAAAGTCTAGATCGAATACTCCAAGTTGAGGTGTTTGTCCATACAGACAGTCAGCTACGTGCAGCACACTTGATACTCAACTAAACCCCAATATCATCTAGCTTCCAATCAACAACGAATGTAATGAAAGCGAAGGACCCACGCCTACCCTTGATCAACGTCGCCGTCCCTGGCTTCCTCAACCTAGGTTCGGGACCACAAGTTATACTGAGGTAGAACCCCTCCTTCAATACAAAGCCGAGGATGTAGCAACCCCCTCACAGCCAGCCACTTCAGAGGGAGAAAAAGAAGAAAAAGAAAAAGAAGTGGTTGAAGTGACTGATTCCAAGGACGAGTTCATTGTCTTCGACTAGCCTCAGCCTTCAAAGCCTCAGACCCATGAGCCCTATCACCTTCCCGTCGCCTAAGTGAGCAGCGTTCAAGAAGACACAACCATTCCTGAGGCGATGGGAATATAATGCAAATCTAGGGGCAGTCTGATGGAAATGATGGAGTCCTAGGTTAGGAGTCACGCGTCCGAGGCTGCCAGTCAGGCTAAACTCCCTCCTCTCCCTACTTCCCATGATACTCAATAGGACGCTGCAAACAAAAAGAGGGAAAGGGAACAGAGGGGCAAGCATGTGGTAGAATAAGGCAGGGATGTTTCCTCCAAGGAAACTGAGCCTCAAAGAGGGATTAAGGTAGCTAAGACTACCCAAACTAGGTCATAAACTGATGTGGTACCTGGAGACAAAGGACGTGACCTCCGCACCAGGGTACCAAATTGGAATCCCCCCTTGGTGCTGGATGGGTCCCCTCTCCTAGTAAACTACTCCATTAGGGACCCTCAGCAAAGGAAGGCCGGATACGTAGCAAATCCTGTAGAGTAAGCTTTGCTACTACCCAATGACATGACCGAGATGAGGACCCTGAGGAAGCAAGAGGTGTTTCTAGGTCTGAAAAGAGACCTTGCCAAGGTAAGCTAAGTCTAATGCTTATTATTTATTCATTTATTATTATTATTATTATTATTATTATTATTATTATTATTATTATTTACTTTGCCTCTACTTACTTGTTGTATTTACTATATAGGTTGTCCAAGCCGCTTTTAGGGCTGAGGAGATGGTAGCTACTCTCACTAGCAATACAAGGATGAGGAAGGAAGGAGGATTGCTACTATTGAGGCCTTCAATGTGGCTGAGAAGAGTCTAAAAGAGCTGAAAACCCAACTCTCTCAGTCCAAGAATAAGAGAAAAAACGCAGAGGCTGCACTAGAGTGGGCAAAGAGACAAGCTAAGACTTAGTGCAAGCAACTCTGCCAAGCTGAGAAGGATCTTGCTGCTGTTGGGGAGGAAATCAAGGCTTTGAAGAAAAAACTAGAGGATGTTAAGAAGGCTAAGGACCAGGCAGAATAGGACAGCTACAACATAGGGTTAGCTGAGACTGGGGAGGCCTTCAGGTCTAAGGTGATGGGGGTGCGTAGGGTATATTGCCTCCAAGTGTGGAACGAGGCCTTCAACCAGGCAGGGGTTGAGGCCTCCTTTGCACTCAAGAAGGCAAAAAACATATACTACCCCCTGCAATTCGGGCACCAGGCTCCTCAGCCTCTCAAGAGGATACTACCTTTACAGTTGTAAGCCCTACTGAAGAGATTCTGACCAAGGACCCTCCTCATCCTGGTAGTCCTCAAAAAGGGGCAGAGCAAACTGGCATACTTGAGAAGGAACAAGAAGCCCCCAAGAACGCCCCCTCCGAGATGACAAAGCCATCGGATGCACCCAAGGATTCTTTCAAGGGAGGGGTGGTTGCTCAGAGCCATGAGTTGACTCTAGTAACCCTTCCTATCCCTGCCAAGGAAGATCCGAAGGGAAAAGGTGTGGCATCCTTAACAGCAGTAACCACCCAGCCTGCCAAGACTACAAAGGACAAGCTCATAATAAAGATGAAGTCATGAGTTGTCCTCCCTTTGTTGTTTTGTTTGTTAATTTTTTTTTTATTTGTAATATGAGTAAACCTTTTGTAAGTAGACTACCTTTTTCTAAGGCTTAGTTCAATGAAATATATATATATATATATATATATAGATATATTTCTTTCATAATTGTGAAACTTGTGTCTTTCCCTTGTATGGTTTCTGTTTTACTTAACACTTAACTAACATGACAATGAGATATAACCCCATTTGGTTATTTGCATAAGTGATAAGTGGTGATACAATTACCACATCTTCCTAATTAATCAATTGAATAGATTAAAAACTACTAAGTCCACAACATTAGTAAAACACACCTTTAACTTCAAAATCCATACACTATAACAGAGCATTCATCCACATCATTCCCAATAAGCTTAATGACCTTGATGAAATAATCAGATATTGACCAAATAACAGATATGTTTGACATACTTACAAATGCTCTAAGTGATGCTCATGAACTTCCATTCGTTTAAGTCACTATTGTGAGAATTTCTAAGGCATATGATCCGATGAGCCAAGCATAACTAAGATTATGTTTAACACTTAGAAAAGTGGTGAAAAATACCAAATTACCCAAGGTATGTGGTCCGAGGAGCCAGGCATAACCAAGGTTCTCTTTGATATTTTAAAAAATAATGAAAAATATTAATTTACCCAAGGTATGTGATCCGAGGAGCTAGGCATAACCGATGTTCTGTTTGATATTTAGATAGGAAAATCTTAAGTATAAATTTACTCAAAGTAGATGGTCCGAGGAATCAGGCATAACTAAGGTTCTGTTTAACAC
Source organism: Castanopsis chinensis (assembly GCA_032878915.1). Lineage (NCBI taxonomy): Eukaryota > Viridiplantae > Streptophyta > Magnoliopsida > Fagales > Fagaceae > Castanopsis > Castanopsis chinensis. The sequence goes on from JAVQMG010000129.1 coordinate 12,891,746, forward strand.
TTAGAAAAATGATGAAAAATATCAATTTACCCAAGGTATGTGGTCTTAGGAGCTAGGCATAACCAATGTTCTATTTGATACTTTGAAAAATAATGAAAAATATCAATTTTCCCAAAGTATTTGGTTCGAGAAGCCAGACATAACCAAGGTTCTGTTTAATACTTAGATAAGATAACCTGAAATATTAATTTATCCAAAGTGGATGATCTGAGGAACCAGATATAACTAAGGTTCTGTTTAACACTTAGAAAAATGATGAAAAATATCAATTTACCTAAGGTATGTAGTCCGAGGAATCAGGCATAACCAAGATTTTATTTGATACTTAGAAAAATGATAAAAAATATCAATTTACCTAAAGTATGTGATCAGAGAAGCCAGGCATAACTAAGGTTCTACTTGATACTTAGATAAATGAGAAATGTAACGTATAAGATAATAAGCGACATATGACAGAAAAGACTTTCATTAATAATAATACATTTGCAAGTTATTTACATTCCAGGAGCTTGGTACAACATCTTCATCTAGATTTTCAAGACAACATGCCCCTATCCCAGCTACCGAGGTGATGCAATATGGTCCTTCCCAGTTGGGTCTTAATTTTTCCTATGTTGGATTCTTTGCAATACCCAAAACCTTTCTTAATACCAAATCCCCTGGTGCCAGTGGCCTTAACTTCATGTTTGAGTCATAACCTTGTTTGAGCTTGTGCTAATAATATGCTTACTGAACCATGGAATTTTCTCTCCGTTCTTTAATCAAGTCTAAGCTCTTTTCTAACAAGCCATTATTGTTTCTTGGAGTGAAAAAGCTCGTCCTCAGTGATGGGAACCCAATCTCGAGAGGAATTACAGTATCGGCCCGATAAGTCATAGAAAATGGGGTCTCCTTAGTGGAAGGTGTAGTACAATACGTCCATAGAATGTGTGGCAATTCTTCCACCCATTTGCCCTTTGCATCATCTAGCCTCTTATTGAATCAGCTCACTATGACCTTATTGACAGCCTCGGCCTGTCCATTCCTCTGTGGATAAGCCGAGGTAGAATATCTATTCGTAATGCCCAAGTCACAGCAATACCTTCTAAAGGCCTTACTATCAAACTGAAGTCCGTTATCCGAGATAAGTGTCCAAGAGATTCCAAATCGAGTGACAATATTTTTTCAAACAAATCTCTTGACATCCACATCCCTAATATTTTCCAGTGGTTCAGTTTCAACCCACTTGGTGAAATAATCTGTGTCGACTAGCAGTCATCTCTTATTTCCTACTACCTTAGGGAAAGACCCTACAATATCAAGCCTCATTAAGCAAAGGGCCAAGGGCTGGATAGAAGATTAAGAACACCCCCCAGCTGATAAATGTTTGGGGTAAATCTCTGATATTAGTCACATTTCTTCACATACTCCTATGCTTCTCTTTGCATATTTGGCCACCAATATCCTTGAGTGAGTGTCCTATGAGACAAAGACCTGCCTCCTGTGTGGCTTCCAAAAATCCCTTCATGTAAATCTTCTGAATTGCTTCAGAGTGTACGCATAATAAACATGGTCAAGAAAAAGAGCGCTTATACAACTTTTAGTCCTTGGATAGCCAAAACCGAGGAGACTTTTTGCATACTTTGTTAGCCTCGGACGTACCCTCGAGCAAGATGTCTTCCTTAAGGAATAGCACAATGGAGTCCACTCAGTTGGGACCAACCTTGATTTGATGAATATGGACCACTTCTCCCTCCCCCTTAGTAGGTTTACACAAGTCTTCAACAAGGATAACCCACGGTAGGCTCTGTGCCGAGGACATTGCGAAAGTGGCTAGAGAATCAGCATGGGAGTTTTTATTTCTTGGGATTTGCAGTAAGGTGAAAGACTCAAACCCTGACTATAAACGCCTGGCCTGATTTAAATACTCTTGCATTCTCGGATCTCTGACTTCCAACTCTCCTCCCACTTGGCTTACAATCAACCTCGAATCTGAGAACATCTCCACTGATTTTCCCCCCAATTCTTCGAACCATAATCATTCCTACTAATAGAGTCTCATACTCAGCTTCATTATTGGTGGTGAGAATCCCAATCTTAGGGATTTCTCAATAGTGATCCTCTTAGGAGATACCAAAACTAGCTCTACTCCAGATCCTCTTTAATTCACTGTGCCATTAATGTACACCTTTCATGACAGAGGTTCCTTCAGGGAGATCATACAAACTGATTTTTCATCCATGCCCAACCTCTTGGCATTCTCCTCTAGTGGGGGCTCAGCAAATTCAGCCACTAGGTCAACCAGGACTTGGCCCTTTATAGAGGTGTGAGGCATGTACTTGATATCAAAAGCTCCTAAAATTGTACCACATTTGGCAATCCTTCTAGTGTAATCAGCACTCCGAAGAAGTGATTTAAGAGGAAGTTAGGTTAAAATAACCATTGTGTGAGACTGGAAATAGTGAGGAAGCTTTCGTGTAACATGCACCACTGCTAGAATGACCTTTTCCAGTGGTAAGTAACAAACCTTGGCCTCGTGTAGTGATTTGCTCACATGATAAACTGGCCTCTGCACACCATTATCAACCCGTACCAGCATCGAGCTCATCGTATGGGAAGCAACAACAATGTATGCAAACAAAATTTCATCTACCTCGAGTTTGGACAAGATAGGTGGTCGAGAAATGTATTCTTTCAACTGTTGGAAAGCCAAGACACACTCCTCAGTCCACTTAAATCCCTTCCACTTATTCAACAATTGGAAGAAAGGTCTGCACCTATTTGCTAAACCAAAAATGAATCGGTTCAGGGCAACAGTCATCCCTGTCAACTTCTAGACCTCTTTGGGATTCCGAGGTGGCTGTAAATTGTTGATTGCTTTAATTTAGTCAAGATTGACTTCAATTCCTCAGTGAGTGACCATGTATCCCAAGAATTTTTCTGAACCAATATCAAAAGAGCACTTAGAAGCATTAAGGAGCAGATTGTGTTTCCTCAATATCCCAAAGATATTCCCAAGGTCACAAACATGCTTGGATTCTACCTTATTTTTTACCACTATATCATCTATATAAATCTCAATGCTCTTTCTTAGTTGTGGCTCGAACATCTTAGTCATCATCCTCTGATAAGTAGTCCCGATATTCTTCAAGCCAAAATGCATCACTTTGTAGTAGTAATTCCCAACAGGAGTAACAAAAGTTGTCGTCTCTTGGTCATCCAAAGCCAAAGGTATCTGGTGGTGTTAGGACATATGTGATTTGATATTTGTAACATATGTCAACATTTTATGTATTAGCTAATTCTTTGACAAAATGCACTTTACTTGTATTTGGATAGATCTAGGATATGTTTAATACTTCAAGAAACAAGGTTTCAAGTTCAAGTGTTAAAGCAATGCAAGTCTGTCTAAGAATCAAGTGAAGAAGTGTTGTTCATTAAATCTCGACAGCTAGCTCGATAGTTAGTATCAATCGAGGTTTAAAAGAGTTGTTCAGCCAAAGCTCGACGGCTAAGGTATATGTCGAGGTTTATGAAACTCAATTTTTCGGGATTATTTTTCATCCAATTCGTGAGTATGTGCTTGAGCTTTCTTTTCTCACAACCTTAAACATATATAAAGATTATTTTAAGGGCCATATAGGGTAACGCGAGTATTGAGCAAAGTCTTGTTCATGAAAATTGTGACCAAAGACAATATTTGCCCTAGTTCATCTTGAAGAAACTGCTGTGTTTGTATACCGTAGGGTTTTATGACCAAGCAACTTCATGATCTTCATTGTGTGATGAACTGAAAAACTTTGCAGCTAATATCCTTCTCAAGTTAGTGATCAAGTTGCGTATTATGATTCGCGCATTTATTAATTAGTCACGTACTAGGAGCCGTGCAATATAAGGAGAAATTGTCATCATAAAACAAGTCTAATTAGGTATTAGGGTAAGGGTTCAGTTGTAGGTTGGTATAAGGTACTAGAATTCTTTTACTTATAACCGCTTGTTTTGATAATAGTGAATTTTCGGGAGTGGTGACCTTAAAATCACGCAGTGAGGTTTTTGCCGTGTAGGTTTTCCTCATTCATAAACAAATCATCGTATCATTTAATTTCTGCTACATATTTAGTTATTTGATGATTTATTTGTGCTACCACCCTTATTGAATGTAATTGAACCTAATTAATTAACTTGGCTAATATATTGGTTAATTTATCACAAGGGGACAATACATTTTTTTGGCCTATTAGGTGGTACCCTTGAAAGACGTCTAGAAAGCTCATCCGAGGATGGCCTATAGTGGCATCCACTAACTGATTTATCTGAGGCATAGGGAAAGGATCCTTAGGGCAAGCTTTATTTAGATCTGTGAAGTCAACATATACCCGCCACTTTTCATTCTTCTTTTTTACTACCACCGTATTGACCAACCACTCAAGGTAAAACAATTTCTTAATAGCCCCAGCCTACTTAAGCTTGTTTACCTCCTCTTTGATAGCATCAGAATACTCTTTAGATGAGCACCGAAGTGGTTATTTTTTTGGGAGGACAGCCAGGTTGACATTTAGGTAATGGCAAATAAAGTCTGCGTCTACCCTAGGAGCTTCATAAGCATTCCATGTGAACACATCAATATTCTTCCTCAAAAATATGACCAGCTCCTCCTCCTCTTGAGGAGGCAGTTGAACTCTGACCTAAAAAAATTTCTCCAAATCATTATCTATAACAATTTCCTCTAACTTCTCACATTTGGGCCCTTCTGACACCACCCCCCACGAGTATGACCGGATTCCTTGATTGCTATGAGCCCCCTCTCAGTAGAGGCCGAGGATTCAGCTTCAGGCTGATGCATAATTGCAGCCGCCATGCATTGCCTAGTCATGGATTGGCTCTCAACCAGCTCTTCAATCTAGTCCCCCGACGGATATTTCACCTTTAAATGCAGAGTTGAAGAAACGGCCTCCAAGGCATGAAGCCAAGGTCTTATCACAATGGCTGTGTAGGGAGAGTAAGCATCCACCATGATGAAGTCCACCTCCACCACCTCTGAACCTATTTGCATGGATAACCTAATCTGACCCCTCAGAATGACAACTTTCCCATCAAAGCTTACCAATGGTGAATCATAGGCTGTTAAGTCTTCAAGTCTCAAGTTCAGCCCTTTGTACAAGTCAAGGTACATAATCTCTGCATCACTGCCCTGATCCACCAACACCCTCTTCACATCATACCCTTCTATCCTGAGCATGACTGCCAAAGTATCATCGTGTGACCGTATAGTTCCAATCTTGTCCTCTTCCCAAAAACTCAACGCCGGTCGGATCTTCACTTTAGCCCTTTTTGGCTTAGAATTAGAGTTCTCAGTGGGTGGCCGAGCTACAGACATCACTTTGGAGAGACGAGAACCAGTCCTCCTAAGAGCAGTAAAGATGACATTAATTGTGCCCAAAGAAGGCCTTGAAGAAGTGTTCCCAAGATCCCTTGACCTTGCATGGTTTCCCTACCCATTAGGCTGATACAAAAACTGTTTTAATCTTCCATCTCTGACCAGTTGCTCCAAATGATTCCATAGAGTCTTGCAATCCTTGGTGGTATGTCCTTATACTCATTAATACGGTCCATAAACCGACGCACACTCCTCACAGGCTTCTTGGTCAATGATTTTCTCAAATCATGTTCGGTAGGTAGGCCGACTTTGAAAGTCCTTATGGCTACATCATCAAAGTTTCCATCGATCTCATTGAACATCTCTTAATATCTGTCCGAGTACATTTTCAGGGTTTCCCTTTCTCGCATAGCCATAGACAACAGATAATCTAAAGGCTGAGGAACCCTACTGTATGTAATAAAGCGAGACCCAAACGCCCGGGTGAGTTCCTTAAAGGAATCAATAGAACCCGCCCCCAGGCCGTCAAACCATCTCATTGCCACAGATCCTAAATTGGATGGGAAAACTTTGCATATCAAAGCCTCATTCTTGGAATGCACAACCATCCTCTGGTTGAAGTGGCTCACATGCTCCATAAGGTCTATTCAATCATTGTACATGGTAAATGTTGGTTGAGTGAATTGCTAAAGAAGTCTTCCCCCTTCAATTCTACATGTGAAGGGTGACTAAGAAATCTGGTTTAACACTGTACTTATAGCGTCATTCCCTAGGCCGGTGACTTAGAAATCTAGTTCAACGCTCTACTCATAGCGTCATTCCCTAGGACTTTACAAGACGAATTCCTATTCCTGCGGCCATGAGGGGTATCCTCTTTATATGAGAAAGACTTCCTAAGGGGAGTCCTTGACTTGGGTCTGTAACTGCTATCCCCACCATCATTAGAAGAAGGGTCAGAACTGGAAGGAGTTCGCTTTCGTCGTTTGTGGCGCAACTTTCTCTTCAAATAATCAATCTCCAACTGCATGGCCCTGACACTATCCTAATGAGAGACGTGGTTTCCACCCTAAGATTGGCTTTTGCCAGTATTGGTGGTGTGCACACTCCCTTCCTGTTCCCTTCTTCGTTCAAGACTAAGGGAATGATCTTGACGTTGGGACCCCATAGACTCCGCCTGGTGTGGACCTGAACCTACCATAACTGGACGTTAAACTCACTAAAACATAAGGAATTTCCCACAAACAACGCCAATTGTAAAGATACAATTTGTACCTAAGCCCAAAAGAGGAAAGGGCTAGGCCAAAGAGCCTAATACAATGAATTTGTAGAGAGTGTGTATGAAATCTAAATTCTAATGAGTTTATATATCAATTATAGTGGGCCAAGATGACCATAGAATAAAGATAAAGCAATTTTATATAAGGAAAATTGTCTTTGGACTCAATCCGAGAAGACTGGTTTTTCTATATATATCTCACTTAATTACAGATTACAAATATTGTTCTTCAGTCTACGGTCTTTTCTCTCCTTCTTCTCCGATCCTCATATCCTGAGGGTTTTCTCTCCCTTTTATAATATCATTGCTCCTCTCTCTACCCTCCACGTATGGATCAGATTGTTGGTCTGGATACTTGTCTCATCAGCACCTTCCTAAAGCCTTTGGAAGTAGCTGTAAGGTTGGACATTGATGCTTAAATATCATTTCTTCATTAATGCGGCTGAAAAGTTAACTGCAAAGCATTTAATGCGGTGATAAAAGTTTTCTCTTAGATATTTCATAGCCTTTCCTTGTCCTATGCTCTCACAATGTATATCCTTACCTACAGAATCTTCTAGAACGTTGCTTCTGGGTGACAAATTACACCTTCTGACCTCTGCTTCATTCAGTCGAGTAGACATCTCTCCTCGGACCTCTCCTCGGACCATTGTAACTTGACTTCTTTCTTTATTCATCAAAGCTAACCTTTCTAATGACGCTTACCCCTTCCTCGGATAATTAGGCGACCTCGGACCAAGCCCCCGGCCTAATATACACATGGATATAAATATTGCTAGGCCTAGCACCCCTACAGTTAACAACTTGATTTTTATGGTATTTGATTTTAAATAAATTTATTCTTTTTTTTTATTATAACAACTTCTTCACAACTTAAAATTATTGTTTTAAATAGAAACAACTTCTTTAAAAAAAAATTGGGTTGAAGTTTACCATGGTTGAAATTTTGTTGTTGAATAAATATAGGAATGATTATGGATAATAGTTTTATTATATCTTGACTCTCATCTTGCGTTGCTTTTATAGTGTTCATGATTATCAACATTTAAGTTTGAGTATAAGTTGGAATTATTAGAGAGATAGAATTTCACCATTGATTAAGTTTGGACTTTGGCTATTGAGAATTCTCACTAAATACAACTCATCCACCTTTTTTTCATATTGTTGGTTAGGTTCTTCCTCTTGCTCTTCATCATCCAGATTAGGTTCAAGAGGATCAATAACCACACTTGGTGGTGATGAATATGGACTTGTATTGCTTCTTGGTACGTTTAGGGCTTGTAGTGATACAAAACAACCTACTATATTATTAAATGGAAATCATGGCTTGGTTTGTGATACTAGGAACCATGAGACTCAGCTTGTCATTTTGCTGATTATGATTAGACATCATAATCGGCTTGTTTTGCTGATGATACTCCATACTTTACTCTCTCTCTCTCTCTCTCTCTCTCTCTCTCTCTCTCTCTCTCTCTCTCTCTCTCTCTCCCCCCCCCTCTTTTATATTGGACTTTGTAAAGAAGTCCACCCTGTTCCAGACTCTATTTTCAAGTATTTTTGTGAGAAGAGGACACCGCCCTCAGAGTTATTGGGTAAACACTAAACTCATAATCCTTTGATAAATCTAATACATGTAGATCATATCTTCTGATTTTAGAGGACTACGTAAGGTGATAGGTCTGAATAGTTTGCACCCTATTATAAAATATCATGTTAGTGAAGTAGAGAAGAGAAAAAAGAAAAAAGAAAAAAGAAAAAAGAGAGACTGAATTCATAATTTGTTTTAAAAAAATTATAATGATGTGGTAAAAAAAAATGATAATGATGAGTTTGAATTTAAGTTGGACTTGTTAGAGAGATAGAGTTTCACTCCTTCGGAGTTATTGGATAAACACTAAACTCATAATCCTTTGATAAATCTAATACAAGTAGATCATATCTTCCGATTTTAGAAGACTACGTAAGTTGATAAGTCCGAATAGTTTACACCCTATCATAAAATATTACATTAGTGAAATATAAAAAAGAAAAAAGAAAGACTGACTTCATAATTTTGTTTTAAAAAAAATGATAATGATGTGGTAAAAAAATGATAATGATGAGTTTGACTTTAAGTTGGACTTGTTAGAGAGATAGAGTTTTACTTTTTATTAAGTTTGGACTAAAAAAAATAATTTTATTTAAATAAAATGATAATTTTATTTAAATATTGTGCTAACGTAGAGAATTGTAAGTGATTCAAAGATTTTGGTTTTATATAGATATATAGATTATATAACTTAAAATTACTTCGATTAAAAAAAATAGTGTAAAAGATTACTTTATTTTTATTATCTATTTAATTTTAATTAATATAAAATTATTATTTTTTGTTTTCATTAATTTACATATGATTTTTGATTAAATTGTGTATCACATCGTACAAGTATAATACTAGTTTATTATTTATTAAGTAAAATTGAGTCTTAATGGTATGGTGCACATAGTTAGTGTTACCTCATAAAAAAATTAATCTATACTATTATTTAAGGGGTTTTTTCTGTTTGGATTCTTATTTTTTTAGTTCAAAAATATCCCTACAGTCCTATGTTTAAGTAGAGATAAAATTAAAGGACAATCCGGTAAAAACTCATTTTTTAGTTCAAAAATGCCCCTACTGTCCTATGTTTAAGTAGAGACAAAACTAAAGGACAATCCGGTAAAATTGCAACTCCAACTCCTACTAAAATATTGCCTAAAATATAGGACTACTCTCCTATTAATTTTTAAATTGATTTATTCACTTATAAATTAGATTTTTTAAAATAAAAATCATATATATATATATATATATAAAATAATTAAATACAGTTTTTTTTTTCTACAAAATAAGACCACTAAAAAAAAATGTCTCATTACACGCGCGAAGCGCGTGTGATAAGACTAGTATTATATTAAGATTATTAAATTATAATTGATATATATATATATATATATATATGTATATATGTACTATTAGACTCATGATTCACGGGAACTCAATTTGGATCGATTTAAAAATCAAGACAATCTTTTTTAGACATATGATGACTTATTTATAATAATAATAATTAACCTTACCTACCGTGTTGGGAAATATTTTTAAAAAACGAAGTAGTGCAAAATTTGTGCCCAAAAAAAAATCAATTTTAATCTCAAATAATTTTTCTATTCAAGTAGATTAAAAAATTGCTTAACTGTCATCTCTTAATATTATATAAAAAAAATACTTATGATTCAAATCAATCTCTTATATATCGAATTATCCTAAAAAATAGATTGATCCAATATGGAGAACCACCTATTCCGATCTTCATACCTAATCCAAATTCAAAAGTCCTATCAAGACTTGAATTCGACATTTCTGTTGACCAATCCTCTACCAGTTTTACCTAAATTACAACTCTCAAAAAATATAAAAATCCTTTATTTAATTATTACCTTTAGGAATATATAAATATTTTTAAAAAGATATAAAAAGAAAACCTTATTTAGCTGTGGCCTGTGCACTCCGTCACTCACGACGCCCTCTCTCTCAGTGTAGATGTCAAAATCCAGCGTAAGGATAAATATTGGTAGTCTTAGAGTATTGTAAATGCGTATTTTTCTTTTTTACGTAGCTGTGAATTCTATTAATTAAATTTATGACGTGGGCCATAACTCTCAAAATATTTAATAATTTTTCAAAACTCCTGCAGTATTATTGGTATTTTTTTATTAAAAAAAAATCTGTGAAAAGAAACTGTATTTACCAAATATGCCACTGTTTAGCCTCAGCCACCTAATAAATTATTATATATGATTTAAAAAAAAAATATTTTCCCTTTTCTCTATTTCAATATAAATTTACGAAACTCTTTCTCATTATTCAGATTTTTATCAGTGAGAAGAAAAACTCAGACTCTGACAGAGAGGCAGAGAGAGAGAGAGAAAGCGATCGATCAGAGAGAGAGAGAGCGGCTGAGAATGGCGCAGAAGTACTATCTAGTGGAGGTGGAGAAAGCGAAGGAAGCTAAAGATGGAAGGCCATCCGTGGGACCTGTGTACCGGAGTTTGTTCGCCAAAGATGGATTTCCGGCGCCGATTCCAGGAATGGACAGTTGCTGGGACGTATTTCGGTACGTCTCTATCTCTCTCTCCCTCTCTCTGTCTGTTTGTTTGCTCAGAAAATCTGGGAAAATACAAACGAAAATTAAAAGAAAAAAAAAAAAAAAGAGTCTTGTAATTTTCTCTCTCTTTTTTTTTTTTGTTTTAAAACTACACGGAACGAAACAGACAAATCGTTTTCTCGACGAAAAGTTGACTGCATGTTTCTCATAACAAAAAGTTATTTTTTTTTTAATAATTTAGTGTGGTTTCAGAACTTTGATTTCGAATTGGATTTATTGCATTATTTTTATTTTCTCGTTATAGCCTTAGAGTTAGTGTTTGGAATTTTAATTACTAGTATCAGAACCTAATTGCTTTAATTTGAGCAAAATACTAGTCCTTCCTATTCAAAAATTTTGAGAAAATTCAATTGCATATTCAACAAGCTTTATTTCTGTTACACGGTATAATTAAGAACCTGATCAAATTGCTGGAAATCAAAATAAATAAATAAAAATTCAGTCCAAAGCACTTAATAAAATACTACTATAATAGATTTTTTGACACACACACATATACTTACACTACTATAAAAGCTTTTATTAGTTCTAAAATTTGAATTTGAATTGAGTTTAGGAAGATGATGATCACTCGAAAATTTTCGTGTTTTTTTTCTACAGCATGAGCGTAGAGAGATGTCCCAATAATCCGATGCTTGGTCGCCGTGAATCCGTGAATGGGAAGGTAAAAGAAAAATTGGATCTTGTGAATGATTTATGCGTGTGGATTGCTTTTGTTGTTATATGACTTGGTTTGACTTTGAGTTATAGTGTAATATTGTGGCTTTCTATCATTGCAGCCTGGTAAATATGTGTGGCAAACTTATAAAGAAGTATATGACTTGGTGATCAAAGTCGGAAATGCAATGCGGAGTTGTGCTGTGGGGGAAGTAAGAATTAGGTTTTTGACAAATGGTTTGCTTGAAGTATCATCTATGTAGTTTATGTGTTTGTGAGGCTTACATTTGTTTATTGCTTGATTGTAGGGAGCAAAATGTGGTATTTATGGTGCCAACTGTGCGGAGTGGATTATAAGCATGGAGGTGCCTTTTAATATTAGTTTTTTTTTTTTCCAGATTCCCCCATTTCAGTCACGAGAGAAGATATATGTTGTAATAACGATCAAATTAAAATGAAAAAGCTTGGGCGGACAGCTGCGGACTTCACACTCCTATTTTGTTTTATAATTGCTCAAAGCTTATGGCCCTTAATAAATTTAGTCTTCCCTTTTTGTTTCGGTCAATAATGATTTTGATTACTGAAAATTTTATCTATTTAGTTAAATTTGTCATGCTATGTAATCTACCTTTTTATTCAATTTACTTTTGTTGTTAATTTTGTTACCTGTGAAGTCATATTTAATCTTCATTCAGTTTTTTAATTGTTGCAAAACACTCTCAAAAACTTAGTTCCTTTTTATGGTACTTATACTAGTTTTTGATGTTCTCTGTCCTTTAGTTGTCATTGACTTTCATTGTTCCTAGCCGATAGTGATATTGGTTAAACTGATACTTTTCTGATCAGCTAAATGTCTATTTGAACCGCCTTTGTCTTCAATTTACTTTTGTCATCAATGTTGTTACCCGAAGTCCTCTTTAATCTTCATTTAGCCTTTTAATTGTTGCAAAACATTCGCAAAAATTTAGTTCTATTTTCTGGTACTTAATACAGTTTGTTGTTTTATGTCCCTTGTCATTCACTGTCATTGTTTCTAGAATATTATGCATGCTTTTTCTCTGGAAAATTTTGATTTAACTCTGAGAAACCACTGCAGGCCTGCAATGCTCATGGGCTCTACTGTGTTCCTTTATATGACAGTTTAGGTACGCATTTCCACTAAAATAGTTTTACATTAACATGCAATTAAATTTCACTAATAGACAAGCTCAAGTTCTTGCTCGGGGTACTAAGGACTTTTATAGTTTTTTATATGTAAGGTTTTTAACATTTTTTCCAAAATTAGACAATTTATATGATTTACCCTTAAATCTTGAACTTATGTAGAATATAGTGTTCATAGCTGTTTGATATCTTCTGATTAGGTGCTGGGGCGGTGGAATTTGTTATAAACCATGCAGAGGTTTCAATTGCTTTTGCTGAAGAAAAAAAAATTCCTGAGGTACACCTGTTACTGTGTTGAAATCCATATTTCTGATTAAAGTTGTTTTTGGCACATTTCGTAAAGATACCTAGTCATTCTATGCGTAGCTGATACTTGACAAGGTCTAATAGCAAAAGTTGTTGGCATTTTGGGAGCTTTTACGATTTGGTATGCTAAGAATGTTCTTCTCATTGGCTTTTCCTTTGCCCTTTCAGCTGCTGAAGACATTTCCTAGCACAACTCAGTACCTTAAAAGTAAGTTAGAATTATCTTTTTATTTATAAAAAAAGAAGAAGTTAGGTGCTTATGCTTGTCTTTTGGATTCCTTTATTTATGTTTATGCCAATAAGAAGAAATTATATGTATTTCATTATGTAGCACTTGTGAGCTTTGGCAAGGTTACTCCCGAACAAAGAGAGGAAGTTAAGAAGTTTGGATTGGTGATATATTCATGGGATGAATTTTTGCAACTGGTAGGTTATATATTTGATATTTGTGTTTCTTAAATGGTTATGAATTTTGATAAAAGGAAAAAAAAAATCCACCTACTATTAGGCTGAATAAATTAAATAAGTAATCTTATTCTGTGGACAAAATTGTATCACCATCTATGTTACTATTGGAATCAGAAATTCTAGCATTTGAGGCAAAGAGGTCAATCTGGAATGCAAGATTTCTATATGTTTTTGAAATGCAGGATTTTTTAATTCATTGTTATTCATGAACCTGCAGAAATGATTTGTCCAATGCTTTTGTTATTTGTATATAATTATTAGTTCTGATTCAAGTTTTGGATATCTCTTCTTTGCAGGGAGAAGGTAAACAATTTGATCTTCCTGTGAAAAAGAAAAGTGACATCTGTACTATTATGTATACTAGTGGAACTACAGGCGATCCCAAGGGTGTAATGATATCCAATGATAGCATTGTTGCTCTTTTAGCTGGGGTGAAGCGCCTTCTGGAGAGTGTTAATGAAAAGGTGATTTCCTTCCCATCTTAACATATACATCTCATTTATTTACATGGGGAAAAAATCCTTTAAAAATGTAGCGAGTAGAACTTAGTTTTTGACATGAGATGCTTATGCATTTTGCCATATAATTTGATTTATCCTTTTTATCTTTCCGCTGACTTCTCACACAGCATTTTCTTTTCGTTTTTTAGGTGACCGACAAAGATGTGTATCTTTCATATCTTCCTCTTGCTCATATTTTTGATCGGGTGATTGAGGAGCTATTTATTTTAACTGGGGCCTCAATAGGGTTCTGGCGTGGGGTAAGTATGATTAGGCATTATTCTCTCAGCCAATAGAAGTTCAATGTCATAATTACTTATTGATGTTTTTGCAGGATGTCAAACTATTGGTTGAGGACCTTGGGGAGCTAAAACCGACAATTTTCTGTGCTGTCCCCCGTGTGTTGGATAGAATTTACTCAGGTAAATTTCCTGTTTGGGCTGAAAGTTCCATTGAGTTTGGTTTCTGCTTCTTGTACACGTGTGGAAAGTAATCAGAAAAATTTGTTATTTCAGTAAGAAAAATGTCCTGCTATGTGCATTGTTTAAAGCTGGGCCACTGAACTGTGCTTTTTACTTTTTTATTCTATGTGCAGTTGTTTTGTGAAATGAATGCATGAACAATTTTGCATCTCCAACTGTCAAGATATAATAAATGCTCTGTTTTATTTTCAGGATTGAATCAGAAGATTTCTTCAGGGGGCTTATTGAAAAAGACGCTTTTCAGTCTTGCATACTCATTGTAAGTCTTAATTCATAATCTCAAGTCTTATAATGTAAGTAAGAGAGAGAGAGAGAGAGAGAGAGAGAGGTATCCTTGGGTTTACTAACTCAGATATGAAGCAGTAAACATTTCCTCACCAATGGAAATACTAGAGATCAAGAAAGAATATGTTAACACTTAACAGTTTCATTTTTTCAGATAAAATATACTTGTGCATGCCTTTTGTTTTTTTCTGTAAGTCATATGTTATATCCTTACAGTTGACTTTCAGATAATTCACCAATGTTTTCACCTTAGACATTCTATTTGTTTAATTTCATCTTGTGCCAACCATCTGATGCGGGAGATGCAAGAAGATTTTTATTTTGTATTATTTATGTTTGCAAATCAATTGTATTTTTATGTTTTAGGTCCTAGCAGTTTATTAGGCTACTAGTATTTTAATTTGAATGTAAGGTTATTTTTGTAATAGGGCAATTAGGGTTTTCTAGCCAATTAGAACCAGGGTTTAGCAATCCTTTATAAGCAACCTACTGTACTCCTTAAAGAGATAGTTGATATTTTGATGAATGAAAAAAATGGCCGTTTGATCTTTCTTTGGTCTGGTGCTGACTCCTAAGTCATATCTATTTATTTTCCTATTGTTTTCATTTCGTTCTGGTTGTCCTGTGTCACCATCCTTCTCTTATTTTACTATCTATTTTAAATCTACAGCTATATTTAGTCCATACATGTGTTGTGTGTTTAAGGCTTTGTTGAGTTTATTTTTGTTGTATTTACTTCTCTTAAGTGCCCAGTTGATCACTTAATTGTTGTTTGTTGATCTGATTATAACGTTTCTTGTAACATGTTTCTTTTTTATCTGCTGCAGCAAGCATCATCACATGCAGAACGGGAGTAAACATGAACAGGCATCTCCAATTTGTGACAAATTTGTCTTTAGTCAGGTGCTGGATACACATTCTATACTTTTGTTTTTGATAAATTAGTAATGTAATTTCATTGAAAATCAAATACACTTTATGTTCATGATGATGAGCGCAAAGTGTCCAAAAGTACATCAGTCTCAAAGGGAGACACCAACTTCGATACATTCTTTGGTCCCCTCCTGCTCTCCCTCTAGACATTATTAACAATATCTATATCTATCTCCTGTTTCTCATTTGAATCTCATTGGTTTTTGAGATGTCCTCAGGTAAAGCAAGGGTTGGGGGGTAGGGTACGCCTTATTCTATCTGGAGCAGCACCCCTTTCTGCTCATGTAGAAGCTTTCCTGCGAGTTGTGTCATGTGCTCATGTTCTTCAAGGATATGGTATGTCAATCTTTAATTCATGTTGCTTGCTAAATGGCTTCTTTTCTTTTTGTGCTTGCATGAATGTCTACATGTTTCGGTTACATGATGAACATGGATCATTTTATTTTGTATCAATTTTAATGTAGGTCTGACGGAAACTTGTGCGGGGACATTTGTGTCACTACCAAATGAAATGTCAATGCTTGGCACAGTAGGCCCTCCAGTACCCAATGTAGACGTGTGCCTAGAATCTGTTCCTGAAATGGGATATGATGCCCTTTCTAACACACCACGAGGAGAAGTATGTGTAAGAGGAAGAACATTGTTTTCAGGGTACTATAAACGTGAAGACCTCACCAAAGAGGTTATGGTTGATGGGTGGTTCCATACAGGTTTGACCATATCGTATCAGTGTCTCTTTTTAGATTTTAGTTTAGTCACTTGTCATTAATTGGCTTATGAGTTAAGCATGCTGGTAACGATCTTTGCACCAGGGGATGTCGGTGAGTGGCAACGGGATGGAAGCTTGAAAATCATTGACCGCAAGAAGAATATTTTTAAGCTTTCTCAAGGAGAATATGTTGCTGTTGAAAACTTGGAGAACATTTATGTTAATGTTTCTGCCATTGATTCGGTATGCCTTTTAGTGAGCACTTTTTATTTTGTGTATCCTTCTGTTTTCCTCTTTTCTTTGGTTGTATGCAGGCAAAATGTGGATACTACAATAATGTCTGTGACATTGTCATTATGCCTGCACAAATCTAATTAGCAAAGCTGTTGTTGAATAATACAAGACACCTTTAAGATCTGTGTTTATGACATATTGAACCACATCTCACATACAAGACACCTTTAAGATCTGTGTCTTGACCTTTTTCGTAGTATGATATACTTGCATGCTTAATACAGTCACCTCTTTTGGGGAAGACAATGGAGAGAGGTGGCAACAATCTCATAGTAACTTAATTCTAAGGTTGTCTTTTTTTTTTTTTTAATCAAGCATATATGATTTCGAAGATTTGGTTTGATGTTTTTTTGGCTAAGTATAATTCCGGCTTTTATCCGACCAGTGAAATCTGCACAATTTTGACACTGTTATTACTCTTCCAAATTCAGATATGGGTCTATGGAAACAGCTTTGAGTCCTTCCTAGTCTCTGTTGTGAACCCCAATAAGCAAGCACTTGAACGTTGGGCTGTAGAAAATAGTGTCACTGGGGATTTCAATTCTATTTGTGAAAATCCTAGTGCTAAAGAATACATTCTTGGGGAGCTCACGAAGGTTGCTAAAGAAAAAAAGGTTGCTACTTACTTTCTTTCAGTAGTCTGTGTTTTGTTGTCACTTTACCGACTAAAGAATAAATTTCTGACTTACAATGACTAAGCTCTTTGTAAATCTTAACTTTTGTTTTTTGCAGTTGAAGGGATTTGAGATTATAAAAGCTGTTCACCTTGAACCCGAGCCGTTTGACATAGAACGTGACCTTATCACACCAACATATAAAATAAAGAGGCCCCAGATGCAAAAATATTACCAGGTCACTCCTCTCTTGCTCTCTCTCTCTCTCTCATTACTTGTTTGTGTGAATTTCCCATTTAAGTTTAGCACTGATTTTTACACTCACAAAAGTGGATGATCTGATTTACTCACAGTAAAAGAAATATGTTTTTTGACTTTGAAGCAATAAAAGGAGCATATGTAAGTTATGTCAGGATGTCATGGTCGGAGGCAGTGCTCTATATCCTAATCCTAGATGCAGTTTGTAAAGTTTGGCATAATGCATCTAGAAACCAAATATTAGAATTTCTGCTGCTTTTCTTTTTCCTACATGGTTGTGGGCCTTATGAGACTAGCTTGCTAATATACCAAGTCTTGGTGGTATAAAAAGTTTTGTTTTGATTCGTCCATCAAGTTGTTTAGTCCATGCGTCACTTATGCAACTGATTTCTATATGCCAATTCACATTTAAGA
Source organism: Castanopsis chinensis (assembly GCA_032878915.1). NCBI lineage: Eukaryota > Viridiplantae > Streptophyta > Magnoliopsida > Fagales > Fagaceae > Castanopsis > Castanopsis chinensis. The sequence goes on from JAVQMG010000129.1 coordinate 12,909,649, forward strand.
GGAATATTTTTTTCCCAATGAGATCGAAAAAGATCCTTGGTGGTGAAACTACTGACTCGATGTCTTTGTTGCGCAGAATGTGATTGACAACATGTACAAGAGCGCAAACAAGTCCCGTGCGTGAAGAATTCACTTCTGGAGCTAGAATCTTCTCCCATTTAGTGAACACGTTGCATTTTGGTTTAGTTTTTTTTTTTTTTTAATTCTTGTGACTGTATATATGGTTATCCATATACCATCTGATAAAATTAAAAGTAAAATCTATCTATTGAAGAGCAGTTCCTTTAGGGGGACGGGGACTATGGAATTGATAGAAACATACTCTTGTAAATGAAGCTAATGTTTTCATAAAGGACAATAAAGTTCTTAACTAAAGTGTTCTTAACCCCTTTTCCTTACCTCATCCTGCACCTCATTAGGGTTAGGGCACCTTCAACAAGATAACCAAAATAGTTTTCTTCAAAACATGGTGTCTTTCACCATCATCCCACAGATGAGCTGTAGGGTTTCTATTTTTTACTGAAAGCTACAACCCCCACCCATACTGGAGTCACTGTATCTCTCTTATCTACATTTTCAGTTTCCACCACCTTATTTTATTTATATTTTCCATCTCTAATTGTCACAATATCAATATGTAACACTTGGCCACGTTATCACCCTTGAACCATCCAAGCACTCATTAATCAAACAACCGGGACACTACTAAATCTATCACCGCCTACTTCAAACAAATCTAGTTGTAGATCGTAGATCAACCAGGAACTTGTCACAAAACACCAATTCCTAATGTTGCAAGTCATCGTAGCACCCTAATCGACCCTTAAATTGATTCAGAGTAGCCAATCAAAGCTCGTATTGTTGTAGCTCCCATTGTGAGGTGCGTGCTGTCGTGGCACCCGAACGCCAATGGAGGCAAGCATGTTATAGCACCCTAATCGACCCCACCCAAGTGATTTGTAGTGGCCAATCATGGCTCGTATTGTTATAGCTCCAATTGCGAGGGACTCTTTGAGTCCTGAATGCCAAGGGAGGCAAGCATGAAGACACTGTCTCTTGCAGAAGAGCATTGGGAAGCAATTAAGAAGAAAAAAAAATCTTTGATCTAGCCGTTGAAAAAGAAATAAAACCGAACAAAAGTAATAATAATAATGTTTTAATAGTTAAAAAGAACATAAAAGCTGTTGGAATGTATTTGAAAAAGTAGTTAGCTTTAGAGTCCTTTTAGATGGAGGAGGAATAGGGAGGATAGGAAAAAAGAGAAGAAGAGAAAATTGGAGAGAAAATGATTTTAGTGGGTGTTTGGTTCAAATTAGGGGTATGCAGCTAACCCGCCAAAACAGGCTCGATACAATTTCAATTGCCAAGTTGGGTCAGTTTTTAAGAATTAGTGAGTTTGGTTGGGTTATGAAATTTTTTTTAACAGTGAGTCAGGTTGAGTTTGAATCATAAGATTCATAAATCTGCCTAATCTAACCTGACTCACCTATGTTTAATATATATTTAAATTTTAAAAAATATATTATATAATTTTGTTATTTAGGTTTTTGCCCCTCCTCCCAAATAAAACTCAAACTCTAAGTTTTCCTCATATAGTTTGTATTTGTTTGGAGTTAACGTTCATGATTATTTGATTATAAATTTGTCGTGGTGTTATTCTAATGTTCAATTTTATAATAATAATAATAATAATAATAATAATAATAATAATAGTAATTAAAAAAAGAAATTGTCCAACCCATAGGTCCAACCCGATTTATGTGGGTTAAGTTGGATCCCTGTGAAGGGTTAGATTAAGTTGAGTTGAATTTTTTTAACTCACTATAGTGAATTGGGTTAAAAACACTCCTCAACCTTATCCAACTTAATGTATGCACACTCCTAATTAAAAAAGAAAAGAAAAGCGTGGAGCCCATTGTATGATGTACAAACTGTACAATGTGCTGGGTTTTCTACTTTTTCATTGTTTCTGTTTGTTTTTTTTTTTTTTTTTAATTTCTGAAATATGCTAAAACCACCTTAGCTCAATATTTAGACCCTTTAACCAAAGTTTTACAGCTTAATCACTTTTAGTATTAACCTAACAACTTAGTCCAATATAAGTGTTTTTACTCAGGTTTGATATTGCAAACAAGATTGAGAACAATCTAAAACATGTAAAGAGTAATATGCAAATGCTAAACTAAATCAATCCACATGAAAAGATCAAGATGTGTTTTCAAAGAGGAAAACCAAATCACCTGTGCAAAAAACCCTTTCTGTTGACCACCCATTAGAATACTCCAGTAGTATGAATAGTGCAGTACATGCTATAAATCCTCCAAGCCTATATCTCTTTGTATACTTGAGCCCTCCAAGCTCTAGCTAACAACCAAATTCGCCGAGTCTTTTCTTCATCTAACTAACCGGAGTCACCACCATTGAGCCGCCACCAACAGAAAGCCACCAAAAACATGGATTTTACAATTTCCTTCTTTAATTTTTTCTTTTTTTGTAATTTTCTATACTTTTTATTCATATGGTTTTTTTTATTCATCCGTGTGTGTGTCTATATATATTCTAATTTGTTACCTTTTTTTTTTTTTTTTTTTTTATCTATTAGGGCATGAAAGCAAATTTATACAAACTAAATTTTCTATCAAATTTTTTTTTTTAATTTTCCTCGTTTTTGTTTGGTTGAAAGTGAAAAAGTGAAGGAATGAAAAAAACGAATTTGCATAAATTTACTCCTATACCCTTGTTAAAAATGATGTCCAATTAAAACAAAAAGTGACAACCAAAAAAAAAAAAAAAAATCACCCATTTATGTCCTCATTAAATAAAACAAAAAAGTAACACATATATTTAGCAAAAAACATTTGTATGTGCAAATGGATGAAGGAAAAAAAAAGTAAACAAAGCAATAGGACAAAACGAAGAAGAAAAAAAAAAAAAGAGGTAAATAGAGCAATGGAGAATCAAAAAAGTAAAGGCTACTGACGTGCGTAAAGCTCATGTACAAGTGCGCATAGGCATTTTTGTGTCCATTACACAACCTTATTTTCTTCTTTCAGTTTTCTCCCCAAAACCTTTTTGGTAGGCCTGGAGAGAAACAACTGAACCCCACCATTTATTTTCCTTCATTTCCATCCAACTAAACACACTCCAAAATAGTTTTTCTTCCCATTTCTCTCCAAATTTTTCCATCTACCCTATTTCACCTCTAAACAAGCACACCCTTAAACTAAACAACACGAGAAAAAACTAAAAACTTTTTTATTTTCTCACTTTTCTATCATCTCCTTATTTTTTATCACCTTTTCCAACCCTTTAACCAAATGGATCCCCTTTTTTTATTTTGTTTTAAGCGAAACTTTCATGCATTGGAATTCAAATACATCATTTTGGAGGCTTGTTGAGAGGAAGCTTGAAGCTTCCTCCAGCCAGACACTCGGCTCATATACATTGCATGAATGCCGCGCCAGATGATGGGCGGCCATATTCGCATCGCATTTCACATGAGATAACTCATAGCTCCTAGCTCTGGAAAAGCCTTTGTTTTGTAAGCCGTATCAAATGGCTCTGTGGTGGAGTGTATGGAGCCTGCTCTTGCAGTGCTCGAATGATCATTTGAGAATCTCCTTCCAACAGTGTCTTCGAAGCCAACTTCTTGTGCGAATAGAACTGCTTGAAGGGCTGCCATTGTTTCCACTACTTTGAATTCTGAACTGGATTGTCTTTCTTGCTTGCTAATGCCGTGACCTGTCATTGCTCTCACTTCAGATGATTGTGCCTAGATGTAGTTATGTCGTTGAAAATGGAACCGTCAAAATTTATTGTAGGTTCCAGTTGGAGAGCTTGCCAATGTTCTCAGAGTGAGCACCTTGGGATCACTGTTGTGTTGAACCTCTTGGTATTCTAAGAGAAGGTTCAGAGCTGCTTCAGCTACTTTCACAAGCAGTATTTTTTTGTTTATCAATCTTCCATTTATTCTTGTTAAACCATAGGGACCACACCAACTTGTTGAACTTCTCCAATCAACGGTAAAGACTATTTCAATTAAGTTCTAGCTCTCCCTTTCTCCAAAAAAAAAAAAAAAATTTGCTCTCGCAGGTCTGGACCTTTTGATCAGACATAATGGACATTTTTAGCTCCAGGTTCCCCAATCACATATAGATAGGAATACATTTGAAGGAAGAGGCTTTGTTAGAGCCATTACTGTTATCCACTTCAATTTCATTTTCCCTAGTATCAGATGGAGGAGAGCCATTATTGAACACAAATTTTTCAAAGAAAAGGAAAACAGCTATGATTATGGAAATAATGTCTGTAAATTACGACATGGAAGAGCTTTGATCCATTAGCAACTGGGAAGTTGTACTGCCTCTATCAAGAGGAATTGCAAGAGACAAAGAAGAATATTGCAGTGAAAGTAGCTCCTCTCTGTTATACTTCAACCTTTGATCTATTTCAAAACAATTGAAAATGAAATTTGGGAGGGTAATAAGAAGCTGCAGCTGAAAAATTAATGAATAAAAATTCATACCTACAAAACTTGGAGATATGCTTATATTCCCCTGCTTCTGGTTCACCAGCAAGGTCCTTGAAGTTAATCGTGATGGAGATGGACTGGTAGAGCCATTTGGGTTTGATGGCAAGATATGTACAAGTTCATGCCTTACTTCAGTTTGAGTATATTTTTTACAGAATGACAAAATAGCATCCTCAGTCAAGAGCCAACAACCGCACAGATCCATCTTTTTTAGAGTCGCTGAGGGATTGAATAAATTGAGCCCACTGTTTGACAGCACAGCATCATGAAAGCTAAGGTTTGTCAGCTTTGGGAGAGATGACAGGTAGTGCAGGGAGACATCTGTAAGGAAAGCACTTCTAAGAGACAAGTCTCTCAACTCTTGGAAGCTTGATAAAGGTTTAAGAGCTGCATCCCTGACATGAGTCTGCTCCAAATTCAACCTTTCCAAATGATTGAGACTTTCAAGTGCTTTCAGTGAGAGAAACAAGTCTGGCTTAGCACCGTCCTGGTGAATGAAACCTGAAAATCCAGAAAGAAGTTTCACAGTATAACAAACAAAAACAAATATCAATTCAGGTATACAAAGTACAAGTGAAAGAACTTGCTGCTACATTAGCAGGAAAAAAAAAAAGAAAGTAACGAATATATGGACTGTTAAATTCCACATAATTGACAAATATTTAGAGTTTAATTGGTAACACCTATTAGTCACCCAGCAATAAAAGAAATCCCTTAACTCATTGATCATCCAAAAAATGAGGTAAATTGAGAATTGCAGCAAATGGATTACGGGGGAGTTAGTGCACATGCTGACAATGTGTATTATTATGTTTTCTTTTTTTCATTGCTGTTATCTTTGAATCATAAAATTTTTCTATTCATTGAGGAACTGGATCAGAAACAATGGCATAGGGACAATCCAAGCCAACACATGACAAGCCCTGGTGCTAATATTAATAGGTACACAATAAGCAACTGCCATATTACAAGCATTGTTTAACCTACCCTGTCCTGCAATGGGAAAGCAAAGGGGGGGGGGGGGGGGTGTTGCCATGGGTGTGTTTGCATGTACACATATGGTTGATCATTTAGCAAGCAGGGCAGGGGAAGCAGATTAGGTTTTCAGATGATACTGAACATCCTATGATTTAGTGACATTAAAATATGATTATGGAACACTATGTTCTAAAGGTACAAGCGCCATTCTGATACAAGAGGCCTTAGACACACTTCTGTGGTATGCACCTTTTTTTTTTAATTTAAAACAAGTGTATTGAATAATTTGTACCTTTAACATTGGTATTGCTTAGGTCGACAGCCCTCAACAAAGGCATCATGCTGAAATATGAGACAGCAACATCATCAATTGGTGTGTAAGATAGTGACAGAATTTCAAGATTGGGAAGATGTCCAGCTAAAATCCCAACTCCAGCAGAGCTGACTCTTGTCTTGCTGAGATTTAGATTTCTCAAATTTGCTCCTATACATGCAACATGTTCGACTAAATCATCTCCCATAATGCTTGAGCTGAGATCCAAATGTTTCAGTGCTTCCATATTAGGTAGGAAGCAGAATCTTTGAAGAGAAGAGTTGGATACATCCAAAAAGGACAGAAAACTTGTTTCAATATGCATTAAGGCCTCAGCCTCATTTTCGAATTTAGCTCCAGAGAAAATAAGCTTTTTTAATGGAGGTTTACCCCCATCCCCTTCCAGTAAAGAGCTAATGGTACAGTTACTCATGTGTAGGCATTTTAGAGACGGCAAATTTGGCAACTTTGTGACATTTGTCCAAGCTAGATTAAGGAAACTCAGCTTAGAGAACTTTCGAAGTACAGCAGCACCTTTGTTCGATACTTCACTTCCCCAAATGTCAAGGTACTGTAGTTCTGTGAGAACCTAAAAAAACAAGAGATATAATCAATACAGATTTCTAAATATGAAAATATTGATTGCAAGCGAGAAATTATTCTGAGATTCCAAATTTTCAAAGGCCAATTCGGCAAAAAATAATCATTTGAACTAGCTCCAATATCCCACACTTAAGACCCAAAAAAATGTGCATAAACATTATTGATTCACTTTTAGGCCTGCCTAAATGAGGACAAGCAAATACTTATGACAAAGAAATCAAATGATCAAATAAGTATGTTCAAGAGGTCCCTATAGTATTGACGCACAAAAATAGGAACACCATCTTGATTTCTAGAATGCATTTATCATGTCACATTAGCTCTTTGTAGCAGAAAACTATTGTCTACTCAGCTAATAAACATCCATTTATATTGAGGATTTTTTATGTGCATATTGGGTTTAAGTTAAACAAAAGCATGGAATGTCAAACACCCAATCCCCACCAGATGGCAAAAGGGGATAGGCCATGGATAAGTCATGGTCCAGAAGGACAAAAAGACAAGAGAAAACAATTATATACCGTGTAATTTTAAATATAAAAAATCTGAACAATTAAATTAAAACAAAATGAAGTACCTGAAGTGAACTCAGTGCCTGATCAGTCACTGGTAAACCACCCAAGTCCAAGAGAGACAAGTTTTTAAGTGAAGAGATAAGTGTTACTCCATTTGTGGTGAGACCTGTTTCTGATACGTACAACTTTTCCAACGTTGAAATGGATATAATATGCTTAATGCCAGCATCAGTAACCTTCATGCATCTAGAAAGGTCCAACTCCTTTAAACTAGTCATCCCTAAACACAGCAAAAACATTGGCCAAATGTAAGAATCCTTTGCATTCCCCATCATTAAGTCAAACCATGGATTTAGAAAACAATAACATATAAATCAAGCTTCTATCTAGGAGAATTAAAGGAAAATATTTCTTAACACCTTATAAAGGTCGTACCTAGTGGACAAAGCTCCCATTTTTGCAGGGTTTGGGGAAGGTGATTGGTAGGAAACATTACATATACATATATGACCCAAAAAAAACCCTTCTTTGCAAATATATGATAGTTTTTTTCTTAACTAATACCTGTAATAGGCCAAAGAGCTGAACTAGTAACTTTATGGCAATCCGCAACATTCAAGGAGCGCAAGTAACGAAACGCTCCTAAATATGCCATCCATTCCGCATCCACAGATTTCTCACCTCTGAGATCAATCTTCTCCACTCTATGTTTGAAGACTCTACAAACCCAACCAAATCTAGTTTAGCAAAGACCAATCCCGCACATATTAAAAAATAAATAAATAACTTACAGTAACCAAATTTAATAAGATAAACACTACAATCTTACAAGACAAAAGGAAAACAAACTCGATATCGTATAAGAACCTATGTTTCTTGATTTGTTGTGTTGAACAGAATGATGATCTTAACCAAGATTTGCTTAACTACTTGAGAGTTGAGTTATACAAAAAGGCCGAAACTAACAAAAAAAAATGCCAAAATTTCAATCTGAATTTTCTTTCTTTGCCTCCGATTCACGAATACAAGCTATAGAAAAATCTATTTGATCTTCTGGCTCACATTGAGAGATTCATTTCCAAAAATTCTAAACCCTAATTCTAAGCAAATTACAAATCAATTCAGCTACAATAATTTCAAATTAACAAATAAGACATACAGCAAGTAACTACCACACTAGTCTCTGATGCATGAAAATCAAACACTAAAGTAATGATCTGTTTAGTTGCCAAGAAAATGATTAATGAGACAGTGAAATTCTAAATTATCTCTTCCCTAACTGACTCCAGATTCGAATAACCGCACACGTCAAGATAAAATTTCAGAGCTCATCATCAAATTCATTCAGTGATATCTCAAATTATTCAGAATTTTGAAAGAAGAGGAAGTACTCGAGTAATGAAGGAAAGAGGAGACGACGGTGGATGAGGCGGCGGAGAAGAGCGTCGGCAAGGTGTGAAGGCAAGCGCTCTAAACTCCGCCTCTGCTTCCGCCATTTCTCCACGCTCTCTCGGTTCTCGCACGCCGCTTCAATGCACAGTCTCACCAATTCGCTTTCCATTCTCTCTCTCTCTCTCTCTCTCTCTCTCTCTCTGTTCTAAGCTACTTTTCTTGGTGTTTTATAACTTTTAATGCGTGGGAGCGAAGAAGTTAATCTCTTTATGTGAATTATGATCAGCTAGGATATGGAGAATTTGTTAAAATTTTCGATTAATGACGGTGGCAATAATTTTTTTATTTTTTATTTTATTTTAGTTTCAATCTGTTACGTTCGTTCATCTCAACTTTATCATTCGATCAAAAAAAATTTTATAAGTTAAGTTAGCTGAAACTCACTTTTTAGATCAGTTTTAATTTATTTTTTATTACAAATGTTGGGATAGACTATAGAAGATTCCTCTGATTGTGAAAAATTATTTTACAACACATCTCTTTTATAATATGTGTGAGCCTCATGCATATGGATTTCACATGTTATGAGAAATATGTCTTATGAGATTCTCTTCTAGACTAGAGCCATCATCTTATATTAATGAGAACCCCTTTTGTGTATGTGGAGGATAATGTTGTCAATAGTGTTTAATGGTCCTCTCACTTAATAAAAAAAAAAGAAGTAATTAGAATTTTAATCTAATGACTTAACATGGCCACTAAAAACTAAAGTGACCAAAATAAACCACATTCCTTTGAGAAGCTTGAGGATGTGATCTATCGAGTCCAAACGAAGACATCTACAAAAGGAAAATGCGGCCACAATCGTGGAGAGAAGTGGGATTTTGATTTAGGCACCACGAGGTTGAAGTGGGCGAACCTAGTCGGTCCCTTGATAGTCATGGATCAGACTCGTTTGAACTAGGATGTGGCCTGTTGCGACAAGATTAAGGAGTAAATGCCAATGAAGATTTTGGATTAGCTAACCCTCCATCGACAATGGTGGATGTTGTCCAATGGAAGGGTATTTTGGTCTATTTACAATATGTTAGTTATGTGGTTAAAGTCATTAAATTAAAATACTTGTCATTTTTTTTTATTATGTGTGAATAGGAATGACAATGGGTCAGGTTTGAGGCGTGTTTGTTTATACCCGAACCTAACCCGCCACCTACTATCCGAACCCGCCTCGTTAACTAAACAGGTATTTTTTGTGCCCCCATACTCGCCCTATGGGCCCCTACAGGCCCCACCCAACCATGCCCCTTCAAGGCCCAATCTAATGGCCCTAACCTTAACCTAATTTATTAATAAATAAATAAATAAATATATATATATATATATATATATATATAGAGTTGGGTTCAAGTTACACCTGATGTAACTCTAAGTAATGTTACACTACTCAATATTTTTTAATTAGATGTGAATATTGACAAATCCACCATTAGATTACATTATCTTTGTATATTCTTTATACTTGCAAAATTTCAAGGTAATAAAAAATTAATATCCATGTCATCAATCAATTGTTAAAATTCAAATTTTTGTAGTTTAAAATAATGCATAAAATATGAGTTTATGGATTAAATGATAAATAACATCCAATTGATATGAAAATTGGCATGCATATTAAGAACATATAGAACATGTAATTCAACAGTTAGATTTTCAAAATATTAATTCAATAACAAGTTATTGAGTGGTGTAATATTTCTTAGAGTTACACCAGGAGTAACTTGAACCCAACCCATATATATATATATATATATATATATATATATCAATTTCCACACTTCACATAAAAAATAACAAATCACAGCCAAATCATGTTCATTAATGTGTGGTAATCTAGTAACAAATCACAAAACTCATGCTTTCATTTTCTACACTTCACATCACAAATCACTAAAAAAAAAAAAAAAATACAGAATTTATCAATTATCAAACCAAAAACAATATATAACAAAAACATCATACAATCAAACTCAATAACAGAAATATTCGTATAGGAATTAGGAAATGAACCCCCCCCCCCCCAAAAAAAGGAAAACAAATCTAAGTCAGTGAGAGTGAGTTATGGTGAGTTGGTGATAGAGGGGGTGGAATGTTGGCTTGGCGTCAACAGTAAGGTGGACATGGAGACGCAGGGAGGAGGAGCGGCTGAGTGAGAGTGAGAGTGAGGCCGTAAATGCTTGCGGGGGGCGATGGCCATGAGGGTGGGTGAGACCGTGAAAGTGAGGGCTTGAGGGAGGTGGCAGTTGTGAGGGTGGATAAGAGTGGCTAAGTGAGAATGAGAGCTTGAGGGTGAGAGGTGTGGCGGGCTATGTCACGACCCAAACCTGTACTTCAGAATTTAGAGTATGATCAGCATGTTAATATCAACTTCACCTTAATACTAACACGAACCAACTTTGGCTGAAGGTGCTTATCAAAAATCGTTTCTTGTATTCTGTTTTATTTTCTTGCATAAAAGCCATAATATATAAAATTGATTAAAACCTTAAAACTTCATTTCATTTCGAACTTTTCAAGATCACAACTTGGTTGTAACTTAAAATATTTATGTAAATATTACATAACTAAACGTTTAGCATAACTCTTATTTACAAGCCTAACCCCAAAGACATACAACTGGGGTTCAAAACAAATTAAGGTTCTGAATTACATCTGTGCTCAAAAGGATCAAATATATCTTGATTCCTCCTATACAACAAAAGAGCTAAACTACTATACAATAAAAAAAAAATATACATTCTAACAAACGAGAATCACAGATTCCTTGCCACTTCTAATACTCTCGTTGCTTCCAAGAAAGAACCCATGGACTGAAATATAATAGGGTGAGCTGCAAAGCCTAGTAAGGTTTTAAGCTCCATGAACATTTAATAAAATGCATGTAACTCAAATATTTTATGGATATGCCAACTTCGATAAAATAACCTTCATATTGTTCTTAAAATAACTTATAAACTTTCATATGAAAATACTTCACTTTCCTTCTATATAATAATAAAAAGGACATAATAAGGAACTTAAACATAATTCAGTAACCTTATCTTTAAGTAGACTATAAGATACTTTATCATAAACTTTCCATCAAATGTACAACACATTCAACATACCTTTCTTATCATCATACTTTTCTTATAATTTCCAAATAGCTTAATAGCTCATTTATAAATACATATTAGTTTGTCCAATTGTAAGTCTGTCATAACTTTGAGAGGCTCTTAGCACATTATGTCAGGCATCCAGCATTCCCCATAATACTAAGAAATCCCAGAATCATATCAAAAAGTATCACCCCTTTCGATGTGGTCATATCATTAACCATGGGGGTCGGTTGACATCTTCCATAAGTTGGTCATTTCCAACAAGGGTGGGTACACCAGAGCCCTCACTACTTATAATGGCCAATCAAAATCTCTATGGAAATGCTAGTACTATAACCCCTATTGGTTGAGTTCAGATCATAACAATGGAATAACTCGAAAATTATATTTTTCTGATAACTATGCTTTTATATAAATATTTCATAACAATAGCATATCCACTTCATTCTTAAATATTATTTTTGTGATATAAGTAGTAGCATCAATATGCTAAAATTATCATATTTATAAGATTGAACAACTCACAAACATATATCATTACTTAAATCATGCTTATAAGTAATATCTCCAATTAAAAGGTTTTAATGCATAATAATTTTCTAAACAATCCTCATACTTATCAAACGCACATGTCACATATACTTTATTTGAAAAAATAGAAGATGCAAGAGATTTGTATAAGAGGATCTCAAGTGTCCACGTTCTCGTTCTTGTCACTTAAATGAAATACTAAAACTTATTACAGACAAATTCTTTCTAAGTATTTAAACTTATACATGAATTACAACCTAACTCTCAAACTCAAGAAAATCTTAATTCCCATCACATAAAGGTTCCCATAGCATAAGATATATTCATCAAACACATTATATACCAAACCATAAAGAAACCAAGGCATAAAATTTTATCTACAATCCAGACATACCAAAAGACAAGCATAATAATTTATAGCTCAAAACATTCACCCTAACTTTAGAATTAAATCCTCAAAGTCAGGTATATCATATACTGTCCACTGCTTATTCTAGCAACATATGCCTCATTTGTAAAATACAAATGGGCTATCTAATCACATCTAATTTTCATGCAATTTTACAAAGCCACTCCTTTGGATGTCGAGTAGATACCATATCAATTTTAGAGTCGAAGCATAAAATCATGATTTACAAAAAATCATACAAGACAACATATTCAAATATGTCCTAACAAAATTTTATGATTAAACCATTGTTTTTATATAGATCCAATTGTTGTGAGGCCATTTCCATTACAACCATGTGTGTCTCTAAATTCATAAGAACTACTCCTAGCATCCTAATTCATAGAATATGATTTAATACAACCTTTTCATGTTGCAAACACTGAATCTGTCACAGTGACAGCTTTAACATATTTTCTCACAAAATCATCAAATAATTGCAATTAACCTTCATTTCGTGTGGATATTTTTATACTTGTACTATACATGTTAGAATACATTAATAAGCATCCAATTGGTCATAATATCTTCAATATTTCAAATTGCTAACACAAAACCACAATTTTAGCTTCTACAATCAAATTAGAGAATAAAGAAGGGAAACTAAAGAAAACAATTACACCATCCAAATACCCAAAACAAGATATAGTTTTATTTACTTACCTACAAACTTTGAAGTTGAAACTTTAGTGTTAAGCTTTCAATTTCTTCTTAGAGAGAGATATATATGGTTTCGGTGAGAGAAAAAGCACACGAGAGAAGGGGTGGTTGATGTGTGAGAGAGAGGTATACATATAAAATCTTGGTGAGAGAAAGGAGGTTGTTGGTGTGTGAGATGGTGTTGCCGATTCAAGAACAAAGAAAGAGGAAAGGAAAGAAGAAGAAGGAAAGAGTTATGGTACAGCAAAGAAGACAAGGGAAATGAATTTGGGTGGGGCACGTGTATTGCTAAGGGAAAAAGGGTAGATGACTTGCTCTTTTAACTTTTCAAAATTTACTTACCACCTTCCTCTTATAAGCTTATATTCTAGAAAGGCCCAATGAATAAAATAACTATGCACATATATCCTTACCTTATAAACTTCTTTTCATAACCTTAGAAAAAAGCCTATATTTTTTATAACATCAAAATATCAAAACCTTATGCACTTAAATTAATTAAGATAATACTAAATATATAAACCCATAAATTAATAATGCAATTAGACTGGGATGTTATAGGCTAAGTTTGAGAGAGATTGAAAGTAAGATTAGGTTAAGGTTAGGTACATAGGAATAGTATAGTTAGTGATGTATATACTTAGAGTATTTTAGTAATATTACATATATATGGGTCAAGTTCAGGGCGGGTATGCATAATACCCACACCCAACCCGAACCTGCCATGGGTTGGATTATTAAAACCCAAAACCCACCCCTATTATTTCACGGGTTAGGTAAAACCCGCCCAATTAGGGTCGGGTCGGGTACTTACGAGTTGTGTCATTTTTGCCATTCTTAAGTATGAGGACCATTGGACACTACTAACATGGTTCTCTCGCTACACTGAATACTTTTTATACATTAATGATAAATCTTACTAATTAAAGCTAATAGCCTAATACTATTAGAATGGATCAAATTTTCAAATGTTAGAGCATTTGCACCAGTCTGTTTAAAATATTGTTTATTTTAGTATAAGAACTCACTTTTTCTATTTTACACAAGTAATTTGCAAAAACATCCACATCAAATGATTTTTTATACACTCTATTTTCTTTAAATAATAATTTTTTAATTTCACCTATCCACATTAAAACACACACACACACACACATACACACACACACACACACACACACACACACACACACTCTCTCTCTCTCTCTCTCTCTCTCTCTCTCTCTCTCTTTATATTTTCTGAACAGTACTCTCTCTCTCTCTCTTTAAAACTCTTTGTCTCTCGCTATCCTCCATAGCCAGAATTCACCTTGAGCTTTGTGCAAAGCTAAGAGCCCCAAAGCCTTCACCACCGCCAGTGGTAGTGAAGCTCAGCGACAATGCCATAAATAATGGGCACCGTCCTCTCCTACTCTCTCATTTGTTTTATATTTTTTCGGATTGCAAGTAGGTTTGGGGATTAGGGTTTTTCACACCAAAAAAACTCCATAAACAAACCTCCAAACTTCACTTCGACACAAACCCATATCAATCCAAGTCCATTTTTGGCATTTGTAAACAAATTTGAGGCGAACCCGACCCATAAACCAACCATTATAGACTTAATTCGGGTTAGTAAGGTCTGAATCTTCATTTTCTCTCTCATTGCAATGGTGATCACTCCACCCAAGCTTCAATGGCAACAACGACAGTAGCTTCTATGTGGGCTTTAGGTTGATTTGGTTTTTTAGAATGGATTTTTCGTTGGATTTTGTTTTGGATTTGAAGAGAATAAAATTAAAGTAGACGATCTTATTTTACAGAACCTGCCATGAGCGACGGTACTGGGTAGTGGATGATCAAAAGGAAGGAAGAAACATGACAGAACGTATCCAACATGGATGGACTCTATATGGCGGACTGATGGGAAAGCAGATAGATGCAAAGTGGACGGCAGCAAAGCCATGTGGCATCCACGTGGTTTAAGTGGTCTTCAAGAAATTTCAAATGGAAATGTCATGCTCCACGATTAACCATAGTCAACAAAATCTCCATATGGAAAAGATCCCGTAAAATATGTGTATTAATGAGGATCTTCCTTACAAGGAAACATCTTCCTCGCTAAGAAACCAAAATTGGTCATACACTGCTATAAAAACCAAAACCCTCAGAAATCAAGGTACGCATAATTTACCCCAGCTCTGGCACTCTAGAGTTGTGAAAGTTCTCTAACTTAACTTTCGAAGGGTATTTGGCCGGTACCACACTGATACTCTCTGTAAGGTCTTCTTCTTCTTTGTTGTGCAGGTTTTGTCTAGAGCGTGTAAGGATCGTGTAGTTTACTGGCGATTTTTGACATCATCAGTTGGCGCCGTTTATGGGAAACTTGTGAGTCATACTACAACTTCCCAAACAAAAAGTTGTATGGTACTTACTCTCTCATTGGCGACCACCAACAATAACTAGTGAGACGAACCACGTACCATCGCGCTCGGAAGACAGGTCCAAACCCTCACCGCAGCTGTAGAATACCTCACCAAGCAAAACCATGACCTAAAGGAGCAGCTACTATAAAAGAATGTAGGGCTCAATACCTAGGAGGAAGACCAAGAAGGTACCAGCGCTGAGTGAATGGATTAAGAAGGGCTGGAAGGCAACAACGCCCCAAGCAAACCGAAGCGACAGGACACAAGTCGTCCATCTGCTACAGATACGGCTCCACTATACATGGTCCCAGAGATGCAGATGATGAAGGAACGAATGGACTTCATGATGAACGCCCTAAGAGGACGAGTATCAAACGACCTCGACTAGGTGGCCTATCGAACGGACTCTCCTTTCACTGCATTTGTCACTTCATTCCCCCCTTCTATCGAAGTTCCATATGCCACAAGTAGAAACCTACGACGGGTCAAGAGATCCTTTGGACCACCTGGAGTCATTTAAAACACTCATACACCTATAAGGTGTGGCAGATGAGATTATGTGCCAGGCCTTTCCTACTACTCTGAAGGACCTCGCAAGGGTATGTTTTAGCAAGTTGACGCCAAACTCCATTAGTACCTTCAAGGAGTTGGGTGCCTAATTTGCCTTTCACTTTATCAAGAGTCACAGGTACAAAAAAGTCCATTGCAAGCCTGATGAAAATCAAACAACGGGAGTATGAAACATTGAGGTCCTTCATCACCCGCTTTAACAAGAAGGCCCTCTCGATTGATGAAGCTGACGATAAGATACTCGTGGCTGCATTCACCAATGGGTTACGAGAAGGGAAGTTTTTGTTTTCTTTATACAAAAACGTCTCGAAGACCATGTCAGACGTACTTTATAGGGCTACTAAGAACATGAATGCAGAAGACGCATTACTCGCTTGAGAAGAAAATCCCAAAAAGAGGAAAAGGCAAGAAGAAGCACGGTAGGACAGGGGACAGAAAACAACAAGGATAGGGGACAAACGGGAGGATAGGCACTCAAAACCCCCCTCTAGAAAGTTCACGAGCTTCACCCCGATGAATGACCCACTCGATTAAGTTCTGATGCAGATCAAGGATGAAGGAACCTCGACGTTTCCCAACAAGCTGAAAGGAAACCCCAGCAAGAGGTCTAGGGACAAGTACTATCGTTTTCACCGTGATCATAGTCACGATACATCCAACTGCTACAACTTGAAACAACAAACAAAAGCCCTTATCAGACAAGGAAAGTTGCAAAAGTTCATTAGTAGGGAGAGGATGGACCAACCACAAGAGCAAGCTGTCAGGAAGGAAAACAAGCACCCTAAACCACCCCTAGGAGACATAAGGATGATTGTAGGGGGTACCACAACCACCGATTCAACAAAAAAGGCACGCAAGACCTACCTTAGGATGGTTTAGAACGTCTAGCTGACGAGCTTAGTCCCAAAAATGGCACGCCTTGACCAACCACACGACGATGCGCTAGTAGTTAGCATACGGGTTGGGGACTATAACACTCACCGAGTCGTCGTGAACAATGGGAGCTCTGTTGATATACTCTACTACTCGATGTTCCAGTAGATAAGGATTGAGAGAGAACGGCTGGTTCCAACTAACATGCCACTCTTTGGATTCAGAGGAACAAGAGTGTACCTCTTCGGTGCGGTCACTTTACCCGTAACAATCGGTGATTACCCATAACAGTCGGTGATTACCCTTAACAGATTACCAGCGATGTCACATTCTTGGTTGTTGATTGCTTACAACGCCATCCTAGACCATCTTACCCTTAATTCATGGAAGGCCGTAAATTCAACTTACCACCTGATGATCAAGTTCCCTACTAAATACGAGGTGGGAGAGGTATGAGGAGATCAAGTAGCGGCGCACGAATGCTACATTGCCATGTTGGAGATGGACATCATCTATAAACTATATGCATAGAAGAACAGTGGACGGTAATGGAGCTCGTGGAAGGGTTGGAAGAGGTACTCCTTAATGACTCTAGGCCTGAATGAACGACCCAAATCAGCACTCTCTCAAGCTTACCAATCTGTCAGGTATTCACAGTAATTCTGAAGGAGAACCAAGACGTCTTCACTTAGAGCCATGAAGCCATGCCCGGAATTGATTCTTCGGTCATGGTCCATTAGCTGAACGTATCGCTCTCTTTTTCTCCCATCCGTCAAAAGAAACAAATGTTCGCGCAAGAGCAAGATAAGGCCATAGCAAAAGAGATTCGCAAGTTACAGGAAGCTGAATTTATATGAGAAATATACTACCCTAACTGGCTTACCAATGTCGTAATGGTCAAAAAGGCTAACGGGAATTGGAGGATGTGCGTAGACTGTTAGGATTAGTGCCCTTAAATCTTATTGTATGATGCTATGTATGATATTATGTATGACATGATGTATGACTTAATATTGTGATTGATAAAGTTGTTTTAGTATTATCTAAAATAATGGTAACATGAATATAAGACATTATCATATAGTCCATAAGATGCATAGTATGTGATCTATGTGATTTAGTCACAAAAGATATAAATCACAAGTTTTTTATAAACTCGGAATTTTAGCTTGTAGCCGATGATGAAATTAGGTATTTCATCTGCAAAGACTATAACATATCAATTAAGATGATTTGTCTTGACCATGGAAGTGAAGACTTCTAGTTAGTATGTTGATATGTTTTAAGAGTTAAGACATATTGAATTGGACGGCTGTGAGATTTATTATTCTCCTAACGACTGTTAAATGAATAATAAATCTCACAACTTCTATTTACATGAACTCTTAATCCTGAGAGAATAATGGACCTAATCATGAAGTGTACGTTGCTTTAATATATCAGGAGTGAGATCTAAAGTAATGGTCAAAACTTCAGTATGTTGGGCAGTCACATTTAGTGTTGATGGAACATATATTCTCAAGATGGAATTCATAGTTTCTTAACGGAGATATAAAATATTCACTTGAGATAAGTTTAATGGATCAGTTATTCAGAGAGTTAGGCCTAACCACTTTGGTAAGAAGTTACTAAAGTATATATTTATGAAATTAGATTTCATAAATATATGTTGAATAACTTAAAAGGATTAAACAGGGTACTCAAGGATTAAGATGTAGTAATTCATAAAGTGGCAGTCTATATTAATAACGTTGTATTATTACGAATATTTTATGAAAGGGTTGCATATACAATAAAGTCTTGGGATATAATTTATTAATAAGGCCTAGAGTGCAACTATATTTATATAGTGGTGTTAAAAATAGTTAATGATAACTTTAAACTTGTTAAGAGTTGACAGAAAAGCCCAAGGCCCATTGGAGTTAGTGTTTTATTAGTCCCTTTTGATCCCACTCTAAGCCACATACTAAAGCCTAATTGGAAAGGTTCAAAAGGCTAGTCTAATTAAATAATCAGTTATAAGGAGAGAAACATACAGAATTTTGATATATAAGAAAAAGAGAGACATCATTGTGAAATGGTGTGTATGTGAGTGTTGGACACTCTCTCATTCTCCCTTGAACAAAAACTGATTGAGAAAGCACACATCTTGGGCGTTAGTGGAATTGGAGTGAAGATTAAAAGTGTTCTCAAGAACTTATGATCTTTGGTTTTGAAATTCACCGCACCAAGGTACACTCTCTTAAGTCTATATTCTGAAACTTACATGCGAATGAAGTAGATCCGTTAATTTTTCGCTGCGTACATGCATATTTCCATTATAGGGCATGCCCTAAGAACAGCTACCCGCTTCCTCGGATTAACATCTTGGTGGATTTGATAGCAAGACATCAGTTGCTGAGCTTCAAGGACGCATTCTCTGGTTACAACCAGATTAAGATGGACGAAGTCGATCAAAAGGGTGCCACTTCTTTCTTCATTAGCCAAGATCTCTTCTGCTATAAAGTAATGCCGTTCTAATTCAAGAAAGCGAATGCCACGTATCAAAGGTTGATGAACAAGATGTTCGCACACCAGATTGGGAGAAACTTTCAAGTCGACGTAGACGACATGTTAGTAAAGAGCCTACAGGAAGACGACCATTTGGACGACCTCAAGGAAACCTTTGATACCCTTCTTTCCTACAACATGAAACTGAATCCAAACAAATGCGCATTTGGGGTGACGACTGAAAAGTTCCTAGGGTTTATGGTATCCTAAAGAGGTATTAAGGTCAACCCGGACAAGATACGAGCAATAATGGAGATGATGCCGTCAACGAATATCAAGGAAGTACAGAGCCTTAATGGCAAAATAGCCGCACTAAATAGGTTCGTCTCAAGAGCAACGAATAAATGCCTGCCTTTTTTCCGCACATTAAAGAAGTCATTTAAGTGGACGACTGAATGTTAGCAATTGTTCAAAGATTTGAACACTCTGGCTCTAAAAATTTGTTGTGGAAAGTAAAAATGAGAGGGAGAAGTAACATATATATAGAGGGAACAGTACAAAATACAAAGGGATGCTTTGGTACGAGCAATTAGCCACTAAAAAAGTGCCACGTGCCCTTACTACATTAATGGCACTAGGCTAGCCTATCAAATCAGAATGCATTTCCAAGGGTTGAGTTAAACCATCACTCTACAGGTCCGCCTGGAAAATAAGACGACGAACCCATAGAGTGAGGGGGCAACTGAAGAGGATAAAACTAAAGTAGAAGTGACGGTACTAGGTGGTGGATGATCAAATGGAAGGAAGAAACACAACGTAACGTGTCCAAGGAGGATAGACTCTCTATGGCGACAGACGAGAAAGCAAATAGATGCAAAGTGGACGGTGGCAAAGCCACGTGGCATCCACATGGTTTAAGTGGTCTTCAAGAAATTTCAAATGGAAATGCCTTGTGCTCCACGATTAACCATAGTCAACAAAATCTCCATATGGAAAAGATCCCATAAAATACGTGTATTAATGAGGATCTTCCCTACAATGAAACATCTTCCTCTCCAAAAAACCAAAGTCAGTCGTACACTACTATAAAAACTCAAAACCTTCAAAAATCAAGGTATGCATAATTTACCCCATCTTTGGCACTCTAGAGTTGTGAAAATTCTCTAACTTAACCTTCGGAGGGTATTTGACCAATACCACACTAGTACTCTCTGTAAGGTCTTCTTCTTCTTTGTTGTGCAGGTCTTGTCTAGAGTGTGCAAGGACTGTGTAGCTTACTAACAATTTTCGGCATTATCAGGATTGATTTTGAGTTGGAGTTGTGATAGACTTTTCAAATTTATTTGAGTTGATTTATTCTTCTTCTTCCTCATTTTTTTTTTTTTTTTTTTTTTGGTATTGGAGATAGTCAAGGGAAGAGCGTGTCCAACGGTGAGAGAGGAGAGAGAAAAATTGATTTAAATAATATAGGTGAAAATACTATTTTGGTCCCTACATTTTAGGGTCACAGTCAATTTGGTCCTTATTATTTTCAACTTGCTATTAATTTGGTTCTTACCGTTAATTCATTAACAGAAAATGCCTACTTGGCAAATGATTTGTACCCATGGCACATTAAAGATGGCATGGCTAATAAAATAAAATAATACTTTATTAAACTATTTCTACAGTTGGCACATTAAAAAATAAATCAATTTTTGAATGAAAAATATAAATAACAAAAATGAATAACAAAAAACTCCAAAATCAAGCCCTCTTTGTCTTTGCTTCTAAATCAAATAACTCAAATCCCACAAATCATCATCACTTCCTTTAGCACATCGACAACTACTTTAACATTCTCATATTGGTGAGTGATCCAAAACAATGAGTTTATTCTTCATCCCTTTCAAAGTATTCAAGCGCTACAATGTTTCCTTCTTCAATTTCTTTTTATAGTGATTAAAAGCCATGATTTTGGTACCAATGTCATGGCCTATTTGGAAGTTTAGAGAGGAAGGAGAGTAGAGGGGAGTAGAAGGGAGGAGAGTAGTGGAGAGTAGAGTAGAGAGGAATGGTTATCCTCCACTTCGTTCGGATGTTTTTAAAATTAGTAAGAGGGAAGTGAATAATTAGCAATTCATCTTTTTTGGATGTTTTAAAAATTAGAATAGAAAGTAGAGAAAATGATTTAAATAGACAAATTTACCCTTATTTGAAAATAAGCTTGCAACATTAGTTTATGATTAATTTGTTAGATTAAATAATTATTTAACCAACATTCTCATTCTATCAAATAACACTAATATACTCTAACAAAAAAAAAATAACACTAATAAATTATAAAACTACTATTAACTATTATAAAATAATTTTTTTACCTCAAAAAAATTATAAAAAAATAAAAATCCTTTATAAATTTCTATAGCCTCATCCCATTTCTTACCAACCAAACAAAAAGCTATATGACATCCAAAAAGTAAAATTAGAATTCAAAATTTTCTGAGCAACCAAACAAGGTGGAGATGAGAGAGAGATCGGCCGGTTTGATCAAGGTGGAGTAGCTCTGGGGATCGACGAGCTTTCTAGGGCAAACCAAGATGGCTTCGACCGATGACGTGGAGAGACCAATCGATCCAAAAGTGAGGCTGATGTACTCGGCAAACGAAGGTGACCTGGACAAGATCCGGGAGCTATTGGATTCCGGCGTCAATGTCAACTTTAAGGATAGCGACGGTTGCACGGCTCTCCACGTCTCAGCCTGCAATGGACTCACCGACGTCGTTTCGCTCTTGCTTGACCGTGGCTCTGAACTCGATCCCAGTGATTGCTGGGTAGCACAGTCTGGTTGGGTTTCTCTTTTCTGTTTGGTTGCTGAGAAAATATTGGATAGAAATTGTAACGATACTAAATTTGTAGTGTTTGGTTGTTGAGAAATTGTGTTTGGTTTGTAAGAAAGCACTGGGAAGATTTGTCATTTGTAGTGTTAAACCATTTGGGTTCAATTTTTTTTTTCGTTCACCTTAAATTTTCTCAGGAAACAAACAAGAATTAATTATATAACCAATTTGTAATTTTGTTAATTTAGAAAGGGTAAATTGGGAAATTCATTTTTTTAATAATTTATCTACTCTACTCTCCCTCCAAATCTCTCCAAGTTGGGGGAATTAAAAATGAGAGGTTAGAGGTAGTTGAAACCCCTCAAAATCCCTCTCCCTTCTTCTTTAAAAAACTTCCAAACAAGATAATTGAATTACTCTCCCCCCCTTTACTCTACTCCCCATCCTTTTTTTAACTCCCAAAAAGGCCATCAGGCTCGCCAATACATATTCTTGAGTAACGTAAACTGAAGATCTTGGAATTGTTTTTTGATGAGCAATGTCCCACCACCATCGAATCAAGTAACCCAAAGGCTAGAAATTTCCCAAACCCAAAAGATCTAAAGTTGTTCTTTGACGAGTAATATGATGTTTGTGTTTAATTTTTTCTAACTGCTTCAATAATTTCAAGATCTCTATAGTGTGGGTTGGTTCTAATGCTTTGTTTGGTGGCTAAGAAACCCTGGGAAATTGGTTTTCTTTCAAGCTTGGTGTTTTTTTTTTCTTTTAAATAAAGAACGGGTGGATCGATAGGTGGTGGTGATGTTGGATTATGGGTTTGGGGAAGGGAATAGTAAATTTAGATGTGTTTGGTAGTCGAGAAATTGAAAGAAAATTTAAAAAAAAAAAAGGCCAAATGAAATTTTTTTTAAATTAATTTTTCTCTTTTTTACAATTAGGAATTTTTTTTAAAAAAAATCTATAAAAAAAATTCGGATATATATTTTTTATGATATTAAGGTGGCTTTATTAAATATCAATTAAATTTTTTTAGTATTATTTTATTATTATTAAATTAAAAATAATATGGACCAAATTAATTGCTACAAAAACATAAGGACCAAATTGAATGTGACCCCAAAATGTAAGGACCAAAATGGTGTTTTTGCCATTAATAAAATGGAAAGCTACCGTAAGTAACTGTGTATATTTATATGATTATTGTAGCAATTTTGTAGATGTACAATGTTACAGGCCCACTAATCTGAGTAATTTTAAGCAAAAATTTGTAAAATTGACAATTTTTTTTGTAATTTAAATTGACTGGTGCAATTTCTCTTTATTTTTTATTTTTTTATTTTTTAACTTTTTAGAAAACGTATAAGAATTTTATTGATGAGTATTAGAGCACTCACAACAGTGGGTGCAAAATAGAAAAAGATGCAAAATTTACACAATATTTTCTAAATCTGCTCTGCATCAGTCTCACTATTGTTGTGTAAATATACACATTTGCTACAGTAACGATGCATATTTGCATGGTAACTATAGATGTGCATATTACTATTTTATTATTTTTTTTTCCTCACCTCTGCTCTCATCAGTCCTCTTCCCCCACATACTCTCATCAGTCTCTCTCTCCCTTTCCCCAGTCTCTTCAACGTGAAGAAGAAGATGAAGACCCAATCATCAACAACCACCAACACCACCCAACCACCATCAGCACTACTGCAATCCAGCACTACCAACCTCCACCACCACAACCCACTTCAACAATTGAAATTTCAAACACAAAATCAACCCAAATTCAACCTAACAATCGAAAATTAATCTCAAAATCAATCCAAACCAAAATCAATCCAAACCTGTTGGAAAACCTATCCCGAACCTAACTTAAAATCAACCCCAACCCACCAGAAAACCCATCCCAAACCCAACTCAAAATCACTCCAAACCAAAAACAAATCAAAACCAAACCCAATGAAAACACATTACAAAAACCCATTTGAACCCAATGGGATCGTCAGAGTTGCCGCCGATCTACCTCAGAGTTGCCGCCATTATCATCTGATCCACCGCCATTATCTTTGCTGCCATTTTTGTCGAATCTCCTCGCCTCCATGTGTAAGAGTGTGTGGGTTTGGGATATGAGAGAGGCAGAGAGTTGAGGAAGGAGATGGAGAGACATGAAAGAGAGAGAGATGGGGAGACTTTAATGGAGATAATGTTAATAAAATAATAATAAACAAAAGAATAAAAAATATTATTTAAATAAAATAGTGTGTATAATAAATGGACTGTTGTAGGTATTTTGTAAAATGGTAGTGCAAGATAGAAATGTAGGCTCTTATTTGAAAAATAGACAAAATTTTAGATAGACTGATGCTGATGCTCTTAGCCAAATCGACTTGTACAACATACTCAAACATCCAATGGAACCTCATTCATCCAAACTGATAAGTTTGAAGAAAATCTAGCACGTCCAGTTAAAGAGTCAGCTACTTTGTTGCATGTCGCCGAATATATGAGACTTTGAGAAAGCAAATATATTGTTGTGGCTTTCAACTTCCAAAATTTCGCATCCCCATAAATATGGCCTAAAATTTCTCTCAAAGGGCTCTTTACCTCTTCCTACAACTCTTTGTGTGATTGAAGGGCACAAGACCAAAAAGAAACTTACAAGCCCAAGAAGTTGACACCACCAGCCAAAACCAATAGGATAGCCAAGTATTTTTTTGTTGGATATATTTCAACAATTTACTTTGTTATTAAGCAAAAGGGAAGAACATACAGATCTAATTATAAGTAATAACACAAAAGGATGTGATAGGCAAAACCAATAAATAGATACTGCAATATAATTAAAAACTCATAGACCAAATGTGTGAAGGATGAATGATTTAAATCAAGTCTTGTGTTTGACACAATCTCTTTAAAGCAGATTTCGCCCCTCACACAATCTGTGGTGCTTTGAGACTCATAGACGTCTACCTCTCAGAAAAAAAATGATCTACAGCACGAAGAAGAAGCACACTAGGTTCGTGCTTTATGAACTACTCTATGTCTCTTTCTCTCTCTTTGACTCAAATGAATGCAGAAAATTATTTTCTCTCTGAGAGGGCTTTTTTTTTCCAAAAAGTCTAGTTGAATTTATATACGTTAGTGAACAAACAAACTGTTCAAAATAAAAATTGCTATGCATAGACTGATTAACTCAAAAAATAAAATAATAAAAATTATTATTTGGATAAGAGGACCCAGTCCACATATGCCAAAGCTCAACCCAATGTCCGGCCCATGAGCATATAAACTTGATAGGCCAAAAAATGTATTGACCCCTTATAATGAATTAATTGATTAATTAGCCAAGTTTATTAATTAATCAAATTAATATGCAATGTACATGGCAGCATAAACAAATCACTAACTAAAATAAAATGCAGTGGAAAATAAATTTCGTAAGGTGATTTGCTTTCAAATGGGGAAAACCTCCAAGGTAAAAATCCCACCAGGTAATTTTAAGATCACCACTCCCGAGAATTCACTAGTATCACAACAAGCGGTTACAAGCAAAGGAATCTTAATACCTTATACCAACCTACAGTTGACCCCTTACCCCAATACCCAATTGGACTTGTTTTGTAGTGACAATCTCTCCATTTAATACTCAACTTCCGGTATGTGACTAATCAATAAATGCGTGGATCCCATTATGCAACTTGATCACCAACCTGAGAAGGATGATGGCTACAAAGTTCTTCAGTTCATCACATTATGAAGATCATGAAGTTGCTTGGTCACAAAACCTAACGATGTACAAACACAGCAGCTTTGTCAAGAGAATGAAGAATTAGGGCCAACTAGGTTTCCGATCACAATTTGCATGAACAACACTTTGCTTCATACTAGTGCAATTGTGCTCTCTGTGACAACCCTTAAAATAATCTTTATATATGTTTAGGGTTGTGAGAAAAGAAAACCCCAACACATACTCATGGACTGGAATGAAATCAGAACTGAAAATCTATATTTCATAATTCTCGTTAGATACCCTATTTGTCGAGTTGTTGTCGAGCTTCGGGCGTAGACAGCTTTTTAAATCTCAATAGATACTAGCTGTTGAGTTTTAAAAATTAGCACTTCATTACTTGATTTTTGAACAGACTTGCATGGTTTTAACACTTGAACTTGAAACCTTGTTCCTTGAAGCATTAAACACATTCTAGATCTACTCAATTACAAGTAAAACTCATTTTGTCAAAGGATTAGCCAATACATGATGACATATGTTCCTAACATGAATCACATATGTCCTAACAATCTCTCTCTTTGGCAATCCATGACAAAACCACAACAAACAAATGAACATATAAGAGAAGTCATAAATCACTCAACTCATACTCACTTGTTGAATATAATAAAATCTATCCTAACACAAACTCTTAAAAAACTTTGTAAAAAGAGAGTTCATGGCAAGGAAGACTTTGGCAACCTGTATTTCTGAAATACTATAAATAAAACTCATTAGGCATCATAGTGTGAAATAGAAATATAAGATTGCATATAAACATATAAGAAGCATGTGCATAAAGAGAGAAAAGAAACAACACATGAAGAGATAGGTGAAAGAACTATAATAACAACCTCATGATATATGTATATATATATATATATATATATATATCATCAAAAATGAATACAAGGTTTATTATCACAAATTGGTCACAAGACCAAAGGTACATGAACAAAGTATCAAAAATAGAAAGAAAAGAAAAAAATACATAAGTCCTCACTACATCCCTCAATATATGGAAACTCCCCCTAACAAAAATCTCTTAAGTACTAACTCTCCCCCTAAATACATGACTACTCTTATACCCAAAACTATTCCCTTTTTTGTTATGAGTGACAAAGAGCAAGTAACTCAAGCAGTCATCTCATCATCGCTAGAGGAACTAGCATTACCATCCTCATCAGAGCCACCATCAGAGCCACCATCGTTGTCCTCATCCTCAGAAGTATCTAGAGAAGGAGTAGGAAACTCAATGAAGCCACTAAGGTGAGCTTGTCATTGTGCAATACGATCGACATGGGTGTTCACTTGACACAACTTATCGCTAAGAGTGTTAAGGCAAGTATCCATGTGCTAAAGCTGCACCATGATCGCATCAAGAGTAACACCACTTGCAGAAGAAGAAGGAGCGGAGGTAAATGGAGCTGTAGAAGCTGGAGGTGTCGTCATCTCAGTCCTTGGTTGCTTCGATTGAAGCTGGGCCTCACTCCGTTTGACAATCACCGCATTAATGGCATACATGACAGAGAAATGATCGTAAGCAGGAAAGGAGACAGAAAAATGGCGTAGAATCCTTGTGATAGTTGAAGGAAAGATAAGTTTATCACAAGTTGTCGTATCCCTATAAACATCTACGAGGGAAAGGATGAAGTGAGAAGGGAAGTTTATAGTAAGATGCTCTAGAAGGGAAAGCAAAAATCGAGCACGAGGCTCTGTGATAGAGTTATAGTGAGACAATGGATCTTAAACAAAAGTCATCACCATATTAAGGAATCTCAGATCTTTAGTAAAGAGCGAGCAATGAGTGTTCTAACTATCACCCTAATCGGAAGGAGTCTGACAGACAAAGACATGAGCTTATTTTTAGACACAGTCTTAAGACGCTCACAACCGGATATTCGGGATGCAACACCCTCGGGACATGAAGCACCTTTGATACAATATCTGAAGTGACTGTAATGTTCGTACCTCGAATGCAAGTAGAAAAATGAGGTACTAAATAATCAAAACCGTGCATATTGGAGTAAAACTCATGTATGATCATAGAGGGACAAGTAATCGAGACGCCACACAGTGACTCTCAACCCTTACTGTGAATGACAATGGGTAGGCCAGTATCGGAGAATTCCGATAAAATAAGCATTTCGAATGAATGCCTTGTTGAGAAAAGTTCTCTTAGATGTCTTTAGGGGCTTTCTCATCACGAAACCCGAAGATGAGAAGGGGTAGGATCAGAGGAAGGTACCCGGAACGAAGAGGGTTTCGAGACGGAGTGGTTTTAAGCTTGGGTGCCAAATAGAAAAGCACCAAAACAATTCAATATAAGGATATAAATAATAAAGGAACGTACGCATGAAAAATGTATGAACATGTGACATGAAAACTTAAAAGTATCATGGGCTCAGCCCAACCTAAACCTACCAGCACACAAGTTTGCAGCAACTTAAACACACATCTAAAATGCATGAAACATTGTTATAATGCAAATGTGAGGCAATGCATGATCATATAGAATCAATTATACAAAGCCCATCCCAATATTTTGCAAAAACTTCATCAATTTTGAAAAACCCCAAAAAAAATTCAAAAAACCCAAAAACCTAGGTCTAATGCATGAAGAATGAAGGATTTAGAACCCTTACCAGAGAAGAAACTCTTTATCTAGGTTGAAAATCAACTGGGAATGAAGTTTAGAGTGAGAGAGAGATGTTTGAGAAGGTGAGAGGTCAGAAAGGATCAAGAGAGATCGAGAAAAATGAAGCTAGGATTGCACAGACCCTTTATAAAGAAGCTCTTAATTCTCAATGGATCGAGAAGCTATCGAACATCTATTAAGGAGACAGAAATTTTCACGATGGATCAAGGAGCTATCAATAAGCTATCAATAAGCTATCGAGATTGCAATTAAAAGAAGCTGAAGAGCTCAATAGATAGCCTAGCTGTCAAGATTGCTTAAAAACATTTTTTTCAAGGAAGAGAAAAACACAGATATGAAGCAATCAAGCATACTACTCAACCAAAGATTAAACAAAAATTTTAGCTCTCAAAACATCTCTCAATTAAGAAAAATGTCATGTATTTAGATCCAAACTACATACATACTAAATACATCTAATCAATTTTATTTTTCAAAAATAAGTCAAGACAATTTACTGGGCATACACTAACACTAGTATACCTTATAATAGCCAAATCACATTGTATTTGCACATGTATCAAAATTAGCAAAGAATATTGCGTGCTTTGTGTGAAAAATATCGCAAAATTGCATAAGTGTCTACATGTTGTGACGATTTGAGATATGAGTAAATCAATTTAACTCACACACAATCATAACTGCTTGATGGAGACTATCACCTTCGAGGTACATTCTATAACTCCCACATCTTCTAGAATACACGCCTGCAATCATATATTAAAGTATTTTGATTCTTTTTGGTATAATTTTTCTTTGCATATTTTCTTTTAAGCATATCATGCATGAGCATATAAAAGAGATAAAAGAAATACCCAATTATGTTAATCTTTCGACATTGCACTTTTGCTATGCCAAAGCATACAGATTTTATTTTATAATTGGCAGACAACAGTGGTGAGATGGTTATTTATGCCTTTCTCTTAGGAATTTTTAGTCCTTCCTATAAAAAAGAGTGATACGAGTGTTAAGTACAAGAGATTACTTAATCTTATTCATCACAAACACAAGCCACAAAGCTTATTTGCTTAGTTGTGCATAGGGATGCATATCTAAGTTACAAGAGATACAAAATTTAGAAAACTTTGTTTCATTGGCTATTCAAAATACACAAGTACCAATGTACATAGACATACATTGTTTTTGTATGTTTCTGATTTTTTATTTTTTATTTTATTTTTTATCAAAAAAAAAAAACAAAATAAAGCAAAATTGAAAACACACAAACAAAAACATGTTAAACAAAGCAATCCATAAAAACTAGGCTGACTTAAAATAATAAAGCAAAGCACACAAGAGAGAGAGAGAGAGAGAGAGAGTGTGTGTGTGTGTGACAAAATCACTTGGAGCCTTTTTCCTTCCACACCTTAAAAGTACATTTCCTTTTGCAAAATCCTTGAACCAGCTGAGAGGGGAAAGCATTGCACCTATTCAAGTTTGAAACGAATATGAGGGCTTTAAAGAGATCTCTAAGAGGAGCAAGAGAGGATAGAAAATTACTAAGGTTTCCCGATAAGACCATGCTATTGCTCTGTTGAGTGGCTAGCCACTTATATCAATTGGGCGAGTATGTCTAACAACTCCACAATGATGACAGAGATGCTGCTTCTTCTCTTTAGAATTTTGAGCACTACTCTTCTCTTTCTTAGTGAGCTTAGGGGGTGCTCCTAAAATTGATTTACCCTTATTTACATTCTCATTAACTAACACAATTTTGACATCATTATTCTCAAATTCAATATTATTAGCAGGAGAAACAAAAACAGTAGTACTGGAAGAAGCAATATTAGGAGAAGAGAAATCGTACCCTAAATCGATTCGATCAGAGGCAGATTTATGCATACTGAGCATCTCATCAAGCTTTGCACTTGAAGTCTTCTCCAGCTGAGCTCTGACTTGAAATAGTTCCGCTTCAAGCTTCTTGGTCTTCTCAGCCTAGAAATTGTTTTCAAACCTCAGTGCTCCTATTGTCTGATTGGCTTCATCAAACTTTGTAGAGATTTCTTCTCATTCAACCTCCACATCACTGAGCTTCTTGGTGGCTAGCCTGTACAACTTCTCATGCTTTTCAAAGACCTTGTATAACTTTTTATAGGTAATGTGAATGTCATCTTGTTCATCCATATTCTCAAACTTTGACTTTACCAAGTCTTTTTCTTCATCCACATCTTCTACAATCCCTTCAGTAGGATTGACAGTGGCAGTGAAGGCATTTAGATTCCGTCATCCTCATTTTTGGAATCATCCTTAAGTTCAATGTCGCTCAAATTAGCAGCAAGTGTCTTACTCTTCCCGATGGACTTAAGATAAGTAGGCCACTCTTGTTTCATGTGACCAAATCCTTGACACCCAAAAAACTTGGGTCCTAAGGGAACTGTGTACTGACCGCCTTCCCTACCATCATTCTTCCCTTTGTCTTGGCTCTTACACTAAGAAGAACTAAATTCCCTTTGTCGAAGCCCTTCGCATTGGCATTTTTCATAAACTTCTTGAATCACTTAGTGATGTAGGACTTCATTTTAAAATTTCATCATCTGAAGACTCATCTGTGTCACTGCTCTTTGCCTTCAGTGCCATGCTCTTTCCCTTATTGGATTTCCCTATACTTGTCAAACCCAACTCATAGGTCTGCAGATTGCTAACCAGCTCTGTTACAGGAATTTTTGTTGGTTAAATACATGTTTGTATCACATACAAAATATACACAACAGAAAAATAACGGATTTACTTCATTCACAATTGTTAACATGTGCTATGCAATTTTCAGAATTGAAAAACAAGAGAGCCTATCTTGGTGTGGTGAAATTCAAAATAAATGATCCGAATTACTCAAGAATACTTTTAATCTTCACTCCAATTCCACTTTACGCCTAAGAAGTGTGGTCTCTCAATCAGTTTTCTAAAGGAGAATGATAGAGTGTCTGACACTCACATACACATAATTTCATATTAACTAACTTAAATTCTATATGCTTCTCTCCTTATAATTAATTATCTAATTAAGCTAGCCTTTTAGGCATTTCCAATTAGGTTTTAGTATGTGGATTGGAGTGAGACCAAAAGGAATCAATAAGACATTAGCTCTAAGGAGCCTTGGCCTTTTCTGTCAACTCTTAACAAGTTCAAAATTACCATTAATTATATTTAGTACCACTATATAAATAGACTTGCACTCTAGGCCTTATTTATAAATTATATCTCAAGACTTTATTATACATGCAACTCCTTCATAAAATATTCGTAGTAATACAAAGTTATGATTGTAGACTGTCACTTTGTAAATTACTACATCTTAGCATTGAGTACCTGGTTTAATCCTCTATGCTATTCATCATATATTTATGAAATCTAATTTCATAAATATATACTTTAGTAACTCATTACTAAAATGGTTAGACCTAATACTCTGAATAACCAAATCCATTAAACTTATTTCAAGGGAATATTTTGTATCTCCATTAAGAGACTATGAATTTCATCTTGAGAATATATGTTCTATCAACACTAAATATGGCTGCCCAACATACTGAGGTTTTGATCGTGACTTTAGATCTCATTCTTGATATATCAAAGTAACTTATATTTCATGATCAGGTCTATTATCCTCTAAAGATTAAGAGTTCATGTAAATAAAAGTCGTGAGATTTATTACTCATTTGACAGTCATTAGGAGAATAATAAATCTCACAGCGGTCTAGTTCAATATGTTTTAACTCTTAAAACATGTCAACATACCAATTAGAAGTCTCAACTTCCATGATCAAGACATATCATCTTAGTTGATATGTTATAGTCTTCGTAGATAAAATGCCGAATTTCATCATTGATTACGAACTATAATTCTGAGTTTACAAAGAACTTGTGATTTATATTTTTTGTGACTTTTCATATAAATCACATAATATGCATCTCGTGGACTATATAATAATATCCAATATTCACGTTACCATTATTTTAGATTAAAATAAAACAACTTTATTAATTACAACATTAAGTCATATATAATGACATACATAACATCATACAATAGGATTTAAAGGCATGTATCTTAACAATTTTGTTAATATCCTTTGATTCCGCAATAGCGGTGATCTTGGCATGAAATCTCTCGGGTAGAGATCTGAGTACCTTTCTCACAATCTTGGGTTCGAGAATGGTTTCTCCAAGATTAAAGGCTGAGTTTACTATGTCTTTGAGCTTGACATAGAACTCATCAAATGACTCATCTTCATCCATCTTAATCTCTTCAATGCTAGTAGTGAGCCTCTAAAGTTTCGAATCCTTGACAGCCTTGGTTCCTTCATAGGTTGTTTGGAGAATGGTTCATGCTTCCTTTGCAGTTTTAGTGGAGGATATTTTCTTGAACTCCTCATTTATGATCGCACTAAATAAAACATTTAATGCTCTGCTATTGAAATTTGACGCCTTGATCTTAGCATCATCTCAATCGGCTAGCGCTTCCTTCGGATTGGTCCAGCCTATCTTCATAACTTGCCTCACTTTCTCATCTAATGACTGCAAGAAAGCTCTTATGCGTACTTTTCAGTATGCATAGTTAGCACCATCAAATAAAGAAGGTATAATAAGAGATTGTTCTCTATCTATGACAACAAGGGTCAATAGATCACACAGCAAAGATTAAAACCTAAACACAGTGTACCTGCTCTAATACCACTTGATAGGCCAAAAAATGTATTAACCCCTTGTAATGAATTAATTAATTAATCAGCCAAGTTTATTAATTAATTAAATTAATATGCAATATATGTGGCAGCACAAACAAATCACCAACTAAAATAAAATGTAATAGAAAATAAATTTGACAAAGTGATTTGTTTTTGAATGGGAAAAACCTCCAAAGCAAAAACTCCACTGGGTGATTTTAAGGTCACCACTCCTGATAATTCACTATTATCATAACAAGCGGTTACAAGTAAAGGAATCCCAGTACCTTATACCAACTTACAGTTGAACCCTTACCCCAATACCCAATTGAACTTGTTTTATAGTGACAATCTCTCATTTTAATGCACGGCTCCCAGTACGTGACTAACTAGTAAATGCGCAGATCCCAGTACGCGACTTGATCACCAACCTGAGAAGGATGATATCTACAAAGTTCATCAGTTCATCACATGATGAAGATTACAAAGTTGCCTGGTCACAAAACCCTACGGTGTACAAACACAGCAATTTCTTCAAGAGAATGAAGAACCAAGGCAAACTAGGTTTCTGGTCATAATTTGCATGAACAACATTTTACTCCACACTAGTGCAATTGTGCTCTCTGTGACTGCCCTTAAAATAATCCTTATATATGTTTAGGGTTTTGAGAAAAGAAAGCCTAAACACATACTCACGGATTGGAATGAAATCAGAACTGAAAATCTAATTTTCATAATTCTCGATAGATACCCTATTTGTCAAGCAGCTGTCGAGTTTCAAGCTTAGACAACTTTTTAAATCTCGATAGATACTAGCTGTCGAGTTTTAAAAATCAGCACTTCATTACTTGATTCTTGAACAAGTTTGCGTGACTTTAACACTTGAACTTGAAACCTTTTTCCTTAAAGCATTAAACACATCCTAGATTTACCCAATTACAAATAAAGCATGTTTTGTCAAATGATTAACCAATACATGATGACATATGTTTCTAACATGAATCACATGTGTCCTAACAAAACTCATATATTATTTATTTCCTTTTCTATGTGGGACTCGGGATTTTCATCACTTTTAATAACATCTTCAAGTAAATAAATTAAATATCACTTTCTTATTCACTCAATACTATTTTTCTAACATTTTTAATAAAGAACTCCACGCTTTTGCGTCTTTGCTATTTTATTGTCTAAGTGCATTGGTTTAAAAAATGTTTTTAAAATATTTTAGTAGAAAATAAATAAATAAATTGATTTTTTTAACAGATATATACTTATGTATTAAATTATTTCAATTTTTTTTTTTAAAAAATTGTCCATGAGCAAAATTTTAAAGAAATCTGTTAAGTGGATCCTAATAATACCATTTGCT
The DNA here is from genome assembly GCA_032878915.1 of Castanopsis chinensis. Taxonomy (NCBI): domain Eukaryota; kingdom Viridiplantae; phylum Streptophyta; class Magnoliopsida; order Fagales; family Fagaceae; genus Castanopsis; species Castanopsis chinensis. The sequence goes on from JAVQMG010000129.1 coordinate 12,944,435, forward strand.
AATTTTAACATTAAGGTGGCATCTCATAATTGGTGAAAGTTACTAATCTGTTAACCAGACCCTAATAATGCTCTATTTGATTTAGCAATGATTTTTTCTAGAAAATGAGTAATTTTTCAAAAAGTATTTTTTATAAAATTATCTCATTTTCTAAGTTGAAAAATGATCTTTTAACTTCCCTTATTTAACTAACTTTGAGATTGAGTTTTTTTCAAAAAAATTAATGAAAGAAATCTTTAAAATTAAGCCTTTTTTTTTTTTTTTATAAAATAAATCATACTTTTTATAGTTACTAAAAATAGTTTTTTACACAAAACTTTTCATCAAAACAGAGCCTTATCCTTTTCTCAGTTTATCTTAACTGTAAACACAACATAAAATTGAGGAGGAGAGGACATTTTATTTCTCTAAGGATGTAGACTTCTGTTACCGTATGCTTTTTTTTTTTTTTTTTGGGAGGGGGGGGGGGGGGACTGAAATGATAGAAGTATACTAACAAAAGGAAAACAAACAAAAGAAAAACAAAATAGGCCCGGCCCAGGAGCTTTACATGACTAAAAAATTAACTTGAAAAGAACTTAAAAAATAAAATCATAATTAGAAATTTTTATTTAATTATATGGATGTTATTCATATTCAAGGAAAAACAAAATTTCCACTATAATTTAAACAGTCAACCCATCGTCATTCCTATTATTAAAATTTTCCTGTATTTTTTTTTAATTAAGAATAACCCCTCAAAAAAAAGCAAAAATTAAACACACAAGTACACAACATAAACCAAACAATTTAACAACACCCACAGTAACAATTAAAGAGAAGAAAACTAATCACTAGTTACAGCTTATACTAATATAAACTGTAAACATGCTTGCTTTCCTTCAATGAAGTCAAAATAGCTGTATCAATCAACTCATTTGCATCTTCCAAATTATTCACCATAGCCTACAACAACAAAATTAAGCAAAAAAATCACAACTTTAACCAAATTTTAGTATGAAAATCACATTTTTTTCACAATAAAAACTAAAAAACCCAACTGGGTCTCAATCATTGTTTTTTTTTACTTGATAACAAGTGACAGTCTGAAAACACAAACACTGAACTCACTAGGCAGTCACCGAACTCAACAGTTTTTGTTTTTTTTTTGTTTTTTTGTTTCTTTGTTTTTTTTTTTGGGACTATGAGGATAGAGGATTGATGCTGAGAATTGAGTTTTGGCTGTATCAATCAACTCATGTGCATCTTCCAAATTATTCACCACAACCTACAAAATTAAGCAAAAAAATCACAACTTTAACCAAATTTCCATATGAAAATCACATTTTTTTCATAGTAAAAACTAAACAACCCAACGAGGTCTCAATCAATTTTTTTTTTTTTTTTACCTGATAGCAAGTGACAATCTGAAAACACAAGCACCAAACTCACTAGGATTTTTTTTTTTTTTTTTTGACTGTGAGGGTAGACGACTGATGCTAAGAGCTGAGTTTTGGGGGCTGGTAGGCAGCGGAGTGGGAAGTGAAAGTGTATCAAAGAAGACAAAAAAAAGAAAAAAAGAAGAAGAAGTAAAGGGAATAATGGGATTCCGTAGGTGGGTTTTTTGAGATGAAGAGAAAGTGAAATTTTGTTGTTAGTGTTTAGACAATTGGACTTGTGGACTTGAGTATTTAAATGTAAATGGGCCAGCTTTTTGTTTTATATGGAGTAGGCCTAAAACTTCAGCTGCGGCCTGGGAGAGCAGTGGATCTATGGGCTAGGGGGGGCGGGATGTCCAACATTGGGGGGGCCCAATTATTTGTTATATATACTCTAATGGAAAGTTTTTTTTTTTGGCAAGGGCCAGGGACCCCCCAAGCCACTACATGGCTCTGCCCCTGTTGGTGCTCCTCAGCCATGGAAGAGAGTTTGTATTTGTGCTTCTTCTTGGATTTGGGTCTGAGTTTAGGTTTGTGTACCAAACGTCAAAAGAACTGTTGGAAGAGACCTACAACCTCTGCAACCACCACAGGTAACGAATCCCATCGGAAATGCCACTGATTGTTCTCCTCCTCCTTTGTTGGTTCAGGTCTTGGTTGGTTTAAGGATTGGTTTTTTTTTTTTTTTTGGTGACAAAGATTTGGTGATTTTTTATTTTTGATTTGGGTTTGAAAGGTGGGGTTTAGGTATGGTCATCTGTGGATCTGTGGGTATTTTTTGATTTGGATTTTGTTTGAAAATTGGTCTAATATGGTGTTTTTGTTGGAGTATGAATGATTATGGATATGTTTGTATGCTTTGTGATCAGAGATTTTTGGGGGTTTTAGGTTTTATATGGCTAAGTGTATATGTTTGTATAATCACTTTGAATAGAACTCAAGAGATATTAGAATTGAACATAAACATTCGATAAGGTAAAGAAGATAGATTTTGAGAGAGAAGAAAGGCTAAGAGTAAAGTAACGGTCCCTAACAGCGTTTAGGGATCAAATTGAGATTAGGACCAAGATGGCCACTTTTGAAAAGTTTAGGACCTAATTGGTATTAGCCCAAACCTTAGGGCATTAGACCAGAATTTACCCTAATTATAATTATATAAAACTATGAGACTGTCAAGTGTGGAGATTATGATGACATTTTAACTTCTTGCAAAGGGTAAATTGCAAACTACATCCCTGAAGTTTGGGGTTGATTGGATTTTATACCCCAAAGTTTCAGAAACTTAATTTTACACCCTAAAGTTTGATTCAATTAACAATTTACCCCCTAAGGTTAGTTTCTGTTGTTAAGTGACACATCATCATGCCGATGTGTTTTATTTATGCCAATTCAACCTCAAAACTATGTTGTTTCAGTGATGACCAAGTGAAGAGTTGGCACAATCAAAACTACATCATTTAAGCCTAAACTTAAAACAAAATTTTTTAGCTTAAAACGATGTAGTTTCATGCCAAGCTCTAAAATCAAAAACAAAAAACATGATTGCGATGGTATGTCTACTTGAACACAGACCTCCTTCACCCAAACCCAGGCGGCAGTGGCAACAACATCTTCTCCAAATCTTGACCAACACTTGAAGCAATTGGCAAAGCTAAAGGCAGTCTTTATGATGTGGTGGTTGTTGAGATTGATGATGATGATGATAATAAGGTGTGAATTGTTGTTGATAATGGTGGAAAACTTCTGATGATGATCAATGATGGTGATTGTTAACTTCCTTGCAGTGAAAGTTACGGTGACAGTTACAAGCGGTGCATTTCAACGCATTGAGTGTAGCTTCTTCTTCGCCAGCCAGGAACTAGCAACAACTATCCACCATGTGGCCTCCCATAACCACCACGTTGTTCTTCAAGCATTTTCTATATCTGGTCATCGTAGACAAAGCGATGGGGTTGGTGGTGGGGCTCACTAGTTTGGGCTAAGTTGGTAACTGCTCTATATTTGGTCATCAAAGACTACCTTTAGCTTTGCCAATTGCTTCAGGTGGTGGTCAAGATTTAGAGAAGATGTTGTCGCCAACGCCTCTTGGGTTTGTGTAATAACCCAAGGAAAAACACTAGCCACATCTGTGTTATATCTCAAAAGGACTAGTCATAATTGAAGCTCTTCGTAGTTGTTAATAAAGCTAGTTCAACCCAATATATGCCCAATGTGGGACTCATCACACACCCTTACACATCACACAGTCAATCAAATTAGGGCATTACAATCTCCCCTACTTAAATCCCAAACGTCCTCATTAGGATCCATTTTGTGAGGTAGTGTCTTTAAGCCTTCATGGGGTTATTGGGCTGGCTCTGATGTTTTATGTAATGATTCAAAGAAAAACGCTAGTCACATCTGTGCTATACCTCAAAATGACTAATCATAATTGAAGCTTCTTGTAGTTGGTAATAAAGTCCAGTTCAACACAATATATACTTGATGTGGGACTCATCACATATCCACACATAGCATACAATTAATCAAATTGAGACATCACATTTTGGGTTAGGGAGGACTATGTTCAAGTAGACATAATGACATGTCGTGGGGTTCATGGTTTCTTATTTTGATTCTAGAGTTTGGCCTGAAACTATGTCATTTCAAGCTAAAGGTTTATGTTTAAAGTTTGGACCTGATGTAGTTTAGATTGTGCCAGCTCTTCACTTGGTCATCACTGAAACGATGTAGTTTTGAGGCTAAATTGGCAAAAATAAAACACATCAGCATGGTGATGTGTCATTTAACAACAGAAACTAATCGTGGAGGGTAAATTGCTAATGAAACCAGACTTCAGGTGTAAAATCACGTTTCTAAAATTTTAGGGTATAAAATTCAATCAACCCCAAATTTTAGGAATGTAATTTGTAATTTACCTTTTTGCAAATGACATGCTACAAAAAATGGCGGATATTTCATGGGCGTACCTTCAAATTATCACATTCTTGGTTTCAAGATTAGTTTTTTTTAAAGCAATGAAAAAAAAAAAAAGTTTTGTATAATTGTTGAATTCCCAAAAATTGAATAATTATATTGTAATGCAATTGAAAACTTTAAGAAATAGTCATTATTTGGTAGTTAAAGACATTGCATGTTGATATACACTAATATTACTGTTTTCATATGTGTTTGTTTTTTTTTTTGAGCAAAAGATAAGTGATATTTTATTAAGGATAAGCAAGAACTAACAAAAACTAAAACAAGACTAAGGCAAATCCGATTGGAATACAACATCCAAATCAATGGGTAAATCCTCTACCCAAATATTAGTGTCTGCAGCTAAAATTGCTCGCCTAGCAAAGACTGTGAGCTAATCGGTTCCCATTTCGTTTAACATGTTGAAACTGACACCGTCGCAAAAAACTACCCAACCTCTTAGTCTCTTTGATAATATGGCCAAACAGAGTAAAACAACGATCTGAATCTTGTAAAGCCTAAATGACACGAAGACAGTCCCCTTCAAACTGCGCATCAAAGAAACTCAACTTCCTAGCAGACTCCACTGCCCGTTTCCCTGCCAAAGCCTCTGCCATTTCCACCAATTGCACCAATGCCACATTTTGACTCAAAGCAGCCAAGACGTGGCCTTGACAGTCCCTACACACCACCCCTTATTCCTACCCGGTTTGAATCTTCCAAGATAATGGCATCAAAATTAATCTTGTAACATTCAGCTGGGGGAGGAGACCACCGAACAGCAGGAGGCCGAACAAGGACCGGCTTCTCCTTAAAGTGAAAATCCCAGCACTCCTGAACCAAATCCCGAGCTCTGTCACCAACCTTATGTAGTTGCCAGGTTCGTTGACCTTCCCTAACTCTATTTCGGCGTTCCCATAAGCACTAGGCAATCATAGCAAAAAAAGCACATTTAAAGCCTGACCCATCAGCGAACAAAGTCTCCAAAATCTCCAAGAAGGACCTGCAATGCTTCTGAGTTAAAGACAGAAAATCAGAGACAGACAACCACACAGCCCGAGCCTGATCACAAAGCCATAAGACATGCATGAGGGATTCTGACTGATCATTACAACCATCACAGGTATCATCTATAGGGAGATGCCGCTGCTGCAGGTTCAACTTTGTAGGAAGTGAGTCGCTTGTTGCTCTCCACAAAAAATGGCGCACCTTATTGGGAACTTTAAGCTTCCAAATCTTCTTCCTAATGTTATTTGAGGACTTTAGAGAAGAAGAACTCGGCAAGGCAGAATTTTCAGCTTCCACAAGCATACGATATGCGCTCCGCACACTATAACTTCCAGACAGAGACAAAGGCCAAGTCAAGACATCCTCTGCCTCGACCTCTCCCACATATATACCTCTCACCTTCTCGGCTTCCCAAGCTAAAAAATAGCTAACCAATTTACCTGGGTCCCAAGTCCTTGAATTTGGAAAAAACAAATCACATACTCGGACCACATTAGAACCAGCTTTAGAACACACAATTTTACTACAACCTGGCTCAGGCAGCCACCGATGTTCCCAAATATTAATTGCTTCGCCATTCCCAATCCTCCAAATTGCTCCCTTATGGATAACCTCCCTAGCAAAATACTTTTCCATGCATAAGAACTTTTCAGGTGAACAGATGAATCAAGGATACAACCGTTAGGAAAATATTTAGAACTAAAAACCCCATACAAGAGTATCTTTGTTGTGAACAAGGGAGTCCAAATCTTCTGTCCTACTTTTCCTACTCTACTCTATACTCCACCAATAAAAACTTGTCACATGTTCACCTAATTTATTAAATACTACTATTAATTAATAACGGTAGCATTAATAAGTCAATAATGATAGTATTTAATTAATTAGGTGAACATGTGACAAGTTTTTATTGGTAGAGTAGGAAAAGTGGGACAGAAGACTTGGATTCGTGAATGAGACGCCAAACTTGCTTGGTCAACATAGCATTATTAAATTTTTAAAGGTCCCGAAATCTCATACCACTAACAGATTTTTTCAAATGTGTTCTAATAAATATTACTGGTTATTAAAAAAATATATATATCATGGTTCCAATAGAAAAATATATTCGGGAGATATTGCTCAGCTTCAAACTTTAAAATAAAATAAAATAAAAAACAGAGATATTACTCTACTTCTATATTTTAAAAAACCAGGAGGATTTGCGCATGGCACAAAAAGTAGTAGTCATTACACTTACACCCCTGAACTTTAGTTGTAGCTCCCTAAACTTCACACATTAGCCAAATTGGGCATCTATTAGAGCACCAGCATCAAAATGGCTAAATCCCAAATTTTAGCATACAAAATCCATTTAGGCCCAAATGCTCCTTCCAATGAATGTTGTAAAAAGTCAGGATTGTAAAAAAAATGCAATTGAGCTATAGTGCGGTTCTAAATGTAGAACCGCACCGTAGCTCAATGGCAAAACAAAATTTTAATATTTTATACTTAAAGTTTTCTCTCTCCTCTCTCCACGGTCTCTCATCTCTCTCTCTCTCTCATTCCGACTATTAGGTCCTCACTCTCTCTCTCACAACAGCTCCTCCCTCCTCACTCCCTCTCTCACATCTCTCTCGTTCAAAGTTTGCATTGGTGTTGGGTTTTGGATTTTGGAGGTTGGATCGGCGTCGATCGGTGGGCTACATTTGGATCGTTGGGTTTTGGGTCGGTGGGTGGCGGTGGGTTGATTTCAGTAGGTGTGGTTTGGTGGGCTATGACATGGTCAGTGGATGCAGCGGCGTTGGTCTAGTGGTGCAACGACTCGGGCAGTAGGTGCAGCGGCGTGGGTCTAGTGGTGCAGTGGCGTGGGATTGACCATGGGTTGCTGTGTTTTTTTTTTTTTTTTTTTTTTTTTTGTGGTGTGGATGATCGGAGAGGTAATGGTCTGGGTTTTTTTTTTGGTGTTGACAGTGGATTGTGGGTTGCTATGTTTTTTTTTTTTTTTGTGGTGTGGATGATTAGAGAGGTGATGGTTTGGGTTTTTTTTTTTGGTGTTGACGGTGGATTGTGAGTTACTGCGTTTTTTTTTTTTTTTTTTTTTTTTTTTTGTGGTGTTGATGATCGGAGAGGGTTTGATGGTTTGGGTTTTTTTTTTTTTTTGGTGTTGCCGGTAGATTATGGGTTGGTGGCGGTGGTGGTGCAGCGGTGGTGGTGATCGTGGATCTTGAGCAGAAAGAAAGAAAGAAAGAAAGAAAGAGAGAGAAAGAATAAATAATGTTGTGGAATATATTATTTTATTGTGTAAAAATATTATTTTAATGAGTATAATAGGAAAATAGAAGTTTGAATGTGAAAGAATTGTAAAGTTGTATTGTATAATTGATAAAGTAATTTTTTAAATAATAAAATAGGATAGAATTAAGAAAAATAAATGGGGATGCTCTTAGCCTATTGTTAAAAGTGACTAACGTCACTCACGTGACTGGCACATCATGCACATAAATTACCAAGGCTAAACCGTAGGAAAAAAAGAAAAGAAAAAAGACACAAACAAACAAACTTGCCTTCAAACGATGAGAGAGAAACTAAGAGAGAGGCCGCCGTTGCTGCTGATCTTGCCATCCATGGGTTCCATTCCACCACCATTTGTGGAATTCAAGAAAGTGTACTTGTTGAGAGCCTTGACACTCGTATTCTTTGTGTTAACAGAGGATTACTTAATAAATGAAAAAGGAAAAAGAAAAGTAAGCAACAGAGTTTAGGGGATTTCTAAAGTGTAATACTATCTTAACAACAAATTTTAGATGAAATTTACTAATTCTAATTTAGACTCTTCACTAATATTATTTTTGTAACAAACTAATAATTTATAATAACTTACTACTTAAAATTATGAAAATTTTGTGAATTTTAGCATTACTCATAACACAAAACCTTGTCAATATTTTTAACATTCTTTTTAAATGAATGCTATATTTACAATATTTTTATAAAAAATATTAAATAATAGTCTATTATTGATTTTTATTTACAATATTTTTATAACCAATCTTTACCCATAATTTATTATTATAGGCTTTTAATTAAGCCACCACGATATCACTTTGGGAAAAGTTATAATATTTTCAGAAATTTTTTATGGGAAAAAAGTTATGATTATTTTTACTAAAAAAAATTATAATTTAATTTTTGAAAATAGTAAATTAATTAATAATACATTTATAATTTAAACTAATTAATTAAATTAAATTTATAGTTTAATTTTAAAAAGTAAAATAATTATTTTGATAGATTTTTATATTTTAAATGATAGTGGTGTTATATTTTTTTTTAAAAATAGTTTATTAGCAAATGTGATATTTTGATATTACTTTTATAAAAGGTAGAAAAAACTATTACAACTTGATTAAAAAAAAAAAAAAGACGAAAAAATTATTACAACATTAATTACATTTTTTTTTTCACAAAAATTTTCTTAAAATAATTCTCTAATGTGTTTGGAATTGCCTGCACTTGGGGTCTGTTTGGATAGAGTTTATTACTGAAAATTGAAAATATTGTAGCAAAATAATTTTTAAATGTATAAATAGTACTACAGAACCTATTTTTAATAAAAAAAATTGTTAAAAAGTACGCACACAATACATACACAATAACACTTAGTGTGCACTCAGTATACATACAGTGAGTGCCTGCCCTCTTGTCCCTCAGCTGCAGAGACAAATAAAAAAAGAAATAAAAAAAAAAGAAAGGAGAAAACGCAAGTTTCCCAAACGCAACCACAATTAGTGACTGTTTGGATAGCAATTATCTTCGCGTTTGTGCGTTTGCGTTTGTGAAACGCCTGGGTCCCATGCTGTACAGTAGCCATCTAAACGCTGAAGAAAAACGCATGCTAGGAAACGCTGAACGCCCGAAAACGCACTGTTTCATTAATCCAGGCGTGCGTGAGCGATCCAGGCGTGCGTGATCGATCCAGGCGTGCGTGATCGATCATTGCCGTCCATGGTAATCGCGAGATCGGACTACAGGGAAGAGATCAAGAAGCTTTCAGAATTCAACTTCGTCCATGGCCGTCTTTCTCGATTGAACGCCAAAACCAAAACACCGTTTTTTTCTTCTTCTGTTCTGTGTTCTTCTTTCCTTAATCTTTTCAATTTTAGGACTTTAAAAACTATTTTCTCTATCTACATCAAAGCTCTCATACCCAGAGCTCTCATACCCAGTTCCACCAAACTGCTTTATCACAGCCTGCAAAATTTGAAAAAAAAAAAAAAAAAAAAACCAACTCAATTATTCAAATAAAAAAACACCCATTTGGAATTGGAAGGAGTAAAGACTCAAGATCTGAAACCCTAGAAATGAAACAGAGAAATAGAAAGCTCAAAACAACTCAAAACAGCTTCGAAAGAAACAAACACAGAGATCTAGAGAAAAGGAAAGAGATGACTGACCTCCGCTCACTGCGGCGAGCCATGGATTACGATAAGGCGGCGGAGTGATCGGAGTAGATGAATCCAGAAACGAGCGCAAAGAGAGAGACAGATAGGGAACGAGGTTTGCTTGTCAATCACAACACCGTGGAACGAGAACGAGATGCTACGCTGTGGATTTCTGAGAAGTGATAGAAGAAGGAAGGAAGAGAATGAAGTTTGCTTGAGAACGAGAGGCCAGACTGTGTGGATTTCTGAGAAGTGATAGACGAAGGAAGGAAAACAGAACACAAAAAGTTGTATTTATGTGCTACGGTAGTTTCAGCTGAGCTACAGTACCCATATATCCCAAATTATCATCCACATTTTTTTACTTATTTGCTACAATATTTTCAATTTTAATTTTCAATTTCAGCAAAAATAAATCCTATCCAAACACATCTTTTAAGTTTTATTCGAACCCTCTCTTGGTATCCTATTATTTTTGCTGCAAAAATATAGAGTACGTAGTCCCCAGTATTTCTCTTCTTTTGAGATGATTCAGGAAATTTCCGTGCCACGCACACGCAGTACTGACCACCGGCTACTGCACGGCATTCAATTCCGAAACGCCACGTTATCGTTCTGAAAACCACGCGTCCATACCAGATCACCCAAATCGTATCTCCCGCCAAAATCCCCAACACATGCACTCGATTTCATGCCAGGTGTACAATCCGAGACAATCACACTCGTCCACGTACTCCGTAAACCCGAAAAAGAAATCCAACCTCACCCGTGAAAAGACCGCCGTCTGACGACAACAGGTGGCGCGCATCCAAACTGTCTCTTCATCCAACGGCCCAGATTTCCCTCATTCCCTTCCTCTTTAAATTTGAATCCACACCTAAAGCCTTGTTTGGATTGCTGTCAAAAAAAGAAAACAAAGTCATAATGTGAAAATGGATGGATTTATACACAAGAGAAGAAAGAGAGAACCGAATGCCAAAAATGGCGTCGTAAAGCTCAACTCGGAGTTGTTTTCGGGTTCGATATCGGTGATCGGAAGGCAGAGAATGATGGAGGACGCGGTGAAGGTGGTGCACGAGTTCGTTTCCGTGGCGGGAAACCCGTACGATTTTTTCGGAGTGTACGACGGGCACGGTGGGGCCAGGGTGGCGAGCGCGTGTAAGGAGAGGATGCACGCGCTGCTGGAGAAGGAGGTGGTGGTGGTGGAGGAGGAGGGAGGGGGAGCGGTGGTGGTGTGGGAGGAGGTGATGAGGTCGTGCTTTCGGAAGATGGATGAGGAGGTGAGGACTGGAGCTTGTGGTGGTGGTGGTGGGGCGAAGGTGGAGATGGTGGGGTCCACGGCGGTGGTGGTGGTGGTTGGGAAGGAGGAGGTAGTGGTGGCTAATTGTGGAGACTCGAGAGCTGTGTTGTGTCGCGGCGGTATCGCCGTGCCACTGTCACGTGATCATAAGGTGATGTGGCTCCTATGTGTGAAATAATGCTATAGAAAACAAATTTCATACTCTTTCTTTTCACAATTTAACAAACGTGGCAAATTGTAATTTTGTAATGTAAAATACATAACGTTTTTTTTAATAATGAATTTCACAATTGTTGAAGTCGTTCGCATTCATAGACTCGCTACTTAGTAGACCATTGCTTTTAACCATTGTGAAATTTGTTGTGAAAAAAAAGTTGTGTCCTTATCATATGAGATTATCACTTTATAATAATCTTAATTCGTCATCTTCATCGATCTGGGGGAAAAAAAAAAGAAAAGAAAAGAAGAAGTGAAATTTGCTGTGACAATAGATTTATTGTTTGCGAAAACACTGCTCAAGATAAGATTAAATTAATGCGGGTATAATAAAGAGAAAGAATTAAGGTAAAATAACTTATATTTATTTAATATTAATTTGATTCCAATATAAATTTTAGGGGGAAAAACTGTATGAATTTGATTTCGGATGGTAATTTCTATCAAGGTATCGGTATGGACCATATATATAGTTCAGGTGAATTGCAATGATTTAAAAAGAAAAAGAAGAAAAAGGTGGTTGAGGGAGCCTTTTAAGGCTAGGGTCGATATTGGGCCTCTAGTTGAGCTTGCCAATCTACAGTGATTACCATTTCATACCCATAAAGTGGCTTGTCATTGGAAATTTTCAGTTCCAGATGAGATAGTGCAACCATCACAATTTTGAGCTTCATCAAGCATTAGACTGTATCTAATACTCTTATATTTTTAGCTGATAGTAGCTTAGAAGTCAACACCTTTACACTGTAAGATGCTAGGATACATAATGGGAAACATTGTGTCAACATCTCAGAATTCAGAGCAGGACTATAGGTTTTAGTAAACTAATATTGGAGAACCACGGGGTGTGTGATATATGGAGCTTAGTCCAATGACAATGTCACTAGAAGTGTTAAAATTCTTCTTTTCTCTCTTTTTTTTCTTCGAATTGGTCATTGTTGCAGTAATTGTTTGCTATGCAACACTTCCCTGTTTGAGTCTGCATTGATGGAGACAAGTGTGCCTGTGTGTGTGTGTTAAGTAGCTTTAATAAATCCACATAGCAGATTACAATTTCATTGGAATTGAATGTAGTAGTATCACAATATGAATCATTCTGTAGTTTTCTTTTGCACTTTGTGATGTCAAGATGATGTGGTGAACCAATATATAACAGTAGACCAAGTATAGTACTATGTAGTATCACCTTTGCTTTCTTATCGAGTAACTTAAGGTGGTGTTGATTTGTTGCAATATAATGCTATAACAACTGAATTGTACTTTACACGAAAGTTTCGCATAAATATTTTTCACAGACATATCAAGGAAGGGGGTGAGATGGGACGGACAATAGACCCCCACTCCCTTGACACGAGGTCTGTGCATAGGCTTGCATACGACCTGTATGTAACTAAAATTAAAGGTAACAAGTGCAAAGAGGTAAACCCACAAAATTTGTAGAATCCTATCGATGCACGGAGTTGCAACTTGGAACTTTATCTTGAGCCATTTCACTGGAAACCTTCTTAGGAAAAACTAATGGGAATCACAATTTCTTCTTGTGCAGCCGGACAGAGCTGATGAAATGGAGAGAGTGGAAGCAGCAGGAGGAAGGATCATAAACTGGAATGGCTCTCGTGTCCTCGGTGTACTTGCTACTTCAAGATCTATAGGTATGTGCCCAACTTACGTATGCACTTGTTCCACCTCCTATATTCATATTTTGATAATAGTTTTGATTTTGATATGATGCAGGAGATCACTATTTGAGGCCATATGTGATATCCGTACCAGAGGTCACTGTCACAGAGCGAACTAAGTTAGACGACTTCCTTGTAATAGCCAGTGATGGTCTATGGGATGCTGTCTCAAACGAGTTTGCCTGTGAGGTCGTAAGAAGATGTCTTGATGGCCAAATCAAGCGGAGGATTTCAGAGGAGTCGAGTGAAAGTACTGCTGGAGATGCTGCGGCAATTCTAGCAGAGCTGGCAATGTCTCGGGGGAGCAATGACAATATCAGTGTCATAGTGGTGGAGTTGAAGAAGTCGAGCTACTGCAATTCTTGTTAATATAAATATGTTATCATTGATCTCTTTTATTGATATGATATCATTGATCTCTTTTTCTGGTAAACTTCAATGTTGTACTGCTAGAGTTGTTAAATGAATGTACAGCGCGGTTTGGGTATACACGTGGGGGAAAATAAAGAACTTTTGAATTAAATAATAAACTCTGAACTTAAATTTTTAGGTTTAAACATTGGTCTAAATTGAAGGCTTCTCAATTGTTATCTTCTGAACAATGTATGGAAAGCCTAATCCATACGAATGATCTTAGAGAAAGGCTCAACAAGATCACAGAAGAATGATGCAATGGATTCCCATTGTATACAGTCATCAAACGGTTGCAAATCAATCATATCTCCCCCCAACAACCTTCCTTTAAAGCCTGAAGCTCTGGACAAGTTTTGGTGGCTGAGTAAATAATTTTCTTTACAGCAGATGGCCTTATATAGGATGCTTTTGCAGCCAATGACACCAAAATCACATTCACAATTCTTGATACCATCCTGTTGGGTGCAACGGTATTGATTGACACAAGCCACAAATCCAGTGCCTGCCCATTGCTTTGAACCTCACCCGTTAAAGGGTACATTATAAATACCCACATGCCTCGTCACCAGAAGAAAAATGTTTTAGCACGAATTCAAGATTATTATTTCTGATTGTTTTTGAAATTTAAGTGATTTCTGTCATCTCGAGGATAAACACACCTTGCAGTTCCAACTTCCAACTTCCAAGTGCGTTGATATAGGAGCAATATATGTGCTTATACTGTCTATCCTGTTCAATCAGACAATTACTTGTTTCATCTAGTTCGGTATAGAACCCCAAAATGTGAATTATTAGTTTTTACCCAAAATGTTTTAGCACAAATTCATGGTAATTATTTCTGACTGTTTTTGGAATTTTAAGTGATTTCTCCTGTTCGTGTAGACCCACTTTGCAGTTCCAAGTGTGTTGATATAGGAGCAAAACATGTGTTATGCCATCTGTCCTGTTCAAGTAGACAATTTACTTCTTTCATCAAGTTTGGCATAGAACCCCAACATTTAACTTTTTTAGTTTTCCCCGTTGGTATCAGCAATTTATAAATCAGCATACACACATGAAAAAGTAATTATCGCATTGGCATGTTACTAATTGAGTAGTTATCGTTTATGTTTCTCAAAAAAAAAAAAAAAAAGAGTAGTTATCGTTTATTGTCTTTGATGAGCTAATCAGCTCCACAGAAGAGGCACCAAACAATACCTTTTCTAAAAGTTGGATTCTTGTATTATTGGACTACTAAAGAAGCAATTAATTTTGAAAACATGGTATCAGCAATATCTTGGTAACTATATCTATTGATAATTCATGAACTCCATAAGACCATAAGAAATCAAAATGAAGCCATTAACAGAAGTCATCACAATTTCTCAATTACACAAGTAAATGGAGAAAACGTTACTGAAACTATATTCATATGGGAAACAAGAATTGTTGCACAGCTTACAACATATAGGAAACAAGAAATGTTGCAAAGCTTACAACATCATCACAACAAAAACATACACCCAAAGCTTCTTTGAAGTACAAAGAAAGTAAAAACTCGAAATATATTGAGAAGTCATTTTCTTTACTTTTCAATCGTCACTCTTTCACTGCCCCTCTCTCAGATCACTCTATATAAGTAATGAAGTGGAGAAGAAAGAGGATGAGCACACTTTTTAAATCGTCTCTTCGCTCCTTTCTCCCTCCAAGTTTCAGACTTATTTATCCTACTTTCATCTAAAACCCTACTAAGTTCCCAAATCAACAAGTAAAGATGAAAATTTTAAAAGAAAAAGAAAAGGACCTTTCTGGACTGCATTTGTATAGCTGCACAATTATTTCATTACAACCCCAGAAACTCTGTGAACCGTCCCATAAACTGTGTGAACCTTCTTTGTGTATCTTAGTTTGTTTCTTAGGCCAAAGTGTAGCTTGAGACAGATACGTCTGCTGGAGAAGAAGAATGAATGTAGACAAACTCAAGACTCTTTCCAGCAGCTAAAGAGTTGAGCCATGATGGAAAAACATAGGAATCACCGGACTTTGTAAGTCCCCACATAGGACCATAAAGCTTGGATATTGAAAGCTTGAGATCTGTCAGTGTCTTAGCAGACTTGTTTGTCACAATTGTGGAATATCTGTAGTAATTCTTCCCATTTGCAATCCATGAAGTTGTCAACTTCTGTTCTATGGCAATTGGTCCAGAAGATGCTGCTGCAAAACATAATCCTCAGTTAGACCTTATTTTCCAATACACACTTAAAAAGAAGTTAAGCTCATCTCTAAACAAATTTGGTAAAATTCCAAGGCCCATGAGAGGTCAAAGCGTACCCGGAGCTGGAGTAACCTTGGGTTGTGGAGTTGGCTTTGGTTGGGTAACAACAGGTTTAGGTGTTGGGGCAACCGCTGTAAGAAAATTTATCCATCAAATATCATGATTAAATGCTCATAATAAGGCAATGTGAGTAAGTGAATTTTAGAGATGATCATGTTACAGTGCATTTACCTGGAAGGAGCTGGTTATACCCGCCATGACCACCACTTAGTCGTGCCAATAAACCAAAAAGAGGAGCATTGTTGTAGGTAGCAGGCTCTGTTTGCTCATAATTGTCTCTTTGATCAGCAAAGTTGTCATAGGCATCAGGTCCACCAACGACTGCACCAACAAGGAGATTGGGATCGCTTGCTTTTTTGCTGAACCAAGTGGCATAACCCCCTCGGCAACTGACAAATGAAGGGTTAACCTTGATGGAAACAATTGAGGAAGCCCTGTGGTGGACTTGTTGTGGGTAGTTGTTTCCATATCCCACCATGTAGCTTGTGGCTCTTGGATTGTCCCCAAGAAGGTAGTCCACCTGAGAGTTTTAACATTGCATAACATCAATTATATGCTTCACATAACTTGATAACACGCTTTTGTGTGGTGTTAACTTGTGCAAATCTTTATTACTTGTGATATAATGAAAGCCCGATTCAACAAAAACAATGTAGAATTTGCACAATATGATTGAATTACCTGTTGTTTGGAGAAGGAGATAAGCTCAGTTGGTGAAACATTGCCAGAAGCACAATTCATGTTTCTTCCGGCAGAAGAAAGATAATCAGAGTAGACAGCAGTCAGAAAAGATGCACTAGTCACAAATTGCATGTTGTTCCACCTCTGGCGGAAGATAAGGCCACCAGGAGTCTTCTGAACATTCTTACTGCCCTTTCCAAGGCAATTGCACATGAAGGATTCTGCCTTCTCCTGGTACTTCTCAAAAACTGATGCATAGCCACCAGCTTTTCCTTGCATTAGGAACTGCAAGGGAATAGAAAAACCAATTAGTCATACACATGGTTGAGGTTTTGATTAACAAATTGTCATACAATGAAGTCCTTATTGATGTGTAACATGTTTTTGAAGAAGCAAATCAAGAAGTTAATGTTCAGTTCATGAATTATTTACTTTGGCCACAAGTGTCTGAACCCCAGCATACTTCACATCCCAACTGAACTCACTCATGCTCCATCCAGTTCCCCCAAGAACATCGCCATTTTTGCCAAGGTAGTTCAAGTAGTACTGGTTGTCAGTTGCTTGGTACAACCATGCAGCAGCCCATAGCAACTCATCCTACACCAAAAAAATCAAATCAATATAAACATACTACAGATACACTACTATTGCATTAGCAAGTCTTCAAAATTAATTCAAAACCTTTCTCTTATCAATCCAATCCAATTTACGGTTCAGATTAGAAATTACAAATCTAAAGTGTATTCAATGTCACGTTATTAAAAATTAAAAATTATGTGACACCAAACATAGTTTATGTAAAAAATAAAAAACTTACATTGTAACCACTGATGGATTGGTAGTACTTTTGGGCCACAGAGATACTGCTATCATATTTGCCTCTGTATTTGTCGGCAAAATCAAATAGCTGAAGACCGAAAAAAAAAAAAAGAATTATGAATTAGAAAATATATAATAAAAAAAAGTACTAAGGTAAAGGTAATGCTTGTAATGTAATATCACGAAAATTGTGAGGGTATTTTGGGGATAAGGGACTTTTATAAGAGCACCGACAGAGCTCTCACGTGACAAGACCATCACTATCGCGACTTTAACGGATCGTTACAACTGGACGGTTCAGCTCTGAAAGTACATAGATCTGTACGGTCAGTAGACACTGCCCGTGATAGACGGGCAAAAGCTCCCCACTTCCACGATCCAAGATGTGCGCCGAAAATGCATTAAATTTTAATGAAGGAACGACATCGTATTGGTAGGGGTCCTGTTTCTCCTTCTTCTTCATCTTCTTCTAATAGTGGTGTGTAATTTATTGTGCCCCAATATATTATTGTGAACTGTGAAGTGAGTGAAGCTAATTCTTCTTCAAAAGGCTACCTTTCCTAATCTTTTTATTCTTTCCTTTCCGAGACAACTAGTTGCAACGTGACATTAAATGAGACTCTTAAGTAGTTGGATTGATCGAACCTCAGCCTAACCCCCATTCTTAATTTCATATATGGGGATATCATATGATTGTTAAGTGTTAATTCTCACTTAAACTAATTCACTTTGCTTTTTATTTATCCCCCCAAAAAAAATCTCTTTGCTTTGAAATTTTAATTTTACCTTTCACAACATATAAAAATGGGAATATTTGGAGCCTAAAATTATTTAATGCTCTTAAATCTTGATCAGAAATCACATTTCACTTCACGGCCATTTTTAAATCATCGCAGCTATCAACTTTGTGGTATTTCACACCTCTTATTATTTAATGATTTAATGTTATAGCTTAAAGGAATAGTCTTATAATCTTTTTACAAGAAACAAAATTTTTTCTTGATTGGATACAAGAAACAACTTGCAAAACATGTATAGAAATTTTTTTTTTAGTAAACAAAACATGTATATCGAATGAGCTATTGAAAATTAAATTTGGGATTTGTATAAAAAAAATTAAATTTGGGATTCAATTTCTCTCACTTTATATATTTTCTTTAATAAAAAAGTATTGAAAACTGAAACCGACTGTCAAGCAGGGGTGTTGAAATTTCCCATCATGTCTCGTAATTTGCGCAATAATTAATAGGGGTCAACAATTAAGGTTACAAGACAGTAAAAAGCTGGTTGATTCTCCAGATTCCACAATGAATGGCAGCGATTGGCAAAGGCAACGACCACTCTGACAAAAGCTACCAAGCGTAACTGCCTAATTAATTATGGACGAACCATTCTCATGAGCAGGTCAAGCAAAAAGGCTTTGAAACTGAATTTTGCGTCAGTCAGTTTATGCTCACCATAGCCCACCTAGCTAACATTGGGCGCAGCGCGCAAACCATCTCTGTTAACCCATTGTGGTCCACACACAAAGTTTTAGCCTAATTTCTTTTCTTCTTTGCACCAAATTTTCTTCTTCTTTAACAAACCACAACACGCCAATGAGTTCTCCGTGAATATTATATAAGGTCAAAGTTTATTGTTATTGGGTGCGTGTATAACTTATCAATTATAAGAAAAATGTGTTTATTAAATGCGTTTCATGTATTAATGAACAAATAAATTATTATTAAGACCCATTTGAATGTATGAGCAACTTATTCTAACTTGATATGTAAAAGCAATATAAAAAAAAAGAGTGGGTTTAAACCTGGTGGGCATGGCTTAGGAGCTCATTGGCATAGGCAGGGTTGGAGTGGCGGAAGACGAGGGAGGCGGCGGCCATGGCGGCAGCGGTCTCACCGGCAAGATCCGACCCGGGATTGCTTGGGTCAATCTTGTAGGCATGGCGGTCGGTGGTCATGTCCTCTGGCCTTTGCCAACAGTAGTGGTCAGTATTTCCATCTCCCACCTAACCATAACATTAATTAAAAAGTTAATTTTAAAACTAAAGTAAATACCATCACTAAATTGTTGGGTTCCTGTCCGAATTGTAAAAAGGTACTAAAAAAAATGTCAATTTTGTGATACAGTTCTAGTGACTAGGGAGTAATTAATAGTACTTTATTATTATTGGCCAAAAGAGGCTGGTCGTTGATGCCATTACACCAATCAAAAAAATCCAATTTTTGGACAATTCATTTTTCTTTTAATTAGGGAAGCTACCATCAACCAACCACTACATCGATTCAAAGTGATGCTAACAAGTTGAGCAAAAATGTGAGGGGTTAAGAGGGAAATGTTGGAATAGAACAAATCATGTTTGATAAAGTTGGGAAGTTGGGTTTTGTGTGTGAGAGAAATAGTGAAGAAGAAAGAGATGGTTTTTGAAAGTGAAAGGTACCTCTCCATAGAGAACATAAGGTTCTGGGTGTGCTTTAATGAGATAGTCAGTACCCCACTTCACAGCATCCATAGCATGGCTTAGCTCCCCACTTGAAGCCATTTGCTTCCCATACTCAAGTATGCTCCATGACATCATTGTTATGGTAAATGCCATTGGCAAACCAAACTTAACATTGTCCCCTGCATCATAGTACCCTCCAACTAGATCCACCTGCACATTTTGATACATGCTAGTGTTATACAACAAATTGTTACATGTTTTCAAGAGTAAAGTTTTATACTTCGTATTGAGAGCCCATTGAATTGTAATAAGGAAATGTAAAGACTATGTTTTTAATGTGGGAAATGAGCTTACCCCACTAGCTTTGCCATCTTGCAGACCAGAATTAGCTCTCCATGTGACTCTTTGGGTGTGGGGAAGGTAACCAGATCTCTGAGCTTCAAAAAAGAGAATGCTTTTGCTCAGAGCTTGACCATAGTCATGGCCAGCTAAAGCAAAAGGAAGCCCAAGAAGCAGAAACAGAGGAACCATGGAAATGAGTCTCACAAAACTCTCCATATGGACAATTAAAACAAAAGAGATCTCAAGAAAAATGAACCCAAATGCAGAGACAGATCCGTTCAGTAACAAATGCTATATAAATTACTACAATATGGGATTGCTTTTCCTCTTTTTCCAGTTCCTATAACAGAAAAAAGAAGAACCTTCAACTCTTCACTAGCCTCCCCACAGAAACGTGGTTTAATTAGAGGAAAAATGGCAATGTTGGTATAGTTTATCAGTTAAAATTTCTGATAAAGCAACCAAATAGAGAGGCTCGGGCTCCTATAGGAAGAGAGACTTTGAGAGACAGGCGAAGAGTGAGGGGAGGGGTAGAGCTCAATGGGGGGAACTAAAGGGTCTATATATTGAGGAACCGAGACCCCAAAAATCAGCAAAGAGAAATAATAATAATAAGAATAATAAAAATCAAAACTTTTTTTTTTTTTAATAAGTTAATTCTTTCATCAAATATTTATCTTTTAGAGGGCTGGAAACGGTTGAGAAAGGACAGGGTCATGTGGGTGTCCCTGGCTCTATACTGGAAGGGTCGGCGTGGGTTTAATGTATTTTTGGTGTAAAAAAAGAAATTAATTTATTACTAGTTACTGAAACTAAAAATTTAACTATTTGACTTCACAAAAGGTTATTTTATTTATTTTACCTACACACATGCTGCAGTAGTGGATCTATTTTAACTTTCAACACAATAAACTAATATAAATATCACAATAAAATAAGATATCTACTACAATAAAATAATATATTCACTCTACACAATCATCATAGCCACAAACACAACCGGACAGAGAATAAAAAATTATTATTATTTTTTAGCTTTAAACTACAGTGCACATCTATAGATACATGTGCACTATAGCAATGAAGCTAAAACAAATAACTTTATCTTCACTGTTACATGGTTATTTTTGTGTTTTGATGGAGCTAAAATACTACTACTAGTGCTCTAAAGGCACAAGAAAGTAAAATAAGTAAATAAGTTTTCGAACTTTTTAATATTGTAATTAATCATAAAGATTGATAAAAACTTTTTATGGGTTTAATGGTGGTCTGAGGTTTTAGACATTTATTTGGGTAAGTGGGGTTGGAGAATTACCTAAAGAAGAAAGAGGAAAGTGAGCAGCGGCAGAAGAGTCAATAAAAGTTTCAGAGATACAGACTCTAGACTTTATTTTTGATTCTTAAAAAAAAAAAAAAGTCTTTGGTTTTGGCCCTTTTGGGTTGGGTTCCCATTTCAGTTTGTCCATAATGCCCCTTATTCTTTTTTGGTAAATCACATTTTTTTTTGAGAGATTGGTAAATCACATTTTTACAATTTTAGGGATAATTTCAAATACAGTAAAATTTATAATTGCAAAAGGGAATTGTAAGAATTTAATAATGTTATGAATTAAATTTTATAGTTTCAGTACTTTCAAATAGAAACGTATAGAACTGTGAACTTTGGAAATCATACTCCATCATTTTAAAACTTGAAGTTTTGTGTTTGATTTTTGGGTTTACTAGGCAGTTTTTAAAAGTCTTGTGTTCAGATTGAAAGCAATGAAATAATTAAAGTTAAATTTGTAATAATTTCAAACTTTAGGGTTCAGTTTAGAATTGTGGAAAGTATATTAATTGTAATTTACTTTTTTTTTTTGGAAAGCCAAGTGTCTGTTGGTTTGCTTAGGGCCTTTGACAATTTGCATTGCCTTGTCATTTGTGAGTCCATTTTTTTTTTTTTTTTTTTTTAGAAACTTGTAAGTCCATCTTTGCCATCATTCAAAAAGGTAAATTGGTAATGAACTCTAATTAACAGGTAAAGTTTCTAATGGTTGAATATGAAATTTGGGATTCAATCTCTGCTTACACTCAAAAAATGATTGGTGTCTTTGTTGGGGATATTACACAAAGTAATAATGGAAGAACAAAATTAACATAAAAGACAAACAGAAAATAAATAACTTAGAGACACTATATCATTTTTCTTAGACAATATTTGTCCCCCACAATTTATTGCTTAAGGGTTATCACAAATTTGTCTCCAGATAGTAATTCTGGAGAATAACCATAAGATTTCTTGTGTTTCACCTTGTAAACATAAGCCTCTATTTATACTCATAGGGTTATATTTCATAAAAAGGAACGTATAGAGAGTAAATTATTTTTTAAGTAAACATAAGCCTTTATTCATTAAAAGACATATATGTTTCATGAAAAAGTACGTATGGAGAGTTAGTTATTATTATTATTTTTTTCATAAAACGGTTAATAAGGATTGAAACCTCTTCAACTTTTCAGAACAGTCACCAGAAAATTTTGCAGAAAATTCTAGAAAATTAAGATTTTCAAATTTTCACTTAGAAAATTCCAAAACTTGAATTTTCACTTTATAAAACCATATTTTCCAAATTATCCTTGTATTTACTTATATATACAACAGTCTTGGTTTGATAATAATAAGCACAATTATTAGAAGCAAACATCATAAGTTAAAACTAAAAAAATGGTTAATTAATTCAATTTCAGGTGAAATGTGATGGTTATATTAATAGCGTGAAAAGAACAAAAAAAAAAAAAAGTTTGACCATCAATGAGTAATCCAATGATTTTGTATGATTCCTATGCTATGATAAATTCTTGAAATTCCATGAACTCAACTGTATCTGATGTGCCCCAAATGTGAAATCTCCCCCTCCCTTCCTACAATCTTTGGGAATCTTTCCTCCCCCAAAACAAGATTGTACATAACTTGGAAGGAACCACTTTGAAATTTCGCCTCCCCTGATCACATATATGTACAAACCGGTACCTTTGATGTGAAGAGAACTAGCTAAGTAAAGCCGGTAAAAGATCCAAGTACAAAGATTTTGGGTGTTCCACATCTTCCCCTTTGTCTTTTTTCTATTTCCTTTTTCAGGTTTCAAAATTATTTTCTGGTGCTGCTAGTAGATGTATGAAAGATTATAGAATAAGGAAAGTGAATATTACATGGTGTATTAGTTGAATTGTTCTAAGACCATAAGTTTTACAGCATAATTTCTCTTAATTATTTTATATAACAAACTATGATTGATTGTTATCACTTTTACATGAATTAATCATTTTTTATCTATCACAATCAATTACATAGAATAATTGTGAGAAAGAGTGTAGAAAATGGGTGGTCTTGAAATTATTGATATTGATTTTGCATCTTTATTGGAAAAAATATCCATTCTGTACGTCTTTGACATTTTGGTTAAGATTAGGTATGTATAGGTTTTTTTTTTTTTTTTAATTGATGAAAGAGAATGTGTCAACCAGCTAAATTACAAAACTTTTGACCCCTCCTTAAAAATAGGTTTGAAAGAAATTTCACAAAAAAGAATAATTGCATTTTGTAAAATATGAAAACTCAAATAGTAAGATTGATTTCATATTTACGCACTCCCCTGTACGAGTAAATTGCTGGCCCCACTGTGAGAAATAAATTGTAGGTTTTTCAGTAATCTATAAAAGTCCCACATCTTACAATTTTATATATAAAAAGTTCCGCGTTTACAAATTATTATCACCTACTAATAATAAATTATTATTATTATTATTATGCACATTTTGACTCCAAATCACCTACACCAATGCTTGAGCCTGTTCCTCCTCCTCCCCCCCCCCCCCCCCCCAAAAAAAAAATCTTGAGCCTGTTAATTTTTAAACTAGTCTCTATCAATTGTTATACTCATGCAAATTGATCATTTTTGTTTCGAAAGAACACGAGACATAAGAGAATGTATACTTTTTTTTATAACTATTTTATTATTTACATGAAATGTGTATATTGAGAATATATGTGATTAGAATAACACACTTCTATTATTAACGCATATATAACACATATAATTGTTTATTTTTTTTTATAGATATGATAAAATTCTGATCTATAGTAATTACTCCATAATGATTGTTCTTTATAATTAGGTCAAAACACCAATAGGTTTTTTATTGTAAGTGAGATTTGAATTCTATATCTTTGATTCAATGATAAGAAACTTTACCAATTTAATAAACTAGAACTCATAACATGTAAATTTTTAAAACTATCTAGAAAGTAACGTAACCCTAGAGTTCTTCACTTCTTCTCCATTTGTACAACAAAAAATCTAGGGGAAACAAATTGTGTGAGTAGTAGCTATCATTTTTCCTTTTATGTATTAGTCTTGTATATTACCTTTTAGCTTCTTCTTTTTTTCTCAATCTTAAGGGGAAAAAATAATTTTTCCCTCTAGGAGGAGAGATTTCATTCCAAGTTATTTCAGGTAAATTACTTAGATGAATGGCTTTGGTTTCCGCTATTCTTTTTAATTTTGATTCACTACTCTTCTACTATTCTTTTTAATATTGATTCACTACTCACTCATTAAAAACCTTTAGGAAATCCAATACGCCCTATGATAATTAGATTTCTAGAAATGAAATATACTTGTAAACCTAGATGCCTCGGAATATAAGTATGTCCATATTTGTTTGATATTAAGATTTTCAGGATTGTGAGATTCCCATGTTTTGTTTATCTCTGGAAATTTTACAGAAATTATTATTTTTCAGAAGTATTCTAAGAGCTATAAATATAATGTCAAATGTATCACTTATCATTTATATGGTTTTTCTATTAATAAATTAATAAAAATAATTTAAATTGTGAATTTAGTCAAATTTACTAAAATAGTAGTATTACATTAACCCATACATGCCAAAATAATTGATAATTTTATGATTTATTAGAAAATAATGCCTTATGAGTAAAAAATATGTATTTTCTTAAAAGACTTAAAAAATTCTAAATAAAACATAAAAATACATAAAGTAGAAAAAGAAATCCAAAAATGGTAAAGTGTTTAGGCTATATATATATATATATTGAGAGAGAGAGAGAGAGAGAGAGAGAGAGAGAGAGAGAGAGAGAGAGAGAGAGATGAACATTTTATCAAATTATATTTTAATTACTTAAATGGTATTAATTTGGGAGAATAAGTGTCAATTTAAATGAACCTTCCCAAATCATGAGAACTTGGATAATCACATTTTAAAAAGGGAATCCATATGTAGGTCTCAAAAAATGGGAATTCAGATTTACATAAACTATCTACAACCAAACATGAGAATTCTTGCTAATTTGAAGGGATTCTTGGATATCAAGCTAAACTAATTAGTATTGGTTTGGTATAGCTTAGGTTTAATGGTTTATTTATTTATTTTTTTATTTTATATAGTTTCAATCTATGACGTCCGCTCCTAATGATTGCGTTTTTTATCATCAAACTAAAATTCCAATTTGTTTTTTGTGTAAGCGGGAATTGAAATTTAGATCTTTTATTTAACAATCAGAGGTTTTACAAGTTGAGCTAATTGAAATCCACAAGTTTAGTGGTTTATTTTACTTAACATAATAAATTGGCTAAAAATATAATTATACCTGTAAAAAGATTAAATCTTAAAAGGTGTACAACTATTTTTTAAAATGGAAAAAGAAAAGAAAAGAAAGGTTAATCAAACAAGCATTTAGTGCTCCTAAAAGTAACAAAATTGGTCTACATTAGGAGGGTCATAGGTTGAAACTCTCTTAAAAAAAAAAAAAAAAAACTCACTGTTTCAAATACCTAACCCCCCTTCATCTACCAAGAATGAATTTGCTAATTTTACTGTCCAAAAAGTTTTCAAGGTGATCGTAGTACATGTACCTGTTATGAGTTATTGAGAATGTGAAAGGCATGTGGCAATGTTATATATAACATCAACATGTGAAGAAGGTGGTTATATCATCAATGGACCAGAGTCCAGAAACAATAGTACTTGGAAGAACGTCGCTTTTTTCGTCTAGTAAATGCTTCATGTTCGTATAATGCGCATCAATTTTTTGGTACCCCATGTAAAAGCTTTTATTACAGTTCCATATCTACGTTTGAAGCTTCATTCAAATAATTCCATTGAGACACAATATTTTTATTTTCCCTGTCCAACAATCATGAAAATTATGAGCCTGCTGGCTGAACCCATGTGGTCTGGCTAAATTTTTTTGCATAATTTAAATAATTTCTTATTAAAATAATTTAAAATAAAACAAATAATTGTGTTTTTTTTTTGTTACATCCCAATAATTGTTTTGAGTTTAGCAAGAAGGTTCTACTTCTACCCATTTTATCAAAACATTCCCTTTTGAAAAAACGTGGGATTTATTGTAAGAGCTTCACAAAAAATATTAAAGCATATGTATTAATAAGGTTATTCAGATCTAGCTAGTCAATAGCTACAAAGCATAAAGTTTCAAGAAACTTAAAAAAAGTGTCAAGGTCACTAAAAAAAGGTAGTTCTACTTCTATTGTCTCAAGTCTCATCTAATGTTCCGGCCCCTCGATGAAAACCTTACGAAGCCAGTTGCCAAACTTGGTATCACAAATTGCTTAAGCATTTGTTCTTTAATTGTAAAGGGGCCCTGGCATTATTTATGCCTCAATATTTCTAGCGTATACCAATGCTCTTGCTTAGAGAGGTTGCTCACAATTGGAAGACATTGTTTTCACACATTTCCTTGTGGAGGAGATATCTCGTGAAATGGTCCAGTGAGGTCTAAGCTATAAACATGAGGTACCGCAAGGTTATCATTATTACTCGACTATTACTTAAACGGTTAAACACATGTTTAATTACAAATTTTTCCAAAAACTTAAATTATTTGAATATTGTGAATTTAATAATTCAAACATAATTCTAACACCTTTATGACGTGTATGATTTTAGGTCCACACGTAAGCCTATTCTACATTTCATTAGAAAATAAAAATAAATTCATTTTTCTTTCTTCCAATTTAAACTTCAAAATTAAGTAATATTATTATCATTAGAATTTCTGTCAAGTTCAACAAAAATATTTTTTTTTTTCAAGAAACATGCAACTATATAAATTTGAAATTTTTTAAATTTGATGATGCATTTTAAAAAAGGAAGCAAAGTGCTTATTATCCATAGTTTTTAAATAATATTACTTAAGTTTGTAATATCATAACTTTTGTTTCAATTTTAACATGATTAATTATGAAGGATAAACAATTACTTTCACATTAAATCATTATTTTTTTTTAAGTGTAAAAATACGTACTTTGAAATTGTAAATACCATAATTAAAAATTTAAAATAGAAAGTGAAATTTATGCTAACCATAATAAGAGATGTGAAACTTGATAATCAAGTAGCCAAGTAGGGCTTATCAAAAAAAGATTTAGGACACATAATAATTTATTATTTTTGAAAAATAGATGGGTTACTGACCCAAGTAGGGGAGAAAAAAAGTAGGGGAGGTACAAGAGAAACGTGGCTGTGTAGTTAACCGGGTTCCTGGAAGATGATAACAGTTCACAGAAGATTGACCTGCAATAAGGATTCGAAAACCCGACAACCCGACCAACTACACTCACCACCATTTAATTTTCCTATCTGGAATTCATTTTCTATGTGCACCGACGATACCGGGTTAAAAGCCAAAAAAGAAAAAAAAAATATTACAGAGAGGTCAAATCAAATTGCATATTTGCTTGGTGCTCTCTTCTCAAAAAAAAAAGCATCGTATCTAATTTTTTGTTTTTGGTTTTTTTTTTTCCTCTAATTTTTCCTAAATAGTGGTCAGTGTGTTTTCAAATTATTTATAAAAATCTTTTCATAGTCGATGACTAAACAAATATTAAAAAAAAAAAAAGAACAGGACGAGGAAAATGACAAATGAAAATATGGTCAAAAAGGTCGGTCCCATGTCAGAGCGCTTTATTCTCAACCGCAATCAACGGTCTCCGCCGAAAAAGATAAAAATTATATAGTATTTTTTAAAAATAAAAACATTTTAATAGTACTTTTAAAAAAGTAAAAAAAAAAAAACAAATAAAGTAAAAATTAGAAAAACCTGACACGTCAAACAGGCAAGGTTCCGCAATAACTGGCTGGCGCCGGTTCTGTTACGGCTACGGCGACACATCCCAGTTTTCTCACTACTGCAGTCACCGGTTGTCGGAGGTTATTTTAATTGCTCCACTAACTACCTTCACCAAAAAAGGCTGACCGGTATTTATTCTAGAACAATAAATTAAATACAATTTTTGTCTTTCATAATTACTTGCAGTAGTAATTATGAAATGAGTAAGAGCATCCACATTGAAAATGGTAAATGGGAAATGTAAGGTATATTTAGCCTTGAAGCCAAAAATCACCCAGCATTAAAATTGGTAAATATTCAGAATTGTAAAAAATTTTACAATTCAGCTATAGTAGCATCTTATTAATAAGATGCTACTGTAGCTCAATTATATTTCTAAAAATTATTTTTTAATTGTCTCTCTCCTCTCTCAATCATTATTTCTTTTCTTTTCTCTATCTTCCTTCTCTCTCTCAATTTGCTCTCCTCTCTTCAGACTCAACCCCATAGCCACCACACCATGGCCTAACCCACTATCACCGGCCATGGCAAGCCACCACCCACTCAATATTTCTCTTCTCTCTCTTGTTGCAGATTAGTGTGGTAGCATGGAGATTAGTGTTTGGGGTTTGGCGCAGAGATCGGTATTTTGTGTGGTGTGGAGATTGGCATTGGGTGTGGTGATCGGCGTTGGGGTGGTGATCGGCGTTGGGCGTAGAGAACGGCGTTGGGCGTGGGATGTGGAGATTGCCGTTAAGCATGGAGATCGTGGGACGTGGAGATCGCCGTTGGGCGTTGGGTGTGGAGATCAATGCAGAGATCAATTTATGGGTTTTGTTCATTTATGGTGCGAGTTTTTCATTATGGGTCTGATTTTGCTGGGTTTTTGTTGGTCATTTGTGGGTTTTGTTTTGGCGGTGGTGGGTGATGGGCAGTGAAGCAGGGGTGGTTTGTTTGAGTTTTGTAGCCTTTTTGGACAGTGGAGGTGGTGGTGGTTTCAGTGGAAGAGAGACAGAGGAAGAGAGTTAAAAATTAGAGAGAGGAGAGAGATGGGAGAGAATGAGATATATTAATTTATTGGGTAGATATATTATTTTAAAGAGTAGAATAGGATAATAAAAGTTTGGATGTTGGGCATGTTGAAAAATGGTATGATATAAATAATAAAGTAGCTTTTTAGATGGTAAAATAGGATAGAATTAGGATAAATGAATGCTGATGCTCTAACAACAATGTTTCAAATCATAACAAATCTCACAATTTTATATTATGAACAAAATATAGTTACAAACTTGACGGTAGTCTTAAGCTTTAATTCAATTTTTTAAAAAATTAATATTACTACATATTTTTGAAAATATAATTATTTGATTGTATGTTGTTTAGGCTCATTCAAAAACTTATTTTTTTATACATAATTTTAGACTACACAACTTATAATTTAAATAATTGGTTGATAACATAGCTACTAATATTTGATTTTCTAGAAATTATGCAAGCATGAAAGATATTAAAAAAAAAAATGTAATCTAATAGTAGATTCGTAGCCAACAAAAAGATATTAAGTGAATTTGTAGCTTTAAACTATAACTAAATTTGTAGCTAAATTTATCCATTTTTTATTTCACTATATTTAATATTTCATATAGTAATTTGTGATGAGTACACTATCACTTTCATATTGAATCACAACTAACACAACTTTTATTGTGGACCAATCAAAATCCACCCCTCAACAATTATGAAAAAAAAGAGTGAAATTTGTTATAAATCTAGAATACTAGACTAATTCAACTTGAAAGAATAATACTAATGACTAATATTTTTACAACTACTTACACCAATTGTGACTTGTGTTTAAAAAACATTACTTTCATTTACTCACATTACTTTAAAGTATCAAATATAATTGTGAAAATTTGTGTATCTTTAAACTCATTGATGCATAATTATGTTACTCCAATTAAAATTTATTATCTTAAAACACTGAAAGAAATTATGAAAAAATTTTGTTTCTCTGCTTTGGCTCTGTAACTTGTCAATTAATCACATATTGCCATGTCAGCACGAGGGCCCATCCATATGATAAAGAAAGAATGTTGCAAAGCTGATTTGGGCCAAGTTAAGTTTTGAGGACAAACGTATTCTTTTTAATCAAAGTTTGGAGGGCAAATGTTGGAGTGACAAATAAGAGTAATCACCGCGCACCTTTGGTGCGGTGGTCATTTTACAAGTATAAATACTTGTGGAATATGAGGAGTAAGAGCCGAAATTCGGATCTTTAGGAGTGGGTTTCACATATATATATATATATATATATATATATACATTGTTTAATAACATTTAAAGAAAGTTTTTATAGGGAAAGAAAGAAAAGTAATTAATGTTTTGATAAGATTTTCCATAAAAATAAGTCAAAATAAAATTGTTAACCAATTTATATATATATATATATACACTTAGATTAAGATAAAATAGAAATTATATCTTGTAAAAAAAAAAAAAACAGTAAGTGCATTTTCAATTTGGTAGTGGTATTAGATATAGAATATCACTATTACTTGGGAGTTGGGACGCCTACAATGGGAAAGGAAAAAAAAAAGTCTTCCGGGCATTCAAAGTGAAAGTTTTGTTCGTTCAGACCCCAACACTGTCCCCCAAAACAATACTTTCATATCTCTCTCTTTATTGCTTTTCCTTGAGTTAGGTTCTCTTTTGAAATTTCGAGCATTCATATTGGGTAATGTTACATTCAAAGTTTCAAATGCAATCCACTTCGCAATATGCATGAGGCCTAGTGGACTGGAGCTTATAAAATTCAAATTCAAACATGCACATCTTGGTTAATACAATAAACTACAGTCTAGATGACAGCTGACTAATTTAGCAATTTCTATTACACATTTCTACAACTTTTTTATATTGGTATGCATGAGGTTTAGTGGATTAAAGCCTACAAATTTCAAACTTCATAGTCTAAATACTCATATTGGTTGATAACGAACTATATTAGAGGACAGCTAGCTAATTTAGCAAGTTCCATTGAATAGACAATGTTGTTCTTGCCCTTGTTAGATTTATTTGCACCCTAAGTGTGTTGCACAAATAGGATATGCTGCCAAACATTGAGTCATTGACCACATTAGTTAGACTACAAAACTTAGGCTAGGATTTAGGAATCTAAAATGCTTAAGTATTCTAATCTTACTGCTCAAGAAAGTTTTTGCTTCCCGGTTGAAAGTAACGTAATTAATAATTATATGGCAATAATATATATATATATATATATATATATACGTGGGAAATCGTTAAGTTTATCTTTATGGATCATTTCCAACTTGGAGATTATATCTTTATATGTGGATACATGCAATTCCCAATCAAAAGTTGAAAAGTACTTATTTCACTTTACCAACAAATTACAATGAATCGAGGTGGGGATAAAAAGTTAAAAGAGTAATAAGGGGGTGGCAGTGGCACTCACAATAAGGACATAACCATACAATTTAAGCTCATGTAAAGAAAGCGATAGGTAGCACGTGCTTTGGCATAAAATGTGTTTCATTAACTTTAGCCAGAGTCTCTTTCTTTTTTCTTCAGAAGGACCAGCGTACTAAGTGGCTTTAAAATTCTCCAAAGCAAGATTCTAAACGTTCACAACAAGTTAATATTTTTAAATGTGAAAGGAATACAACCGCACAGGCTTTGATTGACACTATTTTTCCAATGCATTAGATTTGTGGAATCACATTCGGAAAGTTCATTTCAACTGAGACTAGCTAGCAAGTAGCAACACTATATAGGACACCTAAAGTGTCCCTATGGTGCTTTTGTCCTGTCTGTACCCTTGAAGTGGTAA
Organism: Castanopsis chinensis; assembly: GCA_032878915.1. Taxonomy (NCBI): domain Eukaryota; kingdom Viridiplantae; phylum Streptophyta; class Magnoliopsida; order Fagales; family Fagaceae; genus Castanopsis; species Castanopsis chinensis. The sequence goes on from JAVQMG010000129.1 coordinate 12,976,444, forward strand.
GGATTGAAACTAATGTGGTTGAACTTTATTTGCTAAAATGCCCAGCTCTCAATTTATTATTTCTCCTCGCTTTCAATTATAATTGTAATCAGGGGCGGAGGCATGAATAAGGGTGGGGGTATGCCCCCCCCCCCAAATTTTAAAATTTTTGAAAATATATATAATTATTTTTATGTTTTCAGAATTTAATTTACAAAACTAAGAGTTGCCCCCCCTCCAAATATTTGAATTAGTCTAATAATGCTCTTAAAAAAATAATTGGTCTAATAGTTATAGAGATATAATTTTATTTTTCGCAATTCTATTTTTTATTGTAAAATGTGGAGTCTTTTGTCTAAATATTGCAAAAAACAAATATTTTTATAGTTATAGGCACTGTTCAAAGTTATTTAGGAAAGTGAGGAGAGAGAGTGAATTTCGGCAATAGTGTTGCCGAAATTCTAAGAAAAGTAGGAGAGAGAAAGAGTAAAAGTAGGTAAGAGAAAATTTGGAATTTTGGTAACGCTGTTACCGAAATTTTGCCTACCCAGCCCCTGCCCGTGTGCGAGAAGAAAAAAAAAAGGAATTTCGGTAACGCCATTGCCGAAAACTGGGAAGAAAAAAAATGGGGAATTTCGGTAATGTCATTGCCAAAAATGGGGAAGGAAAAAAAAAAAAAAAAAAAAAGCTTTTTGGCAATGGCATTGCCGAAAATGGGGAAAAAAAAAATCATTTTCGGCAATCCCATTGCCGAAAATGGGATTGCCATGTAAAAAAAAAAAATTACATTTCCCTCCCTTTTCAGCAATAGGATTGCCAAAATACTTTTTCTTTTTAAAAAAAAAAAAACTTTTTTCCTCCATTTTCAGCAATGGGATTGCAAAAAAACAATTTTTCTTTTTTAAGAAATGATATATCCACAACATTTTCACAACAAATCCTAGGTGGTAAATTGCTACAGGTTGTTATTATTAGGGTAAAAAAGTAATCTTAGTTGTTAGGGTAAAAAGTAACCAATAACAACTAAGATTACTTTTTTACCCTAACAATAACAACCTGTAACAATTTACCACCTAGGATTTGTTGTGAAAATGTTGTGAAAATGTTATGAATATATCATTTCTTAAAAAAGAAAATTTGTTTTTTTGGCAATCCCATTGTTGAAAATAGAGGAAAAAAGTTTTTTTTTTTTTTAAAAGAAAAAGTATTTTGGCAATCCCATTGCCGAAAATGGAGGGAAAATGTAAATTTTTTTTTTACATGGCAATCCCATTTTCGGCAATGGGATTGCCGAAAATGGGATTGCCAAATTTTTTTTTTTTTTTTTTTTTTTTTTTTTTTTACATGGCAATCCCATTTTTGGCAATGGGATTGCCATTTTTTTTTTTTTTTTTTTTACATGGCAATCCCATTTTCGGCAATGGGATTGCCGAAAATGATTTTTTTTTTTCATTTTCGGCAATGCCATTACCAAAAAGGCTTTTTTTTTTTTTTTTTCTTCCCCATTTTCGGCAATGGCATTACCGAAATTCCACATTTTTTTCCTTGCAATGGCGTTACCGAAATTCCCCTGCACTCGCGCACACTTGCGCACGGGCAGGAGCTGGGCAGGCAGAATTTCGGTAACAGCGTTACTGAAATTCCAAATTTTCTCTCGCCTGTTTTTACTCTTTCTCTCTCCTACTTTTTCTTAGAATTTCGGCAACACTGTTGCCGAAATTCACTCTCTCTCCTCACTTTCCTAAATAACTTTGAATAGTGCCTATAACCATAAAAAACTTTATTTTTTGCAATATTTAGACAAAAGACTCGTAAAATGTGCTTTTATATCTGTTAAATATTTGATAAAATTTGGTATCAAACATATTTGAATCTATCTTTTTCAACACATTATATGACAATTAACAAGTCATTGACTCATTAAAAAAAATTTGTCACTAAAACTACACATAAAATGTGCTTTTAGTTGCCATATAATGGGTTAAAGCAAGGTAGCTTTAAATATTTTTGGAGCTTAACTTATTCCTCCAAGTTTTGGATTATTCATGTTTTTAAAAATTTCATTAGTTCAATTGAAAGATTTTTTACTTACTTTAGCATAAAATTTGATAATTTGTATTTAAAATGAAACTTTTTAAGAATTTGACTATGAAAATGGAAAAAATGAAATTTATTTTATGAAAGATCGCCATAAAAAATAGTTTTGATTGAAAATGCTAAGTTCTTTTTTTTTTTTTTTTGTTGGGTGTGTGTGTGTATATAACTTATCAAATAAAAAAGTGTGTGTATATATATGTGTGTGTGGAAGTTGTCTTAATAAATATATTAGCGTCACAACTTGGCCCCCCCCAAACAAAAATTCTTGGCTCCGCCCCTAATTGTAATATGTGAGATGAAAAATAGGGGATATTTTGCATGATGGAGATCATAAATTATTTGGCTGGAAACACTTTTCTTTTATGGAAATATATACATAAAAACTCTATTTTCATGTAAAACATGAAACCCTTGAAGTTTTGAGTGCAATACTTAAATCCTTTGTGATATTATTTTGTGTAAACCGTTAGTTATTTAATGCTTGGTTTGGCAAAGGGTTGTCTGGTTATAAATTAAACAATATCATAGGATGGTTAAACATTATACTCAATCTCAGGAGAATTCTGCTCTATGAGAAAATCATAAGGGGTTTTGTGCTTGTATCTTTAACAACAAAATGTCTAGAACTCTTTGAGTGCTTGATTCATCTTCAAACTTCAAACATGTGCCACCTTTTCTCCCCTCCACACACAAACACACAAGATATCATAGATTGGAGGAATCACTTGGATCAGATCGTGGATCATAGGATCGAATTGTGAATCATAAGATCCTACATTATTTGAGAAAAAAACAAAAAATACACATTGGTATGTTAAATAATTATATAAATTATATATTTGTTGATATAATTACCATATATCACTCCATCTATTTGTAAGCATCATTTAAAGAGATCAAAAACCTCAAAATATGACACTCTATTATAATATTTTTTATTTGGGTCTAACTGACACACTCTCTACATTAGAGTGAAAAAACTTGGTTTGTTGAGATTTTATTTTTCATTTAGGTATAACTGAGCCTTTTGTCAAGTTAAAGAAAATTACAAGAAACTAAAGTCGTTTGGGATCGTCAGAATTGTACGATCCTACCGATCCTGAATGATCACAAAGATCCTTGAAAGATCCGGATCGTTTTAGGCAAGTGAGATCGTAAAATCGTAAGATTCAGATCGGGATTTTGTCAACCATGATCACTTGACATATAGAGTTTATATAATGGATCACTTGGAATTAGGTATGGTATTTAATTTAAGGTTGGAAACACATTTGCTTTCTCTTGCACTTCTTTTAAAGACTAGATTACGGTGGTTGAGATTTGCCGGTGACGCTCTTAATTTTGTGGATGATGAAATAGGCCACCTTTGTGAAAGTTCTTAAAAATAGGTACTCTCACAAATTGTTGTTGGTAATTGAATTGCTCTGCTGCTTGGTTGTGTGGGTTGAAAAGCACAGCTACGTCACGGATTTGGCCTTCCATTCATTATGTCAAAAAGGCACGAGTGGTTTAGAAGTGATTATATATATATATATTAATATGTTTATGTTTAGCAAAAACAAAAATGTTAATATTTTATTCTTCTACTATTCAATATTCAGATAAGGGTTTTCCACATTTTTATTATTATTATAGAAGGGCTTGTTGGTCTGTTTGTTTTTTTTTTTTTGGCTGAATGATATCATGCAAGTGGATGGATATTAATTGCGTAAGAAAAGAATCAAGTATGTACTATCAGTCTATCATACTTTTGCAAATTGCCTTTTCCATTATTTCAATTTTCAAATTTCACTATTTTGTAAGTGAGTCCGAATTAGAATGCTATCATTTCAATTAATTTATTGTTTTCTTCCTCTTGTGTTTCTTTTAACCACCACCCCCACAAAATTAAAAAAAAAAAAAAAAAAAATCCTGAAAAGAGGGGAAAAATTGAAGCAGGCATCTTCGGAAGTATTATACAAATGGTAAGATTAGGTAGGTACAAAATTGCTCAAAATATATACCATTTGGAAAAATTGCAGCCATGATAGCTACCGTTGCCCTAGATGAACAATTCCAAAAGCATCTTCCTATGAAATCCCATCAAGACCATCCACTGCCACAAGCAATGAAATTTATCCCAAATTGCTTAGGGACTAGGGAAGAGAAGGAGTGAAGTTTCCACTCAGTGCTTCAGCAATTCAGAAGTAAACGTGACCTTTTTTAAGCACAAATTATATTTGTGCTATGATTGAATAATCAATGGTTTTTGTAAAATGGGAACCCTTATGCATTTGTTGAGGTAGAATTTTATGATGGAATCAATTCACTTATTACAAAAAGTGAAGACACTTTCAACTATAAATTCATATTTTATTAGTTTTTACTATTTTCCAATGTAAGTGAAACATTTCTAAAGCCTCTTTAACAAGTATAAGAACACTTGTTAACAAAAGTCAAATCCATCCATGCTTGCATAATATACTAGAACATTGGACTCAAAGTTAAATCCAAAGAAACACAAAAAGCAGATGTCGTTTCCTTTGCACTTCCAAATTCACTTTTCACTTCTATAATAATAGAACATTTTCTTGCCTTTAAAGCAAGATGGCTCACATAATTATTTGATCCTCCTCATAATTGTGGTGGCATGGTGTATTTGTAAATGGACTAACTAGGTCCGTAGGCATCTAAGTATCTTATCCGCATGCAATAGAAACCGAACCTTTTTTTTCACATTTACACACAAAAGGGGAAGAAAAAAAAAGAGTGCATCATGTGGTTCCCTCTTCATGCATGCGGTACTTTAATATCAACAACAACAACTCCGATAACTTTTGAATCGAAGCCCATTACACGTGCGAATTAGGCTGTGATTATTTGAGACACACGTCCCAATTTAGATCTTATATGATATGTGCATGTTTCCTAGCGAGACTGACAAATGAGTTTGAGAGATTTAATGGTGTGAGGGACCCCTTATCTCTCCCTTTGCTCTTCTTCCAACCGACTAGTTGAATGGTATCATAAAAGTTGTGGGACTAGGAAATATACTATGAAATCTCTTTATTTGTTTTGAAATGAAAAATTTTAGTATGTTTTCTTGGAAAAAGATGGTTTATGCATTCACGTGACAGTCACCTTCATTTTGTCCTTGAATGAAAATGCTCCGTTCCATTTAAATTCTTATAGTCACAAAACAAATAAAATGTCTTATTCAACAATTTGCCCTTAAATTCTATTGCTAGCTATTTTCTCTCTCCGGCCTTTTTGATGGAATTTACCCTAATTACAAGAATATGTGAGATGAGAAAAATAAAGAAAAATTTGCAACAAAAAAAAAATCACTCTTATGATTTAAGATGTACATGGCTTGGTAATGTGCTAACATCTATGGAGTTGCAACAATTTCACTCCTCTATTGGGGGAAGAAGGGGAAGAATTACATGGTTACTGTACATTTTACAAATAATACATACATATATATATATATATATATATATATCCCGAATAGTGGATCCAAAATTGGTCAAAAAATTGTAAGTCCAAGTTTTAGAAACTCTCTCATTTAAAATCGTAACGCTTCCAAGTAGAGTCAGGTCACAAATAAAATTAAACACGAACCAAACTCCACATAACCCAACACTTTTGAGGAAAAACAATCACATTTTACTACTACTATATTTTGTTAAATCAGAAGGCAAGCTGAATTTTGACATCACCTCCACAATTTGGTAAGTAACTCTGTCCTTATCCGACACATGCCTCACCATTTTATGCATTTCCATTGAAAAGTTTACATGTGATGACAATGAAAACCTCATGGACAAGCTGAATTGATGGTTAAATACAATGTTGCCCACCAAAAGGAAAGTGCATACCACAACTTATTATTACTTTTTATTATTAAAAGGGTCCTTCATATTACTTTGTCTGCTCAGACTTTTGTTTTGTTTTCTTGTTCTTTTTCCTTATAACAATTAACAAGTAAACATGGAAGAAACAATTCAAAGAAGACTAACATTGAAACAATTGACTCTATCCAGAGAGTTTACACCAAGCGCAAATCAAGGCATATTCTTATATGGTAGTACAGGCCGGGTCATACGGATTACGGAGTGAGCTAATCAAGGAGAAATGTGTTGCGATGGGCTTTACACTTTTTCTTAGTGACTTTTAATTTTTCTTGTTTCAATTCTGTACTAGCTTGCAACCATTATTCAGTGCACAAAATAATTGTTTATCATGTTATCTCTTTCCATTATTAGCACTATTATCTGGTGGAACTTATTGTTAATACTTAATACCTCCATTATCTGAGTGCTCCCATGCTTCTAGTTTCTTTTAATTTGTAATATTTTGGATCTTTTTTGAGTGCAAAATCTGCCAATATCCTTGCTTGAACAGGGGTACGGTGTACTGATGATGGGGATTAAATATTCTCATGTTTAAATTCTTAGTCTAATATAATTTGTCAAAATACATATTATAAAAAATAAATTCAATAAGTGATTGTAGCAACAGCAATTGGATTTGGGGTTGAATTGGGTGAAACAAATGATCATATTCTCTCATTTCTTAGCTTACGATCTCTTTGTTCCGTCGTTAATGTTTTCTAGAAAATTAGCCATATTTCAAAATGTATATCCTATAAATAATTAAAATAATTTCATTTTCCTTATTGATAGCAACCATAAATGAGTTTGAACCTCCCTTATTTGTTTGTCGTGAGACATAATTTTTTTTTAAAATTTAGTGAAAAACAATTTCTAAAAATAATTCATATTTTTTATACTGACCAAATATAGTTTTTCTTTAACTCATTTTTTATTATGTCACCAAACACTAAAAAATATGGTAAACTCTTTTCACATAAGGTAATTCATCATAATAAACAAAGCATTAAAATTGGCCAATTAGAACAAAAATGTCTTTATATTTCTCGTTTAATTACATAAGATTTAAACTAATTATGTTAGCTCTATAATTATTGTTTTTTTATTAATATTCTTAAATACATATCAATAGGTTTTTGTTTTTGTGTAGGTTAGCTTCAATTACAACTACTCTTTTATTTGATGATAATAAATTTTATTTTATTATCAATAAAGTTAACTATCTTAAATAAATGAATATAAAGTTAACTGCAATCCATTATGTCTTCTTAGGTTTTAGTTGAGAATTTAAAGATAAGATTGGATGTGACCTCTACATTGTAGTGAACAAACTAATACAGCTTCATGGGATTAGGATTCGGTACAGTTCACCTCATTTGTCTTACAATTTTTTTTTTTTTTTACTTTTTTTACTTTTACTTTTTACTTCTCATGAAGTTTTTCTTTTAACTTTTTTTTTTAATTAATGGTTGAGATTGAAAGTTGTTTTTTGCAACTATCAATCTCAACCATTAAAAGCAATTGCATCAAGTGCAATACCCTAAGTATTGCACTTGATCTCAATCCAGCTCCAAGTTGATAATAGTGAAATTACAATGATTACCTTCAATTAGGTAAAAGCAAGTGGACTGAAATAGTAAAACATACTGGAAGTCATTCAGCCTTGTGCATGTTTCTGAGTTGTCTAGTAACTATATGATGAAATGTTAGACTGTTAGTCACAAATCACAATCAAAACCATCATTGTAGTTTCATAATTTCATAATAGCTGTGATCAAGGTAAATCACATTAATGTCTTCTCTTCTCCCACTGTGTTGGCCCAATTTTCTAATATTATAATTCAACCTAGTAGATTTGCAACAAGCTTTTTAAACATTAACATTAGTACTTGTCCGTAGCCCCACACAACATAAAATCTCATCCAATCAAATATCCTTCTGAATTTTGATAGAAGGAAACAAATTTTAAGTAAATGAGTTTCAACTTTCAATCATCTTGTTACTCAACATCAATCTACATTTTGTGTCTTTTTCACTTTGTCAAAAGGCATTGTAACCGTAACACTCTCCATGAGGATGCTGTCAACATTAAGAACCTACGAAGGGAGATCAATGAGCTCCTTGAGCGTGAGTCCGCAATGTGAAAGCAAAGATCAAAGTCTTTCTAGTATCAAAGTGGGGATAGAAATACTAGATTTTTTCACACTATTGCCTCCCAAAGACGACAGAAAAATAGAATCATTGGGTTGGAAGATGTCAATGGTGTGTACCAAGAAGATGAAGAGAACATACAAGGCATTATTCTAAACTACTTCTCCTCCATATACCAGTTGGACCTGCCTTCACAGTTCGATCTAGTCATTGATGCAGTTGAGAGAAAGGTCACTAATGAGATGAACAATCTCCTCCTCCAAGAATTTCACCCCGATGAGGTCCAGAAAGCACTCTTCCAAATGGTCCCCAGGCCCAGACGACATGCTCCCAATCTTTTTTCAAAATTATTGGAGTATTGTGGGTCAGAATGTTACTGAGTGTGTACTAAATATTCTAAAAACTGGTGTGATGCCCCCTAAATTCAACGAACTCATATCTGCCTCATCCCAAAAACCAAAAATCCCCAAAAAAGATTAAATCTATGCAATGTAGCTTACAGAGTCTTAGCCAAAGTTTTAGCAAATCGCCTCAAAAAAATTCTGCTTGAGGTAGTTAGTGAAGCCCAAAGTGCCTTTGTCCCTGGGAGGCTTATCACAGACAATGTATTAATTGCCTTTGAAACAATGCATTATATCAAGTAGAGAAGGAAAGGAAAAGAATGCTTTATGGCAATCAAGTTAGACATGAGTAAAGCCTTCGATAGAGTTGAATGGGAATGTTTGGCTAGAGTAATGCATAAAATGGGATTTCATGATCGTTGGATATCTATTATCATGATGTGCATAAAGTCTGTTTCTTATTCTGTGCTAATCAATGGGGAGTCGAAAGGTGAAATTATCCCTTCTAAGGGAATTTGCCAGAGGGACTCGCTTTCACCTTTCCTGTTCTTATTGTGTGCAGAAGGACTGTGGGCAATGCTTAAGAGGGAAGAGAGGTTGGGGAATATTAAGGGGATATCTATATGTCGGGGTGCTCCACGTTTGTCTCATTTATTTTTTGCGGACGACAACTTCATCTTTTGTCAGGCTAGCATGAGTGAATGCTAGTGTGTTTGGGATGTCCTCCAAGACTATGAGCCTGCATCTGGGCAGAAAATTAACAAGGACAAAACTTCCATTTTTTTCAGCAAGAACACCAGAGCTTCTGTTCAAGCTGAAATTAAAAAGCCTATTTGGAGCCCAAGTCATCAAGCAACATGAAAGATACCTAGGCCTCCCATCCCTAATTGGCCGAGGAAAAAAGAAGGTTTTCAATAGGATTAAGGACCAGCTTGGCCGGAAAATTGCTGGGTGGAAGGGAAAGTTGTTATCCTTAGCCGGTAAAGAAGTTCTCATCAAAGCGGTTGCCCAAGCCACTCCTACCTATACCATGAGTTGCTTCAAGTTGCCCGACTCATTGTGCAAAGAACTCAGCTCTATGATCAGCAAATTTTGGTGGGGTCAAAAATCTGATGAGTGAAAAATATCTTGGGTATCTTCGGATAAGCTGTGTAAATCCAAAGATGCGAGAGGCATGGGTTTTAGAGACTTAAAAGCCTTCAATCTAGCCCTCTTAGCCAAGCAAGGTTGGCGTCTCCTCCAAAACACAAATTCTCTTTTCCACCATGTTTTTCAGGCTAAGTACTTTGTTGGCGAGTCTTTCCTTGAAGCCCAACTCAGCAATAGATCTTCCTTTGCTTGGCGGAGCATTATGGCTGCTAAGAGTGTGGTGGAAGATGGAATTTGTTGGTTTGTTGGAAATGGAGACAAGGTGAAGATATGGAATGACAAGTGGATTCCCAATCCCAAAACTTGCAAGATCATGTCCCCTATAAAACCCCTGATGCGTAATGCGAAAGTTTCAGCTCTAATTGACAATGAGAGTGCGGTGTGGAAATCTGAGTTGGTTAACTCTATTTTTCTCCCCCATGAGGTTGCTACCATTTTGGCCATACCCTTGAGCTCCACTCATCCTAAGGACCGCCGTGTTTGGTCTGGCATAACTAATGGAGTCTTCTTGGTACGAAGTGCTTACCATGTAAGTTACAAACAACTGTCCAAGCCAAATGATGCAGAATGTTCAAATAATACTAGTATGAAGTCACTTTGGAAATCAATCTGGAAGCTACATTGCCCCAAACAAAATCAGAAACTTTATCTGGCGTGCTTGTAAGGATATTCTCCTAACTAAAACTAAACTTAGAGATTGCAAGATTTCTGTGGAAGTGGACTGTGACTTGTGTAGGGGCGTGGAAACTGCGGGCCACATTTTCTGGAGTTGCAATCTTGCTGCAGCTGTTTGGAAAATGGCTAATATCAAAGCCCCTAGCCTCATAAAGAACCCTTCAAATTTCCTTGATATTTTCTGGAGCATCATCGAGGCTAAACCAGCCCAAAACCTCGAAGCTTTTGCAACAATTGCATGGTTCCTTTGGAGTAATCGAAATGCAATAAGGCATGGGGAGACTGGTCGAACTGACTTACAGATTTTTGAAGCTTCAAGGCACTACTTGGCGGATTTCCAGGCGCACTGTGCTCCCCCTGAAGTTCATCATTCCCATGCTCCCAATTCATGGAAGCCTCCTCCACCTGGTTGGTACAAGACAAATGTTGATGGGGCTATTTTCAAAGAGCATCTGCAGAATTGGAGTGGTGGTGCGGAATGAAAAAGGCCAAATAATGGGAGCCCTTAGCAAAGCGCTCCTATACCCGCTGGGTGCTCTGGAAGTCGAAGCCAAAGCAGCGAAGATTGGTTTAACTTTCTCATTGGAGCTGGGCCTTAGGGAGATTATTCTCGAGGGGGACTCCCAAACTGTTGTAAATGCTATTGCCAGCCATGACCCGAGCCCTACACAGATCCAACACATAGTTAATGGCATAAAATCCTGGGCGCCATAGTTTAGAGCATGGAAGACCTCCTTCACGCGTAGAGAAGGAAACAAGGCAGCTCATCTCATGGCTAAACATGCCAAGCAGCTTTTTGAATGTACTATTTGGGTGGAAGATATTCCACCAATAATTGTCTCTCAAATCTTAAATGATGTGTCTGATTTGGGTTTCGGCCCAGTTTAATGAAAGTCTAACATCATTCTTATCCAAAAAAAAAAAGGCATTGTAACCATATGAGTGAAAATGATTTACCTAGTACTACTTTTTACTGCAACATGACTAGAACTTGCAGAATAATTTTTGTCGGTCACTTCCATGTTTGACAACTCAATTAAAAGAAGTGTGCAGAATGAACCATTTTTTCCAAGTGTGAGTACTGTATATATTAGTTAGAGGTAGTGCAATGTTTAATTTCAAATCTCACCGCAAACTGTTTGACAACTTTTTATCAACGTGCAAATCGTTGTTGATCACCTACCACTTACACTTTTTCTTTTTCTTTTTTTCTACTCACATTTTGTCGCATCACAATTGTGGCTAAAAAATTGTGTGGTAATTTATAATACTTTTTTTTTTCAAGTGGATTATTTTATCCACAGATTTATGGATGGAGTTCCAAAATGCCATACTAGTGAGGTTTTTATTTTTTTAGTGGAAAATACAACTAACAATGAAAAATGAAAGCATGTAAAGGGAAATTCTAAGTTACCAATCATTAGGATTCAACTATAAATTTCTTCTAAATCCATTGGATCTTAGGGAAGCAAACAAATCAATTTTTAAAACTTAATTCATCTAAACAATTATTTATTCAAGGGTTTACAAAAAACTTATCAAAACTTATATTATTGCAATAACATTTAATTAATTCAAAGTTGCATTCGGGACAAGCTGAATATTTCAGCTTATTTTTGCTATTATTCATGGGTCTCACTTCACTTTTTGGTATTATTCATGAGTTTCATTGTACTATTCAGCTAACTTTTACTTTTATCTATAGTATTTTGAGTAAAAAAATTTCAGTTTCAGTGGAATAAGCTATTCTCAAACAGATACGAAGTAAACTAATTTCAAATCAAGTGAGACAAACAACAAAGAACTTGAATCAAACTTCAATAACAATGATTAAACTAAGTTACAAATTCACAAGGAAACACTTAGAGCACTCTCATCAGATGTGCCAAATGTGCCAAATGTCAAATATTTGGCATTTGGCACACCAAAACTCCAAAATATGAGCCTCATGAGATGTTTCAAATGCCAAAAATTTTGACACATATCTACAGTACCATCTCAAATATGAGACGGTACGGACATCAATGCCAAAATTTTTTATTATTTGTTTATTCACCGGTTTTTCTCTCTCATATATTCACTCAGACTTTCTCTCTCTCTTTTCTCTCATCTAAGTTCGTTCTTTTCTTTCTGCATTTGAGTTCTTCTCTCTTGCCGATCTCACCGAAGCCACCAATCTCGCCGGAGCAATAGTTGTCCTCCACAGCTCCCTCTTCACTCTCATACTCTTCCTTTCTCATCCTCAAGCAGCCTGAAGCCGATCTTCCCTAAAGGCGCCTGAAGCCGATCTTGCCTAAAGCCGCTGAAACTAATATCGCCTGAAGCTGCCTGAAGTTGATGTAGCTGCCGACGTCTCCTGCCTGAAGCCGATCTCGCCACCTGAGCTGTGGGTTTGTTTGATTTGGGATGGGTTTTGAGGTTTGTGAATGTGGTGGGTTGTGGGCTAGTTGTGGCAATGGTACTACGGTTGTGGTGGCAATTTGGCGGTTGTGGTAGAGATTATTGGGTAGTTGTGGTGGTTACTTTTTGGGTTATGAATTTTTTTTTTTCTTCTTGGTTGTGTTTTTTTTTTTTTTTTTTTTAAGGTGTCGTTGGTGGATGTGGGTTTGTGCCGATGGTGGGTGTCTGTGTTGTTGTGGCAGTGGTGGAGGAATTGTTGTTGTTGTTGTTGGAGTTAATATATTATTTTAATGTGTAGTAAATATTATTTTAGTGTATAGAATTGAAGAATAAAACATCTGATAAATAGAATATTGTAAAATGATGTGGTAAAATAATAAAGTAGGCTTTTGGTATGTCAAAATAGCATTTTTTTTAGAACAGCTTATGAGAATGCTCTTACAAGCATAATATCTTTAGTAAGCCCTATGAACTACAAAAAATTCTCTTATTAGAAACTAAATTACAATGATCTTTGTAATGATCTCACTATGGCAATAAGTTCTCTAAATTACAATGATCTTTGGTAGCTAGTATTTGTAACTTCAAGCGGGAATTAATTCATTGGTGTGATTGTTATTGTCAAACGGGGCCCAATAAAATTTGCAGGTAGTAAAAGTGCCCAACCACGAAAATCTTCCATAAAACTATATAGTTATATGCGCTCAAACTTCTGAGCCGAAGATTCCACTTTGGGATTTATAGGGCAAAAAAAATGCACGACATTGGAGCTATACCGACAAAAGAAACAAGCTGCCTCTAAGGTGGTCCTTCCACTTCATTTATATACTCAAGAAAATCACTTCACCAGGAAAATAATTTCCTTTTCAATCTTGTTTTACCGCTCTAATAGATGGATGCAGCACCCACAAAATTGGTGACCTCCTAACTAAATATATATAATGTTAAACAACTTCATTGGCTATTCATAGCAAAAGAGCCATTGTGGTCGAACATGGCATGTCACTTTTAACTTTTAAGGACCACTTCTCAATTGATTGGGAACCTTGGCGTGGCCAAGTGCTAAAATCAAGGGATCACCATATCAAGCGACTCCATACTTCTCATACCAGTTCATTTGGTTGCCAATTTCTTCCTTTATTTTTCAAATTGTAAATGTATTCATTTAACTATAATTTAAGTGTACCTTTGATAATAAGGGGTGCTTGGTAAGGTATTTTAAACAACGGTTTTCAGTATTTAAAAAACATCACACATATTTCTAGACACTTTGTCATTCATACATATTTTCAAAAAATACATATAATATTAGTAAAACAATATTACCAAACGCTCCGGAAAATTCATAGCCAAAAACCCACTTCCAAAAAAAATTAAAAAGGAGCAAGAAAGAAATAGACTGGGTTGCAACAATCAATCCAATTAAACTTTTGATATTCAAAATCAAATTGTCATCTTTGTTGATTGATTGCTCTGAATATGGACTAAGGTGACAAGGGGATAACGTTTTGGTATTCAAATTGTCAATTTTTTGAGACTGAGAAGGAAAAAAAAATAAGGGAGAGAACTTAGAAAGCTACACATCTAAAAATGGCCTTAATTGTTGCACCTCCCGACAAAAAAGAAAGAGGCATGCACTTCCATTTCATATACCAAATCCCAAACAGATAAGAAAGAGGAAAGTGCATGAGAAACATACTAATAGTATATGAATATCGAAATTCAAAAAGTGCGAGAGAGAGAGAGAGAGAGAGAGAGAGAGAGAGAGAGAGAGAGCCAGGATAAATTAAAACTCAGCCCCCCCAAGGGCACAGTATCCGAAAATAGTTCATAGTTTTTGATCTTCATGCATGCGGGGCCATGCGGCCACTGAAAATATGTATGGAGGAAGATTAAAAAATACATTTTGAATGAGATATGCTAGATTACATTTTTTGATATTTAGAATTAGAATTTAAATTAATACAGATTAAAGCGATTTCTAGACTAATAAAGTGAAGCTCAAAAGCCGACACCAACGTCCTTAACGTCCCCACTAACTGTAATGGATTTTTGGGCCCAATCTTTTGTGATTTTCTGCAACTTGACATTAATGTCTTGCGTGCGGTCTGGCTCTTTATGCGTGTCAAAGGTTGCCATTGGAGAGTGGATGCAAGTTATTTCAACGGTCAAGTTTTTTTTATTGCTGAATAAAATATTTCAGTTTCAATTTCTACCTAAACTAACAATTTATAATATAAAAAACATAAAATTTAAAGTTCGATTCCTACCTACACTAAAAATTTATTAAATTTGAAATACTACTGTAACCGTTAAAACATAAAAATTGCTATTGAACATGAAATTTTTGTACATTGTGCATCATTGGAAATTTGGAATACCATTTTTGAACACATGTAGATGCAGCTGCCTGAAACCTTTGCCACAATTATGATTATAAGAATAGCCTAATCGTCATATTTAAATAAATACTATTAATTATCACTATGTATTTAAATTATTAATAATATATAGTAAAATCTAGTCTATTTGTTTCAAATGGGAATGATAAGATTTTTAAGAATTTTAGTTATCCTAAAACTAAGAATGGTAAAAGATATTAAATGCATCTGATGTAATTTATTTTGCTAAATAGTAGGTTGGATAAAATTTACAATTATACCTTTTTTTTTTCTTCGAGATATTTATAATATACTGCTAATTTTGTAATTCGAATATTTTTTCTCTTAGATGCAAGAAATTATTAGGTCTACGGAAAAGACTGTTGATGTGGTCCTTCTAACTATGAGACGATGCCATCAATATAAATTTATGAATGAGCTTCTTAATCAGTACAAAGAATAAAAAAAAAATAATACCAAGTAATGTCATATTTGCATATATAATAGCATTTCATTAATGGGGAGGTCAGGAAGAACCACGCCAGTATTCCTCTCGGTGGGCATAATAATTTCTTGTTAAAATTCTCCAATCACTTTGTATATGGAAAAGTATCAATTAAGTTATAAGGCTTTTAACAATTATACCTATATATATATATATATATAAACACACTATTTTACTAATAAATTAATAATAAGAAAGGAGACTTTGTCAACGACATAAACAAGTAGTAGAATTTAAAAGTTTTTTTGTTGTTGATTAAAAAGACTTAAAAAAGTTGTTTATGAACAAATAAGCTAAATAAGTTTTTTTTTTTTTGAAAGAAAAGTTAAATATTTTACGTAAAAGTCTTGTAACTCAATTAATATCTCATAACATTTGAGGTACGTTATAAGACGTTGTAGGAATATTGGAAAATTATATAATAATCAATCACATACTTATTGTTATAAGAACAATTTTTTCAATTTGAAAAATTACACTTTTTTATTTATTTTAAACTATACTTCATTTTATACTTTGTATAAAATAAATAGTAGATCGGTAAATTAGTCTTTTTATACTTAATTTTGCTAGAATTAATAGCAACACAAACGACAGAAGATTAAGTTACAAAGTTGAGATCAATCATAAGTTTTGATAATTCAAAAGACAGAGTATAAAATAGAATATATCTTCCCAAACAATTTACGTTATATATACTTATAATTTAATGTCTAAATCGTATCAAATTATATGGTAAATATAGCTCTAGAAAACTTTGTCGTATTACGTCGGCGGAGCTTTGAACTTTGAACTCTGAAGTGTAAAGAGAAATAAGATTTGACAAAAGAAAGGCGAGGATACGATAAGAATGTAATGTTTACAGATCATAGCCGTCAATACCTCCGCAATTCACGTCAAATCGGAGGGCCCACGGTGCTCACTCTTTAATCGCAATCAACGGTCATACTGTGGCCGAAAAATCCGGGGACAATGAGGGACACGTGTCGTGATCCCAAGAGGGAACAAATCTTAGGCTCATGTGAGTGCACGTGCGACCTGACAATATTTGTGTGGGGCCCACCACGTGATGTCTCAAAACCCAGACATCTCATGCGGCCAAAAAGGGGAGAGAGACTGCACGTGCCTCCGTCAATGTGATCCAATAGGCATGGAACACGTCGTTGACTTGATGCTACGGCTTCACATGGCACCCAACCACCAGGGTATTTGGCTGTATATGTAAAAATAGAAAATTTATAGAAATACACAAACTTCCACAACTGTTTTTTTAGTGTTTAGTTTGATAAATTCCATAGGTTTATAGGTACAAATGGGTCTTACTCTCACTCATATGTAGGAGTAGGATGGACTGAGATTAATGTCTATGCATTTGACACACAAGATATAACCTAGCATATAATATAATATATATATATATATATATATATAAAAAGTATGTCAATACTAATAACTGATTAATTTTGTCAGCGATTTATTGTTAAAGAGTTATATTTAGGATAATATCATGATTTCAAGTTAGGGGGTCAAGGTGATTGTTTGGATTAATGATTAGTAGGCTGTGGTTGTTTGGGTTGATTTGTGATATTCTTTGAGCTCATATATGGAGGAAACAACAAGATTTTAGGGGGGATATGACAAGTTTTATTTTTCCTTGACCCAATTTGAATTAAGTTATAATATATCTACAAAAATGTTTTTATACCGATAGAGGTGATTATACCCTGTCTATAGTTCAAATTTCACCTTTCACTCCATCTACTAAACTTAACTAGGAAAATGGACAACATAGAGGAATAGAAGAGTTGGAAGGAACGTTATCTTGGGATAAAGCATTTTGTCTCGTGTAAACCGAATAAATAAGGTGAATCAAATGGGATTTGTTTGTTTGACATGAGGAAAGAGTGTGTTCTATAATAAGTAACTTTATAATAATAATAATAATGTAGCATATAGCCATAAAAAAATTCAAATACAGAAATTTAATCCAATGGTCAGCGCGATCTGCGTGCCTAGTAGATTTTAGAAGTACACATGCATTACGCATGTAGACGGTCCAATAAAACCAAGAGGACCGCAAAATTTCGAGTTTTATCTAATCAATTTTTTTTATTATTAAACTATGCATTGCCTTCTTTTGTATTCGTGTGTTTATTTTTTATTTTTACATGTGTAGGAAGAACATGGCTGTGCTATTAAAGCTTTCATCATCATGATCAATACGGTTGTGGAAATATTTTTTAATGGTTTTTTATTATTATTTATAAATTAAAATTTGTGGAGGCTATGAACCCTACAAGCTAGCTAGCTAGTTGTTAGTTATCACTTTCGTTTTTCCCCATTAATTCAAGAGGTTTGACATGGATCAAAGTTATTTTATTTGTTCTAAAAGATGGAAGAACTAGTCTTTTATGAAAATTCTTAAATACTTCTGGATTATGAAAAAATAGTGCTCATTTCTCTCGTATTGGAGAAATAGTGCTCATTTATAGTGGACTCTAGCATAAATTTAATGAGTAATCTTTACCATAAATGTGAGAGAATAGAGCACTATTCTTCATACTCCAAAAATACTTAAGAATTACTTAGTTTTTCATGAATGTATAGAACGTAACAAATTAACAATCGGAACTTCTCTACCCATATAGAGCATGTGAACCACATACATCGTGGAAAAAAGAGATGTAAATATTTGATGCATGAAATTATTTTTTGACACTATAGAGGGTTTAGGATCGATGCAAAACATTGATCAACAAAATGCTGGTTACACCACTGTAAAATAGCCAATTTATCAATTGTGAAGGATTCAGTACTATTTTTGAGTAGGCCGATCACAAATTAGAAGGTTATAGTTTGGACTTCCGATTAGACCCTAGAGCCCCAATAAGAAAATAAATGACAGAGCTGGGGCTCAACCTAGCATCTGTGAAGCTATTCCAGGCCCAAACCAATAAAATCCCTGTTGATCATGACATGAGTTCACCCGAAGCTAGTTGAAATTGAAACTGAAGGTGGAGGATTTTGCTAAGCTCACAAACATCTTAGTCACTAGTACTCTATAGTGGGGTATTGGGATTCCTGCAAAGAAATGCGTCTAGTTAGTAGTTACAATGTCCATAACCCATTATCCCCTAGATGAATACTCTTGAGTGTGTGTTTACTAATAGCTATTTCTTTTAGTATTTTTTATTTTTTTATTATTTTATCATTTATTTTTATTGCGTACAATTTTTTAAAACCCTACTTCCCTTTTAGGTATAACTACCGACTTTCAGCAACTTTAAAAAAAAAAAAAAGGTTTGCCTAAAACCTTATAATTTAACTAATCAACACATTTTAATGTTTTTAATAAAGACATCCATGGTTCAAACTCTTCATCCCAACTATAAAAAATAATTCAACAAAAAATTGTTGTTGAGAGGATATCGCCCAAAAGCCACTTAGTGCAAGCATAAAATATATAAACTTGATGACAATGAAAATCAATAACCTAAATAAAAATTCTAGGACCACATAAAACCAAAAGTTTTGTGACACTATTCACATCGTAGATTATGAGTGATGTAGAAAAAGCAGTAGGTCCATGTAAAAATGACAAGTAACCAATCATAATCTGCCACGTAAGATAGTTGTGAAAAAAGTTGTAGGTTTTTTTTTTTTTTTTTTTTTGGTACTTCTAGAATTACTCTAAGCTACTTATGAAGGAAAAGTGGATAGTGTGATAAGAACAAAGGTTAAGTTCATCATCTCTTCCTTTTCTTCTATACGAGTGTTTGCTACAATCCTGAGCAACTAATCTTTCCACCCATCTTTGTTCAACCGTCGCGAGGCTAAACCTTTAGATGAGAGGTTTGGAGTAACAGGCATTGAGGATGTCTTTGGTGCCTCCTCATCGTCCCAACTATCACCCCAATTTTCATCCCATCCATCATTAGTGTCCAACTCTGATTTTGCCACAATGGAAACTGGAAGGTCCATGTCTAGCTTTTGGTATTTAGAGCCATTGCCTGAAAAACGCCACTTCCTAAAGCTTATGCATATCCAAGCTGATACAAGTATCAGCAGTGGACCAAGGAAGACAAGTGCAATAGCAGGTCTTTTTGTTAGGGAGCTTATGAACAAGGACTTGGGGGTATTGTCAAACTCTTTCTGGGAACTGTGTGCAATCAGATCCCTGAAATCAAGGCTGCACTTGTCATTTCCTGCTGTTAAGGTGATCAAACTGTCAGTTACTCCATCTACATTTGAAACGGTCACCTGCACAATTTAGATATCAAGTTACAACTCGCTCTGTAAGTCATTGATAATATTCCTTGTCAATAGCTCTCAGGTACTGAATGATATGGGTGATGATAACAAAGCAAAAGGTGCCAAGCAAGCCTGTCAGTACTATATGGGCCTGTTTGGATTGAGGGAGAGTGTAGGAAAATAGATAAGAACTGGCCCAAAATAAGCTTATTTTTAGTCAACTTTACTCTACTCCCCCCTTCTCTTCCTCCTCAATCCAAACGGACTATAAGTGAATTAGTTCTCTTTCCAGTTAAAATGCTATGCTCCTCAGGTTCACAACCAAATAAAAGTTCCATGTCAGCGTGTCTGCTAACCATAGCAGCCATTCATCTCTGAAATTTCAAGCATTTAGGTCGGCAGTGTGCATAAAGGAATCAAGTGCCTTGTCTTAAATGTAACAACATGCCAACAAAAAATTTTGAAGAACAAAAGATGAATATTAACCCTTATGTCAAAATTTTCATGAACAAAGAAACACTAATTTGATATATGCATTTGAATGCCGTCATCCAAAGATGGATGCTGCACCAGGAGCATACACTGAATGATTCACATAACAATTTTATACACTATTTTAAAGCTTACAAGAAGCATAACAAATGTGTTAGGATTTAGCTTCGCATAATCCATGTGTCAATGAGGGTCTTAAAAACTGTCATTTTTATCTAGACAAAGTTTCATTAATAAAGAATTGTTTGAAGATGTTGAAGTTCCTAAGGCTCACTTGACCGAACTTAGGCCTCGCCCGATCTTTGCTTGAGCAAGAGCATGAATTCTACAATCCTAATGTGTTCTCCTGGTAAGTTCCTTCCAGAGTTTCTCATTCAAACCTCAAAATTTTGTTACCCTCTAATCTATCAGTGAGTTAAGAGAGTTATGGTAGTTGCAGATGAGTCTGTGGAAAAGCCAAGAGCCCAGGACACTGCCATGGGAGGTGAATTGGTCGTTTGTGAGGTTACAGACAGATTCTCCTATAGTGGGTAGGTTACTTAACGGAGTGGTTTATCTTTTCTTCTTTTTTTTTTTTGGATAAAGGAGCTGTTTATCTTTTGAAGAGTTCTACATAAGTTTTCCACTTCATCACAAAATCCTTGTGTCCTTTTTCCTATTGTTTATTGCTTTTGGATTGTGGTGATATTTTACGGTGATGTGTTAACTGATGTATTGTTTTCGACCCAGTTTGGGTTTGTTTCAACGTAAAACTTTTTTGATGAAAAAATTTTTAAAGTTGAAAATTTCAGGTAAAACAGTTTGTTTTTGGTATTTGTTTGCATTCATGAAAATGCTTTGGAAAACATTTTTAAGCATACGGCTTTTATGGAAAATTAAATAATAAAAAATTCCTGTTTTTTATATTCAAATAAAAATAACAATTTTTGTTCATAAAATGAAAACAAAATTCAACGTACCAACATTTAACATAATACAAACTCACAAAATCTAACATAATGAACACAAATCCACGATGAATTTTAAGAAATATAACTTAGTAAACACAAAATTCACCATACCAACATTTAATATGGTATAATCTCACAAAACATAACATAATGAAAAAAAAATCAAACACCAGATCAAATTGAATTCGATAGATAAAAAAATTGATCCAATAAAAATATTACAAGTAAAAAACTACAAAAAAGTTGAAGATATATAGACAAGTGAATCTTTTTTGGGGGCTGGGATGACCTTAGGGGGGTCACACGATCGCTGGACCCTATTTGGTTTTAGGTTTGTTGCCAGACGGATTATTTCTTGCGTGGAGGGGGCAGTGGCTTACAGATTAGTGAGAGAGAGAGGCAGGCGATGGCTGGATCGGGCAGACTAAGGCAGCAGCAGTGGGAGGAGCAATGATGATGGGTTCTCTCTGGCAAGACAGATACAGGGTTGCGGTGGAGGGTTGGGTTTGCTGTGGGGTGTAAAACGTTCTATGCCTCAAGAAATGTATTGTCAATCAAACCAAAATTGATTTTTGGTTTGACAAGCATTTTCAATTGGGTCAAACACCCAAAAATGTGGAAAACATATGATGTAACAAGCGCAGCCTTAAGCAGTGCTTAATCTGTTAGTCCGGTAATTTCACTAGTTGGGGTCAAAATTAGAATTTTCAAGATATTTTAAGAAAACTACAAATGCTAATAAAATGCTTGTATCTCTTCTCTTGCTTGAAGCAGCTATATCATGTCATATAACACCACAGGTCGTTTAGTGCTCAAGCTCAACAAGAGAGAGAGAGAGAGGGTCAAGTTGTATGTGGGCGGCAAGAACAATACTTGGATTTTTCTATACACTATGGTTACCCCTCCAAGCGAACTTGCTTATTTATACACAGCACTTCTTTTATAGGACAAGTGATGAGAATTGCATGCTGAAGGGGAAGCATGCCATCTTCTTGGGCGTGATAAGACAATATGGTCAAAGATTGTTTTTAATTAGCCTAGTTTATAGCATGATGTTGCAGGCTATCTCCCATTGTTGCATTGTCAGCTAGCCTAGGGAAAGAAGAAGAAAACTGGTCTTTACACACCCATACCAATACCCATGTTCCTTGGGAAGATCTTAGTATGAACTTTGTCCAAGGACTTCCAAGAAATTTTACGGGACATGATGCCACATTTGTCGTGGTTGATAAGTTCTCAAAAAAGGCACATTTTATTCCATGTTCAAAGACATCAAATGTGGTCCACATAGCTAAAATTCTCTTTCAAGAAGTTTTTAGTTTACATGGTGACACAGAACAAAGGGTGGACAATTAGAGATAAGGGAAACGAAAAAAAATCATCAAAAGGACAGTCTCAATCAAGCAAAATACATTCCATAACATCCCATAAATTCCTCAAGAGCATTAAATAAATTCAAAATTCAAAAATGAAATCTAGAGAATAACAAATTCTGAAATCAAGTTAATTGTCCTCCTTGCATCACATGAGCTGCCTACGACTATTGTGTTGGATCGAGATGCCAAATTTATGAGCTATTTTTGGAAGACTTTATGGAGGATTCTGAATACAAAGCTTAAGGTTTTTCTTCTTTTAAATTCTTTTATAATCTTTCCACATCCAAATAGATGGATATAAATTGAAGTTTGGGTGATCATGTTACTAATTGGGACCGCTCACTTCTTATTGCAGAATTTGCTTACAATAGTTTTGTTAATCAAACTATTGGTCATAGATCCCTTGAGATTGTTACTGGTTTGCAACCTAGAAACCCCATTAATTGGATTACTTTGCCTCCAAATGCAAGATCAAGTGCTAAATTTGGAACCTTTGCCAGTCATATGGTTATGGTTTGTATTTAACCTAAGAAATTTCCTATGAAGATTACAAGAAACAAAATTCCAAGAATATTGGTCCCAACAAGATTGTGACGAAGATAGGCCCCAATGCTTGTCTTTGAGTTACTGTCAGACATGGGCATTAGTAACATGTTTATGTCAAAGATTTAACAGTGTATCCAGGTCATTAAAGTCTTGATGAGCATGAGGCACAGGCTATTGTTTGATTGCCCCCAACTCTTAACATAATGGAAGAAATCAAAGATGTCCTGTCGATCAAATTGTGTCAACAAGAGATGGTCGGTACAAGTATTTGATTAAATGAAAGAATTGTCCTCTCTCAGAGTGTACTTGGATTATTCCTAACGAGTTTCAACTTATCAATCATGACCTTCATAAACACTATCATTTTTTTTATTACCAACATCAAGATTTTTCCAAGTTGAGGAGAGATGATGGGGAACATATCTGGCAGGCCTGTTGAAAGACTTATATGAGATGAAGAAAAGCTGGTTCTAGTGCTCAAGCATTAATTTGGGATGTTTGGGATGATGAAGAGCTCTCTTGGGACCTTACTTAGTTATTTTAAGTTGAATTGAGTCTTATTTCATTTTTGTTGGCTGCAGGATCATTTTAATCAAGTTTTATTAGAATAGGGCATTTTGGTAAATTCAAGATTTTATAGAATGTGCTGTCCTTGGCTGTAACAAATGCCCATAAGTCTTATTTTGTGGTTTTTATTCCTTTTCCTTTTTGGTTTATAAGTTGTTAAGCACTTTTTTTTTTGGGGTTATTAGTAGTCCTAATCTTTCCAGGAATAGGAAATTTAGAGTCAGTGTCCTCCAAGAAATAATTTAGCAATAGCTTATACAAAAGCAACTATTGTAGTCAACAACATTCATAACATAGACATGAGATTGTTTAATAAAATTCCGACAGCTCATTGTATGCTTTGAGAGTGTGATTTCTTCTCCTAGCTAAGTGTGATTGCTTAAGAAAACTTAGGTGTGATATCCTAGAGTTTATCTTTCTTTATTTTTGTTCTTTTTACTGTTTCAATACCAAACAGCTATCAAACACATTCAAGATGCAATATTTTAATTACTTAAACCTAAATAACCACTTAAACATCAGACCCTATTAAAAACCCTTCAAGAGCTCATCAATAAATTTAATTTAGTCCTAAAATCTTAAAGAATCTGTATCATCTGGTGCTTCTTCTTCTTCCTTTTTTTTCTTGGATTAATGTCTTGATTTCCCTAGACATAAACTCTAAGGATACTTTTTTGTTTGATTGAAAGTAAAGTTTGTATAAATTTACCATCATGTCCCTATTAGATAAAACAAAAAGTAACACATTATACTTTAAAAAAATTGTGTATAGATGGCCACTTCATTAAAGTAAAAAAAAAAAAAAAAAAAGCATAAAAAATTAACCCAAAACTGTTTGCTAAAAAAAAAAAAAAAACAAAAACAAAAACCGACCAAAATTAATGAAAAAATAAACATATGAGCACCCAAAAAAAAAAAAGAAGAAAGCTAACACATCCAAAAAAAATCAAAGAAAGAGAAGAAAAAGAAAAAAGAAGAAGAAGAAGAAGAAGCCAAGCACCTTAGTAAACAGACAAAGAAAAAACCAAATTAAAAAAAAAAAAAAAAACCAACATGTTGGAGGTGAAGTCCAACATAAAGGGTATTTTTGGAAGCTCATTTCATGAGCTTCCCCCTCTCATTTTTCTTCCCATTTTGGAAAAAACTTTTTGGTGGGCTCAGGAAGAAAACACCTTAGCCCCACCATTTATTTTCCTTCCTCTCCACCTAACCAAACACACTTCAAAAAACTTTTCTTTCCCATTTTCTCTCCAAAGTTTTCCATCCACCCCATTTCACTTCCAAACAGAGACCCTAAATGAATCTTCTTTCCTCTATTTCCATGCTACTTAGATGTAAATTGCAATTAGTGTTATTTTTCAGATACTTCTGCAAACAGCTTTGATTGGAGGTCCCTATCAACTATCTTTTCTTTTCTTTTTTTTTGATCATTTAGACATTTTATTGATGAACAAACATGGTACAAACAAAGAGCAAATGCACACGGCCAGCAGAGTACAGCCGCTTTGATACATGCAAAGAATGCTTCAAAGGCCACCCAACTAAGATTGCTAGCTTACAAATCATCAAGACTAACAATACAACACCAAAACTATCAAATCCAGACTAGAAACAAGGATAACATAGTTAAAGGCCTATCAACTATATAAACAGAGAACTTCAATTTTCTTTTCCAATTCATTGTGCTTAGTAAACATGCTCTTGGATAACTAAGATATTGCAGAAAATGCATATAATTAAGGCCTTATGGGGCTTAGGAATTTGTCTCAATGTCATAATAAAACCAATTTGAATCATCCATTTAACAGACTAAGCTTCCTTAGTGGCTGATGGGCAGATTTATTCCCCTGTTCCCTTTTTGCTATTCATATGCCAGCATCCAATTGCTCCACAGCCATTAGACTTCCAGAAGGCATGCAGCAACATCAAATGCAATACAAACCAATTGAATGGGGAAGCTAACTAAAGCTAAAACTATTTAAGGAAAAACTCATAACAGAAAGAAAGGAGCTTGACATATCCAATTTCAATTGTTAGTTGAAAAATGATTTGTTTTATCTGGATGTCAAATTTAATCCGCTTTTATCAGAAATTGACAGTCATTAAAACCAAAATCAACCCTCCAACTTTTTTGGAGAAGTCAAAGCACAGAAAGCAATATATCATCATAATCAATTATTGTCTTTATACACACACACACACACACACACACACACACACACATAAGTATTTTTAAATAATAAAATATTTTGAAGAGGGAAAAGGCTCATTATGATCACTTCCTGTCTTGATTTATTCGAACTAGGTCAAAAAGGGAAAACCCTTTGAAAAAGGTATTAGCAGGCCTTATATCCATAAGGGCTAAGAACTTATTAAACAAAAGCTCATTTGTGATTGAAACTGAAAAAAAAAATACTGACTTCATTAGTACCTTTATGCGTTCTTTGACTTCTTTCTCTTGAATTTGAACTTCTTTTTCAGCTAGCCAAACAGAATCAGGAGCAGAAATGTTAACAGAGAGAGAGCTTTCTCCCTTGTTCTGAATTAAAAGTAAAAGATCCGGAGATTCTGAAGAAATGCAACCATCATTACATTCAGATTGTTAATAAGAATTCCAAAAAGCATAAAGTTAGAGAAATTGCAAATGTATTTCTGCAAGTCAGACCAAGCAGTAGCATATGTGAATGATATATTGAAAACATTTTTCATTAGATGATTCTGCATGATCATTTTGAATGGAATTATATAAATCAGACCAACTTAGATTTAGAAGGCTCTACAAATTTAAAATTATCCAGTCCACAAATAAGGAATTGACCCAGGATTTGTCATCTAATTCCTTGCTAATTGACATCTCATTTTGATTTTTATACCAAGGACAGATGGTTCAAATTAGGAGTTGAATTTATTACAGACAAAAACCCTCTTTCCTACGCTGCAAAATTTTCTGGAATAAATTACTAAAATACATATTGATGCCACAGTCCAGAGGTAATGAAACGGTTGAAAAGAATATCATTGTGTTTAAATATGGGATTATGTTTTTACCACCACGTCCTAACCCATGTTCGTTAGATGGTAATGTACCAGAGTAAGGCATTTTTCAAAAATTACATCCTTGAAAGTTGAACAACACCTAGATCATGGAATAATATCTTCTTTCACATGACTACAACTTGTGATCAGCACATTCTGTCCATAGTTGAAACTTGTGAATTTAGTAAAAAAAAAAAATCTAACATAAGAGTATTTTACTAAGAAGTATAGAAACTTCATTTGGGGTTTTGTACCTCCGTCAGACACAGGACACTTCTAGGACACCTATGCACACATGTCCCAGCCATGTCCTTCTTTTGTTTTGAAAAATTGCAGGACATGGGAGAGACACTTATCTTTTATTTCTTTTTAGTTTCAATCTTGAACACTTATCCAATTATAATCTTTTATTTACCCTTTTGGATCTTATCATTGGTTTGTATTCTAATTTCTAAACATAATGTACTAGTCTTGAATTCACTTATTATTCATTATTGCTCTTAAATTGATATATGTTTAACATTATATGAAAAAAAAAATGTTTAAAAATATAGATAAATTTATATTTAGTAAAAAATATATGCGTATCCCAGCCGTGTCATGTCCTATTTTTTTCAAAAATTGTAGTGTCACCGAGTCATACCCGTACCCGTGTCCCGTGCTTCCAAGGTATTTTAAGTTTGACTAGATTATGGAGTTAACTTCAAATGTAAATGTGAGAGGATGACATTAAATGTCACAATCAAACAACTAAGATGAGTAAGATTAGGAATTAACTTGCAGAAACAATCTCAGAAACAAAATGTCAATACATACCATCCCCTGGAACTCTCAAACATGCAACAAACTTCTCAACTTTGCACATATTAGATGAATCACATTCTTCACCCCGAGAACCCTCATTCCTCTCTGACTTCGAAGAGTCCCCATCCCCTTCATTGCCCACATCCTTAGGCACATCCTTAGATTCCGCCCCATCTCCCAACTTCTGCTTTTCATCACCACTCCCCTTTCCTTTCAATTCCTTCCTCGAACTGCCCTCACCCTTTTGCACACTACCAGCTGCTCCCAACTCAGATTGGCTAATTGAACTGCTCTTATCCATCCCAGTCTTAGCACCAAGATCCTCCTTTGATCCACCCACTTGATCTCCCTTTACCTTGTCAACTTCAGTGGGATTCGAAACAAAGTTCGACCCATCTTTTTTTTCATCTTCCAAACCATCCTTTTTGTTCAAAGGTACAGGAATTACAGAACCCAAACCATTGTTTGCACCTTCATTCACCTATATGCAAAATTTACAATTAAACCAACACTAACCCTTTTAACAATTGAAACAATACAAAAATCAAATTAACTTTCTTTCTTCATTTTTTACCTTCGAATCAGCAGAAGAACAATCCATAAATAGTAGGATCACAATGAACCCCACTAAAAGAACAAAATTTGAATCCATATTTGAAGTCAAACCCACTTGTTTGCAGTACGGGATGGCCCTATTTTCAAATAAATTGAACCCCAAATGTTCAAACTAAAAGTGAGACACCATAAATGGTGTTTTTGTTATAGCATAAAAATGTAAACTTTATACACATAAAAATGAACTGAAGGGACAGGGTGAGATTGCTAACCTGAAAGGAAAAACCGTTTCTTTGCGTGTACTTTGGCATAAGCTCAGTGCTAAAGAGCTGTGCTTTTCATGGACATAGACTCGGCTTTGTAACAGAGAAGTCTGAACTCATACATGGTGGGAGAGATGGCTGTATTACCAAGGCAAGAAGCCAAAGAAACCCAGAATTTAATTTACCATTTGTTAAAAAAAAATTAAATATAAATAAATAAATACTGTTGCCGAAACGTTGCGTTTCAGACTTTCAGCATGCCTCTCACCAATGGCTGAGTTCCTTTTTGTATTGGTTGCTCTAAAAGTCCCCAATTGAAAGTAGCAGTCACCAAAGAAATTGCTGGCATGTTGCGATCATGATATGGAAAATTCATCAACATCAACAAACTTGTCTACTTGTTCTTTTTATTTTATTTTTTTCCATTAGAAAATTGTTTAAGTGTGATCGTGCGTTTCTCGTTCGTTTAGGCCAAAAAGAAAAACAAATTGGGTTGGCAAAATATGTATGTTCAAAATTTTATTTTATTTTTTTTGTTTTTTTTTTTTTTTTTTTGCCTCTTAAATAAGATTCAACCTTAAAGTTTTCAAGTTTAAAAGGGGCTTAACAAATAATGTCATATTATTTCAAAAGAAAATAAATTAAACCGTCAACTTATATTAAAGCTTAATCACAATAAAACCGAGTTTTAATTTGTTACAACTTTGAAGTATCATGGTTTAATTTGTTTTTTCAATTCTAAAACTATAGTGTTTAATTGGATAATTTTTTAAACTTGTAAACATTTATCACTTCTAAAAATAAATGATCTAAAATATATCTCTTTAAATAGTTTTAAAATCGTGTCAATAATAGGGAAAAAGAAATTGACATGAAGCCTAGTGGATTAAGTCACATGGCATGGATTAAAGCAACAAATGTTCAACTCTTAGGCAAAGCAAGGAATATGCTTAGCCAGTAGCCACACTGGACGACATAGAATAGATTCAATCTAAAGTATAAAACTAAAGCAATATGCTAGCTAAGTGCACTTTGAAACTATCTCCATATAATTTCAATAATGATATGTTATTTGGTCTAAGGTGAAATTCTTTTTTAGTAAGGGATCCAATCCCAAATTCTTGGTTAGGGAGAGACCAAACAATGTTTAATTAAGTCATATGACTCTCCACTTCTCTGAAGTGACATTGCTTAAAGGAATAGCTTGATTGAGTTTAGCTTATATAAAGAAAATTAATCCAAGCATCATAATTGTTCATGATATTAAATTAGGTGAAAGCTATGGAAAGAGTGAGATTATGAAATTGAACTTTGACAAGCAACTTCAATGAACCTATAAATGCTTCTTGAACCATGCCAGCCATTTCTTCACATTACTTAATGCATTTTTAACTTTGTAACTAAATTTGAACTAGTTTCTCCTAAACAAACCCACAATCATAAATTCATAACCAATGACTACTCGAACCCCATTACCTAAGAACAACCAACAACAAAAAGTCAAAAACCAGATCACCCTAAAGACAAAGCAACAAATCAACCATACACAAAAATCCAGACCACAGGCATAAACCCATACCAAAGGCCAAGCCCAAATCACACAAAGGGACAAAAAATCCAGCATCACGCACCATTGGAACCCCCATTGGAACCTCCGTCACGCCATGCCCACAATTGAAACCCCCCATCGGACACAATTCAAACATGACGACGGTGTATGATGACAATGTGATGATTGTCATTGTCAAGGAATTCTCAAAGGATCTTAAATTTTCATTGTCAAGAAGGAATTCTCAAAGGATCTTAAATTTTTGGTGCAATCGCAAGTAAATTTCACAAAAATGGTTTGTTAGCACCTTACCCTCCCATCTATGTAACTATGCCAAAAGCAAGAATAACCTCATTTCTCCTTAAGCTCATGAGCCCCGTGTCCGTTTGAAATTGTTTATTTTTTATAGCTCATTTACATAATATAAGACAAAAGGATGAAATTATAATTATGTTTGGTATCAACTTATGTAACTTTTTGTTGAAAGTGTGATAAAATATATTTGTACTTTGACAAAATGATAAAAAAGTAAAATTTTAAAAAATTGTACATAAAAACTAAAAATTTGTAAATTAGGATCTGTTTGGATACCGCTAATTGCTAAAAACTAAAAACTGAAAACACTGTAGTAAAATAATTTTTTAATGTGTGAATAATGTCATGGGACCTAGTTTTAAAGTTGTTTTTGCTAAAAAAAGTACTTGTAGGTCCTGTGAACAGTGCATAAGACCCACTAAAAAAACGTAACCGCTGGAAAGTGCGCCCAAACTCGCACTTAGTCTTACTTCATTGTTGAGAAAAAAAAGTATGTCACCAATTGAAACCCTCACCAACCACACGGCCACTAAAGCTTACTCACAAATTAACGCAAAAAGAAGTGTTACGTCCACAATATTTTCACAACAAATTATATGTGATTAGTTGTTATTAGTTCAAATTTGAACATAATACTAAAATTTCTTTTTTGTCCTAACAATAACAACCTGCCACTTAAAATTCACTACAAGACACTTAAAAGCCGCCCAACCAGCAAATGGACATTGTCACATCACTCTTGGCCCCTATGTTGACGAAGCTTTTTTGTGCCAATTATTTATTTTTGGTGAAAAAATTATTTAAATAAAATAGAAAAAAAATATTGAAGACGATATAGGTGTGTGTGTAACACACACACATATACACATATTAAAATAATAAAAGTGAGACTTTTATATCAAATTAAAACTTGAATGAGCCTAATCGTGAATGCTCTAACAAGAGAAAGAATATAAAATATGATAAAGGTGAATTTGTAAAAGTGAGCAATTAAAATATAAATGGAACTTTTTAACTATAATTTTTAACTAAAAATTTGCTAGGCTTATCAGAATGCTATTTAGCTTATATGGATATAAAGTGAGAGTACGTAACCACTCATTTGGTGAGGGTTCTTCCTCTGAAGGGTGGATCTGTGTTTGTAATCTTGTTGGTTAATGAAATTATTTTATTTTGCAAAAGAAAAAGAAAAAAAAAATAGCCCATCACATTCTTGCAAGTTGCAATAAGGGGTTTTTCTTTTTGAGTTGTGTTAATAGGCACCGCAAGATATCTATTAATAGTAATATTTTTATATTTTTTCTGACAAAAGTTTTTGTCTTTATTCACTTTTATTTTAAATTTTTAAATTTTTAAGTACTATATAGTGTTCTTTTTGACTTTTTTATTTTTTTTTTTTTTGGGTCTTTTTTTACCTTAACAAGCACCGCACCGGTTCAGTGCTTGTTAACAAATCCCTTTCTTTCTTTTTTTTTTTTTTTGTTTTTTAAAAAAAGGGTAAACCAATGCAATCCGGTTGACATTTAGCAATGAAATTGCTATCCAGTTCAAGAGAGAGAGAGATTAAGGTGGTGATTGATAGAATAGTTTGAAATAAAATTTTTGTAATTTTTTAAAATGTGTGTATGTAAAAAAATATGTAATGTTATTTAAAATGTAAAAATGTGAGTTTGAAATTGGTGACTACATAGACCTAAATTTAGTGCCAAACTTGGGCCCTTCTCATTTTAAGGTTGGTCTGTTTTTGTACCAAAGAGGCAAAGACAAAGAACTAGGCCTAAGACATATCAATGTCATTCGGGCCTGAGCAGCAGGTTATTTAATCATCTTTTTTTTCTTTTTTTTTTTCTTTTTTTTTTTGTGTTGTTGTTGTTACTGCTGAATAGGTTATTTAATCATCTTTTGATAGTCACATGCCTGACACAATATCAAAGTCAAGTCGGTATTTTCAAGAACTTCTTAATCACATAAACAACTAGTTGGGTAGCTCTACTGCTTTAGCCTCTAGGCCACCCTGGATCGGTGGATCTAGGCCAATCTGCTCTTCACAATCTTCACTATTACGTCGAAGACCTAAAATACTAGTTGAAGGAAAACCTCATTAGGCCATACAACAGCAGCAGTTTCAAGATTATTTTTCTAGGGTGGTCAGCTGTGGTAGAGCTAGAAATTTATCATGAGGGAAAGAAAAAAATAAAAAAAAAAAACTTTTTTATATGTATAATTTCCATATTATATACATTATGCAATATTATAAAATAATATTTTAAATATAATTTAGGATAAATATCTGTAAGAAAACAACCAGTGAATGCATATACAAATATAATTAAATAACTAATAATACAGGTGGTCAATCTCTTGAAGTCAGACTAACGGTAAATGTGAAACTAAGAAGAAGAAAAAATAGTAATTGACATAAGTTTTAACATTTGAAGTATATGATTTCTTAACCATACACATGGTGCTAATTGGAGTAAACACTAAAAGACTTTTTAGATTTGAAAATCTATAGAGCATTTATCAAACTACTTGATCAAATAGAGAGAAAAACTAAGAAAACATGGAAGGAAAAAAGAAAAATAGAGAGAATGAGGAAAGAATCACAAATATAGATATAGATCTATTGGTTGTAACAATTGTGTACTTTTTTGTTGATGAAGAAGAAAAGTATAAGAAAAAACAACTTTATTCTGTTGTCAATGGACAATAGAAAAGTACGCCAAAGTCTAAAAAGATTTTTTTTTTTTTAATGAATGAGCTAAAAAATTGAAACATTTTTTTTCTTTCTTATAAAATTAAATATTTTAAAAGTAGTGTTATTGACACAATACTTTCACAACAAAACCTAGGTAGCAAGTTGTTAAAGGTAGGAAAAAAGTGATTTTAGTTGTGGGTCCTAATAAAAACCAATTATAAGTTGCCACTTAACCTTTATTGTGAAAATAGCATTAAGATGATCATATTCAAACCTATATTAGCTAAGTTTAAACAAAATTTAGGGTTAGGGGGCTTTAAAATTTTATTTTAAGGGCTAAAAAATTATTAAAAATTATATATATATATATATATATATATGTAAAATTATGGCCAGGTCAGGCAGTTCACTTGAACCCCCTAGCCTTAAGGTAAAGCCACCCTTGCTATGCATTATGTAGTGGAAAAGTCTCTTGATTCCGTTAGGAACCTCAATTGTATTGTAATTTTACACATGTGCTATAATTGTTGCAATAAATAGTCAGTTACTATTGGGGTTAATTGGTTGATTGGTGGGATAAAAGTTAGTTAGCATTTTGTTGAGTGGTTAAGCTACAGGTCTAAAGCGTTAAGGACTAAACTTTGTAGAGGCACTGATGAATAACATGGTTTAAACACTTCTCTCTCTCTCTCTCTCTCTCTCTCTCTCTCTCTCTCTCTCTCTCTCTCTCTCTCCACATTCCTTTCTCAGTTTATCTCTAATTTTTTGTGGAGGCTAGGTTCCCTTGAAGTGACCTACACCATTCTTTCTTTTCACAATTCAGTAGCAGATTCATAACATTTTGGTATCAGAGCATTTGATTCCTCTACACCACTATGACAGAAACTCATTCCAATTCACAAAATTCAGAAAAAATCGCAGCTTTAGCTAGGGTTTCAGAAAATCATGAGCATGCTTTACAAGAAATTCAAAAGCAATTGCAAGCCATTACTAGGTTCATGTAGAGAATGGTTAAAGCAGAAGATAAGCGACAACAAGTCCCAAATTCAAGTTTTCAAGCTCTTCTCATTAAAAATAATGTGAGAAAATCATAATCTTTACCTCTAATTCTATCAAGAATCTGAAATTGGATGTTCCAAGGATCCAACTTGCTAGGTTTATAAAGCAAACCGATTCTTTTCCTATCACAACACCTCTAAGCGTTAGAAGATGATTATGACCTCTTATCATTTTAATGAGGAAGCTCTGATTTGGTTCCAAGATGCTAAGCAAGTGGGTGGTTTTGCTAGATGGGAGGTCTTCATCAAAGCTCTTCAAACCTATTTTGGTGTCACAGCCTATGATGATCCCATGGAGGCACTCACTCAGCTCAAACAAACTTCCACTATGATTTCTTACAAAGGTAACTGTGAAATCTTGTCCAATAGAATCATGAGTTTATCTAAGTCACAAATTGAGTCGTTTTCTAAATGGGTTAGAGGATGAGATACGATTACCAGTTAGATCTAACTGTGAAATCTTGTCCAATAGAATCATGAGTTTATCTAAGTCACACAAATTGAGTCGTTTTCTAAATGGGTTAAAGGATGAGATACGATTACCAGTTAGAATTGTTAGGGCCGTATTTTTTGTATTTGACTAATCCTTAAATGCACATCTCTTGTAATTGGATAAACCTAAGATGAGTTTAGTACTTCAAGAAACATGTTATTCAAGTCAAGCATTAAAGACATGAAGATTGGTCTAAGAAAAAAGTGAAGAAAAGCTGTTCATTAAATCTCGATAAATAGCTCGACAGATACCTGCTATTGAGATTTAATGTGAAACTCAATAGATAGCTCGATAGTAGCTTGAACTATCGAGAACTATGATTTCAGAATTTTCAGATTTGAAATTTGGCCCAGTCTTGTATATTTGTTTGGGGTTTCTTTTCTCACAACCCTAGACATATATAAGGCTTATTTTAAAGACCGTCACCAAGGAAGACGATTTTGTACTGTACCGACCTGTACTGCCGAAATATTCTGTTCTGGTACCTTAACTTGAACCAAAACAAGGCTGAATCGTACAGCCCCAAATATCGGGGTGTACCGGCTCGTTTCGGCTGTTCTGACGGATTTCAGAGCTTTTCAGCCGTATTTGCATTTCCTACCTGTACAAATTTAAATGTGTTTTTTTTTTTAAAAAACTTTATACTTACAGCAACTAGTGGCCATCATTGAAGCATCAGCTTGCCAGATCATTAACAAAATCATCTTCTTCTTCGTTTTAGCCACTTAGATCTTCTTTTGAGCCACAGATCTCCCTTCGTCTGCTTCGCTTGTTTCTTTCTCTACACAATACACAGGTTTTGAACGTTTTAAATTTTACATTGATGTGGTACTTGTACGAGTCAAGTTGCAGTGTTGTACCTACATTCACATCATTTTCTCTTGGTTTCTCCGCCAAAAGCTTAATAGGCTTTTATTTTATTTGCTTTTTCCAAAGCCCACATGACTCCTTGGTCCTTGTCTCTTCTCTTTAATGCTTATTATGCTTTTTTTTTTTTTTTTTTTTGGCTGAATGCTTATTTTGCTCTTTCAACTTTTCAATAACTTTTTTTTTTTGTCAATTACTTAGATGGGCAAGTGTCAACTCCTAATGGAATTTAGTTTTAACTTACTCTATTTAATAAATTACATGGGTCATAGATGGGAATTTAGCTATTCTTAAAATGTATTAACAAATTTTGTAAGTCCTAAACAACATGAAAGATATAGGCTCTAAGAAAAATTATTATTATTATTATAAATAACAGTAACCTCGAAACGGTACACCAGTATGGACCGAAACCGAAATATTTTGTTCCAATAACCAAACCGAAACGGCCTCAGTATTAACTCCCTTGGCCGTCACACTCGGATGCAAAGACCAAGAGACTTATTTTCTTTGTATAAAGCAATAGTGTTTGTACGCCATAGGGTTTTATAACCGAATGCTTCCAAATCTTCATTATTGATGAAGTAAAGAACTTTGCAGCCAACAACATCTCTTCAAGTTGTTGGAGTTAGTCACATACTTGGGATCCATGCAAAAGGTTAGTCACAAATTGGAGTTTTATGCATCAAAGGAAAGAAGGCTACTACAAGATCAAGTCTAATTAGGTATTGGAGTAAAGGTTCAACTGTAGGTTGATATTTCGGGATAAGCCAAGGGTAGTTGGTAAGATTCCTTATACTTGTAATCACTTGATTGTTGATTAGTGGATTCTTGAGAGTGGTGATCTTAAAATCACCCGTTGGGTTTTTATCTTGCGAGGTTTTCCCCATTTGTCAACCAATCATTGTATTAAATTTATTTTCCGTTGCACTTAGTATTTTGGTGATTTATTGGTGCCTTCACATTTTGCATGCAATTGAACCTAATTAATCAACTTGGATAATTGAATTAATTGACTGGGGTCAAGCTATCTTAACCCAACAAGAATGTTAGTTCCTAAGTCTCTTAATAAAGTTTTTGGGTTGGTGTAGACACTGCATTTTGTACCCCTTACAAATTGGACCCCCGTTCTCCAATGATGCTGAAATTCTAATACCTAAGGTTGGTTTAGGGCCCAATTAGATGTTGAATTGACTTAAGAAATGTTGAAATGAAAGATATAATTCTTAATGAGTAAATAAATCTATTTTTGGAAAAATAAGGCCAAGGAAGCCCTTGGCATGCGCACACAAGAATCAACCTGTACGTGCATCCATGGTGCATATGCACATAAGCACGATTTTGCATGCGCATGTAGGGTTTCAGAAACGATAAAAGACAAGTTTTTTGCATTAAAGATTAAGATTTGGAACGAATCCCACATCGTCTAGGAGCCATTTCAAACTCCTATTTTCACAATATAAATAGTCATACACAATACATTTTCAATATACACAAAAATCTTAAAGGAAAACACTAAGATTCACTAGAAATAGTAAATCAAAGAGGGAGTTTTTCACAAAACATTCTCAAGTTAATTGTGTTTTGATTAGGGTCTTTTTCTAGCCTTAATCTTTAAGTTTAAAATTACTAATCACTCTTTTTGTTGATTGTGAATAAATTTGACTGAGGGGAACGGTCAAAAATCAAGCTTGAAGAGCTTTTGCTTGGAGGTATTAGTTCTAAACTTTCTCTTTTACTTTCTTTAGTTTAATTCTATGTTTGTTTGTTTCTTTGCTTGTTTTATGTTTATATAGTTTAGGTTTTGTAGTCTTTATGTTTTACAGCATGCTAAGATGTTAGATTTGTCATTTTGAAGCCATGCTATATTTTTTGTGTTGCTAGGGTTTCTGAGCTGAACCCCACGTGCACATAATCTTGGCTACACAAGCAAACTTGTTTATGCATGCGCATGATCTTGCCAGGAAACCATAATTGTAATTTTTTTGATTTTATTTCTGATTTCACATGTAATGCTTCTATTTTAGATTCTTTTTTATATATTCGTAGTTTTTGAGCTTCTATTTCACATGTTTGTTTGTTTGTTTGCCTTTCACATGTTAAATTAGGGTTTATTTTGTATTTTCTTATTTAAATGTCATGAACATACATCCACATGTTTATGCATGAATGTCATAGGTGCTAAGCTACAGCAAAGTAAGTGAGGTAAATCATACATTCACATAAACATGCATCTTTGAATATGACCTTGTTTTGATGATAAGTATGAACATGCTTGTTTGGGTGAGTTATTCTTGATGTATGTTATTTAGATCTTTCCATGCTTACGTTTCTGCATTGATTTATTGTTTATACCTTGGATATGATATGATGACATGGTGTTAGGTGGATGATTTGTATGATAGTAACATGCTACGATTTATGTTATGCCATGCTAGATAAATGCTAGGTTGATATAATATGTATGCTAGATGAATGCTAGAAGATGTCATGATAGATGTATGTTAGGGTATGTCATGATAGATGTATGATTAGGTCTTTTTGTGATGATTGATGCCATGTTGTATGCTTAGATGTATGCTAGTGTATGTGTGTGTGTGAGTTAGAATGCAATATTGAGTGTGCCTTTAATAGGGTGAAGACATAAGACACAATGAGAGGAAGCCAACCTTAGGGTTGGGCAGTTTTGAGTGCCTAACACCTTCCTAATACCGTACCTTAACTCAAAACCCATATCTCTGGTAGTAAGTTCAAAAAGGTCATTCCTTGAGAGAACGCTATATATATGGTTCCTAGACCATTATGTAAACTAGGTAGCGACTCCCCCCATTGTGTCTACAGTTGGCAAAAATTTAGGAAGAATACTTAACCAGTAGTAGGAAGGGAATTTAGAATTTACTTGACAATCGTAAAACTTCAATCTTGGGAACACCTAAATTGGAAGCTAGAGTAGAGTCAAGGACTAAGTTTCCCTTGCAGAGGTTAATTGGAGCATAGATGGAGGAAATGAGGAAACATGGGCTGTGCTATAATTGTGATGAGAAGTGGCAGATGGGGCATAAATGTAAGGGAGCTAAATTATTCCTGTTGGAAGAGATAACCATGGAATTGGAACCTAAAGCTTCTAGGATACAGTTGGTGGAGATTACCGAGGATGAAGTGTTGTTAGATAACCAGGAAATTAGTCAAATAAGTGAAGCTAATCCTACAGAAATCACATTATATGCACTAGCAGGGAATCCTACTTCTAATACCATGAGGATAAAAGGAAGAATCGAGATGTGGTGTCTCTCATTGATTCTCGGAGCACCCATAATTTCTTGCATGCTGCTATGTTACCTGTTTAGCACCTCCACCTTGATACCTCTCATATATTAGAGGTTAAAGTAGTTGATAGCACGATTATTAAGACTTTAGGAAGCTGTCATGGGGTCACTATCACTATGCAAAGGCATAGGTTTGTCATGGACTTTATTGTACTGCATTTGGGAGGTTGTGAGGTGGTTCTTGGTACTCAATGGTTGAGTACTTTGGGAGAAAATAGCTGGGACTTTCAACTATTGACTATGAAGTTTCTTTATTTGGGGAAAAGAGTATTCTTACAAGGTTTGCAACCTACTTCTTCGATCAATTCTGAAGCAAACAGACTCTTCAATGGGTCAGAAAGGAAATGTCTAATGCTTCAAATTTCAGCTACAGATTTTGTTCCATTTGCCTAACCTCACATTTCACCAGCGTTGGCTGACTTATTGATTGAATTCTCCAAGGTCTTTGCTGTTCCTACTGGCTTGCCACCTAACAGAGGCCATGAGCATAGCATTAATCTCAAAGAAGGGTCTCAGCCTGTCATGACCCAAACCTGTACTTCATAATTTAGAGTATGACCAACATGTTAATATCAAGTTTACGTTAATACTAACACGAACCAATTAAAGCAGAACTTGCTTATCGAAAATCTTTTCTTGTATTCCTTTTTATTTCCTTGCATAAAAGTCATACTATACAAAAATGATAAAAATTTTGAAACTTCATTTCATTTTGAACTTTGTAAGATTACAACTTGGCTGAAACTTAAGGTATTCATATAAATATTACATAACTAAACGTTTAGCAAAACTCTTATTTACAAGCCTAACCCCAAGACATACAGCTAGGGTTAAAAAACAATTGAGGTTCTGAAGTATATCTGTGCTCAAAAGGACCAAGTACATCTTGATTCCTCCTATACAACAAAAGAGCTAAACTACTATACAACAAAAAAACTATACATTCTAACAAATGAGAATCACAAATTCCTTGCTAGCTCTAATACTCTCACTGCTTCCAGGAAAGAACCTGTGCACTAATATATAATAGGGTGAGCTGCGATGCCCAGCAAGGTTTTAAGCTCTATGAGCATTTAATAAGAATGCATGTAAATCAAATATTTTATAGATATGACAGCTTTGATAAATAATCTTCATACTATTCTTAAAATAACTTATGAACTTTTAGATGAAAGTACATCATCTTCTTTTCATATAATAATAAAATGACATAATAAGGAACTTAAACATAATTCAGTAACCTTATCTTTAAATAGACAATAAAATACTTTATCATAAACTTTTCATCAAACTTATAGGACATTCAACATACCTTTCTTATCATCAGAATTTTCTTATAAATCCCAAATAACTTAATAGCTTATTCATAATAAATATTAGTCAGTCCAATTGTAAGTTTGTCACAACTTTGAAAGGCTTTTGGCATATTGTGCGAGGCATACAACATTCTCCTTAATGCTAGGAAATCCCAGGATCATATTAGAAAGTATCACATCCCTTTCGGTGTGATCATATCATCAACCATGAGGTTGGTTGGTATCCTTCACAAGTTGGTCGTTCCCAAAACAAGGACAGGCACAACAAAGTTCTCACCACTTATAATGGCCAATCAAAATTTCCATGAAAATGCCAGTACTATAACCCCTAACGGTTGAGTACAGATCATAACAATGGAAAAAACCAAAAAATTATATTTTTATGATAATTATTGATAGGCCAGGAATGTATTGACCCCTTAATGCTAGGAAATCCCTGGATCATATTAGAAAGTATCACATCCCTTTCGGTGTGATCATATCATCAACCATGAGGTTGGTTGGTATCCTTCACAAGTTGGTTGTTCCCAAAACAAGGACAGGCACAACAAAGTTCTCACCACTTATAATGGCCAATCAAAATTTCCATGAAAATGCCAGTACTATAACCCCTAACGGTTGAGTACAGATCATAACAATGGAAAAAACCAAAAAATTATATTTTTATGATAATTATTGATAGGCCAGGAATGTATTGACCCCTTGTGAAATATTAATTGATTAATTAGTCAGTCAAATTTATTAATTAATCAAATTAACATGCAATGTACGTGGCAACATAAACTAATCACCAAATAACTAAATATGTAGCGGAAATTTGATGACACAGTGATTTGTTTATGAATGAGAAAAAGTTACACAGCAAAAACTCCACCGGGTGATTTTAAGGTCACCACTCCCGAGAATTCACTATTATCACAATAAGTGGTTACAAGTAAAGGAATTCCAGTATCTTGTACCAACCTACAATTGAACCCTTACCCCAATACTCAATTGGACTTGTTCTGTAGTGACAATCATTCCTTGTATTTTACGGCTCCTAGTACGTGATTAACCAAAAAATGTGCGGATCTCAGTACACAACTTAATCACCAACTTGAGAAGGATGTTAGCTGCAAAGTTCTTCTCTTCATCACACAATGAAGATCATAAAGTTGCTTGGTCACAAAACCCTACAGTGTACAAATAGAGCAGCTTCTTTAAGAGAAAGATGAACTAGGGCAAACTCTATCTCTGGTCACAATTTGCATGAACAAAACTTTGTTCTACACTCGTGTAACTTATGTCTCCTTTGACGGCTCTCAAAATAATACTTATATATGTTTAGGGTTGTGAGAAAAGAAAGCCTAAACACATACTCACGGATTGGATGAAAAACAGTTCTGAAAAATAGAGTTTCATAAATCTCGATAGACAGCCATCTATCGAGATAGTTGTCGAGTCACGAGCTTCGGCAGCTTTTAAGCCTCGATAGATACTAGCTGTCAAACTAGTTGTCGAGATTTAAAATCCAGCATTTTCTTACTTGATTCTTGGACAGACTTGCATGACTTTAACACTTGAACTTGCAACCTTAATCCTTGAAATATTAAACACATCCTAGATCTACTCAATTACAAGTAAAACATGTTTTGTCAAAGGATTAGCCAATACATAAAATGTTGACATATGTTCCTAACATAAATCACATATATCCTAACAATCTCCCATTTTGGCAATCCATGACTAAACCACAAGAAACAAATGAACATATGAGAGAAGTCATAAATCACTCAACTCATATTCACTTGTTGAATACAATAAAATCTATCTTAATACAAATTCTTGAAGAACTTTGTAAGAAGAGAGTCTATGGCAAGAAAACTTTAATAACCTGTATTTCTAAAACACTTTAAACAAAACTCATCAAGGCATTTTAATGTGAGATAGAAATAAAAGATTGTATACAATATATAAGAAACATGTTCATAAAGAGAGAAAAGAAACAACATATGTAAAGATAGATGAAAGAACTATAATAATAACCTCAAACGTATATATATCAACAAGTACAAGGTTTGCTATCACAACATGATCACAAGATCTAAGATACATGAACAATGTATCTAAAATAGAGAGAAAAGAAAAAGATACAAAAGTCCTCACTACATCCCTCAAAATATGAACACTCCCCATATCTCCTAAACTAACCCTCCCCCTATGAGTATGACTACTTTCATCCAAAACTACTCCCCATTTTTATCACGAGTGACAAAAGGGTAAGTACATCAAGTAGATATCTCATCATCACTAGGCGAGCCAGCATCATCATCCTCATCAACATCATCACTGCCGGAACCATCGTCACTCTCATCCTCAGATGCCCGTGAAGATGGAGAAGAAGCAACCATGAAACCACCCATGACAACCTGTCGTCGTACGATACGACCAACACGGGTGTTCACCTGACACAACTTATCATTGAGTATGTTAGCATCCATGCGCACAAGTTGTGCCATGATGGCCTCAAGTGTCACTCCACCCACTAAAGACGAATGAGCGGAGGTAGATGAAGCTGTAGAAGCTGGAGGAGCGGCCGCATCGATCTGAGTTCACCTCGAGTGAAGCTGTGCAAAACTCCATTTAACGGTAGCAGTATCAATGGAACACATGAACGTGAAGTGGGGAGACTCAAGATAGGAGATAGAAAAATGGCGAAGGAGCCGCGTGATAGCCGAAAGGAAAATGAGCTTATCACGAGTTGTCGTATCCTTATAAACATCTATGAGGGAGAGTATAAAGTGAGAAGGGAAGTCAATTGAAAGATCCTCAATGAGAGATAACAAAAAGTAATAGTGTTATAGTGAGACAATGGATGGAGAATGAATGTCATCACCATGTTCAGGAATCTCAGACCTTTAGCAAAGGCAAAGCAAGGGGTGTTTTGACGATCACCCCAAGAAGAAGGTCTCTCATAGAATAGAGATGAGAGTTCGTTTTTGGACACTGTCCTCAAATACTCACAACTAGGGCGGTCAAGATGCGCTACCCTAGGCACGTGTAGTACCTCGGATACAATACCCGGAGTAACTACCATGCGTATACTTAGAACGCGAGTGACAAACTGGGATATAGAATAATCAAATTCGTGCATATTGAAGTAGAACTCCTGTAAGATCATAGAAAGGCACGTGATTGGGATGCCACATAGTGACACCCAACCCCTACTGTAGATGACAATAGGTAGATTAGTGTCAGATAAATCTGACAGAATGACTTGGTGTTCCGAATGAATACCGCGTAATGAAAATTTCTCCAAGAAGTTCGATTTAGCCTTCTTATCATGGAACCGTATGTGAAATGGAATGGGGTCAAAAGGAGATGAAGAAAAAGATGCCCCAGAACGAAGAAGGTTTTGAGACGGAATGGATTTACGTTTATGTGTCATGACACAACTAACATAAGAAGGAAAGAGAGAGAGACAATTTGAAAAGTACCAACAAGATACCATATACCAAATATAGAAACTTGAAGGTACGTATGCATGAAAATGCATGAACATGTGACATGCAAATTTAAATACATCATGGGTTCAGCCCAATCCAAACCTACCTGCACACAGCATAGCAACAAAGTAAACACACATCTAAAATGCATGAAACATTGTTATAATGCACATATGATGCAATGCATGATGATTTTAAAACCATTTAAACAAAACCCATCCAAAAAATTTCAAAAGAACTTCATTAATTTTGAAAAATCCCAAAATTTCTCAAAAATCTCAAAAGTTAGGTCAGATAACGTGAAA
Source organism: Castanopsis chinensis (assembly GCA_032878915.1). Lineage (NCBI taxonomy): Eukaryota > Viridiplantae > Streptophyta > Magnoliopsida > Fagales > Fagaceae > Castanopsis > Castanopsis chinensis. The sequence goes on from JAVQMG010000129.1 coordinate 13,020,249, forward strand.
TGCATGATAGAATGAATGAAAAAGATCATACCAGATGAAAGAAGATGATCTTTAGGCTGAAAATCTCTTGGGAATGAAGTTTGGACTGAGAGAGAGGTGTTTGGGAGGTGAAAAGGCTGAAAGCAATCAAAAGAGATCGAGGAGAATAGATCTGAAATCACGAGGAAAGCTTATATAGAAGCTTTATAAATCTCGATTGATCTAAAACTATCAAGAGCTATCGAGCTTTAAAAAGGCGTGCTTTAGCTATTGAACCAACTATCGAGGATCTAACGAGAGCTTTTCTCAACAATGAGGCTCGATGGATCGAGGTAGTTATCGATCAGCTATCGAGGAGACAGAAAGTTTCTCGATTGATCGAACTAGCTATCAAGAGCTATCGAGAATGCGATAAGAAAATTTTGAAGAGCTCGATAAATAGCCCGATAAATAGCCTAGCTGTTGAGAGGTGTCAAGATTGATTTAAAAACAGTTTTTCAAGAAAACAAAAACACAAACATGAATGTAATCAAACTTCTCAAGAAAAGAAAAACACATATATGAATGTAATCAAACATACAACTCAACCAAGGATCCAAACATCATTTTGATCTCTTAAAACATCTCTCAATTAAGGAAAAATGTAAGCACATAGATCCAAAAACACACACACACACACTAAACACGTCTAACCAATTTTATATTTCAAAAAAAAAAATTAAGACAGTTTAGAGGGCATACATTAACACAAGTAAACCTTATGATGACCAAATCACATTGTACCTACACATTTATCAAGAGTATCAAAGAATATTGCTTGTTGTGTATGAAAACATCGCAAGATTGTATAAGTGTCTATATGTTATAATGATTTGAGATATGACAAAATCACTTTAACTCACACACAATCATAACTGTTTAATGGGGATTATCACCTTCAAGGTACATTCTATAACTCCCATATCTCCTAGAATACATGCTTACAATCATATATAAAGCATTTTGATCTTTTTGTTTGCATATTTTTCTTTTATTAAGCATATTATGCATGGGCCTATAAGAGAGAGAAAAAAAATACCCAATTATGTTAAGTTTTTTCACATTGCACTTTTGCTATGCCGAAGCATACAGATGTCATTTCATGATTGGTGGGCAACAGTGATGAGATGATTATTTATGCATTTCTCTTAGCATTTTCTAATCCTTCCCTTAAAAAAGAGTGATACGAGTGTTAAGTACAAGAGATCATTTAACCTCACAAAGCTCACTTGCTTAGTTGTGCATGGAAATGCTCATCTAAATTATAAAAGATACAAAGTTTAGAAAACTTTATTTTATTGGCCATTCAAGGTATACAAGTACCAATATATATAAACACACGCTATTTTTGTATTTTTTTTATTTTTCGATTTTGTTTTTTATGAATGAAAAACAAAATAAAAAAGAAATTGAAAAACAACCAAATAAAAACATGTCAAATAAAGTAATGCATAAAAACTAGACTGTCTCAAAATAAGAAAGCAAAACACACAAGTAATGCAAACACAACAAAAAAAGGGAGAGAGAAAAAGTGACAGAATTACTTGGAGCCTTTTTCCTTTCATACTTTGGAGGAACATTTCCTTTGAGCAAACCCTTGAATCGGTAGTGAAGGGGAAGAATTGAAACCGTTCAAGTTCGAAAGGAACGTAAGGGTTTTGAGTAGATCTTTAAGAGGAGCAAGGGAGGATGGAAGTTGATTCTGGTTTCCTAACGAAATTATGTTGTTGCTCTGTTGAGCGGCTAACCACTTATAGTAATTAGGTTGAGTATGTCCAGCTGTGCTACAGTAATTACAGAGATGTTGCTTCTTCTCTTTAGACTTTTGAGCATTACTCTTCTTAGCCCTAGGATTTTTGGTTTCTTTCTTAGCAAGCTTAGGGGGTGCTCCTAAGATAGATTTATCCTTATCTATGTTCTCACTAACTATCATAGTTTTAACATCATCATTCTCAGATTCAATAATATTAGCAGGAGAAACAAAAACAATAGTACTAGAAGAAGCAATATTAGGAGAAGAAAATTCATACCCTAAACCAGTTCGATCGGAGGCAAATTTCTACATATTGAGCATCTCATCAAGCTTTGAACTTGAGGTTCTCTCCAACTTAGCTCTAACTTGGAACAGTTCCACCTCAAGCTTCTTAATCTTCTCAGCTAAGAAATTGTTCTAAAATCTCAGTGCTCCAATAGTCTAATTTGCTTCATCAAATTTTGTGAAGAGTTGTTCTCTTTCAAGCTTTACATCATTGAGCTTCTTGATGGCCAACCTATACAACTTCTCATGCTTTTCAAAGACCTTATATAACTTTGCATAGGCTGTGTGGATGTCATCTTGTTCATCCATCTTCTCAAATTTTGACTCCACCAAGTTTTTTTCTTCATCCGCATCTTCTACAATCCCTTCAGTATGATTGACAGTGGCGGTGAAGGCATTTAGGGTTTCATCATCTTCATTTTCAGAATCATCCTTAGGTTCGATGTCACTCAAGGTAGTAGCAAGTACCTTGTTTTTCCCAATGGATCTAAGATAAGTAGGACACTCTTATTTCATGTGACCGAAGCCTTGACACCCGAAACACTTGGGTCCTAAAGGAACAATGTACTGACTGCCATCCCTAGTATTTTTCTTCCTTTTGTCTTGGCTCTTAGACTGAGAAGAACTTGATTGCCTACAGTCCTTGTCGAAGCCCCTTGCGTTTACATTCTTCATGAACTTCTTAAATTGTCTGGTGATATAGGACTTCATTATAGAGTCCTCATCATTGGAAGACTCATCTGTGTCACTACTTTTGGCCTTTAGTTCCATGCTCTTGTTCTTACTTGACTTCCTGATCCTAGACAAACCCAACTCATAGGTCTGCAGATTTCCAACTAGCTCTGTCAAAGGAATTTTATGAATATCCTTTGATTTTTCTATAGCAGTAATCTTGGCAAGAAATCTCTTAGGCAAAGATCTGAGCACTATTCTCACAATCTTGGGTTCGGGAATGGTTTCCCCAAGATTAAATGCTGACTTCACTATGTCTTTAAGCCTAGCATAGAACTCATTAAATGACTCATTCTCCTCCATCTTGATTTCTTCGAAGCTAGTAGTGAGTCTCTGAAGTTTCGAATCATTGACAGCCTTGGTTCCTTTATAGGTTGTCAAGAAAATGGTTCAAGCTTCCTTTGCAGTTCAGTCGAGGATATCTTCTTGAACTTCTCATTTATGACTGCACTGAATAAAGCATTCAATGTCTTACTGTTGAAGTTTTCCGCCTTGATCTTTGCATCATCCCAATTGGCCGGCGCTTCCTTTGGCTTGGTCCAGCCTATCTCCACACCTTGCCATACTTTCTCATCTAATGACTGCAAGAAAGCTCTCATGCATACTTTCCAGTATCTATAGTTAGTACCATCAAATAAAGGAGGTACAATGAGTGACTGTCCTCTATCCATGACAAACAGGAGTCAATGAATCGTACAACAAATATTAAACCCTAATCAGAGTGTGCCTACTCTAATACCACTTGATAGGATAAGAATGTATTGACCTCTTGTGAAATATTAATCGATTAATTAGCCAAATTTATTAATTAATCAGATTAGCATGCAATGTACATGGCAGCACAAAAAAATCACCAAATAACTAAATATGCAATCGAAATTAATGACAGTGTGATTTGTTTATGAATGGGGAAAACCTACACAGCAAAAACCCCACTGAGTGATTTTAAGGTCACCACTCCTTAGAATTCACTATTATCACAACAAGAGGTTAAAAGTAAAATAATTTCAGTACCTTATACCAACCTACAGTTGAACCCTTATCCCAATACCCAATTGGACTTGTTCTGTAATGACAATCTTTTCTTGTATTGCACAACTGCTAGTACGTGACTAACCAAAAGATGTGCAGATCCCCGTATCTGACTTGATCACCAACTTCAGAAGGATGTTGGCTACAAAGTTCTTATATTCATCACACAATGAAGATCATGAAGTTGCTTGGTCATAAAACCCTACGGTGTACAAACACAGTAGCTTCTTCAAGAGAAAGATGAACTAGGACAAACTCTATCTCCGGTCACAATTTGCATGAACAAAACTTTACTCTACACTCGTGCAACTTGTGTCCCCTTTGACGGCCCTCAAAATAATCCTTATATATGTTTAGGGTTGTGAGAAAAGAAAGTCTAAACACATACTCATGGATTGGATGAAAAACAACTTTGAAAAACAGAGCTTCATAAACCTCAATAGATAGCCATCTATCGAGATAGCTGTTAAGCCATGGGTTTCAGCAACTTTTAAACCTCAATAAATACTAGCTGTCGAGATTTAAAATCCAGCACTTTCTTTCTTGATTCTTAGACAGAATTGCATAGTTTTAACACTTGAACTTGCAACTTTGTTCCTTGAAATATTAAACACATCTTAAATTTACCCAATTACAAGTAAAATGCGTTTTGTCAAAGGATTAGCCAATACATAAAATGTTGACATATGTTCCTAACATGAATTACATATGTCCTAAAAATTATGATTTTATATAAATATTTCATAATAGTAGCATATCCACTTCATTATTAAATATTATTTTTGTGATATAAGTAATGGCATCAATATATTAGAATTATCATATATATAGGATTCAACAATAACTGAACATATATCTTTACTTAAATCATGCTTATATGTAATAGGTCTAATTAAAAAGCTGTGATGCATAATAAATTTTTGGCGAAAACCACATTTTTGTCTCTATATTTTCATATGATTCCCACTTTGGTCCCTAAATTTATCTTCTCCACTTTCAGTCCATGAAATCAAAAAAGCAATCTCGTTTTTGTCCCTACCATCATCTCACAAATGGAAATGGTCTACATGGAAAATGGAGTGCATTGCTGGCACACTAAATGCTGAAGTTAGCATTAAAATAATAATATAATATTTTGTTTAGAATTTTAAAAATGACACATCATCTTTAAAAAAAATTTATGAATTTTAACTAAATGAAAAAACGAAGAAGGAAAAAACAGAAATAAAAACCTCACAAAATAAATTAAAAACAAAAAACACTACAAGCTCTAAACCTCACAAACCACTCTGTCTAACCTAAACACACAAAAAGAAATTCAAAACCTCACAAACCACTCTATCTAAACACATAAAAACAAATTTAAAACCTCAAATTGCGGCCAAATTAGCCTTAACCAAAATTAATTCCCTCAAAGCTTTAACCAAAATTAATTCCCTCAAAGCTGAGATCAGTTTTGGTATCCCTTTGTTGACTGGAACTTTTTGTCTTTAAGGTTTTTGGATCTTGGTTTGATCTAGGTTAGAGATAGAGAGAGAGGCTGAGATCGGTTTAATCCGGGTTAGAGAGAGATGCTGAGATCAGTTGCTGGTGGCGACGCAATGCAAGACCAGTGATGACCATGGCTGGTGGCGACACATTGCAAGACTAGAGAGATGCTAAGATCAGTTTTGTCTCTTTGATCTAAATGAAGAGATTCATTCTCTCCCTCATGAGCACCACTGCCAAGACAACCACCACAACCACAAAGCCAAACCCAATGACATCTTAGTCTATTCCTCTCTTCGATCTACATGATTGGAATGGGTTTTTGCTATTTGGTTTTCATTTGGGTTTGCTTTATTGGGTTTGTAAATTTGTATGAAGGTGTGTAAGGCCTTTGTGTTTGTTGAAGGTCTTTGTGATTTGAATTTTTGAAAGTCTTTGGGATTGTAATAAGAATGTGAAAGAATAGACTGAGTAATTGTTGAATGTCTTTGTGTTTTGTAAATCTGAGTAATTTTATGGGTTTGGTTGCTAAGAAAATGTAAGAAAAGAGAAAAAAATTTTGATTCTTTAATTTTCTAGGCAAGGTTGGATGATTGACCGCAAAGAACACATGTTCTCGTTCTTCATGTTCTTCAAAAAAAAAAAAAAGAATAATTCTTTTTTTTAATTAAGGTTTTTGAAAAAACTTTTATTTCATTATTTGATTTTTAATTTTCTAAGGTGGCATTTTTATTTATTATTTTAATGCTAAATAAAATATTATATTATTATTTAATGCTGATGTCAGCATTTAGTGTGCCAGTGATACACTCCGTTTGCCACATAGACTATTTCCACTCGTGACATGACGGTAAGGACAAAAACGAGATCGCTTTATTGATTTTAGGGATTAAAAGTAGTGAAAATAAAATTTAGGAACTAAAGTGAGAATTGAATGAAAATGTAGAGACGAAAATGTGGTTTTTGCCTAAATTTTTTTAAACAATCCTTATACTTAACAAACACATATGTCATATATCCCTCACCAGAAAACAGAAGACGTGAGAGATTTGTATAAGAGGAGCTCAAGTGTTCACGTTCTCGTTCTCGTCATCTAAATGAAAGGCCAAAACTTATTACTGACAAATTCTTTCTAAGTATTTAAACCTATACATGAATCACAACCTAACTCTCAAACTCAAGAAAGTCTTAATTCCATCTCAAAAGGTTCCCATAGCACAAGATACATTCATCAAACACATTATGTACCAAAACATAGAGAAACCAAGGCATGCAAAATTTATCTATGGTCAAGACATACCAAAAGATGAACATACTAATTTATAACTCAAAGTCAGGTATATCATTTACTATTCACTGCTTATTTTAGCATCATATAACTCATTTACAAAATACAAATAGGCTATCCATTTACATCCAATTTTCATGCTATTTTACAAAGCCACTCTTCTAATGTCTAGTAGATTCCATATCAATTTCAAAGTCAAAGCAAAAAACCATGATTTACAAAAAATCATACAAGATAACGTACTCAAATCTGTCCTAACAGAATTTCATTCAACTTAGAAATTAAACCATTATTTTTATATTGATCCAAGTGCTGTGAGGTTACTTCCATTACAACCGTGTGTGTCTTAGAATTCATAAGAACTACTCCTAGCATCCTAATTCACTAAATATGATTTAATTCAGCTTTTTCATGTTATAAGCACTAAATTTGTCATAGTGACAACTTTAACACCTTTTCTCACAAATCATCAAATAATTGCAAATGGCCTTCATTTCGTGTGGGTATTTTTATATTTATAATATACATGTTAGAATACATTAATAGGAATCTAATTGACCATAATATCGTCAATCTTTCAACTTGCTAACACAAAACCACAAACTCCAGCTTTTGACAATCAAATTAAAGAATATAGAAGGAAAACTAAAGCAAACCATTACACCATTAAAATTACCTCTAACAGAAAATAATCTTGTTTTATTACCCATAATTGAAGCTGAAACTTTAGTAAGAGTTTGATTTCTTCTTAGGGAGAGATATCTATGGTTTTGGTGTGTGTGTGAGAGAGAGAGAGAGAGAGAGAGAGAGAGGTGTGTGTATATATCTATATATATATATATATATATATATAATCTCAGTGAAAGAAATGAGGGTTGTTGGTGTGAGATGGTGCTGCCGATTCAAGAACAAAGAAAGAGGAAAAAAGAATGAATGAAGAAGGAAGAACAAGGGATATACATTCTGGTGCAGAAAAGAAGATAAGGGAAAAGAATTTGGGTGGGGCACGTGTCTTACTAAGGGGAAAATGGTTGATGAGTCACCCTAACAATTTTTTAAAATTTACTTACCACCCCCCCCTCTCTCTCTCTCTCTCTCTCTCTCTCTCTCTCATAAGCTTATACTCTAGAAAGGCCCAATTAATAAAATAACTATGTATATATATCCTTACCTGATAAACTTCTTTCCATAACATAAAAAAATAATAATAATAAAAATAAAAAACCCTATATCTTTTATAACATCAAAATATCAAAGTCTTAAGCACTTAAATTAATTAAGATAATAACAAGCATATAAATCCATAAAATTAACTATACAATTAGGCTGGGATATTACACAGCCTATCTGTGAAAGACCTTACAATTATCCTCATTTCTAAAAATTTGAAATTGAGAAAATTGTGAATGAATTGATAGAAGTAGGCTCTATGCAACTAAGTCAAAATCCATTTCCTTCACCTGTATTGCTTGTAAGGAAAGCTGATGTTAGCTGGCGTATGTGTATAGATTATAAGGCATTAAATAAAGCTACTATTAAAGACATGTTTCCAATTCCAATTGTGGATGAGCTATTAGATGAACTAACAGGTGCCTTAGTTTTTCTAAATTGGATCTATGGCTAGGTTACCATCAAATTAGGATGAAGAGTGAGGATGTTCATAAAACTGCATTTAGAACTCAAAAAGGGCATTATGAGTTCTTGGTCATGCCGTTTGAGTTGACTAATGCACCATCAACATTCCAAGCACTGTTGAACACTATATTTAGACCTAATCTAAGAAATTTTTTTCTAGTATTTTTTCAATGATATCTTAGTTTTCAGTCAATCCATGGATGCTTCTACCTCTCATCTTAAAACTGTTTTAGAGGTTTTATTATTTCATCAACTTTTTGCTAAGCAATCAAAGTGTGTTTTTGGATGCATCAAAGTTGAGTGCTTGGGTCACATTATATTGAAGAGGGTGTTAAGGCTAACCCCAAGAAAATCTTTGCTATGGCCAATACCAAATATTGTTAAGGCTTTGAGGGGTTTTTTAGGGCTAATTGGATATTATAGGAAATTCATTAGAGGGTATGGGTCCATTGCTTAACCTTTAACTGATCTCCTTAAGAAAGACTTTTTCTAATGGAGTGATAAGGCTTTGGACGCTTTCACAAAGCTAAAGGAGGTTGTGACTCAGCCCTAGTGTTGGCTCTTCTTGGTTTTTCTAGGCCATTTTTCATTGAGTGTGATGCATCTGGGTGTGGTCTAGGGGTTGTGTTAATGCAAGATCAGAGGCCTATAGCCTTCCATAATCAGGCTTTGAAAGGCAATTATCTCCATATGTCCACTTATGAAACTAAGTTGTTGGCCCTAGCAACTACAATAAAAAAAAAATGGAAATCTTATCTACTTGGAAGACCTTTTGTGGTTAGGACTGATCACCAAAGTCTTAAGTTTTTTCTGGAATAGAGATTGCTACACCATCTCAGCAGGATTGGTTTGCCAAACTTTTGGGATATGCATTTATGGTTGAATATTAAAAAGGCAATGATAATAGGCTAGCTGATGCCCTGTCTCGAAAATCTACATCCACTTTTGAGCTGTCTACCTCTAGCTCTAACTCCAAGGCAAGTTGTTTGTTGTTATTATCAGTCCCTAACCCCACTTGGTTGGATTTATTGAAGGATAGCTATTCTTTGGATGAGTTTGTACAGCACCTTATTGCTTCTATTTAAGCTGGGAACTCACTTAAGGGCTTCACTTTTTAGAATGATCTATTGTTCTATAAAGGCAAATTCTATCTTGGTCCATCTTGTCCTCTTTTATCTCAATTTTTGCTTAATGTCCACGGTAGCCCCTTGGCTCAAGGTTCTTAAAATCTTATCAAAGAGCTAAGAGTGAATTTTATTGGCATGGGATAAAGACTGATCTCAAGAAATTTGTTAGAGATTGTGATATATGTTAGAGGATCAAATTTGATACCTCTTCTCCAGCTGGACTGCTTCAACCATTTTCCATCCCTACTACTTCTTGGACTAATGTGAGCTTAGACTTTGTGGAAGGCCTTCCTAAGTTTATGGGGTTTGAGGTAATTATAGTGGTGGTGGACAGACTAAGTAAGTATGCGCATTTTGTTCCAGTTTCACATCCCTATAGTGCAGCTAAGATTGCTTCTCTTTACATGCAATATATTTTCAAGTTACTTAGGATGCCTTCTTCAATTGAGTGATAGAGATGCCATTTTCACTTCTTTGTTTTGGTTTGAGTTATGTCGACTCCAAGGCACTGTTTTGGCTATGTCTACTATGTATCACCCTCAATCAAATGGTCAGATAGAGATTGTGAATAAAATCTTGGAACAATATTGACAGATTTTTCACCAGTGATAGACCTCATCAGTGGGCATCTTGGCTTTCTTTAGCTGAATTTTGGTTCAACTCTTTTGATAGGCCACAAATGCGTAGACCCCTTGTGATGAATTAAATTGATTAATTAGCCAAGTTATTAATTAATCAAGTTAACGTGCTAGTTGTGTGGTAACACAAACAAATCACCAATAAACTAAAAATGCAGCAAAAATTAAATTGACATGGTGATTTGTTTACGAATGGAGAAACCTACACGGCAAAAACCCCACTAGGTGATTTAAGGTCACCACTCCCGAAACTCCACTATTATCACAACAAGCAGTTACAAGTAAAGGAATCCCAGTACCTTACCAACCTACAGTTGAACCCTTACCCCAATACCCAATTGGACTTGTTTTGTAGTGACAGTTTCTCCTTTTGATGCACGACTCTCAGTACGTGACTAACCAATTGCACGGATCCCAGTACGCGACTTCAATTCACCAACTAGAAAGAGAGTAGTTGGTTGCAAAGTTCTTCAATTCATCCACACGATGAAGATCAAGAAGATGCTTTATTACAAAACCCTACGGAGCACATTACACAGCAACTTCTTCACAAGAAAGATGAACTAGGGCATGAACTTTGTCTCGGATCACAAATTACTTGAACAAGGATCTCTCAATGCTTGTGCAACTCGTATCTCTATTGACGGCCCTTAAAATAATCCTTTTATATGTCTAGGGTTAGAAGAAAAGAAGTACCAAAGACATATTCACGGATTGAAATCAAAACAGAACTTAGAATCTGTTTTCCTTAAATCTCGACAGCTAAAGGTGTCGAGGAGCTGTCGAGAAGCTGTCGAGCCTCGGGGCTTAAACAATTTCTTAAAACTCAATAGATGCAAGTGTCGAGCCTAAATGTCGAGCTTTAATAACTTGCACTTTCCAGCTTGTTTCTTTGACAGACTTGGTGACTTCAACATTTGATCTTGAAACACAGTTTCTTGAAGTATTAAACACATTCTAAATCTATCCAATTACAAGTAAAGTGCGTTTTGTCAAAGGATAAGTCAATTACATAAAATAATTACATATATTCAAAACAACTTGAACCACATATGTCCTAACATCTTCCTTCCACACTAGTTTGAAGTTAACCCCTTTTGAGGCTTTGTATGGTTTTCCTCCTCCCAAGTTCCAAGGTTATGTTCCTAGTACAATTAGGGTGGATGCTTTGGATTCTTTGTTGAGTCAGAGACAAGTTGTTTTTGATACCTTGAAAGTTCATTTGGGTACTGCACAAGCCAGGATGAAGTCCCAAGCTGATAAACATAGGTAGGACAGGTCCTTTGCAATGGGTGATTGAGTTTTTTTGAGGTTGCAGCCATGTAGACAGCAATCCTTGGCTTCTAAGGGTAGGTGGAGGCTTTCACCAAGATATTTTGGTCCCTTTCAAGTGTTGCAGAAGATTGGAAGTGTTTCATATAAGCTAGATTTGCCCCCAAAGTCTAGAATCCACCTTGTGTTTCATGTGTCTTGTCTGAAGTTGAAGTTGGGCCAACATGTTACACCTCTTCCTACCTTGCCACCTATTGATGACTCAGGTCAGGTGATTTCAGAACTTGTTGCTATTCTGCAGACTAGGACTAAATCTTTGATGTCTCGAATCATTATTGAAATTTGGTCCAATGGTTAGGTTCCTCCCCTGAAGATGCTACTTGTGAATCTCTTCATCAACTGCAACTTGCTTTCCCTCACCTTGTGGGCAAGGTGCTCTGAATGGGAGAGGTAATGTTAGGAACCTCAATTGTATTGTAATTCTACACATATGCTATAATTGTTGTAACAAATAGCTAGTTACTATTGGGGTTAATTGGTTGATTGGTGGGTTAAGAGTTAGTTAGCATTCTGTTGAGTGATTAAGCTACAAGTATAAAGTGTTAAGGACTAAACTCTGTAGAGGCATTGATGAATAATATGGTTTAAACACTTCTCTCTCTCTCTCTCTCCCCATTCCTTTCTTTGTTTCTCTCTAATTTTCCATGGAGGCTAGGTTCCCTTGAAGTGACCTACACCATTCCTTCTTTTTACAATTTAGTAGTAGATTCATAACAGATTCCTAATGATTCACCGACCTTCCCGTATGTTTTGTGTTGTGCAAGTTCAGTCAAGTACTTTCTTAAATGTTATGTAACTTATGTGAATGAGATATGTAAATCTCAATAATCTTTTCGATATTTGAAATAAAACCATCATGTAATGGGCAAAAATTTCTTTTAATGTCCAACACATTGGTTATTCTTAGGATATGTGTCATATCCCTTTTCCGTCCAATGCATTGAAACACTAGACACAAACTAAACCTTTATGCATTCAACAATTTTCAGGACTTCCATTAAGTGGTCAAGGACTCTAGTGCATTAGAGGAGATACAAAAACAAATAGATGCACACGTTATTTTTAGAATGTGTCATATTTGTGTTGCATCTAGCACTAAAACAATGAATGTGAGTTAAACCCTTTAAAACCTTACGCAATTTGCAATTTTCTTAAAAGTTGTACTCGCGCGTGTAAAACCTGAGAATGGTCTAAAAACAACCATAGAAAATGATATCTTGCTTTAGATAGTCCCATAGAAAATGATATCATTTTACCTAATATGGTTTAATCGAACCTTAATTATGTGAACAACCTGTCCTCTAACACCTCTCAAATCACATGAGGTCCACAGAAGGCACATCAAACTGGGCAGTCGGCGCTTCACGTCTCTCACATGGTCTCAAAGTCAACTTACCCTGAATTAAGGGCTCAAATAGGAGCACAAGAAGCTGCAGCAAAGTCCTAAACCTTTAAGGCCTAAAGAGAATTTTGATTTCACAATCAAAGCCACTGTGTAAGAAGGTTGTTATCTCTCAAAATCATAAATGAACAGCCTTATAATTGATCTTTTCCTGAAGTCCATTATTAGTCCTACAAGGTGTTGCTCGTTATATAATATATTCAAATACAGATGGGGTCTAAAAACTTATGTCTAATTCATGATGTTATAGGAGTAATAGAATTGTCAAACCGACTTGGTCCTAGATATGCTATCAAAAGAATAAAATTGAAGAATTCCAAGATGACCAAGGTCTAAAGACAGCTCATTGCAGTGAAGAAAGGGGACCTTGATGAGACACAGGTCACACCCATTATCCTATTTGTGACACTTTTATGCCTAAATTCAAACGGGCTACACTGAGATTAACCAAAGATTTGTAGGAATTTGACACCCAAAAGCCATATAATCCTTTTTTGCACAGTTACATGGCTCTTGAAGCAATAGTTTTACACACGATGGGAATCTCATAAATAATCAAATACAAGGCAATGCAACCGACACATTGTATATACTATTTAGGTTTTTACCAATCTTTCTTATATTTTTAGCCTAGGATTTAGGTTTACCAAACTATTTCATTTGTCAGCAGGTCCAATCCAACAACTAATTTATGAACAATCTGGATCGTGTTTACCTTTGAGACTTTGAGTAGAGAACCTTTTCGGACACATGGATGTAGGATGTGCCGCAATATATAGATGGAAAATAGGGTTTTATATCTCCTTCACATGGAATCTTATAATAACAGTTATATTTCACCAATGGGCACAAGGCCATAATCGTAGGCCCAAATGAAAGCCATAAAAGTGAACAATCAATGTCACGAAAAGTGGGGAGTGGAGAACATATTAGCTTAGCAATGAATAATTTTGAAAATTTTCTTTTCTTTTCCCATGTTCTTCGATTGGTTTAGGATAATTGAAGCTAGACAATTCAAACCTCATGGTCATAAAGAACACATTGGGTTTTTTTTTTTTTACTTGAATTATTAACTTACTTTATTTGTCTTCAATAATGTTGAGAAGAGACTGAGAATTCAAGCCAACCTAATTAGAATGAAAACTATTATTTGCAAGGATAAGACTCACATCATTTTTTTTTTTTTTAATTTTTTATGAATAGACTCACATCATTAAAAAGTAATAGTAGATACATAAACATATTTCACAAGCTAAGAACTTTATAATTCAACTGATATATTTTAACCTTTTTAACAGAAAACATATTTCACAATATTTAATTTTTGCAGTTTATTGAGCTTCAACGCCAACCAATTATTAGTACTATCGCCTTCAAAAAAATTATTAGTACTATCGCTACGATCATTTTGTAATTAATGATAAGACAAACTTATTAGTAGTATCATTTTGCACCAAACAATTATAACGTGTCAGTCAATAAATTATAAAATATATCAGATAAGTTGTGGACATAAATTTATTAATCATTAAAACATGAGAAAAAAAAAAAAAAAAGATGAGAAACTTATCCAAAGCTTAACATGCCACGTGTGTGCTTGTACACCACGCTATATATGCTTTTTCTTTTTTCTTTTTTCTTTTTTTTTTATGAACACACCATGCTATATATGCTTGAGAATGAGATAACTATGTACTGTATATTTCACAACCATACTGCCCTTAACAGTATGTGGGGACCTTCTTTTTTTTTAATTAATTTTTTTAATTTTTTATGACAGGTCTGTGACAAAGTCACCTAACTCTTGATAATATCACCACATGGGCCCAAAACCCATGTGAGTGGGCTCATGGGCTTGAGCCCTACTGGTCAGCATGACGTCATCTTTCCTCCATGACAACACCATGATGTCACACCCAAAAAGGTTAGGGTTGGCCAGGTCTTAATATATATACCCAAGTGACGGTGCATACTATTAATAAGTTTAATATATAACACGACATTTTTATTTTATTTTTAATACATTTTCTTTCTTTAAAATTATTGGGATTGGTCAAGAAATTTATAACTCAAATAATTGAATTTTTTTGGTGTTTTCAATAAAAATATTCTAGATTTAAATATTTTCATTCTCAATAATCAAATTATCTAAAAATAAATAGTCAGGTCTCTCCAAATTATATAAAATAAGTGTTCCACTTCCTCATGCAAGGCTAGCTTAGGTATAAGATGTTTTTCTAATTAATTTAAAATTAAATTAGTATCATAATAGGTTAATATGAAAATAACGTACATGCAACTTTAACATAATTACGAAACTAGAAAGAAAAAAAAAATCATGAGATTTATAGTTTAATTGGTATTTTTAATAAAAACAATCATATTCAAATTTGTTATTGCGGATTATATATATATATATATATATATTTCTTTTAATAAAGTAAAAAAAGTTAGTGATGTGAGTTGTGTTCAGGCATTGCTGTACCATGAGAATGACCACGGAAAGGGAAATGGGAACATAACATGAAGTCGACGACGCCGTTTTGCTTTTTTTTTCCAAAGAAATTTAAAGATGTCGTCTATAGCTGCCTGACTTTACGTGGCCGAGAAAATCTTTTCCCGGAAAAGGCAAGAAATCCACGAGATTTTAAAAAGTCTCACATTGCGGTGATGAAATATGAACACGACACGTGGTCAAAGAAGAAAACTAGAAAAAGAAGATATGGGTGTGACATGTGGGTCTTAAAGAGCGAAGGACCACTGGTATATATATAGTCGGCGTCGCTCGATTGCTTTTGGTGCGACTAAATCCACATACTGCCAAAACATACCTTTTTGGTACGAAACCTATCAAATTCCCATATCAATAATGCCTCATTTTGCTCTAAAAATTATTTTAATTGTATTTGAAAGAAAAAATACCTGTACTTTTTCTTCATTTTATTTACAATGGTCAATATGGTACTAATTTTTTTTAACCTATTGATGTGATATGTTGTAATTATATGCAATTTTTTTTTAATAAATATTTCAAAATTGATGAAACTCTAAAATCATGAGTCATGACTTGCCAATTAACAAATTGTGGAAAATTTGTCTTTAATATTACTCATTTTTATATGTTAATTTAAAATAGTTTGGTAGGATTTCTATATTTCAATTGGTGTTGTTGTTGAGTTAAAGATTTTTGAGATCAATGTCTACCTACATCTTTGATGATAAAAAGAGTGGTCATTATGAGACGGGTGTAATAATTATTATTTTTTACAGCAATTAAAGAGCAATCATCATATAATATTTATAAATAATACAATTGTTAATTGAAAAAACACTGACTTTTTTAAAATGCTTTTTTTTCTTTTTTTCTATTTTTTTTGGGTAAACCAAGCAAGTATTATACGACTAAGGCACCACAAGTCTATTACAAAAATGGCTAGCTTTATCACTAGCTAGGAGGTCTTCCACCACAGGCGGTGGATTATACAAAATAAGGTGGCCTGAATGTAGATCAGCCCCTAACCTAGCTAATCGATCAGCACACCTATTTGCCTCCCTAAAAACATGCACCACTGAACAGTTAAGGAACGTCTTCATAAGGTTCCTGCAATCGGATAGTAAAGGTTCAAGACTAAGGTTAACCACTCAAGAATTAGACAGCAAATAGACAAGATATTCAGCATCCATATCCACGCAAATATTATCTAAACTAAGCTGTTTTGCCAAAAGGAGCCCATCTCTAAGCGCCCACAACTCAGCTAGTATACTAGACGTGTTCCCAAGTTTCCTTAAGCAACCCGCAATCCAGTCCCCATTAATACATCTTATCACGGCTCCTCCACCAGCCTTCTTTGAGTTCCCTAACACCGATCCATCCGAGTTCAGCTTCACCCATCCATCTTGGGGTTTAGTCCAAGACACTCGAGTCACCACTCTACTCGGTTTTATGGGATTTTCAGACACAATAGCAAGAACTCTGTTGCTTTTTTAATGCAATGACCAGCTATATTCGCATCAAAACTTCCATTACAAAAAATTACCTTATTCCGTTGAAGCCATATGAGCCAAAGAGCCTAAGGGAATAGCATTTTTCAAGGAATATGAGGCCAAGAAAAATTCTGGACCGAGCAACAATTGCTCTTCAGCCATGCCAGTAAAGGGAGATCATAGAACTCTTGATTAGTACACTGGATGCCGAACTCAGTCCACACTCTTTTTGCCCCAGGACAGTCACGGAATGCATTGATAATAGATTCATCTGAGATACCACACACTTCACAAGTTAAACACAGGTTGAAACCCCTTGAACCAAGCACTACACAAGTAGGAATACTATTCCGAGAAACAAGCCATAGAAATAATTTGATCCTTGGAGTAGTGTAAGCATCCCAGACTCACCTACAAGGATGAGACGCAAGGTTCAAAGGATTTAAACCTTTGGCAAGGAGATAAGCAGACTTTAAGGAGAAAGAACCATCCTTGGAGTATGCCCAAATAAGCCTATCCTTTAAATCATGATATGAAGCTAATGGAATACCTTTAACGTCCTTCAGAATGGTTTATGGTAAATTAAAGGAAAGCTCATTGGGGTTAGATAAGAACATCTTAAGCGATAAATTATTTTCCCCCTCAGCAAGGGGACTCTCAATCTGCTTCCTTAAGGGACCTGAAGGGAGCCAAAAATTATCCCCAAATCCCACCTCTTCTCCATTTGCAACAATCCATTTCAAACCTTTATTAAAAATAATTCCTCCTTCTTTACAAGCAGCCCAAATTTTTGAAGCGGGAAGCTTTCTACCTCCTTCACTAAGTCTAGTAGAAGTTAAGTATTTACTTATAAGCATTTGTGCCCAAGGGTAGTTTTAAAATGCTTTTCATTATATGTAAAAATATACAACAATTTTCAATAGAAAATTTACTTATGGGAAGGAAAAGTACACAAAATCTTTCATAGTCTCTTTATAAAACATGAAAACACTTAAAATTTTGAGTAAAACACTAATTTTCTATGGTACTATTTTATATGTAAACCATTAAACGTATGTGAAAATAAAATGATGAGTTGCTTATGTAATGAGTGATTACACATGTCTATATATGTAGGAGAACTATAGTATTTTCACATAAAAGTGTATCACAAGGGGTTTTGTGTACTTAAAATCTTAAGATTTAATTTGTTTTACACAACCCATAGTTTACAAATAAAATAAATTCATTTGAGGGATTAATCCAAAACCTCAAAGAGGATCCTCATTTTTTACGAGCGGATCACCAAAGGTTTTTGCAAATTTTTTCCTTTATTTATTTTGTATGGAATTTAAAATATTAAAGAAATCCGATACTAATTGTACTCTTAGAAAATGAAATTATCTTTTAGACACCCCAAAAGTAAAATAAAAATTTTAAAATTTATACAGTATAAAAAAAAGACTTGTTAACTTATACTCAATTAAAAAAAAAAAAACACTAACAGGATGCTATTTTACTCAAGTACAGTAAAAAATGTCTATATGTCTATAATAGGATGATATTTCTCTCTCTCTCT
The DNA here is from genome assembly GCA_032878915.1 of Castanopsis chinensis. Taxonomy (NCBI): domain Eukaryota; kingdom Viridiplantae; phylum Streptophyta; class Magnoliopsida; order Fagales; family Fagaceae; genus Castanopsis; species Castanopsis chinensis. The sequence goes on from JAVQMG010000129.1 coordinate 13,038,521, forward strand.
CTCTCACTCATGATATGAATTGCTTTAAAACAAGCCGATACAAAAATAAAAGATGGCTATAATTATATAATATAGGATGCTATTTAATTTCGTTTCTCCCATCATATGGATTGCTGTAAAACAGGTCGATACCAAAAAAAAAGGATCTATGATTTGAGAAATAATGGTATATATTGTATTGAAATAAGAAATATTAATGTGGGGAAAAAATTAAAAATAGTTTTATAATTAATAACAGTGGCAAAAGGAGGAAGTGAAAGATCAGGAAGATACCAATGTGCCAAATTAACTTGTTGTAGGCTGGAAGCCTAAGAAAAAAATTTGGGATTGACTTCTGAGACGATTGTTAGGTTTATTCAAGTGGAAATGCAAATGCAGAAGCTTCTTTTTCTTTTCTTTTTTTTTTTTCTTTTTTTTTTTTTAGGCCATGGATGATGGGTGTCCTTTCACGGGCTTCGTGCCTTTGTCTTTCAAAGACTACCCTAAGCCAATCCTTTTCTACTATTTCAACGTGACCTTTGCGTATTTAATGCCCCATGCTGGGACGGGTCCACTATGGTGGGATGCGTACCTTTCTCACCCAGCGACTCTTTTGGAAGAGTTAGAGAGAAGGTCTCGCCTTCTTCGACCAGTGGCCAAGTCCCAATCGGAGGAAAAAAATTATAGAAAATAATATTAAAGATACATCTTTTATAAAATAATAATAGTAAATGGTAAAAATGGTAAATTGTGACTAGTATAATTCTATATATAATATCATATTTAGAATAATTTATTATTGATAATACTTCTTATTTTTTATAATTAAGTAATTGAAACATATGATAATGGATTTGAATGGGATGTTTTTGTTAAAAATACTAAGAAATCTATATATATAATAGGTGAAGTAAGAGAAACTCCCATTGGAATTTTAAATTAGAATTTTAATCTATTGTTGTGCTACGTGTCAATATAAATATGAAATTTGAGTCTAATTTGTAATTTTGATGTGCTTTTTTTTCTTTTTTTTTTTCACACTCGTGTATTTTTAGATTCACCTCCTTTTTCCATACCTACGTATTTTCAGGTTCACCTCCCTTCTCCACACTCACATATTTTCAGGTTTACCTCCCTTTTTCATACCCACATATTTTTAGGTTCACCTCCCTTTTCCACATGGAATTTCAAAAGAATCTCTTGGTATCAATGATGCATGTATTTGGGTATTTTTATATCTTATATAAGAAGAGGTTCTCCAAATATTCCGATTGTACTTATCTTTACAATTTTCATGGTCTTGGTTTGTGTTCTGCAAAACGAATTTCAATCATTCCTAAGGTTTGATTACTGCTTTCTTTCATCTACCTATACTGTCGTTCCTTTTTGTGTAAATTTTTTATTGTTTAATTATATAATTTTGTGATTTTCCTATGATTGATGTTGTATGTTTATTGTCTTTCATCTGTCTATACTTTTTTCCTTTTTGTCAATAATTATTATTGTTTAATTATAAAATTGTTTTGTTTTCCTATCATTGATGTTGCATATTTCTTTTCTTTTTCATAACACGTTATCAGCACGAGTCTCTACCCAATTTCGAAAGGAAGTTGTAATCTCATTATTCTTCAAATATCAAAGATTATTTATGTAGTTTTCTCAACTTATTATAAGTTTTCTTTTAATGAATTAGTATTTATCCTATTTGTTTGTCTTTACGTTTTATGCTCATAATTTTAGTGATTTTTAATTGATAAAATTTTTTTATGAGATTCATGTTATTCTATTGTTATATATTATTATGAGATGCACGTTATGAGATTTACATTTAATTGATTAAAATATTTTGTTAAAAGTAGTTTGTAATAAAGCAACTTAATCATAGTTATATGTACTGTGAATAAATCAACCTCGAATATATATATGTCCATGTAGCATTCTTTCATTAGAATTTTGTATGATAAAAATATTTGTTAAAAAATTACATAATACTAAGTTTTATTAAACATAAATAAACTAAGTCTTTTAAACATGACTAAACTCATAATTAATAAATAAATAAATAACAAAACCAACAGTATCAATTAAATAATAAAATGTAATATATTTATTGGTTTATTAAATTATATCAATTCCCGTGCGGTAGCATGGCTTACATACTAGTATTATTTAAACTACAAGACTCTTGGATTATTGATAATATTTTTATTATATACGAATCAATTTTTTTTAGAAGAGAAAGAAGAAGTCTTACATTCAATTTGATTAAGCTTAATTTTGTTTTTTTTTTAATGTTGGGTTTTTTTATATAAAAAAAGGTTATAGTTGTACTTTTATGTAATAAATAAAATAAACAAAATGAATTAATGAAAATAAATTTACACACACACCTTAAGAAATTCTCAAATTGCTCCTTCTATCTAAAGCTTTATGGATACATGAATTTAAAATAATTTTTTAAATTAAATTTTAGTTCAAAAATATTTTCTATAAAAAAAATTATAATATAAAGAATTTAGAAGTGTGACTAATATTTAGACAGAATGAGCAATTCAGTTATTTCTCAAAATTTAGGGACTTCCAATTTAAAACTAGAATATTAATTAAGGAGTTTGTTCAATATGATCCAAATTTATTAAGAAAAATACAAAAAAAATAAAACAACAAACATTCTCACTTTGTCTAACAAAAATTTCTCTCCCTATATGTGGCTCACAATATCATAGACTTGGATAATTTTTATTTTCCTTTCTTTATTTTGAATCAGGAGCTTCCCTAGTGAAGGTACAATTTAGGCATGTGAGTTTCAGATATTCATATCTTTAACATGTGAAATTAACAGGCTAGTGTGTGATTTGTTTCCATCTCATAGGTCTTAAAAGGACCAATAATTCAAAAAGAATGCCTGCACAAAGTTATGCAAGTTTGCATTATTGATTGACAATTGCACACGGGAGTGATTGCCACATAGATGGAGAATGAAATTAATTACAAGCAACGGGATATGGCAATTGGCAACTTGCGAACAATATTTCTTGCACGAGTGGCTAAACTCGAGGGGATCCTCTGCCAAATCTCCCACTTTGCTTAGCTCTCAATTCTACCAATCTAAAAAATAGTGAAATTCTAGCTATCTAAATATGGTAAAAAAATTCTAGCTATCTAAAAAATATGGTAAAAGACAGCCGTTAAGCTCAGTGCTTTTTTGATTTTTTTTTCTAATGTGTAAACTTGTTTAGTAAAGTCTATTGCTGTTGAATAAGAAATTTGATATTCAATTCCTGCTTACTCATAAAACTAATTGGTGTTTTAGACTAATAAGATAAGAACAATTATCATGAAATAAATACAGAGTTTCTTTCTTTTCTTTTCTTTTATTATCAATATTCAATATGATTTGCCACTTTGATAGGACACCATGTTCAATACAATTTATTTTATAGCTTTAATATAACATAAAACAAAAATTGGTACCAGAATTTGTAATGCTTGCTCTCATTCACAAGAATTTCTATATCTTGTTTTTATCCCCTCAATTTCCTGCTTTGGCATTTCTAAATAATAAGATTTTATAAAGTAGAAAAACATCACAAAAGAGTTAGATATATGTCTGTGAGGATAAAGAGGCTTAGTAAGTGTGCTGGGCGGTGGGCTGTGCCCGAATACTTATAAAAGCCAAGGATGGTTGAAAGGTTTGTTAAATTTTAGGGTCAATGGACCGAGAATAAGGGAAAATAATAACTGACTGGAGATAGTTTCCAAAGAGGCTTGGCTCATTGGGAAAGCATTATGAAAGGTTGGAATCCAGCCATCTCGAAAATGCTATACAAAAGGTGATCGTTCTTTTGAGGATGGGTATCAGGGAAGGTAACCAACAACAAAGGAAAAATATATGAAGAGAAGGCTAATACCACCATATTAAATGCTTTGCACCAAATCAACTAGTCGCATTTATGGGAAAATGATATATGAACAGTGCTATCTCAGTTTACAACTATTCACAAAGCTTTCAGGAGGTTTTGATGGGATAAGCATCCAAGAGATTACTTACAAGATCAACAAGTGGAAAATTGAGATTAAGGATAGAAGAACTATATAAGGGAAAGGGCCCCATAAAATATGGGGCATGTAATCTGAGAAGGGAGAAAAAAAGAATAACACATTGTATTCATATAAACTTAAGTTATTATAAGAACATCTCATCATTGGGCTTGACCGAGGAGTGTTATTTCTTCCAATTTGTGTTTTTAGCCTTCTTGGCATGAATCCAATTAGTTATAGCTGATATTTAATTTGCTAAGACGTTTTCCTGTAAAATCCATTCTCGAATAAATATATTGTTTTGAACTTGTTGGGCCACCATCCATTGTTCTTAGTGGACTGAGGTACTAATTCTAGTTTTTTCAATTTCCTTTAAGAAATTAGAAGAATTAACTTTTTTTTTATTTTTTAAATGAACGAAAGAGTTAACTAACCTTGAATAGAACAATATTGAGCTCTATTTAGTATTGACCCAACTTACGCGCAAAAATATTAACCAACCAATTATTTCTAGAACCAATACCAAAGTATATACTATATATATTTAAAAAGTCATAAAGTCCAACGCATCTTCTAGCTTTTATAGCCTTAAATAACGAAAACTATTGTTTAGAATACAACTTAAATATTACAATACATATTTTCATAATATTTGTTCACTCACACGTATTTTCACAACATTTAAATAACATTATTAAAAATATCTTACCATATAGGTCTTTAGTGTATCTTAACTCCTGTCTTTAAGACACTTGTTGACAAAAGCTTGAAATTAAACTTGAATCCTTTTTTTGTCAATCAAGAATACAACTTAAACCAAAGGGTTCATGATAAATTTAAAACTTAAACACATATTGTTCAAATTATTTCACTCTCAATTTGAAAAATCCTATGAATTGACAGTGTTGTAAATAAAACTTATGAACTCTAAATTTATTATAAACAAATAATTCTTCAAAACTTCAATCAAAATATGGAACATTTCTTGAACGGTTCAAGCTTGAAAGAAGTTCAGGGGTTAGAGATAGCTAATTATAAGCCAAGATGCGTGGAGGTGCCGGGGTAGGAGGTTGAGTTAAGGAAAGGCATTGTGGTGGATAAAAAGGCAAAAATTTCTCTTGCACGAGACCAAAGAAAAGCAGACGAGAGATCTGTTTGGCAATGAGACGCGTGGCACAAAAGTTATGATGGTGTGGACTTTAGTTGCATTACATACTTTACAGATGCTGACTCTGTCTATGTAATAAATCAATAAAGTGTCTTTTTTTTTTTTTTTTTTTTTTTTTTTTTTTTTTTTTTTTTTTTTTTTTAAGCAGCACTGTCACATAGAGGAGAGAGAGATACAAAGGTAGAGAAGTACGGTCTAGTGGGGACCACACGGAGTCAAAATGTTAATTTTTGTAAAACTCTAGCCTATGTCTATGTGTACGTCTTTCTCTACAAACTTATTACTGATTTCTTCTGCATCATATTTTGGGAGCTCTTTATAACAAGGGGTCAAATTTTTTTTCAAATTTTTATAATTTTTTAAAAAAATGATATATTATTGTGTGTCCTTAGGTACAAGTTAGTAAAATTCTTATAATAATAACCTTTGATGTATTGTCAAATAAAAAAAATAAAAAAAAACCCTTTTGATGTTTTTTATGTAACTATTTGTTTAACTACATTTTTGTAGTCATAAATATTTAGGCCATCACATGGAAAATGATTTGGGTTTATAGTTAAAAACCCCCAACTCCGATTCCTATAAAGAAAAAGAAAAATTTTAAAAACCTGCACATAAATCTAAAAAGCAAAAAATTTAAGTTATAAGCTAGTCTCTCTCACACAGAGTTTAATATTTTTATGATTAAACTACAAACCAATACCATAAAAATAAACAAATCTTATAACAATTCATTGCCAACAAATATGATTTGATTATAAAATGTGAAACAATGTTAGAACCATAATTTTTATCCAACTCGTCACGTGACGACAATTAATAAATGATAAAAAAATGATGGTTTCATATATTCATAACTCATAGCTCGTTACATAATAAGTTGTAATAAAAGTTGTGATTTTAACATTTTTCTAAAAAGCAAGCCACAAACTTGCATAATCTTCTTAAAAATGAAGACAAACAAATCTTTTAATTACTTGTTTAGTTCAATAATCACAAGGGCATCAAAGTCATTGCACAAAGAGGTCATCATTAATAACTAGAGTTCAAATCAATTTAGACTTTCAGATATTATGAAAAAGGAGTTTTAAGGGGAAAAGAAAAATCAATGTTAAGCGTTATACTATGCACTCTGCAGCTATAAATACCACCAAAGCTGCAGACCAAACTTGGTCTCAGCATAGTGATTCAAAATCATTCTTTTCAATACCAAGAAAAAAAAAATCTCCTCCATTTCCTATTCCTGAGTTCCTAAGCTTTCCTCCATGATTAACTCTGTTCCTCCAATAACTTTCCTCTCATGATCTCTGTTCTCAAAGGTTATTAACCCAAAAAATTTCTTCTTCTGTGAACAACCCAATATCTCTTTTGAGTTTTTCAGAAAACCACATAATTCCTTGGATCACTCGGTTTCAAAGCTAAAGTTTGTTTCTTTTTTTTCTTTCATTCTCATCTCTATTCTGTTTTCCTTTGCTAAAACTTTCATATCTTCACTGTTTTCCTTTGCCCATAACCTCTGGTTACCAATTTTCATCATATCTAGGGAAAGAAGGACCAATTTTTAGTGTCCTCGTTTCCTATACATTGTTTTCCAACCTTTTTTTTTTTTTTTTTCCTTTCTATACTCTACTTTTCCTTGAAACAAAGCTTTAAATTTTGCCATAACCATGGGTACAAACCAAGACCAAAACATTCCTTTTACAAACACTGATGGTGCTGATATCCGATCCTCGTTATCTCAACTCATATTAACAGGCGGCACTAGCACCTTGGATTCAATATTCTCTCATTGCAGTCCATCAAACGCTATCATTAACCCTGTTTTTGAGCCTCTGGGCTCCTCTGTTTATCTACACCAGAGAGATCTTCTACAAAAGCTCTGGCAAGAAAACCGACCAAGCAGTTTGCTTAATCATACTTCTTTGAAAACCCCACTTCAGAGCTCTGTATGCACAAGCAGTTATAAAAGTCCCTGCAAGAAAAAGCTATACAGGGGAGTGAGACAGAGACATTGGGGCAAATGGGTTGCTGAGATTAGACTACCGCAGAACAGAATGAGAGTCTGGTTGGGTACTTATGAGACGGCAGAAGCCGCGGCTTATGCTTATGATCGTGCCGCTTATAAGCTTCGTGGCGAATATGCACGCTTGAATTTCCCTAATCTAAAGGATCCAAGTACGTTAGGATTCGGAGATTGTGCTAGATTGAATGCTTTGAAGAGCTCAGTTGATGCTAAAATTCAAGCAATTTGTCAAAAGGTGAGAAGAGAGAAAGCTAAAAAGAATGCAAAGAAAAGCATAGGTGGTGGTGGTGATGGTAACAGTACTACTAGCAAAAGTGAGAAAACAACGAAGGTGGACTCATCATCGTCTTCGTCATCGTTATCGGCGCCACTGTCACCATTGGTTTTTGGAGATAGTTGGGGCGGTGAATTGTTATCACCTGCAGTTTCTGAAGATGGGTTTTGGAAGTGTGAGAATTCACCTACCTCTGTTTCGACAGAGTGTCCAATAGCAATGGCACTGGCAGAGGAATCAGATTTAGAAGGCTGTTCACTGGCAAAGATGCCTTCGTTTGATCCCGAATTAATCTGGGAAGTTCTTGCTGATCAGAGGAGTACGTGTTTCGGTCGCTGAATTGTCAAAATGCTTACAAGTTTTGGAGGAATTTTCTTTGAATGTGAAGCACGATTTTGAAGTGTATATGGTGGCTTTGGTGGTGATGATGTCCGTAGTCTGTAGGCAGATGCTTTAATTTCCTAGTTTCTTATTCCAATCTAATGTTGATTTTTGAGGGTTTTTTTCTAGCTTAGTTAGGGGCTATTAGGTTATGTTTTTGCCTTCCGCTTCTTTTTTTTGAAGGTTTAAGAATTATCTTTGAGCTAGTTACTCTCCTACACAAAGTGATGTAAGATTATACTGTACGTGGTCACTTTTTAGTTAAATCTATTTCTATGTTATTTCTACAATAAAAGTCTTACAGTTTTTGTATTAATTTATACTAATACATTTCCAAACAGATGTTAATGCGTTATCAAGCAACTGGTCAAGGCTAAACTTGAAACCTCATTCCTGCCATTAAATTACACGTATCCCATGAGGTATGCTTAGCGTAGTGACAAATAACAAAGCAACCTAATCTCTTATCTTTGAGAGTTAGAATCTGTCCACGTTTCATAGCTAATCCTCCATGCCTCTTAAATATTAAAAAGCTGTGTATGAAGAGGTGGTCCAAGTCCTGTGCCCAATGCCCTATTCGAGTGACTGAGAGATAGTGATGCTTCTTCATACTTAGAACGACAACAAAATTGGAAGCGGTTCTGTGCAGTATCTTACTTTTGTACCATTGCGATTCCTATGCTTGATATATGATAAAAGGTAGCTACAGATGAAAGAAATTAAAGTTGGGCTATTATTCAAATGACAATAATAAAGTAACACACAAAGGAAAGGTGAAACTGAAGTGCTTCGTTTGGTTGGATCTCAGAGCTTTTTCCAATATCCTTAAGAAATAGACTATAAAATGCCCCTGATTCGGTACGCAAACTTGATGGTGACCCCTAGTGAATTTTAATGTCAATTTCTAGTTAAATCTTCATTGGCCCTAATCAATTGTATAGTATCTCAATAGATGGGAATTGTTTTATCAAGCAGCAAATTAACATGATAAGATGCAAGACTGTCTACTTTTTGACTTCTAACTTCTAAGTAATTAGGAGTTTAGAAGTAAATTTCGAAGCTGATGAAGTAAGCTTGACACCAGACCACCAAAGAATCATGAGAAAAATTCAAAGTAGCTTTCTTGAGATAACTGATATATTAGGCAGCTGCTGTAATAGGCTCACATGCAAGTAGATTAGAAATTGACATTCTTACAGTCAAAACTATTAAGCAATTTCTACAAACAGTGATTTCTGGTTATGACTAAAATGAATTCTGCGCTCCTGTATCAAAGAATTACATCGCAACAGTAAAAATTAGGCGACACTCAACTTTGCTCCAGCAGCCTTTGTTCAAGCTCATATATGGCCCTATCTTATCAAACAATCTTCTGAACCACTTGTTGGCAAGAAATATAAGACATCCAAGGGAATGTAATGAAATCAGTTGGAATCTAAATGCTTTAGAAAATCTCTTTTAACAGTTTTTTTTTTTCGATAAGTATCTTCTGCTAGATGGGGACCCACAACATGCACTTTCTTTTTTTGTAAGTGCGCACCGGCAGGTTTTGAAAAAAGTGAAGCATTCATGCAAGTTGCAACATTGTTGCAGCAGAGTCCTACATGAAATTTTGCATGTGCACTAACCATAGTTTACAGTAAACAAAAGAAAGGTACCAGCAAGCTACACAACACATTGATCCTGTTTTCTGGACAAGATATGGAATGTATTTCCATCATGATTATAGCACCTCATAAAAAAATAATTTTACATAAAATAAGGACCTCTAATAGCCAGAAACAAGCTGATTAGAAACTTAGAAAAGCACTACCAGGTCAGAGAAGTCTTCGAGTGTTGCAGTTTTGCATTGTAAGAATTTTCTATCTCCTCCTGCAACATTCATAAATTGCATAGTTAACCTAATGTTTCTTCACCAAAACTAGCATCTTCAACAGAATGTTTATTTAAGGGGTTCATCCATTTAATATTGCGTGCTAAGCATATGCATAAGAGAAGGAAACAGAAATGCATAAGTAACTTTCTTGACATTCTTTGACAAAGGAGGGAGAAAACTTCATTTTGAAAAGCTAAAAATTTGTTTATCAAGTTTCTTGTATGGATAGCAGTGGCTGAGGAAGTTCTAACAGGTGCATTAACAAAGCCTACCCTTTCATAAAAAGTCTGCGTTTTATCTAACACTGACTATTCTTAATCCGCATAGCCTAGAATAGTTCAAAACATAGCCCAAGGACCATGATATCAAAGATCAATAATGCTGCCTAAAATTTGTAATAAGCTATATGCCATGACATTTCTGATGACAATTTCCTCAATCAACATACAAAGGGATAATGAGAGAGAATAGGCATACCTTGCAAGACTTTAGTAGAGGCTGCAAGAATGATGATCTGAAAAATCTGATTGATTTTCCAAGTGAGGTTCTATCCAATTCTGCTGTTGAGCAACAAAATTTACATCATCAGTGATACTGGAGAAAAATCCAAATGGTATCTAGACTAAAGTGAGCATGCGGTAAAATAGATTAACCTGCAAAACCTAAAACAGAAGTTGACCAACCATATTATATGACCACCAATTTAACTTCTCGGATGTCATCAAGTCCCATACTAATTAAGGAAAACCTTAATGGAAAGGAAGCCCCACCCTTGCATCAACTATTTTTTATTTTCAGATTGCTTTTTGTGAACCACCAAAAAATTGATAGAATGCATAAAAATTTGGGTAGCTAAAATAGTGATGCAAAGGCAATGGAAAAACTGTAAATAATGTCCTAGTTTTGTAATAACATACCATCATCATCTGTTCCCAAACCTCCCATGTTAATTTCCTCTAAGAGCTGTAAATTCAACAAAATCAAATAACACTTATTGAGAAACAAGAGACAAATTCCACATACTGCAGCAAAATAGAAGTTCAAGATCTACATCATTAGAACAAAATCTAAATTGAACTAGGCTGAGAATTTTTCAAACCATTTCACCTTGGATTGAAAAATCTTCCTGGCAAGCAATCATTCAAATGAATAAAAAATTTCATTTCATCACAAGTACCTTGGAAAGGGTTGGTACTGCAGTAGGATCAAATTCCTCGCAACGATTCGGATCAATAGGAACACAAACACGACCTGGTATAATGAGAATAAATTACTATTCAATACCATTATGACCCACATAACTAAGCAATATCTACCATAAAAGATGGCAGTTAATATCACATATCAGAGGTTTCTTATGATAAGCATATAACTTTCATCACTAGTTTTTGATAACTAATATTACTACTTTAGGTTAAAAAACTCCGGTATTCAAAGAAAAACAAAACCCTTTATATTTTCAAAAAAATTATCTAGCAGTGTATTTTCAAGTAAAAAGATAAAAAAATACAAATACTAAAAATGGTCACTAATATCTGATATGGATTATGGGCATATGCTCCAGGGGCTAACCTGTCTTTGGATGTATGCAGAATGGTGCTTTTAGCAAATGGTTCATGTGTTTTGAAACCTAATACCAACAACAGATAGGTCAGATGAAGAGTTAGTATACATATGTCAGATATAACAGGCTTGATTGTCTAAGGAGTATATGACCTTTATTTGTATCAAGCTATGATCCTGAGAAGAATGTACACTTTGAAAAAGTAAGTAATAGCACAAACCTCCATATCGAGTCGAGGGTAACTAAAAGAGAATACAATCTCTTCAACACACTTTCCCAGTCCTTGTGCCTGAAATAGGGAGAGATGTAAAATAAAATTAAGTTTCCATTAAAATTCCTTAACAAGATTATAGAAGTTCTTGTCCTAGTCTTTCCATAAACATATCATTAAACTATTGGCACAGCTATGGTTATCCTAAGTATTCCAACATTCAGCTCCTTCAAATCCCTTCCATTGCCTGTTTGCTATCCATTGCACAGATGGACCTCAGCAACGAGCACTTGGCTTAATGCCTTCCTTAATTTCTTTGTTCCTAAGAAAAATCACATCAATTAAGGCCCTATCTAAGTTGACCTAATTAAGGCTGAAAATTTGATAAGATTTGATGTGCACATTTGTAGAAAAAAGGGCAGTCTACCAATTGTATCCTAAAAGAGTTCAACAGCTTAGGCTTAGGCCCAGACAATCATACAATGCAATTCACAAAACACTTTGCTGACATCAGTTCTATCAAATTGTTTTAAGCAATTTCTATGTTATTAGAATTCAATAATATCAACCAAGTGACAAAAAGAAATAGAATGTGATCTCAAAGATGGCTGAAAAATCCCCTATTCCAATTGAGGCATCTCGTTGCCTCAGAGAAATACAAAATTAAAATTCCTATCCACATCCTAGTTTTCTACTTTCTTCTACTAGGTTAGTGTGGCACAAATGTCCATTGTTGATTACAAGGTTCCTAGCAAGAGATAGTTGCGCTACACTAGAAATTCCATACCTTCTGTTTTCCTGGTTTCAGTATCTTTTTTACATGTTTCCATCGATCAACATTAATGTTTTCTTTTGAAATGGAGGACTTTTTGTTGTCTTGCCACTTCCCCCGTAGTTCAGAAGTAATAGCTGCAAAGATAGCTTCACATATAATACTTCTCTAACCATGAGCATAGAACATTTTATACATGAAAAGGGAAAAGAAATTGTGTACATTCATCAGGAATCATTTCTAAGATCTTCTCATATCTCTCCTCAGTTGAAAATAAGCTTTGATTTGAAAGCAAATTTCCCTCAAAGAATTCCTCCAGGACTTTATATGATCTCCTGTAGAGATAGAATGTCTTAGTAGAGGATACAATTGGCCTAGAATTAAAAAGTCAATACATACTAACACTTACAAAAGGAACGGATGTAAGGCAGAACTTGTTAAAGACACCTTTTTCTGACTATTTTCATTTCCCTGAACAGAGTACAGAAAATTCCACTAAACTTTATGAAAAAAAATTTCCTCCAAATTAAAATTTTGTCAAAACGGTATAACCCACCTTGTATACACGGAAATATTCAGCAATAGATGACCTCTGTTCATTCGTCAACCTACAGGAGTAATGGCATTACAGTTTGAATCTTTGAGCATCATGAACAAAGAACTTGAAAAAGAAATTTCAGAAATTGATTATTTAATGTACAACCTTCTTGCTTTCGCATCACAAACCCAACAATGAACACCACGTCTACCACTATATACCCAGAGAATGTGATTAAAACCAAAATCATCTGCAAAAAATTATTTAGAGCAACATGGAAAATCAATCAACTGAAAACATAAGGCTTCTATAAAACCATATGACCATACAATTATTAAAAAATATGATAATAAAAAAAATTAATATACAGGTCCAACATTGTCCTGTGAGTTCCAAATATGAAAAAGCCAGTGTTATATACCCTCCTTAATGTATGGATTCTTGTTAGAAAAAGCATAAGAACTAGTGTTTCTTTTAGATCTCATACAGCAAGTCAGGTATGGAGAGCTTCTGACTCTACATAATAGCTCTCCTCATTAATGTAGGTTGAAAATTATAGAATTGGGGAGTAACTTTCAAGCAATGTCTCCACATAAATAGCCCCCTAAAATGTTTACCATGGAGCCTCTTTCATTGTGTATATTTAAAACACAGTCCCTGAAAGATCTAACATCCATCTATCTTGTCAATATAAGACATCAGATTCTAATTATTATTACTCTATTTACTTGATGTATATGGGCTAAAAAAAAAAAAAAAAAACCCATACCTCTGAGGGCAGGATCAATCACTTTGATGGCAATTGTCATTAGTGTCCAGCATTTTAAGCAAACATCAGCTCCAGAGCAGCAGTATCTAACATCATCATAGTCTGTCATATCCTGTGGATATAAGTCTACGTCAAACATCTCAAACAAGTCGACACACTTAAACATTCGGTAAAATACTGTCTATTTAAAACTCCCAAAACATTTGCCAATGAGCACTAGCTCAAATGGCGCCTCCTCCTACAAAAGCGAAGTGGAGAGTGAGGTAGTGAGTTCAAGACCATCCCACCACCCACTGGTGCATTTGTAGCTTACCGATCAAACAATTTTTAAAAAAATCCAAAACTCTTGATCAACTTACTATATCAAAAACAAGCTCCTTCTCCACCGGAGTGAAAACATTATTGCCACTTTGTGCATACGCGTGCCTCTTTGCAGGCTACAGAACATAAGTGATTAAAAAAAGAATAGGGCTGTTAATACGTAGGCAAACAAGGGCAGAAATTGCAATTCACAATAAACCACATGACCACAGAGAGGAACCCTAGCATTTAGTTCCAGGCTTTGTTATGCTTAACAAACATCAATACACAAAATTGATTGCAAAATCATGCATGAACTAATTACAAAGCCAAGTCATTACATGTACTATAAGAAAATTGAAAACTTTTAACATGTGGCAAGTATGTATTAAACCAAAATTGTTGCTATCTTTCATTTAAACAAGCAAGTATAAACTTGGAAAACCAACTAGATATAACTAAATTATCTACTAAATCATGCTTACTAACAGTGAAAACAATTCAACTTACATCAACGCTGTACACCGGCCCAATATCTATTTTAAATGGACACTTATCCTTGATGGAGTTTTCAAGTTGGGACGCGCTGTTGAAAGACTGGAAGCGCAGATAAATGTCGTTATCTAATGTAAAGGAAAATTCACGCCGGCCGAAATAGGACTCATCACAGCCAGGATGCTTCCCATCTATAAACACCAATCCAGCACATATTTAGCAAAGAAACAAATACACCAAAATATTGTTTCCATCCTTAAAGTTTGCACGAATTTCATTTTTCATCCCTAAATTTTTAAGTACCCTTTTCAACCTAACTATTTTTTTTTTTTTTTGAATAAATAATTTAGTGATGAAAAAAAGATATTTTTCGAAGTTTAAGGACTAAATGCCTCTCATTTTCAATAGTTTAAGGACGAAAATGAACTTCTAGTTTAGGCTTGAAAAATAAAATTCATGCAAAATTCAGGAAAAAAAAAACAGTATTTTAGCCAAACAAATACAAAATATCTACGCATAAACACACAAAGAGCAATATTAGGAAATGTGATTTTTTACCATTTCCATAAGACATCCATTTGAATATATCTGCATGCGGAAATAGCTTTCCTGGCACAAATTTGAACAGGCAAACAAATAAATTAAAATTTACTTTATCAATTAAAAAATTGAAGATTCACACTGACATTCAAATCAAGCTAGATTTATATAATACATAAGCAATAACTACAGAAAATAAATTGGAGAAATATATATATATATATATATATATATATTTATATATATATATATATGTAATTTACCGTAATAGACTTTGAGATAATTGGCGTTGAAACCGTCAGGAACGGCGTTCAATTCGCTCCGTTCACCGTTCAGAGGTTCGCGCTGATCGATCTCCATGTCTGCGGTTCCATTCTCGATTTCCTCTTTGGTCATTTTGAGTACTACACACCTTTACTTTTTCTCTTTCAGATTTCACAAACAAAATCGCTCTGTCAAAATCAAACACAGAATACGAACTGGTTACAGAGAGAGAGAGAGAGAGAGAGAGAGTGTGTGCTTCGTTCGTGAAATCGCAGCCGTTGGTTGGTTGTGGTTGAGATCTGAGGGTCAGGATGGGAATGAATGAATTAAGGTCTCGAAATGGCGGGAACACTAGGTAAATAAGTCCTTTTTTGGCGCGAAAGATTTTTGGGGGAAGAACGAGAGACTGCAAGTGCGAGAGTTTTTTTTTTTTTTTTTTTTTTTTTTTAAATCACTGGAGCGGCATTTGAGATTAAAGGCCCATGAGATCTTGGGCTTCTTTAAAGCCCAATAATTTAATCCTTCTAATCTTACTCATATTATGCGTTGTAATTGTATACCTAAAATTTGGATCAGTGCTCCGTGTAATTACACTTTAGGTCTTGTTTGGGAAGAGGAAATAGAATAAAATGGAAATGAATGAAAAAAATAATTTTAAAATATTTTTTCCTTCTCTTATTTGGGAGTTTTAATAGAGGGAATGAAATGTTCATTCCCTTGTTTGGGAGTTTAAGTGGGAGGAAATATAATGGGTAGGAAGAAACACTCATTCCTCTCTATTCCCTTAAAATCTCAAATTTTTATTCCCCAAAAATTAAGAGGAATGAGAGGGAATGAAATTAGATTTAATAAATTTTTTACTAAAACTTCCAAAATACCCTTATATATTCAACCCTTTATTTTAAAATAGGGGTCTAATAGTAATATTATCATAAAATGATTCCATTTTATTTCCTCCATATTATTCCCAAACAAGATTACTTACATTCAATTCATTTTCATTGCTTTCCATTCCTTTATTTTAAAACATTCAATCAAGGCTACTTAATTCCATTCTTTTCCCTTACTTAAATACATTCTATTCCATTCCATTCCATTCCATTCTCTTATAATTATTTCATTCCATTCCCCTGTGAACTCCCAAACGGAGCCTTAATATAAGAGAGGAAAGTTAAAATGGTTAAAATTTGTTTAACCCAAAGACTAATTAAAAAGTAAACTTTTCTGATAAAAAAAATGTAAAATTTTTTTAACTTCCAATTTCATGATAATTGCACGGTACAACTTTGCAAGCTAAGTTTGTATATTATTATTATTTTTTGTTAAATTCCCATTCTTTTGTTAAATGATAATTTTCCTATAATATTTCAGGATTGTACTACACGCATAATCGATTAGGGTCTTACTTAACGTTTCTCTCAATGCCATCTATAGAACAAGCTAAAGATTGCTATCTTTTCCATACAATAGGAATTTTCTTTTCTTTTAGGGCAAATTACAACTTACCCACCTGTAGTTTGGGTGAAATTTAAGTTGCCTATCTATGGTTTAAAATTTAACACTTTACCTACTTGAGGTTTGACCAAAATTTTAAATTGCCTACCTATGTTTTGAAATTCCATGATGAAAGTGTTTTGATGGATAGTTTTTGATCTTATTTAATCTTATATTTTTATATTTATTGTGTTTTTGGAGAAGAGAGACATAAAAGTGGAGCAAAATTACATATTTAGCTCTGTTTTTAACAGAGGTGGGTTATAGAAATCTAACTGAGCTAACCTCAGGTGGGTAAAGTGTCAAATTTCAAACCACAGGTAGGCAACTTAAATTTCGACCAAACCACAGGTAGGTAAATTGTAATTTGCCCTTTCTTTTACTTTTCTAACAATAGGCTTCCACTTTTGTGGCTATTTGTCTAGTAGAATCTCAACCTGAATCTTTGCTTGTGCATTTGATGGATTTATTTCATATGCAGAACCATCTTGGATATATCTAGTCCCAAGGAAGTCAATACCGTACCGAAAATTGTATCAATTTAGTCACTAGTATAATATATTTCGGATATCGGTCAGTATTGGTGTACCGTTTCAAGTTTACTGCAACACATAAAAAAAATTATATATATATATATATATATATTAATATATTTAATTAAATTTCAAATTTTTATCTCTTTGTTCAAATTATTTTAAGCTAATGCCTAGCACATTTCACTACTCAATTAAAAAAAATTAAAAAGCATAATAACCCTTCTACGTGGAAGTAGTAAAAAAGAAAATAATAGCAAATTGTAAATGATTTTATAAAAAACAAAAATTAAAAATCAAAATATAAAAAAGTCAAAGAGTGGCAGATAAACCACGTTGGTTTGTCTGCCCCTTAGTAACTTTTATTAAATAATAATTAAAAAAAAAACTTTTAATAAGAATGTGAAAGTGGGTAGGTGTAAAAAAGTAAAAGTCATCTTGACGAAGGTTTGTCCGCCCCTTAGCAAAAAGTGGTTTCTTTGCTAACATTATGTTTAGAAACCTAGACCATAAATGCCTAAAGAAAAAGTGACAACGAGGAAGAGAAAAAAACTGAAGAAGCTACTATGGGATGGCAGCAAGCTTAAGCCTCAAGATCTGACAATATCTCACTGGTGGATGAAGGTTCAACAATGGTGAAGAGGCACTGTAAGTAGAAATTTTTTTTTTATGAAAACCCATTTCAGTTTGTATCGGTCCGGAATGAATTTACCGTTGAAAAGCACTGAAATCCGCCGAAATGGCCGAAACAAGCCGAAACACACCAGTATTTAGGACGGTATGAATCAACCCAGTTCCTATACCGATCCAAGCACCAGCACGAAATATTCTGGCCGTACCAGCCGATACAGTACAAAATTAACTTCACTGTCTAGTCCTCAAGCTATTCTATTTATTCAAATGAATTCATTGGCCAATCCTTCATTTTTATTTTTTCATATACCATCTCCTCTCTTACCCATCTGTCTGCCATTGGATTTTTGCTCCATTGGATTGAATTGGTGGCTCATTCTTAATTTATATACGTTGGAAAAATAAGTTTTAGCAAATGTTTGGTTGACTGTATTCTAGTCAAAATTAAAAGTGGTATACATCCTTTATGGCAAGTTTAAATTGGAACGTGTTCTCCTCTTCAAGGAGATTGACATCATGTATGCACTACTTTTGTTCGTTGTAAAATATTTGTAAAGGTAAAATATTTTTTATATAAAATATTTTACTGAAAATATTTTCATTTGACCTTGTATTCTTGAAAATGTAAAAAAAAAAATGTACATTTTAAAAGAATTTTTTTTGGTAGAAAACAGAATATCATTAAAACTAAGAAGAAAAAACAAGATCAATACACTGTCTGTTACAATACGGACCACGAATATCAGCCTCCAAAACAGAAATAAGGTCCACTGGAGGACCAGTCAACAACTCAAAATCATAATCTAAATTCGGCCTGAAATTTGCAAGCCAATCTGCACTTCTATTTGCTTCCCTGTAGACGTGTCTAATGCTTGCTTAGGGAATTTGGTCAATCAAGAGTTTACAATCATCCGTTATTGAAAACACAATGGTGTTAGCTACAAATTGGTGATTAAAGGCATCAATTATAGCACTTGCATCTAACTCAATAACCATAGCTTGCACATTCATTTGCTGACATAAAAGGAGACCATCTTGAAAAGCCCATAACTCAGCTGTGAAGCTGTTTGCTATGCCAATCCTTCTAGAAAAACCCACAATCCAGCTGCCATTCTCATCTCGAAGAAGTCCTCCACCACCAGCCAAACTCAGGTTCCTCATGGATGAACCATCCGTGTTTAATTTCAACCAGCCACTACAAGGTTTTTCCTAACGCACCTGCTTCAAGATTTTACGTTTTGTCACCAATGGCTTGCCAATACAGTGAAAGTATTCTAAAGCTCGGTGGTTGATGTCTAAGGCAAGGCTTGACTTTAAGTTCTTGTTCTCAAATACCAGCTGATTCCTGCCCTTCCAAATTGTCCAAATAGCAAACATAAAGGTTTGGTTCCAACGAGCTTGCCCTAAACTTCGGTCACCTTTATCTCTACAATTAGACATAAGCCAATCTTGAATGTTGGCCGAGAAGAAACATGTGTCCTGGTAGATGATACTTAACTAATGCCAAACTGTCTTGAGCACATAGCAGTCTCGAAGGGCGTGAAGGATGGATTCTGGGCTATTTTGACAGTTGGGACAAAAATTATCAACTTGCAGCCCCCTAGCTTGTAAGCAATCTTTGACCCCGGTACTTTGGTGCATGCATTTCCAAATGAAAGTTTTAATCCTCGGCAAGGTAACTAACTTCCAAATCCACTTCCCTTGAAAGGTCGGATCGGGGAGGGGTTCACTAGCAAGGATATATGCACTCCTAAGATCAAAGGAACCTTTAGGAGAAGGTTTCCAAGCTAATTTGTCCTTGTTCCTTGCTACACACAAGAAAGGGGTAGCTTGAATCTCTCTTCTAACATCCTCAGGAATCTCCATTTGCAACAAGTTCCAATTCCATCCCTCTAAACTAGCAACATCCTTAATTTTAAGCATATTAGACTCGGTGGTTAGAGGACCTTGGATAATGTTTCTTAAAATTCCTACCTTAGTCCAGCTATCATGCCAGAAACTAAGGCTGCTTTCATACCCCGGAACCCAAGTAATTCCCTTCTTGAAAACAGCTTCCCCTTTCTTCATACTTTTCCAAATGTGAGAATAAGGTTGTAATGACCTAAGGAAAAGCGCTAGCCACATCTACGCTATACCTCAAAAGGACTAGTCACAAATGAGGCTCCTTGAAGTTGTTAATAAAACCTAGACCTACCCAGTAAATACTCAATGTGGGACTCATCACACACCCACACCCACACATATAACACAATCAATCAAATTGTGGCATCACAAAGGTAAACTTTCTCCATTTATGGAGTTTAAGCGCTGATTAGTGCAGTACTTCAATCTCAACACTTTTGCCCATTGAGATTCTTTCTCTGTACGAAATCTCCAATTTAATTTAGCAAGTATAGTCGTATTCCTACCCTTTGCAGCTTGGATGCTCAGCCCATCTACATCCTTAGGGGTAGTGACCTTTTTCCATCCCACCAAATGCATACTTTTCTTGTTGGTCGAAGAATTCCACAAGAAATTCCAATTAACTTGGTCTATGGCATCTAGCATCTTTCTTGGGAGCTGGTTGCATTGCATTACATAAGTTGGGATGGTTGAAGTGGCTGCTTGGATTAAAACTGACCTCTCAGCCATGGAAAGGAGATTTGCTTTCCAACCCGTAAATTTCTTCTTAACCCTTTCCAACACGAAGTTAAAATCTTGGTTTGAAGCACCACTATGTTTAATGGGGAAGCCAAGGTGCTTTCCTAAGTTAGGTGTAGACTGAAAACCGAGAATGTAACTTAATGCTACAAAATTCATCCAACACTTCTCTAATTACTAGACAATTTTCCATGTTTGTCTTGGCAAAAAGGACAAGATCATCAGCAAAAAACAGATGTGAGAAGGTCGGCCCTTTTCAGGAAGCTTTGATAGAAATCCAAGACTTATCTTTACACCTTTCTTGGATTAATTGCCCCAAATAGTCCATACACATAATAAAAATGTACGGAGACAATGGGTCACCTTGCCTTATCCCTCTGGTGGGAAGAAAAGGCTTAAGAGCCTTTCCATTAAAAAGTAATGAGGTGGAGACCAAAGAAATGCAGCTCATAATAAGCTCAATTAAATTTCCAGTAAGATTGAACTAGATCAACATATCCCTAATGAAGCTCCACTCCAATTTATCATAGGCTTTCTCTAAATCAATTTTCAATGCCATATATCCTTATTTCCCCTTGATTTTACCCATAGTGTGTATCAACTCTTGAACAATAATAGCATTGTCCACTCCTCTTCTTCCCGGCATAAAAGTAGCTTGGCAAGGGCCTATTAATTTATCCAAATACAGTCTTAACCTCCCCACCATAATTTTAGTGATGATTTTGTACACTGAGTTGCACAAACTAATAGGTCTGTAGCTACCAATGGATTTCGGGCTTTGAATCTTGGGAATAAGAACTATACTTGTGCTATTCAAATAGGCTGGAATTTTCCTACATAGAAAAACATTCCTAATCTCCTCTTTAACTAAATCCCCCACAATGAGCCAGAATCTCTAGAAAAAAAAAACCCAGCATGGAGTCCATCAGGACCTGAGAACTTAAAAGCCTTAAGAGACCACAAGGTAGCGACAATTTCTGCATCTATCACTGGCTGATCTAAGCTGTGTTTATCCTCCTCCATGAGTCTAATTTGCCAGCCATTTCGAAGGGTATGACTCCAAGCAGCCTTAACTTGGCTGGTAGTATACAACCTAATAAGCCCCTCCCTAAAATGGTTCATGACTTCTCTTTCCTCTGATAACCAGTCCCCTACCTCATTTTTAACCATAGTAATTGTATTCTTTTTCCTCCTTGCAAGTGCAGAAACGTGGTAGAAAGAGGTATTTCGGTCTTCCATCACCATCCAATTAATTCTATATTTTAAGGCCCACAACTCTGCCTCTTTATTCAGCACTAAATCCAATTCTTCATGAAGCTGGTTCTCTAGGTCAATTAGGGAGGATGAGGGATTGGAAGCTAAAACTCACTGGATTCCATTAAGTCTAGCCATTAATCTCCTTTTCTTCCGAAATATGTTCCCAAATTGATTTTTATTCCAGAGTATCGCTTCTTTTGTGAATCTTACAATAAAAGCTGAAAGCTTCCCATCCCGATTCCAAGCCTTAGTCACTACTTGAGAAAAAGAAGGATCAGACAACCAGAAACTCTGAAATCTAAAAGGCCTGTTAAGGAAATTGGTCTGTCTAGGAACAGTTTTCAATAGCACCAGATAGTGATCCGAATGGCAACGAGTGAGATGAGTGACTTTAGCTTTCGGATACAAGAGACACCAACTAGGATTCATGAAAAACCTATCTATTCTCTCTTGAATGAGGTTGTTTAACTTCCTCCTATTTTTCCATGTGTATCTAAGACCAGAGAAACCCAAATCCACCATATTGCACTTATCTAGGCAATCTTTGAATAAGAGTGATCTAGATATACTGACAGGCCTTCGTCCAAACTTATCCTCGTCCAACAAGGGTTCATTAAAATCCTCGGCTATCACCCACAGTTTATTATGAAGTTTTGCTACTTTAATTACATTTTCCCACAAAATAAATCTTTCTGCATTCCTAGGACTAGCATAAACAGCAGAGAAAATCCAAGAGAGGTTAGTAGCAAGTACCTTCACTTCCATGTGGATTTCTTGCTCTGTATTTGCCAATTGTACCACCTCCACAATATTGAAATTCCAAAGCAGCTAAAGGCCTTCTATGAACCAATTTGTATCGGTCTGAATGATGTCATCAAAAGGAAGTTCGTCCATTATTTCCTTTGCACGAGCTCCACCGAGCCTGGTCACCATAATTACTAAGATGGTCAGGTTATGATTCCTAGCTAGCTCTTTCGCATGGTTCTGAAAGATGGGCTTCAACACACCCCTGCTGTTTCAAATTATTATATTCATGATTACAGAGTAGATAGAAATAAGATACACCTTATGAGGAGATGCCATCTCCTCCTCCCTCCTTAAATTCGATCCTATCTTCTCCATCATCTCCACTATCCTTCCTCTCCCTGGACTCATCAGAAACACCCACCGCGGGTTCTTCATCCTTCCCCACTTTGGGTCTAACAGTGTTAAGTAAACCCGCCTTGCACTCTCGTCCATCTAAAGAAAAATTAACTTCCAAACTTTCTTCAGATATTGAACGATCCACCCCAACACATGCATCTGCCACACCTAGATTTCTGCTATCACCATCTCTAGAAATTGAATGAGTGAGCTTACCTTAACTTTGATTACTCAACTCAGTGTGAGATACTCTCTCCACCTCGCCTTGACATTGAGTGCCCAAGTCCATCGAAGACAATCCTTGAGGGTGTCAGTGGTTTTTTTGGAGGAATATCAACAACTAATGGCTATACAGGTTTGAACGAGCTAAGTATAATGTTTCTGGGGTTGGGTTTTCCATTGCATTTCGGTACTTTCTCTAGGGACACCACTCCATGTAGTTGTTAGTTAATAGTTTTACATGTAATTTCTTTAGTTAAATAAAGACTTTCCATCGTTTTAGGCTTTTAACTCAAAAAAAAAATCTCAAAACCATACCACCACCACCCAAATCACCACTAGATCGGCACAAACCCACCCACCACCACCCCGACACTCCACTAACCACTCAAATACACAAACTGGAGAATGAAAAACAAAAAAAGAGAGGCTAGAGTCGGCCAACCACCCACCATAACCCAATTCTCACCATGGCCCATAAACCATTCCAGCCACCCAAAAACTTAGCTATCAACGGACCTACAAACATCTCAGCCACCCAAAAATGCAGCCATCAACAGACCTACAAACATCTCAGCCATCCAAAAATGCAGCCACCCACTGGAACTCAAATACCTAACTACCCACCACAACCCATAAAACTAGCCAAAAGGCCCAAATCAATAAATCCATGTAGTGGTAAAAAAAAAAACTAGATCTAAGAATCGGTGGGTGAGTTGATGAAGGTGGAGGTAGAGCCGGTGTGATGGTGGAATGAGAGTCGGTGGAGTAAGAGTTGGTGTATGGTTAGATCAAAAAAATAATTGGTGGGTTTGAGTGGTTGAACCAAACTCGGTGGGTGGAGGTGTGGAGGCGAGTTAGGCGACGATGGCAGAGGTGGAGCCAATGATGAGAGCTGTTGGAGATGAGTGGCATCGACGAAACTGAGAGTGGCTTGGTGGCTCTAGTTTGTGGGAGGGAGAACTTGAGAGTAAGAAGGGAGAGGAGAGAGCATGAGAGGGACTGATGAGTGACTAGTGAGGTCTGATGGAGCATCGGGGTGAGAGCTTGAAAGAAAATGTAATTTACCAAAAATTTAAGTGTAAAATATTTTAAATAAATTTGTCTAGTTGATTTAATTCATTGAAAATATTTTACTGCAAAACAAACACAGTAAAATAGCAAAATATTTTTCTGAAAATATTTTACATCAAAACAAACAGAGCGGTAGTGACTTGACCAAAACTATTTAAGGAGAGAATGAGAAATTGACTTTTTAAGAGCTTTTTTATCGGATAACGCAAGATAGAAAAATTTCTCAATTTTACACATTTAAACTCAAAATCATCTACATTAATCAAGCTAAAAATGTGTAAATCTACAAAGTTGCTACGGTGATCGTGTAAATTTACATTTGCACTATTCATTTTGTATTTAGTTTTCTATTATTTCTTTATATATCTTGATGATAAATGAAGATAATAAAAGGTGGTTATTGTATGTAGAGAAAAAGCAACAATTAAAAAAATAAAGAAAATTTGGTATTTGATATTTGAATGAAATAGAGTTTAGGATGAATAAATTAATGTGGGTACTTTTAAAAAGTGGTTGTGTAAAATATAAAAAATAGATTTTTATACTAAAGTAAACAATAATTTTTGTATGAGCTGATATGAATGCTCATGAAGTGTTTACTCAAATATGGTTTATAGTGCTTAGGGGTCTAGGAGGGAAATGGCTCAAGCTGCGGGGTTAACAGTTTGTTGTAATTATCTCTAAAAAAATATATATGGTTTAAAGTGGTAAAATATGTGAGTCCTACGTAGGAAAAAAATTATACATTTTATAAATTTAAATACTTAAGGGGCTGTTACTGTGAAGTGTCCAATATTAAATAATTATTTATTAGTTATTTAAATGTCTATTATTGTGCATTATTTTTATTTTTGTTTTTTCAAAGTACCGATTGTGAGGGTGCAAAATCTGTTTAAAGAAACTGTGTCTAACACAAGCCTGGTTAGAATTTGCATCATTTTTCTTTTACGTATCCGATTTTTGAATAATTCTATTTATTTTACAGATTTCTAATTACGTACAAATTCGATTACTAATCTTATTTATAACTTCTGTTTATGTTTTTTATATTTGAATTTGGTTGCATTTGTGTTTACATAATACAAATGTAAGGCTTGTTTGATAATGATATTTTAATAACGTTGTTTTAGTGTTATGAGAATATGTGTAGATAAAAAAGTATTGTGAAAATATATGTTATATTGTTTAAACAACAAAATTTGTTGTTTAAACAATACAACCAAACACCCTCTTAATTTCTACAACGATAACCAACGCTTCCTTATTCACAATGAAAAATAAGTAAATCACAATTTGGGTTTTTGTTTAGGAAAGATTCCTATGATCCCTTTTCTTAAAAAAAATTAAAATAAAATAAAATAAAAAACCGTATTCCTTTGATCTAAATCTAATAGAACTTGCTTTATCTGACATAGAAATACAGACTTAAACATGCTCATACAATCATACGTAGTTCAAATTGTCCTCTATGATAAACCACTATGGACAGAAGAATCCAGCATTGTTTATAATTGGAAGTCCTCGAGATTGGTTTTGGCTCAGCTTTGTTTTCTTTTTCTCTTTTTTTTTTTTTTTGTAAAGGGTCCACTCTCCACTAGTCCGAGCTTTTCGTGAATAGAATTCTTCAATGGAGTTTGATAAAGAAAAGGCTCGTAAAAGAACACTCTGCAACAACAGAAGCGTTATCTAATCAATACTTGCGAAGTTGCGAGCCAGGCGGATGGCATCATATTCTGTCTGTAGTGGGCGGACATATATGAAGGCGTGAACTCAATTTGTGTAGGGACCAAAAATCAAAATCTCAAACTTAATTTTCTTTTTTCTTAACCATCATAGTTGTAGATGATTCATCCTTTTAGTCTCATTGCTTGAAACCACCTATGTTTTGGTTGGAGGTTGAATTTAGGCCTAGGGAATGGTTGTGAGTCTTGTGACCCCAGTTTCATCAAAGCCCTTCAAACATTCGTTTCTCAATAGCAATCAACCAATAATAATATTTCATAGACTACACATTTTAGTTTAAAAACAACGAAATTCTAATTAAATTACAAGTCTCTTAGCAAAGCTAACACAATCTAATACATTTTTTGTATAAAGACAACACAATCTAATAATTAATTAGTCATTCATCTGAGTAAAATTTGTTGACTATTGCCTTTTTATGTATATAATTTCTCTGCTACCACCTCCATTTTAAAATAAACCTTTTTATCTTAGCTTGAATTTTTATTGTGTGGAAAATCCTCATATACAATGAATTTCACAAAGTTTGATGTGTCTTATTATCTGGAACACAAGCCCATGATTTAAAATTGATTTCATATTTTGGTGTCTCATGTGTATGTAAGATGTGAAATTCTTTACGCTTGTATTGTAAACGCACTAAAATAATTATTACCCTTAAAAAATCTTCATATCCTGTCTCTTTCTCTCAACCGTGGTGACTATCTTTGATATTCCCTTTGTTTTTCTTGGTAACCAACGATAACTCTATGAGCGAGTTGTTTCTTTAAAATCTTATATAGACATAGGTATGTGTCGGCATATGTTTTTCTATTGGCAAAAAATACTAAATATAATCAGACAAATGATCAAAGGTTTTGTTAAGATGTAAGGCTAAAGGGGGAGTATTATATTTCCTACTTAAATAATGCACTGCATTGCAAATTATTGTAGCTTGGGATAAAACATATGGGAGAGGTAAGATCTGAGCACATAATAGGGCCCGAGGGATGGATAGCCCTACACTTAGGTTCTAACCCAACCCATGGATGAGAGTCCGAGAAGGAAGGACGAGGAGACCAACTTTCCAATGAGCCCGATGAGTAAGCCTACCTCGGGAAGTATTGAGTAGGCCACTTGCACCAAAGTATATAATATCGAGAAAGACAATAGAGACGTGCAAGTAAATAAGAAATGAAACATCCAAGTAAAGTAGCCATCACCTTCACATTCAATGCACTGTACCACTCAGCTGGCTGCATTAATTAATAAAGGAATGACCCCTGAGCAATAATCTCACAACTCATAGCACATTCTACCACGTCCAGCAGAGCCTTGATGAGACAAGTATCCAAACTAAGGCCTTTGGCTGTACAAGTAGAGGGCTCAAATGCAATTTGATGGACTATATAAGGAAAGGAAACCCCTCCGAATGGGAGGACGAGAAAATTGAGAAGAGAACGTAAAAACTGTGTAGAACCATCCTGTATTGAGGACTTGAAAATTTTTATGAACATTTGCTCCTCGACCAAATCCAAGGTAGTGTTATTTTTAGATTTAGTTCCTCTTTTTATGATTCATTCAGCCCTTTCTCCATTAACTTGGTAATTGAACCATAAAAGTGAATTAAAAATGACGTCAAACTCCCATACTCTAACAAATTAATTGTATTGTGCATTTTAAACCTAACTCCACTATTCTAAGTAGGCTTAACCTTTTTTGGGCCCGTACAAAACACATGTAAGCAAGTTATTAGTTAGGAACTTGAAGTAACATATGTTGGACATCATTTATTTTGAAGATTTACTAATTAATGCATTAATTTGCATGGCATTTACATGTTGGAAACCCATTTATAGTGCACAATTGCTATTTATTTTGGGGTTTTTTTTTTTGGCTATGAAAGATATATGTATGTATGCATGTCTTTTTAAGTGGTTGCCCATGTAAAGTTAAAATACTTAGGAAATAAAATTATTTATTGTTCAATTAAAAAAATAAAATAATTCATTAAGACATTTGTTTAGGTGAAAGGTTAAATGAATCAATAAAATAATACTTCTGTTTAGGTGGAAGGTTAAATGAATCAATATATTAATACCTTTACTAGGGCTATCTGAGGGTTGGGCCGGGTCGGATTTGTGCCCAACCTAGACTCGACCTGAATAATTCGGGTGGATTGAAAAAAACCCAAAACTGACCTGTAAGATGTAATCGGATCTGTCGGTTTAAGTCTCATTGATTTCAGGTTATATCGGGTCAGTTGCAGGTTTTATCGCTGGGGCTGAGATTTGGCTGGTTTCATCGAGATTCAGCCAATATCTAGCCAGTTTCAACGAGATCTGGCTGATATTTGGCTAGATCCAATGAGATCTGGCCTAGATTTCGTTGAATAACGACGAGATCTAGCCGAATCTCAAGGGATTTGGACTAAATCTCAAGGATATCGACAAGATCTCATTGGATTTGGTCTAAAATCCTTGAAAAATAGCTGGAAACAATAACTATTACTGGCGGGTTAGGTTTCATAGGTTTTGAGAAAGGAAACCCGTAACCAACCCGCCGGTTTCGGGTTTAGAGAGATCTGAACCTGCGTTTGATCGCTGGAGTTGTTAGAACGGGTGGAAACAAGTCGGATTCGGGCGGGTTGGCCAAGTTAGGTGGGTGGGCGGGCGGGCTGCTTGGACACTCTTACTTAGGTGGAAAGTTAAATGAATAATATCTATTCCCCCTTCAAAAAAAAGAGTGATACATGACACTAATTAAAAGATGAGGTGGAATGTTAAACAAAAATATTCTCAAAGAATGCATTTGATGACAAAACTTAATGTTTTCACACAAGAAATTCCTATTTTTCACACATATATACGTAAAGAAGAGTATATATGTACACTAATTAAGTTTATATTTTGTTAAGTAAAAACCAACGTAAAGTGAAAATAAAGTAAAGGAAAAAAAATACATTTTAAATCCTATAATTTAAGGATTTAACAAATTAAAACTTATAATTGCAAAAGTAACAAATTGAATCGTATAGTTTCAAAAATAACAAATTAAATCCTCATCCTACATTAAACCACAAACACAATATTGTTCCACTTTAATGGACTAAGGTATAATTTGTTAGTTTTGAAATCATATAATTCAATTTATTACTTCTAAAATATTATTTTTGAAATTAAAAGTTTTTTTCCTAAATAAAAAGAAAGCGATTTAGTAGTTCTTGTGAATCTAATTCATTGAAATTCCATCCAGTAAAATGGAAGAATTATAAATCTCCAAAATAATAGATAGGAATATCGCAAATAGAGCCATTGCAATACCCATCAAAGGAGTAGTTCCCCAACCTGGAGCTACTTTACCATATTCTAAATGTGTGTATACATGTAATAGTTAATATATTGTACACATTTATAGTATTACATAGAAGTATAATAAATTCAAATTCAAATTTTTCTTTTTATTTTTTTAAAAATTTAGATGCATAAATTTGCATGTAAATATAAAAAATGACATAAAATTATGATTGAAAGGTCACCTGAATGAAATCGAAATACAATTCTATTTTGTAAGTTTAAACACAAGAATTTATATACCAATATAATAATTGACATAAAATTATAAATTGAATTTAGAAGATCACTTGACATTGTTTAGGATAAATTTTTCATACCACATGGAATTTATTTTATTGTCAACTTGCACCACATTAACAAATTATGGATTTTGAAAAAACCTCTTTTAAAGCCCAAAAGAGCCCATATTCACAAAATGACCAAAGCCCATGGTCCAAAACTCATGGCAATATTATCTCATCAAAACCCATAGTTCAAGCTCATGGCACAACATCTTATTTTCCGCTCATGATCCAAGCTCATAAGTCTCATCGGGGGAATTTCGGAAGTTGTCGTTTGGAGGGCCAAGAAGTATATTTAGTAAAGTTCCAATGCTTCAAAGTTGATAAAGGAAACATGTTGCTTGGCACGTCTTCCACAATTCCCTAAACTCTAACGAGTCAGTGTGCAATAGGTAACATCTGATAAGTTTCTCATATCACATACCACTTAAAATGATAAAACTCCACATTCTTTTTACATAAAAAATTAATGTTCATCATATGATATATGTTTAAAAATGTAATTATATTATTATATTATTATTTTCATTTAAATCAATCACAGGCGCATGGCTAAGTCTATATTAATATCTTATATCTAGCATTAATGCTCTCCTTGCTCTCTAAGATTTGGTCAAAACAAAAATAGACCATAATTACATCTCTAAAATTTCATCAAATATCAACCAACTAGTCTATTACTTACCAAAATTATATTGTAATAAAATTATGGACTAAACATATAATTTTCCAAAAGAGACAACTTAGCCAAAAATACCAGCGATAGTTCCAGCAGAAACTGCCTTAACTCTAGCAGAAATTGCAATAGCTCCAACAGAAACAGTAACAACTCCAGCAAAAGTTGCAATAGGTCCAGCAGCAACTGTAATAGCTCTAGCAGCAGCTTCGACAACTGACACATGTCCAAAAGTAGCATCATCAACCCATTAATACCTAATCCCAGCAACTTGCTGCCATACCCAAAGAAGCAAATGTCCTAAAATAGAAATCATACCATTTTAAACTAAGATCTTTAGCCTCTAGCTGCAATACAAAAAATAGAAGGATACCATAAAAGTTATCTTACCATTTTCAGCTAAACTCATGAATTTAATGTTAAATATTTTCTCTAGTAGAAGCTATCATTTAGGTGACATCATCCAGCAATGTCAGCTTCTACAGCAGCTATTGCTGTAGAACTGGCGGCTGTGACTGACAACTATAACAGCAGCTCCAGCAACATTAAAGTCTCAGAATTTCTTCTTTTAGCTAAAACAAAAAAACCAACAAAGGAAATCACTTGTTTTGCCAAAAACTTTTCCATATTTGCTAATTTTCCCTTCAAC
Organism: Castanopsis chinensis; assembly: GCA_032878915.1. Taxonomy (NCBI): domain Eukaryota; kingdom Viridiplantae; phylum Streptophyta; class Magnoliopsida; order Fagales; family Fagaceae; genus Castanopsis; species Castanopsis chinensis. The sequence continues at coordinate 13,069,393 of JAVQMG010000129.1, forward strand.
TAATTTAAACTTAGTTACATATTTGGCTTTATATAAAGAGAATCAAGCAACGCAATTCTCACCACACCATTACCCACTATCCATCTCTCTCTCTCACTCTTTTATTATGAAATATCATCATCTTGTTACCAATATCTCTAAACATTTCCATTCTTCTCCATCTCTCTTATAAAATCTCTCTTTTTAGATAACACCTATTACACACACTACTACCCATCTCTCCCATACTCTAATATTCTGAAACTTCATCATTTTTCTACTCATAAATACATCTCTATCTCTTTTTTCATTTCTCTTACAAAACCTCTTCTCTTAGAAAGAAACATAATTAATTATCATAACACAAAAGCCATTCCAGCAGCAACTATAATCTCATGTATTTATCATATTTAACCTCAATATCGCTCATACTTCTCTATATTTTACAAACACATTCCTTACAAAATAATTATATTCAAGATCCATATTCAACAAAGCATCTACATATAATTCCTATACATATTACAAACACCATATCTCACAAAACATATATATATATATATATATATATATCTTTGTAATCTTCATACATCTTAAAAGATATCAAACCCTCTTTCAAAAATATGTTACAAAGCCTTTCTCATGGAAAGCATATAATCATATGCTAAAAATTAATTCCTATGAAAGGCACAAACTTATAATATTAAAAGTCCTTCTCATGGAAGGCAATACCACTTATATTTGATTAAAAATTAAAGAAGCATTACATGGGGAAAATCAATTAAGTAGGTGATAAAGGGGATAAACTTAGCCAGCTTATGCACACGGCTGAACATATTCTTTCTCCCTACAGTTGCACCTATTGCTCTCCTTCAATCGTGAAGCCACCATGAAATGACTCATAATATCATATTGTACTGTTGGATTCATTTTATCATGCTGCTGAAATGTTATAAGTCTACTAATGTTATACGGCTAGAGCCACAAATTATAAAAATAAGTCATTATATTTTTATCTCCAAAATTATACTATTATGTATATTTTAATTCATTATCATTGTATTCTTGTACTCATATTATTATGCTGCTAGAATGCTATTAGCTCACTAGCGCTATATGGCTGGAGCCGCAAATCATATAAAGGATAAAGTGATATTACATGGCTGGAGTCAGAAACATATAACATTAGTCAATATTTTTCTATCTTCAAGATTATATTATTAAGTATACATTAACTCATCACTATTGAACCGCTGGATGCAAATTACTTTAATATTGACTCACTATTTAATAAGCATGGATTCACTAATACTTCATTAATGGATATATATAATGATAAATTGAATCTATTTCACCACCAGACATATATCATTTGGACATAAACCACCACTAGACATATATTATTTGGACATGAACCCCAGTCGAATTTAAACTATTTGACATATATCATTCGAACATAAACCACCGTTGATCATATATTATTTGGACATGAACCACGACTGAATATAAATTATTTGACATATGTTATTTGGACATGAACCACGGTTGGATATAAACTATTTGACATATATTATTTAAACATAGACCATTACTGGATATACCTTATTATGTTGAACATGAACCATGAACCACATCTGGATATGGACTATTTTGGATTCATCCCATTACTAGACATATGACATTTAATTAATTACTTTCTAATATTGGACATCACTTAATATACATAATAATGATGTTCAACTAATCATTTAATCAAAGCTATTCAATTAAATATATTATTTATTTATTTCAAACATTATCATTATTCTAAGACTTTGAGTTTTATCTATTTTGTAAGCTTAAAAATGCACCGAAAGCTATTAGTCTATGCAGTCCAATGTTGAGTTCTGGATTGAGCTCCCCAAAATAAATTCATGTCTAGTAGAGTCACTCCTCCAATGGAAGACACGTGGCTACGCGCAAAAATTGCCCCTGACAGACATGAATAAGAAGAAATTGTATGTGTGTGCATACATGTAATAGTTAATTTTTTGGAGTGTTAGCTTCTTCCTATGAGTTCTGCTATGTTGGATTTTCTCATGTCCATAGGAAGGACAACGTTCCTGCTCATATTCTATCTAAACAAGCTTTATGTATTGATGATTTCATTTTGAAGAGGGTCATTATTTTGTAGAACAAGCTCTTTTTCAAAATGTATCTATTACATTTTATTATAAAATTGCTTGTGTGTTTTATATTAAAAAAAAAAAAAAAAGGAAAAAGAAAAAGAAATAGAGAAATCACATTACATGAAATTGGAAAAAAAAATGCAATTTTTTTTCATACAAGATAGAAATTTTACTTTAGAATAATTTAAATGTATATGTTTAATAAAGACAAGAAAAAAAAAAAAAGAAAAAAGAAAAAGAACTTCATTAGAGGGGGATTTTAAAAATTATTCACATCCAGTTTGGAGTTTACCCCTTCAACCCTCTCGGCCTTCTAGGTGGCAAGTTGCTTTGTCGAATGAAGATAGGTCCAACTTGGGTGTTATGGTCACGGATACTGAAATCAAAGATGATCTTTAGGCCCTAAAAGCCTTCAAAGCACTAGGACCCGATGGCCTTCATGCAGGATTTTTTCAAGGGATTTGGCTTACTGTGGGGGATTCGGTCAAAGCGGAGGTGAAGAAAGCTTTCACAAAATGCAGAATTTCTGAATACCTCAATAGAACTAATCTTGTATTGATTCCAAAAATTGCTGGGCCTGAGAGTTTGGGTAATTACCGGCCGATCATTTTATGCAATACGGTGTATAAGATTCTCACCAAGATCCTTGTAGCTAGGATCAAACCCCATCTTGATGATCTTGTCTCCCCTCTCCAATCTGCTTTTGTTCTGAGTAAGAGAAGCGTGGACAATGCCATTGTGGTCCAAGAGCTCATCCATACCATTAATAATAAGAGAGGTAAAGTGGGCTGCATGGCTATCAAAGTGGATTTAGAAAAGGCCTATGATAAAATTGAATGGAGTTTCATCCGTGAAGTGCTTATCAATGCCAATTTTCCCCATAATTTGATAAGCCTTATTATGAGTTGTGTATTGTCAGTCTTTACTTCCATTCTTTTCAATGGAGGTGACATGGAGCCTATTCTCCCCTCGCGAGGAATTAGGCAATGAGACCCGCTTTCTCCTTATTTATTCATCCTTTGCATGGAAGTTCTCGGCTATCTCATTGAGGAAAAATGCAAGGAAAAGAGATGGACTCTTGTCAGAAGCTCCATCAATGGGGATTTGGTGCTATTTGCTAAAGCGGGCCATAATAACTGTTCAACAATAAGGGATGTGTTGGATGCCATTTGTGACAGATCCGGTCAGTCCATTAGTGCAAGCAAATCAAGTGTCTACTTTTCTCAAAATGTTGATTTTGATGCTAGGGAATCTTTATGTGATATCTTAGGATTTCATTCAACCCCCAACCTTGGAAAATATCTCGGGTTTCCCATAAAACACAGTGGAGAAAATAATGAGGACCTAAACTTTATGTTGGATAGGGTAAAGTAAAAATTGGCTAGTTGGAATGCCAACCTTCTTTCCTTGGCAGGTAGGGTTGTTCTTATCCAAGCTTCTACTACTGCCATACCGGCGTATGTTATGCAATGCATGGCTCTTCCGAATAAGTTGCTTTATAACATTGATAGGGTAAATCGAAACTTTTTGTGGGGATCGACGGAAGATGTCAAAAAAATTCATTGGGTGGGATGGTATAAAGTAACCAAACATAAAGAGGAAGGGAGTCTAGGTATTCAATCAGCCAAGGGAAGGAACCAAGCCTTGTTGGCTAAGCTAAATTGGAGGTTTCGTGTGGAGAAGGATGCCTTGTGGGTTAAAGTTCTCAATACGAAGTATTGCTCAAACTGTAGGCTCAATGCCAAAAATTGTGAAAGACTTCCTTGTTCTAGGACTTGGAAGGCCATGAGGATGGGGGATGAAGTCTTTAAGAAAGGAATTAGGTGGATACCAGGAAGAAATAGCTCCTTGAGTTTATGGCATGATAATTGGATGCCTACTAGTTCATTAAGAGCTCTTATTCAAGGCCCTCTTACTATTGAGGATGAAGCTTTAAAGGTTAAAGATGTTTTTGGTCCGCAAGGTTGGGATTGGTCTAAGGTATCTTTTCAGATTCCAAATTAGGTCCTCATGGATAGTAATTTCATTCCTTACTCTACAAGAGTTGATCAAGAGGAAGATAGGCTAACTTGGGCAGGAGCTAATAAAGGGGACTTTGACTTGAAGCATGCCTACCGTATAGCCACGGGCTGTGGGGCTGATGGAGGAGCTTTTCCTTGGCAATGGGTTTGGAAGCTTGAAACATTGTCATGGATCAAGACATTCTTATGGCAATGTTTGCATAACAGTTATGGAGTGAGAGAATGCCTTGTAAGGAGGGGCATTAATGTTACTAATGTCTGCGCTTTATGCCAAAAGGAACTTGAATCCATTCTTCACAGGTTAAGGGATTGTGAGGCAGCGAAATTTACCTGGTGTCGCTTGGGAGTTAATAAGTCTAGTAGCTTTTATGAAGGCAACCTGGATTTTTGGCTTAAGAAGAATTGTATGGATAATAGGTGTAGGGTGAGCAACCAACCCCCTTGGAAAGTTGTTTTTTCTTTTGCAATTTGGCTGTTGTGGAAGTAAAGGAATGATGTGGTTTTTAAGAACCAAGATGTTCAGCCCAAGGTTCCTAAGAATGCCTTGTTTCGTGCTTTAGAATTCCAGCATTGTGGGTTGACACCTAAGCTCTCAAGTAGCAGGAAAGTGGTGCGTATCAAATGGGAAAAACCTCAATCCAGGTGGTTCTGCCTAAACACTGATGGTTCAAGTCTAAGAAGCTCTGCCAGAGCTAGTTGTGGCGGTCTCATTAGGGATGACTGAGGGGAATGGGTAGGGGGCTTTTCCAGGAGTCCTAGCTGCATAAATAGCTTTACCATAGGAACTTTGGGGCCTTAGAGACGGCCTGATGCTCTATAACAGCCTACAATTGACTGCTGTAGACATCCATTCTATTGCAATTGTTCAACTGTTGTCCAAGCCATCAGATGCAAATTTTGTTGTTATGCCTCTACTTGAGGATTGCAAGCGGGCGATTTTTCACGTAAGCTAAGTTCGGATTGGGCATTGTTATCGTGAAGCAAACTTGTGCGCTAATTGCTTGGCTAAGATAGAGACTACTCAGGAAAATAATTTCATTTTGTATCATGATCCGCCTGTGGATCTTTTGGAGCTTTTAAGCTCGGATAAGGTTGGTTTGTACCATTGCAGAACTATTGCTGATATTCCCCTCCCCTCTTAGTTGTTGATGAAATTTCCTCCTTACCAAAAAAAAAAAAAGAAATAGAGAAAAAAAATGCAATGTAATTTTTTTATATAAGATAAAAATTCTATTCTAAAATAATCTAAATATATATATGTGAAACTTCTTTTTAAAGACTTAAACTCCATTCTTTATCACACCGCAATTCGTATTTATATCTGTGAAGTGATTAATGGAAACGTGCGCAGAATATGAAATGCAATTAATACAATGTATATAATTTATTTTGCTCGGAAGGAGGAAGTAGGAACAGTTCAACAAATGGAAAAGGCCAGCCTACCCCAAGTCCCAACGGCTTTTTCGACGGGTCGCTAAACACTTTAAATGTCACGTCACAGCATTTCACACACATTATTTAATACTTCTATCCATCTTTTCTCTCGTCACACTTTCACTGCTTTTATTAACTACTCGCTAACTCTTCCTCACTCAGTCTCGGCCACTCACACTCATTCACTCTCTTCAAAACAATCACTTCCAGACAAACAAAGCCATCTTCTTCTTCTTCAACTTTCTCTCCCAGTTTCTGCTTTCCATTCTTAAATAAATTATTGCTCAAACTCATAAAGACTTTGGCTTGGATCTATCTCTTTGTACCATTTCCAGATCTACCATAAATATTTCTTCTCGAATATTCTAAACCAAAATCTTCAAGTAAATTTGTGCTTTTCCTCTTGTACTCACTCTCAAAATCTCCTACAAATGAAGCCCTAAAAAAAAGAATCTCTTTGTTTATTATTATTGCCCTCAAGAATAGCTGAATTTTACGAAAATGCTACGGTTCTTGGTTTTGCTCTGCATTTTCTCAACCGTTTTACCGTTATGGAATTTGGAGAAGTGCGTAGCGGCTGAGGATTTGATAACGTGCTCCGGGATAGTACCGATGAGTCACCGAAACGACAAGATCTCGATCACCGACTTCGGGGGAGTCGGTGACGGGGAAACGTCGAACACGAGGGCGTTTCGGGAAGCGATATATCGGATTCAGCACCTGAGGAGGAGAGGTGGCACGCTGCTTTACGTGCCTCCTGGGGTGTACTTAACGGAGACCTTCAATCTCACTAGCCATATGACGCTTTACTTGGCTAGAGGTGCTGTTATAAAAGCCTCTCAGGTAAAACTCGTTCTTAAATTTTATGCAATGATTACAATTATACATTACTCAGCCCTTTATTTAAACAACAACTTTAAGTATTTTCACACATTTTTTAACTCATTCTCAAAAAATACATACTAAAACAACATTAACGAACGACCCTCAATTTCACAACACCTTAAACATGTTTTGACATCGGTGCGTAATAAAACTAGAATCAGCACTACACGTGGCTTTTTTTTGGACACATGTTCTCGTTGTATTGGGTCGAATGCATTGAATCAAGTAGTATACATTGGTGTGAATTTTTATGTTTGGGAAGTTATTGGTTACAAAAATTAGTTAACATCTTTAGTAGTTTTTGAAACATGCTTAATTTTGGACCAGTTCTGTTTTAGTACGCCTTTAAAATTTGGAAAAAAAGATAAATAAAATGAGTTTTTACATAGTTTTGTTTGTATAACTTATAATGTAGTGTAACGTAACTTTGTTGAAGGCATTAATTTTTTATTTATTTTTCGGTTGTGTAAGCGGGATTTGAAGTCAGGCCTTTTGTTCCAGAACAAGAGATTTTATTGAATGAACTAAAAAGTAAACCCTTTTTATTTTAATGCAAATGAAGAGGATTTGATATTCAAGGAAAAAAAATGAAGAGGATTGGATTGGGACATATGTTGGTATAATTTGCTGCTTTTGTTAGTAAAAGAGTTAAAAGTAATGAGAAAAGAGACAGTCTTCGGCCTTGCTTTGGAAAATAAATTTGGGGCTTTAGATTGGTTTAAGGAATAGAATGGGCATAGTTGAAGATGCAATTTTTGCAAGAAGATAATTGTTTTGGTTGGCTTTGTATGATAGAAAAAAAATCATATTTTAGCTCCAAAATTCATCCACTATGTAAAAATACATGATTCATGTAAATTTACATTGACATTATTAATTTTACATTTAGTTTTTTTTTTTTTTATGTATTTGGAGGATAAAGGGAGAGTATGAATGTTTTGTGTAAAAAAAAAAAAAGAAAAACAATTAAAAAATTAAGAAAAATTAATTAAATTTCTATGCTAAAATAAACTAGAATTTTTGCTATCAGTGAGAATGATTTCTGTGGAATTCAAGGGGTTAAACTGTTAAAGAGATTTCCATGATCTGTGGTGGGTCCGGGCTTAAATAAGAAAAGAATATGGTGGGTCTGATGTAGCATGTTTGCATATGCATTACATTTACAGTGTAGACATGTTAAGTTTGTTGGACAGCTAGATTTCTGGCAAGTGGTCTTGTCGTATTTGATAGTGTCACGTTAAACTAGAATATTGATTCTTCCATATTTCTATTGGCTTGTGAGGGATGTGAAATTGTGAATACTGTATGCTGTTTTCACTTCAAGGATTATATTAAAATATGGCAAGATTGTTAGTCTTGTTGGAAAGGACAGAGTGTCAATTGCCCAAAATTAAAATTATGTTCTGCTCTTGCATTTTTATGCGGCCGAAAACAATGCCACCCCTGATCACCTGGGAATAGGACACCACATCTCTGGTGGATCCCATATCCTTCTGTATTTGGAGCCCTACCTGACATGGATGGACATCTTGTCCTGTCTACAGTTGTACTTGTATCATGCTTTTGGGTTTTGGTAGCTCATAATGCACAGCTTTGAGTTGGGGCCATGAACCATGCCCTTTGGAGAGAGCGCGAAATGACAGAAAAAATAGGCTCATTTTGGGCTAATTTTATTCTACTTTACTCTCCCTCTCCCAATCCAAACGGACCACTGGTTTGCCAATGTGGGTATTGAAACCTTTAATGCATGTTACCAAATATCGATGGGCTAAGGCTAACCATGGCATTGCTCTCCTCGAAGACATTTTTCTCTTTACTTAATCCTTTGCCCTTGCAAAACTATGTCAATTGCTTAAAGAGCTTTATGGTTGCAAAAAATGACATAAGATACATTTGGAATGGTTTTTGTTTCTTGCTAGAAGGTCCTCATAGGGTACCAGTATCTGCTTATGGGTTTGTTCCTGGCCCTGGGTATAATATATCAACCATTTCATTAGATGCAATGTTTAAAAAAATTCACCACCAGATTGGATTGGGTTCCTTTATTATACTCAGTAATGTGATTTCCTGTTGATACTCAGCCTTGTTATAAATTATCATTGAAAATATTTTCAATCTAATGAAGAAATGAAAAGGTAAAAGAATTAAATGCCTTAAATGACTGCTCGTTTATTCCTTACCCCAGCTTTAGTGAAATTTTACATTGTGTTGAACTCTCTTCCTTGCTTGATGCTTCAGGATACTCAGAATTGGCCATTAATTGCTCCTTTGCCATCTTATGGAAGAGGGAGGGAGCTTCCTGGAGGAAGATATATGAGTTTTATCCATGGATATGGACTTCGTGACGTAGTAATTACTGGTGGGTATCAACAAGAACTTGTATCATTGCTTGTGGTGGCTTGTAGCATATTCTATAGATCTCTACTGTCTAATTATCTTAAATCATTCAGTAATTAATAATTAGAGCACCCTCTGTCAGACACTAGATTGCTGCATATCAGAGAAGTTCACATCTAAGTATGTAGCAAGAAATATACCTCATGAATGTGTAATGTTGTATTTATTCATGACTATTAGAATATGTGGCCATTGTGCTGTCTAGTAATAAAGCGCATGCTTGTAAGGTGTGAGTTTTTCTTGTCTTGAAGTAAATGGAAAATTTCAACCTAGAACTACAGGTTTCAATACCAAACATCATATCTTATACTTGTCTTCTGTTTTGCTTCTTTAATGATTTTCATAGGTGAGAATGGGACAATTGATGGCCAAGGAGATGTCTGGTGGAACATGTGGAGGCAGCGAACTCTTCAATTTACTAGACCAAATCTCATTGAATTTATGAACTCTAGAGAAATTATCATTTCAAATGTTATTTTTCGGAATGCGCCCTTTTGGAACATTCACCCTGTCTATTGCAGGTACTAGCATTAAACTTTATTTTTGCAAATTTTTGTGTTGGAACTGAACTTCACAATATACATTTCATATAAGTATCTTAGAGAAATTGACAATGTATGGCTCATATTGTATATGGTTCCAGTCCTATCAACTGGTGGGTGAATAAGGAGATTATATTTTCAATTCTGATGTCTAAGTTAAATATTTTGTCTTAGAATGTCAAAATAAATATTAATTTGCTACACTCTTAAGCTTTAAAAGGGGCTGCATGTTCCATCTGGGTCCAGTTTCCCTGGGCTAAATACTTTAATGCAGTCCAATAATGTGAAGTAGGCAAATTATTTTTATGGAACTTTCAGATCTTCAGCGAGTTTGCCAATAAATTCAAAATTTTGAATTGAATTTACATTGTACTGACCTGCCGAGATTCAGTACAGAATTCTTAAATTTTAATGTTTTCATACAGCCCCTTAGGTAGTCCTAGGATTGGATGGGTATAGCTGTAATCTCATCTGGTGCCTCTTTCTTTTTCTGCAGCAATGTTGTCATCCGCTATGTTACAATATTGGCTCCAGCTGACTCTCCCAACACTGATGGCATTGATCCAGGTAAAGTAATCTCTGATGCTATGTATTTAGTCTTTCTAACCACTCTATAAATTTGTTTATTCCTAGATTCTTAGTAGATGGAGCAGATTACTTCTCATCCTCCCTTACGCTTGCTATTCTTAGGATATCAGAACTGTGTAGCACAATAGAGGAAATCGCTGATGGCTAAGATAGATAGGCTGGTTTAATTCTGGGTTAGACCCCACAACCATTGTCTGCCCCTCCTATTGATAGTGTTACCTTTGCTAGTGAAGTATCTTGTGGGTGGAAGACAACCACATATTTCTGGTAGTTTTGTTGAAAGAGTGATGTTCGGGAAATTTTAATTCTATATATCCTTAAATTTTATGATACAGATTCAAGCTCTAATGTCTGCATAGAGGACTCGTACATAGCAACCGGAGATGATCTTGTGGCAGTGAAGAGCGGGTGGGATGAATATGGAATTTCTTATGGTCGTCCTAGTTCTGGCATCACAATCAGACGGATAACAGGATCATCCCCATTTTCTGGAATTGCAATTGGAAGTGAAACCTCTGGTGGGGTGGAGAATGTCTTGGCAGAACACATAAGCCTTTTCAACATGGGAGTTGGTATCCATGTGAAGACAAACATTGGTAGAGGAGGGCTGATAAGAAACATTACAGTATCTGATGTGTATATCGAAAATGCTCGAAAGGGTATAAAGATTGCAGGCGATGTTGGGGGTCACCCTGATGAGAGATACGACCCAAATGCTCTCCCTGTCGTCAAGGATGTCACTATTACAAATGTTTGGGGAGTGAAGGTTCTGCAAGCAGGTTTAATAAAAGGCCTGAAGAGCTCCCCTTTTACAGGGATTTGCCTCTCAGACATCAACCTTCCCGGTGATACTCAGGCAAAACGAAGTCCTCCTCCTTGGTCGTGCTCTGATGTTAGCGGAGCAACTCACCAAGTAAGCCCATGGCCATGTTCAGAGTTGTCCCGCAGTGTTCAGAGTAACCCATGTTCCAGTCACTTCTAAATTCTAAAAATATTCATGTAATTTTCCAACTCAGTTGAAGTAAGCTACAATGATTTTTTTTATTATTATTATTTTAATTTCAGAATGTAAAGCAAAGAATTGTTTCCCAAAACTACTAATCCAATTCTCTGCATCTCTAACAATCTTTGTACTTAACACAGCAAGCCTCTTGGGAATCATGTAACAACATCCAGCTAAACATAATCATGAATTAAACCCATGTTAGAACCAAACAAGATGCTCCTTCATTTCAAGATTGATATTTTATTTCCCGAATTTAACAACATACGCGTTCTATATATTTCTAAATCATGAAATACATTCATATATATATATATATATATATATATTTATATATATATATTTTTGAATTGTTTAAAACTAGTAGCATCTCATAACACAATGTAAAAGAAGGAAAGTGTATATTACATGTATTATTATACTTACACATCTCTCAGGGATGCAAAGATTATTTACAAAAAGGATCAACTCCCACACAAATAGTACATAAAAACCCAAACATACATAATAAGCACATAAAATTAAAAGTAAAAGCCTCCCTCTATATAATCAAACATAGCTTCAAAAGTGATGATTCAAAAACTTGCGGATCTTCCTCATAAACCCACCCTCGTGTTTATGCTCATGCCCGTGCCCGTGCTCGTGCTCGTGCTCGTGCTCGTGTTCGTGCCTGTGTTTATGCTCTCTCTCCTCGTGTTCCTCTCTGTCCCACACTTGACCCTCCACGTGGCGATGATTCCTCTTCATCTTCATCTTGGTGTCCACGTCATCATCGATATGGAACCTGGGCCCACCGTGCCCGAACCTTTTCCACTTCGCAGGGGCCTGACGCACCATTCCTCGATCGGAGCTCGAGTCCTCGTTGGCGGATGACAAGATCATGTCGTTACCGTACGGAACCTCACGGTCAATTGTGGACTTTACTACTATCGGTTTTGATCCCCACTGCTTGAACTCGTGGATTTGGTCCTCGCTTTTGTCGTTGTCGTTGTGATCGTGGTGCTGGTGGTGGCGGAGGTGGTGGAAGCGGTGGAAACGGCAACGGTGGCCGTGACGGAAATATAACGGGATCGGACGGCTCCCGAAGCGGTGGTTAAAAGGACGGAAGCTGATTGTCTTTAACGGAATAGAGACGGAATCGTCTGATTCTGTTGGAACCGTCAACTCGGCGACGGTGACGTCAGCTTCTTCCAATTTGGGCTGGGTTTCGTCAGTGGAGGTGGTCTCGGGTTCCAATTCCACGATGGTAGCTGGTTCGGACTCGGGTTTCTCGCTGGGTAAGAGGATCATGGTGTTGGGCACGGATCCGGGCAGGTGAAATGACTCGCCTTCATTTTCAGGTAGATCTAACGGAATAAAGGCGTGGCAGAGGGCGAACAAGAAGAAGATAACGGTAGCGGTGACGGCTAGTTTGGCCATTGTGGATGGAAATGGTTCTAAGACGTTGGATGGAGAGAGAGGAAAGTGGTTTATATAGAAAAAGAGGTCAGTGCGGGCCGATAGGGCAGGTGGTTTTAATGGAGGTTTGACTGACGAAGAAAGGGGACTCGGGCAGCGGGCAATAGGGGTAACCAACCACGTGATTGGACAAAAGGAAAGGCCTTTCCGTGTAGCGCGCTTAATTTTTTGGGTTCACATTCAGAGAGCTGTTGGTTTGCTTGCGTATACGACAATCCGTTTCAATTGACTTTTTGGATAGTGCCAAATTACCTTCGGTGGAAAATTAATGCCCTGTTTGGTAGCTAAAAAAAAAAAAAAAAAAAAAGGAGAGGGAAGTAAAGGGAGAGAGAGTAATTCATTTATCTTGTTTGAAAGTTTTTTAGGAAAAGAGAGGAAAAAGGGTTTAGAAGTGTTTCAATTACCTCTAACCTCTCATTTTTAATTTTTTTAAATTAAAGAGATTTAAAAAAAAATAAATTAGATAAATTATTGACTAAATATATTTTTCAATTTACCTTTTCTAAATTTACAAAATTACAAACCGAAAAATTAACATAGATCCTTCTTTTCTTTTCTTTCCTCAGTAACTACTAATTAAAAAATTATTTCCTCTTGTTCGTGGACTTGCCTAAATTTTAATGAAATTCATTCCTCTTTAAAAAAAATAAAAAATAAAAAATATTTTCCTCAATAACCAAACTGAGGATAATTATTTGACTTTGAAAACTTTTCAAAGCATATTCTCAAGAATCAAACACAGCACCTGGTCTAGGTTGTTGTATATTATTTTTAATTGATCAACATGCTGCTTTATGATTGAAGATAAACACAAAACAAAATTGATCAATTTTCAGAATCCAATAATAGGAACAAAAACAATCCAATCGAACAGAGACCTGAGTGGTACTCATCGGAATCAACGGCAGCCATCGGAAATGGATTCGATGGCAGATGAAGGAGTTCGTCGAATTCATCTGGTTTCGACATGGACGATTCCACTGGCAAAACCACATCAGCGGCGATCGTAGCAGGAGTCTCCGGAGGAGGAATCTCTGACTCCGTGCATTGCTCGACAAAGTTCATCAACGCCTGCTCGGATTTGCTTTGGGTCATCGGACCCGAATTGATATTGTCGCTGGTGCTGGACTAGAAGGAATCGACGATTTTGTCGATCGAAAAATCTCCGCCTTTCGATTCGTTGCTCTATGAGAAGCCATTTTTACCAAGCTATTACTATATAAGTAGGTAGTTGAAAATCTTGTAGTGAAAAAAAAATTACTAATAAAGAAGAAAAAAAATATTTAAGAGTTGAAATCCTGAAATTTTCTTTTTTTCTTTTTTCTTGCATCCAAACAACGAAAGAACAGATAAAAAAAAAAATTGTTTTATTAATTAGATAAAAAAAAATTTCAAATAGGGGTAAATTTATCTATTTAAATCATTTCATCTCATTTTCATCATAATTTTTAAAACATCTAAAGAAGAGGAAAAACTAATTACTCATTTCCCCCTTACTAATTTTAAAAATATCCAAATAAGGTGGATGATAACTATTCTCCTTTACTCTCCTCCTCACTACTCTTCTTCCCTTTACTTTCCTCTCTCCCTAAACATCCAAACAGGCCATAAAAACAACAAAAGAAGGGGCTGGGGCTGGGGCTGGGGCTGGGGTTGGGGGTGGGGGTATTTGGTGAAAGTGGTATTTCATGTTTCTGATTGTGTCGTAATGTTATGAAATTTGGCATTATGGCAGCTGTCAATTAGACGCTAGCCACAAATACCAATGTAAGACTAAGAGCATTCATAATGGGACATGGATATGTCAAATGTCCACAAAATTTAGCATTCAGCATCATTTTGTCTTAGCGGCTAGAAAGTCAAAATTGGGAAAGTGTAGATATTTTTGGCATAGTGTTAACCATCTTAAATGTATGATGATATTGTAGCACAATGCCAAAACAACATAGTATATTTTAATCTGTTCAAGCCTCTCTCTCTCTCTCTCTCTCTCTCTCTCTCTCTCTCGCCATTGTCAAGCTTCTCTCTTTCTCTCTGAATCACCAAGCCACTGTCACCAAGAGTTTTTGGGTTTGGGTTTGGGCTGAGATTTGGGTTTTTGGGTTCGGGTTAAGATTTTGTGAAAGATCAGTGAGGGATTTTAGGTTTGGGTTAAGATTTTGTGAATAATCAGCTTCAAAATTTGGTGCTTAGTCTAGGTTGATTTGGGTTGTGGGTTGTGATCTAGGTTGTGGGTCGATCTAGGTATGTGTAGAGGCGTGGAGATGACAGCAGTGAGGCGCAAAGACAACACTACTAGAGGTGTGGAGATCAACTTCAGATTGGTGTGGATTGTGGCTCTTTCAAGTCGGTGTGGGTTGTAGGTCTCTGTGACTTGCTCTCACTCCCTCTCTCTGTGTGTGTGTGTGCTGGTGGGTGGGCCTCCACGCCAGTAAGAAGTAGAGGCCGTGGGCTGCGATCTGGGCTACGAGTCTGGGTCTTATGATTTTGTGATTCTGGGTTTTAATTTTGTGTATGATTTGTGATTATGGGTTTTATGATTTTGTGATTATGTGATTCTGAATTTTTTATTCCTCTAGTGGTGTCTGGATTTATTCATGGTGGCTAGACAGTGTTGTAGATATATTATTTTAATGTTGTGTATAGGAATATAAAATTTGGGTTGTTGGGTGTATTGTAAAATGGTGTTGTATAATTGGTAAAATAGTTTTTTGAGATGGTAAAGTAGAATAGGATAGCATTCACCACTGTGACAACCAGCGCGTTTGCTTTTTTTTTTTTTTAGAAGCGTATTTCAGCATTTTATTAGGTCTCGTGCATTGTTTATAGGACTTACAAACCTCTTTTTTAGTAATATTTTCATTAACAATAGGTCTCACAGCTCTATTCATACATTTAGAAATTATTTTACTATAGTGATTTTAGTTTTCAGCAAAATAAGCGGTATCCAAATGCATCATAAGTTAAAATCAAATCAATAAAGAAGGCTACGTGGGTCGAATAGTTTATTAATGGGAAATGTTAACAACAACTTTGTGGTGCTCGTTAACATTTCCTTTTTTGTGTCTCACTTAAAAAAAAGGGAAAAATTTATAAAAAAAATGACCCAAAGAGATAAAAAAAATTGTCAAAAGCTATCCAAAGTTGTCCAAAAAGTTGAAAAGCTGCCAGTAATTGTATTGTTAACGGGCATCTTACGATGCCTGTTAACACAACTCTTTATTAATTACTGACAATGGGCTTTTTTTTTTTGTAAGTATGATGATGTCATTTTTGTGTCAGTTTTTTCTCTTTGGGTTTTCCTTTTAAGTTGTGTTTGTTTAGAGGTGAATGGCAAACTTTGGAGAGAAAATGAGAAGAAAATATTTTTTGGTAGGTGTTTGGTTGGAGGGAGGGGAGAGAAAAAAATTGATGAGACTTGGGTGTTTTCTTTCCAGACCCACCAAAATGTTTTTCTTTAAAATGGAGAGAAAACTGAGTGAAAAATGCCCATGTGCAAGTGCACATGAGCTTGTCCAATCCGTTGCTCTTTTTTTTTGGACTAGTTTGGTCTATACATTGCCTCTTCCTTCTTTTTTATTTCCTTTTTTTTTTTTTTATTTCCTGGGTGAGCTTCGTCGCTCTTCTATTTTTTTTTCTCTTCTGTTTTCTTTTGTGATTTTTGCTTTTGTTTTTTCTTTAGAGGGGATTTTGTTTTTAGATATGATTTTTATTTCCTAATAAATTTGGGTGATTTTTTTTTTGTCACTTTTTTTGTTTTAATAGAGCATCTTTTGTTAACAAGAGTATATAAGTAAATTTATACAAACTCTTCCACTTTTCCAACTAAACGGACCCTAAGAGATTAAGATAGGTTAGGAAAAATATACCATGAATTGGATGCGTGAGTCTTTCTTCTCACATAGAAGTGGATCCCACTCATAAGGTCCACTTTTATGTGAGATGGAGGACTCATGCACCCGATGCATGATATACATTCTTGATGGGTTGAGTCATTTCTTTGCTGTCTTTCTATATCCTTATCTTTATTCATAAGAAAATGGTGTTCATGTATTAGGACTTAAGTTTGGTGTTAATTGGATGAATCACATTGTTAACTACATGTATAGTGGTGGTCTGGTCTGGTTTGTACATTGCCTCTTCCTTCATTTTTATTTCTTTTATTTTTTTTTTTCTTCTTGTTTGGATATAGCCTTTAAAAAAAAAAAAAAAAATTCCTAGGTGAGCTTTTTTTTTTTTTTTTTTTTTCTTTTGCTTTCTTTTGTGATTTTTTTTTCCTAATAAATTTGGGTGATTGCTTTTTTTGTCACTTTTTTTTTTTTTTTGTTGTTTTAATAGGGCATCTTTTGTTAACAATGGTATATGAGTAAATTTATACAAATACATTTTTTTTTCACATCTCTCCACTTTTCCACTCCCAACCAAACAAAAAAGAGGGAAACTAAAATCTTTTCTATTCTCTTACTTTTCCACTCTCTCACTATTTTTTGTTTTCCAACTTTTTCAATCTTCCAACTAAACGGACCCTATGAGATTAAGATGGGCTAGGAAAAATATACCATGCATTGGATGCGTGAGTCTTTTTTCTCACATAGAGGTGGATCCCACACTTATAGGGTCCACTTTAATGTGATGTGAGAGGGAAGACTCGTGCACCCGATGCATGCATCCCTTAAAAATCCAGGAGGAGGCAGCCATAGTTTGTCCAAAATGTTCCCAAATCAACTCCTTCTTGCTATCATCTACACACAAGTTTGAACAAAATAAAAGAAAAATCATGATATACATTCTTGTTGAGTCATTTCTTCGCTATCTTTCTATATCCTTATCTTTATTCATAAAAAAATGGTGTTCATAGATTAGGACTTAAGGTTGGTGTTAATTGGATGACTCATATTGTTAACTGTGTATAGTGGTGGTTGATTGACACGGAATGAGAACTCTAATTCTCGGATCAATTGAAATCATGAATCACTTTGTTGATGTGGGAGATTTAGCATTGTCATAGTAGACCTCTTGAGATCTTCGTTAGAACTGACCATCAATTTGATCCCCATCAAATCTTGAGTGAAGAACAATAACACATGACAAAGAAGAGAGTGTGAAGAGAAGAACAACACTTTGAATATGCTGGTTTCATTGGATTTTCAAATAGGGTAGAGTCGATCTAATTATAAAAGTGCAAACTTGTTGACAAACCTATTGCTCGGGTTTTTTTTTTAGGTGTCTCTCAATCAGACCCTTTTTTTTTGGTGTAGGTGGGGGTCGAACAACCCTATCATCCAAAACATCAAGACCTACCCTTGACCGGAATCCACCATCCAACACAAACCAAAAAACTACCCAAAAGACCTTGTGTCAAAGTGAAATTGCCATTGGAGCAAGCTCATTCATTTCTCCTTAGTTAAGAATTTAGATTCACTTCACTCCCAAATCTCTCACACACACACATGTTTCTATGTATGTATGCTTGTGTGAACCAAAAAAAAGGAAAAATAAATGGCTCCAATGATATTTTTGATGGTTACTAGGACAAATATGGTAGTGTCGATCAGAGCCATGTAGTAATTATTGCTGTACAACTTTAATGGTAATATGTTTTTAGAAAAGGCTTTGGCCATTTATCGTATGTTAAGTCATGCTCTATCCGCCCCTGAATTCATCTATGGGTTAAGAATATGGCGTAATTGATAGGGCAATTTAAATAGAAGATTGAAACTCAATTATTTATTTTAAATAAAGCAAATGATAGCTATTTATTAGACAAAGGAGCACTAAGTGCTATACACATGGATCTCTCATTAATCACTATATTGCATAATTAGACAAAGAATGCATTTCCTTTATCAAAAGGAGTCTAAATCTTCTGTCTCATCTTTTTTGCTCTACCCCATACTCCACCAATAAATATTTGCCATATGTACACTTATTTAAGTCAAATCTAATTTTCAGCATTTCATTGTTTCAGTTTTCTAATATAAATCAAAAACAAAAAAGTAAAAAACAAATATTCAAATAATTCCCACTAGCCACCACCACCGTTCCTCCACCACCACCCACTTCACCGGCGCTACTTGCAGAAGATCGCCGGTGACATCAACGGCTATCCACCATCACTCCTTGTCTTCAAAATCCATGTCTAATATTAGTTTTCTGACATCCTGTTGGTTGGTATCCATGACCACCATTCTTCTTCAAATCCATGGCTAGTACCCAGACATGGCATCTTTGATAGCGTCACCATCTCTTCCTAGAGGAGCTGAATAAGAGTGGTGGACCGGTGGTGATTGATGGGGGATGTGTTGGTTTTTTTTTTTTTAAATTCATTTTTGGTAACTGACAACTGGTGGTGGTGGGTGGTCAGCGGGGGTGGTTGGCCATTGACGATGTTGGATCTCCTCTTGATGGCGCCAACGAAGGTTGGTGGTGGTGGTGGTGGTGGGGGTGGAGGAATAGTAATGGTGGCTGTGGAGAGGGTTTGGGTTTTTTGATTTATTTTAAGAAACTAAATAACAAAAATCTGAAAATTAAATTTGACTTAAAAAGATGTACATATGGCAAATATTTATTGGTGGGGTATGAAGTGGAATAGGAAAGATAAGACAGAAGATTTGGACTAAAAAAAAAGATGTGAAAATAGAAAATTAGAAGTTGGTGGATGATTTAGACTTATGTTTTCCACAGAGTGTGATGGTTCAGAAATAAATCCAAATTCTATAGTTTCGTTTGTTTGATTGCATTTTAGCATTTAGAAAGCTGCTTTTTGAGGTTCCAAATCAATCTGCTAAATGCTAATGACATTTTAACCTCTCTTTTCATTTTAGATACAAAATTTGAATGAAAAATTGATTGGAATTTTATAAAATAAAGAGACTAATATATAAATATGTCTGGAAAATATTTGCATTGACTACTCAATAGTCAATACTCATTAAAAAAAAAAAAATGGAAAAGAGGGGTACTATTTTGGATAGATAGATGTTACGTCCATGACAAATTTATAACATTTTCACAATAAATCACAGGTAGTTAGTTGTTATTGATTCAAATTTGAACATAATACGAAGATTATTTTTTTGCCCTAACAATAACAACCAGTAACAACCTGCCACTTAAAATTTATTGTGAAAATATTGTGAAAATATTATAGACATATCATTTCTTTATTGGATCTCTAGGTGTGCGTGTGAATACAATTTTACAAAAACAGCCTCATTCGTGGGGATAACGTGGGGAAAGAAAGTCTCAAAACTGACGTCAGCTATGACGTAAGAGATGCCAAATAGCGCGTTAAAAGTTGACCAAAGTTTAAGTGAGATGGCATTATCAGTGTGAAAATTGGTGTGGCTCTCACCGTCTGCATAACATTGTTTTTTTTTTTTTTTTTAATCTGGTCTACATAACATTGTTGAGCCAGTTATATAGTATATTGTAATTGACTAAATTGTATTTGTATAATGTATATCTCGGAAGTCACCTAGTCGGTATTAGAAATTGGGCTTAGCATAATTTATGTTAAATCATTGCTGTTGTTTAAATGGATGTATTAACAGTTGTTCTTTGTACATTTGTTAATAGATCATTTAAAAAAAAAATTGATATCATTTGTATGGAAAATGTAAAAAACTATATAAAAAAATTAAACTATATTTTTTCCCCATCATTTTTTTTTAATAATATTTGCAAAACCAATATTAACTTCTTTCTTGCTTAATAATAAAAAAATGTTTTTCTTTCCTCCCTCCCTCGAATAGGAATCTTACAACGTGGGAGATTCCTTGCCTGTGAACAAATAGTCAAAAAGTAGAAACTAAAGGTGTACATGCATGGGCTGAATTAAAGGGAAACCAATATAATTTATAAAGAATGAGATTACATATGCGTGCTCTGAGAGAGAGAGAGAGAGAGAGAGAGAGAGAGAGAGAGAGAGAGAGAGAGAGAGAGAGAGAGAGAGAGAGAGAGAGAGAGAGAGAGAGAGAGAGAGATTTTTGAGTGAAACATTTTCTTGGACATAAATATAGGAAAATGTTAACGAATGTCTTTAGAGTATTAGTTAAAAATCTATTTAAAAAAAGTTTATGAGAAAAAAATAATTAATATTTTGATAACTTTTTTATTTCATATAAAAGTGGTGTCAATATTTTCCTAAAATGGATTATTAACTATTTTCCTAAGGGCACTTGTTAGCATGACCTATAAATATAATAAACATATCAAAATGCATTCTTTTAAAAGCTAATCAATAGGAAAATGTTAAAAGGGATTTGGGATTGAAATTTGTCCGTATCTTGACATGATGATAAATAACTATTATTATAATCATGAAATGTATGAAGTAAGTATAAAGTATAAACCTTATAATATTTACTTATTATTTAAGAAAAGAAGCAAAAGTTATGGCAACAAGTGATTGAGTTCAGTAGTTCCTCATATAAAATTATTGACTCTAGAGATATAGTAATATGGAGAAGACAAAATTGTTTCAAGCACCGACAAAACCAGAAGCGCCCCTTGTTTCAAAGAGAGGAGGACGGGTTATTCACATTTCATTTGATGGTCAGAGGCAAATTGAAAGCTAAGAAGTGGTAATTCTAAGGATTCCCCCGGGGGAAAATAGAGACTCTAACCCCTCTAAATATACTTTGCTTTAATCCACTTTTATTTTGAGAGAGAGAGAGAGAGAGAGAGAGAGAGAGAGAGAGAGAGAGAGAGAGAGAGAGAGAGAGAGAGAGAGAGAGAGAGAGAGAGAGTAGAAGAAATAAAAGTTACCTTTATTTCCATCCTTCATTTCGTAGCCAGCATATCGCATTATATGAGTAATGGTATGTTTACAATAATTTTATAACAAATCCTAGGTAGATGTTATTGGTTCTAATTTGGGTTCCCCACATTGTTTTTCTCCACCATTAATAACTTATCACCTATAACTTGTTATGAAAATATTGTAAATATAACTGGCATTACATTAGTGATGAGAAATATGCAGTTGCTGATGCCCTGGCCTTCAGGCTTCTCTATCTAGTTTCGTTGGGCATTGGAACATAGCCCATAAGGCCCAAACTCCAATTAAAAAAAAATAGATAAGCCCAATTTATCTAATCAGTGGGTTCAACATGCATGGGCTAAAGTTGGGCCCAATGAGTACTCATCAATGTTTAATGAGCAAGTTGGACCATAAAATCAATTTTCTAACGATTGGGTTAAAACATGCTTGGGTTAATGTTGGGCCTAACGAGCACTTATATTTGTAACTCTCCGGCCTAGGCTTTGGACCAGAGGCACGGCTTAATGCGCCCATAGTTGTTAGTACATTGTTCGTGTCAGGAAGTTAAATAGGATCGTTCATTGGGTTGCATGACATGGGTAATAAAAAGTTTAGAGTAACCCATCGGCTCTTCTAAAAGATTTCGTCTATTTTACACAAAAAATTTACTTTTTTTATTTTGCATCATCATTTTTACAAAACATTCACATCAGTTTATCTATTATACACTATATTTTATATAAATAATATTTTTATATTCCTTTTTACAAAACACTCATCGTCACTTTTACAAAACATCCACATCAATCTATCGGTCTATTTTTTTAATACTAAAATAATATGTAGAAGAGCTACATTAACCGTGCATATATGCACGGTTACTGTAGCACTTGTGTGTATTTATGCACAATTTTACATCCATTGATGTGGGTGTTTTTTTGGCCAAAATGTGTAAATTGAGCTATTTTTTGTATTTTGCAAGATTTTGCACCACTGATATGCTTGCTCTTATATGTCATAACATTTTTGAGTGTTCCACTTTGTAAAACGAAATAGTCAAAATGAAAAAAACGATTTTTTGTTTTTTGTTAAAAAAAAAACAGATTTCTATTTAGTAATTACTACAATATAGGCTATAGCACACGGCTATCATCAGTTGGTGTATTTTACACACCAATTTTTACACTAAAAACTTATTTTTTCTATTTTACACATTTATTTTTACAAAACACCCACATCAGTTTATCTATTCCATTATTTGTTTTATTTTAATAATCATTTTCTCACTTTTTTTTATTATTTTATCTCAAACCCTCTCTCTCCACTCATGAGACTCTACTCTAGAGTCTTCTTTAAAACTCTTCTCTATTCCAACATTTTCACTCCTCTCTGAAATTTCGATCCAAGCAGGGAGCACGATGCCGATCTGAAACTCCGATCCAAGCTGAAATTTCCTCTTTATTCCAAACGCCGATATGAAATTTTCATTTGAAACGTTAATCCATGCATGGCGAGAAGAACACCGATCCAAGCACTCCAATCCAAGCACATCGATTTGAAACTTCGATCCAACCACGCCGATCCGCCACAAGTGCCGATCCACTCTCTCTGTCTCCGTTGGTGTGTTCGTGTGTGAGTGTGTTTGGTTTTGTGGTGTCTGTGGTTGATTTTTTATTTTTGTCATTGATTTTTGATTTTGTCTTTGGGAGTGTGTGTATCTGAGGAAGAAGCAGATGATGAGGGTGTTGATTTTGTAGATGGAGAAGAGAGAGAAAAAAAGGAGCGAAATTAGAATATTTTAAAATAATGTATAGAAGCAGATGATGTGGGTATTTTTTTGATCAAAATGTGTAAAAAGAGTTGCTTTTTGTATTTTGCAAGATTATCCATGGACTGATGTGGTTGCTCTTATATGCCATTCCATTTTTGAGTGTTCCACTTTGTAAAACGAAACAGTCAAAATGAAAAAAACGGATTTAAAAAAAAAACAGATTTCTATTTAGTAATTACTACAATATAGGATATAGCACACGGCTATCATCTTCTAACTAAAAAAAAAAAAAAAGGAAAGAAAGATCCCACAGAGAGACAAAGTCCTGATGGAATGAACAAAGAATCCATGTATCTATGAATACAAAGACCCATGAGTGATTGTGGAGTTCAAAAACGAATGGCAATGGAAGCTATCCACTTCTTGAAAAAATATAATTGAATTCATTTTTGTTAGAAAAGTGACGTAATTTGGCCAATATTGTAGGTAGGGAAATAAATGAGCTGAGTTTTGTCTAGTAGTGAATATTCAAGCTCAACTCAACAATATAAGTATTGTTCAACCTCGACTCAAGCTTAAATCAAGCTTACAAATAATATTCAAACTTGAACTTGCCAAAGAGTCTAAAAGTTTGAGTTTGGCTTGATTCCTTAGTTAAGTCGAGCTTGAGCTTAGTATCAAGTTTAAATTCAAACTTAATATCAAGTTTTTAAGCTTGAGATCCAATACATTTACATTATCATATCGATTTTGTTTGGAAAAGTGGTTCCAACCATTATTATGAAAACTCGATCGGACCGGTCGGTTCAACCAGTTCAATTGAGAATTGAATACCAGCCTGATTCGGTAAAATTGGTCAAAACTGGTAAAAAATGGGTTGCATCGAGAATTGGGGGCAAAAACAGTTTTTTTGCCTGTTCCGGTTTTTAAAACCATGATTCCAACTCTCTATTAATTAGCCTTTGTAAAATATGAGTTTATTTGTCAAGCTTATAAAAGTTTATTACCAAGCATGTAAAGGAGCCTAAGCCTAGCTTATTTTATTTTATTTTATCGAATTCGAAGACAAATAAAATATTTTTTATTTGTCAAGCTCATATCAAGTTTATTACTAAGCCTATAAAGGAGCCTAGACTCAATTTTTTTTTATCAAATTCTAAAAGCTTAAACTTGAATTGTTTATAAACAGATACACATGAACAAGTTTTTTATTGAGTCATGCTTAAGTTATTTATGAATGGCTTACTTTGTTTATGGCTCTAATCATAAGATATATACGCAAGACCCAAAGCTTTGGTCATGAAATAAATGTGTGACTATGTGTGGTCTAAATCTAATTGTATCCAAATCATTATACCAACTTAATTACCAAGAACCCCTATACCACTTGCATCATAGGTTGTTGAACAATTTTTTTTTAAAATTTTTAATTTATTTTTAAAACCTCACTTTTTTCAAGGTAGAAGTATACTTTAACACACTTTAGCAAAAAACTAAATAAGTTAATGCCAAAAACACACTTCATATGAATGGTTTTTTTTTTTTTTTTTTGTTTTTCTAGTTTCTTGGCTTAAATCACATATGCGATTAGCATTGAAGTTGGATTATAGGAATATCAATTTGTAGTGAATATTTGACGGTTATTTATGAAAAAAAAATTGTAGTGAGTTCATTTTTTGAAATATCAGAAAATAATAGACATTTTGACTAATATATAACTTAATTGCAATTTTCATAACATCATTCCATCTACCTCCAAAAATGCCTTATAAAACAGTGAAAAATTATATCATGAATTTACCGAGAAAAGAAAATTATATCATGTAGTGGCTATATACTTATATAATTCTCATCCCTCACAGTGTGCAGACGTTAGATGTACATGTGAGACTTAAAATGTACATAATCGTTGCATGAGAAACTTTCTTGCAAAACTAAGACCAAGCAGTAGGCTTTCTTCCATTTATTTTATTCTCTAACCCTATTATAAAAACCGGACCGAACTGGCAGGTTCAACCAGTTCAACCAAGAATCCAATGCCAGTTTGATTGAGTAAAATTGGTCAAAACCAGTAAAAAAGGGGTTGAACCGAGAATCGAGGGCAAAAACGGTTTTTTGACCGTTACGGTTTTTAAAACCATGGTTCCAACTCTTAATTAATTAGTTTTGGTAAAATATGAGTTTATTTGTCAAGCTTATATCAAGTTTATTACCAGGCATGTAAAGGAGGTTAGGCCTATTTTATTTTATCGAATTGTAAGACAAATAAAATACGTTTTATTTGTCAAACTTATATCAAGTTTATTACTAAGCCTATGAAGGAGCATAGACTCAGTTTTTTTTTTTTTTTTAAATCAAATTCTAAAGCTTAAACTTGATAGAAAAACATGAACAAGCTTTTTATTGAGTCATGCTTGAGTTGTTTATGAATGGCTTACTTTGTTTATGGCTCTAATCATAAGATATATGGGCAAGACACAAAGCTTCGGTCATGAAATAAGTGTGTGACTACGTGTGGTCTAAATTTAACTGTATCCAAATCATTATACCAATTAAATTACCAAGAACCCCTATACCACTTGCATCATAGGTTGTTAAACAATTTTTTTTTAAACCTCACTTTTTCAAAGTAGAAGTTTACTTTAACACACTTTAGCAAAAAACTAAATAAGCTAATGCTAAAAACATACTTCATATGGTTGGTTTTTTTTTTCTTGGCTCAAATCACGTATGAGATTAGCATTGAAGTTGGATTTTAGGAATATCAATTTGTAGTGAATATTTGACGGTTATTTATGAAAAAAAAAATCGTAGTGAGTTCCTTTTTTGAGATATCAAACAATAATAGACATTTTGACTAATATATAAGTTAATTGCAATTTTCATAACATCATTCCATCTACCTCCAAAAATGCCTTATAGAACAGTGAAAAATTATATCATGTATTTACCAAGAAAAGAAAATTCTATCATGTAGTGGTTATATTCTTATATACATCTCGTCCCTCACAGTGTGCAAACCTTTTTTTTTTTTATTATTTATTATTTATTTTTTTTATACACAGTGTGCAAACCTTAGATGTACATTTGAGACTTTAAATGTATATTATCGTTGTATGAGAAACTTTCTTGCAAAACTAAGACCAAGCACTATGTTTTCTTCAATTTATTTTATTCTCCAACAGTTTTCGAGTTTACTCAAATTCCCATCCATCTATTGATTCAATAGTTGTAATTTCTATTTAGTTTATCAAATGTGCTCCAAGTTAAAATAAGGACAATATTTTTACTAGGGGGACGCTTGGTAAACTAAATAGGAATTACAACTAAAATGGTAATCTTTATAATTAAGAATAAAATGTGTTGTAATAAAATAACGAAATCTATTCATAAGTTTGGTTGTGAGTTGTAATATTAAAATAAAACTTAAGATTTATTTTAGAAAATATGTTAGTCAAACATTTCCAAGAAAATAAATTTTTTTTAAATTTAAAAGAGATGATTTATTTTTTTGATGATTTTTTATTCCTATAATTGTTATGTGCATATTAAATTTTTTATTATTTGAAAACATATTAATTTTAGAAATTATTACACGTACTAAGAAATAGATAGCTATTACAACCATTTTAGTGATGAATATTTATTCTTCATTTAAAAAAATAACTATTCATAAAGAATAATTATTTCCTATAATAAAAATATAACTAAACAATTGAATAATTAAATCATAAGAATAATTATTATATTACAATGTTTATTATAATCTCCCAAATATATCTTAAATTAAGAGTGCAGCTGCTACGTCAAAGATGGTAACTCATATCGAATATCCTTCAGAAATATTAGTTAAAACTCTAAACATCTTTCTTAACATTATTATTTTTCCCGATGAAGTCTTTGTCAGAACTCAGAAATGCTATAAATTTTCCTTTGATATAGAGATAGTCGGCAAGGTAAGATTTTTTTTTTGGGGGGGGGGGGCGGCTAAGAAGGGAAGATCCTCGTTTGTGTAAATGATGTCAGTTTTTTAATAGTTTGTTATGACAACATAATGACAGCATCATAATACCTTCAAAATCTTTATTTTTAATTTAATTGGGTTTTGGAGGATGTATCAAAAGCTAATTATGGTCAACATAACCATCAATTTAATAAATATCGGAACACTTGAGTTGAGTGTCATTTGCATATTTCTCTACGATACAGATCTTCGCAGTGTGAATCTACCTTCCTCTGTTTATGTTTAGTTTAGAGTTTAGAGTACAGTTCCTAAATCCTAAAGGGGACCACCATGACTGACAGCTGTCGGTACCATAGCAGTACGCTTCTGTCTCTCTGACCTTCATTTCCACTTTTCCGGTTAAAGCCTCTACTATACACAGTCCCAATTGTACCTTGATCTGAGCCTCTTTTTCTCTCTCTCGGGAATCTCATAACCTTGAGGTTGCCCCTCTTCTAACTTTCTCTTTATTGACACGTGGAGGTCGGAACTGCTGCCGACCTACACAACGTTGTACTGTCAACTGTGAGCTGCAAAACTTCCAACCACAGAGGGTGCTTACCTGCACACGCTTTCGTCTCCTTCGAGGTATCATTATCATACACACTTTTTCTTTCTTACAAAAAGGTCACGACAAAGTCATATAAATTAGGATGCGTTTAGTAATTCTGTTTTTAGCAATGTTTTTTTGTATTTTTTTAAAAATAAGTATAGATAATAAATGTGTAAAAAAATATGTAATATTATTTAAAAATTAAAAATTATTATTCAAAATTACGTACCAAATGACCCCTTTATTTCTCATAAAAATCTAATAAGCGTTTTTTTTTTTTTTGCAATTAAAGAAACTATTTTTCTTTATGAACAAAATTTAGGAATAGTACCTTAGACGTTATTCTTTAGGTTTTCCTTTTAATATTCAACCATGTGATTACTTAACTAAAAAATACACTTTCATCCTATGAGAAAAAAATCAACACGACAGAATCTTAAGAACGGAATATAAGAAACAATACTTAAATATTGTACTTAAGTCCTGCTCTTTCTTTATTTATATATTTAGGGGATGAAGTAGATAGACGGGTTGGGTTATTGACATTTCGCCTCTGTCCTATCTGCACCGGGAGATTGGAAAAACTTGGGAGTATGGCATGAGTTATTTTAGTGTCATAGCCAGTGTGGCCGATACTGTACCGGTACCGGCTGGTACATACTGTATCGGCCAGTGCACCAGTACCGGTACACTCTTATTTTGTACCGGGAAAAATACCGGCCATAACGGCCGTGTACCGGCCATATCGGCGAATTCCAGCCATACCGGCTGCGTATTAGTCGTACCGGACAGAAACACAAAATGTTGTGTGTGTTTTTTTTTTTGTAATTGTGGCAGCTTTTGTCTCTAAAATAATTAATAATGAAAGTATTTTATAGATAATTTCATTATTTCACCTAACTTTTGATCTCTCCAATTTTTTTTACTTAATTTGGATTTGGTGTGTGTGTATATATATTAAATATATAAAATAGCGGTAAACCCGAAACGGTACATCGGTATTGACCGGTATCCGAAATATATCGTACCGGTGGTAAAACTGGTACAGCCTTCGGTACGGTATTGACTTCCTTGGTCATAGCGCATGGTTTTCAAACATTGGCTAGAGGCACATTCCTTTCTTAACTTGATAATGTGGGGGCATCACATCCCTAGTGAAGTGACTTCAATATTGAGAAAAGAGAGATGAAATTGAAAGTGGAGGGATGAATAATGATGATACTATAAGTATTAAGAGAGAAAGAGAAGAGTGTTTCATGGATGACAATATAATAGGCATAAAAAACTTAATTATAAATAGGTTATGTATAAAAAAGGGTTTGGCCATGTCACGATTGAGTCCACAAAAATTCAATGGCTAGATTTGTATTTTCATTTTTGGACCAAATATAAAATGTTTCAGTCTTGTCCAAATTAACAGCGTTTTGTATTTTATGAACAAATTTACCCCTCGATTTCCTTTTCACTTCTATCCTTCTTCCTCCAATACCTAATAAAAAAGAAATGAGAATCAATATTCAATCGATAAAACATCAATCACAAATATTAGAGGTTGGTTGAAATTAAAACTTGAGATTATCCACAAATGAGGAACAAGTTCTTGAAGTAGAGTGGAAAGATTGGAGGAGTTTTCAAATGATATTGAATTTACGTGATGATTTTGTTGTGAAATTAATGGAAATGATCGACAATGGTCTTTGTGTTGAATTAGGCATGAAAAATATATAGAAAGAAAAAAAATGTAACAAATTCAAAGTAAAAATTAATCCAATTTTCAGCTCATTCGATGATATCCCTGTTCTAAACAAAATTAATCCAAACCACAACAAATCATAATAATAAAAAAACTTAGCCAAAAACAAATACACAATCATCCCCATTTCTTTGGGAATGAGAGTTAGCAATCTCTCTCTCACACATAGAGTTTGAAGTTATGCTCGATAAAAAAAGAAAAAAAGAAAAAAGAAAAAAGAAAAAGCCTAAATTTGATTGATAAAGCGTGATTTTGCTTCTTCAATATATTCCTCGTTAGTTCGATGGACCACTTGTGACCCTGTGTGAGAGAAAACACCAAACAGATAATGACATCGGTTTGGGGCTTGCTAAGGACCCTCTGATGCTTAAATCAGCTTAAACTCTTTAGAGGTAAGTAATATGTAGAGTAATTTGTGTGTATTCAATATGAATCATTTACTTGTCTCTCTTGGCTTTATATAGCCTATGTGTGAGTAAATGCTCACTCTATTAGCCTCTCTAACATTGTACCACAGCTTGAGGATTTATGGCTCAATAATGATCACTTAATCCCAGCCCTTTAACGTTTGTAATGGCTATTTAAATGCACATCACTGGGTGGCGATAACGGTTCTGTACTCATTTATTATTTGGTCATTGAATGTTGTCTAGAATTAATGGGCTTATGCTCGTCCATACTCTTACTCGTCATTAACACGGACGATTTGCAAGTATGGATGACCATTTATGCGCTATTGATTAGTTGCCCTCTTTATTCCTTTGTCGTCCTCCATTTGGACGAGCATAGGAATATAGAAAGTCTTTTTTGACGGGTCAGTTTATTCGTGACCCGAGATTCTCATCTTATCACATTTAATGTGAGGCTATATTCCCGTCAGGTGATTGCCACGTTTTCTCCTTGTATTGGTTGTATGTGTGAGTTTTCCTTGTGTTTTCTGCGCATTGATTTACTTCCCTTTTTTAGAAAAAACTTCTCATATTCTTCTTCTTCTTCTACGTCATGCATTGTATTTGAAGTCTGAAATTTTCAAAAAAGAAAGTTCTTGCTCATTTAGTACGGTAAGACTCCTTTTTTCAAAATCCATGAATGGTTGATTTTGGTTTCGTTAGGTAGGAAGCTCCTTCTATCTCATTCTTCTTCGCTAGATTAGGGGTTTTTCTTGAGCTTTCTGGTGGGCATTGTCCTCAAGTAGGTTTATTTTTATCTCGAGACTATGGGGCCTTTAGACTTGTTTTGACCACCCTTTATCCCTTGATTCGTCATCCTTTGATCGCTCATCACTTAGAGATGACCGCCTTAGAGTATAGGGACATCGAAATTAGGTTCGGTGAACTCGAAATCGGTATGTTTTTAAGTAATGAGTCTATAGACAAAGATTTTGAAGTTGTAGTATCAAAAACCTCATCGTCTTCAAAACCCTCCTCTTCCTCATCTTCAATCCCTTTCCATGCTCTCTCTGAATCTTGCTCTTTGGAGCAGAGACACCTGAAGTCTATAAGAAAAATATTTTAGTTCCCTGGAGGGGTTGTCACTAGATTACCTCGTCCAAATGAGAAAGCCTGCACCTTTGCCCATGACGAGGTGAGATTTTATGAGGCTGATTTTTCATGTGGCTTCTGCCTCCCTGTTCATCCTTTCGTCATGAAACTTCTTTCTTCTCTTAACGTTGCACTCGAGCAGCTCGTCCCTAATGCTTGGAGGACGATTATTGGTTGAATGTCAATTTAGGTGTCCGCCCATGATGGACATATGATAACCTTGAATGAATTCCTTCATTTATATTGCTTGAAGCCTTCTACCCACTATGGGTATTTTGAACTTTTGCCTTGGAGTAGGGAGTCTAGGATTGTCCGTAGTTTTCCTACTTCTTTTCGTGACTAGAAATCAAGATACTTTTTTATTTCTGGATCTGGATGGGAAACCATGACTGACGACCTGTGGAGTGAGGTCCCATGGTTGCTATAGAAATGAGAAACTCCCTATCTTGGTGTGTTCTTCTACCATTTTATTAGACCAATTGTTTTAGTTTTTATTTTTATTTTTTTTTATTCTTCTTTTTTAACTTGTTTTGCAGTTTCTGACCGTCCCGAATTGGAAGATTGTTATCAAGGATGAGTTTAAGCTGCTTTTGAGTTTGCTCTGACAATTGACAATTTTAATAACTTGTTAGACCCTCGTCACTTATACAACTGTTGCCTTAAACTTGAACCCTCTACATTTGTGTTAAAGAAGATCGCTCGGGAAGAAAAGAGTATGTTTAACTTACCTTCTCTTCTTTTATTTCCCTTTATTTTATTTTATTTATAAGAGCTCATCCTCATGACTTTCTGTTTGTAGAAATGGCTACTAGGTACAGCAAAGACAAATATGCTCGTGTGAAGAGCTTGAAAAACGAGCCTTTGTCCTAGCTTATCCCAGGATCGAAGAAATGCAAGCCAGATGAAGGAAAAGATGAAACTCTTGCCCTTTTGTCTCTTTTTGGAACCCATCTTCTCCCACAGCTTATCTCGAGATGATGAGTTTCACACTTCAACCAGGCAACCACTAGGTCCAAGAGGAAGGGTAAGGTTGGCAAGAGCATATGGGAAGATCCTACCTCAGCCTTTGGACAAGCTCACAACATTATTACCGATGACGAGCTCAGAGGTCTCTCATCCATCTCTTCTCACGAACTGGTCAGTCATCACATTCACAAATTGGTGCAGGTATTTTCTTAGCTACTATTGTTGCTTATTGAGTTTTTACACTTGTTAAAGTTCTGACTCTTCTTTCGTCTTCAGGTTCTCAGAGAATCCTTGCGCTTGATGATAGATTATCTGAGTAGTGAGGAGAAGGTGGTGGTAGCCAATTCCAAGGTTGACTCAGTTGAGGCCGAGACCTTGAGGTTGAGGAAGGATCTAATTGAGGCAATGGACCAAGTGACAAAGGCTAAGGAGAAGGTGAAGGATCTCAAGGAAGCGCTAAAGGTGGAGAAGAAGCTCGCCATTCAAAAGGATGAGGAAGTTCAAGTTGCCCTTCTAAAGACCGACGAAGAACGTGAGAAGGTGATCACCAAATTTCTAGATTCTGATCGCTTTTTTGATCTCCAATTCGTCCAGTACTTCAAGGGTTTCAAGCTTCTTCGTAGGTAGATGATGAAGCATCATAGTCAGGTAGCAGACTTCACAAACCTTGATTTCGAGGTCATTGACATTGAGATCCTTGTTGACGAGACTAAAGAGAAGGAAGGAGAATTTGTTACTGATGTTGCTGAAGGAGATGGTACTGCTATGGGTGGAGTTATGGATGAGGCTAGCATGGACGAGGGCCATGTTGAGGAGGCCACTGCTCCTTAAAAGAAGATTTTCAATACCTCTTTTTTTTTTTTTTTTTTTTTTGACAACTCTAGTTGCCTTGTGTTTTGAGGCTTTAACTTAAAGACAATTGATGCCTTCTATTCTGAGGTTTTGACTCAAAAACAATGAATGTTTTGAGGCTTTTGTTTTTATAAGTAATGCCTTTGTTTAGACTTTATTCACTCCTTTAGCCTTAGTTGTAGTTTGCTCAAGAAGTTTTGCTATGGCTTAAACCTCGACGTTTCCGTTATAACATCAAACTTCGTTGTTTGAGGTTCTTTTGACCATACATGATATTTCCTTTGGGAATGCATAATTTGAACTTGGAGTTTTCGTCATTGATGATGCACTTCTGTGGTTCTTACCAATGATGGTTTAAACTCATTGTTTGAGTTTTTATTGTGTTCATGATTTGAACTCGTTCTTAGAATTTTACCATGTTTATGATTTAAACTCATTGTTAGAGTTTTTACCATGTTTATGATTTAAACTCGTCAGTTGAGTTTTTACCATTGAAGAGGTCTTTTACGATTTGAACTCGTTAATGGAGTTTCTACCGTTTGGACATGGGTATCTCCTTTTCATACCTTAGCCTCGTCTGTAACCTTGAGGCTTTGTCAAACTTATTGAAAAAGAGATGGCTTATGGAGCCTTATTATTTCATGCACCCTCATTTGTAAAAGGGATTACAGGGGAAATTACTGAAAATAACTTGACCAAAATACTTGAAAGGAAATTATTGAAAAATAATGAAATCTCGCTTATATGATGCATCACCAGGCGAGGTACTTCTATGGACGAAGCTTATTGATCCAAGTACTTCTTACTGATAGTACTTCTTGAGATGTTCCACGTTCTAGGGACATGGTAATGGATTGCCGTTGAGGTCCCTTAGGTAGTAGCTTTCTCTTCTTGAGTAACAGATGACCTTATATGGACCTTCCCAAGTGGAGCCTAACTTTCCCTAGGCTGGGTCCTTAGTGGCTTGTGAGACTTTTCGCATTACCATATCATCGAGGTTGAACCTTTTGAGCTTTACCCTCTGATCGTGGTACTTTGCCATCTTCTGTTGATATTAAGCTATTCTTAGGGTTGCCTCATCTCTAACTTTAGGTAAACAATCCAAGTTGAGTCTTAGCTCGTCATTGTTTGAACCTTTATCATAATGGGCTCGCCTAAGGCTAGACAACCCCACTTTAACAGGAATAACTGCTTTCGTACCTAAAGTCAACTTCAATGGCATTTATCCTATTGGTGTTCTTGTAGTTGTTTGATAAGCCCATAATACCCCTTGTAACTCCTTTGGACATGCACCCCTTTAAGTCGTGCTTTGATGAGTTTAAGCAAAGTACAATTTGTTACCTCTGTCTGCTTGTTTGTCTGCAGGTGTCCAGGTGATGAATAATGGTTTTTCATTCCCATCTCAGCACAAAATTTCCTGAATCTTTGGCTATCAAACTGTCAACTATTGTCAGAGATGATCATTTTTGGGATCCCAAACCTGCAAAAAAATGTTCTTTCAAATGAAACTATATATCTTGCTTTCAATGATCACTGCCAATGGCTCAGCTTCAACTCAT
This sequence comes from Castanopsis chinensis, assembly GCA_032878915.1. NCBI lineage: Eukaryota > Viridiplantae > Streptophyta > Magnoliopsida > Fagales > Fagaceae > Castanopsis > Castanopsis chinensis. Next base: position 13,103,630 of record JAVQMG010000129.1, read on the forward strand.
TTGGTGAAGTAATCAATAGCGACAAGTAGGAACTTAACTTGTTTCTTCCCTCGAGGGAGTGGACCAATGATGTCAATCCCCTTAGTGGAAAATGGCCGTGGTGAGGAAATGCTCTCCATTAGTTCTCTAGGAATGTGTTGTACATTTTCAAACCGTTGACATTTATTGCATTTTTTGACGAGTTCAACTGCGCCTTTTTGCATAGTTGGCCAAAAGTAGCTTGTCCTGACTGTCTTTCCCACCAAATATCGAGGTCCTAAATGATTATTGCATACGCCTTCATGGATTTCTTGCAACACATACGCTGCTTCTTCAGGAGTCAAGCATATCAGGTAAGGCAACGAAAATCTCCTCCTGTAGAGTTCATCGTTCATGATAGTGAATCTTGCTGCTCTGACTTTGACCTTCTTTACTTCGGATGGGTCAAATGGGAGTTAGCTTTCTTTGATGTAAGAAAGGATTGGGTCCATCCAAGTGGTTGGTTCTGGACTAAGAAGGTTTGCAACCCGTCTATACTAGAGACTGTTTAGACTTCCATGAACAACTTTGCCTTCATTAAGGCATCTTCAATTGACGCCAATTTAGTGACCTCGTTAACAGCTGAGTTGTTTTTCTATGGGATTTGCCCAAACTTGACATCATCAAACTCATCAATAAGTTCGGTCGTCAACTTAAGGTACCTCTTCATTCTCTCCTCCTTCGCTTCATACTCATTGGTTATTTGCCCAATAATTAGCTTAGAATCATTTCTTTATTTCAAATTATTGATCCCTAGGGCTTTTGTAATTCTTAGGCTAGTAAGGACTGCTTCATACTTTGCTTCATTATTCGTCGTTGAAAATTGGGGTTGGACTCCATACTTAAGGATGTCCTTCTCGGATGACGTCATAACTACACCGACGCCTTTGAGTCCACCAATAGATGAGCCATCTACATAGATCGTGCAGTACTCTACTTTCGGATCTAGGTCTGGAAGAGTGAATTTAGTGATAAAATCTGCTAAGGCCTGGGCTTTGATCGTTGTTCTTGGCTTGTATTCAATATCAAATTGGCTTAGTTCAACAGCCTATTGGACTAGCCCTGCTGCATTTGGTTTGCTTATTGCCTTTTGAATTGGTTGATCCGTCATTACCATGATGGTGTTGGCTTGGAAGTATGGACGAAACTTCCTTGAAGCGACAATTAATGAGAATGACATCTTCTCTATTCATGGGTATTTCGCTTCAACGCCTTGAAAAACCAGATTGTGTGGTACACAGGCCGTTGCACCCTGGATTCTTCACGGATCAAAGCCGAGCTAATAGCTGTTTATGACACAACTGGATACAAGAACATATCTTCTCTTTCTACTGAAGGGCTCAATAGTGGAGGCTTGGCCAGATACTAATTGAGATTCTGGAAAGCTGCCTCACACTCATCTGTCCATTGGAAGGTCTGCTTAAGAGTTTTAAAGAAGGGGAGACACTTATCAGTGGCTTTTGAGACGAACTTGTTCAATGTTATAACTCGTCCTCTCTGGCTTTACACCTCCTTAACCGTCTTGGGAGAAGTCATGTCAAGTATGACTTTGAACTTCTTTTGATTTTCCTCAATCCCTCGCTGAGACACTATGAAGCCGAGGGATTTTCTTGACGAGACCCCAAAAACACTCTTCGCAGGTTTGAGCTTTATTTTATACCTTTTCAAAGTATCGAACATTTCTTGGAGGTCTTCAAGGTGGGTTTTGGCTTCCTTACTTTTCACAAGCATGTCGTCCACATAGACCTCCATTTTCCTGCCTATTTGCTTGCTGAACATTTGATTTACCAATCTTTGGTACGTGGCATCTGCATTCTTCAATCCAAATAACATGACTTTGTAGCAATATAGGCCTTTACTAGTGATGAATACATCCTTCTTCATAAGGATTTGGTTATAACTTGAAAAAGCATCTATGTAGGTTAGCAGTTCATGACCAGCTGTTAGATCAACGAGATAGTCAATTCTGGGAATGGAAAAACTGTCTTTGGGGCATGCATTGTTTAAGTTTGTGAAGTCCACACACATTCTCCATTTTCCGTTAGATTTTTTTACGATGACAACATTGGCAGGCCATTTAGGGTAGTAAACCTCTCGAATGAATCTTGCAACCAAAAGCTTTTCTACCTCTTCCATAACTGCTTTGTTTCTCTCTGGCGTGAATGCTTGTCTCTTCTGGTGGAAGGGCTTCTTCATTGGATCGACATTAAGACTATGCTCTATCACTTGTCTGTCAATTCTTGAGATATCTTCACGGTTCCATGCAAAGACATTCAGATTCTTTTTCAAAAACTTCACCAGCTTGTCCCTTAATGACTATTGGAGCTCTTTTCCTATCTTGGTAGTTTTGGAAGGGTCTCCTTGCACTAGCTCTATATTTTTCACCTTTTCCATGGGCTTGGGTGGTTCTTTCTCTACCATCTAGGCGTGATTCTCTCTGGACGCCAGGATCGCTTGGTAACACTTTCTGGCTAAAAGTTGGTCTTCACAGATTTCTCCAATCCTGTGGGGGGTTGGGAATTTCACTTTTAAGCAGTATGTGGAAGTTGCAGCCCTAAGGCGATTAAGGGTTGGTCGTCTAACTATCACATTATAAGATGAAGGGCAGTCGACAATTAGAAAGCCTACCTCCCTTGCTGCCTGGGCTGGGTGAGTCCCTGCTGTAATTTGTCGGGAAACGATGCCCTTTGGATATACTCGATCTCCATTGAAGCAAACCAATGGAGATCCGAAGGGTCTGAGGCATTTTGGGTCTAACTTTATCTACTGGAATGCCGTCATGTACATTACATTCGCTGAGCTTCTGTTGTACCCTTCAATGGTTAGCATGATAATGAGGGAGTTATCGTGAGGCTGCCTGATTCCCTTTGTATCTCGCTTGGAAAAGACAATGTTGTCATTCTTGGTATAATGATGTTTGGCTATCGGGTGCTTGACATGAACACTGTTAACTTGTCTTTGGACTGCCTTTCTCAAGGACTTGTATGATCCTTCAACAACCAGTCCTCTGGTGATCGTCCTTATTTCTCCCACGACCTATTTGGGATTATCCCAGTCTTCTTCCTTGTGGTCGTCAGTAGACTTTTCTTCTATCTAGTGGCGGGCCTGGTAGTCTTTTTTGACAAATTTTTGGAGTTTTCCCTTCTGGATTGACTCCTCTATCTGTTCTTTCAAATCCTGGCATTCGTTAGTAAAGTGATCATTATCCTTGTGGAAGCGATAGTATTTCTTTGAATCCCTCCGCTTTGAGAATGAGCTCATTGGTTTTATTTGCATGGGGGATTTTGTCTATGAGCATCAACAAAGGAGAGAAATTCAATTTTTTCTTTGATGATGTCTCTGGACCACTTTTATTGGCCTTGACTTCTAAGAGATTATCTTTATGATCCCTCTTCTTGCCCTAGGACTTAGTGCTCTCTTCCTTCTTTTGCTTGCCTGACAGTCCTTTTGCAGTTAGTGCATTTTCTTCATTCATATACTTTTGTGCTTTAAACAACAAATCTTTCATTGAGGTTGGAAGGGGTCTTCCCCAGAGAGAAGACGAGGTCAAGATTGTTCAACCTTGCTTGGAAGGTCGTCATTATCACATGGTCATTTGCTTCGTCAATTTTCAACATTGTTTTGTTGAAGTGTTTCACATATTCTCTCAAGGTTTCCCTTTCTTGTTGTTTCACAGTTAGTAGATAAGAGGTGGGCCTCTTATAGCATTGGCCCCCACTAAAATGGCGAACAAAAGAGTTGCTCAACTAGTCAAAGTTTGTGATAGATGTCGCAGGCAGCTTACTGAAACACACCTTTGCTACTCCTCTAAGGGTTGCTAGGAATGATCTGTAAATGACTTCATCTGGGGTTTGCTGGAGGTTTAATATTGTCTTAAATGCCCCTATGTGATCTAGGGTATCTTTAGTGCCATCGTATACTTCCAGCTGAGGGAGACAAAATTTGGGAGGCAATAGACACTTTAAAATGCTGGTAATGAAGGGTGAGTTAGTCCTCTTGATCATAGCATCAAGATTTACTGCTGTCTTACCCTTTATGGCGTTTTTGACTTCATCTAACTCCTTCCTCATGTTCTTCATCATTTGATCATTGCCATGAGTTGACTACGTGGTGTGCTCTGAAGTTTCTCTTCTACTATTTCCTGGGCTGTGGGCTTTGTCATCATTGTCATTGCAGTTACGTCGTGACTGCAAAGTATTTGTGCCTTTTGGTCGCACTTTTCGTTTCAAGTCTTCATATTGTTTCATCAATTCTTACACATTAGTTATCAATGCTTGAATTTGTCGAGCCATTGCCACCGGATCCGGCGGTGCAGTCGTGGTTAAGTCCATTGGTTCTAAGGAACTTAGTTAGTAGAGAATTCAACGGCTTATGGTCTAGATTCCCATAAACGGACCAAAGTGTAGAGCGCAATTTTGCCTCGCCAATATATTTCTTGTTCGTTTAATGGACGACCTGTAATCCCATGTGAGAGAAAACACCAAACAGACGATGACATCGGTTTGGGGCTTGCCAAGGACCCTCCGATGCTAAAATCAGCTTAAACTCTTTAGAGGTAAGTAATTTGTAGAGTAATTTGTGTGTGTTCAATATGAATCATTTACCTGTCTCTCCTGGCTTTATATAGTTTCTGTATGAGTAAATGCTTAATTTGTTAGCCTCTCTAATATTGTACCACAGTTGGAGGATTTATAGCTCAATAATGACCACTTAATCTCAGCCCTTTAACATTCGTAACGACCATTTAAATGCACATCATTGGACGGTAGTAACGGTTTCATGCTCATTTATCATTTGGTCATTGAATGCTGTCTGGAATTAATGTGCTTACGCTCGTCCAGTCTCTTACTCGTCATTAACACGAACGATTTGCAAATACGGATGACCATTTATGCGCCACTCGTCACTTATCAATAATGGCAACAAACCCAACCCTTAACTTGGTATCGAACCCCAATGCTAGCATAAAAAAAGTCATGACTTTAACACTTTAACATGGATGAGGTTGAGAAGGTCTTCGGCCACTTTAATGCCAATGGGGAGTACAAGATGTCGATGTTGAAGTCTTGCACTATGCTCAACTACCTCATCTCCTCCTTCTATTGCTTTCACATATCAAGCTCTAAAAACACTGATAAGCTCCCTTAATTCATCTTTCCATTTTTAAAAATATATTTTTTAATTTTGTTGCTGTTTTCTCACTCTTTCTCAAGAAAGAATTGGATATATGACATGTTTTTTGATTTATGAGGGGATATTTTAGTTAAAGTTAGTCTCATAAAACTACTCACATGTCCCTCATGTATGAAAAACCTTAAATTTGGTGGAACCGACCCTATCAGCTTCAACTTAGTCCAAACTCTATGGCTAGAAATGTAGCTGATGATGTAAAAAATCGTCAGTTGAACTCCTCGTCAATATAGATGGACAAAGGCGTTGGCCTTGTCCAGGGATGAACCTTTTGGTGTTGTTCTTCTATGGCTTTATGGCTTTTGGTGTTGTTCTTCTCTAGTTTTATAGCTGATGATGCAAAAAATTGTTAGTTGGACTCCTTGTCAATACATATGGACAAAGGTGCTCGTATCGTCCAAAGATGAACTTGCAATAAGATATGAAATAGAGAAAAAGAAGTACACCGGTGTGGTATGTGCCAAAGGGTCTCTGATGATTAAGTTAAAATGGAATTCAATTGAAATAACTTTCAAAAGAATTGAACTTGGGAATAGTTTTTAGGATGAGAATTGTGTGTACCCCTGGCGCTTTGGTTTGTGTGGGTTTTGTAGCCTTGTCTTTATTTCTTGAATGAATATTTGCCAACGACTATTCGTTTGTTGAAGCCCGTACGTTACTCCTTAGCTGTCTTAGGTATTGAATGTCTTTTATAGCTTCGTCCATTATTGATGTTAGTACGTTACATCTTGCATTGAATAACATTTAATTCGTTCGTCGAGAGATGGACGATCTTAATAATTCATCAATAATGAGTGCAAATGCATTATAGACTTCAATGGTCTTTTGCCCATCAGTCTGTTGATTACTCTTTTGCCTATTTGGCGCGTTAACACTACTCATATCATTTATGGAAAACTCATTTAATGTATGTTGTAATTGTTCATCACATGGACAAAGTTGGCTTCATAGACGATGCTAACTCTCTCTTATTTTGCTATATGATGGTTGAGGGTGATTTTTCTCCTCTTCAGTAGCAAATAAAACTTAGTGTACTAAATTGTGACATGGCCAAATCATATGGGAATTACTACCACAAGACTAATTACATATTTAAATTATTAAATATATATATATACACACACACATACACATTTCGGGTAGGACTGGAAAAATTCATGCAAAGCAACACTTTTGCCATTCCAAGGGCACTTGCAATAATAATAGGTCATACGATGAACTAGTTTGGATTACATGATGAATTTGTTTCTCCATCACTTGTAAATTTTTTTGATCCAAAATCCAAAACAAATTAAGAAGAAAGAGGGTGAGGTGTTAATAATCACAATTTTGTAACTTGTAAATTCTAGTGATCTAAAATTCGAAATGGATTTGGAAGATAAAGGATTAAAATTATTAATAATGATAACCTTACTTTTAATTATGGAGGATTCGATAGAATTAAAGTTAAGTTATGGCTAAACTTATCGATTCCTCCATCCTCATTTTGACCATTCACACATTGGCTTTTCAGTAAATAGGGACTTCTTTGGGAACATGACTAGATAAGACCTTTTACATATCGGTCATCCCTTATTTTATTTATTTATTTATTTATTTATTTTTCATTTAACGGGAAAAAAAAAAAAACCATTTCCTTGCTACATATATGTAGTATTTTGAAAAGCATCATGTACATGAGGGAATCGATATTACACAGTGTACTGTGAATCATTCTTAATTGTGAGAGGAAATTTTGACTGAAAGAATGATGTATTTGATTCTAGTCAATGTTTGTAAGTATTCAATGAAAGTCAATGTCTAGGAGTGTTTATCTTATGAACAATGATAAGAGAGATCCTAGAATATTGGTAGAGAGTGAAGATCTTTTCTAGCCAGGTACAGTGCATGATATAGCGGGGAAAAGAGGAATTATTTTTTACAAAACCATGGTTTCGGCCTGTTGGATTAGCAAAATGGACAGAATGAGATTTTTGTTAACTTTTTACTTTAGGGGTGTAGAAGTAGAAGGCATGTGTTTTTTGTTTCCTAGTGCAGCAAGTGTAACCTACAAATAAAGCTTCTAAGTTGTGGGCAATTGGAGGGTCACTCTACTAGCCAATGGCAAGCTCGCTAACTTAACACCAAAATACTTTTTCTTCCTGAAGTGTCAGTTTGTGAGCTTGAAATTTCAGTAAACAATTCTAAATGAATCAGACATTGAGATCCATACACGAGGTTGAGATCCATACATGGAGTAAGAGGTCTTGTAAATTACTACAAAGATATATGGTTTACAGTGCACTTTCTCCACTTGACCCAATCAAACATTATTACTCAATATCAAAGTTCAAACCGGGATACCTTTTCTCTTTCCACTCCCTAAACAAATATCATTTGTACAAAAGAAATGAGGAACAATATGAAGACCTCAATATCGTTTAGTGGAACAAATACCATCGATCTCTTTCCCACCAAATTTCAAATACACAATCAACAGTTTTTTAGAGCAGTACGTTCGGCTATGTAAAGGGTCTTTTTAATTAGATAGTAAATAATAAAGAAAAATATTGCACACCCAGCTCTGCGCCACTTCTCAAAATTTTGAGAGTTATTTTCATTACACATTTCTCTCTCTTTCGTGTGAATTTACCAACAAATTTCTCTCTCTCTCTCTCTCTCTCTCTCTCATGGCACAAGATAGGGTGACAAGACACGATAGGATGATAAATTAGGAGGAAAAAAAAGTAGAAAATTTTAGGTCAAATTAAAAATTTCCATCTTAAACTATCACCCCACAATTACATTTAACCCCTTGAACTATCAAAAATCACAATCAAACCCCTAATATTTAAAAGTACATTACACTTAACTTCTTGTCATTTGTTTTGCTCATTGAAAGATTAATTTACCCCTCAACCATTTGTTTTGGAGAGGGGTAAATTAATATGTCTACTCAATTCTATTAAACTTAACACCAAAACAAATGGTAGGAGGACATTGAAACAAAATTATAGCTTAGGGGGTTAAGTATAATTAGGGTGATAGTTAAGGGTGTGAAGGCATAGTTTAGCCAAGTTTTTAATAGAATGTATAAGAAATGAAGAGTTGGATATAGGGTTTATTGGTAAAGTGATAAGCAAAGAATAAAAAAAAAGAAAGAAAGTGCTCGCCCATAACATTTATAACAAATCATAGGTGGTTAATTGTTATTGGTTCAAATTTAAATTTAGCACTGAGATTACCTTTTTTAACTCAATAATAACAATTAGTAATAACCTACCACTTAGAATTTGTTGTAAAAATGTTGTGGACATATCAATTCTTAAAACAAAAAATTTAAGTTGGTTTTTTCTTCCAAATTTGAAGAAATTTGGCAAAATGGGGGGTGAGTACTCCTAGTTCCTCATGAATTTTCTTTCATGCTATTTAACATTATCTAGGCAAAAATATTTCACACATTGCATCATGTATAATTAGTTTCTGCTATTTATGTCGCTTGCTCATTGCAATTTTCCATTTATGTACTCCTAAAATTCAAAATTGAGCAGGGTGGGTCTCATTTTGGAGGTGTCATGATTTTTTTTTTGTATTATCTTCCCTTTTGATATCCCTCTCCTTGTTTTATATGTACCCTTAAAAATCAAATTTGAGCCAGAAGGGCATATTGGAGGTGCCATGAATTTTCCCGTTTTTAACATCCTTCATATCTTCGCATTTTAGTTTAGGGTATAGATTATTAGGAGGTGTTTTCCTCATTGGTACTTTTTTTTGGTTGTTGAAAAATAACATTTGCACTATAATGGGTTTCTTCTATATATCGGCAAAAATGGGCTTTTGCCCTATTCTCATAAACATTCCAGCCTTTTACTCTTTTTCTCAAATTAATTAAAAAAATGCGCTTCTTTTAGAACTCGATTTTTTCAAAATTAAGTTAAGTCCTATAATGACGTTTGAAGTAGTCTATAGTGGCGTTTTGGAACTCGAGCTCCATGGACTCGAGTTATAGGTAAAAAAAGAGAGAAAAACTTGCATGGAACTCGAGTTTCAAAACGCCACTATAGGTTCTTAAAACGTCATTATAAGCTCCTTAAAACGCCACTATAGGGCTCTAGAATTTTTTTTTTTTTTAAACTCGATTTTGAAAAGATCGAGTTTTAAAAGAGAGGCATTTCCCTAATTAGGTTGAAAAATATAACAAAAGGCTAGAATGTTTGTGAGAATATGACAAATGCCCATTTTCGCCTCTATACATCATTTCCCATCACTCATAGTATGTAGGAGTGTTAACACGTTGATCAGTTTATGATTAACTTGTCGCTCGATCCTTGTATGTTGGGTGACAAAGTGAGTGACCTGATGCATACTGAAATGATTGAGTTATTGATTGAATTTTCTTAAAAAAAAAATTATTGTTGGATGCAGCTAATTAATTTTGTTGCATCCAACGAGATTGCTAGAGCAAGTACGAAGGGGCAGCACATATATCTAACCTATATGTGCTTTCGGGGTATGTCAAAGGTTGAGGGACGTGGTCAACAGGCTAAGCGGGATACAAATGCCTACACCTGTTATCTAACCTATATGGGCTAGGTTTGGCAATTCCAATCATACTTTTGACAACTATGCCTTATTTAGTTAAATGAATAAAGATTTAGGTTGTGTTTGGGTAAAATTTATTTGTTAAAAATTGAAAATTTATTAATAAAAATATTATAATAAAATAATTTTTAAAAGTGTGAATAGTACTGTGGAATTAAATTTACCTAAAAATCAGTGAAAAAAAGAATTTAGTGGTACCTAAATAGTAGCCATGAGACTCACTAAAAAAAAGCTAAAGGCACATATTGGGCAAAACACCCAACCCAAACGCATGCTTAAGTCCCTAAACATATCCAATTGCAATATAGAACAATGCTATTTGACATAAAGGTTATTGGCCGAACTTTGTTTCTACTTATTTATTCATTTTTGTATCCAATCACTAAGACCACCCATTTGAGTCTAAATATGTCAAAAGTATCATTGATTTGAAGTTTGAATCATATGTAGATAAAAGTTACCTATATGTAGTGGATTGAGGTGACCACTCGATATTACTATATTCAGTTATGATTTTCATATCTGACTTACTAAAGTCTGTCTTGAAGTTAATTGCTTAATAGTTTGATTAGGCATAGATTAAATTGACTGTAACAACATTTATTAAGTGTGCTCTTATTTCCGTATGTATAATCAACACCTAATTTCTGCACCCGAGACACATTATTTCTCCCTATAGTTAAGTGTTGACTTTAATTTCTATCACAAGCGTGTGCGTTTCATTTTTTATGATAATGCTGCAAATCCTAGGTGAGATTCTCCAACTATGAGCTATGGTGCATCCAATTAGCACCGAAAAAAGAAAAAAAAAAGGTACCGTTTTAAACCGAGGTTCATTAGAAAAGAAATTGTTTCCTAAAACACACGTAGGGGCGGCTTTTCAATAATTTAAGAGTCTGATTTCTTTATCTAAATCCATTATTCAACTCAAAGTTTTAGTAAATTAAGAAATAAAGAACACTTAGCGGTCAAAATTGTAAAACAGACTCCATAGGGTACTTGAGTCGCTATTTATTATATCCTATAGTTTCTTGCAATGTTCTTTTGCTTTCAAATTAGAGATGTGGGCCACTGTTCACTGTTTAAAAGTCATGCTGCTAGACCTTTTTTTTTGTTTTTTTGGACAAGTAATTAAGGAGAAGAAAGTCATACTACTAGGTGCTAGCTGTTCGTGTATTAATAGGGTACACATATGACCTGAAAGCCACTGCATATGATTCAAAAACCAAACTAGAAAAGAGAGGAGAGGAAAAATGGCATTGGAAAGTACCAAAAATGAGTCATATTTTGTTTTCATGAACTACGATCCTGAATATGAGCGCCTACGAGCTGATCGGTCAGTCATGTACTTGCATTACATTATATATTCCTTCATTATTTTTTGGGATAAATTATGTTACATGTTGTTTTTCTTAATGAATCTTTTAATGTTATTGTCTCACTTCACTTTGTTTCTTTCTTTCATGGGCTTTTTTTTTTTTTTTTTTTAAAATACAAAAGAACAAAGAAAGGGGCATATGAGCTTGATTTGTATCTAAGTAAGAAGCATGATGAGCTTCTAGCAAGCACCCTTGAGCCAGGCAGCTACAAGAAGACATTATCTTTGGTCATTGTTGATGGGTTTTCTGTAGAAATTACTGAGGATCAGGTATTTCTATTTTAGACAGTTTATTTCAAAATGCATGATTTTTCAGTTTTAGGTTAAAAAAAAAAAAAGAAGTCAACCAAGTCATGCTTATCTCTTGCTTTTTGATGGGTTTATCTTATTTATTTCGTTAATATTTTGAAACAGGCCAATGAGCTTCGATCTGCAAATGGAGTGAGGATTGTGGAGAAGAATCAAGAGCTTGCTTAGTGTGGCATTCTAGTATAGAAGATGTTTAATATATATGTTGGTTGGGACATTTCTTAGTAACTGTATCACTTAAAGAGTTTAGGTAAAATTAAGAGAGATTTGTTTTGAGAATCTCCTGTATTGATGCAATTATATGCTAGCCATCTAGTTTTGGAGGCTTTATGCGGGTTCAGCTTGTTTCTGAAGTGTCCAAGTATTATATATATAACTAATGCTAAGAAGTTTCGATTGTGTAGTTGAAGACAAATTTCATTCTCTTTTCTTAAACCATATATTCTCAAATGATTTGATTAAGCATATTCAGATTTAATGGTTGAAATCAAGTGGCATTAAAACATAAATTCAATTGACAGCGACAGCCTTATTAGTGCTATGGTATAAGTTTTAAACCAAGACCTCATGAATCTCATGAGGGATTATTAGACCAACCCTGGGGCTATTGGTGTATCTGATACCAATTAGGTCCTAAGAACTATGGATTATTAATGAATATTAATTACTTTAAAACAAGATATATTCCATGACAAATTCATCACATATACTTAGCAGTAATGCACACAATCAATTTGAAAAGCTGAATGCTAAACCAACTAGAAACAATAAACATAGCAAACAAAAAAAGGGACTAAAATATGTGTAGACAACATATATTTATAGGTATGTAAATATGAACGTATATATTTATGTATTAAATCTCCATAATATATATTGGGAACTAAATTTGTATCTTTGCGTCCTACTGAGCTCATTTATACCACATCCCCACATAGACATGCACCAAAGGCCAGAAACAGTGGACTGAGGATTTAGATTCCATGGGAAGCATAGTACAAGTGAATTTTTTTTTCCTGAACGTAGTACAAGTGATTTGATACATTTCATAGAGGTCTTTTGGCCACTTTATCTACTTAAGGCAACAAGGAGCAGTGCAAAATTACTGCAAATTTTGCTTGAAATGGTTCTACTTCTTAGCAAGTTTGAGAGAGAGCCTGCAATTCTAGCATGTGGGTCATATGTAGCACTGTCATCACGTGCAACCCTGGTTAGCATCAACTCTCAGTGTCCCCACTAGTACAAACCCTCACTTTCAATGGTTAATTTGAAATCAAATCCTAGGCCCCCAGTCAATTATTTTCCATTGTTAAAACTTATAGAAAGTTGAAAACCCAGACATCCATTCAATGTGATATCCAAAAGCTCACTAGATGTTAGTGCGGATTCTAAATAATTGATCATATTGGGTCCAGGTTGTGAAGTTTTGAGCCAGAAAATGCCTTCACAGAGGCTCGGGTATAGTGTCATAGGTGTAGGAAGGCTATCCTTTTATTTTATCTTGGTCATGCTTTCTTTTAGACCTAATGATTTTTGCAGGTTGCGAGGGGCCAATAACAATGGCATCAAACAAATTATACCTCGACATGCATTTCACATGTAAGGACAATTATTCAAAAAGACCCATTTGCCCACCCTTGGTTTGACTGAAGAAAAAAAATATATCATGATCACTGCACTACTTGATGGTAAAGAAAAATTGTAACTTTTTCCCCCCTCCTTAGGATCGTACGTAAAGGATTATTATTATTTTTTGTAATTACTAGGTACGTCAGATGGAAATATATTTAAAAAGTTCAACGCGTTAATTAAAAGGAAAAAACAAACACACAAAAATTTTAAAAATAGTCATTTAACTTATAAAAATTCAAAGTTAGATACTGTATATCATATATGTAGTGAAGGTCAATCCTTGTAGCGAGAGCAATAAACGGAAGGTTGGTGCTGTATTTAGAAGGGGGAAAAAAAAAAAATCTAAAACCATGTCCTTTTAAGCAATAACTTTACTATAACTCTGATATTACAAATTGTGAATAGTGGAGAAAAAATAGCGCGTTTATGTGAGAGTGATAGACAACCAATTATAGTCTGTCACATAGGATATTTGTGGAAAATAGTGTGGTCTTAGTATCTGTTTGGACCCACGTTTTGCGTTGCGTTTTACGTTTGCGTTTATTATTTGCTAGGACCCACGCTACATAGTAGACACAAAATAAATGCTGAGAAAACGCAGGAATGAAAAGAGGTGAAACGCAAGCTCTAACGCACCGTTTCATTAAACTCCAAATGCGTGCTGAGGACTGTTCATGGACACCAAAAGAGATGCACCGCTTCATTAAACTCCAAGGCATGTGCGTGTATAGTTCATGGCGTATGCGTGTACAGTGAAAAATGGTGTGCTCAACAATCAGATGAAAATGGTGCGTGTATTGTTCATTGCACAAGTATGGCTATCATCTGATCAAAACAACGCGCTCTGTTCAACGACTATTTTCATTCTCTTTAGCTTTCTTCTTTTCTCTCAACTATCGTGGCAAAATGTCTTTAAAGCTCTTCAATGCTCCGTCCGAATCCTCCTCAATGAATTGTACCTACCCACCAACCACAAAACCATCGAAATAGAGCACACACGATACAAGCAAACCCATTACGCGAACTCTCTGAAAAGATCCCCTCTGTTCTTCCTTCGCTCGAGCTCACCTTCTCTCCTCTTGGGACATCGTTGCTGCGATTGTGGGTCTCTGCATTCACGGGTAAGTTGTGTCTAACTTCTCATGCTCTCTGATCTATTGGTGTGTGGTTATATTGTTTTCCATGAGGCTTCATCAATCTATGGTTTTTTGTGTTCAATGTTTGTGTGTGGTTCTTTTGTGTTTTCCATGACACTAGTATGTGGGTTTCTTGATCCTTCATGTAATACCATTGTTTCTCTTCCTCCCTCTATTGTATTTGGATATATGTGAGTTTACTTTGCATTTTTCATGTGGGCATGCCTAACTAATTATGATATGCACACGAACTATTTGTTGAAATGCTTCAATAAGTATAGAAGGAAGTTGTAGCAAAAATGGTTAAGGAGAAATCGAAGGACAGTGGTAGTAATGATTCAAGAGTTGACTGGAAAGACCCTAAGGAGCTACAAGCTTTTTGTGAGTTTTGTGCTGTTCAAGTCATAGACGACAAGAGGAAAGGAGGATTTTTGACCAAAATTGGGGTTGATGCAGTGATTGAGCACTTGGGTGCCATGGGAAAGTCGTGACTTACTTGCAGATTAAAAATAAATGGGATCATCTGAAAAAAGGGTGGAAGCAGTATAACAAGTGTTTTGACGATGAGACTAGGTTGGGTTATGATGCTGGCACTAGGATGCTTAAGGCCAGTTATGAGTGGTGGACCCGAAAGATTGCGGTTAGTTCACTTTACATGATTGTGAAAAACTTTATTGTCTACAACTGTATTATTGTGTTTTAACTATTGGTTGTCAACATGTAAGCATGTCCCAATGCAAAAACCTTTAAAAATAAAGGTTTGCCAAATTGTGACTTCATGAACATCATGTTTGGAGGCACGGTTGCAACGGGGAAAAATGCATTCTGCACGAGTGGTCAAATACCAAAGGAAAACCACTGTAGGGTCTGGGGACTCCGCTGACAGCACAAAATTTGTTGACCCCCAATGCGAACCATTTGTGAATGTTGACTCAATGGAGGTTGCAGGTCCATCATCGTCGAGGGCAGGATTGACACTGACTAAGGGGAAAGGCTTGGCAACCAGTGTCTACCTTTTCAAGCCAATTTGCAAGAAATCAAGAAAAAAGCATTCAGTTGTGCAAGAGATGTCCGACTTTTTGAAGAGCATCTTAGATGTTTTTGTTGAAAGTAGAAGTGTAAGTACCCGTACACCATTTGCTTCCAGCAGCAACTACTCAGGTTAAAGCAATTTTGGACATGGTGTTGAGCCTTCCGAGGGGTGCACTCGGGTCATTACCTTCTTCTATTCAGCACCTTCTACTTCATAGAAAAAGAGCAGGGTAGGCACATGTTTGTAGCACTTTACGATGACAAGGACGTCCAGCTGAAGTGGCTAGAAAAAGAGTACTAAAGGCACTCTGAATTTCATTTTCAGTGAAGGAAAGGATTTGTCTCGATAGGATTGGTATAGTAATCGGATTTTCAATGTTGTACCTATTGCACTATTTTTTTTTTTATTGGTAGAAACTAATGCTTACCATGGGTGTGTATGTAAGACAATGGTTACCAATTAATTGTCATGTGTAGTGTATGCTTACCTGTTCCTTTTTCTTATGCTTACCTGTTCCTTTGCTTGTTGCATTTTCTCTTTTTCTGGTGAGTTTTGAGACTAGTAAAACTTTTTTTTTTTTTAAGGCATCTATTTAATGTATGCCAGGTTTTACATATATGTTTTTTGCAGTCTCTTTGGAGATATTAAGAAATGAATACATTGTATCTTTCTTTACCTATTAGGCACTATTTCATGGCATATCTTGAAATCATTATTGAACCCAAGAAACAATAAATTTCAAACAGAATGTGTTTTCGTTTTGTGTAATGCTTTGTTTTTGTGACCTGTCAAAACATCTTATGTGATTAATTTTTCATGAGAATGTAGCATTCAGTCATGTAATTGTTTATTCCCTATATAGTATTCTATGTTTTGTATTCTTTTGATGTGGTTTATTATATAACTTAGTGTTTTTGTTGACTGTATTTCTAAATTTTTTTCCAGTAATGGTTTGGTCTTTTAATTGTGAAGAGACCAATTAGTTTTATATGAGTTAACTTGCATGTATACAGGGTTTCTAAACTTATTTTTGTCTTATAAATGTTGATCATGATATTCAGATCTACCTTTTGATAATTGCTATATGCATTGATTCTGTATTTTCTTAAAGTTGAGTTTTCTTGGGCCATCAATCCATGCTTCAGTGTGTATGGTTCTCTGAGTGTTGTCTATCAGGAAAAACTAATGGATGCAAAAAAGAATATAGAAACAGTTTCAGAAGACAAATATAGTGAGTGTTGAACCGCTTACATAGTTACATATACTATTCTCTAATAGATACTTTTGAATTAATTCTTTCTTTGATAATTGTTAAACTGCCAACTATTGGTAAGGTTGAAGTGTGGAGTATGGCTTCTAGTAGGCATAAATTTCCTGAATATTTTGGCTAGTTTTGTTTTCCATTTCTGTCTTCTTGTGGCCATTAGAAGTCTCTTTGGCCTATGAGCTACTTAATGGGAATTTTCCCTCTTCTATTCCCTTATCCTCTTATGGTGTCATATATTCTCTTATCTGCTTACATTGATATATATGGTGTCATATATTCTCTTATCCTGGAATAAGGCATAAATTCCACAATATGGTTTGTAATTTTCATTTTTACTTAAGGGTTCAATCCCTGTGGCAACAAACAATTTACTTATCAAAAAAAAAAAATTCTGAACCTACAAAAGATCAGTTATTTTCATGCTTTACACTTTTTGACAAAGATTCCTTGCTTTTATATTAGTTTATTATGAGTATTCCTTTGGTAGTGTATATATTTGTATCATGATTAATATTTAAAAAAGTATGTTAGGAAGTGGGTGATTGTTTAGTATAGAAATACCTTATGCTCGTGGTTTAGCAGTCTAATCAACTAGTTGTAATGTCTATTATTTGTTCTATAACTAGTGCTTATATTATTTTCAGATTATTATTTTTCTTGGTTTTGTAGCATTAGATATCTTCCGTATTTCAAGGCTCTAAATTTTAAGCTCGATATCTTTTAGATCATTGTTCAATAGCTGTAAAGCAGTCTCAAGGTATACAAAAGGATGGATTTGCTAAACGACTCATCTGATTCCCAGCACCAGTGAGTTTCTATACTTTCCCGTCTAGATGTGAATATACAATTTGTAGAAATCTTGGATAAAATTGTGAAAGCATATGTTTAGGATTGTTAATTTATTGGTACAACCATAGCTTGACCCTAGTAGTAATAAAGGTTCAATAACGTTTAACAACTTGTTTTTAGCCTACATATTATAGTATCACATTAGTATTTGTACATGCAATTAAAGTCAGTAACAAATGCAAGGACAATGACTTCGACCTGAGCGACAACATTGTACTCGCAGCATATATAGCTGGGTGTGCATGTGTAACTTAAGTGGAGACCTATATGACCAAAGTACCATTGCATGCAAATATACATACAGGGTATGAATGGGTATAATATACATTAACTGGAAATGAGGAGAAATGTCAAAGACATTTTAGAATGTCAAGCCATGTGTTTGGACAATTGTGTAATACATTGCTCCAATATGGATATAATGGTACCAGAAGAGTTTGCTTGGAAGAGTCTCTGGCAATGACATTGGTGGTACTTGGTCATGCTGAGGAAACTCAGGTGAGACAATGCATCGACACGTGGTCACGGTAGTTACATTGTTAGCCACCGTTATGGCAGCAGACATTATCAAGCCTGTTGATCGTACATTTCGGGACGTGCCAGAGCATATTTAGCATTTAGGTTGATATTGGCCACATTTTAAGGTACTTTGTGAATTTAGTATCTTGACTTGATTTTATTCAAATTATCTTTATGGTCATACCATGTATTTCATTTCACATGCATGGTATTTTTGTTGCAATGGTTAGGGTTGCATTGGTTCGATTGATGGGGTCCACGTCCCCATGGTCATACCAATTGATGAGTAACACCCGTACTATGGTAGGAAGGGGATCACCACAACAAATTGCATGTGCGCATGTGACTTGGACATAAAGTTCACATTTGCATGTGTTGGATGGGAAGGGTCAACGCATGACACGAGGATTTTTTTAAGCTGCCTCAATAATGAGAGTTACAACTTCCCTAAAGCTCCAACTGGTTTGTAAATATGCAGTTTAATTATAGTATTAAAGTATGTATTAATGTAGTGAAAATGATAATGTAATAAACGTGTTCATTTGTAGGAAAGTATTATCTTGTTGATTCAAAGTACCTTATAAAGAAAGGGTTCCTTGCACCATATAAGGGGAAGAGGTACCACATCCCCGAATTTCAGCCTCATGAAGTACTGCATCGTCTAAAGGAGAGATTTAATTATCTCCATTCATCACTCTGTTCAGTCATAGAACGAACTTTTGGAGTTTGGAAGAATAAATGGAAAATTTTGAGAAATATGCCACAATTTCATATACGTACTCAATCGTATATCATTGTTGCTACAAATGGTTCTTCACAATTTTGTTAGAGCACATGAGATAAACAATGACATTGAACGTTTCAGATCTACAGGGGGCAAATCTGGATGTAGTGAGAGAGGTCATTACGATCCCGTGGCACATATGATCTCAATCTTGGACGAAACTAAGATGAAAGAGGTTCGTGATAGTATCATAGTATCGATATGTGCGGATGATAACTGATTATGGTGACTATTATTGTCACAATAGAAATTTTTAGTGTGGTTGAAAATACCATTAACATTATGTAAAATTTTTTGTGGGGACCAAAACTGATGGTTCACAAACTTCAATAATGTAATACCATTTGTTGTTGTATTGTTGGTAAGCAGAACTGAGGGCTCACAAAACTTGATTGTAATACCTTTGATTTATGCATTTGTGTATATCGTTACATGTGAAACTCATGGGTACTGCAAAAGTAGATTTCAAGCTTACAGGGGACTTCTAAATAGACTCCGATCTTATCTGAACAAGAGATAATCTTAATGGATTTTAAGATTGCAACAATAATCTACCAGGATTTTTTTTTTTCTTTTAAAAAGAAAACAATATCTACTCTGAATTTCTTTTAAAGACACCAAGAACCCTGACTATCAATTGCTGAGTGTATATAGATGAATAAATATAATATATATATATATATATGTATATATAGACACACATATACAACAACAGAACTTACAATCTCTATCAACTTGGCCATTAACATAATAGAGCAAATTCAAACGTCTCCACATTGTTTTAAGAAGTACAACTACATACGTGTCATAAACTGTTACTTGCAATAGTACGATTAACATACAAAACAAATGTAATAATACAAGTTTGTATTATTACATACATCCACATCCCGTTATGGCAAACACATATGCCCGATTTTGACTTCCCCAAACCTAGTAGAGAAGATAAGCAATACTAGAAACATGACCGAGGATACTACTAGAGCTATAGTAAACTTCTTTGCTTTCTCTTCAGAAATCATGCGTGCAACCTTGGCTCTCTTAGCCTTTCATTTTGCAACTCGCTCCCTTTCCAATGCTGCGGTTGTCAGGGTATGTGCTTGCTTCGACTCTTCATTGGCAACTTCCACTATCGCTTGAATTTGGTGATAACAATAGGTGTTGTTGCTACGCCACGCGTACAACAAATGCTGGTGTCTAACCACTTGAAGAACTTACATGCACGGTCATCATCCTGCACAGTACAATACAACACGTAAACAGGAATACAACAAATTGGTTCTTTAATGCACAACACAAATATTTTGTCAATACTTGGATATGGTACTTACTGGGACCAATAGCGACAAGTATAAAATCTCCTACCAAATGTTTGAAGTTTCAGGGAAGTCCTAATGATGCAGTTCTCAACGTCACAAAGATGGCCATCATAGCTGGAGAGATAGTTACTCATTTTCGACATTGGCATATCTTGTGCTTGAAAAGGAAAAGTAGAGGAGAATGTGCATATGTAAGTAATCAATATAACGGAAGAAATAAGAGAGCTAAATAACATCAACCTACTAATAAGCAATCTCATTAGAGGAGCTTAAAGTTGCCTAAAACCGAAGACTTTGCTGCCTCCAAGACAATTCAACTTTAGCACAGAAACACTTTACTAAGATCTACTAATTGCACTACTCTTTACTCTGATGGTCAGCAACAATAACAGTAAATGCTGAGCTTCTCTAGTCCCAAATCAGAATCTGTATTAGCTGAAAAGAATTCTCACAATGCCACATTATTGCCTTACTTTCATCACTCAATATCAGGCTATGGTAAAAATACAGGTACATATATTAAGCGGTTAAGCATGTGAAATTGAAATGCCTTTATTTAATAGGTGTACTTGCATGGAGATTATTAATTAATGATTAGATTGATTGGGTTGGGTTTAATGTTTGATTGTGGGGTTGGATATATTAGACATATATATTAATGTTAGATAAAGTCTAAAGATGGTTGCCATTGGCTATTTGGGTTTTGTTTCCCCTGTATTGGTGGATGGTCTTCTCAAGGAAATCTCTGGGGCTCTTGTTTTGAGTCTTGTCAATTAAAAAAAGTCTAACTATTTGGGGTACTATCAAAGCCTAAGAAATTCATGATTTTTGTTGTGGCCCCTTTAAATATTGCAGACAAGCTAATTTTGTTTTGGCTTCCTTGCCTTCGTTGGTTTATTTTAAATCTTTTCTAGTTTTCTTTTTCAGGCTATAGTTCTGGGAGGTTGAATTGTACAAGCATGCATGGGGCTTTAGCAGGAGCTAGAGGGCCATTCACTCCATCTCAATGGATGGAGTTAGAACACCAGGCCTTGATCTACAAATACTTAATTGCAAATATGCCTGTACCATCTAACTTGCTTATCCCCATTAGAAAAGCCCTTGATTCTGCTGGGCTCTCTAGCTTTATAGGGGGACTTCTAAGACCCAATACATGTAAAATTACGAAAGCAAGATTTCTTACATCCACAAGATTCGCATCCTAGATCTCTCTCAAAATGCTTGTAGAAATTAAAATATCAAGCACAGTTGCACAAACATCAAAAAAGAAAATTAAAGTAGACTAATATTCTTTATAGTATGAGTGAATTCAAGGAAGGAAATTTATACCATTTTTTGCTTATAAATTATAAATGATTGCATTAAACCAAAAAAAAGAATTACATAAAAGAAACCAACAGAGTATACTGTTCGTATATCCAAAAGGATTTTTAGATCTAGTTACAAGTGTAATGAGTCAAACAAATCACAACATTGTTTGAGGTCTACTTGCATCCAAAGACAGCCAATAAAACAAAGATCTGGCAAACTAAGATTTTAAGTCTTCAAGCATCATCCTATTTCTCTCCCACTAAACACTCCACAATAAGCAAAGAGGAATAGCACTCCAAACTCCACTCTCAAATGCCTTTGAACTCCGTCACCAACACTTAAGCCCTCCTTTCACTGTCTAAGGCATCATCCACTTACACCCAAAAACTATAATGAAATCCCATAATTCCATAGCCATAGGCAATTGAATAGCAAATTACACACATTTTCAAAACTTATCCACCTACAAGCAAAGATGGTGGCAAGTTGGTTGTTGGCAGCTTTGGATCCAAGGTGGTTTTCTTTTTTATTGCTAAGTTACATGGTGGGTCTAGAACTAAGAAGCTCACTCTCCGCCTTGTTTTTACAGAGAGAGAATCAGATATTTTCCATTCTCAATCTACACAATGGAGGTCCATAAATATGTAAATACATTAACCAATCTCATTGCTAAACAAAAAACAGAGCTGATCATAAAGCTAAGTCGAATATTAAGCAAAAAGAACAAACAAAAAAAACCCAACAGACCCACATCTCCATTTATGCCTTTGATCATCACACGTTTCAAACAACAATCGAAGTATTGAAATCCAATTCTCAAAATAGAAAGAAACAAAGAGAAAACTCACACACAAATCATAGTAATGAGAATATTGTGAAAGTAATATGTACCTGTGATTTAGAACACGAACGATCCACAATTCACAAACTCAAAAACTCATTTACTCAAAAATTAAACAAATGGGTCAACAAGTGAAATTGGAAGAGGCGTGAAATGGGTTTATGGGAAGAGAGGTGTTAGGCTGGGAGAGGTACCACATTGGAAGAGGGTGAAATGGATTTATGGGAAGAGAGGTGTCATGGGTGGGAGCTCGAGTGAAATTGGGGAAGAGGGTGAAATCGGTTTATAGAAGGAAGAGTACACGCCGGCGTCAGACTGGGGTTGTCTTCCTCATGGATTTCTCACCTGAGCTCTTCGCTGGCCTCGGACCGATGTAGGTCTTCCTTGTGGATTTCTCTGGTAGGTATGGAACTCTTCGAAGGCACAGATGTTAGCTAGGGTACGGTGAGGAGTGAATAGAAGAAGGAAAAACAAAAACACTGTATTTATTTGCTATAGTACTTTCAGCTGAGCTATAGTCCCCATATATCCAAATAATCATCCATGTTTTTTCACTTATTTGCTATAGTATTTTCAGTTTTCAGTTTTTAGTTTTAGCAAAATAAGTTCTATCCAAACGGACCTTTAGTACTCTAGAATTATTATGTACTTGTTGCTTGCTTCTTTGACTTTGCTCTCTGTTGGCCTTTTCAAAAAAATTGTAAATATTTTATTATTATAAAAATACATTGTTGAGAGAGAGAGAGAGAGATCCATGGTTGCTCCCCAATACTAGACGTTAAGACTGGTTATGAATTGCAAAAACAACCCTTCCCACTTGACCCTCCTATCTTGCTTGGCCACAACGTGGATTTTTCCTATTCTAAAGAGATGATAGGTTGGGGACGCCGGGACGGTCTTGTCTTACCCTACCCCAAATATATATTATTTAAAATATATTTAACTAATTTATACATATAATGTAATATTTTCTTTGCATATCCTAGTTATAGTTTTTTTTTTAATACATATTGATGGTGATTCATAAAAGCATTATTTGTCCATAAGAGTCGTCCAAACCTAAAAACATCTAGGATAGACTTCAAAAGGGAGAAAGGAAAATGGTGTACCACAAACATGAAAGGAGGTCGCTCAAAGGGATATCAGTCGTCTACACCACAAGAAGGTGTAGATGAGCAACAAACACTTAGTAAATTTTGAAGTGTTTTCTGCAAAGCGAGAATAGCTACACCAAGATCCACTATATTGAGACGTGGGGTGAATCCCCCAAAATTCACTTCACTCTTCCCACTAAGTCCATACATCTCCCACGATGTTAGTGGCCTCTGACAAGTAGACCTACTCCAAACTCCCTATAAAAAGGACCTAACCTCACCAAACTAATGTACATACTACTATTCATTTACTCCCCATACTTAAGTCCTTAAGAGAAATCTGACTTAAGTATCAGAGGGTACTTGGCCGGTTCACTCTAATTACTTTCAATAGTTTTTTTCTTTCTTTTGCAAGTCATCAATTTGCAGTAGAAACTCGAGCTTACAACCAACTGATTTCATTCTTCATCGCATATTTTGCTACTATCTTCAAAACACTTGTGTTTGTTTCTCTCTTAGTACTCTTATGATTGCTCTTTCTGTTTATATTTCATCTTTATTTCATTACTATTAGAGCAATCTCATTAGCATTAAGCAAAACATCTCCAACCAGCCCCAAACATGACTTGTCCCATTACCACTCTGTATTAATTTTCCTCACTCCATAAAGTAACATGAGTGGGGGCAAGACACCTTGATCTGACTTTACCCCACTCCATTTTCATCCCTAAATTAGTGATTTGCTGATTATGGAATATGATCATCACTATTTGGCCAATTGAGAAAGCAAAATACACCTCCATACATATGTTGAGGCTCATTTTTGAAAAAGCCCACCAGCAGGAAGAAGCCCAACAATATGGGCAAAAAGAGAGTTAGCAGATTGATAGGAATGAACCATTAACGGCAGGAATAATGGACCATAGGCCTATAAAATAAATAAATGGGCCTTGAAAAAAGCAAATAGGCTTAGAGGACTCCAGAGGAGGAAGTAGTAAACCCATAGAAATTATGCAATGAAGAAAAGCAAGAATGGGCCATAACAGGCCTGATGTAATGAAGTAAGAAAGAAAGGGGTTAATGGAAAGACCATCAGCCCTAAGGATGAAAGATAAAGGATAAAGTAATTAGGCCAAGGATGCCTAAAAGAGTTAGCAAAGTGCCCATGAGAATATAGAATTAAGAAATAGGCCGAGAATGCCCAAGGAAAGCAAATGAGCCAAGGATGCCCAAGTAGAAAGAAATGGGACAAAAGAGCCCACAAGCAATGTAACAGATTGAGAAAGACCAAAGTAACATGAATGACCATACGGAGTCATTGAAAGAAGGCTGGGCAGCAGGCCCAAAGAGGCCTAGCAAACATGGGTCCAATAACACCGTGGCAAGAATAGCAAAATAGTGTGGCAGGAATGGCAACGAGACTATGGGTGGAGCAAGGAATAAACTAAAAGGAGAAAAAACCAAGTAAGGCCCAGCTCTTGAAAAGAAACAGACCAATAAAGAATGAAAGACCAGAAGATGGTTCACACCATAAAAGGTCAAGGGTGGGTAGCAGAACGCATAAACGAGCCCCAGACCATGACAAATGCATGAGCAATACATAGGTTTTGGACCTACACAGGAAGTGAAGCACGCGCAAGACTCAAGCCCTACCAGCCTGTACCCAACCAATACAGGAGTGATGAGTTATGGGTCAGAGGTAAGAGAGGGTATGGTCTGGCGGTGGGGAGAAGGGGAAGCCTATTCTGGGGTTCCTGCTCAAGCTTTTTTAGGGAAAATGTCTTGCTGAGATGACATACCACCCAAAAGAGGAAGGATGAGCTGGAACCATTAGGTGCATGCCATAAGGGATAAGAAGGGAGAACACCCACACCGTAGTAGACAAGAAGGCCTCAGTGAGCAAACAAACAAAACAACCTTCTTTGTCTGGTAATGGGGAGTGGCACAGCTAGTATAAGTAAGTGGCGGTGGTTAGGGCACTGACAGACTAATAGTGGTCAGAAAGGACACCTAGACTAGGCAAAGGTTGTTAAGGGGTAAAACAGTAAAGAAACAGTTGCGGCAGGCAGTATATAAAAAGCCTTTGCTGTGCACAGTGGAGGGGGAGAGTAGCAACGGTGGCAATCACCAAAAGAGTGATCACCATCATATCGCACAAGAATGCACTAAAGAAAAGAGAGAAAACAAAATAAAGAATTGAAATAGTAAAACAGGGGAAAGAAACAGAGAGTTAGGAAAAAAGAGCAAGAGAGATTAGAATGGCAGGCATGCACCAATGGGTATTCTCTTTCTTTCCCTCTTAAATCCTACCGTCTGCTACGAAATACTTTCGGGCACAAGCCATTCGGGTTCGCTCTTTCAAAGTGTATAATTTCTATGGCAGGATGCTCCTGCAAGGTTACCCACATTGATGAAATGGTTCCCTCCTTGGGCACACCCCCATAACTAAACTAAATGTGGCAAACTAGTCATATTCTACTTTGGCTTTTTTTTATTATTGTTATATTTTCTCCTCCAGCCTTTATTATTACTCTTACAACTTGTTCTTTTTTCTTTAATTCTAGAGAAAAACTATTTACTTAGTTCGCCTAACAATAACGTGTCTCGCTTATCATTGTTTTGTTGTACCCATTCCGCCACAATCTTCTTCTGTGGTAGTTTCGCATACCCTGGGCATGTGACAATAGTTTTGGCAAATGGAAGCTTAGTTTGTGTGCAAGTCGGATCAAAGTCAGTTGCAGTTAGGCCGGTCCCGACTCTCTTATCCAGAATACTTGGGCCTAGTATAGTAGAAGGTAGTCCAGCCCAAAATAATAAAAAAGAAGCCCACCACATTTAAATTCGCGACTCCGTTGGGGAGTTAGGAGACCAATCGGGACAAAAGACAAAAATTCTTGCAAACAAAATGCCTCCAAAATCTAGGACGACACGAAACAGTACCCTCATAGGCAAAGTCTAGGCCAACAGCGCCTCAACAGTAGCAGCCTAACCAAGTGAAAGGCATCAACAGAATGGGGGTTGAACACCAACCGCAGCTAAGGATACCCACTGACAATGCCAATGTTTTTATTAAGGTGTTGCAAGCACTGCAACATTCGCAGCAATAGATGATGGAGGAAATTCGCCAGTTGAAAACAGATAAGACAAAAAAGAAAGGGAGCCAGCATGTCCCAGAGCATGTGGCAGACAAAGAGGAGACACCGGTTGGAGGTGCTCTACAGAACTCGGAACAACGTCACATCACTATGGCTAAAGTAACGGCTTTCCTAGAGCAGGAGAGGGATAGAGCACCAAATGAGAGATTCTATGCACGAAGACCTCCTTACCCATTTAGGGTGCTCAGCAAACCATACTCTGAGAGGTATGAATCACGAGTTTTCTCGCAGTATGATGGCAAGAAGGGAAGTTCTGTCGAGCACGTAAAATTGACATTCTTGGCCCTTACGCGGTTGACGAGGACTTATAACTTTGGGAATTTTCTAAATCACTATGTGACCGTGCCTATACTTGGTACATAGGTCTAAAGCCAAGATCAATCCCAACTTGGGATGACATGGTGGACGTATTTTGCACTAAATACTTCCATGCAGAAGAAACGGTAATGCTTGCAACCTTGAAAGCAACCAGGAAAAGAAGTGGTGAGGATTTAATGGAGTATATCAAAAGGTTCAAAGACATAGCACTTGACTGCTATGATCATTATGAGGAAAAGATATTGGTAGAAATATGTATGACAAACATGATCAGGAAGTACAGAGCCATCTTGGAAAACTTGGAAATCTCCCAGTTTGCGCAGTAGTTACAAAAGGCTAGAAAGACTGCTCAGTCAATAAAGCCAAGTTCTAACAAAAGAAATGCCCCACAAGCCATGGCAGTGTCTATTGGCGAAAGTAAAAGGAAAGCTGACGAGAGGAAGTATGAGACCCTTCCACCACTATCATGCACCCCAAAGGATTTGGATGTGCTCCTAGACAAATGAATAGCGGACTGGGTCTTCAAGCCCAATTAGGTTTCCAGAGAGCCCACAGAAGAAGAGCGGAGGGACTCATGCTTCTGCATCCTACAACTACGTGCAACACCCTACCGCAGAATGTTAGGCGCTCTGTAGATTGGTACACCGCAGGATCAAGGAAGGGACTCTAGAGTTATCCCAGCTGAAAGTTCAAAGAAACCCACTCCCAAACCATAAAGGGAAGGGTGTAGTAGCAGTTGTGATTTGTGCGGATCCAGGGGAGGATGAAGAAGAGAATCTCGCCCAGCTTGCCACAACGATCACTACCTTACAGAAGAGTTTCAAGTTTAGGAATTTATTCGACCAATTGGGGCTCAAAGCGAAAGAGTGAACGATAGCCATGGAAACCCTGTTAAGCATTGCCTCTGGGGCAGGAACAGAATGCCTAACAGCAGAAGCCACAGGTAACAGGGCTCTCCTGCAGGAATCAAGTGAGATCACTTTTAGTGATGAAAATATGGATGTGAGGTACTCAGATCACAAGAAACCCCTTTACTTGGCGGTGTTCATAAACCAAATCCCCATCAAGAGAGCCTTGGTGGATACAGGTGCTTCTGTAAATCTCATTCCACTAAGCACCTTACAATTGGCAGGAATTTCGGAGAGGAGGATTCAGGGGTGCCCAATGGAAGTGATGGGATTTGGAGGAAGGGACGAATACACCGCAGGCCACATCCAGCTATGGCTAAAAGTGGGTCCCATAGCTTCTGTAGCTCGGTTCCACGTGGTAAAAATGGAGGTCTTGTATCATGTGCTTTTGGGGAGGCTATGGTTGCATAAGCGCCGATTAGTCCCATCCACATACTACTAGTGCATGAAAGGGAGATTGAATGGTAGCATGATACGCATAGCAGTAAATCCATCACCGTTTAAGCAAGCAGAAGCTCATCTAGTAGAAACCATGTTCTACGACTAATGGTGCCATCTGGGGACGGTTCAGTGTCAAAACTGCGAGGCACCTTCGTTCCTAGGTGGGAAGACATCCGAAGTGACCCAAAACCTAATCTGAGGGAGTTACTATCTCAAAGGAAATAGAAGAAAAAAGCACATGCTGTGGAACTAGATGACACACCACAATGTGTCAAGGTTCGAGGTCCTGATGGTAGGATTATATATAAGTTGTGAAGGTGTGCGAGGCCCACGTGTGAAGTGCAAGCGGGCTCCATACAAGAAGGGCATTGCAAAAGCTTGGTATGTTGCGTGGCTGAAGAAGGTTCAGGGGAAGATGTTAGTAAAGAGAAAGACAAGAAACTTATGGCAGAAAGAAATGCATAAGTTGTGGCTGAAGAAAAGTTGGAGGAAATTGACTTAGGATTTGACCTGCAGAAATCGAGACCCATCTTAATCAGTTCATGATTGTCAGAAAAGGAAAAGGCAGAATTTATACTGTTGCTAAAGGAATTCAAGGATGTCTTTGCTTGAGAATGTAGTGAAATGCCAGGATTAGACCCAGGGTTGGTAGTAAATACATTGAATGCGAATCCCAAGGCCAAGCTAGTGGCCTAGCGTGCCAGGATATTCCACACCAAGATAGAAAGGCAAATAGTCAAGGAGGTGCATAAATTGCTGGCCGCAGGATTCATTAAGCCTATTCAACACCCGCGTTGGTTGTCCAACATAGTACTAGTAAAAAGAAGAACGGACAGATACCATGTTACGTAGATTTTAGAAACCTCAATATAGTTTTCCCGAAAGATGAATTCCCATTGCCAAACATGGATTTACTAATAGATTCTGCGACGGGAAGCGCCATGTTTTCATTTGTCGATGGATTCAATGGGTACAATCAGATCAGGATGGCACCAAAGGATGCGGAGAAAACTACTTTCAGAACACCCATAGGCAACTTTTACTACACTGTAATGCCTTTTGGGTTAAAAAATGCAGGTGCAACGTATTAACGTACAATGACGGCTATATTCCACTACATGATGCATCAGGAATTGGAGGACTATGTGGATGACATAGTGGTGAAGTCAAAGAAGCGAGAAAAGCATGCCCAAGTTTTAAGAAGGTATTTGAGAGGTGTAGAGCTTTCAAACTAGGAATGAACCTTCTCAAGTGTGCATTTGGGGTATCCTCTGAAAAATTCATGTGTTTCTTAGTTCATTGCAAAGGAATAGACGTAGACTCGGCCAAAGCTACGGCCATAGCTACCATGAAGCCTCTAGCCATAGTAAAGGAGTTGAAAATCTTATTGGGAAAAGTCTCATACATCCGAAGATTCATCCCGGGGTTGGCAGCAATTACTTCTACTTTCACCAAGTTGCTCAAAAAGGGGTAGAGCTTTGAGTGGGGAAAGGCACACCAGGGGGCCTTCAAAAAAACTACAACAGATTATAATGAGACTTCCCACTATGCAAGCCCCAATTTGCAAAAAGCCATTGTTGCTTTATCTAGCCACCAACTCGTATGCTACAGGCGCATTGATTGCCCAAGAAGATGGAGGTGGCATTGAGCAACCAGTTCACTACATCAGCCGTATCCTGAAGGATGCAGAAACCCATTATCCAAGGGCGGAAAGAGCATGCTTGGCCATAGTGTACGCTTCGCAAAGGTTGCGCCACTACTTCTTGGCCTACGAGGTATAACTGATGACTAAGTCTCATGCAATCAAAACTTTGTTGCGGCTACTGATTCTCTCTGGTAGAATATCCCAGTGGTTGCTACAATTGTCACAATATGACTTGAAAGCGGGAACGCCCAAAGTAGTGAAGAGCCAAGCTATAGCCAATTTGTTGGCACAATTCTAGGGAGAAGAAGAATTCCCGCGGGATGATGAAGTCCCAGGAGAAGTAGCTACGGTAGAAGAAGTCAGAGAGCAATGGGTGATGAAGTTTGATGGGTCCTCTACCACCCAATCAAGAGGAGTAGGAGTAGTCTTGTATCATGAAGAAGACAAAACTATGGCACTCTCACTCAAATTGGAATTCCCTTGTTCAAAAAACACAGCAGAATATGAATTCTACCTTATTGGGTTAGCCATTGCCCTTGAAATGGGGATCAAGCATTTAAAAGTAATGTGTGATTCGAACGTGGTAGTCTGCCAGGGCCAAGGGAAGCTTTTCCTTGAAGGAACCCAGCTTAGCCTTATACTAAACAATGGCCCAAAAGATGGAGTAAAGGTTTTCAATTTTTGAAATAAAGCACACTCCAAGAAATAATAACCGGTATACGGATGCGTTGGCCACGTTGGGCTCACAAATAATTTTTGAAGGAAATAACATCAAGATAGATGTCAGCAAGAGAAAGGAGTCTATCACCGAGATGTTGAAGGAAAGGTTCCAAGAGGAATGATGTGAAGAAGACTGGAGAATCCCTATAAAGGAGGCCTTGATAAAGGAAGAAGACACAGCAAAATTGAAAGTGTTAAAAGACTACACCTTGGTAAAGGGAGAGCTGTACTGCAGAATGCTAGGCGGGGTCTTGTCTAGATGTGTTGGATGAGTGGAAGCCTAAAGAAAGTTGAAGAAAGTGCATAACAAGACTTGTGGATCCTGTGGAGAAGTCAATCTTTACCGCAGATTTCAAAGGGTAGGTTTCTATTGGCCAAGTATGGGTAAGGACGCAAGTCAAGTCCAAACCCAATGTGAAACCTGCCAGCTTGCAGTAGATAGAGAGGAAAGTTACGTTGCATTCATCAGTGAGTAGAAACCCATTCACACAGTACTTGACAGAAGGTATTTTGCAACAAAAGCATAGTGAACGATACAAGCTTAAAATATTGGCAACACGTTACTTTCTACATAACGGGGTTCTCTTCAAGAAAGGGTATGAGGGGGACCTATTACGATGTTTAGCCCCAAAGAAGCAAGAGATATGATAAGGAAGTGCACGCAGGAGAATGTGGGGAACACCAGGGGAGGAAGAAGTTGTACAGATTCCTGCTACAAATAGGTTACTACTAGCCCATCATGAAAAAGGATACAACAAAATTCATGCAAAGATGCCACAGCTGCCAAGTACAAGCCAACTTGATTCACACTCATCTGCAGAACTTACACAGTATGGTTACCCCATGACCCTTCCATACTTGGGAGCTTGATTTGGTGGGGCCAGTTAACCTATGTTACGTGGATACATATGGATTCTGGTGGCTACAGAGTACTTCACCAAATGGGCAGAGGCAGTGCCACTTCGTAAAGCCACGGGAAGAGCAGTAGCAAATTTCATCAAAGAAAACATAATTGTGAGGTTTGGATAGGATTATCAGCAACCATGACACACCATTTGTCAACAGTGATGTGAGGAAGATGTTGGAATTCAGCCAAGTCAAACATCATCGTTTATCACCCTATTACCCACAAGGAAATAGGCAGGCAGAGGTGACAAACAAGACTCTCATAAAGACCATCAGCAAAATGAGCCAAGAATATACAGAAGGATAGGCAATACACCTGCCGGACGCTCTTTATGCTCACAGAAGTTCACCAAAGTCAGCCACAAGATTTTC
The DNA here is from genome assembly GCA_032878915.1 of Castanopsis chinensis. Taxonomy (NCBI): domain Eukaryota; kingdom Viridiplantae; phylum Streptophyta; class Magnoliopsida; order Fagales; family Fagaceae; genus Castanopsis; species Castanopsis chinensis. Next base: position 13,135,356 of record JAVQMG010000129.1, read on the forward strand.
ACCCTTTTTCTTGGTCTATGGGATGGAAGTCATGAGCTCGACAGAAGTGATGACTCCATCTTTGATTGCATGCAGATGCGGGAAAAAGAGAAAGAAAAAGGAGTCTTCATGGTAGAGAGATGCGAAGAGCTAGAGGGACTTAATGAAAAAAGGGAAGAGGCCCAAGAGCATAACTATATATATAGACAAAGGATGACTAATGCCTATGACAGAATGACCAAAGAAAGGGTGTTCACAGAAGGATAACTCGTGTTAAAGCCAGCGGACCACGTCAAGCGAGGTATGACAAGACCTTCCAAGTTTTCATCAAAATGGTAGGGACCTTTTGTAATAAGAGAAACACATGTAAGTGAGTATTACCATTTGGCCTAGATGGATGGCAAGGATCTGATGAATCCTATCAATGGCAAATAGCTGAAGCATTATTACGCTTAAAAGAAAAAGTTATGTAGTTATCCCTTTTACTTAAGTTTATTTTATGTTTCCTTTTCCTTCAAGTGACTATGTCACAAAACAAGATTGTAACACGCTTTTTGGTAGTGTGCAATGAAAAAGTATGAAGTATTATAAAAGTATACCATGTCATAGTAATAGCAAAAGAATAACAAAGTATAGCATCATAGTTACAAACTCAAACTGTGGTAATCATGTTGGACTTGCCAAATAAGTGCTAAAGGAAACATAAAGTATGCTAAAAGAGATAATAAGTAAAATAAAAGGGAAACTACATCATCAACAAAGCCCCGAAATAAGGGTCTGATCTTCGAAATGGCTGAATCCTCCAATGCTAGAGAAAAGGTGCTCATGGCGACCCTCCAAGTCTACCACCTCCTTTCTTAAAGTCTCAATACGAGTATCAATGGCATCAATAAAAGGCTGAACCTTCTTTATGAAGAAGGCTCGGGCAATTTCACGAAAGTGGTCCAGAATGAACTCCACAGCGAAGCCCACGCTAACAAGTTCCTGTACTGCAACCCTTCATTATAGGATCCTTTTGGTAGAAAGAGTGTCAACAAAATTATGCTCGATATCGTTCATCACGCTCACTAGCAGTTTCAAAAAGTGTTCCTTAGCATAATGGCCAAGGCGGAATCCTTACGTGAAGTCACCACATCTAATATAGATCACCTTGAGATGAGAAGCACAATCCTTAGGTACCCTGAAGCCATGTAAGTCAATATAGGGCGGCCTAAAACCCCAAAAGTCTGCAGGATCGAGGTCATTGACCTCATGCTAGTCGAAATGAGTAAAGAAGGCTGTGACCTCACTCATCGAATTCGAAAATGTGGCAGAACTGCTGCCCAGCTCAAACTCAGAAGGAGCGGTGGGAAGCAGACCTTGTAGGAGATATGAAGTGTGGTATAAGAAATCATAAAGTAAGCAGAGTGAATTTATGATGAAAGAACAAGGGAGAAAAGAGATGGAAGAAAACTCACTAGGACCTGTAAGAATGGGAGCTATGGGAATGCCAAAGGCTGATGCTGTAAGAACGGCAGAAACAAGCACTGTAGGTGTAGCAGGAGAAGTGGTAGTAGGCATTGCTATGTCTGCCGCAACCCTTGGCTCCTCAAAAGTCTCTACAATTAGAGAAACAAACATGTAAAGCAAAGGGAGACCACATCAGAGGGATATACAGAATATATATACGTATAAGGAGAAAAAGAAGGGTAATGATATAATAAAAAAGAAAAGGAACTTAACGAAATAAGGGAGAAACATACCCATCAACTCAGCCTCATGGTTCGTCATTAGGGTCCTCAAGAACATCCTCAGATCATTTAGAGGACAAGTCCACATCAAGCCCACATGTGGCAAGCTAGGGATGGAAGAAGGGATAGCCACCAAGGAAGAGCCATTCTTCACTGCTTGAGATAGAGTCGCCAAGGGATTACTAGTAGAGATAACAAGAGGTGTGACAGGAGAGGCAAACTCAGTTTGGGTAGCAACCGGAGGAACAACCTTCTCTTGGGGAGTAAGTGTCTCGATAGGAATAGGAACAGTCTCACTAACCCCCTCAGTGTGGGTACCCTCATCTATGAATACCGGTATGATAGGAGGAGTAGGAACCTCAGCAGGAACTCCCTGTGAGGTAACAGGAGTAGTAGAAGGTGTGATAGGAAATACCACATCAGCCCTATCAAAGAAACCCTTCATAGGTGTGCCCATGGAGGCAGAAATCTTCTCAGCTATTGGGTGATATACAGAGATAGGCTCGGGCTCAGCCTGAGGAATAAGGAGAAAAGGTTAATGATAAAAAAAAAAGGGAGGAGACATACCTCGAACTCGGGCTCATCAAGTGAAATAGGATGGGTGGCGGACGAATCCTCCTTGTACTTATACTGCCAAAAAAAAAAAAGAAAAACAAGAGGGGGACAAGAAGAAGGAAATGAGCCAACAAGTATATGGAATTAGTCGTAGGAAGAGCCTTATAAAAAAATAATCAAGGTAAAGAAAGCTTAGAGATGACATACTCTCTGCTCAGTAGTGGTGAGTGCGAGAGGAGGAGAAGTCTTCCTTTTGCTGCCTCGGGTCCTGCTAGAAGGAGGAGCATCAGTAGATGGTCGCGGAATAGAAGGCCTAGACTTGCCTGCAGTAGGGCTCCTGCTGGAACGAGTACGAGCAGAAAGAGGAGTAAAGCTCTCTAAAACTATGTTACCCATGGAAGGAAGGTCGCTCTCAAAAGGTACGATGTTTGAACAAGTCTCAGAAGAATCATCACCCTTCTTCTTCTTCTTCTTCTTTTTCTTCTTCGTAGACTTAGACTTGGCAGAAATCTTCTTTACGGGAACAGAAATGTTGGTCACCTTCACCCTCTTCTCCCAACCAGTAGGGTAATCACTAGCATGCCAGAACCACCCTCTTTCTTCCTCAACCCACTCAAATATGGTAGACTGACTCTACTTCTTGGTATACGCCAATAGAGACTTAGAGGGCAGGATTAATCGAGGATTGGCGGAAACAACTGCACCAAGCCCATCAGGAAGAATAAGAGAAAACTCACGGCTGCCCAACAACTCCTTTTCAAATGAAGTCACCGCCGCTTGCCAATATATGTGCATGGCGGCAGTACAAACATCCTCCCTCTATGAACCTAGAATAGTAACTGCAGTAAAGTGCTTACTCCAAAACTAAAAGGCTGTGTGTCGCAGGAATGGCCAAACAGAAGTAGGGGACTTCATTAGAGAAGAGAGGTCATTAAGAATATCCTGATCCAGCCCAAACTGCCTCTTTACTCCTTTAGCAGGGTAGTGCACAAATCTAATACCCTCATCGGCCAGGTAAGGCAACCACCTAGCATTGGTGGCTGCCAAGTAAGTGATACCCCTTTCCTCAAAACTCAATCAACGGGGTAGTGGTCCTAGCAGTATCAACAAACAGGCCCATCACAAAATCAGCACATGTGTAACCCGTGCCTAAGTTCCTATATGCTTTCCACGAAAACCTAACTCCTTTATCGAAGAACTTAACAGTAGGATGATCAATCGGTTTCAAACCAACCCAACGAAAAACCAATGGAAAGTCAGACTTAAACCTACCACAGAAATTGGTGATGGCCCTCGAACACGAATGGTACTTCTCTTTAGCAAAGTGAAGAGACTTACACTTTGTCAAATTCTTGGCACAGTGCTCATACAGCAAATGTTGTAGAATGGTGCTATGAACAGAGGTAGTGACTATGTGGCAGGAACCTGCTTGATTCTTATCACTTCCCAAAATATCCAATTAACCATATAGATGTTCCAGGAACATGGGTGCTAATGGTAAACGCACCATAGTAGAAATCTTAATGGCTAATCTAAAATACAAAGGCTTCACAGCATAGTAGGGATGAGAGCCAAAGGTAAACTTACAGGGCCAGAATGTGGCAAAGGCTGCGCAGCAGGTAGCAACGGAGATCTTAGAAGAGGAACCAATCCTCTTCTAAGAATAGGCAAAAGCAACTGGTTCGCTACATCTTCCAAAGTCACGATGATCTCATCATAGGAAAGAAAGAAACTGTGAGTAGAAGTGCACCATTGACGGACCAAATGGCGGAGATTGAACAAATCTTTGAAGTTAGACAAGAAACGGGATGAGACAATAGCCTTCAATACACTAGCCCGCTATAGCGACTCTATAAAACCCGTGTCGGACAACTCCTTGTCCACCCATTCCTTCTAACCCAAAGCCCTACTTGATCCAAACTTGAAGAGAATGGGCACAAGAAGTGAGGTACCTTGGCGGATGGCAAGATCAGGAATCGAGGAAGCCAGCGGAGTTCAAGAAATGTTTGTGTTGAAACTGCAAATGGCAAGCCACACAAGGCTCGGCGGCTGCGGCGTGTATTCACCAGGAATTTTTGGGAAATGGGCATGGGTATCGTACTAAGGGTCTATAAGAGGAGCTCACTTACTATCGGGATTGATCCGTTCCTTTTCCTTGTAGGAATGGTTCAATTCCGAATAGGCAGTCTCTTCGCCTATCTCTCGCATGGCATGATCATCGGAGACAACCTCTTTTCCCTCACGGCAGGAAGAAACTTGGCTTTTCGACGGCGTCGTGAGGTATTGGTTAATTGGAGTAGATGGTTAATGGTGTTTGAGAAAGAAGACACAGTAAAGAAAGGGGAAAGGAGAGAATGTTTATGCCTAAAATGTGAAAGGACTCTTTCTTAAGTACTAATGTCATCAAGATTGACATAAAGGGATGCGATGGGCCAGTCATCAGATAAGGGATGGAAATAATGAAGAAGAGGCCGTGTTTCAGAATAATTGCTAAACTGAGAAATTTGAAGAGACAACACTGTTCATGGCAGGAAAAGAAAATATATATATATATATGTATATATGAGTTAGGATCCACTATTTGAAAAAGCCAGCGAAGGAAAAGAAAGAGAAGAAAACAAGAGGGGTAGGAAAGTCTTTATTCGCATATGAACCGCAGGGGCATTTCATATGCTTAAGGGGCTAAATGTTGATGCTCATTTTTTAAAAAGCCCACCAGCAGGAAGAAGCCCAACAATATGGGCAAGAGGAGAGTTAGCAGATTGATAGGAAGGAACTATTAACGGCAGGAATAATGGATCATAGGCCCATAAAATAAATAAATGGGTCTTGAGAAAAGAAAATGGGCTTAGAGGCGCCCAAAGGAAAAAGTAGTAAAGCCATGGGTATTATGTTATGAAGAAAAGCAAGAATGGGCTACAACAGGCCTGATGTAATGAAGTAAGAAAGAAAGGGGTTGATGGAAAGCTCATCAGCCCCAAGGATGAAGGATAAAATAATTGGGCCAAAGAAGCCCAAAAGAGTTAGCAAAGTGCTCATAAGAATACATAATTAGGAAATGGGCCGAGGATGCCCAAAAAAAGCAAATGGGCCAAGGATGCCCAAGGAAACGAAATGGGTCAAAAGAGTTCACAAGCAATGTAACGAATTGGGAAAGCCCAAAGTAACATTTATGACCATACGAAGTTATTGAAAGAAGGCTGGGCAGCAGGCCCAAAGAGGCCTAGCAAACACGGGTCCAATAACACCGTGGCAAGAATAGCAGAATGGTATGGCGGGAATGGCAATGAGACTATGGGTGGAGCAAGGAATAGACTAGAAGGAGAAAAAAACCAAGCAAGGCCCAGCCCTTGGAAAGAAACAGACCAATAAAGAATGAAAGACCAGAAGACGGTTCACGCCATAAGAGGTCAAGGGTGGGTAGCAGAACGCACAGACGAGCCCCAGACCACGGCAAACGCATGAGCAATAGACAAGTTTTGGACGTACATAGGAAGTAGAGCACGCATAAGACCCAAGCCTTACCAGCTTGTACCCAACCAATATAAGAGTGGTGGGTCATGGGTCAAAGGTAAGAGAGGGTATGGTCTGGCGGTGGGAAGAAGGGGAAGCCTGTTCTGGGGTTCTTGCTTAAGCTCTTTTGGGAGAAATGTCCTGCTGGGATGACATACCACCCAAAAGAGGGAGGATGAGCTGGAATCGTTAGGTGCATGCCATGAGCGATAGGAAGGGAGAACACCCACACCGTGACAGATGAGAAGGCCATATTGAGCAAACAAATAAAATAACCTTCTTTGTCTGGTAATGGGGAATGACACAGTTAGCATAGGTAAGTAGTGGTGGCTGGAGCACTGACAGACCAGTGGTGGTCAGCAAGGATGTTCAGACCAAACAAAGGTTGTTAAGGGGTAAAATGGTAAATAAACAGTCGCAGTAGGCAGTATATAAAGAGCCTTTTCCGTGCACAGCGAAGGGGAGAGAGGCAACGGTGGCAATCAACACAAGAGTGATCACCATCATGCCGCGCAAGAAAGCACTAAAGAAAAGAGAGAAAATAAAAGGAAGAATTGAAGTAGTAAACAAGGGGAAAGAAACAGAGAGTTAGGAAAAAAGAGCAAGAGAGATTAGAATGGCAGGCATGCACCAATGGGTTTTCTTCTTCTCTCCCTCTTAAAGCCTACCCTTTGCTAAGAAGTACTTTCGGGCACAAGCCATTCAGGTCCGCTCCCTCAAAGTGTGTAATTTTTTCGGCAAGATGCTCTTGCGAGGTTACCCACATTAAGGAAATGGTTCCCTCCTTGGCCACAGCCCCGTAACTAAACTAAATGTGGCAAACTAGTCATATTCTTTTTTGACTTTACAGATTATTGCTATATTTTCTCTTCTAGCCTTTATTATTACTCTTACAACTTGTTCTTTTTTCTTTATTCTAAAGAAAGACTGTTTACTTAGTTCGCCTAACAATAAAGTATCCCGCTTATCATTGTTTTGTTGTACTGATTTTGCCATAACCTTCTTCTGCGGCAGTTTCGCCTCCGTGGGCATGTGACAATAGTTTTGGCAAACGGAGGCATAGTTTGTGTGCAAGTAGGACCAAAATGAGTAGCAGTTGGGTCGGTCCTGACTCTCTTATCCAGAATAGTTAGGCCCAGTATAGCACGAGGCAGTCCAGTCCAAAATCACAAGAAAGACCCACCACAATATTTAGTGATAAGAGTCATAATGTTCAACTTGGCACTATTGTTATAAAAATCTTTCTTGTGAGAGTTTCATTACTAAGGGAGATGAAGGCCAAAACTTCTCTTAATTTTACATAATTTTTTTTTTTAGTAGATAAAATTAGAACAAAGAAAGGAGAAAATAGTTCACCGAACCAACCCATAAATCTCAGTTGGCACCAAAAACCCAAGAGAATATAGACAGGTTGAAAATGAACCAAACTATTTATAAATAGCTTAAGCCCTATTTTAGGTTCGACTATTATATGAGGCTTGATTTAACCATATATAATATTATCTCTTACATATGCCTATTTAAAAATATACTTATATAGATTTGAGATTGGATTATGTAAGTTTGTAAATAGGTTCATATAATATCAAATTTTTATTTATAGTTTATTGATAATATAAATGTTGAATTCTTAGTTAAAAAAAAAAATCATAGATTTGAGAAGAGGTAAAATTGTCAGTCATGATTTTACTATATATGGGAAAATGAGTGGTCGAGCTAGCCTATGATTGCTGTCTTACGATGAAAATCACTACTGATCTTAAAGTTGCAATCTCTTCACCTTTAATTTCAGTTACCTACTATGTGTGTGGATCAACCAGTGTGTGTGTGTGTGTGTGTGCAAGACTTATATACAATACTTAGGTGTTGTTCTTTAGGTTCCTCTCTTAAAATTTTGCCATGTAGTTTTTTTTCTCATTAATGGAGGTGTATTTTTTAAGTTAAGTAGCCACATAACAAAATCTTAAGAGGAGAAACCTAAGGAATAACCCTTAAAGTACTCTGTGTATGTGTGTGTGTATATATATATATATATATATATATATATCTTAACCAGAAAAAAAGGGTGTGGTGCCAATTATGGGTTCATTTAATACAAGTATAGCAAGCATTTAGTCTTAGACTTTTCTAATGAGAAAATTGGTAAGTTTTGAGTGAGGGGGCTACCTTTTGCTTCATTTCAAATTCAAATAGATCTATCTAATAGTTGATTAAAATTTATAAATTTAAGGATTATCCATCATTAAGTAATTTAAAAGTTTAAATCATTTAATATGTAGTGTATGTTAGGATATATGCCCTTAAATCCTATTGTATGATGCTATGTATTACATTATGCATGACTTAATGTTGTATTTAATGAAGTTGTTTATTTTTATCTAAAATAATGGTAACATGAATATTTGGACATTATCATATGGTCCATGAGATGCATAGCATGTGATTTATGTGATTTAGTCACAGAAGATATAAATCACAAGTTCTTTGTAAACTCAGAATTTATAGTTCGTAGTCGGTGATGAAATTGGGCATTTCATCTGCGAAGACTATAACGTATCAACTAAGATGATTTGTCTTGATCATGGAAGTGGTGACTTCTAGTTGATATGTTGATATGTTTTAAGAGTTAAGACATATTGAACTGGACCGCTATGAGATTTATTATTCTCCTAACGACTGTCAAATGAATAATAAATCTCACGACTTCTATTTGCATGAACTCTTAATCCTGAGAGAATAATGGACCTGATCATGAGATGTAGGTTGCTTTGATATATCAGGAGTGAGATCTAAAGTAACGGTCAAAACCTCAATATGTTGGGCAACCACATTAGTGTTGATGGAACATATATTCTCAAGATGGAATTCATAGTTTCTTAACGGAGATATAAAATATTCCCTTGAGATAAGTTTAATGAGTTTGGTTATTCAGAGAGTTAGGCCTAACCACTTTGGTAAGAAATTACTAAAGTATATATTTATGAAATTGGATTTCATAAATATATGATGAATAACTTTAAAGGATTAAACCGGGTACTCAAAGATAAGATGTAGTAATTTACAAAGTGGCAGTCTATATTTATGACTTTGTATTACTACGAATATTTTATGAAGGGGTTGCGTGCAAAATAAAGTCTTGGGATATAATTTATTAATAAGGCCTAGAGTGCAATTATATTTATATAGTGGTATTAAATATAATTAATGGTAACTTTGGACTTGTTAAGAGTTGACAGAAAAGCCCAAGGCCCATTGGAGCTAGTGTCTTATTAGTCCCTTTTGGTCCCATTCCAAGCCACACACTAAAGCCCAATTGGAAAGGCCCAATAGGCCGGCCCAATTAGATAATCAGTTAGTTATAAAGGGAGAAATATACAGAATTTTTTAAGTGATTTTTCGAAAAGAAAAAGAAAGAGTGTGAGACACACTTTCATTCTCCCTTTGAAAACTGATTGAGAGACCACACATCTTGGGCGTAAAGTGGAATTGGAGTGAAGATTAAAAGTTTTCCCAAGTGCTTCTAATCTTTGTTTTGAAATTCTCCACACCAAGGTACGCTATCTTGTTCTTAAATTCTGAAATTTACAGAGTGCATGTTGTCAATCATGAATGAAATAGATCCTTGTTTGTTGCTTCCGCTGTGTGTTCTGTATGAGATACAAAACCAGATTTTAACCAACAGTGTACACGAATAGATATTTAAAAAAAAAAAAAATCTGAAATATAGTTGAAATAAAGAGACCTTTGTCCTTGACAGAGAGTGTGCAAATCCATGCCACATAGAAGTCATTTGGCTCCTTGCCAATCCCATATAATCAAGACACTATTTGTTATCTCTCCCCAACGGCCTCAAGCTTGCCTTCTTCTTGTTGGCAATGCTAGAAGCCCTTGAGGGAGAGTGAGCAAAAAATGCCTCGGATTCATAAACACAAAGAACTTAATTTCTTGCAAGCAAGGCACAGCCTTTTCAACCTCCCTCGCAGGCTCCTCAACCTTAACTCAATTGCCTTGAAAAGTAGAACTTTTTTAGGTGGTTCAGTTGAGAAGCCCTTGAGGGAGAGTGAGAAACCAATGCCTTTGTTTCTTCCTGTAATCCTGTTTGTTCGTTGACGAGTAATGACCTAATGAGGCCTAGCTCTATTTATAATGCATAAAAATGAATGTGTGGAAAAAAAGTTGCTGAAAAATCTTTGAGCTTATTCGGTGGGTTCTTCATATCTTGCACTTGAAAATTAGTGGCAAAACCAGCTGCGAGGTTTTTCTCACCCTTATCATTGTTATAGGGGTAACCATTGTCAACTTGTCACATGTAGAATCCATTATATAATAATAATAATAATAATAATAATAATAATAATAATACATGAAAATAGCAAGAAAATGTGCCACAGCTTGTGCAAATTATAGCAATGTTTGGTACAACCTTTTTCACAAGCTATTAAATTGATGGGTTGTGTTATTTTCATATGACTCATTGTTAACACTACTTTTATTATGTATCAATCAAAACATATCATTTTAACAATTACTTTATAAAAGAACCTCATAAATTAATATGGTAGTAATCACAAAAAGAAGTAATTATGACGCTCATTTATTATATTGTTGAAATTTATTAATCGCATTCATTGTCACATCGGTTTATAATCATTTTGCAATAGTTTTAGCATTTATCTTTATTGTATTCAAGCCAAGCAAATTATTTTGAACAGCTCATGAGACCTTTGGACCATCATGGACTACCCTAGAAATTAAAGCAAAAGGAGTAGGCCCTTAGAGTATTCTCATCAACAATTGTAAAAATTTTAGCATTTACAATTATAAAACACTACTTTTACAATTTTAACACTTCATTTTATAATATACCAAACATCAAACATTCTATTTTGTTTACAACTTCATTTAAATATTATGTCTTTAATTTTTTTATTAATTTTTTTTTATTATTTCTCACTCTCCATCTTTAAAGAAAGCGGGCCTCACCTGAATAAAAAAATAATTAAGTTTTATAATTTGTGAACAATGCAGTCTCAAATTTGAGATTGTGTTGTTCATCACTGCCAAATATTTTGACATTTAAAACACTTGATAAAAGTGGTTTTTTAGAATTTGGTGTGTCAAATGCCAAATATTTGGCATTTGACACACTTGATGGGAATGTTCTTACGAACTTAGAAGACACAATAATCTTTACCTAATCTAAAGAATAAAGCAGTTTTAGAGCATTCTCATCAAACATATCAAAAAATATAGCATTTAGCATCTTAAAACCCAATTTTATAACATATAACACACCACTTTACAATACCACCTATATCAAAATTTCTATTTTTTTACCATTTCATTTAAATAATGTTTCTTTATTATTTTTCAATAATTTTTTATTTTTCCTCTCTCCTCTGTTTCTCTCTCCTTCTCACAGCACCGCCGGCACCACACTACGAACCACCCACCAAAAACTCACCACCCATACCATAACCACCACTAACAAAAAAAGAAAAAAAAAATCACAGCAGAAAAACACATCCACATCCACATCCACCCACAACCACCACATCCACTCACCACCACCAACCACAACAGAAGAAAGAAAAAAAAAAAAAAAAACATCCACCATCACTGCCACCAGCAGACCCATCATGTCGAACTAAAACCTATAGGACATGGACACCACTTCCCTCTCCGTCGTCATCTTCTTCCACGACGAGGCTTGACATCCTCCTTCGCACCTGTAAATCAAATCAAGACCCACCCCAACCAAATCAAGACCCAAAATCAAATTAAAGATTTGATAGGATGTCGTTTTTTGTCGGCCTCACACGATTGGAGCCCAATCGGACCCAAGAAGAACCATGCTGAACAAAAAAAAAAAAGGCGAAACTATAATATTAGTCCCTCAAGTTTACCCTATATGCACAATTGGCCCCCTCAAGTTTGAAGTGTGTCCAATTGGTCCCTCGGGTTTTTAAAATGAGCAATATAAGTCCTTTTACTAACTGCCATTAATGGTGTTACTTATATGGCTAATGGAACAATGACTTGACATTTTGTTTTAATGATGTGACATATTTTTAATTAAAAAAATTCAAACTAAAATTACACGTGAGAAACATTATTTACCAAATTAAAAAAAGTATTTTCTACCGATTGTAAACACCCAGCCACGGCTTAAAAAAAAAAACACTCAGCCACTAGATAGAGAAGGGGAGAGAGGGAACAACAAGCCCTAGCCGCCGCAACTGCAAGCTCTTCACGCACTCCCCCACATCCACATCCACATCCACAACCTGACGACGACGGCGTTGTATTCATACCACAATCCCCTAACGACGACGTTTTGGACATCGCCACAACACTCATGCTTGAAGACATGAATAGGTTCGTGCAAGAACTCGAGGACCGCAAGCAAAGCGAGGCGGAGATGAGGAAATTGAAGGAGGATCTCGACCATCGAATCCACGATCAAAAACTCGCTGTCGATATCCACAACATCTTGGACCAACAATGGGAAAAATACGGCGACAATTGCCATCACCCCTACCATACGGCCAAGTCTTCGCCATCGTCTTCATCTTCAAAGGCTTTGGTTGACTCGAAGTGTTTCATTCTGTATTTCAAGGGCTTGGTGAGCGAAGAGAGTGTTAGGGGCATAATGGTAAATGTGGCTGGTGCTGGGGTTGCCATTTGCGATTTTTGAGATAATCTGATCTTAGAGGCGAGGAAGAATGTGGAAGCTATGGTGAATGGTGTGGTGGTGAGTGGAGAAGTTGCTAAGCTTCAATCTCTCATTGAAGCTCTCAATAAAGCTAAGACCTTGGATTTGAAAATCGTCACCTTTTTTAGTGATGATTACAATTGGTGAGTGGAGGAGTGCGTGAAGAGCTTGCGTGTAATTTTTGTTTGTAATTTTTTATTTAAAAATATGCCACATCATTAAAAAAAATGTCAAGTCATTGTTCCGTTAGCTACATAAGTAACACTGTTAATGGCAGTTAGTAAAAGGACTTATATTGCTCATTTTAAACACTTGAGGGACCAATTGTGCACGCTTCAAACTTGAGAGACCAATTGCACACACAGGATAAACTTGAGGGATCAATATTGTAGTTTTGCCAAAAAAAAAGAGAGAGAGAAAAAGAAGAAACCTCCATCGCCGCCACCGGACCATAGCCATCGGACCCATGATCCATGACCACAATCACCGGACCACAGCCATCGGCATCCCACAATCGCCGGAGCCCACTCATTGGCGAACCACATCAGCAAAGCACAATGAAAGAAGAGAGAAGAAAGAAGTGAGAGAGGAAGAGAAAGATAGAGCAGAGAGAGAGCGTTGAGTGAATAAAAAAAATCGGCTTGGCTTGATGCTTCGGCCTGGGTTTCATTGGAGAGGGAGGCAAAGATGTTGAGTAGAGGAAGAGAGAGAGAAAGCAGAGAAATGGTGAAATAGGAAGCAACAGAAAAAAGAAGCCAAAGAATAAAAGAAAGTGGGCCCCACTGAATAAAAAAATAATATCAGTTATACAATTAGTGAACAGTGCGGTCTCAAATATGAGATTGTACTATTCATCAATTGCAAAAATTATACCATTTAAAAGGTTTGATGGAGCAAGCTTTTGGGTTAAAAATGCTAAAAAAAAATAAAAATTTTAGCATTTGAAAGGTTTGATAAGAATGCACTTAGGAGGCAAGCATCTCAACCTTATCTTTCATAAAATGAAATGGCAATAAGTGCAAACATAATTCCTCGCTGACATTCCTTGATTCCTACATTCTTCTTCTTCTTCGTCTTCTTTTTATTTATTTATTTTTTATATATCTTTTGCTTTTCAATCTTTACAGCCAACAGCATGTCTTCGAACTGGATAATATGCTTAAACACCTACAGTTATATCGTCTTTCTCAATTATAGTTTGGCATAACACAAAATATTGTCACAAATCTAGAAGCAACGAGCGCAAGTTGTATTGCATCGTACAAGGTATGGAACATGTTACTTTCAGCCATACCATCTAAGGTCATATTTTGACAAAGTGACACACTGTCATTTATGTGCATTGAGCCACTGGACTAGTCCTAAACCATAGGATCATTTTGGGCTTGTTCAGCCCAATTTTCAATCTAATTGTTACATATACTTGGTATGTTGAACTTTTTTGGGCCTCATGCTCCCTTGAAATGTCTAATTCATCTGCGTTATTGGTATATCTACTCAGTATTTGGGTCAGTCTCAGACATAGATAAACCCAACCCAAATTTAGCACAAGAAGCGGGAGTACTGGGAAGGGAAAAAAAAAAAAAGGTGAAAACATCAAATTACTATTTTCATAATATTTTTTATACATTAGGGGGGGGGGGTGCGGTGTGGGGTGGAGTTGGCCTGGGGGGTGGTTTGAACCTTGGAAACAGGTGGTGGAGCTAAGTAATGCATTGGGGGGCCATGGCCCCCTCCAAATTTTTTTAAATCCTCTCTAATTGTAGGGAAAATTAGTTCTCAGCCCCTTTGATTTAAGAGCTGGCCCCCACAAGAAAAAAAAAAAAAAAAAAAAAAAAAAAAAAAAAAAAAAAAAAAAACTTGGCCCCCACTCCTACACGTTAGTCATAAGAACTCCTTTCCCTCACCTCAAATCCCCACTTTTTAGCCATGAAGATTTATTAATTTTGTTTTTTCCATTCTCCATTAAAAGCACAGCCAAGGGCAAATCCATTCTGTATTTATTTAATTATTTTTTTGCTAAGAGCTTAAGACCAAATCCCATTTCTTGATGTCCATGTCCTTTAGTATAGCTTTCTCCCCTCACTTATACCACTTTTTAGTCGTTGAATTTTCCTTATAGGATAAAGTCATAAAATTGATATGTAGTACATTATATTTCTCAATTAAACTCTGTATTGAATTTAAACGTCCTTAAAAATGATAATATTGTATGTATTTTATTTGTCATGATAAACATGTGTTTGAATTTAATTGAGAAACCTAATGTATTACACTTTAGATACTGTATTACCATCGCACGCCTTTGGTGCGATGGTAACTCTATAAGTATAAGCGCTTGTGGGGTGTAGGGAGTAAGGACTTGGGTTCAAGTCTCCAGGAGGGAGCTTCACACACATATACACTTAAATTTTACAATTTCTCAAAACTATTACAATATCCCCCTTGCACTTTATAGCCACTCAAAAGACTCTCCTCATCGCCATTACCGAGTGTTCTCTCTTCAATTTCTTTTCATTAATTCTTCCTTACGATGCTCAATCGGTTGATTAGCTTGTTAGTATTTTGAGTGCTAATATGAATTACATTGATAAAAAATAAAAAAATTCTAGCATTAATCTTATGATATATATATATATATATATATATGATACATAAATAGTTAGGACATTGGATTTAATGTTTATTTTTCTAAACTAATGCTCTACGACATGTATGTATGTATGAATATCATATTTTGAATTTTTCTTCAATTGCAAATCAATATGATTGTTTTATCTTGGCCCCCCCTATGCAAAAATTCCTGGCTACACCCCTGATTGGAAATATCATTGAGTTACAAAGTTTTTTACTACTATTGTTGTACCTAAATTGTGTGTTAGGTTACAATTTTGTTCCTAGAACTTATGATGTATAGTTCAATGGATCAATGTTACCTTTATTCTATTTTTAGCCAAAATTAATTACCACAATTGTATATATACGGTCTCTTATAAATTTTTTGATGTTAATTGATGAGAACCAAAGTTAACCATACATTGAATGGTTAGATTTTATAGATTGATTCAAATGGTTTTTTTTAACCATACAAGTGTTCACCTTTTCGGAATTGAAGCAAGGAATACAAGAGTTTTGGACTTAGCAATCTGCAGCACTAAAAAATTTAAGATTTAAGAAACAATATGAAGTAAAGAGGGGAAGTAAAAACGCAAATCAGATAGAGAGAGAGAATGGAGAAAAACTGGAAGAGGAAACATGGATTAGAAAAAGATAAAGAGGAAGAGAAAACGGGGTGAAACTCTATGAAAAGAGTCGCATTCACCAATGGGCATCAGGGTGGTAATTGTTTTTCCTTCTAGTTAAAATTTTAAACTTTTTATTTGAGGTACTTGTTTTCCTTTTAGATAATTGTTGAAATAACTATGTATTTATTTGAATATCTCAATAATTTATCACTAATAGAATTGTAAATTTGTAACCCATCTAAAATATGTAACTTAAAAAAAAGGGATAAGTCTATATTTTTACTATGTATATTACAAGATGTTTTTTACAAAGCTGGGGCGACAATGCCCTCCTAGTCCCAATGTGGCTCCGCCACTAAAAGGATTGATTTTTCTCATTTATATCTTTATCAGCAATAACCCTTCCCCCAAATTCCTTTTTTTTTTTTTTTTTTTTAATTTTTATTTATTTATTGGTAATTCTTCCCTCGAACTTGTTTGCCTAATCGTAGGTATTTCAATTCCATTTTCCTCATTTTCCATATTGCATAAGCACCTGAGCCTATTATATTTTATTGAAACATTTAGTTTTAATTTTATAATTTAGGCCAAAATTCTGCGGATTGAAGAAAGAGATCTAAATAGTCAATTATTATAAGCACTTTTATGGGAAATTGAAAAAATTGTCAAAAAAGTAATTGCTTATTTTCTTTTGAGTAACACTACGGTAACAAATTATTTTACAACATTTTTACAAACTGCTGATGTGGCAACTTTTTATTGGTTTTCATTTAGGTCCACCATTAATATCGCTTTTTCATTTACCAATAATCACTCACTACATCAGCAGTTGTAAATTTTTTTCTAAAATAATTTGTATTTCTAGCATTATTATTTTCTTTTTCTATAATTTTTTTTTAAAATGGTTTATTAAAAAATACCCTTAGGGCATTCGTTAACTTTTCTCTATAATATAATACAAAATAAAATTGTATGAGAGTGTAGTGGTGGCATGGAAACTGATTTGATTTGGAGATTCAAATTTGATTTGGTTTGATTCAGGTATAACTCATTTGATTTGATGAGTTGTGAGATTATGACTTTATGATGTGTAAATTCAATTTTTAATATTTTAATAAAACGAAATGCCACGTCAATTAAAAAGATGTATGCTATTGTTCCGTTAGTCATATAAATGTCCATATTTTAAACATTTTTTTTTGTTGCAAAAATTACATTTTCATCTCTATATTTTTACGCGATTCCCACTTTGGACCCTATCTTTTATTTTCACCACTTTTAGTCATTGTTTAGAAAAATATCTTCCATTTTAGTCCCTACCGTCAGTACTTTAATGACACTGACCTATGTGACAGATAGAACTATTAAAATAATAATAAAAAATTTTATTTTAACATTAAAAAATGCCACGACAGCATCTAAATTTAAAAAAAATTAATTTATTAATTTTAATTAAATAAAAAAATTAAAAACAAAAATAAAAACAAAAAATCACATTAATTAAGATCAAAATGTGTCTTGACCAAGAACATAAAGAACACAACCCAGAAACCAGATCTAAGAACACATCCAAAAGAAACTACAACAACAATTCTTTATATCTCTCTCACTCTCATTGAGCGATTCCAACCATGGCCAACTCTCATTTTATACTTCTTTTTCTTCGTTCTTTCCAGATCCATTACTTGCTATATTTGTGTTTGTATCTTTGTTTTGTTTTGTATTTTTTTTTTCTCCAAATCCATGACTCTCTCTTTCTCTCTTTTGGTGCTTGTTTCTTTTCAAATTTTGAATTTGTGATCTTGTGTTTATGTTCAACTATCAGCAACTGATGGGTGTGGCCATGGGGTTCGGCCAAAAAAAAAAAAAAAAAAAAAACCCAAATCCATACATAGTCACAAACCCATGATTAAACTAAGAAACCCATTTCTAAAAGCACATGAATATCCAACCCAACCCAACCCCTCCCCCCCCCCCCCCCCCCCCCACACACACACACACACAGCACACAACTTTTCATTTTGATCTAAGAAATTAGAGAGAGATAGTGGTGGTGGTGGCCAACATGTTCACGACGGAGCAAGGAGGCTCCACCACATCGACCACACCGTTGCCACTCTTTGATTATGCTTTCTCCGATTTCCTCTCTGCCGAGTCCTTCACAAACAACTCTTCATTTTGATTTAGAGGTAAGCGAAATGGGTTGTTGCTGGGTTGAATCTTCTGGTTTGGTTTTGGAATTTTTGAGATTTGATGATTGATGTGTTTTTTGGTTTATTTTTCTTGTGGGTATCCTGAATATTTTGGGTTTACTAGAGATGGGTTTAATTGCAGATTGTTGGTAGTTGTGAACAGAGAAAGGCAGTGGCTTGGTGGTTGGCTAGTTCTGGTGATGGGTGGGGTCGGATTTGGGTTTGTGTTTGGATTTGGGTTTTTTGGGTTTTCTGAAGATGGATTGCTGGGTTTGTGTTTGTATTTTTACTGATGTTTGGGTTTGTATTTCTGTTTGGTTGACAAGAAAAATCAATTGCTGGGTTTGTGTTTGTGTTTTTGTTCTTACTGGAAATCAATTTGTGTTTGTGTTTTTGAGTTTGGTTGACAAGAAAGGGCAAGAAAATCTGGGTATGTGTTCTTATGTTTAAATCTGGATTTGTGTTCTTTAGAGTTCTTGTTGAAGATGAATTGGATTTTAATTTTTTATTTATTTTGTAAAAATTGATAAATTAATTTTCTTTTTTAAAATGGGAGGTTGACAAGGCATTTTTGTTATTATTTTATTCTCAATGTCAATATTAACTGTGTAAACAGTACATTCCGTTTGCCATGTAGGATATTTCTGTTAAGTGAGTAATGGTAGGGACTAAAATGGAAGGCGTTTTTCTAAACAGTGACTAAAAGTGGTGAAAATAAAATATAGGAACCAAAGTGAAAATCGCGTGAAAATGTAGGGACGAAAATATGGTTTTCGCCTTTTTTTTTTTTAGAAGAAGATTGTAATTTTATTAAGAAGAATCAACTATATTGGCTATGATTATAAGACGTGGAAAAAAATCCTCCATCCACACCGAAAGCCCTCTAACATGTTTAGTAAGGATATGAGTACAAAATTACCCTACCTCCTAATATGAAAAACTAAATAGTAGAAAAATTCTCAGCTAAGCCTTTAGCTTCCTTAATCAAATGACCATAAGATGCGAAAGAGAAAGCCTTGCTCTTTAAAGTATTGATGACTATCTCTGAATCTCCCTTCAAAACAAAGGGAAGGCAATCCAATGTCACGTGTAAGAGTTAAAGCCTTGGCAACTATTATAGCTTCCACAGAGCAACAAAATTTGGGAGATGAATCTTCTTTGCTAAAGATGCCTTTAGTTGTCCCTTGTCAACTCTAATTACAACACCTATTCTAGCTGCATTTTCATCTCTGAGCACGGCCCCATCAAATTTGATTTTGAAGTAAGAGATTGGAGGAGGATTCCATTTAACCCTCTGGGGAACCCAATTGATAGAGTCAGGAGGTTTAGGTGGGATGGTTCGAGGAAAGCCCAATAAGGCAACAAGCATGTCAAGGACAACTTGAGCAATATGGAAGTGTTTGTTACTTGTTCTAAGTAGGTTCCTTTTGTATAGATTGTTTAGGTGAAAAGTTTGAGATCCTTTCCTTCCTTAATCATATACTACACTAGCTCATGGAATTCGTGAAAGTGAGTGCTGAAGCAAAAATTCAAACATGGATTCGAATCTCAAACTAGTTTGAGATGAAGGCATAGCCATAAGGCATAAATTACATCTTTAGAGGCTTGTTGGCACTGGTCACATGTACCACCCATAATAACACATCTTTTGTTGGAAAATAAAAACCCCGGTTGATAGAATTAACAAGTTTTAAACCCAAGTTGTTAATTAGATTTATTATGAATAAACCTTGTTAAAACAACAATATCATGCCAATATTATGCCCAACGAAAAAGTAAACAAGACAAGAAATGATGACGCAAGAAAACCAATGAAATAAATTAGTTTTATAGTAAAAAACTCGATGGCAAATCTTCCCAAAAAGTAATTCACTATAGTAAAGAGAAATTTCTCTAGTATAAAACCTTTGTCTTTAGACTCTACAATCTCCGTAGATGAACTTACAGCAGAAACCTTCTACCACTTCAAAACCTCTGAACTCTTCAATATATGAATGCCACCCTTTTGCACAGATTCGAGTACGTGACTAACTAATGATACACGGATTCCAGTATGTGACTAACTCCAGCAACTTGAAGAAGTTGTTGGTTACAAAGTTCTTCACTTCATCAACAATGAAAATCAAGAAGTACTTGGTTACAAAATTTTAAGGCGCAAAAGACGCAGTAACTTCTTGTAGAGAGAATAAGGCATGAGGTCACTTTTTGCATGTGTTTTCCATATATAACAATCTTTAAAATAAGTTTAATATATGTTTAGGGTTGTGAGAAAAGAAACCCTACACATACATGTCAGCATGAGCCGAAAATCAGATCTAGAAATTCTGATTTCATAGGTCTTGACAAATTCAACTTATGTTAAGCTTCGTCCTTAAATCTCGATAGATATTGTTTCTGTCAATGTATCTATCGAGCTTTAATGAATAGCTTTTCTTCACTTGTTTCTTGGTCCAATTTTCATGGCTTTAGTACTTGACTTGAACTCTTGTTTCTTAAAGTACTAAACCTATCTTAAAGCTACCCAATTACAAGTAAAGTACATTTTGTCAAAAGATTAGCCAATTACATAAAATATGTCCTTAACATCTTCAAACAAGTTGAGATTTAGTGGGAATAGAATTTCGAATAGCTCACCATAAAAAATTCCTAACCTTATTTTGGACAACCATATCCCAAACTTTCATCCAAATTTTTCTACAATTGGTGTACTTTGAATAGCAATGGCTTGTTTTTTAGCTAGGATTTTATATCCCGATTTCATAGTGTATACTTTGGATTGAAAGTGAGCCCAAAAAGGTTTATTTTCCACATGTATTCGGTATAAATGAACAGATTTAAACTTGAGGGACAAATACCACTCATAGTCTCATAGAGTATAATTTATGGATCATAGTGTAGTTAAACATAATATTATTTGTTAAAAAATCGTAGTTTTTTTTTTTTTTTTTTAAATTAATTTTTTTGATTCTTTAGAAGAACGAAAAAGCCAAAAAGGTCAAGGGGCAAATAAAAATCGTAGTTTCTGTTGTTTGATCGTTTCACTTAGATATAGCAAAACAGGTCAAAATTTTTTGACCCAACTTGACCCGAAAAATACTCGACCCAAACCTGATTTTTTTGACCCGAAACAAAAATGGGTTGACCCGTGACCCGACCCAAGTTTTTCGAGTTTTTTGTGGGTCAACCCGACCCGACTCGCAACCTGACCCCAACCCGAATCACTTTTTTAAAACTTTTTTTTTTTTTTGTAAAAAAAAAAGTAAAATTAAGACAATAGTAGTTTAATTGTTTATTGTGAGTTTTAAAGAAACAATTGATACATTTACATATGCAAATTAATTAAAAGATAAAAGGTTGAGCATTCCGTAATGAGTAAAGATTTTTAGATATTAAATAACAAAATACATGCCAAGATAATATGGTTACAGTAGAGTTAAAAATATAGATTTTAAATTGTAGACATATATGAGAAACATTTACAAGTGTGAAAACAGTGAAGCCAAAGTATTAAATTAGCATAAATTATGAATGCTTAGACTCATTTTTTAACAATTTATGTCTAAAATAAACAGCTTTTGAAAATAAATTATGATATTTCCTAGAGTGTGTGTTGCTTAACAATGATATGATATTCATAAAAGAGACCATGTACAAATAAGTAAGCAATCCAATTTTAACATATATCTCAAATTGAAATAAAGTGCCAACCATAATTGATAATAGATTATAAAATTAATTTTCAAGATTGTAAATTTCTTATATGTTTTTATTTTTTATCAAATGAGTTATCCAATAAGTCATTTGTAATTTTGTTTTATATTTTGGAATGTTGATATTGTGTAGAAATAAAACATATGAATTTGTTTTACTTATGTTTGTGTTATTTTGTTTTAGATAGCAATGTTAGGATTTGTATAATTTTAAAATTATTGAATAAGTATTAATAAGTTTAACTGAATTCATTCTTGATATAAGTGGTGAAGTCAAAATTACATAAAATAATTTATTGCATAATTTTTCAAATGACAAATGTATGTTGTTTTATTTAAAAAAAAAAAATTCATGTGAAAAATACGGGTCAATACGAGTCAACCCGACCCGACCCGCAACCCGATTGACCCAAACCTGTTTTTAACCAACTTAAGATGACCCGTTTTGACTTGTAACCTGTTTGACTTGCAACCCGATTAATCCAATCCAATTCCAATCTGTCCCGCCCGTTTTGCCATATCTACTTTCACTTACCTGTGCTGTGCCCACCCAAAAAAAAAAAAAAAAAAGGAAAAAAAAAAGTTTTGTCGTTCACAACATTTGGCGCGAAAATTAGCAGCGTGTATATATTAGGGTTTCGCTGATTTCGAAATTTGGGGGTTTCTCATCGTTGTTTTGAATAGAAGTAGAAATGGCTTCGTCACCTCCTTTATCACCACCATCACCATCACCATCTTCAACACTCGGGAAGTTCTCCCCTGTGGTCGTCTTCGCCCATGGTGCTGGTGCTCCCTCCTCTTCTGATTGGATGATTAGGTTAACTCTTTTTTTCCCCCTTTTTCTCTCATCTGAATCTTACTTTGTCAAGCTGGTAATTTAAACCTCTTTAATAGTAAAAGTATGTTATGTATTGAAAACCCATTAATGGAGTAAGTATAGTTTGGTGGGTCTGTGAACTGTGATATGGTTTAATTATTTTTTGGGGCATTTGTCTTTCACACTCCAATTTCATTGCACAACCCCAGTAGTTGATATTGCGTTTTATTGGACATTGTGCTTTAGTTTGTATTTTAGAAGTCAATAATTGCTTTTGTTAAGAAAGAAGGAAAAAAAAAATATGTATGGATTTCAGTTAGCTCAAGTGATAAATTTCTTGTGAGTGAAATAACGAGCATCCAGTTTACACTGGAATGAAACACATTGATGTTTTGGCCTGAAGGTAAAGACATTTATCAAGAGTGGACGTCATAGTTTCAATTCTTATCATGTGCGTTTGTATTTATCACAGAATTTGTAGTAGTAGTTCCTATAGTTGTGTTTAAAAAATTGGAAATTTAAGCTACTTGTTTTTATGCAGATGGAAAGAAAAGTTGGGCAAGGCGCTGAATGCTGTTGAAGTAGTTACTTTTGACTACCCTTGTGAGTTTCTTGATCAATTACTGTGTTACTTTTGTTTTCCCTTTTTCTGGTCTTTATGTTCCTGAAGTTCTTTTGGGATATTAAAAAAATCATATAGCTTTTGGGGTAGAGTCTTTCTTTGGTATTTAATACGTTCAGGGCACTTGTAGCTTACTGGCTGTTTCTCAATAAAAGCGATTTAAGTAATGCATGAAGTCAGTTGTGTCTAAAATGTATTCTTTAAAATCAAATGTAACGGGGTTGACTCTTGGCAGACATTTCTGGCGGGAAACGAAGGGCTCCTCCCAAGGCAGAAAAATTGGTTGAGTTTCACTCAGATATTGTCAAAAAGACCGTTGCTAAGTACCCTGGGCATCCACTGATTTTGGCAGGGAAATCCATGGGATCAAGGTAGTGATGAATTTATGTGAATGCAAATTATCAAATGCTTATACACTAATAGAAGTCTTACTGCTTCCCAATTTTTATTTTTATTTTTTATTTTTTTTTAAAGTTTGCAAATGGGAGAGGGTCATAGTATTATCATTTAACCTGTGCAAGTCAATTAGTTTAGGATACTTATGTTGAGCATTTTGATGTGCATGCTTTTAGAAAGTACTGCATTTGATACCTCTGCAAGTCACTCAAACCAGAAACTCTATTGTGGATCAATCAGGTATTATGCCATCCTAGCTTAAAATATTGGCATTGATCTTTGCAACCTTTCCTAGGTACATCTTATATGGGGCATGTGCTTTATAGTATAAGTTTGAATTCTTTAGGTGGGGCAATGGATCAATTTGCAGATTTGTTTGTGGAATGAATCTCGTTTGTTTTAGAGGAGTAAATTATATACAAACAAAGGCCCATGATATTACTATTATGGTAACTTGTGCTTCTGTGCAATGCAATTTGAAATTTAAAGTTTGTATAACAGTGAAGTCAAATAGTGTTACATATCATATTTTCTGCTGTGTATTGTACTTTTACTCTCTTTATGAGTTTTCAATTTTATATTTTTGTGTAGAGTCAGCTGCATGGTGGCTTGTGAGGAAGATATTGGTGCTTCAGCAATAGTTTGCTTGGGATACCCGCTAAAGGTTTTTCATTCTCTAATAAGTTTGCACATATTTCTTATTTCTTATCTACATGCATTAGTAAAGTATAATGGTGCATTAAGTAAAACAATATAGCTGACAAGTGAATACCAGCTGAGAGGAAGAGAAAATCTGTATTCACTGGACCCAATTGGTTCTCGAAATATGGTTCATATAAAGAGTCAATAGTGAGCTATTCAACGATCCAACTATCACTGTCTATGTTGATGGAAGAGTGCCATATTAAAAGTTATCATGATAACCTGAACATTCCTGGGAACTACGTTCTGCAAAGGGGAGCACTGCTTGAATTATTATTGGTTTTACTTATTGTGTAAATATATGGTTTAGGCTGGACATCTTTTGAAGGAATCATGAACATGTGATCAATTGATGGAATTTTAGTGTGTTCTATACCTTATATCTTGACATTCTACTATGCCTTTCTAGGATATTTGCAACGTAATTGGGAATTATGAAACTGTTAGCACTCAGCATACTCTTTAGCAAGTGAATATTTCACTTTTTTGATATAGGTGTGTTCCCCTTTGCACTTTACATTTCCGTGATATATTGCTAGCTCCCATTTGGTATGGTGTTGATGAGTTGTCCCTTTGAGGCTGTCATACACAAGCATTCCTCCTTAGAGGTAAATCAGGCATGTCTTGGGTCGAAAATAACCCATTTATCCAATGGAGAGCATTAGTTTCCATCTATGAAATCAACGATAAGGGAAAAATGTCAAGACTGAGAATAATTAAATTTAACATAGTTGCCTTTTTATACAGGGGATGAATGGAGCTGTGCGAGATGAACCACTGTTGCAAGTTACAGTTCCTATAATGTTTGTACAGGTATTGTCTTCCACAAGCACTATAGTGCCATTTGAAACCTACAAATTCCAGTCCCCGTAATTGCATAATTTTGAGTAACTATATAGCTTTGTAATGATCTGAGTACTTTTTTTTATATATCTGTTTGTAGACTAGCATAGCGGGCATTGTTGGGTTATTTGTTTTTTTGTATTTAAATACTTATTATGGTATTATCTAAGTCTCATTGCATTAATTTTTTCTACTATTAAACATGCTTCTTGTATATTATTCTCTCTTATGTTTATGCAATATGTAAGGTTATGATCCTGTTCCATGTAGGGTAGCAAAGACACTCTGTGTCCACTGGAAAAGCTGGAAGCTGTTCGTAAGAAGTTGAAACCAAGTATTGGTTTGCATGTGGTTGATGGTGGTGACCATTCCTTCAAGATTGGAAAGAAGCACCTTCAAACCAAGGGGTCAACCCAAGATGCAGCTGAAGATCTTGCTGTTCAGGCCATTGTAGCATTTGTATCCAAGTCTACTGGAGCAAGTTAATATCTTTTGAACGCAATATCAAGGGTTGTATAATTTGTCTATATTTTGCTTCGTCAGTTTTCTTTTGATCAATGGCTTCATGCCTTATGTAATGCTGACTGTTTATATTTAATGCAAGTAGCACTCAGTTTTAATCTTCTATTTTATTTAAGGGTATGCTTTCCTTATCACCTCTTTTTCATGCTTTTGTAATCACTTAAAAGCATTAAAATGCTTGCAGCTATATGTTGCTCCACTTTTTTCACATGAACATGGTATTGAATTAACATAACTATTCCTGGCCCAAAAATTTGTATGTCTTCTATACCATCTAATATTTGGAAAATTTTTGGAGGTATTTAATGAATACTTGTACCAAGATTGTCTCTGACTTGTGAATTGGTCCAACTGTATCGTCAGACTCACAGATCTTCTGATCTTCTGATAGTCATTTGTTTGTTTTGTTTTGTTTTTGTTTTTGTTTTTTTGTTGTTTTTTTGTTTTGTTTTTGTTTTTGTTTTTTTGATTTGTTTTGTTTTTTTGTTTTGTTTTGTTTTTGTTTTTGTTTTTGTTTTTTTTGTTTTTTGTTTTTTGTTTTTTTTTTGGTTTTTTTGTTTTTCCTGTTTTGGCCTTTCATTTCATGTGCTCGCCCCCATATCTGCTGTGGCCTTTTCCCTGCAACCTCCAAAACTACAATTTTATTTTGGGAGAAAATTTACTATTCCTTATAGTTATGGTTCTATGTTCGCCATCTCAAATTAAACCAACTGAATCATTTTCCCTGGATTTTAGACAACATAATTCGCAGGATGTTAAAGTAGTGAAAAAGGATTGCACCATTATTTTATCCGCAAACAGACATAACACTAAAGATAAAATACAGATATTAATTCTTCTGTAGTACACAGAGTTTGAAGTTATTTTACATGGGCTCTTATTCAGACTGGTCTTATTTATCTGCTATTTAAACCGCTAGGCACCTTCATTTGATGTGATCTCAGATAAGTGCTTCTGCAATCAAATAAACACAAAAGTTAGAATACAAAATATGACAGTCGTGTATTATCAGGAATTAGTTGTATTCATTTTCGTTTTTGCTTGGTTTCTTGAAAATTTTGTGGTTTTTGCTGTGTTGTGTGTTAATAATTACCAAGGAATCAGAACTAATGGGAACTTTTTAAGTGGTTGATGATAGCATTAGCACATGCCTTGGTTTTAAGCAGTCATGTTCAGTCGCTGTCGCTTCCGCTGCTGCTGCTGTCACTGTCATTGCAGCTCCTATGACATTCCTTGGACTTCTTCTTGGTGACACTTTTCTCCTTCTTGTGCTCAGACTTCTTCTCTTTCATTTTCTTCTCACTGCTCTTCCCATGGCAAGCCATGCCATCAGATGCATGGTGGCCTTTGTCTTTGTGTTGGCTGTAAGTTTGGGTTTTGGCTAAGTTTTGGTCTGGGCAATAGGCATAGGCTTGTCCTTGAGAGTAAGGCTGGTTGCTAGCAACTCCAGGGGTTGCACAGTGACCCTGCTGATTTCCTTTCAGTGCCCAGCTAGCCATCTCGGCAGCCTTGTGGACAAGCGAGTTGTCCTGGCTTTTTGGTTGACAGCATTCATTACTTGGTTTGTAGCATTGCATTGAGGCCATGGCAACTGAGGCAAGAGTTCTATTGGGGTTTCTCTTGTGGTTTGCTCGGTACTTACTGGTAGGGCAGTGGGATGAGTTGCTTATATAGGCTTTTGGAGAGTGGGGGAATCCTGCAGTCTTTATGTTTTCCAACTTTTGAATATGCTTTTTAGCTAAATGGGCCGATAGAATTCTGTGGAAGATATGTGCCTTTTTATTTATTATTATTATTATTATTATTATTATTATTATTATCTGAAATTGTACTATATATTGCCTATTTCCATTCTAAAGAATTTGTTCTTGGCGCATTGAAAATGCAATAGACGGTAACCAAGAGAGCGCCCATCTAAACTAAACATTTGGACCTTTTTCTAGAATCTGATACCCAAACCCCACATGCTCAATGAAGTTAAAAAGAAAAGCAGAAAAGAAGAAGAAGAAAAGATCTAGAAAAAAAGAAAAAAAAAAATTAAGAGTTCATTAAAAATGGTGACCCTATCTTCCCTCTCCATTTAAACAAGCAAATTTTCAATTTGGGCAGTGGCGATCAAAACTCTTTTATTTATTTGGGTGGGAGATATAAAGGACGAAAATACTATATGTATTTTAATTAATTAATTTATTTATTAGAGAAATGCCATATGAATAAATACAAAAATCCTTTACCAATTTTTTTTCTTAAATTTTGCTTTAATCATATATGAATAATAAAATTCTTTACAAAAAGATAATCATAAATGAATTCCATTCATATTGTACACAGTAAATGTACCCAATGAGCTATGTAAGTATGTAACACAAGAGGATATATTATGTAGTATGTGTATGCGGTGAGATACTCACAACAGTTGGGGCTCACGTGCTATGAGAGGCTCCTTCCATACCTCAGAAACACAATGTATTATTCCATGCAACACAGCTAACATGACAACCATTTAAGAATCGAATTAATCTAGAACCACCTTTAATGCAAAGAGGGATAGGCTTGGGCCTGCCGACAACTAATGTCAGGCCTGGACTGCTAATTAGAGGCACTATTGAGGACTGGACAGGTTTAGCCGCTTAGGCTAGTTAATACAAACTTTCAGCCCATACAAGCCAATTAAGTCCTGTCCCGGTCCATGGACAGCTCTCTTTATTTGCTTTGTATCTCTTTGCCAGAGTTCCTATTCAACGAGGAAACTCAAAATTGTTAGAACTAGTCTAATTTAGTTGAATTGTGGTACAGTGCATCAATGGAGCACAGCTAGATGAGATGCTGTTGCAACTTTTATGGTGCTAGACAAGCTGCTAATATTGCAATTATATATGTTTATGCCGATTATATAATATCTAATATTTAAAATCTGAAGCGTAAATTTAAAAATTATTGTTGCTACGAGCACATTAACGACTTAACGTAGCATTTTAGATTTTAGTCCATATAGTTTACTTCAACCCATTTCAATTGTAAGATGTTTTTTTTTTTTTTTTTTTTAGAAAACAATTGTAAGATCTATTAGTAAATAACTAAGTGATTTAGTTGAATTATTTTGTTCCAATTTATTAGTATATGAAGTCATTTAAGCAGTTTAAAAAATTAATATTAATCAAACAATAAGATTTTTTTAATAATGTATCCTGTGAACATTTTCATTTAAATTTTTAATAATAAAAAGAACATTTAAAATGATATTGTTTACTAACTAATTAATTTATTACAAAGCGACATGATTAGTTAGTTTCACATCAACAATATAATAAACATATTTCTAATGATTTTTTAGTGAAACTGTGATTAGTACAAATTTTACTACATATACTTCTTATAAATTTATATGGTATCTAAAAGTTGGAGCTTAACAATTATTGTTGTTATGCTCTTTTTGAGCCACATCCAGCATTTTGATCAACTTCAGTCCAGTTTGGACTAATTGAGCTTTAAATTGATATTTTTTAGGTTACCTTTTCAATTTTGGGCTAAAAGTTCTTCCCCCCACAACCCCCCCCCCCCCAACCTTGGTAATTTTTGGATTGAAAAGTATGTGATTTTTTCTTATTTGGGACAAACTCTTTAATTTTGTGCTAAAAAATACAAACAAAATAGACACTAGAAATTAGAGACATGAACAATAAAAAAAATCAATTGAAATGATAAATATTTGAAAGACCTTAAAATTTAAGTTTTTAATATAGACATTATACTTATATTTGAAAAAAAAAAAAATGTTACAATTCTAAACTTATATAATAATTCGAATTTAATGTAACATGTATTCCATGGAATGAGAGTGCACATTTTTTTTTTCTTCTTCTCCATTTATATAAACAATATTATAATTATGTAATTTAAATCTTTTTACTATATTACATTGTTCATGTGTGTGTGTCTATATATATCACTATGGGGGGATGAGGATTTGAGAATACAAATAGATTGACTAAGGGCAACGCCGAGGGAACGAACCTCGAAAAGCACTAGCAAAATGTAATCGGGAAAATACAAGTGACCTTTGTGAGTGTAGAAAGACCACAATGGACGAGGACTCTAAGGATGCCAACATGCCCTTGGGAAACCGAGAACTAAGGCTAAAGGTTGTCAAGTGCAAACCGAGCGCAAAGAGAAAGATTTGTCTTCAGGAAGAAAGGAAAGAAGATGGATAAAGCATCTACAACCACTTAACTGGCTACATTAATGAGGAATGACCTATGAACAATGTCAAACTAACTGATACTTCAGTGTAGAAGCCTTAGTACGGCCTTGATGGGACAAGTATTAGGAAAATCCAATCCTAACCTTTCAAATGTAGGGCTTAGATATATCTTGGCTGATTATATAAAGCCAAGAAGCCCTAGATCAAAGGATGGACTTCTGGAGACTTGAAAACAACTTGTAATCTCTATCTTGGACTAAACCTGAGGACCCTAATACAAGCATTTATCATTAGCCTACACTTGGAATTAATTCAAACACACCCACTTTAATCTTTTCATCTTATTAAGGGCATTTAAGGTTGATTGAGTATCTTACCTTTTAAAAAATTAATTGTGTGAGTAAAATAACAAGTTTATACTTGACATAAATTTGACTTACTTTTAGCCCGCCACATAATCACCATGTACTATTGTTAAATGCAAAATACATTTTACGTTTCATTACATAAAACTTGTGAAAATATAAAATAGTTTTAAATAACACATGCACTATTTAACCTAAAAACCTAAAAATTTTTTTACATTATATATGCGCTTTGGAGAAAGTATAAAATAGTTTTAAATAACACATGCACTATTTAACCTAAAATTTTTACATTATATTCTTATAAAATAATTATATTTCATTTTCCCTAAAAAAAAAAAAATGCTGACAGCTCATAGATAGTCATCACTTCCTACAAAATTATGCGCTTTGGAGAAAGTATAAAATAGTTTTAAATAACACATGCACTATTTAACCTAAAATTTTTACATTATATTCTTATAAAATAATTATATTTCATTTTCCCTAAAAAAAAAAAAAATGCTGACAGCTCATAGATAGTCATCACTTCCTACAAAATTATGCGCTTGGAGTTCTTAACAACTGCGCTTTGGAGTTCTTAACAACTAGTTGCAAACCCATGCAGTGACCACTCTGGATTGCAAAGAAGCTCCCACAAACCAAGGGTTTCTAACCAAAAATGAATTTGAAGTTCCTTTAGTTCCAAAGTTGTTGTGGCTTTGTGTCTAGGTCAATTGGAGCAAGGGATGTAAATTTTTTTGGGAGCAAGGGACGTAATATACCTTTAAATATTTCCCGGCATATATCCTTAAGTTAAGGTCACGGTTTCATAATGCTAAAGATCCGGTAGCTTGCATTGTGTTTCCCATTCTAGTATGCTTGCAAAAGGATATGGCAAATGGTATGTTATTGAGCATAGTAGTCCATGTAGGGAATTTTCACGAATTCCTAAATTTGTAAGAAACAAAATATAGAGAAAACACACGTCAAAGAAAAAATAATTACACGCATAAGACAGTATTTACGAGGTTCAGCAATTTGTCTACGTCCATGGACCAAGCCTCAGAAAATCTTTCATTAAAAACCAAGCAATATTATTCGGGTCGGGTCATCAACCGGATCAAACATAAACTAGGCTCCACAAAGCCCAACAACTCTCCCACTTGGAGACTAGTTCAATCACCAACATCACGCCGCTATCTTCCAAACACAATCCCTCATCCCCTGCAACTCATCCTCCAGTCCTCAAGCTAGAAGGCCAACTGAAGCTGTACACAGCTTCAGCTTCTCAATAGTGACACCTTTAGTCAACATGTCTGCCGGGGTCTTAGATCCACAAATCTTCTCAAGTATTACCAGCTAATCTTCAACAAGGTACTAGATAAAGTGATATTTTCTGTATATGTTTCGACTTTGAATGAAAAGTTGAATTTTTAGCAAGAAAAATTGCACTCTGACTGTTACTATGTAGAATGCCCATCTCTTGCTTCTTACCCAATTCATCTAAGAAACCATGCAACCAAATCATCTCCTTCCCAGCTTCAGTTGCTGCAACATACTCAGCTTCTGTAGTAGACAAAGTAACAATCTTTTGCAAATTTGAAGCCCAAGATATAGTTTTACCACCCAGAGTAAATACAAACCCAGTAGTACTCTTTCTACCATCAATATCACCAGCAAAATCAATATCTACATAACCTTGCAGTTTGAAACTTGCACCTGTGAAGCAAAGACAAGTATCTAATGAACCCCTCAGATATCTCAGAATCCACTTGACGCCTCCCAATGCTGCTTTTCTGGCCTACTCATGAATCTGCTCACAACTCTCACTGCATGTGCAATATCTGGCCTTGTATACACCGTAGCATACATCAAGCTGCCAATAGCTGAGGCATAAGGCACCTTACTTTGAAATGACTACCCAAGGGTGTGCTCATTGGTTTAGCTTCATTCATGTTGAATATGCTAAGAACTTTCTTCACATACTCTGACTGTGAAAGCTTCAATGTACCATTAGCCTTGTCTTTAATGATTCTCATCCCAATAATTTGCTTTACAGCTCCCAAATCCTTCATTGCAAATTGTTTTGACAATTGCTTCTTCAGGTTATTAATTTTCTCAATGCTAGACCCTGTAATGAGCATATCATCTACATACAACAGTAAAATAATGTAAAAATTGTCAAAAAACTTAACATAGCAATAGTGATCAGCTTCACATCTTTTGAATCCAATTCTATCCATAAAACTATCAAACTTCTTGTACCATTGTCTAGGAGTTTGTTTTCGGCCATACAAGCTCTTTCTCAGTTTGCAGACTAGATTCTCTTGTCCCTAAACAATGAACCCTTCTGGCTAAATCATGTAAATGTCTTCCTTCAAGTCACTATGAAGGAAAGCTGTCTTCACATTTAACTGCTTAAGATGTAAATTTTCTACAGCCATTATTCCCAGTATCAGTCTAATTGTTGACATCTTCACAACTGGAGAAAAAATCTCTGTGTAATCAATGCCCTATTTTTGCTGGAACCCTTTAACAACTAACCTGGCCTTGTAACGTTTGCTACCATCATGCTCATTCTTTATTCTGTATACCCACTTGTTATGCAAAGCCTTCTTTCGTGCTGGCAGTTTAGTTAGTTCCCATGTCTGATTCCCCAACAAGGAATCCATCTCATCCTTCATGGTTAACTCCCACTTGCTTGAATTCTCATCTTGCAAGGCTTCATTATAGCATTTTGGCTCACCACTATCAGTCAACAGGAGATAATTCAGAGCGGGTGAATAACGTTGTGGAGGTTTAATGGTCTTGGAAGATCTGCAGACTTCAGCTACAGGTGTACTCTGATCTACCTGTGAATCTACATTCTCATTATTTTCTTCACCCACTTTCTGGATAGTATTTTCAGTCAATTCATCTAAGTTGACAAACTCAGATATATTTTGATCCATCTTTGTAACATCTGGCGCTACAGTTGACCTGTTCTTATACATAACCTGTTCATTAAATATCACATTTCTACTTCTGATGATTTTCCTGTTTTGTTCATCCGAAAACCTATAACCAAATTTCTCATCACCATAGCTAATAAAAAAACATATTTTAGACTTTGCATCAAGTTTACTACGAGCATCAGAATCAATATGAACATAGAAAACACAACCAAAAACTTTTAAATGTGAAAACTTTACCTTTTTACCACTCTAAACCTCCTCAGGAAGTCTGAACTCCATAGGAACGGATGATCCTCATTTTATTAGGTAAGCTATAGTACTAACAACATCAGTCCAGAAAATTTTTGGTAGTCCAGCATGCAACCTCATACTTCTAGCACGCTCATTAAGAGTTCTGTTCATGCGCTCAGCCACACCATTCTGCTGTGGTGTCTCAGGAATGGTCTTTTCCATCATAATTCCTTGTGCAACACAAAATTCACTGAGCCCTCCATCTATGTATTCTCCTCCATTATCTGACCTCAAACATTTTACTTTCAAACCTGTTTCTGTCTCAACCATAGCCTTCCACTTCTTAAAAGTTTCAAATACATCATGTTTATTTTTCAGAAAATAAACCCATACCTTTCTGCTTGAGTCATCAATGAAAGTGATGTAGTACCTTGAACCTCCAAGGGATGCAACCAGAGAAGACCCCCCATAAATCAGTGTGTACTAACTCCAATTTCTCAGCCTTCGGTGTCCTGCCAGTTTTCAAGAAGCTCACATTTTTCTGCTTTCCTAAGATGTAGCTTTCACACATGTCAAAATCAACAGACTTCAATTCTGGTAGCTTTCCTTTTGACAACAGCATCTTCATCCCTTTCTCACTTATGTGACCATGTTTGCGGTGCCATAGGCTTGTATCAGTAC
This sequence comes from Castanopsis chinensis, assembly GCA_032878915.1. Taxonomy (NCBI): domain Eukaryota; kingdom Viridiplantae; phylum Streptophyta; class Magnoliopsida; order Fagales; family Fagaceae; genus Castanopsis; species Castanopsis chinensis. The sequence goes on from JAVQMG010000129.1 coordinate 13,169,311, forward strand.
TTGCTTCAGCAATTGCAACTGTGTCTCTTGGACTTGGGGTCATATAAAGAGTACCAGTCTTCTTTCCACGAGCTAATACTCTAACTCCCTTTATAACCTTCCAAGTACCACCAACAAATAGTATTGCATGCCCTTCATAATTAAGCTGTCCAACAGAAATCAGATTCCTCCTTAGATTAGGAATATGTCGAACCTTCTCCAATAACCAAACAAACCCATTAGGCAACAATATCCGGACGTCTCCCATACCCACAACATCTAAGACTGAACCATCAGCCAAATACACCTTACCAAAATTACCTGTAACGTAATTCTATATGATTTCTCGGTGTGGAGTGGTGTGAAACGAAGCTCCTGAGTCTAGAACCCAATCATCAAGTGGACTATCTACTGTAAGAAGTAATGCATCATGTACCTCTTCTATTACAGCATTAGCAGAGTCATCTTTATTCTTCTTCTTAGGATTTTTGCATTGCCTCCTAAAGTGATCTGTTTTCCCACAATTTCAACATTGTACTTGTTAGTCTGATCTAGATTTACTTCTGTTCCGGTTAGAATTTTTGGATTTTGATCTGCCCTGGTTTGAATTTCTATCATTGCCTCGGCCTCTTGTCTCAAGGTTTAGGGCAGAGCCAGATCTTGAGGTTTCACCTACATCTCTTCTGCGAACCTCCTCAGCCAGCAATAAATCTCGTATGTCGTTGTACTTCAGCTTTTCTTTTCCTTTAGAATTATTTACTGCCATCCTCATTACCTCCCAACTGTTTGGCAAAGAAGCTAAAACGATCAGTGCATGGATCTCATCATCAAAATCAATTTCTACAGACGGCAATTGATTTGTGATAGTGTTAAATTCATTCAGATGTTGTGCTACTGATGCGTTCTTTGCCATCTTCAGATTGAACAGTTTCTTCATCAGATGCACCTTGTTGTTTGTTGACGGCTTTTCATACATACCAGACAAAGCTTTCATCAGATTTACAGTGGTCTTCTTCTTCACAACATTGTGTGCAATAGACCTGGACAGCGTTAACCTGATAACTCCCAGTACCTGTCTGTCAAGAAGATCCCATTTCTCATCCTTCATAGTCGCAGGTTTTGTCCCCAAAAGAGGCAGATGCAATTTCCTTCTATAGAGATAATCTTCAATCTGCATCCTCCAATACGTGAAGTCTGTGCCATCGAACTTTTTTATTCCACATGCCTTTCCTGCTTCCTTTGCCATTGCTCCCACTCAAACCTAACCCTAGGCTCTGATATCAGCTGTAAGGAATTTTCATGAATTCTTAAACCTGTGAGAAACAAAATATAGAGAAAACACACGCCAAAGAAAAAATAATCACACGCACAAGACAGTATTTACGTGGTTCGACAATTTGCTTACATCCACAAAATTACAGAGATTTCACTATTATCAGGGAAAAATACAAAGTGCGGCTACAGTCCTTTTTTTTCTCTAAAAACTGACAACCACAAAACCCTAATCATAAAACAGTGTTTTCTACATCCGGCGCTCTGGCCTGGGCCTATCGGTCCAAGTCTCCGCTCCATGGACCAAGTCTCAGAAAATCTCCCATTAAAAACCATGCAACATTATTCAGGTTGGGTCGGGTCGAGTAGTCAACTGGATCAAACATAAACTAGGCTCCACAAAACCCAACAGTCCATTCGATTGGACCAAACTCATCTATTTTTATTTTTGAAAAATTTCTATCAGAAATTGAAAAAGTTATCAAAACTTTTTCAATTTCTGATAAATTTTTTTTAAAAAATGATAAACTATTAGGTATATGTTAGTAAAATCCATATATATATATATATATATATTATTTGATTAATCGAGGCCCTCCCTTATATGTATGAATTGAGTTAATCAGATTGTCACACATCATTTACCAATCATTAATTTTGACCGGCCTTTCAGTTAATTAATGTGACAGTCCACAAATCCTCTCTGCAATCTTCTTCTTCTTCTTTTTTTTTTTTTTTTTTCCTGCGCGCAAATTCTAAAATTACTTCTCTTTAAGATTGTGAATTTGGAATGGATTTCGTGTTAGTCTTAAACTAAACCAATGGTGTAGATAAAAATATATCCGCAGGCCGATGTTTAGTTTAGTGAAAATGTATTGCACCATTATTTTGTTAGCAAACATACTTATTATTAAACACCATAATAGATATTCAGCAAAAAAAACACCATAATAGATAATTATTACATAAGAGTACATAATATTCATGAAGTCCCATTCGGTGGGCTTCGATTCTTATTACACTCTTCTTTATTTATTATATATATGGCTAGGCATGCATGCACCTCCTTTTGGTCTGATCTCAGATAAGTGCTCCTCCAGCCCTGCAAGCAATTTAACAGAAATGTTAGGTTACAAAAAACTGAAGATAAAAGTCAAGACTTGTACTTTCAGGTAAATGCTATTCTTTAGTGGCTTGTAACTTTTCATTTTTGTGCTTATTTTTTGAAAAGAAAAGTCTGATAGGATGACAAATTATCACTAATAATTCTAAAATTTAATTTATTAAAAAATAATGAATTTAATCACCTAATTATTATTCTAACAAATATAGAACTAAAATTAATGGTTGTAATGCAAAACAAATTTAGCAATAAGAACAAATAAAAATTATTTTTGATAGAAATTAAGTGTGAAGTGTGTGATAATTATTACCCACTCATGTTTAGTCGCTGTCACTTCCGCTGCTGCTATCGTTGTCACTGCAACTCTTCTTGCTTGACTTGGACTTCTTCTTGTATGAAATCTTCTCCTTCTTATACTCAGACCCCTTAATTTCTTTCATTTTCTTCTCACTCTTCATTTGGCAAGCCATACTGGTGCCATGAGATGCATGATTTTCTTTCATTTTCTTCTCAGTCTTCATCTGGCAAGCCATGCTGATGCCTTGAGATGCATGGTGACCATTGGCTTGGCCATGGCCATAATTAGCATGGGCCATGGCTTGGTGGTCAGAGAGGTGACCAAGACCATTGGTTTGGCTATGGTACTTATAAGTCTCATGAGTTTTGGACATGGTGTGGTCTGGGTGGTGGCTCTGGATTTGACCATAATACTGAGCCTGTGTTTTAGCCATGTTGTGGTCTGGGTTGTAGGCATGGGTTTGGCCATGCTTGCAACTCTCACTATTGGCCATTCCATAGCCATAGCCTCCATGGTGATTTCCTTTCATTCCGCAGCTACTTATATCAGCCACCTTGTGTCCATTCGAGCTTTCGTGGCATTTTTGCTGACAAGTTTCGTATTTGGGCTTGAAGCACTGCATTGAGGCCATGGCAACTGAAGCAAGTGGATATCACTCTAGCTCTGTGTTTCTCTTGTGATAATTGCTTGGTACTGCAAGGCAGTGCAAGAGCTCTTATATAGACAAAGCGAAAGTGGATTTTTGTGTTTTTTTTATAAGAAAGCTTCAATTATTTTCTTTCATAAAATTAATTAATCAACAAAAGTGAGATTCTTTCAGATTTTTATATTATCCAAGTTTTGAATCTGCTTTTATGATATGGCCGTAGCATCCATGATAAACACAATCTTTTTTTTAACTTGAAAATGCACATGAAAATAGAATAAAATCCCCATTTTTATATGAGCAAGGTTAAGAGCACAATTTTCTTTTAGTACTTGGCTAAGTTTTTTTTTTTTTTTTTGAGGGGGAAGTACCTGCTAAGTTTTTTTTTTTGAGAATGAAGTACTTGCTAAGTTGGTAAATTATGATTGTAATAATATTTTTTTTCCTTCCTAAGTTGGTAAATTATGATTGGCAAATTAGCTAATACTATTCATTTACAAAAACAAAAGACACTACAAAGGATAGCAGGAAAATCCAACAAGTACTTACATATATAGAAACAATAAATTTATAAAAGGATAAACAAATTTTAATCTAAAAAAGAAAAAGACATAATTTTTCATACTATTTATTTTATTTTTTTTACAACTGATAAAATATCACTTCCAAGACATTAATTTTACTATATATTAATAATCAAAATAAATTATATGTAAAAATCAAAAGCTATGAATTTTTTTTTTTTTTGATTTCCCACATTATTTCTTCAAAACTTTCAACCAAAGATAGCAGGGTAAATCATTGACCCATGAAGTTTTTTCAAAGTGCTGGTGGCTGGATTTGAACTAGGGAGCTCTTAGTCAAACTCAAGACAGCCACTTTGAGACTAAGTGCCCAATCACTTGGCCAACCCCGTTGGGTTATGGCAGTTTTTATATTTTAAACTTATGTTTTTATATATTGTTAGCACATGTCCCAAATGACATTATTTCTTTCCATTCAAAGGAATCTGTTCCGGGCGCATTGAAAACACTTTAGACGTACGGTAGGGTAGAGGCTGTGAGCCTGTGACCCAACCCATACTACTTGGTCTCTTATGAGAATCCAATCCCCCAACACTACCAGACCACAACGATCATTGAAGTCCAATAAATTGAAAAATGCAATTTTTGTTTTTTGTTTTTATTTTTTTTTATTATTTAAAATGTCCATGTTGCACTCTCCTCTCTCAAGGGTATATAGCCTAGAAATTTCAAGATCTCTTCCTTTTCAATTCAATTTAACAAGATTTCTTTGGGAGATTGAAGGCAGTGGATATGGGAATTTGTTTTCTTTATTGGAGTGGAAGAATATAAACACATTAAAATGCATTAGGCTTTAAGGTTCTGCTTTCTGTGGTGAACGTTTTATTCTAGTATTATAGTCATACACTTTGGCTAAGTTTGTCAATATGGTGGATTAGACCAGCCTAAGGTTACTAAATTATTTTTTCAAGCTATGGCGTCCAAAGTAAAAATTCAAAATGTTTTAAGTTCATGGTCGTTGACCAAAGTTGACCAATTTCCTTACTATTGTCTTGTTTCCTGATTGATTTTTCACATTTATTGCAATATATCTGTTTGTAAGAAATTTTTTCATATGATTGCACTTCCAAAATCAAGATCCTCTTCATTTTCTTGAAATTGAGAGGATCAAAATTTTGTTTTGTTTTGTTTTTTTATAAATTAATAATGTAAGGGCATGTCTCATTCCACAGTCCAAATAGAATAGTAATGGCCCAAAAAGTCCAAAACAATGAATTTGTTAGAGAGTGAGCTTAGTAATGAATAATCAATGAGTTAGGTGATGTACTAGTTAATGTCAGAATAAACAAGATAAATAGTTTAGACAAAGAAAAATACCCCTCAGTCAAGTCTAAGGAAGGTTTGTTCTTATATATATTTCTCTTGGACTTATACAAATGTTCAAGTTCTTAATTACACAGTACTTTTTCTTCTTTTGGTTTCAAATGCTCTCTCTTGTCGTGGGGTTCTTCCCTTTTACATGCCTTTTTTTTCTTTCATCCTAGCCTTGTGTATATCAGATCGCTTATCTTCTTTATACTTGTCCCATCAGCATCTTTCTAAAATCTTTGTAGGTAGTTATAAGGCTAGGAACTACTATTCAGGTATCACTTCCATATTAATGCGGCTAGGAGGTTGAATGCAAAGCATTCAATGCGGTGGCAGCAACTTTATGCCCAGATCTTTCTCATCTCTCTGGTGACTCACATCTTACTGAAACTTATCCTTCCAAGCATGGTTGCCCATTGCCTAGGGCTTGATGGGTGGTTGGACTTTAGGCCTCTAATCTACCGTTCGAGGGGGGATAGCTTCTCGGACAACATCACTTGTTCACTGTGACTTGACCACTTCTTTGGCTCAATAACCTACCATCTTCATCAACACTTATCTGTTCTCGAGCTATTTGATGTCCTCAGACACGGCCCACGGCCCATGGCCCAATATTATTATATGGGCCCTTCATCCCTACAAATAATAACTCTAAATTTGTTAAATTTAATCTTAATCATGAAATAGACTTTCTACATATATAACTTAAATGTTGAGGATTCAATAAAGAATTAATAATGAAAATATTCATGGTTGCAAAACCCAGTTTTGATACTATTTGTGATTTGTATACTTGTTCCATAGTTGAAAATGGTGAAGTTCAATTACAACAAATAATTATTTTTTTTCATGATCCATGAATTCTTCCAAATAAAGTTTGTTTACCATTAAACAAATATAATCAATTCGAAAAGATTAATGTACTTTTTGAGGATAAATAAATAGTTTATTTATTTTAATTAAGAATCAATTGTTGCTAAAAAACAAAATCTAATTTTCAATGATGCTTATTTATAAAGATATTGTATATGCCCAAAAAAAGTACCTATTTATTTTCTTAGGGAGAGATATTGATATCGAAAGAGATACTAACATTGAATCTAGTGCTCATTAGCAAGTGTATTATTTTGCTTAAACTAACTAATTAAAAGCTTTAAACAATGAAGAACAGAAATGGACCCTATGTAATAAAATCTTGACAAGAAAATGGACTTTTTTCATTTAAATATTCCTAGGTTTGTCTGCGATTAGCCTAATATATATAAATATAAATATGTATATATATATATATATATATATATATATACCCTTCAATAGATAAAGTGTAATAAACAGGTAGCTTAGTAGTAAAAATGTAGTTGGCTTAGGGCTTTAAGCCATATATAGATGTAAATTGCTAATTAAGGATGACATATATTTATCCTCTATGTTCTTTCTCTTTCCTCTTTATTTTCTTCTTATTTTGTACAATTCAACACAATTAATAAGAGAAATGGACTATGATACACATAAGAAATAAAATCTTATTTAGAAAGTTGATTAATAAGAGAAATCCAACGAAATGGAACACAATTCACGGACAGGGTACTCTTATCCCGAAAGGAATTTAGTAATAGAATAAAAGTTTACAATCTAATTCAAATTTTTAAACCAATACTCTACTTGATAGATTATTTAGACCTCACAATTTGCTCCAGCACCTCTAGACTCTTTTATTATGAATGCTAGAGATATATTAACCCATTAGTATAAGCCCAAGCCTAATTCTATTTTGTGTGCAAGCCAAATCTTCTACTTGTACTAGAAGTCTATTAGTCTAGGGTTTAGTCTACTATATATACACATGTTTTGGTTCATTGTAATACATGATTTGTATTATACTCTAATATATTATTGATGTAACCCTTTAGGATTTCCTCCGTGGATGTAGGCTGTTACGCTGAACTATGTAATCCTCGTGTGTTATTGTGTTCTATACTTTATGTTTTCGCTTCCGCATCCATAATAGCATATTCAACATGATGTATCAATGTTAATATTTAACATGGTATCAAATCTACCTTCCTATGGCTATGGTTTTCTGTCTTTACGGTGTATTAAGAGCAATCTTTGTCTTTTTTGGTGTTTCTTCACTGCGTTCATTTTCTTTAGTTTTCCATTGCTGCCATCAAAATTCTCTTGTATAGTCATGTCACCATTAGAAATCGTATCAACATTGTAAGACCATTGCCTTCCTCAAACCACCGTCACAGAGCCAAACTTCACTAATCAAGGGATCTTCTTAACCTTATCAAATCTCAAGATTTCATCAAGCTTCCATCTTGAATTTGAGAGAGGGTGTTAGAGATATATTAGCCCATTAGTATAAGCCCAAGCTTAATTTTATTTTGTGTGCAAGCCAAGTCTCCTATTTGTACTAGAAGTCTATTAGTCTAATGTTTAGTCTACTATATATACACATGTTTATCAAGTTTCCATCTTGAATTTGAGAGGGGGTATTAGAGATATATTAGCCCATTAGTATAAGCCGAAGCTTAATTCTATTTTGTATGCAAGCCAAGTCTCCTACTTGTACTAGAAGTTTATTAATTTAGGGTTTAGTCTACTGTATATACACATATTATGGTTCATTGTAATACAAGATTTATACTACAGTCTAATATATTATTGATGTAACCCTTTAGGGTTTCCTCCGTAGATGTAGGCCGTTAGGCTGAACCACATAATCCTCGTATGTTATTGTATTCTATACTTTATCTTTTCACTTCCGCATCAATAATAGTATATTCAACATGGTGTATCAATGCTAATATTTAACATGGTATCAGAGCTACCTTCCTATGGCCATGGTTTTCTGTCCATACGGTGTATTAAGAGCAATCTTTGTCTTCCTTGGTGTTTCTTCGCTGCGTTCATCTTCTTTGGTTTTCCATTGCTGCCGTCAAAATTCTTTGGTATAGTTATGTCACTGTTAGAAGTCGCATTAACACTGCAAGATCATTGCCTTCCTCAAGCCACCGTCACAAAGCAAAACTTCACTCATCAAGAGATCTTCTCAACCTTATCAAATCTCAAAATTTCATCAAGCTTCTATCTTGAATTTGTGAGGGGGTGTTAGAGATATATTAGCCCATTAGTATAAGCCCAAGCCTAATTCTATTTTGTGTGCAAGCCAAGTTTCCTGTTCGTACTAAAAGTTTATTAGTCTAGGGTTTAGTCTACTATATATACACATGTTCATCAAGTTTCCATCTTGAATTTGAGAGGGAGTGTTAGAGATATATCGGCTCATTAGTATAAACCCAAGTCTAATTCTATTTTGTGTGCAAGCCAAGTCTCCTACTTGTACTAGAAGTCTATTAGTCTAGGATTAGTCTACTATATATACACATGTTATGGTTCATTGTAACACAGGATTTATACTACACTTTAATATATTATTGATGTAGTCTTTTAGGGTTTCCTCTGTGGATATAGGCCGTTAGGCTGAACCACGTAATTCTCGTGTGTTATTGTGTTTTATACTTTATACTTTCGCTTCCACATCCATAATAGCATATTCAACATGGTGTATCAATACTAATATTTAATAGATATGACCTTTTAGATTTTTACATGTAGGGCATGAAAACCAAGGTAGTGGCACAATCGATTGAGAATCAGGAATAAAAATCTTATATGTTTTTGGAGTTATTATATGATTAATTGATTGAGAAACTTCATTCACATATAAGTTGATTCAATCATTAGTTTTGGATGGCCTTTCCGTTCATGTGTTAAGACTCAAATCCTCAACAATCTGTTTTCTCTGCATCAACTTCTAAAATTACTTCTCTCTAAGATTGTGCATTTGGAATGCTGTCCTTTCAGTCTCAAACTAAAACCATGTGAATAGATATAAATTTCTGGCATCGCATAAAAAATAATCCGCTGGATGTTAAAACAGACCTTTTATTAAACACCAGAACATATATAGATGTTCTTACATAGGACACAAGATATTCATAAAGCCACTTCATTGGACATCTACTTTTATTAGTCTTCTTTATTTATTATATATATTGGCAGGCACCTTCACTTGATCTGATCACACTTGCTGCTTCTTTAGTCCTGCATGCAATTAAACAGAAAAGTTAGATTAGAAATGCTGATGAGAAAAAGCTAATATTTGTACTTAATTATAGGGAAGATTCTATTTAGTGCTGATGATAACAAATTCTCTGTCCCATTTTGGCGTTTCATTTTATACTCTACAAATTGTAATATACCATATATTTATTTTAGTTACTTTAAAAGCAAAAAAAAAAATTAAGGCAATATATAGTTGGTCGCGAGTGATGGCACTTATTCTGTACAGTTAATTTATGGCTCTTGCCTTGCTTTGTGGAGTAAACTTTAGTCGCTGTCACTTCCACTGCTGCCATCGTTGTCACTGCAGCTCTTTTTGCTTGCCTTGGACTTCTTGTAGAAAATCTTCTCCTTCTTATATTCAGATCCCTTTTCTTTTATTTTCTTCTCAGTCTTCATTTGGCAAGACATACTGACGCCACGAGATGCATGATTTTCTTTCACTTTCTTCTCAGTCTTCATTTGGCAAGCCATGATGATGCCATGAGATGCATGGTGACCATTGGCTTGGCCATGGTCAGATGGGTGACCATGACCATTGGTTTTGCTTTGGTATTTGTAAGTCTCATGAGTTTTGGACATTGTGTGGTCTGGGTGGTGACTCTGGGTTTGACCATGATACTGAGCCTGGGTCTTAGCCATGTTGTGGTCTGGGTAGTAGGCAAGGGTTTGGCCATGCTTGTAAGTCTCGCTGTTGGCTATCACAGAGCCTAAGCCTCCATGGTGATTTCCTTTCATTCCGCAGCTATTCATATCAGCCACCTTGTGCCCGCCATGCGAGCTTTCGTGGCATTTTTGCTGACAGGTTTCGTATTTGGGCTTGAAGCACTGCATTGAGGCCATGGCAACTGATGCAAGTGTAAATCACTCTAGCTCTCTTGCCTTCTCTTGTGGTTGATTGCTTGGCACTGCAAGGCCATGCAAGAGCTCATATATATAGAGTTATAGGCAAAGAAAAAGTGGAGTCATTTATCATTATTTATTTGTAATACTGCTATTAGAATGGACTAGTGGCTTAACTTTATAAGTGTTGGGTTAAAAATGAATTGCCCCATTGTAAATGAATTAATTAGTCAAATTATATACAATAGCACGGTATTACAAACAAATTACCAAATAATTAAATGCAGTTGAAAATATTTGACACAGGTGATTTATTTACGAATGGAGAAAATCATCGAGGCAATATTCCACCATGTGAATTTAAGATCACCACTCTTAAGAATCCACTATTATCAATCACAAGCGGTTACAAGTATAAGGAATCTTACCAAACCCTATAGCCTATCCCGAAATACCAACCTACAGTTGAACTTTTACCCCAATGCCCAATTGAACTTGTATTGTAGAGGCAATCTCTTCGTTTAATGCACGAATCACAGTACGTGACTAACCAATGATACACAGATCCCAGTACGTGACTAACTCCTTTACATAAATCTCAGTACGTGACTTACTCACCAACTTAAAGAAGATGTTGATTCCAAAGTTCTTCAGTTTATCAACAATGAAGATCCAGAAACTCCTTGGTCACAAAACCCTTGGTGTAAAAATGCAGTAACTTCTCTAGAGAGAATGATGAATTAGGTCACAATATGATTGTATTATGTTTGCATACACTTTGCATATCCTGTGCATAATGCGACGACCTTTAAAATAAGTTTTATATATGTTTAGGGTTGTAAGAAAAGAAACTTTACACAAATATATTACAATATGTGTGCAATTTGATCAAAAAAGTCTGATTTCGTAATTCTCAACACGTACAGCTTGTGTCGAGCTTCAAAATTAAATCTCAATAAAAATGATTTCATCGAGTTTTTGTCAAACTTTAATGAACATCACTTCCTTCATTTGTTTTTTGGTCAGACTTGTATGGTTTCAATACTCAATTTGAACACTTGTCTTCTTGAAGTACTAAACTACTTATCCTAGATCTATCCAATTATAAGTAAAATGTGTTTTGTCAAATGATTAGCCAATTACATAAAATATGTCCTAACAATAAGACACATTCTACTATTTTATTTCTTAAATTAATTAAATAACAAAAGTGGGATTCTTTCAGATTTCTATTTTATCCAAGTTTTGCATATGCTTTCATGATATGGTCATAGGATCCATGACAGAAATACATACAATATTTAACTTGTAATTGCACATGGAAATGGAATAAAATCCCCATTTCTACATGAGCAATGTTAAAGAACACAATTTTTTTCATATAATTTGCAAAGTTGGCAAACTATGATTGAAATTAGACATAGATTGCATTAAATATACTAATATCCTTACTTTTTATGAGATTGTGAAAAAAAAAAAAATGTAAGTGCGCACGTGTCATAAAAAATATAGAAAAGTGATAGGGTAAAATTGCATTATATACTTTCTTATCAAATGCTCTTGACACCTGTTAACCAGGCATTTGAAACAATATCATTCTCACGCGTGTGAACTTACTAGTAACATCATTTTTACTACATTCATCATAATAAGTCCCGTCAATAATTGTAAAAAAAAATTATTAAAATTTTTGTACGTCTAAACTATTTGTTTCTATGTATTTAATATGTACATGTCCCAAATTACATTAATTATTTCCATTGAAAGGAATTTGAATCCGCAGGTAAGAGTAATGCTATAAATACAAATTATTTTACAATATTTTTACAAACTACTGATATGGCGAGTGATAAAAAAATTCTATTAGTGGTAGACCTGAATAAAAACCAATAAAAGTTTGTCATCAATAACAGTTTGTAAAAATGCTATAAAATAGTTTGTGATTGTAACATTACTCATGTAGGTAATATGTACAAGTCTCAAATTACATTAATTATTTCCATTAAAAGGAATTTGTTCAAGGCGCATTGAAAATGCTTTAGACGCACGGTAGGGGAGACGCTGTGACCCAACCCATACCACTTGGTCTCTTATGAGAATCCAATTCCCCAACACCGCACCAAATTGTTTATTGGAGTCCAATAAATTGAAAAATGCAATTTATTTTTTCCAGTGTCCATGTTGCGCTCTCCTCTCTCTAGCTTAGGCGTGTGTCAGTACAGAAATTTCAAGCTCTTTATTAAAATCAAACAAACAAGATTTTTTGGGGGCATTGAAGGCAGTGGGGATTGGAATTTGTTTTCTTTATTGGAGTGGAGGAATATAAAGGCGTGGGCTTTAGGTTCTGATTTCTGTGATGACCGTTTATCCTTGCTAGTATAATAGTCATGCACTTAAACTAAGGCTGTGTTTGGCTCAATAGAAATCATTTTCGGGAAAGGAAAATATTTTTAGGAATATATTTTCGGGAAAGAAAAATATGTTTAGGTGTTTGGTAGCATTTTAAAAAATACTTTGGAAAATATTTTCAAGTGTTTGGTAACATTATGAAAATGTAAATTTTTCACTGATTTCTCACATTTTCTCAGCCATTTTCTCACATTCCAAACAAATTTTATAATAAAAAATTGCAATCCATCAAAACAACAAAAATCAAAACAACACCAGCAACAATCCATTCCATCAAAACTGAGAGAGGGAGGTGAGACAGGGAGGATCGCGCCGGCGCGAGCACGCGGTTCGATCTCGCCCAGCGCGATCACGCAGTTTGATATCTCCCGGCGCGAGATCGCGCCTCGATCTCTCCCGGCGCGAGGTCGCTCCTCGATCGCCCGGCACGAGGTCGCGCCTCGATCGCCCAGCTCGAGGTCACGAGATCGCTCGGCGCGAGGTCGACGGCGCGATCTCGCCCGGCGCGAGGTCGACGGCGCGATCTTGATCGATTCGGCGACAGCGCGATCTCTCTTCGTGCTCTCCTCTCTCTCTCTCTCTCTCTCTCTCTCTCTCTCTCTCTTTCAGTCCGGAAATGTGATTTGAAGGTAAAATAGGAACTGAAAATATTTTCCGTTTGAAGAGGTTAATTTTACGGTCAACGCGGAAGTGAATTTTCGTTGACCCAATTTTCTGAACGTACTAAACACGGCAATTTCAGGAAAACGATTTCCTGAAATGCATTTCAGCTGAAACAAACACAACCTAAGTTTGTCAATAGGGCGGATTAGACCAGCCTAAGGTTAGCCCCCATGCCATGAGCATGAACCATCTTCTCTGCAACTAGTAAAATTAATGCAATGAAAAACAACTTACTTGATTAATTTTTCAGTCTATGGTGTCCAAAGTAGATAATCAATGTTCAAAGTTAATGGTTGTAAGGTCACAATTTGCACCTAAACCCAAAATAGGAAGGAAATAGACCCAAAGAGCCCAATGCAATGAATTTGTAGAAAGTGGGTTTGAAATCTAGGTTCTAATGAGTCTGTCTATCAATTGCGATGGGCCAAGATGACCAAAAAGTAAAGACGAAACAATTTTATATAAGAAAAATCGTCCTCAGACTCAATCCGAGGAGGCTAATTCTTCTGTATATTTCACTTAAAGATAGATTACAAATATTGTTCTTTGGTCCACCGTGTTTTTTCTACTTCCTCTCCGATCCCCTAACTCTAGGGGTTTCCTTTGTCTTTTATATCATTCTTCCTCCTCTCTCTAGCCTCCACGTATGGGTCAGCTTGTTCGTTTGGATACTTGTTCCATCAACACCTTCCTGAAACTTTTGGAAATAGTAGAAAGGCTGAGCTATGCTACTCAGACATCACTTCTTCATTATTGTGGTCAGAGAGTTAGCTGTAGGGTATTTAATGCAGTGGTAGTAGCTTTTCCTTTAGATATTTCATGGATTTATTTTGTCCTATACTTTGGTGGTGCATAGCCTTATCAACGGAGTCCCATGGGGCATTGCCTCTAGGCGGCAAACAATACATTCCGACCTCTATTTAGCTGAGCCGAGGAAGTATTCCTTCTCAGACCACCTTCTCGGATGATCATTATCAGACTTTACCTCTCTATATACCAACACAGAAACTTAGTAAGATATTTATCCATCCTCGAACTGCTTAACGTCTTCGGATTAGGCTTTTGGCCCAATATGTATATAAATACGTACTCTTGGACCTAGCTTCCCCACAATAGCCCCTTGAGATTCTTCTTTTGGGATCCTCGGTAAGAAAGGAGGATTTGATGTCACCATAATCACTCTGTGCCCATTATACATAATCTCTATCCGCGTGAGTGCCTTTTTAACTGCCCAAGGCATGCTCATGGCGCTTCGGCTTACGAGACGCTCCCTCATTAAATTTCTGCGGCTTTATGTCCCCCACGTTCTACGATGTGATACGAGTCCAACTGTTATGGATTTTGCTAGAACCTGTGTGAGAATTTTCCCGCTTGTAACTCTTATTTGATATAAATACCATCCAAATTAATTCCTTATCTCATTTTTGCACTTATACATTGAACCTACAAGCTTACCTACTCCACTCGTGCCTTCACAATTATTGAGAGCTAGTCCGATGAGAGTTTTCTTTCTTGTGTAGGTCTTCAAAAATTCTTTCACTTATTTTCTTTTCATCTACTTCTCTTTCTCTTCTGTATCTTTTACTCCTCGGCTCTTCTTTCATCTCTTTGTCCTTTAAGACCTTCAAACCTTCTTTGAAAATGGGTAGATTTGCCTCTGTAGTAGATTCCGAGGAGAAAATAGAGGAGTTTAAAGCTCTGTATAGGATCTTGCCCGGAGTGTCCATTAGATATTGTAAGTTAGGGGAATTGCATGAGAAAAGGCGAGAGGGGGAAGTAGTAATCCGAATGATGGCCTTTATAGAAGGGGGAAGTAGTAATCCAGTGTGCCCCAAACACGTTTAGAATATTAGGTTGTGTAGATGTACTTAATGAGAGAATGAGTTTGGAACTTACCCACCATGATGTTAATTGGATCTACAATCTCTATCACCTAACTGGACAAGGGTACTACCTAAAGTATAAGTTTCCCAAGGCTAGGCTTATCAAATGCCTCCCTGATTCCAACAAAGGCCTAAACAAAGATTTTTTTATCGTATCTAGGGAGTGGCATGATGGCCTCCCCTGCTCGACGAGAAAGGGGAAACTAACTGGGACCCTAGGTTTAGGTCAATTATTTCATAATCAACCTTCTTGCACTTTCTTCTTTTGATTCGTGTTTGTATATAAACATCCCTTTGATTCATGCTAAATTTTGTTGATGATTTTGCAGACAAACACATTGCTATTCTGAATTTCGATCTTGTCAACCAGTCGAGCTTGGACAAGATATTGAAAGCCGAAGTTTTCGTTCACAGCAACGGTCAGCTTCGAGTAGCGCATTTGATTCTCAACTACACTGATATTTCGAAAAGCTTCCAGGTGTCGAAGTGTGTCATAAAGGCCAGCGACCCCCGCCTGCATCGGATAAGTGTCACTGTTCCTGGTTTTCTCTTTCCCGAGGGTGTTCCTATCCCAGAAGCACTTTCACCACCCAACCTATCCCAGAAGGCATTCCTACAGTAGCTTTCCCACTTTAACAAGCGACTGGTGAAGCTACCTCCTCTCAACCCATCATCAAGGAAGAGGAGGAAATAGTAGACATCTCGGACTCCGAGGACGAATTTGACGACTTCAACTTACCTTCCTCCTCAGGGAGTCCAGACGGTGACCTCGGCCTTACATTCCTAGAGCAAGCAAGCCATCCACAAGGAGAAACCACTAGCTTGAACACAATACCAATCCAGCGCAGAACCAGATAGAGCCTCTAAGACTTGATGGAGTCCCAAGTAGAGAGTCAAGAGCTAGGGAAGGCCACCCAAGCCAAACTTCCCTCCCCTAAAGGTCAGGAGCCAGGGAAGTTCACCCAACCCAAACTTCTCTCCCTTCCACCCACCCACCCACCCAACCCCAACGTACTGGACCAGGCTAATAAAAAAAATAAAAAATAAAATAAAAAAAATGGATCAGCCTAAGGGCAAGGAGGTGGTGGAGGGGGGAAAGAGCCATCCTCCCAAGGACGACGAGCCCTAGAAGGGAGCCAAGCAGGCTTGGACATCCTAGACGGCCTTGGAGAGGAGGGCTGAGGTTCAAGCCCCAACATCTACTCCGGTCTAGGCCCTAGCCATGATCCTGGATGAAGCTGCTGTAACTACTAACGCCTCCATCAGAAGTTCTAATCTGGGAACAGCTGCTTGTGTGGCCGAAGAATTAGAGTAAGCTCTATTACTACCAGAGGACATGAATGAACTGAGGCAGATAAAGAAACACGAGGTCTTCCTCACACTGAAAAAGGAGCTCACCCTGGTAAGATTATCATCTAAATTTTCTTCAATTTTCATCCATCATTCATTATATATATATATATATATATATATATATTTAAACTTAATTTTTCTGACCTGAGTATGTTTCACCATTCCTTTTTATTTTTAAGAAAATGCCATCCAAGCTACTTATAGGGCTGAGGAAATAATCATCAGCATGCACAAAACTATGAAGGACGAGGAGGCCAGGTGCGTTGCTGCCTTGAAGACCTTTGAGGTGGCAGAGAAAAAGCTGCACGAGGTCACTGCCAAGCTAAACTGGGCGGAAAGTGAGAAGAAGAGCGCCGAGGCCGCTTTAAGGGTGGTTGAGAGGCAGGCTAAGGAATAACGTCTAAAGCTTCCCCAAACCAAGGAGTGCTATGTAACGACGAAGAAACAAATAGAGGCCTTCAACAAGAGTCTGAGGGAGTCTGAGAAGGCTAAGGAAGAAGCTTACAAAGCCAGAGAAGAAGCAAAGAAAGCTAAGGGAGAAGCCGAGAAGGCAATGGACTAGGCTGAGAGAGATGGGTATGATGCTGGGGTGTCTGAGACCTAGGAAAACCTAAGGTTGGAGGCCTCAAAGGTATGTAGACACTACTACCTCCAAGTGTGGAATGAGGTACTCGACCAGGCTGGAGTTGATGCCTCCTCTGCCCTCTGGAAGGCAGAGAATGTTTACTATCCTCTAGCCATCCGGGCTTCTGACTCATCTGCTCCTAAAGCTGATGCTGCCTCTAAGGAAGCAGATGCTGGAAAGGACAATCTAGTTAAAGTCCTTCCTTCCTCTAGTCATCCGTCGGAGAAGACTAAGCAATCTGAGGTGAAACAACTAAAGAGGTAGCCCATGATGCTACCTAGGTTTCCATTGCCCCCGAGGAACCTGCCAAGGAGAAGGAATCTACCCAGCCGATGGAGATTGTCCTAGCAACCTTTCCTATCATCACAAAAGGAAGACTCCAGCGGTAAAGAGCTTGCTTCTACCAACACAGCTCCTAACTAGCCTCCAAAGACTTCTAAGGACAAACTTGTGATAAAGATGAAGCCCTGATTTGTCCTTGTCAATTCTTTCTCATAGAATTAGTAGGTTTTTTTTTTTTTTTTTTTTAATTTTTTTTGATGTGTAATTTGACCTTTTGTAAGCAAATTTCCTCTTCTTGAGGCTTAAATCAATGAAAGTTACAAGTCCTTCTTTCATGATTGTGATGTTTGTATCTTTTCCTTGTGTAGTTTTTGTTTTCTTTAGTACTTAATTAGTAGGACAATGAGACATGCCCCATTTTGTTGTCTACATAAGTGATAATACTTTCCTAATTAATCAACAAAATAAAAAATTACTAAGTCAACAATATTAGTAAAATACACTTTTAACTTCAAAATCCATACATCACAATAAAGCAATCATCGACATCATTCCTCATAAACCTAATGATCTTGAGGAAATAATCAGATATTGACCAGACAACAGATATGTTTGATATACTCACAAATCCTATAAATGATGCTCATGAACTTCCACTTGTTTAGATCACTGTTGTGGGAATCTCCAAGGTATATGATCCGAGGAGCTAAACATAACCAAGATCATCTTCAACACTTAGAAAAATGTTGAAAAATATCAATTTATCCGAGATATGTGGTCCGAGGATCCAAGCATGACCAAAGTTTTGTTTGATACTTTGAAGAATAACTTGAAGGTTAATTTACCCAAAGTAGATGGTCAAAGGAACCAAACATAGCTAAGGTTCCATTTAACACTTAGAAAAATGATAAAAAAATATCAATTTATCCAAGGTATGTGGTCTGAGGAGCTAGGCATGACCAATGTTCTGTTTGATACTTTGAAGAATAACTTGAAGTGTTAACTTAGCCAAAGTAGATGGTCTGAGGAATCAGACATAACTAAGGTTTTATTTAAAACTTGAAAAAATGATAAAAAATATCAATTTATCCAAGGTATGTGGTCCGAGGAGCAAGGCAGGACCAAAGTTCTATTTGATACTTTGAAGAATAACTTGAAGTGTTACCTAAAGTAGATGGTCCGAAAAATCAGACATAACTAAGGTTCTATTTAACACTTATAAAAATCATAAAAAAAAAAATCAATTTATCCAAGATATGTGGTCCGAGGAGCCAGGTAGGACCAATGTTCTGTTTGATACTTTGAAGAATAACTTGAAGTGTTAATTTACCTGAAGTAGATGGTCCGAGGAACCAGACATAACTACAGTTCTGTTTAACACTTAGAAAAATGATAAAAAAAAAATATCAATTTATCCAAGGTATGTGGTCCGAGGAGCCAGGCATGACCAATGTTCTGTTTGATACTTTGAATAATAACTTCAAGTGTTAATTTACCCAAAGTAGATGGTCCGAGGAACCAGACATAAC
Source organism: Castanopsis chinensis (assembly GCA_032878915.1). NCBI lineage: Eukaryota > Viridiplantae > Streptophyta > Magnoliopsida > Fagales > Fagaceae > Castanopsis > Castanopsis chinensis. The sequence continues at coordinate 13,188,236 of JAVQMG010000129.1, forward strand.
TAAGGTTCTGTTTAACACTTAGAAAAATGATAAAAAAAAAAAATCAATTTATCCAAGATATGTGGTCCAAGGAGCCAGACATGACCAAGGTTCTGTTTGATACTTTGAAGAATAACTTGAAGTGTTAATTTACCCAAAGTAAGTGGTCCGAGGAACCAGACATAACTAAGGTTCTGTTTAACACTTAGAAAAAAAAAAAAAAATATCAATTTATCCAAGGTATGTGATCCGAGGAGCCAAGCATGAACTAAGTTCTGTTTAATACTTTACCATAATGAGAAATATAGTGCATGAAGTAATAAGCGATATATAACAGAAAAGACCTTCATTAATAATAATATTTTCGCAAGTTATTTACATTCCAAGGGCGGGTACAACATTTTCATCTAAATCTTCGAGATAATAAGCCCCTACCCCAGCCACCGAGGTTATGCGATATGGCCCTTCCCAGTTGGGCCTTAATTTTCCCCATGCTAGGTTTTTTGCAGTACCTAGAACCTTCCTTAAAACCAAATCCATTGGCGCTAGTGGCCTTAACTTCACTTTTAAGTCATCCTTGTTTAAGCTTGTGTTGATATTATGCTAATTGAACCATGGCGTTCTCTCTTTGTTCTTCAACCAAATCCAAGCTTCTTTCTAACAACTCATCATTATTGCTTGGAGTGAAAGAGCTAGTCCTTAGTGTTGGTAAACCAGTTTCAAGTGGTATTACAGCATCGGCCCCATAGGTCATTGAAAAAGGTGTTTCCCTTGTTGAACTTCGAGGGGTAGTTCGATACATCCAAAAGACGTGTAACAATTCTTCCACCTATTCCCCTTCGCATCATCCACCTTTTTCTTGAATCCATTCACTATTACCTTATTGACAGCCTCAGCTTGTACATTTTCCTGTGGATAAGCCGGGGTTGAATATCTGTTGGTAATGCCCAGATCACAGTAATATCTTCTGAAAGTCTTACTATCAAACTGAAGGCCGTTGTCCGAGATGAGGATATTAGAAATTCCAAACCTGATGACAATATTTTTCCAAACGAATCTTTTTGCATCCAAGTCCCTGATTTTTTACAGTGGCTTTGCTTCAACCCACTTGGTGAAATAATCTGTGCCAACCAATAGCCATCGCTTATTCCCTGCTGCCTTAGGGAAGGGTCCCATGATATCCAAGCCCCATTGGGTAAAATGCCAAGGACTAGAAAGATGATTGAGGGCACCTCCTGGTTGATGAATGTTCAGAGCAAACCTCTGACATTGGTGGCACTTCTTCACATATTCTTGCGCTTCCCTCTGCATATTTGGCTACCAGTACCCTTGAGTGAGTGCTTTGTGAGATAAGGATCTACCTCCCGTATGACTTCCACAAATCCCTTCATGTAGTTTTTCTAGAAGTAGCTTTGTTACTTCAGGGAGTATACATAGCAGGTATGGTCTAAAAAAAAAGCGTTTGTATAGCTTTTGGTCCTCGGATAGCCAGAATTGAGGGGCCTTTTTATGTACCTTGTCTACTTCAGACTTCTCCTAGGGCAAGATATCTTCCTTAAGGAATAGCACTACAGAGTCCATCCAACTAGGTTCTACCCTCATTTGATGAACTTAGACCATGTCACCTTTCATCTTCGTAGGTTTGTGTAGATCTTCAATAAGGATAACTCGAGGTAATCTATATGCCAAGGATGTTGCAAGGGTGGCCAGGGAATCAGCATGGATATTCCTGATTCTAAGGACCTGCTCTAAGGCGAAAGATACAAACTTGGACCGTAAATGTCTCACTTGGTTAAAATATTCTTGCATTCTTGGATACTTGGCCTCCAACTCTCCTTCCACCTGGCCAACAACTAATCTTGAATCTAAGAACATCTGCACTATTTTTCCCCCCATCTTTCGAACCATAATCATTCTTGCCAGTAGAGTTTCATACTCAGCTTCATTATTGGTGGTTGAGAATCCCAACCGTAGGGATTTCTTAATAGTGATTCCCTTAGGAGATACCAAAACTAGCCTTACTCCAGAGGTTCCTTCAGGGAAATTACGCCAACTAATTTTTCATCCATGTCTGGCCCCTTGGCATTCTCTTCTAGTGAGGGCTCAACGAATTTAGCCATGAGGTCGGTAAGGGCTTGGCCCCTTACAGAGGTGCGGGGCATGTACTTAATATCAAAAGCCTCTAGAATCGTACCCCACTTGGCTATCCTTCCATTGTAATCATCACTTCGAAGAAGTTTTAGGACATATGTAGTTCAAGTTTGTTAACATATGTCGCTATTTTATGTAATTGGTTTATCCTTTGACAAAATGCACTTTACTTGTATTTGGATAGATCTAGGATGTGTTTAATACTTCAAAGAACATGTTGTTCAAATCTAGTATTAAAGCCATGAAGATTGGACCAAGAAACAAGTGAAGAAAAGTGTGTACTAAAACTGGACACCTGGTGGACACCTGCGGATAGCTGCCAGACACCTGCGGATAGCTGCCAGACACCTGCAGATAGCTGCTGGACAGATAGCTATCTATCAAGGTATCTATCGAGGCATCTATCGAGATTTAATGAGGCTCGACAACTGCCCGATCGATCGAGGTATCTATCGAGGTTACGGGAATTCAGATTTCCAGATCTGATTTTTGGGCGAGGCTTTTGTATTTGTATAGGGTTTCTTTTCTCACAACCCTAGGCATATATAAGGCTTATTTTTGAGGTCGTCACACAAGAGAATAAAAAGGAGAACATATGCAAAAGGTGATAAAAGCCTTATTCTCTCTAAAAGAAGCTACTGCGTCTTTGCGCCTTAGGGTTTTGTAACCAAGTGCTTCTTGATCTTCATCGTGTGTATGAAGTGAAGAACTTTGCAGCCAACATTTTTCTTCCTCAAGTTGGTGAGTGACGTACTAGGATTCGTGCAAAGGAGTAAGCCGCATATTGGGATTTGCGCATCAAATTGGTTAGTCACGTACTTGGGAGTCGTGCATCAAAAGGAGAAACTGTCACTACAGAACAAGTCCAATTGGGTATTGGGGTAAGAGTTCAACTGTAAGTTGGTAAGGTACTTGGGATTCCTTGCTTGTAATTGCTTGTTGTGATAATAGTGGAGTTTCGGGAGTGGTGACCTTAAATCACCCGGTGGGGTTTTTGCCGTAAGGTTTTCCCCATTTGTAAACAAATCACCGTGTCATTTAATTTCCGCTGCATTACTTAGTTTGGTGATTTGTTTGTGCTGCCACGTGATATTGTATGTTAATTTGATTAATTAATAACTGGGCTAATTAATTAATCTAAGTTATCATAAGGGGTCAAAGCGTGTGTGGCCTGTCAGAAGTGACTTGAGTGTAAGTTGAGTTAAAACGGCAACTGGGTGAGATTGGAAATAGTGAATGAGTTTATGTGTAGTATGCACCATTGCCAGAATGGCCATTTCTAGTGGTAAGTAACGAACCTCGGCTTCCTGTAATGATTTGCTCACATAATAAATTGGCCTTTGCACACCATTATTAACTCGTACCAGCACCAAGCTCATGGCATGGGAAGCAACAACAATATATGCAAACAAAACTTCATCCACATTGGGTCTGGACATGAGAGGCGGTCAAGAAATGTATTCTTTAAACTGTTGGAATGCCAAGACACATTCCTCAGTCCACTCAAAACCCTTCCACTTATTCAACAATTAGAAGAAAAGTCCGCACCTATCTGCAGATCGAGAGATGAACCAGTTCAGAGTAGCAGTTATTCCTATCAACTTTTGGACCTCTTTGGGATTCTGAGGTGACTGTAAATTGTTGATTGCTTTGATCTGGTCAAGATTGATTTCAATTCCTCGGTGAGTGACCATGTATCACAAGAATTTTCTTGATCTAATGCCAAAAGAGCATTTAGAAGCATTAAGGCGCAGATTGTGTTTCCTCAATATCCCAAATATATTTCAAGGTCACCAATGTGCCCGAACTCTATTTTACTCTTGACCACCATATCATCTATATAAATCTCAATATTCTTTCCTAGTTGTGGCTTAAATATTCTGGTCATCATCCTCTGATAAGTAGACCCAGCATTCTTCAAGTTAAAGGGCATCACTTTGTAGTGATAATTCCCAATAGGGGTAACAAAAATTGTCTTCTCTTGGTACTCTAAAGCCAAAGGTATTTGGTGATACCCTTAAAAGGCGTTTAGAAAACTCATCCAATGGTGACCTACAGTGGTATCGACCAATTGGTCTATCCAAGGTATAGGGAAAGGATCCTTGGGACAAGCCTTATTCAGATATGTGAAGTCGACACATACACGCCACTTCCCATTCTTCTTCTTTACTACTACCATATTGGCCAACCATTCCGAGTATAACACTTTCTTAACAGCCCTTGCCTGCTTGAGCTTGTTCACCTCCATTTTAACAGCATCAGAATGCTCTTTAGACGAATGTCGAGGTGGTTGTTTCTTATAAAGGACAGCCGGGTTAACATTTAGGTGATGGAAAATGAAATTTGGGCTTACCCCGAGAGCTTCATAAGCATTCCAAGCGAACACATTGATATTCTTCTTCAAAAATATGACCAACTCTTCCTTCTCTTGAGGAGGCAACAAAGCTCCAACTTGAAAAAATTTCTCTGGATCATTGTCAATAACAATTTCCTCCAGCTTCTCATACATGGGCCCTTTTAACGTTACCTCCATGGGCATGAGCGTGGTCCTTGATTGCTATGAGCCCCCTTCAGTAGAGGCCGATGATTCAGCTTCAGGCTAATGCATAATTGCAGCTGTCATGCACTGCCTGGCCATGGATTGACTCCCAACCAGCTCTTCAATCTGGTCCCCCGACGGATATTTCACCTTCAAATGCAGGGTTAAGGAAACAACTCTTAAGGCATGAAGTCAAGGTCTTGCTACAATGGCTGTGTAGGGAGAGTATGTTAGGATATATGCCCTTAAATCCTATTGTATGATGCTATGTATGACATTATGTATGACTTAATGTTGTGTTTAATAAAGTTGTTTATTTTTATCTAAAATAATGGTAACATGAATATTTGGACATTATCATATAGTCCATGAGATGCATAGTATGTGATTTATGTGAAAAGTCACAGAAGATATAAATCACAAGTTCTTTGTAAACTCAGAATTTATAGTTCGTAGTCGGTGATGAAATTGGGCATTTCATCTGCGAAGACTATAACGTATCAATTAAGATGATTTGTCTTGATCATGGAAGTGGTGACTTCTAGTTGATATGTTGATATGTTTTAAGAGTTAAGACATATTGAACTGGACCGCTGTGAGATTTATTATTCTCCTAACGACTGTCAAATGAATAATAAATTTCACGACTTCTATTTGCATGAACTCTTAATCCTGAGAGAATAATGGACTTGATCATGAGGTGTAAGTTGCTTTGATATATCAGGAGTGAGATCTAAACTAACGGTCAAAACCTCAGTATGTTGGGCAGCCACATTTAGTGTTGATGGAACATATATTCTCAAGATGGAATTCATAGTCTCTTAACGGAGATATAAAATATTCCCTTGAGATAAGTTTAATGGGTTTGGTTATTCAGAGAGTTAGGCCTAATCACTTTGGTAAGAAATTACTAAAGTATATATTTATGAAATTGGATTTCATAAATATATGATGAATAACTTTAAAGGATTAAACCGGGTACTCAAAGATAAGATGTAGTAATTTACAAAGTGGCAGTCTATATTTATGACTTTGTATTACTACGAATATTTTATGAAGGGGTTGCGTGTAAAATAAAGTCTTGGGATATAATTTATTAATAAGGCCTAGAGTGCAATTATATTTATATAATGGTATTAAATATAATTAATGGTAACTTTGGACTTGTCAAGAGTTGACGGAAAAGCCCAAGGCCCATTGGAGCTAGTGTCTTATTGGTCCCTTTTGGTTCCATTCCAAGCCACACACTAAAGCCCAATTGGAAAGACCCAATAGGCCGGCCCAATTAGATAATCAGTTAGTTATAAAGGGAGAAACATACAGAATTTTTTAAGTGATTTTTCGTAGAGAAAAAGAAGGAGTGTGAGACACACTTTCGTTCTCCCTTTGGAAACTGATTGAGAGACCACACATATTGGGCGTAAAGTGGAATTGGAGTGAAGATTAAAAGTTTTCCCAAGTGCTTCTAATCTTTATTTTTGAAATTCTCCATACCAAGGTACGCTATCTTGTTCTTAAATTCTGAAATTTACAGAGTGCATGTTGTCAATCATGAATGAAATAGATCCTTGTTTGTTGCTTCCGCTGTGTGTTTTGTATGAGATACAAAACCAGATTTTAACCAACAGAGTATGCATCCATTATGATGAAGTCCACTTCCACCACCTCTAAACTTGCTTGAATAGGTAATAATTTGGCCATTTGGAATGACAAAACTCCCATCAAAGCTTATTAATGGTGGATCATAGGCTGTCAAGTCCTCTAATTTTAAATTTAGCCCTTTGTATAAGTCAGTGTACATAATCTCTGCACCACTGCCCTGGTCTACCATCACCCTCTTCACATCATACCCTCCTATCCTAAGCGTGACCACCAAAGCATCATTGTGTGGCTGCCTAGTCCTAATCTTGTCCTTTTCCAAAAAACTCAATGCTGGTTATATATCCACTCTGGCCCTTTTCAGCCCAGAATTAGAGTCCTTGGTGAGTGTTTGTGCTACAGTCTTCACTTTGGAGGGACAAGAGCCGGTCCTCTCAGGATTCCTCTCAGGATCAGCAAAGAAGACATTAATTGTGCCCAAAGGAGGCCTGGAAGAAGTATTCCCTTGAGCTCCTAACCCTGTATGATCTCCCTACCCATTGGGCCGATACAAAAATTGTTTAATCTTCCATCTCTGACTAGTTACTCCAAATGATTCCATAAAGTCCTGTAATTCTCGGTGGTATGCCCCCGTTCTCGGTGGTATTGACAATGAAGGCTCTAGTTGCGCCTCATGAGGTCCCTTTCCATCTTGTTTGGCCATTTGAAGTATGGCTCATTCTTAATTTTCTCCAAGACTTGATGTATTGATTCTTGGAACACTGTGCTGAACACTTGAGGAGTAGTAAACCCAGATTGCCCAGTAAAATCTTTGCGGGGTTTGTTATTGTTGTATTTGTTCGACCTAAAATCTCTCCTCTCCTGAGGAATATCTTTACTTTCCCCTTCCCTTGCTGTTGGTCCTCCTCAACCCGCATATATTCGTCAATACAGTCTATGAGCCGGCGCACACTCCTCATAAGCTTTTTGGTCAGTGATTTTCTCAAATCAAGCTCGACAGGTAGGCTGATCTTGAAAGTTCTTATTGTTACATTATCGAAGTCTCCGTCAATCTCATTAAACATCTCCCAGTATCTATTTGAGTAAATTTTCAGGGTTTTCCCTTCCCACATGGTCATAGACAACAATGAATCTAAAGGTTGATGAACTCTACTACTTGTAATGAAGTGAGATCTAAACGCCCAAGTGAATTCTTTAAAGGAATCAATATAACCTACTCCCAAATCATTAAACCATCTCATTGCCATAAGTCCCAAGCAAGATGGGAAAATCTTGTATATCAAAGCTTTATTTTTGGAGTGCACAGTCATCCTTTGGTTAAAGTGGCTAACATGTTCTACAGGATCTGTCTGGCCACTATACGTGGTGATTGTTGGTTGAGTGAATCGCTGAGGAAGTTTCCCTCCTTTAATTCTACGTGTGAAGGGTGACTTGGAAATCTAGTTCAACCCTCTACTCATAGCGTCATTTCCCAAGCCTCTGCAAGATGAGTTCCTATTTTTGCGACCATGAGGGCTGTCCTCCTCATACGAGAAAGACTCACTAAGGGCCTTGATTTGGGCCTATAACTACTGTCTCCACCATCATCAGAAGGGTCAGAAAAGGAGGGAGTTCACCTCTGCCATTCGTGGCGTAACTTCTTCTTCAAATGATCAATCTTTGATTGCATGGCTCTAGCATTTTCTCCATGAGAGACTTTACTTCCACCTTGTGACTGACTCCTACTAGTGTGGGTGGTGTGTACACTCCCCTCCCAGTCCCTTCTTCTTTCAAGATTCAGGAAGTGATCTTAACGTTGGGACCCTATTGATTCTGCTTAGTGCAGACCTGATCCTACCATAATGTTAAACTTACTAAAACACAAGATTTCCCATAGATGGCACCAACTGTTAGGTCAAAATTTGCACCAAGCCCAAAACTAGAAGAGAATAGGCCCAAAGAGCCCAATGCAATGAATTTGTAGAGAGTGAGTTTGAAATCTAAGTTCTAATAAGTTTGTCTATTAATTTTAATGGGCCAAGATGACCAAAAAGAAAAGATGAAACAATTTTATATAAAGAAAATCATCCTCGGACTCAATCCTCGAAGGCTAATTCTTCCGTATATTTCACTTAAAGATAGATTACAAATATTGTTCTTTGGTCTACCATGTTTTTTTTCTACTTCCTCTCCGATTCCCTTATTCTGGGGGTTTCCTCTGCCTTTTGTATCACTCTTCCTCCTCTTTCTATCCTCCACATATGGATTAACTTGTTCGTTTGGATACTTGTCCCATCAACACTTTCTTGAAGCTTTTGGAAACACTTGTAAGGCTGAGCCATGCTATTCAGACATCACTTCTTTATTAATGCGGCTAGAGAGTTAGTTGTAGGGTATTTAATGCGGTGGTAACAGCTTTTCCTTTAGATATTTCATAGTTTTCTTTTGTCCTATACTCTGGTGGTGCATATCCTTATCAACGGAGTCCCATGGGACGTTGCCTCTAGACGGCAGACAATATATTCCGACCTCCACTTAGCTGAGCCAAGGAAGTATTCTTTCTCGGACCACCTTCTCGGATGATCATGATCAGACTTCACCTCTCTATATACCAACATGGACCCTTAGTAAGATATTTATCTATTCTCAGATTGCTTAACGTCCTCGAATTAGGCCTTCAGCCCAATATGTATATAAATATGTATTCTTCGACCTATCTCCCCTACAATGTTTTTTGACCAAAGTTTACTAATTTCCATATTATTTTTCTAGTTTCCCTGATTGATTTTTCACATTATTATAATATTTCTATTGTAAGAAAGTTTCAAAGAGGGTTGTACCTCAAAAATGAATGGAGATGATCTTGTTTGGAGTCAAAATATTGTTATTTGTATCTAAGGGTATATTATATCATTTAAAATTTTAAACGATGTGGCATCACAGACAACTTTAAATTTTTGTAAAATTTAATTTTGATCATAAAAAGGACTTTCTCCATTAACTTAAAATGTAGAGGACCCAATAAAGAATTGACATCGAAAATATATTTATGTTTGTGAAACCTAGTTTTGAACTAAAAATTCTTGCAATATGAGATTGAATGTCATAAATCTTAGTTGTATTTTACTTCCTATTTGTGTTGTTGGGAAATTTGCACAAATACAATAGCATACTTGGTCACCTGAAATTCATGTTGTGAACCCTAATTTTGATAAAATTTATGATTTAGAAAACTTGTTCCATGATGGAGAATGGGAAGTTTCATTTTTAATAATATTTTTTCTTGATCTATGATATCTTATGAATAAAGTTTGTTTGTCAACAAACATAGATCTCCAATTCTAAAAGATTCATGTGCCTTTCAAAAATCTAGAACTAAGTCATAAGCAATTCCATTGCAATACTAAATCAATAGTTTAGTTATCGTAATTGAGAATTGATCGCAGCATAAAAAATATTGTTAATGATGCTCAATTATGAAATGGAGAGAATCTATTTCATGGTTAAGATTACTGTAAAATGTGTACAATTTTAATATAAAAAATTAACTCTTTTGATTGAAGTGATGAGGATCCATTTAAGGCTTCATATGGGATCAGCCTAAAGACAAAAATGTGGTTGTTTAGGGCTTTAATTTTCATATGTAAATAGCTAATGTCTAGACTAGGCTTTGAGGATCCTACGAAAATCCTCTGTTTGTCTGAAGACTAGGGGTCGTTTGGTAATGTTGTTCTAGTAACGTTGTTTGTATTTTTTAGAAATATGTGTGGGTGAAAAAGTATGTGAAAATACATGTAATATTATTTAAAAACTGAAAAATGTTGCTTAAGCTACCACACCAAACAGCCCCTAGGCTGCCAAAATTAATTGTCATCTTTTGTGTTGAAATAGAAAAAAAATATTATGAAGAAAATTAAGAGAACAATGTGAAAGAGTGAGGCATAGAAGATTAATACTTGATTATATATCTTATATTTAATAGTGTAAGTGCTTGTGGAGTATGGGGAGTAAGGACTGAGGTTTAAGTGTCCAAAAGAGAATTTCACACACATATACACTTATAAGATTAGATTAGAGTAGAATTTCTATCTTGTATAAAAAAAAAGTGCACATGATACTATATCATTTAAAATTTTAAATGATGTGATATAGATGCACCTTTTAATATGAAATATTTAATATGAATTGGCAAATTCATTTATTTGAAATGCATGTTTTCCACATGGTATTATTTGCGCCAAACCTTTTTATAGGTAATGTAAGGACCAAAAATCCAACCAGGTATTAAAGCCCACTTGAAAATGGAAGTAGATCCAATCACCCAAGGCCCAAAAACAAAGAATTTGTAGAGAGGGAACACAACAATAGCGGACAGAAATGTCCTGAGGACAGTAATTAACATTCAAAGAATCAGAAACCATTTTGCCTGAGGAGCAACTCCTTACATTCCAGTCCAATATCTCTCTCTCTCTTCTTTCTCCTTTTTTCTGCGCCCCCCCCCCCCCCATTTCTGGCATCTTTCATCCTTATCTATACTCCTTCCTCCTTGCATCTGCAATGTCCATCTCCCACCTAACTCCTTTCTTCTATTAACACTGGTCCCATTGATTGTAGAAGGTGGTAGAAAGAAACTGACTAGCTGTCATTCATACTGTTTAGGTCACCTCTACATCAATGCGGCTGATAAAACTGCCGCTTCTCATTTAATGTGACCAAGAAACTAGGTGCAGAGCATTCAATTTGGAGTCCACATGCCGTCATCTACCAAACCAGATATTTTCTCTTTACCATATACCATAAGTACACTCTTTGTATTTTTCCATGTAACATCGTTTTCGGGTCCTCGGCCCTCATTGTCTAACTAAGATCTCCTTGTCCCTTGATCTTCATCCTCGGTCCTCGAGTCCTTGGCCCTCATCCTTAATTAAGATCTCCTTCGTCCTTTGATTTTCGTCCTCGGTCCTCGGGTCCCCACAGGTAATATGTAGAATTAATTGTATCGATACCCTCCATTGAAATATGAATTGATTCTATCATTAGTTTTGTATGGCCTTTCAGTTCATTTGCCAGGACTCAAATCCTCAGCAATCTGTTTTCTGCAACAATTTCTAAAATTACTTCTCCTTAAGGTTGTGCACTTGGAATGCTGTTCTTTCAATCTCAAACTCAGCCATGTGGGTAGATATTTCTAGCATTGCATAAACAATTATCCGTAGGATTTTAAAAAGACTTTTTATTAAACACCACAACATAGATATTCTTATAGGACACAAGATATTCATGAAGCCACTTCATTGGGCATCTACTCTTATTATAAACGATTAGTTTTCCTTTTTCATTATATATATTGCCAGCCACCTTCATTTGATCTGATCACACATAGCTTCTCCTTTAGTACTGCATGCAATTAAACAGGAAATTTAGGTTAAAAGTACTAATGATAAAAGCCAAGTGTTGTACTTTAAGGAAATATCCTTTTTAGTTGCTTAGCTTTTCATTTTTGTGGGATCCTTGAAAAGTTTAAGTCATCCTCTCTCTCTCTCTCATATATATATATATATATATATATATATATTTATTATACTCTTAGAAGTTTTATTTTATAGCTCACTGACTAACAATATATTTTGTGTCTTGATTTATTTATTTATTTTAAATTTGAAGTTATGCTAATGATAAAAGCCAAGAGTTGTACTTTCAGGAAATATCCTTTTTAGTTGCTTAGCTTTTGATTCTTGTGATCCTTGAAAAGGTTAAATCATCCAGTCTCTCTCTCTCTCTCTCTCTCACACACACACACACACACATATATATATATATATATAAATTTCCATCACACTCTTAGAAGTTTTATTTTATAGCTCTTTGACTAACAATATATCGTGTATCTTGATTTATTTATTTATTTTAAATTTGATATTACTCTTTTTTCTTTTTAAAAAGGCAGCATGTGACAAGTTTGCAATTAATGAGACTTATTACATATATCTAGATATATAAGGGGTGTTTATTTCACACCAATATTACACACCAAGTTCAAATGCAAGTACTTTTTTGCATTTCAAAATTTTTTTTTGCCAAAAATACTTTAAGTCATAATTTTGATATGGAAATCGTGACTTAAGTCATAAGTTTAGTGCAGAAAAAGTGTCTGTATACTTTGTATGCAGTAGTGTGTGCATTACTTATTACTCTAGTTAGATTATGGTTCTTGCCTTGCCTTAATGTAGTCATGTTCAGTTGCTGTCACTTCCGTTGCTGCCATCGCTGTTGCTGCAACTCCTCCTGCTTGCCTTGGACTTCTTCTTGTAGAACATCTTCTCCTTCTTATACTCAGAGCCCTTTTCTTTCATTTTCTTCTCACTCTTCATTTGGCAAGCCATGTTAATAAATGTTATATCATTCAATAATTTGTTATTGAATTTATATTTTGAAAATTTCACAATTGGATTAAATGTTCCATATGTTCTTATTTTCATGTTAACCGGTTGTTATTTACAGTTCAGTCTATAGACTCTTTAGAATATATGAAATAAAAGTTTAAGTTTTTAACTTTGAAATGGCCTCTCCATTAAATAGAGAGAATCCTATTCCAAGTATTTTCCATGGTTACTCTACGATTACTTCAATATATAGAGAGAATCGATTTAACACACATCATATATATATATATATATATTTTTTAATCTTCAATTCTTGATATATTGAACCACTATTGAGAATCATTTTTGAGTAATATTACAGGTATAAACTATTTAACAATATTTTTACAAAATATTGATGTGACCAACTTCTTATTGGTTTTCATCTAGACTCACCTTTAATATCATTTTTTTTATTTACCAATAATCGCTTACCATATTAACATTTTGTAAATTTTTTTTTGTAAAAAAGTTTATATCTCTAGCAATGTTCATCATTTTTTGATCAATTAAGCTACATTTGAAAGGTGAGCGAAACTTGTTCCGTTGGTCAAGCATCAATTCAAGGGTTGTCCCTAGAAATCCTCTATTCTTTGAGCTTCATCTAGAACATTACAACCTGTACTTTGATAATATATTGCAGTCTCATTCAGGATTACATTGTCATAGAACTTTTCAATCCAAATTCTAGCAAAGGCTTCATCCGGTATTAACCTAATATTACTTCGCACTCAATAAATAAATTATAACATGTTGAGAAATAAATAGTAAAAATGTAGTCGTTTAGGGCTTTAAGGCACAAATGCAAATTGCTAAGGTTGACATATAAAAATGCTATGTGTTTGTTGAGAGACTAATTAAGCTACCAAAATTGTGGCCTTTAGTGTGTTAAAGTATAAATATATTAAGAATAAAAACAAAAATGTTAGAGAAAAAGAACATACAGGATTAATTTAAGATTTTTTTCTTATATGTAATTGTGTGCATGGTGCCACATTATTTAAAATTTTAAATGATGTGGCATAGATACACCTTGGGTTATTATTGTATAGTTGGGATCATGCGTATAATTAGGATGAGGATTATGAGTACAAATTGTATTAAGATAATATAAAGGGTTTTGTCCTTGAAACCATATCTCTAACATTCCTCTTAGTTGCTCATCAGTGACTATGGTGTGGGGTCTTTACCCAAGAACAGTTAGGATGCTACTATGATGAAGCTATATTAGTTGCTCCCCTCTAAATATTTTTTCCCAACCAAAAATACATTCCTCTCAGTTAAGGTGGAAGTCTTAGAACAAGGAAGTGTGATCGACCAAACATGGATTCAATGGAGCGCGCATATTTTCCATAGCAAAGGTGGAATGCCCTGCGGATGCTTGGTGATCCAAGCTTGACGTTTTCAAAGGTATAGTGTAGATCATACTTGTGGAGGTTATCGGTAAGATGCTTGGCCTAAAATCCTGGTCTAAGAAACTTGGCTGAAGGTGATACAGATGCGTGATAAAAAAGAAAGCTAGATGTCAGTCAAGTAGAGCACACTATATAACAAGACTCATGGTCTAAGAAATATGGATAAAATGACAAAGATTGGTGATGAAAAGGAAAGTTATGTAGTCTTGTCTCATGAAGAACGGAAAAAAATGCCTTCTGTGATGAAATTTCATGATTTGAATGTGATTGATCATTTGATTGTTAGGGCAGTTGCAGCGGTTGTGTCATTTAAGGCCACACCTTTCTTAACAAATATTCTCCAGTTTTAATCTGGTTGTGTCATTTAAGGCCATAGCTTGTTAGTGATAAACACAACTAAGAGCACATCAATAATATTGCGACAGTCTAACCCAAATACTTAAATTAAAAGGATTTGGATTCAACTATATGTATATCAATATCAACTAATCACTTTCTTTACCTTTTCTTAAAGGTAACCTTTTGCATTTGTTCTACACCGTCAAACCTTTTTCTTGGAGGTATTATATGATTAGTTGTATTTATCGTCTTTTCATATATGAATAGATTCAATCATTAGTTTTGGATGGCATTTCGGTTCATGTGCCAAGACTCAAATCCTCAGCAATCTGTTTTCTGCAATAACTTCTAAAATTACTTCTCTTTAATTAAGGTTGTGCATTTGGAATGCTATTCTTTCAGTCTTAAACTAAACCATGTGGGTAGATATTTCTGGTATTGCATAAAAAAAGATCCCCGGATGTTAAACGGACTTTTATTGAAGACCACAACATATATAGTCCATAGTCTTACATAGGACACAAGATATAGATATTCATGAAGCCACTTCATTGGGCATCTACTCTTATTAGTCTTCTTAATTTACTTATATTATATAATTGCCAAAGCTCCTTTAGTCCTGCATGCAATTAGAAAGAAAAGCTATGTTAAAAATGCCGATAATGAAAGCAAAGAGTTGTATTTTCATGGGGATATCCCTTTTAATTGCTTATTAACTTTTCAATTTTTTTTTTGAGATTTTTGAAAAGGTTAGATTCTCCTCTCTACATGGTTTATTTTATATTCCACCAATTATTTATATATATATATATATATATTATTATTATTATTCTATTTATGAAAAAAATAAATGCAACATATGATAGATTGTGATTGAACTTATTATTCCATATAGTTAATTTATGGCTCTTACGTTGCTTTTATGTAGTCATTATCTTCAATCGCTGTCACTTCCGCTGCTGACATCAGAATCGCTGCAGCTCCTCCTGCTTGACTTGGACTTCTTCTTGTATGACATCTTCTCCTTCTTATACTCAGACCCCTTTTGTTTCAATTTCTTCTCACTCTTCATTTGGCAAGCCATACTCATGCCTTGAGATGCGTGCTTTTCTTTCATTTTCTTCTCAGATTTCATTTGGCAAGCCATGCTCATGCCATGTGATGCATGATGACCATAGGCTAGGCCATGGCCGTAATTAGCATGGGCCATTGCGTGGTGGTCAGAGGGGTGACCAAGACCATTGGTTTGGCTATGGTACTTATACGCCTCATGAGTTTTGGACATGGTGTGTTCTGGGTAGTGGCTGTGGGTTTGACCATAATACTGAGCCTGTGTTTTAGCCATGTTGTGGTCTGGGTAGTAGGCGTGGGTTTGGTCATGCATGTAAGTCTCGCTGTTGGCCATCCCATAGCCATAGCCTCCATGGTGATTTGCTTTCATTCCCCAGCTACCCATATCAGCCACCTTGTGCCCGCCATGAGAGCTTTCATGGCATTTTTGCTGGCAAGTTTCGTATGTGGGCTTGTAGCACTGCATTGAGGCCATGGCAACTGAGGCAAGTGGATATCACTCTAGCTCTCTTGGTTTCTCTTGTGGTTGCTTAGTACTGCAAGGAAGTGCAAGAGCTCTTATGTATAGGCTTAGAGAAATCGGTTCTCGAATTGATTAATCTTTAGAAGTGGGATTCCTTTAAATTTTTATATCATGCATGCAAACTTTTGAAGATGCTTTTACAAGAGGCCGAAAAGATCCAGGACAGAAATGCAATCACCAATCATTTTTTTACTTTGAAGATGCCCAAGGATTAGATTCCCCATTTCCATATACAGGAAGTAAGATGTCCAGACTTCATGCATTAATTTCAGTTGAGTGGTGCTAGGTTTATAACCAATTTTATTACATAATTTTTTATAGGGTAGTACTAGTTACATATTGTGAAAACATGACACATACATAACTTTACATTATAACTAAAATAGTGTTTTCAAAACACGATTTGAATTAGAATGCATATGATAGTTTGTAACTAGGAGTGTACCTATAATGATAATTAGTGATTTTTATAAACTAATGCATCATGCATGAATAGATGAACTTTTAAATGTACAAGAAGAAAATATTTTAAAATTTTATGTGTTAACGTATATAGTGTTGTGGGTTTTAGGCTCAACTAGTTTACTTGTATAGTACGCATTCTTGTACTGTACTCATATTTACTTGTACTGCACTCATATGCTTTATATATAAAGGCAATCATGTATATTCTTTCACTGAGAAATACAATATAGTTATTCAGCATTTCTAACATTATTTATTATACTATTAATATGGAACTCTCACATTCACTATTATTATTATTTTTTTTAGAGAACTATTATGTTCGTTTATCGTATTGTTAAAGGGCTGTCTCTCATTCACTTTTATGTTAGTTTATAATTCTTATATTATAAAATCGAAGTTATTTTAATACTTTCCTTCACTCACAAGAATTTGTTCACCGCCCATTGAAGATGTAAAGACGAAAGGATAGACTGTGTGACCCAACCCATACTAATTGGTCTCTTCTAAGAATCCGATCCCCCAACCCCCCACAATGACCAACGGTCACAATAAACTGACAAAAACGGAAATTCTATTTTCCAATTGCAATCTTCTTTTCTCTCAATAATTAAACTCAAGTACGTATGTGACAGAAATTTCAAAAACTTCTTTTTCCATTCAAACAAATAACTTTTTTCTTGGGACACTAGAGGCAGTGGAGCTAAACTGGAATTTCTTTTCTTTATTGGGGTGGAGGATTATAGGGCAATTATTAGTTTATATAAATAGTATCATGTAAAGTGTATATGTTGTAGGAAAAAATGTGGCAAATGTTAGCCACTTATGTTTTTGGCTGCCTTTTGGACGTAAATTTTAAAACAGAACTTTTGTTTTTGGCTGGCAACCAAAGCATAAATTTATGTTGACCTAGCCCAATAGAAAATTCCTAATTTATTAAGCCTTTCGATACAATTTAGTAGAAAACCCTAAAGGCATCATGAGTCCAAACTTTTTGATTAAATAAATTCTCCTCATCTATTGTGGGCAGAGGACTCATTCTCGTCTCCTTCTTCAAACTCTTGTTCATATGGTTCATAGAGAAATTTCTGAGAAAAAGTAGAACAATATCCATTCTGTATCATATCTAAAACATTTCTAATAAAAAACAAGGGGATGAGTCTTTACCAACTTAAAAATATTTGATTTTAAGGGAACCAAAAAATGTGAATACCTGGTGTGAGCTTTTTGGTCCTAGAGCATTTGCATCAATCTTTCCATTTCCCCTTTGATACAAATTCACACCAAAAATACTATAGTAAAAAAATGATAGACTACAATATCTCGCCTCATTGGGTAAGGTACCATACCTAAATATCTCTAACATCTCTCTCTCTCTCTCTCTCTCTCTCTCTCTCTCTCTCTCTCTCTCTCTCTCTCTCTCTCTCTCTCTCTCTCTCTCTCTCTCTCTCTCGATTGAGCAAGGAGCAAACTACCTAGAACTTAGCTTGCAATTTGGTCCTTCAAGTCAAAAAACACCTATTCGGCCCACAACACAGTCTCTCAAATCCGAGTTGAATACGATGAAAAATGTCCTTCAAGTAGATAAATTCCTTTGGAGAAGATGAAGGTAGAAACTGTTTCTTCTTTGAAGATGATGGGGTTTTTGTCTATTAGAGATATATTAGACATATTAGCCCAATGTAATAGGCCCAAATCTGCTTCTACTTACCATCGTTGTTGTCTCATCGCTATGTCTAATATATCTCTAATAGTTGGTTTAGCCTTGTTGGTCTACGTCCACGGACCCTAAAGGGCTACATCTTTATTATGTAAAAGTGTAGTACAATAACCTATGATACAATGAACCCTAACATAAGTATATATAGGCGATTAAACCCTAGACTACTAATACAAGTAGGAGTGGACTAATATGTCTAACACATAGGGCTAATATGTCTAATATATGTCTAACACCCTCCCTCTAACTCAAGATGGAAGCTCGATGTAGGCTTAAAGTTGGATAAGCACGAGAAGATGACTTGAAGAATGTCTTTGAAGAAACCACAATGAAGAATGTGCCAATTGACTGATTTCAGAGTTTCAAATGAAGAACCAAAGTCCAAAATCAAAATCTACATGAAAAACTGAGTAAGATAGGTCATTTAAAATTTTTTGACTTTTGATCTATGGTCAACGCATAAAGTCAAAGTCAATGGTCAGGCATAGTCACAGGTTAACATTTAGTCAACGATCTACATGGTCTAGGTCGAGTCATGGATTAGACTACAGACACTGATGTCATCCTATGATGTGGTGCTGATTGGATGCTGAAGTGGCTAGGGCTTGCGTGGTGCTGATGTGGCTAGATGATGTCAGTCTTGATGTCAGTGAGATTCTTGGTGTGTGTATGGCGAGTGACATAAATGGCATGTGGAGGTGAAGCTTGAGGAAATATTTTTCTTTGCTAAAAATACAGATTTAGTGACGAAATATGAATTTTGTTGCTAATAATGAAAAAAATTATAACATTTAGTGACGAAAAGTAATTTTCATCACTATTATTGATCTAAAAAATGGGCGCTAATGGGGAAAATCTTGGCGCAAACTTAATTAGTTTATAGCGACAAAATATTTCGTCGCTAAAAGTTGAAATTTTTAATGACAAAATAACTCATCGTTGTAGGTGTTGTTATGAATAGTATTAGTGACGAAAATCGTTTCATTGCTATAAGGAAGAATTAGCGACGGAAAATAATTGTTGCTAAAAATAATCATGGTTTTTCATTTCACAGTTTTGGCAAAGAAATCACAATTTGTTGCTAAAAGTATGCTATAGCGATGAAATCTGAAGTTCATTGCTAAAATCATAACAAGATCTGGCTTCTTTAGTGATGAAATTAAAATTCATTGCTAAAAAGCGTAACAAAATCTGGCACCTTTTGTGATGAAACCAGAATTCATCGCTAAAAGTTGGAAACGATGAAAAAATTTTGTCACTAAAAATGTTATTATTTATATTCTCGGTTTAGTTTTTTAAAACCCTAGCTCTCTAAAATTTCGCTGTCACTCTCTCTCTTCACCGTTCACTGCGCTATGGACTCCCTTCACCGCCGATGTCGAGCTCCCTCCACTCTCTTTCTCCCCCTCACTCTCTCGGCTTCAACAGCGCCATCTCTCCCCTTCACTCTCTCGGCCATCCCTCTCTCCATTCACCACTACTTCAAACAACCACCTCAATAACTTGAATCCAACAAGTATGATCTTCCATGAGTTTTGGCTACCCAAAATATGATTTTAAGGTGAGTTTTCCATTGACCCACTTCCTGGATTATTTTGTTTATGCCTCAATGCTCGTGTGGGGTTGATCCAATGGTTGTGGATAACACTTTGGTAGTGTTAACTACAATTTTTGGGGGGTGGTTTTGAGGTGTAAGTATGTGATAGTTGGTATTAGGGTATTCAACCATGGAGGTTTTGGACACTTGGTTTATTGGAGGAAGGAGGAGCTGAATTTTGTGTGTTTTATGATGATTTTTCTGCTTTGAGTTGAGTTGTTGGAATGATTTTTGTCATATGTAAGAAGTTGATGAAATGTTAACTATTACTTGCCGTAGTGGTTTGAGAATTTTCTTGTACATGCCAAGTGTTTGGTATATTGCCTCTATGAGTTTTGGGGTTGGATTGCTTGATTTGTTTTCATGATAATTGTTATATGAGGTTATGGGTTATACTCCTAGTTGTTAAATTAAGGTTAACAAAGTCTCAAAGCGTTTGGCATAGTGTTAAAAATTTAGCATTTTTCTTTTGAGTTAGATGCACTGCTTGATTTTTAATAAATCATAGAAAACTTAGTTTGAGCTGAATTTTTCATGGTACATACTACACATATAAGATCTTATCCATATTTAATTTCAAGTTAATCAGATAACTTTTCATGGATCAAACAATTTTTACAAAAGGGCTGACTTGTTGCGTAGTAAATCTAAAAGTATGACGAGTATGTTGGGATTTTGTGGAATTTACTTAAAACCTTTGTTGAGTGGGTTGGCTTGTAAATTTTTGCATTTTCTTCGACTTGTGTTTTACTTAGTTAATTTTAATATCACTTGGTACCCAAGAGAAAATGCATGATATACGCTACCTATGTTTCCTAATTTCCTATCTCCTCAATATAAGCAACAAAAAATAAGGTTTGATGGGTACCAAAGAGCTTCGAAAATTTGCGGTTACTATGGATTGAGGACGCCTTAAAAGGTGTGTCAACACAATTAAGAGTCAAAATGTGTTAAGAATCTAGTTTTGCCTAAAATACGTACTTATGGATGTTATGTTAAGGTTGTAACTTGTATTAGCACTTGTGCGTAAGGTATTGGCCTTGCCTTGGCAGCCTTAATAATTGGAGCATGTGACTAAAGAATTAAATTAAGCACATTTGTATTACAAGTTAGTTACAAGTTGGTACTAGTTGCTACCTAGCTGGCATATTAGTTAGGTAGTTAGTTACAGTTATTAGCCAAGTTTGTTACCTAATATTGGCATTTTTTGGTGTAATACACAACTAACCTTCCTATAAAACGCTGATTGTTGCTTATAATCATTCATTCAAAATCTATTAAGCAAAGTTAGTTTCTTAAACCTCTCTTTTCTCTCTTATCTCTCTTCTTTTTTCTAGGAGGCTTGGCTACCTCAAACTAGCCACCCAAATACCACATCCCCTCTTAGTTATGGTCTTAGCAAAATGCTTTTGAATATATTGTAATAGTTTTTATGTGCCTTTAGTGGAGTCTCATCAATTGGTTCACCTTTAAGATAGAATCTTCAAATCATCATTAGTACTAGTAACTTACAAGCATGGTAACTTTTTATTATCCTGTTTTTGGCAGGTGACTCATTATTTGTTTGTGGCCACTTTGGATTTCTTGGTAGAGGTGTGTGCTGGCTTGGGCAAAATGACTATTTTTTTATTAAATTCTTGCAAACATTATATTTTGGGATGTTGATAATTGGTTTTGTGGTGATTTATTATGTTGGAGCAAGCAGGTGGCTTGGATGGTGTTATAAGGTGGTTTAAACTCATATTGGGAGTGTTTTTTTTTTTTTTTTGGAATTATGAACGGATATTTTTGATTTATATGTGATGGATATTATTTTAATTGTTTTCAATACTTGTAAGCATTATATTTTGTGATGTTGATGATTGGTTTTGTGGTGGGTTGTTGTGTCGGAGCAAGCGAGTGATTTATATGGTGTTATAAGGTAATTTAAATTCATATTGAGAGTGTTTTTTATTTTTTGGAATTGTGAATGAATATTGTTGATTTATTTCTGATGAATATTATTTTAATTGTTTTCAATACTTGCAAGCATTATATATTGTAATGTTGATAATTGGTTTTGTGGTAGGTTGTTGTGTTGGAACAAGCAGGTTTCTTGTATGGTATTATAAGATAGTTTAAATTTATATTGGGAGTGTTTCTTATTTTTTGGAATTGTGAATGAATATTGTTGATTTATATGTGAGACATATTATTTTAATTGTTTTCAATATTGGCAAGCATTATATTTTGGGATGTTAATAATTAGTTTTGTGGTTGGTTGTTGTTAGTCATGGCAAAATGGGCAGGTCGGGTCAGTCAACGGGGTTTGTGGGTCAAACTGGTCACGAGTCAAAACGGGTTAATCGGGTTGCGGGTCAATCGGGTCCGGTTGACCCGTATTTTTCAAACAAATTTTTTTTTTCAATTATAAAAACAAATTAATGACAACCTGTTTAGAAAGAATGAATAAAATCAATTAAGTAAATGAATATCACTTAATGCCACTTGTTAATATCCTTCTAATTCTAACAGTTTTGAGTATGACAAAAATTATTTATAGTCATAAATTCGTGATGAAAAAAGTCTTTAATGTTAATAGTTCACTGTCAAAATGTATGTGATTACAAGTTTACATCTTCAAAAAGAGATAGATCTTAAAACAAACAAAACAAGTCAGCCAGCAAAGTAGCAAGTTATCGATCTTCTTAAGTGCACATGCTCCTATTGCATTTAAAATAATTGTAAAGTTATATTATTTAGAAAGATAAACTAAACAAAAAAGATTTAAAAATAAACATAACATATTAAGTAAAGAAGAATAAGCAAATATTTTATAAGAATTACACTTCAATCTCAATTTACTTAACGTTGGTAGCAGATTCAGCACTACAAATATTCATACTTGCAAATTGTAGGTCAAGTTGGCTAATTTCGTCAGCATCTTCATCTACAATACAATATTTTAATATAACTTAATGTACCATGAAAGCAAATCAATAAAGAATTAAAATTGTATAATTATGACTATAAAAAAATTAAATTACCTTCAAATTCATATAGCTAACTTTTAGTACACAACGCAATTTCCATATTCTCAGGTAAAAGACGTGATCGATACAGAGTAAGAATTTTTTTCCTAGTACTAAAACTTGATTCAGAAGTAACAATGGTTATCGGAATGCTCATGAGATCCCATGCCATTAAAGAGAGCTCTAGAAACTGATTGTAATGCTCTTTCCATCAAAAGAGAACTTCCAACTTTGAATTTTGAAGTCTAGACTCTTCTAAATACAAGTCTAACAGAGATTTTTTTGTTTTGGCACCATGACCACTTTCATAATGATCAAATTTCTAATCATTAAAAAAAATTGCAATGAAAAATAATACCACACAACATTACAGTCTTTATTATTAAAAAAACATAGCACAACATATACCAAACAAAATGCAATTCACTTACATCATCTTCCTTATCTTCATCATCATCAGGATCATCCACAGCACCGTTAGTATGACTAGAACTCCTAACACAAAGATAAAACATTTGTAGTGGCTATAGGCTTGGGGCATTCATATTATGAAAAAAGCTTATACAATGTAATCTCAATGTTCTCCACTTTCATTTCAACAATGTGCTCAATTGGCTCTATTTTCTTGAAAATAAAGTCCACATAATCCAACTTATACCTTGGATCAAGAACAGTGGCACAAGCTAGCACCACACTATAACAATCCCAATATTTGTCAAATTAACCTTTCATCTGTTTTGCCATATTACTGATAAATGAATCTTGGCTCTCCACTTCAAGTAAGAGCATTTCAATTTGAGACACTCCATGTAAATATAGATTTGCTGTAGGGTAATCAGTTCTAGAAAATAGAGTTGTAACGTCATTGAAAGGTTTTAAAAACTGAGTTATCCTTTCAACTCTATTCCATTCATGCCTTGATGGACTACTTGAAATTAGCATCTTCCTCTGCTAAACAGTCCAACACAGAACGATATCTCATAGCACTGTCAATCATGTCATATGTTGCATTCCATCTTGTACACACATTTAAATATAAACCCGTTGTTCTCTTCATACCAACTATCTTGGCACATTCATCAAATCTACACATTCTACTCTCTGATCCTTTAAGATATTTCATAGTTTCTCAGATCTTAATCACCGAGTTATCTATCACTTTCAATCCTTCTTGAAATATAAGATTCAATATATGAGCACCATAACGCACATGGAAAAAGATACCATCACATAACAATAAACCCCCCTCATTAAGCTTTTTCTTTATGAAATCTTGACAATTATCATTATTAGATGCATTATCTAAAGTAATGGAAAATATTTTCTTCTCAATACCCCATTCTTCCAAGAAACTTAAAATTTTCTCCGATAAATGAGTTCCCGTGTGTGGAGGGGCCATATGACAAAAATTCAAGATGATGTTTTTCTATTTCCAATTCTCATCCACATAATGTGCCATAAGACAAATATATCCCTCACTTGTAAAAGATGTCCATAAATTTAAGTCAAACATATTCTACCAGGAATTGATTTCAACTTATTTTTAACATCATCCTTCTCTTTCCTGTAAGGTTTTAGAACATTGGCTTTTGAAGTATTCCTAGAAATATTTCTAACATCTGAATTTAGATAGCTGAAAACTTTTATAATACCTTCATAGTCAACAAAGCTAAATGGTAAATTATGTTTAATAATAGCCTTCGCTAACATCTTACGAAACTCTTCTTGAGTTATCTTGTTTTGTAACACCCTACCCTCTTCTTCACCATCTTGTTTTAATTCATTTCGTTTTAAGCATTTAAAAAGATGGCGATGCAAGTTTGATGTTCCATGATGACTATCTGCCAAAAAAAATTTCTCACACTATTAACAAGTAGCCTTATGTAACCCTTCTTCATCAATAGGAAATTTCACAAATTCAGTCTAAACTGTAGAAGTGTGTAGTTTTTCCTTCTTCTTTTTTCCCCTTGGAACTCTTTTTGGTTTCTTAAACTTTGATTTTGAATTAACTCTTAGAGATGGTGAAGGATTAGTAGAAGTATCCATAATTACAACATCATCATCACTTTCCAAATTTACAGCCTGAGAAACCGATGTAGTCTAATTATCAAAGCAAAATATATAATTAAAATTAAAATTCTAGTCTATTTAAAACATCTAAAGAAACTGTGAACATAACTACATAAGACATTCATTCAAATGACACAGAGGCAGAGTAGTATACTATATTTGATAACACATTCATCCAAATGACACATTCATTCAACAATCAAACACACAAACAATTAAATATAATATTAGCAGAGGTAGAGCTGTATACTATATTATTATTGCTAAATCATAAATTCATAATATTAAAAAATCAATCCAAAAACTAAAAACATTTTGGGATTTAAGAGAATGATGAAAATAATTTAACTTACCTTCAGCATAATAGATGATTTGTGGTTGTGCTCCTCTTAAATGGGTCAGCAGCTGTGTGGGTTGTGTGGCCTATGGGTGGCGAGAGATAGAGAACTGAGAGAAGTGAGAAAGCAGAGCAGGGAAGTAGGGCAGAGGAGAGGCGCAAGTTTTGACTACTTTGTGTGAAACTTTAAAAAGTGTGGAATGCTGAATGTGTGAAGAAGGGCAGAGGTAGGAGGTGCAAGAGAAACTGAAAAAGACTGAAAGAGTAGAGGAATTGAAGTACTGAACTGAGGAAGCTTTCAAGTTTGTATTGTGCATTTTGAGCCTTTGGCTTTGGACAATGGATTACAGCTAGCAAGCATTGAATGAGATTTTTTTTTAATGGTTGTGACAGCCTTATGTAACGTGTTGTCTTGTCTCCTGTCAAGTACTGAAGCTTAGCTCTTTTTATTGGTTGTGACTTGTGATGAATTTCTCATGTCATGACAATTGTTTAATTGTTTATTTGTTTATAACTTTATATGATTATATCTGATTACTAGTTTTGGTACTTAGGTGCTTTATGCACCTAGTATCAGGAGGTAATTTAAATTTTTTTTTAGAGCATTTTTTTAACGGGTCGAATCACGTGTTATTTGGGTCGGGTCGGGTTGACTCGAAAAAAAAAATTAGGTTGGGTCACGGGTCAACCCATTTTTGCTTCAAGTAAAAAAAAAATCGAGTTCGGGTTAGGTCGGATCGGGTCAGAAAATTCTGACCCGTATTGCCATGTCTAGTTGTTATGTTGTAGCAAGTGGGTAGCTTATATGGTGTTATAAGGTGCTTAAAATTCATATTGAGAGTGTTTTCATTTTTTTGAAATTGTGAATGGATATTGTTGACTTATATGTGATGGATATTAATTTAGTTGTTTTCAATACTTGTAAGCATTATATTTTGTGATGTTGATGATTGGTTTTGCGATAGTTTGTTGTGTTGGAGTAAGCGGGTGACTTGTATAGTGTTATAAAGTGGTTTAAATTCATATTCGGAGTGTTTTTTATTTTTTGAAATTGTGAATGAATATTGTTAATTTATATTTGATGAATATTATTTTAATTGTTTTCAATACTTGCAAGCATTATATATTGTGACGTTGATAATTGGTTTTGTGGTGAATTGTTGTGTTGGAACAAGCGGGTGGCTTGCATGGTATTATAAGGTGGTTTAAATTCATATTGAGAGTGTTTCTTATTTTTTGGAACTGTGAATGGATATTGTTGATTTATATGTGAAGCATATTGTTTTAATTGTTTTTAATTCTTGTAAACATTATATTTTCGGACGTTGATAATTGGTTTTGTGGCGGTTGTTGTGTTGGAGCAAGAGTATGGCTTGCATGGTATTCTAAGGTGGTTTAAATTCATATTGGGAGTGTTCTTATTTTATGGAATTATGATTGGATATTGTTGAGTTACTTTTGTTTGATTAATTATATTATAGTTTTTTGAATACTTGAATGCATTTTATATTGTGATGTTGATGATTAGTTTCATGGTAGGTTGTTGAATTGGAGCAAACGGGTGGCTTATATGATGTTATAAGGTGGTATAAATTGATATTTTGAGTGATTATTGTGCAATTTTTATTTCTTTAAGTACTAATATAGACTTGTACATTTATGAATGTGATTAGAATTTATCTAAGCAGCTTACAGCCTTAGATGTTAGAATACATTATGCATAAGTTGTTCTTATTTTACTGAAGTAACATTCACCTTGCATAGTGTAACTACTTTTAATGCATTACAAAGTGTAACTATTTTTAATGTATTATTTGAAACTAATTGTATTATATTACACTTGAAAATATATATTTGTTTTCTGCAACTTATATATTAAGAGTTGTGATTTTAATTCATTGGTATGACTACTCTTAACGCGTTGTTAGATATGTTTCTTATAATATAGTTAATATTTTTACTTACAATTTTAATGTAGTACTATTTTTATATTTGTGCAAATTTCTTATTGGTGGCTTTTAGGGCTTTTTTTTTTTTTTTTTTTGAGAATAAAATAGTTTGCTTTTTATTCAATTGGCTAGAAGATCATCTAATAACAAGTTGAAAATGTTTAGAGGAACAGTATCCATCCAAACTTCATATGGCCTAAAAAATCTAGTTCTCCTAGCTAAGGCATGTGCTACTTCATTGCCTTGCCTATGAACGTGAGAGAAAGGCTGAGCTCCTAACGAAGATTACATAAGACAGCGTGTCTTTGATTAAATGTCGTATAGCAGAATTCATCCTATCCCCATTTCTTAGAGCCGAGATAATGGACTGGGAATCTTCCCCCAAAATTGACTCTGTAATGCCAATTTCCAGTACGAATCTGGCTGGATGACAGACTGCAAGAGCTTCCACAACTTCAACCGAGGATGGGAGGGGAATTTTTTTAGATATGGATTACTTCTCTAGCGGAGCTTCTAATCACCACCCCTATTCCTGCTTCACCTGACTCTTCGAACACTGCTCCGTCAAAATTTGTTTTATACCTACCAAGTGGAGGAGGATACCATCTAGACCTTGATCGAGATTGTTTCTTCTGAATAATGCTATTCCCAAACCTATAGGTAATGAGATAATGATGGGCTTCCGTTGCAATTTTTTGGAGGGGCAAAACTGGTTCGTTGAGTCGTGTTTTATTTCTCTTACACCAGATGGACCAAGAATTTGTGGTGAAGAGGTCTGGGAATTGAAGTTTGGTTTAAATCATTGCAACAAGTTTAGAGAAGGATCCTCATAAAACCTGGGATCTGTCCACCCAACTAAACTTCGTACTCCATACCTGATGTAGCGACTCACATTCCCACAAGGCGTGTGAGATGGTTTCAGGTTCCTTTGCATAGAATTGACATGTATCTTCCTCTAGGATTCTTCATTTCACCAAGTTTGTTTTTGTGGCCAAAGCATCTGAACAAGCTCTCCATAGAAAGTGTTTAATTATTCCGGGAGTGAACATCTTCCATATTCCCTTCCATACTGATTTGCTAATTCTGCAAGTTGTATGACCAGCTTCTTCATTACTACATTCCTCACTCAGCATTTTATACCCCAATTTCACTATATATTTGCCATAGCTATCTAGAGGCCAAAACAAAAAGTCATTTTAGGGCAGGGAGCTCAACGGGATAGCCTTAATAAGCTTGGCCTTATTAGGGGTAAAAGAAGAATCAATTAGATTATGCTTCCATTCCCTCGTATGTTGGCCAATAAGCACATCAACCGTATTGTTATCAAGTAGGGAATTATTTGGAGCAATAACTCGCTTTCCATTGTTATCCACCAACCATGAGTCACCAAATATTCTAATTTTACGTCCATCTCCTACACGCCATGCTCCACCTTAAGATATGACTTTCCTTGCCTTCAAAATACTTTTCCATGCATATGAGCCCGAATTTTGCTTTGCCTCAAATATTGATCCATTAGGAAAATACTTCGCCTTGAACACCTTGTAAAAGAGGGAATTTGTTTCATGTATCAATTGCCACACCTGTTTTGCTAACACTGCCTCGCTAAATCTATACAAATCTTTGAAACCCATCCCACCTTCACTTTTAGGCTTGCATAGTACCTCCCATTTTCTCTAATGGATTTTCCTCCTTTCTTCCCACTATCCCCACCAAAATTTCCTCATCATTGCTTCAATATCTTTGCATAACCCCACCGATAATTTGAAACAACTCATGGCAAAGGTGGTGATATGCCACAAATGTGTTGACCCCTTATGATGAATTAAATTGATTAATTAGCCAAGTTTTTAATTAATCAAGTTAACATGCAAATTTACATGGCAGCACAAAAAAATCACCAATAAACTAAAGTATGCAGCGGAAATAAAATTGACACGGTAATTTGTTTACGAATGGGAAAAATCTAACGGCAAAAACCCCACCGGATGATTTAAGGTCACCACTCCCAAAACTCCACTATTATCACAACAAGCGGTTACAAGTAAAGGAATCCCAGTACCTTACCAACCTACAACTGAACCCTTACCCCAATACCTAATTGGACTTGTTCTGTAGTGACAGTTTCTCCTTTTGATGCACAGCTCCTAGTACATGACTAACCAATTGCGTGGATTCCAGTATGTGACTTCACTTCGCCAACTAGAGAGAGAGTTGTTGGCTGCAAAGTTCTTCAATTCATCCACACGATAAAGATCAAGAAGATGCTTAGTTACAAAACCCTACGGTGTACATTACACAGCAACTTCTTCACAAGAGAGATGAACTAGGGCATAAAATTTGTCTTGGATCACAAATAGCTTGAACAAGGATTTTTCAAAGCTTGTGCAACTTGTGTACTTGTGCTTCCTTTGACGGCCCTTAAAATAATCCTTTTATATATCTAAGGTTAGAAGAAAAGAAATTCCAAAGACATATTCACGGATTGGAATCAAAACATAACTTAGAATCTGTTTTCCATAAATCTCGACAGATAGAGGTGTCAAGAATCTGTCGAGAAGCTGTCGAGCCGCGAGGCAGAAATAACTTCTTAAGCTCGATAGATGCATGTGTCGAGACTAGGTGTCGAGACTAGGTGTCGAGCTTTAGTAACTTGCACTTTCTAGCTTGTTTCTTGGACAGACTTGATGACTTCAACACTTGATCTTAAAACACAATTTCTTAAAGCGTTAAATATATCCTAAATCTACCTAATTACAAGTACAGTACGTTTTGTCAAAGAATAAGCCAATTACATAAGATAATGACATATATTCAAAAGAATATGAACCACATATGTCCTAACAGGTGGGTATGGCTTGGACCACCGATTTGAGAAGAATCTCCTTACCCGCTTAAGATAATAACTTCTCCTTCCATCCTTGTATTTTTCCCCACACTCGCTCCTTGATGAAATTCAAACTTGCTCTTCTATTTTTTCCCACTACCACTAGCAACCCCAAGTACTTCTCATATTCCTTAACTTCAGTGATGCCAAGAGTTTCTTGGATAGAGTTTTTTATGGCAGTAGATACATTTGAATTGAAGAACAGAGTAGTTTTGGATTTATTGACTTGCTACCTCGAGGCCCTCTCATACTTCCCCAAAATATTCTGAATGCTTTGAATATCTCCCATCTGAGCTCTACGAAAGAGCAAGCTATCATTTGCAAAAAATAGATGAGAAATTTTTGGGCCTCTTTTACAAAGAGAGAGCCCTCTAATTTTTTTCTCCTGCATAGCTTGTCTAATAAGACCTATTAGCCCTTCTGAACACAATAGAAATAAGTAGGGAGATATTGGGTCACCTTGTCTAATACCTCTTGTGAGGATGATATTACTCTTGGGTTCACCATTCACAAGAATCGAATATGTCACTGTACTTATACAAGCTGAGATGAGATTAATTCATTTCCTATGAAAGCCCATTTTCCCCATTAATTTGAGAAAGAAATCCCATTCTACTCTATCATACACTTTACTCATATCCAGCTTCATAGTCATGAAACCCATTTTGCCTTTTCTCCTTTTTTTCATGTGGTGGAGAGTCTCAAACGCCACAAGAATATTATCAATAGTAGCCTTGTTTGTTTGGAAGGCGCTTTGTGACTCAGAAATTATTTCAGGTAGGATCTTCTTTAACCAGTTTGTTAAGAATTTTGAGATCAACTTGTACAGGATGTTGCATAGAGCTATTGGGCGGAATTAAGTCACATGCTTTGGACTTTTAACCTTGGGAATAAGTGTGATATACGTGTGGTTTAAGCTTGCTGGGATCACCCCTAAATTCAGACAAGAGATAACAGTCTTGGCCACATCATCCCCAATACTCTCCCAAAAATGTTGGTAGAATATAGGGGGCATGCCATTTGGACTTGGTGCTTTTAAAGGGGCCATTTACTAGAGTGCAATATCAATCTTAGCTTTTGAAAATTCAACGGCCAACATATTGTTCATTTCATTAGTGACCACCCATGGAACAAACTGAAGGACAAAGTCTTTCACATGGGTTAGATGTAGTGAATAAAGATTGATAATAATTAATAATAATATTAGCTACATTATTATCTACAAAACACATTTCACCCATCTGATTTCGAAGGCCATCAATTTGATTTCGCTGAAATCTTTGCGAAGCTTTCCTATGGAAGGAAGTCGTGTTCTTGTCGCCTGATGTGATCCAATGAGCTTTTGAGCATTGTTGCCATAGTTTTTTTTCATTGGCCAATAGTTATATTATCTCCTTTTTGAGAATAAAGACACTCTCATAGCTGCTGCCCCTTTGAGCTTTGGATTCTGCCTTCTTTAGTGCCTTTATTTTATCATTCAAGGCTTTTGTTATATTTCCAGGACTAACTTTACTCCAATGTTGAAGTCGGTTCTTGCATCTTTCCACCTTCGCCACAACATCCTCCATATAGCAATCTGTATCCGTGCTAAACCAAGCCAATTTAACAACATCATGACATCCATTTTCGCTCAAACATACTTGCTAAAATTGCCATGGCTTTTGTTTAAGTTCTGGAATTCCTTTTCGGTGAACAAATATTGGTTTATGGTCTAAGGTTCCACATTCCAAATGGCATACCTTGGAAGCTAGAAACATTGTTAACCAAGCACTAGTACCCATAGCTCTATCAAGCCTTTCCCAAACTATATAGCCATCGGGGTAGTGCTTACTCCATGTGAATTTATTTCCCACAAATTCGAGATCAGCAAAGCCACACTCATTAAGTACGTCTTGAAATTCTTGCATCTGACAATATGGTCTCAATCTTCCACTGGCCTTCTCATGAGATCTTGTAATCTTATTAAAGTCTCTTGTGCAAATCCAAGGTAGAGAAAATTTTGGGAGTAATTGTCGGAGGCAGCTCCATGATTGGTGATGATTTTGAGTCTCTAGTGCACCGTAAAACCTCATAAAGCACCATGAATTCTCTTTTCCCATATTGAAAATTGCATCGATAAAATTTGGTGAAGAGTCAACCACTGTTAAGTCTATGTCCTACTTCCAGACAAAGCTAATCCACCACCACACTGAATTCTGGACACTCCAAACTTATGCCCCATCTATAATTTATCGCAAATACCGTCAAGCCTAGCTTCTTCTAGCCATGTTTTGGCCAAAAACACGACTGCAGGATCTTGTGCCGGGACTAAGTCACCGAGCTCCTGAACTGTGCATAGGTTCCCAAGCCCACGACAATTCCAACATAGAAGACTCATGGTTGTTGGTGGGTCTGTTTAATAGCCTTCGCCAATATACCATTAATTTCAAAAACATCTTGAGATGCCAGACGACGTTTTGAGGGACCTTTAGTTTTATCGTAGTCAGGGGAGGAGCAGCTTTTTTTGGTAAGAGGGATATCCTAGGATGAGTTCTGGGTAGGTGATTTTTAGAGTATGCATTCCCAGGTTGCTGTTTGAGGTGGGATCCTGATAGAGGTTGGGGGTATCTTGTGGATTGGTTTGGGTCACATGAGAGTGAATGTTTGGGTTACTAGGGGCACGTGTTGTGGGGAGTGGTAAGCACGTGAGGCTCATTGACTTTCAGAGTAATTTTAGGACCGTACGTTTCCTTACTCTCAGAGTTATTTGCATGTTTTATGTTATCCGAATCATCTGATTAACTACAATCTTGATAAGCCTCATTAATTCCTTCCCTTCTTGACTCTTTTTCCCTATTCGGTCCCAAATGTGGAGGCATATTTGTAACTGATGTCGCATTCAAACTCGGTATTGATACTCCCCCAACCATCGGTTTCCATATTGGGATTTGATTTCTCCGGCGAAGATTCTTCCTTTGGTATCATCATGCTTACCTTTGCACCTAAGAATATTCCTAGAACGGAGACAATGCATTTCCTAGATGGGAAGAATGGAGGAGCTCTCAAGTTGGGGCCAAATTGTTTTGAATCATCAGACAAACTTCCTTCACTATTTATCCAGATGGCACAATCTTTGTCGTCGTTGGTAAGACACCCGCACCAATAACATAGGTTAGGTAATCTCTCACACTTAAACGCCACCCAAAATTGAATACCATTTTCGCGTGTGACTACCCGACCCCTGCACAAGGGTTGGTTAACATCAACAGATACTCGAATTCTCATGAATCCACCCCCATCACATTCCGCCTCGTCTATTGGTCCACATACTTCTCCAATGACTTCATATAGTTTTTTTATGACCTCCACATTCATAAATTTGATGGGAATGTCATGGAGCTAAACCCAAAAACATACATTGTCAAAAACAAGTGTACGGATAGGTACCTCCCCATTGTAGTGTTGAAATAAAACCAGGTGCTTATCAAAGCTCCATGGTTCATTACTGATCACCCTATCTGCCTCGGATTTGTTGTCAAAGATGAAAAGTAAAATATGATCACCCATAGATTTTACCTTAAAACTGTTTCAAGACTGCCACAATGGCTTGAAGGTTTTGATCACTGCATCGACACTCAGTGCTCTTTTTGTCAGAAATTTTGCTGCAAGAACAAAGTTGTTGGACTAGTAGCTATTGGAAAGCAAGAAACCAGGACCCTCTTTCTTAGAGAGAAAGAAGGGTTCCATTCCGATGTAAGTGACTCCATAGTATAGGCAAATTGAGGCTGAAAAAGATAGGACACACTCTGTTTCCCTAACCCCAAAAAAGAAACCACAAGCCCTAGAGATAACGTTGTTATCTCAGGGAAACACCAACAGCTTTCAAAGAAAGGGACTTCAATTCTACCTAAAGACATTTAAAGACATCTTTTTTGGCCATAATTATATTATGCTAAAGTTTTTGTATTTTTATAAAACATCTTATGTTATTTTATGTGTTGCAAACAATTTGTATGGATAGATTGAATCGAATACTTGTTTTTTTTTTTTTTTTTACTTTTGGAATGTATGGATCAGTTTCTTATAAATGTGTTGTTGAAATAAATGTGTTATTCAAATGTGAGATTTTAATAATGCAATGGCAAGTTACAAGTTAATATCAAATACAAATACAAGAAAAAAATGAAAATAGAAAATTACTTTTAGTGACGAATTTTTCAGTCACTAAATATAGGGAAAAAAAAGGTTTCAACAACGAAATATTTTGTCGCTAAATGTAACCGAACTTTTTGAGGAATTAGTTTTAGCGAGGAATTAGTTTTAGCAAGGAAATATTTCGTCGCAAAAAGTACCCGAATTTTCTAAACACAGTTTTAACGACGAAATTTTTCCTTTTTTTAGTGAGGAAAACATTTAGCGATGAAATATTTTTGTCGCTAAAAGTGTTTTTATTTTTTAACTAATCGGATCTTTAGCGATGAAATTTTTCGTCACTAATACTTTTA
This sequence comes from Castanopsis chinensis, assembly GCA_032878915.1. Classification (NCBI taxonomy): domain Eukaryota; kingdom Viridiplantae; phylum Streptophyta; class Magnoliopsida; order Fagales; family Fagaceae; genus Castanopsis; species Castanopsis chinensis. Next base: position 13,222,773 of record JAVQMG010000129.1, read on the forward strand.
GTGACGGGTTATTTTCATCGCTAAAAGTCCTTGGTGACAAAATATTGGACTATTAGTGATGATAATTTTCGCCACTAAAAATACATTTTGTTGTAGTGGTGCGTGCAAAGGTGATAGATCATTGGATTTTTGGGTTTTGCTCACAAGAGGCCGAGGAGCATGCCTGTGTGATTGGTTTCTTCAAGCAAAGGCTTGATTTGCACAAATCTAAAAGGGGAGGCACGGTATGCTTGAGAGATCAAAAACATGGCAACAAGACAACAACAATGGTTCCGTGGGAGCTGTGTGAAGCCGTGGAGTCCAGATCTGTGGGCAAGCATTAGCACGATGGTGGATCTATGATGTGTAAATGGGAAACTTCTTTGCTGTGTAGCGATAGTTGTTTAATGCCAAGAATGAAGTTTGACTCTTATATTAGCAACACAATGTGTTATACCATATTGTATATGTTAGGGTAGATGTAGAAGGGGCAGTATAGAATAGAAACACTGAGAACACGAGAGTTTCGTGGTTCAGTCTTGTCGGCCTACGTCCACGAAGGAATCCCTTAAGGATTACATTTTTATTATGTATGAGTATAGTAAAATAATTTATGTTACAATGAACCCTAACATGATTATATATAGGCAACTAAATCCTAGATTACTAGTATAAGTAAAAGTAGGTTTAGGCCTATTACATTGGACTACTATGTCTTATATATCTTTAGCATTGTCTTTGGTTCCTTTGATAGGAGGCCAATAAGAGATCTACTGTGCACTGACTTTAGATGACCATTTTAACATGCCAAGCTACTTGTGAAGGTCTATCCTGCAAATTACTGGAGTTACTTAAGAAACTACCTAACCCTCTAGATCATAACTCCCTTCCTCCATGAAAATTTATGGACTTGAACCATGAATTAGAGCTTGAAGTGATAAGTCGAGTTATTTGTTATGGGTGAGGACAAATAGCATATCCCTTAAGCTTTGCTTAAGTCTCACTCATGAATTTACAAGATTTTTCCTTGTATCAAAGTTTTTGGTCTTTGTTTGCTAAGAAGAGAAAGAGATGTCCGTCTATCAAGTATTAGTGAAAGTTGATGCCCAACATGTGGGTAGGTGTAGAAAAGGTCGTACTCTGCATTTATTGGGATTTTGTCTTGTAGTGTGGGATGTCTCTAGTTCATGAATTAATTTTTTTTAGATAGTTTCAACTTACGGCGTTTGCTTTTAATGCTCTTTATCATCAGACCAAAATATTAATTGGTTTTTAGTGTAGGCAGAGATTGACCTCTACATCTCTTATTCAACCATTAAAGATTTTACCAGTTGAGCTAACTGAAACCTACATAATATAATACAATGTAAAAACATATAAAATTCCATTTAAAATAGTATCACTTTTTCTTGCTTTAAAAAAATATGGACTCGGTGCAGAATGCCCAATAAAGTTGGGACATGTGGCGTGAAAAAATACTTTTCATAAGAACTAATACAAGAATACTTATCATAAGACCGAGTTTTTATCAAAACGAAAATTATAATAAAAATGATCAAATTAATAATTTTTAAAAATAGTGAAACTTCTATTAAAAAATGTGGTGCCAATAATTCCCTTTTTTGTTGATATTTTATTGGTTATTTGTGTGGGTTATATATATAAAATAAAGTACTCTCACATTTGCATATTTAACCTCATTTTTATGGTAATTTGCGAGTGATTAATCTATCTTTGTTTTTTTAGGTTATAAAGGTTTTACATGCTAGTGGGCCTTATTTGAGACAAAATGATAGATTCTAATTCAGGTGGGCTGAACCCAAATCAGACTTGAAGACCTACAGGATGTGAATAAAGCCGAATTAGAAATGGAAGACAAAGAAAAGAAAGAAGCTATTGTGGCCATGCTAGAACAATTTACAATAAAGTTGAATGCCCAGGCTAGGCCAATTGACTCAAGCCGACTTAAATCCGGCCTTGTATGAATTAAAAGAAGAATAAAGCAAAGAAAGGTATGGGGCATAAAGAAAGAATATAAGAAGCCTACTAAGTATTTAACTTGGTTCTGTTGAGATGGCTAGTAATGCAATGGGCCAAGAACTGTAGTATATTTGAAAGTCTTATAGCAAACTTGTTAGTAGGCCTTCGTCGAAACACTAATAAGTGAATTGTAATCTGTAGAGGCTACATCGGCTTCTTTCTCTTGAGTGCTTTAGGTCGGTGTTCATGTGGGATATAAATAAGAGCAAATCAGAAAAATAAGGACAAGACAGCGAGGGCTGGAGTGAAAAAGAGGAAATAGGAGCAAGAGGCAATGCGGCATGTGAATTCTTGCTTCTCTCTAGCATTGTGACATATCTCTTTTACTGTAGCTTTATTTTATTTTATTTGTCAAGTTTAATTCTTAGTATTTATTTTTGTCTGTTTTGTCAATTCCTATGAGTAGCTAAATTTTCAATTATGGTTGAGGATGAAACTTTGTTAAGAACTATCAGTATGATTTATGTGATTTAATTTTTCCCACAATGGCTGTTCTTTAATGATTTAAATTGTTCTTACTTCATTACAATTAACTAAGATATGATTCTTAATATGAGTTAAATAATGTTTTTCTCATGATTTAAGACTTATCTTAATTAATTGAATTCTTGGTTTATTATTTCTTAATTTTAAAATTGAATATCTCTTGTGATTTTTTTGTCAATGGATACAATTGATAATTTGATTTTATACCTAGGAAGCGAAGAAGAGCATGCTTTAGCTTTTTAAACATAAGTTTTAATGATAATATTTTCCATGATAGCAAAATTAATTTCTAGATTATCATGTAGTGAGGTTGAGAAAAAGTAATGATCATGAATTTATGCTGATATGAATTAACAAGGCGAATTCCAAAACCTTAATTCATTTTTCTAGATTGTTTAATCTCTTTATTGTTTTATTTTATATCTTTGCTTAGATCAATTTCTTATTTAGTTTATTTAATTTCAAAACAAACAATTTTTATTAAACTATGTAGGATTAATTTAGTTAAAATTTAATTAATTTTCCTATGTTTCATTCAAGTCTCTGTGGGTTCGACCTTGTTCTTATCAAGCTATATTTTAGTAGGGTTTGTATACTTACGTATTTTAAAATTTTACAACAATTTGTGAAGGTTTTCATTTACCTCGCAAAAACATATTGTATCGGTGCTCATAAAGGTTTCCACTAGAAGCCATTTTTTTTTAGTGAATTCAAGCAAATTTAGTAAGTGGAGTCTACTGGATTCACAAAAGTAAGTGGAGTCTACTATTCTTTTTTGATAAAAATTGCACGATTCTTTAATAAATAACAGGTTTTTATTATTCATAAAAGATAGATATTACATTAATTTTACATGAGACACCATACTCGTAGGCTACTTAGTTGGGCTCTTTATTTTCTCATACTTATTTATTTCTTATCGTGCGAATTACAAGGTATCTTTCTCCTTAATTATCATTTGAGTTGATGTTCAGCGATGGATCCTTTAATTCTGCAAAAAACCAAATACAGAAATTAGTAAAGAATTGTGTAATCTTAGAGATATATTGCGAGCTTTAAAAAAAATAAATAAATAAATAATAATAATAATAATAATAATAATAATAATAATAATAATAATAATAATAATAATAATAATTTTTACACAAAAAGAAGAAGTAAATTAATACAAACCTTATGCCGTTTATTATAAATATTATTTGCAAAGAAACATATCCATTAAAAAGAAAGAAATTTAGAGACGTTTGGTCTTACTGTCTTAAATGACTAGACCCATATTAAAGTTATAACTAATTTTATAAGAGTAATAATCATAAAATTGATGTTTTAAGTTTAAATTCTACAATATCTATTATATAAGCCCTTATCAAAAAAAAAAAAAAAAAATCTATTATAATAGTCGTGTGTCAATAAATGTGATTTTTGTCATATAAAATGTTATTATCATAATTAGTGACACTACTTGCCTTCTTTTTTTCACATTTGCCGTTATCATTGTCACTGTCACTCTCGCTGCTGCTGCTGCTGCTGTCACTGCTATGACCAGAGAGGCCATCTTTGATCTTCTGTAAAAGGTTCCTCCTCTCTTTCTTCTTGTGCTCACCTCTCTTCTTGGTGTTTCCTTCACATGTCATGCCATTAGTTGCATGGTGCTTGCCATGGTGACCCTTCTTCTGGCTGGTATGGGTTTGGCTCGTGCATTGAGTACTCTGGGCTTTTTCTAGGCCCTGGTCCACTTGCTTGGTCTGGGTTTGGCTGTAGCACTGTGTTTGGGTTTTGGAAGTTGTGTGCTCTGGGATTATGGACTGGGATTTGTACTGGGCCTGAATCTCAGTCTGGCTTTGGCAGTAAGTCTGGCTGCTTGTTTCAGATCCTTGGTTCTTTCCTTTAAGTACAAGTTTATGGCTAGCTATCTCAGGCACCTTTTGGCCCAATGAGTTTTCATGGCATTTTTGCTGACAGGTTTCGTTGCTGGGTTTGTAGCATTGCATTGAGGCCATGGCAATTGAGGCTTAAAAGGTTCTTTACTTTGTGTAATTTTCTTGAGCTCTCTTGTGGGTTGCTTGGTCTTGAAATGCCATGAGTTGGGGGTCTTATATAGGCATGGGATTTAGTGGGATTCATCAATTTCTAATGTTATGTCAATCTTTGAATCCACTTTTGCATGATGGGCTTAAAAAAAGGCACTTATTCTGTCAGTACGAAACTTGAAAATGTGGTCTGCTTTTTTTCTGATTCACCCACCGAATAAGTTCCAAATTTATTTTTAATGGTTAATGTCTATGTCCAAGTAGCTCTCCACCTTAAGTTTAGTCTTCCACTCGCGGAAAAAAATAAAATAAAATGTTAGATACAAAACCGTCACATAACAGTCTTTTTAAAATCACGAATAGAGAATCTAACAGAAAAATGGAATTTTAATTCTAGAAACCTCTAGGTTCGACGTCATTTTTGAGTAAAAAATAAAGCAGAACCAAGAGGTTTCTCGAATTTAAGACAACTTTTTCCTCTTTTTTTTTTGCTTTTAAAAGAAAAAAAAAAAAAAAAAAGGAATAGTCACTTGTCAATGACCACTAGATTGGATGGCATTTTCTCTTCCTATAAAAATAGATCTATTAAACAAGTGTATAACCTATGAATTTAAAAAGAAAGAAAAGAAAAAGAAAAATACGTACCATGGAGGAATGGACTCGTAATCAGCTAGATTTATTAATGGGCTGAGTTGGACGCTGCTATAGTTAATCATGCAGGCTGCATGGACTAGTACTAAGCTGGATCCAACCAAAAAGGAAATGACTTTTGTTAATGGGCTCATTTGGATATATGTCTGTAATTAATCATGGCCGGGCTAATATCGAGTCCATTTCCACACATACACAAAACACACCAGTAGTGTTAGTCTGTTATGAAGATTGGGACATGACCGAACAGGTTAATGAAGTTCCAAGCCCACCCCCACAAAATATGGAAAGGTTAATGTAACTTCAAGCCCAACCCATAAAATCAAAAAGAAAAAGTTGATGTAAGGTCTCTAATTGCTGCACTTGCCTGCCTTCTTTCAAAACAGATTAGTATCCTTTAAATTATAGGATAATAATAATTTTATTATGGAGTTTCTAAAATTTTATCTAAAACTATTTTGAAATGAATGAATTCAATTTTGCTATATCCAAAGGGCCAAACTACGTGCATAAAAAAGTTTTAAAATTCTTTCCTAGTAAGCAAAAATGGGAACTTGGCCTATCCATTTCTGTGAGGTCCTCCCCCTTAGGGGTGTGCAAAAAACTGACGAATTATAAAAACCGGCCGAAACTGACCGAATTGTGCCAAAAATTTGATTTGGTTCGGTCTCGGTTCTTAATTTTTAAAAACCAAAAATTTCGGTTCGGTTTCGGTTTTAGGTTTGAATACACTGAACCGATTGAAACCGAACCGAACATATTATAATATATTTTACATAAAATTTTTAATATAAAGTTTAGATATATTTGCAATTTGGGCCTCCGTTAGTTATTATTATTTTTTTAAAAAAATAAGTGGGCCTCTAGTTTGTACATTAGTTGGGACTCCAACCCTTTCAAAAATTAGGCCAATTTGGGCATTTTATATATATATATATAGAGAGAGAGAGAGAGAGAGAGAGAGAGAGAGAGAGAGAGAGAGAGAGAGAGAGAGAGAGCGAGCGAGAGAGACTGTCTTTAAACCTAATGTGACGAGTATCTTTGAGGGCCATAAGGATTGAGTTGTTCAACCCTTGATTCTGAGAAGATGAGTACATTGTCGACGTACACTAATGCATGGCTGGAGAATGGATTAAAAATGGTTCTTAGGACCTCAATCTTGACTCTAGGGTCAGTGGTTTGGATGAGGGTTGTTTCACCTTTTTTCTTTTTGTCAAGTGCTTGGATATTGAGATGTGATCAAAATAGATCAAATCAGGCCTCTTCGTTCTATGATTCTTTCTATTTAAACATTGTTATTTAAAAGTTAAAACCCATTAGATTAACTAATTACAATTAAATGACGTAAATTTCTATTAGACTAATTAAACTAAAACTAATTAAACTATAAAAGTAAAAGTTAGAAAACCATACCTAGCCACCCTTTTCACTCTCACTCTCACTCTCCCTCTCATAAACGGCAGCACACTTCACTCTCCAGTCCCTCTCTTTCATGGTCTCTGCCTATGCCGCCACCTCCCCATAGTCCCTCTTGTTTGGATGGTTAGAAAATTTATCCAAAAAAGACTATCACGTTGCTTCAGTGCTTCTTCTCTGTTCTCTCTCTCATATATATATATATATATATATATATATATATATTTTTGCTACTTGCTTGGTGCTTGGTGTTTGGGTGGTGAGAAAACGTGGGAAAGCAAATGAAATATATATATATATATATATATATATATATTAGGGGCGTGCAGAAAACCCACCGACACACCAAACCCGACCCGACCCGACCCAATCTGCCGAGTTGGGTCAGTCTTTAGGGCTTGGTAGGTTAGGTTGGGTTATAAATTTTTTTTGTAGTGGGTCGGGTTGGGTTTGGGTCATAAAATTACAAACCCGTCAACCTGACCCGATCCACTCATATTTTAATATATATTTAAAATATATTATATATTTAATAAATATTTTTTTTTAAAGTTAAAACTTAGCTGTAGAACAGTTCATCAATTCCTACAAACATATATAATATAAAATCCTATTACTTTCTTTAATATATATTTAAATATATTATATAATTAATAAAAAAAATATGGGTTCAATTTAATAATAATAATTTAAAAAAAAGTCCAACTCATGGGTTCAATTCGACCCAACCCGACCCATGTGGGTTAGGTTGGACATATGTGATGGGTTGGGTTGGGTCGGGTCGAATTTTTTTTTTTTACCCACCATGGTGGGTTGGGTCAAAAAATGCCCTCAACCTGACCCAACCCGACCCATGCACACCCCTAATATATATATATATATATATATATTTCTTATTTTGGTATGTTTTCTGATTATATACATGATTTTGAGTTTTATTTTTGTTTGTTTGGTGTTTGGGTGCTGAGAAAATGTAGGAAAGTAAAGAGAAATAGGCTTTTTTTTTTTTTTTTTTTTTTTTTTTTTTTTTTTTTTTTGTCTCTGATCTGTTTGGTTCTAAGAAATTGGAAGCAACTGAAAACTGACAAAACCGAACTGATTGAAATCCAGTCAGTTCGGTGTCGGTGTTCCTCCCTTTCAGTTTAGTGTAATCGGTTTGAACCGAATCAATTACACCCCTACTCCCCCATCCCCTCCCCTAAGAAAAATTTTGGGCCCCTTGTCCATGTTAGTGATCTTTTCAAACTTACTTTGTTAGCTTAAAACCACATCTTTTAGGGCCTGATTGTAATAAAAAAAAATGACATGTCAATTAGAGGAATAATAGAGAGTCTAACTTTAGGTAAGATAGAATAGAGGAAGATAATACATATTGTTGGGAAACCACAATTTGACTTCCTACAATCACTCTAAAAATAGGCTCGCATAGTGTGATGTTGAAAGTCATAAAAGATTTGAGTGTGTCTTTCCCATCACCAATTGATTTTGAGGTGGAATGGCATAACTCATGGTTCAACAAATAGTATCAGAGCCAAAGTCATGGATTCCAGTCACGAGAGTGTCATTGTAAGGGATGGATTGTTGGGGGGGCCACAATTGGACTTCCTACAACCGCTTTAAAAAAAGGCTCGCGTGGTGTGATGTCGAAATTCATAAAAGATTTGAGTATGTCTTCCTCATCACCAATTGATTTTGAGGTGGAATGACATAACTTACGGTCCAACATATATGACTAACCTTAACTAAGATGTTAAGAACCCATGGTCGACCCAAACACTATAGGACTAAGGTTTTGGTTGTTGTCATTGTTGTTGACCAAGTAAAGACTTTGTATACTCAATAGAGTTTAGAAAGACCAAAACCTCTCATCTTAGATAGTTTTGTAAACATGTAACTTCTTTTCACAATACATATATGACTAAGTTTGGAATTAAAAATTTAACTTTTTTATAGACTAATGCACTAAGAGATACACACTTGTACACGCGCGCACACACATACACATATAGCTTTTTTTTTTATTTTTTTTTTATTTATTTTTTTATTGCAAATCAATATGATAGCTTAGCTTTGATCTCCCAAACTAAAAATTTTGGTTCCACCCCTAGCCATATCATCAATATTTGATCTAATATTGACTATCATAGTTTTGGTATTTATTTAAATTATTAATGATGCGGCAAAATTCAATTTTTTTAATTTCAAAATGGATGGATAGAATTTTAGGAACTCTACGATAGAATTTTCCTAAGAATTATAATGGCATCATATTTTTGGTTTGAACTCCACTCCTTCCTCCCTCATTATCTACCTTGTTAGAGACATAGTTGATGTAATTGGCTAATCCTTTGACAAAATGCACATTACTTATAATTGGATAGATCTAAAATAGTTTAAGACTTCAAGAAACATGTTGTTCAAGTCAAGTGTTCAAGCTATGCAAATCTGTCCAAGAAACAAGTGAAAAAGTGTTGTTCATTAAAGCTCGACAGATATTTCTACACAAGCCTATCTATCGAGAATTAATGTTGAAGCTCGACATGAGCTGTATCTATCGTGAATTATGAAATCAGAATTTCCAAATCTGATTACACGCATATCCTTGAGTATTTATGTAAGATTTCTATTCTCATAACCCTAAACATATATAAGGATTATTTTAAGAACCGTCTCTAGGTCTTTAAGTATCCATACATGCATATTGTAACTGGAGACAGAAATTGCTCTAGTTCATCTTTCTCTCGATAGAAACTACTGTGTCTTTGCGCCAAGGTTTTTGTGACCAAGGAACTTCTTGATCTTCATGTTGATGAACTAAAGAACTTTGCAACCAACATCTTCTTCAAATTGGTGTCACTACAAGAATTTTGGTCTTTTGCGACCAATGTTTTAGCAACGACCAAAAAGTTGTCATTATTAGGCATACATTAGCGACGATAATAAATGGTCATTGCTAATAAGTGTATTGTAGTGACAACACTAAGGTAGTCACTAATAAGTCATCGCTAATGCCGTGGAGGGAATTTTATTTACTTTTAGAAAATGGAGGGAATTTTATTTACTTTTAGTGTCGACCTTATGTTTCATCATAGATATGTGGCCAAAAATATATAATAAGTAAATTATACATATGCTTTATTTATCAGCGATGACACATTAGTGGTCACTATTAAAAGGCTATTAGCGAGGACACAACATGTCTGCAAATATATTTACCTAAATATAATGGAGGGTAAAATTTTCACTCTCAAAAAGTGGTGGGAATTATTGGAGTGGGAAGTAGATTATATATTAGCAACAACTTAGGTCGTCACTATAAGGAATCTTTTAATGAAGACAAAGATTGTCGTCACTAATATGTGTCTAAAACAATTTTGATATACTATGATTTTTGTTTATTATCAAATCCTCCAAATGCCTCTTAAAATATTTAAAATGACGTAAATTCCTTTAAAATATTTGAAATGATTAAAAAACCATTAACCTCATCAAAATGACCAAAATACCCCCAAACTTATATAATGACCAAAATAAACTTGAAACCTCCAAAGTAACTTAAAACTTTCAAATCCGTTAAAAAAAAAAAAGAAGAAGAAAAAATGAGACAATAGAGGGCTTGTTGCTTCAAAATACTTTCAAATCATAATGTTACCCATTTGAAACTTGAAATCGATAAAATAATAAAAATTGAGAAAGTTCTAATTCCACTCAAAATACTAACTAATTCTCATAGTTATCAAAATGTGAATTGTATCGTGAATCAATTTTTGATTTTTCTGTATCATGTGTCATAAGAAAGGTATTAGTCAATATTTACCAAACTAATAAATTCATTATAAGTATATAAAAGGTATATTCATTATAAATTCATAATATATTCAACTAATAACCAATTCAATCATCAATTATGTAATAATATTTACCAAAAGTAAGTAAATAAATTAAATTAAAATATATTTATAACATACATATTCAAATTAATTAAAACCAGAAGTTGTAATACATGATATATGAGCAAAAATAATAAAAATTTTCATCATTTTGCCTAATCAACTTTATCTAAGTTAATGTTAACATGATGTTCATCATCTTTCAAAATTATTTCTTTATTAACATTTTCTAACAACTACTCCAATATCCAATAATCTGATGAAAACCTTCCCATTGAACCCAATTTCACAAAGTCTAGTGGTCTTGAGACCATTTATTAAGTTTGACTGGGTTTGACCAACTTTAACTAAACTTTGACTTTGTCTTTCTCTAAATCCAACCATTTAATTGTGATCATAATTTATTAGAATTATCTTTTCATTACACTCTTCAAATCTAAGGGTTAGATTTCAAATCTAAGGATGGCGCGTGATGGACATATGTTATGTACTTTTATGGTTATGTTCTCTCAATCTAATCATCTAATTTTTCTCAAATTTCACCAACACCAATATGTTACCATACTCTTCAATCCCAATGATCAAAATTTGAATATGAATTGCACGAAGTCTAGTGGTCTCGGGACCATTTATTAAGTTTGATTGGGTTTGACCAATTTTAACTAAACTTTGACCTTCCTTTTCTCTAAATCCAGCCGTTTGATTGTGATCATAATTTACTAGAATTATCCTTTCATTACACTATTCGAATCCAACTGTTAAATTTCAAATCTACGAATGGCGCGTGATAGTCATATGTTATGTACCTTTATGGCTATGTTCTCTCAATCTAATCATCTAATTGTTCTCAAATTTCACCAACACCAATATGTCAGCATACTCGTTAATCCCAATGATCAAGATTCGAATATAAATTTCACAAAGTCTAGTGGTCTTGGGACCATCTATTAAGTTTGACCGGGTTTGACCAACTTTAACTAAACTTTGACTGCGCCTTTCTCTAAATCCAACCATTTGTTTGTGACCATGATTTACTAGAATTAACCTTTTATAACACTCTTTGAATCCAACAGTTAGATTTCAAATCTAAGGATGGCGCGTGATGGACGTGTCTTGTATACCTTTATGGTTATGTTCTCTCAATCTGATTATCCAGTTATTCTCAAATTTCACCAATATTTTTACAGCAAATTCTAAGTGATAGGTTATTACTAGTTGTTATTATTGGGGCAAAAAATTAATGTTAGTATTAGGTTCAAATTTGAATCAATAACAACTAACCACCTATGATTTGTCATGAAAATATTGTGAATGTAACACTTCTCATAAAAAAAATGTATTTTTTTATTGTCTTTGAAAACTTGAAATACATACTAGGTTTAGAATAAATTAATTTAGCTTCTATATGTAGCACTTCTCATAAAAAAATGTGTGTTTTTATTGTCTTTGAAAACTTGATATACATACTAGATTTAGAATAATTTAATTTAGTTTCCATATAAATCAAACATGCCGTGCAATGATATAGTGGTTAGTTCTCAGGTGCATTAACTTTGCTCATGTGTTTGATTCCCCCCTGTTGCTCATTGATAAGATTTTTTGTAAGCTTTTCTTTCTTCTTTTTAGATGTATTTTGGTGTACCATATTTGAAGTTTTTTTGTGAAGTTTGTATTTATCTAGATGTCAGACACACAAAACAATAAAGCAAAATATAAAATTATTTTATTCAAAATAAATTAATAAGGAGGCTAAAGTTGGAACTTGGAAGAGTAAAGTAAGTTAGAGCACGTAAAAAAGCACAAAACCAATGTCAGGTTGGTAAGAAAGTCTACAACTGAACGGGTACATGACAAGACAGCATTAAAAAGAAATGGTAAATGAACCCACAAATTATGTAAAAAATTATTACTAGTTTTAACTTGAATCCACCAAAAAATTTAATTTTTTACTCACCAATATTTGCTAATAATAATTTACTACTTAAAATTTATTGTGAAAATATTATGGCAGCATTTCTCAATTGTTATTTCTTATTCTTTATATTAATTTTCCTTTCTTTCATCCGTACTTTTTTTTTTCTTGTTTTTTCTCCTCCACATATGTATATCGGTGTACCGTGTCAGAATTATCGCTATTTTTAAATAAAAAATTATATAATTATAATATTAATGAATCTAATAGTGTATATATATATATATATATATATATATATTATTTGAATGTTTATAAATTTAATTTTTGGTAAAAATCCATATAAAATGTTATGCATCTTTATAAATGATAATAGTAACTAGTTAGTTTATATTCAGCAAAAAAGTAACTAATTAGTTTATATCTAACCCAATGGGCTTATAAGTTATATACATAATTAAAAAAAGAAGAAGTGAAAGAAAAGACCTTGAGACAAGACAAGACCACATTAAAAAAGAAATGGTACAAAATGATTAAAAACTTAGAAATTTGTGGATGGAAATCTTTTCTAAGTTATAAGAATAAAAAATTAAAGTAAAGAATTTGTAACTTTTATTAAAAATTTAAACAAAACCACAAAATACCCATTAGTATCAGTAGATGAGACGTGGAGATTTGCCTTCGTTAGCAAAATGATATTAAACATATTTTAAAAAAACTAATTAGTCAGCCCAAAATATGGCAGCCAACTTTTACTCTTTTTTCACAACTCCCAACCTAGCTTTTTAAGTTTTCCACTCAGACACGTTAATTTAGCTTCCTAATTTTTACTTATTCAGTCTCTTGCTCAAGAGTCCACGTTGGTCATTGCATTCAATGGGTTTGAGACATCCCATCATAGTTTATACTTTTTTTTTTTTAGAGATCATTGTAGTTTATACTTTATAGTAGCTATAGGCTACATAGGCTATATTATATATAGTCCACCTTGGTCATTGCATCCAATTTTCAGTTCTGAACTTTTATGTAAAAGAAAAAAAAAAGTAGCTATATAGACTAGTAATAATAGCTATAGGCTAGTAATACAATTGGGAAGCATTATAGTTTATATTCTTAAGGAATTTTTTAAGCTCCCACGTCTCATCTTGGCTCCCCAAGTCTGTAAATCTAAAGATTCAAGAATTATAGTTTATATTCTCTACCTATCTTCTTCATTTGGCTGCTCAAGAGTGTAAAGCTCTTCTCTTTTTATCTTCTTTTTATTTTTACCACTTAGAGCTATGCAAACAGCAAGGGCAAGAGGCGGATTTGCACAAAATAGGGGCAGATTTGCACATAATCTCTTCTGCTGGAACACCTTCAACCTTCCTCTTCTTCTTCTTTTGTTTACAACACTGATTCTTCTTTTCCTCCTCCTCCAATCTCGGTATTGCTTTTCTTTCTCTCTTTTGTTTTGGATCCATTGCTATCTCGCAGAATTTTAATTTAATCCTTTCTAATTTTTCAATCTAATTGTAAATCCTTTATTAGATCCATACCCATAATTTTTACAAAATTAGTTTACTATTTGTTATGCTTATCCGACATGTTCGATCTCCGACCATATGATTTTCAAATTATAACCTTTCAATTTTACTATTTTTTTTAATAAAAAGAAAGAAATATTGGTGATTGATAAAAATTTGTAGGCATCAGCATGTGCTGCTGGGGATAATGTTGTGTAAGGAGGACAAAATCCTTTTTTTTTTTGGTTTGTTGGGTATAGTGAAAAGTTTTTATTTTAGTAGTGTTCTATTCAGATGTAGCTTACTTTTGTGATAATTATTTGGTTTATAGGCAGTGATAGAGAAAAGCAATGTGAATCCTAGTGAAGTTGGGGATATTGTGGTCGGTACCGTGTTGGCCCCAAGATTTCAAAGAGCAACTGAATGCAGGATGGTTGCATTCTATGCTAGTTTCCCTGGTGGATTTTTCCTTTTCAGCCATTAATTTGTTAACCTTGAAGTTATTGGTGTTTTATTGCTCATTTATGTCACAATTGTGTTGTGCAGAAACTGTGCCTATCAGGACTATGAATAGGCAAGGTTCATCTAGGCTTCAGGTGGTTGCTGATGTTGCTGCAACTATAAGGGCTGGATTTTATGACATTGGTAAAGAGCATATCTGATATCCCTAAAGGGAAATTATTAGGTCCACCGATTAGAGTCTGCTACATGAAGGATGGGTTCTGTCTCTTTTATTATTTATTTATTGCTTTTGACTGTAGTATAGAAATATTTGAGAGAAATGATTGTTTGTATATGGAGGGAAAATGGGTTAAGAATGGCCCAAAAATTATATTTGGAGGGAAAATGGGTATCAAAATCCTTTTTTTGGTATTTCAAAAAATGGGTATCAAAATTCTTTTTTTGTATGTGCTTTTGTATTTTTTTTTTTTTTTTCTTTTGATTGCAGTTTAGAGATGTTTAAGAGAAAGGATTGTTTGTATTTGGAGGGAAAATGGGTCAGGGAAAATGGGAATAAAAAAAAACACCTAACATAACGAATTTTAAAGTCCCATGATGAGCATGATCCCTATGTCTATCTCAGTCATTACCACCAATTATATATATTACTCATCATCTCTCTCATTCTTTCTCAATCGTATATGTGGGAGTAATGCAACAAATGTGTCAAAAGAATCATAAAGTATTGCATGCGGATCTGATACTCTAGTTGCAGTTTACCAAGGTTGCATTGTGAATGGTGTTAGGTTCCACACAAAAGACCGTGAACATACTCATCATACTCAAAATAGCGGTGTCTTTGTTTTGGGTGAAGATGGTGGAACAAAAACTGACTACTATCGTGTATATTTATTTAAGTGTGATTGGTGGGATACTAGGAATGGAACAGGAATGCAAAGGGATGAGCATTTTACAAGTGCGAATACATCTCGTACATGGTATCATTCTGACCCATTTATCCTAGCATGCCAAGCTTCACAAGTTTTTTACTTAAATGATACCAAATTGGGTAGTAGTTGGCAAGTGGTGCAACATATGACACATATAAACATGTATGATATTCCCATAGGCACAGAGAAAGTGCATGAAGAAAATGGAGAAAAAAATGGTGATGCAATATACCAAGAAAGTGAATGTATTGGGGTTAATGTAACAGTTCAACAAGAAAATGATGAAGACTCAGCTTTGTTACATAGAGATGATGTGCCAGCAATAGATTTGGGGGACTTAATACCTGTTGATGATGTATATGTGCAACTTGATGAAAGTATGTTCATCAATGATGACTTGTCTAATGAGGAATGGGATACAGATTCCAACAATAAAGAAAAAATCATATAGTGATGACGATATTTCAAGCTCAGATCAAGAAAAATATTTATTTAGCAATGATGAATCTATTAGAGATCTTGGGGATGAAGATTAAGTTGAGTTTTGTTGCAGGTTAAGTTTTGTTAAATACATAAAGTTTTCATATCTTCTTAGCTATGGTATTTTTGAAAAATAAAAATGTTAAAGTTTTACTTGGATGTTAAAACTATTTTGTATACATTTTTGTCATCTACTTTAGTTCACCTTTACATTGGTTAATTCTTTTTATTTCATGTTAAAATGTCGCATGCCTTGAGCTACTGATGATGTTGAGGGGAGATACTTTTCATTGAAATCTTGGTTGTATATCTTCTTGAGGAATTTGTCATTATTTTATTATTATTTTAGAGAGTAGATTTAAATTTAAATTATGTATATGATATAGAACTTGGGTATTTTTTTTCCTTATTAGTAGTTAATGATTGAGTAGTTGTTATGCTTATACGAGTATTTGTGATTGAAAATTTGTGATGTGTGGAATTGTGGTTTATTAAAGTCGGATTATTAAGGCAGCGACCTGATTGTCCTTATCATGAGTTCCTCTTTTTTGGCCCAATTTCAAACTTCTGTTTATAACATGCAAGTAACACCTATTCTTCTACATCATGACAATCCATCTGGCAAAATTTAATTCACAAATGACTAGCATGTGATCCTTGTAGAAGATCCATTTGCTTGACCCATTCATGCTGTGAAACTTCTTGATTCATCTGCAAAATATACTACACAGTTGTATGGTATTAAAACACATTGTTTGTGTGTCATTCTACATTTTGACAAGTGCCTGTACTTTTGGATCTTATTGTTGTGCTTGTTTATTTGGATAGGAGATTAAGAATGAGAAACTTAAGTTGGAACATGTTTAGCTTTCAGAGGAGAATAATGGGTTATGTGTGTAGAATCAAAAATTGGTTGAAGAGGCTTTTTAAACAAAAGAACTGGTTTCTGCTTTTGTTGTGGAGCAGTACAATTTGGTTGGTGAAGTGTCAAAACCCTCCAACATTTCAGTTTCGGGTCTCCTGGTCTTTAAAGGCTGTGAGTAGTCTCTCTTCTTTCCCTCCTTTTGTGTTTACTTCTATAATTCAATGTTATTATAAATTATTTTGTATAAATATGAAATTTTAAGGATGTCATCAGATGCCATTTCCTTGTAGAACCATGAAGAAGCCTGACATATTCTTGTTTATTAGGATGCTTGCCTTTTCTTATCTATTTTGTCTTTCTCCAGTCCCAACACATTCCCTTGTCATGCTAGAGTTTACATTGCTTTTTTAGCCATTTAGTATTTTAGTTGATTGTAGCTTGATTGCAATTTCATGCTAGTAATCATCATTAGTTTTTGGGGTAAATGCAATGTTTCCATTTGTCATGTAGGAGAAGAGAAATGTTGGGACTTGTTAATCGAAGTTTTCTTATCCCATATCTGTCTCTTATTCTTCTTCCTTTTTTTATTTACATATGTTTTTTTTTGGGGGGGGAGGGGGTGTTGTTGGAATGTATGCTTGTGTTTGCATGACATTGTTGCTCTATGCAACATGTTATTTTGAGAATTGGGGAAAAGTTGGTTGGTTGGTACTATTCGATCTATTTTATGAGAATATCTTGAGTGGTTATGAGATACTTGTTTAAGACATATGTAGGACACTCTAGGAGTGTTTTGAATTTAATCTAACATAAAAAAGTGTATGTATTTAATGTTGTGGATGGAAGCCTCTATAGCTACTTGCATATTTGTAAGATCAGTTGGTTAGGAAACAGTTTGTCCTTTTACTTTGAAGTCCAAGTGCCCAAATTTTTATTTTTCACCTTTTATTTAGCATTAGTTCTATGTCTAGCAAAGTAGACAAATGTTTTGTGTTTGATGCGAAAGCACATCCAACTTGACAACTACTTTCTTTTGTTTTTTTTTTTTTATTTTTTTTATTTGGGGGGGGGGGGGGAGGTGGTTCATTCTTTCCTCCAAGTATAATTCTTGCTAGTATAACGGGGTTTATACAATTATGTAATTAAATTTTCTGACTGGTAGTACTTAAGTTTAATATAGTTACTTATGCTATTTAATAGTATTAAAAATTCTACATATTGAACATTAGAGTCTGTGTGTACAAGTTGTACCAGCAAAAATACTATTAAGTCTTCTTGGATTTCAATAAAATGAATGTCAGAAAGTCCTGCATCAAGTTGGTGATAAATCCTCATAGAGAAAAATACCCAAAACCATTGTTACATAATTCAAGTCTAAATAAAATAAACCATAACCTAATTACTTATGGTATGATATTTTGAGTAAAATAAACTCCATGCTTTAGGTAGCATTGTTCACCATTTCTTTGATTTGCTCTCTTAAATTTTCAATTCCAACCTCTTGAGAGTGATGAAACTAGCATAGAGGTCAAAGATC
Organism: Castanopsis chinensis; assembly: GCA_032878915.1. Taxonomy (NCBI): domain Eukaryota; kingdom Viridiplantae; phylum Streptophyta; class Magnoliopsida; order Fagales; family Fagaceae; genus Castanopsis; species Castanopsis chinensis. Next base: position 13,240,955 of record JAVQMG010000129.1, read on the forward strand.
AAAAAGGAGATTCTAGAATTGGAGTCTAGTTTTGATGTGGGACCTAATTGGCACCATTCAGAAGCTTTTTTTCGTCATTGATGAGTCTTAGTAAGATGCATAATTTGGAAAATTCAAGATATACTAAAATGAGAATTAATTGGCTGTACCAAGCCCATGAGTCTTCTTTTTAATTTTCAACTCCTTTTTTCCTTTAATAATTCTTATATTTCTTAAGGCCTTAGATAACCAACCAAATTCATATAGAGATTGAGAGTTTAAGAAAACTCAAGCAGCTTTTCTTATAGCTTTGTGGGTGTGATTGCAGATTGAGAGTTTAAGAAAATAGTTGAACGTTTTTGACATCTTTTAATGAAAAATTAAATGGAAAAATGTATGATGGGAAAGACTCTTTGTGATAATTGAACTATCAAACTATTTTAAATTGTTCCTTTTCTTTCACCTTCAGTTTAATTTAATGAATTTATTGCCTCCAAGCCATTTGTTGAAGTGTTAACCTCTGTTGGGTCTTGTTTTGAAGGTTATGTTGAAAGTACCAGTAGTGGATCGTTTTGAAGGCACAAACATGATCAGAAAAGAGCACAATCTCACTCTTTTGTTCAGCTTGTAAGTCCAAGGCGTTTGCCAAACGCTATGTGAAAGAAACAAAGTTTTTATTTTTATTTTTGATCGAAGAAGAAACTGAACTCAAAGTCTAACACTTCAACTTTGGAGAGTGTCAAAGGTCAAGTCTTTCTTGGTTGTGTTAAATTGAGGTACTTTTGATGATATCTCTTCATTTTACCTTCTGGGTATTCCTTAATTTTAGTAAACAAGTTGTGGGTATCTTTGAAAATCAGCAACTGTTACATAGTTCAATTGTGGATCTCTGTGTCTTAGAGTTTCATGGATTTTGAATGATTTTGGAGTTTTTGTGTGTTTTGGGTGTAACTAATTGGTGAATTGTAAAAAGGGTCTTAATTTAATTTGAGTTATGGAGTACTTTTTAAAAGGAGACTAGTTTGGAAATATTGACAAAATTGGATATGGAATTTTAGCGGTTACTTTTCTTTTCTTTTTCTTCTTTGTCTTGTTCCTTGTTGGCTCTTATTTTGTGATTTGTTCATTGCAACAAGCTTCAGCTTGGTTGCATATATTTATGAGGAATTTGTTATCATTTGATTAGTATTTGAGTGAATAGATTGGAGCTTTTATTATGTATATGATATTGAACTTGGGTATTATTTTCCCTTATTAGTAGTTATTGATTGAGCAGTTGTTATGCTTATATTAGTATTTATGGTTGAAAATTTTTTTAGTGCATAGAATTGTGCTTTGTTATTTCCCAACAGGTACCCATGTAAAATTCAGAATGTAAATTTTAAAGAAAAAAAATGTAAAATATTATTAGCGACGACAATGTCATCGCTAATATTTTATCATATCATTGGTGACGACAAACAATATCATTGCTAATATGCAATTTTTAGTGAATATTTGTGATCATTTATATATCATTATCTGTGACGACAGCAAGCGTCGTCACTAGTAATGTCATATTAGCGACAACAAAAATATAGTTGTTAATAATAATCTAATAGCGATGACAAAAAAATTTGTCAATACTAATGAGCTAGTAGCGACGACATTTCGTGTTGGGGTCTTTAGTTATTTATGACAACAATTGTCACTATTAGCGACGACATTAATATCGTCACTATGAAACTTTTTTGTTACCATTTTTGTTTAACGAAAATTAGTGATGACATTTTTCATCGCCAATATAATTAACGACAATATTTAAAGCGTTAGCGACGACTATATGCTGTCGCTAAAACCAAATTTCTTGTAGTATATGTTAGTCACATATTAGGATCCGTGCATCATTGGTTAGTTAGGTACTGGAATTCGTGCATTGAAATGAGAGATTAATGCTACAATACAAGTCCAATTGGGTATTGGAATAAAGGTTCAACTGTAGGTTGGTATTAGAAACTGTGATTCCTTTCACTTATAACTGCTTGTTTTGATAATAGTGGATTCTCAAGAGGTGTGACCTTACATTCACCTTGTGGGGTTTTGTTTCAGAAGTTTTTCCCATTAATAAACAAATCACCGTGTTAAATTTATTTTTCCCTGCATTTAATTTAATTGGTGATTTGTTTGTGCTACCATGCTATTGCATGTTAAATTGACTTAATTAATTAACTTGGATAATTAAATAATTAATTTGCCAAAGGGGTCAATACATTTTTGGCCTATCATATTTATTAACAAAAAAAGAAGATAAGGAAAAGAAAGATGTATAGAATTTTAGAAGCTACTTGATGGGGTTACCCTAACAATTCTAGAGAGAGTAATGGACAAAGATTGGTTACAACATGAGACAACTAGCTATAAGACAAGGAAAAATAACCACGAGGAGACAGTAATGGACAACAGTTTGATGCAACTTGCAAGCTATGAATAATATGATAGTTAAATAATTTGCCACCATAGATTGCAAGTTTTTTACGCACGTCATAAAAACAAAAGGAAGGAGACTTATGGTTGAGGTGTGTCGACCGTCCCAAAAGTACTGGTGCTAATTAAGCAATGGTAATCTTCTATTATGAGACTTGATATATTAAGTCCAGTCACGAAAAATTCCACAATTTATTTTTCACAACATTAATGCTATAGGCACTAAAATTATGCATAGATAATTGAGTAATGTTACATACACAAAAAATTTGATAATTTTGTCTTAATTGATGAGTTGACAAGCTTTCACTAGTTCTCATCTCGGACTACCATTGACATCACTTTTTTACATGTTATTAGCAATCTATTATATTCTCAAAAAAAAAAAGAAAAGAAAAAGAATCTACCACCTCAACATGTGTCAAATTTTTTATATCTCTAGACTTTCTCTTGAGTATTTCACACACTCTAACAAGCCCTCACAAACTCTCACAAACTCTCACAAGCCCTCACAAACTCTCACAAGCGTTCAACGCTACAAAAGCAACATGTGTGAAGTATTTTGTGTATTTTTGGGTGTCTATAATAATACTTTTTTCACAACTATTGAAGTTCCATGCCTTTTGTTAGTGTGCAATAAAAGTGTGTGTGTGTATATATATATATCAATGATGGATTAATATGAAGGAAAATGTTAGAGATACAATTTTTTTTACAATCTACTGATATGATGAGAAAATAATTATTAGTAAAAAAAAAAAAAATGATGATATTAGTGGGTTTAAATGAGAATCAATAAAAAGTTGGCCAACAACAATATTTTGTAAAATAGTTGGTAGATGTTATTCTAATATTTAATATTGCAATAATCAAAACATGCCCCTTTTAAGATACTTTTATTAAAAGATACTGCCATATGTTAGTTATAAGTTAGTTGTGAAAAAGGTCTGTCAATTTTTTATTTCTCTGGCATTGCTTGGTCATTAAAGGCATACCCGAAAAACTAGTTGTAAACTTCTGGTCAATGAAGCGAGCTAGGGAGGTTTAGAGTTCTATAGGCCATACATATGGCATCATATGTGGCAATGAACTTCATTTCAAGGCCTCTAGCTAAATGGTTATTGGTATAATCCCCTTCTTAAGCTCACTTTCTGTGGAAGAATTTATTTATCATACACGTAAAAACAAGAGGAAATTTTCAAAATGCTATAAAGTTATAAATTTCGAGACCAATCTCTTCACGAAAGTGCCATTAGTACTATATTAATCCAAATACGACACAGTAATGTCCAAAACTATATGATTATAAATGTATGAAAGTTAAAATTGCATTAAGAAGGATCTAAAACAAGACAAAAATAAGCCTGGCATATAGTCAAAAATTTATGTCCAGTCCAAGCATGTAAAGACAAAATGATGTGTGGTAGACACATCTATAATGTTCGAAAGATCATATGCATCTTTGGTTAGGCAAGTGGTTGTGTACAAGGCAACAACCTTCAGGTGCTACCCTGCGATCATAAAATCCTGTTTTTACAGTCGTGAATATTTGGCAAAATAATAAAATATACTTGTCACCTAGTTAGTTAAAAAGGCTTGACTATTTTTATATATATAACTGAAAAGTGAAAACTTTTGTTTGATTTTTAGGGTACTGGTATAAATTAAAAGTGTGTTTTTCAATTGGATATATATAGTTGGTTGATCAATTTAAGAAAAAATAAATAAAATATGAACATCGAGACCTTTCTAACATCTTATCTTTTATTAAAGGATGGAATAGGATCCATCACGTTATTTTCTGTATATATTAAAACCAAGGAATTCGGATCAATATGTCTTCAGAAGTTATGATGATATTTGAATGGAATTTATGATGTGACTTTGTGTTAGAATTTTATTCCCTCTCTTTTATATATATATGTGCTTGTTTGTTTTTTCAAAAAACTGAAAAGTAATGTCTATAAAAAATATATTGTATTAATATTATCGAAACCTCTTATTACCACAACAGTTTTTCCAGAATATTACATTCTCAATAGAAAACAAACACAAAACACTATAACGAAAGTATCTTTTTATTTTCTTTTCGCCCCTTCCTCTCTTCATATATACACTGATAATTGAGTATCCTTGATTGGCATAGATAGATCATTGAGACATTTTTTTAACTCAAATCAATCATTTTTAATTAAACCCCACTATATATATATATATATATATATATATATATATATTCGGAATTTGAGGCCTATTTTCCCATGCATTTGGTCAAAAAAAAAAAAATTCATTTGGGGTTTTTATTTTTGAATGAAAGTTTTTTTGTTCATATAGTTATTTGGAATTGTAAGAAATATTAATATTTTTTATGTGAACCAAACAACATAATATGTTTTTGGCTTATTTTCCGGGTCAACCAAACACAAAAATAATAATAATAATAAATAAATAAATAAAAAATGATTAGACTTTTCAAAAAGTATTTTTTTTAATAAATGATTTATTTTCCAATTCACGTTTTTCATAGGAACAAACAAAGTATAAGAGACAAAATAGGAGTAAACTCAAACCATGTGTTTCAAATAATTGTATTTGTAATTAGGTCACACTGAACATCTGTTCTAAAATGCTAAAACTAGTGTCAATTTAATAATTTTAAAGCTACTACCAATTGTAAGTTATAGAAAGTATATATATAAACAAATGTGACAATTGTAGTTGGCGACACATCAGCAATGTAATAAATACATTTCTTAAAAATTATTTTATTTTGTATTTAAAAATTGACACATAAATTTGAAAGACTTATGTAGTAAATTCTGAAATAGCAACAACATTATTATTATCTCTTTTTACGTTTTTGATTAAAAAATTCTATAGTATACAATTTTTTTTTTTTTATATATACCATACTTAATTATTGAGTCTTAATTGTTAACATAGGTTATTACTTTATCTTATATAATAATAATAATAGATGAACGATTAAGATTAAGTAGATATGATACATTTTTATTAAAAATTTATTGCTGAGTCTAACTACCTAATATGATAAAAACAACAAATACTATAGATACTTATTATTCAATCATAGCAAGAATGGCATCAAAAGCTCAATAGCTAAAATGCTTATAAGATACTCTCCTTGGGATCACTCTTCTCAAACACAATCCAAGATCATCTAGCATCTATACACTTAAATTTGAAGTCAGCAATAACTTCTTTGTCATTATGTCATATATAATTAATGAAATGCACAACTTTTATGCAGCTTAGGAAACCTTAATCTGATGAAGTGTAGGCAAACATCTTAGAATTACAATTTATTCTAAATATTTTACCACAATTCTCCTATGTAGTTGACGGTAAGTGATGGAAGAAAAAAAAAAGTTATGGTTTATGAAAAAATGATACACAATCAATCATATTATGCTACATAAGTTAGTTGTTGCAAAATATATAAAATAGGTTTTGGTCTTAAAATTAATAGCAGAGGTATAAGCCTTTGAGTTTTGGCTAATATACGTACAATAACTTGCTAGCTATTTGATGTGTTCGATTAGACCTTAGCTAGGTCCTGTGTCAAAATTGGTAAGGTTTACCTGTATATTGAAAGTGTAGGGGGTGATCAGTAATCAGTAGGGATTGATCTTAAGTCCTTGGCTGTATATCAAGAAGAGAAAATGCTTATTGCTTGGCTTGGCTTCAGCATTGAGTTTCTAATATATATCTAATCTAAAACTCTATTAGAAGTGGATGTGTCAGATATGGAATGACGATAACTACAAGTCAACTCATGATATATGTCTGTTCGGTCGCACCAGTCATTCCATGCAGGCATTGCAAACGTTGCTACCCTCACCATTACAAGTACTATTCATATCCATTCTCCACATATTCTTGCAGATTATCCTAGAGATTTTACCACTCTCTCTCTCTCTCTCTCTCTCTCTCTCTCTCAAGTCAATTTTTTCTCCTTTTAATCTTGTCGTTTGAAGTTGTTGTTCTTTGACCCTTAAGGTCTATCTTCGTAACATATTTTGTGAAGTATTACCCCCAAAAGAAAAACCCACCCTCTCTCTAACACATAATATCTTTAAGCTCTTTGTATCTTCTGGCATAACTATTTGGTTCTTTTTCTTCTTGTTAACTACTTGAACAAGTGTTTCGCTGTGTGTGCTTACGCGCACACTTTTGAGTGATTTCAGAACTAATGGACAAACGTCCTCGGAAACAAGCCAAGACCAGGAGCTCCACGTCAGAAGGTATACATTTTCTAGTTCAAAACTTTGTGGCCTCCCACTTCAGTTTTGGTTTTTAAGGAAGCACATAAATTGTTTGATTTCTATAATTTTTGAAAAACTTGAAAAACCAATAACCTTGAATATTCAATGCATATATTAAACATCTTTGAATTCTTATATGTGACAGCAGAAGTGAGCAGTATTGAGTGGGATTTCATAAAGATGACTGAACAAGAAGAGGATCTCATCTGTAGGATGTACAGACTGGTTGGAGACAGGTAAACAAATTTTGTCCCATTGTTCACGTTGTTTCTTACCAATTTCAGCGTTGTGTTATGCTAAGGATTTAGGTTCCATGTGTCAGAAAAAAGATTATATATGGTTGCACTAAATTAGATCGACATGTATATATGCTTAATCTCTCTTTTGTGAATGTTTGTTTATCAAAAAAAAGAAAAAGAAAAAAAGAGTTAATTTGTGGCCATTCATTTTGTTCACTGTTCCCATACACTATAGAGGAGACCAAGAAACTCAATAGGCGTGTCGTGGGCATAATGATTTTGGACTCTTTAGAGGTTAGGAGCCCATTGGGGTCCATAGCAGTGTAATTTTTAAAATTAGAAGATGAAAAAAAAAAAACAGAGAGAGAAGATATGGGGAAAGAGCTGAAGGTGAAGCATATGTTAATGAAATGAAATTGGTAAGAGAATAATTGCACGAAGGCACGCTTTTCGGCATCATCATGTGACCGAAGAATAGGTCAGAAAGTTATCATTCATGTGAAACTCTAATGAACGCGCTGTACTGCTTGGCAGTGACTTTATTTACTTTTATATTTTGGACATCACAATCACCAAACTTAATATTAGTTAAATTGCTTCAACCATTAAATATGACTATATGTGGTGCGCATTCTATATATTTATTTTAATGAAGGAGTACAGAACTTTTTGAGCATCTTATTGTTTTTTGAGTTTGTGTAGTACATTCTCGTTCTGCAGATACTAGCTAATACTTCTTTGGAAGGAATCCCTTCTGTTATGTTTGTTTGGCTGGAGGCAAAGAGTTGGGAAAATGGAGAATGGGAAAGGGAAAATAGAGGGAAATGTATCTTCTGTTTTTTGGTTGAACAGAGGGGAAAGAGTTAGAAATAACAAGTAGTAGTAAATTTTGATCTCCACATTTTATTTAATTAGTAAATAATATGACAATTTCTCATTAAAAAAAATATTTCAATTAAAAAAATAGTAAGTCAAACTCTTAAAAATGTAGTGGATGAAGTTTTTACCAAAACTTACTATTTTTTTTCTTTCTAAATTAAAAATAGAAAAGATAAGAGAAAATGACAATGAGATAATAAATACAAAATTACCCATATTTCCATTTTTTCAACTTTTAATTAATAACAAGAGCACAATAGTCTTTTCAATTCTCCTAACATTTTCTATTTTTTCACTTTTTTATCGTAAGGAACCAAACAAAATTAAGGATGACCCATATTACTGATTAAAGGTTTCAAATTCTTAGGGTTATCGTTATTAAAAAAAAAAATCCTTAGGGTTATCTTGGTCATTTACCTACTGACTATATATATTGTCACTGCTTCATGACATAAGCTTGTCCTAGTTAAATAGGCCATCCTTCTTTAATTGACACAGTAAAAAAGAAATGGATCAACATTCTTTCTTTATGGAATCCATTCATAATGCATTAATCGAGATAAGACATATAAGTATAACCATATAATAACAACATAGCCGTGGGACCCTACATCTCCATGCACTTATACAAACCATTCCCTTGTTGCAATTAATGTATGTGGATAGAATATCTTAATGTCCTCTGACTCACTGCAACTTAATAAATAAGATGCCGTATTTTCTGGGAAGCTAAAACGTAGGTACACCGACCCTGCTAATTAGTCATTATTATCTTCTCCTTCTGCTTTTTTAATTTCTATTTTTATTCTAAAGCACTGCATAAAGAACTTATGTTTTGTTGGGTTTAGTTAATAACTCTGGGAGATTCATACAGACAAACAGAGTTTATAAGATGTATGATTATTCATTATTGATTAGAATCATTAAAAAATGGTTTAGATGTAATCCGTATACTGTTAAATAAAAAATGTACTATAAAATATACTGTGTATAATTGTATTTTTGTCAACTTTCAATAAATAAGCTTTCAACAAAAAAATGAATCAAACTGCATAATTTATTAAGGTAAAAATTTTTGAGCAGGTGGGATTTGATAGCAGGTCGGCTTCCAGGGCGAAAACCAGAAGAAATAGAGAGGTTTTGGATAATGAGACATGGTGAGGTATTTGCAGAGAAAAGAAACAAGCATAGGACCAAGAATTCATAATGCTTCTAGTCCTCCGTTCATTTGATCCCGACAGGTTTAGCGGAATTTCTTTTCTTGTGTTGGAATTCTTCTTGTATATAAAGTTTGTTTTGTTTGCTTATCCTCTCTTTTTATTTTCTCTCTCTTGTTCTTTGTCTTTCGAGCTTTCATTGGCTTTTTAGTTTCATGAACAATATCTCCTATTACAGCGGATTCTCTATCTCTATCAGTGCCTATATATGGGCTATATTGCCTATTGATCTCTGCAAATGATTCAATTTTGAGGTCACATGACATCCCCCTTCTCCCACCCCACCGGATAATACTTTTATAGTTCCCGGAGCATTGTTCTAGATTCTCACAAGAGGATAAAACCTACCCTTTTGAGAGAGTCTGTGCTCCGAGACTATCTAGATATTGCCCCCACCCTACCACCAAAAAAGAAATATGAAAAAAACAGAGAGAGAGAGAGAGAGAGAGAGAGAGAGAGAAAGAGAAGCACACACATACACAAAAGATCTTGTTGAATGCAAAAAGCCGGCTACCTAAATACTCAAACGGAATGGTGTAACAAATTTGACTCAACATTTTGGGTTGGTTGTTTGTGACTTGATAAGTTGAGTTGGGTTCTAAAGTTTCCATTACCCGGACCGGTGGTCCGACTGGGATTGCCGGAAATTAATCCAAAGGTCGGTTTTCTTGGTCACAGTTCAGTCACGTCTTTGTTTTGGGGAAAAATTGTTGAAAATAATCTCTGTCAAGACTAGAACTTGCTCCTAACAGGCGATTTAGCATGTCCAAAGTTTAGGGAAGTGTTTGGTACATGTGTTTTGTTATTTAAAAACATGCGTGAAAATATACGTGGGTAAAAAAATATATAAAAATATTTATAATGTTATTTAAAAATTAAAAATATGTGTTTGAGTAGACGTACACCCTCTAAACCATTGGGCACATGCATTAAAGAAAATACAATTTAAGTATCAATTTATTAAAAACAAAGTAAATGAAACGGCATGATTTGACCTCAATTAAGCTTCAATTTGATTTAAAAAATTTTGAACTTTCTTTTTTTATTTTAATTCAGTTTTTTAAATGATTTGGGTTTCAAAACCATGCTAAATTTAATAGAATTGAAGCCTGTGCTTGAAAATTTTTTTCATGTTATATTGCACCATATACTTGAAAAGCATTTTTAGAAATGCAACTATACACAAAAAAGAAAATATTTTCTCCAAAAACTGAAAACAACTTCAATTAAAAATATTTTACATTGAAACAAACAAAGCTTATATCTATATGAATTATCTATATTTTATTTTTAAAAATTTGAAACTAACGAGCGATTGTTGGAGAATGATTCAATTAAAAAAATTATGAAAATTATAAAATTGATTGAAATATATTGTGAAATGATAGAAATATATAAAATAAAGTAAAAAGAAACAAGAAATATATATTGATAAACTCTTATATTCAAGTGATCATCCACAATTCTTTTGATCTCTCTTAGATATGTACAATAACAGTAAAGTAATCTCACATATATATAGGGTCTAAGAACGCTTATGGAGTTTATGGGATAAGGTTGTAATAATGAGTACACTTATAAATATACATCTCCCCTATAGACACTTATAGATATACATTTCACCCTTTACACATTCCAAGTAACCTTTTCATTGCTTAAAGTTTACATATTCCAATCAAACTTTATTTTTAACACTCCCCTTTGGATGACCACTTTTTAAGAATATGCCTCGTTAAAACCTTGCCAAATAAAAACCCTGTGGGAAAAAATTTTGGCTAAGGAAAAAGAGTACAATATTCTTGTATAACTTCTAGTGCCTTAGGATTGCCTCATTAAAACCTTGCAAAGGAAAACCCAGTGGGAAAAAATTTTAGTGAAGAAAAAAGAGCACAATCAGCACACATCCTTTAGAAAATTTACTCCCCCTCTCGAGTACATAGAATTTTCATTGGTCATGGTAAAAAATATCCTTAAGTCGACGCAAACCAATGTTGTGCACAATCTTCTCAAAATTCGCAGTTGGTAATGGCTTAGTGAACATATCGGCCGAATTATTACATGATCGTTTCTGCTTGATATCAATATCGCCACTCTTCTAAAACTTATGTGTATAAATTTTTTTTGGCGCAATATACTTGTTTCTATCACCCTTGATATAGCCTCCCCTAATTTGAGTGATACAAGCGTCATTATCTTCGTATAATATCATTGGACTATTTATGATTGATGATAATCCACAATTCTCACGAATATATTGAATTACTGATCTCAACCAAACACATTCACGACTCACTTCATGAATTGCAATAATTTCTGCATGATTTAAGGAAGTAGTAGAAATTGTTTGCTTAACAGATCTCCATGAAATAGCAGTATTTCCATAAGGAAATAAATATCCTGTTTGTGATCGGCCTTTGTGTGGATCATAAAGATAACCTGCATCAGTATATCCAACTAACTGTGGTTTTGATCCTTTTGGATAAAATAATCCCAAATTAGTAGTCTTACAAAGATAACGTAAAATATGCTTAATTCCATTCCAATGTCTTTGAGTTGGTACAGAACTATACCTTGCTAGTAAGTTAATTACAAATATTATATCCGGTCATGTGTAATTTGCAAAATATATCAAAGCACCAATTACACTAAGATATGGTACTTCAAGACCAAGAATTTCTTCATCGTCTTCTTGTGGTTGAAACAGATCTTTCTTGACATCAAGTGATCGACTTACCATTGGAGTGCTCAAAGGATGAGCTTTATCTATGTAAAATTGCTTCAGGACTATTTTTGTGTACGTTGATTGATGAACAAGAATTCCATTTGGAAGATGTTCAATTTGTAAGCCAAGAAAAAATTTTGTCTTACCAAGATCTTTCATCTCAAATTCATTCTTTAAACAATTTGCTGTTTTTGTTAACTCTTTTGGAGTCCCTACAAGATTTAAATCAGCAACATATACTGCAACAATAGCAAATTCGGATTCTGATTTTTTGGTAAAAACACATGGACAAATTGAATTATTCTCAAATCCTTCTTTCGAAAGATATTCACTGAGATTATTATACCACATGATTCCGGATCGCTTTAACCCATATAAAGATCTTTGTAGCTTGATAGAATACATACTTCGGGATGTAGGATTATATGTTTTAGACATTTTGTATCCTTCAAGGATTTTCATGTAGATATCAATATCTAATGATCCATACAGATATGCTATAACAACATCCATTAATCGCATATCCAAATTTTCTTTTGCTACCAAGCTAATTAAAAATCTGAATGTAATTGCGTCCATTACAAGAGCATATGTTTCTTCATAATCAATACCAGGTCTTTGCGAGAAACTTTGTGCTACAAGTTGAGTTTTATACCTTATAATTTCATTTTTCTCATTTCGTTTACGTACAAATACCCATTTGTATCCAGTAGGCATTACACCTTTAGGTGTTCGGACTACAGGTCCAAAAACTTCATGTTTACTTAGTGATTTAATTCTACTTGAATCACCTCTTTCCACATTGGTCAATCATTTTAACGTTGACATTCATCAACGGTCTGTAGTTCATATTCATTATCATTACTTCTAGTAATATCAAGAGCAATTTTATATGAAAATATGTTGTCGATAATGATTTTATTTCTATCCCATATTTCTCCTGTATGTACATAATGTATCGAGATCTCGTTATTTTCAGGTACCTGATCTTCTTCAAGGAATAACTCTTCAAGAGGTTATTTTCAGGATATTTTTGCTCATAAGGTTTGGATAGATCAACTATTTCTGTAACTTATTTCCTGGGTATAGCCTCTTCATGGGCTGCAACTTGTTTTTCTTATACTTTTCTTTTCCGGGGAATTTTATCTTTAACACTGACAGGTCTTCCATGCTTCAGGTGTGGCTTTGATTCATATGCTACTGCATTAACTAATTGTCCTACAGAAGCTTCAATCCATGCTGGAGTATTAGCAGCTAGAATGTGAGATTTCACTATCTTTTTATTGTCAATGAATACATCTGGTAATTGATTTGTAATTCCTTGCAAATAAATAATCCTTTAAACTTCTAGTTCATATTGATTTGTACAAGGATCAAGATGAGATAACGTCGAAACATTCCAAGTAATCTCACGTCGTGCTTCATGCAACGACTTTTCTCCCCCTAATAGTGGGAACATTGTTTCATTAAAATGACAATCCTCAAAACGTGCCTTAAAAACATCACCAATTAGATGTTCAAGATATCTAATGATAGATGGGGAATCGAAACTGGTATAAATTCCAAGTCTATTTTAAGGACCCATCTTAGTGCGTTGTGGGAGTGCAATAGGTACAGATACAACACAATCAAATGTGCACAAGTGAAAAATATTTGGTTGTTGGCTAAGTACAAGTTGCAATGGTGAGAATTTATGATAAGGAATTGGCCTAATACGAACTAATGATGTAGCATGTAAAATAACATGACCCCAAGCAGAAACTGGTAATTTTGATTTTATAAGTAAAGGTTGAGCAATAATTTGAAGTCTTTTGATAAGTGATTCAGCTAAGCCATTTTGAGTATATGTATGGGCAACAAGATGTTCAACATCAATTCTAATTGACATGTAATAGTCATCAAAAACTTGAGATGTGAATTCACCAGCATTATCTAAACGAATTTTCCTAATTGGATAATCAGGAAATTGTGCTCGCAACCTAATTATTTGAGTAAGAAGCCTAGCAAATGCAACATTTATAGTAGAAAGTAAACATACTTATGACCATCTGGTTGATGCATCAATTAAAACCATAAAATACTTGAATGGACCATAAGGTGGGTGTATTGGTCCACATTTATCACCCTGAATTCTGTCTAAGAAAGATGGACACTTAACAACAATCTTTGAATGTGATGGTTTGGTAATTAATTTATCTTGAGAACATGCATTACATGGATGGGCACTAGATAAAAGAATCTTCTGGTTCTTTAAGGGATGTCCGTGAGAGTTTTCAATAATTTGACACATCATTATTGATCCTAGATGTCCAAGACGATCATGCCAAAGCATAAAAACCTTTGGGTCCGAACACTTCTGGTGTATTGCAATATTTGTTTCAATTGTTCTCATTGTAATATAATATAACCCAGAAAAGAAAATAGACTGCTTTTCTAATACAAGCTTCTGGCTCGATACTATTGAAGTAATATAAAGAAATTCTTCACTACCATCGTTATTAGTTTCAATATGATAACCATTATAACGTATATCCTTAAAGCTGAGTAAATTTCTACTTGATTTAGAAGAATACAAAGTATCATCAATACAAAGTTTTGTGCCCTTTGGCAATATGATAATTACTCTTCTAGAGCTTTCAATTAAGTTTGATGAACCTGATATAGTATTGACATTGGTTTTGCAAAATTTTAAAATTTGAAAATGTTTTTTATCATTAAGGATCGTACGAGTTATTGCACTGTCTACCAGACAAAAATCTTCTCTATTCATCTTAGAATTGATTTTACTAGTATGACCCATGCATCTTCACATATGCAAAACATAAATTAAACTTTATTACTTTAAATATAAGTAAAACATATCAAAATAAAAATACTCATTTCAATGCTATAATATAATAAAAGAAAAATAATTAATTGGTATGGACATTTCCATTACCAATCATGCTTATTAGGATACGATAATATAATAAAAGAAAATAATTAATTGGTATGGACATTTCCATCACCAATCAAATTATCAAATTTTCTATCAACATTCTCAAAGAAATCAAAGACATCAAGATGAGTCATATCTATTCCATTTGAAAAATGAAGATAATTCATAGGATCTTCAGGATCATTATGATTAGCAAAGTTCATTTCAATTCCCTTTTCCTTTTCTTTTATGGAGGCTTGGCATAGATCTACCAAATGTTTAGGAGTACAACCGGTACGTGACCAATGACCTTCCATTCCACACCTATAACATTTATTTTCATGACCCTTTGATGGTTTTCAGCAACAACTCATTATTTTGTTCAGTCACTATAAGATAAAGCATTAGTTCATAACATTTTATGAACATATGCATTCAATATTGCTACTGCAGGAGCACATTCGAAACATGATTTTAAAGTGCCAGATTAATTCACTTGCACCTTTAGTTTATTACAACTTTAGTCATACTGAGCTTTTAGGATGATCAAGTTCTTCTAGAACTTGTGATTCTCCTAAGTGGTCTTTTATTGTAAAGTACTCAATTTTTATGTAAATAATAACAAATGAAAATTATTTCTTTTGAATGATCCTTCTTGGATACTCTGTTGTTATCCATAATAATATCTTCAGAATTTATTATATCAACATAGATCTCATCAATATTCATTACTTCCAGATGAATATTAGTATCAAGGATCCATAGTGAGGAATTATTGCCTAAGATGTCAAGGGCAAAGGATTCAAGTTTTGTAAGGTTTGACATTTATATCAAATATATAATTACGTAAGTAATTAAATAAATAAATATTTTTATCATACAAAATTCTAATGAAAGAATGCTACATAGACATGTATATATTCAAAGTTGATTCATACACAGTACATATAACTATTATTAAGTTGCTTTATCACAAACCATTTTTAACAAAATATTTTTAATTAATTAAATGTGAATCTCATAACGAGTATCTCATAACAATAGAATAACGTGAATCTCATAAAATTTGTAACCAATTAAAAATCACTAAAATTATGAGCATAAAACGTAAAGACAAACAAATAGGATAATTATTAATTCCTTAAAAAAAAAACTTACAGTGAGTTGAGAAAACTACACAAATAATTTTTAATGTTTGAATAATAATGGGATTATAACTTCCTTTTAAAATTGGGTAGAGGCTTAAGCTGATAACGTGTTGTGAAATGATAGAAATATATAAAACAAAGTAAAAGGAAACAATAAATATTTATTGATAAACTCTTATATTCAAGTGGTCGTCTACAATTCTTTTGATTTCTCTTAGATGTGTACAATAATAGTAAAATAATCCCACATATATAGGGTCTTAGAATGCTTGTAGAGTTTATGGGATAAGGCTGTAATAATGAATACACTTACGAATATACATCTCCCTTATAGACACTTATGGATATACATTTCACCCTTTACACATCCCAAGTAACCTTTTTATTGTCTAAAGTTTACATATTCCAATCAGATTTTATTTCTAACAAAACACATCTTCTTAGGCTCAAAACTTAATTATTTATAAATTTTCGTCACTAGTATTTTCTCATTTTTATTCTTAATTCGTGTATTTGTCAAAAAATTCTATTAAGTTAAGCGTTTCCAAATTCCATAACTTATCTTCAAAGTCAAATATTCACTTTTTTTTTTTTTTTGATAGGATCAAATATTCACTTTGAGCAAACCGAAAGTATAATTAAGAGACCAAGGTTAAACAAAAAATTAGTTCCTACTCAAGCAATGACTATCTTGAAAACTTGATCTATACTTCTTTTAGATCATTGCAGACGAAAAAGAATCAACCTCAAATAATTACCTGGGTACGCACATCATAATTACCACTAATGTCAAAGACACTAAAAGCTTTTACAATGTTCCATCGTGATAAACCTGCCGTTGCATATAATTTAGAATAACATGGATGATATACTTACCATTGTAGTAAGGAAAACTATCTTCAATGTTTGGAATCATTATTCTAATATATACGGGTGCTAAAAGATCCAAGGAATTGAGAAATGTTAATCTCAACAATTAAAAATATATCTTCAAAATAAGTCATGAAATAATACAAAACAACATGTTAAGAAATATTTAATTAAGACTTGGAGGTTGTGAACATAGTTGAAGCCTTTCCCACATGCAAACAAGAAACTCAGATGACAGCAGCTCCATCTCCAGGATTTAACTAAATCTAGATTTTATTTTTTGTCTGTCTAGTTTCTATGAGATCTAGTTACACTTTTTTACATATATCTACGTGTTCTTAATATTAAACACACAAAAATTATATAGTGCTTTTTTTTTTTTATGAATAAAATTATATAGTATTAAATACTTGATGTTATGGATTTTTTTTATCAATATTCTAATTTGAAACATAATCCAGCAACATCTAGCATTTGCGATTTTATACCGCTTTATTATTATTTTATTAGATGAGTATTGTGGGTAGCCAGGCTTTAAAGGAATGGTTTGTGGAAGATGATTACTTTAACTCACACTATCAACATAATTGGACGCCACTAAGTTTAGCTAATGGCTGACCTATAATTAGAAGATTTGGTTCTTTTTTTTTTGAGAAAATGCAAGTGAAACTACACAAAGATGAAATTATTTATGTGAAAAGCCTCATTATTTAATCTGGGGTGAAAAACCATGGGTGGAGCAAGAGATAAACTCCTTGCTCATGAAATAATTAAAGAGGAATGGCTTTATTTTACAAGGCTTTCTTCTTTATCAGCCTATTACTCTTAGGGCTCGTTTGGATTGAGGGGAGAATGAGTGACCACTAAGGTCTATTCTCTACATGACTATTGCTCTTTTCTAGCTTGAAGTTCTTGCTAATGGAAGGCAATCCCCCTCCTTTTGTCGACCAAGGAGGTAGCTAGCTAGACTTTGTACAAGTGTTACATATACAAAATTGGCAGAAAATTCCTTCGTTTGCTAATGCCGAACCATTCCCACCTGACAAGTCAGGTAGTGAGCCAATGCGCTAGCACAGGTACAAGCGGTCTTTGCCTGTAGTAACTAGTAAGGTCCTCCAACCAAATTGAAATTGGATTGTGATGCTCCATCTCCTGTGCATGTGAGTGTGTACATTTATTTTCATAAGTGGCGGCCTAACATAAGGCAAAAAATTTCATGTATGGCATTTTATATATAAATATTAATTAAATAAAATTATTTAATACTAATTAAATCAATGTTAATTTAATACATTAATTGATACATAACATAATAATAACTAAACTAATGTTAATACGAATTTAATATCCTAGTTGAACCATAAATTTTAATTAAAAAAATAAAAATATATTATGATTAAAAAGGTTGCTTTATTTTGGATATAGGACAACGTATAGTTAAGTAAAGTTGTAATCTAAATTCTCAACAAAAAAAAAAAAGGTGTAATCTAATTTTTAATTTTATATCTTGTTTTTGAGAGAGAGAGAGAGAGAGAGAGAGAATTTGGTGTGTGGCTTTGTAAGTAGACATGGCAAAACGGGCGGGTCGGGTCGGGTTTGAGTCGGGGCAATAGGGTCACGGGTCAAAAACGGGTCATCTTAAGCGGGTTAAAAATGGGTTCGGGTTAATTGGGTTTCGGGTCGGGTCGGGTTGACCCGTATTTTTCACATGATTTTTTTTTTATAAATAAAACAACATGTATTTGTCATTTGAAAAGTTATGCAACAAATTATTTTATGTAAAATGCATTATTTTGACTTCACCACTTATATCAAGAATAAATTCAGTTAAACTTATTAATACTTATTCAATAATTTTAAAATTATACAAATTTTAACATTGTTATCTAAAACAACATAACACAAACATAAGTAAAACAAATACACATGTTTTATTTCTACACAATATCAGCATTTCAAAACATAAAATAAAATTACAAATGACTTATTGGATAACTCATTTGATAAAAAATAAAAATATATAATAAATTTACAATCTTGAAAATTAATTTTATAATCTATTATCAATTGTGATTGGCACTCTATTTAAATTTGAAATATACATTAAAATTTGATTGCTAACTTATTTATACATGGTCTGTTTTATGAATATCATATCATTATTAAGCAACACACACTCTAGGAAATGTCATAATTTATTTTGAAAAGTCGTTTATTTTGGACATAAATTGTTGAAAAATTAGTCTAAGCATTCATAATTTATGCTAATTTGATACTTTGACTTCACTATTTTTACACTTGTAAATGTTTCTCACACATGTCTACAATTTTAAATCTATATTTTTAACTCTATTGTAACTATATTATCTTGGCATGTACTTTACTATTTGATATCTAAAAATCTTTACTCATTTCAGAATGCTCAACTTTTTATCTTTTCAATTAATTTGCATATGTAAATGTATCAATTGTTTCCTTAAAGCTCACAATAAACAATTAAACTACTATTGTCTTAATTTTACTCTTTTTAACCCAAAAAAAAAAGTTTTAAAAAAGTGATTCGAGTTTGCGTCAAGTTGCGGGTCGAGTCGGGTTGACCCGCAAAAAACTTGAAAAACTCGGGTCGGGTCACGGGACAACCCGTTTTTTGTTTCGGGTCAAAAAAATCTGGTTCGGGTCGAGTATTTTTCGGGTCGGGTCGGGTCAAGAAATTTTGACCCGTTTTGCCATGTCTATTTGTAAGATATCCAATGGCAGCTCTAAGAATTCTTATAGGGTGGTCATTAAGAAACTTAAATTATACAATATTTAATAAAAAAATAGCTATATCTCATTATCAATGTTGTAAGCTATATCTCTTTCAAAATTTTAGTCAAATAAAATTTTTCTTGGATTTTTCTTTTTGTTTGTGAAGGCCCAATATATTGTTAAAAGGACCAAAGTTTGAATACAAATTTTGTTGTAGCCTAAGACTACTACTTCCATTAAACAAATTAACATGACTACATTTTTTGAAAATCTAACCGTTGAATTGTAAATTTTTTATGTTCTTAAAACACATGTCAAGTTTCATGTCAATCAGATGTTATTTATTATTTAATTCATAAATTTATTTTTGCATATAATTTTAGACTACACAAATTTAAAAATTAAATATATTGATCGATGAAATAAGCTATTGATTTTTAATCTTCTTGAAGTTTTGCAAGCATTGAGGATATAAGAAAAAAAAATGTAATCTAATTGTGGAATTGTTAAAATTCATATGCAATAAAAAAAATTGAGTGGAGTTGTAACCTTAATCTACAACTAAGTTTTTTTCTAAATTTTGTCCATTATATTGGGCCTAAAAATTTAGGGTGGTCACACATTTTTTTAAGGTAAAAAAATATAAATTTTTAAATTTTATATATAATAATGATTTTTTTATTAGGCCAGGGTGGTCCTGTGACCACCCGAACTCTAATGTGGAGCCGCTAGTGAGGATATCAATTTACAAAAATTAGAGTTTCAAACTATTAGGGGAGATTAATCTATAATTGATGATTTAACACATTTGCAATATTTTTTGAAACATTTTGGGTTTCAATAGGGTTAAGTTTCTATTAGTCTTTTATTTTGGAAGTCTTTATAGAAATGAAAAGGAAAAATGCACTAAAGGTACTACAAAATGTTCACAATATGATGCGATAATAACTATGATTGATGAATTTCAACAACTTAATTAATGAATGTTTACATTACTTTTTTGGTGAACAATGACATGTCAAGTTGTGAGCTTATAGTAAAATTTGTTTAGCATTACTAATAAAAAAAGTGCACAATCATATTATATATATATATATATATCTGTGTGTGTGTGTATGTGTGTGTGTGTGTGTAGGTGATCTGGGCCCAAGGAACAAGGTCAGCCCACTTGGACAAAGCCCAACATGAATCCCAAGGCCCGTTAGGTGACATAAGCCCAATACACATGGGGGAGATAACCCCGAGCCTTACCATAATGGGCCCGATCTTTAGCTGTGTATCAGATATCGAGGTGGTAATACTCAAGGAATTACTAAGAGATAGGTGAGTGGAACTGACCACAACGGGAATTTGTGCATAGCCCCAATGAGATCAAACACCGATGGCTATGGTTTTGGGAAGGATCCACTGCTAAACACTGTCCGGTGTTTGGAACAAGTTCTAAGGGAATCCTCTGAATTCATGAGGATCTCTTGGGATTTCGTTGGGCATGAGAATGTGTAGGTAGGTGAAGAAGGTAATGATAGTCACCCCTATTAACAAAGGGCTATAAGAAGGCATGGAGGCCAGAGTTAAGGGGGTTGGACATTTAAGAGAAAAGAGGAGAGGAAAACACACACAGAGAGAGAGAGATAGTGAATACGCTGGGATACTCAGGGGAATTAAGGGGGAGTACTATTACTTGTTTGGGGCCTCGATTAGTAGGATTGAGCACAACCCTTACATACAAATAAATTGTAAGCCCATTATTATAGTGGAGACAATTCTAGGCATGCATAATTGGCGCCGCCAGTGGGAATCCTACTCCACTTAAGGCTTTGAACATGTTTGGTGCCTCCTAAGCATGGAAGGCCAGCATGAGGGCTAAGGATCCACAGTTGGGAATCAATCAAGGGCCTTCTTAAGGTGTCGTAGGAGGCGTGAAAGGGAGCGCAAGAAAGAGCAGCAACACATGCAAGACGAGCAAGAGACTAGAGTAGATTCTAACGAGGGGTCTTCCCACGAGGAATGAATTATGTCGTATATTTTTGAATGGCCCCATCGTAGTGACTGCTTGAAGGAGCTCGAGAACCTACGGAAGCAGGTTGATGATTTGGAGATTGAGTTGAGAGACCGAAACCAGAGGAGAGTTCGGGAGGGCTCATCCAATGATCCGGATTACGCTCTAAACGAGTCGTTTCGAGGTAGTGGTTCTCATCGATCAAGTGACCGATCACAAGACACCAGAGAGCACTACCAGAAGTCCCCTCATCATGAAAGGCACGGGCATCGCAAAGCTGCTTTGGACGCCATGAGTCGGGTGTTGAGAAGGGCTGCCCGATCACCCTTCACCAATGATATTAAGCGCACTAAAATGCTGAGACGGTTCACATGACTGCCGTTCACCATTTACAACAGGAAAGCAGACCCGATGGAGCATGCGAGCCACTATATACAGATGATGTCCCTGTATTCACACAATGACGGGTTAATGTGCAAGGTATTTTCGTCTAGCCTCGGGCTGACAACTATAAGGTGGTTCAATGGTTTGAGGAAGGGGTCCATCCGTAGTTTTGGGGAATTAATACAAGCGTTCGGGGCACAGTTCGTGGCGTTTAGCAAAGTTCCTTAACCAATAGGTTCTTTGTTGTCTATGAAAATGAGAAGCAGGGAGACCCTATGGGCCTACGCGAACTATTATTGGGAGATTTACAATGAGATTAAAGGGGGAAACAAGCAAGTGGCCACTAGCACTTTCCGAATGGGCCTTCCGGAAGAGTCAGCTTTGAGAGACTCACTGACCATGTGGCCCCCCTAAGACATGTACCAATTAATGAGTAGGACCAAGGAGTACAAGAGGCTAGAGGATGACCATTTACAGTGCAAAGGCAAGGCCTCGGCCTCGTCACAATATCACAAAAATTTCCGCTAGTAAAAATTTCAGCAATGAATTTGGAGAGAACCAAAGGCCCCGAGGTGGGCTTAGAATAGTGCGCCGAGGGAGTCAACGTTACCTTTAAAGAGCTGGTGTGCAAGATCCTTGAGCGCATAAAAAATGAGTCTTATTTTTGCTGGCCAGAGAAGATGTGTGGAGACCCGACATGGAGAAATCAAAGTTTATATTGTACGTAGCACTGGGAGAAAGGGCACACTATTGAGCAGTGTCGGTGCTGAAGGACCACTTAGAGCGATTGGTGAAAGCAGGGCACCTTAAAGATTTTTTACTCGGTCAGGAAAGGGGGAACGTGGGACAAGGATCGGGAGGTAGAAACATCCAAACCCTCCCACCTCCCTTGGGGATTATCGAAGCCATCCATGAGACATCTCGGGGTGTGAGCTTTAATAGCTAGAAGGGAATACTTAGCGTGGTGTCTCCATCTGAGGTGGAGGCTTTGGACATTCTTAATAAGAGGATTTGAAGGACCACTGTACCAATCACCTTCGGGGAAATAGATTTGGAAGGAATGTCTTAATCACATGACGATGCTTTAGTCATGACTTGCCGGATTGGGGAGTTCTTGGTGAAGAGGGTAATGGTAGATCAAGGGAGTGGAGCAGAAATAATGTACCTTGATCTTTACAAGGGACTGGAGCTGAAACTTGAGGATCTGAGCAAGTATGATACCCTACGTGTGGGATTCGATGGGAAGGTCGTGACTCCTGAGGGGTAGATAAAGCTAGGTAGTAACCAAAGGAAAGGAAGTGGAAGTCAATTTTATCGTGGTTAACGCCTTTTCACCCTACACGACTATCTTAGGAAGGCCCTGGATCCATGCAATGGGGGCAGTACCATTGACGCTACACTAGAAAATTAAATTTCCTACAGAGGATGACATCGCGGTGGTCCGAGACGATCAGAATATGGCTAGGCAATGCCTAGTGGTGGCCATTAACCATGAAATGAAGTAGAAGGAACAAGTTGACCGTGAACCATAATAGCAATTGCCGGAGCTCAAGAGATTGGCAGGGGTGGATAATGCCGAGGAACTGGTTCGAATACCTATTTAGTCATATACTGATAAATGGTTCCAGATCGGGGGAAGCCTACTCATCGAGGATCGCATGGAAGTTTTATTGGCATTAGTGCGGAACTTGGATGTGTTTGCATGGAGTCCATATGACGTGCCCCGGGTAAACCCGAGTTTCATAATGAATAAATTAAATGTAGATCCTAAAGTCGTACCTAAAAAACAAAGTCTGAGGAGATCTGCGAGACCCCCATGAGGAAGCTAGGAAGGAAGAAGTGGAAAAATTAAAGCGATTGGGGGCCATGCAGGAGGTGTTTTTTCCCGACTAGTTGGCTAATATGGTGGTAGTTAAGAAGAAAAATGGAAAGTGGAGAGTCTGTGTTGACTTTACAGATTTGAACCGAGTGTGTCCAAAAGACCCATTTTCGGTGCCGAAGAGTGATCAGCTAGTAGATGCCACGGTCGGGCACCGACGCTTGAGCTTTCTAGATGCATTTCAAGGCTATCATATATTAAGGATATATTTTATGTAATTGGCTAATCCTTTGACAAAATGCACTTTACTTGTAATTGGGTAGATCTAGGATGAGTTTAGTACTTCAAGAAACATGTTGTTCAAGCCAAGTATTAAAGTCATGAAGATTGGACCAAGAACAAGTGAAGAAAAGCTATTCATTAAAGCTCGACAGATGCCTCGACAAAAACAATATCTATCGAGACTTAATGAAAAAAGCTCGACAAAAACTGAATCTGTCGAGATCTATGAAATCAGAATTTCCAGATATAATTTTCGGCTTACGCTGAAATATTTGTGTAGGGTTTTTTTTTTTTTTTTTTCTTCACAACCCTAGACATATATAAAACTTATTTTAAAGGTCGTCACGGGGGTATGCACATTGAGAACATATGAAAAGTGACCGAGTGCCTTATTCTCTTTGTAAGAAGTTACTGAGTCTTTTACGCTTTAGGGTTTTGTAATCAAGTACTTCTTGATCTTCATTGTTAATGAAGTGAAGAACTTTGCAGCCAACAACATCTTCTTCTAGTTGCTGGAGTTAGTCATGTACTGAGATTCGTGCATCATTGGTTAGTCACGTACTGGGATTCATGTAAAATGGTGGCATTCATATATTGAAGAGTTTAGAGGTTCTGCAGTAGTATAGGGTTTCTGCTGTAAGTTCATCTATGAAAATTGTAAAGTCTAGGGAAAAAGGTTTAGTACTAGATCTAAAACTTCTTTTTATTATAAAAAATTACTTTTCGGGAAGGTTTCTCCTTAGGTTTTTTATTGTGAAACTAGTTTGTTTCATTGGTTTTCCTTGGTCACCATATCTTGTTTTATTTACTTTTCCGTTGTGCATAATTTTGACATGATATTTATGTTTATTTGTTTTAACAAGATTTATTCATAATAAATCTAATTAAAAACTTGGATTTAAAACTTGTGTATTCTATCAATCGGGGTCTAAATTTTCCAACATCATCAAATAACTCTAGCCCACGAGAACAAGAAAAGATAGCCTTTATAAAACCCGAGGGGACTTATCATTATATGGTTATGCCTTTTGGGTTGAAGAATGCGGGAGCCACGTATCAGCAGATGGTCACACGTATGTTCAAAGAGCTTATCGATAAGACGGTGGAGGTTTACATTGATGACGTGGAGGTAAAGACGACGGAGGAAGGGGAGCATGCTCATGACCTACAAAATGTTTTCGATATCTTAAGACAGCATAAATTACACCTCAATGCAGAGAAGCGTGACTTTGGGGTGAGATCGGGTAAATTCTTGGGGTATATGATCACTACTCGGGGTATAGAAGTAAACCCTGATTAGATAACAACAATTCAACAGCTACACCCACCATTAATCCAAAAGAGGTCCAAAAGCTTATGGGTATGATTGCTGCATTAAGCAGATTTGTGTCAAAATCAGTGGACAGGTGCCAATCGTTCTACCAGCTATTGAAGAAATGGAAGAGATTTCGATGGACGGAAGAACGTGACTCGGCCTTTAAAGATCTAAAGTCCTATCTTGCTAGCCCTCCTATTCTAACCAGACCCAACCCCGAATAGGATTTGTGCATGTACCTGGCAGTGTTCGACCATGTCATTGTTTGATGTTAATTAGGCAGCATGAGGAGCTCCAAAGGCATGTGTATTACATTAGCAAGACCCTGGTAGATGCAGAAACTCGGTACTTGCCATTGGAAAAAATGGCTTTGGCTCTGGTACATGTCATGAGGAAACTGCCCCATTACTTCCAAGCTCAAACAGTATGGGTTTTGACCGAATACCCTTTGCAGTCTTTGTTGAGAAGGTCAGACTTCACGGGGTGGATAGCTAAATGGAGTGTGAGGCTAGGGGTGTTTAACATACGGTATAAACTAAGGAGTTTCGTTAAGGGTCAGGTGCTCGCGAACTTTATGGCTGAGTTTACCCCTACTTTCTTGGATGCAATGAGAATATGTCAGATCCAAAGGAAGCAATGGAAAGTATTTATGGATGGAGCCTCCAATGCGAGGGGGTCGGGGGTCGGGATTGTGTTGATATCACCTAAAGGTATCAAGTTGGAGAAGTCACTCAGGTTAGGCTTCCGAGCCTCGAACAACAAAGCAGAGTATGAAGCGCTTATTGCAGGACTTAGGGCAACGAAGAATTTCGGGGCGAAAGAGGTGGAGATGTACTCGGATTCAAGACTGGTGGAATGTCAGATCGAGGGTAGCTTTGAGGTAAGGAACTTGATGGAAAAATAGATGTGTGTATCTCATCAGAGCATACGTAGCGGAAAAATAACGGATCTACTTCATTCATATATGTTAACATGCACTATGTAAGTTTTAGAATTTAAGAACAAGATAGTGTACTTTGGAGTGGTGAATTTCAAAACCGAAGATTAGAAGCACTTGGAAACACTTTCAATCTTCACTCCAATTCCACTGACACCCAAGATGTGTGGTCTTTCAATCAATTTTTCAAAGGGAGAATGTCAAAGCGTTTAACACTTCTTACACATCATTTCACAATGGTGTTCTTGCAAATCTCTACAGAAAATTCTGTATATTTCTCCCTTTATATCTAACTAATTATTTAATTGGGCTGGCCTTTGGGCATTTCCAATTGGGCTTAAGTGTGTGACTTGGAGTGGGACTAAAAGGGATCAATAAGACACTAGCTTCAATAGGCCTTGAACTTTTCTGTTAACTCTTAACAAATCTAAAGTTACCATTAACTATATTTAATACTACTATATAAATATTATTGCACTCTAGGCCTTATTTATAAATTATATCTCAAGACTTTATTGCACATGCAACCCCTTCATAAAATATTCGTAGTAACATAAAGTCATGAATGTAGACTGTCACGTTGTAAATTACTACATCTTAATTCCTTGAATACCCGGTTTAATCCTTTAAAGTTATTCATCATATATTTATGAAATCTAATTCCATAAATATATACTTTAGTAACTTCTTACCAAAGTGGTTAGACTTAACTTTCTGAATAACTAAACCCATTAAACTTATCTCAAATGAATATTTTGTATCTCCGTTAAGAGACTATGAATTCCATCTTGAGAATATATATTCCATCAACACTAAATGTAGTTGCCCAACATACTGAGATTTTGACCGTAACTATAAATCTCACTCCTGATATATTAAAGTAATTTATACTTCATGATCAGGTCCATTATCCTCTCAGGATTAAGAGTTCATGTAAATATAAGTTGTGAGTTTATTATTCATTTGACAGTCCTTAGAAGAATAATAAATCTCACAACGGTCCAGTTTAATATGCTTTAACTCTTAAAACATATCAACATACCAACTAGAAATCTTCATTTCCATGATCAAGACAAATCATCTTAGTTGATATGTTATAGTCTTTACAGATGAAATGCTCAATTTCATCACCGACTACGAATTACAATTGTGATTTATATCTTCTGTGACTTTTCACATAAATCACATATTATGCATCTCAGGGACTATATGATAATGTCTGAATATTCATGTTACTATTATTTTAGATAATAATAAAATAACTTTATTAATCACAACATTAAGTTATACATAATGTCATACATAATAACATACATAGTATCATACAATAGGATTTAAGGGTACACATCTTAACAGAACTACCATATGTCGTAATATTTATGAGTGTTCGAAAGCTTGCGAGTAGACTTCCAGAAGGTTAGGGTGGTGAGAGTGCTTAGGAGTTAGAATAGCCACGCTGACTTCCTGGCCACACTGGAGTCTTCCCTAGATAACTATATACCTCGAATGATCACCGTCGAAATGCTGGAGCGACCGAGCATAGATCCCCAGGTGATGGTGGCCGTTTCATCGGAGTTAGAATTGAGTTGGATAGGTCCTTATATAGCTTTCTTGTCAGACGGATCCTTTCCAAACGATGCAAAAGAAGTTGAGAAGGTACGAAGAATGGCAACTCGTTTTTGGCTATTTGATGAAGGGAAGCTGTTCCGACGTTCATTTGGAGGACCGTACCTTTTATGTCTCCATCCCAGTAAAATTGCCGAGCTTTTGGCCAAACTTCATGAAGGATTGTGTGGTGGCCACTCGGGGGGCAGGTCACTCGCGCACCGAGCCATGACTCAAAGATTCTGGTGGCCGAATATGCAACGAGAAGTGGTTGAATACATGAAGAGATGTGATCGGTGTCAAAAGCATGCGCCCATGCTCCACCTTTCATGAGGGAATCTTAACCTTATTATTAGTCCTTAGTCCTTGGTCCTTTGCACAATGGGGGCTCGACATAATCAGACCATTCCTTTGGGCCTCGGGAAACAGAAGGTATGTAATAGTGGCCACAGACTATTTTATCAAGTGGGTAGAAGCTGAAGCGTTGGCGAATATCAGGGACGTTGATGTGAATAAGTTCATGTGGAAGAGTATTGTTACAAGGTTCGAAGTCCCCCGAGCATTGGTATCTGATAATGGGTTATAGTTTGACAGCAGGGTTTTCCATGAGTATTGTGTTGTCCTCGGTATAATTAACAAGTACTCATCACCAGCGTACCCCTAGAGCAATGGGCAAGCCGAGGCAATGAACAAGACGATTGTGAACTACCTGAAGAAAAGGCTAGAAAGCGCGAAGGGAAACTAGGTTGAAGAGCAACCGAATGTGCTATGGGCTTATCGAACAACACCTAAAAGGTTGACAGGCGAGACCTCCTTTTCCATGACCTATGGAGTCGAAGCAGTTGTGCTAGTGGAAATTAGTTTGTTAAGCTCTAAAATCACAAGTTTTGCACAACGACGAAATGATGAACGCATGATTGGAAACTTAGATGCTTTGGAGGAACATAGAGACATGGTAGCCGTGCGACTTGCCGACTATTAACAAAGGTTGGCTCAAGGATACAAC
The DNA here is from genome assembly GCA_032878915.1 of Castanopsis chinensis. Lineage (NCBI taxonomy): Eukaryota > Viridiplantae > Streptophyta > Magnoliopsida > Fagales > Fagaceae > Castanopsis > Castanopsis chinensis. The sequence continues at coordinate 13,269,770 of JAVQMG010000129.1, forward strand.
AAGAAGGTCAAGCCTCGGGAATTTCTACCATGGGATCTCATTTTACGAAAGGCTGTTGGGAGCACGAAGGACCAAAGTGCTGGTAAATTGGCCTTGAACTGGGAAAGGCCCTATTGAGTGACAGCCACAATTGGGACGGGAGCTTACTATCTAGAAGAGTTGGAAGAAAGGCCCTTTCCCCAACCATGGAACGTCTACAACTTAAAGAAGTATTACCAATGAATGTAATAGGGTGTGTAGGACAATTGACTTGACTTGTAAGATATCAAAGGCAATAGAATTGAGTAATTTTTTGTTATTTGACCTTGTTTATAGTTCATACGAACTGTACAGTTCCTAGGTGTTTATTCCATATTTTTTCTTAAGGACAGAATTTTGGCTCGGCCTGACCCCGATCATCGACTAGATGGAAAATTTAGTGTTTTCTCCTAAAGATAGAAGCTTGGCTCTACCTGACCTCGGTCACCGACCAGACGGAAAACTTAACAATTTATCCTATAGACAGAATTTTGGCTTAGCCTAACCCCGGTTACTGATCAGATGGAAACCTTAGTGTTTTCTTCTAAGGACAAAAGCCTGACTCTAACGCTGACCAAATGGAAACCTTAACAATTTATCCTAAGGACAGAAGTTTGGCTCGACCTGACCCCGATCATCAACTAGATGGAAACCTTAGTGTTTTCTCCTAAGGACAGAAGCCTGGCTCGGCTTGGCTCCGATCACCGACTAGATGAAAACCTTAATGTTTATCTAAAGGTGAGACTTAACTATACTTAGTCTTGGATTCAAGCAATAATATGAATGCAATTCGCAACCGCGGTTATTTCTTTATTTTGTTTTTATCCTGACTAACAATACGGTAGTGCCCTGTCTTTTGAACGCTTATATGATATTAGTTTACAAATGTGCATGGATACAATGCATTGCAAGTGACTTGTAGTACATACGGTGTCACCGAGCAGTGACACTTAAGTTGATTATTGATTTTATTACAAACCATGGGTTCGGCTTTGTTGCGAAACATCCCGATCATCATGTTACCTAACATTAACTCATAGACACTCCCCTATCTGAGCGTCAAAACCTTAAGTAATGGCACTAGATTAGGAAAGACTTGATAAAAATAATTGAGGAGCATTACTTTTTCTAATGTAAACTCAATATAATAAAGAGAAAGTTAACGCCTTTAGTCTTATACAGATTTCCCTTAAAAAAAAAACAAACAAAATAATAACAGGTTACAAATTTTTTTTTCTAAGTCTAAGCTCCAAGGGTAGCGTTGGCTAGGGGAACTGGTGCAGGAGCTACTGGCCTGGTTAAGGGATTCTCAAGTAGAGGGTTAGTAGTGATTGGCGACTGAGTAGTTTGGTTAAGAGCAGTGGTTCCAGTCCTTAGTTGATCCTCGACGAGCACCACCAAATGAGAGTCAATTTGCCGAGAGAGCTCTCGAGATTTCGGGCTTTCGGCACGCTCCTCCTCATCACTTCTGTCCTCTTTCTCATCTCCAGCCTGGGCCTCAATAGCAGGGTCTTTAAGAAAGGGCACTCGGTCAGCACTCCTAAAGGGGGAGTCATCAGGGAGCCTGATGGCATTAATGGTTGCCATCCAGCCTTCCATGAACCCGAACTTCTGGGCCTAAAAGATCACGGGCCTGGCTGAGTTCTCGGCATGCCTGAAGCCTTTGTCATAATAACTCTACTTTTGGGCTTTTGCGCCACCCTTGTAATTGGTAAGCTCCTTGTCCCAGGCGGAAAGGAGGTTGGCGATCTCGGTGAGCTTGAGCTTGAGCTTGGTCACACCTAGCTTGCTTAAGGCATCATTCACTTTTTGCTTAATAAGCTCTAGTGCCTTTTCGGCAGTCATTGCACGCCACTCCATGACATTCAGCCCCAGGGGTCTCTTCAGGCTAGCCTTGGCCACCTGTTTAAGGGCTTTCTCCTTGTTAGCCTTCTCTTGAGCATCCTTTAACTGACCTTCCACCACATGGGTCAACTGGGCAGCTTGAGTCACGAGAAAAATATAATCAAGCCACTTCAAATTGATTAATAACACTTAACAACAAAAACACACCACAAGAACATGGGGATCAACAAGGATAATAAAAGTAGAGTAATAGTGATCATGCAGGAACAGAACATACTGCTACGGTGTGCCATTGCAGCTTTAGCACCATGTCATCATGTCGGCAGCTAGCGTAATGCTTTATATCAGCTGGGAGCAATAAGGCTTGCCCAAGGCTGTCAGACACATGGCCCCCCTAGCCACTCCTCCAAGTTCGGAGATACGAGCTAAAGGGTAGGGCTTTATTTCCCAACTAGAAGGAGCACTCCCATGAGGCCGCAGAGCCAAAGGAAGAGGCAGTAACCTGGGAGCCGATTATGATCGGCTGATTCTCGGGTTGAGCCTCTTGAAGAGTTTTCTCGACCGTTTGGGCAGACTCCCGGTTGGTGTCTGGAATAGAGGGCTGAATGGGAGGAGTGCCACTACGACCACAACACCATTGTTACCTTTCTGGTGTTTCTTCCATTTTTAGGAGACTGGAGGTGTGATCTGTTCAGGGGTGGATTGTGCGGAGGGCTGATTGCCCGATGCCAGTGAAGCCAGGAACCATCAGTCCAGGGTCATAGACCACTTTTGGACAATTTCTATGGTCTAGGCCAGTAATGTGGAGTTATAGATATTCGGGTTCTCACAAACTTGATTCCCCTTAGCGGGATCCCCAAAGACTGACGCTTCCAAGGGAACGTGCACTGCACGACCTTGAAAGATTGTGTCTCTTGAACCATCCTGTATGGGCTCGAGAGAATCATGCCTTGCTATTCGAGGACCAAGATGTCTGGCTTCCTCGAAATTTAAGCTTTGCGGTAAGAATCCGAGCAATCGAACGTCCAAGTAAGACAATAATGGGCTATCAACTGTAAGGATGCTTGATATATCCTGATAGCTTGTATAAGAAGGCACGTAGCCCAAAATCAAGTGAGAAGCCCTCAATTGCCTGTTAAAATGCACGAATATCTCAAAGCAGAGGAGGGAATTTAGCTCCTTGATGCGCATGATGCTTATGTCTGGTCGAAACTTTTTAGAAACTACAACCGAGAAGAATTATAGTTAGAAAAAGGCTTTTATTTTCCTTCTTAGAGGAAGAATATGTGTATACCCAGGCAGTAGTAATTAGTAAAAACAAAATAAGTTAATAATAGCAATTGATCAACAAAGGATGTTTAAACACACAAATAAATTACGAAAGGGACGAGTACACATTTGGTTGGGGCTTAGGAGAAGAAGGTACCGACCTATTTGGTGAGGTGAGGTCGGAGAAGTCAGCTCTCCATGCAGCCAATTGCCGCTCATTCTCACAAATTCTCTCGTCGATCTCCTGTTAGAATCAGGAAGGCAAGATATCAGCCTGGCCATAGTACTTCGAGTCTGAAGGTAATACCCGAGATCTAGGCTCCCTTGAATGGAGTACATAAAATTAATGTCATGGTGGGTGAGGCTTAGGCCGTACAAACGGTTGAGGCGCCCATCACAGTTGACTACCTTATAAAAGTTGGGTAAACATTAGTCGAGGCTAAGGCCATAGAAGCTAAAAGTCCTAAGTAGTAAGGGGTCTACTGGGAACCTAACCTTGCCCTCCAGGATGGACATCAAGGGGAAGAACACTACATGAGGACGCCTCTGGACTTTTATGTCACCCTCATGACAGTATGAGATTTCAACATCATGAGGAATGTTATATCTAGCTTTGAATGATGCCACATTCTCCCTAGTTTTCAAAAGGTAAGCAAAAGGCATTTAGTAGAATCTATGTTGAAACAGAAGGAGCGAGAGAGACTTACAGAGTAATTTCTTGTGTAAGAGGGAGAGAGGTCTCGTAAGGAAGATAAAGGCTTGGGAACGAAGTGAGGAGTATGTCTCTAGACTGAGTAGGAACTAAAGGAAGGAAAGAAGAAAGTAAAAAAGAAGCCATGGTTGGTATTTAAAGGAAAAAGAGAGTCATTAATGGTAACTGTCCCATGACAATAAATGTGTGCAATCATCTCACATCATGCCCACTTTTAATAAACGAAGCGTCAAGTCATCTGGGCCATTGAATGTCTCAGAACTTGCCACGCCTCTCCCAGATGGATTAGACTGTCTTGTTTGTCACATTAAAAGGTGGACAATTGGTCTTCCCGAGGTACAAATGCTTCACCCCTAGGGCCAGACGAGAACCACTACACCAACCATGGTGCAGTCGTACCTCGACCCTATTCCTACTATGCAAATATAAGATCGTGGGGAGGCTATTGTAGGTGAGCTAGGCCCGAGGAACCAGGTCAGCCCACCTGGACAAAGCCCAAGGCCAGTTAGGTGACATAAGCCCAATATGCATGGGGGAGGTAACCTCGGGCCTTACCACAATGGGCCTGATCTCTAGCTGTGTATCGGGAATCGGGGCAGCAATACCAGAGGAATTACTAAGAGATCGGCGAGCAGAATTGACCACTACGGGAATCTGTGCACATCCCCAACGAGATCAGACATCGAGGACTATGGTTCTAGAAAGGATCCACTCCTGAACACTGTCTAGGGTCTGGAACAAGTTCTAAGGGAATCCTCTGAATTTGTGAGGATCTCTTGGGATTTTGGTGGGCATGGGAATGTGTGGGTAAGTGGAGAAGGTAATGATAGTCACCCTACTAACAAAGGGCTAAAAGAAGGCGTGAAGGCCAGAGTTAAGAGGGTTGGGCATTTAAGAGAGAAGATGAGAGGAAAAACAGAGAGAAAGAGAGAAAGTGAATATGTTGGGATACTTAGGGGAATTAAAGGGGACTACTATTATTTGTTTAGGGCCTCGATTAGCAGGATTGAGCACAATCCCCACATACAAATAAATTGTAAGCCCAATATTGCAGTGGAGACAATTCTGGGCACACAAAATATATGTATGTATGTATGTATGTATGATTTTATAACATTTTGGTTCTTTTACAATGGTTAACGGGGCCTTTTACCCTAAAGATAAAATCTTTTGTGGTAAGGGCCTAGACATTGGGTCAGCCCTGACATTCATGCATGATTGTTGCACCCATGCATGATTATTGCTTTGAGCGTGCCATTGTGTCCTTAAATTGGGTTGTCTTCTATTGACTTGACAATCATACCCTCGAATCTTAAGATATTTACATTATTATATAGTACACGTGGATGGCTAAGATGGGTTTGATGTCTCTAAATTGAAAAGCCCATCATGTCCCAATGCACAAGTCTTGTGACCATACTAGCATTTTAAACATTGCACCATTAGATTATGTTTTCTTTTCTTATAAATTATTTTCTTAAAAATTCTTTGTGTATGTAAGATATCAAGAGAATGTGAGATTAATAACTATCTTATTTATGAAGTTTTCAAGATTTTAAACTTTATTTATATTTTAAATTTGTATGAAAATGTATACATGGGAATCTATAAATTATTGAAAATGACATCTAATTAATATTAAATTTGACATGCATATATATATATATATATATATATTATTAATATATAAAGCTGAGAGAAAATCTAATTAGATTTCAAATTAGATTCTAATTGTTATCTGATTTTGCGTCATGCATCCTATATATATATATATATATATATATATATATATATTAATTTCTAGGTGAGTTAATGTAAATTATTTATCTTTAGAGAGAGTTTTATTTCCTAATTTTAGAATCAAATGTGGGATCACATCATAAATATTTATTTAAGTGAGTTATTGAGTAAAAAAATCAAAGAGTCTAAAATAAATGAATTGTTAAAAAAATAGTGTTTCACAATAACAAAAATTAAGAAGTAATAAAAATAAATAAATATGGATAGTTTACATTTTATACCTAATAATATTTTTGCAAGACTTTTTAAATAGTTAACAAAATATAAGAATGACTTTCAATAGTATTTAAATCATATATATAGGAATAATAATATGCTTCTTACTATATATTTTTAAGTATATCCATACATATGCATGCGGTTACAAAGTAGTTACATATAAAGAGAACATATAGTTCAGTAGTACAACATTGAGATATTAAAATATTAATCTAATATACTATTATTAAATGATGAAACTTTTTGTTAATGCAACATTAAGTATAATTTGAACTTGACACATTAATTAAAAAGGAAAAAAAAAAATCAAGTCTGAATTTTTTTGAAAGGAAGTCTGAATTGAATCGCTGTAGATCCGAATATTTGACCAGCACATAAATTCGATAAACTTACCTTTTCTTCCATTAAAGAAATCAAATTATCGGCTGATTCTGACAAAATAAGGTTTTATAACTCTCTTTCAAATCAAGCCAAGGTTCCTTATAGCGGCTCTGCCTTGTTTGGAGAGGTAGATTTTGACATATACATATGGAGAAAGCTGTGTATGAAGGTAATGTTGAGGGTGGGTTGCAGTATGAACTATGTGTTCTTAAGAGCAAAAGGCTTTTTGTACTTGTAATTGAGTTTTGAAATGTGAAATTTTTATTTTTTAAGTCTTATCCCCATTGTAATCTATACTCGCAAATTTATAGAAAATAAAACTTTATATTCCATTCCTCACATTTTAAAAATAATGATGGTAAAAAATTTAGGTGTTTTACATATAAAATAATTTACATATTGGCTGTGTTATAAACAGTTTCTTTATTTGAAATTATATTATTATTTTTTTTTGAGGAAAAAATTATATTATTATTCAATGCAATGACAAGATACTGAGATGAGAGTAAGGGTATGAGTAAGGCCGTTTAACGTAATCTCTCCAAACTTTGTAACATTATAACTTAATTCCTCCAAAAATATTGTAAAAAAGGGAGATTTGTGCACTGAATATGAATATGATAACAATAGATTATTATTTAATATAATGGCAAGCACGCGCGTTGCTCGTGCTTCCCCACTAGTTATAAAAAAAAAAAAAATCAAGCCAAGGTTCTTGGGGGAACAGTAGAAATGAGATGGGCAGTCAAATAATACTCAAAAGGGTTCACTAACGGGTTAAACCTCGGAAACCATGGTTGGGTGTCATTTTCAAACTTCCAAGCCCATTTATTTTCCACAAAAACACGGTTTTGGGAATCATTGTACAAAAAACAATTCAGCTTTTTTGTCACATGCTATGATGTTGATTGAAATTTGAACTTATACATCTCCTCGATCCTTCCACTACAAGTCTACAACAACCCTTTTAACAAGCTCTAATTCAAATCTTTTGTCTCCTGCTTGCTCTAAGGTATATTTCACAAATAAGCTTATTACAGTGCCTATCTATTTAATTAACCTTAAAAAAAAAAAAAAAAAAACTAGTAGTCAACACATCCCCACCGCTAAAATCACCACCACCATCCATCATTCGCTAGCGCCCCTTGCTGTTAGTAGCAGGTTGACAATTGCCATCAATACCACCCTTTGTTAGCGCCACTTGTTACTAGCAACAGATTGTTGACACCATCAAAGCCGCTAGAGACAACCATCTACTTCCTCATTATTGGCTATTAGTGTTTGTTATCCTTCACTATTACTAGCTAAATAAATACTCGAACTAGTCTAGGCCGGGTCATCAATTCACCAGTTTGATCGATCAATCCATGTTTAAGAACTATGCTTATTTGTCACTTCAACATTAGTTTGAAAGCATATAATATTAAATATATGCCCTTAGGGCATTGGTTAACAATCCATTTGAGGAAAGTTTTTATGGAAAAATGAAATAAAGCAATAAATGTTTTGACAGTTTTTTTCATTTCCCATAAAAGTGATGTAAAAGCTTTCTTAAAATATAACCCACATATATATTTGTTTTTTTTAAGCTTATATAAAATTTGAACTTACGAAGTTCAATATATAATGATTGGTTTTTCAATCATTGAGTCAAGATATAAATGATTTTTTTTTAACAAAATTTGATTATAAATATTTTATTTGACCATAAATAATTTAATGAATTAAGTTAACTAGAATTCCCATATCTCACTGTATGTTAAATTAACTAAAACATTCATCTAAAAATTATTTAATTGGAATTGACCTCCCTTACCTATAACCCAAAAAATAAATAATAAAAAAGAAAAAGAAAAAGAAAAAGAAAGAGGACAAGAGAGGTTTTTTTTTTTTTTTTGATGAGAGACAAGAGAGGTTTAGACTTTAAAGCCAATGAAAAAACAACCCACATTTAATGATCTAATTAGTTTGGAAAAGTTACTCCAAGACCCGGTCTACGTTGTCATCTAAACAGTTAAAAAGGCAAGATTGTGGACTGGGTCTTGGAGAATCTTTTCCAATTCCGATTAATTGTTGCCTGAACCTTTAATTAAAAAGTGAAAGTGGAAATCTAGGGCTGCGTTTGAATAAGTTTTTTTTTTTTTTTTTTTTTTTAACTTACTTTATTATTTAGTTTATTTTTCGATTATTTTTGGATCTTGTTGTATTTTTTTATACTATTTATAAATCTCACTATACTATTTCAGCTAGTTTTTACTTTTATTTACAATACTTTTAGCAAAAAAATTTTAATTTTAGCAAAATAAATAGATTCTAAACAGAACATAGTGATTATATGAAGATCATAGTTGAAGTAAAACATGCTAATTGACGACAAGGAGGAAAGTAAGTATACCAACAAATAAAAAAAAACACATCAGCTCAATTAGAAATTATTTTCCCCTTTTAAATGACGTTTGAGCTAACTTTTTGGTAAAAGATCAAGGGAAAGAGAAATAATAGTAGAATCTTTTTCCTTCCAAATGTTTTAGCAAATGTTGCAGAAGTTAACAAGTAAAGAAAGAGAAAGAAAAATAATCTATTTATACATACAATTTCAAAACTCTTATTTATTTGTTTATTTATTTTTTTAAATCTCTTTTCTCCCACATGGGCGATTCAATGTATTTTTTTTTTTATCCAACTTGCTTAGCTTATATTAAAATAAATTGGTTGCATTAACTTGAACAACAATAGCTGGTGGTGGAACATCTTCCGTTCACAAAACAAAATCAAAAATATTTAGAGCATATCTTATAATGTAATGAGCAACCTTATCACCTACTCTCTTTATATAAGAGTAAAGTAATTTATGAAAAGAACTATAACAACGCCGAACATCGTCAATTAGCAATCCATCAGGTGACAAAATATCAGAGTCATATTGTAGAGCTGACATAAGTGAGAGGTAGTCTGCTTCTAAGACAGCGTGAGTGAAGCTGAGTTCCATTGCTATTTGAAGACCATATAGAGCAGTGATTGCCTCGATAGCCAGGGGACTGTAAGCTTGATTTATTAGTTGGGATTGAGAGGCCAGAACAAGTTCGTTGCTATTCTGAATAATAATACCAGCCTCTACTTTATTGTCCTAGGCAAAAACCGATCCGTCAAAGTTTAATTTGACAAAACCCGGTGGTGGGGGCTGCCAGCGAACTCGACGAGTAATCAGAGGGGGCTGTGGTGGTGGTTGCACTACCAGAACAAAATTGGAAACCTGCGGTATGAGATGGAGAGCAAAATTGGTTTGTTGTAACCGCACTTGGTTACGCTGACTCTAGACAGACCAGACAGTAATAACAAACAATTCTGGGTTGCTGTGTTCAATGAGAATCCATGCAGCCCGTTTTGTGAAGTCTTCAAATTGCGTTGTTTGCCAAACACCCTAGAGCTCTACATTAGACCAGACCACCTCCAGTTCTCAGCATGACCAGAGACCATGAAGCACCGACTCTGAGCATTGCTGGCAGCGATCACAGGTGGGCAATTTGTTGGGTTTTGTGGAGCCTAGTTTATGTTTGGTCCGGTGAATGACTTGACCCGACCCGATAATGTTATATGGTTTTTAATAGGAGATTTTCTGAAGCTTAGTCTATGGAGCAGAGGTTTGGGCCGATAGGCCCAAGCCGGAGTGCTCATGGACAAGCCTCTTGGGGGTCCGGGGGTAACGCCCCCGGAAAAATTTTTTTGGCCCATTGTGAATCCGGTTTTTTGTAGAAAACGTTGCTTTTAATTAGGGTTTGTGAGGGTAGTTGGTTTTTTGATGTGAAAAAGAGGTCTGTAGTCGCAATCTGTAATTTTTCCCTGATAATAGTGAAATCTCTGCAACTCCGTGGACGTAGGCAAATTGCCGAATCACGTAAATACTGTCTTGTGCGTGTGATTTTTTTTTTGGCATGTGTTTTCTCTATATTTTGTTTCTCACAGGTTTAGGAATTCGTGAAAATTTCTCTACACAATTCAATGATCGTGCGGCGCACTAAATTGTTCTTCATTGACAGCGAGTTTCAACATGCCCTCCATAAAAAATTCTCTACTTTATTAGATACTTGCAAAGACCATATATTTTTCCACAAACCATTTTCTTGCAAATTCTCCACATCTCTGACCTCAATTTCTACCTCCTGTTTTAAGAACCTATATCCAAACTTACATGAATAGCTCCTATCCTGTGTCATAGGCCAAATGGCCAATACATAGTATCTCTGAGTCGACCCCGGATTAATTCAGCCTCCTCCAGAGCAAAAATCCCATGAATAATGCCACTGTCCTACTGCCTTGTTGAGTCATCAATTAGCAAATCAACCGTAGCCTCTTCTAAAGATGCAAACATGGGAGAACAAACTAAAGGAGGGTGCTTCCTAGGAAGCCATTGATGCTGCCATATTTTTACATTTTTTTTCCATTCTCAATCCACCAACAAGCCCCTCTTAAAATAGCATCCCTACCTTTAAGAATACTCTGCCATGCAAACGATCCTTGATCTTGAGTCTTTTGCCTCCATAATAGAACAATTGGGGAAAAAGCATGGTTTGAATTTTTTATAAAATAGAGAATCCTTATTGTGTAACAATCTCCAAGCTTGTTTTGCTAATAATGAATCACTAAACATTGCTACATCTCAGAAACCCATTCCCCCTACCAACTTGGATTTTTTCAATTCATCCCATCGAAGTCAGTGAATTTTCCTTCTATCTCCACGTTGTCCCCACCAAAATTTCCTAATTAAAGTCTCAATATCATTGCACAAGCCAATGGGTAATTTGAAACAACTCATAGTGAAAATTGGGATGGCTTGGATAAAAGATTTTATCAAAACTTCACGGCCAGCTTGAGATAATAATTTCCCTCCTATTCTTGTAGTTTTTTCCAAATTCTTTCTTTGATATAATTGAAACTCTCTTTTTCCCCCCTTCCAATCAAAGATGGTAGACCAAGGTATTTTTCATATTGTGTTATTTCTTGTAATACCAAGCTTTCTCTGAGGGCAAGACGAACATTCTTTGGTGTGGATTTACTGAAGAATGTTGTGTTGTTCTTATTCACTTTTTGGCTAGAAGCACGCTCATAAATGTCCAAGAGATTCAAAACTTTGTCACACTCATCGGTGGTAGCCCATTCAGAATAAAAGACTATCATCTGCTAGATGGGTTAGTTTTAAGCCTCTCCTACATAAAGAAAAGCCATTGATGTCACCCATATTTGCAGCATTAGAGATAAGGCCATGCAATCCTTCCAGACACAGGAGAAAGAGGACAGGAGACAAAGGGTCCCCCTGTCGGATCCCTCTTGTAGGATGGATCGAACCCTTCGGCTCACCATTAACAAGTATAGAATGTGATATATTTTTCACACAAATCATAATCAATCCAATCCACCTCTCATTGGACCTCATTTGTCTCATTAGATCTTCTAAAGAACACCATTCCACTCGGTCATAAGCCTTACTCATATCCAATTTCACAGCTATATACCCAGTATCACCTGATTTACGTGACTACATATAATGAATAGTCTCAAAAGCAATGAGGATATTATTAGAAATAAAACGACTTTTTGTAAAGGCGGATTGATGTTTTGTTATGATATTTGGCAATATTTTTTTCAACCTATTTGCAAGTCCTTTGAAGAAAACTTTATATAGGACATTACACAAGTATATTTTAGCATTCTTATAGCAAAAAAACTAAATAAGTTGATGTCAAATGCATATTTATTATATTAATCTTATTAAGTTAAATTACAAAAAATAAAAAGTAAAAATTAAATGTCAAATAGGGGACTATGCTAATATGACGTGAATAGTTAATGTGATAACTAATAAGTGATAACTTGGACTAACTAACAGTAAAAGAGGGAAAAGTACTTAAGAAAAAAAGAAAAATAAAAGATGAAGTCAAAAATGTCTATTCACTTTATTTGTTTTGGGAAATAGGGCCTTAATTTTGTATTTATCTTACGATAATAACTCATTTGTAAGTTTTATTAGTTTATTAAGTTTTGGAAGGGAGTCCAATTAAACCATTTTATTCTCACTTGAAAATTGTTTAATTTCTATATATATATTTTTTGGGTAAAATGCAAAAATTATTCTTGAGATTTGGGCTTATATCATAAACTATCCAAAATTTTCAAAAATATCAAATTTTCCCGCTAAGTACAAAAAGCACTTAACATTGTTTGCACTCTTTTTTCAAAAACTAATTTATTTTTCAAGTTAATTGCCACAATGTAATCCCACAACAACTATATTATGACAATTATATGCATGAGAGAGTGTACATATCTATTAACTATATAAAAAAGGCAATGCCTCTACAGTGTTTTTTGGTTTAGTATAGTTATTTGTCTTTTAGTGAAGCCAAAACGGTTTGTTTGGCTGAAACGTGAAAACCAAATAAAAAAGAAAAGAAAAAGAAAGCAGAGATAGAGAGCAAGAGGGCCATTCCAGAACTCTCTCTGCCTCTCAACCTCTGTTTTTCTCTCTTTCTCACTTCTTCTTCTCTTTACCCGAATTTTTTTCTTCTTTCTTTTCTTCCCAAACCACTGATCTGTACTTGATTCAACTCTTTCACAACCCAGCCTCAGCACCGATCTCTTTCTACTAATCCAGATCAACAAAAAAATTTGAAACCCAAGAACATTTGCAGTCGATCTGCATGAGAGAAGAACCAGAAAAAAAAAAATGGAGAGGGATTTTCAACTATTATACGAATCAAACGTTTGGTTTGAGGCTTTGGTTTTTCTCTCAACTCATACCACAGGTGTTTACCTTCTCTAAATTTATCTTCTTTATGATTTCCTTGATTTCTTCTTTTGATTTGCTAATATGGGTATTTTGGGTTTCTTTTCTTCTAAACTGCCGGGTTTGGAGTTGTGCATGCGTGGGTTTCTCCTTTGTAAGGTGAGAAGATATTGAAAGAGGGAGAGAAAAACAAATCATAAAGAAAGGGGATTTGGTTCCATTTTGGTATTTTCGGCTAACACACTATAAGTAAGTGCTCTCTCTCTCTCTCTCTCTCTCTCTCTCTCTCTCATTTTTCTCTTCTTTCTTTTCCACCTAAACCACCGATCTGTACTTTGATTTCAACTCCTTCACAACCCATACCGATCTCTCTTTACTAATCCAGATCAACAAAAAATTTGGAGCCCAAGAACAATTGCCGCCAATCTGCATGAGAGAAGATCCAAAAAAAAAAAAAAAAATTGGAGGTCAAAGCCTCAAACGTTGTTTGTGATCTCTGTTGGTTGGGGGATGTGTGAGAGATAGATGGTTGCAAGTTTGAAACTCTGTTTTATTTACTTATTTTTGGTTTCTGCTACTACAAAATCATGGTTGCTGTGAAAATTGGGGACAAATGGAAGGAAATTGAGGATTTTTTGTGTGAAAGTTTGGTTTTTTACTCAGATGGGTCAGAATATTAAGCGTTATATTTAGATTATATGAATGAAAGTTTAGATATTTACTCAGGTTGGATTTGTGTTGTGTTTGCTATTTGTTGGTGTTCTTCTTTGCAATTATCTTTGCGCGTGAGATTGAAAGTTTGGATTTTTTTTTACTCAGATTAAATAATTTTTGTATATTAATATTTGCTATTAGGTGTTCTTTTTTCATATCATGTATGTAATTATGTATGTATATATATGACTAAAATTTTGGGGTTATTTTTATTTTTTACTAATAACCTATGAATTTTATGTATGCAAGCGTTCTTTCTGGGGAGTGGGATTGGTTTTATATAGATGAATCACTATAATCTGTAATGTTCAGTAGAATGCCTTTTTGGTTTTTGGAGGTAAAGAGATTAAAGGCTCTATCTCTGAGCTGAAGGGGCCCTGTGGTTTACCCCAAGCCTCGGTCAGTTGTGGTTTTGGCTAACAATCCACTAAGGTCCTTGAGAAAGCACAAGGTAAAAAAAAATTGTGACCTATTCTTTATATTTTCATGGTTCTATTGAATGTTATAGGCTTTTGAGGATTTTAGATTTATAGGTTTCTGTTTTTGTTCACACTGACAGTCATCAAGCAGAGGTTTGTGATTTCAAGGCTACAGCAAAGCAAGGGTGAGTTGTATTTTTCATGTTTGCTTTGATTTCAAGTTTAAATGCTTAAAACTTTTAATATATGAAGAAGGGGCTTGGTTTTTATTGTGTATAACTAACTGTTTATATTTTATTTGATATGAGTAGGTATGACTTTGTGTAATTGAATAATCATCTTGACTCAACCAATGGATGAATTATTGTCTCTTTGGTTTATTTGAGAAATTATATTGTGAAACAAATTTATGAAATTATTTTGAGGTTTTTTTGGTTTCAAATATTTTTTTAGTGTTCAATGATTTGAATGGGTGTGATGCTTTAATTTTTAGTTTGTTTTGGAAAATGGGTTGTCGTAAGGTGTTCCTCGTCCCAACTTTTATATATATTAAATATATGTTACGTGGTAATTGATTAAGAACAAGGTATTGAGCAATTTCTTCAAATTTTTTAAATACAAGTAAAACCTTAGGAGCAGTGTGTGTTGTCTTTAATTTGTTAATTTAGTTTGATGTCTAAATGAGTGTAGTACATTTGAATAGTTATTTGAGATAATGTTTGCAGTTTACACAAATGCAGTGGTGAATTTGTAATTGAACAGTTATGTATAGCGATTTTGTTGTGAGAGGTGTTAGTTAGATACTTAATATCTTTGTGATAATTTGGGGTTTTTAAATGAGTACTTGGATTGAAAAGGCTTATCACTGAGATAATATGATAATGTTACAAGCATTTTAACCTGATAGTTGTCAATTATATCATATAAAATTTAATTTGTATTAATTATGCTATAGAAAAATAGTTTTTTTTTTCATTTTTATTTTATATATATATTTGAATTTATTAGATCCTTCAAATTTTGTTGTTTTTATTCTTCTTTTTCTAAAAAATTGTGTGTACTTGATTAATCAATAATAATATGCCTTTGTCATGATTTACTAAATTGTGAGAACAATATGATTTTTTTTCTTTTCTTTTTAAGGATTGTTCTTGAGAAGTTAGATGTTTTAAGAAATTGAAGACCAACATTACCAAAGAGCTCAACGCCAGGCACAAAAGGGTTCTAATTTTTCTTTGATTATTTTTTCCTTATATTTAAAACTCAACAGACCCCCATATTCAATGAGACCTAAATTTGTCACACTTCTTTTGCTAAAACTTTGGATAATACCCTTATTATGATTTATCAGAAACCTCTACCCTTAATTATGGCCAAGCAATATGATCATTGTTTGATTGTTTATCTTTATAGCTTTGTTTGTAGTTGTATATTCTTGTTGTTTATACTTTTTACTCTCCATTGTCTCAAATATTTTCTTTGTTATATGAGTTAGCGGTTTTTAGTGAGTCCCACTAAAGGATATGTCAGTTTTGTCAGTTTTGAAGGTAAAATAGCACTATCCTTACAATTTTTAGGTTGTTCACTAAAGGATATGGGTAGCAAAGAGGTTGATGTAAGAAGCATATCAAAAAGTTTGTGTAGGATCAAGGAGATTCCTCTCACAGTAGATGTGGAAGCACCCTTCCTTGGCTTGATACTAAGGTTTGGTTTTCTACAAGAGTGGAAGATGAAGTGCAATAGAATCAAGTGGTTCACAATGATAGAAAATATTAGTATTGTGCTAGATATAAACAAACTCATTAGAATTTGAATGTGTATTACATACTATCACCTTGTAGCATAGAGCTGCATCTGAAAGCTTAGTTTCTTTATTGATTGAATTTAGCTAGAAAACATGCCTTGTTTGAATTTGTAAAGAACCATTGGCTATGACTACAATGTAGACATATTACTTGGTACATTGGTAGCGGATGTGTCTAACTATATTTGGTACTGATACTTTGTCAAGGAATTTTAAATTTCATCAATGATTAGCTACAATCCTGTTATCTTCTTCTTTTATGGGGTCTTCGGGTTAACAACAAATATTATTGTGGGATTCTAAGGACTTGTTTTTACTACACATATTGCTAATACAAATGGATTAAAATGCTATTTTGGATTGGTTAGTTGCCCATTACACTTTCAAATTTTTACACTAATATAGACAATGGGATGAAAATTGAAAATTTAACACCAAAATAAGGTATTAAGTTTCAATTTTAAAGTTCAGGATATATTTTCAAATACCCAATGTATTGGCAAGCACGTGCCTTGCACGTGCTTGTTCTAAATACATTGCACAATGACTCTTACATTTTTTTTTTGGTCGAATATATATTGAGTAGAATCAAGAATATAATATCTCCATCATTAATCTTGTCGTGATTTCCAACCCTGTTCCATAGTGTCAAAAACCGAAAATTTTGAAAAAATCAGTTTGATACTCGGTTCGGTTTTTAAAACCATGGTCAATACTCAATAGTCAATAGGTCAAAGACCATCTTTTGATAAGTGAACTACATTAGTCAATAACCCGTGCGCAATACATTAATTTTTTTTAAATATAATTTTTTTTTCTCTTTTATTTTTATCTAAATATAAAATTTAATAATTATTAAGACATATTTACTGTTACTGTATTTGTATATGAAATTATTTAGTTTACCATTAAAAAATATTTACTTGATAAGATTTTAATGGAAAATTTATAGAATTAAATTTAAAATCAATTACACATATATATTAAAAAGAATAAATATTACACATAAATATTAAAAAAATAAATATTACGAAATTAACAAAAAGTCAAAACATTTTTTATTTTATATATTGTAAATTATAGATTTCTTTTTTTCCCCAACTAGTAGTGTATAATAGATTGATCACATTATAACAACAAAAGATGGAGAAGGAAGTAAAAGAAGACTTGGAGTAGGATGGTAACTTTCAAATAGTGTTAAGCACAGCTTGTTCTTAGGAACAATTTGGATATTTTTGAAAGTCTATGCAATGCCTGGTATTAACTCAAATCTCAGTAATTGTTTATGTTTTTTTTTTTTCTTATTTTATTTATTTTAAAATTTATTGTTAATTAAAATGTTATGACATCATTTGTTTAACCACCTATATGCTCCGAATTCAAATAAAATCCCAAGATTCGATCCCCTTTTTTGGTTATATAAAAAAAAAAATTGTGTTTCCAGGACATCCATGATTTTAATCCTTCCTATCCGTTGTAATTATGGAATTATTAAAAATAAATCAAATCTATTTGATCCGCCCTCTCTAATCTTCTTTCCCTTCCCTTCCTCTTCCCCACTACCAAATATAGTAAATAGTGTACAATTATTTCCTAGCAGAAGAATCTAAAAGATCATTTTGGCTAGTACAAGAATCTAAAAGATCATTCGACGTGAGCGTGGGGTTGAAGATATAACTATTACACGTCAGAAATTCCACTCTGCTTCCTACAAGGAACAGCTAAAATATCAAGCAAAAACACGGTATAAGCTTTGAAAATTCTTTGGTCCACTCTCTCAAATCCAACCCTTGACTTCTTACTTTTCTTAATCTTAATCATGTAATAATGCCAACATGGACAAATGAGAGAAAGAGAGAGAAAATTTGAGAGAGACACTTTTTGAAGTTATTGAAGTTGAATTGGTCAGCACTTGGACCTCTTCACTTCCTCACCTTCTATTGCTTGATGACCAAAGACTGGTCTTTGTAGAAATTTTTGCCCATTTCAGTCAAACTTCAACTTTTTGAACTTCAATAACACACTAAAATATTTTTTCTCAACCCAAAAAGGCTTCCTATAAATGCAAGCCCCTCAGTGACTCCTTCAAATGCAAGAACTTAGAGCTTCCCTCTCTCTGCTTCCTCAGCATACAGCATCAAACAAAGCTACACTTTCTGCCACTCAGCTACTCATCTACTTTCACCACCAAGTCCTCAAAAAAGAAAATTCCCATTCTTACTACTTCCATGCTTGTATCTTCTTATCTTTCACCATTTGGGTCTTCCATATTCCTCTGGCTTCTACTTTTAGTGGAAAGCTTTTGCTTATTAACAACACATATCCAGTCTAGAAGCATGCTAGTCGTTGTTTCTGGTATCAACTAGCAAAACACTTACCAACAAGCTTACCCAGAAATCAAATGTGCTAGCAGATCACTTCCACACTGTATAAGACTATTACTTGTCCTTGTAGTCCCTATTGACAGCATTGTAAAAGATGGAGAATGGTTGGAGCTGGGAGCAGAAGACACTGATTAGTGAACTAATTCAAGGAATGGAACTAGCAAAACAATTAAGGGTACAATTTAGTGGTACATCTTCATCACCTGAGACCACGGATATGTTGCTACAGAGGATACTAAATTCATACGAGAAGGCTCTTTTGATTCTGAGATGGAGTGGGCCAGTGGGACAGTCCCATACTATGGGGGTAACAGCTGGTGTGCCCGGGTCTCCAATTTCTGTCAATGGAAGTCCTGGGAGCGATGAATTTGAGAAGGGCCTTAAGGATCAACAGGAACTTAATGATGCCTCAAAGAAAAGGTGAATTTTAGAGCCTCATGATATAATTCTTGATTACTGCCAAGAAATTGTACTTATTGACATGATAAATAGTGCTGATTGTAACATGTTTTTGAAATTGGGTTGCAGAAAGATATTGCCTAGATGGACAGACCAAGTAAGGGTGAACTCTGAGACAGGGTTGGAAGGACCTCATGATGATGGCTATAGTTGGAGAAAATATGGTCAGAAGGACATCCTAGGAGCCAAATATCCTAGGTGATGTCTCTTTTCCTTCTTGAAAATCAGTGGGACATCCTTGCTTTTCACCTTTTTTTGTTAGCTGGACAAGCACATGTATACACACACACACACACACAAACACACAAACACAAACAAACTAATAATTTGCTAAGTAGACACCCATTACACGTGTGCGCTTGTACAAGCTAATCATTTGCTAAGTATGACATGCAGTTATTACATAAAGTTTTTCATTTCTTTTCTCTTCTTTTGGTGGAAAATGTTCCTGGATTTGAGTCCATTTGTTTGTCATTTCCACTCCCCAATAAAATCACTTTCCATGCTTTAGTATCTCATAATGTGAATGCAATAGTCTGATCAGAAGCACATTTGACATCCGTCTTTTACCAGGGAGAAATCTAATTATTATTATTATTATTGCAGAAGCTATTACAGATGCACCTTTCGTATCACTCAAAACTGCTGGGCAACAAAACAAGTTCAAAGATCAGATGAAGACCCCAACTTATTTGAAATCACATACCGAGGAAGGCACACCTGTTCCCACGCTACCAATTTGGTTACAGCACCATCATCACCTGAAAAACAAGAACAGAAACACAAAAACAACAACAACAATGATAATCAACAAAAGCAATCACTAGATATACTCTCAACAATTCGAAACAATTTGAGGGTTACTACTGAGAACTTGGACAATAGAGAGACGGCACATCCATTCTCTTTTCCTTCAACTTCATTTGGATGCATGGAGAGTGAAAACAGTCACTTTTCACTTCCAGAACTTGACAATAGCACTCTCTTGGGTGGTTTTCCTCAGCCATTTTTGTCTCAGGCTAGCCCTGAATCAAACTACTTCACGGCTTCCCCATTTCAAGTCAGCAACTTTGGAGGGGTTCACATGCAATTCTCCAATTCAGAATCTGAGATAATCTCAGCACACACTTCAGCCACCAATTCTCCAATTCTAGACATAGACTTCTCACTTGATCCAGTGGAAATTGATCCTAATTTCCCATTTGACACCGCAGGGTTTTTCTCTTAATTCCACATTGGGTCTAAAATAAGAATAAGAACAGCATTTGGGATGCAATTTACAGATTAGCTGGTTAAACCTGTTGAATTTAGCTTGTATTATAAAGAGGAAGAGAGCATTGTAGAATATATAAGATCCTCTCATTTTTGCTATGACATGTATGATAGCATTAGCGATTTAGATTTCTTTCATACCATGGTTCTAATTGATTTGATATACCAATTAATTCTATCCAAAGTCATCAAAGCATAGATAAGCAACCACCAAGGGGGTTCAGGGTTTACATAGAAGACAACGGTTATCCTAGAAGCCAGAGAAGAAAATCATATATATACAAAACGTTCTCTAGTTTTATTTTCCAAAGGCAATGGTTAGACAAAAGTAACTTGCATAAAAGAAGAATGGCCTCTGATACCATAAATATCAGCCCAAATTGCATGAGCACTTTTTAAGTAACCTGCTATAAAAGAAAACAATGAAATATTGCAAGGATTGCCCAAAGGAAGGAATAGAAACTATTTGGAATCATAAAGGAATTAAAAAGACAGAAAAACACAAAATGTGAATACACCAACAAGAAAGGTGGACAGTAGACATAATTTTATGTCGCAACATCATGTTTACTCTAGAGAGATTCTGGCAGTGAACAAATGCATGATGTGCTTAACAGCAAAAATGAACACATTCTTTCACTGTACATCTAGTTGAGGTGAGAACTCTCAAGAGAGAGCACAAGTAATGCAAAAGCATTACTGCAGGAAGTATCTCAAATATTAAGTGCATTGAGAAGAAAGAAGAAGAAAAAAAAGGAGGCAAATCAGCCAGAACAGAGCAGCTAATGTAGTGCTTTGAGAAGATAATGAGAAAGACAACAAAACCAAATGGACAATTAAATCTTCTCTTCCTATATGGAACGCCTCTCTTCTTTCAACCCCGCAGCAGAATTAGATGTGTTTTGTTTTGTAACTTGAGCTCTCCTAAGAGCCTCTCTCAATCCCATCACAATAAATAAGTTGGTCAAAGTAAGAAGTGACTCAGCTCCACCATGTAACCAATCCACGTTAGACAAGGAAGTACCATAATGCACCTTTGCTGTTTCGACCACATAAGCAGAATTACACAGTTAGGCATCTATATGTAAACATGATGATTGAATCATAATATATCTTGCTCAATGTTAGAAAAATTACCATAAATTCCAGCAGGAACTGCTCAAGAGGCACAACAACAGCAAAGACCAATATGAAGAAAATTAGTTAGAGTTGACAACAAGGCTGTTAGACAGTAGTAAACAAGTAATAGTGGCAGGGAAAAGGCATAACTATTATCTTAGCCAAAATGGTTGAGACATATACGGCATTGATTTGAAGAAGTTTTTTACTACGCTAAACATTCAATGCCTTGTAAATGTACAATAACAATCTGTTCTGGAGATAATGTATCACAAGGTGTGAAGAGAGAGGGTAAATGAAAGCAATGATATTGCTGAGACAATAGCAATTTGAATTTCTAAAATTATAAACAAGTAGAGACATTAACGATGGACATGACCCCGTTAATCTCACTTTTTACGGCCTAGAGTGCAGACTGTGTAATTGATCAGGCCATGGCTATATTAAAATTTGAGACACAAAAGGCACCTTCATTTATAAATGAAAAGGAGTTAGCAGATTTGAACGAAGAAGACCAATCTTGGCACTCAAGTACTTCATCTGAAACAAGTTTCTCCAGTCCTTGGACAATTTAATCCTTAATGCCTGATTCAATTTGCCTGGAGTTACATAAGGTTCTCTGGATTGCAGAAAATATACCCATCTTGAAGTCATGTAAGCATTTTTGGTGCTGTCTAGGGATGCACAATGTACCTGCCCCGCCCTGCATGGGTTTTCCTGGCCTTTATAAGGGGACAGGATGGGATGGATTTTGCCTACCCTGCTTCACCCTGAACATGTGTATATATATCTATAATCTAATTTTTTTTATACATATCCTAGAAGCATCCCTAACACTCGTCTTTCTCTTTGAATACTCTCAGAGTCTCACTGCCACCCCTCCCCTTCTTCCTCAACTATCTGTTAGGAATCCAGTAGTTCCTAATGGCAACGAATAGGAATTATAGGGGAATTGACTTCATTCAAGGTAGTCACCTTCCATAGAGAAAGAAAGAGATTAATTGAGAAAAATGCACTAATGCACTAAGAAATTGATTTATTCTTTCATGATAGAAATGTGATTACAAGTAAGTATTTATGGAACCATAAAACTATTCTATTGACCCACATGGCCTTATCCTAATGGTCCCATTATTCACCATGTGTATTAATAATTCCAACATGTGTTAAATGTGATTAACATGCTTGGAATTGTAACTAACTAACCAACTAACTAAATGCAATATTACAACAATTATTATCTATATACCTATAGGGGTCCCTAGCACTATCTTACTTTGATCTAGAGCTTATGACATGTCATTAAGGATGACAAAATGAGTCCACACAGACTGGTCCTACTCCTGTCCCACATGGGAGGGATGGGGAACCCACGATTCAGCCCCCCCATCTCTTGCCATCCCTACTGTCCAAGCAGAGAGATAAGAACAAAACAAAAGCGAAAACACTGACTAAAATACATGCCTTAACTAAAGTGCAATTCATTTTTCTTTATCACCATCCTGAGGGCCGCCAATATTTCCTCAATGTTAACATAGCCCAAACGTTTTCTCAGATAAATTTTGGTAGATTTTTATTTGTTTCCCCATACTCCAGAGCAATTATTAGTTATCTTTGACTGAATAGCAATTTACACCCTCAATGTTTGGGATAAATTTGATTTTGCCCCATTAAGTTTCAAAATTTGGATCTATACCACTAACATTACATATTATTTAGATTTAAGTCATTCCATCCATGCGCCATGATAAGGTGTCTCTTAAGTGCCATCTCAACTCAAAATGACGTAATTTTATGGATCCAAATTTGATGGTGTAAATTGCAATTTACTTGACATTTAATGGGCACCTCAACACGAGGCATTGATGGAAGGACTTAAATCCAAATGATATGTTATGTTAGTGGTAGGGATCCAAATTTTGAAACTTTAGGAGGCAAATTCAAAATTGCCCCAAACTTGAAAGATGCAAATTGCAATTTAGTCTATATCTCCTGTTAAAATGACATCAACCCGCTTTGAGAACTCAAGAAAGCTTAAATTAAGACGGGGAGCAAAAGAGTGTATACCCTATGTGACCCAACAAAGCTAAATTCATCTATAATCATACAAATGGCAGCATAAACTATCCCATTAGGGCCATTACAAAAAAAAAAAAAAAAAACTTTTAACTCAGAATCATATAAGAAGCACAACAAAACATTAACATAAAATTAAAGGAAAGAAGAAACAGGTTCTGAGAAAACTCACTGGTAGCCCCCACAAAGGCGAGCAAGAAGTAGAATCCAAAGAGGGTGAGCTTTGGAGCAGACTTGGATTTAGTGATGAAGTACAAGAAACCAAGGTAAGGAAACAAAGAAAAAGCAAAGAGCTGTGAAGCTATGCTCTGTGAATCAATGTTGGGTGCCCATGGGTCAACTGGAAGCAATGCCCAACACACAGTCTCTCCCCTTCTCTTACCACCCAATCTCTCTCTATAACACTTGGATTCCCTCCTTTTTCTACATGGGTTTTTTATGGGGTTTTGTAAGAATGCAGAGGAACCCAGAAAAGTTGGAGGGACTAAAAAGGTGACAGTGTTACATAGAGGTTGAAATGTTGGACTTGTGATCATTGTTTAGCACTAAAGTTTCAAATCTTTTTTCTGAGCGAGAGGTCTTTAAGGCACTAATTAAGAAAAACATTATAGGACTATCTTTGAAGAAATGGTGAGTGGCTCTGGATGAAGAGGATGGGCCATACAAATTGTTATCGTTATCGTTAAAAGTCAAATTCATGTACCTTTATGCGAATGAATGTTGGCGCTAGTGGCCTTGGAGTGGGCTGCCTTGTTTGGATGACTTTTTATCTTGGGCTTGACAATGACAGAATTTCAGGCAGTTTTGTCTGGTCGAACTGTGGATCTCAAATCGACTAAACAAAAAGTTTTTTTTTTTTTTTTTTTAAATTGCTGGGGTCGATCAATTGATAGTGCAAAAAAACGAAAATTGGCCCAAACATCCCGAGATTCAATAAGTGTAAAGTGTGAGGGATGGTAAAGCCCAAAATTTCAATACTCATCAAGAAAAAGCTAATGATGTGGCACAAACAAATGCCCAAAAGTGTAGACAACAAACGGAAAGAAAATATGAATAATACCTCTAATATGTATGTGCGTATATATTTTATATAATAATAATAATAATAATAATAATAATAATTGGTGAAACTGAGAGACACTCAAATTATAATTTCAAATTAGAGTATCAATTTTGTGCCACGTGTCATAAATTATTTATTTTTAAAGAGTTTTATTTCTTAATTTTAGTATCAAATGTGAGACCATATCATAAATATTTATTCAAGTGAGTTATTAAGTACAAAAACGAAAAAGTTTAGAATAAATGAATCATAAAAAAAAAAAAAAAAAAAAGGTTCACAATAATTAAAAAAAGCATGGACAATTTACATTTTATACCTAATAATATTCTTATAAAATTTTTTAAAGAGTTAACAAAATATAAAAATGACTATCAATAGTATTTAAATTATATATATAGGAATTTCCAAAAGCTAATGATGTGTCACAAACAAATGCCTAGAAGTTTAGACAACAAACGGAAAGAAAAGAAAAGCTAATGATGTGTGTATATATATATATATTATTAGGTAAAATTGAGAGAAAATCCAATTAGATTTCAATTGGATTCTCAATTTTGTGCCACTTGTCCTAGCCAAAACTCAAAAAAAAAAAAAAAAAAAAATCTAATTAGATTATAAATTGGAGTCCAATTTTTTGTCTTATATCTTATCTAAATTTCCTAAGTTTTGTGCCGAAATAAATGATGCATTAACATTTAACACGAAAACCGAGATAGCCACAATGATGATGCTCATTGGCCTAAGCAAGAACATCTCACTTGCACACTCTTATTGGTGAACTCAATAGAGTCTGGAGCTCTTTTAATACCACTACCGGAACTAAGGAGTCCAACGAGAAGGACTTTAAAAGTAAAACATCATCTCCTCCTCCTCCTAATTCCATATCGTCATCCCATGTCTCCTTCTTTTTGTCTCTCAACCTCTACCAACTAGATCCACACACCACCCTCTCCTCCTCCTTTTGGATTTCTCAGAGCAAGGCTGGGTTCAAACACAACACCATGTTCAATCCCACTCTTCCTTGCTTCACACTCTCATACATTACCGCTACATTGGCACCTCCAAGAAGATTCCAATCTCAATGATCAGTTCTTGTCGTTAACCCAATGGCATTACCTTCGTCTTGGACTTCCTGTGCTAGATGAATCGCCAAATAAAGATAAAATTTTAGTTTCAGTTCTCTTAAGAGTTATAACATACTGTGAATGAGACTTTTCACGTTACTCCAAGCGAGCCAAAATGGCTTAAGTTATGTATCGTAGATCCCACTTCTACAAACACACATAGGCACACAAACTAGAGTCCAATAGAAGTAAGACTTTTTTATTAAAAAATGTGCACATATCTA
The DNA here is from genome assembly GCA_032878915.1 of Castanopsis chinensis. NCBI lineage: Eukaryota > Viridiplantae > Streptophyta > Magnoliopsida > Fagales > Fagaceae > Castanopsis > Castanopsis chinensis. Next base: position 13,295,453 of record JAVQMG010000129.1, read on the forward strand.
TGTACGTAACTCTTTAGCTTTTTGGATGGAGATCCAATATGCATTGGGTTGATGCTGTGCCATATGTGTATTTTGCAAAAATATGAATTAGATATGGTAATAACATTTGGTTTGAAAATAAAGTAGAAATGTCAGAATCCATGCACAAATTACAATTCTTTTAAAGACATTTTCTTGCGGCATTGTTGTATTTTGGTGCTTTGAGAATCATTAAAATGTGTCTTAAAAGGGGCTATTTTGTATTTATCTGATGTAACCATGGTTTTTCAGGTGGATATCATTTAAATAGATGAAAAGTTCAAATGAATAAAACCCTATGGAATAATTTACTGTAATTTATTCTATCATTATTATCACAGACACATGAGGTTCATGTTGGACAAAGAAAGATAGAACAATTTTTGGCTGTTTACATTAAATTTTGTTGTTAGAGATGTTTGATTCATATTGCTTTTCTCTTTTTTCTATTTGTATTTTGGATGTAAATTGTATTCTTTTTGTTGAAAATTTAATTTTAAAAATTATCAACATGAAAAAAAAAAAATTATCAAACATGTTAAGTCTTAATTTCTGTGAAAGGCACAAATAATTATTAAACACGTTCAATAGATTAATAAACATTGTACAGCTCCCATACAACACTATAACTTAGATTCGAACAGTGAATTTGTTAAAAAAATATTGAAAAATATTTTAGTAATTAATCAAGGTATGAAACCGATGAGTTTCTATTTTTATAAAGTTTCAACCTATGACGTCAACTTCTGATGGTTGTGTTCAGTATTATTAGACTAAGACACCTATTAGTTTTTCATTTAGGCTAAGAATGAATCCCAAATCTCTTATTCAGCCATCACAAATTTTACTAGTTGAGTTAACTGCAACCCACAACATCGAGGGGTCTTCAAGTTAAAAAGAAATGACCTAATCCATTAGGCCCAACAATACCCTGAAACAAAAGCTGATAATGCAACCTAATGAGTGGAGATCAATGGTTTTGTATAGAACTTGCTTCCTATTAAATTTTGATGGTGTGTAATAATGGAAACTATCTTTTAGCTTCAAAATAGTAAAAGTTATGCAAGCAAATTACAGGCATTAGCTTAGCAAGAGGTTGAACCATGGTATTGAAATCTTGATAGTGTCCCTAGTGCCAAGTAAAAGGATGATTGAATGTGCTAGCTTGATGATAACACACACAAGTTTCATTTGAATTTGTTCTTGGCTTCACTATACATTACAACTCCAACAACCGTGAGCCTATATAAAGCTTGCCACTCCAATAATTGAATTTGGGTTTTTAACTATCAAAATTGAAATAACCAACACAACAATAATCTCATATGTTGATGAAGCATTCTATAAACTGTCGCTTATAGTAATATCTCAATTTACAAAAAAAAAAAAAATCTACAAAATAAGAAATTAAAAATAAACCAAGATTTCTTTGAATCTTATTTTTTAATAGTTTTTAGTGTGTTTGGATTAAAATTTTGTTAATTTGTTAAAGTGGACAAAAATATAATCATATATATTATATTAAGTTGAAGTACAATTTTAGAATTCAAATCAAATTAAATTAATTTCTAATTTTAGTTTAATTTTGTGCTATGTGTCCAATTTAAATTTTTAAATGTTGGTGTCAAGTTTCGTCCATTCATAATGCTTAATGTGGAAATCAAATCTACCAAGATGAACATCTTATCATCACAATTGATAATGTTTCCGTGCGTAAGCATGGGATACATGTTAGTCTTTATATATGTATCTCCAGCCCCTAGCCATTGTGGCAGTTATTGTGGCTTTAATGCCTTTTTTAGTAACGCTTCCTCTAAGTAATGGGGCTTTAATTCATCCTCAACGGGTTGTACAGCTGGGTTTGTAACTGTCCGGGGCATTATGGGCGGTATTGAATGATCTTGCTGCCTTCGTCAGTGATGTGGGCATTCGCATATAATTGTCCTTGTCTGTCTCATTGTCCTCAGCTGCAATTGATCTTCTCAGTCCCATCAACTGCCCCCCAGATTCTGTGGTCGTCATGACATGTCATGACGACTATAGAAGATGAAAGGTTTGTAGGCGACTCTTGGGGTTTCGCGCCGTATTAAATGCGTAGTGGCAGCACCATACTGGTCGTGGCCACGTGGCGTGCTCCGGTTGGTGAGGTTAATGTCCTCATCATATGACTCTTCAGTTTTCTCGCTGCTTTTCAGTTTTTCTGAACCTTGGTTTTAATCTCTCCTTCTTGTCTTTTACTTTCCTAAAAAAAAAAAAAAAAAAAAAGCTCATATTGCTCTAAGTATTTTCTTTGCTAAACCTCACTCTACAACTGCTTCTTCGCATTGGTGTGTTGTACGGTGGTGTTTCCTTTGTCCGCCATTTTCAAGGTAACTATTTCCTCTTTTTCCGGCTCTGCTTTTCCCCTTTTCATTTTACAGCTTCTGATTTTTTTTTTTAGGGGGTTTAGTTCGTATTGTTCCCTTCGTATTGTTTCTGGATTTCCATGGTCAGTATTTATGAGGTTAGGATAGTTTGCCCATCAAGTTCCTTCCTATTTGCGCGCTTAGGGGGGTTTTTAGGCGTTTTCCCACACCTTGAGAATTTTGTTTTTGAGGGTAATTGCTTGGGCGTTGCATTGGCTGACCTGTTGCCTTTGCTTCGTCAGTCGATTGATTGGTTCAAGAGCCGGGAAAGAGTGCGGGAGACGATGTCTGAGGTTAGGTTTAGTCAACTTGAGACTGGATTGTCGTCTAGTGATGACCTAGTGGGGGGGGGGGATACTGCCATTTCAACTCTTCGAGAAATTAGGGCTTTTTACGCCCTTGAAGATGAATGTGGGTTAGACGCTGACACACCAGGGAGATTTTGGGATAGATTTCAATTCCCGGAGCAAGTTAGGCTTCTTCTACCCAGTGGGTAGGATCGGGCTTGTCACTTCTTCCCAGGAGAGGTATGTTTTTATGAGTCGGCCTTCATCTGTGGGTTGAGGTTTCCTGTTCACCCCTTCCTCATGGAGCTGTTAGACCACTTTGGTATCGCTCCTAGGTAGCTTATGCCAAACTCGTGGATAATTGTGGTCAGCTGTATGGGAATATGGCTGGCAGCTATGGATGGAGATATGCTCAAAGTTGATGAGCTTGTCTACTTGTACCGCTTAAAAGCGTCTAAGGAGCAGGTACTATGAACTGGTGCCCTGGGATAGGAGGACTAGGATCGTCAAGGGTTTACCTTTGTCTTTCAGGTATTAGAAGTCAAGATTTTTCTTTGTGTCTGGGGATGATTTTGAGACTTCCTTGGGCGAGGTTTGGGGTGATCTCCTAAGGTTACATCGTCGGTGGGGAACCCCGACTTTAGGTGCGTCCATATTTCTTCTTGTCACTTCGGCTCTATTGCATTCATTGTTATCGCTACTGATTCTTTCACTTCTTGTTTTGCGCAGTTAAGAGACAGCCTAAACTTAAGAGTAGGTATAAGGAGAGAGTGCAGAAAGCCATCGATTACATGCGGACGATTGAAAACTGGAATGATCTTGTGAATCCAAGGACTCTTGCTTTCTACTGTCTTGGACCAGAGCCCTCCTCTTTCATCCTACGGAATCTTGAAATTGAAGGAAAAAAAAAGTGAGTGTTAGATTCATGGGCACTGATTATGTTGTGATGTCTTGCATTCGTCTTGCGTTCTTCTCTTCTTCTTTTTTTAAACACATGTTCTCCTCTTGTAAAGATGACAACCAAATTCAACAAGGACATGTATGCAAAGATAAGGTTGAATAAGGGCGAGCCGTTGTCCCATATAGTGAAGAAGACAGTGCACATCACTAGGAGGGGCCCCTCCGTCACTCCGGCTGCCTACTTTACTCCCGTTGCTTCCGGTGCTGAGGCGACGAGGACGGCTTCTCTCTCTACTTCAATCGAGGAGCTTTCCACTCTTGCCTCTAAGAGGCAGCGTTTGTCCGAAAAGGAGAAGGAGAAGGTCGATCCTCGTCTATCCACTGTTTGGGATGACGAGAGATTGGTGGTGGATAGGGCTCATGGGGCTGTGACTGCCGAAGATTTGAAGGCCCTTTCTGGAGTGCCTTTCAACAATGTCGTGAGTCGCCATGTCCATAAGCTTATTCAGGTGAAATGTTTGGGTATGGTAACCTTTAGTTTCTTTTTCCTTTTCATCCTACTGACGATTTTGGATTTCATTTCAGGTGTTGGAGGAAAGTCACCAAATTACCTCTGAGTACTTCACTCAAGAGCCCAAGGTGGCTTCCCTCACATTGAGGATGGAGGCCTTGGAGGCGAAGAACTCCACCCTGAAAAAGAACCAATTGACTCCATTGGCGAGGCCACCACTTTGAAAGAGAAAATGAAGACTTTGAGTGATGACCTCAGAGCTGAGCGCTAGTTGACCCTCGAGAAGGATGAGCAACTTCTGGACGCGAAGGCGAAGCTCAAGACCATTGCTGCTAGGTTCGTTGAAGCCTTCCAGACCACGGATGAGTATAACACAGTCTTGTTCAACTAGTACTTCAAGGGTTTTGAGCTCTTGAGGAGATACCTCGTCAAGCATCCTTCTGGAGTGGACTTGGAGGGTCTAAATTTGGAAGAGGTCGACCAGAAGATGGCTGTTGACGAGGTTGCCCAGTCTTTTGCTGTTGAGGCCGATGCCCCCGAGAATGTCCTTGCCGGTGATGCCCCTGTTGGTGACAATGCTGCCCTTGATGTCTGAACCTGAGCCTTAAAGAGTTTTTTTTTTTTTTTTTTAATTTTTTTTATGCTCATTATGTTTTGGGTTTTGTAATTCTAAGTTCGTGAAAATTTCTCTTTAATCTGTTTTAAGAACAGTATTTTTGGCCCAGTGCTTATGGGCCTTTGGATGTAAAGACAGTGGAATTTGCCTGTTGTTTTTGGGCGTTAATTATGTTAGGACATATGTAGTTCAAGTGGTTGTTGACATATGTCGTTATTTTATGTAATTGGCTTATTCTTAGACAAAACGTACTTTACTTGTAATTGGGTAGATTTAGGATGTGTTTAACACTTCAAGAAATAGTGTTTCAAGATTCAGTGTTGAAGTTATCAAGTCTGTCCAAGAAACAAGCAAGGAAGTGCAAGTTACTAAAGCTCGACACCTATCTCGACACATGCATCTATCGAGCTTTAAGAAACTGTTTTAGACCGAGCTTCGACAGCTTCTCGACAGATCCTCGACACCTCTATCTGTCGAGATTTAAAGAAAACAGATTTTCAGTTCTGTTTTTAAGTCCAATCCGTGAATGTGTCTTTAGGACTTCTTTTCTCCTAACCCTAGACATATAAAAGAATTGTTTTAAGGGCCGTCAAACAAGATGCAAGTTGCACAAGCATTGAGAAAATCTTGTTCATGCAATTTGTGATAAAAAAAGGCAAAGTTCATGCCCTAGTTCATCCTTTGTGAAGAAGTTGCTGTGTAATGTGTACCGTAGAGTTTTGTAACCAAGCATCTTCCTGATCTTCATCGTGTGGATGATTTGAAGAACTTTGTAGCCAACAACTCTATCTCTAGTTGGTGAATTGAAGTCGCGTACTGGGATCCGCGCAATTGGTTAGTCACGTACTTGGGAGCCGTGCATTGAAAGAAGAAATTGTCATTACAGAGCAAGTCCAATTGGGTATTGGGGTAAGGGTTCAACTGTAGGTTGGTAAGATACTTGGGATCCCTTGCTTGTAACCGCTTGTTGTGATAATAGTAGAGTTTCGGGAGTAGTGACCTTAAATCACCCGGTGGGGTTTTTGCCATCAGGTTTTCCCCATTCGTAAACAAATCACCGTGTCTTTTATTTCCCGCTGCATACTTTAGTTTTGGTGATTTGTTTGTGCTGCCACGTGATTTTGCATGTTAACTTGATTAATTAATAACTTGGTTAATTAATCAATTTAATTTATCACAAGGGGTCAACGCGTTTGTGGCCTGTCAAATGGTATCAGAGCAAGCACACTCTGATTAGGATTTAATCCTTGTGTGTGATCCATTGACCCCTACTGTCATGGATAGAGGTCAATCTCTTATTATACCTTCGTTATTTGATGGCACTAACTATGCATACTAGAAAGTACGCATGAGAGCTTTCTTGCAGTCTTTAGATGAGAAAGTGTGGCAAGCTGTGGAGATAAGCTGGACCAAGCCTACAAAAGCGCCGGTCGACTAGGATGATGCCAAGATCAAGGCGGCAAACTTCAACAGCAGAGCATTGAATCCCCTATTTAGTGTAGTCACCAATGAGGAGTTCAAGAAAATTTTCTCAACATAAACTGCTAAGGAAGCATGGACCATTCTCCAGACAACCTATGAGGGAACTAAGACTGTCAAGGATTCAAAGCTACAGAGGCTCACCACAAGCTTTGAAGAAATTAAGATAGAGGAGGATGAGTCATTTGATGAGTTCTATGCAAAGCTCAAAGACATAGTGAACTCAGCTTTCAATGTTGGGGAAACCATTCCTGAACCCAAGATAGTAAAGAAAGTGCTCAGATCGCTGCTTGAGAGATTCCATGCTAAGATCACGGTGATAGAGGAATCGAAGGATGTTGACAGAATTCCTCTGACTGAGCTGGTTGAAAACTTGCAAACCTACGAATTAGGGTTGACTAGGATAGGCAAGTTAAGTAAGGGCAAAAACATGGCACTAAAAGCCAAGAGCAGTGATACAGATGATTCTTCAGATGATGAAGATTCTAAAATAAAGTCCTATATTACAAGGTAATTCAAGAAATTCATGAAGAATGCCAATGGAAAAGGCTTCAACAAAGACTGAAGGCAATCCAGCTCTTCTTAATTCAAGAATTCAGATAAAAGGAAGAAGGATGTCAAGGATGGCGGTCAGTACACTGTTCTGGCTAGACCAAAATGCTTTAGGTGTCAAGGCTTGGGACACATGAAACAAGAGTGTCCAACGTACCTTAAGAGCATAGGGAAGAGCAAGGCACTTGCTGTTACCTTAAGTGACACGAAGCCCGAGGATGATTCTGAAAATGAAGATGACGGAATCTTGAATGCCTTCACTGCCACTGTTAACCCTACTGATGGGGTTACTGAAGAAGTGGATGAAGAAAATGAGTTAGTGGATGCCAAGTGTGAGACTATGGATGATCAAGATGACATCCATACCGCCTATGAGAAACTGTATAAGCTTTCTAAAAAGCATGAGAAACTATATAGGCTGGCCACTTAGAAGCTCAGTGATGTGGAACTTGACCGTGAGGAGCTTTCCACTAGGTTGTTGAAGTTAATCAAACCATTGGAGCACTGAGGTTTGAGAACAATTTCTTGGCTGAGAAGACCAAGAAGCTTGAAGCGGAGCTGTTTCAAGTCAGAGCACAATTGGAAAGGACATCAAGTGCAAAGCTGGACGAGATGCTAAGTGTTCAGAAATCTTCTTCAGATCGTACTGGATTGGGGTATGAATTCTCTCTCTCTAATACTCCTTCTGCTAGTACTACTGTTTTTGTTCCACCTGCTAATAACATTAAAACTGAGGATAAAAATGTTAAAACTGAATTAGCAAGTGAGAACGTAGACAAGGGCAAGTCTATCCTAGGAGCACCCCCTAAAGTTGAGAAAAGGGAAACTAGAAACCCTAGGACTAAGAAGGCTATCTCTCAAAAGCCCAAACAGAAGAAGCAACATTTCTGTTATCATTGTGGTGTTGCCGGTCATACTCGACCAAATTGCTACAAGTGGCTATCCACTTAACAAAGCAATGGCATGATAGCATCTGGGAACCAGAATCAGCTTCAGACCTCTCTCGCTGCTCTTGGAGACATTCTTAAAGCCCTCATGTTCCTTTCGAACTTGAACGGTTTAAACTCTTCCCCCTCGTCACCGGTTCAAGGTTTGGCTAAAAGGAAAGGTTCTTCCAAGGTGTGGAAGGCAAAGGGTTCTAAGTGATTCTGTTCACTTCTTCTTCTCTCTCCCTGTTTTATTGTTTTGCATTACTTGTGTGTTTCTTTATTGTTTTGAGTCAGTCTAGTTTTATGCACCGTTTTGCTTTCTTTAAACTTGTTTTTGTTTGCGTGTTTTCATTTTTGTGTTTTATTTTTGCTTTTCTGATAAAATAAAATCAAAAAAATTGAAAAATTAAAAAATACAAAAACAGTGTGTGTTTGTGTACATTGGTTCTTATGAACTTTTAAAATGGCCATTGAAACAGAGTTTTCTAAACTTTGTATCACCTGTAACTTAGATGAGCATTCTTCTGCACAACTAAGCAAGTGAGTTTTGTAACTCTTTATTTGTAATGAGTAAGGTTAAGTGATCTCTTTTACTTAACACTCGTATCACTCTTTTTGACGGGTAGGACTAGAAAATCCTAAGAGAAAGACATAAATAACCATCTCACTACTGTTACTCGCCAATCATGACATCATGACATGACATCTGTATACTTCGGCATAGCAAAAGTGCAATGTCAATGACATCTGTATGCTTCGGCATAGCAAAAGTGTAATGTCAAAAGTTTAACATAATTGGGTATTTCTTTTCTCTCTCTTATATGCCCATGCATGATATGCTTAATAAAAGAAAATATGCAAAAATATAAAAAGCAAAAAGTTCAAAATGCTTTAAAATATGGTTGCAAGCATGTTTTCTAGGAGATGTGGGAGTTATAGGATGTACCTCAAAGGTGATAGTCCCCATCAAACAGTTATGATTGTGTGTGAGTTAAAGTGATTTTCTCATATCTCAAATCGTCATAACATTGAGACACTTATGCAATCTTGCGATGTTTTCACACACAACACGCAATATTCTTTGCTATTCTTGATACATGTGCAGGTACAATGTGATTTGGCCATCACAAGGTTTACATGCGTTAATGTATGCTCACTAAACTGTCTTAACTTATTTTTGAAATATAAAATTAGTTAGAGTTGTTTAGTGTCTGTGTGCGTGTTTTGGGATACATGTGCTTTAAAATTCTTGTTGAGAGATAATTTTGAGAGCTAAATGTGTTGCTTGGACCTTTGGTTGAGTTGCATGCGTGATTGCATTCATGTCTGTGTTTTTTCTCTCTTGAAAAACTGTTTTTAAAGGCATCTCGACACCTCTCGACACCTAGTTGTCTGTCGAGCTTCTTAGACTTTTTCTAAATGTAGTCTCGACACATCCTCGACACCTGGTGGATCGATCGAGAAACTTTTTGTCCGCTCGATAGCTTCTTGATAGCTTTTGGATCGATCGAGGTTCCTTCATGCTTGATCATTCTTTCTCGACACATGGCCTCGATAGCTGCATCTGTCGAAGTGCTTTTTCTCGACACCTACCTCGATAGCTGTCTCGACACCTCTTGATACCTACATCTGTTGAGAATTACTGAAAGGCTATAAAAGGATTTTGTCGTGATTTTCTCTCATTTTGCTCGATCTCTCTCACTCGATAGCTCGTGTTTTCCCTCCCAAAACCTTTCTCACTCTCTCCAAACCTCTTCCTAAGGATTCTTCAAGTGATTTTCTTGATCTTCCTCACTTGGTAAGCATCTTTTCACTCATTTTCATGCATTTCATGTTTTAAAACCCTAAGTTTTGAGATTTTTTGAAAATTTTTGGGGTTTTTCAAAATTGTTGAGAATTTCATGAAATTTTTGGGTTGGTTTTATAGATTTGATCTTTAAAATTACTTGCATTGCATCACATTAGCATTCTAATTGTATTTTCATGCATTTAGATGTGTGCAAACCTGTTGTGTGCTGTTAGGTTTGGATTGGGCTGAGCCCATGATGTTTTTATGTTGCATGTCACATGTTCATGCATTTCCCATGCATACGTTCTTTCTTTTCAATATATTCTTCCTATATTGAACTGTTTAGGACTTTTCTGTTTGTCTCTCTTCTTCTTCCCCCTCTCTATGTTTGCGTTAGTAGTGTCTATGGCACCTAAACGTAAGTCTATTCCATCCCAGAACCCTCTGCGTTCTAAGGGATCTTCCTCTTCGGATTCTACTCCATTATCTATCCGGTTCCGTGATGAGAAAGCCCATAAGGACTTCTCGGAGGACTTCTCGGAGAACTTCTCTAAACGAGGTGTTCATTCGGAACGCCACGTTGTCCTGCCAGATTTTGTCGATACTGACCTACCCGATGTCATTCACAATCGGGCTTGGGAGTCACTGTGTGACGTCCCAGTCACCTGTCCTCTCGTGTTGATATAGGAGTTTTACTCCAACATCCACGGGATCGATTCTTCAGTACCTCTCTTCGACTCTAGTGTTCGAGGTATGCGCTTCGTTGTCACTCCGGAGTTAGTCTCTGAGGTGCTTCATGTTCCTAGGGTGGATCATCCTGATTACTCTAGTTGTGAGCGTCTATGGACTGTGTCCAAAGACGAGATGATCTCTGCGTTCTATGAGCGTCCTTCCTCTTGGGGAGATCATCAGTACACACCATGTCGGCCTTTTCTTAAAGGTCCTCATTTCCTTAACATGGTGATGGCTTTTGTGTTGCACCCACTTTCTCACTATAACTCTATCATAGAGCCTCGTGCTCGATTTTTGTTGTCCCTCCTAGAGGATCTCTCTATAGACTTCCCTTCACACTTTATTTTCTCCATCATAAATGTCTATAGAGATACGGCCACCCGTGATAAGCTCATTTTCCCTTCTGCTATCACAAGGATTCTTCGCCGTTTTTCCATCCCTTTTCCTTCCTCCGATCCATATCATGTCATGTCTGCCATAGACTTCGCTACCGTAAAACTTAGCGAGACACAGTTTAGATCGAGACATTCAGATGGTGCTACTCCTTCCTCCTGTCCGACTACCTCCAGATCTGCTCAAGCGACATCTGCTCCTTCTTCGAGCGACGTCACTCTCAGAGACATCATGGCACAGCTTCAGCGCATGGATGCTCACCTCGATACACTCTCCACGTAGTTGTATCAGGTGAACGTTCGTGTTGGTCGCATCGCCAGGCGACAGGCGACCTTGGGCGGCTTTGCTCCAAAGGCTTCTCCTCCGCCACCTCATGTTTCTTCTGAGACTGAGGCTGATGATGACGGTGATGACGATAATGCTTCTGATGATGATGATGATGATGATGATGGAGATGCGAGCTCTTCTGATGAGATGTCTACTTGACACTCTACCCTTTGTCACTCGTGACAAAAAGGGGGAGTAGTTTTGGTATGAGAGTAGTCATGCTTAGGGGGAGAGCTAGTATAGGACATTTTTGATAGGGGGAGTGTGGATTGAGGGATGTAGTGAGGATCATATGTATTTTTTTTCTTTTCTATCGTTTTAGAGATACATTGATCATGTATTGACATACATTGTACTTATTTCTTGATATATATGATGATGTATGTTTCTTTCACCTATCTTTCCATGTGTTGTTTCTTTTCTGTCTTTATACACATGTTTCTTTTACTTGTATGCAATCTATTATTTCTACTTCACACAAAGATGCCTTGATGTGTTTTGTTTATAAGTATTTCAGAAATACAGGTTGTCAAAGTCTACTTGCCATAAACTCTCTTCTTGCAAAGTTTTTCAAGAGTTTGTGTTAGGATAGATTTTATTGTATGTAACAAGTGAATATGAGTTAAAGTGTTTTATGACTTCTATCATATCTTCATTTGTTTGTTGTGGTTTTGTCACAGATTGCCAAAGGGGGAGATTGTTAGGACATATGTAGTTCAAGTGGTTGTTGACATATGTCGCTATTTTATGTAATTGGCTTATCTTTAGACAAAACGCACTTTACTTGTAATTGGGTAGATTTAGGATGTGTTTAACACTTCAAGAAACAGTGTTTCAAGATTCAGTGTTGAAGTCATCAAGTCTATCCAAGAAACAAGCAAGGAAGTGCAAGTTGCTAAAACTCGACACTTATCTCGACACATGCATCTATCAAGCTTTAAGAAGCTGTTTTAGCCCGAGCCTCGAGAGCTTCTCGACAGATCCTCAACACCTCTATCTATCGAGATTTAAAGAAAACAGATTTTCAGTTATGTTTTTAAGTCCAATCCGTGAATGTGTCTTTGGGACTTCTTTTCTCCTAACCCTAAACATATAAAAGGATTGTTTTAAGGGCCGTCAAACAAGATGCAAGTTGCACAAGCATTGAGAAAATCTTGTTCATGCAATTTGTGATAAAAAAAGACAAAGTTCATGCCCTAGTTCATCCTTTGTGAAGAAGTTGCTGTGTAATGTGCACCGTAGGGTTTTGTAACCAAGTATCTTCCTAATCTTCATCGTGTGGATGATTTGAAGAAATTTGCAGGCAACAACTCTCTCTCTAGTTGGTGAATTGAAGTCGCGTACTGGGATCCGCTAAATTGGTTAGTCACGTACTTGGGAGCTGTGCATTGAAAGGAGAAACTATCACTACAGAGCAAGTCCAATTGAGTATTGGGGTAAGGGTTCAACTGTAGGTTGGTAAGGTACTTGGGATTCCTTGCTTGTAACCACTTGTTGTGATAATAGTGGAGTTTCGGGAGTGGTAACCTTTAATCACCTGGTGGGGTTTTTGCCGTCAGGTTTTCCCTATTCGTAAACAAATCACCGTGTCTTTTATTTTCCGCTACATACTTTAGTTTTGGTGATTTGTTTGTGCTGCCACGTGATTTTGCATGTTAACTTGATTAATTAATAACTTGGCTAATTAATTAATTTAATTTATCACAATAGATCAACGCGTTTGTGGCCTGTCAAATTAAACTTATGGCTATGTACTTACTTGCTTATTTGATTTCACACTCATTGGCTCTTGGTATGTCAGCAATTTGTGCTTGTTACTTAGAAATTCTTGGTTTTTTCTAGTACTTTGTCGGTAACTTACATCCGTCTAGGCGAAATCTTGTTACCCAGCCATCTTTGAGATTGGTTATCACTTGGCTTCGTTAGTAACTTACATCCGTTTAGGTGGAATCTTGTTACTTAGCCGTTTTTTAGATTGGTTATCTCTTGGCTTCGTCAGTAACTTACATCCGTCTAGGCGAAATCTTGTTACTTAGCCGTTTTTTAGGGAGGTTATCTCTTGCCTACGTTAGTAACTTACATCTGTTTATGCGGAATCTTGTTACTTAGTCGTTTTTTAGATTGGTTATCTCTTAACTTCGTTAGTAACTTACATCTGTCTAGGCAGAATCTTGTTACTTAGTAGTTTTTTAGATTGGTTATCTCTTGGCTTCGTCAGTAACTTACATCCGTTTAGGCGAAATCTTCCACACGAAGCTCCGAATTCGTGCTTCGGTGATTATTGCTATCGCCTCTACTTCAACCCACTTTGTGAAGTAATCAATTGCAACTAGTAAGAATCTTACCTGACCTTTACCTAGGGGCAGTGGGTCGACGATGTCGATCCCCCATTGTGCGAACGGCCACGGGGATGATATTCTCATCAATTTCTTTGTCGGAAGTCGCTGGATGTTCCCGAAACTCTGACACTTGTCGCACTTCTTGACGAGTTTGATTGCGTCTACCTGCATAGTTGGCCAGAAATAACCTGTTCGAATAACCCTGCTTACTAGGGATCTGGAACCAACATGGTCCCCACAAATTCCTTCGTGGACTTCTTCTAAGATGAATTTTGCTTCTTCTTCATCGACACATTTCAAGTAAGACATGGAGAAGCCTCTTTTGTATAAGGTGTCATTTAGGACCGTAAATCTGGCTGCTCTTTTCTTGATCTTTTTTGCCTCCTCGGCGTCCTAAGGGAGGTGCCCATCTTGTAGAAAAGACATGATCAGAGTAATCCAGCTGTTTGTATTTTGGATCGAGAATGTTGGAACTTCTTCAATGTTGGGGTGCTTCTAGATCTCTATTACCAAGCCCCTACTTGCCGCCCCTTCTTCTAACGATGCTATCTTCGAGACTTCGTCTGCTATCATATTTTGGCTTCTGGGGATCTGTACAAATTCCACTTTATCGAACTCCTGAGTTAGACGTCTCGTCTGCCTGAGATATTTTTGCATTCTTTCCTCCTTTGCTTCGTACTCTCCCCTGATTTGCCTAGTCACCAGCTTTGAATCATTTTGCACTAACAGGTTCTTGGCTCCAAGCATCTTTCCAAGTCTCAGCCTCGTCAATATTCCTTCGTACTCAGCCTCGTTGTTAGTGGCCTAAAATTTCAGCTGAACTCTGTATTTTAAGCACTTCTCCGTCAGGGGCGGTTATGACGACCCCTACACCGCCCCTCTTTTGAGCTGACGAACCATCGGTTTGTATCGTCCACTGTTCGGCCTCGTTGGTGAGGTTGTCCTTGTTTGTAAATTTGAACTCGGTGATGAAGTCTGCTACAGCCTGTGCCACAATGGCTGTCCTGGGGCAGTACTCAATGTCAAATTGGCTGAGTTCAATTGCCCACTGGACCATTCTTCCAGCTGCCTTAGGTTTGTTCATGGACTTTTTGATGGATTGGTCCGTCAATACTAGGATAGGATTTGCCTGAAAGTATTGTCTGAATTTGTGTGAGGCCATTATTAACGCGAATACAATCTTTTTGATCCTCGGATACTTGGACTCAGCCCCTTGGAAGGCTTGGCTGACGTAATAAATTGGGAGCTATTTCTTACCTTCTTCTCAGATCAGGGTTGCACTCACGGCTGTGGCTGATACCGCCAAGTACAAATGTACGTTTTTCCCTTCCTTGGCTGGACTTAAAAAGGGTGGATTACTTAAATAACGTTGAGTTCCTGGAATGCTGCCTCACATTCGTCGGTCCAGGCAAAAGCTTGCTTCAAGGTCTTGAAGAAGGGCTGGCATTTATCTGTCGCTCTATAGACAAACTTATTAAGCGCCGCGATTCTTCCTGTGAGCTTTTGGATTTCTTTGACGATTCTGGGAGATTCCATATTGATTATGGCTTGCACCTTCTCCGAGTTTGCTTCTATTCCTCTCTAGGATACCATGAATCCTAAGAATTTCCCTGAAGCCACACCAAAGACGCACTTGCTAGGATTCAGCTTCATCTGGTATTATTTGAGGGTAGCAAACGTCTCCTTCAGGTCGTCCAAATGGGCAAGCTCTTCCTTACTTTTGATAAGCATATCATCCACATATACCTCCATGTTCCTACCAATCTGTTTTTTGAACGTCTTGTTTACTAATCTTTGATAAGTAGCTCCTGCATTCTTCAATCCTAAAGGCATTACCTTAAAGCAATAGAGTCCTTGGCTTGTGATGAAAGCAGTTTTCTCCTGATCTTCCTCAGCCATTTTTATCTGGTTGTATCTTGAGAAAGCATCCATGAACGTCAGCAACTTATGTCCAGCTGTGGAATCCACTAGTTGGTCTATCCTTAGTAGAGGGAAACTATCCTTCGGACATGCCTTGTTCAAGCCTGTGAAGTCCAAGCACATTCTCCACTTCCCATTTGCCTTCTTTACTAGGACGTCGTTCGCGAGTCAATCAGGATAGTACACTTTCCGGATGAAGCCTGCCGTCAATAGTTTGGTAACTTCATCTGTAACCACTTGGTCTCGTTCTAGGGCAAAGATTCTGCGTCTTTGCTGGACGGGCTTTCTTTCGGGGTTCATGTTTAACTCATGCTGAATGACTTTTGGAGATATGTCTAGCATGTCCTTGTGACTCCATGCAAAGACATCTAAGTTCTCTTTAAGTAACTGGATGAGACTTGCTCTCATCTCAGGACTTAGCTTCGTCCCTATTCTCGTCATTTTGGTTGTCTCCCCTTTAGCCAGTTCCATTGTTTCCAAGGCTTCCACTTTATCTTCTTCCTTCGCTTCAATCATCCATGTATGGTTCTCCCTTGCAACCAGAATGGACTGGTAGCATTCTCGGGCTAAGACTTGATCTCTCGCCGACCCCATTATCCGTTGGGAATTTTACCTTCAGGTAGTAAGTGGACGTGACTACCTTCCATTTGTTGAGCGTGGGCCTTCCAATAATAACATTGTAAGATGAAGGGCAATCCACCACCAAGAAGTCTAGCTGATGGGTTAATTGCCTCGGGTAGGTCCCCATTGTTACCGTTAACGTCACTATGCCCTTGGGATATACCCGATCTCCACTGAAACTAACGAGGGGGGAGTCAAATGAGCGCAACCTTTTTGGATCTAACTTTAGCTGCTGAAAAGCAGGAAGGTAGATGATGTCTACGGAGCTACCATTGTCCACGAGGATCCTTTTAGTGTTGAATCCCTCTATAGTCAGCATCATGACTAAAGGGTCATTGTGAGGCTACTTCACTCCTCTAGCATCCGCTTCATTGAAGGACATATCCTGGTCTGTCCATTTTTGCTTAATCAGAGGTATCATATGGACGGTATTCACCTGTCTCTGGCATGCTTTCTTAAGGGATCTAAATGACCCTCTAGTGAAGGGCCCCCCCTGCGATCGTCTTTATCTCCCCGATCACATTTTGTGGAGGCTGGGGATGACGATCGTCGTTTCTGGACGAGGATTCTTGCTAGTTCTTATTGCCGTCTCTGAACCTACTGTATTCTCCCTTCTTCACACATTTCTACAGTTTCCATTTCCATATCAACTCCTCTATTTGCTCCTTGAGGTCCCGACAATCCTCTGTGTAGTGGCCATGATCCTTATGAAATCGATAGTACTTATTCTTATCATGAACGTTAGGTGACGAATGCAATGGTCTTGGCCATTTGAGGTAGTGGTCATCCTTAATTTGTGCTAAAATTTTGTCAACAGGCATAACTAAAGGGGTGAAGTTTACCGTTCGAGGACCTTTATCATCTTTCCTTCTATTCCCATCACTAGTTTGACGATCTGGACGTTCCCTCTTTTGCCCCCTACATTCATTGTCCTTTCTTCCCACGCCTCCTGGCCTCTCTTCATCTTCTATGGCTGCTAACGCATCTTTAGCATTCATGTATTTCTGTGCTTTCAGTAGCATCTCTGCCATCGTCTTTAAAGGATTTTTCGCAAGTGAAGCCACAAGCTCTCTAGTTCTCAGCCCCGCCTTGAAAGTCGTCAACTGTACCTTGTCGTTTGCTTCGTCTACCTCCAGGGTCTCCCAAGTGAAGCGTTTCACGTATGACCTTAATGTTTCCTTTTCTCCCTGTCTAATGGTGAGTAAGTAGTTTGCTGGCCTCTTTGGACGCTGCCCCCCAATGAAGTGAAGCAAGAAGGCACTGCTCAGCTGCTCGAAGTTGTCAATGGACGATATTGGCAACTTGGTGAACCATTCCTTAGCTGCTCCTTTGAGAGTAGTGGGGAAGGAACAACACAATATCTCGTCGGGGGGGCTGTTGAAGGCCCAGCGTCATTTTGAAGGTGTTGAGGTGATCCTGAGGGTCCTTAAACCCATCGAATGGCTCGAGCTGAGGTAGACGAAATTTAGACGGTGCAGGACGTTCAAGGATTACTGCAATGAAATGCGAATCCGTGGCCCTTATCATTCTATCCAAGCTCCGGTCTGTTTTCTCCTTAATGGCATTCCTAAACTTGTCCATCTCTTTCCTCATCTCTCGAAGAAGATCTAAATTCTATTCGTCTGGAGTAGAAGGTCTTTGATGACTAGTTCTTCTATGGCTGTCCTCCTCATCCTTCGGGTTGCCTGAGGATAAGCAAGAGCTTGGATTTGCTGAGCCAAGGCTGTCCTCCTCCTTATGTGAATCCAAACGCACTTTTCCTTCCGGTCTGAATATAGAAGTTGAAGGAAACCACTTTTTCAAATATGAATACGAAAATGTCGTTCCCCACAGACAGCGCCAAACTGATGAAGTATAAATTCGTCAGTCCAAATAAACGAGTCCAGATGGAACCAATCCTTCTTTCTTGCTAATAAGGAAACGATGAGGAAGACTTCCTTAGGGTGGTCACCGGTGTGTTGCTTGCCAAAACGCCTCCGACGCCCAAGTCAATACCAAGAAGGCCTTATGAAAAGACAGAACAAAGTAGTGAAATAACAAGTATGTTTATGTGTATATTCGTACCCTCTACTCGTGCTTGTGGGAGCTTTATATATGTTTCTCCAGCTCTTAGCTGTTGTGGTAGTTATTGTGGCTTTAATGCCTCTTTTAGTAATGCTTCCTGCTAAGTAGTGGGGCTTTAATTTATCCTCAACGAGTTGTATAGCTGGGTTTGTAATTGTCCGGGGCATTATGGGCGGTATTGAATGACCTTGCTGCCTTCGTCGGTGATGTGGGCATTCGCATATAATTGTCATCGTCCATCTCATTGTCCTCGTCTGTAATAGATCTCGTCAGTCCCATCAATAGTTTAGGTGGAAGAATGCATTGTTAGTGTAGGGCTTGATGGCAAGACTTTATAGTAGGTTTAGGACATCCTTGAGGTCTAATTTTGCTTATGGATTGAAGCTTTTAGTTGTTGTGTTGCTAAACAGAAGGTAAGCTTTAGATTTGTTTTAGTTTGGATAATGGGATGGGTTGGTTTAGTTTAGTGACTTTAGTCTTTAGTCACGATTTAGGAAATTTGTTGACTAAACTTGATTAGCTAAACCCTCTTGCCAAATTGACACATAGGGAACCTACTAAATTGACAAACCTCACCAGAACTCATTAGTTGAAGCAACTTACTTTTTAGGCTAAAACTAGGTTAAGCAGTGCCTTTAGTCACGTAAAGTAGACTAGATATATGGATTTTTTTTCATGAGGGTTAAGTGACCAACACATGATTCCTTTTATGGGTGCTCAGATTTGCAAGTGGCCTAAATGGGCAAAATCTATGCTTTGGACTCATGAAAAAAAAAAAAACCAAATATGCCCAATCTTATCCTTCAAACATCACTCTCTAAATTCCCCATTTAAATATGCATCGGCTTGGTCCATGCATAAAAGAATAAAAAATGTTACAAAATATTTATAATGGGCCCAAATTGGATTTGACTTTAAAAAATGACCATCAACAATAATAATAATAAACAAAACCACTCGGTCTAATTTTAATGTCAAAATTAAGAACTCCTAACTTAATTTGAATGTCCAAATCGTTTATTTTGTTACTATATGGTGAGTGGGGGAGAAAACATGATTAATGTAGAGTGCATATTTGTTTTTATAAATAAATTGTTTTTAAATTAAGATGAAATAATGAGGTCATTTTATTCATTTAATTTTTTCAAACTTCTTCTCTCCTATTAACGATATTATGACCCAAAAGCCTATGTACTAGTAGTCTAGTACAGTAAGTATATGATCCTACAATAAATTTAAGTCTCTTAAACTGTAATATGTTCAACAAATCCCAATCTAATTGGGCAATTACTGATAAAATAGGATGTGGTCAAATCAAGGGTTCCATATCCTCGTCTCATACCATCTAAAATCTTTAGGCATAAATAAATAAATAAAATGCATGAAACGGGTTAGAGTTATTTTATCATTTCAAATGAGGCAGTTTTGACATAAATGAGGTAATATGCTGGCCCCAAGCCCCCCTACTAGAGAAAAGCCTCTGTAATGGGGATCAATAAATGCTTTTTTTTTTTTTAACTATATTAATTCTATATTTTTTTTTATCCATTCTTAATAGGTCCAAATAATTGAGTAATATTACAAATTGATGTGTCAACAATTACAAATTGTAATTTAAATACTTATTTATTATCTTGTTTTATTGAGAGAGTATTTATTATCTTGTCGAAGTATCATTAATCACATTCTTTGTCAAATCAATTTATAATCTTATTGTAGTAAAAAACTAATATGTAACCTATGCTATCGCACGAGAATGAATATAATTCAATAAACCAATAAATATATTGTATTTTATTATTTAAGTGATACTGTTGGTTTTGTTTTTTATTTATTTATTTATTAATCATAAGTTTAGTCATGTTTAAAAGACTTAGTTTATTCATGTTTAATAAAACTAAGTATTATGTAATTTTTAACAAATATTTTTATCATATAAAATTCTAATAAAAGAATGCTACATAGACATATATATTAAAGGTTGATTCATTCACGGTACATATAACTATGATTAAGTTACTTTATCACAATCCATTTTTAACAAAATATTTTAATCAATTAAATGTGAATCTCATAACATGCATGTCATAACAATATATAATAATAGAATAACATGAATCTCATAAAAAAAAATTTATCAATTAAAAATCACTAAAATTATGAGCATAAAACGTAAAGACAAACAAATACGATAAATACTAATTCCTTAAAAGAAAACTTACATTGAGTTGAGAAAACCACATAAATAATCTTTAATATTTGAAAAATAATGGGATTACAACTTCCTTTCGAAATTGGGTAGAGACTCGTGCTGATAACGTATTATAAAAAAGAAAAGAAATATGCAACATCAATGATAGGAAAACAAAATAATTTTATAATTAAATAATAAAAATTATTGACAAAAAGAAAAGAAAGTATAGGCAGATGAAAGACAATAAACATACAACATCAATCATAGGAAAACCACAAAATTATATAATTAAATAATAAAAAATTTACACAAAAAAGAACGACAGGATAGGTAGATGAAAGAAAGCAGTAATCAAATCTTAAGAATGGTTGAAATTCGTTTTGTAGAGCATAAATCAGGATCATGAAAATTGTAAAGACAAGTACAATAGGAATATTTGGAGAACCTCTTCTTATATAAGATACAAAAATACCCAAATACATGCATCATTGATACTAAGAGATTCTTTTGAAATTCCCTATGGAAAAGGGAAGTAAACTTGAAAATACGTGGGTGTGGAAAAGGGAGGTGAACCGAAAAAGGGATGTGAACTTGAAAATACGTGGGTGTGGAAAAGGAAGGTAAACCTAAAAGAAAGGAAGGTGAACCTAAAAGAAAAGGAGGTGAACCTGAAAATACGTGGGTGTGAAAAAATGAGGTGAACCTAAAAATACACGGGTATAAAAAAAAAAAGTACATTGGAATTACAAATTAGACTCCAATTTCATATTTACATTGACACGTGGCACAACAATATATTAGAATTCTAATTTAGAATTCCAATTGGAATTTTTCTCTGCTTCACCTATTATATATATATATATATATATATATATTATAGGAACTTAAGCAAATTCCCAAAAAAATTATGAATAAATAGAAATTAAACCTAGTCTCCATTAATTAGTCATATCAAAAAGTAAGAATAATTGATTTTTTTTTTTATTTAATTTTGAAGAGAAGATAGGAAAAAAAAATACTAAAGAATATTTAAATATAAAAAGACTTATTTGAAGTTATTGTCTTAAACCTCGAATTGTATTGAGTTAGAAAAAAAAATTAAAAATTAAAAAGAAAGAGGATAAGTGGTTGTTAGAGTGCAATAAGTGAGAGAAAAAAATTGTTTAAGAATGATAATATAACATATACAAAAATCAATAGTCTTTTCGCTTTGGTATGGAATACCAAAGCTAGGCCCAAAAACCTATTTTTCAATGGAAAATGCTAGAAATATAAATTTTTTTACAAAATCTTTTACAAATTGATGATGTGGTGAGTAATTATTGGTAAACGAAAAAAGTGATGTTATTTGTAGGCTTAGATGAAAACTAGTAAGAAGTTGACTACAACAACAATTTGTAAAAATGTCATAAAATAGTTTGTAACTGTAGCATTACTCTTTTCTAATTGCTAATAACAGCATTAACAACTTTAGTCACTGTCACCTCCGCCCGAACAAAAATACATATATGGAGAAAATTTCTTGGCGATGAGATGATAGAAAATTGTACTATGAATTGGCTAATACAATAATCTTCTTGAATAAAGATGTTGATGGACTCGGTCTTGTCTCCATGCAATTTAATTATAAAATCTTACAATCTTAAAAATATGTTTAACCAACATAAAATTACTTCCCTGGAAGTGAAATTACGTGCAGGAACCACTTTACATTAAAACTAGTTGCTAACCCGTGCGATGCACAGGATAGTTAAATAGAAAGTAAATATATTTATTTTCTTCAACGTATTGACTTGAAAATATATGAAAATAAAAACAATTTATTCAAAATAAAAGTTCACATAAAAATAAAAATAAGCACAAAACTTGTAGAAACCTAAAACAACATAATTTCAAAAGATTGCAAAAATAGTACATGTAAAGTTTCATAAACTTAGAAGAGTAGGTGTTATCAATGCTAGTTGAACGTTACTTTAATGAACACCACCACAAGTCGAATAAGCAAATCTATCATTGTACATAGACATTTGTCCATTTACACAGTCCATATGTCTATGGTTTATGAACTAGTTCTGCAACCATGTATGTGAAACTCATGAGATGTTTGTCTTCTTGTCCTCATTTCCTCCATGAAAGCAGGATCATAATTGAATTGAGTTATCTACTTTTTGTTGATGCAAAATCAAACCTTTCATACCTCTAGGAAATATCGGCAACCCCTTCAATTAGAAAAATAGTCCCAGTAATTTAAAGCAAA
Organism: Castanopsis chinensis; assembly: GCA_032878915.1. Taxonomy (NCBI): domain Eukaryota; kingdom Viridiplantae; phylum Streptophyta; class Magnoliopsida; order Fagales; family Fagaceae; genus Castanopsis; species Castanopsis chinensis. Next base: position 13,317,786 of record JAVQMG010000129.1, read on the forward strand.
ATCATCAACACCCTTTTAAAATGATTGGAATGTGTAAACCACTTTTAAATTAGAATCTATATTTGCTTAAAGAATTAGACAATGGTGTTTTTTCTCCAAAAAATTGTTACATATTTATGCATATGATGTTGTCAAGAGTCACCACATATGTTAGTAGTTCAGAGTAAAATTTTGAGAGAATGACCATAAGAGATCCCATGCATGCAATCTAATAACATTGTAAAAATTTAAATATTTTTGCTTTCTTTTTGCCGACAATGTAATTTATTTGAGATTCTAATTTGAACTTGATTTCCTTCAGCAACCAAATAGAATTTTTTTGGGGGAAGGGGGGGGGGGGGAAGGAAAAAACAAAGCCCAAACAGCTTTATAAAGAAGATGCCCAAATCCCAACCAAACTAAATAAAAACCTAAAACTATATGTATCCTATTACTACACTTTCCTAGTAACCAAACAGAAATCATTATTAAAAAAATTGCAATGACACAAAAAGAGAGAAGGTTTAAAAGAAACCCCATATAATACGCGAAGGTACGCATCAAAATCCACTGGCAGCCCATGTAGATAATACTTGTAGTCAACAACATTGCCAGGCTGCAAGCAATCTGCTATATAGATTAAGATCATTCCCCAAGAAAAATTTTGTCTAAGATGAGAGAGGAATGGGAAGGGACATAAATCATAAATTTGAACATTTTGTTTGGACTACATGATCTATATTATTAATTTTAAATTTCAAAGTTTCCTGGCTTTCATATGAAAGGTTGTTAGAGCCACACATCAAGAAAGTTAGGATTTTGAACATAATAAATTGTATCAATTTACTAAATAGTCCATCATCATTGTGTAGAAGAATCATCAAATTTAAAAGGGACTAATTCTAAACTATTGCATCAACATACCATATTTTGGGTTATTATCTCTAATCACCCTTTAAAATTGTGTGTTTGTCTATGCTTCTAGCCAACAAAAAATTATGTTCCCCACCATTAAACAATATTCTCAATTTTGCAAATATTCTTGAACCTACCAATTTCATTGAAGAAACCACAATACACTCTCAATAGTTCATTCACTATAAACAATACAACGAACTGAGCTATAAAAAATCTTGGTAACACAAATCTCATAAATGATGTAATGGCATATTACCGGAGGTAAAAAAACACAAATGGATAGTCTATCTATAAGTTGGAGTATGTATATCTATAAGCCTAACCTAGTTCAATGGAAAAGGCATTTAGAATTTGGTGGAGTGCTCCTGAGTTGAACAATTGTATTGGATAAAACAGGAGAAAAAAGAAAATAGAAATAATGAGACAAAGTTTAGAAGAAAAGAAAAACATTTATATACAATATATTTTTAATTGATAAATAGTAATAAGAATCAAACACAGCTTACCTTGATTAAATCAACAATAGAGCATCACATTTCTTACCTATCTTCCTCCTTACGACTCTCCATGTATTATGGCTTCTACAACTCATAAGAAATTTCATCGAACACCTTGTGTACATGTAAAAGAAACAACACTTAATGAAAGTGAACATTATTAAAAATGTCTATACTCAACTTTAAAATAGTAGCATAATAGTCATAAATCATTGCAAAACTACAAATGTAACAGAAAAAATTCCAAAACATGTATCTATTATTACTTCCAAATTTGCTATCTAAGCCCATGTCTGACAGATCCAATAGCTTTAGTGAATTTCTCAAACGATCGGCTCAATCTAAAATACAAATAGATTGTACAATAATAACCTTATGAATTGGGATGGCTCCCATTGTTCAATTCAAAGATTCAACTTAAATTAATCAAGGCGAACCCAAGAAAATCACAAAATTAACACTAAATGTATTATGACTTTAAGAAAGAAAAAATATCGTACTTCCAAGAGGATAGACTTATCTGGAAATTAGAAATCTCAAGCAAGAAGTTCATGGACTTAATCGACAAAACAAATCTCTCAACTCAAAGTTGCAACAACTAAGGCAACTAGTGTCCTAAGTACCAGAATTGGCAGAGAAGATTAGAGGTTTATCTCAAGACCCCATATATGCTTGTTTTACTATGATGGTCACCTTTTTAATACACATTCTTTAGTTTTGTTTTTGCCATGCATATGTATCCAATTTGCACCCAAAAATTTGGGCTAATGGTCATTTTCTTTTAGCCATCATCTCCTAAAGCCCATGCTAATCAAATAGCCTGTAGCTAAGCATACTGCCTATTTGGTTAATCTCACCTCATGTATTAACAGCCACAAATATCCTACACTAATTCAAGCAAGTCTAAAATAAAGCTCATACAAGTCTTAAAAGGAAGAAACCCAATATTAAGTAAATCAATTTCAAGTAATATGACCCTCATTTCCTTCATTCTATCCTCTATACAAACAGAGCTTTCCATTCCATTCTATTAAAGGCTTAATTTTGGTGGCACTGAATTTCAGCCTCTATATATTGTCTGATGTTGTGACAAAAATTCAGTTTGTTTTTCATGTCAGCTGTAGAGTGTTTGGTGGCTATATATGCTGTTTTACATTTGATAGAAAATGTTAATAAAAATTGTGACAATCAGTCTTTCTGCATTAATAATGTTCATTGAATCAAGGATTCCATATTTTTGGGTTTTACATGTTGCCAAAAAATATCAATCAGTCAACAAATTACTTCGAATGAGATTCAGGAAGCATGAAGTAATCCACCAAAAAAAAAAAAAGTAGAGCCATTAAGGCATATTGCAAGAGCATAATTTAAATTGGTAAGAATTATGTTGTAATGCAACTCATATCCCAACAACCCACCCAACCAAACTTTAAATCAAATAAAAATTAAATCAAGCCCCGAAGAAAGTATATGGAAGAAGTAAAAACATAGCTCTACCTTTTCACTTTGCTATGCACTTTGCTATGCTGGAATTTGTAGATAGCTTCTAAACTCTATGGACTTGGTTCTTCGATGTGCATGGTAGAAAGCAAAAAAAAAAAAAGCCAATAGTAGGCTGATAGCTATGGATCTTAGCTTCCAAGGTTATACGAATATTAAAAATACAAACCTTAGCATAACTAAAAAATTAGAATCAAACAAAACCCCTAAAAAATGTAGATGCTACTCTTAAAATCAAATAAAGAAGCAATAAAAAAAATGAAAGTCTTGAGATGAAACAATTAAACTAAACATAAAACCAAGCTTCAGATAACAATTTCCCAAATATCAGTCATCTTAATCACAAGAATTCCACCATAAAAAATATCTTGTAAAGGGAAAAAATTTATAGAACAGAGAGTCTAAATTTGAAGAGAGATAAAGATAGACCTCTAGCACAGACGGACCTGTGGTAGGATTCGCTTAAAGGTAGGGACTAAGGCAACCATTCAAGTGGGGTTGTTCTGCCTCGAGTGTTGGGTGCTTCTCTGATTTCAATCAAAAACAGCCATGAATAAGCAGATATTCTCAAACCCAAACTTGGAAGAAGAAGAAGACATGGAAACTCTGAAGAAAAAAAAAAAAAAAAAAAAAACCCAAAAAAGAACCAAAAAAAAAACCCAAAAAAAAAAAAAAAAAAAAAAAAAAAAAAAAAAAAAAAACAAAACAAAACAAAACAAACAAACAAACTAACTTTAATTAAGACAAAAGAGAAAGAGGAAAGGAAGCGTTAGGGCTCAGGAATTTTGTCAAACACTTTGAGGGTGAAGGGTTGGGATTCTGTTCTCTTCAGCCACACCCTCAAGTGGGGTTGTTCTGCCTTGGGGTGTTGGGGCTTCTCTAATTTAAGCCATGTATAAGCAGATATTCTCAAAACCAAACTCGAATTTCTCTACAAACTCACCCCAAACTCAAATTAGCTACCAAAAATAAAAATAAAAATTCAATAGGGGTAGAACCCAACAACAAACCCGGTGGTAGAAACCCAGGTGTCGACAGGGTTGTGGGAGATAAGAACTGAGGGTGAGAGAGGGCGAGAAACTATTGTGAGTGAGAGATGGGTAGCGCCGACAAATATAGAGCTGGAGAAGGGTGGTGCCGGAGAAGGTGGAGCCGTTGAGTTGTGGGAGAGAAGGACTGATGGTGGCCTGCATTTTGGACTGAAGGTGGAGCCGTTGAGCTGCGTTTTGCGTGTGGGGAAACAGCAGAGCGTGGGTTTGTGTTTTGGAGGAAGGAGAAGGCACAGGAAGAAGGCAGAGAGCTGCATGTGGGGAACGGCAGAGTAGTTTATCGGGTTTTAGAAAAGTTTTATTTTGCGTTTATTCTTTTATTTTTGGTTTTAGAATTTTTTTTTTTTTTTGGTGTTTATGATTTTTCGTTTTAATATTGTGCTGACGTGGAAAATTATGGGAGGTTCAGAGGCTTCGGTTTTATTTATTTATTTATATATATATATATATATATTGATAAATACTAAATAGTTTTATAAACTTATTTCAGTTTTTCTTCTAAAAAAAACTTATTTCGGTTTCTTTAGATCATACCAGGGACGGAGCTAAGGGGGTCGAGAGGGGTCAAATGCCTCCCTTGGCCTTGCAAACAAATTTTATTACTACTAGGTAGGAGTATCTGTCTTCTTTTCTTGTTATAATTTTTTACATGTTTCCTGTGTTTTTCAATGAACTTTTAGAAATTTTATTCTAAAGAAACTGTAAATCATTACATCTATAATATCAAAAACACCTCAAACAAATGGAGGTGTGTTATCATCGCATACATCATGGACTACAAGCATCACACTTAGCTTATGTAAAAAGTTTTACAGCTTTATATGCAAATCCACACAGACCACACCTGCCTGCTAGCTTCTAATACTATATTATTCCATCCAATGTTTCAATGCAAACATGAATCACTTAGGTATTTGTTATTGATATAATCAATAAACCTCTTTTATACGTTAAGATTGAGGCTTCATAAACTCTACATTTTTTTTGAGAAGGAAAAAAAATTCTACATTAGTTACATATATAATCTGGAATATTAACTTAGTATAACTTTCCCAAAATAACATAAAATCATATCAGTTATTTAACAAATAGAAATTGACATAGGTCATACCTTCCCCCCCCCCCCCCCCCCCCTCAATTGCATAATACAAATTTACACAGTCGTACTTCATATTTATCTAACTACAAATCTCTATATTTTTACGTAGAATTGTGGCTTTGAAAACAAATTAAATCAAAAAACACATTATTTGTGAAAAAATTCCTAATAAAAAAATTTAATATAATGAATACACTTGTTAGTATTCATGTGAATGACATATTATTTTTCAAATTTGTCATAAATATTATATGTATGTATGTGTTTGCATGTGCATAAGTAATTGACTAATTGTGAATGTCAAATGTAAATATGGCATTTCAAATCAAATCCTGGCTCCGCCACTGGATTATATCATTTGCCAATCGACACAACTTGTTGAAGTGATTGATTATGAACAATGAACAAAATATTTTTACATAAATTCACTACTTTTTCTCCATAGCTCATAATCAATCACATTAGGACAAAAGTTATGGTACAAAAGTTGTGTTTTTAGATTTTTTCAAATTATTAATACATTTCCTCAAGAGTTCAGAATGGTCATTTAATTAGATATCCGAGTCGGCTTCCACATGCCACGCTATCATCTAATATCTTCTTTGTATCATATGCATGCTCAAAACCCATCTTCATTAGCTTCGTAGAATCAAATGTAACTCCTTTATCTGGTCCTTCAATGAACCTAAAATGAAATGTCATGGTCAAAGAAAGGCCTCAAGCTAAAAATAGTTTTTGGTATTTCTCTTTTGACCAAACATGAATAAAATAAACACACAAAAGGAAATTGCTATAAATAAAAAAAATGGTAAGGAAATTTGGCAATCAAAATTCAAATAAAAATCTTAAAAAACTTTCGCTCTCTGATATTCTGGAAACTTTTCTTGGAAGGAACTTGCAATCGCTCCTGTGGTTGGATTTGTGGCAGCACAGAGGAATCTACCTTTCATTGATGGCTTTTCTATGCAGAAGATATGTGCTTGACAAATGTCTTCAATGTGGACAAGAGGAATTGAACCCAAAAGTTCTTGCAGAAACTTCAATGCATTTAAGAAAAATAAATTGCCCGAGAGCAGAGATAAAATTGTTTCCACAGATGATGGTACACAAGGAAGAAGTGTTTCTCCTCCCACTAGGCCACAAGCAAGTGTTACAACTTCAAGCCTACTATTATCGTATTCATTATAATTCAGAATCTCTTTCTCTGCTAGTGTCTTTGATTTAATGTATCCCTACAACACATACCCAGTAAAAAAACAATTGAACAAATGAGTAGAAGATCTTAATTAATCAAACAGTTGGATCATTTTTTTTTTTAATTCAAGATATCGAAAAAAAAAAAAAAACCTTATTCTGTCATTCTTCATGGTCAGCTACAATCTAGTCTTATATGAATTAGTGAAGTTTAGCAAACAATTTTAAACAATCCAAAAAAAAAAAAAAAATCAACTAAAACTACGAACCCAATATCTCAAACCAATAAGAAATTAAATTAACCATGCACAAGAGATTAAATTACCATGAACAAGAAATCGAATTACCATTGAACCCTAATAGTATATTAATACATATAAATTTATATTTATATAATTGTGGTAATTCTAAAATGGTACAATGGTATTTATCAGTATTAATGTATTTCATTTCCCTAACTAAACTGAAATAGCTTTCGATATGATATTGACTCCTTTAATAAAAATACCCGGTTTACATGGAAACCCTTTAATTTGAAAGGAAAAATAATAAGACTAACTCCTAACAAATTCACTAAAAAAATTAGACCAGAGTACACATTTGACCCTTAAAACTTGTGGTTGTTTTCATATTGGTCATTCCTTTTTTATTCTATTTTCATATTAGCTCCCAACATATTCATTTCTTTTAGTAGTTTGATCTTTAAGATAAATGTCTTCAGTTCAGACACATTACCCATATACAAGTCTATTTGTGTTAGTAATATGATTCTTAGGTGTCAAATGAGTGTCTTCCATTAAGAAACATCACCCATATAAATTCAATTCGGTTTGTAATCTAACCAATAAGTGCTGGATAAAGTGTCGTCCATTAAGGCGCATCACCCATAAAATTCCCTGTGTTACTAGTTTTCTAACAGAAATGAAGGACATGGCCAACATGAAAATAAACTCACAAAAAAAAAAAAAAAAAAGGCCAAAGTGAAAGCTTTTAAAACTTAGAGTCAAAATGAAAACAACCCCAAAATTTAAGGACCAAAAATGTACTTCATTATAAAAATATATTTACAATATCTTATTAAGTTTATTCTTAAATTTGAACTCATAACAAATATAATAATATCAACTCTCTTGGAAATTAATTATACAAAGTCATCATAAATATTTACTTTGTCTACTATCACTCTTTGTAGTCAAAGTCAAGAGAGTCAATACTGTACTAGAAACTGTTTCGCTTTGACTAGGGCAACAAAATATTTCGGTATCAGCTAATACAGGCGTACCGTTTTGGATTTATCGCTATGTATTAAATATATATATATATTAGTTGTATATCCATTACTCAAAGCCCATGTAATTTTTTTACAATATTTAAAATTATCAACTCATATCTTATTTCATAATTTAAACTCTAGCTAAAATGTTAATTAATTATACTAGTAATATATAATATATAATATTCTCAGCAAAAAAACAATATATAATATTTATAATTGAATTGATATTGATGCTTATAAATAAATAAAAAATTGATATTGATGTATTAAATAATAATACTAAAATAGGTCTCAAATAAATAGTCATTGCCATTGTACTTGTAGTGTTCTTTTTTTTTTTTTTTGGTGGATAATCAAGACTAAGAAACTTCATAAATTGGGGATTAAAACCGAAGATAATACTTCGATACAAACTTGATTCGAGATCATGGGAGGAATATCCTTCACCCAAACTATACTATCAAAAATATTACAAGTCTGTCGTGCTAGCACATGAGCTACTATATTACAACTTCTGTGGACATGGTTTACTTTCCAAGAATTGCAGGTCTGCAACTAGCTTTTTTCTTACTCAACCACCAACTGTATTGAGCATGGAAGGGTGTCAGAATTTGGGTTTGAGAAAGCTGATATAACAATCTTTACGTCTCCTTCCACGATCACATCTTTTAGGCTGAAGTCCTTCGCCAGGAGGATCCCTTCTTCTGTTGTCATTTCTTCCACCTCTAGAGCCTCAAGAGGAAAAGGAAACTTTTTACTCATCGCACCCATCAAACTTCCTTCCTCATTTCTTATTATCACCCTAACGCCACAGCTACTAGATTCTTTAAATATAGCTCCGTCTACATTTACTTTGTACCAATTGGAATCAGGGGGGTGCCATTGTGATCCAGCATGAGTGTGTAGCCTGGGGGTATGGATGGTAGGAGTGTTGCCCTATCTAAACTCCTCTGCATACCTAACTGCTTCTCTAGCTATGATTTTTGCTAGTTTACATTTACCCTCATGCTTGAAGAGGTTACGATTATTCCATATGCTCCAAGCCATCATTGTAAACACATTCCAGTCAATGTCCTTTGCTTCCTCTCTGAGTTTCTAGTAAACATATATGAAGTCTCGTCGGGTGTTCTTCCAGCTAAGGAAGGTAAAGTCTGATTCCTTCCAAACTTCAGACACGACCCTATAGTCCCACAACATATGACCTGAGGATTACTTTTCACCACACAAAACACATCCATCCCAGTTCACCACTTTCCTTTTAGCCAGACAGTAGTTTGTGGGCAGGATATTTTTACATGCCCTCCAAAGGAAGTGTTTGACTTTACTTGGGCATTCTAGCTTCCATATGGACTTCCAAAGAGTAGACATTTTTTATGCATCCAAGCTGTCCCCACAAGCTCCTGTCTCTTTGTTATCCTTCAGCACTTTGAGTGCTACTCCATACACACTCATTACCATGAACCTCCCATTGCTTGTCCAAGCCTATATTCTGGAGTAATCAAGGAGGCTCAGACTAACTGGAATCCCAAGACCAACCTCTACTTTGTGTGAGAGGAAGGTATTCCTCACCTTTTTGATGTCCCAAGTGCCTTTATCTAGGTCTGTTAGGACATATGTGGTTCAAGTGGTTTAAACATATATCATTATTTTATGTAATTCGCTTATCCTTTGACAAAACGCAATTTACTTGTAATTGGGTAGATTTAGGATGTGTTTAACGCTTTAAGAAACTGTGTTTCAAGATCAAGTGTTGAAGTCATCAAGTCTGTCCAAGAAATAAGCTGGAAAGTGCAAATTACTAAAGCTCGACACCTAATCTTGACACATGCATCTATCAAGCTTTAGAAACTGTTTCAGCCCCGAGGCTCGACAGCTTCTCGACAGATCCTCGACACCTCTATCTGTCGAGATTTATGGAAAATAGATTCCAAGTTCTGTTTTGATTCCAATCTGTGAATGTGTCTTTGGGACTTCTTTTCTCCTAACCCTAGACATATAAAAGGATTGTTTTAAGGGCCGTCAAAGTGACGCAAATTGCACAAGCATTAAGTAATTGTTGTTCATGCAATTTGTGACCAAAAACAAAGTTCATGCCCTAGTTCATCTCTTGTGAAGAAGTTGCTGTGTAATGTGCACCGTAGGGTTTTGTAACCAAGCATCTTCTTGATCTTCATCGTGTGGATGATTTGAAGAACTTTGCAGCCAACAACGCTCTCTTTAGTTGGTGAATTGAAGTCAGGTACTGGGATTCGCGCAATTGGTTAGTCAGGTACTTGGGAGTCGTGCATCAAAAGAAAAAACTGTCACTACAGAACAAGTCCAATTGGGTATTGGGGTAAGGGTTCAACTGTAAGTTGGTAAGGTACTTGGAATTCCTTACTTGTAATCGCTTGTTGTGATAATAGTGGAGTTTCAGGAGTGGTGACCTTAAATCACCCGGTGGGGTTTTTGTCGTTAGGTTTTCCCCATTCGTAAACAAATCACCGTGTCATTTATTTTTCGCTGCATACTTTAGTTATTGGCGATTTGTTTATGCTGCCACGTGAATTTGCATGTTAATTTGATTAATTAAGAACTTGGCTAATTAATTAATTTAATTAATCACTAGGGGTCAACGCATTTGTGGCCTATCAAGGTCTAGAAGGTGCTCCATCCTTTCCACCCCTAAAAGCTGACTTCTTGGACTGACTAACTTGAAGGACTCAGGGGTTGGGAGCCATCTATCCTTTCAGACATCTACACTCCTGCCATTACCGATGTTCCATCTCAATGCCCTTTCAATAATACATCTTACTTCCACCAAGCTCCTCCATGTGTACGAAGGGCTCTTTCCTAGCTGGGCTTGCAAAAAACTCGTGCTTCTGAACTATTTCGCATTCAAAACCTCATAAAGGAGGGAAGTTGGGTTTTGGACAATACGCTATCCCTATTTGGCAAGAATGGCTAAATTAAAAGCCTTGAGGTCCTTGAATCCCATCCCACCATTTGACTTCCTTTGACACAGCTTTTCCCAAGAAATCCAAGTCACTTTCCTTTTGTTTTCTTTTTACCCCCACCAGAAATTTCTAAAAATAGAGTTTAATTCCTTGCACAAGGAGTCTGAAAGTTTGAAGCAACTCATAGTATACGTTAGGGTGGCTTAGGCCACCACTTTAGTGAGTATTTCTTTACCTGTCTTTGATAATAGCTTACCTTTCCACCCCGCAATCCTTCTTCCCACTTGATCCTTGATTCGATTGAAGGCCTTCTTCTTTCCTTTACCCACCAACGGCGGCAATCCAAGATATCTCTCGTGCTATTTTATTATTTGGGCCCTAAATAATTCCTTCACACATTCCTACACCTCACTTCTAGTGTTTTTACTGAAAAAGAGAGTTCATAATCCTTTAAGATTTGACTCACCCGATTGGCCTCCTCCAAGGTTGCCTTGCAGAAGATGATGCTATCGTCAATGAAGAATAAGTGGGAAATTTAGGGGGCCTTTCTACATACTGATACACCATTGATCCGCCCTATTCGTGCTTCCCTTTGAATCATGGTAGAAAGCCCCTCAGCACACAACATAAATAGATACGGTGAGATGGGGTCTCCTTAGTGAAGCCCCCTTGTAGGAACAATTCTTCCTTTTGGTTCACCATTGATAAGAACAGAATAAGACACGGTTTTCACGTACATTAGGGAGCGGTGAATCCACTTTTCTTGGAAGCCCATTATCCTCATCATCGCCTCTAAATGCCTCTATTCAACTCTATCATTCGCCTTACTCATATCGAGCTTGACTGCCATCATTCATTTCTTTCCTTTTCTTTGATTGTTTATATAGTGCATCATCTCGAAAGTTACAAATACATTGTCTGTGATTTGTCTGCCTAGTACAAAGCCACTCTAAGCTTCACTTATCACCATTGACAAGATCCTTTTTAGCCTATTAGCAAGGACCTTCGACATGATTTTATATATTACATTGCATAAGTTGATCGGTCTAAACTCAGTAACTATCTATGGGCACTCCACTTTCAGAATTAGGAAAATATAGGACTCATTTAAAGAGCAGAGCATAATACTAGAATTTAGAGTCTATAGAACAAATTTAATGACATTGGGACCTACCATATCCCAATACTTCTGGTAAAAGATAAGGGACATACTGTCCTGGCCGGGGGACTTTGTGGGGTACATTTGGTTTAGAGCATATTTGATCTCCTCTGCTCAGAATTCCTCAAGCAAAGACTCATTCATTTCTAGGGTTACTCGGACATCCATAGCTTCGACATTGACCTCATAATCACAATGATGCTCTGTGCTATAAATTTTGACAAAATAATCTAGAATGATCTCCTCAATTTTTCCTTGTTCCTCATGCCACTATCCATCTGCTCCCCAAATACCTTTAATCCTATTTTTCCTCTGTCTTTGGGTTGCTGTTGCATGGAAAAACTTTGTGTTTCGATCTCTACACTTGATCCACAAAGCTCTAGATCTCTAGTTCCACATCACTTCCTCCTTTACAAGTAGTTCGTTTATTTCTTTTTTGAGCATCTCAATCTCTTTTGCAGTTTCATGTATCATGTTTAGGGTCTCAAGCTATTTGAGACGTTCTTGCTTCACTTTCAGTGCTTTGTTCACTTTTCCAAGAACGTAATGATTCCACCTTTGGAGGTGGACTTGGTAGCTCCTAAGCCTATCTTGGATCTGGAAGTTAGGGCCCTCTCTAAAAGGATCCCAGGTCATCTCAATAATTCGTTTACACGTTTCATTACGGGTCCACATTGCCTCAAATAAAAATCTTCTTTTTGTGGGTCTTAATGGAACCTTGTTTTCCAAAAACAGAGCTAGCATACAATGGTCCGAGGTAGACATTGCTACATGGTGAACTTTTGCTTCTGAATACAAGCTTTGCCATCCTTCGTTGGCAACCACTCTATCTAACTTGATCAATGTTCTTTGCTCCCCCAATCTACCATTACACCATGTATTTCGTTGCCCCACGAAACCTAAATCAGTAAGCCCACAGTTACTCAAGCATTCCCTAAACTCCCACATCTGGTCTGCTTCCTTATCTAGCCACCCCAACTTCTCATTCGAATGAATAATTTCATTAAAATCCCCAAAAACAACCCACAACATATCACTTTAGTTTTTCAACAATTCTAATAATTTCCATGAAATTTTCCTCTTACCTGTATCAGGATGGCCATGGAAGCTTGTTGCTCTCCATGGTGTTGATCCCGCTTTGCCGTGGACCACCACAATATGGGAATTTGAGAAACTTTTCAACCTTACGTCTGTCCCTTCCTTTTAAATCATCGCCAGGTGCCCGCTCTTTCCGTCACTAGGGATCGTAATCTCCTAAGTAAGATCTATTTTATTTTGAAAACCCTTCATCTTGCTTAAGCTAGCTTTTGTCTCTGCGAGGAAGACCAGGATCGATTTCTTTGATTTCACCTCATTGGTGAGAATTCAAACCATCGAGGGTGATCCAACACCCCAGTAGTTACACGCCAAGATGCTCATTGAGTTCGGTCCGTGTTGGTAATTTCCTTACTTTGAACATTGCTGATCTAAGACACTTTGCTGCACTTAAGATCTAGGGTATTTGAGTCGAGCTCCTGTAGTGGAATTTGGGATTTCTCTTTTAACATTACTTGGGTTTTTAATTTTAACTTCGGGTGGGCTTGTATTTTCCTTTAAATCCTTGGTCTGGTTCGCTTTTGCCTTTCGTTTCCAGTATTCACTTTTTGGGCCTACATTCTTTGCAATCCAGCCCAACTCATTAGTATAGGACATCGCCATTGGGTCTTGGACCGTATCATCCTTCTCGGGATTTCCCTCACCTATATCCACCCTAGCACTTGGACCCACGTTGAATACGAAGACAGGATCTTCCTTCAGTGGTGTCACAGTCTCCCATTGCATTGCTTGTCCCCCTTTTCCTTGGGATTCATTTTCTTCCTGAGCTTTCTTACCTAGGATAGGAAAGGTGCTCTTTGAGGTCATCCCTAGATGGTTGATATTTCCCATTTCGTGAATAAGCTCTGCTTTCTGCAACTCTTCTTCTGTCTCTTTTGGAGCCTTCCCCTTGTCTTTGCTTTCTTGGACTGGTATTGTTGACTTAGGTTTCCCGCCAACCCCTATGATTCCTTCCGTTGATCGTACCCCTATCGCTTCATTACCTCCGCCCCCCGATAACACAAGCTCTATTTTTTCTCCACCCCTATGGTCTAAATTCTTTTCCTATCCGTTGTATCCTTGTTACCAGCTTGAAGTGGCTCTTTAATTGGTTTCTTTATTAACTCTCCCCTTAGCCATGCTCCATATTGAAGGTTCTTTGGGTCGGGTTTTTTTTTTTTTTTTTTTTTTTTTTTTTTTTTTGCTCCCTTTCATCTCTGCACAGTCTCTCAGATCGTGACATAGGAGGCCATAGTTGTAGCAGAAATTTGGAAGCCTTTTGTATTTAAAATGAATCCATCTTCTTTCCACCTCCTTAATGGTGACCTTCTTCCCCCGGACTAGTCTTTTTGTAACATTGACCCGAACTCAGAATCTTAGACAGTTCCCCCACTGCACTTCGGTCTCTGCAACATCCACTTCTAGAACCTCTCCAATTGTTGAGCCTGTTATTTGACTTGTTTCCCTCGTTCTGCTTTTTAGTGGAAGATTGTATACCTATATCCAGAAAGGAGACCATTTGAGGAAAATTTCCTTTGACATTTGTTCCCCTTCAAAGTCTTGAAGGAGAATAAGTTGTTTATTGTAGCTCCATAGACACATCTCTAAAACTTTCTTTTTGTCTCTTTCATCACCGAACTCCACTCTAAACATCTCATCCTCGTTCTCTAATATTTGAATACCTTTATTCGGTTTCTAGACCATTCTTAGATTCTTCCTTAGACATCCAAGACAATACTCCTGTGTGAAAGAACTTTCATAGCCAAATAGTTTCTACCTAACTCTCTTGCTGCTTTTGTGCTATTGCTTCCCAATACAACATTTTCATCTTCCTCTTCAGTGAAGGATAGTTTCCTCCAGAGGGATTCTAGCTCTTCTTCCATACTTTGTAATATCATACCTCACCAAAGGGAGGCCGCTTCACACTTGCAAGGGGTAATACCCTACAAGACACTCACTGCTTCCACATGCATGAGAGCATGAGAGCATTTTTCCTATTTCATTGTTTCTAAACCATGTACTTGTAGTGTTCTAATGCGTGGGCAAAGCACACAAATCGAATAAGTATTATATAGTTATAATGTTACATTAAAAAAAGGTAGAGATTGATTTTTTGAATTTTTAAAAATAAGAAGAAACATAAAAGGAAGAAAGAAGAAGAAATGTGTGTCTGAGGCTATGAGCAGACAAAGAAGAAGCAGCATTAGAAGCTAAAGAGAAGATCACCAAATGGGTTGCTACAGGCAAAGTGGTGGCGACATCAGCACCGTGTTAACGATGGTAGTGACCCAAGAGCAAAAGCAAGTTAGTAAGTTATTAAGAAAGGAGAGATTCTTAGATCTAAAATTTTTTGTTTGTGTTTCGGTCCAGTATGAAGTTTTCAGCCGAAATCTAATTCGTTTCCCGATATTTAAACCATTACAAAACAAACACATTTTTGTACTGCCTCAAGCATCGGTGCGAAATATTCTGGCCATACCGGCTGGTACAGTACGAGATTGACTTCCTTTCATAGCACCAAAAAAAAAAAAAAAAAAAAAAGTTAAACTAAACCAAACCAAACTAAAGTCCCTAGATAAAAGACCAATCAAATATATTTTCACAATATTTACATGGAAAATAGAAAATAATAATAAAGCATTAATCATAATACATTATTTAATTTCTTCATCTATTCAAAAGCCTAGACAAGCACTAGCCTCACCATATGCGACTCTTTTTTTTAGGTTTGTTTATATATATATATATATATATACATACATATATATATATACACACACATACATACACACACACATATATATATATAAGAACTTGGGTAGTTTTTTTTATTTTTTTTAGAACATGGGGTAGTTTTTTTTATATAGGAACATGGGGTAATTTTGGTTGTGTATGTGGGATAGTGGGAAGTTTTATAAAACATGGAGTAGTTTTTTTTTTTTTTTTTTAATCAATTTACGATTTTAACCTTATTTTTATGTTTAAGAATAAAGATAAGTTAATTAAATTAGGGATATTTTAAAAAAAAATAATTAACTTTTTTTTTTTGATAACCGGTCAGAAACTTTTATTAAACTAAGCAAACTGAATACATGTATACAAGAAAACTTGTAAAGTCCGAGGCCAGCTATAAACAGCTGGCCAGAGACTGAAGCTACAACAACGTAGCTAAGAAAGGAGACCTATAATAAATTAAATCCGAGATGCCATCAGCTTTTGGTACGCATTCAGTAGACCCTCTGCACCACTCAAACTAGTCCTTGGGTGAGTTTGTTGTTGTTCAAAGTAGACCTTATCTCACGCATTCCAAATAGACTATGCCACAATTGCCCAAGTTCCAGATCCTGTTGGTCTGAGCTCTGCACCATGAACCCGAATAGAAAGAAGAAGTCGTGAGCCTCATTGGAACACTTTTGAATCTTTCCCTTAACCAAAGCCCGCACATTCCTGGCAAAGGGACACTCCTATAGGATATGCCTAGTAGTCTCAGGTTTTTGCTGACATAACCCACACACCTCTGTAACATGAACCTTCCTTTTGCGTAGATTGTCCCGAGTAGGTAGGTTGTTAGAGCACGCCATCCACATGAAGGTTCTGACTTTTGGGGGTACATTTAGTGTCCAGAGTTTCTTCCAGGTTGGCTTGTCTGACCAGGCCTTTGAGTGCTCCACTACTTCTTGCTGCTTCAATTGGAGCGCAACATGATAAGCAGTCTTGACTGAGAAGGTCCTTGACTTATTCTCCATCCATATAAGAGAGTCCTTAGCTTGTATATTATTGAGGGGTAGAGCTAGAATCTCATTTCGAGTTCTGGCCATGAACAGTGCGTGAACCTTGCCTCTATCCCACTGTCTTGTATCAGCATCTATCAAGTCACTAACCTTCAACTCAGGATTGGGTTCACCATTGAAGATGGGGTCGTGAGACAACCACTTGTGCGTAGTGACACTGATACACTTACCGTCGCCTATTTTCCATTTCGAACTAGCAATGATCACGTCCCTAGCAAACAGAAGCCTCCACCATACGAATGAAGGATTGATTAAGTGCCATGAATCAATTGCTATGCTTGCTTAGCCAACATTGTGAGGTTAAAAGCACTGATGTCTCGAAACCCCATACCTCCTCTATTCTTGTCTTTACAGAACTTCTGCCAGCTCACCTACTAGATCTTCTTCTCATTGCATTTCTGTCCCCACCAATATATGGCCAAGGTGGAGTTGATGGCGTCACCCATTGCTTTTGAAAGCCTGAATAAGCTCATGGAGTAAGTTGGTATAGACTGCGCAATCGTCTTTATAAATATTTCTCGACCAGCCTTGGAGATGAATTTCTCCTTCCACCCTAATACTCTTTTAGTAACTCGTTCTTGGATCTCCCTGAAGGTGGTTGTCTTAATTCTACCCCCAACCATTGGCAAACCCAAATACTTCTCGCAATCTATCATTATTCTGGCTCTAAGCAAATTTTTGATTGAGTCTCAAGTGTCTTTTCTAGTGTTTCAACTGAAGAAAAGGGACGTTTTCTGTCGGTTAATGGCTTGTCCAAAGGCCGATTCATATTGTGATAATATGTTGAGCAACACTTAACACTTTTGAACCGTGGCTTAACAGAACAGTAGGCTATCGTTGGCAAAGAGCAAATGAGATATGTTCACTTCATGCTAACAAGATACAACTCCTTTAAGAGACCAACTCGCTTTAGCCCTTCGAAGCATTGCAGACAAGCCTTTGACACACAGGAGGAACAAATATGGCGAGAGGGGATTGCCTTACTTGATTCCACGAGTCGGTTTGACCAAACCATGAGCCTCTCCATTGATGAGGATTGAGTAAGAAGTGGTGCAAATCGTTTCCATAGCCAACCATATCCAAGTATCCTCAAAGTCGAGTTTAGTTATCATATTTCGTAAAAACAGCCGTTTAACCCGATCGTAGGCTTTGCTAATGTCCAACTTTACCGCCATTTGACCTCTTTTCCTTTTCCTCTTATTTCTTATCCTATATAACAACTCAAATGCTATAGTGGTATTATCAGTGATTAAGCGATTTGGAACAAAGGCACTTTGAGCATCGGAAAAAATATTAGGCAATATTAATTTAATGCGATTAGCCAAAACTTTAGAAAATAACCATGATTCCATATTGCCTAAGCTGATGGGGTGATAATCTGAGATGTACTGGGGCTCATTCTTCTTGGGGATAAGAATAATGTGGGTATAGTTCATCTTGTGTAGGAGGTGGCCAAAGTTCAGAACAGAAAGAACAACTCTAACTACATCATTCCCTACAATATGCCAGTATTTTTGAAAAAAGAACAGGGACATACCATCAGGGCCCAACGACTTGGATGGGTGCATTTGGAACAAAGCTCGCTTTATTTCCTTCAGTGTGTAGGGTTGTAAGAGTTGGTGGTTCATGTCTGGGGTTACTAGTCAGTCTACTGGGTCTAAAATAGCCTCCATGTTAGCTGGTTGAGCCGAAGTAAACAAGGCTTTGCAGTACTATTCCATTGCATCTGCAATTCCATCATTTGTGGTACACCACTCATCATTGGCATTATAGGTTCCAACAATGTAATTTTTTTGTCGTTGTTGGCTTGCCCGTTGATGAAAGAATTTTGTGTTCTTATCACCCACAAGAAACCAAATGGACCATGACCGTTGTCTTCACACCACCTCTTCATGGTACAGTAATGAGTTTATATCAAACCGTACACCACGAATGGCATTATTGTTCTCTGCCTTATTCTAGTTGGCCAGTTCTTCCAGTAGCTTGTGTTTTCCAAGAGTCTCACATTAGCATTCCCAAAAGCCATACGGCTCCACCACACCAGAGCTTGTCTACACTACTTAATCTTTTCAAAAAGTTGAAACATTGGGCTCCCTTCACATACTGACCCCACCCATGCCTCACGGGTGGTGTCTTCACATGCTAGGTGAGTCACCCATTTTTCCTCTAATCTGTGTGGGATTTTCTTCTTTCTTGTAGACTTACTCGGGTTGTGAGTGCTTACCATAATTGGGACATGATTAGAGTAAGAAGAGTGTAGATGCATGACTTTAGAATGTGGGAACTGTTTTCTCCATTCCAACATGGCACAAGCTAGATCCAAGTGTGCTTGAACAAAGTTGTTGCGCTCCCGTCCATTACTCCATGTGTATATGTTTCCTTGAAAGCCTAAATCAATCAAAGAATAGTCAAATAAAGCTTCTTGAAAGTCTAGCATAAGATGTAGGGGCTTTGGGATACGACCTTGTTTTTCTTTGGACACCAAGATTTCATTGTAATCCCCCACACATAACCATGGGACTGAGAATCTAGAAGAAAGGTGGCGTAAAAGCTGCCATGTGTCGTCCTGCCTGTGCTCTTCAGGTCGACCATAGAAGCCAGTTAACCACGAGGGTGAGTTGCTGTTATAAAAAAATAAGAGCATCAATATGGTTGGTGGAGTAGTGAAGTTCGTTTCATTTGTGCAAAGCATTGCTAGTCCACCACTTCGGCCCTCACTGGAAACTGCCAACATAGAGGGGTAGTGAAGTTCATTCTAAATGCATTTCATCTCCTCAACAGATTGCTTTGTCTTAATGAGAAACAAAACATTGGGCACTTTCTCCTTTACCAAAAAGGTTAGGGTATTCACTACAGATTGGTTCCCAAGCCCCTGACAGTTCCAGCTTATCACGATCATTGTGCTCGACGAGGCTAGCCACCAACCTCCACCGTTGATGCAATTTTGTCCGAATCATGTCCCTCAGACTAAGGACGTTTTTTGGGTTCCTTGGTGCTTACAACCTTTATGCTAAGTTCAGTTTCCAATCTTCCCCTTTTGACGCCAACCTCATCATGGTTCAAGTCGTTAGTGTGCATCAAATTAGTCGTGGGCCTTAGAAGCTTTTTCCACGTACCCTCCTTAATGTCTTTTGCGTGGGATATCTTTTGTGTACATGGTTGCACTGTTCCCTTGTCATGCATCATCCCATCCAATCCTATAGGGTTTATAGTTGGTTGCATGTAAGAAATAGGCACACTAGATAGGCCACAATGCGTAGCTGTCATCTCACTAATAACTCTTTCCATGTCTGTAGGCCCTAGTATAGGGCTAGTTTCCTTAGGTTTAATGTCAACTTTCAGTATATTGGGAATGGGATGCCGTGAATCTCACTCAGTTCTATTCTTTTGCGAAAGTTACATGATGGCCAAAAAATCCGCCGAGATATTATTCTTACCAAAAGAAGCATTATCCTCAGTCAACACTAAGTTTTGGTTGGTGTCCGTTGAAACCCTAGTGACTTCGTGGCTGTTTGGTGGGACCCTATCATCACTGGTCTCCCCAAACGGAGCAAAAGGTGTGTCTATTGGGTCATTCCTCATCTGAGTTTCTGTCGAACTACCGCTTCCCGTAACTCTTTGCCGAAACCCAGCTTTCAGCCAATCCCCATAGGGTAATTCTTCTCCCTCGGTAACCTGGATGTTGCATTCCTTGGCCTCATGATCAATTTTACCGCACTTGAAACACAAACCACACAACCGCTCATATTCAAACACAATCCAGGTCTTATCTCCCTCAGGGTTGACTATCGAGCCACCTCTACGAATCGGTTTTTCTAGAGGAGTCACCACACGGACTCGGAGAAAGTGCGCTTGGTCCGTGGTAAGTGCCTTACAGTTGACTTCAATAACTTGACCTAGGTTGTTTCCAATCTCCAGGCCCGCCTTTACATTGATGAGAACAAAAGGCAGACCCTAGATTTGTACCCAAATAGGTAAGTCGGTGAAAGTGACTGAACATGCCGTAATGCCTCGTTCCCATCGCTTCAATACCAAGATCCGACTATCAAAGCTCCAGGGTCCATTATTCACGACCCACTATACCTAACTCTCCAATGCAAACTTAAATTAAAGGAAACCATCGCCAACCTCAATTATCTTAAGGTCTGGTCCCATCTTCCATACTGATCAAATGAGGTTCTTGGCGGCTTTCAGGTTTAGCGGACAGGGTGCTAAGAATTTTCTGAGAAGGCTGAGAGAGCACCCTTCTAGGGTTTTATCGCTTATGTTTGGCCTTACTATGATAACTTCGCCTTCCTCTGAAGTTAAGTTAATTCGTTGCAAACAGTCAATAACTTCGGCGTCCATCCCAGTGCTTGAGATTTTAGCCCCTAGGTCTAGTTACTCCAAAGAACAGTGAGGTGTAGAAGAAAGAAAAAACCACGAGGAAAAGACCTGGTGAAGAAAGGCAGCTCACCCTAGGTGAGAAGGAAAGCTCCTAGTGAAAGAAGAAAAAAAAGACCAGACAACAATTAACTTTCTGAATCCTCTAAATATATAGAGATAAATACAAATAAAACCAATTACAAGATATCTTATTTCCATGTTATTCTCATCAAGCCCTTTAACCAAACACACATACCTCTGTAACCACATAACACTCAACCATCACCCTCCACCTCATTTAGCAATGACGAGGCCGTACTAGTGAACCTCTAGCAACAACACTTGTTCATGGTGGGGTAGAATTCAATAGCGTGGGGAGTTTGTAAAAGGGAAGAGATAGATGCGACACCGAGTTGGTTTGGTCTAATTTCAAAACTATTTTTACCATCTATTTGAAGTATTGATGTTGTATTGAAATCTAATTCATTCATTCTACAATGGAATAACGATATGATTTTCAAAATTTCTCGATTGAGTTATCCTAAAATTTCTAGCCGATTGTAATTATTTTTCATATAAATTATCATAATATAACGTTCGATGACATAGTAAATATGTCAGACATATTTCACAAATAAGTTACTCTTGTGATTCTGTATACAAGAACAAAAAACTATACAAGTATGTATAATGAATACCTAAAAACAATTAAGTATCTCACAGTTTGGATACATGTAAGATGATAAATGTGATTCCAATCAATGCTAATGTTTGACACGTTCTCCTTGAAATAAATTTTGCCCCTCATAGAAGAAGCGTAGAAATCTGAATGCTTAGCAAACAAAACTCTCAAAATAGACAAACTTGCACCAATCTTAAAAGGTGTAACATGAACAAACATGACTAATTTAATACTAGAAAATCCACACGACTCATGCCCACCATGAATATATAAACTTATAAAATGCTTAATTTTTTTCCTATATGAAACTTAAGGATTTTACCACTTTAGATCATGTTCGAGTAATTACTTTAGGAGTCAATCTCTCTTTCATTCTTTAATGGTTAGGAAAAATGACCACATAATGTTAATTTCCTTCTAAAAGAGAACTTGATCCAACTCAGACGCCCATCATAAGATATCTGAGTCTCACTTTAATTTTAGCTAGATAAAAAATAAAAAATAAAAATAAATAAAAACCTCCCTGACATTTGCAAAAACCACTTTCCAGCAAATCATAACATTGAATGGAATTCTAGGACATTGCTGAGAAATATGAGAAGGAAATACCATTGTAAAATCATTGGCATTAGTGAAGGAAACATCAAGAGGTGTCCAACATGTTTCATCAATGCAAGACTTGAAACAAACTCCATCTTCTGTCAATGGTGAAGAGGACATTATAGACGCAGTGTAGATGAGCCGCTTCACGGTTTTCGACCGAATACATGCATCAGCGATGATTCTAACCGCTGCAACAGCCGCTTCAGCCGCATCCTTGTACTATAAATTTCAGATTAACAAACTGTTAATCACCAAAATTCTCTAAACTATATAGGAGAACTAACTGTAGCTTTAGAAATTAATGGACATAATACCTGAGAGCTTTGGGTGTTATGTAACAACGGAGTAGCCACATGAAAAACATATTCACACCCTTTAATTGCAGCTTCAAACTCAGTGGGATTGTAAATATCAGCTTGAAATAGCACTAATTTGTTCTCTGCATTTGGGAAGGACTTTAGGAGATCTACTTTGGAAGTGTCCCCTGCAATTGTAAGTTAAATAAAAGATCATGAGAGCAGGGACGGAGACAAACATCAAACCTAGGGGTGGCAAGCTTAATGTAAGCTTATTGAATTTTGTCATGTTCATTAACATCATAATCTCATATTTACAAATGCAATCCAAAATCACACTACAATATATAAACTAATACTAATTTCATGTGGGTTCCAGTTAACTCAACTGGTAAAGTCTTTGATAGTTGTATAAGAGATCTGGGGTTCAATCATCGCTTATACCAAAAATTGATTGGTGTTTTGGTCTGATGATAAAGAACTATCATTAGGAACGGACGCCATAGGTTGAAACTTTCTAAAAAAAAAGAAATACCAATTTCATTGTTGGTGATTTCTCAAGATTTTATTTTAGGAATTTCAAAAATTAGGACATCAACACTAAAGGTTAGCAACCTTAAATCATCATTATTAGTTTATGAATTATTTATAACTTTTCTTTAAATAATGCTAGGGACACCCAAATCCACAACATTCCCCACAAAATTAATCCCAAACATAAACCCAAATAAACATGTCCACATAACATAACAAATTTAATGTTAATAATTTATTGATAATAAAGTCACAACAATATTAATATAAACAATATATTACAAAGTTCCTCAAAAAAAAAAAAAAAAAAAAACAATTCATTACAAAACATTAAATAAACAACTTTTCTATTGTCCTAAGACCAAAAGAAGTCAAACAAACAATTTTTTTTTTCTTTTCTTTTTTTTCCCTCATCTTATTAGTCTCTACAGCACTACCCAATACTCTAATCCTCTAACGATGGCCACAAGTTTGTTTTTATTAAAAAAAATTTCTTTTCTTTTTTGGTCTAAATATTAAAGGCCACGCCTTTATACTTGAAAATTGAGAAATATCAGTTACTACCCGCATCATTACTAGTTCTATATACTTTATCACTGCATACAAGCAGTGAGAGAAGCAAGAGTTGGGAGACGGAGACTGGGTTTCATATAATTAAAAAAAGGGGCAGAGCAGCTAGGGTCTCTTCCTCACACAACACATCGCAAAAAAAGGACTATAGTTTGTTTTTTCTAGTTTTATTAAGGTTTTGTCTAAAAGTTTTTCAATTATTCTTGGGGCAATTGGGCAAAGAGGACGGTTAGTCAATTTTTATTTTTTGGATGTTTCAAGGGGTAATTTGTAAATATTTTGGAGGGGGGCTAAGTGTATATATTATGGAGTCAAATATTAAACTTGTGTCTATACATATGCACAAATCAAATTTCCAAAAAAGTTGGGGGAGCCAAAGCATAGCTCCGTCCCTGCATGAGAGTCTATCTGCATAGTTCATACACACATGTACACACTCACATCACACAAACACATACAAACCTTGGCTCCTCAGAGTTGCATGGACGGTATGACCTTTCTCCAGAAGCTTTTTGACAAGCCAAGAACCAATAAATCCATATCTCCTGTGATGCAGACCCTACTGTAACTCTTCTCCTCCATATTTATGACTCTATGGGATTTTAAATTTTTAACTACTCGGGCTTGACAACATTTATAGCGAAAAAGGCGAAAGTCGCGTGTGTGTATATATATATATATATATATATATATATATATATATATATATATATATATTGTTTTTTTTTTTTTTTTTTGAGAAAGTTAAAGTTATTAACGCATCAGGCGAGAGTCTATATTGTTTGGTTTTTTTTTTTCTCCTGCGTTGCACGAGTCAGGAGACATCGGTTACTATTCATGATACTGTTTATAAACAGTAGCTGATTTTGTTGATTTTAATTTTTTATTATATTTGTAGGTCTTATTTACTGTTCACAAAATTCACAAATTTCACTTTTTAGAAATTTTTTATTAAAAATGGGTCTCACAGTATTATTCACACATTTAAAAATTATTTTACTACAATATTTTCAGTTTTTAATTTTTAATTTTCAGTAAAACGTTCTATCTAAACGGACCCATTATTTCGGGCGTGAAGTTCTATCTTCTATCTCGATGTTAATTTTTTTTTTTTTTTTTTTTTTTTGAGAACGTAATTTTATGGTCCACATAATTTTATCTTCTATCATAGTTCTATCTTCTATCAGAGTCCTGGCCAATTTTGGTCCACATAATTTTATGGTACTTGCTCTTTTGGATAGCACTTGTCAAGAGGGGAATCTTGAATGCGTCCGCGTACAAGACTTTCTCATTGACATATGAAAATGAGATATATTTGTGTTTATTTGGTTAGAAATTATAAACTCAGTTTCTAGTTTCTAGTTTTTATATAAATTATTTAAAAATATATTTTTTTCGTACTGTTTTTTACAGAATGATTTAGGTGTTGTTCCTAAATAAATACTATAATTCTTATCTAAACTCACCTCACTTTTATAGCAAAAGTTGAATTTCAGGTGTGAATTGCTTCCCTTTATTTTCTAGTAGCTCACTCCTGGACAAAATTGTACAATTAGTGTCTTGGCCATCTTCGGTATTGGTGTATAGATTGACCCAATTAAATAATTTAATTGTCCAAATTGATTTATTATTCAAATTTTAGGCAAATATCTTGAAGGAACCAACAAATCACAATCCTGATATCGAATGAAACAGAAATTAAATTTGACACAATGATTTGTTGACTAATGAAGAAAAACTTCACTAGGAAAAAACCTCACTGAGTGAATTTCATGTCACCATTTTCAAGAATCTGCTAAGGAAGAAAAAATTATTATAAGTACAAGAAATCTTACCCTCTTAGTCTATCCCAAAGTACCTATCTACGGTAGAACCCTTATGCTAATCTCTAATTAGACTTGATCTTGTAAAGACTTCTTCAATCCCATAAATCTCTAATCTATGACTAACTTCTAGCATCTTGAAGTACATTGATGGATGTAAAATTCTTCACTACACACTTGTATAATTAAAGACAACTTGATTACAAAACCGAAGGCACATAAGTACACAATAACTTCACAAAAAATATGTAGATTCTCTATATGAGTCTGTGTATGATGATAGCTATAAAATAAAGTTTTTATATCAACTAGTAGGTTAGGGAATGAAACCCTAGAAAAGCCAAGTCATCATGAACTGAACAACAAATTTGAGATTTTTGGATATATGAAGCTCGATAGTTCGTTAGGTATCAAGGTTCATTTATTCTTGATAGAAGCAGGTATTGAGCTAGCAATTTTTAGCTTTCACACTTATTTCTTTGTGTAGTCTTCTTGTTTTCAATACTACCATTTGAAAAATCTTTTTCAAGGTACTTCAAAATATTCTATAATCCACTTATATCTACTCAAATATAAGTAAAGTGCACTTCGTTATAAGATATGCCAACTACATGAAAATATGACCCTAACATTTGGTCCACATAATTTTATGGTTCTTTTTGTTTTCAATCTCCCTAGATAAAACTGTAATTTTCTTTCCTTTTTTGGATAACATAGCTGCACTTTAGGCCAATGTTGTATACACAAAAAATTTCATAATATTTTTCTACAATAGTTAAGTTAAGAATCTTTTATTGGTTCTTATCTAAATTCACCATTGACATCACTTTTTACTTACCACTAACAACTTGTTACATCAACCAAATGACAACTATTTTGATTTTTTTTTTTTTTAGACTTTCTAGAATTTTATATGGTACATTCAAGTTTTGGAATTATCTTAATTCAAGATATAATGAAAAAAAAAAAAAACAATTGAAGAAATTTTTGTTCATATATGCATCATGAATGAGGCATGCTTGTCACAGATGATGCCTCATTTGGGAAACGGTGCATGGCAAGGGGTGGAGATATTATCAGTGGCAGATAGTAGGGCTTAGATCCCTAGGTATTCTAGAGCCATCGGAATTGCGACTAGTGTTTCTGCTAAATTGTGAGCTTTAATGGATGGGCTTGTGTATTGCAAGGAATGCCTAAGCAGTTGAAGTAGAATTAGATGCAAAAGTAGTGATGGAATGGGTATCAAACTCTACTACCCTTAATTTTGCCTAATCTACTTATTTCGGATTTCAGGGAATTACCAAGTCAAATCCCCAAAGTAAAGATAAGGCATTACTTTCGTAAAGCCAATCAATGTGATGAAATTCTTGCCAAGGGAAAAGTACTCCAGCGGCAGGATTTTGTGTGTTTTGATGAACCTCCTCAGGATATTATTCTATCTTTGTATTATGAGCATAGTTTTAAAAACCGAATCGGACCGACGGGTTTGACTGGTTCAACTGAGAACCGATCTTCAATTCGGTTTAGTTATAGGCAAAAACCAAAAATAACTTGAAAACTGGAAAATTTTAAAAACTGGCTGGTTCAACCAAAAAATTGGCATGGTCGAACCGGTTACTGACTGGTTGGGGTTATTTGACATTCCTAGCCTAAAACTACGTTGTTTTGGTCCTAAAAACTAACCCTAAAGTACTTAGTTCACTCTCTCATCTCATGATCACTCATCATGCCTCTTCTCTGAGTTCTCTCATCTCTATAACTCTCACTCACCCACTGTTTTAAAAACGGATCGGACCAGCTAGTCTGAATGGTTCAATCGGGAACCAGGAGCTAGTCTGGTCCGGTAAAAACCCCCAAAACTGGGTAAAAACAAGTTAAAAACTGGGGTTGAACTTGAATTTTTTTTTTAAAAAGGTTAGATGCTCGGTTTGGTTTTTAAAACTATGCACTCTCCTCACTCATGACTCAACTCAACTCAAGCTCTCTCTACCTCACTCTGTTTTCTGTACCTCTCTCTGCCTCATGCTCACGCACAATCTCGCGCTCACGCCTTTTAATTTTTTTTCCTTCTCATCCTCACAACGTCTGAAGTTCAATTGGGTTTTTTTTTTTTTTTCCTCTCTTTTTTCCTTCTCGGTCTTGCCCCTTTGAACTCTACTCTCTGCTTCTCGGTGTTTGGGTTTTCTAATTGTCATTTTGATTTTTATTTTTATTTTCTCGATTTTTCTTTTTCATTTCTCTTGGCTTCATTAGGTAATAATTAATATTCTTTTATTTTTTATGATTTGATTACTTGATTTAGATTCTGATCATTTTCTTTGTTCTTTTTTTTTTTTTTTTTTTTTTTTTTTTTTTTTTCATTTCTCAAATTCTCAGTTCATGTTCTCGGCTTCATCTCAGGTTCTCATTCCGTGACTTCACTGGCTATCGATAATTCTCCTTTCAATTATTAGTTTACAATAGCATTCTAGTTTATTTATGATTTTGTGTATGTTGTGGATTTGATTTACAGAGCATTATTGTTTGTGAAATATAGTTTACAAAGTATTATACTATAGTTTGTGTATGTTGTGTTGATGAATTTATTTGTTGATAAAATGGTTGCTGCCAGTCTGAAATTGTTGACTATTGTTTGTGTATGTTGTGTTGATGAATTTATTTGTGATAAAATGGTTGCTGCCAGTCTGAAATTGTTGAGTGAAATAGAGTTCGCCTCTGTCAGTCTAAAATTGTTTGTGGATGTAAATGTAATGACTAATGAACTTATTGATTTGGTCTCGTTGAAAGTTTATTATGTTAAGGATGACTCTATTGGCATGTACTTTGAGAGAGGCAATGCTCAAGTGTTTCTGTTATGAATTAATATAAGCATCTACTACAAATACACACACACACATATATACACATATTATGATTTTAGTTATAACCTTACTCAGCTACTCCACTAAATCTATCGTATTTGACTACTTGTCAAGATATCACTGTTGTATATCATACAAAATAAAATATTACTAATCAAATAATTATTTACTCATAATAGAGGCACTATAAGACTACAAAATAGAGTTTTGAGTAACAGAAATCTAACAAATGACGTCAAGAGTTTCCTACTCAAAACTTTTGGCACTTTTTGGGAGACATAATGGGTTCAAATCTCTCCTCTCAATCTATCAAATTAAAAAAAAAAATAATAATAATAAAAAAAATATATCAAATTAAAAAATAATAATTAAAAAAAATCTAAGACAAAAGGAAAAAGTACTGCAAGAGAAGGCAAACCATAGCATTTGAAACTCTGAATTCTTACACAGTTTTGGCATTACTTAATTTCTTAATAAATACAAGAAATAAAAACTACAAGTCTACAACAACAGCTAGGAAACAGAAGACAATACGTAAGTGACTATGAAGTGGGCTCAAAGGCGGCCTGTTCGTGCCAAACTCCATTCAAGTTTGACTGCCACAATCGTACCACGCCATCATTTCCTGTGGTTGCCAAGGTCATCCCACTCATGTCCCATTCCACCTGCCATACCTGATTCCAAAATTGACAAAATACGGTGCAATCAATTGTCCTAGGACTCTCAATTGCTTTCTAACATCACACACACACACACACACACACACACACACACACATATTGGTGAACTATACACGCACCCTCCACCCATTTTTATGGGAGAAAGAATTTCCATTCGCGCAAGAGAACATTGACACATCATTCACATTTTTCACCCTCCTTTTTTGAGAAGGCTCCATAATTAAAATAACAGCATTCATACTTTAGAGTTAAAAAAAAAGAGTAAATTACAAAATTAATCTCTATCTTTTACACCATATTTCAATTTGATCCTTAATCTTTTAGTTGTGTCAATTTGGCCTCTAAGCTTTTAGTGTTATGTCAATTTAGTCCCTGCCATTACCTCTTAGATAGAAATTACTGACGTGGCAAATAACCGTAATAAAAATAATAATATTTTTCCATGTCAATGGACAACTATACTGCCATGTCAATTTTTATTATTTAAAAACTGAAATAACTTAAACACTCTGAAACGTTTTTTGAAACGCTAAACCAAGCTGAATCGCAACTTGACTGAACCAGACCTCCATGGCTAAACCTTCAATACTTTGGTCTTCTCACTTGTCTCCACTGCCATCATGGCAGTGGCCTTGAACTCGTCATCCCCGTTTTCACTCCCTTTATTCTCACCCTTTCTCTCTCTTCGCTCAAACTCATGTAGGACGCAACTGGACCATCGTTGTTGCTACTACTCTATCACTATTTCCTTTCTCATTCAAGTCCAATATGGAAATTGAATTCTACAGTAAACCCAACGGCAATTTTCATGGATGTTACCAAACTATTGGATGAATATCAAAGGTTAGCAGCAAGCCAACACTCCCGGTCCTGTAACCTTCTATTTATTTTTATTCTCTGTTTTGTTATTATCCTAGACATGCCAAACCTGGGCTGGTTTTGTGTCTCCAAGACTTTTGTATACTCACGATTCAATTTTAATAAAATTTCTATCATTTACTCAAAAAATCATTGTATCTTTTCAATCCAAGCTTGCCTAATTGAAAACAACTAATAAATTCCCATATTCAATTTAGAATATCATATTTAAAATATTCATATTGTTGCACGCAATTTTGATACAAATTCAAATCCCAATACCAACAAGGAATTGTCAAGCAACGCAATACAACTGGAGCGCAACTGTATACCACATGCCAATTTTAAAACCCACAACAAAAACAAACCCAGTTACACAATCAACGACAAAACAAAAACCTATCTTGTTTGAATGAGTTAACGCAAATTCTGATACAAGCCCAAAAACTAATGTGAACAAAAAATAAGAGCAAACGACGATGGTTCCAGCTAAGTCCTTCCTGGGTTTGGGAAGTCAGACAATCTGACCGGATTAACCGATCTGGGTTTGAGAGAGAGAGAGAGAGAGAGAGAGAGAGAGGGTGGGAATAGAGGGAGTGACAAAGGGATGACAAGTTCAAGGCCATCACTGGGAAGGTGGTGGCGAGCGGTGAAAGTATTGAATGTTCGGCCATGGAGGTATGATTCGATTAGGTTGAGAGATGATAAACTTCACCTGGCAGTCCATGTGGCAGTCTGGATGGCATAAAAATAATTTTTTATTGTCACTGTTAGTCAATTCAGCATTTTTCATCCGTCACTTAACGGCAATGACCATTTTGACACAACATTAAAAGGTTAAGGACTAAATTGACATCCTTGAGAGGTTAGGGAATAAATTGACATACTTGAAAGGTTAGAGGCTAAATTGACATACATCATAAAAATTAGGGACCAAATATGTAGTTTACCCTAAAAAAAATGTGCATCCAAATTATGTCCAAAACAAAAAAGGAATGATTATAGTTGTTCAAAACCACTATGTGCTCCTTGTATGTATGCTGTTGTGGAATTGCAGCTTCAACCATCTTATCTAAGTTCAAGAATTATTGTACAAAAAGTAGTAAGAAAAAATTTAAAAAGATGCTATTAATACCTCGCCTTCATGACCAGAAAGCAACGCAACTTTCTCCACTGAGAGCCTTCCATCTAGGTCAGGGTCCAACCCAAGATGCCATATTGCAATTCCCTTGAGAGTTGCAACAGCAATTACTTCATATGGTCTGAAAGAGAATTATACCAGTAACACCATTAATCAGAATAAATTAGCAATGCTTTGTTGTTCCACCAACCAAGGAATACTCGCAGAACCAGAGGTGAAGACAACTTGATCCACTTAGTTTGAAATTTTTCTCACATCCAATCACCTCACATGAAATTGCTAACCGTCACATTCAATCATATGAACCTATCAGGAAGTTTGGACTACTAGGTATAATATGCAGTATCACTAGAAAATAGAAACAATATTACCTGCCAATGTTTGGTGCCCATGCGACAGCATGAACTTGATCACTTTTGTCTCCAGGCAATGCCAACTCTGCAACTGGAAGCCATCTTTGGTGAGCCTGGTCAAATTCCCATACCTGTAGGAACCCACTTTTGTGATTAACTATGAACTATCAAATTTCATGTTGAAAGTTCATCCACTTTAGCTTAATCACTAAAATTTAACATAATTCCAACTAATAAAGACCTCCTTTACAAAGTAGAATATATCTCTTAAAACTGGCTCCAAAAGCACACTTCATGAAATAAGTCTCACATAGATGGTTTTCTGTTTTGAAGGATAAGAAAAATAATGAACCACATCAATCATGATGATGACTTTCTCACTAAGGACTTTCTATTTTTATTCTTTGGATTGCTCTCCTTAGCATTGCTCTTAATATTGTTGCACTAAATAGGAAACTCCAACCAAAGGTATAGAACAATGATTGCAGTAGCGAAGTGATGAAGTCACAAATTCACAGACCACAGTCCCGCTGGTGTCTAAACCTTCGAATATGCATTTGTTCGAGAATATAAGGCATGTGATGGAGACTTGAATTGCATCAACACCCAAGAGTTTGATTACACTAAAATCTCCCCACCCCATCTTTGGGTTACACTTAAAAAAAAAAGTTATCCCTGTTGGATTTGATGGTACAATCTTTGTATTTTCAGAACTTTTGAAATGTACAACCTTCAGGTTATACTTAATGAGTGGGGCCTCAAGACTAAGTTTGACATAAGATTCATGAAGGTCAAACAGCACCTTTCAAGTATTATGCTAAGAGAGAAGAAAGTCACGCCTAAGATAAGAAGAATCAAGTGTACCCATAACACACAATAGGCTACAGCTACACATAAAATGCATAAGAAAGCTGGACTACAAAGTATACCTTTGAGGAATTTAGTTGTGGTGTATCCGAGTTGTAACCCAAAACGAAACTTGAATCTTGGCTTTCACCTCTATGTGGATTCCATGATATAGATGCAGATATGCACGAAGCCTTACCAAATGTAGAGACTGACTCAATAACATTCTGAAATTCAGCCTGCCAAAAGAATGACATGATGTTGCTGATGAAAAGATAAAAGTACAGTCTTCAAACAATCATTGATTGCTAAAACATCTAAATACCAATGTGAGACAAAATATTTTTCTAATGCAACCTAAGACCTTCATACAAATGCTTCCAGGTATCATGAATGAATTATTAAATTGTTACTGTAGAATCCACCCAACTTCCTAAGTCGTTGTGTGCATAGAATGGGAGCAACTCAACAGGACAATGAGATGATTGAATATTTATTTCCTTTTTTAATCATTCATTAGATTAAAAAAAGAAAGAAAAATTCAAATTCCTATTACATCAAAATGAGAAGAAACTAAAGAGAAAACTTCTCATTAGCTAGCCATTCCAATCATCCAGGAAAAAAAAAATTACAAGGAGGCATTTCAGAGAAAGCAAGGATTTGATGATAAATTACAGGAAATGAAGACTACAAAAAGAAATAAATAAATAAAATAAAAATATGAAATGCACGTAAGGACATAAATGTTACTATCTATCTATGTATAAATATACTGAAAATTTTTATAGGAAAATTAAACAAAATGGTTTTCCAGATTGCACAAAACCTCAAATCATTTGCAATTCTAAAAAGCGGAACTGTGGATAATAAAAACTAGCTGAATTGAATAAGATAATCACCTGAAGTTGCCAATTCTTCATCTCCAAGGAATCCAGGAGCTCAAAGACTTTCACATGTCCATCTGAATGTGCAGCAACCTATATTGTATATTCAAACAATGCATATTATAATCAAAATGTCAGCGCTATATTCTACTTCATTTTCATTTGAGATGATCACAGCTATTGTTGAGTTGTAATGTAACATTAATATTCCACAATTCATAATGTTTCATCCTCAAAGTGCACTGATCGTTCATAAAATTATGTTAGGAGGAAGGGGCCGGATTGACATTGAAAGCTACATTGGATCAGATGAAATAAACCAAATGATACAAGCATCATCAGAAATTAAAAATCAAGTTTTGACCACTACAAGCAATACATTAGATATGAAGAAAAGCTGTATCAGCACTTGAAGCTCACCATTTTCAAACTTGTCAGAGAGATTCCAAATTGGATATCCAGCACTTTAGATGAATTGCTTTTAAAGCTCTTGCACAGCTTCCATTTAAGAGGTTGCGCATCTAGTGAATAACAAAAGGCACAAGAAAACAAATGAGCTCAACCTTTTAACATTCATTTAAATAAAACCTCTACAACTCTTTGTATCACAATTCACAACAATAGCAAACCCAAAAAAAAGGTCACATTTAAGAAAGTCTAACAATAAAAAAAATCAGTAATTGGGTCAGAAACAAATTTTAAAACATAGACTGTTTATGTGTCAACCATAAGGATGACAGCATCTTATTCCAAATCCTAGTGATATATCCAACACATAACCATGGCATGAATCATGATACTCATCACACTAGGTCCAACAAGATAATAAACTCAAAAGATACCTTCTACGACCTCCTCCCATAATGACATGGTTCCATCTGCGCAAATGCATGCAACTGCATCTCCATATTCCGGAGGGACCCAAACAACCTTCACAATGCCAGCCTGAGCCTCATGTATCTAAAAAAAGTTCACAAGAAAAGTCATAAATATCAATTGAAGACCAGCTATAAAGACACAACAAAGCTAGTGCAGTCCACGCTTGCAAAACATTTGGCGAACCTGAAAGACACTCATAAACTATCCAATGGACGACCACAGGCTTAGCTATCAAAACAACACTATCATCCAACTTTCAATTCACATCATTTACACTAAACATAGTTAAAATTCAATCCCAATTCTACGGCACATCCAACTACTAAACCTAGTCCTTTATCTGAACTTCACAAACCAAATGCACTTTCAAAATAGCATCAAATTTCAAAATTTCCTTAGACTACAACAAACAAAGCATTAGTCCCAAAATTTTGAGGTCGGCCATGGACTCTTGACGGATTAGTTAGGATTGGTCATATGTATACTTTTATTCCATTCTGCTGTATCCAAAATCATACTTTCTATTACCCTCTTAATTGACATGTCCTTTTTTTACTACTTATACCAATGTGATTTTTGGTGTTCCTCTACTATTTTTCGTTTCTTCAACTTGGATCAACTTACTCTTTCTTGCTAGTACATTAGTCCCTCTCTTTTGAACATGATCAAACCATCTTAAGCAATTTTTCTTCATCTTTTTGTCACTAAGGGCTACCCCCAATCTTTAAATGAATTTCCTCAATTTGAATCCTACTTTTCTTGTATTTTCACTTATCCATCTTAACATACTCACTTCAACTACACTCATTTTATGAATATGTGGCTTCTTAATAACCCAACATTTGGTACCACAGAGCATATCAGGTCATATAGCAAACTTATAAAATTTTCCCTTTAACTTAAGAGGTATTCTACGATCGCATAACACTCTTGATGCTTCATCCACCCTGCTCTTATCCTATGGCTCGTATCCTCTTCAATTTCTCCATCTTTATAAATTATTGATTCAAGATATTTCGAGTTGTTGCTGTTTAATATCTCTTGACCATCAAGTCTTACCGCCACTTCGTTTCTATTTCTACTTTTACTAAAATTACATTCCATAAACTCTGATTTAGTCCTACTTAATTGAAAGTGTTTAGATTCTAGAGCGTCTCGCCAAATTTCAAACTTGGCATCAACTCCACTTCTAGTTTCATCCAATAAAACTGCCCCCACCTTGGTTGCCTTAGCGGTAATGGAAAGTGCCTGGACTAACTGTAAACCCATAAGTCTCTGGTTCAACACCTAGTTAAGGCATTTTGCAATTTACCCGATGCCTACTCAGTGGGGATGTGTAGGCATCCGGGGTTTGCCCCTCAAGGGTGGTCCCACTGGCCCATACCATGAGGGGGTTCTTTGTCATAATTAAAAAAAAAAAAAAGTTTCACCCACTAAAACTATATCATCTGTAAATGGCATACACCAGGGCACTTCCACTTCCTCTTGGATCGATTTAGTGAGCTCGTCCATCACTAATGCAAGTAGATATGAACTTAGTACTGATCCTTGATGCAAACCTCTAGTAGTGATAATAAACTCACTTGCGATTCCTCCACTTGTTCTCACACTGGTTACAGCTCTGCCGTACATATCCTTAATCAACTTAATATTCTTTCTTTTCCAAAATCCACCGCAAAACCTCTATACAGACCCTATCATATGCCTTCCCTAGACTGAATCAAGCACAGTTTAAACATGGAATATTTACCAGCCAATGCGTATATCAATATGTAATTTAACTTGAACGGAAATTCACTTTTGGATTTTGGAAACTATTGTTTCACGCTACCTAACGTACACTATTTCACACAATGTCCACACTTTATGCACGATTTAAAGAGTGTGCACACATCAAAGACCAAAATGCAATCACTTAGCCAACACACACACACATAAACACGAAGTGAAGGTAATTCGTAGATAAAGCAAATTTATTAAGTGAGAAGTGGGAGTGAAATTACAAACCCTAGATTTGGAAGTGCAGGTGAAGGAAGAAGAAGTAGAAGCTGGGTCCTGAGAATCGAATATGGAGAGGGTTCCGTCGGCGGAGCCAGTGGCGAGTCTCTGGCCACAGTGGTTCCAGGCGGAGCAGATTGTGCCATTATCAAAGGTCGCCAAAGATTTCTCCATGTCCGTACAATTCTCTGAAACTGAAACTGAAACTGAAACTGAAACTGTGTGAGCTTTTCTGGGTTTTTTTTTTTTTTTTTTTTTTTTTTTTTGTGGGGTTTCAAAAGTTTTTTAAGCTAAACGCAGCGTTTTAGGGAAATGAAGTTTTGAAAACGGCGGGCCGTATTAGCTAAGTGAACCATTTTATGACGATCAACGTATTGTCGTTTGATGGAAGGCCCAAAATGGCCACAATTACAGGGTAGCCTGGCCCAATGCCTATTAAGCTCAAAGAGAGAAGTGAAAATTGTGAAACCGAACTTAGTTTAGATCCCATTTCCCTTGTCAACTCTTGATCAATTGGGCTCATGGGCTCTATTATGCTTCTTGCATAATCAGCTTGACTTACCTTGGCTATGTGTTAGAGATTTCTATGAAATACTTTATGTGAAAGAGAAATTTAGCGGAGCTCAGTGCCCTCTTGGAAATGCTTCAACAGTTAAGTTTGGACAGTAATTTGGTTTGTATGAGTTTTTCAAGAATTTCTTTTACTTGATGCAACCATAGAGATGGTAGAGCTACAATTTGGGAGTTCTTTGGCCATGGTCTTATAAATGTTAATTGGATTAATTGTGTCCCAAATGTTGTATTGAACAATGTCCCAATAAACACCTGTGATCATGCTTTTTTGCTTATTGATAAAAATCCACATAGTTTGGTTTTAATAACTATGATGTGGAGGAGAGAAATAAGGCCCAAAAAAAAAAAAAGATGCGAGTCAAGAGCTAAGCTCCACTGCTCCAGAATCTTTAACTCACTTGAAAACCTATCCCACCCAACCAAAAAAAAACCATATACCCCTACTTGAAATAACTCTCCATGTATGTTATTGAATGTCACCTAAAAGTTTCTACCCAAAAAAAAAAAAAAAGAAAAAAGAAAAGAATGTCACCTAAATTAGTTTTGAAAATTGTTTTTTTTTTTTTTTTGGGAGAAATTGAAAAAAAAATAAAAATTGGTTGAAATCGGTTTAACCTTACATTTTTATTTTACAATGGTTTTACCCAAAAAAAAATGAAAAATGTTAGGTTGAATTATGTATACCCTACCAAATGACACATGAGAATTAAGATATTTCTCTTCTACACGTTAAAACCAAGACACATATGTACAAAGCTTTGACTACAATGTTTGGTTAGACGTGGCTTATGTACATTCTCACCCTAGGTATTTGGCAAAGAGAGGAACCTCGTGAAAATATTATTCTTGAGTAGTGTTTATTACATGCAAATTGTTTTATATAGTTTTACACACTCTCAAAAGCAAATGAGTAAAACTGTAAATGTGCAACTAGTTTAATTCTTTCTTCTTCACGTGTGATGTACTAAATCTCCTACAAGTAGAAAAAGAACAAAGGTTCTCTTCAAACTAGTTTGAAGACGAGCTCATCAAATTTATCATATATTTTTGTATTGAGTGTAAACTTTGAAAATTTAATCATTGGATTGCATGTTTTTAATATATCCTTCATGCTTGCAAAATTTCAAGAAGATAAAAAACATGGTTTTAAAAACCAAACTGAGTTGGTCGGTCTGACCAGTTCGACTGAGAACCAGCCTTCAATCCAGTCTGGTTATGTGTAAAAACCAAAAATTACTTAAAAATCGAAAAAATCCAAAACTAGCCGGTTCAATCGAAAAATTGGGAATCGGCACGGTTCAACTGGTTAATGATCGATTGGTTTGAAAACCTAAACTACACCGTTTTAAAAAAAAAAAAAAAAAAAAAAAAAAAAAAAGAAAACAACTTTTTCCCAGCCTAAACTACGTCGTTTTGGAACCTAAAAACTAAATCTTAACCCTAAAAGGCCTAAACACCTGATTCACTCTCACTCACGGCTCTCTGTCACGCCTCTCACCTCTCTATTTCGCTCTCACACCTCTTGCCCTCTGTCTCACTCTCACTCTTACCTCACTCACGCTCACGGCCTCTCATCTAATCTGCTTCTCATCCTCACGAGTCACGCCTCTCGCCGTCTCAGTCTCGATGTCTCGATCTCATCGTCTTGGCCTTTGAAGTTTGGGTTTTTTTTTCTTTGTTCTCGATCTCACCGTCTCGGTCTCGCCATCTCGGCCTCTGAAGTCTAGGTTTTTTTTTCTTCTTTGTTCTCAGTCTTGCCGTCTCAGTATTGGTCTCGCCCTCTATGCTCTGCTTCATCATGTATTTTGATTATTTTTCTTTTTCCTTTGCTTTGACTGTAACTTGTTGATTCTCTTTCTTTTCATTTTGATCATTCTCTCAGCTTTTCATTGTAACTTGTTGATCATTCTCTCGGCTTCTTTTTTTTTTCATTTCTCTCAGCTTCATCTCAAGTTCTCCATTCATGTTCTTTGCCTTCAAATTTCCAATTAGTTTAATGACTTCATTGGTAACTTCTCTCATTAACTTAATTATTCAATTTATTATTTCAATTATTAGTTTAGCATAGCATTTTAGTTTATTTGTGATTTTGTGTATGTTGAGGATTATTTTGTGGATTTGATTTACAAAATTTTGTTGTCTGTGAAAATAGTTTACAGAGTAGCATTATTGTTTGTGAAATATTTATAGAGTAGCATTGTTATTTGTGAAATATAGTTTATAGAGTATTATTTGTGTATGTTGTGTTAATGGATTTATTTGTTAATAAAATAGTTGCTACCAGTTTGAAATTATTGAGTGAAATGGAGTCTGCCTTTGTACCATCTAATGAACATGCTTCTGCAATCGGGGTCTAATGCTAATTCTTCATCTGTGAGAGAAAAATGTGATCCCACATGGGATCATGTAACTGAAGAGTTAAAAGACAGAAAAGTAGTTATAGATGCATATATTGTGGAAAAGTTTATAAAGGAGGGGACATCAATAAGATGAAAAGATATCTAGCTGGAATTAAAGGTAATGTGGCTGCATGTACAGGTGTACCTTATGATGTTAGGTTTCAATTGGCTGAGAATTTGAAGGGAATTTCTAAGTCTAAAGAAAAAACAAAAAAAGATCAAGAAGCATCCAACTATTCACCATTAGAGGACTCACCAGAATTTCGAAGATGTCCAAGAAATTACTCCTAGAGGTAGGGGTTAGGTAGGGGAAATAGAAGTGGTCCTAGTAATTTTTCACCAAGATCCAATCTTGGCAAGAGAAAGTTTGGTAACATTGGTAATTTCTTCGCTCCTAGAACAACACCAGGAACTTAACCTTCTATTAAAAGTGTGCTTGCTGGCAAGGAAAAGAAGAGGAGGGTTGATATGGCTGTAGCAAGATAGATGTATGATGCTTACATTCCAATTAATGCTGTGAATTCTAGTTATTATCAACCTATGTTGAATGCTATAGCTTCTTATGGTGTTGGATATAGAGGCCCAAATTATCATGCCCTTCTAGTGCCTTTGTTGAGAGAAGCAAAAAAAAAAAGTCCAATTGATTGTTGATTCTCATCGTTCATATTGGGCTGACACTGGTTGTACAATAATGGCTGATGGGTGGGATGATACTAGGCATAAAATATTGATTAATTTCCTTGTCTATTGTCCTAAAAGAATTATTTTTACACATTCTGTTGATGCTTCTAACTTGGTTAAGGATGCTATTAATTTGAGTAACTTGTTTGATGAAATTGTTAATTGGTTTGGTCTTTGCAAATATTGTACATTTGGTCACTGACAATGCTGCAAATTATATAGCTGCTGAAAAAATTTTGTGTGAAAAATATAGGAGCATTAATTGGTCACCCTATGTAGCACATTGCATGAACCTAATTTTAAAGGAGATTGGGAAGATGGATCTTGTAGATAAACTTGCAAAGTGTGCATCCAAGATCATAGTGTTCATCTATAACCATGTGGCTTTGCAAGCTTGGATGAGGTCTAGAAAAAATTAGGCAAAAATTATGCGTCCAGGGCCAACTAGATTTGCTACTACTTTCATTGCCTTAGAAAGCCTTAACATAAGCATGACTTACAATAATTGGTGACTAGCAAATTTTATGTTGAATCAAGATATGCAAAAGATAAGAAAGCAAAGGCAGTGGTAAAAATCATTCTTGACAATCAATTTTGGAATAATTGTAATGTAATTGAGCATATTGTGTCACCATTGATTCGTTTATTGTGCATTGTTGATTCTGATGAAAAACCAGCCATGGGTTATGTATATGATGGCACGTATAGAGCAATTGATGGAATCAAAACAAATTTCAAGGACAAGAAGAGATTATGGGAGCCTTATGTTAATATTATCAAGGATTGTTAGGATACTCAATTCTATAGAGATATTTATGCTGCTACTTCTTGGTTGAATCCTGCATTCCAATATGACCCATCCACTCTTATTAAGAGGCTAGAGACACAATCTTCTGTGACAGATGTTATTGAATTAAAAGTTTAAGTTCGTCGAATGAAGTTGTTGAAGGAATTAAAGCTATTTCAAAAGCGTGAACAAAATTTTGGAACCCAACTTGCTCCAGAATCAGCCAAGATATCTTAGCCGGGTAAGATATTGTTTACTTTAGCTAATAATAAAATGAATATATGTTTTAAAGATCATAATTCTTTTTTATATTTTTGGGATAAGTATTGCTGTATTTATTGATTCATTGTATCTTTGTTTTGTGTTGTATATGAAACTTAGATGAGTGGTGGAAGTTGTTTGGATCTTGTGCTCCAACCTTACAAAAGTTTGCAATTTGGATCCTTAGCCAAACAACTGTCTCTTAGGGATGTGAGCGGATTTGGAGTTTTTTAAACAAATATATACCAAAAGAAGAAATAAATTGGAGCATCAATGACTTAATGATCTTGTGTATGTTCATTATAACTACAAATTGAAAGAAATGTATATATTATACAAATTTTGTGATTGTGAAATATAAGTGATTTGGTTACTAATTATTCACTATGTTCATCTTATGATACAGAATCAACAGGAAGAAGCTCAATCTTGACCCTATTGTTTATGCAAGCATCGACAAAACTGAATTTTAGGTAGTGGAAGATGAGGAACCTCCATTTCTTAATCATGAGGAGATAGAGAATGCATTATATGAAGAGAGAGCTTATCCAGAAGGATCTTCTAGCCATGTACAAGGAAGTTAGTTTATAAATTTTTTTTGCCTAGTTACATATTTTAATTAGACTATTTATGATATATGAGAAATGATTATTAGAATTGTTATTTCATTTATTGTTCTTTAGTTTTGGAAATTGTATAGATATGGACAATAAAGTGATTGAGGATGATGATGACATCAATTTGGAATCATTTGGTGATGAACTTGATGCTCCTC
Organism: Castanopsis chinensis; assembly: GCA_032878915.1. Taxonomy (NCBI): domain Eukaryota; kingdom Viridiplantae; phylum Streptophyta; class Magnoliopsida; order Fagales; family Fagaceae; genus Castanopsis; species Castanopsis chinensis. The sequence goes on from JAVQMG010000129.1 coordinate 13,359,107, forward strand.
CCGGATTTAGAGATAAAAATCATCCTATTCAAGTTAAAGAAATAGAAGATGAGGATAAGGATGATAATAATGATGCTAGTGGTGGAGCATTTGGTTCACACGATGATTAATTTATTGTTCTTTGGTTTTGGAATTTGTATAGATATGGACAATGAAGAGATTGAGGATGATGATGACATCAATTTGGAATCATTTGGTGATGAACTTGATGCTCCTCCCGGATTTAGAGATAAAAACCATCCTATTCAAGTTGAAGATGAAGAAGATGAGGATGAGAATGATGATAGTGATGCTAGTGGTGGAGCATTTGGTTCACATGATGATATTGATTTCAATTTTCTTCATGACAAATGAGGCTTGTGTTATCAAATGAACCTTAAAACTTAGTAGTTGCTTATTTGAAACTTTTTTGTTTTTTGAATGTAATGAACTTATTTATTTAGTTCTCTATTTGAAACTTATTTGCTATTTGGATGTAATGAACTTATTTATTTATTTCTCCACTATTTGGATATAATGAACTTATTTATTTAGTTATTCATTTAAAACTTATTTGTTATTTGGATGTAATGAGCTTATTTGCTATTTGCCATTTGGATGTAAATATTATGACTAATGAATTTATTTATTTGGTTTTGTTGAAAGTTTATTATGTTAAGGATGATTGTTTTGAAATGTTATCATGTTAAATTCTATAAAAAGATGTTACATACTTGTATGTTTTTTAAGGAAACATATTTATTACTATTGGTTTGTTAGTTTTAGTATATTAAAAAATTATTAATTATTTATATAATTTAAATAAATAATAATTAAATTATTTATGACGTCATCGGTTCGACCATCGGTTGGACCAGAAAACTAGTCATTAATTCATTTTTTAGTTCTTTCACTGTACTGGTTTTTAAAACCATGATCAAAAATCAATTTCTATGTCATTAAATAAATGTTAAAATTTTAAGTTTTTAGATCTGAAATTGTGTATAAAAAATAAGTGTATTGATCGAATAGTAAATAAAATCTGATTTAAATGAAATTTGATATACATGTTAAAAACATAAAATTCAACAATTAGATTTTCAAAATTTATACTCGAAAAAGAGATATTTGATAAATTTGAAATGTTTTTCTTTAAACTAATTTAAAGAGAAACTTTGTTAGTACAAAAAAGTGTACAACCTATTACTCTTTTTGGTAGGCACTTCATCTTATCAACCTTCTTCATTCACCCAAGATTCTTAATATATTACTCACACTAGCATATATGTTCACTTGCTTTCAATGCACATTTTTTTTCTCAATTCCTCATTCATGTGATAATCCCATTAATTACACAAAGCATTCATGTTCACTTATTTTCAATGCATCTCTTTTCTCAGTAAGAAAGATAAAAATAAAAATAAAAAAAGAATCAAATTTCTCAATCTATATATTTCATACAAAGATAATGTTTGCCACCGCCTTCAATTCCAAAACCCACCAAGGAACATATCCCAAAATGGTGTTTTTGCCCCCATCAAATACGAATGGTAACATTTGTCCTTTTATCTTCTTTTTTGTTATATCAAACTCACCATTTTAGGCCTCCTTTGTTAGGACATGTGTGGTTCAATTGTTAAGAACATATGTCGTTATTTTATGTAATTGGTTAATCCTTTGAAAAAATGCATTTTACTTGTATTTGGAAAGATCTAGGATGTGTTTAATGCGTCAAGAAACCTTGTTTCAAGATCAAGTGTTTAAGCCATGCAAGTTGGTCCAAGAATCAAGTTGAAGAAGTGCCTGTTAGTAAAGCTCGACAGCTGGCTCAACAGCTTTATCTATCAAGCTTTAATAAGCTATTCCATCCCCAAGGCTTGACAGCTGCTGGATAGCTGCTTGACACCTTTAGCTGTCGAGGTTTAAGAATAATAGTTTTTCAGATCTGTTTTGATTCCAATTCGTGGATATGTCTTTGAACCTTCTTTTCTCATAACCTTAGACATATAAAAGGATTATTTTAAAGGCCGTCAAAGTAGACACAAGTTGCACAAGTATTGAGCAAAGTCTGTTCAAGTAATTTCTGACTGAAAACAAAGTTTGCCCTAGTTCATCTATTTGTGAAGAAGCTGCTGTGTCTTTGTACCGTAGGATTTTGTAACCAAGCATCTTCTTGTTTTTCATTGTGAGGATGAACTGAAGAACTTTGCAGCCAACATCTTTCTCAAGTTGGTGTTTGAAGTCGCGTACTGGGGTCCGTGCAATTGGTTAGTCACGTACTTGGAGCCGTGCATTGAAAATGAGAGATTGTCACTACAGAACAAGTCTAATTGTGTATTGGGGTAAAGGTTCAACTATAGGTTGGTAGAAGTTACTGAGATTCCTTTACATGTAACTGCTTGTTGTGATAATAGTTGATTCTTGGGAGTGGTGACCTTAAAATCACCCGATGGGGTTTTTGTCTTGGAGGTTTTCCCCATTCATAAATAGATCACTTTAGTTTATTGGTGATTCATTTGTGCTACAATGCGTTTGCATGATAACTTGGTTAATTAATTAAACTTGGCTAATTAATCAATTCATCCATCACAAGGGGTCAATACATTTTTGGCCTATCATCCTTTAACACTCTCTTTTGAGTCTTCCTCTGCATAGAAATTGCCAAATTATGTGAAGAATTGGTAAGTCCCTTTGAGGTGATTTTATTTTATTTTCATATTTTCCGCTTGATCGATCTACTTCGATTAGTTTGGTGCAAATTTGATGGTTTGTGGTTGTTTTATTTCATTGGATTGTGGATGAGGTGATTATTTTTATTTCATAATTGTGTTTTACCCATTCAAATTGTTTATGTATGTATTTTTTTAAAATTTTAATACATATGGTCATATGCATCCCACATGTTTTTATAATTTTTTGAACAAGTTTGCTGCTTTTTCTGATGCATTTGAAATTTCCTAGGGAACAAAACACACTTGGTTCCAAATGAAAACCCTTGAATCCACCAAAAAAAAAAAAAAAAAAAAAAAAAAAAAAAATTCTTTATCCACCAAAAATATACAGGAGGAAAAACTCTTTGGAATTTTATTAATCAAATTTTAAATTGCCTTTAAGGCTACATTGTGCTTAAATAGAAAAATAAAACCTAGAAACCATAATGTGCACTTAGGGAAAATAGGAGATGCCTAAAAACCCTATTTCATGTTAAACACAGAATTAGTCTAGAAAATACGAAACATTACCAAAGAAAATGTAAAATTGAGAAGATTACAAAATCAAATACTACGATCTCTAAGAAAAATCTTGAAATAGACGAGACCTTATTATACCTTTTAAATTAAAAGTTATAATAAAAGGAAAAATTAACATAAATAGCAAAAAGACTTTTAAAGGTCTAAATGAAGGAATTTACTCTAAAAGTAGCAACAACTCACTACCATAGGACAATAATTTTTTATCTTTATGACTATTCCCTTCAAGTCACTAAATTTCACATGAATATGTCTTTGGTCCTGATTATTTCTACTAGTGCTTTTCTACTTCATAAAACTCTTTTTTGTTAATTTTTATATGGTTTCTCTTTTCATGGAAAGTTTATAAGTTTATGATATTCATTCTAAATCATTTCTATTTGATTACTAAATAAATATTATCTAATTATCCTTTAATCCCATCTAAATCTATATTCATTTCTAATCCATAGGTGTATGGTGTTTTTTTTTTCCCTTGAATTTGCAAGTTCTAATCCAATTGGGATTAGAACTTAGCTTTACATGGTTTTTTAATTTATATTTGACCTCGAAGCACTTCACCTTACCCACCTTTCTTACTTGCATTAGATTCCTATTATTATATTACTCAATGCATGCATAGATGTTCCCATGTTTTCAATGCATATGTTTCTATGGAAAAAAAAAAAAACTAGGGAAAAAAATAGGACATTTCAATCTATATATATAGTTCAAAAAAACATAATGTTTACCATCATCTTTTACTTTCAAACCTACCATGGAAACTACCCCATGTTGTCTTTGTGACTAGTCTAGGGATAGGTCACCTCCTCCTAGTTGTTGAGCTCGCCAACTGACTCATCCACCACTATTAGGGCTGTCCATCAACCCGTTAGGCCCGACCCACCCGCCTAACCGGTCCAACCTGAAACTCAATGGGTAGATCTGATTGTACAAACGGGTCGGATGCAGGTTATTTAGTTGCCAAAATTCGGCTTTACTGGTCGGATTTGGGTTCTTTGACTTCTAACCTGTGTAAACCGACCCGTTCGACTTAGAATTTTAAAAGGAAAAAAACATAGGTTTCGTTCCAGAATATTCTCTCACTTTCTCTAATCTCTCGCTCTCCGTTTCTCTAATATCTCTCTCAAATCCCTAACCCCAGCATCCTTGCTACCGCCGTCGCCAAGATGAACCTCATCATCACCCCAAATCCTAGCCTCCTTTCTGACGTCGTCTAGGTGGTGCTACTACACCGTCGCGTATTGAAAGTTTTCGTTGCACTCACCTCTCACCATATCTCAAACTCCACAAGCCTCGTTTGATCTACTCGAAGTATCCTCTTGAGACTCTGATCTGTCCAGTTTGATGGTGGGTTAGTTAAAAAAGTTTTCTTTTAGAAAAAAAAAAATTATACTAATGTTATGATGGATCTGATGGTGGGTTAGTTAAAAATTGTACTGATGTTGTAATAATCTTCTTTTTATTTTTCGTTTTAGTCTCATAGATATGGGTTTTTAGTTTGGATTTAGATTTCTTTGTTCTGTTTTTTTTTTTTTTTTTAAGATTCTTCTGGGTTTTGATTTCGTTTTAGACTTTTAGTCAAAGATCTGGGTTTTTGGTATGGCTTTTGATTTCTGTGTTTTAGGTTTTTTTTTTTGAAAAGATTGTTCTGGTTTTTATTTCCTTTTAGTTTGGGTTTTTGGTTTGGAATCCGAAATAAACCCACAAAATGGTTTGTTCATGTATCTCGTTGGTTTGTTCTTCTATTTTGTCTTTGGATTTTGATTTCTTTTGTTCTAGGTTCTGAAATCTATGTTATGTTTGAGACTCGAAATCACCCGATCAGATCTGACCCGCTCAACCGATTACCCATGCCATAAGGCTCAACCCGAATTTCAGTCGGCCACGAGTCCAGTTTCCATTCACTCGACTTAATTGGGTCGGTTGCAGGTTAGACCCAAACTCGATCCGACCCGACCCGTGGACAGCCCTAACCACCATGGTTTCTTAGTCACCTTTATCATTACCACAGATGGGTCATCCATAAAACCTTAAAAAGTTGTTTTGAAGTCCTTCCCAATTCCATATCCTCCATCTTTCTTCCTCTTATGATCTTTGAAAACCTCCCTGAGGATGTTAGAATCGAGATGCGGATCGCACTCACTATGATCCTTCTTTTGTTTTCCTACAACTGCGATGGCTTTGTCTTTGACCTGTGATTTACAGAATCTTGATGAAAAATTCTCTTGCGAGTTGTTGAGAATAGGAAACAAACTTATCAAGCAAGTGCAGTTGTGAGTAGATGCAATCATAAAGTAGTAGGTGTGGATAGGTGTAGTGATCAAGCAGTAACTACAGAATCAGGTTGGACTAGTAAGGAATTAATGGACCTAATTGAAGTAATCCTTTATCATAAACATTTCATTCATTAGTTGGAAGATATGATGCCATGTGGATGAAGAGAGTTAGAAGTTTGTTACAGATTGCATAGCCTAAGTCCATATGTAGCTTTAGATAGGATTTTGTAATAACTGATTTTCCCTCCAAAACTAGGAGTCGGTTATTTAGTTTTGCTTGCTTAGTCCTTGTATATATAGGGATAGTAGTAGTGTATTGAACTGTGTTTTGATTTCATGTAAACTGTGAGCTCTTCATGTTTTTACCCTTGGGCTATGACATGTAATTACTCAGGGATTTCCTAGTTAGATACCTTTATGACCTTGGTATCTTAGCACCTGTCTTTGTGATGGTTATGAGTTCTGGCTTTGTGTCGGCAGATAAGTTCTGGCTTTATGTCGGCGATGAGTTCCGGCTTTGTGTCAACAAATGAGTATTTAAAGCTCTAGAATTTACATGGTATTAGAGCCATTGAAGCTCATCAATGGGATCCACTAAAACCAACGATTCCTCAGTTCCTCTCAATATGCAATACACATAATCATGCTTGAATTCCAATAGTGATCCTGCTACTTTGAATCCCTATTTACTTAGCTCTAGTGAGAATCCAGGAAATATCCTTGCCACTCAACCTCTGATTAGGATGAAAAATTATCATTCTTGGTTTAGAGCAATGGTGCTTGTTCTCACTACAAAGAAGAAAATTGCCTTTGTGAATGGCAAGATCCAATACTAGAGCTTGATTCACCTTTATATGAAGATTGGCAAAGTTGCAATACTATGGTCCTTTCTTGGTAGATCAACTCAATGCATATAGGTTTTTCTTGTAGCTTTATGTAATGTAAGATTGTGAGGGAGATGTAGATTGAGTTGAAGAATCTATTTTCACAGGGCAATGGACCAAATATCTATAATTTGCAGAGGGAGATCTCTTACATTTGTCAAAACCAGATGTTTGTGACAGAGTATTACACTAAATTCAAGTTCCTTTGGGATCAATTGCTGAATTTGAGCCATTTCCAAAATGTTCTTATGGAACTATGAAGATCTTGAGTGCTTTACATGACAAAGCTTATGTTATGAGGTTTCTAATGTTGACGCCCAGCCTTAAACGGCTGGAAAAAACTACCATCGGGCCTTTGATAAACCACCCGCCGTGGCGACGCTCTCGTGCGTGCAAGGCCCGTTGGAGGCCCTTCTCAATAATTGTGTGGTTCAAGCAGAGTTTTGGATACTCTCTCTCTCTCTCATTGGAGAAAGGTATGTCTACCTTTGGAGGTGTGGCAGGAATCTTGGCAAAATTTTAAGGGAATTACCAAAGCTAAGTGAAGTCACCACCAATCATTGGGTTTTTCTAAGGTGTGATTGGTCACTTATTTCTAGTTGATTTTATTATCAATCCTAGGCTAAGAAAAATGACATTTTTCCTAATCTAATGTGAATGGGAAAAAAAAAAATCTTGATTCTTGAGTCTGGAAGTTTGGTTACGTATGGGGAAGGTGTTAGGCACCCCACAACGCCTGTCCAAGGACAGTCCTTTGTTTTGATAAAACCTTAACTTTCGGAGATTAGTAGTAAAAAAACATGATTTTGGCATTGGCTTTTAGGGCTTTGCATGTATCAGGGCTTTGAGGTTTGGCTTTTGAAAGGGTGTGGTCCCAAGCTATGCTTTCCTAAGGCATTTGGGCAAAATACCAGATTTCCACAGTGAAAATCCAGCGACATGTCACCTTACTTTCACACCGAAAATTAGACATTGCTTTGCCTTAAGTGACATGGATTGTAACAATTACACCAGAAGGGGTGGAGCAGGTATATATATACATATATCATGCACAATGCTATCACACAGAGCAGGAAAGTAAATACCTACATCCTTAAAGCATGGCCCAAAACATGGGTAAAGGAAAGTAAACAGGGGTTGCCATACTCTAGAGATAAGGATGAATGGTACACGACATGATATACCTAATACAACCCATCTAAGAGAGAAAGGAGGGAAGAAGGAAGGGGGTTTAACAGAGTACATAACCAATAGGAGATACTAGACCCCTAAATCTACTAAACATAACCGCTTGGCTCATCTCTAAGCTTGCATTCGTGCCCTTTTTGCTTGCGCCTAGGAGATCGTGTCCTGCCTCCATACATCCTCGCTCCATGTGTGTACATGTAAAAGTAAAGACAAGAAACTAGTAGACAAGCAATGAAAAGAAAGGATGCAAAGAGTCTATGAAAGAGGCATAAAGTAGATCAGCATGATAGACATGGCAAGCAAAGGAATAAGAAAGCAAGCAAACAAGCAAGAAAGCAAACAAAAGGTGGTGTCCCGAGAGATAAATGTAGGTTTGGATCAAATTTCTATAACTTCATTGTATTGAAGCATAAACGACACATTAGCATGCAAGACTCATGCATGGACATTTGAGCAAGCGTGTAAAGATGCATGGAAAGCCAGCAGGTGGCATAAACAAGCATGGTAAGCATAGCATTGCATGGAGCGAAAAAGGGAAGGGTACACACAGAGGAACTTGGCATCCGAAGATGCCTCCCAAATGGTTACATTCGAACAAGGCCTTATGGACACCAGATGTAACCAAAGAAGATCAAGCTCGTGGAGGGTGCCAAACATGGCAAAGCCTAGAACAAGAGAGGCTAGCACAAGCAAAAAGTATAAAATCAAGCAAGAATAGACATGTAAATAGGATGATCCAAACCCTTTGATATGGGCCTTGGTGTATGGATGATGACAAAGACCATAGGGTCTAGATCGAGTCCAAACCATTAAGCCAAAACACAAGAAAATGCAATAAAAGGAACAAAAGGACTACAATAGCACATGGCATGCCAAACAAGGTCTAGGCCTAGGCCTACGCACATAAATATGGTGTGAAGCACGCAAGCACATAGATGATGGCATAAAGCATGTAAAGAACATCAATCTAAGCATGTAAACACACCGATCTACACATATAAGCATGGAAGAATGAATGTAGGCATGTGAATATACATCTAAGCACGTGAATGTAAGCATAAAAAGAATGGAAGAATACAAATCCAAGCAAACAAGCATGTGAAAACATAGATCTAGACATATAGGCATAGAAACATGCATGTAAACATGTTGATCTAAGCAAGGAATAGCCAAAGACATGATGTCAAGCATGTGAGCATGTAGGTCTAAACAAAAAAACATGGGAAAGAAAAGATCTAAGCATCTAAAGCATAGCATAATACATAAAACATGTAGAATAGGCAAGTAGCACATGAACAAATATGGAAGCATATGGAAATAAGCTAAAAAGCATGCTAAAAGCAAGATAAAGCAAGAAACGTGCTAGATAAAACAATCAATCATGTTATTAAGGAAAAAAGAGCAAGAAAAATGCTAGAAAAAGATTTAGAGGGTTAGGGGTGTGGATAGTAGCTAAAAAACTACATCCACACCCCTAAACCCCAAATCCAAAGTGTAGAACCAAAGAGAAGAAGATTGGGTATAAGAACAATACCTTGTATTTTGGTGAAGAAGGAAGAATCAAGAGGCTTTGACGTGTTTTTTGTATTTGGAAGAGGGGAAAAAGGTGCAGAAAGCGTCCAGACAGAGAGCAAAACTCAGAAAATCTTCTCTTTTTTCTATTCTGGGGGTGCCTAGGGCCTTTTATAGCCCCGACACTCTTTTCGATCGGTGCGTTAGCCCGGTTTTCATGATATCTCGACCATTATAACTCCGATTTCGACCCATGAATTGTCATTGGATTGAGAATTTGATAATCTTCACAATGGCATTAGTTTCAATCCATTCTGAAGGTTAAATCAAAATTAGAATTTCTAGGCCTGTTGGGGGTCAACTCTAGGTCAAACTTGGTTAAAGTTGCCAAAAGTCTCCGAGGGGCTTGGGTTTGATGTAAAACTATGATAAGTGATATTTTGAGGGGATTTTGACTTTGTTTGACTTTCGGTCAACCCAAGATTGACTAGGGGCATTTTGGTCATTTTAGCTTGTTTGGAAATTTAGACCCCGGTTGATAGAATTAACAAGTTTTAAACCCAAGTTGTTAATTAGATTTATTATGCATAAAACTTGTTAAAACAACAAATATCAATATCATGTCAAAACTAAGTGCAGCGGAAAAATAAATAAGACAAGATATGATGACCCAGGAAAACCAATGAAACCAACCAGTTTCACAGTAAAAAACCTGGGGGGAAACCTTCCCGAAAAGCAATCCACTATAGTAAAGAGAAGTTTCAGATCTAGTACAAAACCTTTGTCACTAGACTCTACAATCCCCGTAGATGAACTCACAGCAGAAACCTTCTACTGCTTCAGAACCTCTGAACTCTTCAATATATGAACGCCACCCTTTGATGCACGGATCCTAGTACGTGACTAACTCCTTTGCACGAATCCCAGTACGTGACTCACTCACCAACTTGAGGAAGAAGAATGTTGGCTGCAAAGTTCTTCACTTCATACACACGATGAAGATTAAGAAGCACTTGGTTACAAAACCCTAAGGCGCAAAGACGCAGTAGCTTCTTTCAGAGAGAATTAGGCTTCGGTCACCTTTTTCATGTGTTCTCCTTGTATTCTCTTATGTGACGGCCTCAAAAATATGCCTTATATATGCCTAGGGTTGTGAGAAAAGAAACCCTACACAAATACAAAAGCCTGGCCCAAAAATCAAATCTGGAAAACTGAATTCCCGTAACCTCGATAGATACCTCGATCGATCGGGAAGCTGTTGAGCCTCATTAAACCTCGATAGATAGCTCGATAGATAGCTCGATAGATAGCTATCTGTCCAGCAGCTATCCGCAAGTGTTTGCCAGGTGTCCAACTTTAGTACACACTTTTTCTTCACTTGTTTCTTGGTCCAATCTTCATGGTTTTAATACTAAACTTGAACAACATGTTCTTTGAAGTATTAAACACATCCTAGATCTATCCAAATACAAGTAAAGTGTGTTTTGTCAAAGGATTAGCCAACTACATAAAATAGCGACATATGTTAACAAACTTGAACTACATATGTCCTAACATAGCTAAAAAAGGCACTTTGGGTGCTCTGATGTCCGAACGGGTTGCGCCACATCATTCTGGATGTTCTCACGGCCCTATGGAGAGAAAATAATATTTTTTGGGTTTTTCGAGGTCTGGCACGCAATTTGAAGGTAGACAAAATACGATATCAACATCTAATGGGACTGAATGAGAATTTTGTGACTATTCGAAGCCAAATTCTTAATTTGAATCCTTTTCCCTCAATGAGCAAAGTCTACTTACTAGTTCTTCAAGAAGAATCAAACAAGAACATCGGTCATGGTGGCTCTAGTTCATCTCAACCTGATGCAGTGGCCATGTATGCAAATTTGAAAAGAAATTCTGGCTGGAACAAGGGAAGTGGCAAGAAAGAGAGGCCTTTTTGCATTCATTGCAATATGCCTGGGCACACCATTGAAAAGTGCTACAAATTACATGGCTAATCTCTTAGATACAGTGGATACAAGCCTAAGGGGAAGTCAACAACTAATGCCAATCAGGTTTCTTCTAAACCAAGCAATGTTGTTACTGTAGAGAATGCCTCAATTACTGCTAGTTAGTGTCCTATTTCTAAGGCACAATGTGAGCCATTGTTGGCTTATCTTACCTTTGGGAATGGTCTTGGTGATGCACATCATGCAACCAATGTAAGCACCTTTGGTATGGAAGGAGTTTCTGGTGTGGAAGGAGTTTCTAGTGTGGTTACTGACATGGTCTCCATTTCCTTACAACCACAAGCCAATTTCACATCCAATTCTGCCCTTATGTCAGGTATTCATCCTAATTTGCCTTTCAATCCTACTTTGCATTTTACTCCTAATCTAGGACATTCTATTTTTTTTGCTAAAACAGTCAGTAGAGAGGCTTTTAGTGCATTTGATTGGGTCATTGATATAGGTGCAACAGACCACATAATTCATTTTGTGTCTAGTTTTACTTCAATCACTGCCACTCTTAATACTCATGTTAGTCTTTCCAACGGTGAAATTGCTTTAGTTACACATATAGGGATTGTCCAAATTTCAGAAAAGCTTATTCTTCACAATGTTCTATGTGTTCCTTCTTTTAACTTTAATCTTATCTCTGTTAGTTAACTAGTAAAATCAATTCTTTGTTGTCTCATATTCTTTGGAAACTTTTGCTTCATCCAGGACCTTGCTCTATGGGGCACAATTGGTCTAGGTAGAGAGTACAATGGTCTTTATCTGCTGCAAGAGAGTAACTCAACCTCAACTTGTTTTTTTGCTACTGTTTCTGCTAATAATGTTCAGTCATTATGTGGAATTCTCATTTAGGGCGTCTGTTAAATGCCAAGTTGGCTTTGATGAAAATCAATAATTTACCTCCTTTCAATTCTAATGAAGTGTCTCATTGTGATACCTGTCCTTTAGCTAAACTAAAAAAGGTTACCTTTTGTTACTAGTTCTCATATTTCAAGTGCTTGTTTTGATTTAATTCATTGTGACTTTTGAGAACCTTTTTTTGTTTCTACTATTGATGGTTGCAAATATTTCTTAACCATTGTAGATGATTGTTCAAGATGTACTTGGGTTTATTTATTGAAACATAAATCACAAACACAAACTATCTTAGAATAGTTTTGTACAATGATTGAAACACAATTTTCAAAGAAGGTGAAATGTATTAGAACAGATAATGGAATTGAGTTTATCATGTCCAAATTTTTTGCTGAAAGGGGTATCTTACATCAACTTGGTTGTGTTGAAACTCCTCAACCAAATGCTGTTATGGAGAGTGTTGGGTTAAGATGGCTTCACTTCAATTAATTAATTCAATTTCCCAGTTGATTAATTAGGTTCAATTGCATGCAAATTGTGAAGACACTAACAAATCACCAAAAATACTAAATGCAATGAAAAATAAATTGACACGGTGATTTGTTGACAAATGAGGAGAACCTCATAAGACAAAAATCCCGTCGGGTGATTTTAAGGTCACCACTCTCAAGAATCCACTAATTAAGCGATTATAATATAAGGAATCTTACCACTATTCTAGCTTATCCCAAACAACCACCTATAGTTGAATCTTTGTTTTAATACCCAATTGAACTTGATCTTGTAGTAGCCTTCTTTCCTTTGTTGCACAAACCTCCAATTTGTGATTAACCCTTTGCAAGAATCCTAGTATGTGACTAATTTCAGCAACTTGAACAGATGTTGTTGGTTACAAAATTCTTCACTTCATCAACAATGAAGATTTGGAAGCACTTGGTTACAAAACCCTATGACGTATAAACGTAGTAGCTTCACATAAAGAAAATAAGTCTTTTGGTTAGTGGGACAGCTTTTAAAATAAGCCTTATATATGTTTAGGGTTGTTAGAAAAGAAACCCTAAGCAATTACACAAGCCTGAGCCAAATTTCAAATTTGGAAAACTGAAAATCGTAAATCTCGATAGATCGAGTTGCTATCGAGTTATCTATCAAGCTTCTCTTTAAGTCTTGATAGCAAGCATCTGTCGAGCTATCTGTCGAGACCTAAAGAATAACTTTTCTTCACTTGTTTCTTAGACCAGTCTTCATGTCTTTAATATTTGCCTAGAACAACATGTTTCTTGAAGTACTAAACCCATCTTAGATTTACCCAATTACAAGTAAAGTGCATTTTGTCAAAGAATTAACCAATTACAATAAAATATGACCCTAACAATATCCCCATTTGTCAATCCATGACAAAACCACAAACAGTAGCTATGAGAGAAGTTTAACACAACTATCCCATAACTTACAAATGTACATAAGCCTAACTTTCCTACAAACTCTTGAAAAACTTTGCAAGAGGAGAGATCATGGCATGGTAGAATTGCAACCTATCTTTACTGAAACACTTAAACAAGGTTCATCAAGGCATCAAATATGAAACATAGACAAGTTGTATACAAGAAGAAACATGTGTATAAAGATAGAAAAGAAACAACACATGTGAGACAAAGGTGAAGAAAAAATATACATCATCATATATCTACAGAATACAATGTATGTCAAAAGTGGTCATAAGACCAAAGTACATGAAGTGAGAAAAAATACAACAAAACCTCACTACATCCCTCAAAACACACTCTCCCCCTAACTAGTCTATCCCTATACTAGTGCTCCCCCTAACAAAAAGACCACTCTCATACAAAACTACTCACCCTTTTTGTCACGAGTGACAAAGGGTGAATCATTGAGAGACAGTCATCTTATCATTAATCTCGGAGCAAGAAGCATCATCACCATCATCATCTCTACCATCTGAAGAAGACTCAACTGGCTTAGGTGAGGGAGATGGAGCAAAACCACCAAGGCAAGACTGGTGGTGAGCGATATGACCAATCCTGGTATTCGTCTGACACATCTCATTAGAAAGATGGTCTAGATGGCTACCAAAATTAGCATGCATGTGCTAAAGTTGCTCCATGACGTCGACGAGAGAGACATCTGCCCTAAAGGAGGAAGAAGGGGCAGATGAGGAAAAGGTTTGAGAGGAAGGAGCAGCAGGGGCTGTATTCATTGTCTCCACACGTGGTTGCTTTGTAGCAAGTTGTGTTGCACTCCTTCGAATAAAATCCTTACTTATGGCACCCATGACATGGAAGAGAGGAGAAAGAGGAATAGTGACGTGCATGTGTGTGAGGATGCACATGGTAGCTGAAGGAAAGATGAGCTTATCACGTGTATTAGTGTCTTGATAGCAATCTAGAATAGATACTATCATGTGTGATGGAAAGTCTATAGAAAGACCTTCCATGGAAAAAAGAAGGAAACGAGCACAAGACTCGGTGATAGTGTCATAGTATAACTGTGGAGTGAGCATAAAGGTTATCACCATATTAAGGATTCGTGGACCCTTAGCAAACTCAGTTATGGAGGAATTTAGGATACCTCCCCACAACATGGCATTCTCACAAAAGAGTGAGGCCAACTCATCTTTAGAGATGGAAGAGAAAAGAGAATGAGTAGGGTAATCCAGACAATCCACCCTAGGGGCACATAATACCTCAGAAATGAGCTTCGAGGTAACTACAGTACGTGTACCTTGGAATACCATAGTAAACCTAGGTACAGAGGTACCGATGGCGTGCATGTTGGAGTAGAACCCTTGTATGAACACGTTAGTACACCTCGAGAGTTTCTCATAAAGAGAAGCCCATCCCTAAGAGTTAAATGCACCTGGTAAAGGAGTGTCTAGGAAGTCAAACAAAATGACCTAGTGTTTTGAATGAATTGCCCGGTCAGAGAAGTTCTCAAAGAAGTCATATCGTGTCTTCTCATCATGGAATCGAACAAAATTAGAGGGAGAAGAAGAAGAAGAAGAAGAAGAAGAAGAAGAACCATGACAAATCGGTTTTTTTGACAGAATAGATTTTTTAAGTGCTATGATAAGGGGACTAAACGAGAGAGAGAGAGAGAGAGAGAGAGAGAGAGAGAGAGAAGACACAAAGTCATAACAGAAGGTAAGGCACAAGAAAGAGAAAAAAAAAACTGCAATGCACGAATATATTACTTGCTAAAGAAAATTACATCATGGGTTGAAACCCAATCCAACCTAACAACACTTACAAGATATAATCAGTCACACAATCCTAAAATGCATGAAACATTGTTCTAATGAACATAGAGTGCAATGCACGAGCATGTAAGATCAAATTGACAAAACCCATCCCAAAAATTTTTGACAAAAACATCAAATTTTCCAAAAAAACTTGAAAACCTAGGTCTACATGCATGAAATGTATGAAGAAAGAGAAAAAGGAGAGATCAAGAACACTTACCAAGTGAAGGAGGCTTGGATTAGGCCGAAAATGAAGAGGGAAGAAGGATTTTAGAGAGAAGGGTTTTGGGTCGAGAGAGAAGAGAAAGAGATCAAGATATTTGAAGTGATTTTGTTAGGACATATGTAATTCATGTTAAGAACATATGTCATCATGTATTGGCTAATCCTTTGACAAAATGCACTTTACTTATAATTGGGTGGATCTAGGATGTGTTTAATGCTTCAAGGAACAAGGCTTCAAGTTCAAGTGTTAAAACCATGCAACTTTGTCCAAGAATCAAGTGATGAAGTGCTAGATTTTAAATCTCGATAGCTAGTATCTATTGAGATTTAAAAAGCTATCTAAGTCCGAAACTCGACAGTTGCTCCACAGATAGGGTATCTATCGAGAATTATGAAAATAAGAATTTCAGTTTTGATTTAATTCTAATCTGTGAATATGTGTTTAGGCTTTCTTTTCTCATAACCTTAAACATATATAATGATTATCTTAAGAGCCGTCATAGTGAGCACAACTGCACAAGTGTGAAGCAAAGAGTTGTTCATGCAAATTGTGACTGGAAACCTAGTTTACCCTAGTTCTTCTTGAAGAAGCTACTGTATTTGTACACCGTAGGGTTTTGTGACCAAGCAACTTCATGATCTTCATCGTGTAATGAACTAAAGAACTTTACTAAAGAACTTTGCAGCCAACATTCTACTTAAGTTGGTGATTAAGTAGCGTACTAGGATCCGCCCAACTATTGATTAGTCACGTATTGGGAGTTGTGCATTTAAAAGAGAGATTTTCACTACAAAATAAGTCCAATTGGGTATTGAGGTAAGAGTTCAATTGTAGGTTGGTATAAGGTACTGAGATTCTTTTACTTGTAACCGCTTGTTGTAATAATAGGGAATTCTCGGGGGTGGTGTTCTTAAAATCACACAATGGGGTTTTTGCCTTGGAGGTTTTCCCCATTCGAAAACAAATCACCTTGTCAACTTTATTTTTCGCTGCATTTTATTAAGTTGGTGATTTGTTTGTGCAACCCCGTATGTTGCATGTTAATTTGATTAATTGATAAACTTGGCTATCAATTAATTTATCACAAGTGGTCAATACATTCTTGGCCTATCAAGTTCAAACCTAGTCAGACCTCAAACGTAATTATAGATAACGTAGCTTGATAGATCGAGAAGGTATTGAGCTTTTATCAAGAACAAAATCTCAATAGATTGAAAGGTATCGAGGAGGTGTTTGATAGGCCAGAAACGTATTGATCCCTAGTGATGGACTAAGTTGATTAATTAGCCAAGTTATTAATTAATCAAATTAACATGCAAAACGCGTGGTAACACAAACAAATCACCAATTAAACTAAGTATGCAGCGAAAATTAAATGACTCGGTGATTTATTTTCAAATGGGGAAAACCTATACGGCAAAAGCCTCATCGGATGATTTTAAGGTCACCACTCCCCAAATTTCACTATTATCACAAGTGGTTACAAATAAAGGAATCCCAGTGCCTTATACCAACCTATAGTTGAACCCTTACCTGAATACCCAATTGGACTTGTTTTGTAGTGACAATTTTTCCTTTTGATGCACGGCTCCCAGTACGTGACTAACCAATTTCGCAGATCCCAATGCGTGACTTCAATCACCAACTAGAGAAAGTTGTTGGCTACAAAATTCTTTAATTCATTCACACAATGAAGATCAAGAAGATGCTTAGTCATAAAACCCTATGGTGCAAAGACACAACAACTTCTTCACAAAAGAGATGAACTAGGGTAAGAACTTTGTCTCAGATCACAACTTGCTTGAACAAGGATTTCTCGATGCTTGTGCAACTTGTGTCCACTTTTACGACCCTTAAAATAATCAAAACAGAATTTCAAAATCTGTTTTTCGTAAATCTCAACAGCTAGAGGTGTCGAGCAACTGTCAAGCAGCTGTCGAGCCTCGGGGCTGAACAACTTCTTTAAAGCTCGATGGATGAAGCTGTCGAGCCAGCTATCGAGCTTTAATGATTGGCACTTCTCAGCTTGAATCTTGGACATACTAGCATGACTTCAACACTTGATCTTGAAACCTTATTTCTTAAAGTATTAAAATCATCCTAGATCTACCCAAATACAAGCTAAGTGCGTTTTGTCAAAGGATAAGCCAATTACATAAAAGAATGACATATGTTCTAAACAAATGAAAAACATATGTCCTAACAATCTCTCCCTTTGGCAATCCGTGACAAAACCACAACAAACAAATGAACATATGAGAGAAGTCATAAATCACTCAACTCATTTTCACTTGTTGAATACAATAAAATCTATCCTGACACAAACTCTTAAAAAACTTTGTAAGAAGAGAGTTCATGGCATGGAAGACTTTGATAACCTGTATTTCTGAAACACTTTAAACAAAGCACATCAATGCATCTTTGTGTGAAGTGGAAATAATAGATCAATGTATCTTTGTGCGAAGCAGAAATAATAGATTGCATACAAGTATAAGAAATATGTGTATAAAGAAAGAAAAGAAACAACACATGTAAAGATAGGTGAAAGAAACATACATCATCATGTATATATATACCACTTGAGAAACATCATGTATGTAAAAGAAATGGTCATAAGACCTTAGTACAAGAACAATGTATCTCCAACAAGAAAGAAAAGAAAAGAAAAAAATACATGTAATCCTCACTACATCCCTCAAAACAACAACACTCCCCTTATAAAAAATGTCCTATACATGATTTCCCCCTAAGAATGACTACTCTCATATAATCCAAAACTACTCCCCCTTTTTGTTACTAGTGACAAAGGATAGAGTGTCAGGTAGACATCACATCAGTAGAGCTAGCATCTCCATTAACATCATCTGAAGCATCATCATCATCACCATCACCATCATCATCCTCAGACTTAGAAGCCACAGGAGGTGGTGAAGGAAAAACCTTAGGATCAAAACCACCCATGGTCGCCTGTCGCCAAGCAATGCGACAAACACGAACATTCACCTAATACAACTCTGTAGAGAGCATATCTAGGCGAGCATCCATGCACTGAAGCTGCACCATGATATCTCCTAGGGACACATTGCTCGAAGAAGAAGAGGGAACAGATGTGGCTCGAGCAGATCTAGATGGAGCCGGACGGGAGGAAGGAGCTACTGAAACCATCTGTCGCAACCTAAACTGCGCCTCACTACGCTTTACAGTAACGACATCTATGACAACCATGACATGGAAGGGATCGGACATGGGAAAAGGGACAGAAAAATGGCGTAATATCCTTGTGATAGTAGAACGAAAAATGAGCTTTCACGGGTAGCCGTATCCCTATAGACATCTATGATAGAAAGAATGAAATGTGAAAGAAAGTCTATGTGAGATGCTCAAGAAGTGACAACAAGAACTAAGCACGAGGCTCTGTGATGGAGTTGTAGTGAGAGAGTGGATGCAAAAAAAACTTCATCACCATGTTCATGAAACGAGGACCTTTAGCCAAAGACCGACATGGTGTAAACTGACGCTCTTCCCAATTAAAAGGGCACTTATAAAATGCAGAAACCATCTCATCTTTGAACACAGTCCGCAAACGCTCACAACCGGGGTAGTCAAGATGCGTAACATTTGGAACATAAAGCACATCAGATACCAACTCTGGTGTGACTACTATGTGCATACCTCGAATGCGAGTGTGAAAGAGAGGTACTGAAGTATCAATTTCATGCATGTTGGAACAAAACTCTTGAATCAGCACGGAAGGACAAGTAATCGGGACGTCACACAGTGACTCCCAACCTTGACTGTGAATGACATCGGGTAGGTCAATATCGGCAAAGTCCGCTAGAACAACTTAGCGTTCCGAATGAACACCTCGATTAGAAAAGTTCTCTGAGAAGTCCTTTCGAGCATCCTCATCATAGAACCGAACAGAGGAAGGAGTAGGATCAAGAGATGAAGAAGTCCTAAAACGAAGAGGGTTCTGGAACGGAATGGACTTACGCTTTGGTGCCATGACACTACTAACGTAAACAGAAAGAGAGGGAAAAAAGCACACAGAAAAGTTCCAAAAATAAATCAAATATAACAAGTATATTGAAAAGATAGAACGTATGCATAGGAAATGCATGAACATGTGACATGCAATATGAAGAGCATTATGGGCTCAGCCCAATCCAAACCTATCAGCACATAACCAGTTTGCACACATCTAAATGCATGAGATTATTGTTAGAATGCTAATATGATGCAATGCATGGGGTTTTTAAGATCAAATCTACAAAACTCATCCGAAAAATTGCAACAATAACTCAACAATTTTGAAAAATCCCAAAATTTTAAAAAATCCCAAAGATAGGTTTCAAAACATGAAATGCATGAAGGAAGAGAGATTAGAAGCTTACCAAGTGAAGAAATACTTGAAAGAAGCTTGAAGAAACCTTGGGTAGAGGTTTGGAGTGAGAGAGAAAGGTTTAGGAGGTGAAGAGACAGTGCTATCAAGAGAGAGATTGAGAGAAAACAAGAACCGGATCGCACAGAACTTTTATATAGAGGTTCAGTAAATCTCGACAGGTACAGTTATCAAGAGGTGTCGAGACATTTGTCGAGGAAGGTGTTAAGAAAAACAACCATCGATAGAAAGAGCTATCGAGAAGGTGTCGAGGAACAAAACAAACACACGAGAATAGAAGCTCGATCGATCTACCAACTGTCAAAAAGCTATTGAGAGGACAGAAAATTCCTCGATTGATTCACCCGATGTTGAGAAGCTATAGGGATTGCAATAAGAAAAAGTTAAGAAGCTCGACAGACAGCCAAGTATCGAGTAGGTGTTGAGGAGGTGTCGAGCTAGCTTTTAAAAGAGTTTTTCGAGAAGAGAAAAATACAGATATGAATGCAATCACACATACAACTCAACCAAAGATCTAAACATCATATTAACTCTCAAAATCATCATCTCTCACACACACACACACACACACTAAACACGTCTAACCAATTTTATATTTCAAAAACAAGTTAAGACAGTTTAGTGTGTATACATCAACACATGTAAACCTTGTGATGGCCAAATCACATTGTACCTACACATGTATAAAAAATAGCAAAGAATATTGCGTGTTATGTGTGAAGAACATCGCAAGATCACATAATTTTCTCAGAGTTATGACGATTTGAGATATGAGAAAATTACTTTAACTCACACACAATCATAACCGTTTGATGGGGACTATCACCTTCGAGATACATTATACATTATATAACTCTCACATCTCCTAGAAAGCATTTTGTTCTTTTTGCTTTTATTTCTTTGCATATTTTCTTTTATTAAGCAAACTATGCATAGGCATATAAGAGAGAGAAAAGAAATACCCAATTATGTTAAGCTTTTTGACATTGCACTTTTGCTATGCCGAAGCATACATATGTCATTTCATAATTGGCGGGTAACAATGGTAAAATGGTTTTTTATGTAGTACTTTTGGGATTTTCTAGTCCTACTCGTCAAAAAGAGTGATACGAGTGTTAAGTACAAGAAATCACTTATCCTTACTCATCACAAACAAAGAGTCACAAAGCTCACTTGCTTAATTTATGCATAAGAATGCTCATCTAAGCTACAAGCGATACAAAGTTTAGAAAACTTTGTTTCAATGGCCATTTTAAGGTTCACAAGAACCAATGTACACAAACACACACTGTTTTTGTTTTTATTTTTATTTTTTAATTTTTTTTTATTTTAAACAAAAACTGAAAATAAGTAAACAAAAACATGTTAAAAATTAATGCATAAAACTAGACTGACTCATAATAGTAAAGCAAAATACACAAGTAATGCAAAAACAATAACAAGAAGGGGAGAGAGAGAAAGTGACTAAATTACTTGGTGCCCTTTTCCTTCCACACCTTGCAAAAAACTTTTCTTTTAACAAACCCTTGAGCCGGTGATAAATGGGAAGAATTAAAACCATTCAAGTTCGAAAGGAACATGAGGCCTTTGAGAAGACCTCCAAGAGGAGCAAGAGAGGCTTGAAGCTGATTCTAATTCCCAGATGCTATTATGTTATTACTTTGTTGAGTGACTAACCACGTATAGCAATTTGGTCGAGTATGACCGACAATACCACAATGATGATATAGATGCTGCTTTTTCTGCTTAGGCTTTTGAGGGATAGCCTTCTTAGTCCTAGGGTTTTTAGTGTCCTTTTTCTCAAACTTAGGGGGTGCTCCTCAGATAGATTTACCCTTGTCCATGTTCTCACTAACTAATTCAGTTTTAACATCATTATTCTCAATTTTACTGTTATCAGCAAGAGGAACAAAAATAGTAGTATTAGCAGAAGCAATATTAGAAGAAGAAAATTCATACCCCAAACCGGTTCGATTAGAAGCAGATTTCTGAATGCTGAGCATCTCATCTAACTTCGCACTTGATGTCCTCCCCAATTAAGCTCTAACTTGAAACAGCACCGCTTCAAGCTTCTTGGTCTTCTCAGCCAAGAAATTGTTCTCCAATCTCAGTGCCCCAATAGTCTGATTTGCTTCATCAAACTTAGTAGAAAGCTCCTTAAGGTCAAGTTTCACATCACTGAGCTTCTTGGTGGCCAGCCTATAGAGTTTTTCATGCTTCTCAAAAAGCTTGCACAGTTTTTCATAGGCTGTATGGATATCATCTTGATCATCCATCTTTTCAAACTTAGCATCCACCAATTCTTTTTCTTCATCTACATCCTCTACAATCCTTTTAGTAGGATTGATAGTGACAGTGACAGTGACAGTGAAGGCATTCAAGATCCTATCATCTTCATTATTGGAATCATCCTCAAGCTCAGTGTCGCTCAAGGTAGCAGCAAGTGCCTTACTCTTCCCAATGCTCTTGAGATATGTGGGACACTCCAGTTTCATGTGACTGAAGCCTTGACATCCGAAACACTTAGGTCATGTGGGAACAGTGTACTGATCGCCATCCCTAATATCCTTCTTCCCTTTATCTTGGCTCTTAAACTGAGAAGAACTAGATTGCTTGCGGTCCTTGTCGAAGCCTTTTCCATTGGCATTTTTCATGAATTTCTTGAATTGCCTGGTGATGTAGGACTTCATCTTAGAATCTTCATCGTCTGAAGACTCATCTGTCTCATTGCTCTTGGCCTTCAGTGCCATGCTCTTACTTTTACCCGATTTACCAATTCTAGTTAACCCTAGCTCATAGGTTTGCAGGTTACCAACCAGCTCAGTCAGAGGAATCTTGTCAATATCTTTTGATTCCTCTATCGCTGTAATCTTGGCATGGAATCTCTCGGGCAGAGATTTAAGCACTTTTCTCACAATCTTGGGTTCAGGAATGGTCTCCTCAAGGTTGAAAGCTGAGTTCACTATGTCTCTGAGCTTGGCATAGAACTCATCGAATGACTCATCCTCCTCCATCTTAATTTCTTCGAAGCTTGTAGTGAGCTTTTGTAGCTTCGAGTCTTTGACAGCCTTTGTTCCCTTATAGGTTGTCTGGAGGATGGTCCATGCTTCCTTAGCAGTTTCAATGGAGGATATCTTCTTGAACTCCTCATTAGTGACCGCATTGAATAGGGTATTTCAATGTTCTGCTGTTGAAGTTTGCCGCCTTGATCTTAGCATCATCCCAATCGGCCGGCGCTTCTTTAGGCTTGATCCAGCCTATCTCTACAGCTTGCCATACTTTTGCATCTAGTGACTACAAAAAAGCTCTTATGCGTACTTTTCTGTATGCATACTTAGTACCATCAAACAAAGGAGGAATAATGAGAGATTGTCCTCTATCCATGACAAACAGGGGTCAATGGATTACACACAAGGATTAAACCCTAATCAGAGTGTGCCCGCTCTAATACCACTTGATAGGCTAAAAATGTATTGACCCCTAGTGATGGACTAAGTTGATTAATCAGCCAAGTTATTAGTTAATTAAATTAACATGCAAAGCGCGTGGTAGCACAAATAAATTACCAATTAAACTAAGTATGCAGCGGAAATTAAATGATTCGGTGATTTGTTTTCGAATGGGGAAAACTTACACGGCAAAAACCCACTAGGTGATTTTAAGGTCACCACTCTCAAAATTCCACTATTATCACAACTAGCGGTTACAAGGAATTCCAGTATCTTATATCAACTTACAGTTGAACCCTTACCCCAATACCCAATTGGACTTGTTCTGTAGTGACAATTTCTCCTTTTGATGCACGGCTCTCAGTACGTGACTAACCAATTATGCAAATTCTAGTACGCAACTTCAATCACCAACTAGAGAAAGTTGTTGGTTGCAAAATTCTTCAATTCATCCACACGATGAAGATAAAAAAGATGCTTGGTTACAAACTCTATGGTGCAAAGACACAACAACTTCTTCACAAAAGAGATGAAATAGGGCAAGAACTTTGTCTCAAGTTACAACTTGGTTGAACAAGGATTTCTCAATGCTTGTGCAACTTCTGTCCACTTTTATGGTCCTTAAAATAATCCTTTTATATGTTTAGAGTTAGAAGAAAAGAAGGCCCAAAGACACATCCACGGATTGGAATCAAAATAGAATTTCAAAATCTGTTTTTCCTAAATCTCGATAGCTAGAGGTGTCGAGGTGCTGTCGAGCAGCTGTTGAGCCTCGAGGCTGAATAGCTTCTTTAAAGCTCTATAGATGAAGCTGTCGAGCCTGCTGTCGAGCCAGCTGTCAAGCTTTAATGACTGGCTCTTCTCAGCTTGAATCTTGGACATACTTGCATGGTTTTAACACTTGATCTTGAAACCTTGTTTCTTGAAGTATTAAAATCATCTTAGATCTACCCAAATACAAGCTAAGTGCGTTTTGTCAAAGGATAAGCCAATTACATAAAAGAATGACATATGTTCTAAACAAATGAAACACATATGTCTTAACAGTGTTAACGGCTAAAAGTCTTGATAGATCAAAGAAGTTATCAAGCATCTATTGATTAGACAAAGACTCCAAAGAATTTGGCTCGATGGATTAGGATATTTGTTAAGAGGTATCGAGAACAAGCCCATAAATCTTGATAAAAGATGCATGTATTGAGAGGTATCGAGCAACTATCGAGGAGGTATCAAGTTGTTATTGAGATGCCTGAAAAGAGGTTTTCAAGGAGAAGAAGCAACACAAGATGAAAGCAAACAAGGTACACACTAAAATAAGCAATTGAAGAGCATGTTAACATAAAAACACAACCTCAACTCTAGATGCAAAGCTTTCCTAGATTAAAAACACATTAAACAAGTTTAACCAAATTTTATTTCAAAACATATTTAGACAGTTTAGAAAGCATATACCACCACATGTATCCCTTGTGATGGCCAAATCACATTGTACCTGTACAATAGTATCAAAAGTAGCAAAGAGTATGCGTGTTTTGTGTGAAACTTTTGATTGCATAAGTAAATCATTATGTGAAAGTAATGATATAGGAGGATTTAATACATTCACACACAATCATAGCTATTTGATGGGGACCATCACCTTCAAAGTACATCATATAACTCTCACATCTCCTAAAGCATATTTTTCTTTTAAGCATATCATGCATGGGCATATAAGAGAGAAAAGAAAATATTCAATTATGTAAGTTTGAACATCCTTATTTTGCTATGCAAGTGCTGCACTTTACTAAGCACAAATTTTATAAATTACACACAAATGTTTTCTGATTGACGAGTGTTAATGGTGAGATGATTATTTATGCATTTCTCTTAGGATTTTCTAGTCCTTCCTGTCAAAAAGAGTGATTTAAGATATGAAAGATAAGAGATCAACAAAATCATACAAATCACATAAAAGAGCCACAAAGCTCACATTGCTTAGTTGTGCATGAAGAAGATCATCTAATCTACAAGAGATACAAAGTTAAGAACTTTGTTTCAAAGGCCATCTAAGATACATAAGTACCAATATACACAAACACACATTGTTTTTGTATTTTTTTGATATTTTTATTTAAAAAAATTAAATAAAAAAATCAAACAAACAAATAAAGTATCAAAACTAGACTAACTCAGACCACAACATCAACCATGCAAGAGGTTTGAAAAGAGAAGAAATCACTTAGAGTCTTTTTCCTTCTAAATGGGAGACCTAGATGGAGATCATTTCTTTTGCTTAAACCTTTGTTCAGATGGATAAGAAAGAGAGTTGAAACCATTTATTTTTTAGAGAGGCATGATCGCCTTAAGAAGTTCTCCAAGAGGGGCTAAAGAAAGTTGGAGTTGATTTTGGTTCCCCAGAGATGACACACTATTTTTTTGTTGAGTGGCTAACTACTTATAGCAATTTGGATAAGTGTGCCCGGATGCTCCATAGTAGTGACAAAAGTGAGGCTTCTTTGGTTGAGACTTCTTGTTGGTGGAGCGATGATTCTTTTGCTTCGTGCTCCTAGAATGGATTCTTTATCACTCCTATCCTCACTCACATATTCAGTTTTAGGCTCAATTACCTCAGAGTTATCATTATTAGAGAGAGAGAGAGAGAGAGAGAGAGAGAGAGAGAGATCATACTCGAGACCTGTTTTGTTAGATCCAGACTTTTAGAAGTTCAGCATTTCATCCAGCTTGGAACATGAAGTCCTTTCCAGTTGTGCTCTAACCTGAAACAGTTCAGCATCTAGTTTCTTGGTCTTTTCAACAAGAAGATTGTTCTTAAATCTCAGTGCTCCAATAGTTTGATTAGCTTCATCAACCTTGGTGGCGAGTTTGTCACGTTCCAACTCCATTTCATTAAGCTTTCTTGTAACCAACCTATATAGCTTCTCATGCTTTTCAGAAACCTTGTACAACTTGGTGTAGGTAGTGTGGATGTCATCCTAATCATCCATCTTCTCAAATTTTGATTCCATCAACTTTTCTTCCTCATCAAATACATCTACTAGTTCCTTAGTAGACTCAACAGTGGCTGTAATGGCACTCATTATCCTATCTTGGTCACTTTCATCAGAATTTGCTTCTAGTATCATATCACTCAAGATGGCAGCTAAGGCTTTGCTTTTGCCAATGGATTTGAGATATGTATGACATTCTTACTTCATGTGTTCAAATCCTTCTTCATGTGTTCAAATCCTTGACACCCATAGCACTTTGGTCTAGCAAGAACACTGTTGCCTTGACTAGCATCCTTAAATTCTCTCTTGCCTTTGTCTTGAGACTTGAATTGAGAGAATGCAGATTGTTTACAACCCTTATCACTTGGAGAACAAATAATAAGTAAATTTTAAAGTAGATGTATGTATGTATGTATATATATATAAACATTCAGATAAAAACATTAGAGAGCATGCCAATAATCAATATCCATCACAATAAGCCACCAATATCTGACACTAAACTCAAACAATAAATCTACACGAAAATTAAAATCACATCAAGAAATTATCACTCAACAACTCAGCTTCCATTATTATCTCTTCATTGCTACAGTCCAAACACTCCAAATTTATACAAGTCAAATATATGACTTAAAAATTGAACTTAATAATAAATAAATAAAAATTAGATATTTTTGGAGTCTATAAGGAGTCTCAACTGTGACTAGACTGGTCCTTTTAGAATATAGAAATATGGCTAGTGTTTTTCCTTAGATCGTAACACTAAATGTTACATAATTATTCCTATCTGATCTCATGCATAGCAGATGGAAATGAAGATCCTTTCAAGAATGGAAAACTAAATATGGCTGGGTTGGTGAAGTGGAGAAGCTCGTCCCAAGGACTGCATTCCAAAGCCTCTCTTTATGGAAGTAGATACATGAGAGTAGGTGTCCTAAAATTTATCGGGTCATGTTCATTCCCTCAAGAGAGCCAATTCATTAGGGAGATCTAAATGATCTGAAACCCAAACCTATAGAAACAACTAGGATCCTTTTCATGGTACTCTTGCAAAGTAGATGGTGGATCTTGGATTGAGCCATAATTCCTAGTAAACTACTCTTTGAAAGCTTTGAACCTACAAACAGATGGCTTGTCTGCTTAAAGGAAATGTGGAAGGTCAAAATAATTTCTTTACAAGAATAAGTTTTGCACTAGCTTATCAAATCACCAAGGTGTGGTTCAGCTAAACTAATACAAGTGTATGACTAAAACAAGTTGATTCAATTACTACTTTCCTTTTGTGCTAACTTTATTGGTGCATCTAGAACTCGTTCATTATACTTTGAAGAGCTCTTTGTGAAGATTCTAAGAAGACTTTAAGACTAAAAGATTTTATGGAGAATCTCAATTATGAGAAATTTTATGTAAAATTAGGAATGTGTAATTAATTTTCATCAGCACATCACAGACTCAAATTCTCTTCAAATTAGTTGCAAGTTGTTGCTTCACATTTTAGGGATGTTAGGAGTGACAACTTGTATTAGCACTTAGCTGGTAGCCTAGTACATTTTTTCTATTTTATAATAGAACCTTAACATTGAAATTATTTTTTTAATTCATAAGTTACACATGATCCCCTAGTTTCTCTTGAACCCATGATCTCATCCTCCACCCTGCACTTGCAAGGGGAAAGGGTTCCATTTAAGCTACTTTTGAAGAAATATAATAAGAAAGGGGTTTCTATACAATCCAATTATCTAGGAAGTATAATCGATTGATGATAACTTAGACATATAGACTAATACTCACCAATGTTGGGATGTAGGAATCTTGTTTGCGACATAAGACCTCAACATGGGCGAATTCCCCATTGAGCAACCCACGTACTTCCACATAGATGTGGCAAAATGGGCGGGCCAGGTCGGGTCGGGTTCAGGTCGGTTTGAGTCAAATGAGTTTGCGGGTGTTTGGGTTACGGGTCAAAATGGGTCATTTTTAAATGGGTCAATCGGTTCGTGAGTCAGGTCGAGTCGAGTTGACCTGTATTTTTTAAACAAGTTTTTTTTTTTTGAAATAGGTGCAATCTGTCAATTGTTTATGAGTTCTTTAACTGTGATTAGATTTTCACTGGTGATATTGTTACCACTTACCAATTCCGACTAAACACTTGATATCCAAATTTGGTGCAACTCTTGTTCTAGCTTTCTAGAAGCTAATCTTGGTATAATCTTCGATCTATTTAAAGTAGGAAGAGAAAATGAAGGTGGTAAGTAAAGAATGACAAACTATAATGGAGTACATAACAT
Source organism: Castanopsis chinensis (assembly GCA_032878915.1). Lineage (NCBI taxonomy): Eukaryota > Viridiplantae > Streptophyta > Magnoliopsida > Fagales > Fagaceae > Castanopsis > Castanopsis chinensis. The sequence goes on from JAVQMG010000129.1 coordinate 13,387,672, forward strand.
ATTAAGTAAAGAATAATAAATAAATATTTTATAAGAATTACACCTCAATCTCAATCTACTCAATGTTGGTAGATGTGAAAAAACGAGCAGGTCAGGTAGGGTTCGGTTCAGGTTGGGTAAATCGGGCATTGACATATTTACTCAAAATGAGCAATATTTGATGAGTCATTAATCCACAACTAAACTTTCGGGATGCAATCTCTGGTAGCCTATGAAGTGGAGCACATCTATAATTTCATGATTTGGACAAGATTAGAAAGGCAACCGATAGATGTGACCCTTTATTTTATCATTCTGTTTGAGATCTGCTTATTTTGCTGAAATTGAAAACTTTTTACTAAAAGTACTGTAGATAAAGGTAAATGTTAGTTGGAATTGTATAATAGAATCCATGAATAATATCAAAAAGTGTAGTGAGATCCATAAATAGTAGTAAAAATAAGTTGAATAGTAAAATAAGTTAAGGAAAAATAAGTTAGCCAAAATAAATAAGAAGTGTAATATAAGTCTCCTTAATAATCAAACTAGATATGTATACAACAATACACTAATTTTTTTTTTCAACTCATCCAGATTCAAAAGCTAAGAACCATAGGCCACAATTGTAATCTAACTTATGAAAGCCAAGATATTTGGCAAGTTTATGGTATCACAGGGTTATATATTGTCTACAGAACTTGGAAGCAGTCCAATTTGAGCTGAGCTACAACTCCAAATGGCAAATATAAAAGAGAACTAAATAATTAATCTTCGTTCCCCAACTTCAAAACACTTTTCTTTTCTTTTCTTAACAGCATACACTATGTTACTTTATATGCAATGGTATAAACATCCACCAAATCACAATCTAATTTACTTAATGAGTGACCTAATTAACATACTCACCCAATTTATAATTACATTTCCAGGTCATTCAGTATCATCAATTTTCTCCATTTTCGAGTACCAGTTCCCTCCCATAAACAACAAAGTGCATCCAAACAGGGCCTTAACAAATATTTCTCTCAAAGAACTTACTCTATGAGTGTCCTCCACCTACTAAGAACTAAACTCCTATTTAGTTATCATTCTTAAAGAAAATTTCCATTTCAAACTATGCTAAAAGTCCTTATCCACTAGGGTTTCATTTCACATCCACCTAGGGCTGTAAAGGAGTCGAGCTTTGCCTAGTAGTGCATGTTCAAGTTTGGCTTGTCAGTAAAATTAAAAAGCTTAAGCTTGGCTTGAGCTTGAGACAAGCCTAAAATATTGTTTGAGCTTGAGCTTGAGGAAAAGCCAAAAAGCTTGAGTTTGGCTTGGCTTGGCTTGGCTTGGCTTGATTCATTAGTCAAGCCAAGATCGAGCTTAATATTAATCTCAAACTTGAGCTCAGATCAAGATTTTGAGTTTGAGATCCAACAAAATTATCTTATCAAATGCTTAAATCTCCCAAAATGAAGTAAACAAAAAAGAAAAAAGAAAAAAGAAAATAGCATACTCATTTTATCATGCTTCTAGTTTGACCTATGATTAGCCATTGTTCATATTGCAACTTGACAAAATTAAATTCATCCATTCATCCTTTATTGTCTATAACTTCATCAATTGTTTAAAATATAGTTTTTACATCCACATTAGATGATAAAGAACTAGAAAGAGACTTGTTTATAACTATTGTGAATGAGAAAGGATTAACATGTTTTATAACTTTACATTAAATAATGGATAAGGAAGGACCATATGTGGCCCACTTATAAATTTTTTTAAGAAAGTAACTAAAGTCTAAAGTGGTGCTTGATCAATTTAGAGGGAAGAGAAAAATTAAGGTAAAGGGTAGCAGTCGAATATTAAATATTTTATTATTAGTTAGAAAACACATATCAAGCCTGTAATGAGTGTATACTTGACTTGTTTTGTATCGAGCCTTATAGCTCGCGAGCTTGTTCATGAACAAATAGTTTTGCTTGGGCTCGGCTTGTTTACTAAACAAGCCTAAAACTAAGGCTCAAGCTTGGCTTGTTTATAAATAAACAAATATGAACGAGCTTTTCATCAAGTCGGGCTCGAGTTGTTTATGAACAGCTTGGTTCATTTATAGTCCTGAGTGATCCACCATTAACAGAACCACAACTAATTGAATAGAAGATACACCAAATGAAAGAAACAATATTGAATTAGAATGAAAAATATAAAAAAAATAGAAGGATGCTTGAAAAATAAATAATAATGGATCATGGAAATAATTCAGTTAATGTTATATAGAAACATGATCAAACGAGTTATAGGCAATTTGCTCAAGAGGTATAAGAATCTAATACCTATAAGCTCATGTTTTGTTTTATCTTCTCACTTCGATTAAAATTTGACCAAATTGGGAAGATAAGCTTTTAATTGAAACCCTTAATTAAATATTTGAGAAATTAATTTAATGGAATTTTTTTGGAGCTACTTTCAACCTATATAATGGATTGAAACTTGAAAGATGGAACACAAATTCCCTTATTAAAAAAAAAAAAAAAAACCAACCGGAAAAAGAAATTTAAAAACAATAAAAAAGGACCTATGGTGGTGTACATAAACGCCACTATAGGCCCTTGTTCATACAAGGGCCTATAGTGCCATTTGAAAACATCACTATAGGTCCTCAATTTATATATTTATTCTTTGAGTTGGGCATTCTTTTTTCTGGACCTCAAACGCCATTATAGGTCCTCAAAAATGTTTTTTATTTTTTTGCTAAAATGACCTATAGTGACATTTATAAAACCACTATAGGCCCATGAACGCCACTATAGGTTCTTTTTAATTTTATTTTATTTTTATTTTTATTTTCGGTTGGGTTATTACTTTTTTAAAGGATCAATAGTAGTGTTTATGAATGCCACTATAGGCCCTTGTAAGACCAAGGACTATAGTGGCGTTTACAAAAGTCACTATAGGTCATTTTCTAATTTTAATTTTTTTAAAGGATTAGTGGCATTCATGAACGCCACTATAGGCCCTTGTATGACCCAGGATGTATAGTGGTGTTTATAGGGATTTTATAAACACCACTATAGGTCATCCAATTTTTTTTTTTTTATTATTAATATTTTTTGTGGCATTTATAAAGTGCTGCTATAGATGCTTGTAAGACCCATGACTTATAGTGGCGTTTTTAAAGCGCTACTATAGAACCTTCAAAACGCGGCTATAAATAAGTCTATAGCAGTGCTTTTAGAAAACACCACTATATGGTACCTATAGTGGCCTTTTTTATGAACGCCACTAAAAAATATGCCACTATAGGTAGGTTTTTTGTAGTGGAGGCTATGGACGCTAAAATAAGTGGCATTGTTTGATTTTTCATGTGGAATTTTAACAACCTAAATAAACCTTTGTCCACTCATTTCAAGTCCTAAGCCCAAGATATGAAAATTTTGAGAGAGAGAGAGAGAGAGAGAGAGAGAGAGAGAGAGAGAGAACTGAATATCAAATAGGATCTCCAAACACATTTGTTAATAGAAATATAAAAACATTAACAAAAAAAAAAATTACATGAAAAATATTTCAAATGGGCAAAAAATTTATCAAAAAGATTTAGAAGATAATGAAATAATACAAAAAAATATAACAATCATAATGATGTTCAAATATGTAATATGATAATTTTTTATTATATAAAAGACCATTTTTTTTTTCAAATGCATAGATTGTTTATAGAATTTGACGTGTAATACTTGTTACAATTGAATCTACAATTTTTTTTTCAAAATTAAAAATAATTAAATTCTACTTAAAATCAATTATATCACAAGATTATGTTACAAGAAGAATAAGTGGATCAACCATATTATTAATTAAAAAAAATTAAATATTATTAAAACCCAAAAACTTAATTAGTAATTTTTCTTCTTCCAGACCAGAAAATTGGATTTTAAAGAGAATATAAGAAATTTTTTTGGGAATAAGAAAACGAGTGAAGATATTTTTCTTTCAATAAAAATAATGCACTTAGGTGTTAGGACAAAGTTCTAATAAACTTTGGCTCCGTTTGGTGGGCCGTTTTTTAAATGAAAACTAGTGTTTTTGATCAAATACGCTGAAAGCTATGCGTTTGGCATTACGTTTTTTGAAAAATTACGTTTTTGAAAACTCTGAAAATTCACGTTTGCGAAACACAATGATGGATAGCTTTTTAAAAAACCAGGTAAAAAACGCAACTATCATGGTCTGTTGAAGCTTGAAATTCCTAAAATAACCTCACAAATACTAAAGTCTTGCCTACTACCTTGCTATCATCTATCACCTCTAGGCCTTGCCACTATATAATTCTGCTCAGTTTTGATGAAAATTCTTCTCTCTAGCTTTTTTCATTAATTGAATATTCTGGGCATGCAAAAATTACTTTGGTATGGGATGAGGTTGTTGGTGACGCAAAGAAGATGAGTCTAGAGAAACTTGGATGCAAGTGAATGATTTTTTTTTAGAAATTACTAAGGTTAGATGCGGACCATGTGATTGAAAGTAGAGGATTTTTGTCTAGCTACCCAGCAAGTGAAGGAGAAGCTTGAGGTAGTAGGAGATACACATCGGGAAACATAAAAATTAGGTGTCCTTCTTGTGTAATTTTTTATAATTATAATAACAAAAATAAATTACACAATGGAACCATATTATTATTACTTATTATTATTACTAATTATTAAATTATTAAATAAAAAGATATATATTATTACCCATATTATTATCTTTACAGCATAGCCTGTCGTGTCCTTTTTTGTAATTTTCTCAAAATAACAATTTTAGAACAACTTATTTTACCAAACACTCAATTTATGTCGTTAGTGCAAATGAATTGACATTATTAGTAGTTTTCTCTTTTTAATGATGGGAATTTCAATTCAAGTTTTCTTTTAAATCTCTAAGATTATATAGTTTGAGATTAGATTCAAATTTATGAGATTCAAATTCAATGCTACTTGCGAGAAGTATATTGAAGAATTTTATTTAAAACTTTTTTGGGAAAATAAAGGTTCAGTAAATATATACTCTTAAGACATATTATTTATCTATTTTTTTATAAAAAAATTATCAAAAATTAAAAAACTTACCAAAACAGTTAAGTACTTTTTTATTTTTCCATTAAAGTTTCAAAATGGTTTACTAAAAGTTTCCAATAACCCATACTTTATTCTTACCGTGCCTTTTTTGGAACGTGCGTACATGACTTTGCTTACCAATGTCTTCCACCGACAATGAATTCTTGTCCCTGTGGTAATTCGGTCCCTAATCCCTATGGTTTTCTAGCTAATTTGGTAAGGACATCCCATATTCTATAGATTCAACGCTACTTGTGAGTAGTACTTTGACGAACTTCATTCATTTTTTTTTTTACTTTTGACAAGTACTAGTGCACTTTGGGACCCAACACTTTTTTTTCCCCACTTTCTTTTTAGAGAAAGTCAGAAACTGGGACCCGATTCTTTGGATTTTGGACATGAGTCATGTGACTCGTGTCACATATCAACGACTCTCATCAGAGAAAGTTATAGAGAAAAAAATAAAACCTGTTCATCTCAATTATCTGCTCAGATCCATCGAGTCCCTAGCTAATCTGGTAGGAAAATTTATGTTGCCTACACATGAATACATGAATACGTGAGTATGTGTATTGTGTATGTAAAGTGACTGTGAAATAAACAACGCGTAATCCGGTAATCCTTGCGTGGGAAACTACTTGATGCTCAATTATTACATGCTTAACCAACTAGATATGATACAGTTTTTATCTCTCACGCACGCCTCCCATTCATCTTAACAGAAATGCAGGGCCGGCTCAACCAATTTTGGGGCCTTAGGCGAAAATTTTAAATGGGGCCTTTTTATAATTAAATATTAATCAAATAATATATATATATATATATATATATATTTAAAATTTTTTTATTTAAAATCTATTTTTCTTGCTTTTTGAGATGCAAAATTACTAATTAAGTTTTTGTATTTAAGTTCCTCTAACATTTCTTTTTCAATTGATAATATAGCTAATCCACTTAATCTTTCTTGTGACATAGTAGACCTTAAATAAGATTTTATTAATTTTAATTTTGAAAAACTTCTTTCTGCTGATGCAACTGTAACAGGTATTGTTAGTAATATTCTATAAGCAATATATGCATTTGGAAAAGAATCTAGTCTTTTTAAATAATTAAGTACATTAATTGGAGTATTTTCATCTATTTGCACAACTTCTTTTAAAATTATTAGTTCTGAATATAAATCATAGCCATTAATATCATGATAAACATCATGTTTGAGAAAATTTTCAAGATTAAGACAATATGTTTTCAAACTATTATCATCTAGTGCTTTTAGTTTTTCAAAATTAAATAAAAAACCAAAAATATCCTCATATATTTGAAATTGTTCAAACCTACTTTCAATGGATGAAATAGCTTGATCTACTATATATAAAAAATAATTAATTCTAAAAGATTCTTCAGCAGATTGTGTTATCTCATCATTGGCATTCTCATCAAATTGTTTCTTTCTACGAATTATACGTTTTTCATGAAATATAGGCTCTATTTCCATTTTGATTGCAATCTCTTTAGATGAAATCATAGCAGATGTAAATCCATCTTCTCTATATTTTTTTAAAAAAGATATGAGACCCTTTAGTTGATCTATGGCAACATCAATATGCATGTCTTTTGATTGTAAATTTTTACTAACAGAGTTAACGGCAAATAATATATCATACCAAATAGTCATGCCTAACAAGAATTCAAAACTTTCAAGCTCATATGTTGCCAAACAATCAGCTTCACTTTTTGTTTTAGGATCTTCACTCGTTTTTGCTAATTGTAACAAAGCATCTCTTATTTCTAAAGCTTGAAATTTTATTGCTTTTACACTTTCAATTCGACTTTCCCAACGTGTTTGTGACAAAGGTTTAAGAGTTAAACTTGAAACATTATCTTGTAAAATTTTCCATCGCCTTGTGGAAGAAGAAAATAATGTATATATACGTTGTACTACTCCAAAAAAAGATATAGCTTTAGGACAAGAATTGGCCATATCGCATAGCACAAGGTTAAGATTATGACAACCACATGGTGTGTAAAATGCTCTAGGGTTTATATCAATTATTCTTTTTTGTACCCCTTGTTTTTTTCCTTTCATATTAGACCCATTGTCATATCCTTGTCCACGTACATCATTAATATCAAGTTCAAGACTTTTTAAAACACTTGTAATTTCATTAAAAAGACCTTTTCCAGAAGTATCATCTACTTTTAAAAATTCTACAAAATGCTCATCTATTTTTATTGGACTAGTTGAAATATCCACACATCGTAGTACTAGAGTCATCTGTTCTTGATGACTTACATCGGGAGTACAATCAAGTATAATTGAAAAATATTTTGCTTCCTTAACCTTCATAATAATTTTACCTTTAATTTCATTTGCTAACAATTGTATCAATTCATTTTGTATATTATGTCCAAGATAATGATTATGAATTGCACCACGTTGAATACGTTGAACATGTTCTTGCATTACTGGATCAAATTCTGCAATCATTTCAATTAAACTTAAAAAATTTCCATTATTTTCTTGATAGATCTTTTCATTTTTTCCTCGAAAGGCCAAATTATTTTTTCCAAGATTTTTTACTACAGCAATAATTCTTAACAACACTTTTTTCCAATGATCTTTCTCTTTGTTAACTTGTTCTTGGAAATTTTTATCAATTGTTTTATTTTTCAATAATCTCATTTCTAAATCAATCCAAGCATTCATGTTAGTAACATGCTCTTTGCTTGTTTCATGATTTTTAATCTTATTGCTAATATTTCTCCAATCATTAGTTCCTTCATTAGTAAGTTGATTTGTACCACTACCATGTGTTGTTGAATTAAACAACTTGCAACAAAAACAAAATGCTTTATCCAAATCTTTTGAATACACTAGCCATCTTCTATCAAATTTCTCCCCATTTGATAACTTTTTAAAATAAAATGTAGTAGAAAAATGTCTACGATCTTTATCTAAAGGAAAATTTAGATTATTGTCTCTAATTGGACCCTTTTCTACTAATAAATCTCTTAATTTTGTATCAATATTTTCCCATTGACTTGGATCATAGATATTATTAGTAAGTAGGTTACTCATTTTTTCATTATCTTCTAAATTATTTTGTTTTTCATTATCAATTATTGTTACATTAGATTTCTGAACATTATTAGGATTATTTTCATTATTCTCTTTTTGTTGTATAATTTCATCATCTTCCAACTCTTTTTCATAAGTTTCTTGTTCATTTGTAATATTTTCACCTAAACTTTCTATTGTGTTTTTTTTAATACTAGTAACAAATTTATCCATAGATCCTTTTTGAGATTCAATTTGTTTTTCAATTTTTCTTTTTTTTATAAGTTTTTCATATCCGGATAAATATTTTCTAGTAGACATTTGTAATGAGAAAATATTTATAGATAAATAAAACACAATTTATAATTAAAAATGATAATTTAACTAAAAATAAATTTAAGGTATAAAACAATAGAACCTGGTTATTGCAATTTTTCTAAAGCTGTGATCACTTTAAGTTTTAAACCTGCACAAATAAAAATTAATTTAATACATGATTTAATAAATTAATATCACTACAATACAAATAAGTTGATATAATACACATCAAATTATTAATTGGTCCAATAATTTATAATAACAGATAAAGTGTCACCGTGTTAGATAAAAAAAAAAAAAGTGAAAAACCGTGTAACACACTAAAACAGTGGGCTGTACAGCACTACAGTTCTTGAAAGGCTGAAAACACAAAAAAAAAAGGTGAGATTGTGAGATATGTGTAGTCTACCACCTGAGCCCTATACTCCTATAAACATAAAAAAAAGTGAGAAACCCTCCACTTAGACTACTCCTATTCCTATCATCCATTGATTCTATTCATCCTATGGCTAAGTTTAAAAGTAAAAATATGTCCTATCAAATGTTAATTTTGCTGGCAGTGTCCACAGCTCCACAGAGTCAGCCGGTCAGAGGGGCTGAGGAGCAGAAAAGTTAAAAAAAAAAACGTGTACCATACCATCACACAATTGTGTGGTGAAAGACTAAAAGTGTGAAACAAACTATAAATATATATAAATATAATTTAAGTTAAATAAATTGAAGACTCGGAGTCTTCACTTTCAGTTTCGGAAAGATAAAGAGAGTTAGAGAAAGAGGGAAAAAACTGAAGAATACCTCTGATCTCTGGTACGTTGGAATCAACCAAGAAGAATTTCAAGCTAGAGTAACTGAGTTTAAGGAAAAAGATCAAGATGGAGATGAAGAAAAGAAAGGTAAGACCCTAAGAAAATAGATGGAGAGGCGGAGAGGCAGAGAGATAGAAAGATGAGAGGTTTTTTTTATGTATTCGAAATTTATAATTTCTATTTTAGCATATTTCAAGACAATTACGTTGTATTATTAATGAATTTGTTTGGTCTTAATTTTGATTTTAGCATATTTCAAGAATGAATTAATATATTTGTCTCCTAAAATTTAATTTTGTTAGCTGAAGTTTGACTATTTTATTTTTTCCTTTTTAATTTTTTGCATTTTAGGATACAATGAGGTCTTTTTAATGCATTTTATTAACCAATAAAAGTGCTTAAAATTTTTTTTAATTAAAATATATTATATATAATTTTTTTTTTTTACAAATGGGGGCCTTCTTTTATTTGGGGGCCTTAGGCGATTGCATCAATTGCATCACCTATTGAGCCGGCCCTGCAGAAATGTTGTGACAGAGAAAAAAAGATACGAAAAAGTAAATAGGAGTAAAAGTTGAGTCCAATGCTCTAAAACCACTTAGAATTTGGCTGTGTTAATTGTTGACATGTGTCCAAACTAATTCCCAAACAATTTCATTGCATAGAACACTAAGCCTCTGTTTGGATACCAATAAAAAATAAAAATTATTTTATTGTTCAGCTTATTTTTGTTATTATTTATAGATCTTATTGCACTTTTTAGTACTATTTATAGGTCTATTGTACTATTTTAACTAACTTTTATCTTTATTTACAGTACTTTTAGCCATAAATTTTTAATTTCAATAAAATAAGTGATATTTAAACAGACCCTTAACTTGAGATCTTCCGATTAATGATATTTGCAGTTACAGTCACACACATATGCTCTACACGATGTATCTTCGTACAAAGGCAATAAACTCTAATGTCCTGATTCCAGACAAGTTCTAGCTGGAAGGAAACAGAATAATGTGAGTATATATGTGCAAACATAAAACAAAAAGTGTGTGAAAATGCATAAAATGCTGTTTAAAAACTGAAAATGGTTGTTTGAAAACAACCACCAAACACCCCCTAAGTATGAGAAGTCTCCCAAACTGTTATTTCCTTAGCAAAATAAGGAGTGCTGGCATTTGACAAAGAAAAGTCCACAAATTAAACGAAATTCAAGCAAGAGCACAATTACATAGATGCTAAAATCTCGATTGCTAGTTAATAGTAAGTAAATCATTTTTTCGGGAAAAAAAAAAAAAAAAAAAAAAGCACATCATTTTTGGTGTCTCTTCCATAACTGAGTCACTTCAGCCAGTGATTTTGTAGACGACCCTTCAAGGCTCAAAGTCTTTTCAGCTGCATCCTTTAGTTCTTTCATTTTGCTCCGAAGTAATTTTCCTTCTTCTCCCTCCATTAGACCTCTAGCATAGTTTGCAATGTCTTTGTGTCCCACAAGGCCCTCATCATTCACTTTGACCCTCACTGCAACCTTCAAATCATCAGCTACCAATACAGCATTCATTCTTTGCTCTGCATAGAGTGGCCATGCAATCATGGGCACACCATGCACAATACTCTCTAAGGCTGAGTTCCACCCACAATGGGTCAAGAACCCCCCGGTCGAGCCATGACTCAAGACCTGGACTTGAGGAGCCCAAGAGGGCACCACTAGACCCACCTCTTTTGTCCTCTCCAAGAACCCTTTGGGAAGAAAATCAAAAGGGTCATTAATGCTCTGAACACTAAAATAAGTGGCATTAGCTGCTTTTTCATGTGGGCTCCTTATAACCCAAAGAAATCTTTGTCTACTCATTTCAAGCCCTAAGGCCAATTCATTTAGTTGCTCACGTGAAAGAGTCCCACCACTACCAAATGAAACATACAAAACTGACCTCTGTGGCTGTTTATCCAACCATCTTAAGCACTCAGCGCCAGACTCATCGACCACAATATCTGAACCGGACTTAATTAGCGGTCCAATTGGGTAAACCGGTGGCTTACCCTCTCCTCTTTCCATCAAAGCTTTAAAAGCACCAGGCTCCAAATCCATGAAGCTATTGACCATAATTCCAGCAGCAAGAGGGTGCTGTTTGCAACAGTGTAGAACTATTTTGTAACATTCATTCTGTCTATCTTGAATCGGATCTATCAGATCACTCCCATGGAGAGGTACACACCCAGGTAATTTGACCGGTTCAGGCAAGTCTCTATACTCACATGAGAACTTTTGATCAAGCTCCGGTAAATAAAAGACTGACAACAAAGCCATTGCTGTTGTAGGGAAAAATATGTAAGACGAAACACCGAATTCTTTAGCAACATCAAAGGCTTCCGTACCAAATAAATCAACCACCAAGGCCACTAGCCGAGTTGACTCAGCTAAGACCTTCAACGAGCCTTGTAGAGCAGGGATGGACCGCGTTAAAGTGAGCCCAATCCGGGTCTCAATTTTAGTATCTTCAGGGAGGTCATCGAAGCTCACAGGAGGAAGAAAGATGGAGGATATGGCATCAGGAAGGGCTTCAAGGACAGTTTTTTGAGGTTTCATGGGTGACCCATCGGTGGTAATAATGAAGGTGACTGAGAAATCGTGGTGGAGGACGAGTCGCTTGGCGAACTCAACAAGTGGGATTAGGTGGCCAATTCCTGGAGTGGGAACAATGGCTACGTTGGGTGGCTTCTGTTGGATGCGTTCCATTTTGTTGGGTTTGAGAGCTTAAGGCTTATAGCTGTGCACAAACATTATGTGTTTCAAGGTGAATATATAGAAAGAGACTTAGGTTTGATGGGGGTGTGTGAATGCTTTGATTTTTTTTTTTTTTTTTTTTTTTTTTAAATTGAGTGGTTTAAAAAGAAGTTTCTTAAAAAATGAAAAGAGCTGCCCTACCCTCCACACACATTTACAATAATTTATAAGTGGTAAATTGTTACCAATTCTAATTAGAATTCGTCACTTAAATTACTTTTTTGTCCACTTATAATAGTCAGTAACAATTTATCATTTATGAGTTGTGTGAAAGGGTTGTAAACATAACATTTTTCATTGGAAATTAGATAATTATTATTATGCACATGCAGTGATATTGTTTTTGGGTCTTTTTTTTTCCCCCAAGTTATTTGGGGATTTTCTTTAATATTGGAGTATTTTTTTCTATAGTTTAAACTTACACATTTTCTATCTAACTAATTTTATAGACTATTGTTATGTTCCTAAAAAAAGGAAAATAGCTTGACTGACGCTTGATTCATGGTGTCTTTCCATGGAAAAAAAAAATCCCCAAATTCAATTACAGTAATAATTTTGAAGATTTTAACATTAAGGGCGCATTTGTTACACTGAACAGAGATTACAACATGAATTGTAATCTTTATTACTGAGAATAAGAAGTGTTGTAATGGAATAATTAAACTTATTTATAATTTGGATGTAAGTTGTAAAATTCGAATTAAACTTAAAATCTATTTCAAGATATATCTTACTGAACCAATCATATTTCCTAAAAAACAATATTTTTTAAATTTGAGAGAGAAATTGGTTATTTTTTTATTTCTATAATTGTTACATGAAAAAGGAAAGTTTGTTTATTTGAAAATATATTAGGGTACACTAATTGTGAATTACAATATGAATGGTAGTCTTTATTATTTAGAATAAAATGTATTTTAATGGAATAACTAAACATATTCATTAGTTTAGCTATAAGTTATAACATTAAAATAAAACTTAAGATCTATCTTAGGAAATATCTCACTCATAAAATTATATTTCCTAAAAAAGAATATTTTTTAATTTGAGAGAGATGAGTTATTTTTTGATAATTTTTTATTTCCATAATTGTTAAGTGCATATGAAAAGTTTTTTTATTTGAAAATATATTAATATTATAAATTATTACACATACTAAGGAATATTTTTTCCTCATATGTAATGACTATACTATTCCCTATAGTAAAAACATAATATAACTACTGAATAACGAAATTATAAAAATAACTATTACATTACAGTGTTTGTTATAGTCTATCAAATATGCCCTTAACATTAGAAATTATTTTACTTACTAAGAAATAGCTATTACAACATTTTTAGAGAGAAATAATTATTCATCATTTCAAAAAATAGCTATTCGTAAGGAATGATTATTCTCTGTAATAAAAACATCATCAAACTATTGATAGATTACACATAGGACTAGCTATTATATACAATATCTATTACAGTCTACCAAACATATCCTAAAAGTTTTTAAGTTGGAAGAGAATAGCTGTTGCATGTTGAAAAAATTACTTTTCTTGAAGAAAATATATAAGTTTATAAGGAAGTTCATGAAAGTCTCATTATATAAAAAATCCTAAAATCAAGATTATGGAGGAGATTATATATTATTGAACATCTTATTATACAGAAAGATGAAGTCGAGATGGCATAAAACATTGAAGAAGAAATAATAGAGAGGGAAATTGTTAAGGAGCTCAATGAGTGTCAATCTCATGATCCTAATACTTTAGTAGTAAGCGATACACCACAATTTGTTGATTTTATTGGGGTTGAAAGATTTGATGTGGTCATTGACTCTTATTTGGTAAATATCGTCAATTGCATGAAGGCTAAGGAAAGAGAATCTGAAGTTAATTTGTTTCCTCAATTGATGAGCTGCAAGTTTGGAAAGAAAATCAAGGGACTCAGGTATTTCAAGTATTTGTTTGTTTGGCATGGAAGATTTCAAATCTCAACTATCAACTTGAGGGCAAGGTTTTTTATTTTATTTATTTATTTATTTTTTTCCAAGTGGAGAGGTCTAATGTAGGACAAAATCTACTATTTAATTTTTGTAATTTATTAATTTTTCTATTGTTATATAATTTTTTTAAAATTTTTCTAGGGTATTTATTTCCTTGTTTTTATGTGTTTTTAATATTTTTTAGGTCAAATTTGGTTCCTATTATAGTTATATATTATTTAAGATTTATTTTAAAATATATCTTCTTCTTTGTCAAGTTTTACAGAGCCTGTAAATAGACTTCCAAGTCATTAAATGTTTTTAAGTATTATTGAGATTAATAAAAATTCAATATTTTGTCTATTGTTTTTTTGGTGGATTTCAAACCTCTTTCTCCTTGTAGATTCAAGGATCTTCGTAAATTCAAGGTTATTTTTTAAAAGCAAACATGTATTGTTTCTAAAATCTAGAAGTAGACGTGTTCTACTTGTTGTTGCTTCCGTATCTTGCATTATAAGATTGGTAATTAAAGCATGAATGATGTGACATGTGCTAATCCGTAGTGAGAATTTGGTTGTCCAGCAAATCATTTGCCTTATTAGTTCTTGGGTTTGAGTCGTGCATGATATTTGTACTAGAATTGATGGGGTCATCTAGCGCATGAGTTTGACTTTTCAAGATGAAAAGTGAATTACTCCTAGAATTTGACCTTTTTTGTTGGATAAAAAAAATGAGAGAGAGAGAGAGATATGGTTTTTTTTTTTAATAAAGTAATATGATACAGAGGTGATTGTGGAATTTACAATGAAAAAACATTCGAAATACAATTTCAAGAATAGCCAAAAGAGAGATGTAGTGACCGGGTGAGTTAAGCTGGATGGTACCTTTTCATGCCTTAAGTGCATGGGGGAACATGGAGGCCTCGGTTCAAACCCCCGAGAATGGTTGAGATAGGGTATTTATGTAGTAATATTTCTAAACAATTCAAAATAAAAAGAAGAGAGAGATGTAACGTATGATGTCACATGGCTTTTGCAGTTTTTTTGTATCGCGAAGTTTACATGTGGAGAAATATCTCAGTGATTAATTAAGTTATACATGGTATCCTATAACTTATTATAAAATTCGATTCACTTTTATAAATTTTGATTTCATTTCGGTATTGGAAGTTTTTGGAACTATCACTTTTAGATAATATAGTCATTTCGTCCAACTCTATCAGATTGTGCTGTTCGATGTCCCAAAAATATCGCCATTTGGTATTTTTTTTGGTTTCTTAAATTAAAAAACAAACCCAAAAAACTAAATGTTGACACTTTTTCACGCTATGTGGTATAATTTCATTGGACAACCAATGTAACGTCAACATTATAATAGATCTTGGAGTGGGAACAATGGTTACGTGGAGTGACTTCTGTTGGCTATTGGGTTTGTGGTAAAATTTCATTGAACAACCTATGTTACGTCCACGGTCCACATTATATTGTTGAATGTTGGGTTTGTGAGTTCAAGCTGTGGGCAAACATTGTGGTGCACCGTATATATATAGACAGAGATGTGTTTGGTCGGCGTGAGTGCTCTATAAAAGTTTTTTGTTTTTTTCATAAGAAAGCATATGCATTGAAAACAACCAACCAACAATGGTAATTTTTTTTCACTTCCTCCTCTGAGTTTCGAACAATGGTATAGTTTGACAGTCTGTTCGATAGAGATAGTATGTTTTAGAATATTTTTCACATGTATGTTAGTAAGTTGTGAAAGTTGGTAAATGATGTGGGTCATATGAAAAAACAAATTTGTAACCTCAAAAGAGTTGTAAAAATTGCAGTGACAAACATTATTGGTAGTTTGATGATTTCACGAGTGCTTACGAGAGAGAGAGAGTAGGTCTTTTTAAATAAAGTAATACTGAGGTGCTAGTGGAATTTGCAATGCTGATAACTACAAACAGAGAAAACAAGGGGCCCAGAACACCTCTACCTACAAAGCTTTTGGAATTTGCAATGAAAACAAATAGAAGATGGTTGAACTACTATTCCCATAACGGCCAAAAGAGAGATGTACGTTTCTATTTGGAACAGTTATTTAATTTTTGCCGAAAATTTTTTGTTGAAGTTGTGTTAAAGTATTTTTGTACATTGAAAAAATTAAAAAATATGAGAAAATATAAAATTTTAAGAGGTTATAAATAAAAACTAAAAGTTAAAAATCGATGCCACGCTAATTTACTATGACTGATGTCACGGGGATTCCCTTGTGCAGGTTTTTGTGTGTGTGTGTGTGTAGTGCGCGCGTAGTTCACATGTGGAGAAATCTCTCCAGCCCTCTTACAGGGACACTGGTGGAAGGTCTGGCTTTTGTCGTGGTGGTGGTGGTAGCTTTGGTGCACCACCTAGCTCTAGTTTTCCTTGGAAATATGATTTTTTTTTTCGAAGTTTTTGGTTCTCTGAACTAGAATTTAAGAACCGTTCTAGTGTAGTTGCCAAATTTGAGTAGTGTATTTTGATTTTGAAGTATGATGTTGGGATCACGATGAAGATCTATATAAATTTTGAGTTCAATTACTAGCATAAAAAGAAAAGATATATCTCATTGATTAAGTTATACATGGCATCCTTTTTACTATATAAAAAATTCAGTTCAATATTTTAAACTTTGATTTTTTTTTTTTATAAATATGTTAAGATAAAGATAAAATTGAGTAACACACAAATGCAAATGTTATATAATTTAGCCTGACAACTTTAAGGGTTACATTGTTATTATAAAAATGAAGAAAATGGTTACATTTTTATTCTAAAAGTGAAGTATAAATTTTGTATTGCAATAAACTCAACATGAATACACGAGTTGCTTAATGCATTTAGGAGCATTAGATCAAAATTGAATTGAGGACTCTTATATATTTAAATATAATTTTTAAAAAATTAATATTACTCAAACGCTATTATCTTATTTTAGATGCAAAATTACTAATTAACTATGTAAAATATTTTTTATAAAAAAAAGTCTATAGACCCCAAAAAATTAACAAAACTTTTCACACAATGAAATAATGCATGGATACAACCAGCGGCTACTAGGGAGGTTCTGGTTTCCGCAAGGGGTGATTCTAGGGTTCACAATTATGGAGTTCCTAATTTAAACAGCAACAAAAACCACTGGTTCCTCCTTCATTGATTATGAAGATATCGAATGGGCCTCCAAAGAGGGTGGAGATGGAGGAAGAGAGGAGATTGAGAAAGTAAATAGAGTTTGTGTCTTTGAGAAGCAATGACAAGATGAAAAAGCAAAGGCAACAATTGAAGGGGCCTAGAGCTGAAGTATTTTAGTCCCAAAAAAAAGGTCTTATAAAATTCCTCTAAAAAAAATTACAATTTTAATATAAAAAAGGGGAATTCTAGCTACTCAAATTTAAGTGTTTTAGTACAGATGGAATTCGTTTCTTGAAAAATTGAATCTTGAATGAGATTGGACTCTTTCTTAATTGTGCCCTTCAATTAACATCTTATCAATTAATTAATTAAGATAAATACATAATCTAAAGGATATAATAATTATTTGAAAATAATTTTTGTTGTTTCATGAATCTCACAATATTAACTTAATATAATTTTGTTTGTGTGTGCTTTTATGTTAGAACATATTTTCTCCTTCCTTGTGTGTGTGTTTCTCAAAAAAGAAGGGGAAAAAAAAAAACCGAAATTAACCTAAGATAATCTTATGCATGCATGCGCATAGTAAGATCATAGATCAACTAATTAGTTTTAAGCATTTATAAAACAGTGATTCTAGCACTGTTTTGAGAACCAAAAAAGACCAATTTATCCTAATTGCTTTATGACCAATTAGAATATGGATTTTAGGAGCAATGTTATATTTGGAAATTTTCATTTATAAAATTACCATTTTACCCTTAATATTAAAAATTAAAAAAATTAAAATAGATGGTTGCAAAATAGGATGTCTACAATGATCAATTTTAAATTTACATGTGACTCTAAATTAAATAAGTGAAATACCAAAGAGAAAATCAAATGGTGCTATATGTGTCATCTAAATTGACAATTAAAGTTGCCAAATGTCACTTTGAGCAACAAAATAAAGATAAATCTTTCTTCCAATCAAATTTGGACACTCGTAATAGAGAGCCTTCTTTAATAAAAAAGAGACAAAGTTGGAGACAAATATCAATAAATACAAGTTCTAGACTTACAGTAAGACACGGATAATTATGCAATACTTCTGAAGTACCATAAATGCATATTCTTCTCTCTCACATAATTGTAGGTCCTGTTAATTAAATTCATGGTGGATCCCACTAATTAAATTTATGATGGAACCCACAATTCATGTGAAAGTAAGAAGTACGCATTTATGGTAATCTCAAAGTATACAATAATTTTCCGTTAGACACTTTGATTTTGGCAAACCAAAAAAATTTACCACTCGTCTTGAAAGAGATTAAATCATGGTAGAATTCATCCTTATAGAAGACCACTATAAATATTCATAAATTAAAAAAAAAAATACCACCATAAAGGGGCACCACCTAGCCCATTCATCGTCATTCTTTCAACCATTAAAATTCTGTTGAAGTCAAGCCTAAAAGATTTTGAAGAACTTCAAAGTGTCTAAATATAAAGTCACTACAACAAAATGTATTTTCAGTGACGAAAAAATTCGTCACTAAAAGTCCAGTTTTTCGTCACTAAGAACTTTTAGTGACGAAACTCTTTTCGTCACTGAAACCCCGTCACTAAAAGTCCTGGTGACGAAAAATTTTGTCACTAAAAGTCCAATTTGATTTTTTTTTAAAAACTTTTAGCGACGAAAATGTTTCGTCACTAAATGTTTTCCTCACTAAAAATACTATTTAGTGACGAAAATATTTCGTCACTAAAAACACTTTAGTTTATTAAATCATATTTAGTGACGAATAATTTCCTCACTAAAACTATGTTCGAGTGCATATAGTGATGAAAAAATTCGTCACTAAAACTATTTTTAAGAAAATCCAGGCACATAGCGACGAAAATTTTCGTTACTAAAACCATTTTTTACAAAATTTTGCTACATTTAGCAACGAAATATTTTATCACTAAAACAATTTTTTGTTGCTATATTTGTGATGAAAAAATTCACCGCTAAAACTTATTTTCTGTTTTTATGTTTTTTATGGCTTTGATATTAACCTGTTACCTGTTATTATATTATTAAAAGCTCACATTTGAATAACACATTTATTTCAACAACACATTTAGAAAAAAAAATATACATTCCACAAGTAAAAAATAAAACAAGAATCCAATTTAAACTCTTTCCATATAATAATTATTTGCAATACATACAATAACTCAAAATGTTTTATAACAATACAAAAATGGTAACATAATATAATTAGAACTAACAGAAGATGTCCTTATATGTCTTCAAGTAATGCCAAAAGTAAATCCCCTAAAAGTCACCAATAAGAAATCTGCACAAATATAAAAATAATACTAAATTAAAATCATAAAGTAAAGACATTAACTATGTTATAAGAAAATTTTTATGAACTCTACATATCATAGATCTAAGCCTCTTTCTATTCTCCACAGCAACCCAAACAATCACTAACCTTGTCATCACATTCAACCAAAAAACTTGTCATCAATACTAAAAAGAAAAAGCCCTCAAATTATGTCAGTAATGGGCATTCATCAAAAGCCTTTACAAACTATATATAAAGAAAATTCAATTGATGGGTCTCCTATTCACCAAACCCGTATAGCCAACAATACTAATAATATCAACAAAGTACTAATAATATCAACAAAGTGCACAAAGAGATAAACTCCAAAAACAATTCATTTATGTCACCATGTCCATTCCTAAAGTATTAAGCATTAATTTGACTTACAAAAGATTCCTATTTGAAAGGCATTTCCTGTAAAATGAAAAAAAAAAAAAAAAAAAAAAAAGAAGAAGAAGAAGAAGAAAGCAGTCAGTACAGCTCAAACATTAAAAAAATTTCAACATACATATTGCCCAAGCAAGATGGAATCAAGAAGAAAAAAGTAGTCAATACAGTGTCATCATGATTCTCATCAATAGTAGTGTTAAATTCTAATTCCACAGAGCCATTCACTTCAACTGCAATGTCATTCATATATCTCTATAGTCTATATCCTCATTCTATACTGATCCCAAAAGATTTGAATTTAATCTTATGATAATTGATACCAAAGGACCCCACCTCCCAAAAGAAACAACCTTCATCAACCTGGTTTTAGAGACAATGCCATCCTAATATTCCTTTCTCAGATTGGACACTCGTTTTGTCATCAAAATGGATGATAGAAAAAACTAGCAATTAGGGGAAAAAAAAATCTCATCTTTTGTCTTGCAAGAAATATGAATAGAGTAGCACAATGTATCTAAATCATAATCTAGAGAACAATCCCCCATTAAATCAAGTAAAATAACAATCAGAGGACACAATACCATTGTGAAATTAGAGTATCATTACCTGAGCAATAATCAACACAAGAAAATTTGGAAGATGGGTAATCTCATTTTGAGTTCATACATTACACCTAATGTATAGGAACTTGTACACTACATATATCAAACATTGGTATCAATGTGGAAACCAAACCAAGAGAGTGAGGATCCAAAACTAGAATCATCCAAACAATAAGAACCATAGAAATCAAAAAGAATTACAACAATTGATAAATATATATATATATATATATATATATATATATATAAGAAACTTTCTTCACAACCAAACTAAACAAAAATGCATATACCAATTATTGTATCAAACAAAAAACATACCCAAAGAAACTAGAATCATTAAACAAAAAAAAATGAGCATCAAGCATTTAGAATCATTAAACAAAAATACCCAAAGGAACTAGAATCATTAAAAAAAAATTAACAAAGAAATTAACTCAAAAGGAAAAGGAAAAAATAAAAAATACCCAGGCTTAAGGGTGGGAGGCGAAAAGCGTCGCCACCGGCGACCTGAAGTGTTGCAAATCTGCGAGCTGAAGCGTCGCGGACTGCGACGCTGAGGCATCGCCATCGATCTGCGACGCTAAGCGTCGCCGACAGCAGCACTAAGCGTCGCGGACCGCGATGCTTCAGCTCGCCGATCGTCGCGATGCTGAAGCATCGCCATCGATCGGCGAGCTAAAGCGTCGCGGTCCGCGACACTTCAGCGTCGCGATCAGCGACGCTTTAGCTCGCCGATCGATGGTGATGCTTCAGCGTCACGACGATCGGCGAGCTGAAGCATCGCGGTCCGCGATGCTTAGCGTTGCGGTCGGCGACGCTTAGCGTCGCCATAGATCGGCGAGCTAAAGCGTCGCGGACCATGACGCTAAAGCTCATCGATCTATGGCGATGCTTCAGCGTCGCGATCGGCGACGCTTCAGCTCGCAGATCGCGACGCTGAAGCGCCGCCGATCGCGACGCTTTAAGACGCCGACGGCGTTGCTTCAGCGTTGCGATCGGCGACGCTTCAGCTCGCAGATCGCGACGCTGAAGCGTCGCCGATGGCGAAGCTTCAGAACGCCGATGGCGAAGCTTCAGGTCGCCGATAGCTCGCCGATCTGCAAGCTGAAGCATCGCCGTTGAGCTTAATCAGCGACGGTTGAGCTTAATCGACGACGGTGGCTTCACAACGGTTTGGTTTTGACTGAAATGCCTCTTGGCTTTTTTTTTTTTTTTGACTGAAATGACTCTTGGGATATTGAAATGATTTGTGGTTTAACTGGGTATTGAGATTAAGCTTTTAAGTTTTTAGCGACGAATTTCAGTTTCATCACTAAAGACCAAGCTTTGTTAAGACTTTTAGAGACGAAAGTCATATTTCATCACTAAATCATATTTTTAGTGACGAATTGTGATTTCGTCACTAAAAATATACAAGTGTAAAATTATTATTGTTTTTAGTGACGAATATTTTTCGTCACTAATTCTTCTTTATAGCGACGAAATGATTTTCGTCACTAATACTATCCACAGCAATACCTACAGTGACGAAATATTTCGTCACTAAAAATTTCAACTTTTAGTGACGAAATATTTCGTCACTATAGATTAATTAAACTAGCGCCAAAATTTCCCTCTGCTAGCGCCCATTTTTTAGATCACAATAGCGACGAAATTTATTTTTGGTCGCTAAATGTTATAATTTTTTTCATTATTAGTGATGAAATTCATATTTCGTCACTAAAGCTATATATTTAGTGACGAAAAATATTTTCTCACTAATATTCGTCACTAAAAATACATTTTGTTGTAGTGAGTTCTCAAATTCGAAGAATATTTGAACTTTTAACACAGATATGCGAATCTTCCTCAAATAAAAAAATAAAAAAAAATAAAAAAAACACATATATGCGAAGGAAAAAAAAATCTAAATAAGCACGAAGCCTAAAAATTCATCCACAAGTTCATCACCAATTAAGTGATCTAAAAAGTAAGCCTCATAATCTCATATCATTGGCATCGATATATGTCATCCTTGAAGAGAGAAGTAAGTGAATAAATTCTTTTGTAAAGAATTTCCATAAAGATTGTATTGTTATTTTAACATTGATAAAAGTTGTTACATAATTTTTCAGTTGAATTTCAAATTAGAAATTTATAGTTTGCAATAGGGTCATCTCACCCAACCTACGTGTGTGTATATATATCAACAGTTTTTTTTTTTTTTTTTTTTAATTTATTATATAAATTCAAGTTTTTTATATTTATATAATTTAATTTTTTTTCATACATATTATCATGCCTAACATGCTCGTTTTATTTATTAATACTCTCATTGTTATCCCTCATCTTTTTACATCTCTCTTACCCATAATGTTCCTGAAACATCATCAAATAATATGGCTAAATGTCTCCACTTGGCCACCTAAAATTGCCCCACGTACTCCTGTTTTGAAAAGAAGACGAAAACACCTATGATCCAAACTCACCTCATTCCATTGTTATCCGTATAGCATGAAACACTCCATAAATATGTAGAGAAATTTTAGGTGGATAAAAGTGTTTATGTCCCACACACACATATATTCATGTATCACATAATGGACAAAAACATAGCCTTAACTTTGGGCCTTGATAACACACTGAGAATTTTATTGCAAAGGTTCGAAAAGCCCCAAATACATGCCCATTTTTAAAAATGTAGTTAACCTAGTGAGGTCCATTTATTATATTGAATACTCTCCTGTGAGAGCATTCCCATCAATAATTCTAAAAAATTTAGTATTTGTCATCTTAAAACTTAATTTTATTACATATAACACACCACTTTACAGTATAACCTATATCAAAACTTTTATTTTTTTTACCATTTCATTTAAATATTATTTTTTTATTATTTTTCAATAATTTTTTATTTTTCCTCTCTCTCCTCTATCTCTGTCTCTCTCTGTCGCTGTCTCTCTCTCTGTCTCTCTCTCTCTGTCTCTCTCTCTCTCTCTCTCCTTCTCACAGCATTGTCGGCACCACACCACCAACAGTCACCACAAAACCCACCACCCACATATACCACAACCACTACTAACAAAAAGAGAGAAAAAAAAAAAATCACAGCCAGAAAGAAACCTCCACATCCACATCGACGCACAACAACCACATCCATTCACCACCACTAACCACAGCAGGGAAAAAAAAAATAAAAACCTCTACCATCGCCGCCACTAGCAAACCCGCCGCCACCGACCCACCACAAACCATACCCATCCAAAATCAAATCACAAACCCATCACCCAAAACCAAATCACAAACCCACCAAAATATGCCCAAATCGAAACCCTTGTACAAACCCACAACTTGCAAATTGAAACCTAAGGTGTGATAGAGAGATTATCATAGATCTAAACAGGTGAAGACGAGTGGGAGGGCAAATCACAAGCAGCGGCGACCTAGAGACGTTGCGGCCAAAGAGTAGAGAGATCGAGTGACTAAGAGTAGAGAGATTGGCAACGTTGCAGATGAAGAGTAGAGAGATTGTGTGACTGAGAGCAAAGAGATCAGTGACGTGCAAAGACTGGCGATGAGCAAAGATCGGCGACAAGCACAAGACCATGAACCATGGAAAGAGAAGAGAGAACAGAGATGAAAGAAGTAAGAGAGGAAAAAGAATGAGAAATGAGAGAGAGCTGTTGGCTAAATAAAAAACTATTTTTTATTTTACTATACAGCTACAGTGCGCTCTAAAAAATGAGGGTGAACTGTAGCAAGATTGTAAATTTTATAGCATATACTAGTTTTGATGGAGATGGTTTTTTAGGGTTTAGATGCTAAAAAAATAGGATTTATAGCATTTGAGAGTATTGATGAGAATGCTCTTAGAATACTATCCCATTTGAAATAGAACTACAGATTAAATTATTAAATATTAAAAAAATAAAAATGTATCCATGCGGACCACACCATATCATTTTTAGAAAAGACATGATATTAGGAATGGCAACGAGTCAGGTTCGGAGTGGGTTTTTGGATGCCCGGACTCAACTTGCGGGTCATTCTCTATTACCCGGACCCAGCCCGTTTAATAAACAGGTCTATTTTTTTAGCCCTAAACTCGGCCCGTCGGGCCCCGCGGGCTCTGATAGCCACTTTAGGGCATCCATTGCAAAACAATCTTAAAAAAAAAAAAAAAAAAAAAAAAAAAAAAAAAAAAAGCTTCCCTTTCAAACACAAATTCACAAACATAAATTCACAAATTCACAAACACAAACTCAAATTTGAGAAAGGACATGAACCAAAAAAAAATTGGAGAACCCAAAAAAAAAAACCCAAAAACATTGTTCCACCAAGGCTCTATCTCCAATCTTGGACTCCTACTCGGCGTCTCTCTATCTCAGACCACCAAGATCTTTGACTATCGGCGATGCTTGATTGAGGCTGGGCTTGTCGGCGAGGTGCCAAAGTGCTGTGTTTGTTGGTGGAAATTGGAGTTTGAGTGCTGGGCTTGTCGGCGAGGTGCTTAAGTGCTGGGCTTGTCGGCGATGCTTGATTGTGGTTGGGCTTGTCGCTTGAGTGCTACGGCGCTGGTGAGATTGTGATATTATGAGTGAGTGTGCAAGAATGGTGAGCTGAAGTGTGGTGACTAAGGCGTAAGGGGCTGAGGGCGTGAGGTGAGGGGCTGAGGGCGTGAGGTGAGGTGTTAAGGACTGATGGGAATGAGAGGCGGTGGTTGTGACTTAGGGACTAGGGTTTACAAATTACAAGGATATATATATATATAAGGGGGGATTTAGTAATTTCACATACTGGGTATTATACGGGCCGGGTTTCGGGTTGGGTTCTAGACTTTTTTATGAAATCCAGACCCGATCCGGACCCACTTTGGGGTTTTTTTTTTTAAAAAAAAACCCATACCCGACCTTATTTTTTATCGGGCAGGGTAAAATCCGACCTATTAGGGTCGGGCTGGATTGGGTGTCCGCAGGTAAGATCTAAATTGCCATCCCTACATGACATAATTGGGCATGTTGTAAGATTCATGAAACAATTTTTTTTTTTTTTTTTAGGATAAACCGTAGTCTAGGAGGAGTTTAAGGTAGTTAATCCAGTGCCAAGTCCAAGTCGACCATAACAGAGAACTAGATGGGCTTCACCACCAATGGATGTCTACAAAATTAATTATGATGGTGTAGTTTTTTCTGAAATTAACAAATCTAGTATAAGTGTGGTGATTTGTGACAGTTCTAGACAAGTAATTGTAGCTTTAGTTCAGCAGTTGAGGTAGGCTTGTATAGCTTTGGAGTTTGGCAACGAGATTTGGTATTGATAAAGCAATTGTGGAGGGGGACTCAGATACAGTTGTGAAGGCTTTAGGGAATTTGGATAAAAGGCCGTCTTCCTATGGCCTTTTGATCAATGATGAGGGTCTATTTTCAGAACTATTTTACTTTCATACTATGAGAGATGGCAATAGAGTTGCTCATAGTTTAGCTAGGCTAACTATGACCATGTCAGAGTGTACTATGTGAATGAAGGATGTTTCATCCTGTACTTTACCTTTTGTTCAGAGTAATTTCGCCAACCTTTCATAATAATATTGATGATTTTTTTCTCAAAAAAAAAAAAATCGATTTCCCCATTTTCACTTGAAAAAGAGAGATCCTATCCCATGTCCCTCATGAGAAAAAAGAATCACAAATGTTCTTTTCTTCTCTTTCTTTCCTTTGGGAACAAAAAAATGAAGCAGATTTTTTTCCTTAACATGACAATGAAAAATAAGATAGTAGAGTTATTATCCTAAAACTGAAGAAGTCCTCTCTGATTTAGGATTGACAAGTGTTGGCATCTTAAGCCTTGAATCCAAATAGATTGAAGTTGTAGCAAAGACAGGTATTGAAATTTGACAAACAAAAGAAATACATTGAAATGAATACAATTACGCACATCATTTTTGGGGTCTTTTCCATAACTGAGCCACCTCAGCCAATGATTTTAAAAATGATCCATCTTTGCTCAATGCCTTTTTAGCTGCATCCTTTAGCTCTTTCATTTTGTTCCGGAGCAATTTCCCTTCTTCTCCTTCAATTAGGCCTCTTGTGTAGTTTGCAATATCTTTATGTCCCACCAGGCCCTTATCATTCACTTTGACCCTTAATGCAACCTTCAAACCATCAGCTAGTAATGCATCATCCATCCTTTGCTCTGCATAGAGTGGCCATGCAATCAATGGCATGCCATACACAATGCTCTCTAGGATTGAGTTCCACCCATAATGGGTCAAAAACCCCCCAGTAGAGCCATGGCTTAGGGCTTGAATTTAAAGAGCCCAAGAACCCACATCTTTGGTCCTCTCCAAGAACCAATTGGGAAGAAAATCTAAAGGGTCCTCGATGCTTTGAACGCCGCTAAAGAAACTGGCATTGGCCGATGTTTCATGTGGGCTCCTAACAACCCAAAGAAATCTTTGCCCACTCATTTCAAGTCCTAAGAGCATCCACATCAATGGGTGCATAGTCTTCTAAAATACAAAAAATAAAAAAAAATAAAAAAATAAAAAAAAACCTTCATTTTACACATTTTGGCCAAAAGAACACCCACATCAGTGGGTGTAAAATTATGTATTTATACACAATTGCTACAGTAACCGTGCATATATGCACGGTTACTGTAGCACTTGTATAAATATTTTAGTAATTTTTTCTCTCTCCTCTCTGTCTAATGCACTTCCTCTTCTCCCTAAAAACCCCAATCAAACCACTTCCTCACTACCTCTCAACTCTTCTCCTCTCCTCTTCTCTATTCAACAACTCGCCATCTTTAATGGCGATCCTGCCTCCTCCTTCATCAAAGTTTGTGGCAACAGTGGACTCCGAGGTGGGTTTAGCTAAATGATCCTAGATCAAGTTCCATAGAGAATTGGTGCTCGCTCCAAGGATGGAGCGCATGGCGGCAGCCGTCGCAAGGAGGTGGTAGTGCTGTGAGGCGTTGGTCTCACACTGATCTGTTGGTTGCTGATTTTTTTTTTTTTCTCTAGTTTTCTAGTTGATTGTGGGTGTGGGTCGGTGGGTCTTTGGGTTGATAGGCTTGTTCTTTAGGTTGTGTGGGTTCCGATTGGTGGGTTTTGATCTTGACCGGTTTGTTTTTTCTAGTTCATATGGCTGGGTTGAATGACAGTGTGTGGGTTGTATTGGGTCTATGAGAGAGATGAGTGTTAAAAAAATGAATATTTTATTGAATAAATGTATAGAATAGATAAACTAATGTGGGTGTTTGTAAAAGTGAGTCTGTAAAATAAAAAAAGTAGGTTTTTTCTTGCAAAATAGATGGACATTTTACACTAATTAATGTGGTTGCTCTAAGGCTAATTCATTTAGCTGCTTTTGTGAAAGTGTCCCACCACTACAAAATGAAACATATAACAGTGACCCATTTGGCTGTATATCCAACCAAATCAAACACTTTGACTTATCAAACCCATGGTCTAAACCAGACTGAATTATCGATCCAATAGGGTAAATAGGTGGCTTGCCCTCTCCTCCTTCATTCAAAGCTTTCAGGGCACCAGGTTCCAAATCCATGAAGCTATTAACCATAATTCTAGAAGCAAGAGGGTATTGTTTGATACAATGAAGAACCGTTTTGTACTCATCACTCTTTCTGTCATGGAAATGTTCTGGAAAGTCACTTCCTTTGATAGGCATACACCTAGGTAATTTAACTTGTTCAGTCATGTCTCTAAAATCACAAGAGGACGTTTCATCAAACGCTGGTAAATGAAAGGCCGATGACAAAGTCATAGCGGTTGTAGAGAAAAACAAGTAGGGCGAAACACCAAATTCTTTAGCAACATCAATGGCTTCTGTACCAAATAAATCAACCACCCAGGCCACCAGTTGAGTTGACTCAGCTAAGACGTTAAACGAGTCTCATAGAGCAGGGAGGGATTAAGTCAGACTGAGGGTGATCTGGGCCACCATTTGATCATCCTCGGGGAGGTCATCAAAGCTCACAGGATGAAGAAAGATGGAAGATATGGCATTAGGAAGGGCTTCAAGGATGGCTTTCTAAGCTTTCATGGGTGACCAATCAATGGTAACAATGAAGGTAACTAAGAAATCGTGGTGAAGGACAGTCACTTGGCGAGTTCAGTGAGTGGGATTAGGTGGCCCATTCCTGGATCAGGAACAATGGCTACTGTTAGGACATATGTAGTTCAAGTTGTTAGCATATGTCACTATTGTATGTAATTGGCTTATCCTTAGACAAAACGCACTTTACTTGTAATTGGGTAGATTTAGGATGTGTTTAACACTTTAAGAAACAGTGTTTCAAGATCCAGTGTTAAAGTCATCAAAGTCTGTCCAAGAAACAAGCAAGGAAGTGCAAGTTACTAAAGCTCAACACCTACCTCGACACATGCATCTATCGAGCTTTAAGAAGCTGTTTTGCCCCGAGCCTCGACAGCTTCTCGACAGATCCTCGACACCTCTATTTGTCGAGAATTAAAGAAAACAGTTTTTCAATTCTGTTTCAAGTCCAATCCGTGAATGTGTCTTTGGGACTTCTTTTCTCCTAACCCTAAACATATAAAAGGATTATTTTAAGGGCCATAAACAAGATGCAAGTTGCACATTCATTGAGAACTTCTTGTTCATGCAATTTGTGATCTGAAAGACAAAGTTCGTGCCCTAGTTCATCTCTGATGATTTGAAAAACTTTGCAGCCAACAATTCTCTCTCTAGTTGGTGTTTGAAGTCGCGTTCTGGGATCCGCGCACCTGGTTAGTCACGTACTTGGGAGCCGTGCATTGAAAGGAGAAACTGTCACTACAGAACAAGTCCAATTGTGTATTGGGGTAAGAGTTCAACTGTAGGTTGGTAAGGTACTGGGATTCCTTGCTTGTAACTACTTGTTGTGATAATAGTGGAGTTTCGGGAGTGGTGACCTTAAATCACCCCATGGGGTTTTTGTCGTGAGGTTTTTCCCCATTCATAAACAAATCACCGTGTCATTTAATTTCTGCTGCATAACTTACTTTTGGTGATTTGTTGGTGCTGCCACGTGATATTGCATGTTAATTTGATTAATTAATAACTAGGGTAATTAATCAATCTAATTTATCATAAGGGGTCAACGCATTTGTGGCCTGTCAGCTACGTGGGGTGGCTTTTGTTGGCTTTGTTCCATATTTTTGGGTTTGTGTCTCGTTATCTTTTTTAAGGTGGTATGTACCATGCATAGTTTTAAAAACCTAACCAGACCGACCTATTCAACCAGGAACTAGGAGCCAGTTTGGTCCGGTTAAAACCCCTAAAACCGATCAACAACCGGTCAAAAATCGAGGTTGAGCCAAATTTTTTTTTAAAAACAATTCGATGTTCGGTTCGGTTTTTAAAACCATGGTACTATGTATAGATATAGACGTTGGGTTTGGTCAATTTGAGTTCCTAAACAAGGGTTTTTTTTTTTTTTTTTTTGAGAAAATATTTTCTATGAAATTTTTCAACATATGAATTGAAAAAAAAAAAAAAAAAAAAACCTAACTAACAACCAAAAAATTGATTGACATACGCAATATGTTTTAGAAAGGAAAATGCTGAATTATTGATGATTTTTTTTTTTTTTTTGTGCTGAATTATAGATTTCGGTCAACGGTCATATTGATAGGCCACAAATGCGTTGACCCCTTGTGATGAATTAAGTTAATTAATTAGTCTAGTTATTAATTAATCAAATTATCATGCAAATTGCATGGTAGCACAAACAAATCACCAATAAACTAAAGCATGCAACGAAAATTAAATGACACGGTGATTTGTTTACGAATGGGGAAAACCTACATGGCAAAAACCCCACCGGGTGATTTAAGGTCACGACTTCTGAAACTCTACTATTATCACAATAAACGGTTACAAGTAAAGGAATCCAAGTACCTTACTAACCTGCAGTTAAACCCTTACCCCAATACCTAATTGGACTTGTTCTGTAGTGACAGTTTCTCTTTTTGATGCACGACTCCCAGTACGTGACTAACCAATTTGCACGGATCCTAGAGAGAGTTGTTGGCTGCAAAGTTCTTTAATTCATCCACACGATGATGATCAAGAAGATGCTTGGTTACAAAATCCTACGGTGCATATTACACAGCAACTTCTTCACAAGAGATGAACTAGGGCATGAACTTTGTCTCAATTCACAAATTGCTTGAACAAGGATTTCTCAATGCTTGTGCAACTTGTGTATATCTTGATGGCTCTTAAAATAATTCTTTTATATGTCTAGGGTTAGAAGAAAAGAAGTCTCAAAGACATAAGTACGGATTGGAATCAAAACAGAACTTAGAATTTGTTTTTCCTAAATCTCGACAACTAGAGGTGTCGAGGAGCTGTTGAGCAGCTGTCAAGCCTTGGGGCTGAACAGCTTCTTAAATCTCGATAGATACATGTGTCAAGCCAGGTGTCGAGATTTAATGAACTTACACTTTTCAGCTTGTTTCTTGGACAGACTTGATGACTTCAACACTCAATCTTGAAACACAGTTTCTTAAAGCGTTAAACACATCCTAAATCTACCTAATTACAAGTAAAGTGCGTTTTGTCAAAGGATAAGCCAATTACATAAAATAATGACATATGTTCAAAGTAAGTTGAATCACATATGTCCTAACACATATCAAAATTGATATTTTCATAAAAAAATCAAAATTAATATTTGTAACATTATTGCAGTACGTGATTGCAATATTATTGGTAGTTTAATGGGTTGTGAACCTTATGGCAAGGGTGTTTATTAAGTCATGCATGAGTGACATGTGCTTAGGTGAGAGAGGTAGACTTTTTTAATAAAATAATCAGGGCCGGCACAACAACTTTGGGGGCTTTAGGCAAAAATATTAATCAAATAATATATATTGACTTTTTTTATTTAATCTATATTTATAGATAAATAAAACACAATTTATAATTAAAAATGATAATTTAACTAAAAATAAAATTTAAAGTATAAAATAATAGAACCTGGTTATTGCAATTTTTCTAAAGCCATGACCACTTTAAAGTCTAAACCTCCACAAATAAAAATTAATTTATTACATGATTCAATAAATTAGTGACACTATAATACAAATGAGTTGATATGATACACATCAAATTATTAATTGGTAAGATAGTTTATAATTATTGATAAAGTAAGAAAACGTGTTATCCTATGACTGCAACCTGTGCAGCCTATGCAACTTGTGCAGACGTGTTATCCTATGACTGCAACATGTGCAGCCTTTGCAACTTGGGCAGATTGTACAGTGCAATGTGCAGTGTGTAACTGTGCAGTGTGCAAGCAGCCTGTGTTGCTATGCAGTGCGCAACTATGCAGCCTGTGTTGCTGTGCAGTGCAGATGTCCAGCCTATCCTATGGCTATGTGCAAAAAACTTGTCCTATGACTCCTATCAATCAATCATGCAATGAAATGGACCTTCTTCCCATTTTCGGAAAGATTTTCAATTTTGAATTTACTTTGAATTGAAGGGAATCAACAAAGAAAGATTTCATGTTAGACTGAGTTCATAAAAAAAGATCAAGAATCAAGATGAAGAAAAGAAAGGTAAGAATATCGATGGAGAGGCAGAGAGATAGAGAGATGAGAGATTTTTCTTTTGTTTTTGAAATTTATAATCTCTATTTTAGCATATTTCAAGACAATTACGTTGTATTATTAATGAATTTATTTGGTATTAATTTTGATTTTAGCATATTTCAAGAATGAGTTAATAAATTTGTCTCCTAAAATTTAATTTTGTTAGCTGAAGTTTGACTTCTTTTTTTTTTCCCCTTTTTAATCTTCCGTATTTTAGGATACAATGGAGCCTTTTTAATGTATTTTATTGACCAATAAAAGCACTTAATTTTTTTTAATTAAAATATATAGATAAATATTATACATATATATATATATAGATATAATTTTTTTTTTACAGGTGGGGGCCTTCTTTTATTTGGGGGCCTTAGGTGATTGCATCACCTATTGAGCCGGCCCTGAAAATAATATTAAGGTGCTCGTCGAATATATGCAATTAGAAATTTTAAAGGTTTTATTCCCATATTAGGCCAAAGTATAGAGAGGAATTTTATTTAATTTTTTTAAATAAAGAAAAGAGAGAGTTTTCTTTTTATGGGAGAAAAAAGAGAGACACCAGTTATAGAGCATCTCTAATAGTATATGTAAAAGCAAAATAATCTCTACAATAGAAATGAAACCAAAAAAATGGTCTTCAATGGTCTCTTTAAATTACAAAATATTTTTTGCTCATAAACAGTAGCTCGTCAATTCTATGGGCTACTGTACATTAGCAATTGGATTTTTTTTTTTATTAAAAAATTACAGCAACTACTATTATATCAATTCTGTCTCTTTTTTCTTGATTTCTTATCTCTCATACTATTATATCAACTAATATTTAAATTAGATAAAGAAAGAATAGAAAATCAGTTAGAAAATGTATTTGGAAAAGTAAGCAGATAAAAGATAAATGTAACTATTTACTCTTCAAATAGTACAGAAATTTAGAGAATTTGCTAGAGACTCTCTTATATAGGGATTATGGATAAATTGCAATCATACTTAGGTCCAGTCATGGC
Source organism: Castanopsis chinensis (assembly GCA_032878915.1). Classification (NCBI taxonomy): domain Eukaryota; kingdom Viridiplantae; phylum Streptophyta; class Magnoliopsida; order Fagales; family Fagaceae; genus Castanopsis; species Castanopsis chinensis. The sequence goes on from JAVQMG010000129.1 coordinate 13,420,781, forward strand.
ACGGAACACTAACAAGAATGGTAATGAAAAAAAAAAGTGATTAAAAGTAATACTGAGGTGAGTGAGAGATTTTTTCTCTTAATAAAGTAATACTAAAGTGTTCATGGAATACCTCATGGAATATTTGCAATGAAAAAACAAGAAAAGCAAGATTGACCAGGGAAAAAAATAGGTACCGTTGACTATTACTCATGTCATTTATAAGGAACTTGTTAGGACATATGTATTTCACATGTTAGGAATATATGTCACTATTTTATGTAATTAGCTAATCCTTTGACAAAACGTACTTTACTTGTATTTGGGTAGATCTAGGATGGGCTTAATGCTTTAAGAAACCTTGTTTCAAGACCAAGTGTTAAAGCCATACAAGTCTGTCTAAGATTCAAGTGTGTCTAAGATTCAAGTGTGAAAAGTGTTTTTCATTAAAACTCTACAGCTAGCACCTATCGAGCCTTAAAGAGCTATTCTAGCCTGTGGTTCGACACCAGCTCAACAAATAGGGTATTTGTTGAGGTTTATGTAACTCTATTTTTCTAGCTAATCAGAGTAGGCACACTCTAATTAGGGTTCAATCTTTGTTGTGAGATCCATTAACCCCTGTTTGTCATGGATAGAAGACAGTCTCTTATTGTACCTCATTTATTTGATGGAACTAATTATGCATGCTGGAAAGTACGCATGAGCGCATTTTTGCAGTCTTTAAATGAGAAGGTGTGGCAAGCTGTAGAGATTGGCTAGACCAAGTCAAAGTAAGTGCCAGCCGATTGAGATGATGCTAAGATCAAGGCGGTAAACTTCAATAGTAGGGCATTGAATGCTTTATTCAATGCAGTCACTAATAACGAGTTCAAGAAGATATCCTCCACTGAAACTGCTAAGGAAGCATGGACCATCTTTCAGACAATCTATGAGGAAACCAAGGCTGTCAAGGATTCAAAACTTCAGAGGCTTACTACAAGTTTAAAAGAGATTAAAATGTAGGAGGATGAGTAATTTGATGAGTTCTATGCCAGGCTTGAGGACATAATGAACTCAACATTTAATCTTAGGGAAACCATTCCAAAATCCAAGATTGTGAGAAAGGTGCTCAGATCTCTACCTGAGAGATTCCATGCCAAGATCATAGCTATTGAGGAATCAAAGGATATGGATAAAATTCATTTGACAGAGTTGGTTGGCAATCTGCAGACATATGAGTTGGGTTTGACAAGGATCGAAAAATCAAGCAAGAGCAAGAGCAAGAGCATGGCACTGAAGGCTAGGAGTAGTGACACTGATGAGTCCTCCGATGATGAAGATTCTAAAATGAAGTCTTACATCACTTGGCAATTCAAGAAGTTCATAAAGAATGCCAATGTAAAGGGCTTCGACAAGGATTGTAAGCAATCTAGTTCTTCTTAATTCAAGAGCTAAGACAACGGGAAGAATGATATAAGGGATGGCGGTAAGTACACTATTCCCTCAGGACCCAAGTGCTTTGGGTGTCAAGGCTTCAGGCACATGAAACAGGAGTGCTCCACTTATTTCAAGTCTATTGGGAAAAGTAAGGCACTTGCTGCTACATTAAGTGACACCGAATCTAAGGATGATTCCAAAAATGAAGATGACGGAATCTTGAATGCCTTCATCGCCATTGTCAATCCTACTGAAAGGATTGTAGAAGATGTGGAAGAAGAACAAAACTTGGTGGAGTCAAAATTTGAGAAGATGGCTGAGCAAGATGACGTCCATACTACCTATGTAAAATTATATAAGGTTTCAAAAAAACGTGAAAAGTTATATAGGTTAACCACCAAGAAGCTCAGTGATGTGGAGCTTGAACGTGAAGAACTCTTCACAAAGTTTGATAAAGCCAATCAAACTATAGGAGCACTGAGGTTTGAGAACAATTTCCTAGCTAAAAAGACCAAGAAGCTCAAGGTAGAATCGTTCCAAGACAAAGCTTAGCTAAAAAGGACTTCAAGCGCTAAGCTCGATAAGATGCTCAGTCTTCAAAAATCTACTTCTAATCGAACTGGTTTAAGGTATAATCTTCTTCTTCTAATATTGCTTCTATTAGTACTATTTTTTTATTCCTCCTAGTAATAATGTTGATATTAAGAACACTAATGTCAAAATTGATTTAGCTAGTGAGAACATAGACAAGGGTAAATTTATCTTAGGAGTACCCCGTAAGTACAATAAGAAAGAAGCTAAAAACCCTAGGGCTAAAAAGGCTAACTCTCAAAAGCCTAAACAAAAGAAGTAGCATCTCTGTCATTACTATGGAGCAGCTGGTCATTCTCGACCTAATTGCTATAAGTGGTTAGCCACTCAACAGAGCAACGACATGATCGCATTAGGAAACCAAAATCAGTTTCCATCCTCTCTTGCACCTCTTGGAGATTTCTTAAAGCCCTCATGTTCCTTTCAAACTTGAATAGTTTCAATTCTTCCCCCTCATCGTCGGCTTAAGGCTTTGCTCAAAAGAAAGGTTCTTTTAAGGGATGGAAGGAAAATGGCTCTAAGTGATTTTATCACTTCTTTTCTCTCTCTCTCTCTCTCTCTCCATTTTTGATTGTATTACTTATGTGTTTTTGCTTGTTTTGAGTCAGTCTAGTTTTATGCATTGCTTTGCTTTGTTTAACATGTTTTTGTTATTTTTTTTTTTTCAGTTTGTTTTATTTTGTTTTTCATAAAAATAAAAAAATTTGAAAAATATAAAAACAGTGTGTGTTTGTGTACATTGGTGCTTGTGCACCTTGGATGGCCATTGAAACAAAGTTTTCTAAACTTTGTATCTCTTTTAACTTAGATGAGCATCTCTATATACAACTAAGTAAGTGAACTTTGTGGCTATTGTTTGTGATGAGTAAGGTTAAGTAATCTCTTGTACTTAACACTCGTATCACTCTTTTTTACGAGAATGACTAGAAAATCCTAAGAGAAAAGTATAAATAACAATCTCACCAAAGTTGCCCGCCAATCATGAAATGACATTTGTTTGCTTTGGTATAGCAAAAGTACAATGTGAATGACATTTGTATGCTTTGGCATAGCAAAAGTGCAATATCAAAAAGCATAACATAATTGGGTATTTCTTTCCTTTCATTTATATGCTCATGCATGGTTTGCTTAAAAGAAAAATATGCAAAGAAAAATAAAAATAAAAAAGATTAAAATGCTTTATATATGATTGCAATCGTGTATTATAGGAGATGTGAGAGTTGTAGGATGTATCTTGAAGGTGATAGTTCCCATCAAACAATTATGATCGTGTGTAAGTTAAATTGATTTACTCATATCTCAAATCATCATAACATAGAGACACTTATGCAATCTTGTGACGTTTTCACACACAACACACAATATTCTTTGCTACTTTTGATACATGTGCAAGAACAATGTGATTTGGCCATCACAAGATTTACATGCATTAATGAATGCTCACTAAACTGTCTTAACTTGTTTTTGAAATATAAAATTTGTTAGACTTGTTTAGTGTGTGTGTGTTTTGGGATCTATGTGCTTATCATTTTTTTCGTTGAGAGAAGTTTTTAAGAGATCAAAATGTTGTTTGGATTCTTGGTTGAGTTGCATGCTTGATTGCATTCATGTCAGTATTTTTCTCTTCTTTAAAAAACTATTTTAAGCAAACTCGACAGCTCCTCGACATCTCTTGACACCTGGCTTATCTATCAAGCTCATCAGTTGAATTCTTATCGCAATCTTGACACCTCTCGATAGCTAGGTCAATCGATCGAGAATCTTTCTATCACCTCGATAGCTCCTCAACAAATCCTTTATTCGTCGAGCTTCTTTTTGCCTTGGACACCTCTCAATAGATGCATCTGTCAAACCCTTTAAAGCTTGAGACCTTTCGATCTGTTGAGAATTACTGGGTTTCTATATAAAGGTTCTTTGCGATTTTGATCTCACTTTTTGCTCAATATCTCTCGATCTCTCAAGCCTTTTCACCTCCCAAAACCTCTCTCCTTTACCTTAAACCTCTTCCTCAAGGTTCCTTCAACCTTAATCAAGTTTTCTTCACTTGGTATGTGACCTAATCCCTCATATTCATGTGTTTCATGTTTTTAACCTAAGTTTTTGGGATTTTTTGAAATTTTGGGGTTTTTCAAAATCAAAGAGGTTTTTGCCAAATTTTTGGGATGGATTATGTAGTTTTGATCTTAAAAACCTCATGCATTGCATCCCATATGCATTATAACTATATTTTCATGCCTTAGATGTGTGTTATATATGTAATCTGATTGTGTGCTAATAGGATTGGATTGGGCTGTGCCCATGATGTAACTACTTTTGTATGTCACATGTTCATGCATTCCCATGCATACGTTCGTTCTATTCAATATATTTTGGTATATTTGAACTGTTGGGACTTTTCTGAGTGCTTCTCTCTCTTTCTCTCACTCTCTCTCTCTCTCTCTCTCTCTTTTCTATTTACGTTAGTCTATTTCTATGGCACCTAAACGTAAATATGTTCTGTCCCGAAACCCTCTACATTCCGAAGCATCTTCTTCTTCTGACCCTACTCCTTTTCACGTCTGATTTCATGATGAGAAGGCCAAATCGGACTTCTTTAAGAACTTTTCTCGACAAGGCATTCATTCGAAATGCCAAATCATTTTGTCGAACTTCTTCGACATTAACCTATCCATTGTCATTCACAGTAGGGGTTGGGTTGGGAGTCCCTGTGTGACATCCCGATCACATGACCATCCATGCTGATCTAGGAGTTCTACTCCAACATGCATGGATTCGATACTTCAGTATCTCGATTTTCCACTCGTGTTCGAGGTACACGCATCGTGGTCACTCTGGTTCTTGTAGCTGATGTGCTCCATGTCCCTAGGGTAGTGCATCCTAACTACCCTGGCTGTGAACATCTTAAGACTGTGTCTAAAGACGAGCTTATATCTGCTTTCTGTAAGCGCCCTTCTGATTAGGGTGAGCGTCAGTTTACTTACTGTTCGACCTTTGCTAAAGGTCCACGTTTTATTAACATGGTTATGACTTTTTTTTACATCCTCTTTCTCATTATAACTCTATTACAGAGCCCAGCTCATCTTTCCTTCGGCTATCATGAGGATCTTATGCCACTTTTCTGTTCCCTTTCTTGTGTCTGACCACTTCTCTTACATGGGTGTTATAGATGCCGCTACCGTTAAACGGAGCAAGGCACAATTTCGGTCAAGGCAGTCCGGGTCAATAGCTCCTTCCAATCCTTCAGCTTCATCCACATATGCTCTCTCTTCCTCTGTGAGCAGTGTGACTCTCGAGGACATCATGGTGCAGCTTCAGTGCATGGATGCTCGCCTTGACACTCACAATGATGAGTTGTGTTAGGTGAACACCCATGTTGGTCGTATTGCACGACACCAAGCGGTTATAGGTGGCTTCGTTACTTCTCCTTGACCTTCTCTAGAGGCTTTTGAGGATAAGGACGATGATGCTGATGTTGATGCCTCTGCTGATGATGAGGATGACGCTAGCTTTTCCAGTGCTGACGAGATGTCTACTTGACACTCTTACCATTTGTCACTCGCGATAAAAAGGGAGAATAGTTTTGGTTATGAGAGTAGTCATAGTTAAGGGGAGAGTTAGTATAGGAGATTTTTGTTAGGGGGGGGGAGTTGATATTGAGGGATATAGTGAGGATACTTCTAACTTTTTCTTTTCTTTCTACTTTAGACACATTATCTTTTGTCCATGGGTCTTGTGACCATTTTTGACATACATTGTACTTACATTTTTTATATGTTGATGTATGTTTTTCACCAACCCTTACATGTGTTGTTTCTTTTCTCTCTTTATGCACATGCTTTTTATATCTTGTTTGCAATCTATTATTTCTATCTCACACTAAGATGTTTTAATGAGTTTTGTTTAAAATGTTTCAGAAATATAGGTTGTCAAAGTCTATTTGTCATGAACTCTCTTCTTGCAAAATTTTTCAAGAGTTTGTGCTAGGATATATTTTATTGTATTCAACAAATGAATATGAGTTGAGTGCTTTATGACTTGTCTCATATGCTCATTTGTTTGTTGTGGTTTTTTTACAGATTGCCAAAAGGGGAGATTGTTAGGACATATGTGTTTCACATGTTAGGAACATATGTCACTATTTTATGTAATTGGCTAATCCTTTGACAAAACATACTTTACTTGTATTTGGGTAGATCTAGGATGTGTTTAATGCTTTAAGAAATCTTGTTTCAAGACCAAGTGTTAAAGCCATGCAAGTCTGTCCAAGATTCAAGTGTGAAAAGTGTTTTTCATTAAAACTCTATAGTTAGCATCTATCGAGCCTTGAAGAGCTATTCTAGCCTGTGGCTCGACACCAGCTTAACAAATACGGTATCTGTTGAGGTTTATGAAACTCTATTTTTCTAGACAATTTTTCATCCAATCCGTGAGTATGTGTTTGGGCTTTCTTTTCTCACAACCCTAAACATATATAAGGATTATTTTAAGGGCCGTAACAGGTTACACAGCTAACAGCACAATTGCACAAAAACATAATTCTTCAAGTGTGATCAGAAACCAAGTTTGTCCTAGTTCTTTAGAAGCTGTTGTGTTTGTACACCATAGGGTTTTGTGACCAAGCAACTTCGTGATCTTCGTGTGTTAAAGAACAGAAGAACTTTGTAGTCAACCTCCTTTTCTAGTTGGTGATTAAAGTCGCATACTGGGATCCGCGCAATTGATTAGTCATGTACTGGGAGCCATGCATTCAAAGGAGAGATTATCACTATAGAACAAGTCCAATTAGACATTGGGGTAAGGGTTCAACTTTAGATTGGTATAAGGTATTGAGATTCATTTACTTGTAATCGTTTGTTTTGATAATAATAGATTCTCAAGAATGGTGACCTTAAAATCACCAGGTGGAATTTTTGCCGTGTTGCTTTTCCTAATTCGTAAACAAATCACTGCGTCAATTTTTTTTTTCTGCTGCACTATAGTTTGTTGGTGATTTGTTTGTGCTACCATGCATTCCTGTATTTTAATTTGATTAATTAATAAACTTGGCTAATTAATCAATTAATTTATCACAATGAGTCAATACATTTTTGGCCTATCAGAACTCATTTAATGTTCATTGTGGTCTTCCATTACATAGACGATACTGGTTTTTCTCTTCTTCAGTTATTACATAGATGAGGATGATTTTTCTCCTCTTTAGTTTCCAATTGTCACAAAAGAGAGAAAGTTTAAATAAAAAAATATACAAATATAAATAAAGCATCTCATTGCACACTTCTGCTATAACAACATCGCTATAACAAATGCCATTTTTATGTTGTGAAAATGATTTTTTGTATTTGGTATGCTAAATGCTAATGTTACTTTAGTATTTAATACACCTAATGCTAATGCTCTAAATGGTGTGTTAAAAATAGATAAAGAAACTTTTTAATGGGTTAAAATAACAATTTTTTAATACAACCAATATTAATGATCTTATGTGAGTGGGTTATTATTGATCCCTGTGATACAAAATATAAAATGGTCATGCTAACAAATGCCCTTAGGGCATTGGTTAACAATTCATTTTATGAAAGTTTTAACACCATTTTTATGGGAAATGAAGTAAGCTGTCAAAACATTAATTGCTTTATTTTATTTTTCCATAAAAATTTTTTTTAAATGGATTGTTAACCAATGTCCTAAGGGCATTCGTACCCCCTCATACTTTTTTTTTTTTTTTTTAAGAGGAAGACATCCCCATAATTCATTAAATGGCAATAGAGTCAGTATACAAGGCTTGCACTACATGTGGAGGACATTCCTCCATTCAAATTACATCATGTGACTCATTTTTTGCATGCCTAGCTAGTAAATGGGCTATTGTATTGGCACTCCTTTTAGTAAGTAGCACTTGTGACCATCTATACTTCTTAAGAAGACAAAGCAAATCTTGTACAATGTGGCCAACCAGAGATGACAAACTCCTCTTCAGCTCCAATGCAGACATGACAAATTGATTGTCTCCTTCAACCACCACTTCCCTAAAGCCACACTTCAACGCAAACTCCACTGCTCGCCTACATGCTAGGATTTTTCCTTCATCGTTGCAAGATATTGGTGGTCCCTTGCCTGAAAATGCAGCCATTACTTCAGCGCATTCATTTCGAATAATTGCCCCAACACCTAAAGCTTCTTCATCCTTGAACATCGCCTCATCAAAGTTTAGTTTGAAATAGTTCAGAGGTGGTGGTCTCCAGCAAGTTGGGTTCAAGTTTGGGAGTCTTGTGACTAGGCGGGAGTGAGCATTTCTAAATTCCTCCATATAGTCCTCTGCTCTTCTATTCAGTACGCTAGGTGCCTGCAATTGTTTACCATGGATCATTGCATTTCTTTGATTCCATATTACCCACGCCTGCACTAAAAACAATTCTAACTCCTCAATGTTAAGCCTAGTAATCAACTCATCCCATAACTGAAGCATGTCCTTCAGACCCACATGACACTTCTGCAATCTGGCCGAGCATCCAGCCCAGATGTCCTGCACCACACCACAATTCCATAATGCATGAATTTCAATTTTCGATTCCATCTTGCAGCCTTCACATCTGTTTTCTGCAACAATCTGTTTCTTAGAAAGATTTACCCATGTTGGTAAGATGTTGCAACAAGCTTGCCAGCCAAAAACCTTTATCTTGTTTGGCACCTTTAACTTTCAAAGAATTTTCCATACCTCTCCTCCTACAGCTCTCCTAGTGCCTTCAGCCCAGTCCACTTCCTTCCATGTCTTTTGCACCTCACAATACCCCGATTTAACAAAGTATTCACTCGATTTCTCACCAATCCAAAACACTGCATCAGAATGTCTCTATAGCTTAATGGTATACACAATATGGCATCAGCATCATCATGGTGAAAGTGCTACCAAATAAATTCTCGATCCCACCCCTTTGAGTCCTGATCAAACAACTCAGAAACCATTATTTCTTCTTCTATGTTTGGTGCTAGATGGAGTACTCTGTTTGTAGGATGGGTAGGAATCCAAGCATCATTAAGGACCCGAATATTTCACCCATTACCTACCCTCTAACATGACCCCCTTTGCAAAATATGCTTGGCTACCATGATGCTCTTCCATGTGTAAGAGCTGTTGGACAAATCAGTGGCCTCTAAAAAATGACTTCGTGGAAAATACCGAGCTTTCAGGCATTGGGAAAGCAGTGATTCCTGGTCTTGCATCAACCTCTATCCTTGTTTGGCAAGCATTGCTAGATTGAATTGACGTAGATCCTTAAAACCCATCCCTCCTTCTATTTCTGGTCTAGCTAGTTTGCCCCAACTTAGCCAATGAATCTTCCTCTTATTTCCAACTTGTCCCCACCAAAACCGAGCACACATGGCTTGAAGTTCCTCACATAATTTAATCGGAAACTAAAATACACTCATAGTGTACGTTGGAATCGATTGAGCCACCGCTTTGATTAGAATCTTCTTTCCTGCTCTTGATAGGAATTTTCCTTTCCACCCTCGTAGCTTTTTCCACACTCTATCTTTGAGAAAAGAAAAAGTATAGTATTTACTCCGCCCCACCAAAGTTGGTAGCCCCAAATAGGCCTCAAACCTTTCCACTTCACTCACCCCAGGCATGCCTTTGATTAACTCCCTTTTCTGAGATGGAGTATTACTACCGAAATAGATTGAAGATTTCTCCATATTTATGCACTGACCTGAGGCCTCTGCATATAGTTTCAGAATCTCCAACGCTTCCTATGTCTCCTTTTCAGAGGCTTGGCAAAATAAAAGAAAATCATCAGCAAACAATAGGTGTGAGATTTTTGGGGCTCTCCTGCAAATAAAAACACCATGAATATGTCCCTCTATTTCCACTTTCTGTAAAAGAGATATGAAACCTTCTGCACATAAAAGAAATAAATAAGAAGACAAAGAGTCTCGCTGCTGAAGACCTCTGGTGGGGGTAATCCTACCATATGGTTTGCCATTAATCAATACTAAAAAAGAAGTTGAGGAAACACAACTCATCACTCTATCAACCCAACTTCCCGGGAAACCCAATTTAAGCATAATTCGCCTTAAAAATCTTCATTCCATCCTGTCATAGGCTTTTCTCACGTCCAACTTTAAGGTTAGATTCCCTGTTTTACCCTTTCTCTGACCATGCATCATATGTAATACCTCATATGCCACAAAAACATTGTCTGTGATCAATCTTCTTGGAACAAAGGCACTCTATGTTGGGACAATAATATGAGGTAAGATCTGTTTTAACCTGTTTGCCAAGACCTTCGCAATAATTTTGTAAATAACATTACAGAGGCTAATAGGTCTAAAATCAAACATCTTAACAGGACTTTTAGTTTTTGGGATTAGCACAATATAGGTATGATTTAGTTTAGGCAACATATGACCATTATTAAGAAACTCAAGAATAACAGACACAACAGTATCACCAACAATATGCCAAAATTTTTGGTAAAAAAGGGCGTTCATACCATCAAGTCCAAGCACCCTAGTAGGTCCCATTTGGAATAAAGTTGCTTTTATTTCCTCCTCATTGAATTCATTGGTCAGAGTCTGTTGCATTTCACATGACACCTAGTGTGGTACGGCTTCAAGGCACTCATCAATTCTTGTACATGGGCCCCTGGAAAATAAGTTGTTGAAATACTATACTGCAACTTCTCCCACATCTTCCATATCCTTTACCCAACCACCCTATGGCTCCATAATTCCTTGGATAAAATTTTTCTGCCTGCATTGGGATGCCTTTAAGTGGAAAAATTTTGAATTTTTATCACCATGTTTAATCCAATTAACCATCAATTTCTAGGCCCAATAAATTTCCTGCTTCCTAAGCCATTCGTCCAACTCCTTGCTAGCTTGAATAAAGTCATTCCTATTTTGTTGGGTTGGTGGAGCCCGGTTTAGTACTTTAATTCTTTTCTGCAGGTTTTTAATATCTTCTGTACTTGGATGAGTTTTGGAAGCACCCCATACTAGCAACTCCGAAGCACACCCACCAATTTTCCTGTTAATTGTTTCTAAGGCCGAACTACCCCCTCCTCCATTATCCCAAGCTTCCTGAATCACCTACTCGCACCCATCCCAAAGCAACCATGCTTCTTCGAACTTGAATCCACGTCTCCCCTTATGTATTTGCTTCTGAGGTGCCCGATTTTGAAGAATCAAAGGGAGATGGTCCGATGTGTGTGAAACAATATGGGTTACTGTAGTTCTGGGAAATTTGGACCTCCACCTCTGGTTCACAACCACTCTGTCCAATCATTCTTGCATGTTGGCTGCCTTTAGTCTTCTATTATTCCAAGTGAATGGATAGCCAATAAAGCCCAAATTCTCCAAATTACAATGCTCCAAGGCAACACGGAATGCATCCAGTTGTCGGGGTGGGGCTGGTTTACAACTGAGTTTTTCCGACAAGCTTAACATCTCATTGAAGTCACCTATACATATCCAAGCACCATCAACAAGAGAACAAATATGGGAAAGGAGAGCCTAGGATTTATATCTATCTTGTGTTTCTAGCCATCCGTAAAAACCAGTTAGAGCCCACCGAAAACCATTACTCTCAGTCACCGTCACTGTAATTTGGTTGTCTGAAAACTTAAAAACATCAAGTCCAATATCTTCCTTTCACATCAAAGCAAGTCCGCCACCAAGACCCAGTTTTTTAACAACAAAACGATTTTTATATGGTAGCTCCTTGCACCAATGATTTATACCTTCTCTGTCCAATCTAGTTTCCATGAGGAAACAAATAGAGGGAGCTTGTTCCTTCACGATTTTGTGGAGGTTTCGATTTGTCCAAGGGTTCCCAAACCATTGGCAATTCGAACTGAGCATTTTCATTGCTCCCAGCAAAGGTGGTCTTCCACCCCCGCCAATGTAAAGTCTGAGCCACCATCGCTACAGTCCACCTTGGAGCGTTTCTGATATAACGTTGCTGCCTCTACTACATTACTCACTTCCAGAACAACTTCTATGAATCGTTTCCCCAACGTAGGCATGCTATATGAGTTATTTAACTCATAAAGCCCAACCTCCATTCTATTTAGTCTAGTCCACATAGCCATTTGCTTATTGGGCCATGTATCAGACAAGCCCACCTCCTTATTTACTTCCTTTAGCCCATTAGCATTATCCACATCCAAAGTTAAATCAAATTCCACTCTTGGCACTAAACTCGGCACATGACTGTCCACACAAGGAGACACATGAGAAATTCCTTCCAAGATATTTGCCTCATGATTTGAATCAATCCTGCAAAGCTTGTTGTTTCCATATTGATTTGGTTGCATGCCACTGTTAGCCAAAACCCTAGCCACCATCTTCACCGCTGCTTCCGTCCCATTGCTTGCCATCTCGTGGTTGTCTTCCTTGTCAACCCATTCCTCACCAGGTGGACTAGCATGACGCCAACACGGTGGGTGTTTCTCCCACTATATGCTTTCAACCATTCCCCATATTGATATTCAATGGTAGTCACCTTCTTTGACACTTAGAAGTGTGCTGGATAGTGTCTGACATCATGCCCTAATACTCTGCAAAAATGGTAGAACACCGATAACCTTTCATACTTATAGTCTACCCAGTGTTGCTTCCCATCCGACCCCATTAGGAAGCCACCTCTGTGGAGTGGTTTGGAAATAGGTAAAGCAACCCTAACTCATAAGAATAGCTTTTGGTCATCTGTTCACCGTCGTTGTTCAACATCCTCAACTACACCCATCTTGTTTCCAATCTCCATCGCCGCCTTCAGTGTCATCATATCGACTGGCACGCCCCATATCTGAGTCCACAGTGAAGCATGCTCCAAGACTACATTATTAGCACTCATTCCTAGATTCCACCGCATAAGCATCAGAATTTGATTATCAAAACACCATGGTCCCCCCTGAAGGATACATTCAAGATCATATTTGGATTGGAATTTGAATTGGAAAAGGTTGGAGCCCACCTCAGATATCTGCAGCTCCTTATCTAGGCCCCAAGCTTTATGTAGTGTATTTTTTGCTGCTTTCCTATTGTAAGGTTTGCACATTAGAAATTTCCCTAGCAATCTTAAGACACACCTGTCAATTTCCTCCAATCTACTCTCCTTTGAAACCTGTATTTCTTCTTCTTCCTCAGCCGTCAACTTCGGATTTAGAATACTGTTTATAACATCTTCAGCCATAATTGCTCTTTTCATAAACCAATAAGCAGCCTACAAAAGTGATACTGAGAACGATTATTTTGACAAGAGATGAGAGATAAGGGTGAAAGGGGTGAGATGGACTAGAAGAAAAAGGATAGGAAACCCTAGGAAACCCCAAGGAGAAAAGACTCGTTTTCGAGAAAGAGAGAGAGAGAGCTCCTATAGGAGGAGAGTTAATGTATCAATTTTCATGTGATAGAGAAATATCTCTTTAGGTAACTTACAAATTAGCTGATTTAAATTTTTTCAACAATTTAATTGAAAATACCACCTCATACTTTAATTTTCATGTGATAGAGAAATATCTCTTTAGCTAATTTTACAAATTAGCTGATTTAACTTTGTTCAACAATTTAATTGAAAAAACCACCTCATACTTTAGTTTTTATGTGACAGAGAATTAGATGTTTTAACTTTGTTCAACAATTTAATTTTGTAACTTCTGATTAATTTATTTTATTTCTATAATTTTTACATATTCAATATGATCCTTCTGTCTAATTTCATCACATTGTACTATAAGGGATCTTCCTTATTTATTTCATTCCTATAACTTTACATATTCAATAGAATCCTTCTGTCTAATTTCATCACATTGTATTGTTAGGGATCTTGAAATTGACATCAATTGATATTTTTCGGTTTCTTAAATAAATAAAATGAAAAACTACTTCTAAATAGGAATAAAAAAATTTTTAATTATTATTTTTTTTATCTCTCTTCTTCTCCTTCCATCCAAACTGGCCATTTGGCCATTAGCTTAACTATCTGCGTGTTTGAGTGTTGAAGCTATAGCAAAGACAGGTATTAGCATTTGACCCCAAAGAAAAAAACATATACTTTGAAATGGATTCAAGACAAAGCACAAGAAATCACATCATGCAGATCCTTTATTATCATTTTCTAGTAAGCTAGCACATTATTTTTTCTCTCTTCCATAACTTAGCCACCTCGGCGAGTGATTTGTAGACGACCCATCTTTGCTCAATGCCTTTTCAGATGCATTCTTTAGCTCTTTCATTTTGTTCCGAAGCGATTTCCCTTCTTCTCCTTCAATTAGGCCTCTCGCGTAGCTTGCAACGTCTTTATGTCCCACCAAGCCCTTATCGTTCACTTTGACCCCAAAGGCAACCTTCAGATCATCAGCTAGCAATGTAGCGTTCATCCTTTGCTCCGCATAGAGTGGCCATGCAATCAATGGCACGCCATTGACAATGCTCTCTAGGATTGAGTTCCACCCACAATGACTCAAGACATGTATTTGAGGAGCCCAAAAGGGCACAACTAGCCCCACATCTTTGGTCCTCTCAAAGAACCCTTTGGGAAGAAAATCAAAGGGGCTCTTGATGCTTTGAACGCTAAAGAAACTGGCATTGGCTGCTGTTTCATGTGGGCTCCTAACAACCCAAAGAAATCTTAGCCCACTCATTTCACGTCCTAAGGCCAATTCATTTACTTGCTCATGTGAAAGAGTCCCACCACTACCAAATGAAACATATAACACAGACCCATTTGGTTGTTTATCCAACCACCTCAAACATTCAGATTCATCAACCCCACGATCTGAACCGGACTGAACTAGCGGTCCAACGGTGTAAACCGGTGGCTTACCCTCTCCAACTTCATTCAAAGCTTTAAAAGCACCAGGCTCCAAATCCATGAAGCTATTAACCATAATTCCAGCGGCAAGATGGACTTGTTTGACACTGAATAGAATCCTTTGGTAGGCCACATTCTTTCTATCTTGCATTAGGTCTGGCAAATCACTCCCATGGATTGGCACACACCCAGGTAATTTCATCGGTTCAGGCAAGTCTCTGTACTCACAAGAAAACCTTTCATCAAGCTCTGGTATGTAGAAGCCTAACAACAATGACATCGCGTTTACAGTGAAAAAAATGTAAGACGAAACACCGAATTCTTCAGCTACATCAAGAGCATCGAAACCAAATACATCAACTACGAAGGCCACTAGCCGAGTTGAGTCAGCTAAGACCTTGATTGAGTCTTGTAGAGCAGGGAGGGACCGTGTGAGACTGAGTGCAATGCGAGTCTCGATTTTAACATCCTCGAAGAGGTCATCAAAGTTCACAGGAGGAAGAAAGATGGAGGATATGGAATCGGGAAGGGATTCAAGGACAGCTTTTTGAGGTTTCATGGATGACCCATCATCAGTGGTAATGATGAAGGTGACAAAGAAATCGTGGTGCAGGACGAGTCGCTCGGCGAGCTCAACGAGTGGGATTAGGTGACCCATCCCTGGACTGGGCACAATTGCTACGTGGTTGTGGGGTGAACTCTGTTGAGTGTGTTCCATGCTAAATTGTAGCTCAATTGTGACTTATTGGCTCTGAAACTGTGATCATTTGATGTAAGGAAGCGAAGGTGAAGGTCACCAACCTAAAACAGTGTGCTTACGATCACGAATTACGAGGAAGAGATAGACTTTTTGAGCTCGAGTTAATGTGCAGTTGTTTGTAGATTGGTTTGATTTACAGACGTGTGAAGGAGATGCATCTCCACTTGTTTTTCCAAATAAACTTGTGTTGTGATCGCATTGGCTTCCCTGTTGTTGTGACATTTATCATTTATGTATTGCCGCGTGGTGATTACTTGTCTCGAGGACTAAGTTTCAAATAATTGGGCAAATTGCCATCTCTCGCTTTGGTGTGGTGGGCAGTCTACAAGTATAAATACTTATAGAGTGTAGAGAATAAAGGTCGAGATTCAAGTTTTTAAGAAAGAGTTTTATACACATATTCATTTAGATTAGACTAGAGTAAAAATTTTATCTTGTATAAAAAAATAAAATAAAAATTAGGCAAATTAAGGGCTGTTTGGCATTATTGTTTAAATAATAGGTTTCAGTGTTTAAATAATAATAACATTTTTTAATACGTATTTCTATAACACTCAAACATATGTGTGTATATATATATATATATATATATATATATATTTGAAAACACTCAAAAACGTATTTCAAAAACACTGAAAATTGAATAATAATATTTAAACACTATTACCAGACGGGTCCTAAGTCACTAAATTGTCGGCTTGTAATTTGGCAAAAATATAAGTTGCTAACTTGTGGTTTTAAAATTTGACACTTTACCCACATAAAGTTAGCTTAATTCAATTTCTTTAATCCGCATTTGTTAAAAACATGATTAAATATGTAATTTTTCTCCGCTATTATATCTTTCTCCTTCAAAAACATAAAAAAATAAAAATAAAAATACATGATCAAATAAGATAAAAAAAAAAAGAATCAAGCGGAACACTTTGCATCATGGGATTTCAAACCATAAGTAAACAACTTAAATTTCAATCAAACTTCAAGTAGGTAAAGTATTAAATTTTAAAACATAGGTAGATAATTTGAATTTTAGCCAAACTACAAGTGAGTAAATTGTAATCCACTCCAAATAATTTAAAAAAAAATTGTTTAAGTTATCATCAATTTAAACAATGGTAGGATCATTAATTTTTTGTTACAATTTGTTAAAAATAGTCTTGTTATTGCCTTATTGGCAATTTTACTTTTATATACATACCAATTATATATATACCAATTATTATTATTATTATTATTATTATTATTATTATTATTATTATTATTATTATTATTATTATTTGATACAAGACAAAATTCTATTCTAGTCTAATTTATATATATGTGACTGAAATTCTCTCCTAGAAACTTTGAACTTAGCCCCTTGCCCCCTTCCACACTCAAGCACTTACACTTTTGGAGTAATCATCGCACTAAAAATGTGCAATAATATATATATTAATTATAACTGATCACATAAAATGCGAAACATTGTGTCAAACTCATGTGATCAGTGCCATAATAACATTTTGGAACAAATTGATTAAGATCTCTATATAAAAAATTTTAAAGGGATAATTACACTTTACCCACCTGTGGTTTGCCTCTAATTTTATGTGCCTACCCGTGGTTTAAAGTTTGACACTTTACCCACCTGTGGTTTCCGCCGTTACTCTGCCGTAACCCACCTCTCCCTCAGCCGTTATTCTAACACAAAATATGTAAAAAATTAAATCCCAAACAGATCAAAAAGCACTTACTCTCAAATATTGTGTGGAGTTTAATTTGATTGATTCAGTCAATTAATGTGTTTTTTCTTTTTCAATTGATGTCTTGCATGTTTAAACACTCAAACCCAACAGATCCACCACAACGTACCCAACGCCAGCAACAACGAGATCTAAACCCAACCAAAAACTCAAATCCAAACACACAGATCACTGTGAAAAATGGGATTTGAGGGAGTAATTCTAGATTGTTCCTACATTAACACACTACCAACTTTCAAATACAACATCAACAAGAATTAAAAAAAAAAATTGATACAAATTATGTAGAACACAAATAAAAAAAAAAAAAAAAAAAAAAAAAAAAAAACAGACCACATATGCAGGGCGGATCGGATCGGGTAGAGAAGTGGAGAGGGAGGTTTGAGCTTGAGAACCACCATCTGAGATGGTGTTGGAGTGGATCGGATAGAGAAGTGGAGAGATGGTGGTGGCTGAGATCGGGTCAAGATAGAGATTCCGGTGAGAGGGAGGTTCGAGCTTGAGAACCACCATCTAAGGTGGTGTTGGAGCGGCGGAGATGTGTTGGGAGTAGTCGGCCATGGCTGGGTTTGGGGTTTGGAGAGAGATTGTTTGAGCAAATTAGTGGTTGGCCATGGCTGGAGAGATTTTTTGTGCAGATTGTTTGGAGAGAGTGGTCGGCCATGGCTGGGTTTGGTGTTGGATCTGATAAGTTTGAGGTTGTCAGAGAAAATCTAGAACCTTCTATTGCTCAGCATAGGACTAAAGGACTAAAGGACTAGAGAAAATTTGGTCGGCCATGGCTGGGTTTGAGTCATCGAAGGTGGTTGATCCTACCGCAGCGCAGCATAGGACTAAAGGAGGCAGCTTCTAATCCTTCTATTGCTCTAATAAAAAGAAAACTGGGAAATATATATTAACCAAAAAAAATAAAAAGAGAAATTAGGCATTTTCTTTGAACAAATTAGTAACCATTGGGTGAAAGAGAGACAACAAGGCAAATATATATTTATGGAGGTTGATTTTAGTTTGATTTTTCTGGGTCAATGTTCTTCCCTGTTCAAGATTTCTGGGTCAATGTTCTTTCATAGTCAATGGTCTTCTGGGTTTATGTTCTTCAAGTTTGTATATGTTCTTCATATTTGTGAATTGTGAGAAATTAATACCATATTTTGATCTTGTTTTTCTTTTGTTTTTTTTGTTTTTTTTGTTTTTTTTTGTTTTGAGTGGAGAGAGACATAAAATGGGTGCAAAAAGACATATTTACCCCTTTTTTTAACAGAGGTGGGTAACAGAGACTACACGGTGGAAACCACAGGTGGGTAAAGTGTAAAACTTTAAACCACGGGTAGGCACATCAAATTAGAGGCAAACCACAGGTGGGTAAAGTGTAATTATCCCAATTTTAAAATATTGACAATCAAGTTATACGTGAAGAATCTACTTTATAGTTAATTTACAGATGAGGGACAGTTTAAACTTTATAGTAAATTTACCGATGAGGGACAGTTTTAATCTACTTTAATATGTTGAATAACCACTTATCACATTTTGGAGTAAAATTTGAGGACGAATATAAAACGTTATTTATATTAGCATCGCTCCCTACACATTTTGATCACCTAGTCACTATGTTGATGTTCAAGTATGATACTCTTAAATTTTAGTCAAAGTAAATGTTTAAGTCAAGATGTAATTGGTTCCTTGAAAGACTGACTCTTAAATGAGATTGGACCAAGAATGTGTTCTTCCGCTATTAAACCTGTAATTAATTAAAAAGATGATATTATTCACATGGAATTGTCTAATGCTTGCATATCCACTATAATAAGAACTACCAACCAATAGAATTCTACCTTTTAATTAATCTTACTAGAACCAATCAAAATTAGCCTTAACGAATATCATGAAAGTATTTTTATGGTAAGATCATGATCGATCAATCAAATTTAAGCATTTATAAAAACAATGATTCTAGAACTGTTTTGAATACAAAAATATAAAAAGACCAATTTATCCCTAGATGCTTTCCGGCCACTTAGAATTTGTACATTTGGACCAAGGTCAGTTTTAAAAAATTTCACTTATGCCAAACAAAAAAATTTACCCCAAACACAAAAACAGTGAAAAATAATGAAAATAAAGGGTTGCAAGATGGGTGTCTATACCGATCAATTCTAAATTTACATGTGTCATTGAATTAATTAAATGAAATATGTTGTGTGTCATCTAAATTATAACATTAAATCAATAATTTTTATTTTATTTTAAGAAGGAACATCACATTGATAAATTAAAAAATGTGATATGTCACTTGCAACAACATGATAAAGATATATACATCTTTCTTCCCATATTGTGATATGTGATATATTTTTATTTTGGCCCTTTATGCTTCAACATTGACATATTTTTCCTTCATATTTGGTTCCATTTTCATATTCACTGCACATCTTTCATTTCTATTAGTAATTAAGCACTAAGTGTTATTCATATTTAATTTTTTCAAAAAATACTAACCGTAAAATGCTATTAAATGTAGAAATTTCATTGTTGTAGGAAGAAAAATGTATTATAGATTGATAGATTACCAATGAAATAGGACAATATTGCCAATTTGAAAATAAAATAAGAAATGAGAATAAAAACTTTGAAACGTAATTTTCCAAAATTTAAACAACTCCAAATGGTAGGGGCGTCTACCTTTGTGTATCAATAAATATAAGTTTTAGTGAGACTTTTTTATTTTGGCTAATTAAAATTGACCACGTGTCTTCAAAGTAATTAAATCATATCAGAACTCATCCTTATAGAAGACCACAATAATTTTAGTCAACACCTAGCTCATTCATCACCATTTTTTTAAGCACTGAACTTTGTCAAAGTCAAGCCTAAAAGCTTTTGTAGAACTTCAAAGCTTTTTCGAAAATTAAGTTTGATATGAGAGAAACATGCTCCTTACAACCCTAGTATACATTGTTAAAGACTGATTAGTTTGTATGATGTATTGCAACACTGTATTGTAGCTATGTACATAAACTACATGTAGGATAGATTAGTGGAGAGTCAAACGACCTGTAGTTTTGACTCATACTTATAGTTAGTTAATTACTCTCTGTTTTGACACTTGTGTATTTCCTATGTGAGTAACCTTAGTCATATCTCCATTAGGCAACCTAAATGAAATTTGGGCTGAAGAAGTAATGGACTTAAAGAAGGTAAGAGAATGGACCATGTGATCAGTGCCTCCACTGTCAAGAATCCAATCAGTGGAACTAATGTGATAGGTGTCAACAATAGAAGAATAGAATACTCTAGGGATGGAGAGGATCATATACCTGATAGCTCATGACCCAGAAGACCAAGTGAAGGTTGTGCAATGATATTGGTAACTTGATAAGTCTTTGTAGCTACCTCTGGTGGTGCTTGAGTACCAAAATGGCATTGAGAATTCAACAGACCAATCAATTGTTGATATTCTACCTTAGTGAAATTGATAGCCTCACTTGAACTATCTTCAACAGCAACAACATTGTGGGCAAAGGATGATGAACCAATTGATTGAGCTTTATTTTTTAACTTAAAAACAGGTGGGTAACCATGTAGTTTATAGCATTTGTCAACCACATGTCTCATGTCACCACAATGAGTGCACTAAGACCTCCCAAACTTGTTCTTGGTGGAACTATTGGCATTTGCATTGTTATTCTTGCCTCCCAATGCTGCCAAAACTACTTTTGTATCAATCTGAACCTTCTTTCTAGCACCAACCTTCCTTTGCTTCTCATCTTGAAGTAAAAGAGAGAATATCTTACTTAAAGGAGGAATAGGATCCATGAGTAGAATTTGTCCTCTAATTGTTGAATAGGTGTCATTCAGCCCCATCAAAAAGGATATGGTGCAATCTTCCCCTTGATGACTACAAGTATAAGTTTTGTAGTTAGTCAGATCCTCTTAAGCCAAAGAACTAACTTCCTTCCTTAACTCAAAAATTCTAGGAACATTACCTTGTGAGTACCTATATTGCAAATCAATCTAAACCTCCCTTGCTGTCTTAAAATACACCACACTAGGCTACAAATCCTTTGAAATGGAGTTGAATAACCAAGCCAACACTGTGCTATTGCACTTACACCAAGCTGCATAGCATGGATGATCAGGTGATTGGGATTTTGGTATTGAACCATCAATAAACCCTATCTTGGTTTTGGCATCCAAGGATATTAGTACTACTCTACTCCAAGTATTATAATTCTCTCCAGTAAGATGTTGTACAACAAGAGACATGTCAGGGTTATCACTACTAGACAAGAAGTAAGGACTAGAAGGATTTTATCATGGTTGAACAATAGGGACAGAAGTACTAAAAGCAGTATCAGCCATACTCAATGCAATTGAATAATAACAACAGATGTAGTTGAGATTTAAAATTAAAAAAAAAAAAAAAAAACACAGCCTCAAATTACAAATCAATGAAAAACCACAAGAATCGATCTTCAACAAATCAAGGTTCTTGATCACAAAGGATCAACTCTGTATTATGTTGATCAAATGAATCCAAGAATCAAAAAAATTATAGAATCCACAATTAAGCAATTGAAAAACCTAAATCAAGAATTTCATTATGCTATTATGTGTAGCCAAAACACAAGATTACAATTTGCCTTTGAGAGCAAAGATGAATTCAGATTTAGAAGACAAGAACTTAGTGCAAGAATCAAAGAAAACACAAATGGAAAATCTATTTGATTTGTGAGAAAGCACTAAGAAAACAAAAGAAATAAAACAAACTAAGAAGCTTAGAGAATACTGGATAAAAGATTCTCTGAAATTAGTTACCATGTTGAAATCACTCTCAAGCCCAAGCTCCTACAATGTTGGATTGAAAATCACACAAGGAAGAAAAGAAGAGAGTAGGAATCAAGGATTGTGAAAATGAATCTTGTTCTTGATAAATATCTTGCTTTGTTCCTTATATAGCAAGAGCAAAAAGGCAGGAAAAGAATAACAGAAAGGTAACTAACCAAACATCCTATAGCAACTACATTTGGGTGTAGCCTTTTAAAATATGTTGCATCATAATTGATTTGCCTTTTAGGGAGTGTTCTAGAGAACTTACAATATTAAGGTTTTAGCCCTTTAGATTCACTAAAGCATGACATATGTTCAATCAATGAAAAGGACTTTGGTTTTATGTGGATAATGTGTTTAGAAAGCATGCCTTCACAAAAATGTTGTCGTCATCTCTTTTAATACTTATGGAGTAATAATAAGAAACCATATATATGACAATAATATGTCATATATGAGAAACAACATTGATGCATTCAATTTTTTACTTTTGTTTCCTTTGTTAAATACAACCAAGAATCATGTTATTATGTGATCATGTTTTTAATTTATAATACTTACTAATTAGCAAGTAAAAGGCTACTGAATAACAAAGGAGTAAGACCAAGTCATCAACCTTATTATTAAAATAAAAAATTGATTATTACTCTTTTATTTGCAAAAACTCATCTATAGTATGAAAATTTAAATAGCCTTATAAATTATGCCATTGGTACTTACAGAAAATGAAAGGAGAATGATAATCAGATTTCATGGGAGAAAAAGATAACAAAAATGGACTATAGACTCCTTTAGGAAAGGATCACTTTAGGAGTACCATTTGCTTGGCTTTCACTTTTTATCTATACAATAGAAGGTGTGTAATATATATGGTAGTATAATAGAGACAAAAATATACACCAGAGTTATTATGGACCCCCAAAAGTTGTTGTCGTTCTAGGGACAAGTGACCCCACAAGATGCAAAATGACATAATACCATTACATCTACTACATTTCCATTTGTAAATGTGAAAGAGCGTTTCTTCCCATCAAAAAAAAAAAAAAAAAAAAAAAAAAAAAAAAAAAAAACTTAGTTATTTTTAAAACTTATTTGGAAGAAGTTGAAATCTTACTTAGTTCTAACGTTGCTGGCTGCATTGCAGTCTTTGGTCTCTTTAGATATATGCAAATATAACCATTTTGCCTCCTACTTTTGCTGGTTCCACATGTACTCTGGGACAACCTAGAATATGAACAATGGGGATTGTGAAACAAGTTGTTATAATTTATATGATGTTTCACATGTGATTTTTCACCTTGTTTAACACTTCTATTAATTTTTTTTTCTATTAAACCTGCTTGAATTTGATGAACCCTTGCTGATAGTAATATGTGTGATGGAAATTTTGTGGACTGTAGGTTGGGGAAGAAATTTTTTCCATTGAGTTAAACGAGAACAACCAAGTGGTATGAACTTCTTTCCTTTTCAAAACCTACCCACTTTTTGTCATTTATTGGGTATCATTGCATTATTTATTTCTGTTATGACACTGCGTAAAACATAAAGCAAACAAAATGACTCCTTTATTTAGGCATTGCTGATGGATTACGTTCATATAGGTCATTATATATAAGCACATGTTTGGTATGAAACCATCATCACACTCTTGCATCCACACTGGTTACTCAGCACATATTCAAACAACATCATTACAAATTTAATTGTCAAGCAATCTTTTTTTAACTCACTTTTGACCAATGACCTAAGTAATTAAGCATCATGGTATTACAGATTTAATAATTATTATGGATTTAATAATTATTACAATTACATTCATATGTGAGTTCTAATTCCTTGCCGGTCAATAGACATACTGAGGGATGTGCATGCTGCCAAGGAACAAGGGAAGCCGTATGTTATTGTTTTTGTTGGTGTGAATGGAGTTGGGAAATCTACCAATCTAGCCAAGGTAAGCCACATTTTTCCCCAATTTAAATAAATTTTGGAATTTTATTAATCTAGTAAAGGTTAGGCTTAACCCCTAGTTCTTTATAGTAGAGGATGCATGTGTGTGTGGGTGTCATGTATTCATCTTAAGTGTTTATATGTAGGTCCGGTGGACACACAGATTAAATTGTATGGATTTTGATCAGATGGTTTCTTTCAAACATCACTTGACAATTTTCAAATTAGTTGCAAGTTGAGTAATGTTGAGGAGTTAACTAGGGCAACCATTAATGGCTGAGCACAATAAAGCTATGGCAACTACCAAATCTGATGAAGCAAAGGATAGCAACAATGAAGATCAATAACACCTTCAAGGTATGGCAATACTTGCTAACTGTTGTTTTTACAATTTGTTTTGTAGAAAATCATTCTTTGTAAGTTAAGAACTATTGAGTATAAGTTGTTCATATAGGAAAGAAAAAAAAAATACTTTGTCTTGCTAGAATTAAATTTATTCTATAGCCGCATTTGTAGACAGACATTTGCCATTTGCCCAGGAAAAAAAAACCTATAGCCATGTTTTTAAAATGTGGCTATAGCCAAATTTAAAAAAAAAAAAAAAAAAAAAAAAAAAAAAAAAAGCTATATCTGCATTTTTAAATGTGGTTGTAACTGTCCCCTATAGCCGCATTTTAAAAATGCAGCTAAAATATGTCCTACACCCGGCTAATATATAATCTATAGCCGTGGTTTAAAAATGCGGCCTAAAGATAAGACATATAGCCATGTTTTTAAAACGCAGCTATAGCTATCACCTATAGCCACGCTTTCAAAAACGTGGTTGTAGACCTGTTAGACCTGTAGTTACAAGTTTTAGGCAACGGCTGAAAATGCAACTATAAAAAACACATTAAATTGTATGAATTTTGATCAGATGGTTTCTTTCAAACATCATTTGACAATTTTCAAATTATTTGCCAGTTGAGTAACGTTGAGGAGTTAACTAGGGCTACCATTAATGGCTAAGCACAACAAAGCTATGGCAGTTGCCAAATTTGATGAAGCAAAGGATAGCAACAATGAAGATCAATAACACCTTCAGGGTATGGCAATACTTGCTAACTATTCTTTCTACAATTTGTTGTGTAACATATCATTCTTTGTGAGTAAAGAACTATTGAGTATAAGTTGTTCATATAGGAAAGAAAAAAAATACTTTGTCTCGCTGGAATTAAATTTATTATATAGCCGCATTTGTAGACAGGCATTTGCCATTTACCCAGGAAAAAAAAACCTATAGCCATGTTTTTAAAATGTGGCTATAGCAAAATTAAAAAAAAAAACACACACACACACACAAAAACAAAAACAAAAACAAAAAAGCTATATCTACATTTTTAAAATGTGGTTGTAACTATCCTCTATAGCTGCGTTTTAAAAATGTGGCTAAAATATGTCCTACACTCGGCTAATGTATAATCTATAGCTACGGTTTAAAAATGCAGCCTAAAGATAAGACCTATAGCCATGTTTTTAAAACGCGGCTAAAATATGTCCTATAGTCGCATTTCCAAAAACGCGACTATAGGTCTCGGCCTATAGCCGCATTTTCAAAAACGTAGCTATAGACCTATCAGATCTATAGTTACGAGTAGTAGGCAACGGCTGAAAACACAGCTATAAAAAACATTTCTATAGCCCGAATTGACCTATAGCCACGTTTTTAGGAGCTATAGCCGCGTTTTTAAAACGCAGCTATAGGAATTTTTTTTTTTTTTTTTTTTGTAATATATACAAGTTTCAAAACAGAGAGAAACTAACTATAAGTATGAGTCAAAACTACTGGCCGCTTAACTCTCCACTAATCTATCCCACATGTAGTTTATGTACACAGCTACAATACAGTGTTGCAATGCATCATACAAACTAATCAATCTTTAACATATATTGAAGTTGTCATTGAAGAGAAAAATCGGTGGAATAATCGCCTTTGTAAAGAATTTCCATAGAGATTGCCCCAGGCCCTACTCCCATTTTGAAAGAGCAGAGACAAAACACCTATGATCCAACCTCATCTCACCCCATGAAATTTTTTTTATGTATATGATCCATGCGTGTGTGTTTGTGTGTTAAAGATGTAGTAAAGGCAGGTGATGGCATTTGACAAACAAAAGAAATAATTTGAAATAAATTCAAGACAAAGCACAAGAAAGCACACCATACTGATCCTTATCATGTTTTAGTAATGACATCATTTTTTGTGTCTCTTCCATAACTGAGCCACCTTGGCCGATGATTTTATTGAAAACCCATCTTTGCTCAATGCCTTTTCAGCTGCATCGTTCAACTTTTTCATTTTGTTCCAGAGCAATTTCCCTTCTTCTTCTTCAATTAGGCTTCTCGAGTAGTTTGTAATATCTTTGCGTCCTACCAAACCATTATCATTCATTTTGACCCTAAATGCTACCTTCAAATCATCAGCTAACAATGTAGCGTTCAATCATTGCTCAACATAGAGTGGCCATGCAATCAATGGCACACCATGCATAATGCTCTTTAGAATTGTGTTCCACCCAAAATGGGTCAAGAACTCCCCCTGTTGAGCCATGGCTTAGGACCTAAATTTGTGGAGCCCAAGAGGGCACCACTAGACCCACCTGTTTGGTCCTCTCCAAGAACCCCTTGGGAAGAAAATAAAAAGGGTCATTGATGCTCTAGACGATAAAGTAAGTAGCATTGGCTACTTTTTCATGTAACCTTTGTCCACTCATTTCAAGTCCTAAGGCCAATTCATTTAGCTGCTCATGTGAAAGAGTCCCACCACTACCAAATGAAACATATAACATTGACTCACTTGGCTGCTTATCCAATCACCTCAAACACTGACTTGTAAACCCCAAAATCTGAACTGGACTGAATTAGCGGTCCAACGGGGTAAACCAGTGGCTTGCCATCTCCTCCTTTCTTCAAAGCTTCAAAAGCACCAGGCTCCAAATCTATGAAGCTGTTAACCATAATTCCAGCAGCAAAAGAGTATCATTTGGTACTAAATTTAATCCTTTCGTAGGCCGCATTCTTTCTATCTTGCATTGAGTCCAAAAAATCACTCCCACGAATCAGCACACACCCAGGTAATTTGAGCAGTTTAGGTAAATCTCTATACTCACAAGAGAACTTTTGATCAAGCTCAGGTATATAAAAGCTCAACAACAAAACCATCGCATTTGTAGTGTAAAAATGTAAGACGAAACACTGAATTTTTTAGCAACATCGAAAGCATCCATACCAAATACATCAACCACCAAGGCCACTAGCCAAGTTGACTCAGCTAAGACCTTGAATGAGTCTTGTAGAGTAGGGAGGGATCGTGTTAGGTTGAGTCCGATCCAGGTTTCAATTTTAACATCGTCAGGCTAGTCATCACTCATTAAAGCTCACAGGAGGAAGAAAGATGGAGGATATGGCATAGGGAAGGGATTCAAGAACAGCTTTTTGAGGTTTCATTGGTGACCCATCAATGGTAATAATGAAGGTAATTAAGAAACCATGGTGAAGGACGAGTCACTTGGTGAATTCAACAAGTGGGATTAGGTGACCCATCTTTAGGCTAAGAACAATGGCTATGTGGGGTGACATTTGTTGAGTGTGTTCCATGAATGGAGCTAATTATGACAATCAATGAAATGTTTTTATGCGCTAGAATAATTTAGCCTTCTTACAATAGCTAGGTTTGCATAGTTTGACAAATAATGTGTTTGAAACTTTGGTTAATGATATGAGGAAGCCAAGGTATGCTTACGAATTATGATGAAGATAATTATTTTATGCAGGTGTGTGAAGGAAATACATCTTCACTTGTCAAACAACTTAAGGGATGTTTAAACAACAATTTTCAGTATTTAAACACTCTGTATGTATTGATTATTAAGCACCCTGTTGGGGACATGATCTAGGTATTGTTGCGTGGTGAATACTTGTCAAATGAAGTCAATAAACAATTTTATATATTCATGAAAAGTTCAGATAGAAGCGTTCTATAATCTATGACCAGTTGAATTCTACAATGCCAACACCACTAATAATTCTTTGGAAAGCTACCCAACTATTATCATTAAAGAAATATTCTTTAGACCATGGAAGTATATGAAACATTGAAACCATCAACTAAAAATTTGAAACTAAAGCAAAAGGAACAATACTTTCAGTAAAAAGTGCAAAATCATAAGGATGAAAAGACATACTTGATGAAGGAACATTTATGCCACCAGCATAATCATTATTGTCATACCCAATTATAGAACTACCTTCTTTACATTGGAACACCATTCAAAATTATTAACAATTGTTTATAACTTCAATTACTTCCTACTTGAATAATTTAAAATTTTCCTTCATTGCCTTGGCTAGCTTTGAAAACATGCAAGAATCATTTAGAAATCCTACTAAAACAGCTAATCTTTCACCACCTGTTTTATAACGCATGTCAAACCTCACTTGAACTCTTTGACATTTAGCTTGTCTTTGTCTTTTCTATGCTTTCTTTCTTCGAAAAATATATTGGACAAACCTGACTATGAACAAATAAGTAAATCACAGCCACAATAGCTGAGCCAATCACCTCATCATTTTTTCCTTATATGCTCAAATTTTCCAAAATTAGTACTCTTCTTCTTACTAAATCTGAGATCTTGTAACCCACTCAAGCATTGTTTACTTTTATGTTCTTCACATATAAACAATCACTAAAACATGTTTTCATAACTCACAACTTCCCTGGCCCTGCAACCCATCCCAACAATTTCTATCTACAAGAAGCTTCCACCATTACCATGTGTTTCCAAATAATTTTTTATGCAAATTGTAGAATTACTAATTAGCAATTAGCATAGAAGTATTGGAAATAACAAAATCTACATATAACACATTGAATTGTTTCTACCTAGCAACTATGATAACGCATAACAGTGAAGCCACAAAAATCCTACCTAATTAGAGCTTTGCAGGAATAAGCGCAACCAAATATCCATCCTAGACAGCAAAAATCCAGACACTAAAAGAAAAACAAAAAACAACAACAATAAGTGAAACTTGACACACATCAATCTAGAAAAGCAGAAAGACTAAAACTGATTTCAGTTAAATCATTACCCTGCCATAATTCAAAATAAGAAGCACAGAAAAAAAATACCCAATTGAAATTAAAAGGAAAAGTTTCATGTACTTAGAATGTACATTCTCAATTGCGCAAGTTCATGTCGTCTTTCCAACATTGCCTCTTGCATTTGCACATCCTTGTCATTCTCAAAACTTATTCTAACTTGAAAGTTGAAAAACGTAAGTAATTCCAACAACAAAAAAATATTTTTTTCCAAAATAATTAGTAATATTATTAATAAAATTGGTGTACAAACACAAATCCAAAAGCAACCATTAATTACAAAAGACTAAATATGTACAAACACCAAGGCAACTGCAGAAACTATTGGCAAAACAACAGTTACAACCCAACTAAAAATAGAAAAGTAAAACCTACATATTACAATATGAAACCAACCAAGACAAAAACCTTAAGATTAACAACTTTGGTTACAACAACAATACTCAATAGTAAGATTAATAGCATTGGTTCTATTGGAAAATAAATCCTTAAAATAACACACAAAAAGAGGAAAAGGAAAAAAAATTCATAATTTTTTCTTATATTTTACTAACTCTTCAAAAAACCTTGTAAGAATACTTTTAACATAAAATTAACAAATTCCTAGACTAGTGCAATGAGTAAAAAATACTTTCATCAAAATTAAGAAATTATTATTGTTAGGACATATGTAATTTGATGTTAGGAACATATGTCAACATTTTATGTATTGGCTAATTCATTGACAAAACGCACTTTACTTGTAATTGAGTAGATCTAGGATGTGTTTAATACTTCAAGAAACAAGGTTTTAATTTCAAATGTTAAAGTCATGCAAGTCTGTCCAAGAATTAAGTGAAGAAGTGCTGGATTTTAAATCTCGACAACTAGTATCTATTGAAGTTTGAAAGTTGCTGAAGCCTTTGGCTCAACAGCTAGCTCGATAGATGGCTATCTATCGAGATTCATCCAATCTGTAAGTATGTGTTTGGGTTTTTTTTTCTCACAACCCTAAACATATATAAGGATTATTTTAAGGGCCGTATGAGGTTACATAGTGAAGAGCATAATTTCACAAGTGTGATCGGAAACCTAGTTTGCCCTTGTTCTTGAAAAAGCTATTGTATTTGTATACCACAGGGTTTTGTGACCAAGCAACTTCATGATCTTTATCGCGTGATAAACAGAAGAACTTTGCAGCTAACATCTTTCTCAAGTTGGTGATCAAGTCACGTACTAGGATCCGCACATCTTTTGGTTAGTCATGTACTGGGAGTCGTGCAATACAATAAGAGATTGTTACTATAGAACAAGTCCAATTGGGTAATGGGGTAAGGGTTCAACTCTAGGTTGGTATAAGGTACTGGGATTCTTTTACTTGTAACCGCTTGTTTTGATAATAGTGGATTTTCGGAAGTAGTGACCTTAAAATCACCCGCTGAGGTTTTTACCGTTTAGGTTTTCCCTATTCGTAAACAAATCACCGTGTCATTTAATTTCTGCTGCATATTTAGTTATTTGGTGATTTATTTGTGCTACAATGCTCATTGCATGTAATTGAACCTAATTAATTTACTTGGCTAATTAATTGGTTAATTTATCACTAGGGGTCAATACATTTTTGGCCTATCAATTATAAATTTCTTATAATTAAAAAATAAATAATTTTCCTTGATTGTGGTGTTACCTTTAATTAAAAAATAACAAGCTTCTCAATTTTTTAAATGAGTAGTAAATATCTTCATCAAAATTAAGAAATTGAATTGACACATGCCACAAAATTAGAGCTCAATTGAAATCCAATTTAAAAATCTAATTGAATTTTGTCTTAGTTTTGACTTCAAATATATATATATATATATATATATGTCTGTGTAACTCTTATACTAGGTATAATTTGAACTATATATGTTTGTAATTATGATTATTTTTACAAATCAATATATATATATGAGTTTTACTCCAATTTTTTATAGTTTCTTTTGTTTATTGAGTTTCTTTTTTGTAGATTATTTATATTATGCTTTTCATCTTTTACACAACATTGACTCACCTAGAACAATTTAAAAAAAAAAGAAAAAAAAAAAAGATAGGACACGTGGTGCAAAATTAGATAACAATTAAAATCCAATTTAAAATCTAATTGAATTTTCTCTCAAATTTAGCACATGTGTGTGTGTGTGTGTGTGTGTGTGTGTGTGTGTGTGTGTGTGTGTGTGTGTGTGTGTGTGTGTGTGTGTCTTCATGCTTAAATTTAGCAATAAATAATATTCAATTATTTAATTAATGCCAAATGGCCATTACATTTCATAAATCCAATCAATTTTCCTATTTGAAATTTTGAATATAACTATTTTAGAGGAATTCTTTTTTTGAATTTAAGTATATAACTTGGACATATTTTTGGGTAAATTATTATTTTGATCCCAACGTTTGAAAAAAAAATATTCTTATGTAACTAACAGTTAAAATATATTATTTTTTTAATACCACATAGACAGACACTGCCACCACGTGTCATCAACTTAATAAAATAAAGGTAAAAATATACCTTTGATCCCTACATTTTGGGTCAGTTATCATTTTGATCCATAAATTGATTTTGAGCTTAAATCAATCCCTTATTTCAAAAAAATCATTATATTTGGTCTCTGACGTCAACCCACTAACAGAAAAGTCATAGGTGGTAAACGGACGTCCTACATGTCAAGGCTACTCATTTAAATAATATTATAATTAACCTACGTGCACCAATTACACCAACTTGACCCAGCCACATCATCTTCCCACCACTTAGCCACCATGTGACCTTCATGTGACCCCACTACTCAACTACCCTCATTGATGTCAAACCTAAAACCCCCAAATTTCACTTGAACCCTAAAATCCCTAAATCAGCTCATCTTCCTCTTCCTCATCCTTGAGAAAACTCAAGCTCATTTCCTTGAAAACCTAATCGGTGAAGAGAGGCATCAATTCCCTGAAAAATAACAATGAATTAGAACAAAGAGAAGGATTTTAAGTTCGAACCTAAGAATGATAATGTGATTGGAAGAAGGAGAATGAATCTGTCTCTAAGTTTAAAGTTCAAATCTGAGAACGATAATTTGGTTTAAGTTTAAAGTTCGAAAAGGTATCTCTCTCTCTCTCTCTCTCTCTCTCTCTCTCTCTCTCTCTCTCTCTCTCATAGATTAGGGACCACAATTTTCGAACTTAAATATGCTTTTTATTTGTATAACGTTATCTATTTGGCCTTTAGGGATCAAGGTGGTCCATGTGTGGTCCTTGTTATGTTCCATGTTGGAGGATATTGTTTTGAATGTATAGTGTCAATGTATGTTTAACTGTTGGTTGATTTTTGTCTTTATTATATTGGACTAAAATATGTTGACTATATAATTTATATATACAGAATGGACAAGTTCTTTACTCTATATGTGCATCATAATGGGTATTTTAGTGAAAATCCTCAAGGGTATGTGTGGAGTGATGTGGGGATAATAAATGATTGTAATCCTGATAAGTGGTCTAAAGTAGAAATTGAGTCTATTTGTAAAGATTTTGGGTATAAATATGTTAGTAGGCTGTGGTATAAAATGCATGGGGATAATGAGGATAAGGTGTTCCACTTAATTAGTGATGATTGATGATGCAATGTTCATGACAGATTTGGTAAGGAGTCATGGACTGATTCATGTACATGTAGAGCGTCCAATATGTGAGCATATGGTTATTAATGGTGGTAATGGTGTGACTCTAGATATTGTTGTAGAGCCTGAGAATGTAGAGCCTTTAGATGTTAGTGAACTTGATGGGTACACTTCTAGTGAACCTGAACTTGCTTATAATGGTTATTATAATGGTCAGGGATATTTTTGTACTAGTGGTTTTAATGATGATGATGGGTTCTGTGATGGTGATGATTATTTTGATGGTCATCAGTACTTCTATATGGGTGATAGGGATGATAGAGATGGTAGGGACGGCGGTGTTGATGATGAGGGTGGTTAGGATGGTGGTCATGATGAGGGTGGTATGGGTGCTGCTTGTGGCAATCTTGATAATCAACACCTTGCGGCTGCTCAACCACCCATCACGACGACACTCGCACGCCTTCTCTATCTCGGTGCGAGAGATTATGGTATGGAGGTGTGTCATACCCATGGTTTTGAAAACCAATACAGTTAAAGAACTGAAAAAGGGAGTAGTATCGGTTTTGTAGTCCGACTAGTGGTCGAACCGGTGATGTCATAAATATTTCATTAATAAATTTTAAAATTATAAAAATATATAATAAGTTTATGACTATTAATATATCTTGTTATAATATATAATAAATTTTTTATTAAAAAAATTAAGTGAGTTTTCACCATTTATATTAGAAAAAAATGTAACTAAACATATTAACATTACAATATCATCCTCAAAACAAATTAAAAATAATTAGTGGCATAGACAGCCATCACTACAGAAAAGTTGTACTCAATCTTGAAAGCTTGAAGATAAGTCTTTATTTTCTTTTATGACATAAATTGTAATTGTTGATTATAAAAATAAAATAAAAAACAAAAAAAGTGAATTTGTTGATCTCATAAATTATATTATGAAATTATTAATATAAGAAAATAGTAATTGGTTTTTTATGAAATCATTTAAAAGAAAAGTGTAGTAAATTTTAAGTTATTTGATTTGATTAACAAAAATAATCCTCTTAAAAAAGAAAGAAAAGCAAACAAACATTAAAAAGAAAAAAATTGTGCTTGTGATTAGGGCCGTCCAAACAACCCTCAGAATCGACCACCTAGCTAAACTGATCAGACTCGAACTGTCCACCGCCCGATCCGAATACTTTGGCAATTGGGTCCTTACTTTCCAAAACTGATTCTGGCAAGTCGGCGGCAGGTCTCTTCTTCCAAAACACGAGCCACCCAATTCAACCAAACTATAAATGGGTTAAAAGGTTTTTTCCCTTAGACTCAGTTCTTCGACTCTCACTCTCTCCTCTAACGATCTCTCTACTCTTTGCAAATCTCTACTCTTTGCTAATCTCTGCTTGTTGCCTATCTTTGCTCATCGTCGTCGATCTCTACCTCTTTGTTGTCAAACTTTGCTCTTCATCCGCAACATCACTAACTTGTCTTCGCCTCCATCTCTCTGGTTCGATATCTCTATTCTCAATCACTCGATCTCTTTACTCTTTGGCGGCAACATCTCCAGGTCGTCTCTGTCTTTGATTGACCTCCATCACTAACATCACCCACTCGCCCTCACCAGTTCAGATCTATGATTATCTCTCTCTCTCTCTCTCTCTCTCTCTCTCTCTCTCTCTCTCTCTCTCTCTCGTTTAAGATCTTATTCTCTATTATTTAGGTTTGTAGATCTTTTCTTTGGGTTTGTAGTTGTAGATCTTTTGAATCGTTGGTTTTGTTCTTTGGGTTTGTGTTTGATCTTTGTATTTTCGTTCAAAATCAAAGATGACCGCCACCCACATGAGCCTGATCCGACTCGACGGGTAGTTTTTCATGGTTGGCGGCAGGTTTGGAACTTTTCCACTTGATCTGATCGGGTCGGTTGCAGGTTGGGCACAAACCCGACTCGAACCGACCTATGGACACTAGACAGCCCTACTCGTGACTTATTTGTGCAGTTGTGCTATTTTACCAAACGTCCAAAAGGACCAAAACTTTCCACCACACAAACTAATATCATTTCCTTAAATAATAAAAAATAAAACAAAAAGTAAAAAAAATAAAAAAGAGTCCACAACCCTAATGCCCCATATAAATAATTAACACAGCCCAACCGCCCACTTACTCTCAGAGCACATCTAAATTTCTCTCCCTCTCACAAATTTCAAATCTAATAAATTTCTCAGATTTCATATCTGCCCACTTGATCTTTCTTTAATCTAAATTTCTCTCTCTCTCTCTCTCTCTCTCTCTCTCTCTCTCTCTCTCTCATGGCAGTGATGGCATTGGCACTGTGGCACACTAAATCTATGGTGTGCCTCCAAAAGGGAGTTGAAAGTTGAAAACTATGATAAAGATTTGAAAGTCAAAATCTGTAGATATGCTGTGAGTGTTTCGACTAAATGTTTTTTTTTTCTTTCTATTTATAGTTATTTCAAGAAATTAAAAAACAAAAACTAAGATCAAAAGTGCCTCTGATTGCTTTAACAATTGTGACTTTGGGATTATTTTTGGCATTTTAACAGAACTATTCAAAAATCGATTTAGACATTTCAATTTTTAGTTTTCATGGTTAACCAGGCAATTTTCGGTTAATCTTGATTTTTTACAATTTTTGGTTTTTAGTAATAATTAGACCGGATTAGTGGCCGATTTTGGTTGAACCGACCTGTCCAGTCTAGTTTTTAAGACCATGGTTGTACCTTGGGTGTGTGACTGGAATCTGAGTCAACTTTAGGGAAATTACTAATATAAAGTGAAGCCGCCACCAATCATTGGGTTTTTCTAAGGTATGATTGGTAAACTGACTCTATTTGATTTTATTACCAATTCTAAGTTAAGAGAAATGGCATTTTTCCTAATCTAATATGTATGGGCGAAAAATCTTGATTCTTGAGTTCGAAAGGCTAGTTACATGTGGAGAAAGTGTTAGGCATCCCACAACGCCTATCCGTAGATAGTCCTTTGTTTTGGTAAAATAGTAATTTAAGGACATTGGCAATTGAAAACAAGCTATTAGCTTTAGCTTTAGCTTTCGGGGATTTAAACATATTGGGCTTTGAGGTTTGGTTTCAGAATAGGTGTGGTCTTGATCGATGCTTTCCAAGTGTGCTTGGAATCATTGCCAAATTTCCACGGTGAAAATCCGACAGCACTTCCCCTAATTTTTGTGGTGGAAACCTAGTAGCGCTTCACCTCAGATGAGTCATAGCACACAAAATGCTATTCTCACCAAACTTTCAACATGAGAATATGGCAATGGGGATGCCCCATTTTCATAGCAAAAATATGATAGAGTTTTGTGTTTGGTGCGCTATGATGCACCAGTAGGGTTTTGTGTCTATATATACAGCACGTATCGACATGCTCATATTGTGACAAGCCAAAGTCCTTCAAAGCAACAATCAAGTTGATGTGTCTCACATACATGGGAAAATCAATGTCACTTAGTGACATGGATCAAGACAATCACACCGCGATGATTGTGCACACAATATAGCATGAATATGCACCTATAGCATTTTCCTTGTGCGCATACCCACACTACAAGGTCAAAAGCACTCGTGATCAACAAGGGTCACTCGCATAACCACAAGAGTCCATCATACAAAGTGCATGATCACACACACGCGTGCACATACACACACACACACACACACACACACATACACACACACATATACATCATGCACAATGCTATCACACAGAGCAGGAAAGCAAAACAAACATTGCCAATGTTCCAAGGGTATGGCCCAACAAGGTATAGGAAATGTAAAACAAACATTGTCATACCAAGGGAACGTGGCCCAAGGAGCAGGAAAATAAAAAGGGGATACATGGAAGGGGAACCTAATACATGCTCTAGAGAAGAGGCTTAGAAAGAGAGAGAAAAAGAAAACCGCTCTGGAGGGGCTAGGCCCCCTAATCTACTGAACATTACCCCTGTGTGGGCTTACACATTCTTGCTTGCATCTTTTCCCTTTTTGCTATCTTAAGAGGTCATGCCCTTTCTCCAAGCATCCTCGCTCCATGCGTGTACATGCAACAAACAAAGAAACAAGCCAGCAGACAAGCAAAGAAAGAAACAAAGGAGATAGGAGAGCATGCTAAGAATATACTAACAAAAGGAGCTAAATGGGTGCAAACAAAACATGCTAGACATATGAAAGGGCAAACAAGCATGTTATCAAGCAAAAGAGGCTGTCCTAAGAGGACAAATGTAGGTTTGGATCGGGTGTCCATAGTTCCATTGGATTGGAATATGGACAACACACAAACTTATGAATGAACATGTAGGCAAGCATGCAAAACATGCAAGAAATCAAAGAGAGTCAAACAAGTGGCACAAAGCAAACAAGGCAAGTATATTAACATCACACTAAGCAAAGAAAAGTGTGTATCAAGCACACCAACACCACGGAGGTGTATCTTGCAAGCAGCTACACTCAATCAATCCCTAGAAGGGATGGATGCAACCACATAAGCAAGCCCACGAGGAGCACAAAGCATGGCAAAGCCTAGATCTAGAGAGGCAAGTATAGTCATGAAGCATAGAAGTAAGCAAACAATCATAGACATGCACAAGGAGATGATTCAAACCCTTTGACATAGGCCTAGGTGTATGGATGTAAGCCTAGACCGAATGATTTAGATCTACATCATACCAAAGGGGACAAAACACAAGAAAGTAAGACACCAAAGTAGAGAAAGGCTTTAGAAGCACATGGCATAGCAACCAACATATAGATCTAAGCACACAAGCACGACATAGAGCACATAGGCATGTAGATCTAAGCATAACATGGCAAAGAACACGTAGGCATGTAGATCTAAGCATAAACATGGCAAAGAACACGTAGGCATGTAGATCTAAGCACAAACATTAAATTTAGACATATCCTAGCCCAAGAAGGCCAGGCCAACAACATCAAAGTGATAAATCATGGCATAAGCAAGGAAACATGCTAGAAAAACATGCTAAGAAGAAAAAACATACTAGGGAAAGAAATAAAACATGTTATTGAATAAGAAAAAGCTATAAAAATAAAAGGGTGTGGATTGTAGCTAAAAAGCTACATCCACACCCCTAAAGCTCAAATCCAAGGTATGGAACCAAGAAGAGGAAGATTTAGTGCAAGAACACTACCTTGTAATTGTGGTTAAAACAAAAGAATCAAAAGTGTTTGGTGGTGTTTGGATGTGTTTAAGAGAGAAATTAGAGAGAGGAAAGAGAGAATTTGCTTAGGAAACTGCCCAAAATCTTATTGTTCTTTTTTGAAAAATAAGGGGTCTGGAAGCTTTTATACTGGAAAACTGACCCTTTAACTTCCGGCGCACCTTGTATGGCCGCTGGCCGCCACCGACGACCACACAAGGGCTACCGGCCACCCGTGCTAACATCAGCAATTCTAGCTTTTTCTGGTCCAGCTTCGAATGCATATTTGAAGGTCTTCCCAGACTTTGATTAAGTTGATCTTGGTGTTCCTATAAATTTTGGATGTCTAGTTTCCAAAACACTAAAGAAATTGAAAATCCAACAGTTATGGCATTGGGAAGTGTGTTGTTGTGCTTTGCACGATTTTCTGGATATCTCAACCATTTTAACTCTGATTTCAACCCATGAATAGTTGTTGGAAAGAGATTTGATAATATGCGTAATGGAACTAGTCCCAACCCATTCTAACTATTATATCAAAATTAGGATTTTTGGTGCCCCCAAGAATCAACCTTGAGTCAAACTTGGTCAAAATTGACAAAAATCATCAAGTAGCTCAGGTTTCATGTGGAAACATGAAAAATGTTGTTTTGAGATGATTTTGACCATTTTTGACTTTCGGTCAACCTAGGGTTAACCAAGGGTATTTTGGTCAATTTGACCTAAAATGGTACTTTGAGTGCTCCAATGCCCGAACGAGTTATGCCACATTAATCTAGATGTTTCCGTGGCCTTATGAAGAAAAGATAATATTTTTGAAATTTTCAGAGTCCGACACACAAATTGAGGGCAGACAAAATACGGTGTTTACATTAATGGTGAAGGTCCTGCTCCCACTAATATAGATGGTGACCAAAGTGATTCAAATGTTGAAATACTTGAATATAGAAGACTAGGTAAGTAACCAGTTGTTGAGGAACCACAAGAGGATGGGGTTGTCACCACTGACAGTAATAACAGTAATAGGGATAATGATATGGAAGCAGCTAGACAAATGAACCCCAACTAGAGGTATGCGGGTGAAGATAGTAGTGACAGCTGGGACACTGAGGTTGTGGTGCAATTGCCAGATCAAACGAGTGTTATTGTAATGAACTTAGATTACTTAAGTGAAGAGCTGTTAAGTCTCACTAAGTCATCATCTGATAGTGATGATAAGGGTGATGATGGTATTTACAATAAGGGTGATGGTGATGATACTACTGATCATGGACATGTGGATTATGTCACCAAGAGGAACAAGCTTCTAATGTTTAGTGAAGAGCTGTTAAGTCTCACTAAGTCATCATCTAATAGTGATGATAAGGGTGATGATGGTAGTTACAATAAGGGTGATGGTGATGATACTACTGATCATGGACATGTGGATAATGTCACTTAGAGGAACAAGTTTCTAGTGTTTAGACAAGTTTTTGATCCTGAACACATTAGGTTTGAGAAGAACATGTTGTTTATTTCAACTAAATAGTTTAAGGAAACTATCGCTGAATATGTCGTGCATGGTGGATGGGGGGGAGGGGGGGATGAGGTTTGTGAAGAATGATAAACTAAAGGTTCGAGCTAGGTGTCAACCTCTTGCAAGTTTACAGCTTACCTAGCAAAGATGTCAAGGGAGATGACTTACCAACTTAAGACCCTAAACTTGGAGCACACATGTACTAGGAGCTACAAAAACCCAAGGTGTTCTACCAAGTTCCTTACAAAAACTTTGATGAAAAAGGTGAAGAGACAACTTGATATCAAGCTGATGGACATTCAAGATGTTGTTCATGAGAAGTATATTGTGAATATCAATGTAGGGAAGGCCAACAAGGCTAGGGAAAAGGCTTAAGAGTTTGTTGATGGGTCTTACATAGAACAATACAATCAGCTATGGGATTATTGTGCAAAACTTAGGAGATCCAATCTTGGGAGTATAGTTCTAATAAAGACTCACACTTTCAATGAGGGAGACCTAGCAGCTGAGATGGAGTTACAGACTAGAGTGCCCTATTTTGAGATTGTATATTTGTCAGGCTGGGTGTAAGAGGGGATTCTTGGCAGGTGTAGACACCGCATTTTGTACCCCTTATAACTCAGGCCCCTATTCCCCCAATGATGTTAGAGTTCTAAAGCCTAAGGTTGATTTAGGATCCAATTAGATGAAAATTGACTTGAGAAAAGTGTTTATGAAAAATATAACTTATTTTTTAACTAAATAAACTATTTTTTGAAGAAAAAAAAAAAGACCACAAAAAATCTGCATTATGGAGATTTTGTGTGGCCCTAAGTTGACCACACAAAATCTGCATTATGTCAATGTACTGCCATCTATTGTAAGTTGCTCTTGTGATCCTTGTTGTTTATCAGTTGGAAGTAAATTAATTAATTTGTAGGTCTTATTTGAGATAAGTTTAGACGTGTTCTTAGAAGCAACGAGCTTAATTTTTTTTTTTGGACAATGAAATCAAGGTTTCAACTTACAACAGGGTGATGAAAACTTTCAAATTCCTAGAATTGTTGGATTATCATCCTCCCCATAAGTATGGGGTGTTTGAGAAATGTTAAAATGATTCTTGAAAAATCATTCTACTGTCTTTGTGAACTTCATGTTGTCTTGATTAATTACAACATGCGTGTAGACACCGCATTTTCTATCCCTTATGACTCAGACCTTCGTTCCCAATAATGTTGAATTCTAAGACCCAAGGTTGGTTTAGGGCCCAATTAGATGTTAAATTGACTTGAGAAATGTTAAAATGAAAAATATAACTTTTGATGAGCAAATAAATCTATTTTTAGAAAAGTGAGGCCAAGGAAACCCTTGCTATGCACACGCAAGAATCAGTTTATGCACACAAGAATCGGCTTGCGCATACAGCTTTCTTCATGCGCACGTAGGCACGATCTTGTGCATGCATAGCGAATTCCAGAAACTAAACATGGCAAGTTTTCTGCATTAATGTTAAGGTTTGGAATGAATCCCACATCGTCTAAAAGTCATTCTAAACCTTTATTTTCACACTATAAGTAGTCTTACATGGTAAATTTTCAAAAACACATAGAAATCCTAGGGAAAACACTAAGATTTACTACAAATATTGAATCAAAGATGGAGTTTTTCACAAAATATCCTCAAGTCAATTTTCTTTTGATTAGGGTATTTTTTGGCCTTGATCTTTGAGTTTAAGATTACTAATCACTCTTTTATTGAACTGTGAATAGATTTAACTATGGGGAATGACCAAAAATTAAGCTTGAAGAGCTTTTGTTTGAGGTATCTAGTCTAAACTTTTCTTTTTATTTTATCTTCCTTTTTACACTTTAATCTTTCTAACTGCTTTAGTTTCTTATTGTAATATGTTTTAATATGCTTATATAGCTTAGATTTATATAATTGTATGTTTTAAAAGCATGTTAGGTCGTTAGAATTCGTGTTTTGAAACTTCGCTCTGTTTGCTTTGTTTCTAGGGGTTCTGGGCAGAAACCCACATGCGCATAATCTTGCTTGCGCACACATGCTTGATTATGCATGTGCAAGGTTGTTCATTCATGCACATGAACTAGCCCAAAAACCCTTATTTTGTTTTATTTGTTTTTGCTTCTACTTTTACATGTATACTTCTGTTTAGACTCTTTTCCATGTTTTCATGCTTTTAAGCTTCTGTTTCATAGGTTTAATTGCTTGTTTGCTTTCACATGTTAGAATTAGGGTTTATCTTGTGTTTCATTGTTTTGATGCCATGAACACGCATTCACATGTTCATGCATAAATGCCATAAGTGTTGAGTTGCTACAAAGTAAGTAAGGTAAGTCATGTATTCACATGAGCATGCATCTTTGAGTAGGAAGTTGCTTAATGATAGGTTTGAATATGCTTGCTTTGATGAGTTGTGCTTAATCACATGTTTATTTGAACCTTTTAATGCCTATGTTTTGCCTTGAGTATGTTATGATAGATGAATGTTAGGCCTTTGGTTAACAAGTATGATTAGATGTATGTTACAATTTATGATGGGTGACAAGCATGATAGATGTATGGTTAGGATGATTGATGTTATGTTGTGTATTTAGATGCATGTTAGTGTGTGTGTAAATCTAGAATGACAATATTGAATGTAACTTTAATAGGGTTAAGACATAAGACACAATGAGAGGAAACCAACCTTAGGGTTGGGTGATTTTGAGTGCCTAACACCTTTGCAAGACCATACCTTAATTCTGAACTCATATTTCTGGTAGTAAGATCAATGGTCATTTCTTGAGAGAACGCTATATATATGGTTCCTAAACCATTGCAAAAAATAGGTGGCAACTCCCAACATTTTGCTGTGTATACAATGTGATGCATAATTTCCCTATGAACACCCCCCCCCCCCGGCACCCGGGTGGGGCACTCCATTTTTCTTACTTCTCACTCAAATACTTGATAGAATGGTTTTGTTATTAAACAATTCTTTAAAAAAATAATAAATAAAAAAAACCCAAAATTCACTATGTGCATCATTAGCAAAGAAATCCATGACAATGATTCCACATCATGGTATGATCAACTACCTTTGAAGTTAGCTTTCAGTTAACCACTGATGCTTGTTGCACATGATTTGCAGGGTTTGAACTTTGAATGCCTATATCATTTGGCTCCATGTTAGTGATGTCCCGTAATGCTGTAAATAGAATTGTTGAGAGGATGCACACTCCAATTAACCTTTAAAGCATCACTCACAATATATAATCTACTCCAATTTTAGCTAAGAATAGGAATCAAATCTCTTTTTGTAGGAGTGAAGGAAAAACTCAAAAAATAATTGTATGTTTTTCCTGCCCAAATATACAGATGCATGGCAGAGTATGTTGATATTTTCTTGTTTAGTATCTTGTTCCTTAGATTAGGGTTTTTATTTATGGATTTTACTAATGTGTTCCTTTTAGAACACAATTGATGAAGCAAGAATTCGTCAGTTAAGAACAAACGAGTTCAGATGGAGCCAAACCTTCCTTCCTCCTTCTAGCAGGTATAAAAAATGGTAGGGAAGATTCCTCAATGTGGTCACCGGTGTGGTGACTGCCAAAACACCTCCGACGCTTAAGTCAGTTTTAAGAAGTCTTTTAGGAAAAATAGTAAAGAATAAGTATGTTACTGTGTTTTTTCTTACCTCTGACTCATGCTTGTGGGGGCTTTATATATGCTTCTCTTGCCCCTAGCCATTATGGCAGTTATTACAGCTTTAATGCCTCTTTTAGTAATGCTTCCCGCTAAATGATAGGGTTTTAATTCGTCTCCAATGGATCGTACAGCTGGTTTTACCAGCCTGGGGCATTATTGGCGATATTGAATGAGCCTGCTGCCTTTGTGTGCACTCGCCCACCCCGTTCCTCGTCTGTATCGATTTCCTCGTCTGTGTTGCTTTCCTCATCAGTGTTTTTATTTCGCCAGTCCCATCAGTTGCCCCCGAATTCTTTGGTCGTCATGACATGTCATGAAGACCATGGAAGATGAAAAGTTGGCAGGTGACTCTTGGAGTTTTGTGCCACATTAAATGCGTAGTGGTGGCACCATACTAATCGTGGCCACTTGGCGCATTTCAATTGGTGAAGTTAATGCCCTCATCATATGACTCTTCCTTTTTCCTGCCATTTTTCAGTTTCTATGTATCTTGGTTTTAATCCTTCTTCCATGTTCTTTACTTTTCCCAAAAAAAACTTTTATCACTCTGAGTCTCTTTTCCTTTCTTCGCAAAAACTTCCTTCTGTAATTTCTTCTTTGAACCGGTGCGTTGTGCAATGGTGTTTCTCCTCCAGGGTACTTATCTTCTCTACCTTTAGCTCTGCTTTCCCCTTTTGCTTCTCGTAGTTTTCTAATTTCTTCATCTTTTCCCTCTTTTTGTTTTTTTGTTAAAAGGGTTTTAGCTCGTATTGTTCTGTTTACATTATTCTTAGATTTTCATGGTTAGTAGCTCTGAGGTTAGGATAGTTTTCCCATCAATTTATTTCTTGTTTGCGCGTTTAGGGGGGTTTTTAGGTAGTTCTCCACACCTAGAAGGTTTCGTTTTTTAGGGTAACTGTTTGGGAGTTGCATTGGCTGACTTGTTGCCTTTGCTTCGTCTGTCAATTGACTAGTTTAAAAGTTGGGAAAGAGAGCGAGGAATGATTTTTGAGGTTAGATCTAGTGAGCTTGAGACTGGATTGTCGTCCAGTGACGATCCAGTGGGAGGGGATACCGCTATTTCGACTTTTAGGGAAGTTAGGGCTTTTTACGTCCTTGAGGAGGAGTGTAGTCTGGATGCTAA
The DNA here is from genome assembly GCA_032878915.1 of Castanopsis chinensis. NCBI lineage: Eukaryota > Viridiplantae > Streptophyta > Magnoliopsida > Fagales > Fagaceae > Castanopsis > Castanopsis chinensis. The sequence goes on from JAVQMG010000129.1 coordinate 13,465,158, forward strand.
GATGCTAGGGAGATTTAGGGATAGATTCCAATTCCCGAAGCGAGTGAGGCTTTGTCTGCCCAGAGAGGATGATCGGGCTTGTAACTTCTTCCCAGGGGAGGTCTATTTTTAAGAGGCGGCCTTCATCTGTGGGTTGAGGTTTCCTGTTCACCCCTTCCTGATGAAGTTGTTAGACCATTTTGGCATCACTCTTGGGAAACTTATGCCTAACTCTTGGAGAATAATGATTAGCTGTATGGGTATATGGCTGGCAACTGTGGACGGGGATATGCTCACAATTGACGAGCTTGTCCACTTGTACCGTCTAAAAGCGTCCAAGGAGCACGGGTACTACGAACTGGTACCCTGGGAGAGGAAAACAAGGATCATCAAAGGTTTACCATCGTCTTTCAGGTATTGGAAGTCCAAATTTTTCTTTATGTCTAGGGATGAGTTTGAGACCCCCTCGAGCGAGACTTGGGGTGATCTCCCGAGGTTACATCGTCGGTGGGGAACCCCGACTTTAGGTGCATCAATATCTCTCCTCGTCAATTTAGTTTTATTGCATTCATTGTTGTTGCAATTGACTCCTTTACTTCTTGTTCTGTGCAGTTAAAAGACGACCAAAACTTAAGAGCAGGTATAAAGAGAGGGTGCAGAAAGCCATCGAGTATGCGCAGACGATAGAGAACTGGGACGACCTTGTAGATCCTAGGACTCTTGCTTTCTATTGTCTTGGGCCAGAACCCTCTTCCTTCATCCTTCGGAATATTGAAATTGAAGGGAAAAAAAAGTAAGTGTTGGACTAATGTGTAACGATTTTTCCTTTTCTTTTCCCTCCCAATGGACATCTTTTTCTCTTGCAGAGATGACGACAAAATTTAACAAGGATATGTATGCGAAAATAAGGTCGAAGAAGGGCGAGCCACTATCCAACTTGGGGAGGAAGATAGTACGAGTCACCAAGAAGGGTGCCCCTATCTCTCCATCTGTTCACGCCACTCCCGTCACTTCTGGGGTTGAGGTGATGAGGACAACTTCTCCCAAGACTTCAATCGAGGAACTCTCTACTCCCGTCTCCAAAAAGCCGCATTTGTCCGAGAGGGAGAAAGAGAAGGTTGTTTCTCGCTCATCCACCATCTGGGATGACGAAAGGCTAGCTGTAAATAGGGCTCATGGGGCCGTGGCTGCAGAAGATCTGAAGGCCCTCTTTGGAGTGCCTTTTAACACCGTAGCGAGTCGTCATGTCCAAAACCTTGTTCAGGTGAGGTATTTGGGTATGGCAAATTTCGGGGGGGTTTTTTTTTTTTTTACTATCGATTTTGGTCTTTTGTTTCAGGTATTAGGGGAGAGTCTTCATATCACCTCCAAGTATTTGACTCAAGAAGCTAAGGTGGCTTCCCTTTCATCGAGGATGGAGGCCTTGGAGGCGGAGAACTCCACCTTAAAGAAGGACCTGATTGAATCCATGGGTGAAGCCACTGGTCTGAAAGAAAAGGTGAAGAGCTTAAATGACGATCTTAGGGCCAAGCACCAGTTGACCCTTGAGAAGGATGAGCAGCTCCTGGCATCCAAAGAGAAGCTGAAGACCATTGCTGCCAGGCCTTTTGAGGCCTTCCAGACCACGGATGAGTACAACACGGTCTTGTTCAGCTGGTACTTCAAGGGTTTCGAACTCCTAAGGAGGTACCTCGTCAAGAACACTTCTGGAGTGGACCTAGATAATCTGGATCTTAAGGAGGTCGACCAGGAGATGGTTGCTGAGGAGGCTGCACAATCCTCTGCTACCCAGCCTGACGCCCTAGAGAATGCCAACGTTAATGATGTTACTGCCAATTCTGCCCCTGCTGTTGAGCCATAAAAAGAATTTCTTCTCTTTTTTTTTTTTTTTTTTTTTTTTGGGTTTTGTAGTTTTAATTTTCTGATAATTTTGGTTTTAAGAACATTACTTTGGCCCAGCGTTTATGGGTCTTTAGTTGTAAAAACAGTGGAATCTGCCCATTATTTTTAGGCTTTAATTAAATGCACTTACTTATTTTCTGTGATTTGTACACTTATTACCTTTTTTATGAATCAGTAAATTGTGCTTTGTTGCTTAGGAATCCGTAGCTCCTTTAGGTACTTCGTTGTCACACAATCATTGTTTATCAGTAGCTTTCATCCGTCAAGGCAGAATCTTGCTACTTGACCATTTTTGAGATTGGATGCCCCTTAGCTTCGTTAGTAACTTACATCCGTCAAGGCGGAATCTTGTTACTTAGCCATTTTTAAGATTGGACGTCTCTTGGCTTCGTCAGTAACTTACATCCGTCAAGGCGGAATCTTGTTACTTAGCCATTTTTGAGATTGGACATTTCTTGGCTTCTTCAGTAACTTACATCCGTCAAGGCGGAATCTTATTACTTAGCCATTTTTGAGATTGGACGTCTCGGCTTCGTCAGTAACCTACATCCGGCAAGGCGGAATCTCGTTACTTAGCCATTTTTGAGATTGGACGTCTCTTGGCTTTATCAGTAACTTACATCCGTCAAGGTGGAATCTTGTTACTTAGCCATTTTTTAGATTAGTTATCTCTTGCCTTAGAATTAACTAAACTAGTGGACACAGAGACATTAGTTGAACAATTCCTTTATTAATTTGAGTATGAATACATTTACTAATTACATCTATTGGTGGTACTTCTTCAAGTGCTTAATGTTCCATGGTCATGGGAGTCTCTGCCCGTCTAAGGTTTCCAAGTGATAACTCCCTTATTTGGAATAGTGAACGACTCGGTAGGGCCCTTCCCATGTGGAGCCAAGCTTTCCTTGGGCAGAATCTCTTGTAGCCGTACTGACCTTACGTAAGACGAGGTCACCTATTTCAAGTCGTCTGAGCTTTACCCTCTTGTTGTAATATTCTTCCATCTTCTGATGGTACTTCATCATCTTGTTGGAAGTTTTGTCTCTTACTTCATCCAGGCAGTCTAGGATTCGAAGTTGATCGTCGTTGTCCTCTTCGTGGAATACTTCCCGCCTAGTGCTGGTGACTCCTATCTCGACTGGGATTACAGCTTCAGTGCCATAAGTGAGCCTAAAAGGGGTTTCCCCTGTCGGGGTTCTTGCCGTGGTTCTATAGGCCCACAAGACATTGGGGAGTTCGTCTGGCCAGGCACCTTTCGCATCGTCCAGCTTGGCTTTAATGATCTTCAATAACGTCTGGTTTGTCACCTCCGTCTGACCGTTGGCCTGTGGATGTCCTGGGGATGAGAAGTGGTTTTTGATGCCTAGGCCTTAACAGAAGTCCTTGAAGCCTTGGCTGTCAAACTACCGACCATTATTTGATACGATCGTCCTTGGGATCCCGAACCTGCAAACTATATTCTTCTAGACAAAGCTTCGGATTCGTGTTTCGATGATTGTTGCTATTGCCTCTGCTTTAACCCACTTCGTGAAATAATCAATTGCAACCAATAAGAATTTTGCCTGACCTTTACCTGGGGGCAATGGGCCGACGATGTCGATTCCCCATTGTGTGAATGGCCGCGGGGATGATATCGTTGTCAATTGCTCTGCTGGAAGTCGTTAGATGTTCCCGAACCTCTGACACTTGTCACATTTCTTGACGAGTTCAACTGCGTCAACCTGCATAGTTAGCCAGAAATAACCTGTTCGAATGATCTTGCTCACTAGAGATCTGGGACCGGCATGGTCCCCACAAATTCCTTCATGGACCTCCCTCAAGATATATCCGGCTTTTTCTTCATCGACACATTTCAAGTAAGGCATAGAGAATCCTCTCTTGTATAGGGTGTCATTTAGGATCATAAATCTGGCTGCTCTTTTCTTGACCTTCTTGGCCTCCTCAGCGTCTTGAGGGAGGTGCACATCTTGTAAAAAAGACGTAATAGGAGCAATCCAGCTGTTTGTACTTTAGATCAGGAATGTTGGGACTTCCTCAATGCTGGGGTGTTTATAGATCTCTATTGCCAATCCACTGCTTGACGACCCTTCTTCTGACAATGCTATCTTTGAGACCTCATTTGCTACCATGTTCTGGCTTCAAGGGATTCGCTCAAATTTTACTACATCGAACTCCTGAGTCAAACGCTTCGTCAACTTGAGGTATTTTTGCATTCTTTCTTCTTTTGCCTCGTACTCTCCCCTTATCTGCTCGGTCACTAGTTTCGAATCACTTTGCACCAGCAGGTTCTTGACTCCAAGAACTTTTCCAAGTCTTAGCCCCGTCAATATCCCCTCGTACTCAGCCTCGTTATTAGTTGCTGGGAACTGCAATTAAACTCCGTACTTGAGCATTTCTCCATCAAGGGTGGTTATGACTACCCCTACTCCACCCCTTTTTTGGGCTGATGAACCGTCAGTCTGAATCGTCCACATATCATCATTGCTAGTGGGATCATCTTTGTTTGCAAAAGTAAATTCGGCAATGAAGTCTGCCAGAACCTGTGCCTTAACGGCTGTTTTGGGATGATACTCGATGTCAAATTGGCTGAGTTCAATTTCCCACTGGATCATTCTCCCAGCTACTTCAGGTTTGCTCATGGACTTTTTGATAGGCTGGTCAGTCATTACCAAGATTGGATTCACCTGAAAGTATTGTCTTAGTTTGCGCAAGGCCATTCTTAATGCGAACACAATCTTTTCGATCCTCGGGTATTTGAACTCAACTACTTAGAAGGCTTGACTAACGTAATAAACTGGGAGCTATTTCTTACCTTCTTCACGAACCAGGGTGGCACTCACAGCCGTGACTGACACCACCAAATACAGTTGTAGACTTTCCCCCTTTTTGGCTGGGCTTAAGAGGGATGGATTACTCAAGTAATGCTTAAGTACCTAGAATGCTGCCTCACATTCATCTGTCCATTCAAAAGCCTGCTTCAAGGTTTTGAAAAAGGGTTGGCACATATCCGTCACTCTAGAGACAAACCTGTTCAGTGCCGCGATTCTTCGTGTCAGCTTCTGAACTTCTTTAACAGTTCTGGGTGATTCCATATTGATTATGGCTTGCACCTTCTTCGGGTTTGCTTCTATTCCTCTCTAGGACACCATGAATCCCAAGAATTTCCCTGAAGCTACACCAAAGACACACTTGCTTGGATTTAGCTTCATCTAGTACCGTCTGAGGGTGGCAAATGTCTCCTTTAAGTCTTCTAGATGAGAAAGCTCTTCCTTACTCATGACGAGCATGTCATCCACGTATACCTCCATATTCCTACCAATCAGTTTTCTGAACATCTTGTTCACTAACCTTTGATAAGTGGCGCCTGCATTCTTCAAGCTGAAAGGCATTACCTTATAACAGTAGAGTCCTTGGCTCGTGATGAAAGCAGTTTTCTCTTGATCTTCTTCAGCCATTTTTATCTGGTTGTATCCTGAGAAAGCATCCATGAACGTTAGCAATTTATGTCCTGCTGTAGAATCCATCAGTTAGTATATCCTTGGTAGCGAGAAACTATCCTTTGGGCATGCTTTGTTCAAGTCTATGAAATCCACGCACATTCTTTACTTCCCATTTGCCTTCTTTACTAGGACGACGTTCGCGAGCCAATCAGGATAGTATACTTCTCAGATGAAGCTTGTTGCCAATAGCTTAGTAACCTCGTCTGTAACTGCCCGGTCCTGTTCTGGAGCAAAGACTCTGCGTCTCTGCTGGACGGGCTTTCTCTCGAGGTTCACTCTTAACTCATTCTGAATGACCTCCGAGGGTATGCTAAGCATGTCTTCATGACTCCATGCGAAGACATCTAAGTTCTCTTTAAGTAACTGGTCGAGCTTGGCTCTCATCTCCGGGCTTAGCTTTGTCCCTATCCTCGTCATCTTGGCTGTCTCTCCTTTAGCTAACTCTACTGTTTCCAAGGCTTCCTCCTTATCTTCTTCTTTTTCTTCTATTGTCCATGTATGGTTTTCCCTCGCAGCTAAGACAGCTTAGTAGCATTCTTAGGCTAAGACTTGATCTCCTCTCACTTCGCCGACCCCAATATCCATTGGGAATTTTACTTTCAGGCAGTAAGTGGATGTGGTCGCCTTCCATTTATTGAGTGTGGGCCTTCCGATAATGGCATTATAGGTTGAAGAACAGTCCACCACCAGGAAGTCTAGCTGACGAGTCAATTACCTCGGGTAATTCCCCACTGTTACTGTTAACGTTACTATGCCTTTGGGATATACACGGTCTCCACTGAAACTAATGAGTGGTGAGCCAAATGGACGCAATCTCTTTGGATCTAGCTTCAGTTGCTGAAAAGCGGGAAGGTAGATAATGTCTGCAGAACTGCCATTTTCCACGAGGATCCTTTTGGTGTTGAATCCCTCTATTGTTAACATTATGACCAGAAGGTCATTGTGTGGTTGTCTTACTCCTCTGGCATCAACTTCATTGACTGATATATCTTAATCTGTCCGTCTTTGCTTTAACGGAGGCATCATATGGACACTGTTCACCTTTCTCTGATATGCCTTCTTTAGGGACCTAAACGACCCTCTAGTGACGGGACCCCCTGAAATCGTTGATATCTCCCCGATCACATCTTGCACAAGTTAAGGATGACGATTGTCTTTCCTGGATGAGGATTCTTATTGGTTTTTACTGCTGTCTCTGGACTTGTCGTATTCTCCCTTCTTCACATATTTCTGACTTTTCTTTCCGTATCAATTCTTCTATTTATTCCTTGAGGTCCCGACAATCTTCCATGTAATGGCCATGATTTTTATGAAATCAGCAATATTTATTCTTGTCACAAACGTTGGGTGATGAATGCAATGGTCTTGGCCACTTAAGATAGTGCTCATCCTTAATTTGAGCTAAACTTTTGTCAATAGGCATAACTAGAGGGGTAAACCTTACCATTCGAGGGCTTTTATCATCTCTTCTTCTATTTCCGTCACTAGCCCAATGATCCTGACATTCCCTCTTTTGCCCTCTTCGTTCGTTGTCCTTCCTTCCTACACTTTTAGGCCTTTCTATGTCCCTTATGGCTGCTAATGCATCTTTTGTGTTCATATTCTTCTATGCCTTTAAGAGCATCTCTGTCATCATCCTTGGAGGATTCTTTGCAAGTGAAGCTACAAGCTCTCTGGATCTCAATCCCACCTTAAACGTCGTCAACTATACTTTTTCGTCTGCCTCGTCTACCTCCAAGGTCTCCCGAGTGAAGCGTTTCACATACGACCTCAATGTTTCCTTCTCTCCTTGTCTAATGGTGAGTAAGTAATCTGCTGGCCTCTTTGGACGTTGCCCCCCAATAAAATGACGCAGGAAGGCGTTACTCAGCTACTTGAAGTTGTCAATGAACGATGTTGGCAACTTGGCGAACTATTCCCTAGCTGCTCCTTTAAGAGTAGTAGGGAAGGAGCAACATAGTATCTCGCCAGGGGGCTGCTGGAGACTCAGCGTTGTTTTGAATGTGTTGAGGTGATCTTGAGGGTCTTTCAATCCGTCGAACTGCTCAAGCTGAGGCAAATGAAATTTAGAAAGCACTGGATGTTCGAGGGCTGCTGTAGTGAAAGGCGAATCTGTAGCCCTTATCATTCTATCCATGCTCTGGTCCGTTTTCTCCTTGATGGCAGTCCTTAGCTCATCCATCTCTTTCCTCATCTCTCGTAGAAGATCAGAATTTTGCTCGTCCGAAGCGAATGGTCTTTGTGTATTAGTTCATCTATGGCTGTCCCCCTCATCCTCTAGGTTGCCCCTGGATCGACTCTCTTCCTGCTGAACCTATTGAAGTCGTATCTTCATTTCCTGATTCTATCTAGTGAGTTCTTCGACGGTGGTCGTAAGGACTTGGATTTGCTGAGCTAAGGTTGCGGGATCTTGATTGGATTCCATCTGGATGTAGAAGTTGGTGGAAACCACTTCTCCACATATAAGTATGAAAAGTCGTTCCCACAAACGGTGCCAAACTGATAAAGCAAGAATTCGTCAATTAAGAACAAACGAGCTCAGATGGAACCAAACTTTCTTTCTTCCTTCTAGCAGGTATAAAAAATAGTGGGGAAGATTCCTCAATATGGTCACCGATGTGGTGCCTGCCAAAACACCTCCAACGCTTAAGTCAGTTTTAAGAAGTTTTTTAGGAAAAATGGTAAAGAATAAGTATGCTACTGTGTTTTTTCTTACCCCTAACTCATGCTTGTGGGGGCTTTATATATGCTTCTCCTGCCCCTAGTCGTTGTGGCAGTTATTGCGGCTTTAATGCCTCTTTTAGTAACGCTTCCTGCTAAATGATAGGGTTTTAATTCGTCTCCAACGGATCGTACAGCTGGTTTTGCCAGCCTGGGGCATTATTGGCGATATTGAATGAGCCTGCTGCCTTTGTGTGCACTTGCCTACCCCGTTCCTCGTTTGTATCGGTTTCCTCGTCTATGTTGCTTTTCTCATCAGTGTTTTTATTTCGTCAGTCCCATCAACAATAATTAATCATTTTTGAAAAAAAAATTTCGGGAAATTAAAAAAGTATTGATAGCTTTTTCAATTCTCAATAAAATATTTCCAAAAATAGATAACTTAATGTGTGCCCTTAGAGAGTGGCCTTAGAGAATGCACATTAAGTTTCTTGATGTGCACTCTAAAAAGGCATGGGAGGTTTGGTGGAGTTGGCAGACCTGTCCAATTAATTTGGGAGATGGAAACTTGAATATCATAGATATTGCTTTGCAAATGACGAAAAAGGGGACAGACATGGACTTGGAGATCTTCTTCATCACAGCTTGGTCAATCTGGTATAATAGAAACCAGGTAGTACATGAACAGCTTTACCTCACTCCCTCTCAAGTCTGGGATTATGCTCATAGGTTTTTGTGTGACTATAAGGGTGCAATAACAGCTACCCTTCTTAGGCAACAGCCCCCTGGTGTTGGCTGGGCAGCCCCACCTCCAGACACTTTTAAGATAAATGTTAATGGAGCTACAACTGAGGACAATAGACGTTCTAGTGTCGGGGTAGTGATACATGATTGTAGAGGTATTATGGTTGCTGCAAGAAGTGTTTTGCTGAATGCTTCCTATGATGTGGTGACTACTGAAGCTCTTGCAATTGAGGCACACATTAAGTTAATGTGAATTGAATATTTGGAAATATTTTAAGTTATCTATTGATAGCTTTTTCATTAGTGTTTTGCTCTTGCAATACAGGAGAAATTGAATTTTGGCTAGTTTCAATCAGGATTTCCAGGAAATGGGAATTGAGCATGGTTTTCAAAATCAGGCTAGTCACTTTCTCCTGTATGTTTCTTGATGTGCCACTACCTCATATTACATACAAGTTCTTAAGGTTCCATATCTCCTGTACTTTTTTTTTTTTTTTTGGAAATGAAACTCAAACTTTTCATTAAACTGAGAGTGAAATACAACAAGGCAGAAAAAAAAAAAAAAAAAAAAAAAAAAAAAAAAAAAAACCCAGCACTAGCACTTTGATCTATCAAGCATAAGCAGATTATGCAGCCAAGGGGGCTCGGTACCAATCCAAGACTGAGACATCTCAGCTTTTCTAGCAAACTGAGCTAATTCATGAGCCACAATGTTGTAGTCCCTCACCAGATGCATAACTTTCCAACTCTTAAACTGATTAAGTAAGGTAAGAGTACCATGGATAATGGGGCCAATAGTTCCATGGTATAAGTCTGTGTTCACTGCTTAGACAACAATAAGGGAGTCAGATTCAATGATTATTTGATGGAGCTGTAACTCACTAGCCAAAAGGATCCCCGCCTCAATTGCAAGAGCTTCAGTAGTCACCACATCATAGGAAGCATTCAGCAAAACACTTCTTGTAGCAACCATAATACCTCTACAATTACGTATCACTACCCCGACACTAGAATGTCTATTGTCCTAAGTTATAGCTCCATTAACATTTATCTTAAAAGTGTCTGGAGGTGGGGCTGCCCAGCCAACACCAGGGGGCTATTGCCTAAGAAGGGTAGCTGCTATTGCACCCTTATAGTCACACAGAAACCTATGAGCATAATCCCAGACTTGAGAGGGAATGAGGTAAGGCTGTTCATGTACTACCTGGTTTCTATTATACCAGATTGACCAAGCTGTGATGAAGAAGATCTCCAAGTCCATATCTGTCCCCTTTTCCGTCATTCGCAAAGAAATATCTATGATATTCAAGTTTCCATCTCCCAAATTAATTGGACAGGTCTACCAACTCCACCAAACCTCTCATGCCTTTTTACAGTGAACCAACGCATGTTCGATACTTTCCAGACCCTTCGCACATAATGGGCCTAAGCCTGCAATTCTAACTCCTCTATTTTCCAAGTTTAGCTGTGTAGGCAGTCCATTCATATAGGTCCTCCAGGTGAAAACTCGGACTTTTGCAGGTAGCTTCAGTTGCCACATCTTCTTCCAAAAGGGGGTCCTATAGTCTCCATCAGAGCACTCAGCTTCCACAGACGAATCCACAAGTACCAAAGCTACATAATACGCACTCTTGACAGAAAAAACACCACGTTTGTTTCCAATCCAGCCAATAGAATCCTCAAGTAAGTTAAAGCTCAGAGGAATATTAAGGATGGTTTGGGCTTCGAAGGGGAGGAAGATGGAACGGACAATATCAGCTTTCCAACGCCTAGTGTCCTCGTCAATGAGGGATGAAACCATAGGAAAATCATCAAAAAGTCTCGGTGGGCTGCATACTCAATGTGTGGTTGGGGTGGGAGCCACTTGTCCTCCCAAATGTGTATAAGTTTCCTATTCCCAACACACCACCTAGAGCCTTTCCGAATGACCTCCAAACTTTTATGTATGCTTCGCCAAGCGTACGAGGGATTGCTCCCAATCTTTGCCCCCAAAACGTCACCATAGGGGTGATATTTTGCTTTGTAGATGCGAGCCATCAAGGAATTTGGGTTCGACAGAAGACGCCAACCTTGCTTTGCTAACATAGCTAGGTTGAAGGCTTGGAGGTTGCGGAACCCCATACCCCTTGCCTTTTAGCCTTGTACATCTTTTTCCAGCCAATCCAAGCCATTTTGGTCTCTTGGTCTCTTTGTCCCCACCAAAAATTCCTCATCATCCCTTCCAAATTCTTACAGAGACCTTTAGGTAGCAGAAAACATCCCATAGTATAGGTAGGAACCGCTTGTGCTACCGCCTTGATAAGAATTTCCTTTTCCCCCATGGAAAGCATCTTTTCCTTCCAACTCGACAATTTTTTCCCCACCTTTTCTTTAATCTTAGCAAAGACTTGGTTTTTGGACTTTCCAATAAGAGATGGGAGACCCAGATACTTACCATGTCTTGTATTTTGCATAGGACCAAGGATGTCCATCACTTCCTCTTTCCTAGTAGCTGCTGTGTTGTGGCTGAAGAATACAGAGGATTTATCTGTGTTCACTTGCTGACCAGAGGCGGCTTCATACCGCTTAAGGATTTCCACCAGTTTGTTGCACTCTTGGGCCTCTGCCTTACAAAAGAGTAGGCTATCATCGGCGAAGAACAAGTGAGTTATTTTTGGACTACCTCTGCAGATGGATATACCAGTAAGGGTGTTGTTGTTGTTTGCTTCTTCAATCAAGGCTGAGAAAGCTTCCGTGCATAAAAGGAAAAGGTAGGAAGAGAGCAGATCCCCCTGACACAGCCCCCGAAAGGGTAATATGTTGCCATGTGCTTCCCCGTTAATTATGACGGAGTATGAAACTGTGGTTATGCACCTCATGATCCACCATATCCATCGTTCATGAAAACCCAATCTTCGCATTACTTCCTTAATGAATTTCCACTCCACTCTATCATAAGCCTTGCTCATGTCTAATTTAACAGCCATAAACCCATCTCTTCCCTCCTTTTTATGATCCAAGTAATGCATTAGTTCAAAGGCCACAAGAATATTATTTGTGATCAGCCTCTCTGGTATGAAGGCACTCTGATTTTCTGAAATGAGTTGTGGCAAAACTACTTTGAGACATGTCCAATTAGTATGACAATTACTAGACCATGGCGTGTTTTACAATGGGTGATAAAACCTATGGCTAAGGATTTGTAAGCCTCCTAGATAAGGATTTACTTATTTATTAAAAAAATTAAATATTATATTAGATTAGATGGCAGATTTCATCACGAAATATTTTAATTGAGACCCAATAGTAAACAGACTCACGAGCCAAAAAGAAAGAGGAAGCTTCATTCAAAGAGAGTCAGAATCTAGATGGTACAATTAATGTAAGTATGTAACTGACCCAAAAAAAAAAAAAAAAAAACTGACCAATCCTGCAACTTGATAGATGGTACAATTTTCTTTTTCATATTTTAAAATTAAAATTTTGAAACTTGAAAAAAAAGGATGATGGTGATAATATATTAATATCATTATAAATTTGCAGAGAGAGTCCCTGCCTATCTGGCACAACCAGGGACACAATTGGACCAGGCTTAATAAATAGCTCATTTATTTAATTTCGTCTTGGGTTTTAGATCCATTTGAACCGTCCAATAGGAAGAAGGTTCCCGAAAAGTGAGACCTCCTTTGCTTTAAACAAGCCCACCAACCTCCAGGTACCACATTACGCATGTCCTAATCCTGCTTCGCAATGCATGGCCCACTATGTTGCCTATATATGGACAAAGTTGACCAAATTATAACTCTGGTGCGTTCGTGCACATTTTTTACAGTTTGAATTTCTTTCCATTTTAAAAATTTTAAAGTATTTCTCTTTTTTTCTTTTTTTTCTTGTTTTAATCTTTCATCTAAACTATTAATGGTATAACTTCCGTTCGTTAACTCACTTCTCAACTTTCAAATTTAGTTAATTTGATCTCTCAATTTTCAAATTAAGTCAACTTTATCCTTTGAAGTAGATTTGAGGAAGGATAAACTTAATTTTGTAAAGTCGAGGAGATGAAATTATACAATTATTTGAATAGATAGGGACCAAATTAAAAAGTCCCCAATTGTTAGAGGACCAAAAGGTGATATATCAGCTTATAAGATACTAAACGCATCATACGCACTTTGCACGTGCAATAATACTCTTTTTATTTATTTATTTATTTATTTTTGGTTTAGTGTTATAATACTTAAAAGTGTGTGAGAGACCAGGAAAATTGCCTCTAAAAAAGGAGAGTTTTTTTTTTTTTTTAGTGATTTTTTGGGCACCTCTCTTTTTGGGTAAGTGGTATGGAGTCGTCATTTTTTTTTTATACAAAAAATAAGAAAAACTAAAAAAATTTACATTACTAAATGTTCCATTAATTGATTGAATAAATAAAAATACAAGTTTGAAATTTGAACTTTACATGGCTTTGGGTCCTAGTTACGATCTACCAAATATGCATGGCTTTTTGTCCTAGTTACAATCTACCCAAAATAAATAAAGATAAAACTAAGTCTACTTAACCAAAAATCTAAATCTGAGGGCTAGGTTACGAAATGGGAAGGTATTAGGCACCCATTCTACCCAGACAAAATCTGATCTTCTAGACTTGTGACCAATGTACCAATTTATGCATGTTATGTATGGTATATTGAACATGTGAAAGGAAAACACAAAATCATTTATGAACGAAATTTCTCCTTTTGAAAAGAATCAAATATGTTTTAGTTGGTAAAAAAAATTGATTTTGATTTGTCAAAATATCAGATCTGTTTTGTAATATTTAGAAAAAGTGTTTTTTTGAGATAACAATTCAGATCTGCTTTTGTATGCGTAAAAAGAATGATTTTTGAAGAGGAAATTCAAATCTGTTTTTAAAGACATAAAAAAAAAAGTGGATTTGAGTTTTATAAAAGATCAAATCTGTTTTGATGATGATAAAAAAAAAAGGTTTTTATAACAGAAAAATCAAATATGATTTTTGTATTTGAAAAATATATGTTTTTTTATGGAGATGATCTCATTCATGAAATTATTTCATGCTACTTGACTCAAATAAAACAAATGCAAAAATATGCATGTATTAGAAAAATCAGATTTGTATCTAAAGAAGATACAAAATCCATTTTTATTTTAAGAAAAACTTAGATCTACATCTAAGAAAGACGTAGATCTATTTTGTTTTGAAGAAAAATTCAGATCTGCATCTAAGAAAGATGTAGATCTATTTTGTTTTGAAGAAAAATAGTTGTTGCATGCAAATCTTTAAAACTAAGAAACAGATTATAGCAACAATAAAAACAAGATCATATTTTCACAATTTACATTAACAAGTAAGCATATGAATGTTTAAAAAAAATAAGAGAGCATGCATCATCACGATTTAAGAAACATAAGAACAAAAAGGGTTAGAGAACAACCTCTTACATGAGCACATTTTGTTCTTGAAATGATGTTTAGGGTTCAAAGAAATTTGTTCAATTCTCTTTGAAACGTAAAAACCCTAAAGATGTAGATTTGTTTTGTTTTGAAGAAAAAGAGTTAATTGCATGCAAATCTTTAAAACTAAAAAATAGATTATAGCAACAATAAAAACAAGATCATATTTTCACAATTTACATTAACAAGTAAGCATATGGATGTTTAAAAAAAAAATAAGAGAGCATGCATCATCATGATTAAAGAAACATAAGAACAAAAAGGGTTCGAGAACAACCTCTTACATGAGCACATTTTGTTATTGAAAGAATGTTTTAGGGTTCAAAGAAATTTGTTCAATTCTCTTTGAAACCTAAAAACCCTAATTTAGGTAGCAACACTCAGAGAATGGATCAGAAAATATGGGCGATTTAAGAAACAAAAACGTATGTCTCTCAGAACGTAGCCAAAAGGTGTTGAATTATAAGGTTCAGTCTCTATTTATAGAGGTTAGAAATCCCTAAATAATAGGTATGAACGACTAGGGTTTGAATCCGGATGCATTCTTTTGTGAAAAGGTCAAAGAGGGTGTGCATTATCGTTGCCTAAGGGCCAAAGCCTAACCAAGGAAAATTCGGCCCTCAAAAAGTGCCGTTCAGCACTCCAAAAGTGTTGAATTGACTATTGGAGTCCGTACGCGCTATTGGAGTCCGAACGTGCTTTAGTGTTCGAGTACCAATTGGACTCTCTTTTTAGGGTTTTTTGTCCGATACTTATACCTAGATGCGCTTTCATCCTCCGTCTATGATTTTTTTTATCTCTTTTTTGGATTATTCAGGCTTTTTAAGAACAATTATCTTGAATCAATTAGCTTGACCTATTATCTTGTAGATAAATCTCTTAAAATAAATCTTGATAAAGTTCAGATTATCCACAATTTTATTGTTATCCAATCATCCATTTTATTCCTATGCATGCATCTCTATTTTAAATACTAATTATCAACCAATCACAAACTTATTTAATTAATTTTAATTGCTTCACCAATCAGAATTAATTTAAATTAATTGTGTGTGGTCGACTCTTCCTAGACACAATGCATATAAACCGTGCAAATTTGATCATGGGATATCTTTCGATCTGATGGTCCGATTTAAAAACCGGAAACACCATTGCGACCGTTAGAATCTCAAGATCATTTTCATGATCTGTAATAAATGACATGATGCATTTAATGCAAAGACAAAATAATGTATGTAATGCAAGAACAAATGATGCATGTAATGCAAGAATGATTTTTTTTTTTTTTTGTATGTAGATGGTCACTCCAGTCGTTCTCGTTGATTAAATCATGAGTGCAAAATCGAGTATCTACCAAGTGATATATAAATAACCGTGTGTATTTTTTTTTTTTTTTTAAAGAAGAAGATAAGGTAACATGGAATAATATTTAAAAATAAGATAGAGAAACCAATGGGACATTTGAATTTATTTTGAGATTTGAACAAAAGAAAAATGATATACATCAATGTGGATGGATGGAGATTTGTGATAACTATATAGAATTTGGATAACAAAAATTTTGGAATGTTTTAAAGTACTAAAATAAAAGACCATAGATATTTCAAAATAAGAATGAGTAGCTTTTACATGAGGTAGTGGTTTTTTTTCTTTTTTTGGAAGAAGTACTTTTTTTTTTTTTTTTTATAAATATAATTGAAGTTTTTGCATTCAAATAGATAATATATACAGATAAGAATCAGACATTTGAATACAAATGGGTAGTGAGAATAACCGTTTTTTTTTTTTTTTTTCCTTTTGTGTGTGAGATAATATTACTGTTTTAACCTTTTTTTTTTTTTTATAGGAAAAAAAATAAACTAAAGGGTATGTTATTTCAGAATTTGTATGAGGATATTTTAGTAAGCCAAAAATTGAAAATAAAACAGGGGAATCCACTTATTAATAGTATAGATATGTAATAAAATTTGTAGTTACCCTAACATCACTCTATTATGAAACACATATATAATATAACATCAAGTGGAAGACTATTGAGTAATATTCCCTCCATCTCAAATTGTTTGGTCTATATTCCATTTTGGGATGTCCCAAAAATATGTCATATTTGAAAAGTCAAACATAATTAATTTGTTAACTTTCCCTTTATGCTCTTAATTTATTTGTGGGAGCATTTTTTAATTTAAAAAAATTAAAAACCTAAATTTTGAATCCACTGTCATCTTTTTTCAAATTATAAATGTTGTTTTAAAATAATTTTTTGATAAATTTGTTTAAGGGTAATATATGAAATTTTTAACTTTTTGTAAAGAGATAAGACAGTTAATGATGTTTTCCTAAATAATTGAGTTTTTCTAACTAGGCCAAGCAATTTGGGATGGAGAGAGTACAATAATGTAGTACTCTCTCTTCTCACATGAATGATAGATTCTACCATAGATTTTGAAAATTCCAAATTAATGGATTAAACGGTTTTGACCCCTAATAGACTTTTTGCTAATTTTAAGCATGTGAACAATTAGTTCCAATTCTTAAATAGCCAATTACATATTGCATGGAAATACACAAAACGTAGTAATATCCCAAACTCTCACACCTAAACACAAGATGTGTTTACAGAGAAAAACCTGCACCGTGGGAAAAAAAAATTTCGGAGTGTGGCCCAACAAATGAATCCACAGGAAAGATAGTTGCAATACAATACACTTACAAACCTTCATAGTATGTATATACTTATATCCAAGCTCTCTGCTCCTACTAGCAATCGGCTGCATCAACCCTTTTTCTTCATAGTCTAAATCTAAAAGTTGAGACGCCAATTGCGAAAAGCTAATGGATGCTCCAAGGCCACTTGAAGGTTTTTTGGGATATGATTTGTGATTTCCAACACCAATCACTCAATCCATGATGAACAAGGGTAATTGGGAGTGTTTTGGTTAATCTCATCTCACAAGGTATTGCAGTTTGAAAGGGTGAAAGTAATTAGTCTACTATGGTTTTCTCTTTAGTGAATGGGTAGTTCTCTCTCTCTCTCTCTCTCTCTCTCTCTCTCTCTCTCTCACGAAATTAGGGTATCAATTTGTGGGTTTTATGAGAAATATAAGGGGTAATTGGATAGGAACAACAGGTAAATACTGCTTGACCGAAATTCAGGCAAGTTTCTAACAAAACTCTATGCCATGATAGATTTTAAAAGTTTTATTTTGCTTCAAAATTTGCCTAACAGTGGTATTTCACTTGAGCGAATTTTGCCAACAACATTTCCAACTTCAGCATTCGAATCTCTTTGTCTCCAATGCAAATACAACTCAAATGAAATGCAATGTGGAGAAATTCGAATATGCAAGAAAAAATTGACATAGAATTAGTCAACACTATCTTGTCAAATTCCATTAGTGACAAATACTATTATATGATAGGAGGGCATACTTAGGGGGTGGCAATTCGTATTTACATGTCGGGTTGAGTTATGAGTATTATGTTATTTGGGTCAATACGAACTCAACCCATTTAGTAAACGAGTCAAAATTCCCCAACCCTAACACGACCTGTTTATTAAACGGATAACTTGACACGACACATTTAACCCCTTTAATTAGCAGGTCATGTTAGGGTCGACAAAAATGACCTATTTATTAACTTGTTTAATTAATGGGTCATAACTAACCTGAATAACCCGTTTGATTAATAGGTCTTGCCTAACCCAAATAACCTATTATTAATTCTCATATGTATCTTTCTCAACAAAAAAGAAAAAAAGAATCTCATATGTCTAAAATTATATTATTACCATAAATCAAGTAATAAACACTCCATTACAACTTACAATCATAAATCTAGTAATAATAATAAAAGAAAATAATTCTTTTCTTCCTTCAAAATCAAATTACTAGTCCAAAAGGTTCCGATCCATTCTATCAAATTCAATAATATGTCAAAGTTCCATGATAAAAAAAAAAAATATATATATATATATATATATAAAACAAAAAAAAAACAAAATTATTACATGGCATCCAAGTGTCATATCAAAAACTAAAAGAAATCACAGTTTAAGATTAAAAAACCAAAATGATTACATGATATATCAAGATACACATGATGGCAAAATTTAAGTTCAACCATCCAAGTTCCAAATCAAAAACTAAAAGACATCCAAATTAAGAGACCATATTAGAAAAGATTGAGAGTTCCATTGAAGAGGTGTCTTCTTTGTACTCATTCTTATTCAACATACATTCAAATGGCGCTTCAAATTTCCAATTCCATATACTCCAACCGCAATATTTTTTTTTCCACACTTTTTGCATTTGCAAATAGGCTTTTATCCATCTTTTGTAGGAAGCATCTAAAAAAAATGACAAACATTTAAAGTCCTTCTCCTTTTGTTGTCTTTATTATTTGTCTTAGTATTAAACTTAGACTTCTTTGGCCGAGAAAGTTCAACCAATTCTTCAAGTTTATCTTTTAAGTCAACGTCTTCCCCTTCATTTTTAGCGTCAATACGCTGCATCTCATCTTTTTCCATCTAGAAAAATTTAAATAGAAATTATTAAGCAGAAAATTAGTAATTCTAAGATGACATAAATAAATAAACTTTAAAAGAAATCATAAATCATGAAAAATAATTAAAAAAAGTTTATTATTAGTACTAAATAGTTAACAGTATAGTGATTAACAAAAAAAACAAACAAAAAAAGCAAATGGATCTTCAATTATTTTATTTTAAAAGGACAAAAAAAAACTAGAAAAGTAATTATAGACATAGAGCAAGACCCAATTATTTTAAAATCAACATTTAAAAAAAAAAAAAAAAAAAAAAAAAAAAAAAAACAGATCTAATATTAGTATCGAACAATCAACCTGATAGTTTAACGCAAAGAAGTTTATTTCATAAAAACAAAACAAAGATACGTTAAAGTTTGACATGTGGCAGGCATCCATCTAAAAAAACAAGAGAAAGTCATGTGATGAGAAACAGGTGTGTGGCTGTGGAATTTTTTTTGTTTAAAAAATATAAAATATCTCATTCTCTAATCTCTTCTCCGAACAGATGCCGCATACCGCATTGCTATACTTCAAGACGTATTGAGTAATTAATCGCATCAAGTCACATAAAAAAAAAAAAAAAAATTATTCGCATCAAGTGGGTGGCTTATTAATGCTTTCTAGGTTTGATCCAAGGTAGTCAATACCATATTAGTCATAAAAAAGGGTAACTCTAAAATAGTACGGCTAATTTTGGTACCAGATTTTTTAACCTACATAGTGAGACTAGAAACTCTATTATTGTTTTGAACTTTTGATATATGCAAAATTGTTCATATGATACTGTCACGTAGCTCATATAATTAATAAAACAGCTCACTTGTTTAAGTCATCACCTGAGGTAGGATTCAGATAGGCCTTAAGTTTAAATAGTAACAAATAAACTATGTTTGGGAACAACAAACAAAAAAATTTGCCAGTCTGGAATGATGGTTTCTAGACGAAGAATATGGGGCAAGAGGCTACCTTAATTGTTTTCGACAGGAAAATTGGTATTATAGAGAACAACCATCTTGGTGCCAAAATGATCAGTCCTAAGATGGCCCGGACTAGATAGAAAAAGTTTTTAGTTTGTGCCAAAATACTGACTAATTCTTCTATCTTTATTAACCAAACATTTTAATATAGAAAATCAATTAAAAGTAATCGATAAAAATTCTCTCCTCCGGTAGAAGTTCTCCCTCTCGTCTTCAAAATGAGTCCTTATCTCCTTTAGGTTAACCTAAGGGGCTAAGTTTTACCCTTCCTTTTTCCTCTCTCTCTCTCTCTCTCTCTCCCCCTCTCTCTCACTCTCTCTAATCATGTCTTTATGCATCATGCTGAGGGTGTATCTAAAATTTTGGAAAACTTAAAACTCATGTTCGAGGAGGAGGAAGTTATTCAGATCACTAATGAAAGGAGGATTAGTGCGATCGAAAGTTGTGTGCTTAGTTTGGTAGGGAAGTTCTTAACATGCAAGCCGTATAATAAGAGAGCTGCTTTAAGTACTTTAAGGTGGGTTTCGGTGTTGGGCTCCGAGTTGCGGATTGTGGAAGTCGGTTGAAATTTGTTTCAGTTCAACTTTAAGACTGAATTTCAAATGGTTTGGATTCTTAAAGATGGTCCCTGGACTTTTGATAATCAATTGTTGTTGCTGAGAAGGTGGCAGAGAGGGATGTCTGCAGCCAATGTAGTTCTTGATCATGCTTCTATGTGGGTGCAAATTTGGGGAGCACCCTTTGATATGGTTTCTCCACAAGTAGCAGCAGATATTGGTGGTCAAATTGGTACGGTGGAAGAAGTGGAAAAAAGAAGGTCCAATGATTTACAAAGCCTCTTTATGCAAGTGAGAGTGTCTGTCTCTATTTCAAAACCATTAAGAAGGGGGTGTTTTGTTTCAGACTCTGAAGGTAACCATACATGGTTAAAATTTAGGTATGAGAGGTTGGCGATGTTCAGCCACTTTTGTGGCTTTGTTGGCCATGACTTGAAGCACTGTGCTGGTTTCTTTGGTGCAGAAAAGAGTGAAGTGGCGATGGAACTTCAGTATGGAGATTAGTTAAAGGTGGTGGGTGGTCATCAGCGATCACCACCAGAGGGAGAGACAATGATTGATTCCCAGAACAGGACGGGGCAGAGAGCAGCAGTTGGTAGGAGTGAGCTGGCTGCGCAAAACAACTCGGGGTTTTGTGGCATGTTTCCTGTTTTTTCAGAGAATATTCCAATTAGAGGGGATACGAGATGTTTGGATAGGGAAAAAGATAAGAGGGATAGTCATGTGGCACGGTGTGATGCTGATTTTGAGGAGGTTTTGGAGGAGATTGATGCAGAAATGGCTGAGGTAGGAGATATTATCCTGGATCAAGTAATGCGAAATCTCAAAAAGCATTATGTGGCACAAGTTTGATAGATGTGGCTGTTCAGGATGGTGGGGCTACTCCTAATTTAAATGTGGAGAATATTTTGCGAGTTTTAAGAGTCGGGCTTGATGTGGACTCTTTTAGGTTGGGTTTTAAAATAGGGTGTGACTCAACTAATGTCATTAAATCAAAGAGGACCTATAGAATTTGATGCAAATTAAAAGGGTGGTGAGTCAGCTGGCTAAGGGTTCTAACGTGAAGAAGGATAGTAGTCCATGCATGGGCAAGGTTAAACAAGGTAGTTGGAAAAGGAAGGAAGGGAGACCTTTAGAGGAAACAATGAGCTCTAGAATGGACATTGATGTTGGGCAGAAACATAAAACAGTTATGGAGGGGCCTAGTGGTAGTGAATTTGGTAGGAAGAGAGGTAAGACAACTAAGATGACTGAACTTATTCCAACAACAAAGGTTGCTAGGCAAGCCTACCGAGCATAATGATTATTATAAGCTGAAACTGTCTAGGGCTTGGGAACCTCCAAAAAATTCATGCCTTGGAAAAGGTGGTGAATAAAGAGGAGCCTGACATAGTATTTCTTATGAAGACTAAGGTAGAAAAGAAGGATTGGATAGATAACGTAAAAGAAATGTGTAATTAAAGCATAGGGTGTTTGTTCCAAGCAATGGAAATAGTGATGGTTTGGCTTTATTTTGGAAAAATGCAGTGACTCTTGATGTGCAATCTTATGCTTCTGATTATATTGATGCATGGATTGATGGTGGTTCATGTATTGGTTGGTAGCATCTCATGGGGTTTTATGGTAGTTTGAAAACAGAAAGGAGACCGGAGTCTTGGGCTAAACTAAAGTTTTTGAAGAATTCTTCTTCACTTCCATAGTTGGTTATTAGGGATTTCAACGAAATCATTGGATTATCAGAAAAGGAAGGGAGACGTATGAGGCCAAAAAGACAAATGGAGTTGTTTATGGAGCTGATTAATTATTGTGAACCTAGAGATTTAGAATTTGTGGGGCCAAAGTTTACTTGGCTATTTCAACAAAGAGATGGTCTTCAAATTAGAGAGAGATTGGATAGAGCTTTGGGGAATATAGATTGGTTGAATATTTTCTCGATGGAAACTTTATATCATCTCTCTTCCTCGGCATCAAACCATTCACCTCTCTTCCTACACTTTAAGAACCGGCCTAGTAGGAGAAGAAAAAGAAAGTTGTTTAGATTTGATTCCATGTGGCTCAAAGATACTCGTTGTAAGGAGGTTGTTAAGGAGGCTTGGGAGGAAAGGGAATTGGTGGGATCGGATTGGGCTATGTCAAATTGATTGGAAAGGTTCAAATATGAATTATTGAGATGGAACAAAGAGGAGTTTGGTAATGTGGGGGCTAAGGTGGCCGAACTACAAGCAAGGTTGGAATTGTTGGGGAATCAACCTGCTTCTTCAAACCAAATTCATGCATTGAGAAAAAACAAGGATTGAACTTTAATTGTTGGTTGGATAGGGAGGATAAGATGTGGAGGCAAAGGGCTAGGCAAAATTGGTTTCAAGGTGGTGATAACACAAAGTATTTTGATGCAAAAGCTTCAGATCGTCAAAGCAAGAATCATATTGATGGTATTTTTTGTGTGAATGGGGTGTGGCATGAGAAGGAGGCCAAGATAGCTAACATTTTTATGGAGTACTACACGGGTTTATTCTCTTCTTCCCAACCCCTAGAGTTTGAGGAGCTTATCCAAGCAGTTCAGCTAAAGGTTTCAAGGGGGATGAATGCTGATTTGGCTCATGAGTTTCATGAGGGTGAGGTCCATAAAGCTCTAAATCAAATGTATCCTCTGAAGGCACCGAGTCCAAATGGTATGCCACCTTTATTCTATCAACATTTTTGGAGTACGTGTGGGCATGTGATTTGTAAAACGGTCTTGGATTTCCTGAACCATGGTATCTCTCCTCCTAACTTTAATCAAACTCATGTGGTGTTTGTTCCTAAAGTTAAAGAACCAAAATATGTGACTGATTTTAGGCCTATTAGTTTATGCAATGTAATTTATAAGATTGCTTCGAAGGCTATATCTAATAGACTTAAAAGAATATTGCCATCAATTATTAGTGATTCTCTAAGTGCATTTGTGCATGGTAGACTTATTATTGATAATGTGTTGGTAGCGTTTGAAACTATGCATCATATTAGTAAAAAAGAAGGGGAGGGGAAAGTTAGGGAGATGGCTCTAAAACTTGACATGAATAAAGCTTATGATAGGATGAGGTGGTGTTGTTTGGAAAAAATTATGGAGAAGTTAGGTTTTGTTGAAAGATGGAGATGCCTTGTTATGAAGTGTGTTACCTCTGTTACCTATGCAATTAGGGTCAATGGAAGCCCTATGGGATGCATTACTCCTACTAGGGCTATTTACCAAGGGGACCCATTATTGCCTTATTTATGTCTCCTATGTGCAGAGGGTTTATCATCTCTTATTAAGGCTTCAATGGCTAATGGTGTTTGAAGGGAATTTCAGTTTGCAGAGAAGGGCCCGAACTCTCCCATCTATGTTTTTGCAGATGATAGCCTAATCTTTTGTAGAGTTTCGTTGGATGATTGTGATGAACTACAAAGAGTGTTGGGAGGCTATGAGAGAGCCTCGGGTCAGCAATTAAACCGGGCAAAAACCTCTCTCTTCTTTAGCAAAAACACTCCAAGAGATATTCAAGGGGAAATCCAAAGAAGGTTTGGGGCTCAAGTCATAAAACAACATGAGAAGTATCTTGATTTACCATCACTTGTGGGGAAAAACAAGAGGAATACTTTTAATGAAATCAAGAAGAAGCTTGATAAAAAACTGGTAGGATGGAAGGAGAAGTTGTTATCTAAAGCGAGCAAAGAAATCTTCATTAAAGTAGTGGCTTTGGCAATCCCAATATACACAATGAGATGCTTCAAAATCCCTGATTCACTATGTGATGATCTAACAAATATGATTAGAAACTTTAAATGGGGCCAAAAATCTGAGGAGAAGAAAATCCCATGGGTGTCTTGGGAAAAGATTTGTAAGCCCAAAGCTTGTGGTGGTATGGGATTTAAAAATTTGAAATGTTTTAAATTGGTTTTACTTGCCAAACAAGGGTGGAGATTGCAATTAGCCCAAGATTCATTGGTGTTTCGGGTTTTGAAAGCTAATATTTTCCTAACTGTGAATTTATTGATGCTTCTCTAGGCCATAATCCATCTTATACATGGAGGAGTATCATGTTGGTGCAAGAATTGGTGAAGACAGGAATGATGTGGAGAGTGGGAAGTGAGAGGGATGTGAAGGTGTGGGGAGATAGATGGATGCCTAGTTCATCCTCTCATGTGGTGATTTCCCATCGGTTGTTCTTGCATGAGGACACGCGGGTTGGAGAGTTGATAGATATCAATGCCATGTGTTGGAAATCTTCGATTGTGGACTTTATTTTTCTGCCACATGAGGCTGAAGCAATCAAAAGTATCCTTTTAAGTGTTCGTTTCAATTTGGATAAATTGGTATGGGCTGAAACGGCTAATGGTAAGTTTACTGTCAAAAGTTCTTACCATTTGGCTGTGAAAATATTATTTTCTGAAAATAGAGGGAGTGCTTCAAATTGTAGCTTGATGAGAAGGTTTCGAAGAAGTCTTTGGAGGCTTCCTATTCCCCATAAGGTTAGGCATTTTGCATGGAAAGCATGTAGGGAAGCATTGCCTACAAAAGTAAATCTAAGGAGAAGGAAGGTTTTGACAGATGATTCATGTGAGTGGTGTAAAGAGGAGCCCGAAATTGCTGGTCATGCTTTGTGGAGTTGTCTAAGAGCACAAGAGGTATGGGAGTGTTCTAAATTGGTCCTAAGCTTAGATAGAAGGGATGATATCTCTTTCATGGATATCTTGTGGCAATTGTTGTTGGCTGAAAATGTGAATTTGGATTCCGTTTCTTGGCTAGTTATGATAGCATGGAAGTTGTGGCACAGTCGAAATGAATTGCATCTTAATGGTGTGATGAAATCTGGGAAAGAGCTAGTGTATGGTGCAATGCATTACTGGGTTGAGTTCCTTGCAGCTAATGATAGTGATGAGCATTCGAGTACTGTGGTCTAGAAGATGAATTGGTCCCTACCACCACCGGGGTTGTGTAAAGTAAATGTTGATGCTGCCACTTTTAATGATATAAGATCAACCGGTATTGAGATTGTAAGTTGAGACAACATGGGGCAGGTTGTAATGGCTTTATGCAGAAAATTGGAAGCTCTTCTCAATCCACTTGAAGCTGAATCCAAGGCATTTGAAGTAGGAATTTTGTTTGCTCTGAGCCATGGTTTTACTGATGTGGTGTTGGAGGGAGATTCGCAGGTAATGGTAAATGCATTGGCAGGTTCTTCATCTCCTCCTTCAGCTGTGGCTTCTGTTATTCAGGGTGTCCATGAGATATGTATGAAGTTTAGATAAGTCTAGTTTTCCCATGTCCAGAGGCAAGGGAACATGGCAGCTCACTTAGTAGCAAAAATGCTTATAGCATTGTTAATGAAATTGTATGGGTTGAAGAGGATCCTTGCTTTGCCAAGCAAGCCCTCATCCATGATGTAAATTTTATATTTTCTTAGTAATGAAAAGTTAATGCATTTCCTATAAATAAAAAATAAATAAATAAACATTTTAATATGGAGTAACATTAGAGAGTAGAGGCACAATTTCATTTATAACAAGTTGACATGATTTGTTGTGATTGGAACAACATTATTTTATCTAAGATCACCACCAATATAATTTTTTATTGTGCATCAATTATAACAAATTATATCATTAATTGTAAAATTGTTGCAGTCTCAAACTTATTGTTTTGCGATTTGTGTTCAAGAAAAAAGATATAATATGGAGGAGCAGCACCCTAAAAACATTCTCCCATATTATGTGTGGTCCTTCCATCAGCACATACTGCAAATTTAAATTAGAAGAAATTTATGGCTGTTCGAAATTTTTGGAAGGCTCAAGGCGGCGTTTAAGCTCGTTGGAAAATGGAAATGCATAGTACATATTTCTATAAATATTTGAACCACCACGCAAGAAAGTTGAAATGGTAGAAATTCATACCTCTCACAGTACCTCATTTAAAATCCATTTAAAGATTATATCTTTTTTGGAACAAATTATGATTTATTTTCAAATAGTACTTAATTGGGTGAATCTCAATAGTCAAGTAAGATCATTTTAACTTGTTGAACAAATTAGAACCATTATGAAGTCAATCTAGCTTATAGGCTCAAATCCTTCAAGATAATTAGAAAGTCAAAATGAAAGAACTTGAAATATAAGACGTAAAATATTGAAGCCCGCCGTATGAATAGGTCTTATTAGCTTGTGTAAACACACTGATTAGTCCATATAAATAATCGATCAGATTAACTTCTCGATGATCAATTCAAGAAATTGCTAAACGCGTCAAGGTGTTAAACAGCTCAGAGATTTTTGGCCCCGTTTGAAAGCTTAGTTCTTGATCAACGAGTTTATAGGAATCCAAACCTTTGAATCTTTTCTTAGCTTACACATACCAAAATATTGACCAGATCAGTTTGAAACTCACACCATAAAATTGTCAAAGTTTAGAACCTCAAGCAACGTATGAGATAAACTAGACAGTAGACACCTTAGCAAAAAAAAGTACATCCTATTCGCTACATCATAAACATTATATTATTAATTTAACAAAGAAATCTCATACTATACACATAAGTTTATCTATCACGCATATTCTTCTAAGTACCATTGTACCTGGAAAAATAAGTTTTTAATGAACTTTACAAAAACTAATTAAAAAAAGCTAATCCAAACGCACGCTAAGCACATGAAATACCAATAGGAGTAGCTGTAAACCGCTCTGAGGCTGACTTTCTTACTAAGGAACCGACTTCTGGCGAAAGCTTACTAAAATCAATCTCAGGAGCTTCAGGAATGGTGGTAAGTGCCCCGGACTTATCGTAAACGAAGTAAAATCCATCCTTGGGTTGATCTTGAACTCGAACCACAGAACTAGGAGATGGTTTTGGCTTGAACACTGACCTGAGAAACTTGTGAAGTGACCGGGATAGCTTCGAGGTCTTTTTGGACTTGGAAGCTTGTGTTGGAGGAGGAGGAGGAGGAGGAGGAGGAGGTGCTTGACGATCAGGTATTCGTGACATGGAAAAGGTTCTTGTAGCCATAGCCGAATCAAGCTGGCGTTTGAAAGAGTTGAGCTCAAAGGAGTCATAGAGTGTGCTACCACAATCCCATACATGGGACTTGGGTTTTTCATATTGATTTTGTTTGTGTTCTTGAGCTTTCTCCATTACTTACTGTTTACACGCACAAAAAGAAAGAGGAAGATGAGGTTGGGGTCCTATAAGAGCTATAGAAGATTTGAGAGAGAGAGAGAGAGAGAGAGGAGAAGTCTCTTTCCTTTTCAAATAGTTGGTGAAACTTCAAACGCGTTAGTTAAGACTTAATACCTAAAAGAGTGCCGTACTTGCAGTGCTCACGTACGCCACATGTGAACCATTAAATTGTGTGTGATGCCATGTGGAAGCTTTCCATTCCTTAAGCCTATATTCATTGGAAGAAGGTTTCGCGAAAGACTCTTCTATGATGTTACCTCTCATTGCTTTAATAAATATTAATTAGGATTTTTTTTTTGCTGAATAAATATTAATTAGGAATTAGCTTAGCTTTTTGACCTCCGCAAACTAACCGCTTGATCACAACTTTTATGTATACTAGCTTCATCACACGAAGTTCGGTGTGGATGAGACTTTTTTTAGAAAAATGATATGTTCATAATATTTTTATAATATTTTTATAATAAATCTTAAATTATAGGTTGTTAGTGGTTGTTTTTGTTGAGGCAAAAAGGTAATCTTAGTATTAGGTTCAAATTTGAACTAATAACAACTAACTACTTATGATTTATTGTGAAAATATTGTAAAAATATTGTGGACATAGCATTTCTCTCTTTCTTATTAGTGATCCTATTTTGACGCAAAAAAAAATGTTAAATATATAATTTTTTTTTTAAAATTTAATTTATAAGTAGATAAAGTAATTTGAAAATCGATAAGAGAGTGATCTTATTTTTTTGGCAATATTTAAGTAGAAGTTAGAGTTGTATTTGTACTAAATTATCTTTTAGTTTTGTCTTCTTTTAAACATAGAGATATATAAATATTTTAAAACTATGAAAATGAGTAATCTAAACAGAATAAAAAATAGCTGGGCATATGATGCGACTAGTTAGGGGGAGCCATAATATTAGTGAGAATACTTTAATATATACTAATTGGACAGGACACAATTTTTTTAAAAGGTATAAAATATCATTTTATGGAATATTAAATATACTTTAATATGTGTTTTAAGAACACTAGGGAACAGCAGCCATCTATAAATAAATTATAAAGTAAAAATAGTGGGGCATGTGATGCGACTAGCTAGGGCGAGCTATAATATTAGTGAAAATACTTTAATATATACTAATTGGACAGCACAGGGTACTTTTTTCTTCTTCTTCTTCTTCTTCTTCTTCTTTTCTTTTTTTTTTTTTTTTTTTTTTTTTTTTTTTTTTTTTTGAGAAAAAGATACTTGTATAGTTATATTAAAAGAAAAAGCAAAAAACCAGCCACAATCAGCTACAAGGAGCAACTTAAAATTTAAGATTTGTTATGAAAAATATTGTAAATTTTAAAATTCAAAAATAATATGAATAACAATAAGAGTTGAGTTAGTAAATTTTTACTAGTTCTCGTTTAGGTTTACTACTAACACTAGTCTTTTACTTACTACTATCAATCTTCCATATCAACAAGTGTCAAAAGTTTTGTCAAATTTTTTGTGTTTATAAAATTTCTAAAAAAAAAAATTTACTTAGCTTATGTTAATTATTAGTAATTTTGTATCTAAAACAAAATAATCAATTTTCGCCAAATGCATCAAGCCGCACCTGATATGCTAAAGTATGTTTCACCAATGGACGAACATCTCCAATCTGGAAAAGGCTTATCTTCAGTCCTTAATCTGTTTCTATGGAATCATAAAGCCCAAATGAGCATGCCAAAATCTTCCAAACCTTTCTGCTCCTCTATCACGTATTGCACCAGATCTGAGAATCTTGTGAAGTGAGTTGAATTGCGAAAATTCTAAGTAGAATCCGATCCCCAACAACTCAAAATTTCTGGGCAGAGCCAAAGAGCATGTAGCGTATCCTCTGGGTCCTTAATTAAATCATAGTATTCCCCCCCGTAAAAAAACAAAAATAAATAAATAAATAAATAATAGTTTAGTTACAAAACTGGCTGTAGCTACAACTAGGGGTGGCAATTCGTGTTCGCGGGTCGGGTTCGTGTCGTGTCAACTCATACGTATCCGACTATATGGGTCAACACTAACCCGACATGTTTATTAAACGGGTCAAGATTCCTCAACCCTAACACGACCATTTAACCTGTTTATCTAATTTTATCAAAATGAAGAAAAACATTTATGGAAAAAAAAAAAAAGCAAATAAATATTTTAAATATAAAATTTAAAACTAATGAGTAATTGTATCACAAATAATCATTCAAAACTAAAACATATCTCAATATCATAAATAATCAATCACAATACGTCAAAGAAAATAAACTACAACAACTAATAAGTTTATATACCTATAGTTTAAATGGTATATTGGTAAAATTTCATTTAATTAAACGGGTCAAACAGGTCAGACGGGTTCCATAGTTTAAACCCTAACCCAACCCGTTTATCAAACGGGTTCATCGTGTCAACCCAAATATGACACGAACCCATTAAGCCTCAATCCATAACCTGTTAATTTCGTGTCGTGTCGTGTCATGTCGGGCTCACGGGTCGTGTCCAATTTTGCCACCCCTAGCTACAACCTTATTGAATAAAGTAAATATTATAACAAATTTTGAAAATTTAAATATTAAATTATATGTTCTTTACATTCTTAATATACATGTCAAATTTTGTGTCAAACAGATATTATTTACTATACCATCTATAAACTTATTTTTTACTCATAATTTTAAACTACAAAAAGTTATAATTTAAACAATTTACTGATGACATAGCTATTTACCTTTAATTTTTTAGAAATTTCGCAAGCATGGGGTATATAAGAAGAAAATGTAATCCAGTAATAGATTTGTCAAAATTCACACCCAATAAAAAGATATTGAATAAAATTGTAACTTAAAGTTATAACCAATTTTATAGCTAAACTTTATAAAAAAAAATTAATTAAATCATAGTATTTAATGAGTTGTACCAAAAGCATATTAATTTCAATCATTAACGTACGTTTGATCGGTCCAACTAAAAAGTCTTTAAGATTTATGCTCAATTATTGAAATCTGATTATAGGGGAACATTCTAATAAAAAATTATAAATAAACTAATTAATAAAGATGATAATGATATGATCGTGATCCGGTTGTGTTAAATGGTTAAATAATTAGGTGGTTCCTGTTTTGTGGTGTACAATTGCTTCTTATTAAAGGCATTTTGAGGGGAACTTGGTATCTTAATTAAATAATTAATCACCTTTGACGGAACTTGATGTCTTTATTAAATAATGTAAAAAAAAATTATAATTTTTGTTATAATTATCATACTTGACAAACCGTGACTAACTTTCTGTCACTTTATATAGGTTTACAATTTTTTCTTTATCACTCGTCATTTATTTGGTAGGATTTTATGAAAAAAATTGTTGTCTTTTTTTTATGGGATTCTAAAATATTTGTTAAATAATTAAAAAATTATTTAACGACTCTCTCTCTCTCTCTCTCTCTCTCTCTCTCTCTCTCTCTCTCTCTCTCTACTCTCTCTCTCTCTCTCTCTCTGACCCTACATACGCGGATGGAACTGTATTTCTTTTTTAATATCTTTTGGTAAATCACATGTTGATTATGCAGGCGACTAGTCTGAACGGTATAGATCAGCGCTAGCACCAAATCATCTTTTTGTTGTTTAGACAAACCTTATAAGAGAATATCATGGCTACGGCACTTGAGTCTTGACAGAAGATTTGTATTCTCTTGAGAATTGAGATACAATTTTATTTTATACCTTTTGGATTTCGCCGGTAGTGGTCTTCACTATGCTTGATTTTAATCAAACTTCCTTTTCCACATGGCTCATGTGATGGGGTGAAAAATGAAGGGAAGAAGAAAATACACTTGGGAATATACTTTGCCCCTGTTGCCTATAAAAATAGGTTTATTCTACGTTATTTTTACAACAATTTCAAAATGATAGGTTGTTACCAGATATAATTTGAACCAACCATTAAAATAATTTTTTTACTCACCAATAACAATTAATAACAATTTATCACTTAATATTTATTATAAAAATGTTGCGAACAAAACATTTCTAATTAGGAAATGGTAAAAATCCATGCGGTTTGTGCCTAAATTTTTTAAAACCCAAAGTTGGGTTTTCTGTTTTGTTTTTAACTACAAGATTTGAGTGTTTTCTTCTTCTTTTTTCTCTTTTTGGTATTTCCCATTAGATTTAGAGTGTTTGTTACTTTTCTTGTAGAACAATTCCATTGCTTTACTTTACCAAAAAAAAATTCCATTGCTTTCCCATTTATGTGGGCGTCTTTCTCTGAAGTCTCATTTATGTGTGCCTAACAGTGTTTGTTACTAATATATGAACAATGCAAATGAAGTTGCACTTGATTGACCCCTTACTTAAAGACGACCATTGTAAAAGAGCTGACACTGTATACATTACGAAAGGACATCAATATATATCGCATATTAAAACAGTCATTCATAACAAGAATAAAGACGTCATGTATTCCGGAGGAGAACACAATAAAATAAAAAACAAAATAATAAAAATATTGCAACTAGCTAGTTTAATTCTACAATTAGACTTCATTGAGGGGCCTTAACTAACATTAGTTTAATTCCAAATTGTTCTCCAAAAATAAATAATAATAATAAAAAGATCTTACAAGCTTAAAACAAATCACCCGGTGGCTCCTCAAGCCTAAGCTTAAGATCCCACCCCACACCCCCCCCCCCCCCCCCAACCACCCTCCCGGCCCCCAAAATAAAAGCCTTATCGCCAATAAAAAAAAATGTCTCATCCTAATTAAAAAATAGGTCCCATCCTAATTAAAAACTAAAATAAGTCTCATCTTGTAAGTGATTTTAATTTATATTTTTTTTATAAAAAAAAAAAAAAAAAGTCCATCCCAATAATTGTTTTGGCATAAATAATTTTTTTAATTAAAATTGATAAAATTATATTTTAGATAGAATAAATTAATTATATTATCAATTGAAAAGGATATGTTAACAAAATTTAAATACAAAAACTTAATTAATAATTTTGTAGCTTAAGAAGTGAGAAGCATTTAAATGTTGTATTGAGATGCAAAATTACTTATTCAACATTCAAAAAAGTGTCTCATTTAAAATTATTGTCTTAGACTTCAAAATGTATTGAGTTAGCCTTAGCATTACCTCATATATTAAATATAAGGAAAATATCATGATACTTCTTGAACTTTGAGGTAGTGACCATTACACCCTTTGAACCTTTGTTTTTTTTTTTTTTTGTATACAAACACCCTTTAAACTTTTATTTTGGCTAATTTACTTCATAAGTTCACATATGTGCCAAATTGATACTTTCGTTACCCTACTGTTAAATTGACTAACTACAGTCATTTGCCACACACTTGGACACTTAAAAAACCATTAGCCTAACATTTTCAGGTTGGCCTTTTGAGGCACAAGAAGGGAAAAAAAAAATGAGGCATTAACAATGGTATTACCTCATCTCCTTTATAATTACAAAATACTTAAAAATTGACATGATAATAAATATGATTAATGTTTAACAACATAATAATTCAAATAAAATGTGAAATTAGTATATCTATTTTATGAAGTCACCTGCAAGGTGTAGATTCAATTTATTTGTGTTTTTTATTATTGATTTTTTATATTAGAATTGTAAGGGCACAAATCAAGCTTTGTGTAGAGTCAGACCTCCAGATCAAACCTATGAGCCCTAAACAATGAATTTATAGAGAGCAAGTTTCTAATCTAAGGTTTTGGGCGGTTGATAACACAAAAGTTAGGTTCAATCACAGAATACATGCATGCTTATCAAACACAGATGAAATATTCCTTCATATATTAATGCCGAGGACAAATGTTTGTGTTTTCTTACAAGTTTTCTCTCCCTCTCTCTTCCTTCTTTCGTTACCTTTTATAGGCCTGTCTCTATTTCTTCTTTCTTCCACGTGTAGTCCAGGTGTTTCCTTTTTGGATACTTGTCCCATCATTCCCCCTTACTCAAATCTCTGGCGGTGAGGGTAAGGTTGAATTTTAGTGTTCAGGCGTCACTTCCTCATTAATGCGGCCAAAGAGGCAGGTACAATGCCTTCAATGCGGTGGTAGCAACCTTTTCTCTGATATTTGTCTACCAATTTCCTTTATCCCTTATTCACGTTCTCTTAGTTATTATATATAAGGTCCTTAGTATGAGAGTCCTTGAACTGCCAGATCATTAATAGTGTCCTTGGCAGCATGCTGCCGAGGACAAAATCATCCTCAAACGTCATGTCTTGCGGTGTTTCGCTCATGTATGGCACATTCTTTTGTCACGTGGCATCGTAGGCTAGAGTTATTATGTCCTCGGACCATTTCATGTTGCCAGTTTGGGCTTTCCTCTTTGTGGGAGCCTTTGGGCTAGCCCAATACACGTTTTGGGCTCATGGGCACTACAAGAATCATAAAAAAAATATATATATATATATATATATATATATGAAGAAAATTTTAAATAAATATTTGAATCATTCTTTTTTAGTAATTAGTCGTACATTTATATAATATCTAAAAGTCGAATCGTAATATTTATTATTGCTACGCTTTTGTTGAGCCACATCAGCATAACATTTTGATCCACTTTGGTTCATTTCAATTATAAGGTCTATTCGTAAGTATCTAATTAGTTAATTTAATTTTTTTTCCCAAATCTATTAGTATATGAAGTCATTTAAGCATTTTTTAAAAAATTAATATTAATCACACAATAAAAAAATTTTAAATAATGAATCTTATGAATGTTCTCATTTAAATTTTTAATGGCAAAAAGAACAATTAAATGATATCATTTTTTATCAAAAAGTTTACAAAGTGACATGATTGGTTAGTTTCACATCAATAATATAATAAACACATTCCTAATTATTTTTTAGTGTTATTGTCATTAGTACAAATTTTATTACATACTAGTCTCATCACACGCGCTTCGCGCGTGCGATGAGACTTTTTTTTTTTAGTTTTTTTATTTTGTTAAAAAAAATTGTATTTAATTATTTTGTATATATTTATATATGATTTTTATTTTTAAAAATCTAATTTATAAGTGAATAAATCAATTTAAAAATTTATAGGAGAGTGGTTCTATTTTTTAGGCAATATTTTAGTGGGAGTTGGAGTTGCATTTTTACCAAATTGTCCTTTAATTTTGTCTCTACTTAAATATAGGATTGTAGGGACATTTTTGAACTAAAAAATGAGTTTTTACCAGATTGTCTTTTAGTTTTGTCTCTACTTAAACATAGAACTGTAAGGGCATTTTTGAACTAAAAAAATAAGAATCCAAACAGGGGAAGCCCCTTAAATAGTAGTATAGATAAGTCTTACAAATATATATAATATCTTAAAATTGAAACGTATCATTTATTATTACTATACTCTTCTTGAGCCACAACAATGTAGCCTTTAGTCCATTCGGCCCACATCAATTCACCTCAATCCAATTTTGACCGCTTTGGTCCACTTGGTCCCTTCAGTCCATAGACTCCATACGGTCTATTTTGAACTAATTAGGCTTTAAATTAATTCTTTTTGTACATTGCCTTTTCCATTTTGGACTTAAATTTCATTTTTTTTTCCTTATTTTTTCGGTTGAAAAGTATGAAATTTTATTCTATTTTGGCCAAACTATTTAAATTTGGGATAAAAAAAAAAAAAAAAGATTAAAGTATATGAGTCCTAAAAAAAATGAAAATGATAAATATTCAAAAAAATTACCTTAAAATTCAAGTTTCAAAAATACATGCATTATACTTATACTAGCATGGAACCCATGCAAATACATGGATGCTCTAATATTAAACACAATTGTTATTATAAAAATATAAAAAATTAATCAAATTATTAAAAACAAATAGCATATAACATATGCATACATATGAATACAATTAAAATTAAGCACAACTTTTATCATAAAAATATAAATAATTAATCAAATTATTTTTTAAAAAAAAGTATATGTAATTAGTCACATATTAAAATTCTTACCCAAATTTAATACTAGTTATGATCTTTTATTTTCTAATTTTTAATAAGATAGAATATGTTGTGATCTTTGTTGTATGGTGATTTTTATATTGAGAATATGTGATTTAAAAAAAATTATAGTTCATTAATATTATTAAATTCTTAATATTTTGTACTCATTAACTCACTTAGCACAAAGATTAAAAACCTTAAGTGGACACATAGTACAAACTTAAGTGAATAATTATGGTGTGGTTCCCACATAAATTTAGACACATAGTGCAAAATTGGTTTCTAATTTCAAATTCTAATTGAATTTTTTCTAAGTTTTACCTATTAATATATACTAGCTTGTAACATCATGCATATGTATGGATACACTTAAAGATATACAATAAGATGCATAATATAATCTATATATATGTATATATATAAATTAAATACTATTGATAGTCATTTATATATTTTGTTAAATCTTTAAAAAATTTTGTAAGGATATTATTGGGCATAAAATGTAAATTGTCCTTATTTATTTATTATTGTGAATAAATTTTTTTACGATTCATTTATTCTAGACTCTTTGGTTTTTTTTTTTTTTTTTTTTGTACTTAATAACTCATTTGGATGAATATTTATAATATGGTCCCACATTTTATTCTAAAATTAAGAAATGAAACTCATTAAGAAATGAAACCCTTTAAGAATAAATAATTTAAGACACATGGGGCACAATTGAAACTTTAATTTGAAATTCTAATTTAAGTTTCTCTCAGCTTCACCTATTATTATTATTATTATTATTATTATTATTATTAGAGAGAGAGAGAGAGAGAGAATAACTTGTAACCCCATGCATATGCATGGACATGGGGATAAAAGGCCCGAGATATGTTTTTTGGGCCATGAGCTTGGTCTGAGGACACTTACTTGTCTGAGGACAGATTGATGGTAATAATGATATCAAACTTACAGCCCCAAAAGCATGTGTGACGAATGAAGTAAACATAAATAATCTGAGGAGGAGTACCTCCTCGACTAAATGCAGTGAGGATCAAGTAGTACATCATGTTGACTAGAATAATATTTTGAAAGGGCTTAAGGACGAAGATATGTTTCATAAGAGCACAGAAAGCAAGAGTGGTTGGAAAATATCTCAGAGAAAGCTGCTACTACCGCATTGAATGTTCTGTACCTAAGCCTCTGACCACAGTTATGAAAAAGTGATACATGAACAATGATTTTCAGCTTTACAACTATTACCTAAAGATTTCAAGAAGAGGCTGATGGGACAAGTATTAAGAGGAGTAGTCTGAACCTACACGTAGAGAGCAAGAATGGAAGGGAGGAGGAACTATAAGAAAAATGTCCTATAGAAAAATGGGAGATCGAGATAGAGAAAGAAAAACACTGTTGACTAGATATTTATAATTAATCTTTAAGGGAGGAGAAATATAACCATTTGGTCCTCGGCTTGAGTCCGAGGATAAGTTTCATCAAATAAACTCATTCATCCTTATTGTATTGTAATCTTGGGTCATTGTTGTTACCGTTTAAGCTTATTAGAAACAAGATTTCTGATCTACATTCTATAAATTTATTGTATTGGGCTCTTTGGGCCTATACCCTCCTTCTTGTTGGGCCTAGGCATGAATTGTGACCTTACAATTGGCACCGTCTGTGGGAAATCTTGGGTTTTTAGTGAGTCTGAAGTCTGGTTACGGCAAATTTAGGTCCACATCAGGTAGAGTCTAGGGGGTCCAGCGTCAAAATGACTTCCACAATCTGAAACAAGGTGGAGACCGGGAGGGAAGTGTACATACCACCCATACTAGCAAGAGTCAGTCACGAGGTGGAAGCAGAGTCTCCCATGAGGAGAATGCTAGGGCCATGTAGTTGGAGATTGACCATTTGAAGAGAAAGTTACATCACGAACGACGGAGGAGGATTCAGTCCATCT
Organism: Castanopsis chinensis; assembly: GCA_032878915.1. Lineage (NCBI taxonomy): Eukaryota > Viridiplantae > Streptophyta > Magnoliopsida > Fagales > Fagaceae > Castanopsis > Castanopsis chinensis. Next base: position 13,502,608 of record JAVQMG010000129.1, read on the forward strand.
CAAACTCTTCTTCTAGTGAGAATGAGAATAAGGAGGACAGTTATAGGCCAAGGTCGAGAACTCTCTCCAGTGAGTCTTACTTGTATGAAGAGAGTAGCCCCCATTATCGCAGGAATAGAAATTCGTCCAACAGGGGCTTGGGAACTGATGCTTTGAGTAGGGCATTAAATCAAATTTCTAAGTCACCCTTCACACGTAAGATTGAAAAGGGAAAACTTTCTCCACGTTTTACTCAGCCAACATTCACCATGTATAATGGCTGAATTGACCCTATGGAACATGTGAGCCATTTCAACCAGAGGATGGTTGTGCACTCCAAGAATGAGGTGTTGATGTGCAAGGTGTTCCCATCTAGCTTAGGGCCTGTCGCGATGAGGTGGTTTGATAGCCTAGGATGGAATCTATTGATTCCTTTAAGGAACTCACCTGGGCGTTTGGATCTCGCTTCATTACATGCATTAGAGTCCTTCAGCCTTTGGATTCTTTGTTGTCTATGGCCATGCGAGAGGGTGAAACCTTAAAAACGTACACAGATAGATATTGGTAGGTGTTCAATGAGATTGATGGGGATTTTGATGATGTGGCCATTAGAACTTTCAGAGTTAGCTTACCAGTCGAGCATGGTTTGAGGAAGTCCTTAACTGGGAAACCAGTTAGTAGTGTACGCCAGCTCATGGACTGTATTAATAAGTATAAGCGAGTTGAAAAGTATCAGCAGTTAGGTAAAGAAAAGGTGAAGGTGGTCTCTTAAGATAGGAAGGACTTCAGGTCAGACAAATATAACGATAATCATCCTCGGTGAGATTTCATCAGGCAAACTGGGGTTGGTATCGTGCCACAGACCGTCAACACAGTGTTCCAAGAACCAGTTCATCAGATTCTAAAGAAGATCAAGAATGAGCCATACTTCAAATGGCCTAAAAAAATGACTGGAGACCCCACTAGATGTAACCAAAATCTTCATTGTCAATATCACCAGTAAGGTTGAAATAGTTCTTATATAGGCCTAATGGGCAAACTAATCATACGAGCTCCACCACTCAAGGAAACATCTATTTAAGGCCCCCATTGGGCACCATTAATGTCATTTTTGTGGCTCCTAGGAGGATGGATTCGTGTCCTTCCCGGGTAATGACTGTGGCTCGACCACTGCCCAAGAACTATAATCATGAGCAGAAGAGGGCTAAGGTTGCACTACAAGTGCCTTTGAGTTTCTCGGAGAAAGATAAGGTTGGAACTATACAACCACATGATGATGCTCTGGTCGTCACGCTCAGGATAGGGGGTATAACGTGAGGCATGTAATGGTGGATCAAGGTAGTGAGGCAGAAATTATGTACCCCGATTTGTATAAAGGCTTAGGGTTAAAACCAGAAGATTTGAGTAGTTATGATTCACCCCTAGTAGGTTTTGATGGGAAAATGGTTATACCAATGGGGCAAGTCAAGTTGCCAGTAAAGACGGTGTCAGAAGTTGTAGAGGTTAACTTCATAGTGGTGGATGCATATTCTCCATACACAACCATTGTGGCAAGACCCTAGCTTCATGCCATAGGGGCTATCCCTTTTATTTTGCATTTAAAGATGAAATATCCATCTGGAGACCGGGTTAAAGAATAATCGAAAGCCAGTCTACAGCGAGGCTGTGTATGGTGGCTGCAATTAGACATTGGGCTGAAGGCAGGTCCTCGGCATCAAATGAGTATGATTTGAACCAATTAAAGGAGTCGAGGTTATAAAGGGTCTATCGGTGAAAGCAAAATGTGAAGCCTTAGAGCGAGTTTCTATAGGTGATGATAAAGAGAAGTATTTGCAGGTAGGGGCTCAGCTGCCTCCTCAGGAGAAAGAGGAATTGGTGAAGTTCCTTAAGGGAAACCTTGTTGTTTTTGCTTGGAATGCTTACAAGGCCTCTAGCGTAGATCCGAGCTTCATTTGCCATCATTTGAATGTCAACTCTGCTATTGTACCGAGAAAGCAACCACCTCGGCGATCATCTAAGGAACATTCTGAAACTATCAAAGAAGAAGTATTTAGGCTCAAGTAAGTAGAAGCTATCAAAGAGGTGTTTTATCCTGATTGGTTGGTCGATACGATGGTGGTTACAAAGAAGAATGGAAAATGGCAGGTACGCGTAAACTTTACTGATTTGAATAAAGCGTGTCCCAAAAATCCTTTCCCCATACCTCGCATTGATCAATTGGTGGATGCCAAGGCTAAGCATCCTCGGATGAGTTTCCTAGATGCTTTTCAAGGTTATCATCAAATACCATTGGCTTTGGACGATAAAGAGAAAACAGCCTTCGTCACTCCTACTAGAAACTATCATTATAAGGTAATGTCTTTTGGTTTGAAGAATGCAGGGGCTACTTACCAAAGGATGATGACTAGGATGTTCGAATCACAGTTAGGGAAGAGCATTGAAGTTTATGTGGATTACATGGTGGTAAAGAGTAAGATGGTGTTTGAGCATGTTGGGAATCTTGAAAATGTCTTCAAGACACTAAAGAAGTATAAGTTGTGCCTAAATGCTTCCAAATGCTCTTTTGGCATGGGATCTAGTAAATTCCTGGGCTTCATGGTCACACATCGTGGAATCGAAGTTAATCCTGATCAAGTTAAGGAAATTAATAGTTTGCAACCCCCTCATAATCCTAAGGAAGTTCAGAGATTGACAAGAATGATGGCTACTTTAAATCAGTTTATTTCTTGGTCTAGGGGCTAATGTAGGCATTTCTTCCAGCTGCTGAATATATGGAAGGGATTTGAATGGACTGAGGAGTGTTCTTTGACTTTTCAACAGCTCAAAGGATATATTTCTCGGCCACCTAATATGTCTAGGCCTTAGGTAGATGAGGTATTGCTTGCTTATATCGTTGTAGTTTCCCATGCTGTTAGCTTGGTACTAATAAGGGTTGACAACGGTGTTTAGAGACCGGTCTATTATGTAAGTAAGTCGCTACACGAAACTGAGATCCGCTACTTACCGCTAGAAAAAGCCATTTTGGCAGTGGTGTATGCCGCGCGAAAGCTTTCCCGTTACTTCAAACCCAACTCATATAGTTGTGGTCCTAACCCAACTCCCACTCATGTCTCTACTTCGGAGTGCTAATTATACGAGAAAGATTGCCAAATGGGGAACAATTTTGGGGACTTTTGATATAAAATACATGCCACGCACTTTTGTGAAAGGTCAAGTCCTTGCTGACTTGGTAGTCGAGTTCGCTGAGCCTTCATTAGAAGAACATATGAAGAGATCGAACATGGATGAAAAATCAGTTGGCATGATCTCCCTGAAAGAATCTCTATCATGGAAGATGTATATGGATGGTGCAGTAAATCAAAGAGGATCTGGAGTGGGACTAATCATAATATCTCCAGATAAGAACATCATTTTCGGCCACAAATAATGAAGCCGAGTATAAAGCTCTGCTAATAGGAATGACTATGGTTTAGAAAATGGGAGGGAAGAATGTGGAGATGTTCTCAGACTCAAGGTTAGTTGTAGGCCAGGTGGAAGCAGAGCTCGAAGCCAGACACTCAAGAATGCAAGAATATTTAAGTCAGGTTAGATGTTTGCAATCAAATTTTGAGTTTTTCACTTTAATGCAAATATTCAGAAATAGTAACACTCATGCTGACTTTCTAGACACCTTAACAACGTCCTTGGCACAGAGTTTACCTCAGGTTATTTTAGTGGAAGATTTTTATACGCCTACTAAGATAAATGTAGATGTAGTCCGTGTTCATCAGATCAAAGTGGGACCTAGTTGGATGGACCCTATTGTGCTGTATCTTAAAGAGAATATCTTACTTGAGGAAAAGTCTGAGGCTAACAAAGTACGTAGGAAGGCTCCTCGGTTTTGACTGTCCGAGGATCAAAAGTTGTACAAGTGCTCTTTTTCTAGACCATATCTACTGTGTATGCACCCTAAAGCAACAAAGTTGATTCTAGAAGAATTGCATGAGAGGATTTGTGAAAGTCATACAAAGGGAAAATCTTTGTCTCATAGAGCCTTTACTCAAGAATATTAGTGGCCTAATATGCAGAAGGAAGCATTGGAGTATGTAAAAAAGTGTGACCAGATTAGAGGCTTGCTCCCAATATTCATCAACCAAGAGGAGTTCTCAATCTTTTATCTAGTCCTTGGCCTTTCGCTCAATGGGGCTTGGATATTGTAGGATCCTTTCTCAATGCAACAAGGAATAAGAGATTTCTACTAGTCGGCACGAATTACTTTACTAAATAAGTTGAAGTAGAGCCACTATCAAATATCAAGGATTTGGACGCAAAAAGATTTGTCTAGAAAAATATTGTCACCCAGTTTGAGATTTCTCATACCCTTATCTCAGATAATGGTGTTCAATTTGATAGTAAGGCCTTTAGAAGATATTGCTACGATCTGGGTATTACAAATAGATATTCCACTTCGGCTTATCTGCAAGGGAATGATAGACCGAGGCTGTTATTAAGGTAATTATTAATGGGCTTAAGAAGAGGTTGGATGATGCTAAGGGGAGATGGGTGGAAGAGCTGCCACATGTCCTTTGGACCTACAAAACTACACCCATTAAGTCCACAGGAGAAACTCCTTTTTCAATGACTTATGGAGCTGAAGCAGTAATTTCTCTAAAGACGGGTTTCCCAACACTGAGTTCGAGCTCTTTTAGTCCGAGTAACAATAATGGATTGTTAGAGAAGAGTCTAGATTTGGTTGAAGAACGGAAGGAAAATGCTAAAATTCAACTAACATATTATCAGCACAAACTTAAACAGGGTTATGGCTCGAACGTGAAGTTAAGACCACTAACACTAGGGGATTTAGTGTTAAGGAAGGTTTTGGGTACAACAAAAAATCCAATTTGGGAAAAGTTATGGCCAAACTGGGAAGGGTCATATCGCATCACCTTAATAGTTGGAATAAGGGCTTATTATCTTGAAGATCTGGACAAAAAGGTTGTAACACGTCCCTAGAATGTAAATAACTTGCAAAGGTATTAATCTGAATGAAATATTTTTCAGTTTATATAGCCTATTACTTTATACATTACATTTATTATCTTTCTAAGAATCCAGCAGAACATTGGCTATGTCTGGCCCCTCGAACCACATACCTTGAAAAAATTGATATCTTCCATTGTTGCCTCTAAGAATTAAACAAAACCTTGACTATGCCTGGCTCCTCGAACCACATACCTTGGAAAAATTAATATATTCCATTATTTCTCTAAGAATCAAACAGAACCTTGGCTATGCCTAGCTCCTCGGACCACATACCTAGAAAAAATTGATATATTCCATTATTTCTCTAAGAATCAAACAGAACATTGGTTGTGCCTGACTCCTCGGACCACATACCTTGAAAAAATTGATATCTTTCATTATCTCCAAGTGTCAAACAGAACCTTGGCTATGCTTGGCTCCTTGAACCACATACTTTAGGAAAATTGGTATCGTCCAACATTTGTCAAAGTGTTAAACAAATCCTTAATTATGTTTGATTCCTTGGATCACCTACTTTAGGTAAAGTAACACTTCAAGCTATTTCTCTAAATGTTGAAGTTCATATTGATCATGGTTTGTCCCTGTGATTGCATATATTGGGGACTCTCATTACAGTGATCTGGATAATTGAAAGTTCATGAGTATCATTTAGACCATTTGTAAGCATGACATGTATATATTTGTGATTTAGACAATATTTTTGACTTAGTAATTTTTGGTATTATTAAATAGGTGTGAGGGTTTTATCCCTTATGCAGACAACAAAGTGGGGAATGTCTTATTATCCCCCTAGTTAAGTATTGAGAAAAAACAGGAATTACACAAGGAAAGAATGTAAACATAACTATCATGAATAAGGAACTTATAATTTTCATTGATTTAATTCTTGATAAGAGACAATTTGCTTATAAAAATCTAATTATATAGTTACAAAAGAAAAGAGAATTGACTAATATATATATATAATAGTAATAAAAACCTTAGATGCAGAGACAGGGTCATCTTTCTTGTTTGATTTAGGAGCAAGGTCATCTTTCTTCACTGTGGGCTCAACTTCTTTGGGCTTGGCCTCTACCTCTTTCATTTTGGCAGCTTTCTTGGCCTTGGCATCCTCCTTGGCTTTGGCATCATCCTTAGCCTTGGCAGCATCCTTGGCTTCTGAGGGGGCCTTAACTTCTTCGCCTTTGCCTTTATCTTCGCCCGCTTCGCCTTTGTGACCTTCGTCACTAGTCTGGAAGGATCCTTTGGAGGCTTCAGGGGGCGAAGGAAGACCCTACGCAGCCAGGGGCTATACAGAAGATTCTGGGACAGTGGCGGGGCAAACGGGATCTCACGAATATCAGAATGGTAATACACTTTCCCTGATTGCCTAAACTCCGAGGAGGCAAAGACCCTTGAAAGGTTAAGGGGCTTTCTCCGAAGTCTCCTTGCAGAAATCCCTACACACCTCAGCCAGCTCCTTAACTAGCCAGATCTCAGTTTCTTCTATTCCTCAGTTGTAGGATGCTTGTATTGTTGCCTCCGCAGTTTCCTCGACTGCCCGAGCGGCGGCTTTGGCTTTCTCCAACTCAACCTTAAGGCCCAGAACCATTTTCTGCTGAATGGTAAGATCTATCTCTTTGAGATGGAGTTGTTTGCGTTGATCTTCAGCCTGCCTCTGAGCACTCTCTATACCAAATTCAGGGCAATTCCATGCTCTCTCCTCGGCAATCAATTTATTAGCCAACTCTTCTTTTTCTTCCTTTAAGGTCCCCAAGACCTTGATGGTCTCAGTATGGGCTTGGATCTCGGGGTTGGTCTCCTTTTTGGCGCCCTTGATCCATTCCTTAGCAATAAAAACTTTTTGGATAGTCTACATAAGAATAGCAAAACTTCCATAAAAAAAAATGATGATAAAAAGTGCCTTAGCGTTTATCTAACTAATATGATAGTGGGACTTACCATAGCAAGATCCCTCTTCAGCGACATGAAGAGGATCGGCTGCCTCATACGCTTCAAAGCAGCCATGTCCTTTGGTAGGAGGAGAGGTTGCTCCAAGGCTTCAGCGATATAGACCGAATGCCTTCTTTGAAATTCTCTAATGGAGGCATTCAACAGGATGACAGCTCCCTCTACCTCTAGTCGAGGAGCCCAAATGCGTTGTTGGTGCACCTTGAGAACAGTTGTCTCCTCCCTATTATCTGTAGGAGTAACTTGTTTGTCTTTGGTCATTTTCTGTTATTTGGCCCCCTTTGGGGAAACCACTTCTCCATCCTCTAGTTCCTGCTCCTTCCTTTTCTTTTTTAGGTTATCCATGAGGAGCAGGCCAATTCCGGTTGTGGTTGTGGAAGAGGGAAGGTTGGATGGAAGGGTGAGAGGAAGTTGGGTTTTTAGGGCCTCTTTGGGTGACGACCCTTTTTGTCTACCAGCTATTATTTTCTTTAAACCCTTCCTTGGATTCAAAGCCATCGATTCTTCCTCGGCCTCGCTATCTACTTCAACGATTATCAAATGAGGAAAATCGATTGTTGACCTGTCGAGTTCACTCTCGGAGTCTGAGAGGTTGATAGGTTTAATCCGCTTCTCTTCTTACTTCTCTAGTTGGAATTTGTCTAATTCTTCCTCAAGTGACAAGCGCGAAGAGGTAGATTCTTCCTTGGAGGTTGCTACTTCAGGGCATACAAAGGGGATTGCTTCTATTGGGAGTGCGAGAAGGAAGAGAGAAGGAGAGGAGGTTCATCGGGCAGTTCTCGTGAGGCAAGAAATCCTACTTTAGAGACGTCTATTCTTCTACGCCTATGGTCACCCGCTATGATTGCATTGCCTATGCCTTGGAAGGTGGTTTATATAAGTTCAAAGCCCAAGATGAGATGGACTACCCTCTGCTGCCGGTCTTCACTCACAAACACCTCAGTCCTTAAAACTTTGTTGAGGTCTTTGACGTTGGATAGGCTTAAGCAAGGCGTTACGTGTTGCCTGTTTGCAAAAACATTTGAGAAGCCAATCATGATCAGACCAATAACATCCGCCACCAAAAGGAAACTAATTTACAACAAAAATATGAATAATAAAGTTAGAAGAACTAAATCCCATGCCAAGGAGCCTAACCCTATGGAGTCACACTTGGTGTTCCCTTCTCAACTGGACAGTGAAGACTGTTATACCACTCCCTGGAGGCGATTAGGTAGTCATCCTTCAAATCCTTGTTAGATTTAGGAAGACACGATACAAGCCTAACGACGTTAGACCTAGACTTAAGGTAATACCCTAAGTCATTAAGTGAGCGACACTCATACATATAGACAATATCATGCCATGTGAGTCTCTAACCCATTTGCTTATTGAGCGCATCGACACTACTTAAGATTCTAAATACATTAGGTACACATTGGTGCGGGCACAACCTATAGTTATACAAGTAGTCTCGGGTTACGCCCTCCATGGGAAGTGTCATCCCTCCTTCTATGAATGTGATTATGGGAATGATGACTTCCCCTTCTTTCCTATGGGTATATATCTAGTCTGGGGTGTAATATCTCAAACCAACTCTTAGGGGGATGTGGTATTTGGCTCGAAAGCCCTCTATACCAGCAGGAGTATCTACTAGATCTTTGAATCTACCCATTTAAACAAAATAGAAATGAAGATTTTGAAAAAGGGGAAAAGATTAAGAGGCAGAGGAGAATGGCCGAGGAGATAAAGAATCTAGGAGCATGAAAACTTACGAGAGGAAGAACAGATGACTCTTCAGGAGCTTCTTGAGAATTAGGAAAGTAGAGGATTCTTAAGGGCAAACCGGTTTATAAAGTAATGGAAGAATTATGATCTCTCAGACATTTTATATGAAAGGTGGGAATAAGTGGGAGTTATCCCGTTTAAGATTCAAGGAAAGATTCTAACCATGGGATTCATATCGCACCGTTGAAAGTGGAGGACAAGGCGCCGTCTAGAGCATTTAATGGGGGCATCGAGAGCTTCGAAGTATCAGAAACAGTTTCAAAAGTGTAAAACGACATTCTCACATGTGGAAATTTGAGAAGCGTGTAGAAGTTGTTGTGTTAGGTCAAAACCCCAATTTTCTCCTCAGATGGGGGAGAAAAATGAAGTTTGAGGGGCTATTATGGGGATAAAAGGCCCAAGATATGTTTTTTGGGCCATAGGTTTGGTTCAAGGACGCTTACTTGTCCGAGGATGGATTGATGGTAATAATGATATCAAACTTACAGCCCCAAAAGCAAGTATGGCGAACAAAGTGGACATAAATAATCTAAGGAGGAGTACCTCCTCGGCTAAATGCAGTAAGAATCAGGTGATACGTCATGTTGACTAGAATGATATTTTGGAAGGTCTTGGGGATGAAGATATGTTTCATAATGGCACAGAGAGCAAGGGTAGTGGGGAAATATCTCAAAGAAAGCTGCTATTAGCGCATTGAATGTTCTGTACCTAAGTCTCTGGCCACATTTATGAGGAAGTGATACCTGAACAGGGATTTTCAGCCTTACAACTATTACCTAAAGATTTCAAGAAAAGGCCGATGGGACAAGTATCAAGGAGAGCAGTTTGAATCTACACGTGGAGAGCAAGAATGGAAGGGAGGAGGAACTATAAGAAGGAGGAAGGTTCTGTAGAAAAGGGAGGATCGAGATAGAGAAAGAAAAACACTGTAGACTGGATATTTAAAATTAATCTTTAAGGGAGGAGAAATATAAGCATTTGGTCCTCGGCTTGAGTCCGAGGATAAGTTTCATCGTATAAACTCGTTCATCCTTGTTGTGTTGTAATTTTGGGCCATTGTTGTTACCGTTTAAGCTCATTAGAAACAAAATTTCTGACCTACACTCTATAAATTTATTGTATTGGTCTCTTTGGGCCTATACCCTCCTTCTTGTTGGGCCTAGGTACAAATTGCGACCTTACAATGGATATACTTAAAAAATACACATTAAGATGCATAGTATAATTTTACATATATAATTTAAATATTATTGATGGTCATTCTTATATATATATATATATATATATATATTTTTTTTTTTTTTTACTCTTTAAAAAGTCTTGTAAGAATGTTATTAGGTAGAAAATGTAAATTGTCTATTTTTTAAATATTTTTATGTTCATTTATTATAGACTCTTTGATTTTTGTACACAATAACTCACTTGAATGGATATTTATGATATGGTCTCACATTTGATTCCAAAATTAAAAAATAAAACTTTCTCTTAAAATAAATAATTTAAGACACTGGCACAAAATTGGACTGCAATTGTAGAACCTAATTGGGTTTTCTATAAGTTTTTCCTATTAATATATATATATATATATATATATATATATTGTCATTCAAAAATTATGCTTTTTATGGATTACTTATATTGAAATCCTCATTTTTTACACTAAATTAATTCATTAGGTACAAAAATTAAAAAACTTAGATTAGATGGAACACATGTCGCAAAATTAAATTCTAATTGAAATCTAATTTTTACATTGAATTAACTCAATTAGCACAAAAATTTTAAAATTTAGATTAGATGGGACATGCAGCGCAAAATTAGACTCTAATTGAATTCCAATTTGAAATCTAACTGGATTTTCTCTCAGTTTTACCTATTATATATATATATAGACTAGCTTGTAACCCAATGTATATACATGGATACACTTAAAGATATACAATAAGATGAATAATATGATTCCTATAATATAATTTAAATACTATTGATGGTCATCTTTATATTTTGTTAACTCTTTAAAAAAAAATTGTAACGATATTATTAGGTATAACATGTAAATTGTCCATGTTATTTCTTTTTTAATTATTGTGAAACACTTTTCTTTAATTTTACAATTCATTTATTTTAAACTCTTTGGTTTTTGTACTTAATAAGTCATTTGAATGAATATTTATGATGTAGTCTCACATTTGATTCTAAAATTAAGAAATAAAACTCTTTAAGAATAAATAATTTATGACACAAGGCGCAAAATTAAAACTTTAATTTAGAATTCTATTTTGAGTTTCTCTGAGTTTCACTACTTCTTCTTCTTCTTCTTCTTCTTCTTCTTCTTCTTCTTATTATTATTATTATTATTATTATTATTATTATTAGATTTCAAAAGGAAAAAGATGTTATAATTCCATACTTAAATAATAATTTAAATTTAATATAACACGTTACATGTGTTGGATAAAATGGAGGTCGTACATTTTTTTTTAATATGCCAACCAATTATGGTATATTTTTAAAAAAATATTATAATAACATCTTCTCCATTTATATAAAATAATATTATAATTATATAATTTAAATCCATTTATTAAATTTTTTTTTACATATATATATATATATATATATATTATTGTTGAATGCAAAATATATTATATGTTCCATTACATAAAATTTATAAAAATAAAAAACAGTACTTTTAAACAACAGATGCCCTATTAAAAAAAACCTACAAACTTTACATTATAATATTATACTTTTATAATAGAATTTAGTACATTTTCCCACTTATGTAGTGAATTTGCGAATGAGTATTTATTTTATTAAATATATTTATTTTATAACAAACGGGTAATTATAACATCCCAAACATCACTTTCTCCAATATACCATTAACAGCGACCTACAATTTTCCGTGCGACATATGATCTAATCAATAATGGAATACCATCATTCATGATTTCCGAGCAGTGGACCACTTTGCCCGTTTGCCATAAGACGACTAATAAGAGATATTGCCAATCTATTCCAATTTATACGGAAGTTTCCCTTAGCCTATAAAAAGGCCAGCCATTTATATCTTTTGTTAAAGGGTCATCAAATAGCCCAAGGCTCATGACTCGACCCAAAAACCCGGCAGCCCATCGGGCTAATGGGTGATCCAACCCGCTGTTATTGAGACCCATGGGTAGCCCATTAGCCTAGTGGGTTAGGCCGTGGGCTAGTTTTTATGCCCATGGGCACCCGACAGATAGCTCAATAGCCCAGCCCATTGGCCCAACCTGTTGCCCAGTCCAATAACTTAGAATTTATAATAAAAATATATAAGAGGTGTATGAATGATTGATCTTGAAATATTGTAGAGGAATTTCTTAAGAGAACTTTCTCAACCTCTAAGATACTTAAAGTAATTGTACTAAACTTAGTTTACTAAATATATATTTATCTAATAATCTAACAAATTTGAATTAAACATTTGATTTTTTTTTTTTTTTTGTTAAAGATAAAAATAATAAAACTATTTGAAGCCTTAATAAAAAAAATTAAATAAGTTTCCATCAACAAAAGAAAAAATTAAATAGATTTGACTTTTAAAAAAAATTGTAATTAAGTATTAAATTCTTTTATTCTTTCCTTTTAAAAAATAGATTGATTATTCCCTTATAAAAAATTGATTCTTTCTTTATAAAAATAATAAAATAATATGCTAACACAATCACATAGGTAGCCCATTAGGCCCAACCTAATAGCCTAGCCCATTAAAGACAAAATGGGCATTGCCCATGGGCAGGGTCATGGGTTAGGGTTTTATCTTTCGGCCTAGTCCGACTCGGCCCGTTAACTAGTTAATAACTCATTATGCCCAGCTCATTATACCCCTAAGCTAAGTAAAAATGGCTCGACCCGGCCCATTGACAACCCTTACTTTTGCTATGATAAAAGTGAAAGGGAGACACTCCGTTCATAATATTTTTTTAATATTTTTACAACAAATTATAAGTGATTAGTTATTATTGGTTCAAATTTAAACCTAACACTAAGATTATTTTTTTGTCCTAACAATAACAACCAATAATAACCTGCAAATTAGGATTTATTGTAAAAATATTGTAAAAATGTTGTGGATACATCATTTCTCAAAAGTGAAACATTATTTGGATTGGTAATCTTTCACCTTGACCTGAAGAGCCCTTCTTTTATTTTTATTATTATTATTATTATTATTATATGAGAATTCAACTTCAATATGGGCCATAGGCTATAAGTGCTTGTATTTTCAGTATATATTTTCCAGTCACTTTCCCCAATTACATTTTGGCCCTCATAAAAATCCCTATACCTTCATTCCCATTTATCCAAAGCCTACACATAAAAATTTCTCAATTTACTAAGGTGATCATTGATTACTTTGGTTAGCACTTCATCACTTTTACAAACACCTGGATTGATGTTACATCACTTTTACATGAGGCAAATACTAATATTGTTTTTTTTACGGTCAAGGTTGACGCCCAGTTTAGCCCCTCTAAAATACAAGTTTAAACACTTCGGCCCTAAATTTTTTTTTAAGCCCAGTTGAAATAAACCTAAATATGATCCTCTTAATAATAATATCTTGACATTTTTAAAGTGAATTCTAGTTAACTCAATTGGTAAAGTCTCTAATGGTTGAATAAGATATCTAGAGTTCAAACTCTAAATCATCAAAAGTAGGCGCCATAGGTTAAAACTCTAAAAAAAAAAAAAATCTTGACATTTTCAGATATTAAAAAAATCAATAACTAACCAATTTGATCTAAAATATAGAAGGAAAAAAAAAATAATAAGCCCAACAACAAAAGTAATAATCGTTGATCTTGAACCATAAATAAGAAAAATTCATTAAGATCTTAATAAATTGGAAATGAATTAGTCAAATGATATTTAATTGTGTATATTGAAATAGATGTAGCTCATACGATATATAATGAAAATATTATGCAACAATTTCAAAATATGAAACTTTGTAAAAAAGATAATCGTAAGACTTCATGTATTTGTATTTTTTTTCTTCTTTTGATGCTAATATATTCAAGTTTTCTTTTTTTTTTTAGAAGTTGTATAACTTTTGTTTTTATTGACCCTTAGGAAAAAAAATCCTAAAGCCACCACTATTATTTAATGAGAGGTGCTACATCTACAACATTTTTACAACATTTTCACAACAAATCATAGGTAATTAGATGCTATTGGTTTAAATTTGAACTTATCGCTGAAATTACTTTTCTACCCCACCATTAATAACCCATAACAACTTGCCACATAGGATTTATTGTAAAAATGTTGTAAAAATGTTGTGGACATAGCATTTTCCTTATTTAATTAGTCATAGTTATGAAAACGATGTGATTTTTTTTAGCACTAGACTTATAATTTAAGAATTTGTCTCTCCGTTTACGCGACATCATTTTCAATATCAATAGTGGAGATGGGTTTATTCATGCCTAGGACAAAAAATAGCATTTCTCAAGGAGAGAATGCAATTAGTTTTCAGTTAACTATATAACAGAAATGTTATATTCACAAAATTTTTACAACATTTTCACAATAAATTATAAATAATTAGTTGTTTAGTTCTAATTTGAACCTATTACTAATTTTTTTTTTTTTTTTTTCACAAATATATCCAATTACTTCGGATTTTTTCGCCAACAGAAAAATATGGCCTCTCCAGTCTCTCTTATTGCGTGACAGGATGGTACCAGTCAGTACTTAATGCAATGAATGCATGAAGTTCAACAAAACCAATTTTAAATCTAAGCCGAGACTCATGATAGGAGTTAAGATCAGTCTGACGAAGGAGTACACTTTTAATTCAATTTACTTTCCACCGTCATCAAATGCAATTCAATTTATAAAGCTCATATCATTAGCTAAGTATGCTGCACTACGGTAAATGCTAGTGCCCCACGGCCCCCATGCAAGTTTGTGATTTTTATGTTATAGCCACAAAAGATGCGGTATGGAAACTCGTATTTGAATTACTTCGTAGAGCACAACGATACAGATTCACCATTCCAAGTGGTGAATAACCCAAATTGGGGGCAAGATTGCCGTGTAGTAATTCATTTTGAACTTAACCAACCACATTACTGCTAAAGAGCTTAAATTTGCTGGCATCAAGAATCAATTGCCTTACTGAAGAGAACGAGCCCATGAGTCCTGCACCTGTGAAGACAACAATAATAGACATATTGATCCAATAGGTGAAAGATGATTTTGGAGGCTTGAAAGTCATGTTGTAGAGAAGCATTGGGAGGACGAAATCCAGAGGGATGAAGCCAATTGCTCCTACAACAGCATTAATATCTCCAAAGAAAGGAAGCATTGCTGCAAAAAATCCACAGAATATCACATACAGCGTCCGAAGAATTATCCGAGGAATAAGGTTCCTTTTAGAAAACATCCCTTGTTTTACATCAGCTGATTTTTTTTCCATGATCTCATAAGCAACTTGAGAATAAACCTGTGATATATCAGAGAAAGTTACCAAATGCATACTGAAATTTTGCTTAAACTAAGGAATATACTGTGAATGGCCGTTCATTTTATACACCCCCCCCCCCCCCCTCCCAAAACATACATAAAAATAAAAAAGACAAAAAAAATCTCCCTCTTCTAGTTCACTAATGCTAGTGACACATCTTTGTTTAAAACTATTAATATGACTTATTGTCATTGGTGCAACATAACTTTCACCTAGACTCATCATTAACACCACTCTTAATATACAAATTACAATAAGTCAAATCAGCAGTTTCTCTAGACCTATTTTTTATTATTCTCTCTTGTAGAATTGATGTGCCAATGCATACATTGGACGCAATATCTAGAAGAATTGATTGCCATTTGGAAGCTTACCAGGCCAATGGCAAAGAGCTGCAGGAGAACAAAGATCACAGCAAGGCCAATAACCCATGTTGGAGCCAAAGAAGGACCTTTATCCGGTAATAAGCTATTGAGAATATTTGAATTAGCTTTGTTTCCAAACACCCAATATCCAGACACTGCAGCCGAGTAGAAGGTAACAAAAATTACTGCGTAACACATCTGAAGCCCTTTTACCATCTTCCCAGTGGCAGGTGGAGCAAGAGTTGCCTGTATTGATGGCAGGGCAAAATTTAAAATCAAGAAGCATGATAAACCATTGCTTGACCGTAATTCTTTAACGTTTGATAAAATCTGAACAACCTATTTTACTAATCAGGCAGCAAGTGTCATTGTGAAGTTCAGTAAAATTGGACAGATCAAGAGGCCTAGTTGACAGTTGTTCCTATCCACTTATTCACCTGAGGTACCACATAGCCCATGGAAAAAGAAAGACTAATGGAAAGCTCAAAAAAGGAAAAAGAAAAGTATAGAGATTTATTTATTCAGAAGCTTTACTTGAATTTCAGGTAGTATCCCATTTCCAAAAATGGAAGCAAATATAGATATAGAAGTAAAGGCACTGAAAACCCTTGTTGTCATTTTAGATTCTAAAGAGTAGTCCCTTGGAGGGGCATTTTTTGAGGTGCCTGCAGGACAGATGGAACTTGTTTAATCACCAGAGCATATTAAATGCAAATTATACAAATCATTCCAATTCTAGAAGAGAATTGTATCCCTAAGGAAAACAGTTAATTATGCTATAGAAATTATAGGAAAATACAATTATAATCTTCAAGAAGCTATGGGCTATCTACAAGTGTTAGAACTTTCTTTCTTAAGTTTGCCTGGCCTAATTTTGGGAAAATGATAAATAAGCAGTCACGAAACCATGAGGGCTTTGATTTTGTTACCAGTGATTCTGCATTTAGGACACCATCAGGCCTTTAATCTTATTTCAGTAATTCTGCATTTAGGACAAGGTGCATAAATTGAGGAGACGAGCATAACATCTACAAAAATGTTTGGACAAGGTTTTTTGTTAACTTGGGTGTGATGTTGGTGTGATCTCATAATCACATAAGACTGGAACCGCTAAAACAGCCCTTGGGATTAAATGCGCCATCCACCTTATTATCCACCTCATCTATTCAATTTGATAATGATTCTTGCATTTCAAGTCACTACAAGAATGATGGACGCCTCAAAAGTAGGTGTACTTTTCTTTAAAATATGAAAATAAATATAGATGTGTAATACTATGAAAGCCTTTGAAGCTGGTAAGTGGTAACTTGGCATTGCTCTAACCATAGAATAGAGGAGCCATCTTTAACAACTCTCAACAGCTAGGACAGTACAAGTGTGCAACTAGTAGCTAGTAGAAAAGTACAGCAATGCATCGAGTTTGGACCCAAGTGGGCCTAGACCTGTACTCTAGCAACTAACATATATAATGCATGGTTAGTTTATATAAACAAAGGTTCATATACGGATCTATAATTTTCTGTACCTGCATGTATGCAAGCACCAACGACAAGGAAAGTGTAGCCCAAGCTGAGAAGCAGTGAACCAAAATTGATGTGTCTGAGAGAATGAAAGGTAGGAAACTGAGAGAGAATTATCATTACAAGTGTCACCATTGCTATGAAGTGGTACAACTTCAAGGGCCCACTGGGGGAAAGATTCGAATACAGGATCTTTGACAACCAAAAGAAAAATAGGGGAAAAAATGCAAAGGGTCATTAAGGAATTAAATAAATAAAGAGAAACATGTTAATCCAAATTTTTTTTTTTAATAAAGGTATCCATTTTGTAGACCATTTGATTCTTTTTGAGGGAAAAAATTTACAAATGACTGAAACAAGCAATCTATTTTGGTGTTATATCTTTATCCTTGAAAATTATATATGTAGATTGCACTCATCTATCCCCCACCAACGGCATTTAGCAGCACTACCACTTTTCACTTTACAAATGAAACTCATCTTTTTCTTTATAATTATTAATAACCATACCTCAAGGCATTGCCCTGCCAGCAAAAGCCGTTATGCTAACACAAAATATGTAAAAAATTAAATCCAAAAAGTATTCCAAATATTGTGTGAGTTTAATTTGATTGATTAGTCAATTAATGTGTTTTTTCTTTTTCAATTGATGTCTTGCATGTTTAAACACTCAAACCCAACAGATCCACCACAACATCCAACGCCAGCAACAACGAGATCTAAACCCAACCAAAAACTCAAATCCAAACACACAGATCACTGTGAAAAATGGGATTTGAGGGAGTAATTCTAGATTGTTCCTACATTAACACACTACCAACTTTCAAATACAACATCAACAAGAATTAAAAAAAAAAATTGATACAAATTATGTAGAACACAAATAAAAAAAATAAAAAAAATTTGCAGGGCGGATTTCGGGTAGAGAAGTGGAGAGGGAGGTTTGAGCTTGAGAACCACCATCTGAGATGGTGTTGGAGTGGATCGGATAGAGAAGTATGGTGGTGGCTGAGATCGGGTCAAGATATTCCGGTGAGAGGGATAGAACCACCATCTAAGGTGGTGTTGGAGCGGCGGAGATGTGTTGGGAGTAGTCGGCCATGGCTGGGTTTGGGGTTTGGAGAGAGATTGTTTGAGCAAATTAGTGGTTGGCCATGGCTGGAGAGAGATTTTTTGTCGGCCAGTTTGTGTTGGAGAGAGTTTGGTCAGAGGCCATGGCTAGGTTTGGTGTTGGATCTGATAAGTTTGCAGGCAGTCAGACTAAAGGGGGCACAACTAGACAACAAGGCAAATATATATTTATGGAGGTTGATTTTAGTTTGATTTTTCTTCGGCTTTTGTTTTTTTTGTTTTTTTTGTTTTTTTTTGTTTTGAGTGGAGAGAGACATAAAATGGGTGCAAAAAGTAAGATATTTACCCCTTGGAGGTTTAGAACCTTCTATTGCTCAGCATAGGACTTAAAGGACTAGAGAAAAGTCGGCCATGGCTGGGTTTGAGTCATCGAAGGTGGTTGATCCTACCGCAGCGCAGCATAGGACTAAAGGAGGCAGCTTCTAATCCTTCTATTGCTCTAATAAAAAGAAAACTGGAAATATATATTAACCAAAAAAAATAAAAAGAGAAATTAGGCATTTTCTTTGAACAAATTAGTAACCATTGGGTGAAAGAGAGACAACAAGGCAAATATATATTTATGGAGGTTGATTTTAGTTTGATTTTTCTGGGTCAATGTTCTTCCCTGTTCAAGATTTCTGGGTCAATGTTCTTTCATAGTCAATGGTCTTCTGGGTTTATGTTCTTCAAGTTTGTATATGTTCTTCATATTTGTGAATTGTGAGAAATTAATACCATATTTTGATCTTGTTTTTCTTTTGTTTTTTTTGTTTTTTTTGTTTTTTTTTGTTTTGAGTGGAGAGAGACATAAAATGGGTGCAAAAAGACATATTTACCCCTTTTTTTAACAGAGGTGGGTAACAGAGACTACACGGTGGAAACCACAGGTGGGTAAAGTGTAAAACTTTAAACCACGGGTAGGCACATCAAATTAGAGGCAAACCACAGGTGGGTAAAGTGTAATTATCCCTAATTATTAATAACCATACCTCAAGGCATTGCCCTGCCAGCAAAATTGCTCCTATTCCAATTCCAGTGTTGATAGCCGTTTGGATTAATATCACAAAATAAAACATCCATCCCGACCCTGTGAGAAAAACAAAGGCACAAAAGAAGTGATTTTTTAAAAGATTTTCTTTATGGATTTCTGATTATATATATATATATATATATATATATATAGACACACACAACAGTTAAAAACACACAAAGATGCCACTAGAGTTACAAAGTTCTTAACGACATTTAAATTGCTATAAGTTATAATCTCTAAAATATTTTTTTTTTTTAAATTGAGAGAATTTCGACCGATAACGTCCGCTCTTAATGATAACTCTTTATTATCAGGCCAAGACACCAATCAGTTTTTAGTGTAGGCGAAGATTGAACCTCAAATCTCTTATTTAACCATTAGAAACTTCACTAGCTGAGTTAACTAGAACCTACCTAAAATATTAAAATATTAATGGTACTATCAAAATTTTATTACAAAAATCTTATCAATTGACATGATAATGAATGTGATTAATATTACATCAACTACATAATAAATAGATTTCATAAACTTATTTTGGTTAAAAATTAGACATCAATTTATAAGGTTTACATGGTAAAATTTAAAAAAAAAAAAAAAGCCCACACTTAGCTAAGCAAATGAAGCACCAAAAGAACATTAAAATTTTTAATAAAAATGGTTAAATATAGTTAACACTCATGAGATTTAGGCTGATGTTAGTCAGGTCCGAGACAATTCAAAATTAACCAACTTGGTCCGTAAACATTTACCATTTTTCTACTCTTTTTCATAGTAATTACTGAATAGGGACCAAATTGTTCAATTTTAAAATATCTTATAATGATAAAGAAATATCATTAGAAGCAGACATAAAAAAAAAAATATCTGGGACCTAACTAATATTAGTCCAAACAATAAGACGTTAACTGTAATTTACCTTATAACAAAAAATTATTCTCCTAAAAAGATAAACATCTATATATAGCTGCTTTCAATTCTTTAATGATTCCAATCAAACAAAAGAAAACCTTTTATATTACAAACTTAGTGGCGCACTTATTTTGTAGGTAGAAGTAGTTTGATTGGACTAATATCTGTATTAAGGAGTCATGTCCACATTTAGGAATCTTCGCAAAGATTTTGATCTCTTCTCATTCTTTAAAATCAATAAAAAAAAATAATAAAATAAACCGCGCTCATCACAAGTCATCAATTCGCATAACTGTTCAAAATTCGCAAATCACAAACAATCCCAATGATAGCTCTAATTTGATGCTTTTAAAAATAAAAATAAAAAAACCTTAAGAATTAAATTGTCTTCTTATATGGTAACACTGGTTATAATATAATTTTTAAAAAATTTTAAAAAATAAAGGTAATAAGAGAGGCACATTTTTGTAACTTTTTGAAAAGGAATCCATCCTAAGTGAGAGATTATATATAGCTTAAGGTGAACAAAAACGGTCGAGTGTTTGAACTTTAAACTCAAGATTTACGGCGCATCAAAACTAACTCTCAACCCCCAAAAAAAAAAAAAAAAAAATTGAATTCATTCTTAATCATTCTCATTAAATATTGGAGTATAAATATAAAAGCATATATAATGTCATAGATATTACTTATTCAATATTTTTTATAACAAATTTTACAACAGAGAAATTGGTAAATTATTGCTAATTATTATCTAAACCTCACTTTATTATCCATTTACAGCTTGAACACCTCAACTATATTGAAAAATTATAGCTGTAGACTAAATATATATACGCTATAAAAGGTGCAATAATATTTTTTACTTTCGACGTGGACTATAATTACATCGATGAAAGTTACATGACGTGAGATATGTACAAACGCAACGTAAGTAGGCCGCAAAGTTGTTGCGTCGTGAACGCAACAAAGAGGAAACACACACACACAAACAAAATAAAAACAAAACAGAAATGGTGTGTGTTCCGATATTTACTGAAACAGAAGCAAGTGGATACCTAAGACGTCAGCGGCGAGTTCACGGAATCTGATGTGGCGGCGACCAGCTTTCTCACAGTGTTCCAGCACCTTAGACATCAAGCAATAGGAATAGAAGGTGACGATGGCCATCACCGTTAGACAAAAGAAACCTAGGCTCCAACCTAATCCTCTGAACGCATATGGCAGCGTTAGTATCGTGGGCCCCACTATCGCTGTAGTCAAATGAAACCCCGCATGCCACCATTCCCCTGTAAAATCATAATAAATATAAATAGTGTTGTGTGGATCAATTCAATGCAATTTGAATTCAGTCACATGCAAAAGTCAAACATAGCAATGACTAGTTTGGTTTGTGTCAGGGCTTTCTATGTAACCCGATAAAAGTTTTTTTGCAGCGGAATGAGAAATTTGGGTTCAATTCCGTGAGGAAAAAAAAAACGTAAGGTTTGTTTTGGTTCTTAAAAATAAAAGACTAGAATTATTGGGGATGAGGTGGTACCTTTTGATTGGAGGACGAAGGCGGCACCGGCGTCCTGATCTCGAAGGTTTTGGGCAAATGGGTCCGTTCGAGGAGGCTGTGCCATTGATATGAGAGCAAAGATAAATTAAGGGGAGAGAATTTGTTTGGGTAGGGGTGCGTAGGATAAGGATTGATTGACTCAGCCGCGCATGTTAGTTATAGGCGGAGCATGAGATGCGGAGATAACACAGGTGGGGGAAGTGCTGTTTCTTGGTGGCGTCGAAACCTCAGCTAAAGACTAAAGTGCGCCGGGGTGGTGTGAAAGTGAGTAATACCCTTTTTGTACCTTAACCCTTGCCGACTAGATATATATGTATATAAGTCCAGAAGTGAAGCTTTTGTCTGAGAGAGAGAGAGAGAGAGAGAGAGGGAGAGAGCATCACATTCTCTTTTTTTTCTTTTGAGAAAAAAGCTGCCAATAAAGACTAAAGAGTAGAGACATGGGTCCGTTTAAATAGAACGTTTTGTTAAAAATTAAAAATATTATAGCAAAATAATTTTTAAATATATAAATAATATTACAAAATTTATTTTTAATAAAAAATTATTGAAAAAATATATGTATAATACACGCACAATATATATACAGTACACACAATAAGCGCAAAATACACACACTGCACATGTCTCCCAGCAGTGAGCAGCTCAAAGTGGACAACCAGCTGCTCTATCCAAACGCACTCATAAAAGCAAGTAGATTGGTCAACTGGACAATAATAATTTACGAGCTTATCCTTTGATGTTGACTAAATTCTAAAAACTAGGGAAAGGGTACTTTCCCGATTATGTTTGGGTTAATTCCTGATTCCAAACGGAAAATAAATAAATAAATAATAATAATAATAATAATAATTCCTAATTCTCTCGTTTATCTTTAAATAAACTAATTTCTCCTTTATGTTTAGAAAATAAGTAAATACTTTCATTCTATTGTTTTTTCATTTAAATTAATGGGATCTTTTGAAAAAAAGTATTAATTCTACACCACAATTTTTTTTTGAGATTTGCATTATTGTATTTGTAATCATTATGTATTGTATTTGTAATCATTATAATTGTTTAATTTAATTGAATTTTTTTTTATACAAAATAGAATTACTACTCTAGCCTAGTCTAAGTGTATGTGTGTGAAACTCCCTCTTAAAAACTTGAACTCATCTCTTACCTCACACACCCTACAAACATTTATACTTGCAGAGTGACCACCACAAATATTGAATATGGGATATTTTCTCTTTTTTCAAATATAAATGAGAAAATTAATTAATTTCAAAAATAAGGGAGAGATTTATGAATTATTCCAAAAATACATAGGAAAGTACATTTTTTTTTGGGGAAACTTAAAAAAAAAATGATGATTTATAGTATTTTATGCCCAAAAAAAAAGGATGATGTAGTATTTTCGTTAGGAAATTAAAAAATGGTTTAAGTAGTACTTTTTTTTTTTTTTAGAAACAAACAAACACACACACACACATACAAGGAAGAGGGAAAGTGGTTCTAACATAAAGGCACATCACAACTCCACTCAAAAGTCCTAGTAAGTTTTAAAGGAGAGTGGGGCAAATTATACTACTTAGTTGAAAGTGATGCTTATTTTTATTTTATTTTTTTTATGAGGAAGTAATGACTGAATCATGCTTGATTTGTTTAAGCGTGGTTGCTAAAAGTGAGGTACACACGAGAATTAGGTGTGGCTTGCGTCTGTTGATAAAAGTTTTTGTTCATGTCAAAACTGTTTTAGCTCTACTGCATTGGAGTTGAATAAGTTCTCAACGTCTCTTCAATTTTTTTTTTTTTAACGGTAACTGTCCAGAGTATATTGCTTTAATGCTACGCACGACACAGGAGGAGAAGAAAAATAAATTAAATTAAATTATAGCACACTGTATCATCTTATATAGTTTTTTTTTCCTAAAAAAAATCTTATATAGTATTTAATAAAAATAAGTCTTATATGTTGTCCCATCAAAAAAAAAAAAAAAAAAAGTCTTATATGTTGATTATGTTGGTAGCTCAATATATGTAATTCATAATCATATGTCATACTCATAGGTCGGGTCAATATAAATATATAAAAATCAATAACATTCTTGAAAAAAGTCAACAATACTACAGGCCAAAATTTTCACATCCAATTTTACAATTTGTTAACTTCTAATTGAAAGTAATTAACAAAAAGTAATAGGTCTATATGACACAAGTCAGCAATTTGTGAAATTGAGTATATGATTGGTGCATGGACAAAGCCATGGTTGGACATTGCCCCCCAAATTTTAAAAAAAAAATATTATTATCTATATGGATAGCGATTTTAGCAATTTTGTTTTAAAAAATTACACTTTTACCTCCTTAAAAATATCATTGATTCGTTTAAGAGTATTATATAATCACAAATTTTTCTATAACATTTTAACAAACTGTTAAGGTAGCAAATTTTTAGTGGTTCGTATTTGAACCTATCACTTAAATTATTAGCCATTTGTAAAAAAATTTGTAGTTTAAACATTTTCTTCATTTAAGTGACTTTCACTTAGCTCAACTAGTAAAATCTCTAATTGTTAAATAAGAAATCTGGGATTTAATTCTCGTCTACACCAAAAACTGGTGTCTTAATCTAATAATAAAGAGCTATCATCAGAAGTGGACGCCATAGGTTGAAACTCTTTCAAAAAACATTCCTCATTTTTAAGACCATTGAAAAATTTATAAGTCTAAAATCTAAAAAAGAAATATACAAGCACAAAATAATTAGTACAACAACAACAAAAAATATCAATAGTAAAACTAAAAAAAAAATTGAGTCTAGTCAACCAATTTTATTTAAAACAAACAATCTGACCCTTTAAAAAACTTTAAACAACTAGGAACTAAGCGACTAAGTAGCAACAGAGTTGGAGACCGAAGTCACTGCACACAACCAACAACAAAGCCGCCCCTCCTAAATCTAAATTATGGCTCCGTCCCTAGATTGGTGCGTTTCTAAAATTATTCAATTAAAATTATTTGTCTTTTAACACTTTAACTCAGTACAAATATATTAAAAATGCTAAAATAATTTACTGTATATTTTAGTGAAACGTTAAAATTTTTAGTTTTGATATAAATCTAGTCTTGCACAGTGTACATATGCTTGTCAGACATCACATAATAACAAGTATAACAATAAAAGGCCAAGCCAAGGAGGGCCAGGAGGAATTTCCCTCCTTTACAGCAGTCTTAAAATGTAAAAAAAAAGTTCATTTTTAAATAAATAAATTTTAAAATATTAATTATATATTAAAAAGTTTTAAGATGCTGATTCCCCCTATGCATAGCTCAGAATTATAAAATGGTAGTATGTTATTACAATATCCCATTACCAATCTAACAAACTTTACTTCTCGTTGTTTCATTTTTTATTCCTCTACATTACTATATACTTCTTCTTTTGCAATGACCCACCTTTTGAATTTCTATTTTTTAATTTTTTGGTAACCTCCTTTTGAATAGTTGGAAATGAAAGTTAAGGTAAAAAGAATAATCATTGATACTTCTAAGATAATTTAAAAAATAAAAACATCTTACAATCTCTTTTAAAAAAATCAAGGAATATTTAGATTATTTTCAAATGTATTATCATACTTTTGATACTTTTAAATCAATTTATTTTTCAACTTACTTTCAAGTAATCAAACGACTTGTTTGAATATCTTATATTTAGGTTAATTTTTTTAACTTCATCTAATAATGATAATATATTGATTGTTTTTATTTGAGTAATTTACTTGTTTGAAACATATATATACTTATAGCTATAGTAAGTATCTTAAGGATAACCATAATTATTTTAAGTCTCAACTTTGATAACACTAGGCACCAAAAAAAAAAAAACACATATACCTTAAAAAAAATAACTTTTTAAAATTAATATAGGTTGTTGACTACCCTAAGAAAAAAATTGAACATTGTAAATAAAAATTTGAACCCTCAGCTCACCGATGGCATGGTTTGTATTTGAGAAAGACTTTTAAAACAAATTCAAGAGTTGACATGGTTTTCACCATTGGCACACAGTATGAAAAAATTGATTTCAACCTATAGCATCTGCTTCTAATGATTTTGCTCACCTAAAAGCACAAGCTACAGAATTGAGGAAATTGAAAAAGAAGACGATTCTATTCCAATGGTAACTAAGGCAGATATGGTGCCGTTTGAGAAATAGTGCAAGCTTGTACATAAGAAATACAGTCGTTCCACTTAAGTAGGACGATGTCATTTTAGTTATGAGTATGTTTATATTAGTTATTGCACGTGTGCATGTGGGAAAGGTTGTTAGAGTAGATCACACAGTGTAACAGTTTCAGTTCCTCTTCTCAATGACTATATATTGTAAATACTGTGCTTATCTGTAATTTGAGCCATTCAATCACAACTGAATTTTGTTAAGAAAATTTATTCTCTCTCTCTTTTCTGTTGCTCTTTGTTCTTTCATTTTCTATAGCTCTATATGTTCTTTCATGATATCAGAGCTTTGATCCATACCAATGGCTTCCATAACTTCATCTTCTACTTCAAGTTCAATTCCTGCTATGGCTAATACAACGTTACCTGCAAATGCTTCGTTGCTTCTGCTATCCAATATGTCTTCGATAATGACTGTCAAGCTTGACTGTGACAATTACATCATTTGGAAGCATTAAATTGAGGTAATTCTCGAAACTTACTCAATGATTGACATTCTTGATGATTCAATCCTAGCTCTAAATCGTTATCTGAAGGTTTCTTCTAGTAATCTCACTACTGAGGTTAACCCTAATTTCATTTCTTAGAAGAATCGTGAACAAGCAATGTTCACTTTTATCAATTCTACTTTTTCACCTGCTATTCTTGCTCTCACTGTTAGGCAAAAATTTGCTAAGGGAGTGTGGAGAGTATTAGAAAAGAGGTTTGCCTCAGTGTCAAGATCTCATATTGTCACAACCCAAATCCATGGAACATGAATTTAGATGCATGACTAACTTGCTAAACTTACATAACTCAATAAACATAATTAATCCAAAATAAATTAAAACTCCAAAGAAACAATACTCTTAAAAACCTCTTACAAAAAATCTAAACTCCGCAAATTGAAAATAATCTTCACTATATAAAACATGAATTAGAAAATAAAGGTAACTAAAATTCTATAAGTCTTCAAGTAATACTAAAGTCACCTACAACTTCTATGCTCTACCTTGCACCTTACAAAACGATCCAAAAGTTCTATACGCTTTAATCTGAAAACAGTAATTGATGGGGTGAGCCACACATCTAGTAAGTAATTATACAGAATACACAATGGAATAGATTCAAGCAAAGCACGAGTTTGATTTCACAATTTCATTCAAAATATCAAATATAGTTTTCCAAACATATAAAGAACCATTTAATACATATATAATCAAATCTTAAAGTCATTTGAAAACACATACAGATAATTGATCAGAGTACAGTGTCACATATACACATCACATATTCTCACATACAATCCTGTGAGCGGATTTACACATATATCTTACCAATTTTAAAAACACTCATTTTGGGTCACATATCACAAAACAAAATATATACAAAATAGAATAATTTTCTTAATATTAACAATTATTCCAAGTGTAGAGACATATCGAATATCACAATATTGAATTAAAATAGAATCGAATGATGCTTGACTCTCTTAGGGAACGAATAGGAACTAAGGAGTTCATATAAATATTTTACAATTCTTGAGTAAATCTGAAAATTCAAATTTGCTAAAAGAAACATTTTAAATATCATTTAGAGAATAGGAATATGACTTTGAAATCACTTGGTTTTACACAAACTTAAAGAATAAGAACCTTTTTAGAAAACTTATCTTAAAACTCAATTCCTTTCTAAAACTAGTTTCGTTAAGACATCATCTTTTAAATGAGATTTAGATGTTCATTACTTTATTTAAAATTCAAAGTTTCTCTTTAAAATATTATTTAAAAGTCGAAGTTTCTCTTTAAATAACATAAAAAATACTTTTGATAAACTTTAGAAAATATAAGCTTAAAAACATAACTTTTGAAAACTTTTGAAAATTTTTGACTTCTAAGAATCTAATGAACAAAACTTGTGCATATTATGCATAATTACTTACAGCACTTGAATCAATCTAAAAGTCTAACCAAAACACCCTCCATAAAGTCTTAAAACACTCTTAATTAAGGCATATATTCAATCATGAAAAATTACTTAATATCCTCCACAAAATATAAATCTTACTGTATTATACAAACTGACTCACTAAGACTATACTTTGCTGAACTAAATGATAACACTAATGCAAAGCACCTCTATCCAAATATATGTTTCCTTGAATTTATCAAAACTCAAATGCAATAGCCAATAATTTAGGATTTAATATATAACCCCAAAGAAAACTGTGGGCCAAATCTAATATGACTTTGTTCATAGACTTAATATCATTAACCCTAATAGATTTAAGATCACAATATTTTGGGATGAAATTACAATTCAGATAAACATCAAGTCTGTCAATATCCTTCAAAACAATTGAACCTAGCGAACAAAACTTGTTCTAGGGATGCATAGTGGGCAACGTGCAAGCCATACACACAAAGGCCAATCATAAGACTAATTTTATATATATATATATATATATATATATATATACACACACACACACATACACACACAAATGTATCTCCCAATGGGTTTAAAATATCTAATCCCAAAGCCACCGGTCAGCTCTCCAATTTAAACCTCAAAGAAAACGGTGAGCAGGGCAATATCATTGACTTATATTATATAATATATATATATATATCCAATAGAAAAACGTGAGCCATATGCATCGATTAGAATTTGTAATTCCATGGTTTTGTTCTAGATGAAGTCCATAAACACTAAGTATAACAACAGTTCTAGGAAATATCCCATTTGAAAAATCTAAACATCATTAACGTTCCTAAGATCAAATTCTAACTCTTTTAAATTTCTTTTTTTTTTATAATAGATGAAAAATCATACCTGGAACAATTAGCCGCCTCTTCAATCAACTCCAAGGAAAAATACACCTCCCAGCTCCTTAGTGATGAAACCCTTCTTATGAAAATCCTAATTTATCTTTTCCTCCACCTTATATTTTAACGCATTAGAGATGTGGGCTTGGTGAGGCAGTGAGCTAAAGTTTAAAACCCACTTGAGCTTATCTCTTTAGTCTCCAAGAAGCCCATAAAACATCCTCCTCTTTTTTTTATTAATTATTTTAATTGCGGCACTAATTATATGCATTAAAATTTAATTTCTCACCTATGTGTAGCACCACAAAATTGTCTACTCCCATCTTATTGTACACACACATATAGTATCTCAACTCTATATTAAAAATGACAAGGTTGATAATAATAAAAACAAAATTGGGGTATTACACATGTTTTGAGTCTTCGCAATGAACTGAGTGTAGTGAAGAAAGGTACTGATACAATTGATGGTAAATTCCAAAAGATCAAGAAAATTCGTGATAAATTGGATGTTGTTTCTGTGTTTTTGGATGATGAAGAGCTTCTTCATATTGCTCTTGAAGGTTTACCCTCAAAATATGATTCCTTTAGCTATACAATTAGGACTGGCAGTGATGTTCTATTTGTTGAAGAGTTAAATACCCTCCTCAATGCAGAGGAAAGAGTGATCAAGAAAAGGTCTAATGGTGTTACTCCTCCTTCAATAGCTATGGCTATGAATTTTTAGTCTCAAGGTCAAGGTTTTTCTCAAGGAAGAGAAGGCAAATATCATAAAAAGTGGAAGAGATGGTCAAGGTAATTACAACAATAACATTGGGGGATATGGCAATTATTGTTATAATTCGAACATAGGACCACAATCCAAGTCACAAGGAGTACAAGGGACTTAAGGTCAGCTCAATCCAACAAGCCAACTTGTCAAATCTGTGGCAATAATGGTCATTTGGCAATTGATTGCTATCACAGAATGGACTTTGCATACCAAGGCAAGCATGCACCTGCTAAGTTGGCTTCAATGATAGCTAACTCTTCTCAAGTGCAGAATTGTAATGGTTGACTTACAGATACAGGTTGCTCGAATCATGACATTCCTAACTTGTCCTAATTGTCCCTTCATCAGCAACCAATTGCTGGCAATGAAACAGTTACAGTGTGCAATGGTCAAGAGTTTCCAGTTACTCATATAGGTCATGGTTAGCTTAAAACTTATGCTCATAACTTTAGGCTTAATAATATACTTAGGGTTCCTAATCTTGCATCTAATCTTTTGTCTATTAATAAATTGTGTCTTCAAAATAATGTATTTTGTTATTTTGATACTCAAAAATTCTTAATTCAAGATTTGCCTTCTGGGAAGATCCTCTACAAAGGGTTGAGTAAGGATGGGGAGTATCCCATTCCATCACCTTCTACACTGTCATCTTCTACTACCTTCAACTCTAAGTCAAGTGTGTCTGCTTACATGTCCATCAAACTTGATGTTCTTCTACTTTGGCATTACAAACTCTTAGGCATTTCATACATTCTGTTACTTTGTCTCAAATTGAGAACATTTGCTCCTCTTGTGAGTATTGTATAAGTGCTAAATTGCACAGGTACCCTTTGACAAAGAATCCTATTATGTCTACTTCTGTACTTGATATTGTTCATAGTGATGTTTGGGGTCCAGCTCCTTTATCTTCTATCCTTGGTTTTACCTATTATGTTATTTTTGTTGATGATTTTACTCATTTTACATGGTTCTTTTGCTCAAACATAACCATGAAGTTTTATTTGTGTTTAAGCATGTTAAAGCTCTTGTTGAGAACCAGTTTTCTACCAAACTCAAATTCCTTAGAACAAATAATTTTTTTCGAGTATACCAATTTTGCATTTCAAGCATTTTGCTCATCCAATGGTATAATTCATCAAACTTCTTGTCCTCATTCTAGTTAGCAGAATGGGGTTTCTGAAAGAAAACATAGGCACATTGTTGAAACAATTTCTTCCCTTCTCTATAGGTCTCATTTGCCTTACAATTATTAGTCTTATACCTTTTCTACTGCTATTTTTCTCATTAATAGGTTACCCTCTCCTGTGTTTCAATTTAAGTCTCCTTGGGAAGTTCTTTACTCTAAACCACCTCCTCTCCAAGCTCTTAGGGCATTTAGTTGTGCCCGTTATCCTTATCTTAGGCCATATGATTAAAATAAACTCCAACCCAAGTCTCAAGAATGTATCTTCCTTGGTTATCCTCCTTTGTCAAAGGGCTATATCTATCTTGATCCTTCCAGCAATAAAATTTACATTGTTTGTTATGCCTTGTTCAATGAGTCCTTATTTCCTTCTACTCAGTCTTCATCCTTTACTGATCCTTATACTCCTTTCACTACTACTTTCTCTCATTGGTTTTCACATTCAAAGTCACAGTCCAGTCCTTTTATTTTTGAACTCCCCACTCCTTTTGATGCTATCAATCCTATTCTTTCTGAAATTCCCATTAATCCTATTCCTGTTGTTCCACCTCCATCAATTATTCCCTCTTCTGTTTCCACTACTCCTGAGTCTGCTACTTCTTTTGTTGCTGACCACCCTTTATCTGATCTTGCTATTTCTGATCCTAGTCATCCTTCTACTTCTTCACTTTCTGTCATTCATAATTCTCATCCCATGGTTACAAGGTCAACACATGGTATATATAAGCCTAAAGCCTTATTAGTTCAACATGACTATGTTGTGACTGAACCTCCTTCATATGTTGTTGCTACTAAACACCCTCAATGGTTCCTTTGCTTGCTCATTGGAATGTGGTTACTTGTAAGTGGGTTTACAAGTTAAAAAGAAATGTTGATGGTTCCATTGCTAGGTACAAGGCAAGATTAGTGGCTTAGGGTTATCTTCAGCAATATGGTATTGACTATGATGAGACTTTTAGCCATGTGGTTAAACATGCTATTATAAGACTCCTTTTGGCCTTGGCAGTGAATAATGGTTGGGAACTGAGGCAACTTGGTGTTAGTAATGCCTTTTTGCACGGCATTTTGAAGGAAGAGGTCTATATGAGGCAGCCTTAAGGTTATGTTGATCCCCAATTTCCCAAACATGTCTATCTTCTTCATAAAGCACTTTATAGTCTCAAGCAAGCTCCTCGAGCCTAGTTTGAGAGGTTCACTACTCAAATGTATCGCATTGGTTTCTTTACTTTCAAGTGCTGATGGGAAATTGTTTATCCACAGACATAGTTCTCAATATGTGTTTCTATTACTGTATGTGGATGATATCATTCATACAAGGAATAATCCTGCCTTCACTGCTTCTATGATTCAGCAATTGAGTTCTGATTTTAACCTTAAAGATCTTGGTCTCCTTCACTACTTTCTTCGCTTGCAGATTGACTATATTGATTCTGGTTTATTTGTCCGTCAAACTAAGTATAAGACTGATTTGTTAGCCAAGTTTGCTACGACATATTGTAAGCCTTGTAAGACCCCCACTCTCCAAATCAACATCTTCTTCCTAATGACAGTCCTCTCTTAACTGATCCATCTCTTATAGGAGCCTTGTTGGTGCCCTTCAATATCTCACCTTTACAAGGCCTGACTTGTCAATATGAGTAATCCTACTCAAAATCACTTACAAGCTTGTAAACGCATTCTGAGGTATGTTAGGGGTACTCTTCACTATGGTCTTTCTTTTACTCCTGGCTATATCCCTCTTTGTCTACGTAAAGTGATGCTAATTGGGTAGGTGATCTAGTTGATCGTCAATATATTACTGACATTGTTGTTTTTTTTTGTAATTGCCCTATAACCTAGTCTGCTAAGAAACAACCTACGATTTCTAGATCTTCTACTGAGGCTGAATATCACCTGGATTATGTTTGATTCGCTTTCCCCTTTATTTGGAGGGGAGATGAAAGTGAAGAAAACTATGATTCTTTGAGAGAAAGTTTTAGAAGAGAAAACAATGAGAGAAAGAATCTGTTTTCATTGATCATAAGATTACAAGAGATACAATCATTTATAGGCTAACCATCCATAACTGATTAATGGCGCCAACTCTAATCTAACAGAATTGTATAAAGGCTAATTGGATACAGACACGTGTAATGTAGTGTAACTAACTAATGCCACAATCTGTTATATTAAACTACCTACAGTTTTACAAGACTATAACTAAACTACAGTCGTTTTGGTGGCTGTGCTGAAACTGCGTTGACTGAATGACTTGAAGCAGCACCATCATCCTTTACAGAAAGCACTAGAGTTGATTGAAGAAATTGAAGGGTGCTGTTTGAGAAACAGTGCAAGCGCAGTCGAATACTTAGTTTTAAGTGTGTTTATGTTAGTTATTGCACGTGTGCACGCGGGAAAAGTTGTTAGAGTAGATTATGCAATGTAACGGTTTTACAGTTCCTCTTCTCAGTGACTAACTGTAATTTAAGACGTAGATTACAATACTGTGCTTACCTGTAATTCTCTGTCAACGTGAATATATTTTAAAAAATTTAGTCAAATTGTAAGCATATATTCAATTAGCTTATTTTCATACAATGTTTTGTTGCCAAGGTGACGTAAAAAATATCTATGGATGATGATGGAAAAAAAATGAGCATTGGGGTCCCATGGACACATCATATTTATGTCCTTAAAATTTTTGAACTGGCAAGTAGCAGGCATGGATCAAATAAATATTTGAATTTTATTCAGATTGCGAAAATAAAGCTGCCATTGGGTTAAAATACACCAATACTAAAATTAAAAAATCAATGATTGATTAGGCTGATTGATTAGGCTATCAAACCGATAGCCAAAATCCAGGTGTTCAATGTAACGCTTGAACATCAACTATCTACTTTCCCCAAGGTTGAAGCAACAGATTTGTTGTACTCCTCCAACTCCTTCTTGTACGCCTCCATAGCTTCAGCAGCTTTGTCATTCCAAGCTTTTTTCTCTTCTTCGCTCAGTTCCTAAAAAATCAACCAGCAAGAGATTATTAAAAATACATATATGCATTTCCATATTATATCCATCGACTTGATTAAGGAAACAATACCTTCCACTTCACTGATATTAGTGCATTGAGGGTAGAGTTGTTGATCCCCTGTCTCTCCTCCAATAAAGTCTTCCTTGCATCTTTGCTGCATCAACCAAAAGCATAATTTTATCATATTCAAAAATTCAAACAACCATAATTGAATGTAGTTCTTATACAATGGTAGAACTTTTACCCGAATAAAATGAACGAGGATGCAGGCCTTTTAGGCTTGTTAGGGTCAGAATTCTTCTTTTCTTCCTTCTGTCGCTTCTTCTTCTTCTGGCGATCCACTTTCGTTTTCTGCACATTTTATAACTAGATTAGCCACAGTAAAGTTCGAGAAAGTAACAATAACAAAACCAGTTAAAGGTTGATTTTATAAAGAACCTTGATTATGTTTTCAGTTTTCTCCTTCTTCTTGAGAAGCTGCAAGGCCTCCTGCTTCTGAAGTTTCATCTGCTCTTCCTCTTCCTTTCTGAGACTGGCAGTTTCTTCATCCTTCATTTGATTGTAAGCCTCCATTTCTTGCAAATACTTCTCCTTGTTCTTCTTTGCAATCTGTAAGTTTCAAAAGAAATAAAATTATATAAGAATCAAGCTAAATAGTGATGGTCACTGGATAGAAAAAAGACAAAAGGTTTTATTTGAGAAAGAAGTTAACCTCTTCATAAGGGCCTTTCTGTTCTTCTGTCATGCTTTTCCACTCTTCACCAGTGATCTTTGCAATCTATTATACATTCCCAAATTCAAGAATTAGAGGAGACCAATGTTTAACAATTCAAACAAATTTGCAAATGTTGTGAAATTAAAGCACCTCTGAAACACTCTTTTTCTCTGCATGTAAAGCAGCCCGCCTCTCATTTGTGAACACGAAAAATGCTGACATGGGATGCTTAGGTTTCAATGGATCCTTTTCTTTCCTGTGAACAAAGAATCAGATATTTTATTAATGCTATAATCAGAGAGAGATGGAGTATTGAGAGAACCACACAGATAATGGACTTTACTTGGTCTTCTTGTTTTCTTTTTCTGATTCTTGTTTGAACTGGAGATACTGTTCAAGCAATTCCATAGCAGTCTTCTGTTTGTGATCCTCCTCTAAGAGCTTCATTGCTTCGGTCTCACGCTTCTCCTTAGCAATTACCTGCAAATAAGCTTCCTTTTCTGCCTGATACTTTTCCTCATAGGGCTTCTTCTCTTCTGCAGTAACATTCTTCCATTTTGCCCCCAAAATGTTTGAGATGTCTTTGAACTCTGCCTCTGGATTCTCTTTTTTGATCTGCATCAAAACCACCCATTACCAAAGGCACATATGAATCCAAATATTTAGCAAAACTCTCACAGACCATTTTTGTATCTTACCTCAACCCATTGATCTTTGCACCATAGAATGTAAGGTGCAGAAGGCCTTTTCCTTTCAGGGCATGCCTTCTTCTTCTTCTCTTTCTTGTCTTGTTCATTGTCTCTCATAGATTGACCAACGGGGAAAGTCTGAACGTAAAGACAAATTCAGATTAGGCAACATCATATCATACACTAAAAAGCAAGACCCCTACAATTGTATCACTTTGTTGGTTGCTAAGAAATACTTTTCAGATCCTGATCCAAGTGAGTAAAGGAAAGAACTTTATCAAGCAGTTAAGTTCTACAACTCATTTTTTTTACAACTTCAGAGAAACCAAAAGGAAAATGACAGAGAATGAAGAAAGAAAATTGTGAATTTAAAGATTATATAATGAAGAATTAATCACTCATTCAGAAAAATCAATTCAGACCCTGGCAAAACCATTTCTTTCAAAATCAAACCCAAAGGACTAATTTCAGAAAAAAAAAATCATCCATTTTCTAAGCAACCAATCACAGTGAGAAACCCAGAGGACACAAAAAGAGAAAACGAGGGTGAAGAAAACTAACCACTGTGGGTTTGAACTCCTTCAACTTCTGTAACTTCTTCAATTCAGTCTGAAGCTTCTCCTGCTGACGGCCTCTAGTCTCAAGCTCTTCCTCCTTCTGCTTCAAAATCTCATCTTTGGCCTTCAAGAGCTCCTCAGTCTTCTCCTTTTCAAGCCTTAACTTCTGTAGCTTTTCTTGCATTTCCAGCAAGTCGTTCTCAAAAGAATCTTGCTCCGGTTGTTGCTTCTGCTGCTGTTTTATCTGTTTCTTTGAGGCTCTCGCTTTGCCTTTCTTTGGCGACGTCCGCGGCTGAGAGAGGCTCTCGTGGTTCTCCTTTTCCAGGTCATTGGCAGGTGGTGGTGGAACCGGGCTTGGAGAGACCTTTCCGGCTAAGATGTTGACCTCGTTGGTTGATGGGGTTTTCTCCTTCAGTGCCCTCCTGGTGCTCCTTTTCTTTGTAGGGACTGTGTCGATGGGCATCACAGCTACGGTCTCAGCCATTGTTGGAGATAAAGAGAGAGCGAGAGAGGTTTGGGTTGGTGGGTTCGTGACAGAGTGTGATTTGGGTTGTGAACAGAGAAGGGGATTTTTTTATAGGGAAGAGATGTGAGAGGGCCTAACGGTAAGATTTTTCAAATTCAAATGGACTATTGAGCATAGCTGTTTTTAATTTGACCGTTGGGAATCTGGGAGCGGTAATTGAATTCTTACCAAAGAAAGATGGGAATTTGAAATTTTAAACATTAGTCTATGATTGGTTGGTTTTGGAAAAAAGTCATTCACAGATGAGGAGTTACTAACGTTCAGATCCAGATCAGATAGAATTGGTAGGATTAAAAAAAAGAACGAAAAAGACTCTACCATAGTGAAAAGAATTTGGATTTGGAGAACCAAATTATGGCTTAATTATTCTTAAAAAAATATTATGGCTTAATTATCGGAGATATTGTGAAAATAATAATAATAATAATAACAACCATAAAATGAAGAAATTATTTGCTAGTATCCAAATTGTACCACATTAGTGCATTACCTTTATCCCAAAGTGTCCTCCCCTCAATAATATTATGCAACGTGGGACAATTTGTTAAATCAAATCTTAGGGGCTGTTTCGATTTTTAATTTACATCACCCATAACTCTGTTTCTATCACCCATAACTCAAAATTTGTGGGTCCCACGATAGAAGAGGTTGTTTGGATTTGTTTTCAATTTTGTTTCCATCACTCAATTCTCTAATTTTTGAGATATGAGTTATGGAAACTGAAAACACATTTTAAGTGTTTTCAAATTATGAAAAACTGAGTTATGTGACATTTTTGTAATTTTACTCAACCGGATGGGACCCACTTATGCCTTGTCTCATCAATCTGACTTCATGAGCATGTGCTCTCCCCCTCTCTGTCTCTCTCATCTTTTTTTTTTCCTATTCAAACACACATGAACCAAACCCAATTCCTTCAAAGAGTCTATTGTTTATCAAAACCAAACCTATTCAAGAACTAATTACAGTAATCTAAAGCAAAATCCAACTCAGAAACACAAATTTGGTCCCGGTAACAACTTAATTAAGCTCCAAAATTTGGAAAATTTGTTTTAAAAAAAATGAAATTGTTGGAATGAAAAAAAAAAAAATGAAATCCAAATCGAAGCCTTCTTAGATATAAGAAGCAAAAAAACGAAGATTCAAACATCGAAGTCACTAACTCCAATCTCAGATCAAACCAAACCAAAAACCCAAAACAAAAGGGATCTCGGCACAGCACAGCAATGGAATGAGGAATATTGTCATCAGCCATGTCCAGCTCGGCACAGCATTATTGTCAAGTGGCGGTGATGGAAACAGCCCATTTCCACCATCGGCACCATTATCTCAGTCTCAGACCCATGAAAAATCAAGCCTTGGTGATGGGGGGTTGAGAAGGTGGGAGATCATCTGTGACAAATGAAAGAAATGGGTCATGTTTCTTCAAAGGTCGTCGGTGCCACTGGGTCACAACGGAGGAGATCGCACCGTTGTACACGTCGGAGAGATGGGTGTTGTTCATTGGTGACAGTCCTAACGAGGCGAGGGAACTTCTAAAATTTGTATGGGTTCAAGTTTGTGTTTTGGGAGAGTAACAAGGGTGAAGGGGAAATGAGAAAAGAGAAAATGGTGGGGAATAGGCTCTCCGAGTAGGCTTAACAAAAGGGTCTGACCAATTTACCGATATGGGTCCCACAAAAAAGTAGAAAAATTTGAGTGATGAGAAGCTGAGTGAATTGTGCCAAACGGGTGGAGTTTAGAAAATTGTGGTATTTTAAGTGATGAGTGATAAGTGACGAAAATTGAGTGATGAGTGATGTTTTCAAAAAATCAAACAGCCCCTTAGTCACTAACAAATCTTAGACACTAACGTATCCTTTTTTTATGAAGGTTTTTACCTTTATCTTCTCAAATCGATCACAATTTTCACACAGAGAGAGAAAGAGAGACATGTGGCATCTTCTGGGAATTGGGGATGGTTGAAGCCACCAATGGTGAGGGTGAGGGTGAGGGTGAAGGTTTTCTTATTTTTCTTTGATTTACGACTAGGTTGGTGACTAGAAACTGACTCA
The DNA here is from genome assembly GCA_032878915.1 of Castanopsis chinensis. Lineage (NCBI taxonomy): Eukaryota > Viridiplantae > Streptophyta > Magnoliopsida > Fagales > Fagaceae > Castanopsis > Castanopsis chinensis. Next base: position 13,540,887 of record JAVQMG010000129.1, read on the forward strand.
ATAAATTCTCACACATGGCACTTAGTGAGCATTGAGTGGGAGAACCAATAGGGATTACTATTGTGGCTCGAAGAAAATAAAATTTTGGGGCCACAATCAATTTGGTTCTTACATTTTGGTAACAATTAAGTTGGTCTCTGTTATTTTCAGGCCAAAATTGGAAATTAACATTAATTTCTAAACAATATAATTAGTAGGCACTGTTACAAAACTATATTTTTTACTAACATCTCGAATCTAAAAGAGTCGATTTTGGGCCTAAAAATCGAGTCTTTGAGGGTCGATTTTCATGGTCTGATCCGTCTGATATGGCATTTTTTTCACATGGCGTCCGCCTGGAAATCGAGTCTCTAAGACTCGATTTATAAACGCATGTACTCACCTATACTTTTTCCTATTTCACTTTCTCACACACACATATTTTCACTGTCACACACACAAACTCAAACACCCTCTCTCTCTCTCTCTCTCTCTCTCTCTCTCTCTCTCTCTCTCTCTCTCTCTCTCTCTCTCTCTCTCTCTCTCTCTCTCTCTCTCACTCTAAATGGGCGAATCTAGCTTTCAAAGATGAAGATCACCGGCAAGCCGCAATCGCCGTGATATCTGTTTGATAATGCTCTCTCCTCTTCTCTCACGCTCTGTCTCATCCCTCTCTAGCTCCAATTTCCTCTCCATGGGCTTCAATTCAGAAATCCTCTCCATGGCACTCCAGATTAAGATTTCCTCTCCATAAAAGTTTTCAACCTCACGCTTGCCTTGATGTCTCAAACAATGCTTGATCTTCCACAAACCCCACGGTGGTGGGGTGGGTTTGATGTGGGTTTTGATCGGCAGAAACGGTGGGTTGGTTGGGAGTGGTGGCTAGGTAGTTAAGAGTTTTTTGGTTGATGTAGGTGGGCGGTGGGTTTGTGGACTTTTGTTTGGGTTTTTCAGCGAACTTTTGTGGGTTTGCTTGCCGTAGGCCTGGGATTTGCTTGCCGTGAGTTTGGGTTTTTCTTGCCGTGGGTCTGGTGCTTGCTATGGAATTTTTTTTTTTTATTGGTGCTGAGTTTTGCTCACAATCATGATTTTGGTGGTTGTTCCCAGTGGTGGGGTGGGTTTATTTTGGGTGACAAAGATTTGGTAATTTTTTATTTTTATTTGGGTTTGAAAGCTAGGGTTTGGGTATGGTCATCTATGGGTATTTTTTTGTCTGAAAATTAGTCTAATATAGTGTTTTTGTTGGAGTATGAGTGATTAAAATTTTTTTTGACTTATAAATCTTGATTTTTAGGTGGACACCACGTGGAAAAAATGCCACATCATTCAGGATCAGACGATAAAAATCACCTCAAAGACTCGATTTATAGGCCCAAAATCAATTCTTTTAGACTCGAGATGTTAGTAAAAAATATAGTTTTGTAACAGTATTTACTAATTATATTGTTTGCCAATTTTGGCCTTATTTTCAACTTGTAGTCAATTCGATTTCTACTGTTAACTATTGACGGAAAATGCCTATGTGACAAAAGTTGTGCTTTGTTGGCACTCTCAAAGCTTACGTGGAATCTAAAAATAATAATAATAAATATCACTTTAGCATCTAAATAAAAAATCTTAATTTACCAATTTCAAAGAATTAATTTTTTTATAATTGGTAAATTAATTAATTTTTATTCAGATGTTGATGTGGCATCATTATTATTATTTTCAGTTGTCATGTAAGCCTCAAGTGTGCCAACAATGAACATTGTTCGCCATGTAGGCATTTTTCGTTAATAGTTTTTTTTTTTAAGAAGAATTTTTCGTTAATAGTTAACGGTAAAGACTAAATTAACTACAAGTTGAAAATAACAATAACCAAATTGATTGCTACCAAAATGTAATAACTAAATTGATTGTGAGCCTCAAATATAGAGACCAAAATAATATTTTTGCCTAATTTCGAGCTTTCTACACCATTTTCCCACATAAAGATGAGCAGTATACCTTATTTGTGGATTTCATATGTAAAATTAATCTTTATGTAAGAAAAATGTGTAATACACGGAATATTTAAGATAATTTCTTAAAAAGACTAAGATTCAGAATGGAAGTATCAACATTCAGAAATCCAATGCTCCAAACTTCCAACCTGTACATTACATGATTTAAAATTTCAATATGCTGAATGACCATAATGGTTCCTTATCCCAAAGGGACCCAGATTTAGCAGCCATCAATTTATGCTAAAAATACACATTCCAATCTTTTTCAAAACCTGAAATGGAGAACATATGTTTCATGCATCAAAACCTGAAATGGAGAACATATGTTTCATGCATCAAAACTATGGTTGAATAATTAGCCATGTACAACCATCTCCATAATCACATCACTCCAGGAGTCTATTGGCCCAGGTAAGCACCAATGCACAGAGTCATTCTGAACTGTTGCGTTTTTGTCCTTTGCATATGGATAAAACTCTCTATATGGACCTGGGTGCCCATCAGGCCGCAAAAGTGAAAGCATGGTAAGGTCAAGAAGTTTAAGGTTCACTCTATTTTCAGAAGCTTTTAATGCTGCCTTCTCAAATTCCTCTAGCTCTATCTTACGCAGAATCCTATTTACGTCCTTCAGTTCCATCTCACCTTCTTTAACTGGTTCTGTTCTGAGGCAATTCCCTCCACTAGACCAGTCCCCATTCTCAAATTGGTCAGGCGTGGATGTCCTAAAAAATATTAGGCCTTTGTGATTGGACGATACTACGAAGTCCAATGCAAACCGGAGGGATTTGCGATAAGCAAAATCAAATCCCAACTCCGTCAAATTTCTTTTAGGACAGTAATTGCAGCTCAACACTGTGCCATTCTCATGATAGATTGTAGGTTTGCGAAACCATTTCCCACTTGAAATTATCATGTAGTCCAAGTTCTGGTATTGATCTGTCCACTTCTTGTCAAGTTTGTCGAAATACAACTCAACTTCAGATGTTGAAACACATTTGTCATTCAAGTCCTCAAAAATATCTGCTTTTACAAGGGGACCAAATAACTGAGACAGTGAAGTTGTAAGAGGGGAAGTGCCATCTTCTGGACCTATAATCTTCATCAAGGTAAACTTGAACAACTAGTTCTACCTGAAGGACATATTAATTCAATAGCACAGGTCAGATAATCCTCTAGGGCCATCCTTTGAAAACAATAAAATCTCCCACATCTTGCTGCCTAACAAGAATCATCAATTATAATGAAGGCACTCAGCAAATCAACATAAAGTCATAAACAAAACTTGAAACTTTATTTAGTAAATCAAAATATAAATGCAAATCTCTACACCAATCAAGGACGGAATCAAAATTCAAATTTAGGGGGTGTCAAAGTTCTTTGTTCAAGAATTTTAAAATTTTAGAATATTAATACTAAAGGTTGACAACGATACATTATTAGCATTAATTTTTTATTTATTTTTTGTATTTTGTATTTTTTTTAAATCAATAATAGATATTATAATCAAGAATAAATTAATGTTAATAATGCATCGTTAAAGTAAATTTTTAAATGACACCTATTGATCCAAGTGAGCTGTAGATCTTTAAAAAAATAAAATTTTTTCAAGGATTGAGATAAAGACACCAACTAATCCAAGTTGCTGGTGACACTAATTGATGTGTGGATAGAATGATTAGCAGCATAAGAGTTGTCTTTGTGACTATGGGGTGGAGTTACTTGAGAGAGACAAAAAGCTCTCAAATGAGAGGTAGAAATTGGGTAGAGTTTTTTAGGTCTTTATGATTTGTTTTGCTAGGATTTATAATTGATTTGCTATATTTTTTTTTAACTTAAACCGTGTCCAAAGAATTTTTTTTTTTTTTTTTGAATATGTGAATTGTTTTGTAAATTTTCCTTCTTGTCCAGATTTGTAAATTATCCAAATGTTTAGCTAAATGTTTTTCTTAATATTCTTGGGCCAACTAGACAATGGATGATTTGATAATTTTTTTTATTTTTATTTCATGAGTCAGCTTGTAAATTATTTGGAGAGAGGGGCCAAGTATATTAATTTTTAACTCAAAAGTATATTTTTTATACTAATATATATACTAGGGAATTTTTTTTTCAAAGGTTGGGGGGGCCATGGCCCCTCTTAGCCCCAATGTAGTTCCGTCCTTAACACCAATACTAAACTGACAAAATAAAACTAATATTTAATAACCATCAAATTCACAAGAAAGAATTTGAAATTAATAAAAAAAACATAATCATTAACATCTGAAAATTATTTAGATCATGAGAACTGATCAATGAGAATGAACTCTAAAACTCTTAAAAGCAAATGGGCCTAGTATGGAACAAGTAGGATTCACACAGGTCAAGTAAGAGTTACCAGCAATTGAGCCTGCATGAATGCAATGTTTAGCAGTTAATTTAATGCCATTCAGTAAAAATTTGTAATTCCATTTGGATACTGCATCTTAACAAATGGCAATGCAAAATAATGTTGTTTTGTGAATTGAAGCAGGTGTATCTTCAAACCTATTTTATGATGATCTTGCACTACGAAATTACAGAAGACAAGACAGCCAATGGGGATAATTAGGCATCTAGAAGCAGCTTATTAATTAGATTGAGTGTACAGCCCCTGAACTAGAATGCACAAGGATAACTTTTCTGATTTTAATTCAGTAATAAATCAGACATCTGCAGGTATTATATTCTTGGATTTAAAAGAGGGAAAATGGAAATGTTGTTAATAAGCCACAAATGAAGGATGAGCTTATAGGAATTGAACTTAATGTATTATCAACACACACAAGAGGCAATGCGGTTGGAGACTTCTAACACTCATTAGAGTCTCCTTAATTAGAATTAAAATTCATTGACAACCATTTCTATATAAGGATCCCTACTTTCTAAAATATTCATATTACCACCAGGATGCCTTGTGTGCATGTGTTATTACAACTCTGAGAGTATGCTTTCAACAACTCATGATGATTCCTTAGATTCATTGATGTGAGTAATTCAAAGAAACAAAAGCATCAGCAGTGTGACAAACAACTGCTAAATAAAATACATTTATAATGCCTCTAAGCTAGTTCAAACCTACAAAGATAGTAATGCCTTTAAACTGGTGTAGAAGCCAAATTCTTAAATTGGCTTAAGGACTAAAAGTAGTAAACATCATCTTATAGCAAAAAGGTTTCATTAGGATCGCAATTATGCAAAATAAAAATTTTACATGGATCAGAAGTAAAAATAAAAAATGTATAGTGGATTACATTCCTCCTACTATTTACAAATAATAAATTATGAGTGCTCAGGAAAAGGTAGATAAATCACACAAATCAGATATGCAATTGAAACCCAAAAAAAAATATAGTTAGTATGGAGAGGACCTACTCACATCACGTCCAAAAATCTAAATTCAGGACTCAATATTGCTACAAGTCTACAACAATCTTAACAGTACCTGCGAGAGCATGCAGAGCAATGACTGGACACGGTTGCGAGATATTGAATCACCAATTAGTGGCCATGTTTTGTCCCTCATCGCCCCAAGAAATCTCTCTGGATCAAAAGGCGGTAACTCACAATCTCTTGGATTCCACCTCCAGTATAGGTACCCAGTATCCGGCCGCCCATTATTAATGCAATTCTGATGACCTTCAATTAATGAGCAACTCCGATTCGTGTACGTAGGACCTGATGGGTTAGGTATCCAATCCACAGTAAGAAGATCCCATTTTTCTGCAGCCGGATTTGACTTCCATTCAATACAAAATGGAGAATACCACTATAAGGATAATCAAACTAGAAAATCACGGACACTTCATTTGGATGCCATACTATGACAAACTCACGTCCCACTTTTGGCTTTCTTTAGACACTTATGCATGTCCCAACCGTGTTCTTTTATATATATTTATATTTGAGGACACAGTAAGGACAAGAGAACAAAAAGAATTTGATACCCTTTCGCAAAACACAGAAAGCGTTCACGCTCTGAATAGTAATAATGCATTGAAAATTTAGTAAATATCTTTATTCTTGATTTCTATTATAATTTCCAAACATTCTTTAATAGTAGAGGATTTGCTTTTTTATCCATTAGCCGCATTGTTACTCTCAGTTTGATATATATATATATCTATATATATATATATATATATATATATAACATTGTATGAAAATAAATTATTATTATTATATAGAAATATGAATAATAATATATTTAATAGACATGTCATGCCATACCCGTTTTCAATTTTTTTTTTCAAAAATTGATGTGTAGTCATTATGTACTTGTTCCTCATTCCGTATTCATGTCCATACTTCTTAAGAATCAACAAAATCTTGATGAGGAAAAATTTCATGAAAACTGATCAGGTAGCCAATCATGGTAGACTACAGACTACACTAGATCAATGAATCCCGCAATATGCTAATAATAAGAAACATACAAATTCAGTCAAAAAAAAAAAACATACAAATTAGAACAAAACCCATTAAAATTTTCGAGTAAAACCATCACACTTCTATATATGCAAGAGTTAAAAATTTAAAATCTACCAACTTTAATTAACTACACACCTTTTTTATACAAAATAAAAATTTAACTCTAACATAATCTAAGTATATATATATATGTGTGTGTGTGTGTGTGTGAAGTTCTCTCCTAGAAACTTGACCCCTCAGCCCTTGCCCTCTTCCCTCCTCCCCCACCTTATAAGAACTTCGTACTTATAAAGTAATCATCATGCTAGAGGTGCGTAATGATAACTACACACTTCTAAAAGAAACCATCGAAATCCACAAAACCATTTATGGTCAATAGTTCTCAAACCAATCTCAAGTATCCATCTCCTAACCACACCTTCAAGAATAGAAAGTTTTGACTTTTCTTGTGCATCCAAAGTTAAAATCCAAAGAAAATGTAAAAAGAACATACCTAAAAAATTTTCACCATTACTGCATCACACTTCTATGCATGAGTTTGAACTAACCAATGTAAATTAACTACACACTTCTAAAAGAACTAACAAAATCCACAAAAACAATTGTGGTCCATAGATTTCATACCAATCTCAATTATTATTCTCTCTATATCACTTTTCAAGAATAGTAAGTTTTATTTTTCTAGTGCTAAAACCAGTGGCCGCTTTAAAAATCATTTTTAGGATGCTTACTCATAAACATAAACTATACAATCTAATAAATAGATAAGTTGAATATATCAACGTCACTAAAAAATGCAAATATATAAAGTATTACAATTTCTTTCTTCTAACAAAGAGAGAAAAAAATAAAAAATAAAAAAACACACAAGATTGATAAGAGATAAAGTGGGAAATGAGGATGTTGAGATAAAAGTAATAAATTGAAAAAAATTCTAAAGTGAAAATAGAGAAGAGAAAATAGAGAGAGAGAGAGAGAGAGAGATTATATTTGCAACAAATGCGAGTCCATACGCTAGAGAGTGTAAAATTATTACGACTACAAAGCCAAAGAGAACTGTCGACATTGCTAATGAGAGATCACAATATTTCTCTTGGAACATTTTTTAAGGAAAAATGAAATTAATGATTATTTTTATGTAATAGGTTTTTTTTTTTTAAAGAGTTTCAACCTATAGTGTCTACTCCTAACAAGCACTCTTTATCATCAGACCAAGACACCAATCAGTTTTTGGTGTAGGAAATTATTGAACTCCAGATCTCTTGTTCAACCATCAGAGACTTTACCAGATACTCAAAATAGGTTAGTTTAGTATATAATTTTTTAAAGGAAAAATACACTTTTCCATCCTAAACGATATCTCATATTACACTTTACAGCCTCAACTTTTCAAATTCACATTTTGTACTCTAAACTATGACTATTGTTACACTGTGCACCCCAACGTCAAATTTGATGAACTTGAATGGAAATCCAAAGTTTAGGGTGTAAAGTATAAATGGGAGTATAGTTTAGAATATTAAAGTGTAATTTTTTCTTTGCTTTTAAGGTGTTGAGAAGATAGGCAACTGAGTCTTTTCAAGTGGTGTCATGTCTTTCCATTCAAGTTAACAACAAATTTGACGTTAGGGTACAAAGTGTAACAAAAGTCATAATTTCAGGCATAAAACGTGCATTCGAAAAGTTTAGTGTGCAAAGTGTAATTAAGAGTATAGTTTAAAATGATAAAATGTAATTCTTTTTTTCTATATATATATATATATATATATATATAGGTTTGGTTAATGTATCTTTTTAAGTTTAGTGTGCTTTTAGAGCACATATTAACCATCTATTTTTAGAAACATTTTATAAGAAATTGAGAAGGTTGTCAAAAAAGTTGGTAATTTTTTCATTTTTCCATAAAATAATTTCCTAAAATGGTTTGCCAATATATGTCCTACAAGCACACATCAATAAAACCTTCTATATATTAAATGAATTCAAGTTACACCATGTAACTTCATAAGAGTTACATCTTTTTAAAACCATAAATTTCTCTTTGATCTCACAGTTAGAAAACACTCTAGCTATGTCATAATTATTCCCTAAAAATCAATGGTTAACATTAACTCTTCCTATTAAAAATGAGTAATATTGCAGATACAAACTATTTTATAACATTTTTACAACTAATATGACTTTAGTAATTTTCAAATAATTATTTATAAACATAAATATGATATTAGTGGTGGATCTATATTAGAACTAATTAAAATTTGTCATGTTAATAGTTTGTAAAAATATTATAAAATAATTTGTAACTATAGTATTATCGGTCAACCAGCAGGAAAAAACAGCATTGTACTTTCCCATCTCCATAGTCATGGTTTTCTCCTCTCTGTGTCACGTCTTTTTGCTTCTCAACCTCAACCATTGATTTCTAATTCCATTGTTTCAAGGTATTGGAATTAGTGCTATAACAGCAATATTTTTAAGAATCACTCATGGCCACAGTTAATATTATTTTAGAAAATAACTGTTGTGGCTGAGTTTTTCTAAAACCCTCATGACCAATTTCGTTTGAGGTCTGCCAAAATAATAGGTCTGAGGGTGAAAATGGTTAAGAAAAAAAAATTCATAGCTGAGTCTTTCTAAAACACCCTACGTGATAACGTAATTATCTCTTTCACTTAACTTATTATTTTGAAATTTTCATTTCAAAAAGCAAGGATTACAATGTCAAAAAGGCTGTAGGAATAGACTTGGCCAAGAATGGTTTTGCAATATGAGAAGCCAGATCTACAGGAAAAACTCTTCAATTCAATGAAGCTATTTATGAAAGAGGCTAATGATGAAAAATTAAATCGGCCACAGAGAGTCTTTGCAGCAAGACAGGTAACCAATCTGACTTGGTGGTGCTCAACACAATACCCGGTGGCTCTCTAGAATCATCTATGCTCTAGGAAGAGAGAGAGAGTACAGAGTGTATAACACGTTTTTAGGAGAGACTAGTATAGAACGTCATAAATAAAAGATTTAAAAAAAAAATGATAATCACAATATCAGCGTGTGTTTGTGTACTGTACACACACACTTTCTTTTAAGTCAAGGGTCCTGTCACCACCCGACTTATACATGGAACCGCTTTTAAAACCCAAAGAAAATGTAAAAACAACAAAACCCAACAAAGATTAGCTGGATTCAAATTACCTTTTGGAGGCACCTGATCTTTATTTTCTTGAACTTGCTCAAAAACAGGTAGGTTTAGTGTTCAGAGTTGGGTTTGGGTTTGGGCTTTGGTTTGAATTTGGATTTGGAATTGGAACCACACTTTTCTGGGCAATAGGTGTTTCTTCTAAGATGGGAGAAACCGTTTTTGGGTTTGGGTTTGGACTTGGAATTGGAATTGAAACCACACTTTTCTGGGCAATAGGAGTTTGTTCTAAGATGGGAGAACCTATTGTGGAACGAAAGAAAACGAGTCGAAAAGCAAAACTCATTAATAGAATGGGAAGCACTAACTTCAGAACCATATGGTTCTGTTTGTTTCGAAACCAATTGAGCTTCATTTTCTACCCACTGAAATACCTGAACTTGCTGCTTGCTTTTGACTATAGTCTTTTGAGCTAAAATTCTTGAGCATGCATAGGAGGGAATAAGGATATAAAAAATGTTATATATATAGGTATATACAAGAATAGGTTGTAATAATGATGTTTGAGTTTGGAGAATATGATTTTATAAAGTGAAAATTCAACTTCTAGAATTTTCTAAGTGAAAATTCGAAAATATAAATTTTTTAGAATTTTCTGATGACTGTTCAAAAATATTGAAAAGATTTCAATCTTTATTAACCGTTTTATAAAAATATAACTAACTCTCCATACATGTCTTTTTATGAAACATAACCATATGAGTATAAATAGAGGCTTATATTCACTTGAAAAAATAACTAATTCTTCATACGTGTCTTTTCATGAAACATAACTCTATAGGTATAAATAGAAACTTATGTTCACTTGAAAAAATAGTAAGTTTGAGAGAAACACAAGAAATCTTGTAGTTATTCTCTAGAATTACTATCTGTAAAACCCAATATCTTGGTTGTATCTCGTGGATAAATTTACGATAACTTTTTAACAACAAAAGTGTGGGGGACAAATATTGTCTAAGGAAAATGATATATTGCCTTCAAGTTATCTATTCTCTATTTGTCTTTTGTGTTAACATTGTTCTTCCAATATTATTACTTTGTGTAATATCTCAAAAAAAAAAAAGGTATATGCCACAATATAAAAAAAATGTAAATGCCACGATAAAAATAAAAAATAAAAATAAAAATAAAAAATTGCCGTGATTGTTGAGAATAGACACTCAAGAAGGAAAATACGAGGAAATTAGTTTAAAAAGAGAAAGGAACGGGTTTGGGTGGCGCTGCTCGTGCTGCCTATGCATGGCAATGGCATGCGCTGTGGGAACGCTGGCAAGCCCGTGTCATACTTATGGGCACGCGCTATCAAGGGTTTCAACATTAACATTTTTTTGGAAAATAAAATATTTTAAAAAAAAATTCTAAAAAAATATCTCATTTTTTTTAGGTGCAACCTTAAAAAAATATCTCATTTTCTAAATGAGTAGCAACCTAAAAATAAAGGGAAATGTTAAGGTGCAAAAAAGACACACAAAAAATGCTAGAAAAAAGTCAAAAAAGACACTAAACAATACTTATAAACACAGCCCTAAAATAAATTAGAAAATTATTTATTGACTTCTTTTTTTTTTTTAGTTTCACGTGAGATAGAGTTGTTAAAAGATTTTTTTTTTTTTACCCTTTTTTTATACCACCAAGTACAAAAAAAAAATGAAAAATCATATTAATATAAAATTTCCAATTGAAACAAACTGCGGTGAAAACAGGTTGCATTGAATATGTACTTTTAATGGTTAAAAAGCAAAGAAATTATATACAAATAAAAACTAAACTACATAAAACTGTTTTGAATATCAAAATATATATATATATATATATATATATATGAATTTTAATTCAATAGTTGGGACTTAGGTGAGGGGATTTGAACCTTAAACGTCTTCTTTGAAAAATCCTAAAGGTGATAGTTGAGCTACAAATCTTTTGGCAGGTTCCCTAATTAATCAAATACATAATTGCATTGAATGTAATTTTTCTGGAAAAAGATAACTCAGTTTGTGATTTATTGACTAATGCAACCATATGTTTAAATTTAATTGGAAGCCTAATGTGCAGGACTGCACTTAAAGTTTTTCCTTTGAATATGTATGTGAGAAACCAACTCAAATATTTGGCAAGTGTATTTTTCTTTTGAAAATCATGCATTACAATTTATTGTTGAAAATTTAGTATTCTTTAACTTGTGCTCTTAAAACATTTGTCACATGACTCTTCTTTAGAAAATCAAAACTTAGCTATAAAGTCTTCAGTGTTGTATCGTAGATTCCCCATTTAAATTTAACCATGTGATTGGCATAATAAAACATCTTTCATGTTGCATTAGCCAATGTAGCCACATGGTTAAATTTAATTGAAGAACATAACTACATAAAGTACAACACTTAAAAATTGTAAAACACTACAAGAAAGGGAACATGTTAAAAAATAATAAATATACAAAATTTGACTTTAATTAATTTTAAAAAAAATATGCCAAAAAATTATTTAATAGAATATTAAGTACATCTTAATTTGTGTTATTACTTCTTAGTAAAAAATTTAAATAGTATAAGATTGTTGACTAACAAAATCACAAAAATTGCTATCACTACAGACAATTTGGAAATTCAAGTTTTTTTTTTTTTTTTTTTTTTTTTTTCAGAGATAGATACAACTCAAACCCTCCCCTTCCCCCCAAAATCTCATTTAAGCTACAAGACTCTTGACTGCAAAAGTAAGTAAATCAAAACTTTTAGAATGATTTTACTAATATAGGTGTTACAAGCTAATGTGGTGTCATTTGAAATAAGTAGATTCAGGGTCTTGAAATTTTTGTTAGATTTGGTCAAATAAGAACTTTATCCTTTTAAATTATACAAACAAAGGATTTAGATTTGGACCTTCAAATCTAATTCCATATGGCCCAAATCTTGCCATCTAAATAAACCAATCTCCCATGTACGCATAAATATCAGTTGCTACAAAATTTTAACCCTCATTTAGCTTTCAATTGAGACTTATAGTTTCATGGAAGAGGTAGAGGCATAAAACAATTTCCTAGAAGCTCCTCAATGATAAACATTTTCTTCTTCTTTTTTTTCTTTTTTTGGATAACCACAGGTCAGTTTATTCTAATTTCCCCCTTTTTTTTGTAAGTTTTTTTTAGGTCTAAAATTAATATTGCTTTAAAAAATTTCAAGTTAGCTTAGAAATTGTGACATTGAAATTATTGTGAGATTTTGTTTGCTATAGTGATTGATTAGAGATCTGGTGTGGGTTGGATTGTCGTGAGAACATATGTTGGTTAAGTAATTCTTAGATATTCCCAAAGTATGGAGAATATTGCTTCCTCCCCTCACATTCATGGCAATGTCCACTCATTAAATTTATAGTCAAATCCAAGAATACCTAAGAATTTTCCATATTGATGTGGTGAATTTTGTGTTATTATGTTATTAGAAGCTAGTATTATGGATTTTCTCTTCATTATGTTAGATCTTTTGCAATTAGCTATGTTAGATTTTTACCAAGAGGGGTCTTGTTGGGGGGGGCGCGGGGGGAAGGGTTTGAGTAACAAGGTTAGCGGGATATTGTAATTATTTCCCAAAAAAAAAAAAAAAAAAAAAAAAGCTATTTTAAAATCTTCATACAAGCTAAACACCAGAAAATATCATCCAAAACATTTTTAGGAACACAACTAAACACCAAAAAAAAAAGCAACCTTAAGGTCTAATAGTTATATACCTGCCCATTTAGAGGCTAAATTCCGTCTTTCTACATACATGTTGTAATAGAAAATCCATTAATCGTGACAAATAAATAAAAAATGACCATTTTGTATCAATCTAAATAATAAGGAGGCTCTTCTCAAAAATAAAATAAAATAAAAAGGAGGTTTAATTATGATTACTAAAAGTTTTGGGAGAGAAATTAACGTTGAAGTGAGCTGTTTTTATTTTGACCGTTGGGAAACTGGGGCGGAATTTTTTTTTTTTTTTTTTTAAGGGAGGGGCGGTGATTCCTACCAAAGAAAGATGGGAATTTGAAATTTTAAACATTAGTCTATGATAAAAAATTATTAACTTCAGATCCAGATAAAATTGGTAGGATTAAAGAAAGAAGGAAAAAAACCTTACCGTGATTATTGCATTGGCCTAGACTGTAAACAGATGATAGATGAGGCGGATCTATGACTTTAAAATATTATGGTCCGTTGCATAGTGAAAAGGATTTGGATTGGTAGAACCAAATTATTTCTTAATTATACTCAAAATAAATTATGGCTTAATTAATAATTTGCATAAATATTTACCATTTTAAAAATGTAGCAATTTTTTGGAGATATTGTGAAAAAAAATAATAACAAAAAACGGCCATAAATAAAGAAATTATTTGCTATTATTGAAATTGTACCACATTACCTTTATCCCGAAGGGTTGAAATTACATACATTTACAATGCAAGTCAGATTTCTCTAAGAAATTATTCACCCCAAGGATCACATCAGCAATTCTTAACTATCTTTCCACTCAATAAGATGGTGCAATGTGGCCCTCTAAATAATTTTGTGCAACATGTGGCAATTTACTGAATTAAATCCTAGTCGCCAACACGGACATAATTTTTTTTAAGAAAAAAAAAAGGCTTTCACCTTTACCTTCACAAATCAATCACAATTTCCAGATCTACTGACACACCCCTAGATGCACTGAACAAATTCAGAGAAAAATGCCTATGCCGTTGTCTAATTGGAGAAGGGGATGGTGGTGCTAGAGCCACCAAGGCACCAACGGTGAGGGTAAACATGAAGGTTTTTTATTTTTTATGACTAAATTGGTGACTAAAATCTGACTTAATAAATTCTCACATTTGCCCTTCATGAGTGGGAAAACTACTAGGTATTATTACTATTGTGGTCATTGTGAATAATTTCTCGCTACTTCCCCCTCTTTTTGAAATTTTTGGTGCACTTGTTGTAGTACACCATTTTCTTACATAAAAGTGAACGATGAACCCCATTTGTGGATTTCAAACATATAATTGATCCTTGATCCTTATGTGAGAGAATGTGAAATACACGATATTTAGGATAATTTCTCAGAAAGAGGGGGATTCAGAATTGAAGTATCAACATTTACATATCCAATTGCTCCAACCGTCCAATCTGTACATAACATGATTTAAACATTCAATATGCTTAATGGCCATAATGGTTCCTTATCCCGTAGGGATCAGGACTTAGCAGCCACCGATTTATATTAAAAATACACATTCTTTGTATGTTCTTTGCCCGGCTATGGAGCTCTTAACTTCAGATGGAATTAGATTTTACTATTGAATTTGTGATTATAAAACAATGTCAATTATAAATAACAATGCAGTTACAATTAACCCTGTCTTCTTTTCGTTTCCTCCGATACATTTCACATAGAAGATAAATTCCGCTGACAGGGCTGGTTGACACCAAACAGATTACCTGAAGGAAAGATGTGTAGATGACATTACAGGTATACCTGAAAGGCCAATCTTATCGAACACCGGGCGCGGGAAATTGGGAATGTATCACTTGTTCTCAACTCCTGCAAGAATAATTCTCATATCCAATATTTTTCAAAACCTGAAATATGTTTCATGCATCAAAACTATGGTTAAATAATTAGCCATTTACAACCATCTCCATAATCACATCATTCCAAGAGTCTATTGGCCCAGGTAAGCACCAATGCAAACAGTCATTCTGAACTGTTGCGTTTTTGTCCTTTGCATACGGGTAAAACTCTCTATACGGACCTGGATGCCCATCAGGCCGCAAAAGTGAAAGCATAGTTAGGTCAAGAAGTTTAAGTTTCACCCCGTTTTCAGAAGCTTTAAGTGCTGCCTTCTCAAACTCCTCTAGCTCTACCTTACGCAGAATCCTATTTAAGTCCTTCAGTTCCATCTCACCTTCTTTAACTGGTGCTGTTCTGAGGCAATTCCCTCCACTAGACCACTCCCCATTCTCAAAGTGATCTGGCGTGGATGTCCTAAAAAATATCAGGCCCTTGTGATTGGACGATACTATGAAATCCAATACAAACCGGAGGGATTTCCGATAAGCAAAATCAAATCCCAACTCTGTCAAATTTCTTTTAGGACAGTAGTGACAGCCCAACACTGTGTCATTCTCATGATAGATTGAAGATTTTAGAAACCATTTCCCACTTGAAATTATCATATAATCCAAATTCTGGTATTGATCAGTCCACTTCTTGTCAAGTTTGTCGAGATACAGCTCAACTTCAGATGTTGAAACACCATTAAAGTCCTCAAAAATATCTGCTTTTACAAGGAAGGGGGACCAAATAACTGAGATAGTAAAGTTGTAAGAGGGGAACTGCCATCTTTTGGACCTATAATCTTCATCATGGTAAACTTGAACAGCTTGTTCTACCTGAAGGACATAATAATTCAATTGCACAGGTCAGACAATCCTCTAGTGCCATTTTTTGAAAACAATAAAATCTCCCACATCATGCTGCCTAACAACAATCGTCACTCATAATGAAGGCACTCAGCAAATCAACATAAAGTCATAAACAACACCTGAAACTTTATTTATTTAATCAAAATATAAATGCAAGTCTCTACACCAATTCTAAAAAAACTGACAAAACAAAACTAATAATTAATAACCATCAAATTCACAAGAAAGAATTTGAAATTTAAAAAATTAAAATAGAAAATAAATAAAAAACATAATCAATAACATCTGCAAATGGACCAAGTGGGATTCATACAGGTCAAGAGTTACCAGCAATTGAGCCTGCATGAATGCAATGTTTAGCAGCTTCATTTAATGCCACTCAGTAAAATTAGGTAAATCCATTTGGACACTGCACATCAACAAATAGAAATGCAAAATAGTGTTGTTGTGGATTGAAGCAGGGGTATCTTCACACCTATATTATTATGATCTTGCACTACAAAAATACAGAATGCACAATGAAGGATGACTTTTCTCATTCTAATTCAGTAATAAATCACAGAAATCTTCAGGTATTAAAATCTTGGATTTAAAAGAGGGAAATGGAAATGTTGTTAATAAGCCACAGATGAAGGATGAGCTTATAGGAATAGAACTTCATGTATTAACAACACACACACAAGAGGAAATGTGGTTGGAGACTTCTAAGTTCTAACACTCCTTAGAGTCTCCATAATTAGAATAAAAAATTCATTGACAACCATTTCTATATCAGAATCCCTACTTTCTAAAATATAGTATATTCATATTGCCACCAGGATGTCTTGTGTGCATGTGTTATTTTTTTTTTTTGATAAGTGTCTTGTGTGCATGTGTTATTATAACTCTGAGAGTTTGCTTTCAACAACCCATGATGATTCCTCAGATTCATTGATGTGAGTACCTCAAAGAAACAAAAGCATCAATAGTGTGACAAACAACTGCTATATAAACTACATTTATAATGCCTCTAAACTAGTACAAACCTACAAAGATAGTCATAGTGCAGAAGCCAAATTCTTGAATTGGCTTGAGGACTAAAAGTAGTAATCATCATCTTATAGCAAAAAGGTTTCATTAGGATTGCAATTATGCTAAATAAAAATTTTACATGTATAAGTAATAAATTTTCTATATGGTGGGATTACCTTCTTCATATGATTTACAAATAATAAATGATGTCAGTGCTCGGGAAAGGGTAGAGAAACACACAAATCATAATTGAAGAAAAAAAAAATTAGTATGGAGAACAGGACCCACTCACTTCATGTCCAATAACCCAAATTCAACACTCAAATATGCTACAACAATCTTAACAAGTACCTGTGAGAGCATGCAGAGCAATGACTGGACATGGTTGCGAGATATTGAATCACCAATTAGTGCCCATGTTTTGTCCCTCATCGCTTCAAGAAATCTCTCCGGATCAAAAGGAGGTAACTCACAATCTCTTGGATTCCACCTCCAGTATAGGTACCCTGTATCTGGCCGCCCATTATCAATGCAATTCTGATGACTTTCAATCAATGAGCAGCTCCGATTAGTGTACGTAGGACCTGATGGGTTAGGTATCCAATCCCCAGTAAGAAGATCACATTTTTCTTCAAAATTTTCTGCAACAAGAATTGACTTCCATTCAGTACAAAATGGACAATACCACTATAAAGAGAATCAACAAAATTTTGGTGTGGAAAATTTCACGAAAACTAATAAGTAACAAATAGTAGTAGACTACAGACTACACTAGATCAATGAATCATGCAGTACAATAATAATAAGCAACATACAAATTAGAGCAAAACCCATTAAAATTTTCCAGTAAAACCATCACACTTCTATGCATGATTTAAAAACTTAAAATCAACCAACTTTAATTAATCACACACTTCTAAAAGAACCACCAAAATCCACAAAACCATTTATGGTCCATAGATCTCAAACCAATCTCAAGTATCCATCTCAACACCACACTGTTCAAGAACAGAAAGTTTTTATTTTTCTAGTGCATCCAATGCTAAAATAAAATAAAGTAAAAAATGTAAAAAGAACGAAAAAAATAACAAAACCCAATAAAATTTTTCAGTAACACCATCACAGTTCTATGCAAAAGTTAGAATCAACCAATGAGAATTAAGTCATTAACTACACACTTCTAAAAGAACAAAAAAACTCCACAAAAAACATTTATGGTCCATAGATCTCATACCAATCTCAATTATTATTTTCTAAATCTGAGTGAAGTTCTCCTACGTCATAAAAAAAAATTTATTATTTTCTACACTACACTTTTGAAGAATAGTAAGCTTTGATTTATATAGTGCATTCAATGCTAAGACCCAAAGAAAATGTAAAAACAACAAAAACCCAACAAAGATTAGCTGGATTCGATTACCTTTTGGAGGCACCTGATCTTCATTTTCTTGAGCTTGCAAATAAACAGGTGGGTTTGGGTTTGGGTTTGGGTTTGGGTTTGGATTTGGATGTGGATTTGGATTTGGAATTGCAATTGGAATTGGAATGGGAACCTCACTTTTCTGGGCGATAGATGTTTCTTCTAAGATGGAAGAAACAGTTTTTGGGTATGGGTCTGGACTTGGATTTGGATTTGGATTTGGATTTGGAACCATACTTTTCTGGACAATAGGGGTTTGTTCTAAGATGGGAGAAACTGTTATGGAACGAAAGAAAACAAGACGAAAAGCAAAACCCATTAACAGAATGGCAACCACTAACTTCAGAAGCATATGGTTCTGCTTGTTTCGAAACCAATTGAGCTTCATTTTTCTACCCACTGAAAGACTTGGACTGTGCTGGTTCAAGTTGCTCTCTTTGGAGCTTGCTTTTAACTATAATAGTATTTTGAGTTAAAATTCTTGAATATGAGCAAGGAATAACTAATAAAGATGGTATAGCATTGATTGGAGAATAGATTCAAGTGACCGACATTGAAGTACGATATAGAAATAAATGTATACGCCGTGATAAATAAAAATTGCCGTGATTGTTGGGACCAGACAAGTTTCAATCTCAAGCTGGAAAATACGAGGAGATTGTTAGTTTAAAAAGAGAAAGGTTGGGTTTGCGTGGCACTTGTTCTTACTAGTCAGTGAACATACGTTGATATATATATATATATATATATATATATATATTGATGGGAGAAAAGAGGCTATCTTTGTTTCTACGTTAACTCTTTTTCGGAAAATATTTTTTTTTTTTAAATTTTCATTATCTTATGTTCCAGTAATAAGCTTAAAATGAGTTGAAAATTTTATTAACTTGCCTTATAAAGTTTCGTGTGAAATA
Source organism: Castanopsis chinensis (assembly GCA_032878915.1). Taxonomy (NCBI): domain Eukaryota; kingdom Viridiplantae; phylum Streptophyta; class Magnoliopsida; order Fagales; family Fagaceae; genus Castanopsis; species Castanopsis chinensis. The sequence goes on from JAVQMG010000129.1 coordinate 13,560,283, forward strand.
GAGTTACTTTCCTTATTTAACTTCATTGTAGGTAAAAAAAAAAAATTAAAAAATAACTCTGATCTAGTAACAACCTAAATAAGGGAAGTTAGAAAAAGAATTCTATTTTAACCCTTTTTTTTAATTCTACCAAAAATAGAAAAAATGCAAAGAGCTATCATCACAAGAATATGTACTTTTACTGGTTAAAAGGTAAAGAAATTATACACAAATAAAAAATAAATAAATAAACCACACATATAACCATTTTGAATATGATAAAATTTAGGTATATTTTCTTTATATGCAGTATAAGGTTTCTACTTTTTTTTTCCGTTTCATAATTCGATTGTTGGGCAATAGATTTGAACACTAAACTTCTCCTTTTAAAAGAATAATCTCTCTCTCTCTATATATATATATAATAGGTGAAGTAAAGAAAAACTACAATTGCAATTCTAAATTAGAATCTTAATTTTGTGCCATGTTTCAAGATTCATGTGGTTCAATTTGTCTAAATTTAAGTGGATCAGTTGTAATTCCAGTGTATTCTTTTTTTTTTTTTCCACACCTACGTATTTCAAGGTTCATCACACCTGCGTGTTTCAAGATTTATCTCCCCACATTTGCATATTTTAAGGTTCATCTCCCCTTCTCCAATACAACTCTCCTATTGTTCAATGAATGTTATGAAATTTGATAAAGAATTTGAAAAAAATCTCTCGGTATCAATGATGCATGTATTTGGATATTTCTGTATCTTATATATATAAAAAATAAAAAATAAAAAAAAAAAAAGGTTTTTCATAGATTTTCATTGTAATTTTTTGATTTCATGTATTTTTGCTCCAAAAAAAAAAAAACATGCCTCCACTACTCATATTCATCCGAACCTCCTCTCTCTCTCTCTCTCTGCAAAATTCAATTTCTACTTCTCTACTAAATCTGTTTTATTAAGATTTTTTTTTTTTTTCGTTCCATCTTTGCAAAATTTAGTCTAATCTCTCTTTCTCTCGCTCTGTTTTGCATATCAATTATAGATCTCCTTTACAAAGGCAAGCTTTATATGCAAGGTAATCGTTAATTAGATATGATTTTTTTTTATTATTATTATTTTTTGTTTGCAAGTTTTATGGGGTTTATAATCTAGCTCTAACTCTCTATTTTCATTATATCTATTTATTTTTGTCCTATGTTCTCAATTTATTTCTCTCAAGAATTTTTGGTTTAAAGGATTGATAATGGGCTCTTTTTTTTTCTTTGTAGTGTTAAAGAGATATATAGTGTTTACTGCAAAGGTAGACTTTGGATGTATAGTTTTTTTTTTTTAATTATTAAATATGGGAATCTTCTCAAGATTGAACTACAGTCTTCTTATATCTTTACTCATAGATCTTGGATCTCAAAACTCAGACTTATATACAATTGGCGAAGACATAAACTCAAGTTGTTTTGCAAATCATATATACAATTAAAACTTATCCTATTTGTTTGTCTTTACGCTTTATGCTCATAATTTTAATAATTTTTAATTGATTAAAATTTTTTTAATGAGATTCACGTTATTCTATTGTTATATATTGTTATGAGATTCACATTTAATTGATTAAAATATTTTGCTAAAAATGGTTTGTGATACAGCAACTTAATCATAGCTATATTTACCGTGTATGAATCAACCTTGAATATATATGTGTATGTAGCATTATTTCTTTAGAATTTTGTATGATAAAAATATTTGTTAAAAAATTACATAATGCTAAGATTTATTAAACATGAATAAACTTAGTCTTTTAAACATGACTATACTCATGATTAATAAAAATAAAAAACAAAACCAATAGTATCACTTAAATAATAAAATGCAATATATTTATTTCCATTATTTTATTAAATTATATCAATTCCCATGTGGTAGCATGGGTTACATACTAATAGGTAATAATTGAACACCTGAACGACAAACAGAGCTCTCTTTCTCAAAAAAAAAAAAAACTACAAAGCTCTTGGTAGGTTCCGTAATTAATCACACACATAAATACATTGAATTTAATTTTCCTTGAAAAAGATAACAAGGTTTGTGATTTATTGATAAAAATGCAATCATATTTTTGAATTTAATTGATTGAGAAATGCTATGTCTACAGCATTTTCTCAACACTTTTACAATAAATCATAAATGACAAGTTGTTATTAATTGTTATCAGTGAGTAAAAAAGTAATTTCAGTGATGAATTCAAATTATAACCAACAACAACTTATCACTTATGATTTGTTTTTAAAATGTTGTAGATAACACTTCTCCTATTAGAAACGTAACATACTACACTCACTACAAAAAAAATCGAGCTATTGCAGCGGGTTTTTTGCAGCAGTTGCGAAAACTGCCGCTATATGTCACATATTACGGCGCTTTTTTGGTCTGCCATTGTAGATGAGATATATTGCGGCGTTTTATTGGACCGCTGCAATAGATCTAACCTTTTGTGACGTACTACAATGGCGCTATATAAACTGCCGCAATATACGTATTTTAGCAGCATTAGACTTAAATATAGCCGCAATATATAAGTTTTAGTGGCATTTCTGTTACTTATAGTAACGAGTTGGATGACCGCTGCAACAGATACTTTTTGCAAAGCTTTTTCTTAGTTATAGCGGCTGTTTGGACCACCGCAATAGACCTTGCAAATGCCAGCACCTAGTCCAATGTATCCCTCTATTGTTAGCTCTAAGAAAAACCCCTCTCTCTCTCTCTCTCTCTCTCTCTCTCTCTCTCTCTCTCTCTCTCTCTCTGTATAAGCATTTACATCATCAGTCCTTTACCACCGATCACCACTAACGTCCTTTGCCGACATTGCTAGAAAGATTTCCTTACCATCATCAGCTACCATTACCACCGCCGGTAGTAACCAAAAATAAATATTTTAAAATTTTCACTGGTCCAATTTTTTCCCTCTATTTTTTTTTTTTCTTCCTTTCCCTTGCCTAAACCTATCACTTTAGCATCCAACCTTTTCATTTCTCATCCATTTGTCTCCCTTTCAAATAAATTAATAAATAAATAAACACACTCTTTCTCACTCTCAAAATCTCTCGCCAATCTCAAAACCCAGTGATCGATCTTCCCACCACCGCCACCACGCATCCTCACTACCACGGATATAAAATTGGATTAATCAATTTTTTGTTTCTTTTCTTGCATTTTCTTAGCAACCAAACATCAAAGCCCATTGAGAACAAAACCCAGTAAACACCAAAACATCTCAAATTCAAAACACCAAAACCCATTAAGACCAAAACCAAGCAATCAACAAACCCACCCCACGACTCACCATCGGACCCAATTGACCACCCCCATGGAGGGACAAGGCAAAAAAAGAAAGATCAATTGAGAGAGAGAGAGAGACCACTAAAAGAGAGACATTTATTTGAGTGAAAGAAATAGTGAAGCACCAAGCTTTAAGAGAGAGAGAGACATCGATCTGGGTGAGAGAGAGACCCACTGGTTTAAGAGAGAGAGAGAAACCGATCTGAGAGAGGAGAAGTTTGAGACATTTGAGTTTGATTTTTTGTTTCTTTTCTTGCCTTTTCTTAACAATCAAGCACCAAAACCCATTGAGAACAAAACCTAACAAACACCAAAACATCTCAAATCCAAAACACCAAAACCCATTGAGACCAAAACAAGTAATCATCAAACCCACCCCATGACTCACTACCGGACCCAATTGACCACCACTTCCACAACCACCAACCACCACCACCATGGAGGGATGAAGCAAAAAGAGAGAGATCCATCAAGAGAGAGACCCACTAAGAGAGAGAAATTTATTTGAGCAAAAGAGAGAGTGAAGCACCAATCTTTGAGAGAGAGACATTGATCCAAGCAAGGGAGAGACCACCGGTTTTAGAGAGAGAGAGAGAGAAACTGATCTGAGAGAGGAGAATTTTGAGTAAAATTAAGACATAGAGAGAGCATATCGATGAGCGAAGAGCAAAGATGGTAGTGCTCAGCCATAGAGTTAAAGAGAGATCTTGGTGGTGGCGATGTGATGAGCGAAGGTGGCGGTGCTCGATCATGGAGTTAGAGAGAGATCTAATATTTTTGGAAAAGTTAGAGAGAGGAAGGATTGAGAATGTCTTAGAAGAGTTAGAAAACGGGTTTGAGAAGGAGGTTTTAGGGCTAAAATTTTCTTTTAAGCGTGTAATTGTGTAAGAAAATGCTTAATAAAATGTTATCTTGATAAATTATTATTGATTTAAGAATATGAGTTATATTTTGGGAAGAACACAAAGAACATAAACATGTTCTTCCAAAAAATTAATAATAATGAAAGGAATAAAAAAATTAATTTAATTATCTTATTTTATTTTTAAAAAATTTAGAAATTAAATTTTTTTTTAATTTTATGTGATTTATTATTTATTTAAATGCTGACATTGGATTTTTCTATTGCAACATTTTTATAATTCTGTTGCAATAGTTATTAGACAAAACATTTTTTTTATCCTAAAAGTTAAATTTTCCCAAATTTTTTTTTTATTCTTCCCACACGAATAAACTTTTTTTCTCCAAATTTTCATTCAGATCTTAATTGTTTGATGCTCAATACCGTTTTTATAATTGTGATTATTTGTTTTTAATCATTTTGAACAACTAGGCTTTGAATATAAATAAAATAGTAAGCACGCATTGCATTGCATGTGGTTTCTACGATGCTCACACTGTCTAGAAAGATTGGTGTCTACTGTCTAGTTGATTTACATAATATTTAATTTGTCTAATCTTGTGAATTCTTTTTTTCCCTCTTACTCTTACTATTTTCTCCATCTTTCCCCCTCAATATTTAATTTGTCTAATCATAGGATTTCACGAGCTCTCTCCTTCTCATTTTCACTCTCTCTCACGGTAATCTCTCTCTCCCCTCACTCTTCTCTCTTTTTCCCCTCCATCGGACCCATCTACACCGCCACCCACTGCACAGCCACCCTCTACCATCGATGCTAGCGCCACCGCTGCCGTCGTCGACCTCCAATCTCGCCATTAGGTGCGGCTTTTGCTCTCCCTCCTTGCTGCTTCTTCTGCTCTTGTTGTAATTATTTTGTCTTTCTTATTTTTGTGGATTTATCATAGGAAGTTCTCACACAAATCCCACAAAAGAAGTGCTCTGAGCTCAGGTACATTTTTTTGCCTTATTCTTCTTTTACTTTACCATTTGTGATGTTTAATTAATTTGCATCAATTTTTTGAGATGGCCTGACTCTAAGAGTCTCTGTTTTGTTTTGCTGGGTTTTAAATTTTAAGTTATTGAGAAGGGACTTGCCTTAGTTCCATTTTTTAGTAACTTCAGCTCCATTAAAATGGTCGGTAAGAAAGGATCTATTCCATTGATTGAGTATAAGCTACTAGAAAAAGCAACGGTTATATAATTTTAGATTTGAATTTTTATGTTAGATATAAAAAGAATTAATAATAATAATGAAATTTTAAGGGTTGGTTAAGTAGGCACATATGGATCGTGTGGTGGGAGGCCTTCGATTAGGCAGGAAGAGAAGTGGTGGTTGCCCTGTCCCAAAGTACCACAAGATGGGTTCTCAGAGGATGCCAGGAGGAGGTTGCAGCAGTGCAGGGACTGTGCAAATCAAATATTGAATGCGGCTTTGGCAATTAGTGGTAGTGTGCTGGCTGAGATGGAGATCCCCAGTGCTTACTTGGATACCTTGCCCAAGGTACATGTTTCTATTTCTATGCCAATTGACTTATAGTGTTAAACATGACGGTATGACACAACTGAAGACTAAAGATGCTATCACATGGTCATTAGTTTTCTTTCTATGTTATCCTACTGGTTGAAATGGTAGCAAACTAAAGGAGATTTAGGTGCTTGTGGACATGCGGTCTTAGAATAATGCTTATCCTAGATGGGGATCATTTGATTTTTTTTATGGTGCTATATCCCTACTAGACACTAGACAAGAGTTTGGAAAGTACTTGACAATTAAATCTGAGGTTATCTATTTTCTTTGTATATCAATGTCCCTTGGCAATCCTGTTGGATTTGTCATCATATAATGTCCCTTAAAATTAGTGAACCTTTGATTTTAAAATTTGATTACCAATTGGCTATTGATCTTGGAGAAATGTCTTCCTGGCATGACTATGTTGTTCACTTGTTTGTTGTTGGTGTTGCTTTAATGGTGTCAGTTAAGTTTTAACTCTCATTTAAAGAAATCTAAAGATATCATAAATTGTATAATTTATTAGCCTATATCTTTGATGTGAATTGAAGCTACCTACAGCGTATCAAATACTTACCAAATAAAAAAGTTACCAGCAGTGTAATGAATGTTAGGGTAGTGGGGACTACAGTGTTTAAAGAATATGGTTTTGCACTTGCTCTAGGAATAATTTGTCTTTTGGCAAAAGATAGCTGAGCCTTTTGAAAGTGAAGGATCAAATGTCTGCACTCGATTCCTAATAGAGTGACTAACTTTTACGCTAGTCATCAACCTATAGAAACCCTCCTACTTTGTTCAGGTATGGGACTGGATGTGAATAAAATATATAACACTAAGCCCAAATATAGCTGGAGTTGATCAGATGACTGGATTGTTTATGAAAAATAAAGAAGCATAAGTATCAGACCATTTAGCTATACCCATTGGTCTAGGATTCTGGTCAGTTGTGGTACTTGTCACATTATGTCTATGCTGGAACCCAGTAATTGACTATTCCACTTAGTATAAGATAAGTCAAATCTAAATGTGTTTTTCTTTTCTATGTGCATCTTGGAATTGTTAATCGTTGTTGGTTTCTTTCTTCTTACACTTGGTTGTTAGCAGGCCATACATTGAAGCATATTTTAATTTCCAAGATTTGTGGTAAGGAGTAGGAGTAAAACTCAAAATTGGAGACAATTGAACAATGAAGCTACTAGCTATAATCCTAAGCCTCATCTCTTATTTGTCCATTCAATACGCCTTTTGATAAAAATAAAAAAATAAAAAAAATTTCTTCCTAAAGTAAACCAATGCGTCCACAAAACAAACAGGTTCACTTCTACCAGGAAAAAGAAAAACCAGAACAAGGCTATAAGGGATTCTTTTCTATTTTCATGAGAACCACAAAATTTTTCAATGTTTAACATACCTACTCTGTTTAGAGGACATTTCTTTTTTATGAGTAAATTAATCTTATTCTCATAGTGAACACTATCAGTTGTTGCTTAAATGCTTTTCAATTTTGTCAAATTGTAATTTTGTGACTTTTCTAATAATCAAAGAAGTTTATGTAAGGCACATATCAATTGTTTGTGAGGTCATGATAGAATGGCCAATCATTGGAGTTGTAGTAAATAGAGAGAGGCTAAACTTAAAACTTACTTTTTAGTGGAATGAATAACCCGAACTTATTGAAGTATAATCAAATATTATTCCAAGCTTGAATTACGATGTTTAGAGCATTATCATTGGATGCATGTTTGTGCACTGCTCCAAATATATATATTTCAAAATTTTAATTATGACAATACTTGCTATTTATTATTTTTGAAATATTCTTCTTAGTCTTCTAACTTGGATCTGGATATTGGATACTATATAATGTCATTTTTGTTTCTCATGCTTTACAGCACCATGATTCAAAACATGATTAAAGAAGGAATTATTGTTCCCTCGAAGGTAACCATTATACTTCTCCAACGAGCAATGCAGGAAAATGGAAATGACAAATTTCTAGCACTAAAGTTGTGCTTTCATCCCCAGATTGATGCTGTAAGGCCTGTTGAAGAGGTTTTTAAGTTGGTTAAAGCAGTATTTACCCCTAAAGACAGGGACGAACCTAGGATTTCAAGCTGGGGGGCCGGAGTTAAGCGAAATTTTTTTTTCAAATATGCATCCATATAGTATTAAAAACTATCAACTAAGACAAATACATAAAAATTATTGTTTCTTAATATATTAAAATACAATTAACTACCAACAAAAACAAAAGACACGAAACACTATTACTTCTTAATACAATCATTTATGAAATGGAAACTCAGCACTCTTGTAAATCTTCAAAATTATCTATGATTGAATCCAAACTAAATGTCAAAGCTATATCCTTTTCAATGTATAAATTTAGTATTTTTCACTTCTTTTCAATTTATAAATTTATCTAATTTAGCATTATGAGTTAATAATAGGCGTAAGTAAATTACTATTATTTTCTTAAATTTATGTGACAATTTACTATATTATATGATTTATTATGCACTGCCACCAAAAACTTTTCCTAACTTTACTCCTTTTTTTTCTATCACTTGTCCCTATTATTGCACAAATACCAATTAACAAACAATCAAACATATTCTCTTTCTATCTCTCTTGTCTATATAATATAAGAGAGCGAGTCACAAACACAGAGTGACAAAGAGTAACAAAGCCAAAAAAAAAAAAAAAAAAAAAAAAACACCACAGGCACAAATTCAATTCACAAATCACAATCACCGACATCAGTTCATCAATATCAATAAAAAGTCAAATGCCACAAGTTCACAAGCATAGATTGTTAGATGCTGGGGATAGAATAAATACTTGTGAACTGCTTGGCTGGGCAGATTGAGCAACCAGCGGGAAGATGGGTCTCGCGTCGGCGTGTTGGCGTTGGTGAGTGGCCGTTTGGGTCTGCGGCAGGTGACAGCTGACAGGGACTAGGACAGGTTTGCGAGATTGGTCTCGCATGATAGCGGTGTGGGCAGCAAGATGGGTCTCTCTCACGTGGTGGCAGCATCACAGCGTGGGCGGCGGCAAGATGGGTCTCTCTCGCCTCTCACTCTCTCAGTTTCTTTGTACTACTCTCTACTCTATCTGTCTCGCCTCTCACCCTTTCTCACCTCTGGCTTTCTCTTCTTTTTTTTCATTTCGTTTTTCCATTTGGTTTTGGACTATTGGGTGGGTTAGTGGGTTTACTCTGTTTGTGTTTTTTTTTTTTTTTTTTAATTATTACATTTACATGGGCTCTGGGCTGGCCGACTTGGTGGGATGGTCAGGATTTTTGGAGGGGGGCCTTGGCTAAAAAGAAAGGGTGCCCAAGTCTTCTTCTTGGGTTTTTTTTGGAAAATTTACTTACTAAAATTGTAAGTGCCGTTGTTGTGCTTTGTAGGGGGTTTTTTCAAAATAGACTTTGTTTTGGAAGGAATAAACTCACAAATTGAGTTTATCTATGCTGTAGAATGAGGGTTGTATTGTCTCAATAATTACATTAGTGTGCTTTTGTAATTATACTTATTGAATAGAGTGGTCTGACGTAAATTTGGCTTTAATGGCAGCTTAAAGTTTTTTAAGTTCTAGTTCACATAAAAATTAATATTTAATATTTTCCACATTTTATAGAATTAGGGGAGTTCTATTTTTTTATTTCACTTACTGAACACAAATATGTAGCCATTTCTATTGCACATTTTTCCATCATTGATGTTGATCTGTGGTATTTGCAGGCTGATTGAGTGTTGCATATCTACCTTAAATTCAAATTTTATGTTTGATGAGGTAAAACTTTGATCATGAACTTTTAAGGTTTTCTATATATTTGTTTATGATGACAGTATGTTATCCTCAAGTTGAGAAATGCCAAATCAGAAGTTAATCATGGCTTGAAAATTTTAAAAATAAATCTGTGATTAAGAATACATTTTTAGCATCAATTACCATGATGGACATCTTGTTCTGGTTAGGTTAGGATTGAAAAATGGTTGATTTTGAACTTTAGGAATGTTCTTGGGACATCCATCAATGCAAATAGTTTACTAGACATGTGAGGTTTTGTTTTGTTTGTTGTTGTTTTTTTGCCCGGGGGGGGGGGGGGGGGGGGGGGGGGTGTTGTTTATTAGTTACTATTATACACCAACTGGAGCTTCCACTCTTAAGCCATTATTGTTTTTTCTCATCAAGTTAACATATCAATATCATTTCTAGAAACAGAATGTTCCTATCTTTTGTATAAAGAGCTGCATCTTCTAAACAAAATGAAAAACTAGAACAAGGGAATAAAGTGCATAGTTTTGACTTCTGACATTCATTCCATACCCAGAATTATTAAAACCTCGATAACAAGTGGGTTGTAATTTCAATAGTTTGAGATTCTCTAATTGTTTTCAATAGGCTTTTTATTCTTCCACACATATAGGCCCGATTCAAGGGTGATAAAATTGATTCAACATAAGAGCATTAATACTTCTAGTTGTTGCCAATGAATTTTAGCTTAAGTGGCACCTCCTCCCTTTATAAGTTTCAAGTGCAAGGTAAGGATGTGGGTTTAAGACTCTTAGGATGTATGTGTAACTTACCAAGTAGAAAAACAATTATACTTTTGGTTGTTTAAACATACCTGGAGCCTATATGACTACTAATTTTTGTCATTATGCTTCTCAGCCTTTTGCATAATGCGGGTTTAGAGACCTTATAAGTTATTTCAATTTATTTTCTTTTTGAGTTTGATAATGCAGTAGAGTTAGTTTCATGTAATCAATTCATTTCTGGTAATTAGAGGTTGTTGAATTGTTGGAGCACAGGAGTTTTTCGATTCACACCTTTAGTAGCTTGCCAGACTCTACAATGAGAGTGACAGTTGGAACCATTTACCTAGAGCATGAAAGCATCAATTTTTTTTTTTTTTTTAATTTTTTATATTACAGTAGTCTATGCAACCATATTGGTACATGATGTAAAAATGAAAAAAGAAAATTTTAATTTAAGCAAAACAATTGGCCTTGGTGGCTTGTAACATCATTGTAGTTTCAAATCAGAAATGACATTTTTGAGCCTTGTTGATACCACGAGGGCACCCCCAATGCATGCTTTGTATCTTAATCTATTTAATTAGTCGCTAGCTCGTGTGATGCACAGAAAAGATATTGAGTATGAATTATTATTTTGGGGTGCCAGCGTATATTAGAAAACAGAGGTTGTGGGGTTTAGCATTTTGACTTTCACGTGAAGGCTAAAGAGGGAGTTGTATATTTGTATTAGGATTTTAAATTGATAAATTCTAATATAATAATAAAACGTTAAAAAGAATTAAAAAAAAAAAAGAAAGGTGACGTGAAGGCTAGGGGGGAGTAGTATACTTGTATTGGGGTTTTAAATTGATAAATTCTAATATAATAAAACGTAAAAAAAAAATTAAAAAAAAAGTGACATGGAAAATTAGAATTAAAAAAAAAAAAAAGGTGACGTGAAGGCTGAGGGGGAGTTGTACACTTGTATTGGGATTTTAAATTGATAAATTCTAATATAACAAAATATTAAAAAAAGATTTTTTTTTTTTTTTTTTAATGTGACGTGGAAAATTATGGAGCTAATAAGAGGCTTCGGTTTTATATATATATATATATATATATATATGTATGTATGTATAGATTATGAAGAACATGCTTGCCAATTGTCTTTGGACCAAATGAAATCTCACCCCCTTAAGTAAGGGTTGAGGTTCAGCTTGTGATTTAACACTGCCTGTATCTAATTTGTTAGTATATCAATTACATACTAATTGTAACTAAATTACAAGTCATCCAATTAGATTTTGAGAAGGGTTCTGTTTAACTTGTTCCCATCTTTTGCCTTGGTAATATTTTCTTATCATTCTATTCCATTTATACATACTTATTGAGTAATTATAATTTGTATGTAGGATGTTCTTCCAATCCAACAATCTCTAGCTTTCCAAAAATCATTAGCTACATCCCATCAACCAAGCAGCTAATAAGATTTATGTTGGTGTTTGAGTACATTTTTGTGTACAAAGAACTACATTTGAACAACCGCATTTTTTGGAAATGTTGAAGGATTTGTGTAAATACTTTGGAATTTTGATTGTGGTATTAGCTTGGAACTTTGATGATGGTTATAGACAATGTAATGTATTTGATAATATATTTCTATATTAATATAATGTTACTTTGGAGACATTTGTGGTGTTCTCTTAGCGGCAAGCGTAACCGCCACTAAAAGGTTCATAAGGTTTGTTGTACATGAAGCCTTATAGCAGCGGGCATATCTCGCCGCTAAAATGTCACTTGACCTAAATGGTAACCCCATATGGCAGCGGTTTTAAACTCACCGCAATAGACCTAAAGCGCCACTAAATGGCAATTCTATTGTGGGGCTTTTTGTTACCGCTACAATAAATCTATAGTGGCATCGCAACAGTGGCGGCGGAAAGAACCGCCACAATAGCACCGACTATTAAAGATCAAATGTACCTTTAGCAACGCTTTTTTGGGCTTTTGTGATGGTTTTGGCTTGCCGCAATAGTACTTTTTTGTAGTGACTTGATTTTTTTTCCTTTGCGTATGTATATGAGAAATCAGCCCAAAATTTTGGCAAGCGTATTTTTCTTTTGAATATCATGAGTTACAGTTTATAGTTGATAATTTTATGGTCTGATTGGTAGGAGGATTTTTATTTTTGTTTTCAAAATAGTCTAAAAACAATTTTCAAAAAATTAAATTTGAAACTAGTTTTCAGATAATAATTTTTATATTATACAAGTTTAGCTCACTTTTAAAAACAATTGTCAAAATACGAAAAATAAAAAATAATTGTTTGGGAGGCAATTTCTATATTTGAGATTTAAAAAATATATATTAAAAAAATGGATAATTACAGTAAACCCACCTGTGGTAAGGCCCGTTTTCACTTTGCCTACCTGTGTTTCAATCATTTACACTTTACTCACTTGAACTTCAATTTGTTAGCCATCTGTTACCCACCTCTCCATTTGCCGTTAGAAAAACACATTTTTAGAGAAAAACAAACATAACAAAAATAAAAAAGTTAGGTTTTTTATTGTTTAAGAAATTTTATAAAAACAAAGTCAAGAGAATAACACACAAATCCCAGATTTTGGCTTCTCTCCCCAACCTAATTAGCTGCCTCATACTTGCTGCCGTGTCCACTCCCAGCTTCTTCCTCGTTGTCGTTGCTCCGCAAGCTGAAGATTATCATGATCACTCATATTTCCATAGCCCCAGTCTCCAATAACTTTCATCTTTGCAACAAAGTCTTTGGTCAATTAATTACACAGCTTTTTCAGAACACAAAAAACAAAAAATACAAAAGTTGAAGTCTTGGTGGATGATTGTTTAGTGTTTAATACCAAAAGTGGTCACCATCAACCCACTATGCACGTTGTATTCTCCAAGAAAAAAACCCAATAAAACCAAACCGTGGGTGCTATAATTTCTTCAAGCTCAGGTTTAAGCAAGATCAACAAACAAAAGCTTTTGAGCCAGAAAGGATGGCCATTTTAAACCTTGGAGAGAACATAAAAATCACCCCAGAGATAGTCAACAAAGCTTGTTCTCTTGCCGGGGGGCTCACAATTTTGCAGATGAGCCATATATTCTGGAGAATATTCGTGGTTCACCAGATCTTGCCATCTTTGGCTTTCCTGGGAATTGGTCTGTAAATGATTGGTATGTTGGAGAATCTTTTGGAGAAACCAAGATCAATCTTGAGTTGTTTCCTTCTCTTAGAAGTATAGGCATCAATGAACGTCCCCGCCTCAGCAAAAACCAAGATCGACCACTATCTTTGCTTCATGGGTTTTCTTTTTTTCTTTTCTTTGCTTGCTTTTGGGTTGTGGGTTTGATAATGATTTGATTATGGTGGGGTTATGGGTTGTGGCTTGTGGTGGTTATGGATTGTGGGCGAGGTGGTGGTGGTGCTGCTGAGTAGTGGGGTCTGATAGTGGCGGTGGTGGAGTGGGTGGACAAGAGTGAAAGAAAGGATGAAGGCGATCGAACTGCTTCATGGGTTTCAAATTTTTTTTTTCCTGGTTTTTTGGTTGTGGGTTTTATTTGATTTTGGCTTGCTAGTGGTGGTTGACCTCCATGGCCGCCGTTAGCACCACTACGAGCCACCTCCACGATAGCCAAGCCGCCGTATAAGCCACCGTCAAACTTTAGATCGAAGCCACTATCTTTTTTTTTTTTCTTTTCTTTTTTTGAGAAACAAATTCTCTCTTTGGTTTGTTTCTATATTCTAAAACTTTTTTTATTATAGTTTGAGTTTGAAAAATGAGAGGGATTTTTGGTATGGATTCAGAGGGTATAAATGGTTTTGGATGTGTGTAACTGAAAATTTTGAACTACATTTACAAATGTTGTGTTCTTGTTTTCGTGAGTAAAAGATTCAATGGTTCTAATTTTTTATCAGTGTTATGTTTGTTTTTCTCTAAAAATGTGTTTTTCTAACTGCAAAGGGAGAGGTGGGTAACGGATGGCTAACGGATTGAAGTTCAGGTGGGCAAAGTGTAAATGATTAAAATACAGGTAGGCAAAGTGAAAACGGGTCTTACCACAGATGGGTTTATTGTAATTATCCCTTAAAAAATAAGTAATGTGTAGAATCTGTAGATCATTTTTTTTTTAATATAAGGGAACAGTGCTCACCATGTACTTTTTTTAAATGATAAATTTTAAGTTTGAAGTGTGGGAATTCTTTTTGTGATAAAGATAAATTTCTTAATTTAAGAGATAAAAGAGTTTAGAGAAATATGTGGAGTCTACTATTTTCAATTTATTTACAACTATGTTATTAAAAACATTTTCTGTATCATGAAAACACCCTTTTAGCCGTTTTCGAAATCCTATTCTAAACCAGGAAAATAGGATATAGTTTTTTGAAAATTTTATTTAGAAAATATTAGCCAAACGATAAATTCAAAGTGTGGGACCTACCATTTTAGGGATTGCAAAACAAAAATCTATATCTAAATACTCCTACCAAACAATCCCTTAGCATTCTTTAACCTGTGCTCTTAAAACATTCATAACGTGACTCTTTTGTAAAACAACAAAACTTGGTTATAATTTGTTCAATGTTATACCTTAGATTTTCCAATAAAATTTAATCACAATGATTGTATCGATCAATGAGACACATAAATGAATTTAATTTTCCTTGGTAAAACAAAAAAATATTTTGTGTTATATTGGTCAATATATTTATATGGTTGAATTTAATTGAAGAATATAAGGTACAACACCTAAAAAATTGTAAACTGCCATAAATGGAACATGTTAAAAATAATAAATATACAAAACTTAAGGTTTTTCTTATGGATTATGTTAACAAATGCTTCTAGGGCAATTGTTAATATAACATATTAAAAAAGTTGACATAATTTTTATAGGAAATATAAAAAGCTGTAAACAAAATTAAGTGTTTTATCATTTTCTCATAAAATATTTCCAAAATAATTTCTAAACCAATGCCCTTAGGACATTCTTTAACATTTCCCTTTTTTTATTTATTTAGAAACAAACACATATACACGTGGGAGAGAGAATGAGATTCTAACACAAAAGCAATAAAGGGAATATGTTAAAAATTATAAATATGCAAAATTTAAGGGTTTTTAAAAAAAAAAAAAAATTTATAAACAAATAAGACACACATGAAGAGAGAATAAGATTCTAACACAAAAGCATAATACAAACTCCATTTAAAAGACTTAATTGTGCACACTTTTCAAAAAGAGAAATATACTTATAAATAATTTATTGATCTATAATTATGTGTAGTTCTCTTTATATTTGTGCAAATTTTGACTTTATTAAATTTATTTTCTTTAAATATGCCAAAACATTATTTAGTAGAATATTAAATATATCTTAATTTGTGTTATTATGATGCTTCTTAGTGAAACTTTTAAATAGTATATGATTTTTGACTTACAAAATTACAATAATTGTTATTACTTTTAGAGAAGATGGAAAAGCAAGTATAATGAAGTTTTTAGAATAATTTTAATAATATAGGTGTTACAAGCTAATGTGATGTCATTTGAAATAAGTAGATTTAGGGTCTTGAAATCTTTGCTAGCTAGATTTTGGTCATATTCAAACCTTTATCCTTTTATATTATCCAAAATGAGGACTTGGAACCTCAAATCCAAATCCATATGGCCCAAATATTGTCACCCAAATGAACCACTATCCCATGTACACACAAATAAAAGTTGCTACAAAATTTTAACCCTAATTTAGCTTTCACATTGCTTGATTTTATGCTGCATTTGTTTCAGCACAAAAACTTTTTTTTTTTAATTGTTTTATTAATTTTCAGGTGTTTGGCTCAATTGAAAATGTTGGTCAAACCAAAATGTTTTGGTTTAGCTAGAAAAATAAAGTTTGTGGGGCATAAATTTTTTACGGCCCTAAAGAGGTATAAAACAATTTCCTAAAAATCCTTCAATAGAAACTAAGGTTTCTTTTATGTTTTTTTTTATAAATTTTTTTTAGGTCTAGAATTAATATTGCTTTTAAAATTTGTGGCATTGGAATTATTGTGAGATTTTGTTTGCTATTGTGATTGATTGGAGATCTGGTGTGGGTTGGATTGTTACAAGAACATACGTTCTGAGTGGTGTATTTTTTAGGATTGTACTCTTAGAAGCTAGTATTATGAATTTTCTCTTCATTATGTTAGATTTTGCGCAATGAGCCATGTTAGATTTTTCCTACCAGCCAAACACCAAAAAATATTTTCTAAAACATTTTTAGGAACACAACTAAACACGGGAAAAAATTGTCTTCCTTAACAAACATTTTATATATAAAAATAAAAAATAAAAATAAAAAACCTGAAGGCCTAATAGTTATCCATGCCCATTTAGAAGTTAAGTCCATCTTTCATACGACATATAGATGTTGTAGAAGAAAATCCAATAATCATGACCAAAAAAAGAAGAAGACCATTTTGTATCAATCTAAATGATAAGGAAGTTTAATTACGATTACTAAAAGTTTTGGGAGAGAAATTAATAATATCTCTAACCAATATTGTAGGTAATTTGTAAACAACCTTATAATATGAAAAATTATTTATTATTATGTGAATAATAATTCCTTCATAGCTTTACATCAGGCATACGAGAGACTGAAACATATACTACAATGGCTTTTCTTTCTCACTCTGCCTTTCTAAAGATACAAAAGGCCTATTTATAGGCAATATGATACAACGTAATCTAAAGATAAGGATTTCCACAATAACTGGTAGGGGCCGTCTGGCTTGTGACAGATGTCAAAGGACGTGAAGAATGGATTGAGAAATTTATCTCTGTCCGGATATGGTGTTGTCCACTAGAGATATTCTATCTGGGGGGAGAGAAGCAAATGTCAAATTGTTGCTATGGGAATGACAAGTGTCACAAGAGGGAGGTATGGCCAGGGACAAAAATATAAGTTGTTGGAAGAAGTCCTCCTTGTTGGCAAAAAAGTCCTGCCTTTGTTAAAAAAGGCTTGCATAGGAAAATCAGTCTTCTGAGGATGGACTTAGTCTTCTGTGTAGAAAGTCCTTGCATGGAAAATCTTCTTTGCATGGAAAGTCTTCTAAGGCATATATATATACTTATATATATTTATATATATATATATATATATATTTTTTACAATAGACTAATCATCACATCCATCTCTTCCTTAGAACCATTCTTCATCAACGTCATCATTATCCACATCATCAATATCAGGATGTCCATCATGGTTATTGTAGTAGGGGTCGTCGTGTCCCATCAAAGGATTTGGCATTTCCCAGTGGTCTTCATGTGGCCATTGCTGTCTGTATATATCTGGGTCTGTAGGCACTATTTCAGGTAGAATTCCTTGGTTAAGAGATTCTGCCATTGTGAGGGAATAGTGACAAGATTTCCAAGATAGGTCCATGTGTTTATGAAGGGTACCATTAGCATTAATGACCTAATGCATATCTGCAGGGTGAAAGATTCCTTCTGCTTGAACATCATTTTTAGAATTGAGTTTAACAACTAGACAGGCAGAAGTAAGTTTTTCGCCAAAGCGTGGGTGTTCTATTTTGGGATACTTAGACCAATTATCATTATGAGCATCATGTTTCAAGACTTCAAACCAGAACTTGGTGAAATACTTGTTTTCACGAGGGAAAATGTATGAGTAAAATTCTGGTTCAAAATGGAGACACAAGTAATACTCATTAAGCAAGTACCACATGTAGAGATAATGTGCAACTGTCTAGCTGGTTATCCAAAAGGCAAAAGGGGTTTTCCATGGTTCATTTATGTCTGGAAAAATGGCAAGGAAATGACTCTGTTGTTCTTTGAGGTAATCATGGAGAACTCGAATGATTCTTTTGGATCTGGCTTCAAGGGTTAAGGTCGTTATTTGGTCTTTTATTTATGGGGAAAGGGTTTCCATCATTTTGATAATATCATCAGGGGTTGGAGAAGAGCATGAGGATGAGGATGAGGATGGATCTGTGATTGGATATACACATAAAGGTGGAGGAATTATTGTGGTGCTAAGAACTTGAGGTTTTCTGGAAAGATAATTAGTGATAAAATTGTCTTTACCTTTGATGTGTTTGACCTGAAAAGACCATTGTGAAAACCAATTTGACCATCTGAGTAACTGAGGATGTGGAATCATTTTTCTTTTGAACTGGTGCATTTTTGGAAAGGAGGACATGTCCATTTCTACTAGAAAATTATGCCCGAGGATGTGGAACTGGAATTTTTCAATGCCATGTTTGACTGTCAAAATTTCTTTGAAAGTGGAGTGATAATGAAATTCTAAGGGTTTAAATGCACCACTTTTATATCCACAAATGCTTCTTTTGCTATTAACTTCTTCAAAGAGAGCTGCTGCCCAATATTCATCACTTGCATCTGTTTGCAAAATTCTTTTGCCTGGTCCTGGAATCTGTAAAGGGGGAAGTTTTTCTGCTAACTTTTTCAGCTATTGTATTGCTTTTGTATGAATTGGATTTCAATCTGGGGGAGATTTCTTCAACAATTGAGTTAAACAATTCCTGTATCTGGAGATTTTTGAAATGGAATCTGACATGTAGTTCACAACTCCAAGAAACTGCTGTATTTGTTTGGTGTTTGTGAGCTTATCTGGAAATTCTCCAAGAGAAATAGCTATGTGGGGCTGCAAAGTGTATTTTCCATCTGAAATGTTTACACCCAAGAAGTCTATAGAGGAGACTCCTATAATCATCTTCTTTTCTGAAAGCATTATCCCTTGAGTTTTGACTAAATTATAAAATTCAGTAAGCAATTTTTCATGAGATTCTGCATCCTTTGAGAATAGAAGGATATCATCAACATAGATCAAGACATTTGTCAAGAGTGGCTGGAAAAGGGTTACCATTGCTTTCTAGAATTGGGATGGAGCATTTTTAAGACCAAAAGACATAACAGTCCATTGATAATGGTGGTCTGGAATGCAAAAATCTGTCTTGTACCTTTCTTTTGGATGGATTCTTAATTGCCAAAATCCTGCTTTGAGATCAAATTTTGAAAAGATCTTAGCATGTGAAAGATGCTGAAAAAGAGCACTTTTGTTTGGCAAAGGGAACTTGTCATCAGCAAGGAAATGGTTAAGATTTTGGTAGTTAATTACCAATCTAAGTTTTCCACGAACTTGCTCAGCATGCTTATTAACATAGAAAGTTTCACACGCCCATGGAGAGCTTGTGGGTTCAATAAGGCCTTCTAAAAAAAGAGTGGATAACTCTTGCTTGGCTAAGGTCAAGTGGTCTGGATTCATTCCTCTGTGACTGGCTTTTGTAGGGTTGACATCTTCATTTTTTTTTGAAGGGTAGGTTTATGAAGAAGGATGGATTTTTCCACAAAGGGTTTGGATTTTTAAGGAGTAATTCAGAGTGGGTGGTTGCACAACATTCTTTTATAATCTGGAGTCTAAAGGAGTCAAATGGGTCTATTGTGAACAAATGAGGTACTTGAGTCCAGGTAAGAAGATGTTGTTTGTGCAAAAGTCCTTTTGATGACCATCTGAGGCTAGGTATTTGATGAAGGAGATCAAATCCTATAAGAAGGTCTCTATCTGTGAGAGGGGAGCCAAGGACTTGGTGTTTAATGGTTAGGGTTGGGAAGATTCTAATGAGGATAGGCTTACTTTTCAAGGTGATCAAAAATTTTTCTCCATTGGCTGCTTTAAACATCTAGTGATGGGGTAGCCAAAATTGTTCAGGTAGTATCTTGGAATGAAGGATTGTAGCTGTTGCACCTGTATCAAACAAGGCTATTGTGGGAATGGGTCTGGAATAGGTGTCTAGGAGAATATGTACTTAGGCTATGTGTGTGAGACTAGTTAAGGGGGCTATGAGAGGCTGGGATGTGTAGATGGTTTGGATTTCTAAGTCTTCTGAACTTGAATCATCTTCTAAGGTAGAATAAGCCATGACTGCTAAGACTTGGGGTGAGTAGTCATCATCTAGTGAAAAGAGTGATTCTACATCTGAGAAGGGGGTATCATCTGCATGATCTGGGCTTGTTCAAGTAGCTTTACTGCTTTTTCTTTCTTTGGACAATTCTTTGTAAAATGGCCTGGTTTTCTGCATACAAAATAGACCTTTGAAGTTTTTCCTTTGAACTGCTTCCTTCGGAGGAACTTCCATTTCTTTTTCCTGAAGGATTTCTTCTTCTGACTTGCATAGTACCTTTTCTTCTAGGGATACTTCTTGAAATGATCTCTTTTCTTTGTGGCACAAGAACAACTTTTGTTATAGCATTTTATCTGTAAATCTTTTCTTTTGCAATTGTCTTTGAGCTTGCTATGGACCTTGTCAATTTCTGAGAGAAACTTTCTTTAATTGCAGAGCTTTTCAAGGGCAATGAGCACATGCTGGTAGATTTCACCTAAAGAGGCTTGTTGTAGAGTTATTTTTTACAGGTTCATCATGTGAAGAGTTTCATCTCCTAATGGTTCTGGAAAAGAGTTCAGAAAGATGTGCTTTGAATTAACATCATCCATACCATTGAAAGAGTAGTATCGGCTTGACATTCTGTCAAAGTGTTTCTCCAAATCTTTTCTTTCAAAAGAGCAACATTTTATTAGCAAAAATTCTTCTCGTGCTACTTCTGTATAATGAGCCACAGAGCCAAGAAATTCACTATGAATGATTGTGAAGAAATCTTCTAAAGTGAGACACTGGGCTGCTTGTCTTTGCCTGTATTCTCCAAGATTGAGCCACTATTGTCTTAATCTTCCTGTAAGTCTTGCAACAAATTTGGAAATAATTTGTGCAACAGTGTTATTTGGGGCCTGAAGTTCAGCTGTGCACCATGAATATATATTAAAAATTTCATCATGTCATTTTGAAGGAGGGGTATTGTCAATGGCGAACAAGTGTTTTGAATCTATGGTGGATGAGTAAGTTAATCTTGTTTGGAAATCAGGAATTAAGGGTGGTGGAGGAAATATTGGTGGTGGTGGAGGTTGGTCATGGTGAAGGACATCATCATCATCTTCTTCTACCTTTGGATCTGTCATAAATACTTCATCAAGTCCAAGATCAGAGAGGTCTAAATCTGTGTCATCAATGACTTGGAGTACAAAAGGAGTTTATGGGTCTTGAAGTGTAAGGGATTTGAGGAAAGATGATATTGGGTTTGAAGGGTCAGGATTTGTAGCCAACATGTTCATATCTGGAGGTCTAGATGAAGCACCAACAATTGGATCTGGGGGTTGGTATAATGGTTCTTTGTCTTTTTCATGGGAGAGGGAGGAATTTGTGGTTTGGTTTGGGGTTGTAGTTGGAGTGGTGGAGAATATGCAATACTTGAAAAGATTCTGCTTGGTCTAAAAGGGTTATGGTCAGGGTGTGTCATGGTTAAGGGTTGGAGGTTTTGGTAGGGAGGAACGGGGGAGAATGGTGAGGGTGGAGGTATGGACAAGTCTTTATACAGCGATTGGCGAGGTTGATAAGGCATGTATACTTGCATTGGAAGAGCTTGGATCACTTCTTTCCTTGGATTTTCCATTGACTGAAGTTGTGCTAACAACTGTTTTCTTTCTTTTTCTTTTTGTCCAATGAGTGGAAATGAAACTGACGAATCTTTTACTGTGGAGGCAATGGCTGCCAATTCTTGCTCAACTGTCTATATTTTCTTTTTCAAGTCTTCAATGAGAGAATTTGAAGACAAGAAGGTATGAGTGACTGCTTCAGCCATCTTTTGTTGAGTATCAAGAATCTTTGAAAGAACCTGGTTTTGTGCCACAGCATTTTCTGCTTGCCAATTTAAAGCTGCTTCGGCTGAGGAAACCTGTTTCTTGGTTGTTTCTAACAAGATTTTTGATTTTCGATTTTCCACACATGTTTGGTGTTGGCTTGAGGATGGTCAAAGCTTTCAAGAGGAGGAAAATTTTGTGAGTAGGAGGGTGAAGCATGGTCAAACATGTAGCAAGGTAGGGGTTTTTGGACATGAGTTTGACTGGTAGGTTTGGGTTGACATTTTGGTATTTGGGGTAGGACTTTTTTTCTTTTTCTTTTTTTTCTTTTTGCTGAATGGAATACTCTTTTTTTCGGCAATCACGAGAATAAAACCATTCATTTACTTGTTCTGTAGTTGGTAAACAATTCGAGGACCAAGTCTATCTTAGGTTATTAATGTTGACACTAACTTTAAATATAGTAGGTTGATGATGGCTACTTGATATAAAAATTAATAGATCAAAATAAAGCTTTGTGCTTACATCATTTGGGTTATCAATGCCACTTTTCTTTTTAATCTAAACAATACTGTTCAATAGCAAAACCACAAAGGGACAACAAATATATTTATAAAGAAGGGCAACTAGTCCATCTCGCCTATGGTTCCCAAAGCAAAAATCAAGTATCGAGGAGACGCAAATCTCTCTCAACATTAAACAAAATGGCCCATTAAACAATATCATGAGCAACAAAATTAGCTCCCCTTCAATTAACAGTCCAACCAATAAAAGTATTTAAATCATTTTATTTATAACCAGTGGTTGAATTACATGCATGCATCTCCTTCACCATGTCATTATCATTTCTTATCTTTTCATTTTAATGCACCACTCTCTTTCTCCCAACAATTGCTTCTTCTTCTTTTTTGCATAAACGGAAAATATATTAGATAAACAAAGGTCTTACTACAGAAATATTACAACAGGACTACAGAGCAAAGAACCACATCAACACACAAACTAAACTGAAAAAACACAATTTGATCAACACCAGATCGAAGAGAGGAATAGTTGAAACCAAACAAAACACTATTGGATCCTTATTAACCACGACGACTCCAGGATGAGGCAAAACCCATGGAGTCCCAATATAAACATTGCCACAAAAAGGTGGGCCATGTATCATACAACACTTCCCTTTCTGATTGAGAATCACCCCTCTTTGCCAATAAATTTGCATAACTATTAGCCGCTCTCCATATATGCCCAACACGCGCCTCCTAATCGCTGTTGAGGAGCCACCTGCAATCCAAAATCAATTTAGAAAATTCCATAGGATAATCCTCAATAGTGTTCAACCATTTGTAAGCAAGAAGCGAATTTGTTTAAAGACAAACTCGGTGATGACCATTGGCCCATGCTCGAACCAATGCCTCTCTAATACCCCACAGCTCAGCCATAGTATTATTGGTGACTCCCAGGTGCAATGAGAAACCCCACAGCCATTCTCCATTTGCTGAGCGAGCCACACCACTCGCACTTGACTCACTGGGGTTACCTAATGAGCTTCCGTCTGTATTAAGAGTCATATAAGGGAAAGGAATCGGGCTCTATCTAATGTATTTGAGGGAAGATGGGGTGCGTGCCCCGACAGAAGTATGCTGAGAAAGAAAAACTTTGTGGCATGGGATATAGCATTTTGTTTTAAAGTATGATAAGGAATGAATTTTCCTGTAAATGTCAATGAATTTCATCCCAACCAGATCACCCATATGGTAAAAGTGAATATAATGTACCATGGAATATGGCACAAAGGGAAAATAAGTTTGGAATTAAGTTTACACCAATCATGGAGCTCAAGCCTGAAAAAGTCATAAATAAGTAAGTGCACTGGAAATGAGGACCAAATGTGACGTGCAAAGTGGCAATCACACAGAACATGAATTGGAGTTTCAATCTCGTTGCAACGGGGACACACTTGGTCTCTCAAGGCAACATGTGGGAAAATGACCGATTTGGTAGGGATGCGATGGTGCGCACATTTCCAAACAAAAAGTTGAATTTAGGAGGTATTTCTAATTTCCAAACCCAAGACCATGTTACCGATGTCCTCCCTGTTGCCCTGTTGGATTTAGGCACAAGATAATGGTATGCGGATTTAATTGAGCAACTACCTGCGTGGTGGTCCCAGACACGGTCATCAATAAGAGTAGAAGAAGTACCAGGAATAGGCAGTGGCTGAGCATAAATAAATTGGGTTATAGTTGATGGCAAAACCATACTACGAGGTGTGAAATCCCATTGGTGATTGTCAGTGATCATTCTTGCCACCTTGTACTCATACACATGAGGGAGAAGGAGGCAATGAATGAGACCTCAGATTGGTCCCAGGAGAAGCCAATGGTTCATCCAAAAATTTATGTTACAACCATTGTGAATAATCCACCGCAAACCACCTTGCAAGAGGTCCTGTCCCCGCAATAGAGCCTTCCACGAGTGAGATCCATTATGCGAAGTGGTCTATAAGAAATCAATTGTTCGTTAATTTTTTTGTGAAAGAAACTTGGCTAATAGAGAATGTGGGTTTCTCCATATAGAAAGGCATCATTGGTAGTATTGGAATCCCTAATACCCAACCCACATTGGACCTTAGGCTTGGTGAGCATGTCCCACTTAGAAAGGTGTACATGCCATTGTGTCAGTGTGTCTCCCCATAGGAAATCTCTTATGGCCCTGTCTATACTACTCGTAGTACTCCTAGGGAGGACAGGTGTTTGCATTTGATAATATGTAAGGGGGAAAGGACGGATTAAATTAAAGTTAACCTACCCGCCTGTAAGAGAAGCTTAGATTGCCAGGCGCGAATACGTGTGTGAGTTTTGTCCAGTAAGGGTTGGAAAGCCGATGTCGATTTTCCTTTAAGAAGGTGAGGCATGCCTAAATATTTGCCAAGATCTTGGACAATAGGCATGTTTGTGAATGAAGAAATGCTACGCTAGCTATCCAAAGGAGTGTTCCGTGAGAAGAATAGCTTAGATTTAGTAGCACTACAAATCTAACCCAACACCTCACAAAAGTGCGAAAAAAGATTTAAGAGGGTCGTGCAATCCTGAATATTTGCCTTTGCAAAAAGGAAAACATCATATGCAAACAGGATGTGATTGAATCCAATAAGTCGACGACCAACCCTAATAGGAGAAAGTTGTTTTGTATGAATTTCCTGATCTAACGATAACGACAAGTGATTCAGGCAAAGAATGAAAAGATACGGAGATAACGGATCCCCCTGCCTAATGCCACGGGATGGACAAAAGGGCGCACTCACCACCCCATTCCATAAAATAGAAATTGAGGAAGAAGAGATACACGCCATGATTAAATCTATAATAGGAGTGGGGAAATGGTAGAACATCAAGGCCTACTTAATGAAAGACCATTCCAATTAATCATATGCTTTCTCCAGGTCAATTTTGGCTGCCAGGAGAGTAGTTTTCCCTCACTGGTGGTGAATAAAGTGAAGAAGTTCTTGCGCAAAGATATAGTTGTCTGTTGCTCTTCTACCCGGGACAAACCCCGAATGGGCCGGATGAATCATGGTCGGAAGAAGAGGTTTAAGCCTATTGACTAAAAGTTTAGTTAGTAGTTTGTACAATGTGTTACACAAACTGATAGGCCTTAAATGAGTCACTAATTCGGGGTTAGGAACTTTTGGAATGAGCACTAATTTTATCTGAGTTAAGTCCTTTGGGATACATGCTATGAGAAACAGTGATTGAATGAATTTTGCAATATCCTCACCCACAATCTGCCAATTATGTTGATAAAAATAGGCCTAGAAACCATCTGGTCCCAGAGATTTTAAAGGATGCATAGTAAAGAGAGTGACACGAATTTCTTCCTTATCCAAAAAACGAATAAGAGTGTTGCACAGAGCCTAAGGGTCAAAGTCTGAGGAAGAACATAATAACTGTGGGGGCGGTAACGAAGTAACCAACGACCCAGATTGGAAAAGACTTTGAAAATGAGTGGTGACATGGTTAAGAAGGTCAAATCCCAGAAGCCATTCCTCTTACTCATCTTTTAAGGTGGCTATATGTTGACGTGTACGTTTAATTTTGGCTTAGACATGAAAAAAGTGGGTGTTGGCGTCCCCATAGGACAACCACAAAATTCTAGATTTCATCTACCAAAGCAGGATTTCTTGGAATAAAATAGCATCATACGGATTGATTAAGTGCTGTTCTAGTTGTAATAAAAAGTAGGAAGGCCGGCGACATAAGGCTCGTTGGGTGCCTAAGAGCCAAGCACGAATGCGTTTTTTATTTTGGTTCACTTGACCAAAAACATTAGTGTTTCAGTTAGCTAGACAACCTTGAAGGTGGTGAATCTTTTTATAGAAATTTCCCGTGAAGTTGTCTAATCCCATAACCTGAGGTTCATGTGAAAACCTACATGTGGCCAACAGTTGATGGAAAAGAGGGTGGTTCTGCCACACAAGTTGAAAAATAAACTGTTTTATTGGGGAACGCCGCTCCCACCCCTCGGTGGACATAATAATAGGATGATGATCAAAATGAAACCTAGGTAAAGTAAGACAATGACCTTTTGGAAATAACACTTGCCACAGCATTTATAAGAGCCCTATCCAATTTTTCCCAACAATTGCTTTGCTTGGGCTGTTTGCGTAGAAGATTGGTTAGTCCTTAATTTACTTAATAAGTTGAGCCATCTTACTCAAGTCCTAATCATTTATTTTTGGCTCCAAAAAAATATGCAAATTATTGTATTAGAAGCATAGCTATGTTAATTACTATACTAAATTTGTTCGGCCTTTCCTAGTCAACCAACAATTATATGAACTTTTTCTTTCGCCTGGTTAGACTTTACCCTACGGATCATACAAGCCACCTACCTCTTGTAGCATTTCAGGAGTATGCACCCCATCTACATGTCAATATTATCACCACGTAGGCATATAAATCGGATACAAGTATATTAATATTATCACCAAATAAGTAAATAAATCTGATCGCCAAGTAAAATAGGGTATAGCTTTAATTGATTTTTCTGAGGGCTATTTGCTTATATACAGATTTTTAAAGTTTTTAAGTTCTTTCTTTTTTAAGTTAGCTGTACTTTTATCTACTTTTAAAAAATAAGCCAATCCAAATGCATAAGAGATGTGAAATGCTAGAAGGAGCTACGGCCATGTCTCTCATTTGATATGCTGCAACAGACGACAGACCCAGTAACATCTCAAGTCTCAAGAGACCTTTTATATGGCTACCAAAGCATTCCAGTGGATGCACTCAAATGCTTGACATGAAAAATCTTACACCTTTTGCTGAATGTTCAACAATGTATCAGCTACATTAGCTCAATATACCATTACCTGACAATTTGCACGGTCTAATCAGCTTGCCCGCAAAGAGATCTATATGTATGACCGATCAAGCACATATGTTGCAAAGGACTTTGGCCTTGCATCTTCATTGGAACAATGCACCCAAGCTAATAAATACTAAATACACACCCCAATACTGCAATTGCCATATCAATTTCATTAAAAGAACACTGAAGCACCCACAACTCAACAAGGTCATCAAATCCAACAAAATACAAATCATATAAACCTTGCCGGAACTTTCATGCCGAATCCACGTTTTGCCTTCTCAACACTGTTCAAAAAATTACCCATGGTCAATGACACGTATCATAAAGAATGCAATTTATCCCATCAGAAAGGAAAGACACTCAATAGTTTTGAGCATACATTTGCCTAACAAATCATACTCCATGGAACTGATACCATAAGATAGGGCAATTTAGTTGTATTGAGATAGAAATTTTCTCAAATTCCAAATTATACTTGGTCTACATTTTTCTTGGTGTGGAAGGAAAGTATACTCCTTGTTAAAGAAGTAAATTAGTATTCCTTATGCACAAAGTATACCTCGTCAAAAATAAGGTTTTGAAGTCTTATAAATAGACAAACTACAAAGGGTTTGGTGGCTTAAGCCAAGGGTCCTCTCACACAAGGAGAAAATAGAACCCTTTAGAGAGAAATTTTATTATTTGTGAGTGCAGTGTGTAAACACTTTGCAATCTCTCTTTGACATAGTGAATTCATGCCTTGTTGCTAACCATGGACATAGGCTATTGCCAAACCGCATAAATTCTTGATATTTGTCTCTAATGTGGGCTTGTGTCTATTTTTCTTGCTAGTTTTCTTTGTTCCTATCTTTTATATGTGACATCTTTCACAAGCCATAATAGTTGTCACTAGACTCACTACCAATTTTTTATGGGAGTGCTATCCAGCGGCCCTTTCCCACAACAAACATAATC
Organism: Castanopsis chinensis; assembly: GCA_032878915.1. NCBI lineage: Eukaryota > Viridiplantae > Streptophyta > Magnoliopsida > Fagales > Fagaceae > Castanopsis > Castanopsis chinensis. The sequence goes on from JAVQMG010000129.1 coordinate 13,588,599, forward strand.
AAAGCTTTCACTATCACAACACCTTCTACATGGCAGGATATGAAAAAATGCTAACTAGTTTCCTGCTTTTCTTTTCCTTCTTTTGTTTTAAAGTCCATCAGGTAGCATGGAGGTATTAGAAACAAGTAATGGTATCACCAATCATTAATTTTAGTATATACACTAGAAAAAAACTGATTATGGTATCACCAATTGTGTGAACTACGAACCACAATTCTTAGGAGTTAAAATTTTAAGCTAAGTGATGGTTTTAGCATTGTCTCAGGGTTTCAAACGTGCTTCTAAGCATTGTGAATGATTAGCAGGACTTACGTTGGAGCAAGTTTGCCCAAGCCATCTATTTCTTTGCCAGAGTCCTCATCTACAACTCTCCCAGAAATCTCAATAATATAAAATTTATCTCTTGCAGTTGGTAGTCCTCTGCTGGCAAGCAAGTCCAGATCTTTCTGATGAAGCTCTCTCCCATTAACATAGACACTTGTATTTCCACTAGAACAATTTGTTGGAATGGGATAGTTGAATTCTTCAATAAATGGCTGCAAAACAACAACAAAAATTTACCTATAAATTCATGATATTAAATTTTGTCACCAATTTATGAACCAAGAACCAATAGATCTCACAGGTATTATGCCAAGGCAAGGGTGGCGCATCACACCCCAGAATCCAGCTCGAAAATCATACCTGGTGAAAGCAAAGACATTAGAAATATTTTTAATATTTTAGCTAAATGAAAACTGCATAATATCATGCAAATAAACAATGACATGAATAAGTCCATTTTAACAAAAATTAAATAATCTTGCTTCAACATAAAACGAGCTTGAGGTTTTTGGATGATTATAGACCAATACCAACTATATTCCTAAGTTCTCCTGCAACCATGACAAGAACACAAAAATTCTCTGGGTAATTAATGTTTGTTGGAACCATAATCTTGAATATAAGTTCCTGCGAAATCATAAATTGCACAAAATAATATGAGACCTAGTTGAACCAATACTAGGCATAGGTTAACCACTGTCTTAAAGAGAGTCTTGGCCACCATAAAGCACTTAAGGATTTCGGCCCAAGCCATCCCTGGGGTACATCATACAACTGAACTAAGGCTCAACCATCCTACTCTAGCATGACAAGAGTGAATACAAGTCTCTTCGCACCAAATGCCAAACTATATCTAGAGAACACCCATAAATTCTAACTATCAAGCCTTGTAAAAGACTTCTTTTTTTTATTGCCTTTATTTATGAATACACCATCAACTATGTAAGAAATCAGACAATTGTTTTATAGATTCATAAAATTTAGAATTAATTGGTCACTAGGTTAGAGTCTCATTTATGGAAGCATCTTCATATAAATTAATAATACAATCTCCTAATTTGAATTGCCCAACAATGCCAGTGTTTTTGTGTCACCTACATGGAATTATTCATAATATATTATTTCAATCCAAGATATGCATATTTTGGATGATATATAGTGAATCAAACACCTGATTGTGATTATATAGACCTACCAATAATTTCCTGGCTGAATTGGTCCAGCTGACTTTTCAGCCTTTTTAACAACACGGTCTGGTATTGGTTGCCCATTAACAAAAACATTAGGTCTTTCATTTTCCAGACTTTGAGTGGACTTAAAGCTCTTCTTGATGAGACCAACGAAGAATGATTCAGTATTCTTGTTCATCTTATGTTGATCTACAGAGTCTTGAGATATACTTGAATGAAGATAATCATTGAATGACACCTCCATCTCAGTTGCCATTGACATATCTTTAACAGAATTTTGTCGAGAAGTGATCCTACTAAGGACTGCCTTGTCTTGGTCCACACGTTTGCTATTGTTTCCCTGCCCATATTTGCCCACTGCAAGATCATCAGAAAAATAAGAACTGTCCAGGAACGGTGAACCTGGAAGTGTAGGAGACAAGTCATCTCTCAAGGGCTGCACAGCAGAGTGAGAAATATCTCCCTGGACAATTGATGTACCTGGGCTCTCCTCAGAAGAAGAAGAAACAGAAGATGAAGTAAGGCCGTGTCTTTTCTCAGATTCGCTTAAGTTCAACCTTGGTTCTTCTGATTGCCTACAGTGCCTATTATCTGTCAAATCGAAGATATAACTAGGATTATCAAAATCTTCAGAGCAGGAGTTTATGTTGCCAGCATTCAAACAACCTTGAGAACTTGGATTGCTTTCATTTAATACCTCTTTAGAACCTTCATCAGCCTCAGTAGATATTTGCTTGGTCTCTTCGGGAACAGGCACACTTAGTTTCTTATTTACAATCTCAAACAACACTATGGTTGAACAGGCACCACATCGCATTTTCTGCTGATTCTTCTCCATCTTTCTAAGTTTTCTAGGAAGTTTTAACAACTCAAAGCAATTATGGCAAGTTATGAATGGGGCACCACCTGCTAGAGGATTGCAATGCCGTCCATTCCCATGGGCTGCGACCACCCTTCTTGGACCACTCTGACCAAGACCATCCATGTCTGAGTCGATGTCACTTGCCCATCTTGTATGCATCTGCGGATTCCACAAGTGAGGATTGGCAACTTGAGGATTATAACTTTGTGGCCCAAGATTCTCATGGCAGTGGAAATTGGAATTGATAGGGTCCTTCTGAATCCTTCTAGTGTTATACACAGTGGGTGGAACTTGTGGAGGAAGGTGCCAATTCTGGTTGAGGCAATGATAACAAGAGCATGCAGGCTGGTGGAAAAAAGTTTCAGGTTGATACGATGATGCAAAGGGATCTTGATTGAATCCCATGTACTGCCCTGGAAAGTATTCATAAGGCGGTCGTTGTAAGTATTGACTGGGAGGTTGATGGAGAGGCCTCCTTGTCATTTGTGGCTGATATGGATCCTCATATGCAGGAAACTCATTCATGACATGCCTTGGGGGATAGCAATTCAGTGAATCCATGTTATGGTGATTCCTAAAAGGAACAGTTCCATTTGTATGATTGAAGTAAGGCGGCCGTAGGCCATGCTTATCCAGGGCAGAAGGCTGCATTGAAACATTATAAATATCCTGGCCACCATAAGGATCAGGCTGAGTCCTATCAACAGGGGCCCTTGGATTATCTTCCACATCACAAGATCTGCTAAGTTGATCCTTCAACTCCTCCAACTTCCTAAGGAGTTCAGCTCGATTCTGTTCTAGATGTACAACACTGTTAGACTCATCCGATTCATCACCATGCTTTATAGGATCTCCATAGCCATAATACGATTCTGGCTTATAGTTTGAGGGTCCCTCATCAGGAAAAGCAAAAGCAGGATATCTCCTTTGATCAACAGCCGCCCTGGAGCTTCTGTAAAATCCCCCAAACTCATCTCTTTCCACACCCCACTGCTCCATATTTGCCCTTGATCTCGAAGACCCAGCTGAACTCCTAAGCTTGGCCAAATTTTCTCTGGTACTCAAATTAACAAACTCAGGCCTGTTCATTTTCACATCATGCTTATCTCCATGAACCCAATTGTCAACAGGGCGTTCAGACAGTCCCATATATCTATCAAAATATCTAGTTTCTTTCTCTGTGCCACCCTGTTCAACCCTTAAGCCCTTAACCTCTTCCCTAAAATTTCTATCAGTATCAAGCAAAACCTGTTTATTCTCTACTTTTGACAAAGAATTACCAATCAAATTAACAGTTCTTTCTCCAAAGATTCTCTCTTTCCTCCTATTCACTTCAATCCCGTCACTCCCCCTCTCAGTATCAGAAGCAATGCCTAAACCACCATCCTCTTTCTCTGACAAACTCTCCAATTTCTCTGAACTCCCTTTACCTTTCTTCTCATCAGATGTCAACAAAAGCCCATCATTCCCAGGAGCTTTCTTCTTAGCTGCAACACCAAAACAGCCTTATATTGCTGTTGAAATAGTCAAAAATAAAATGAAACCCCTTAAAGAACTATACTTTGACATCTCTACCTTAAATTACAAACATCTTCTTCTTTTTTTCAAAATTGTTTCTATTAATTCTTAGCAGTCAAACTAATAAGAGTCAAACAAAAAAAAATTATTAAAGTTGGAAAAAAAGAAAGGGAGGAAAACCAAGCTTACCTCGAAGAACAGTACCACAACCACCACACCGGTAAACAGAGAAGTCAGGGAACTCTTGTAGCAGGTTTTCACACTTGGGGCAACGAACTAACCGAGCGTTGGACCGGTCAGCCATTATTAAAGCATCAAAATCCAAGACCCAGAACCAGAACACCAACCTAAATCATCCAAATACTAAATACCAACCCAACAAACCTCGAAACCCACAAACCCCTCTAAACTAAAAAACCCCCCTTCCCCCCAAAAAACTCAATAAAACAACAACAATTTCTACTTGAACACATTTTCACAAGAAGAAAATAGTATATACCCACATAAGAAATAGTTACAAAAATGGAATTACATAAACGACATCCTACAGAGACTCACAGTACTACTACTTTGGGCTTCGTGGCTGGTTTGGTTTTCCAAACTCCCACATTTTTGTTGCTATTGAAACAAACTAAAATATTCTTGGTTCATAAATAATAATAAAAACTAAAATATTCTTGGTTCATAAATAATAATAAAAACTAAAATATTCTTGCTATTGAAAGTTGAAACAAACTAAAAGAGTACAAAAATACTAACAAAACAAAACACAACAGAACAAACTTGTCTCGCTTTAAATTTCCTATAAAGATTAAAGAAGAAGAAAAAAAAAGTGGTTATTGAACTGAGAACATACAGTTCCCAAGAAAAGGGAAGGAGTTAATATAGTTGGCTCGGTTCCCGACAGGTTTCCTGGAATATAAAAGGCACACAAGCTATGACCAGGAAAAAAAAAAAAAAAAAAGAGCGCGTACGTGTCTAGGAAATACGCTTATAGGACCGAATTGTTTCAAAGCATGCTGGTTTGAAAAAGTAAAAGTAGTGGTACTGGTGTGTATTTTCTTTTTCTTTTTTAAACCATGCTTGTATCACCAAAATTTACACAATTTTTACCGTAATTTACCGCTGATTGATAGGGAAAAAGTGGCCGAATTCACCCTCCACAATTAGCAGGTCATAACTCACTTTAGCAAGTTACAGTAAAAGTCATATAAGTTTTCATAATCTTAGTCATTTTTTTTTCTTTTTTTTGAAAAGAGGAGTGTATACTACAGAAATATCACGTGGTAAATTATGAACAGTAAAAATATAAACCTTGACACCCCTATTATTTTTTTATTACTCACAATTCAATGTATGATAAGTTGGAGCAAAAATTACAATTTTTTTTTTTTTTTGGGTGTCACTCGCATTTCTCTTTTGGAAAAGGAAAAGCAAGCTGTGGTTGGCATTGAGTTGACGAGGGAGAAGGTTGATTGATTTGATAGAAGAAGAGAATAACGGATATGTTACGCTTTGGTTTCACATTGATACTACAAGACATGGAAGAGAATCACTGTCCCAGAGAGTTTCTTGGATACTGTTAAGACATTTTTTAAGAAGATAGAACCAATGAAAGTAACATGCCTGTGCAAGTGAGATTATAATAATCGAGTCAGAAAATTTGTTTGGAGGACCGCACTTAACCTGAATTTTAATTTTTTATTAATATAAGGATTTTATTAATATGTGTTCATATTTTATTAAATCATTTTAAAAAAAATTTTATAAAAAAATGAAAAAATTACTAATACTTTTTTTGACAGCTTTTTAATTCTTCCTAAAATATTTTCAAAACTAAATGATTAATGTATATCATACATAACCGAACCCTTGATATAAAAGTATGTATCTATTAATAATTGAATTCGATTATTAAAAAGAACAAATATCATAAACTATAAATTTAAGAAAAAAGTACATGTCATTATCGTTTATATGAAGAAATTTTTTATATTTTATGTTTTTCTTTTAAATTTTTATGCAAAAGAATAGTATGAAAATGTATATATATTCTTAAATTGCATGTCATATGCTCAATAATTTATATGTCACGTGAATTTTATATTAGATATTTTCTTTAACAATTTGTTAATGATATATAAGACTAAATTTGTGATTAAATTCCTATAAAACTTGCAATTAAATCAATTATAAATCGCAGATACATGATCAAAACAATAAAAAACTAAATGGCATAATAACAAATGAATCAAGGTTGAAGAGATATTAATACATGTGAGCTTACCATCCTATACGCAAGCTACCCAAGGAGTGTTAGATTGTGAAACCTAGTTGTATTTTATTTGGATTTTGACCTGATTCAATATAAAAGTGCTATAGTTTTTAATGAGATTTTTTGTAAGGTTTACTCCATAGACAAGCCTTCTTGGGAAAAAGTTTTGGCCCGTTTTTAACCCATTGTGAATCTTGTGCCTAGGAATTAAAAAAAAAAAATTTGTTTCAAGTTTGGGTTTTATGTGTTATTTTAAGAAAGAAAATTGTACTACCACATCTTATATTTCTCCTTATGAATAGTGAAATCACTGCAACTTTGTAGATACAGGAAAATTGTCAAACCATGTAAATATTTTCCTATGTGATTGTTTTTCTTTAATACATATATATTTTTCATTATTTTTGCATCTCATAGATCTAGGAATTTCATGTATATTCCCTACACTTGTTGAGAAAATTGTTGGGTTTACACGTGTGAGTGAAGTTCCACATTGAATAATGATGAGAATAATGAGTGGTTAATATAACATAATTAAGAATATACTCATTGGACTTAAGCCTTTTGAGTAAAAATGCGTTTCTATATGTTATATTAACTACTCAACTTCCCAAGGTGTCCATCTCCCCAACAAGGATTACGTCACATGGTTTAGGTTCAAGAACCAAATTTAACTCCTATGAAGAGGTCTAACAAATTAGAGTAAGAACTCGGGGATATGCATGAGCTTAGGAAGGTGTTAGGCTCCTAAGGCCCCTAGGCTGAGCAGGTCGACCTCTGCCAGTGTTATTAGACTAATCTTAAATAAGGATATTGTTAAAGGAGCTTTATCCTAAGCATGCATTTATTTGCATAAAACCCAAGAAAATGTTTTCAAACACTAAGCGATACATTTTGAAATTCAAATTTATTAATATGGAAAATCAACAATCAAGCATATACAGGTAATGAAATATTTTATCCTAGTTGCATTTGTGGGTGGGCTGAAGAGTATAGGCCCATTCCCAGAATAATTTGGGCTCTTTTTCAAGTTGTCCTTGGCACAAAAGGGGCCCAGGCTAGCCAAATGGACAACGAAGTGATGGACTCCAACTCGGCGAAACTTTCCAATTAAAACCCTTGTTTGCCAAGGATGTAAGATAATGCATTGGGAAAGTCCGCTCGCCAAGAACAGAATTCATCGTTAAGTACAAGTTACCAGAATGTCACCTCAATGGAAGGAAGTGGGGCCCCTCCCTAATGCATGACATGACACAATGAAACAATGAGCAAGACTGAAGAAACCACCAAAACTTCATAAGTGGAGGGGGCCACTGTCAGACCAAATATCCACTCATCATGGCCACCCCAATGAAACAAGAGTATAAATTGGGGGGGAGGAGGGTGGGTGAGTGGAGAGGAAAAGAGAAAGCTTGGAACAAAATATAATGGACAAATACACAAGAGAAAGTGAGAACATAATTTGGGGGTTATTGAAGTCCTGCTCAAATCTCTCACAAGGAGCTCAGTCGTTGGGGAGCCTTCTCGACTGGGCCTAAATTCAAAGCAGACCAACAATAAATAGAACTAGGGTACGATCTGTCATTGCAAGAATCACTCCAGGGGTCTCCCATTGTAAACCATACCTAATCAAGAATACAAATAAATTAGAAGCCTGAGTTCCAGAAAGCCTAAGGGTTTTTAGGAACGAGCCACCACATCATTCAAATCAAATTAATTATAGCAATGTTAGCTATACAAATTGTGAAAATAACTAATTATTATTTATTGGCCTAATCCTAAAGTAGGCTGCATAAACAGGCACAAAACCCACGCATATAACCTTAGATGGTTAAGTACACACCCGCATGCAAATGCACACCACATAGACCATCTTGTTGCCCTAACTACAAACAGACATTTCTCACTTGTTTGAAAATCAAAACTAGGTCAAATTTTTGTCCATTTAAAGTCTTAGATGTCTACTCAAACATTTATTGTAATTTACAAGATATTGGCATTACAGTGAGAAAAATTAATTTTTGAGTATTACTTTTGAAACAATTCTGAGTTGTAATTACTTTTGAACTATCGAGAATATAAATATATCAATTACCCTTGGTTAACATTTTGTCTAGCTCCTTGTTGGGACTGTGGATTCAAGAATACAAACCAATACAAAATTGAGTGTCTATATTACATCTTACGCAAATATTACTTAGGTTGAATTTATAATTATGTATATCATCGCTTAACATGTATCTTATCTTGTGAGGGTTATGATATAATTCATATGAATCTTATCTACAAATATTCTTCTTCTTATAATAATAATAATAATAATAATAATAATAATAATAATAATAATAATAATAATAATAATAATGTTTAAAAAATTTTAAGGGGCCAAGAGGTAACTTTCCTAAAAAATAAGTATAAATATAATTATAATATAAGGGAAAATAAAAACTTTTTCAAAAATTTTAGAAGGCCATGGCCTTGGAGGTGAATATATCCACTACAAAGCAAGCACCTTATTGATTCACATACTTCAAAAAGTCACTATGTTCCATCTCAGCTTTGCAGTCAAAACCTTATTTATATCATAAATTCCTTCTGAATGTAAATCCTTGGTCCCTTTTTTTTTTTTTTTTTTTTGTGTTCTACCAATTGTGGGACAATATATTTGTATTCTATTCCTCCCATAGAAAAACACAAAACAGCTTAAGATTTACACATTTTTTACCAAGATTTTTTTTTTTTTTTTAATGTGACCAAGCTATTAAGTCAAGGTGTATTCCCATTTATCATTGCAAATTTGCAACCTTACTCAATGGATTTACTTAGGGTCTGTTTGGATTGAAGAGGGAGAGAATGGGAGGAGAGTAGAGTTAGCTGAAAATAAATTAATTTTTTTGTTAATTTTACTTTACTCTCTCTCCTTCCCCCTCAATCCAAATAGACCATTAGTAATTTTAAGAGCCACAGGTGACTTACCAAAGACATTATTGTTATTATAGCTGCCAACTAGGTCATATACAACAATAGAATGGTGAGCATCATTCGTATCGATTTTAATGCTTAAAAAGTTTATAGTCCATTAAAAGGTTTATAATCTAGTAATTATAATTCGTCAAGGTTTGTTTTTGACATAAATAAAAAATTCATCAGTAAATCCCCGGACTTCTTGGATAACTTAAATAGTTAAATGGTAAATAAACAAAGCAAAAAGGAAAATGCTAAAAATACAAACTTTTTGATCATTTGTTTACAAATTGCTGATGTGATGAATAATTATTAGTAAATAAAAAAGTGATATTATTAGTGGGCCCGGAAGAGAACTAGTAAGAAATTGTTCACAATAACAATTTGTAATAATATTATAAAATAGTTTGTGGTTGTAATATTACTTAAGCAAAAGTAGTAAAATGCTAGAGATAAAAAAAAATTTACAAAAACTTTTATAAAGTGCATGAATGATTATTGATAAATAAAAAGGTAATGTTATTGATGAGCCCAGCTAAAAATCAATAAGAAATGTAGTGGTTAACAATTCATTTCAGAAAAATTTTAATACCATTTTTATAGGAAATGAAAAAAGTTGTCAAAATAGTAATTACATTTTTTTCTTTTCCCATAATTTTTTTTTAAATGGATTGTTAACCATTATTCCAATGGCATTCATTAGCATTTTCTTTATAAAAATATTATAAAATAATTCAGTAAGCATTATTCAGGCAAAGTTAACAAGATTAATGCTACAACTTGTCACATGTCGAGTTGTAGTTAATGGAGGGATGTCTCAATATGAACCCACTATCATCTCTTTACCAATCACAACTCACCTTGTGGTACAATTTGCCCATATAATAAATTATGATTAATAGATGAGTGTTCCCACAAGAACTCACCATCATCACTATTCCAATTAGAATTCATCGTACCACAAGTTGTGACAGCAGCCTAGAGTTAACATAGCAATTATTCATTTCTCTCGGCTCTCGCAATGATATGGGGTTTGGGGCGCACTATTCCAATTAGATATATCGAAAATTGAGTTTTATACTTTTATAATTCCTTTTTGACCTTCTGATTTCTGAACCTATGCAGTATTTTAGCTTCAGTGACAATAACATTTCAGGGCAAAGCTGAGTCATATAGACTCAGCGACTTTTTCTTTTTCTCACTTTACTGTACACGGCCTGAATGCTAGTTTGGATTGTTCAATATATGAATTTTGTATTAGGCTATTAGCTATATGAGTTTTCAGTGTTGAGTCATCTGGGTACTGTTCGTTGCAGGCAGCATCTCAAAGTCAGAGAGAGCCTTTTAAGCTCAAAACGCTTCCAACGTTGATATAAAAATAAATAAATTATTAGTTTGATACATTATAATTAATGTATAAAAAAATTAATATTATATATCAATTTTTTTAGGCCATGTTAACAGATATCTTTAGAGTAATAGCTAACAATTCATTTTAGAAAAATTTTGACATTATTTTTATGAGAAATGAAATATACTGACTTTGAGATGCTACCTGCAACGAATAGTACCCAGATGAACAAGAAAAGGAAAAAATGAGGGGGACCTGAGTTGGCGTCTTGGGCATGGTCACAGTGACAGTTTACCCGTGATGGGAATATGTACGAGATTCTTAGACCTGCGAAATGCAAAAATAGATAAAAAATATACGCTAAAGAAAAAAAAAAATAATCACACACAAGACAGTTTTTATATGGTCGACAAATTGCATACGTCCACAAAATTGCAGGGGTTTCACTATTCTTAGGGAAAAATACAGATTGCACAGTACAATTTTTTTCTCTAAAAAACGACATCAAAACCCTAATTTCCAAAATAACAGTTTTTATATCCTGCACACAAGATTCACAATGAGCTACAAAAACGGGTCAAACTACGGCTTGGGCTTATTGGCCCAAACCTCTGCTCTATGGACTAAATTTCAGAAAATCTCTCATTAAAAATTGTAACAATATTATTTCGAATCAGGTCATAATCCGGGTCAAATACAACTAGGCTCTACAAAGTCCAACAACCCATTAGGCCTGGGCCTGCAAAAGCAAGAGATTCGGATGAGCCATAGCTGTACATGCAACCTCATCTAAGATATTAGTGAGCATGAGCCTAGAGCATAAAATTATTTTCTAAGTGCTTCTCATTACGAGATTTGAATTGGAACCTCCACCTCCCAAACCCGTAAGAGTGAGTTCATAACTACCATACCAACCACCTCCGATGGTAATATTATACATCAAATACAATTTACCACATCAACAAATTATAAGAAGAATTATGAAAAATATTGCCCAAAGTTCTTATGGGCAAGGAAAAATTCATAGTTGATTATAATAAGTTATGAACTATACTAGAATCATCCTCGATAAGCTAATGTCAAGTTATCTATTTTATTCAGAGTAGACTAAGACATAGAGTGATTGGCAAATCAACTCAAAAGACTAAGATAAAGAAACACTTTTAATTTCTTCATGCTTATTCTGGATTGGAAACTAGGAAGTCTTATATAAATAACTACATTTCTGTTAGTTATTATACTCTAACATGATATCTTCTATATAAAATTGTATGATATATTGACTAGGTCAACATTATTCTTAATTATATAAAATATGATGCAACGAAACTTTGGACTTCATTGAAGAACACGTACGGTGTTAGCTTGTTCACAAAATACTTTATAAGATTATTAAAACAAGGAAATTCTTAATTATAAAGTATATACTGATTTCTCTATAATTAAAGTCTGATTAGCAACAGATAAGAGTAGCTTACGTTGGTTCTATATATTTTTAACACTTTGTACTTTGGACTTTGGAGAAGTAATCGTGGAGTATATGGATATGTCGTTTTCTATTTTGATTTTTGAATTTGAAGATTTGATACATATACAAGGAGATGATGTGAACCAATCAAGTTAGCCTAGCCCGGCCGATCGTACGTACTTTGCATAATATGTAATTGAGTTTATTAATTGATTGAGTCTTGCTGACGTGTTACTTTACATTAATAAAAACAAAACATCAAATGTAATAAAAATTTACTTTTTCGTATGAATTTTATTTTTACATAAATAATTTGATTTTTTTTAAAATGTATAATTCGATAGTTAGGAAAGAAAGAATTTGAACATTGGATGTTCCTATTGCGAAAACCATGATGTATCAAATAATTGAGTTACAAGACTTTTTATTACAACCTTTTGAGTTTATGTCATTATTTTATTAGATATACTTGTTATTATGTTAACAAATGCCCTAGGGCATTTGTTAATGAGCTATTTTAGAAAGTTTTTTATTCTACTTTCATGAAAAATATAAATAATTGTCAACAAAAATGGTTGTTTATTTTTTCAGAAAAAATTTTAAAAATATTTTTTAAACCAATACTTTTATAGCATTTGCTAACTTTTCCCTAAGTTTATAATATCATATCAATTATCTATCTAATAATTGTTCTATTGTTGCTAAGAATTTGTAATTTAACTTATACTTTTTAATATTTTCAACGAAAACGTTCAATATTCATATCATTCTCTCATTGTTGTAAGCTATCGAATTATCATAAATTAATAAAATACTTTTTTCTAAAATTAGAAAGAAAAAAAAAAACATCTGACCCAATGATGAGAACAAATGCAAATGCAAATACCATTAGTATGAGTAGATGGGTAATGTTAAGAACATAATTATTTTCAGAAATTTTTGTTACAACTCGTGATTAATAAGATGTAATTGCAGTAAATAAAATCTATTGCTAACGTCATTTTACCGCAAACCTATTACAACTCTCTTTTTACCTCTTCGTAGTGGTATTTGCAATGGTAGTTAGTTTAATTATTGTTATTCTATCCCTGTCAGAAATAGCTTGCTACCTAAAAGTCAGTACACGTGTTGACAAGTCGCCACGCGGCACATTTTAACTCTGCAAACATTTAGTCCAATTTCGAAGTGGGCCCAGAATTATGAAATTGGCGACCTTGCAATGATTGCTATATGTACCTAAACAAATTGCATATTCGGTACTTGTACCAGCCAGCCAGAACTTAGTAGAGAAAACTAAAAGCATCTTATCCTAGATATTTTATGTATAATTAACTCCTTTGTGAGTATCTTTTTTTTCTTATGTTTGTAAGTAAGGTAATGCGATAGTTCATGCCCTAATTCAAAGAGTTAGACATTATTTTCTTATTTCAGTTTTGTTGGAATCCTATCCAACAAATATTGCATCTTTTGTATTAGCTGAAATTCAGTCATTGATTAAATAAAGTCATCCATTTTCTTCTTTAAAAAAAAAAAAAATGTAAGACATTGAAATAAGTTGAGTTTTTTCCTTCTTTTGGTTAAAAGGAACTTGCATTAAACAACTAACCGGCCAAAGGAGGCACTTCCCCTAAATTTGTTTGCTTAGTTAATTCAAATATTCATGATCTGTACTTAAGGCATGTTGCCAATACTCTGCCTCCTTTGGCCTGTTAGTTGTTTAATCAGAGTTGGCCCTAGACATTTTGGGGTCTAAGATGAGAATTAAAAATAGAGTCTTTTTTATACTTATATATTAATTAAATTAATATTTATTTAATATTTTTATATTATAATATATTTCATTTAAAATATATTTTTCTTGCCTTTTAAGATGCAAATTAACTAATTAAATTTTTGTATTCAAGTTCTTTTAACATCTCATTTTCAATTGATAATATAGCTAATCCACTTAATCTTTCTTGGGACATTGCCGATCTTAAATATGATTGTCTCTAATTGGATCTCTTTCTACTAATAAATCTCTTAATTTTGTGTCAGTATTTTTTCAATTACTTGTATCATAAATATTTGAAGGAATATAATTCAACATGTCATTATTATTTTCATTTTCTTCTAGTTGAACATTATTATGGTGAACTTGTTCATTTGTGACATTTTCATCATTATTTTCATTTTCTTCTAAATTATTTTGAAGTTCATTATCAAGATTTGTTGTATTGCAAAATTGAACATCATTGTTATCTTACAATTGTATAATTTCATTATCTTCTAACTCTTTTTGGTGAATTTCTTGCTCATTTGTGATATTTTTATCTAAATTTTGTATTATATTTTGTTTATTACTAATAACAAATTTATCCATTGATCATTTTTTAGACTCAATTAATTTTTCTTTTTTAAAATTTTTCATATCCAGGTGCATATTTCTTAGTAGACATTTCTAATCAAACAATATATTTATAAAGACCAAAATAAAAAATAACTTTCAAGTGTAGAGCAAATGAGAAATATAACCTGGTTTATATAAAAAGTATTGTTGTAGTTTCATTGAACAATAACAAGTTTTTAACAATTTCAACTTGCATAAATAAAGACTTATTCAGTTTATGGTCACTTACTAATATATATATATATATATATATATATATATATATATAAACTTAAAACACAAGATTAAAATTAAAAAAAAAATTTTAAGCACAACCATAACAAAAATTTAAGCACAATTATAACACAACAAGGCTTATTAATAAGATCCACTCACAAAAAAAAAAAAAAAAAAAAAAAAAAAAAAAACACAAAACACAAAACACAACAAATTAATCCAATCTAATCTTATCTATAACCCAATACCCAAAAAGCAAAACGACAAAAACGTAGGCAGGTGGCAGTAGCAGGGTTTATAAAAAAATCCTAATCTTATCTATAACCCAAAAAGAAGAAAACCCAGGCAACAACAAGTTTTAATTAAAAAAAAATCCCTTGTAGGAAGCTTGCTGAACGACTGAACGGAACTGAGGAAGAGGAAGCTTGCTGCCAGGGCCGAAGAGCAGATGAGATCAATGAGAACAGGGGAGAGGAAGAGAATCAAAGAGAATGAGAATGAGAGACAGAAAGAGGCGGAGAGTAGAGATTAGAGAGAAAGGTAAAATTTTTAGGGTTTTGAGATATTTAATTGTTGTAATTTGTGATTGTTTTGTAGTTAATACGTTAGACCGGATTTGTTGTTTATCCGGATGATTTTTGGTTTGTCTGATTTACCAAAATTTTTGTTTTTTGGTTAAAAGGATGTGCCAGAATTTTGTGCTTCACCTTAAACTAATTTTTTTTTCCCTATTGTGTCAGATTGTTATGCTTCACCTGAAACTAAATTTTTTCCCCCTACTGTGTCTGATTTTTGTGCTTCCCCTGAAACTAATTTTTTTTCCCCTACTCCCTCTTATTTTCTAAAATTTTGAGGCCTCTCTTCCACTTGGGGGCCTTAGACAACTGCCTAACTCGCCTAAGGGAAGGGCTGGCCCTGTGTTTAATGCAAGTTCGTTTTAACCCAAAAAAAAAAAAAAAAAAGGAAAAAACACAACCTTTTTTTTTTTTTTTGAGAAGGAAACAGATGACTTTATTTAATCAATGACTGAAAATCAACTAATACAAAAGATGCAATATCTGTTAAATAGGACTCCAACCAAACTGAAATAGGAAAATAATGTCTAACTCTATGGGGGTGAGGCATGAGCTACTACATTGGCTTGCCTACAGACACGTGAGAAAGAGGTACTCACAAAAGAGTTAACAATACATAAAATATCTTAGATAAGATGTCCACCCGAAGCAAAGTCCCGGCCGCCCCCATTGAAAGGCTCTCATAATCTGCTCTGAATCCCCTTCAAAAATCACCCTGTCAAGACACAATTCCTGAGAAAAAAGTGTAGCTCTTCAGGCAGCCAACAACTCCAACGCGTCCACTGATGGTGGCTTTTTGATCTTTTCCTCCAAAGCTGCCTTTACCTCACCCCTAGAATTGCGAACAATCACCTTGACCCCAGCTTCATCAGATACATTGCCCCGTCGAAGTTAATCTTCCAAATATCATGTGCAGGCAAACTCCAACGCCTAGGCATAATTTTATGAACAGAGGGGGAACTGCGCTTCAAAGACTTAAAATCACGAATATAATCGCGCGCAAAACCTGCAATCTGATCCAGTGGCCTCGTGCTTTCGTTCAATTGGGTCTTGTTTCTGTGAGACCACACTGACCACGCAATCGTAGCAAACAGAGCAACTATCTCTGATTTTGAGAAGACCTGCTTTACTAAATCTCCAAATGATGTAAAGACCATCCCAGACCTAAGAACCCAACCAAAGTCTTTCTCCCATAGCTCTTAAAGACCATTACAGCGCCATAATGAATAAAGAATATCTTCCGAAGCACTTGAACTACGAGTACAGGCCGCATCAGTGAGGATTTCACCAAATTTTCTTTAGTGGCTAGGGAGTTTGTGCAGGCCTTCCAAAGGAAGTGTTTAATTTTTCCTAGTACTGGAATTTTCCAAAACTTCTTCCAAAAACCCCTTTCTTCAATGTTGGCTTGAGGCAAATTTTCAGCGGAATCCTGGGCTTCACAACAATCTGTACCCGGTTTTGACTGAATACTTCCCCGACTGTTCAAGGGCCCAAATCAACACATCAGGCTGTGGAGTCGAGCAAAGTGGAAGAGCTTTGATCCGAGCTGCATTAGGAGGGTGAAAGCAGCGATCAATCAGCTGAATATTCCACCAACTCGAGGACTGATTAATGAGCTCAGAAACTGTGGCCTCCGGGTGAAGCTCACTCGGGGAAGAAGATATAACTCCATTCCCATTTGGCAGCCATTTATCACTGAATATTTTGATATGTTGACCATCTCCTACTCTCCATCTTGTACCAGCTTCAATCATATGTCTTGATTTCATGATGCTTTGCCATGCATAGGACCTCCAAGATGCAGTAGCTTCAAAAAGGGACCCATGAGGAAAATACGTGGCTTTAAACACCTTATAAAACAGTGAGTGCCTATCAAGAACCAACCTCCACACTTGTTTTGCCAACAAAACCTCGTTAAACTTACACAAGTCTTTAAAACCCATGCCACCCTCTTCCTTAAGTTGACATAACTTCTCTCAATTTTTTACAGTGTATTTTTCAACATTCCCCTCTTTGACCCCACCAAAATCTACGAAGAAGTTAACTTATTTTTAGAATGAAAAATAATGAATGTTCTTAGAGTATTGATTAATAATTAATTTTAAAAAAATTTATGAGAAAAGAAAAAAAAATTAATATTTTGATAGTTTTTTTCATTTCTTATAAAAGTTTTGACAAAATTTTCCTAAAATGGATTGTTAACTATTACCTTAAGGGTATTCGTTAGCATAACTCTTTTAATATTATGAGTTAGGCCTGGTTAATTGATGTATACCCTAATCGCTTTACGACATATACTAATTATTTATTTTTTAAAAATTTTATTAGAAATTTAAAAAAAAAAGTTATTCATTTTTTTATATATTTTTTTAAATAGTTGACTAATTTATACTCTAAAAGTATACCTTAATTTTATAAGTTTTAATTTGAGAGTTTTAATTTTTTAATTTTTATTTTTAATTTGGACTTGAGATAGTAAGATGGTTATTTTAATATTTAGGAGAGTTTTTACAATTATAAACTTTTCATGCAAGTGTCAATTTGCTCATTCGACTGTGGATTTAAACAATTGAATCCAATATATTAGATTTATTACAAATAAAACATATTCTTAATCTTTTTGCTAAAACCTAGAGAATTTAGCCACATAATATTTTCAAAGAATTATTGATAATATGACAAAAATCATGTGCATATTCATAATTACGTTAGTTAGGTTTTAATAAAAGTATTAACAAAATGTTTGATTTGTTAAAAACTTAATATCTAGGGATTAATTGTTCAAATTGAATATTCAATAACTAAATTAACATTTACACCAAATTCTAGAAATGATGTTTATAAGTCTATAACAATAACTAAATTGACATTTACACCAAATTCTAGAAATGACATTTGTAAGTCTATAACAACTACACAGTAGTGTTTGAACTTCAAAATTTTCATGTTTAAATTTCGTGTTTGATTGGTATCAACTTATAAGCTTAACTTTTAGTTTTTAGTTTTTTATGTATAAGTTTCTAAAACCTTACTTTTTCCAATTTTTCTCACGTTTTTTATTTTATTTTTAAATATAAGTATACTATAGCACACTTTTAGTAAAATATTTTAAGCAAAAAATTAGATAAATTGTTTCATAAGGAGTTGTTTTTCAACTTTACAAACAATCTCATTCTTAAATATTAGACTTTTATATTCTCCACCATCACTATTATTGTCGCCATTATCACTATCACTATTCACTACAATATTGCCATTAATATCACCACTGTTGCTGCCAAGCTCTACTGTCACTAGCAATGCCACAATTACGGTGATTATCACGGTCACTACCGCTAATATCACCAACAATCGGGATACCATATCATCCAATATCAATGAATCATTATTATATATATTATCTTCGTAACTCTTATAATATTTTAATTCCTTAAATTTAAAAGATACTCATCCAGAAAATGAAAGTTTAAATCAATGAGCTCGAATATTTCATAAATATAACTTTAAAAATTCTTCAGCCATACACAATCAGATGGATATTTCATGAAAGTTTAACTTTTTTTTTTTTTTAATCCTCAAAAAAAAAAAGATGGATGGACCTTATTGTTATGAACTTTGCTCTATAAAAACGAAGAAGAGATGATGTGAAATAAAATTATTTTAACTGTGAATATATCATCTCCCCAAAACAATATCAGAGTACCAATATAAGTAATTACTTCATACCAATAATTGGAAGAATTTGGTTGAAACAATCCTGTGCCATATTAATTTTGGTAGACATCATCAGATTAACGGATGCTTTTTCTTTTTTTTTTTTTTTTTTGTGTACAAAATATTTTCTAGTGTAATAATCGTTTATGCTATAATATGGCAAAATATTTTCTCTAAAAAAATTTTAAAAAAAAGGGCAAAAGATTGTCAGTTACCGTGTTTGAGGTTTATGAAAAAAGAATGAAATATAATGAATACTTTACCAAAAAAAATAATTAAAAAAATAATTTATTGAAAATGATTTAATTCTTCTTCTTTTTTTGGAATAGTTCGTTCAATAGTTAGGGGAGAGGGGGATTTAAACTTAACCGTATCTCTCTTTGAAACATAAAAAAGTGTCAACTAAATTAAGGCTTCTGATTAAGTGAAATAATCCTAATAATGTGACGAGGAGTTATATAAAAAATGAATTAAAAATAAGAAATGTATAAAGTTACCATGGATAAAATTTTTTTTTCATTTTCATTTATGATTTAACTAAAGAGAGGAGTGTTCCTCCAATTTTTAGAGATGTGCAAAGAAAGGGAATGGAATACAATAAACATTCTTTTAAGGTTATTCCATTGATTCCTACTAAGTTCCTGAAAACAAATGAATTTACAGAATATCCCTTAAAACTACTTGCTATTACTTTCTAAAATAAAAAAATAAATAAAAAAAAAAAATTTCTATTACTCTGGCTTCTATGTTTTCTTCTTCATGACGGACTGTATTTTTAGTTTATTTGGGCCTTGCCGAATCTGCTTTTGAACTCTGTTGAGTGGTGAGTTGACTTTTTTTTTTTTTTTTTTATCACTGTCCTTTATAACATGTCATGGGTTACAAAATGGCAAATTTTGCTCAAACCCATCGGACATGTTTTGAGTCCAAACCCACATGAAATTAGGCTTGCATAAAAATGGATGCAATGCGATTGCCACCACAACAAGACTTCTCTTTCTTTTTCATATTTGCCCTCTCACAGAGTTTTTTTTTCTTTTTTTTTCCCCTCTCACATGGTTTAAAAGTTACGTTCTTCCGGTCTTTGATACAAGATGATATTCCTTATGTTTTAGTGCCAGCATTTCGTACAAATATTCAAGGTAGAAGTATGTGTGTATATATATATATATATCATATCATATCATATATTATATAACAAAAGTTAAGCTTAAAAACCGTGATTACATAAAGTGGCTGCACTAAATTGTAAGAATTTTTGAAAAACTTAATATAATTTTTTTTTGTACTTATCTTCTTCTTATTCTTCAATAATTTCTAAATTGATAAAAATATTAATTTGATTACAATCCAAACTCTTCATCTAATTATTTTATTATTATAATTTATAAGTTGATAAAAAATTTTAATTTGATTACAATTCAAACTCTTCATCTAATTCTTTTTTTTTTATTTAAATTATATTACAATGTATAAAAAAATAAAAACACGTAAAAAACAAAAAACAGCAACAATCTTCATCTATTTTTTTTTTATAAAATTTAAATTATATTACTTCATATAAAAAAAAAATACCGGTAAAAAAAAGCAACATATTCAACAGCAAATTTTTTTTTTAGATAATTATTGTTCATACCAATTTACAGAAAATGTTTTTGGATAAAGTAAAAAAAAAAAATTGTAAATAAGGTAATAAATATTTGAGTTTAAAGTAAACAACTCCTCTTTCTTCTTAAAAAAAAAATAGTATCTATATATAATAAATGTTTGTTATTCTAAAAAAAAATATTTGTTGTTTTTTTTTTTGGCTATAAAAGAAAGGTTTCCTCTTTTCCATAAAAAAAAAAATATATATTTATTTTTTCTTTCTATTCATATGACATTTGATTTAATCCACTTTTTATGGGATTTATGAGATAGTAATAAACAAATTGATTAGAAATCTTAATTCCAATAGGATTAAAATTCTATATCAAATGAAACTCTACCTATATATTAATATATATATATATATATATATCCTTTTTGAAGTGAAGTTTATTCCAATATGTGAATGCCTAAATCCCATAACAGGTATGCATTTTTCTTCATTATTATTTTTTCATTTTATTTAAGCTATTTTTCTTTAACTTAAAAAAATTAATAAAAACTTCTCACATAAGTTTTAACCCAATTCATAATAATAAATTTTTGTACTCATTTATTCTCTTCTGCAATAATTGGTTCAGGTTTTAGTTACATACTCACGCTTTCATTTCTCAAAGTGATACAGAAAACAAACAGGTTTATTCTTTGTCCTTTTTTCTGAATTTAGATCTTAATTTTTAATTTGTGTTAATTTCTTAATTTTAAATAATGAATAATTTTGATTATATTCTATATATTGAATGCAAATTGTTGTTTGTAGGTTTTTGGTTGTGTTATGTTCTTCGGAAAAAATAATTAAAATAAAATAAAAGAGTTTATATAAATTTGGCAACAAAGCTAAATAGATAAGCCTAAGAAATGTTTACTAATAATAGTTTTATTAGTAACTTTTTATTAACATGATTTAAAAAAAAAATTGAATAGAGAGATAATTTATTAACGTGATTTAAAATCTACTAAAACTTTTTTGAGGGATTGATTTAAAAAAAATTCAAAATAATTTTCTAATTATTAACTACTATGCGCTAACTTCTAACTACCAAAACCCACAATAAAAATACAAATTTGTATGAAATACCACTTCCAAAGATTAATATCTTAGCTATTATATATTAGCACTGAATTTTTTATATTTAATTTATAAAAGAAGGGTTTTCTCATTCCTTGCAAAACAAAGGGATTATAACAAGAATTAGCTACACAGGAGTAAGACTACACCGTCTCTTTTTCTACAATAAATGTTAAATTTAGATAACTTTTCATGCATATACACATGCTACACAATTGAATTATAACAAGAATTAGCTAGACATGTTTAAGACTACACCAACTCTTTTCTACAATAAATATTAAATTCAAATCACTTTTCATGCATATACACACACATGTAGCGTTAGGGCTGTCCAAATAACCCATAGAACCAACCCACCTAGCCAAACCGACTGGACCCGAACCGTCCACCGCCCAATCCGACTACTTCGGCAATTGGTGGCGGGTCTCTTCTTCCAAAACTCGAGCCACCTAACTGGAATAGACTATAAATGGGTTAAAAGGATTTTCAGAACTCACCCTTAGACCTCAGACTTAGTTCTTCTACTCTCACTCTCTTCTCTAACGATCTTTCTGCTCTTTGTCGATCTCTACTCTTTGCTGATCTCTGCTCGTCGCTGATCTTTGCTCGTAGTTGTCAATCTCTTTCTCTTCGTCGTTGATCTTTGCTCTTCGTCTACAACGTTGCTAACTCATCTTTGCCACCATTGTCTCCATCTCTCAGGTTTGATCTCTCTACTCTCAGTCACTCGATCTCTCTACTCTTTGGCCACAACATCGCCAGGTCATCTCTGTCTCCGATTGCCTCTATCTCTAACATCGCCTATTTGCCCTCACCAGTTCAGATCTATGATTATCTCTCTCTCTCTCTCTCTCTCTCTCTCTCTCTCTCAGGTTCAGGCTCTCAAGTTTGATCTCTCTATTCTCTATTATTTGGGCTTGTTGATCTGTTATTTGTGTTTGTTGATCTGTTCTTTAGGTTTGTAGTTGTAGATCTTTTGAATCATTGGTTTTGTTTGTTGGGTTTGTGTTTGATCATTGTATTTTTGGTCGAAATCAAATCTGACCGCCAACTGCCGTCCACCTGAGCCTAATCTGACTCGACCGGTGACTTTTCGCGGTCGGTGGAGGGTTTGGAATTTCTCCACCCGATCTAATTAGGTTGGTTGCGGGTTGGGCACAAACCCGACCCATGGACAACCCTATGTAGCGTGCAATGCACAGGACTTAAAGTTCAAGCTTAAACTTATAAACTTGGTATGGTGAAACTCACTCAAGTTTCAAAGCCTTTTTCCATGCTTTCAGGGACAAAAATTAAATTCTCATGTGAGTCTCTCTCTACTTAAAATTTTAGATGTTTAATAATTTAAAGTTCAAGCTTAAACTTATAAACTTGGTATGGTGAAACTCACTCAAGTTTCAAAGCCTTTTTCTATGCTTTCAGGGACAAAAATTAAATTCTCATGTGAGTCTCTCTCTACTTAAAATTTTAGATGTTTAATAATTTAGATTATTCTTAATTATTGAATTGATGTTTCACTTAAACATGATTTCAATTATTGTTTTGGATAATTTTTAACTGTTAAATTCAAGGATTTTCCATTTAAATATATGTGATTAATTGAGCCTTAAAGTTCAATGTATTATTGAAAATCATTATATATATATATATATATATTTAGGTACTGTAAGGATACAAATTACGCTGGACTAAAGTTGAACGTGTTTGACCCAGCCCAATGAGTCCAAAACAATGAATTTATAGAGAGTGAGCTTCTAATCTAGATTTTTGGACAGCAGATAACACAGAAGGATAAATTTAATCACATACTTCATGCATTCTCCTCGTATATAGGTGAAAGCTGTATCATATATTAATGCCGAGGACTATCTTTTGTCTCTCCTTACAATTTCTCTCTCTTGTTTGTATGTGTGTGTGTGTCTCTGTTTTTTTTTTTACTCCCCCTCTTCTCTCTCTTCTTCCTTTGCCTTTTATAGACCAGTCTCTTTCTCCTCCTTCCTTCCGCGTGTAGTCCAGATGCTCTTTTTTAGGTACTTGTCCTATCATTCTTTCTTACCAAAGTATTTGGCGGTAAGTGCAAGGTTGAACTTCAATGCTCAGGCATCACTTCCTCATTAATGCAGCCAGAAAGGTAGGTATAGAGCCTTCAATGCGGTGGTAGCAGTTTTATCCTTGATATTTGTCTGTCACTTCCCTCTATCCCCTATTCTCATTTTCTCAGTTTTTATATCCAAGGTCTTCAGTACGGATGCCCTTGAACCGCCAGATCACTCGCTTCGTCCTCGGCAGCATGTTGCCGAGGACTTGGCCATCCTCGGACGTCATGTTTTATGGTGTTCTGCTCATGCATGACACTTTTCTTTTGTCATGTGACTTCGTAGGCGGGACTTATCACGTCCTCAGACCATTCATGCTATTGGGTTGGGCTTTCCTCCTCATGAGAGCCTTTGGGTCGGCCCAATACGTATCTTGGGCCCATTGACACTACAGGTACCTCTACCATCTTCCATTTAAATATATGCATTTTATGATTCCTTAGTTTCACACAACATGCAATCATTATTTAACTTAAAAGAAAAATATTCATTTATTTTTATGGGCAAGACTTAGGTACAGTACTTAGGTGCTGTTCCTTAAGTTTCCCTCTTAAAATTTTGTCATGTGAATTTTTTTCTCATGGATAGAAGTGTATTTTTTATTTAAATAGTCATATGGCAGAATTTTAAGATGAGAACCTAAGGAACAGCACTTAAGGTATTCTACCTAAGTTTTGTCCTATTTTTATTATTTATTTTAAGAAAATTAATAGAAAATTTTTTTACATATAAATTTTGATTAAGCTGTGCGTCACAATATAAATTTTGATTAAGTCATGCATTGCATCAGCATAATGCTAGTACTATATAATAAAATTTGGGCTTAAAAACCATGATTGCACCAAGTGGTTGCACTAAATTGCAGAATTTTTTTTAGAATTTTAAAAAAATGAATATAATTTTTTTGTACTTATCTTTTTCTCTTATAATTTCTAAATTGATAAAAATCTTAATTTGATTATAATCCAAACTCTTCATCTAATTCTTTTATTATTATATTTTATAAGTTGATATAAAATTTTAATTTGATTACAATTCAAACTCTTTATCTAATCCTTTTTTTGTTTAAATTATATTACAACATGTTTTAAAAAAAAAAAAAAACAACACAGTACATGGAAAAAACAAAAAAATGGCAACAATATTTATCCATTCTTTTTTTTTTTTGTTTTAATTTAAATTATATTACTTTGTGTAAAAAAACAAAAAACTTAATACCGTAAAAAAAACAGCAACGTATTTAACAGCAAAATCTTCCTTTTCACAGGTGACTTTCATTTTTATAGATAATTATTGTTCATACAGTTACCAACAACGCTTTTGGATATAAAGTTAAAAAAAAAAAAATTGTAAATAAGGTAATAAGTATTATATTTTAAAGTAAACACCTTCTCTTTCTTCTTCTTCAAAAAAAGTATCTATATATAATAAACGTTTATTCTTCTAAGAAAACAAACGTTTGTTTGTTTGTTTGTTTTTTTTTTTTTTTCTTTTGTTATAAAAGAAAAGTTTCCTTTTTTCCATAAAAAAAAATGTTTTATTTTTTCATTCTATTCATATGACCTATTTTTTATTCCACTTTTTATGGGATTTATGAGATAGCAACAAACAAATTGATTAGAAATCTCAATTCCAATTGGATTTAAATTCTATATCAAATGAAACTCTACCTATATATATATATATATATATTTATATTTATATATATCATTTTTGAAGTGAAGTTTATTCCAACATGTGAATGCCTAAATCCCATGACAGGTATGCATTATTTCTTCATTATTATTTTTTTCATTTTGTTTAAGCTATTTTTCTTTAACTTCAAAAAAATTAATAAAAACTTCTCACATTCATTTTAACCCAATTCATAATATTAAACTTTTGTATTCATTTATCCTCTTTTACAATAATTGGATCAAGTTTTAGTTACATACTCACACTTTTATCTCTCAAAGTGATAAAGAAAACAAACATGTTTATTTTTTGTTCTTTTCCTAAATTTATATCTTAATTTATAATTTGTGCTAATTTATTAATTTTAAATTATGAATAAGTTTGATTATATTCTTTATATTGAAATAAATTGTTGTTTATAGGTTTTTGGTTGTGTTATATTCTTCAAAAAAGAAAAAGAGTTTATATAAATTTCGCAACAGAGCTAAATATATAAGCCTAAGAAATGTTTACTAATAATAGTTTTATCGGTAATTTTTCATTAACGTGTTTTAAAAAAATTGAATAGAGAAATAATTTATTAACGTGATTTAAACTTTACTAAAACTTTTTTAAGGGATTGGTTTAAAAAATTTTCAAAGTAATTTTCTAATTATTAACTACTATAAGCTAACTTCCAACTACCAAAACCCACAATTGAAATACTAATCTATATGAGATACCACTTCCAAAAATTAATATCTTAGTTATTGTATATTATTCGCTGACTTTTTTTTTTTTTTTTTTCAAAAGAAGCGTTTCTCTCTCTTTCCCCCACAAAACAAAGGAATTATAATAAGAATTAGTTAGACAGGGACAAGACTTCACCACCTCTTTCCTACAATAAATGTTAAATTCAGATTATTTTTCATGCATATATACACGCTACACAAAGGGATTATACTAAGAATTAGCTAGACAAAGGTAAAACTACATACCCTCTTTTCTACAAAAAAATGTTAAATTTAGATCATTTTTCATGCATATACATACACATATAGCATGCAACACACAAGACTTAAACTTGGTAGGGTGAAATTCACTCAAGTTTCAATGTCTTCTTCCATGCTTTCAAATTTAAGTGTCTTGTTACAGAGGGACTCTAACAAGAATTAGCTAGACAAAGGTAAGACTATACCACCTCTTTTCTACAAAAAAAAATGTTAAATTCAGGTCATTTTTCATGCATATACACACACATGTAGCATGCAACGCACATGACTTAAACTTGATAGGGTGAAACTCACTCAAGTTTCAATGTCTTCTTCCATACTTTCAAGGACAAATTAAATTCTCATGTGAGTCTCTCTACTTCAAATTTCTAAATGTTTAATAATTTAGATTGTTATTAATTATTGAATTGAGGTTTCTACTTAAACATGATTTCAATTATTGTTTTGGATAGTTTTTAATTATTAAATTCAAGGAATTTTCATTAGTATTAGTGTATCACGACCAAGGATATCAAAATACCCTTACCTTGCCTTGCTCTTGTTCCACGTGAGTTATTCCAGTCCAAAAACAGGAATAGGGTATTTATGCAAGGGTGACACTACTTGTAACTCAGGGTGATCACAGGACCATCCCGACTTGCCAAAAAAATGTATACACACACACACACACACACACACACACACAAAATTAACCTATTTAGACCACCCAAATAAAAATATTGACCACCCTGACTTGAAAATTATAAGAATTTTGATTCAATAAAAATAAGAATGGTTCTACATTCACAACATTTTTACAATAATTTCACAAAAAATCTTATTTAATAAGTGGAAAGCGTTTACTAATTCTAATTTCGGCTCAATATTGACATTAGTTTTTAACCCTCTAATCACAAATTATTGCATAAAATTTGTTTTAAATTGTTGTAGTTGTAGATGTAGCATTACTTCAAAAATAATATGTTCTCAAAAACATAATCCTTAACCCCTTAAACCCCATAAAAAACACCCCTTAAATAACAAAAAAAAGCACAAATAACAACAAAAATATCTATAAAAAAAATTTAAAAAAAAAAACTAGACTAAACAAAAATGAGTTAACAAATGATTCAACCAAAAACCTATTCAAAAAGAAAAATAAAAATAATTATTCAAATTTGTAACTCTTGCAACCTATTACGTAAAAATAATCTCTAATTTAATTTTTCCTTGAAAGAGGAACTTAAAAATAATATTGTAGTTCATGAGTTTTCTTTGGCAATGCTGGCAATTATGCTCTTTTTGGCTTTATAGTTGCAATAATTTTGCTTTCCTTAATGACTCAACTCGTAGTTACAGCAAATATCATCAGTTTTTCTTTCTCTTCTCTATTATCATTTCAATTCTCTTACCTTATTACTCTTATCTCAGTATTCTCAATTCCTACTTTATCTTTTATCAGTCCATTTTTTCTTTTTCTCTTTGTTAGTAGAAAAAACTTGTATTACTTTTTTTTTTTTTGTGACGTCGATATATTCAAGATATCTCTTTATTAAATTTTGTATAATTTAAGTTTTTTAGTGACCACTCCTGAAATTGCCATTGTACCCATGATTTTACCTTAATCTACCCTAATGACATCCATAATTGAGTTGGGAAAATGATGAATATTTGCTTGATTTTACACACTTGGAACTTTTTTTTGATAAACTTACACACTTGGAACTTGAAAGCGAAACAAACCATGTTGAGAGATATGATTCTTAAACCTATAATAGAGATTATGGCAACTATTGTGGGAGAAAAATTTCAATAAGGAGTCTGTAAAAGTTGTCGAATCCTCCATAGGTCTGGTGGCTTAGTCTTTTGCTGAAAAAACATAAGCTTTGATACCAATATGGGGAGAATAGCGGAATCATAAATATCTGTTTGTTTTGTGTAGCCAAATAATAATGAGTTTATGCAAAATAAAAATAGAAAACAGAACAAACAATCACACAGAGAACACAAAGATTTACGTAATTCAGCTTTTGACCTAGGTCTTAGCTAGAACAAAGGAACATAACACTCAAAAGTGTTAAAAATATACAAGTCAATTAATGAAAATAAAAGATAATTAAATTATGTATGGTTAATTACACTTTAATTTAATGAGCTATATATGACATAAGAGTAATTAGAGGGAATAAAAAAAGCATTAGTCAACTAGATAAATGCATTACACCCATGACGGCTTTTCCAAACTCCGACCGCATGGCTTAGCAACATTTTTTATGACTTTTTGGCTTAGTGGCATGTACCATTTTTTTTTTCCTTGGCTTAGTGGCATGTACTAGCTTCGTTTGGGTTTGCTTGTATTGTATTGAGTAATTGTGTCCTACTTAGAGTGTGATTTTGAGGTAGCACAATATTACTAAGGGGTATAAAATGTAATTCTTACAATAGGTTCTTATGGAGTCTAATCTCAAAAAGTATTTATATTTTGTTGCAAAAATGAAGAGAAGGGATATAGAATTATAGATAAGAGAGTCAGAGAAAGAGATCCACTAACTTAAACTAAAGTAATATAACAGCTATTTTTGCCTAATTATGAAACTATCTTTTTGTTCAATTATATTTTATTGAGGTTTTCGTCTCAAGTACCTTACAGTTTGTTTGAGACACTTGAACACTTGTCGAGGCTCTAAAGACGCCTCACCTTACCCTATAAGCATTCTTGATAATAAATATAATTTAACTTGATAAATATTATATTTTTTATGATTAATATTGATACATATTTAATTAGTATAAGTATTAATAAATATAAAATTAGAAAATTTGTATAAAAAAATCTAATTTAAATAAAAACTTTTGAGTGTTATGTTCCTTTGTCCTAAGACGTAACACTGTTTCTAACCTTCCGAAACAATTTATCGCACTCTTTCATCCAATAAATTAACACATTTAATGTCTAGCAAAATACCATAAAATTCATGATATTCTGTATTTCCCTTTCTTCTTTTTTACAATTTTAACTTGTACAAGAAAATCAAGCAAAGATGATTTTTAAACAAATTATTTTTTTATATGTATGCAATACCAATTTCAATCGTTGTACTTTTTGGAACTTCCTATATTGAATTTCCAAACTTTATGCTTTTGTATTTTTTTTTCTTTGTTTTTGGCATGGATAATTACAATAGATTCAAAATCTATGGCGCTTATTATTTTATTATGATTACTCTTTAAAATTATTAGGTACTAGGAAGTATGATGATGTGATGTTCTCTTTGATAACATTTCTGATCACATTAATAATAGATTCTACTACTCAAATTTATGGTAAGATTCATCAGAATGTAAGAGAATGAAACATTATGTCGCCGTGCATGAACGTAGCTAATAATTTTTCAATAGGTCAATGGCCTCTTAAAAACAAAAATTATACTGTGATGTTAACAATTCAATATCTTTTCTTTATTGGTTCGGCACCCCACCAAAAAAAAAAAACCCCGATAAAACAAACTGCAAGCTGAAACCTTGACTATAAATCAATGGCTCATATACCACGCACAGACTAAAAATTGTAATTAAAAAAAAAAAAAAAACAGCAATCTTACTTGATGAATGTTACATGCATATGGAACCTCCAGCCATGATCTGTACAAGTTCCTTTAATCACTAGGCCCTTCACTCTCACTCATCTACATAATATGTTTATATCACTTGCCTTCTGCTCTGCAACAATTTGTAGCCACCATTGATCTACTACCATGTTATCCCTTGCAGTGAGCAGTTTGGACTCCCCTATGAATGGTAATTAGTCCTCCATTTACTCTATAATCTTCATTTTTCGTTTTTCTAATATTTTTTTCTTGCATAAACCAACCCTTCTACATATACCATGAAATCCGATCCTAAGATTTTTGGCCTTCTCTTTACTTTCCCCAGATATCTTCCTCTTCCACAATTTACTCCCTACAAATTTGGTGACTGATCCCACTTCATGTAGACCTTCCTTCTTTGCCATACAGCCCTTATTTGAGCTTGATGTAGTTGGTGGTATGGTAAACCGACTAGAGCTACATGAAAAGGGCAAGGCCATCATGTGCCTCTCAAGGAGATGACCAAGTGAAGCTATTTCATGTGAATCATATAAAGGACTCCCACAGTCCCATATGCTAGCAGCTTCTTCTTCTTCTTCTTCTTCTTCTTCTTCTTCTTCTTCTTCTTCCTCTCTTTTCTTCATTTATTTTTTTGCAATACCCAAATCATCTTTTAAGCTTTATTATATATTTGTTGGAGAAAAATGACTTGACATCACCAAAAACTGTCTTATACATGACTATATCATACTCCATTGAACTAAAAAAAATATTGGACGTTTGGTACAATCTTATTGGGCTCCAAAGTTGTTGCAGTTGGAGTTGTTGAGTTATCAATTTAAGTTGTTTCTTTAAGTTTTAGGAAAAAAAAAAAAAATTTGCCCACATTAGACGACAAGGAGGCCACCTACCATGGGCCAAAACAGTGTCTCTAATATCAGGAGTTCATGCATCAAAAATTTCATGTCCCACTTATGCGAAAAAAGAATAGGATGGAGCCGGATATCTAAACCTTTTTATCTCTAATTGATTCCCATGATCTCATCATGATAACATTGATTTTCACTAACAAAAAGATTGCATTACTCCATTGGATGGTCGGCTTTTATGGGCCTGTTTGGTAGATGTGTTTAAAAATTGAAAATTTTTATTTGAAAACATTTATAGAAATACGTGTAGGTAAAAAAGTATATGGAAATACGTGTTATAGTGAACTATCACAAAATTCCCAACCAGTGAGAAACATAAAATAGTAAAAACACATGCCAAAGAAAAATAAACACATGTAAAAGACAGTATTTATGTGGTTCGGCAATTTGCCTACGTTCACGGAGTTGCAGGAATTTTACTACTATCAAAAAAAAAAAAAAAAATACAAAGTGTGGCTACAGTTTTTCCACTCTCTCAAAAACAACCAAAACCCTAATAACCAAAACAGTGTTTTTCTATATCCTGTGTACAGGATTCACAATGGGCTACAAAATGGGCCAAAAAAATTTTCAATTCTCTAGTCCATGGACTAAACCTCAAAAAATCTCCTATTAAAAATAATGCAACATTATTCGGGTCAGGTCAAATCGGGTCATTTACCAGATCAAACACAACTAGGCTCCACAAAACCCAACGCGTGTGATGTTGTTTAAAAACTGAAAATGGTTGTTTGAAAACACAAACCAAACGCCTCTTATGTCTTTTTGTGGTGGCCTCTCAAATCTCAGCCATTTGTACTGCTGATCTCCCGGATTTGTTTTCATTGTTCGTTTGTATTTGTTAATTTTTTTATGGCCATTAACTATTAGAGATTGGATTAAATGAGAAAATTCACAATAGATTTAAGTTTTTGGTATATGTATTAATTTATCATGGTAACAAATAATTTGGATACTGTCTCTGCTTTGTTAGTTGATCTTGACTTGAATCCACACATGAGCATAGTACAGTTCAAATAATTATTAAATTTACTATACATTAATAGTTTAAATTTTTTTAGATAAGTATAATATAGACTAAAATTGTTTTCATTTTAATCCCTTACTTTTTAGAAATTCTTTTTAACCCTTCATATATGATTCCATGTTTTAACCCTTCATATCTGATTCCATTTTCATATTTGCTCTGTCATTCATTTCTATTAATAATTTGACCGTTAAGTGTCAAATAAGTGACGTTAATTAAACTATGTCACTCATATAATATCATATTACTAAAAATAGACTGTATAGCCAATATAAAAACAAAACCAAAGGTGAGGTGAAAACTTTAAATAATAAAGAGCCAAAACAAATGTGATTCCAAATTTTAATCAAAATTTAGAAGTATACTTTAATCTAGAATTCATAGGCGTTAGCATGACGATCCCATTCCCAAATAAGCTAATATGAACTAGTGGACTAGTTAAAGTGGGACTCCAAAGATTCTGTAAATAGGCCCAACTAAGCCGAGCATGTGGGTTGGGCAAGATAACAAATTTGGATTGGGCTCCTTAGATTTCTTGTCATGGCCTAGCACTCGAGCCAGAATATTCAAGGCAAGGAGAGTCTTCAACATGGCATTGATAAAAGGCAAAGGTTGATTATACTTTCTAAGTATTAGATTCTTTCCTCACTTTCTTCCTCTTCGTCTTTTTATTTATTTATTTATATTTATGTGGAGAGAAAAACGAATTGAAATATTCATCGAAATAAATATTTTTTTAAAATAGATACGATAGAATTTTAATTTATAATGTTAGCTCTTTGAGATTACTTTTTATAAATTTTTAGTGTAAATATATTTCTTATTTAATTATAAAAGACTTTCTAGTTGAGCTAAGTTAGCAAACTAGAACTCACCATTAATATACAATGAAGTATTTTTTTGTTTTTTTGTTTTTTTTTTTGAGAAGCAAATACAATGAAGTATTAGATTCTAATAAAATAAAGGAAATAAAACACACAAGCATTGGAACTATCACATTAATGTGGCATTTGGTATGGGGTAATATTTTAGGATTTCTAAGAATGTTTAAAAATTCTCGTCTTTGATTGCAAATCACGTCAGGTAATCAGATGCCGGAGGAATCTGGATTCCCCCTTTAAACCCCTCTTAATAGGAATATGGAGTCCCTTTAAAACAGGTGGGTATCTAAATTTCCAAATTTAAAGAAAATTGTATTTTTTATAAATTGACAATTTTAATCATTTTTCTTATCATTTAAGCTGATAAGGGTAATTTTAGATCTCAAAGCTGACAACACAAAGCATAAGTGAATAGACCAAATGTCTGATTGTTTAGCCTGATAGGTCCACCTTGCAACATAGTAGATGGTCTTATTAGGCTAACGACATGACTGATGAACACATTTCCATGGGCAGACAGATCCAGAGGAAGCAAACCTCAGTTATACAAATCTTAATATGGACAGACCCAACAAAGTGGATCAGCTTCAGGCAAACGGACCCAAGAAAAAGGGGCACACAGTACTCACGTGGATCCCACGTGACTGGAAATATTCATCAAGAATCCTGATATGGAAAAGCCTTGCACTCTACGCCCAACCATAATTGAGGGTCATCTACAAGGAAGACCATCCCAAAAAAATCTGAAAATTTGATGGAGAGTTCTCCCCATAAGGAAAGGCCTTCATTCTCAAGAAATTAAGGTCAAATCTACACCACTATATAACCCCCAAAACCCTCTCTCACAAAGGTACGCACAATTTCTCTAAAGCTCATACTCTTTAGTATTGTTGAAGCTCTCTTCTAACTTAACCTTCAGAGGATCTTTGGTCGGTATCCCACCAGTGCCCTTTGATTGGTTCTTCTCTTTTGTTTTTCAAGTGCACCCATTGACACGTGTGGACAATCAATTTACTGATGATTTTTTGTGCATCATCATAAGCAATTAAGATAAAATATAAAACAAATTATCAATATATTTTCCATTGTCTTTATCTTTTCTTGCCAAAATAACATAAACAGAATAAACAACTCTATTAATATATTCTTTAACAAAGTTCTATTTAGGTTTCATGTGTGAGAAAAAAAAAGTTTGAAGGCGACCCTCCATTATTGCAAGGTATTCACTTTTGCTGTTGTGTGTGTATTGCTCAACAAATTATTAATATTTTATATTTTATTTTTCACTATTTATTTAGATGAAGTGTTTTTTAAAGGACTTGGTAGTTCACATTCCAATTTAAGGATAAAACAGGAAAAATAAATAATTTATTTAAGATTTTTAGGAATAAACCAAATATTATCATCTTACATTCCTAAGAATCTTAAAAGATTCCCAATGAAACTAAACATAGAAATAACTACATTTTTAGGCATCTAAATTGCAAAGAATTACATTTCTAAAAATCTGAATGCTAGGAGTAATGTAAATTTTCCCGTACCAAACTCCACGTCTATGGGACAATTTTACTTTCATTGGGTCTAGGATAATCTAAGCCACCCGGGAAAATTAAACATCAAGTTTTTGATTTTTGTTTTTTTTTTTAATGGAAAATCAACATCAAGTTGGGTATAATAAAAAGTAAAAGTTGAAGATTATGTTCCACATTCCTTGCTTCTAAATTTTGACTTCAATACCGCTACCCTCCAATAAAAGTAAGGGAAAAAAAAAGTTAAAAATTGAAGTTTATGCTATTATATAACGTATTAACGTTGAAAAGCATCTGAAGCTTCGACTTGTTTCTTTCCTTTGTGTGTGTATGTGGTTAGAATTTTATTGAAATTGAACATTATCAAATGTTGACATCGACTTCTTAGCCAGTTTTGTATTTTATTTCTGAAAAGAAGATAATGACATCGAAATTTAAAAAAAAAAAAAATTCAAACAATTTATCGCTTCATCTATGTGTTGGACACTGGCAACAAATATTGGCCTCTAATGGAAATAGTGACATTCCAGGATAAATCATACACAAGAGAACTTATCTGTTATCTCCTTTGTATAGGAGTTGGTATCTCATGCGTTAGGCGCATGAGAGTTTTTTTCCCTGTATGGTAACATCAATCCTGATTTTGAGCATATATCCATGATATGTAAGATATCTCAGAGTCCACAATTAGCTCATTATAGATCCAACATCTCTATGATCCATTTATATTCAATCTGTATCTATTTATTTATTAATAATTTGATAATTGAAAATGAGGGATTTAAATTTTGGACATTTTTCATTGGAAACACAAAAAAATGTTATTTGAACTTTTGACAAATAAGTTTCTATTGTATCATTATTTTATTTTATTCTATTTTTTGAAATTTTTAGTAATAGAGTTTCACTTGAGTAAACAATGTGAATAATTGTAATGAGTTACATAGCAAAATTGTGTCATATAAATTGTAATACTCAAATTGAGCTACACAATGCAAATATGATGAACACGACCCAATTTTTATCATTAAAACACAAGGTCATGGTTGGTTATTAAAATAATAATAAATAAATGATAAAATTTCTCTTAAATTTCTATAAATTCTTGGTAGAATGATTTTAATCAAAGTAATAATTTTTAAAATTCTTTTTTTTGAAACTTTGAAAATAAAGCTTAACTTAGAACAACAATATTTATTATTTTGATGTAATTACAATGTGCTACATCGCATAAAGAAGGAAAAAAGGATAAAAAATAATAAAAGAGAGAGTATCCACTTAGTGTAGTGATGCCGTGTATGTTACAATTTCTATTATATATGATTTGGATACGAGTTTATATAGTTTTTTTAATATATTTTATTGTGAATGTTTTGGTGACAGTGGCTAAATGATTGATCATTATATAATTTTAAAAATTTTATATGGTACCATAGATCTCATAGCTTCGCATTAAAGGAATTTGTCAAAAGCATTATAGCTCAATTAGTTAACATCTTTTAGTATTTTCAACGAAGACATCTAAGGCTTAAATCTCTCCTCTCTAGTTGGGACTACTGAATTATTAAAAAACAAATCACACATTATTTGAACTTTTTGTTGTTTTTAGTTAATAGTGACTCATTAAAGGATATGAATTAAAATTATTTTAGAAGTATTTAATTTTAAAATAACCAAACACTACAAGAAACTTGTGTAATTTATCGAAATCACTAATAAAGACTAACTAATTTTTATTGTATAGTATCATAATCCTTTTAATACTAGAGTAAATCATATATTATAAATATAAATTATTAAATTTGATATACTATCATCCTTCAAACTATTATGATTATATAATTTTTAAAAAAAAAAAAACTACTATGATTATATAAAAATTGTCTACAACCGGTCGAATACTGACAAAATCACTAATATTTTAAATTTTTTTCTTTCTAAATCTCCTATATTACTTTAAAGAATAACTATCTATCATTTATAATATTGAATCCTCTCATTCGGAGTTTAGTAATGAATTTATAATTTGAAACCTCAGTTAAGTATTGACAAAAAATTAAAAATTTAAAGAAATGAAAATATATATATATGTGTGTGAGATAAAAATTATATATATATATATATATTTATATGTTAAAAATTATTCCTATAATCTTCTAACTTCTAATAAATAAATAAAAATTATTCCCTTAATGCCCAATTCCAATCGCAATTTATTTCTATCTCTTTTTTCTTTTATTTTTTATTTTTACCCCAATCACAAATAATAAATAATCACCCAAACGCGGCGAGTCTGTACGACAGGGCGTTTTCATTTCCGTATGCGCGATAACATCATAGCAATATAAAATCCCCTCCTTCCTTTCTTTCTTTTTTTAACCGTAATTATTCCTTTTCGTTTTTCATTTTCTGAATTTTTTTTTTTATTTTTTTTAGTCATTTACTATTTTTTTCCCAACTAACCAAACCAAAAACAGAAAAAAAAAAAAAAAAAAAAAAAACACGCTTCCGTCTCTGGCAAATATGCTCACTCACTCTCGCTAAAAAACGACGTCGTCGGACGCCGGTCAACGGGGCCGTTTTGACCGTGAAACCCTAGGGTTTGCTGCGTTGTTTTTTTTTTCTTTTGTCAGTTACTGTTTTGATGGCTTCTGAGGACGCGGTGAGCAAAACGACGGGCGAGTCTGCCGTTTCGACGATCGTAAACCTCGCCGAGGAAGCCAAGCTCGCTAGCGAAGGTGTCAAAGCCCCTAGCCATGCCTTACTCAGCATCTGCAAGTCTCTCATCGCAGGAGGCGTCGCCGGCGGAGTGTGAGTTTTCATTTTTCCTTTTTCTTTGTTTGCTTTCTGTGATTGTTTTCGATCTGTATTCGTTTTTTTGTTCAATTTCTCCGAATCATTTCTCCCTCTCTGTGTTTTTTTTGCTTTTGTTTTACTTCTTCTTGTTGTTTTATGTTTCTACTCATTTGCTTTAATCATTGAACAAGTTTTAATATTTTAATTTTTTTTTGGGGGTTTATGTTCTATATTTTATTAAATGAGAGGTCATTGATTTTTTTTTTTTTTTTTAATCTATATGTATACAAACACACATAAAGCCATGCTGTTCTTGTCTTAGAATTGTAAAATTTCAATTTGGGTCAATTTTCAACTTTGGGGTTTTTTTTTTTTTAGAAATGGTTGCTTCTAGAGCTGCATGAGGTTTTATTCTATTTTATTTATTTATTCTATTTTTTAATTTCTGTATTGAGTTCTTGGTGTTTTAATAATTCAATTTTTACAACGAGTAGAGGAAGGAAGAATTTGAACCTTGGTTTTCCTTATAAGAAGACTGGGTAATGCCACCGAGCTACAAAGCTCTTGGCTTTGGTTTGTTGGTGTTTATCGGAAGAATATACAGCGAAGATTTAGGTTATATCCTTTGGTCAGATTGTTGGGAGGTTTAGATGGGGGTGAGATCAAATTTTTCAGTGGTAATGCTTGGATTTTTTTTTTTTTGAGTAGGATATACCCCTTATATGTTGGTGCTCCCAATTTTTTGTCCCTGATATTCTTGTGGGTTGCCTGTGTTGAGGTGGGGGTTTTTGAATGTGGAATGAGCTTTATATAGTTCTCAATGTGAAGGGTCTGTAGTTGGTGCTAAT
The DNA here is from genome assembly GCA_032878915.1 of Castanopsis chinensis. Taxonomy (NCBI): domain Eukaryota; kingdom Viridiplantae; phylum Streptophyta; class Magnoliopsida; order Fagales; family Fagaceae; genus Castanopsis; species Castanopsis chinensis. The sequence goes on from JAVQMG010000129.1 coordinate 13,626,502, forward strand.
TAGGATGAGATTATGTTTACATTTATTACATTCTTACTATTGCATGGCTCCATAGGCAGTATCAATATTACGGAGATCAAGACTTTGTGTCTTTTTTTTTATTTATAATTTTTAGGATAGGTTACATACTCACCGATGGGTTTTGAACTGATGACTTTGCCATTCGCTCTATTTCTGAAAGGAAGAAAGTTTTAGTGATTACTTCTCTACTTTACTTTTTGTACTTTTTAAGTTGTAGAATCTACTGACAGCATTAGCAGTTAAATCTAATCTATGAGGTTTAAGGGATTAGGATTTTGTTTCATTACCTACAAATTGTAGTTTTCAAGCATTTAAGAAATTGGTTGTATGTTTTGGGAACAAATGTATGGTTTTTGGGAATCGAATAGAAGATTTAAGGTATTGAAATGTGATATGGCATGTTTGGCACACGGGAGATTTTTGAGGGGAAAAATGCCTTGACACTGCCTGAACTTTGTGGTAGTTGCCTTGACACCTCCTAAACTTTTATTTTGGCCAATTTAGTACTTGAAATTTACTGATGTGTCAAATTGCTACTTCCGTTTGTTCAGTTTAATAAACTAACGTTCTAATCATGTGTGGGAAAAAAAAAATTATAAAAAACGAAGTGTTTGCAGGTTCAATTTAGAGAGAAAAAACTAGGAGAGAAAGAGGACTAGAGGAGCAAGCTAGGTGAACCCACCGGAACCACACCCCGAATTTCTTAGCTTATTCAGGGCTCTATCTTTGTCTCTCTGTTTCTGTTTTATTTTCAAGCTATGGAATCAAGAAACCCAAAAGGAATTATGGTCTCCAATTCATCCCTAAACACACTTTCTTGATAACCCACTCTTTTTCTCCCAAATTTTAATTAACAACTCAAATATCCATGGAATCAAACTAGTTTTCTATATTCGCACCCTGAAGTTTTGGAAAGACCAAGAGAGGAAGAACTTTACCAAATCCAGTGGATGGTGTTCATCAGATTGAAAAATCCAAAAAGGTAGAAAAAGTATATATGTATTACAAGTCAGCATAAAACAACAGTGCGAATTAATTTTGAATGGTAGAACTAGAAAAAGTGTTCTTTTTAAATTTTGCTAATTTGATGAAGAATCTGCAGAAAGCAATGGTTGGGAAAAAAATAGTTTTAATTTGATTTCTGTCTTGCATGAAAGGGAGAAAACTGAACCAAACCCAGTGGGACCATGAATGCAGCGGCAGAAGAACCCCAAACTCTGGCTTAGGTGGGCCTTGGAATGAAGCAGTCCAATTTGTTTGATCCTCTCTCCTAAGTTTTCTATGTCAAAATTGAACCTGCAAATACTGCTGTCATCCACACGTGTAGATGTTAAATTTATTAAACGGGACTAACGAAAGCAGCAATTTGATGCATCAATAAAGTTTAGGTACTAAATTGGCCAAAATAAAAGTTTAGGAGGTGTCAAGGCAACTACTCCAAAGTTCAAGAGGTGTCAGGGCATTTTTACTGAGTTTTGAGTATAAAGACTATAAAATATTTTTGGAAAATGTTACTTACAGTAATAAGGTTGGAAAATGTTATCTACAACCATATGCCTTGGAGTAGAAAGCATGGTCTAGCTATGTATCAGAATGTTTTCTTCATTCGAGGTCCTTGAACTGGAAGAAAAATGTATTGGCCTGACCTGAATCAATACACTTAACCATTGTTATTGCTAGGGTTAGCAACAAGATATTCTTTCTTTCAACATGCATTCTTGGGGCAAGCTTTTTACTTTGTAGTTTATTACATTTAACAAGTCTTATGTACTTTCTGCTGCAGCTCACGTAGTGCTGTTGCTCCTCTAGAAAGATTAAAAATTTTGCTCCAGGTAGTTTCTTCTTCACCATCTGAATCCCCCCGCATCCCCTCCGCCCCTCCCCAGGCTCCTCTTTTAGTGAGCAGATATATATTAATGATTATTTACATTACTTTTGAGAGGGAGAGATGCTATTGTTCATGATTCTCATGATTGCATTGGGGAGAATGTTTTACTTTTATATGTATACAATTTCATCATCTCTTTAGCTGGAATGAATGATTATTGCTTTTGGAATATGCAGGTTCAAAATCCTCATAGTATCAAATACAATGGAACGATTCAAGGCTTAAAATATATATGGAGAACTGAGGGTATAAGAGGAATGTTTAAAGGAAATGGAACTAACTGTGCTCGTATTGTCCCAAACTCTGCTGTCAAGTTCTTTAGTTATGAGCAAGCATCTAAGTATGTTGCTGCACTTAACCTCCTCCCCCTCTCCCCAATATTTTTTTGATTCCCACTGACATTCATTTTTGTATCCTAATAATTACTCGTTTCCCTTTGCTTACTTGTTGTAAACAGTGGAATTTTATGGCTTTATCGTCAACAATCTGGGAATGGTACATCCACTGTCTTCTTTTTCTTTTGTTATCGTTGGATTTTCAGAAATGATTTTTTTCTTCTCCTTTTTTTTTTTTTTTTTGGGGGGGGGGGGGGGGGGAGAGGGGAGTGGTTCTGTTTGATTTAGTTTTAAATGCCATCTTATTTTCACCTCTTATGTACACCTTTTTAAAGCCTTAGGTAGATCTGTATTTTTACATTTTTCTTTTTTAAACAAAAGAAGCCAATAAAAATAAGCTCATCTGAACGCTCTTTTCTTGTAAATTTTGCATAATGCTATCATTGAATGGTTGCTTCTGGTATTCATCTCTCTTTCTCTCTCACCCTATTTTTGGGTTTTTGTGGGGGTGTGGATGTTGGAGAGAGGGAGATTATAATAATGATTGTGGATGATGGTTAAAGATAGATTTCTTCATCATCTAATGCAGAAGAGGCAAATCTTACTCCTCTTTTACGACTTGGAGCTGGTGCATGTGCTGGAATTATTGCCATGTCAGCAACTTACCCAATGGACATGGTACGGGGTCGGCTGACTGTCCAGGTATTGTTTGCAGTTTTGATTTGGAATTTAAAATGTGATTAGCTCCTCTAATTACTGTCTTCGAAGTGCAGGACTACCTTTTCATCTAACCACTCTGGCTTAACTTTGTTTTTGTATTTTATTTTTTCAGACAGAAAATTCTCCTCGCCAATATAGGGGAATCTTCCATGCTCTTTCTACAGTCTTCCGGGAAGAAGGCCCTCGGGCTCTTTACAGAGGTTGGCTACCTTCTGTTATAGGAGTTGTAAGTAAATACTTAATGATTTTTTAAGCTCCTCTGCTGCTAACTATTGAATATTATCCTTTATTAGGTCATAGAAATTTATCTGCACATTAATAATTCACAGAAGATTTTGAATTCTCGTTTCTATATGAAGGGGCTTGTAATTACTGTATGGTGTTTGTAGATTCCATATGTGGGTCTCAACTTTGCCGTGTATGAATCTTTGAAAGACTGGTTGATTCAAACTAAACCTTTTGGACTGGCTGAAAACTCTGAGCTGAGTGTTACAACAAGACTTGCTTGTGGTGCTGCTGCTGGAACTGTTGGTCAGACTGTTGCTTACCCTCTTGATGTCATTCGACGAAGAATGCAGATGGTAGGCTGGAAAGATGCTTCATCTGTCCTGACTGCGGATGGGAAGAGCAAGACACCTCTTGAATATACTGGCATGGTTGATGCTTTCAGGAAAACAGTTCGGCACGAGGGATTTGGAGCCTTGTACAAGGGTTTGGTCCCCAATTCAGTGAAGGTATAGTGTATTTAATTATTCATGTTCTGCTTCATTTGGCCTTTTGATATTATACACATCCATCACCTACTAATGTTACTGCATTTCTTTTTCTTTTTGTCTTTTTCTTTTCTTTTCTTTTTTTAATTTTATTTAAAAAAATTTGTTAGCATGTGTTTGAAAGGAGTTACATTATCTATTGATTGGTAACTTGAGTGGATATAGATATATGTTATCCTCATTTTCTCTTTATTAAGGAAATTCAAATATCAATCTGTTTGCTGGAGGAGATTATTATATCAAACTTCATTTTGTCTGTTAATGTTATTCAGGGTAGAGAACATTTTAATTGTGTTGCTATTCTCTTTAGGTGGTCCCATCCATAGCAATTGCATTCGTGACATACGAGATGGTCAAGGACGTTCTTGGAGTTGAGATGAGGATATCTGACTGAAGCAAGGGAAAATTAAAGCTATTTCTTCCAACATTAGTGCTAATTTTGCAAGCAGAAAGAAATGGTTATTAGGAGAAGGTATTTTATCGGGAATTTGTGTTCTTTCCAGTTAGGAGGAATCTTTAGAAACCCACTTTTAGCATCATGTTGATATTCCTTCCAGATATTGCCCATTTGTCTCTATCCAAACCCACCTTAGTTTTTAGCATTCATATTCTTATGCTATTGCAATAAGTATGATGCACTAGATGCATTCTGATATCTTCCCAGTGAAGTTAATTTATTACTCTTTTGTATTTCTGGTGACCGGTTTATAAAATAGAATTGCCATCTTAGATCTTTTGGTTATTTCCCCTGCCTTTTTCTATCTATGCAGGTATTGATTTTGATCCTATTTCTGCTGAATCTGCTTTGTTGGATATATATATATATATATATATATTAAATGATTTTGTATAATATGATGGATGTGGTGAAAGTTGTAACAGCTTCTTTTGGGGGTAAAATGAATGTATTAGGTCAAGCAAAAATCCAACCATAATCAACTTATTTGACCATTACAACTGACTTTTTTCACCTTATTGTCTGTCAATACGTTTGCTTATAATACCCCATGTCCACAAATCAAATTTTAAGATTACTCCTGAAGTGAGAAGAGCTTCTGCTTGCATGCTTCCGTGCCTAACATGAGGATGGCTACCCTGATCATGATGAATTCTTGAGGTTTAGTACTCAACACCTTCTGCTGTTGAAAGTCATGCTTGTTTGTCATAGTTTATTTTTATGCCTATATGTCATATCTTTTAAGTTTCAACTTATTTAGCTCATATACAACTTTTTAAAACTTTATTTTTTGAAGTACAATTGCATTTTTATCCAGCTTATTTGTTAAGTCCAATAAACTCGTCCAGACTAGCCGTAATAAATAATTTTGGGTTGGCCACACACTATCTAGATGAAAAATACTGAACATTCCTTGCATTCGTTAGTAACATGTTGCCCAAACCAGGGTTTAGTGCATATTTAGTTTGGCCATCAAAGGAAAATCCAAATTGCCCCAGTGCCCCTCAAACAACTATGGGCATCTAACCATATCCAAGTTTGCTAAGAGTTACAGGTCTGCAACTACAATCTAAACTTGGATTATTGATATGTATTTGATCTTCTTTTTTTCATTAACATTTTGTGCCATGTGATGATTTGTATTTGATCTCCTTTTTTGCATTATCATTTGGGTCAGAGAATGTTTTATCATTCTATGCCAACTGAATGCATTATTAAACAATTAAATTTGGTTCCATTATTTTTTAGTTAACTTGGATGTAACATTGGATAGTATTAACAGCACGTATGATTGTAACTACGCTATACATAATTGTATAGATACGTCACATATGATCCTCTTAATAGTTTAATTTAAATTGGATGGTACCCATGTCACATTGGATAATACAAATATCACATATGATTGTACCAACGTCATATTTGATGCCCTTTTATATTATTGGACAAATTCAATGGTACTAATATCACATTGGATAATACGAATTTATTACTTACGTCAAATTTGATGGTTCTTTTATAATATAAGATATAAAATTACAGAGTAATTGGTTTGTAAGTCGTATTTCCATAAGATTCCATTTTAAGCACCTTACATTCTAATATTTGGTTTCTAAAAATAATTATAAGCGGTTAACTCATAACAATCTTGGTGATAATTAAAATTTAAACAATGAGTTCTACCAAAATGGTCACAAAAATAAGGGAATTCTTTCGTTATTATAGTTTAATAATAATAATAATAAAAATAATAATTAGTCATTAACCCGTGCGATACACGAGAAAGCAAAAATGATAGAAAACATATCATACAAGCATATAAAGGCAAAGCAAATAATAATTTTTTTGAATTTAATTAAGAATAGTTGTATCAATAGGAGTCAAGGTTTCATGTTTCAGTTTGGATGTTTCTTTTCAGTTTGTATCAAAATAATTACATACAATAAATGATATATCAATTTCTATTAACTGATGATGATAATAATAATAATAATAATAATAATAATAATAATAATAATAATAATAATAATAATAATAATAGATGTACATGGCCTAACTCCTCTGAGGTAACCAATTAGACTCGTAGTAATAATAATAATAATAATAATAATAATAATAATAATAATAATAATAATAATAATAATAATGTTCAAAACCAAAAAATGATAGATGGTGTTAGAGTAATGCTAGAAATACAATAAAATACCCCCAACAGTTTCACAATATATCTAAATTAGTATATCAACTCACGAATGGACGCAAGTCAATATCTTATTTAATTTTTTTGGTATAACAATTTAAGAATATTGTGAAATTATTGTGTTTGTTGTGTTTCTCGCATTATTCTTATAATTAGAGCACCCACAGTAGATGTGGGAAATGTGGCAAATGGCAAAATTTGCCACATTTCCCACACCAAACCTCAAAAATTGGCTTTTATCAGATGGTGCAAATGGCATAAATTATCCAACATGTGAACAGTACCGTTGCAAATATGCAACGGTACGGACGAAAATGGCAAAATCAGAAAACAATTTTTTATTCACTCTCTCATCACAGTCCATCACTTCTCCGGATTCTTCTCTCTCTCCTCCCTCTCTGTCGAATCGCTCTCTCTCTAGTGAAGGATGGGTTCCGACGTCGGTATATTCTGGCGTGGGCTCCGGCGTGGTGGGTCGCGGTGAGGTGGGTCGTTGCGAGGTGGGTTGTGGCAACCTGGGTCGGGGCGAGGTGGGTCGCGGCTAGGTGGATCGTTGCGAGGTGGGTCGCGGCAACCTGGGTCGTGGCGAGGTGGGTCACAGCGAGGTGGTTCATGGACTCACGGCGGAGGTGAACTGAAAATGGGTTTGTGGGTGTTGATCGGTGATGGTTTGGTGTTGAATCAGTGATGAAACGGCGGCGGTGCTGAATCGGTGTTGAATGGGTGTTGATCGGTGCTGACCGGTGATGGGTCTGTGGGTTTGTGGGTGTTGATCGGTGCTGATCGGTGATGGGTCTGTGGGTTTGTGGGTGTTGATCGGTGATGGTTTGGTGTTGAATGGTGTTGAATCGGTGCTGAAACGGCGGCGGTGCTGAATCGGTGTTGAATGGGTGTTGATGGGTGCTGATCGGTGATGGTCGGTGATGGAATTTGGGTGGTGCTGAATCGGTGATGGTTTTTTTTTTTTTTTTCCTGTTTTGTTGGTGGTTGCTGCCTTGCTGGGGTGTGTGGTGGTGGTGGGGTGGTAGTTGCTACCTTGCTGGGCATGCGTGGTGGCGAAGTGGTGGTTGTGCCGGTGGTGGTTGTGCAGGGAGTAGATAATATATTATTTTAATGTATGGTAAATATTATTTTAATGTATAGAATAGGAAAATAGAACATCTGATAAATAAGATGTTGTAAAATGATGTGGTAAAATAATAAAGTAGTGGTTTGGTGTTATAAAATGGCATTTTTTTTGCCACAGCTGCTACGGATGCTCTTAAGAACACTAAAATGGGCATAGCTATTATAAAAAAACATTTAAATAATTTAAAATCGTGGCATGCTTTTCACCGCACATTGAAAAGTGGTTGTAGCCTTTTCAGTTGTTCTTGTTCCCTCCTTCTATGCTACTCAAATACTCTCTCGGTAAAATGCCATTTGAGCAAGACACAAACTTGTTTGATTCAAATTCATTCATGCACAAAACAGTGAGAGAGAGCTGGGCTGCGTGTGAAGAAGATGAACAAAGGAAAAGAAGAAGAAAATTCGAAGAAGAAGAAGAAGAAAAACTAACATCTATTATATCTCCTAGTGGATGATAAATTTGAGTTTTTCATACTAATGAAGTCATTGGTGCAGTCATTTCAGTTTAAAATATTTTGGTTTATAATTCAGGTGTAAAAAAAGGTGTTCACCTTGCCTTCAAGATGGCGCCGCCAATGCCTCAGCCGCATTGATGCCAATCTTCAAAGCAAAGAGAATGATCTCTTTAGGGTTTTGAGTTTGGTGTCATAAAATAGGAGTCGGGTTTCACATTTTAGTTTGATTTTTTTTTTTTATATATATATAAAATTTGAAAATAATTAGTGATGTGGAAAATATTTCTTTAGTATATATAGAAATATAAAATCAGAATTTTTGTTTTTTTATTTAAATAATGTTGATGTGGAAAATTGTGGGAGTTTTAGAGGTTTCAGTTTTATATAAATACAAAGATAATAATAATAATAATAATAATAATAATAATAATAATAATAATAATAAAACATCATCGTCATAATTATTTGTTATTACTATTAATTATTTCTTATAATAGTAATTAATCCTTTAAGTTTTCATCATCACATAGCAAAAAATGATAATGCAAAAAAGGAAATTAAATACCTATCAATAATCAAATTTTAAATTGTAGTTGCAGCTCTAAGCAAACTTGGATATGGTCAAATGCCCATAGTTGTTTGAGAGGCATTGCGTTTCTTTCTTTTCTTTTCTTTTTTTTATTTTTTTTGTATTTTATTTGATGGCATAGCTAAATATGCACTAAACCTTGGTTTGGGCAACATGTTATTAAAGGATGCAATGAATGCCCAGTATCTTTCATCAAGATGGTGTGTGGCAAACCCAAAATTATTTGTGAGCAATTAGGCAAAAAATAATTTTGAGGAATCCTCAATCCAAGAAGTTACATACTAAATAAGAGGTAAAAATACAATTTACACCCTATCAGTTTGATGAATTGTCATTTTAGTCTACTAAGTTTAAATTTATCATTTTAATTTGGTAATTTTACAATGTATTATTTTTGTCATTCTGTCCATTTGTTTGAAAAGACCTTGTAAATTCTCTTAAAAAATGACGTCGTTTTAAATAATTTTATAATTTTACAAATGTGAAACGACAATTTAAACATAGTGAACTAAAATGATAATTTACTAAACTTGTAGGATGTAAATTGTATTTTTCTTTATATAAAATTGTTCTGAAGGTTTTTTCCTAGTCTTCTGAAGATTCTATTAACTTTACTATCATGTTGAATGAGTCTTTGTTGTCGGGGAAGTCACCTAGGGTCGTACACACTCTAACCCGTTATCACCTCCAAGCAAAAGCCCCTATGGTTTTTAATACTGCCACTAAGAGCCGTTCCTGGATTCAATATAATTCCACGTTTCATTACCTCTAGTTGCAGTAGGAAAGCTAAGTTGGCATCCAAATTTTGTATATGTGCTGACTAATTATGTTTCAAGCATCACCTAAAATTTTTTATCAACACAGTGGCCTGCCTTGTCCAAAAACGAAAAAATTAAAAATAAATAAAAACAATCACGGTGCAAAACTAAAATGGACATACACAGCAATGTAGAATGAACAGGTTACTTAGCTTGCTCTCTGACCTCTAGCAGCCACCTTTGAGAGCATTTCCTTTAGATAATCGTAGCGACTGCGTTGATAATCAATCCACAAACATAGCTGCCTTATGGCCTCCCTCTTCTCCTCTCCAAGACCCAACATACCATCGTCCTTTTCTTTCATCATCTCTCCTAATTCCGCTACTGTCTTCTCAAGTTGGTTTACTGCTTTACTCAACTTCTCGTTCTCTGCTTCTTCCTTGCTTGCCTTCACTTCTAGCTTCTCGACCCTCTCTCTTAGTCCTAATTCCTTTTCTTTATTATCTTTCAGCTGCACCACCAGATGCTCTACCTCCTTCATTAGTTGTCCTTTCTCCTTATTTGTCTCCACGACCCAGTTCTTGGAAATGTGAAGTTCATTTGACATTTCCAAGATGCAATTCTCATAATTTTTGTAGTCGTCTTCAAATTTCTGGATCACTGTTTCCATTCCTGTCATGGTACTGTTTATACCCTCTGAGATATCTGTTATCATCCTTTGATGAGCTTCATTATTAGCAGCAATTATTCCAGACAATCTAGCGATTCTGTCTTCAAGCACTCTCTGTTCTTGCTGGAATTTCAATTCTGTAATTCTGAAAGCTTCTTCCTTCTCAGTTAGTAATTGTTCAGTGACCCGGAGCTTCTGGTTTGACAGGCGGAGCTTAACTTCAATTGTGCGCACATTTTCAACCAAAGTACCGTGTTCCTCTTCTTTTTCTTCAAGATCTCTTCTAATGTCTTCAACAAGTTGTTCCAACTCTGCTACCTTCTCATCCTTGGATCCCATGTTCTTCTGGATTTCCTCTTCTGTTTCTTTAATCTTCTTCTCTGCAACTTTGAGATTTACCTTGCATTCCTGAAGCTGAACTTCAAGCTGTTTGTATTCCTCATTCAGCTTGTTGTATGCATCTTCTTGTTCTTTCAGAATTATCTGATGATCTGTGATGTTGCTTGTTAAGTCAATCTTGTGATTCTCCAGTTGGGTCAGGCTTTCTGAAAGTTCCTGTTTCTCTTTCTCGAACTGCAACTCCATCTCATTTTTCTGGGTCTGCAAGGAATTGAACTCCTGTTGTAGACTGTTAATCTTTGACTCCAGGGCTGTTATTTGAGCAGAAGTGTTGCTCTCTCCACTTTTTAGTTTCTCGTGGAGAGCAGAGAACTCAACCCCTCTATCAGTTAATGTTTTCTCCAGTTCAAAAATTTTGTCCTGTAGCCCTACCTTCTCTTCTATCAATTGACCATTCTCAAGGACTTTAGCACTTACCTGCTTTTCAAGTTCACTTTTCTGGTTGCGTATAGAGACCACCTCCAATTCAAGATCCTTCACTTGCGCTGTTAAACTTTCTCTCTCTTGTGAAATTTTCCGTTGCTCCATTTCCTTGCTCAAAATCTCTTCTTTCAGATTTTCTATCTGAACCAGGTACTCCGAATTTTCTTGAATTTTTTTCTCAAGTTGCATTTCCAGTTCACTTTTATCGCGATTTAGGGTCCCCAGTTCCTGTTGCAATACATTGACCTGATCCATTAAGCCCTTGACTTGAGATGATGCTTCACCACTTTTACACACAATCTGATCTTCCAATTGAACTTTCTGAGTGCGCAAAGAATCTAAGTCCACTAGCAGATTGTTGATCTGTGCTGTCAATTCTGCTATTCTAGACAGGGATTCACTCTCATTTTCCTCAATTTTCTTTGTGAGAGCAGAAACCGCGTCTTCCCTCTCCTTTGACATCTTTTCAAGTTCTGAAATTCGGGATTGCAGTTCTATATTATCCTCTCCCAGTTGTTTTGCTTCAGCTGCTTTACCTTCTATCTCCTTTTCCATCTCTCTTCTCTGGTCTTGCAACGATTCCAGCTCCAGTTCAAGCTCTGTAACTTGCCCCTCTAATCTCTTTATTTGAGCTGAAGACTCATCTTTATGCACCCCATGCCTCTCAGAAAGAGTTGAAAATTCCCTTTCCTTCTCACCCAAATTATCCTTTAACTGACTTGATTCAGCCATGAGTTCTTGTATCATGTTTTGTGCCTGCTGAACCTCATTTGAAAGCTCTGAAACCTTCAAGGTTAGAGATTTGTTCTCTTCCCCAGTGGCTTTCAGAGTGTGGCTTAAGTCTGAAATTTGCTGTTCAGAAGATTCCAGCTGCTGCTTTATATTGCTAAATTCAGTTTCTTTAATATCAATCTGTACTTCAATATCTTGTTTCTGGTTTTGCAACGACTTCAGCTCCACTTCCAGGCTTCTTACTTGTGCCTCTAATCCATTTACTCGAGCAGATGAATCATTCTCATGCACCTCATGCATATCCTTGAAATTTGAAAGTTCTTTCTCCCTCTGACCCAATTCCTCCTTTAACTGATGTGATTCAGCCTTCAAGGTTAGAGATTTGTTCTCTTCCCCAGTGGCTTCCAGAGTGTGGCTTAAGTCTGAAATATGCTGTTCAGAAGATTCCAGCTGCTGCTTTATATTGCTAAATTCAGTTTCTTTAATCTCAATCTGAACTTCAATATCTCGTTTCTGGTTTTGCAACGACTTCAGCTCCACTTCCAGGCTTCTTACTTGTGCCTCTAATCCATTTACTCGAGCAGATGACTCATTCTCATGCACCTCATGCATATCCTTGAAATTTGAAAGTTCTTTCTCCCTCTGACCCAATTCCTCCTTTAACTGATGTGATTCAGCCCTAAGTTCTTCTATTGTGATCTGTGCCTGCTGAATCTGGTTTGAGACTTCTGAAACCTTCAAGGTTAGAGATTTGTTCTCTTCCCCAGTGGCTTTCAGAGTGTGGCTTAAGTCTGAAATTTGCTGTTCAGAAGATTCCAGCTGCTGCTTTATATTGCTAAATTCAGTTTCTTTAATCTCAATCTGTACTTCAATATTTCGTTTCTGGTTTTGCAACGACTTCAGCTCCACTTCCAGGCTTCTTACTTGTGCCTCTAATCCATTTACTCGAGCAGATGACTCATTCTCATGCACCTCATGCATATCCTTGAAATTTGAAAGTTCTTTCTCCCTCTGACCCAATTCCTCCTTTAACTGATGTGATTCAGCCCTAAGTTCTTCTATTGTGATCTGTGCCTGCTGAATCTGGTTTGAGACTTCTGAAACCTTCAAGGTTAGAGATTTGTTCTCTTCCCCAGTGGCTTTCAGAGTGTGGCTTAAGTCTGAAATTTGCTGTTCAGAAGATTCCAGCTGCTGCTTTATATTGCTAAATTCAGTTTCTTTAATCTCAATCTGTACTTCAATATCTCGCTTCTGGTTTTGCAACGACTTCAGCTCCACTTCCAGGCTTCTTACTTGTGCCTCTAATCCATTTACTCGAGCAGATGACTCATTCTCATGCACCTCATGCATATCCTTGAAATTTGAAAGTTCTTTCTCCCTCTGACCCAATTCCTCCTTTAACTGATGTGATTCAGCCCTAAGTTCTTCTATTGTGATCTGTCCCTGCTGAATCTGATTTGAGACTTCTGAAAATTTCAAGCTTAAAGATTTGTTCTCTTCCACGGAAGCTTTCAGATTGTGGCTTAAATCTGACACTTGCTGCTCTGCAGATTCTAGCTGCTGCTTTATATTTGATGTTTCCCCTCTAACAGCTTCTAGTTCTTGCTCTAGATTTACTTTTTCATCTTTCAGCTGATCAGCCATGGTTCTTAAGCCTATTGTAATGTTCTCTCCTTCTTCAATCCTTCTGATGGCAGTCTCTTTCTCTACGATCAAATTATCTTTCTCTCTATTGAGTTCTTCTTCTATCTTACTAGCAGTCCCAAGTTTTTTATTCAGTTCATTATTCTCAACCAAAAGATTCGATTTTTCAGTGTCTAACTTTTGAGCTTCAGTCTTCATATCTTCAATGAATTTGTCTGCTTCTTGTATCTTGCTCAAAGCAGCAAGATATGCTATATTTAGAGCTTCCTTATCTTCATTTGTAGCCGTCAATTTCCTCTTCAGGTCAGCAATTTCTAGAAGTGCTGCTTCAAGTTCTGTTTTAATGTCATCTCTAATTTTCTGAACTTCTCCTTCCACTTGTCCATTCTTACTGCCTTTGTCCTTTGAGGAATAATCTGAATCTGAGTCTGAGCTAGACGAAGAATTGTCCTCCTTTCCTTGTTTCCCATTAATTTTTTTCTTTAGCTCTCCCGTTAGATGATCATATCGTGCATAGAGTGATTGGTACTGTTGGTGGAAATCCTCAATTAGTTTAGTAAGTGGTTCCTTTTTGGAGTTTTCTTCTGGGGTACCATCTTTTTCTTCAAGATCTTCATCTTTGATAAGCTTCAAGATCTTTTTCACTTTGCCCTCAATTTCTGCATAATCAGGTTATATTTGATTATCATTCAATGTTAATAAGCGGAAGGCCAACAATAAGATGCCAAGGCAAAACATGTAATCATAATTTAACATTGATCTTAAGCCAATTGTTGCCATTATATTTCACTGCACAAAATACTCTTTGACTACATCTAAAATAGATATATGGATTAACATTATCTTGTTAAAGAAAATCACCTATTTTAGCTCCTTTCAGCTGTTCATCATTTTCGGAATCAAGATGACTCCCAAAAATGGACCTTATAGAATTCCTCAACCGATGTTTTGCCATCTCTTCTTCAGAATTTCAAATTCCCTTAGCAAGTAGGCATCAAGACAATGTAGTCTCCATCTCGATTTCAGAAACTCAAAATCTAAGAAAACAGGAAGAGAAAATATTAACATTGTAAAGCATAATGCTTTCAACATGCTAATATATCCTAGCTGCTAATTTACAATATTAAACTGGTGCAGGTATAAATAGTCATGAGTAAGATAGAGATCATCTAAAACAACTAGATATCAAGATGGACCATTAATAATAAATTAACACAAAATAAAGGTTTGATTCTAGAAGAAGCAATTAATACGAGATCCTATTTAAAATTTCAAAACAAGAATATCTAATCATGTTATCATCAGTAAGATAAAGGTCAGCTTGCAAACAGAAACTGGATAGCAGGATGAACCACTAATAGTGAATTCATGCAAAATAAAGGTTTGATTCTATAGGAAGCAATTTATTATTCTAATTTTCAAAACTAGATTTCTAATACTGTTATCAGTGTCAGCTTACAAACAGAAACTGGATAGTAAGGTGGACCATTTTTAGTGAATTAACACAAAATATAGGTTTGATTCAGAAGGAAGCAATTTATATGAGATCCTATCCAAATTTTCAAGACAAGAATATCATATACTGCTATCATACACTGGCATTGCATTCACTAGGCATGATTTTCCTACAACAACTATGTGTATTGTGTCTGCAGGCAGTGAAATATTCATTGAACTATGAATTTTTATAAAGATTTTAAATTTGGAATACACAAAACCCTATGGTGACTATACCATTTATTCACTTGTAAGTTGTTCAGAGAGTAGCTCCTTATGGCAAAAGCAAATCCTCAATTGATAGTATAACTCCATGTCATTAGACAATTGTTGTATCTATGGAATTCTTTTATCACAAACATGATCAGAGCACTTTTCAAAGTAACAAAATTACAAACATAATTTTAATTTTAATCCAAAAGGCAAAATTGAGAGCTGACACACAAGAATAGAGACCTACATAAGAATTTCATTCTCATGATATCACTTGCAACGATATCTGTAAACAGGTCATCAAGTTAAAAGTTAAAACATAATGTATTAGAATGCGCTCGCATTCCTAGATCTTGATTTGAAACTGGGATACAAATTGCTTAATTCCAGGTGTTCTTATTTTCAAATTATGGTGCAACCTGCTGCCTCAAATTTAAAACTAGAGATCTTGCTCTTTGGGGCTCAATGCTAATCTACCACCTCAAAAACAGTTGATATTTTTCTTATATTGGAATATCAATGTCAAGACTTAAGACAACCCTTTTTCTTTTTGGGTTTAAGGTGAGGCTAAAACTAACATCAATTTCAATTCAGTCATCGTAGGTCTCAGCTGCTGAAGATTTAAGATTTAACAAATATGGATTTATAAATGTGTAAAAGGATGGACCAATACAGCCAAAAGCCATTTGATACCTAATCTTAATTTCATACGCTGAAAATTAAAGGTTCAATAAATACATGGGCGCATGAATCAATTGGTGTAGAAACAAGCACCAACTGAACCCAAAAGTAGCATTATGACTTTCAATTCAAAACCAAGCAAAATGGAGATACCCATCTTCACCTTTCAATACTACCGTACTTCAAATTCATTCGGTAGGGCCAGTTTTAATTTTGGTCAAGTCAAATTTTATGATTTTCGTAACATGGCAACCACCAATTAGTCTAATTTATATTATCATTTTTTAAAATATATATATAATTTTAATAATAATAGTTATATGTAAATAAAATAACAAGTCAATCCAGAACAGCTTAACGTCTTTAATACCGAGTTTAAACAGCTGCACTAATCTGGTGCCACGTCAGCAATTCTAAGGATTGCCTCAGAAGCCAAATTTGGGATTTAGAAAAGACAGCTATTTCTTTCAGAGCTGTTTACTTTATTATTAGATTTGCCTTTTAAAGACAGATAATTATCACTAATCTATAAACAAATAAAATTTCCATATAAAAAAAAAAAAAAACACATAAAATTTCCATAAAAAAAATAATAGACACATAAAAATTTTTGCCACTGTTTTTTTTTTTTTTTTTGGAATTTTCCACCACTACTGATATGACATTTTTAATTGTTGGACTTAGCAGCTTGGACTTGATTCTTCAATGTGCTAGACCATTACGATATTAACATGTGTCTATTTTTTGCCATATCTCACCATTATAACTAATCCAGCATACTGGACCCAAGTTTTGCCAGATAAGAAATGTGATGGGTCCATGTAAAAATAGAATTATTCAAATTAAAATTTGGCTAATTTTGTATCACTATATCTCTAGACTCTAAGTAACTAATAGTACTTTTTTTTTTTTTTCTCTCAAAAAAAATATATCTTCTATTAATAAAAAAAAAGTTACAAATAATTTCCATATTTTAAGCCACGCGATAAAAACTGAAAATAATAAACCATTATTAAGCAATTCAACCATCTACAAATAAGCCAAAAACAGCTAGAAAATTACCTTACCTGCCACAAATTTTTTTTTTCTTTTCCTTTTCTACTCACTTTCCCTTTCACTCTTCTTCTGCAAGCTTCTCTGTTCACAAAACTCAAAATTTTCAATTTTCACCCAAGCTGCAAAGATCGATAAATAAATAAATAAAAATATATATATTTAAATAGCAATCAAAATTTTGAGATTGTAGAACAGATTTAAATATAATCACGAGGTTGACTAGAATTTAAACAAACAAAATAAAATGAAGATTTTCATGTTCTTAATCTTAATACAGTTCCTTAACATGAAATCGGATTTAAATTCAGATTGTATGCGAGATTTTATTATTCAAAGAAAAAACACAAAGTGCACGCAAATTGAAGCTCGAGAAATCAAAATTTTACCGTACAAGAACTTTGATCTAATCAAATCATTCAAAAAAAAAAAAAAAAAACAACAATACAAAGAAAAAGAAAAAGAAATTCTCAATTTTCTCTGTAATTGGAGTTACAAAGACTGTTAGTTGGTGGAGTTCATCACCAAGAGTTCCACTCAGAGATCGATAATAATTTTTTTTTTTTGAGTTCAAACAAAGAATTCGAATAATAAACAAAAATCAAAAGAGAAGCAAAAGATTACCTGAAAGTGAGAGAGAATATCCTCAGAGAGACGATCAAAGATACAGAGAAAGCGGAGAGAGAGAGAGAAGGAAGCTCTCTCCAATGGGACGATTAGAGAGAGATGTTAATGGAAATGGATTAAATAAAAAGGACAGAAAATGAGTTGCAATAAGAAGGGAGTTTGGGTTTTGTTTGGCTTTGAGCGCACAAAGTGACTGGTACAGCGTTTCTAGCTTCAAATTTCAGAAGCTGGAATCTTTGGAGCTTCTTTTTCGTCTTTTGCCCCTCTGTTTATAGGTTTATTGCGTTTGTGCCCTTCACCCCGTAGAGTACTGGCGTCGATGCTTGTATAATAGAAAAATTACGGCATTTTAGTTGACTAATCCCGTAATTTACTCACATCAAGTAATGTGAAGTTGTGTAAAAGACTAAAAATACAAGTTGTTACACTAACGTACACCGGCAATGTCTAATTTGCTTTCTTTTTGGCTTTTTTTTTTTTTTTTTCCTAAACACGTTCCGAGATCAGAGGAAGAAAATAGACGGTAGTTGTTGTGTCTGAAGAAATAGAAACAATTAATAAAAATTGATATTTTTAATGAAATGTAGTATAAAATAGATAATTTGATATAAGATATTTAGAAAAATGAGTATGTAAAATAGAAAAAGTAGGTTTTTATACTAAAATAGACAAATTTTCGTACGAGCTAATGCAAATGCTCTATATTTATATTCTAATAATTAAAGACAAAGCATAGTAACAAACTTGGTTGTGACTTAAGACTACAACTCCACTCAATATATTTTTCACACGAGCTAATGCAAATGCTCTATATTTATACTCTAACAATTAAGGACAGAATTTAGTAATAAATTTGGTTGTAATCTAAGATCACAACTCCACTCAATATA
Source organism: Castanopsis chinensis (assembly GCA_032878915.1). Lineage (NCBI taxonomy): Eukaryota > Viridiplantae > Streptophyta > Magnoliopsida > Fagales > Fagaceae > Castanopsis > Castanopsis chinensis. Next base: position 13,644,655 of record JAVQMG010000129.1, read on the forward strand.
TTTTTATTACATGTGAATTTTGACAAATTGTCATATGGCCAAATTTAACAACCAATATAAGAAAAATAGGCTGCATTAGTGGAGCTAGAGGTATAATTTTTGGCTCTTGAGCTACAATGCACATCCATCTTTAGTTGTGCACGGTAGCCCAAATATTATACTTAAAAAATATATTTTATTTGTCCTATTATTTTTAATTTATTTTAATGATTATTTCCTTTTAGTTGTGGTTATGATTTTTGTTTATTATAGTGGATATATTATTTTATTATATTTTTTTATATTATTTGAATACGTTGAATGCTAAAATAAAACCTTTGATATTAAGTATTTTGTAAAATGATGTGGTAAAATATATAAAATAGGAGTCGTTTGGAGGATGTTTAGTACATGCACTTAAAAATTAAAAATTGTTGTGTGAAAACATGTGTGAATATATGTGTGGGTAAAAAAATGCATGAAAAAATGTATAATGTTGTTTAAAAACTGAAATTGTTATTTGAGATGGTGTACCAAACAACCCATTGGTATGGTAGTTTAAGTAACATTTTTTAATTTTTATGCAATATTACATATATTTTCATACTCTTTCTCCTAAATATATTTTTAAAAAATACAAACAAAATGGCCCCAAATTTTTTGGAACCAATGGGTTTATTTGTAGAAAGTAGAATTTGATGAACAATTTTGTAATTTAGGATACTATTTATTTCAATTGATCATGTGGTACTCGTGGCCCAGTATCTGGTGACAGTGGTGCCAACGAAACGTGTTCCCGCCTTCGTTGTTTGTCTGGTTCTGAAGTAAGTAGCGTGGATTCTCTGAAACCACTGCAGGGAATGTTGGAAGCCATTCCTGCTTTGAAGAGTTGTACGTTTAGACCGTTGTTAGCCTATTTACGTTTTGTCTTTTTCTTTTTCTTTTTTTTTTTTTTTTTTTTTCGGTTCTGCTGGGGGACAAGAGGCCGGCGTGCACTGTGCGCATACTGTTCACATATTTTTTTTAACAATTTTTTATTAAAAATAGGTCCCGCAGTACTATTCACATATTTAAAAATTATTTTGTTACAGTATTTTCAGTTTCAGCAAAAATAAGCTATATCCAAACGGACCCTTAAACAACCCCTTTTTTAAAAAAAATTATTTTTATTTTTAAATTCGATGGTTACAAGTTATGAAAAGGGAGTGAAGATTTGAATCTTCAATGTTTTCATTAAAAATATTAAAAAGTGCCAACTAGTTGAGTTACAAGATTTTTGGTTAGTTACATAATTTTTTTTTGTGCCAAAAATCCATTTGATATGACAGATTGCAAGTGATAGTAAAAAAGTGATGATTTTATATGAAAGTGATAGATCACCAGTAATTATCTGCTATATAAGATAGTTGTGAAGAAATGTGTGATAAAGGTTGTGATCTTAAAACTACTCCAGAGGGTGCAAAATCATATTGATTAATCCCTATTTTACGATGAAAATGTTTACCATAAAAGTAACAAAAAACCAAACTGTTTATACCTTTTTTTTTTGGTCTCATTCTTGAAAACTCTTTAATGGTGTTTTTAAAAATGGAAACCAAACATATCATGTTTCAATTTTTTATAATAGATTTGATAAGATTAATTTATTGTTCGTTCCATAATAATTACTCATTTAATATTATACCAAAGCATCAATAAACATCTTTTTGGTTTGATTAAATTTTTGGTCTTCTTTCTCCAAAAATTTTAGGTCTTTATTTGATGATAAGAAATTTTACTAAAAATTTACTTATAAATTTCAAGATTTATTTTTCCACATAGGACTAGAATAACTTTGAGTTTTCAATCTCAAAAATATTTTACGTCCACAATGAGCTAAAACCGGTGGGAATACTATTTATTAATTAGTACATGTTTACTTCCTAGAATTATTAAGACAAGCACGCTCAATTTAAAAAGAAGCTTTTTTTTCCCTCAATTATATTGTGGTGACATAAACCATATAATTGTTAAAACTTTGTTAATTTCATGTATAACCATATTATTACTATTAGTAGAGGTACCCTAAAAAAAAGTTGGACGTTGTAGAATTTTCCGGTCAAGATATTTATGTTTGGGTCTGAATTGTTGTCAAAAGTTTGGCATTGTTGTACGGAATATGTTTCAAATTCAATTGATGCGATTATCAGATTTAACTTTTAAGTATTAGAAACCATGTGCTTTTTGGGTCCTCTCAATGTCAAAACTCAAAAAACATATCAAGTGGTCACGTTACACGTGACCTTTCAGGCATCTTAACAAATAAGCAATGAATCACGTTACACTTGAATACTATAGAAGAAAATAATTAAACAATAAAGTGATAATTTTATTCCAATTCAGAATTTAACTAAGAGACAGCAAACTAAATTAATAACAATTGATTTGTGAATAATCTAATCATAATCAAGTTACAGGTACCCAAAAGGTATTACGAAGTCAATGAGGGAAAGCTAAGGCTTTGTTTCTTTTTTCTTGGCAAGACAATTGAATTTTTATTTAAATTAAGCTATGAATATGAATACAATGAGGTAAGCTAAGTTGCCACTATGTTTGTGTACTTCGATGACCGACCAGCTGTCTCGTTGGGAAAAAAAATGAAAGGCAAATGAATAAATTAATTTATAATGCTAAATGAAAATGTCATTAACAAGAAATTATTAGGGCCATTCAAATTTCAGAATAGAATTCATTCCGTTATATGTAAAAATGAATGAATTAAATGTAATATACAATGCTAAATGAAGAGGTCATTAGATGTCATTAGCAAAAATTTATAATAGGATTATTCAAAGTTTGGAACAAGATTCATTCCATTATACATAGTTGTATACATGATCTCATGTGATTTACAATTTTAAATGACGTGACACTAGATAGATCTAATATGTTAATGCTATACTGCTACTTTTTCATTTGCTGCATCAATTCCTTAAGATCATCATAGCGGCTACGGTGATAATCAATTAACAAACATAGCTGCCTAATGGCCTCCCTCTTCTCCTCCCCAAGACTAATCAACTCCTCATCTTTCTCTTTAATGTTCTTCTCTAATTTTCCCACCTTCTTTTCAAGTTGGCTTATGGCTGTCATCAAATTTAACTTTTCCCCTCCTTCCTTGCTCAACCGTGCTTCCAATTTCCAAACCCTCTCTCTTAATATAAATTCTTGTTCCTCCTTGTTCTCAAGTTGAGCAGCCAAACAACTTTCATTATGCTTTAGTCTTTTGATTTCATTATTTGTTACTGTGACCCAGTCCTTTGCAAACTGAAGCTCATTCAACATGTTGGTGATACGACTAACAACATTGCTGTTATACTCCTCAAACCTCCTGACCTGTTCTGCTCCACACAATGCATTGTTTGTTGTTTCCAATGTATGACTCATTTTCCTTAGCTCAGCTTCATAAGTTGCTACCTTTTCTTCAAGCATTCCAATTTCTTGTTCATATCTATTTTGTGTCATCCTGTAGCTATCTTTGTTTTCACTGTGTAAGCGTTCAATGACCAGGATTCTTTGGTACAAGAGATGGGTTTTATCATCAAGATTCTTGCAGAACGCTTCTGCCAATTCTTCCATCTTCCTTTCTGCAGCTAGTGGAAATAACCTGTTTTTTTGCAAGCAAACTTTAGCTTTTCTATGCTCTCCATTAGTCTTGTTTTTAGTGTTATTCTTCACAATTCTTTGCCCATCTGCAATCCTTCTTTTCAACTTGATGTTTTGACTTACTTGACTTGGCCTTTTGGATGATTCTTGTTTCTCTCTCTCAATTTGTGGCTCCAACTGGCTTTTCTTGTTCAGCAAGGAATCCGAATCTTGTAGCATATTAACCTGTGCTAAATTCATAACTTGAGTAGAAGCTTCATTCCCCTTAATTTCATATTTCTTTTGAAGAGCAGAAAGCTTATCCTCCTTCTCTGTCAATGCTCTCTCTAGTTCAAGATTTCTAGCTTGCAGCCCCTCCTTATCCTCCTCCAACTGATTCAACTCGCAAACTTTACCATTTATAAGCTCTTCCAATTCGTTTTTCTGGTTGTGTAGAGACTCCACTTCCAGTTCCAAGTCCTTCGCCTGAATGTGAATACCTTCTTTCTCATCCATCATTCTCTTTTCAGCCATGCTCATTTTTACTAATTCATCTTTCAGGGTTTCAATAACAACCGGGTATTTGGATGTTTCTTTGTTTTCTTTCTCCATTTGCTGATCTGATTCAGATTTCTGGTTGTGTAGGGTCTCCAATTCCATCTGCATTGCAGTGACCTGATCCATTAAGCCCTTGACTTGAGCCAATGCTCCATTTCTTTCGCATACCATTTTTTGATTCCTTTCTTCTAGTTCAGCTTTTTGAGCATGAAAAGAATTTGCTTCTAGTTGCAAATTGCTAGCCTGAGCCATAATGTCAGCAATTTTAGACATTGAATATTCGTCATTATCTTTGAGTTTCTCCTGGAGACTACAAACTTTGTTGTCCTTTTCTTTTAATGACAATTCAAGTTCTGAAATCCGGGCATGCAGTCCAGTATTTTTCTCCTTTTCTTGTTTAGCTTCAGTTGCTTTGCTTTCAATCTGTGCTTCCAAATCTCTTTTCTGGCCACACAAGGATCTCACTTCAACTCTCAAGCCAGTTAATTGGCTCTCCAGCCCCTTTATCCGAGCTGAGGCTTGATTCCCATGAATTTCACGCACCTTTATTATAGCCAAAAGTTCCTTTTCTCTCTTATCCACTTCAATCCTCTCATTTTTGTTGATAATCTCAGCTTCTTGAATCTTGCTCAAGGCTGCCATATAGTCTGAATTTAAAGCTTCCTTTTCTTGACTTGTAGAGGCCAATTTATGCTTCAGATCAGTGATTTCGAATTCAGCTGTTTCAAGTTCTTTTCTAATTCTGTCTGCCTCCTCCTTATGCTCATTTTCTACTCTGCCATTGCTGCTGTCAAATTCCTCTGAGGAAAAATATTCTGAGTCTGAGCTTGAATTGGAGAAAGAAACTTCATTTTCATTTTGGCCACGACCTACATTACCTGACTCTCTTCTCAGATGATCAAACATGGCATAGAGTGATTGGTACTCCGTGTAAAAGTCCTCAATCAGTCCAACAAGTTCTGACTCCTTTTTGGGGTCCTTATGCTTCCTACCTTTTCTCCCTCGATCTTCACTCTTGATAAGCTTCAAGATCCTTGTCACATGATTATCCATTTCTGCAAGTTCGAGGAAAACGGCAACCAGAAACACGTGATGATGCTTAACTTCAAATTTTATAGCTGACAAATAGAACTCTATAAGTAGCTCACAAGTTCAAAATTTTCACATCACAAAGGTGCAAAATGATAGAAATAGAGTTGGACAATGAGACATGTCCTTTGCGTATATGGTATCAAGGTTACTACTCACTACTCAGGCAAAATTATAGTAATGGGGCAGTCAACTAAAATGCCCCAGTTGGTTGAAGTTAAGCATAATGTCATGTGTCTCATTAAAATGCATGCTTTGCTCGCCATACTTTCCTTTTCGTAACTGTAAACAGAAATTCAAAGTTTTAGTTTGTATGGAAGAGTGAGTTGCACCTGTTTTGGTCTTAGATATTTGTTCTGTGGTTTCAGGATCCATGCGGCCTGCAATGGATTTTCCTTTACTCCCCCAACCCAACCGATGCATTATCATTTCTAGTTTAGACCTTTAAGCAGACTTCCACATGGAAGTGTACTTGTCAAGACAAGGCACTTTCCTTCCTCAGCATCAAAGACCTAAGATCTAGAAGTAGAAAAAAAAGCATTAAAATTAATCATGTTTTTTTAGGATTAAGACATGGGAACTGAAACGTGCACACTCCATTGAACCATTTGATTAGTCTGCAAAACACCTACTGCTTGCCTAATATTATTTTTATTTTATTTTTAACCCAGCAACAAATGCAGGGAATGGACAAACAGACTGACATTAGAATTATCAAATTTAGCACAACAAGCTGGCAAAAACAGAATCAAGCAAGAACAGTCCAAGAACATGTTAACTAAAAATAAATTAGTAAAGTTCATTAAGAGGAAAGCTGGCATGCCCATCTGTAATCGTGATTTGTAATTAGCGAACAGTTACAATTCTCCACCATGTCAAAATGCACTACTGAAATCCCAAGCAATAAGTCCTGTCTTGATATTTTTTTTTGGTAAGTCTGTCATGATATCATTTTACAAAATTCCTAGCATCAGTATGTTGGAAAGGGTCTGTATACAAAAGGATTTGACTGGAATTGGATACGGGCCAACTTATTTGTTGAATATAGAACCCAAAGAAAAAGGATAAAGCTAAATGTGATTGTTCCGTGGATACACTGAAGCTTGATAAAAAGGATAATATAAAATTTACTATTAAGAAGGGAGGTTCAAAGCTTTTTGAATGATATAAAATTACAGCTTCAATTGGTGATCTATATGTCATTTCAGTGGAACACTTAAACTCAATGATAAGCACTATACACCACCTTGGGAAGGTTCCAAACTTCTTAACTACAATTAAAAATTATTCCAATAAAGATCAAGGAAAAAAAAAAAAGGAGACATAAGCAAACATATGGTCAAACACAAAGTAAAGCAGGACAAGCAACCTGAAAGCTTATTCATTCCAGTTAGTTCCATGGAGCCCAACATTCCCATTGAGGTCTAAACTTTCATAAGCTTGGGCCCCATGGTTTGTCTCTCTTGACTAAGTAAAACCAAATCTTGATATGGGAAACTAAGAAATTGTAAGAAGGAATCTACACTGTTATGTGGAGAAAAGCCAAGAAAAGGAAGGCCATAATAGAATCTGTCAAAAACATGTCATTCACAAGAAACACTTTTGTTGCTCTCACCAATAATGATTAAATGAACAAAATCATTATATCACATGGGATTCTTCATGTGACTTGAACCATTCAGTTCATGAATCTAAAGTAAAAATTAAACAAGAAGTTTGAATATATATCCATTAATGGCAAAGTCACATTAAAAAGCCATATATTACAATTGAAACCACAAAACCAAAAATGCACTAGGGTATTAAATGAAAATAGGAGCTAAACATCACCAAAAAAAAAAGAAGGGTAAATCACAAACAAAACTAGGGGTGTGCGCGGGTCGGATTGGGTGGGTAAACGCTAATATTTCTATCCAATATGCTATTAGCAGGTTGGGAAATTTCCAACCCACCAAAGTTTAAATCTAGAGGATTAGTTACAAATATTGGTGGTTTCAACTCGGCGGGTTAGGCAGGTTGGCATTAACAACATTTAAAAAAAAAATTATCACAAACTTTTATTTTTTATTGAATAATCTCAAAATATAACTAATGCACAAAAAAACACTAAAGGTAGATTTCATTGAATAATCTCAATTCTAATATAAGGTCAATGAAAAAGAGATATATCATCTCTAGCAAAAGTAGGCTCTACCTTACAACTTAGGAAATTAAAAATAATAAGCTCTGCCTTACAACTTAGGAAAATTTAATCAACAAACTCAAAGTTTTAACATTTCCAAAGTCACATCAAGGATTAAAAAAAAAATTAGACAAAGACAAAGAATTAGATTAACTGTATTCTTATGTAATATATAACATTTTTAACTTGAATATACAATGAACCTGCTGTACTTGTAATATTATTTCACATTTTATAATATATATAAACGAATCAAATGGCATAAATCGAAATAAAAAAGACAAAAAATATTTAAACAATAGAAGACAATAACACAATTATGTGCCTTTGTGATTGTCGGTGAAGAATTGAAATGATAAGAAATAGGCTACAAAAAGGCTAAAGAAGAAAAAGGAAGGGAAAGAGAGTGGCTGAAGGTGAAAGCCAAAAGTGAAGGTAAGAAGAAAAAGTGAAACCTAAAGCCATAAAGTGTATACTGTACATATGACTGAAGTAAGTGGGATGGGTGGTAGGTAGAAGTATTTAGAGTTTCAATGTTGACTTTTTAGATTTTGTTTAAGGAATTTTTTTAAGGCTAGTTCTATTTAGGGAATTGATTATTGATTGGTTGTAAAAATTTATTAGGTGAATTAATTAACTTTAGATACTTAACAATCTGAACTAATATTTTTTTTATGTATGCATAATTAAGTGGGCGGGTCGGGTTGTAGCGGATTGACATTTTTTAATCCATAACCTAATCTAATTCGCAATTTTGGGGGTTTAACCCGCCCAACTCAAACCGCCTAACTTAATAACTCGCACGGGGCAAGCGGGTCGAGGGAGTTGGTGGGTTAAGTGGATATTTTGCACACTCCTAAACAAAACTAGTTTTTAAAAGTATTACATGGTGACGAGAAATTAAAAAAATAATAACTGGAAATTTATATACAAATATTATATAAATAATTTATTTTTATTTTTTTGGTAATAACAAATATAATTTTGACAACATAGGAATGAGGAAAACCTAACATTGACAAGAAACTAAAAAAACCATATAACTAGTGGGTTCCAGTTAGCTTAACTGATAAAGTCTTTGATGGTTGTATAAGAGATATGGAGTTCAATCTCCATCTACACCAAAAACTGATTAGTGTCTTGGTCTCATGATGATAGGTCTCTCGATAAAGAACTATCATAAAAAAACGAACGTCATAGATTGAAACACTCTAAAAAAAACCATATAACTAGAAATTTGTATACAAATATGATTTTGACAACATAGGCCCACCAAATTAATACATGGTTCATTGGTTGAAATTCCTTCCCTCTCCATAGACAAGACATGCAAGAGGTTTCATATGTCAACTTCAATATAAGATAATAGAACTCCCTGATTCACGACAATTTCTTTAACTAATTCCAACTTTTCTTTTCTTCTTTTTCCTTTTGCTTTTTCGTTTTTTAGTGTTAGCCATCAATTCTTATCGAGGTGTCCACTGGCAGCTTCTCTAAACATTATCTATTGTGCGTTACACTTTGTATAATTGATGGCTAAATGACCACTTACATTTTCTCTTCTTCTTCTTTTTTATTTTTAATTATCCACGTATAGTAGCTCACCACCTTTCACCATAAAACTAGAATCAGTAATTAGTGTCTTGATATGATGAAAACGAGCAATCATTGCATCTCATTTTAGACAGCAATCAATTTTGAAAATTTGATCCAATTTATTATTATGAAATTTTCCTATAGAAACTGGATCCTCGATTTACACTTTTTGTTATACATTTAAAAGGTGATACGCATGATGATTTTTTTTATTTTAATATTTTTTTACTTATCTAATTGATTGGTTGAAAAATAGAATCAAAGTTAATCTCCCAGCATTTATATACAAACAAATGCACCATCAAAGTCTTTTAATTTAATGTTCAAGGTTAGGTTTCTGGGAGTTAAGACAGTTTGAGAAAAGCTGAAAAAAGTCATTACCAGGAAAAGAAAGTTTCCAATAATTTTATGAAAACAATTCTAAAAACGAAAGTTCAATAAAGCACGAAAAAATTTTATGCTTAAAAAAAAGCATGAATTTCTAAAAAAATCATATGAAATTCTAAAAAAGCATATAACCATACAAAGTGGTATATACAAATTAGTAAAAAGTAAATAAATGAGATTAAAAAAATTACCTCAGATTTGAACCTAAAACTGTCCCCTCAAGAGATCTGAATTCCGAATCCAATAGAATAAACGAAATAAAAAATAAAAATCTCTTTAATTAATTATAAAACTTATACTTTGTTGTCCTTATCTGTAGAAGAAATTTTTGGCGCTTCTTTAGAAAAATTACCCTTTGATTTGGTATTATTTACTCCAAAAACCAATGAATCAGTCAGAATCTCAATTTCTCGCCAACTCAGGAGCAAAAAAACGAGATGTGTTCAGATGAAATTATTAAAAGATGCTTGTTTTTGTACGATCATGTGTTGCCACGTGAGCTATTTCCCACGTTTTGTCTGATACCTTGAACTGGATTTTGTTGGGAAATTATCGGGTGTGATAAGTGCAGGAAATGGAGGTTGCGTCCTGGCCAGGTTGTACCTTTGCAACTGAAACCATTTCTAGTCAAGAGTCAGGACAGTGAAATTCAAACATTTGGTTGCAACTTCCAATGATCGTTGAAGTACATGCAATATTAGGGTCCATTTGGTAATATTATTCTAGTAATGTTATTTGTATTTTTTAAAAATATATGTAGATGAAAAAGTATATAAAAATACGTGTAATATTGTTTAAATACTAAAAACTATTATTTAAACAACGGTAACAAACAGACTCTAATTTTTCAGGACAATTAAATTTAATGGAACTCTATTTATCTAGAATTATTGAGAGATTTACTCACATAAAAGTTTTGAATCTTATAATATGTATATGCATGTGATGCATCTCAATAATAGTGTATGTCTATTTATGGACTGTGTACAAGCATAAACCTCAACTCAAAAATTAATGATACTAAGCAAGATATATTTTACAACAAATTTGTGTTATGGATTAATATTGATCCACAACAATTGTACCAGCATAAACCTCAACTCGGTAATTAATGATAGCAAGATATATGTTACAACTAATTTGTGTTATGGGTCGATATGGATCTACAATGGGAAATTTAGGCAAGGACACACATGAATTGTGAGGTGCTCACAATATATCGAAATGATCACTTCTTTATTTACTTCTATATGTTTGTATTACAAGGATATTTCTCTAGCATCTTTTCACTCTTTATCTCTCTGTCTTTCGATGTATTCTCTGTTGTTCCTCTCTTTCTTCTCTTTTATATGATTCGTCTCCTTCTTTTTCGTACTTTGTCCTTGTCTACCAGGATAACTTTTGGCCTAATTGGGCTCTTCTTTTTTGGTTATTTATCATGAATTGAGCCTTCTAGAGTTTCTTTTTACTATTCAGGTGTCCACCTGGATAACTTCTAGTCTTATCGGGCTCTTCTTTCTTGATTATTCATTATGAACAGAGACTTCTAGGGCTTCTTTTTACTGTTTAGATTTGTCCTTCTGCATTAAATGCGGTGGTACCAGGCAAGTGGCCTTCATTAATGCGAAGGTTGTTGTGGAACCATCAATAAACTTTAGAAAACTACCTTGGAACCACCGCTCCCCGTTGGTGCGGTAATCACTCTATAAGTATAAATGCTTATGAGGTGTGAGGGGTAAAGGCCGGAATTCAAGTCTCTATGAGGGAGTTTCACACACATATACACTTAGATTATGCTAAAATAGAAATTCTATCTTATATTAAAAAAAAAAAAAAAACTACCTTGGAGAAGTTTACCTTCTCTGGGATCTACCTCGATATCTCGGATATGCCTCGGACGTGACCTTAGTACTAGGCTTGAAAGGTCATTGAGCCTGACCAATGATCTGAGGACCTATATTCATTATCAGAATGGGCTAGTTAATGCTAGATTTGTTTCCACTATTTGGGTCAATGTTTTAAATAGGCCTAATATTTATCCCATTATAATAAGGTCCAATATTTACCCTACTACAGACTGATTGTGGTTATTTGCATTAATCATTGAGGCACAAGTAGTTTTATTTTCTTAAGAATAATTAAATTTAATAATATTCTGTGTGAATTTCGTAAAGTATCCTAATATGCATGCATCTGATGTATCTCACTAATAGCGTATCTTATTTGCGGATTAATTGTGGTCATGTAACTATGATTTTCGTGCCAAGGATTAATGTTGTTCTATTTTTTGGGGATGGAATTGTTGATTAGATTAGAAGTTAGTTTTGCTATTTAAACATAAGCTAAATTGATTGACTGGATGGTAGCCTCCTAGTTTTGTGGTCTAAAATTATTGGTGCCACTTGCCTAAGTGAAAGACAGTTTCCTGAATAGTTGGTAAAATTGTTGTCTTGCTTATGGGAAAAGCATGCTTTGATGAGAGAAAAATGAGAAACTTCTTGCTCCTCACTCTGGGACATAAGTATCACTGACTCGCCGGAATGAAAGAGAAGTATCTCACATATTTATTGTATGTAATGGATGTGTCACAATTGGTGGGACTCATGCATTTGTGGGACAATATGTTCTTAGAAATCCTATGTATATATAACAAATACATTTGGATCACAATGTTAAAATAAATAGGGCCAATGTACGTATATGCATTCTTCATTGGTTTTTTTTTTCCCCTGCTTTAGTTGAGTATTATCACTAACTTTTAAGCCAAAACATTTTTTTTTGGATAACTTTTAACTTATAGTGTTCACTCATGATAATTGTTTTTTATTATAAAAAAAAAAAAAAAACTAATTAATTTTTAGTACAAACAAGAATCAAATCTCAAATTTTTTATTTTAACCCCGGAAACATTTCTAGCTAGTGATTACAGAGAGAGAAACTAGAAAGTAAGAGGATGCTCACACAGTCACACAAGAAACTTACTCATGAATCCGAAATCTATGCCGATATAACAGCTGGATAGGGCGGCTGCGCAAGACAGGTTACCTAAACTATTGCCACTTTGAGTCAATGATGCTAGATTGAACCAATTATTTTAGGCATCTTGATCTTGTCATGTGACTGAACCGAACAATAAGAACTGACATACAGTAAGTAATTGTGTGTAGTAGAAAGGAAGAAAAATTGGGGGCAAGTCCATCACCATCATCATGACCTAAGACAAAGACAAGACAAAACAAGTTTGCTGGACACTTGGGTTTGTCAACATGCAATTCCAGATTATCTTGCGCCCATTACCATTTTCTATTGCACATATCAGCTGCAGCGTAAGACTGTCTTATAATGAGTATAGAAAGTCAAAAGTTAAGCGGAAAATAGGAGCAAAAGATGGTAAGCTCTTTTGAGACTTTCAAAGATTGGCATTTATTTTACTATTAATTATGAGTTTTTTTATATATTTTTTTTAATCAATTGCCTTTTCAAACTTAGAGCATTCGAATCTCTTTCTTCCTTCTTTTTTTTTTTTTTTTTTTTTTTTTTTTTTAATGAGCTCAAGTAGAAACTCTAATATAATGAATCTAATATATTACCTCCATCTCCTCCCCTCCCCCCCCACCCCCCAAGGACCACTCAAACTTGAGTCCTCAAACCTCATAAGCTTTTAAGGCTTGGGGAAGTACCATTCTGCCCAACGTGAATGGTGATAACTTAGAGCATTCACATTAATCTGTGTATAATAGAAAAATGTGTAGAATTTACACAATTTTATTTAAAAATGACTCACATCATTCTGTATAAAATTGTGTAAATTTATAAGTTTGCTACAGTAATCGTGTAAATTTATACTTATACTATTAATTTTACATATAGTTGTTTATTCTTTCTTTATGTATATTGAGGATAAAGAAAGAAAGTAGATAGTGGTTGCTGTGTGTGGAGAAAGAGAAATAATTTAAAAAATCAAGAAAAATTAATATTTTAATGAAATATAGTATAAAATAGATAATTTGAAGTCGGTTGTTTTGAAAAATGAATATGTAAAATATAAAAAATAGATTCTCATGTTAAAATATACGAAAATTTTTGCATCAGTTGATGTAAATACTCTTAGTTTCTTCTTTATTTTTCTTGTTACGTTTGACCTAAATGCAAAAGAAAAAGCAGGCTACTGGCACAAACAACATCAAGAAGTTCATGGGAGGATTTTATTGAGGCAGGCAATAGCCCAATGACTTCTTTGGCTTATTAGATTAGTAGAGGTTTTTAAAGGTTTTTTATTTATTTTTAAATACAGTTACACTTTTATACAACTCATTTGTTAAACTAAATAATTCAAGCAAATAAACTGCTCTAAATACACACTTCTACTGTTCTACAGACTAATTTTAGCAGGCACCATTCAAGATAACTTGGCAATCCAATGTAAAGTGATGTTACACCCTACCTCCAGGCTCTAGAGAGTTTTGTCATTATGGAGAAATTGGCAACTCCAGGTGGAGATGAAACTTGGCAACTTAATTGTCTTAATTAAGTAACAATCATAAACATTGTCCCTCACTAAGTTGGGCTGTCGAGATATTGTTCAAATTTCTTTTAATTTAAAGGTAAAAAGTGCTAAATTTTGGAACACAGACCGACAGACGCATCTTCTCTCTTTTTTTTTTTTGGTATATAAATATCTCCAAAAATTAAAAAAACACAGATCCAACTCATATTTTTACGACTTCTATGTCTATCTTTCATAGCCTGCTTAAGTCAACCGTTCGAAAAAACTTCAATTACAAGTTTAGTCACTCTCTGCTTCATTAAGAGTTAAGGCCTCACAAGCTCACGTGATGATATATAATCCATAAAATTGCCATAGGCCCATTACGCCTCCAATGGACATGCCCCTTCAGTGGCCCACGTTCAGTTTGACTATTGTTTCCCTCATGATCCAAAGGAGTTTCAAGCCCATCTCGCTAAGTTGCTAAAAAAAAACAAACTTTAACAAATGATCCAACATCTTATCTGTAGATCTGTTTCTAGCTCAAAACCATAAATTCATTCATGGTGTAAAACTGGGCAGACAAGACTGTTCCTTCAGCAGTCTTTTTTTTCTAGCAAATGATTCAATATTCTTCTTTAAAAATGACACAGAATCCTTGAATAATCTGAGGAAAATTCTAGATTGGTACTGTGTATTATCAGGCCACAGCATAAGCTTACAAAAATCTGAATTGCTATGTTCAGCTAACATCCCTCCTTTAAAACCAACAAAAATAGCCCAGCTAATTGAGGTCCAGCTTGTACAACAGGCAACAGCCCAGGCCCAGCTAATATTTAGGATTTCAGAAGATGAGAGGACCTGGCATGCACTTAACCCAGGACATGTGGCCAAAAGTGGACTGATGGCCCAATAAATTGGAATCTTGGACTCAATTCTTCATCCTTTACATAACAAAGTACAAGTCCATAAAATTACCATATTTAATTAAAATTAATAATTCTTTCAAAAAAAAATTTTAATTAATAAATTTTAGTAAAAGATGTATATTTCTGTTTAATTAAAGTAAAAAAGGTATTTTGGAACCTCACAAAATAGAATAGAGGATTAACTATTGGAGGGTAGTATATTATGTTAAACTAGTTTATAACCTAATGTGTGTGCATAAATACATTTTAAAATATACAATTACATGCTTTTTATAATTCCTGCATAAACCAAATATGGTCATGGTCAGTTTTTTTGCACAAAGGCCCATGGCCTATGGGGACAGGATAGAGGAAGAAAGGTTTGGGCCCAGCCTAAGATACCAACAAGGAGGACTAATCAAACACTATGGAAGGGCAAGGTCTAAGTCTAAGCCCTCTTAAGGATGGTTGATCCCAGCCCAGCAATGGCCTTCGCTACAATTTTAGTATTTGAACGAGAAGACAAAACCTCAGCACTCAACCGTTGATATAAGCAAACATGAAAAGAGCCAGAGGCGGGCCACAATCCAACGAAAATACGCCCAATGAACCAAAAGGGATATCGCCTAGATCAGGCAACAGTCACCTTAGCATTAAATGGATGTTTCCACTTACTAAATATTACATTTATTAATAAATGACCGGTCTAAATAGTACTTCTCACATAATAATTCACTCATCTCCCTAAAAGGTGGAAGAGAAACTTGTTGGGATAAGTATCTTATGATCTCTACCACACAATCTCACTATAGAAGTGAGAGAAAATAAGTATAAATAGGACCTTCCTCCACTTGAGAATTGGATTCAAAAATAAACACAACAATTTACAAAGAGGATAAACCTAGGCTAGGCCGAAGATAATAACAAAATCCAACTCACATTTGTTATAATAACAAGATCCAACTTACATTTGTTCCAATTTGTATCTTCTAGTTTCTTTTAGCTTAATTTCTAATCTAACTCTCCCATTGTAAACCATCGTGTCTCATATCCATAAATTAATGATGCAAATCATTTACCTTGTTCACGATATTTTGTTCCACACCATTATACAATACATTTTATGACTGTGTAAAAGATAATACATTAATTGATATATAAATATTTTCTAAATAGGCTTATTCGCTAATATACATTCTAAACAATATAATTTCTTTTAGAGATAGTTTTTAACTTATGTCACCTGTTCTAAATAAAAAATTTTACTCGTTGAGTTAAATGAAACTCACAATTCTAAATAATTAATAATTACTAAAACCTAAACATAATCATTCAAAATGAAAAAAAAAAAAAAAAAAAATCTAAGATTACACATTTTGTGTCACAACTCTTTTGTGTGGCGTACTAAAACTAGCTATTTGTCCTTTTCACGTACATTAGTAATTTTATTTTTCATTATTAACAGTTTGGCATGTAAGAGAATTGTAGCAAAAATTATTGCTAAATTTGTGTAATTACTGGATTTTTAGAATCTGAAGCGACACCAAACCAATACTGAAGTGAACAAAGTACAAACCACTTGGCACTCAGTCAGTGATCAGTCGTTTACCACCTCTTCCGCTTCTCCACAACAAAACGCAGCAGCAGCAACAGCAACAGCAACAGCAACCATTTCCATTTCATCAAAACCCTTTTCACCTGCACACGGCGTCGTTTCGACTGTCTCTCTCTCATTCTCCCCAAAATGAGTTCACGGCCTGTACCGGCTTTCGCATTGGACGGCAATGGCGATTGCACTAACCCAAAGAACCAGAGCATTTCGGAGTTGGTTTCGAAGCTCCGAACCGCGTATCGGAGTCAAGACTTTGACCGAGCCGAAGAGATTTTGGTAGCGAGAGAAACGAAATTGAAACGAGAAATTGAGAACGGGAAGAAAGAGAACGCGTTGTTGACGGAGAAATTCCAGATGGAGAATCTGGATCGGATCTGCCTGGAAGACGAGCTTGAAAATCAGAAGAAGGCGTTGAAGGCGGCGCTAGAGAGAGAGAGGAAAGCGGAGGAGGCGAAGAATTCGAAGCAAGATGAGAAGAACGTGGTTGGTGTGCTTCGGAGGAGGATTTGCGAGCTCGAGTGCGAGAATGTGAAGGCTAAAGGCGAGGTTGAGCTTTGGAAGAAGAGGTTTGAGGAATTGGGGATTAGGGTTTCGAAATTAGAGGAAGATATAGCAATGCTGACGGATTTAGAGCCTCTGGCTAACAATAATGGCGGTGGCGAGGTGCTTCGGGATGGTTCCGACGGAGTGAGAAGAGAGAAGAAGGATTTGAATGAGAATGGTGCTGGAAATTTTGGTCAAAATGGGGTCTTTGTGAAGATTGAGAATGATGGATTGTATTGCAATGGAACTACGAGTAGAGAAGCCAGTTTGGGACTTGGTTTTGAAGAAAATGGAGATATACTAACTACTGCATGTATGAGTAAAGAAGCCTTTGCAGGACGTAGTTTTGATTCTCCGATCAAAGGAAATGGGGATTCTCAAACTGCAGGTATTGGAGAGTTATCGTATTTTTATGTTCACACACACACATTGTGTTAATTTTATGCGTGCATTAAGTGTGGATTAGAGTTTGGGATTTTATGAAATTGGTGCTTTGTTTGCTCACATGTTTCATAGAGTAATGTATGTGTGGAGATATTTTTGATTTCCATGTGTATGTGCTTATTATTATAACATGTCGACTATAACGCCAGAGTGGCTAAATGACAAACGGGGTTTAAAGAGAAAGACTCATGAAAGATGATTTCTTTGGGAATATTTTGATGGGTTGGCTTCAGTTCTAGCTGGTATGTTAGTACTGGTGCTAAATGAATATAGTAATGAGAAGAATTGCCGTTTGGATATTATAATCTCTTGTAGCTATATACTTATGTGTAGAATTCACCTAATGATTAGGAATTGCTATTTATGGAAGCCTTTTACTTTAGAGCTGTGCTTTGTCAGCTTAATACTGTGCATAGTAGAAAAAAGGTTTAGCTTTCTAATTAGACACATCAGAGCTATGATTGGAAAACACTGTAAACTATAGCCATTACGTGTGTCATAGTAGTCAAAATAAGCCTTTTGAGCATTTTATAGAAAGTGTCAGTTAGGAGGGTACTGCGATCCCTATCTCCATCTCAATTTGGTTTCTCTTCATCAACAGTAGCACTATAGATGATTTTGTTTGTCACTAATGTAGTTAATAGATAATGGGTTATCATTTGTATCATTATAATTGTAGCTATGTTGTGAGATTTTTGGCTTGGTTTATTATGAAAAGTTTCAGTGTGAGATGACTTGGCTTTTATTGTGAAAGGATTCGGCTAACATTCCAGTCATTCTAAGCATTGCTTCCATCTTTTTATTTTTCTTCTTTATATTTGATTGTTATTCTTCAATCCTTAAACTCTGTCTATTAATTCTTTAAGGGGACTACTCCTTTTTTGGCATATATATATATATATATATATTAATATATATTTCTTTTCTTGTTGCTTGTCATAATATGGAAAGAATGTGATAAGAAAATTTTATGGAAGGTTCAAGATTGTCAGGAGATCTGCATGAACTGTACAATTGTACTGTAGGCTATATATAAGTTGTTTTATTAAACTTGAGTTTTGTGAGTAATGAAATGCTTAATTACGTGAACAAATATGGCTGCAAATGCACCTGACTTCTGCTCTGCTGTACACTACGACGATTGTGCTAATATGAAATAGGGCCAGGCCCATTACATTCCTTCTGGTGGTCATGAAGTATACACTTCCTTTACTCTCCTTCTACATTGTGAGAGTAAAAACAATATGTGGGTTATCAAAAGGGGACTACAGATGATCATTTCATAAGGAAATTGGGATTGGTGCTTTCTAATGTTAGAGCATTTTGTTATATGTGTATGAAAAGATGACCAACTTCCTATTCTAGTTAATCCAAGGTGAAAATAATTTTAAGTCATGATACATGGGTTAATTAATGAGACCTGCTTTTGATGTGAAAGGTGTAGCCTTTGAATGGGGAGGCAGGTTGGCAGAGTATTGTAACTGATGAAATGATAGGGATCTAAATAATTTTGAAGTCATCTTATATATGTTAAAAAAAATTTTTAAATTTAAATTGATATTTAAGACATTGGGCATCCAACTATCTTAGGAGCCAATTCCAATAGGTTTTTCCTAAGGCATAAACCGCTCACATGCTGTAGGCTAAGGAAATTGCTCCCCCACCCCCCCCTTTTTTTTTCTTCTTTTTCCTGCTTCCAAAATTTTGCTGGTAAAATTTTATTGACATACCTAATATCTGCTTTATATGTTCCTTACGTGCTAGCTGTTGAAAGATTTGCATCTAAAGCTAAAATTGACATCAATGATTTTTTTTTTTTTTTTTTTGGTAGGTAAGAAAAATGGGATTATTGACATCGTTGATAGTGATGAAGATTGTGCTCCAGAAGGAACTTCAAGTGGAAAAGAAATAAATTCTCAAAAATTTGCGGACAATGTGCACTCTGATCTGGCTGCTGTGGAAAATGGGACCCGAATGCTCAAACGAAAACGGGATTCATGTGTAAATGTGAGTGAAAACATCAACAATGTTGATCAAGAAAGATATGAAATATTTAAAGCCAGTAAACGAAAGATGGAGCCAAAACAAGAATTGATTAGTGATCCTGAGGGTTCTCCTACCATTCATATGTCAAGAAAAGCAGTTTCTTCTGGTGGTATTGGTGTTGATAAACTTATAAGACCATCAAGGCAGGATCAGATGTTTTTAAGACGATGTAAGGAGAATATGGGGATAGAACAAAGCCCACAAAATCTTTGGCATAATTTGGATTTGGATGGGGATAGTGATGACAGTTCTAGTTCGTCAGATTCTGATGATGATGTGAATGATTATTTAAATATGGATCAATTTATACCAAAAGTCCAAAGGAACAGAGATAATCAAAAGTGGGAGTTCGAAGCAAACATGCTTGAAGAATTTCGGAAAGATGAAGAACTTTGTATGGAGGCTGTTTGTGCACTTTACAGACAGCACACCTCTGTGAAAAGATCACCTTTCGGTTTTTCACTTCCCAGTAACCGAGGATTTAAGAATTTTGATGTAGCCAGGTAAGACTGAGAGAGCAGACTACTATGTATTTTTGTTTATATGCAACTTTTTGTTTTCTTTTTTAATGACTTTATATTCCCTTTAATTTCCTTCCAAGCACGTTACATGCACAGTTTTGAACAGCTTTTGCAAGATGCCTCATTCAACAAGACTAGATTGAAAAAAAAAAAAAAAAAATTTGACTCGTACAAACTCTTGCAAAATTCCCAAGAAACCTTTTGAAGGAGGCTGAAGAATGTTTTGCCTTTTCATGTAACTTGTTAACATATCTTGATATTTTGAAATGTACATCTGTTTTGTACATTTCTATTTGTAACATTTATGAGGGGAAAAAATTTCAGCGTTCAGCTGATTAATCAACTGTTGCTATTTAATTTGCTTCTGCTGTTTGTAATAGAGTTTTCCATGCATTTGGCTCCAGGGGGACTACTTTGGCAGAGTTTCTTATAGCTGGTGATCCACAAAAAAAGCTGAGGAAATCTGTTGCAGAGTTGGAGAAGCATGACCAGAAAGGTCTTTCTGACTGCAGAAGATTAGCTGTTACTCATGCTAAGCAACTTTTTGAGATATACCAGAAGAAAGAAGATCCTTTCTTCTTATCTTGATAATTTGAATTTGCAACTCCTGATTTTCAAAAGTCAATGCTGATGCATGTAGGTCTAAGTGTCCTAGTCCTAGAATATTGGGTCTTCTTGATTGTTCATATCTCACAATTTTGAATCCTTTTGTTGCTAGATGGCTGTATATAGTTTATAGACACATGCCACAGTGTCTGATACCAACTGATTCTGCTAGTATAAAAAATGCAAGGAGTCCCTGCTTGTTTCCTGATATATATTTAATTTTGATGTGGACCTTGGTGTAAAGCTGCATATCAAACAAAGGGACTGCCCATTATCCAATCTATTGCAAAAAAGTTAATATAGAGTAATAGACTGTTTGTTACACAATCAGTCTCCCCCACCCCCCTTCTTCCCTAGCTAAATTGGGGGAGTGGGGTGGTGGGGTTCTAACACCAGTGTCTAACCACCTCAAGAGTGTCTGATACTAACTGATTCTGCTAGTATAAAAAATGCAAGGAGTCCCTGCTTTTTTCCTGATATATATTTAATGTTGATGTGGATCTTGTTTTAAGGCTGCATAAGGACTGTCCACTCCAGTCTATTGCAGCAAAGTTAAATATAGAGTAATAGACTGTTTGTTTCGCAATCTGTCTTGTTCCCACTTGGCTGCCTTTATAGCCCTGCATGGGTACAGTTTTCAATCTCACTCGTGCTACAACTTCTCTTTCATACTATATGCTGGTTGGCGTTTTTTCTGTGGGGTTTCACTTTTTTTTTACACCCATTTGCCCATTTTACTTTTTTCTTGTTTCTTAGCTTTTGGTGGTTGTGGAGAGGCTATTGAGTTTATGGGGTTTATTATTTATGTTGTGTTGTTTCTTTAAAATTTTAAGTTGGTTGGGGTATTCTTGACACTTCTTTTGCTATATGTGCTTTTGGAATTTGTTATGCACATTTTCTTGTTTTGCTTGTTTTTCTCGGTTAACATATGAGAAGTTATTCGGTTTTAGTTGAAACGCCAGATTTAATTATTGTGGATGTATGACAACTTATAGATTTCTATTTTGATTTTGATTCGTTACTCACAAAGTTTCGGTTTTGAATTTGATTAATCTCTGTTCTCTTAACAGATCAAACTCTAATTAATTCTAGCTAATGGTTGAATTCTTGCTTGTATAACTTAAAATTTACAAGCAATGCACAAGAGTTCTCTCTCTCTTTTTGAGATAAGCAATGCACAAGGTTGGGTGCTTAAATTTTGTTTATATTGTTGTTGAAAGCAGGTTTTATTTTTATTTCATTCAAAAATCACTTCCATTATCTCAGCCCCCATTAAATTCACCTTCTTTGCTTTTAAAGTTATTTTATTTTATTGCCATTTCAAATGAATCTATTTCTGAATGTTGGTTAAATTGCACAAGTTACTTTTTTATGCCGTGGTTGCATGGAATGAATTATTTATTATTCAAGTTTCATATAATACACGTGGTATGTGGTACTTATGAATTAATATGGATTATAATGACTGCTATTTATGGAAATGTTAGGACTGCATTGAAAAACAAAGTTCCTTTGGTGTGCTCTTGAACCTTGAACTTGTTAGTCTCTGTATTGAAACATGCAACAAGGCTGTTGTTCTAATGGTGCATAAGGATTATGTACCCATCTGTAAGGAGTTCAGAGCCTGTGGCCTTTTCAGCTTTTCTGTGGTATATTTTTTGAGCTTTTAGTAACGTATGTTTTCTAACTTGAAATCTATCAACAAAAGTCTTTTATTTTACATTCCTAACGTCCGGGAACTCCAGTCCTTGTTACTTCATTCCATCGTGGTCTGGTACAAGTATTAATCCTTTGCTTGGAACATGATATGGATTATTATCTATTAATTACATTTCATATTCCCCTTGCCAATGCCTTCCTGACTCATACACAAGGATATAGTTGTGTTGAGGATGTATCATTTTCAGCCTTGGTGGCAAGGACAAAGGTATTACACTAAACCTTTTATAGTGTGAAATTGTGAATGAGTACATGAAGTTTGAAAACCACCGTTATAATTTTCAACTTCACCTGTTCATTCCTTTTTCTAGTTGGTTGGAATGAGTCCTTTAGAAAAGTCATTGGAGAAACTCAATGATCTTTGGAGAAAGAAGCTCTTTGAAACGACTGTGGGTTTTGAAGTTGGTGTGTTTATTGGTACAAGCTTAGTTTTGTAAATTTTTTGTACTTCAAAGTGGAAACTAATTTAATCCGATGTTAATCTTTAGAGGTTTCTCTTATTTATATATTATACCTTATCATTGTATGCTATTCAGTCTACAATTCCAATAGAAAATGTACCCTCTTCAGAGATGAATTTAAGTTTTTTGCTTTGCATATTTAATGCTGTTTACATATGGTACATTCATTAAGTTTGATTGTTATATTAGGCTATTGATGTAGTTTGGTTAAGATGTTTGTCACATCTGGGATATGCATTAATTGCATTTTCACCAAAAGCTAAGTGAGAAGATAAACAGAGGAACTGAAGTGGAATGGCCTTGAAAATTTGTTAATTAGTTTGTTTAGGGGCTACTGTAAAGTAGAGACGAGATTAACAGTTCATTGCGGATGCTTCATAAGTATATGCTTTAAAAGATGCTAAGAGCTTTTGTACTAATTGCAAATTGCACATATATTATTGTTTTTTTGGTCAGAACAGGGAGGAGGTAAGTGGTAACACAACTGTGTTGTGTGTAGCTCAATTTTTCTTTAAAAGCCCAAAACACTATGAGCTAAGGTTCGTCTTTTTGAAGATTGTCCCCCCCTTTTAATAATTATGATGTGTTGAACTTGTTGGAACTTGGAAGACAGTAATAAATCTAGGCGGTGAGTGCATTGTTACTGCCATGTATCACGTGGAGATTATTGCATTGTTTTTTGCACATTTTGATGATCGAGTATACTAATCAAATGATTTTTTTTTTTGTATCATATAATATTTGTTGTTACTGGTAATGGGGTAACCCATATGATGCAGAAAAATTAATCTGTGGTACCACACACCAACTTGTACTATTTATATTGTTCTTAGACATAGCCACAGCCACAGGGCACAGGTCCACAACTGTATTATCGTGTACACACTTTCCCCATGTCAAACACGGCCAAAATAGTAAATTAATATTATTTTTTAAACATTATAATTAGTGGTTATTATTTACAAACTATATCTTTTACTAACATCTCAAGTCTAAGAGGCTCGATTTTGGGGGCCAAAATCGAGTTTTAAAGACTCAATTTTTATGGTCTGATGTGATATTTTGTTCACGTGGCGTCTACATGTAAATCGAGTTACTAAGACTCGATTTATAAAGTTTGAAAACACCCTTTACACCTTCTCATCAGAGAATCAGAGAAGAAAGATAGAGAAAAAAAAAAAAAAAAATCACCCACAGCACAGCAGCCACCACCACCACCTAAAATCCAACACCACCACCACCACCTAAAATCCAACAACACCATCACCACCAAATCCATACCTACAAACCCAAACAGATCGGATCTGTCACCAGAGGGAAAAAATAAAAAAAAAAAAAAAAAAAAAAAAAAAAAAAAAGCTCACCCATGACCACTGACGACACAAGGCCCATGCCAAAAGAGGAAGACTAAGCAATAGTGGCAAAATCCAAGAGATGTAGAGGGTGTGGCGACGGAGGAGAAGGAGATCTAGAGGCTGTGGCAATAGAGCGAAGTGGGCGACGAAGCGAAGTGGGCGACCCATGGCAATCTGAACCCGACCCACATCTAGCCACGAGCACCAATGACCACCCACGCCGAGCTGAAGCTGGTCTAAAGCCACCCTCGCCGACTTGACTCTGTTTCTGTTTCTGGGTTTTTTTATTTTTTTTATTTTTTTTTCTTCTCTAATAGAGATGAGATGAGAATGTGTAAAGGGTTATACTTGCTTTGTAAAAGGCTTATAAATGGAGTCATGGAGGCCAATCGGCCATGGAGGCTTCACCGAAAGAGAGAGAACGAGAGAGAGAGAGAGAAAGATGCAGGTAAAAACAGATGAAGGCTTAACAGATTTTTTTTTGGTTTATAAATCGAGTCTCTAAGACTTAATTTCCATACGAACGCCACGTGGATAAAACGCCACATCAGAAGTGATCAGACCATGGAAATCGAGTTTCTTAGGCTTGAGATGCTAGTAAAAAATATAGTTTGTAAACAGTAACTACTAATTATAATGTTTAAAAAATAATATTAATTTGCTATTTTGGCTGTCAAACACCCACGAGGATCTACCAACGTAAGCAAAAACAATCCAAGCTTTTACGGTGTGTTTGGATACTGTTTATTTGTTGAAAATTTTTTACTGAAAATACTGTAATAAAATATTTTTTTAGAGAAATGATATATTCACAATTTTTTTACAACATTTTCACAATAAATTATAAATGGCAGGTTGTTACTGGTTGTTATTGTTGGGGCAAAAAAGTAATCTTAGTGTTAAGTTCAAATTTGAACCAGTAACAATTAATCACCTATAATTTGTTGTGAATATATTGTAAAAATGGTTGTAGATGTAATACCTCTCATTTTTTTAATGGACAAAATACTGTTCACGCGTTTTGTGCGAGTTGGCTAGTTCGTGTGTAGATTGTAAAATACCTCTCATTTTTTTAATGGACATTTATCACACTTTGCACCCCAACATTACTTTTACAGGTAAATTAGAGGGATAATTTATGTCTAACTTAATGGTAAAAGTAACATTGGGGTGTGAAGTGTGATAAGAGTGATAGTTTAGGTGCAAAGTGTGCATTTGAATAGTTTAGGGTGCAAAGTATAATCTGTATCGTAGTCGTGGGTCTCATTTTTTCAAATGCAAATGCAGACTTAGTGTCTGTTTGTTATCGATAGTTTTTTGGTAGTTTATTCATTACATATGAGATCAAAAATATAATTTTTGGTAGCTTATTTACTTGCATGTGTGACAAAAGATATAAATTTTATTTATTACACGTGTGACCAAAAAAGGTAAAATTTAACTTATATTTTAGTTTGTTAATTTTATTTTTAAAAAATACAAAAAGCAAAAAGCTTTTTACAAAACGCACTCTGGTGTAGTAGATAATCTGACAATACTCTCTGTGCATTTTCTTAATTATAAAAATAAATATGAAATTTGGTTTTTAGCTAAGTAGATATGAACTCATGACGACAAAAGAAAACATGCAAATATGCGATAGTTTTTCATTTATCTGTCGGAAACATTAAAACGTGCGGATTGAAATTAAAAGTTTCTGATTAAAGAGTTTCATAGCTTAACCAAAAATTTCATCTATCCCATTTTTTGTGTTTCATTATCTACTCTATTAATCACAGAACATACTAGCGGGAAAAAAATGAAACATATGATTTTTATTCCTAGCTGTACTGTACGTTTCCCCAGGGCCGGCTCAAGGTATTGTGGGGCTTAAGGCGACAATTTTAAATAAGATTTATTCTTATACTTTGATTATTAATAAAATATTTATTTAACTTTTTTTTTCATTTAAAATCTATTTTCTTAGAAAAAAATTACAAATTAAAACAAACCCATCACATTATTCGATGACTATACAACTAAAATAAACACTATTCATTGAATGGAAGTAACCAAATACTAAAAAATTATGATTGAAAATTTTAATAAAGTTATATATTTGATATTTCTAAATAGAATTTGAGTATAAATTTATTTACTAGTGTAAGATTAATGAGCTCTTTTAACATTTATGAGTGAGAGATTAAATGATTGACCCATCCAAAGAAAATATTTTCCTTAACTAGTTTTTCTTTGATAAAAAACAACTACTTTTTATTTATTGGTGAATATTTAGGGCTTAATTAATACTTTTATTGGTACAGAAATATTTGTATTGGTAAAAATTTATAGGCCTTTTTTTCATTTGGGGTCTTAGGCGGTTGCCTATTTTGCTCACCCATTGAGCTGACACTGCGTTTCCCCACCCTCTATTATATTGATCAATAAAAATACTAAATATTATAATTTTTTTCAAGAATTATTAAATTTAATGGAAAAAAGTGGAACAAATGAGAAAATGGAACATAGGAGTTTTGTCTCAACTGTACGTTACCCAAGCCTCTATTATCTTGATCAATAAAAAAAAAAAAAAAACTAAATATTATTTTTTTTCAAGAATTAATAAATTTATTACAAGTATGAAATATACCTAAGTTTTACCATTTATTTTAACGGAAGAATGTAGTTTTCCTACACACACACACTCAAGCTCTTTTTTTTTTTGGATAAATGATTACAATATGCTGCTAATTCCGCAATTCGAACTCTTTTCCCCCCAAACTCATTTTCAATTTCACAACATGTTTATGTGTTAACTTGTGATTAAATTTGAATATGTTTATGGACTCTCTCTCACACTTGTCTGTTTAAGAACAACTTATTTAATTTTTTGCTAAAACTATACTTAAACTAGTTAAAGACTCGTGTGTTGCACGGTTTACTTAAAAAAATATATGTAAATAAATTAAAAGATTCAAATCTATATTAATAATTAGTTAGTCACATTATAAAACATATTAATGTTACGACATATAATTAACACATACATTTGAGTCACTTTTTATGAGCAGTGTGTGATATATAAATTTTACATATTAAAACATAAAATAATGTTATACAATCAAAATAAATATTAAATTTATTTTAAATTATATACTTGAAACTTTTGCTAACAAAATTTTAGACAAAGTAGAATTTTTAATTTCTATAGTTTAGAAAATAGATTGTCTTTTTTTTTTTTTTTTTGGTGAAAAAAAATGGAGGGACTTATGGTTGTATTACACCTCTGGGCAGGGCGCCAGGTGGCAGAGCCTCGTAGAAGATACCACATGTGTGAGAGTCACCTCCATTTGAAGTACACCCCTCACTAAAGATGCCCACCAACGGACTCCCGCGGCCAGCGGGATTCGAACCTGAGCTTTCTAGGCCCTAAGCCGAACCCATGACCGCTTAGCCAAGCCCCCGTTGGCTTAGAAAATAGATTATCATTCATAGTTAATTATTGGTAAAAGAGTTTGATCTATATTAAGTATCTATTCACTATATTAATAATTAATGACAATTAACTATCTTTATGCATTTAGTAGTAGAACCTATTACCAAAACACTTTAATTTTGGGAAAAAAAAATGGAAATGGAATGGGCATTTTGAGGAGATAAAGCATGGTATTTGAGGCTTATGAGCATTATTTTGACTTTCTTAAATCTTAATGCATAATGTAAACAAAGAAAGAATAAGTGTTAACCTTACGCGTGGAGTAAAGTTGCTTGAGATGATTATATATGAGATCTTCACATGCTTTGTAACCAAATTGACAAACAAACTCTTCATAAGAGTGTCATTAAAAAGTAAAATAAATACCAAGCTAAAACTCTTAACTCATGGGGGAAAAAAAAACTGAAATTTGTAAAATTTAAACTTTTTCAAGTCTGTGGATTGAAAATTTTAAAAGTAGATAAATAAACTCTTAAATTAAAATTGATGACAAAAAAGTGTGTATTGACAAAATAAAAATTGTAGATAATTCATATAGTGATGAAGATGAAAAAATGTTGATATCAACAATTAAACATTTGTATCTATCCAAAAATTACTGTACCAATAGTTTAAAAGTTGTAAACTTATTGGATTAGTTGAAATTGAATATTAGTGGAAACAGAATTTTATACTGTTAAAATTTTAGCTAATAGAGTTTAATCTCAAGCAAACTATCTTCATAAAAGTGTCATTAAAAAGTAAAATCAATACTAAACTTAAACTCAAACTCTCATAATTCAAGGGAAATAAAAAGTGAGTTTGTAAAACTTAAACTTTTTCAAGTTTTTAAGCATGATTGATGAAGATAAATAAAATAATATATTTATCTAAAAAATCATAATAATAGAAAATTTAATGATTGATAAAAATCTTGTCTAACCATATTTAATGAGAAGTTGATATGAACAAAAATACAATGTTAGTTTAATTTGTGGAGTTAATGTTAGTCTAATTTGTTGAGGGGTGATTCGTGTGAAGCTGAAATCTAAAATTTTAAAACATCATGATTTTACTCAATTATTCTCATTTTTATAAATAAAAATTTTACCACTCAAGAAAATTAATTTAATCTAATAATGCAGATATAAACATAACACAAATACAAATAGAACCCTTGTTGTAGGAGAGAATATAAAATTTGATAATTCTTAAATAATTGATGGATAAAGAGTATATATTTATAGAGGTTTATATAATAGATTTCATGGATTTAAAATTGCATTTATGACTCTTAAGCAAAACTCAAAAAAAAAAAAAAGTAGAGATATACATACCTGTAATAGTTTGGATAGTAGGTTTGATAAAGACTTCTACTATGGATTTCAAAAACATAAAATTGCCTAAGTGTAAGAAAAAAAGAAGAAGGAGAGTTAGATTTCTAAACAACATAAAAATTGTGAGAGAATGAGAATTATTGATAATGGGGTTTGAAAAGAAGAAGAAATTATATATAAGAATACACGGAAAAACAATATATATATATATATATAGAGAGAGAGAGAGAGAGAGAGAGAGAATTTTCAATTGTGAGGAAATTAGATTTCAAATCATTTTAGGAATTATAAGAGAAGAAGAATTAACTTAGAATGTATGTTTATCAACAAAAAAATGTCATATAGATTGACCGAAGAAAAATTGAAGTAATAACCTAAAATATATATATATATATATATACATATATATATATATATATCATATAGATTGAATATAGTGAATATGTAGTTGAATACGTTGCTCTTTTTTTTTTTATTCGTGTACTATGTTGTTTTTTTTACATGTAATAATATAATTTAAATAAAAATAAAGGATTAGATGAAGGTTGTTGCAAATTTTTTATTTTTATTTTTATGTGTACTACGTTGTTTTTTTTTTACACGTGATAATATAATTTAAATAAAAAATGATTAGACGAAGAGCTTGAATTGTAATTAAATTAATATTTTTATTAATTTAAAAATTACAAAAAAAAAGATAAGAACAAAAAGAATTTTTTTTTTAAATTAAAATTTTTTTTTCAATTTGGTAAAATCAAAGTGTAACCCGTAGCATATGGCATTGACGCATTGTATTGTAAACTCTGGTGGGTCTTACTTTCCCCTTCCCTAACATAAAAAAAATAAAATAAAAAAAAAATATAAAAAAAGCCCCCTCAGGAGTCAGGAGTCAGGAGTCAGGAGGAATGGATATCCTTGGCATTGGCAATACGAACAGAAACAACATCGAGCGGCCATGCAGATTGCACGTGATGCTGGACACGTGTTATACATGCAATTCTGACCTCTATTTATTTGTTATTCTGTCCTACCTGCTGCAGCATGTACTGATGAGGGAGAGAGGGATTGGTTAGTGTCACAGACGCAATGTGTGTAATAAAGCTAGGTGCAAATGCAATTGTGGACCTGGTTAATGAAGTGGAACAATAAGAACCACTGAGAGTGAGTGTAATAAAGCTCTTGCCCATGAAGGGCCACGTGATGTGACTCTGATCACATCCTACTTTTTGCGTGCGTTTCAATTTATGTTCACTCTACGTCGACCGCCATTTGCCTTTTCTTTCTTCCCTTCAATAGTATTGTATTCATTCATTACTACTACTACTCTCTCTCTCTCTCTCTCTCTCTCTGTTTTTAACTTTTTCCAAAAGATTGAAGTAGGGGTACGTGTAAAAAACTGAGGAACCGAACAAACCGACCGAACCGTTGCCAAAATTTCGGTTTGATTTCAGTCTAATTTGGTTTCAGCTTCATTTTTTAAAAACCGAAATTTTCGATTTCGGTGCTGGATTTTTCACCCCGAAATCGAACCAAACCGACCGATATATATATATATATTTATGTAACATTAAAACATAACCCATCAGTGACTTAGTGGTATACCCCCTTGTGTTTTGGTTAGCAAATCTAGAGTTCGAGCCTTCGCGTGGAGCTTAAGTTTTTTTCTATTTAATTTTTTAAAACCCTAGTACTGTAGCATGATATAAATACCCCTAATCCTTAATTTCTTCTTCTCTTTTCTTTTCTTTAGCCCCCCCTTCCCTAATTTTTTCTCTGTCTCACTATTTTCTTCTTCTCTTTTTCTTTTATTCATTAATGGCGAAACTATCCTTTGAAGAAGGAGCCACCTTTGATGCCAAAGCTTCTTGAAGCCTTCTTTGTTGTTCTTTTACAACAGCCAAAGCCATAGCCCTATTTTCTTCTTCTTTTTCAAGTCCAGGGTCTGCTTCCTCTTCATCACAAAGACGAGCACGAGCTCGAGCAAGTTCTCTGGCTCTCTCATCACGTAGAACCTTGAAAGTCTTTTCAAGAGCCCTTTTCTTTCTCAGCTTTTCAAGCTCTACCTTTCTTTCAATGTTAACACCTAAAGAAACATCTACCTCAGCCGCCTCATTCTTTTCTTTTCTTTTCGTTCTCTGAGTCCCATGGACCATGGCCATGCCTTTCTCTTCTCTCTGAGTCACATATCTTTGTACAGAGAACGAAAAATTACTGGTAGGCTCAAGCATGGTGGTAGGCTCTTGCTATGGTGCGGTAAAGTTCAATTTTTTGTTGGAATCTGTGTGTAAATTATTGAACAAATATTATTGGAAGTTTTTCTTTCTCTGTAGTTTGAATTTGTTCAACAACTTTCTCTCTGTTGCTCTATCACTTTTTTTTTTTTTTTTTTTATATGTGATTAATGTTAGGGTTTTGAAAATCTCAATAACCCTCTCTTTGAAAAGCCAAAAACCAACCGAAACTGACTGAAACCGAAATACACCGAAACCGATTGATTTCCAGCCATTTCGATCGATTTCGGTTGAGAATTTCACAAACCGAAATATTCAGTTTTTGTTGGCCATACCCATAAAAACCGATTAAAACCAAACCGACACAAACCTAGATCGAAGACACAACACAACAAAACAAAAGAAACCCATACCAACTAGAAAAAGAAAAAGAAAACATAATTTAATCTTTTTTATTGGGTAATTCCGTAATTATGTTCTTTGCAACTTAACACCATAAGATAAGACTGATAAATCATTTTTTTCCATAATAATTGAACTCACTGTTCTATTCTATAAAATTAGGGAAAAAACTTTTAAATACATCTTGCTATGCATACAATTTTTTGAATTATTTCATTTCGAAAAAAGAGATTAAATTATGTAAGAATGTGACGCAAAACTATTATTTTACCTCTTTAATCTCAACACGTCATATCATTTAATCACATATTTAAGAATAAATACAACTACACCTAATTAATTATAATACCTATATATATATATATATATATTCAACCAAATTAAGAATTTATTAAAATGTTATTAGATGTCGTAGGATATATTAGATTTTAAGTAAAATACTGATGTGACAATTTTTATTAAATGGTGTAAAACATAGGTTTTACACTCAATTTTTACCAAATTCGGACACTTCAAAAATATGGGTGTTTAATAAGATATGTGTAATAAACACTACCTCTAAAATTATATCGGAATAGATGAACTCAAATACTTAGAATGTCATTCTTTCAAATTTTTTAAAATTATCCGATTAGTCTATCTCTAATAAGAAAAACAAATTATCCAATTAATCTTTTTTTTTTCTCTATTTATCTAATTAATCTTAGAAAATTATTTCCAAAGTTTATAATTACTCATCATTATTTTTTTTCTTCTTAATTACGAGAATTACATGATTATCTTTTTAATAAATGTACAAAGAATAAAAGGATTGTTGTTCAAAATGATACAAAAAAGAGCAATGTTATTCGCAATATTTATTTTTTATAATAGTTAAGTTGGTAAGTTTTCCCTAATTCTCATTTTTTTTGGAAATAAATATATACAACTGCAAGGGATAAATAAATAGGTTCTTTTATTTTTTTGAAAAAAAAGGTAAATAGGTTCTAATACTAAAACGTATTACAAACTTCACTAAAAAAAACCATGATTGTTAATTTCTATAACCCATATTATTATTTTTCTTATAATTAATAACATGTCAAATTAATTGTTATGAATTTGGATGAGATAAACTCACACGTACTAAATCGGATTAATGTCACAATCTCCGCATATTATTTGGCCTATAAAAGCTGACTTTAAATTATAAATACACACATTGGTCCAAAAGTACATCAACAGCATTTTTTTTTTCCAGTAAACAATGAAAAATGCATTAAGAACTAAGCATTTATAAGCCTATTACAGTACAAGTCTGTTTTGTCAAAAACTAAAATATTTTGCACCACAAGTGGTGGGTTCAAAAAGACAACAAAAGAAGACAGGGAGCTTGCTCCTAGCCTGGCCAGCACATCCTCGCACTGATTAGCTTCAAGGTGTGGATTATTTGCTTGTTGAGGAAGGTCTTCAATAGGTTCCTACAATCAGTTAGCAAAGGCTCCATTAAAGGATTTGGAATGTTATTATTCATTAGAGTCACAATGCTCAGAGCATTAAGCTCCACAATCAAATTATTCACCGCAAGCTGTTTGGCTAAAATCAAACCATCTACTAAGGCCCATAGCTCAGCAATGAAGCTGTTGGTGTTGCCAAGTGATGTAGCATACCCTTTAATCCATTCTCCTTCATGATTTCTGATAACACCTCTCCCCTGCTCTTTTCGGGTTCCCCAATGCTAATCCATTTGAGTTCAACTTAACCCATCCATCTGGTGGCTTTTACCATTTCACTGGAATAAGAGTTTTATGAATCTAGGCTTTTGCCTTCATACTCGTGGATTAGAAATATACACTTTCCTTGATGCATTTTAGAAAAAACATGCGGTCCACCTTATTTGTTCTAAATGCAAAGTTGTTTTGGTGTAGCTATAGGTGCTAAACTCCCATAACAAACACTATTTTCCATGGTTGCAGTCTTGCAATTAAGCTCTAGCCATCCTCCAATTGCATTCATAAAAGAATCCCTTAGGTAGTAAGGGAATTTTAGATCTTGCCAGGATTTTTTTGCCACTACACACTCTCTAAAAAGGTGATCAATGGACTTCGTACCTCCTTGACACATATTGCATGTGGGGTTGAGGCTTAAACCTTTTGAACCTAATACTTCAGTAGTGGGCAGATTGTTATGCAAACAAAGCTAGAGAAAAAATTGTATTTTCAGGGGAAGTTCAGTCTTCCAAACCCAAGCTATAGACTTAGTAATCAGGTTCAAAGGGTTTAATCCTTTTGCCAAAAGATAAGCTGTTTTGAGTGGAAAATTACCATTTTTAGAAAATGCCCAAGTGAGTGTGTCTTCCGTTCCTTGGTCATAAGAGAGAGGAATGGCTTTGATGACATTAAGGATGCTTTCTGGTAGTTCAAAGGAGACGCTCATAGAATTCCATTCGTGGTTTAGATCAAAACATTGTCTAATAGTCAATTGTTCTTCTTTTCTAGTAAGTGGACCTTGTATGAGATTTCGTAAGATGCCATTAGGGAGCCAGAAATCCTTCTAAAGCTTAATTGATTCTCCATTTTGAACAGACCATTTTAAGCCCTTAACGTACACTGGTCCTCCTTTTTTACAAGCTTTTCGAGTTCCAAATGCTTGAACAAGGAAGAGATCTCCCTTCACCAACAATTCTTCTAGGTGTTAGGTACTTGGCAGCTAATATTCTTGCCCATGAGGCCTCCTAATTACCAGCTAGCCTTCAACAAAGCTTTGCAATTACAGCTTGGTTTCTATACTTTAAACTGTACAGCCCCAGACCTCCTAATTCTTCAGATAGAGAGACGGTGTTCCAATTTACCATATGCATTGTTTTCTTCTCATCTATTGATCTACATAGGAAGTTTCTCATCATTCCATCCACTGCATCACAAACCTTGGTGGGGAGAGCATGGCATTGCATGTAATATTCAGCTGAGCAGCAAAAGCTAACTAGAACAAGTTTGCCTACTCTTGATAATAGTTTTGTTTTCTAACCAACAAGTTTTGCTTGAAATTTCTTCAACACAAAGTTAAAGCATTGTCAAACCTACCTTGATGAATGATAGGGAATCCTAGGTACCTACCTAGGTTGTTGGCAGCATTAATACCCATTTCCCTGCATATGTTCCTCTTACATCGTCTTGTGACATTAGGGGAGAAATAAATTCTGGATTTCCCATGATTCAACTTCTGACCAATTAGGCTACAGAAATTATCTAGGACCTCCATGATTGCTTCACAATTCTTGTCATATGCCTTAGCAAATAGCATGAGGTCATTCACAAAAAATACGTAGGAGAAGCTTGGGCCATTTCTGGAAGCTTTGATTTTGTCCCATCTTCTTTCTTCGCACATATTAGTAATTTGGACATCGAAGAATTCCATGCATAATAGGAATAGATAAGGTGAGATGGGATCACCTTGTCTAATTCCCCTCGAAGGCTGGAATTCTTCTAGTTTACTCCCATTAAAGAGACGTCGAAGTAGTTGAGACTCAGCTCATAATTAGCTTTGTGATGTTCTCAGGTAGGCCAAAGTGCTCAAGGACCATTTTGATGAAACTCTATTCTAAGCGGTCATAGGCCTTTTCTAGGTCTATCTTCACTACCATATAGCCATCCTTACCCTTCCTTCTTCTTAATGAGTGTACGAGCTCTTGTGTAATAATGACATTATCCGACCTCTCCTACCTTCAAGAAAAGCAGCTTGGATGGGGGATATTAGGGATGGCAGAAGGGGTTTTAATCTCTAAGCAAGGCTCTTTGAGATAATTTTATATACAGTATCGCTTGGACTTATTGGTCTATAATGGCTAACAGATTCCGGACTAATCTGCTTAGGAATGAGAGCAATCAAAGTTTGGTTAGGATAATCTGGGACCTTTTGGTTCACAAAGATTCCATTGACCTCTCTATTTACAGATTCACCAACCACTAGCCAGAACTTTTGAAAAAATCATGCATGCAAACCATCACTCCCCAGGGCCTTGTAAGGTTTCATAGACTTAAAGGCACTCCAAATTTCCTCATCTGATGGAATATGGGTTATATTGTTTGCTTCTTCGAATTCATCTTCACACACCAGCCTAAATTCCATTGATGATTCAAGGGGTAACAACATTGCTCAGTTTGATATAGGTTCTTGAAGCTTGAGATGAAGATTTCTTTAACTTCCTCCACTTCATGTATCTATTCACCTTCATTATTTTCCATACTGGTAATCCCATTCTTGCTTCTCCGTGCCAAAGTTGACATGTGGAAATACTTTGTGTTTCTTTCCCCAAAAATGGTCCAGTTGGTTTTGAACTTCATCGCCCATATCTTTTCTTCCAGTTGAAGAATGAGATTGTATTCTTTGGAGAGCTAGTCTTGAAGCTTGAGTAGGAAGTTGTTGGGATTATTTGCTAGAGCTCTTTGAGTACTCATTAACATGGCCATAATTTGTTTATTTCTGTTAAACACATTCCCAAGCACCTCCTTATTCCATCTTTGAGCTTTCACTATGAAACCTATGATTGCGCCTGCCACGTCTGCCTCTTTTCCTATCCATGCCTCCCTTACAATGGCAAGAAGTCATTATGACTCAACCATATAGATTGAAATTTGAAGGGTCTATTTGATGCTAAGCCTATGTTGGGGTTAATATTTAGGAGCAGAGGCCAGTGGTCTGAATTGACTTTGGCTAGATGAGTGACATTAGCTTCTAAGAAGAAGAATTTCCAGGTTGGGTTGGCCAACACCTATCTAGTTTACACTGAATTAGGCTTCCAACTTCCCTTTTATTGGACCAAGTGAACTTTGGCCTTGAAAACCCCAGGTCTATCATTTGGCAAACATTCATACAACCTTGGATAGCCCTAACCTTTCTCTGGCAGATAAGGTTCCCTCCAGACTTTTCTTCCTTAGAGATCACCTTATTAAAATCTCCTATAATAGCCCAATGTAGATCATGAAGTGAAGCTAACATTTTTAGGTTATCCTATAATATGTATCTTTCAATAAACCTAGGACTAGCATATATAGCACTAATAAGCCAGTTGAAGGTTTGAGATCTTACCCTGATGGTGGCATGGATTTCCTACTCTATGGTTGCCAAGACATCCACTTGAAACTAGATAGCTCTTGTGAAACTAATTGTGTCAGTCACCACAGCTCCATCAAAAGGTAGGATCTCAATAATCGCATTAGCTCTTGCTCCCCTGAGCTTAGTTTCCATTACCACCATAAAAAGTGGAGAGTGCCAATCCACCAAATCCATCACTGTTTTTTTGAATTGAGGTTTTATTGCACCCCTGCAATTCCAAATAAAAATATTCATGATTCCAAAGAGGAGTTACAGAAGAATCAAAATGGGTCCGTAAGGAAAGGTCTTCAGTTTCCCTCAACCTCCATGTTTCCATTAGCTCTGCTCTCACCTCCAATTTCCCTCGGAATAGAGTCATTGAATGCTTGATTATCCCTACTGGCTTCTCTTGTAATATCTTCCTCACTTATACCCCCGGTTGGGTCCACTCCACTTATGCCTCTAATAGCGATTTTTTTGAATTTTACAGACTTGATCTTGGTGCTGATGAACTTGAGCTTATCAATAGAGGGACTAGAACTGCTGGCCTATCAGTTAGGAGTCTCCACCTTGATATAAACTTTCCTTTGTAGCAAATCTCCCACTTGTCCCTTTCCTCTTTTATGGCTGCTCTCTAGAATTATAGTTTCTGATTCCTTCTCATTAACATTTGGTTTGGCCATACGGCTTGATGACCTTGGTGGGCTTGAGAAAATAAAGGAGTTTTTGTTAGGCCCAATTTCCCCCATTAAACCTTCATCTGAGCCACACCCCAACCTTAAGCCCAAGTCAAAAGGCCCACTACCCTTGTTAGGGCCCACTCCTTCCTGTTGGTCCCCAACTAAATCCTTTGCTCCCTGGTTAGATTTGGTACGTGTTCCAATTCCCCTTATACTTCTGGTAGATCTTGATTTGCCATGATTTGACAGGGAAGTCTTGGACTCCTCTTTTTGTGACACGATAGGTAGAGTTGGTGTAACTTTTCTTTTCCCTACCACCTTACTTTGATCCTTTTCCTTATGCAAGGATGTGACACTTTGCTCCTGGTGTGACTTAACTGCTTGGCTTAACTTTGGCGTATTGAGCTCGGTTTTGGCTTTGTTGGTTGGCTTGCGCCTTGCAACTACCATCCATTCTCCATACTCCACCTGCTTCCGATTCTCTTACTCGCCATTTGTAAACTGCAAGCTATCACTAGTTTTGGAATTGCTACTTTATTCCTTCTCCACTTCCTTATGGGGTTCTTTGATGTGATATGAGCATGATTCTTTTTTGTGTCCAATCCTGCCATACGTAAAACAGAGCATGCTAATGCTTTCATATTGGATAGCCTGTGTTAACTTGCCAAGATAGATAGTTTGTATGAGAGGTTTGTCTAAATTGACCTACACGCATAAACGAGCAAATCGGCCTCTCACTTCATTTGCTGTGTGTGCATCAATGCGTAGGATTGGTCCAATAGCTTTCCCAATCTTGAGTAGAGCGTTTCGCTCATAAAACTCAATTAGTAATTCTGGCAATCTTATCCATACAACAATTGATGAGAAGGTTGCTGAGGAGGCTTTGAATTCGGGCTGCCATTGCCTGATTGCCAAGAAGTGTTGCCTAATGAACCAAGTGTTGCCTAATGAACCAGGGCCCACCTTTTAGGATATTATCTACATCTTCCCTAAGAGCATTCTCATCAAGTGTGCCAAATGCCAAATACATTTGGCATTTGACATTTGGCACAAACACCAAAAACAAAGCATCATGAGGTGTGTTAAATGTGTCAAAATTTTGAGACATGCTATAGTACCGTCTCAACTTTGGCACAATACAAATAGAAATGCTATATGTGTTTATTATTTTTTATTCCTTTTCTCTCTCATCTCTGATCTCTCTCAGTCTCTTCCTCTTTTTTTTTTTTTTTTTTTTTTTTTCTTAAACCCCAATCCTCTCCTCTCTCTCAACCTCTCATCTTTTCTTCTCTCACCCTCACTGCTCTTCCACGCTGACGTCGACGATCACTTCCACGCCGATCTCTTTCTAGCAATGGTTTTTCTGTGTTTTTATTTTTATTTTTATTTTGGCTGTGGTTTGATGGGTGGGTTTAGATGGTGATGATGACATCGATGACGAGGTTGGAGCCAAATTCGGACTCTTTGAGGAGGTCGGAGTTGTCGATGGTTTTGAGGCCTAGGAATTGAGTAGATCGCCGTTGTGCCTCCCCTCCTTGGGTGGATCGTGGGCATGGGTTGCTATATTTTGTGGTGGGTTCAAGTGTGGATGAGTTTGCAGTTGGCTTGTGTTGGCTTTGGATTGGTGGTTAGTGGCGGTGTGGCGATTGGGAAAGAACATGGGTTTTGAGGTGAGCGGTGGTGTGGCAATTGGGTTAGTGGCGATTGGGAAAGAACATGGGTTTTGAGGTGAGCGGTGGTGTGGCAATTGGGTTAGTGGCGATTGGGAAAGAACATGGGTTTTGAGGTTAGTGGTGGTGGAGGCGGTGAGGTTCACCATCTCTTTGTTCTATATATATATATATATATATATATTTTTTTTTTTTTGGTTCTTGTCTCTAACCCATGGCCATGGCCGAAAGCTCAATATTATTGGGGTTTGTGGTTGAGGTTGTGGTGGTGGTGGTGGGGCTTCCGATTTGGTGTTGGTGGGCTTTGGGTTTGTTTTGAATTGTGTTTTGGATCGTGGAGGATTTGGTGGATGTGCGGTGGTGGCTGTTGGTTGTTAGCAGCTCTTTGGTGGCTATTGATTGTGATTGATGAGATTTAAATATTATTTTAATATGTTGTATATATTATTTTAATATATAGAATTGAAGAATAAAATATGTGATAAATGACGTATTATAAAATGATGTGATAAAATAATATAGTAAATTTTTAGTGTATTAAAATTGCATTTTTTTTGAAAGAGCTTATGAAAATGCTCTAAGCTCGAACTCAACCAGGAAACAGTCAAAGTCCAGGTCTATGCAGTCCACATCAACAGCATTTAAAGAGAATAGTTTGAGAGACTGTTCTTTTCTGCAACCACACATTTATATTACCAAAACCTACCATTTTTTTCCGTGACCAAAGATCGATGGAATTTCATTTAAAGCACAAAATTCTGTGCATTTAAATTTCACCCTTCTTCCCTAAAACATTATTTAAGCATTGTACTAGGTGTTCACTTATTCTTGTTTGTCTCCCCTGTTTCTAACCAATCACAGCCTCAAATTTCTTAATGCATGCCGACAACAAAGGAAGATAAGAGTTTCATTTCATTCATGAGAGGTGCTACGTCCACAACAATTTTACAATATTTTTACAACAAATCATAGGTGGTTAGTTGTTACTGGTTCAAATTTAAACCTAACACTAAAATTACTTTTTTGCCCCAACAATAACAACCAGTAATAGCCTGCCACTTAGGATTTGTTGTGAAAATGTTGTAAAAATGTTGTGGACATATCATTTCTCTTCATTAAATACACTGTTGATAACATGCAAACGTAATAAAATTCACAACTTTATTATGATTGGTTCACGTAACGAGTTGTAATTTGTGAGTAATAAAAATTCTGTGCATTTAAATTTCACCCTTCTTACCTAAAACATTATTTAAGCATTGTACTAGCTACTAGGTATTCACTTATTCTTGTTTGTCTCCCCTGTTTCTAACCAATCACAGCCTCAAATTTCTTAATGCACGCCGACAACAAAGGAAGATAAGAGTTTCATTTCATTAAATACACTGTTGATAATATGTAAACGCAATAAAATTCACAACTTTATTATGATTGGTTCACGTAACGAGTTGTAATTTGTGAGTAATAAAAAGTTGTAGAGCCATATAAACTTAAGGGTTATGCTAACGAATGCCCTTAGGGCATTGGTTAACAATCCATTTTAGGAAAGTTTTAACATCACTTTTATGGGAAATGAAAAAAGCTGTCAAAATATTAATTGTTTTATTTCATTTTCCCATAAAAACTTTCTTTAAATGGATTGTTAACCAATGCCCTAAGGGCATTCGTTAGCATTTCCCTAAACTTAATACTCACAACTTGTCGGGTGGACAAATTATAGCTAAAATTATGAATTTTGTTTTTGAACTAGCATTTTTGATACACCATAAATATAAAAAAAAAAAAGAAAAAAAAAAACAAATCTTATCAATACTGACTTGTTTTAGTGGCTACTCTTATGCCGCGTTTGGGAAATTTGTAGATCTCTAATGAGGAACACGCTAAAAACGAAACTTTTATAAATTTGTCACCCCCCATAAAAAACACCAAGATATTTAAGAAATTTATTTAGTCGAGAAAAAAAAAAAGTACTCAAAATTCAAAATTGTGAAGTGAGAGTGAGAGTTTTAGAGAGAGAGAGAGAGAGAGAAGAAAGATATTTATTACTAGTATTTTCCATTATCATCTTCACCAAGCTAGGGCTTTTGGTCTCGACTGAATTTCCGATTTTGCCCCTACACAACCTTCATACTGAAACCCAAATTGAAAGAGCTAGGCGGTGAAGCGCTTTCGTTTCGTTTCGGTTCAAATTCGAATAGCTGGTAAGCTCTGCTTTCTTTTGAGTATTTTATTTATTTGTGACTATATATTAATATAAAATAGTTTGTAGTTTCTGTTTGGCTCCTGAGAAAATGAAGGAAAGTTTGGTTTCTGAGGTGAAAACAAATGGGGTGTTAAAAATGACGTTAATTCCGAAATTTTAGAATGCCCATTTGCTTCATTTTCTTAGCAAAAAATTATAAATATGAGAATTTTCTAAAATTGTATTGGTTATTTATTTTCTTATCTAATAATATCAAAATTATGATTCCAGGGGAAAAAATAATATAAAAATTATGTCCAATTTTCTCACCCATACTGTTATTTGATTGACTAGCTAATTGGTTCGGTATTTTCATGTTTCGTC
The DNA here is from genome assembly GCA_032878915.1 of Castanopsis chinensis. Lineage (NCBI taxonomy): Eukaryota > Viridiplantae > Streptophyta > Magnoliopsida > Fagales > Fagaceae > Castanopsis > Castanopsis chinensis. Next base: position 13,686,184 of record JAVQMG010000129.1, read on the forward strand.
CTGATTTTTGTGTGTGTGTGTGTGTGGATAATTTGAGTTATGTGAAATTGAGAATGAGATGGGAGTTTATAGTTTTTTTATATGTTGTTTTAGCATATGGCATTGTTGTAATTTGCTAAATTTTGTTTTATTATGGTGTTGAACTTCTTCTTTTTCTTTTTAATTTTGGTAGCTTGATTAGCAGTTGCTCTCAGGAGAAAATGAGAAGAAAAAAAACTGAATAGTTTATCTGGGGTTTGACTGAACAAGTCCCATATTACAGTGCAAGCCAAAATTTGACTGGATGAGGTCAGTTTGGAAGCCATGGACCAAGGATTGGGTGACGAAGTGACTCCTTTAGGTGCGGAAGAGGGTGTTTGCTTCCAACGCAAGGAGAGCAAGTATTCTCTGAAACCTGAAAGCTGTGACATGTTGGGACCCCGGGAAATGTTTATACCTGTAGAGGGTGACTATTCCCAGGACCCAGCTGAGGAATTTGCAGCTCAAGAGGGTAAGATTCTATATAGGAGCGTGGACAATGCGAATGGATCTGAACATCCCCATGCTAGTTCTGGCGTTTTGGATGATGCCGGTGTCATGGTTGAAGAGTTGAGAGTGACCAGTTACAATGGCTCGAACTTAGCTATTGTTGGTACATCAAACTATCGAGAAAGAATGCAGGGTAAGCAGAGCCAGTGGCGGCATCTTTATCAGCTTGCGGGTGGATTGGGAGGTGGGAGTTCACGTGGTGACACTATGTACAGGGATAATAGTCAGACACTGTCGAGTTTCTGGGAGGATATGGATTGCAAGCCACTCGCAGAGTTATCTGCTCAAAAACCTTGTGCTGATGATCATAATGATATGATGGAACAGTTGACAAGTGCTGAAATAAAAGGGGCTTCAGGGAATAATCATGGGGGCATTCGGACAAAGATTTTATCTAAATCAGGGTTCTCTGAGTTTTTTGTTAAACAGACGTTGAAGGGTAAAGGGATCATATGTAAAGGCCCACCTCGTGATGGCTTTCCTGCTGAGTCCAAAGACCAGAATAATTTGAATGTTGCCAGTAGTACTGTGGCGGCTTCTGATATATCACCATCTCTGGCTCCCAAAACTGCGATACCTTCTACTGATGTTATTGCTGCATTGCCTTCTCCTGATGGTATTTCTGGGCCCAGAACTGGTGGTTCTGATCATGAAGGAGTTAGTTTGAGACAATGGCTGAAAGTTGGACGCCAAAGAGCAAGTAAATTTGAGCGTTTGTATATATTTAGACAGATTGTGAATGTGGTCGATTATTATCACTCTCAAGGAACTGCCTTGAAGGACTTACGGCCCTCTTGTTTTAGGTTGTTGCCATCAAATAAGGTTAAGTTTGTTGGTTCACCTGTCTGTAGAGAAATGTTAGAGAGTGCTATGGATCAAAATACTCTTCAGTCAGATAGTTTCCTTGTAAGAAAAAGGCCTATGAAGCAGATAATACTCCCACCTGCTGCTTTATATGCAAAGAAACAAAAGTTCAGTGAGAATAAAAACTTTATTAGGCAGTGGCATCAATACCCTTCAATACCTGGCTACAAATGTGAAACTGCATATGATAGCAATGCCAATATCACTTGTCCTCGGGATTCTTGTACTGAATATAATGAAGATAACCCAACTACACAATCTGAAACTCAGAGCAAGTGTAGCAGTAGCAGCCCTTTTACGTCTAGTATAGCTCAGCTGCAGTTGGCTTCTCTTGGTGACCAGTTGGAAGAGAAATGGTATACAAGTCCGGAGGAGCCCAGTGAGGGTGGCTGCACAATCTCTTCAAATATCTACTGCCTGGGTGTTTTTCTTTTTGAGGTGAGATGCTGCTTCTTCATTTACTAGTTGACATTTTTCATCTCAGCTTTTATATTATTGCTACTCATAAACTACAGCTATGCATGCTTGTATTATTGGTGTTGGAACACAGTGACCACAAGAGAAATATAAAGAGTGCAAACATTTGTCCATTTATACAGTGGAGGATGATAGTGTCATTTCTGGAATGCATAATTAGAGAAATGCATAGCTAGCTGTTACTCTGAACTTATTAGTATGGACAGGAGATGACTTCTATTGTGTTTACATGTTTGTTCAATCTATCTAGGTCAACTATGATCGTTAGTTGTCTTGATTCTAAACTATGAATGAATGGATGTATAATGTCAAGTTCCTTCGGCTGTACTTTGGTTTGTGTGTTACAAACATGTTGACCCATGATTTGAGGTGCTGCTGAGTTTGAAAATATATTTTGATTTATTAGCATTTATTTGGATATAAGAAGGAAAACTGAAACTTCCCAGTTCTTAAGTGCTTGTGATTCTGCTGTCGGTATTTCATTTCAAAGGAAATTTGCATGTTATCCACATAGCACTTTCTTAGCCAATTTTTTTCTTGAGTGTACAACTAAAAAAAATGTTGAATACCTTTATTAATATTATAAGGACTTATGTTTGATCTGGTCTCTGATTTTGCGAAGGATTTAAGCCATGAAATAATAGGTCCCTATCCCAGAGGAGAAGCCACTCTGGGAATTCAAAGTTTCACTGCACCTCTTCATCTGATGGCATAAAGGTTTAAATCACACTTTTGTTGGTTGTATAAATCAGTCCTATTTTTTTGTCATCTGCTCTCTGGGGGCTTGCTGACCCACTTTATATTTGGCCTCACACTGTCCTTTGTCACCCTCTAGTTGATTCTCGTTGGTTTGTTTATTCATGCTTGTTTCATGTGACTCAGGCATCAGATGATGATTTTTCTAAAAAAATTTCTCCTTTGGTTCTGTAGGCTCCATTTGTTTCATTGTAAAATGTTTACCAAGCTCCATTTGTTTACCTACCAAAAAAAAATATTTTTAGCTGAAATCATTTTTAGGGAAAATATTTTCTTTTCCGGTGTTTGATTGCGTTTCTAAAAATGCTCTAGAAATCATTTTCTATGTTTCAATGGGTTCATGAAAATTGGGTCTATTTGAAGCATTGCTGGCGGTCATCACTGTTCACAAGCTTCATTACCAACCAAAAAAAAAGCCCTACCACACCCCAAGCTGCCGCCTCAACATGTGGCTGGCATCAAGGGTGGGCGGAGCATTGAAGAGAAAACCTAAAATGTGACGGAAGAAGATAGCCGCCAAGGAATGGGGGTGATGATGGATCGTGATGAATGGAGCTCTAGGTAGAGGTCTGCTAAGGAGTTATGGGGAGAGAGAGAGAGAGAGAGAGAGAGAGAGAGGTGTGTGTGATCCCGATGGGAACAAAGGAAAGGGCCGTTGGCAAGGACCACTGGTGGCGTGAGAGGCTGAGCCATGGTGGAGAGAGAGTTGGGGGGGGGGGTGGGTGTCTGTGTGCGAGACAATTTTGAAAACGTTTTACAATATTTTTGGGTGTAAAATTTTTTACAAAAGTTATAACTATGCTTTTCAGTCGGCATAAAACATTTTCAGGGTTGAACAAGGTTTTTGAATTCTGTTCTGGAGACCGTTTCGGATTTGACTACTACAATAGAATATTTCGGTACTAATATGTACCGGTTTACCATTTCGGGATTACCTCTCTCCCTCTCTCTCTCTCTATATATATATAATTTAAAGTTTATAATATATAAAACACTTAAAAAAAACATACAAAATGAGAGTGGGTATAAGTTTAATATGAGTTGCTTTAATTTTTATATTCATTTGAGACAGAAAAAGGAAAAGCCTTACTAGTGGATTCATTTACAGTCTATGTAAACAGCAAACAAGGAAGACAATTAACAAATAATTGCAAATTTCAATCTCAACAAATCAAAACAGGCTTGTTTATGAAACCTGACAATTAAAAAAAAATAAACTTCTTCTTAGATAACAGCGATACACATGGACACAATAAAGCTTTTAAAAAAAAAAGTGCTTAACAAAGAACAAATAACAAAGAATGAAAGAACTGAAAATAAGATTGAGCTTTGAGGTGGAGTTGGTGTTGCTGTCCCTTCTTCAATTCTTTGACTGACTCCAGCCAACTTCAAGCCTTTGACATAGAGACCGTGAGAGAGAGAGGACAGTGAGAAGTGATAAAGAAATTGAGAGTGTGGAGAGATAGCAAGAGAGAAGCTGGAGTTTGAGTGCTGAGAGCCACCAAAGAAAGTGAAATTGAGGATCTTGTAAGTGAAAGGGAAGGCAGGAAAAATTACTAAAGTGTGCATGTTTTTAAAGGCAAAAAAAAAAAAAAAAGCCAACATCTTTGAATCTTGGTCCAGAACACTCATTTCAGCTGGAATGCTGAAATTTTTGCCTGGAATGCCAGTTCAGTCCGGAATTTGGGATGATATGGAGCAAGGGGGTCACTTGTATGAACAATTCTAGAAATTTCTGACTGGAACGGAATGACATTTAAAACATTGCCCAAAAATTCTGAAACTGTTTTCAAACATTTTACAACAAAACGAATGGAGCCTAAACTACAAATGCATTTATCATGTATAGCCACTCATTTATGTCAACTGTGAAATTTATGTCCACACAAAACCAGCATTCTTAGAAGAGAAAATTACCCAGACATAAAGGTTATGATTTTTTTATATATCAGACTTGCCAACAAATGAAATAGCTGGTGGCATTTCTCTTAAGAATACTGACTGAGTTTAGAATCTGGAAGCATTATTTAGTCGATTCTGGTCAGTCTGACCTATAAGTAATGTTTATGATTATCATTGACTGTTTACTTGCTAGTCATTGGCTCATATTAAAGTCATTGAATGACCGATTTGTATTTTAATGGATTAATTTGGGTTGTCTTTCAGTTACTTGGTCGTTTTGACTCAGAAAAAACGCATGCTGCAGCCTTGTCAGATCTGCGTTATAGAATTCTTCCCCCAGAGTTTTTATCAGAAAATACCAAGGAAGCTGGATTCTGTCTTTGGCTACTTCATCCTAAACCTTCTTCCCGCCCAACTACCAGGTAAGACTGAACTCTTTGTTGCTAGAGTCTAGTAAATTTTGTTAGCATGAGAGATTGAGCATTTGACATTGTGTCATGTCAAAGTGACTTTCCTCTTTTTCTTAATGATTAACAGTGCACTGGCTGTTTATCTGATTTAGATACAATCAAATATTGGTGACATAAGTAGGTTGTAGTCTTGTGGGATTGAGTGCCCAATATATTAAAAAATTGTTTCAAGCCAATGAGTTCTAGCATAACAGCATCTCCTCCCCCAAAAGAAAGGGGTGGAGGGTAAGGTCATGAGTTCAAAACCCACCAGGTGCTCATGTGAATTTACCAATAAAAATTTGTTTCAAATCCTTTAAATTTTGGACCTCAGCTTGGTTCTATATCTATAGTGTGATGTAATGTTCTGGATTAATAATTTGTCTAATTTGTCTAACAGGGAAATTCTACAATCTGAAATGACTAATGGAGCAGAGGAGGTGTCTGCAGAAGAATTATCATCATCCATTGATCAAGATGATGCTGAATCGGATTTACTATTGCATTTCCTGGTTTTGTTGGATGAGCACAAGCAGAAGGATGCTTCCAAGTTAGTAGAAGAAATTAGGTGCTTAGAAAAAGACATCGAAGAGGTTGAGAAGAGGCACAATATAAAAAACCCATTGTCTCATGTGTGCTTGCACAATGACTCTCTCAATAGAAAGGAGAGTAAGTTCCTTCACAAAGAACCATCAAGTTTGGAGGTGCTTTCTCAATCATCCCCTGTATCCAATACAAATGACTTGGGGTTGACAAGGAGTATCAGTCATCTTGAGAGTGTTTATTTCTCCATGAGGTCCAAAGTTCAGCTCTCTGAAAGTGATGCCACGACACGTGCAGATAAGGATTTATTGAGAAAGCGTGAGTACTGGTATTTGGCCCAAAAGGATGAGGAAAAACAGATTTCTATTGATCCTTTAGGAGACTTCTTTGATGGTTTGTGCAAGTATGCTCGTTATAGTAAGTTTGAGGTGCGTGGGATACTAAGAAACGGAGATTTCAATAGTTCTGCAAATGTAATTTGCTCTCTCAGTTTTGACCGGGATGAAGACTACTTTGCTGCTGCTGGAGTGTCCAAGAAAATAAAGATATTTGAATTTAATTCACTCTTTGATGAGTCTGTTGACATTCATTATCCAGTAATTGAGATATCAAATAAATCAAGGCTCAGTTGCGTTTGCTGGAACAACTATATCAGGAACTATCTGGCTTCAACTGATTATGATGGTGTAGTGAAGGTGAGTATATTTTTCACGTAAGAGAATGTGAACTAATAAAGAATACTTGGGCCAGAATGTCAATGGGCCAATTCATGTGGAGCACGCTCTTTTATCTTTGTTTTTCACTGAATAATCTATCATTTATTTCACAGATGCCCCCTCCCCTCCCTCCTCCTCCTCCTTTATAGGGTTAAAGTAGATTCTGAGTTAATAGGATAAGTAGATGTTAAGTGGTTTTATTATATTGTGAATGCAATCATCCATATCCTTTTGTTAGAGCAAAATATCATTTTCATCGTCAGTATTTGTGCTAGATCTACATGTCCCTCCATAAATTGAACTAAGCTAGTTCCTTTCCTTTACGTCCATGTTCTGGTTTCCTCTGTTAATTCAGACATGAGCAATTGTCTCATGCCTTGAGCCTCCCGTATGGGAGAACTCCAGTGCATTATTGTAGGCTTGAATGAAATATCTAAGACTGCAATAATGAAACTGATTTTAGACTTCAAGATTTCAGCAAAGTAGAAGCTGTTCCAATTTAATTATCATACTCCCAATGTATAATATGAAACATGCGCGCACCACCATTGTATTATTTATTTTTAACCTCCACACATAATTTAGAGACATTATCTTTAAGGAAGAACGGACTATATTTAAAGTTATAGGCGATGACGTCTATGATCATATATATTTAAAGTTTTGGCCTCAAAGGAAGGGGGAATGGGAGATTTGAACTATGACCTTGGCTTCTTGAGGCATGGTTTCGAGCTGATTGTGCTACCCCGCTGATTGTGCTACCCGTTGGGGTCGTAAAATGCATATGTTAGTTGGGTTATGCTAGCAAGTGGATGCATACTGCAAGTGTTTTTTGATATATAATCTTGATTAATGACTAAGTCTTTTAGTTTCCTAATAATATTAACTTTATGATTACTTGATCCATGGTATCACAAGACAATTTTGAACACTGGAGGTTCTTATTTGATTCTCTATTACATTGCATCTTAACCTGTGGGTATGCCTTGCATTTTATAATTACTAATTTTTTCTGCATTGTTCTCAACTTGATTTGCTTGGATGGATTTCCAGTTATGGGATGCAAGTACTGGTCAAGTGTTTTCTCAATTCACGGAGCATTCAAAGAGGGCTTGGTCTGTTGACTTTTCTCAAGCATGTCCAACAAAGTTGGCTAGTGGAAGTGATGATTACTCGGTGAAACTGTGGAGCATTACTGAGGCATGCATACTCTCTCTCCTTTTTCTCACTTTATCCAACGCCAACTAGTACTTAAAGTAAACTGGTACTCAGTGAAATTAGTGTTACAATTGAAACGGATTGCTTTTTGGTCTTTATTTATTTTTTAATCTCTACGATCTTAAGTCAATAAGCTCTAGCTCAACTAACACCTCCTCCCCTTTTACGTTCTAAGGGGAAAGTGAATTCATGGGTTTAAGACCCATTTGGTGGGTAGCTTACCTATATGTTTTTAACCAAAAAAAAAATCAAATGATTTTAAAGAAGGTATAAAAAGAAATGGGGTAATATTTAATTTTAAGCTTAAATACATTATTGGTCCCTAAACTTTAGCCCATGAGGGATTTTAGCCCTTAAAATTTAAAGTGATTGCTTTTAGTCCCTTAGATGATGTGGCTAGACTAAAAATGACACGTCTTCACTCCATTAGACATATCAAGGACTAAAAGTGATTACTTTAAGTTTGTTAGGGACCGATTGTTTTAAACTTTAAGGACTAAATCGGCCATGGACTAAAATTTAGGGACCTTCAGTGTAATTTGACCTAATTTTTATATTTTCTTTTGGGTACAAGAACTTTCAGATTGATTTATCATATAATGCCAAATCATTGATGATTTTCAAGAGTATATTTTCCCATAGAGAGATTTATCCTATTCACAAAAAGTTTCTTTTTGGTACTCCTTGAAAATAGTGAACAACAAATGCAATATTGTTATTTGGACTCTTATATAGAAATGATCCAAGTAGGATGGCCAGAACTTTCCTGGCAAGAAGTGCCGGTAGGCATATTGATTGTGACAATCTTACTTTAGTCTTGTAGCTCAATTAGTTGGCATCTGCGTTTTGGCACTTGTTCTTTCTGGTTCTGGCTACCACTTAAAATTTTTGAAAGTCTTATGCAATAGAACTTCTTGTGCAGAGGAACTGCTTAGATACGATCAGGACCATTGCAAATGTCTGCTGTGTTCAGTTTTCTCCTCATTCCTCACATTTGCTGGCCTTTGGGTCTTCCGATTATAGAACTTATTGCTATGATCTTCGGAATACTAGAACCCCCTGGTGTGTATTGGCTGGCCATGACAAAGCTGTGAGCTATGCGAAATTCTTGGACTCTGAAACACTTGTTTCTGCATCCACCGACAATACATTAAAGGTTTGGGATCTCAAAAAAAGCAGTCCTAGTGGTCCGTCCACTCATGCTTGCAACATCTTAACCCTTAGTGGGCATACTAACGAAAAGGTTGGTTTACTTATGCTAGATTCTATTTCCTTTTCTTTCTTTTATTCTAAAATTTGGCATAGATATTGCTTGAAGTTGCTTCATTTAAGAATCTGACTTCTTGCCCCTTTTTTGGTTGGTTCAACTTTGCACCTCTTGCGTCCTCAGAATTTTGTGGGTTTATCCACTGCTAATGGTTACATAGCATGTGGTTCAGAAACAAATGAGGTATGCAGTAATTGCCTATGTCATACTGAGTTCATGGTTAAATAAATTAAGAAGGGTTTTCCTTCTTTGTTTCCTTCTTTTAAATTCAAGGAAGTTCAGTACTTAATATTAAAGTGGTCTCATTCTTCTCAGGTTTATGCTTATCATAGATCTCTATATATGCCTATTACTTCCCATAAGTTTTGCTCCATTGATCCTATCTCTGCAAAAGAGACTGATGATGATAATGGGCAGTTTGTTTCAAGTGTTTGCTGGAGAGGGAAATCAGACATGGTGGTTGCTGCCAGTTCAAGTGGGTGTATAAAAGTGTTGCAGCTGGTTTAAGGAAAATTGAACTGTTTGAGACCAAGGACTTGTAGTCTTCTATGGCTTTTTTGCAGCTCATGTGACCCCAAGGTTTTCTGAGGGATTGTTCATGGCAGAAACCATAATTTTGCACAGAGAAATGCTGAGAATCTGAAGAATTCTTCAGCTCAAGTTGATCATGTGATGGCACAACTGGTTGAAAATACTGGTTGTGCAACATTTCAGCCCTAAAACATCTTTGAAGAGAAGCCAGACAGATTGTGACAACTGATTCCAGGTCTCCAAAGAGGAAGATTTAGATATGATAAATTAAAACGCTTAAAACCAACTATCATTTCGCCATTGATAGAAGAGGCCTGAGCTACTGCTTTAAGGTTTAAAATGATTGATTGAGAGAGACATGAATTCCGAACAAGTGGATTCAAGATAAAAGTAGGATTTTGGGAACAGCTGTGTCAGTTGAAACAAAACAAATATGATCTATTTTTGCACTGGCTCCTCAGAACAATGCAGATTTGTTTTGCAGTCCTGAACTCATCATATGAGTTTTCGGTGAAGGACTAGCATTTTTTAACTGACTAGTTTGTTCAAAGACAGCACAGAAGGATCGTTCATACTGACACGAAATTCGTTATTGAGTTGTAATTAAGAAATTAATGTCCAAAGTAGGAAGCTGCTATTGTATATTTTCTAAAATTTGATGTATATGGTTATTTTTTTTTTATAAAAGATATGACAAGATATCCTGTCTCATGAGTTTTTCTTTTTTCCCAATCTTCGTGGAATATCACAGTTGTATAGACTTAATAGGGCCTCATTTTGTTTTAAAAGAAGGGTGTCAAAGTGCTTTTTGATATATATATATATATATATATATTTTAAAGCTGATTAACTTTGAATAAAGTCGTTACTAATTTTCAATTTTTAAAGATAGCTCAACCAGTAAAGTCTCTTGTCGTTGGATAAAATATTTGTAGTTTAAATCTTGTTTACGCTAAAAATTAATTGATGTCTTGGTTAGATGACAAAAAAAACAATATTGTAGTTAGTAAGCTTAAAATCTGTCCAATATTGATTACCCAAAAAAAAAAAAAAAAAAAGCCCTCCAACAAGGCCGAATATACAGATCACAATCACATGGCAACTGAGTAATGACAAAAATATGTATCTACTTCAAAATTGTAGTCCTATAACATGGATACACTTGTTTGCAGCTAGTCATGGAGGTTCACTATCTCTAACCTCATACAAAACTACATTTTTTTTTTCCTTTTTTCATTTTCAGAAGTAGACCAAAAAAGTGATGTATGTGACAAATTACTGTGGGAATCCCCTGTTTTGGGAAAAACTTCTATGGAACACCACCAACTCTGTTTCAGTTAGGTGAAGTCCCTACAATACCTAAGAATTAGGGACAGGCCTGCCTCTTATTCTTGGGTGTATAGGGCTCATAGCCAATGGCGACATACTCCCCTTGGTTGACCTCAAATTGTGGCTAAATGTTCTCAATGGTGATTGTGCTGGTGAATGTCTTGGTGTTTGTGCTTTTGTTGTTCCTATGTAAGCAACACAACAGATTTAGTGACATTGCAACAGAGGATGGATTGTAATTCCAATAATTCAAGGGAAAATAAGCTGAGTTTAGAAGTAGCCTACCTGGGCCTTTTCTCATCTTAAGTTCTGCAGATTTATTTCTTTGTGAAATTTTCTTTACTGGGGTCTCAGAAGAAACTGATACTAAATCAAAACTAACTGAAGCTGTATCACTAGCTGGAACCAATTGATCATCCACTACAGACACACCATCGTCTCTGCCAGTCGAGGTCGCATCATTTGTTGGATCCTGACTCTTATCATCTTTAATGCTCATAGAAGTCTTATCCTTCTCAGCAAGTTTATAAGCAAACATTTGAAATGGAATTTGCGATACTGGAGCTCGATCACCACCCTCTTCTGCAGAAAATTTCTTTAAAAACAAAGCCTCTATTTCACAAAAGTCTACAGAAGGTGAGAGCAGTTGAGGTTGACCATTGTCGGGGTTCATTGCAAGGAATTTCTTGATGGAACGTAAAATCCTACAGATGGATGAGAAACTTGGGCGCTGAATTGGGTCATTTTGCCAGCATTTTTTGGTTAGGTTCACCAGGAATTTAGGTGAAGGGAATGGGAAGAGAGGCCTTTCCCCTGTCCTTATATTTCGACTCATTTTCTCTCCTTGTAGATGGCCATCTTCAAAAGGAACTTTCCCTGTCAAGAGCTCAAAGCAAAGCATACCAAAGCTATAGACATCTGCTTTCTCTGAGTACTTACAATTGAAAGCACTTCCAGGCTGTTCTTGCTCAGCCAGAACTTCGGGCGCATACCAAATACAAGTGTCCGTTGTAACTTGGTCTGTATTTTGGTTTGTTGAGTTTCGAGTAGTATTTTTTACTGATGATAAGCCATAACCTGAGACCTTCACTTGTAAATAGCCTTCTGTGGAATTCCTCACTTTGACTAGGATATTAGCAGGGTTCAGATCTCCGTGATAGATCTTCTGAGAGTGGAGATATTCCATGCCTCTTGCAATCTGAAGCATGATTTCAACAGCAACCGGGAAAGAAAGCAGAATCCGCCTCCTTGCACTACAATTCTCCTTCATGAAGGAGATGAGATCCTTGTTTATCAACTCCATAACAAGCAAGCACTCTTTCTTCTCGTCGTCATTAAAGCCGCAAAGGTATTGCAATATATTGGGGTGGGAAAGTGATAGGAGGGTAGAAATCTCAGAATTCAAAGAATCAACCTCCCCATAGAAGTGCCTCAAAACAAAACTTTCCCCCAACCAATGAATTTCCTTATACTGGCCTCCCCCTTCTAACCTGCGCCTCACTTGGTAATCCTTTGCTCCTAATAAAATTGAACTTGGAAAAAGTTTCCCCTTAAATTGCTCTGACCCATGTAGTTTCTTGATCAGTAAGTCTGCAAGCCGGTGCTCATTTTTTGTCAAAGCATCAGATAGCAAAATTCTCTTATCCTCTAGTGCTTCAATAAGCCTCCATTTATCTTGCCTCCAAGCACTCTGCAACCGGTTACATATTTCTCGAGGGATCAAGTACTGCTTCCCAAATCTCCAATGGAAAAGTTTTGGGTCATTCCACTCCTTATTGTACTTCCTCGTGAGCACAACTTTCCTCTTTTTCATGTCATCCTCATCGAGTCCCGCTATCTCTCCAGCATTCTCTATGGCCTCAATTACAGCAGGGAATAAGCAGAACAAGTTGTGTATGTGATATTCAACACAATCTTTGTTCTGATGGATACTGATTGCTTTTCCCCACCAATCCTTGATATCCAAGCAATACTTAATGTAAAGCTCACCTTCTTTAAAAACCCTGTAGAGCTCTCCCAAAGGATGCTCAAGAGCTTTCCATTTCTTGTTTTTCTCTTCAAACTTCAGGTTGTGTCTTATCTCCTCTGCAATTGTGTCGAATGCCAAGCAAAAAATATCAAACAGCAAACAGCACTGACATTGATTGAATTGAATATCGTCTTGCAACACCATGAGGGCCTTCATACTTCCAAGCACCTCTCCAATATGCCGGAATTGTTCCATTCCAGGCATAGAGAGGCGAATTCGTGATTCGGGTATTCAAGAATAACGAAAATGCAACTCAAATCTTCAAGATGCAACACAAAATCTAACTATGCAGCAACCTTCAGATAATGATTTTAAAAAAAAAAGAAAAAGAAAGAAAAAATAAAGTCAGCTATGAAAGACAGGAAATTATGGAAATTAACAGAAGAACAAAGCTGTTCTAAATCAGAACAAACAACAAGTTCAAGAATCAACAACAGGCAACATGTATTTCTCCAATACCAAAGATGCTTCCTATGACAAACAACAACAAAAAATAGAAAAAAGCTATAATAGTTGAAAACCAAAGGGACTTCAGCATCTGTATACCTGTAGTTAAAAGTTCATTCTTTCACCGATCAAATAATTCATGAACACCCAAAAAAGATCACCAATTGCTATCAAATTCTCACAAACCCAAGTCACCCGATCAACTTCCAAAAATCCAATTGCTATCAAATTCTCAAGAACCCAAGTCACGGGAATTCTATTCGATCTGATAAAGCAGCAAACCATAGTCAATGGATAACCAAATAAACAATAAATAAATAAATAAACAATAAATGATAATAATATTTGCTGACAAAACCAAATAGAAACTGACCAAATTCGGTTACGACCAGAGCTTGTGAAAAATAAAAACAGAAAAACCTCCCCCTCAGGCCCCAAAAAAGAAATTGAAGTTTCCCACAATAAGATCAATTGTTTTTTTGATTGGATATTGTTTTGGAAACTTCGAGGTGGCAATTTTGTCGGGTTTTTTTGGTTTTCGTATAAATTTTGACGAAAATCTACACGACCCAACAACAAAAGCAAGAACAAGAAGAACAAGAGGCGAGCAGTTTTGTCAGCTTGTCTGGGAAAATTCCACAAATCTTGGCCGTTGAAAAGGTCCGGATTCTTTGCTAATCCTATGTATTTATATTGTTTTCCCGCGAGTTTCGTTTTCGTTTATTATTTATTATTATTATTATTTTTTTAATTTTTAAATGTCTTAAAATGTCGTTACTTTTATTTAACGTTTTCAACTGCCGTATTGACCGTTACACCTTCAACGACGTCGTCGACAAACAAAACGGTGACGTTTTGTGGGAACCGTTAGTTGTGTTCGTAGCGGATTGGCGTTCGATAGTCCAACAGGTAACCTTTGACGGTTTACTGTATTTAATTAATTAATTAATTCAACCAGTAGAAAAGTCGGCTTTGGACTACCAAGTAAAGTTGATGCCCTGAATAAATTACCAAAATTAAAAAAAAAAATTTTTAATTTTGAGTTGTAAATTGTAATTGGCCTAAATATGTTGCTAAAAGAATGTTAAGATGAGACCGCAAGTAAATTATGGTCTATTTTCATTTTGTATTAAGAACAAGAAATGTGTCATATCCATGATATTTTTACAATAAATTTAAAATGATAAATTGTTATTGATTATAATATGAATTTACTATTAAAATTACTTTTTTTTTCCACTAGTAACATAAGAAGGTATTTGATATCAAATAATACCATGTCAACAGATATTAAAATCCAATAAGCGTGAGACATGTCAATAAAAAATAACTAACCCACTAACAATTGAAAGACATGTGTTTGTGAGTGGTTATTTTTGCATACATGTCTCTCGTTTATTGAATTTTGACATAGATGACGTAGTATCATTTGATACAAATACTTTTTCAGTAATAGCAAGTAATAACCTCTCAGTTAGAATTTATTGTGAAAATATTATGAACATAACATTTCTTTTAAGTACATGCCTCTAAATCGTTTTTATTGTATTTGGATGGCTGGATTTGAGCATGTGAATTTGGATTTAAATAACAGGATTTGAGAATGTGGATTTGATTTCGGTAATAAAACTCAAATATCTTGTTAGAATAAATAAAAAAAAAAAAAAAAGTCAAGGATTTAGATTTGACAAATCCTATAAAGATTTTAAACCTTAAAATCATTGAATTTGAAATAATTTATAAATCCATGGAATTTTAGAAATTCTTAAGACATTCTTCAACAGATTATAAATTTTATAATTTTAAATCATCATAGATATAAAATACTTCCAAATATGGAATTTTAAAATTTATAAATTTGAAATTAAGGCATTTCAAATTCATTACTTTACTTTAAAATTCAATTTCAAATTCAAGTATCCGAACGCAACTAATTAATGTGAGTTTCGCAAAATTATGATGTCCACATGCTATGAAAAGCATGTTTGCATTTGTTGAATATAGGAGTATTAAACAATTATGAGTAACATTATTGACAACTTGGCGCAATATTTTTCACTAGTAATTGAATTAATAAGTTTTTATTGATTTTTATTTAAAAATTTTAACCCACGATTGATTATAATACGTGTGGATTTTAAATAAAAATATTTTACAATTTTTTTTGTCCGATAAAAAAATGACAAAATAATTGCCATCATAATTATTAAGAACATGGGATTGCACTTTTATACGACAGAAAAAGTAGTGCCCATGTTTTAATTGCTAAATTCTAATTAAATCAAAGTGTCAGACGACAAAAAAATAAGTTATGATGTTTGTAATGCTATATCATTGTATTTGGTCCTATCTTTATTCATTCAGTCATTCTTCTGCCCATGTTTTCTTTTCTTTTTCTTTTTCTTTTCTTAAAGGGGGGTTTTTGACATTTTAAAATGAACAAAAAGTGAACCCAATACATTCATTACCCCACATTAGACCTTTTCTGATTTTTTATTCCTTTTTTGTTTTAGATTCAAAATGAAGGTTAAAGAAGACATTGACCATAGTCATTAATCAAAGAACACTACGTGTAACATGCAAGATGCGATTCTTATAAAAGATATATGGAGTAAAATTTAAGATCCATGAATTGGTTTATGTATATTACAAATACAAATCTTTTGTATCAGTTTTTATGTTTCACTAATTATAATTTGTTATGTATTTAATTTTTTAAAATTTAAACTTTGGCTATTCTATAAGAAAAGTTAAACAAATGTATGTTAAATTGTGATTCGTAAAATTTAAAGTGAAACACTGAAACTAGTATATAAGATTTTTATGATTGTTTGTTATGAACATATCCAACAATTCACCAAACTACTAATACTCAAAAAGTTGGTTTAATTAGGTTTTAGGTTAACTCAAATACTGAAGTTTCTTGTTGTCAAACAACAAATCTAATTAAATTCAAATAATATCTATATCAAAATAAATCCATTGGAAAACAAATAGAAGGTAAAATGTATATAGTTTGTTTTTGTAGCTGGCCTATTTCTATCTTCTATTCCATTAATTATAAATTCTGCCAAATAAATATAGTGACTGCAGGTTTCCCTCTATTTTGGAAGTTAATTTTTCTTAGAGTTGTGGTTGTGGTTGTAGTTGTGGGTGCGTAATAAATGTTAGAGTAGTGTTTGAGACGTGGAATGTAGTTTTTTTTTTTTTTTGGGGAGAGTCTGACGTGGAATGTAGTTGGTGTATATCATGGGTGCAGGGTGGCTGGCACGTTTAACGTGTACGACGGGGCGTTTTGATCGTGAATTCTTTTTTTTTTTTGGTGAACATTTGATCGTGAATTCCACTATATATGTCTTCAGTCTTTACCCCGAAGATTACGCGGAAAATCATGCAGTTGATTTTGCCTCAAATCTCCATTGCTATTGAAAAATATCACACCCATGTTAGAGTCTAGAAAGGGTTTTTATCTTATTTTTATTTTGAGAATCAAAGTAGTCTAGTGAGTTGGTACCATGCACGCTAATACTATCACATTATACACACACACACACACACACACATATATATATATATATATATTATCTTACTTTTAGACAAATTAATATAGTGAATGAAACTTGAAATATTTAGATTTGCCACACATTTTTCAAAATTATTAAGCTTAAGAATACCAAAACAGCACCAAATCACCCATGGTAAATTACTGTCTTTGATATCAACTTTTGGTTTTAGTTAATTTATTTATGTATAAATAATTTTTTCTTCAAAATTCTAAGTAAGACTGTTTCCAAACATACACTTAAGCTATCTATGCTTGTTGTCACAACAATTAAAGTTTAAGAATGATGTTAGGAGTACTAAACATTTTATTATATAGACCTTATAAACTGATATATCAACTTTTAATTACAAGATAAAAGATAAAATACTAAACGTACTGCCTATTTTACCATAAATAAAAGGATCACAACTGACATGCCAACTTAGGTGATTGATGTTATATTAATAATATAATAAATAAAATTTTTAATTCTTTTTAAATATGAATATTTTGTGTATAAAAGTCGACATATCAATTTAAAACTCATGTAGTAAAGTTTGTAGCACCTGTATCACATCAAAAAATAATTAAAACAATTTATTTCTTATGTTATTAATATGGAACTAATTGCAAGAGCTTATGTTCCAATGAGAACGTATAGGATTCAAATCATCCATCCCTAACCATTGAATTAAAAAAAAAAAAAAAAAATCCTGCACCGATTGATTCCAAAATTTTTGGGGCTAGGGTTGGGTTACTAATTAATTAAGGTAGGGATATTAGTTTTTCAAAAAAAAAAGAAAAAGGTAGGGATATTGTGGTTATTATTGTATTATTGATATGACACCAATCATATTAATTAATTTTCATATTAGTTTGAAAGTTTTTAGTAAAATTGATAATACTTTTAATATTTTTTTAGGACAAGTATAAGTTTTTGTTTTTGTTTTTGTTTTAATGGTAGGTACACTACAACAAAATGTATTTTCAGTGACGAAAAAATTCGTCACTAAAAGTCCAATTTTTCGTCACTAAGAACCTTTAGTGACGAAATCGGACTTTTAGTGACGAAACTCATTTCGTTGCTAAAACCCCGTCACTAAAAGTCTTGGTGACGAAAAATTTCGTCACTAAAAATCCGATTTGATTTTTTGTAAAAAAACTTTTAGTGACGAAAACCTTTCGTCACTAAATGTTTTCCTCACTAAAAACACCATTTAGTGACGAAAATATTTCGTCACTAAAAACATTTTAGTTTATTAAATTATATTTAGTGACGAATAATTTCGTCACTAAAACTATTTTCGGGTACATATAGTGACGAAAAAGTTCGTCACTAAAACTATTTTTAAGAAAATCCATGTACATATAGTGACGAAAATTTTCGTCACTAAAACCTTTGCTTACAAAATTTTGCTACATTTAGTGACGAAATATTTCGTCACTAAAACTTATTTTCTGTTTTTATTTTTTTCATAACTTTGATATTAACCTGTAACCTGTTATTACATTACTAAAACCTCACATTTGAATAATACATTTATTTCAACAACACATTTATAAAAAAAGATCCATACATTCCACAAGTAAAAAATAAAACAAGTATCTAATTCAAACTTCTTCCATACAATAATTGTTTGCAACATATACAATAACTCAAGATGTAATTGTTTGCAACATATACAATAACGAAAAATATGTTTGCAACATATACAATAACTCAAGATGTAATTGTTTGCAACATATACAATAACGAAAGATATCCTCATATGTCTTCAAGTAATGCCAAAAGTAAATCTCCAAATAGCCACCAATAAAAAATCTGCACAAATATAAAAACAATACCACATTAAAATTGTAAAGTAAAAACATTAATTATGTTATATGAAACATTTCTAACAATACATTAAGAGTAGTCACACCATGTAATGTGGGTCAATTACTAAAAGAAAGTACTAACCAAAACTTGTTTTAACTTGAAGTTGAACCACCCCCATAGGTAAGAGCGTCATCATAACCATTCCTCCTTAAAAAGTTAATAATATTCTTTTGGACCTCTTCTTGCTTAGCTCGTGCCTCTTGGTCCCTAGCTCGCTCCTCTTCGTCCTTAGCTCTTGCCTCTTTGAGCTCAATGATCTCATTTTCTAACCGTTGAATATACTCCACCGAAGAATTAGATGAGGCGGTGGTTACTAGAGAAGAAGAAGGTCTCATGCCAAGTCCTTTCACAATACCGGACTTCTTCTTAAAAACCAAGTTTGAGATCTCCTCTTGTGTAAGGGGAATTGCATTAGGATCTTGACAATGATCCTCTTGCACTTTGAGAATATTTTCCTATCATTTGAAAAGAGAAAGAGACAAACAATCACAATATTAATAATACATATGTTATAACTTTACAAACATGATAGGGATAGAATGATATACATACATATGTCGCTTCATCCTCATGGTGTATCCACATATTTGTATTTTGATTGAAATGAACATCTTTGAAGATTTTTGCCAATTCAGGAACTTGACCATCATTACTATTTGTCTGATAATTAACATTCAAGTGTTAGATAGATATACTTAATTAATCACAACATGTAATATACTAAAGTTTAAGAAAAATGAAAAAACATGCACCTCCTCATCAACTCTAACAGCAAGTGCCTTTGTCCCGCATCTATGTTTGCCTGAAGTTTTCTTCCTATTTTCAGAGTTCTTTTTTGATTTTTTCTAGTAAACAACATTCAAGATATTTATTAGATCATGAATAAAACAGTATACATTTACTTTATCTAAGTATTAATCTAATTAGTTTACAACATAATATAGTAAACATTGAATAATAACAATATATGTATAAATAATTTACCAGCCAATCCTCATTGGTCCATCTCCTATCAATGAGTTCAGTCCACAGCTCAAGTTTGGCATTCTTTGGCGGGTGGCTTCTTGCATAGTCAGCACCATGAGATTGTACGAGCTTTTTATAAGCTTGATGCAACTTGTGAGAGCTGGAACTCAATAATCTTCCACATTTTGTATTTAATGTTTTCGTTACCAAGTTGGAATCCCCTTGTAGCTCAAACTGATCTTGTAAAATGAAGTGTATATGTATTATAAAAATACTATTATTTGAATTTAATATGCTTAGTTACAACAAAGACAAGTTAGACGTTATCAATGTAAATTTACCGCAATATTTTAAAGCACCACATCTCTAGTAGTAGCATCAACATTTTTCCAATTTTTTACGTTGTAACTGGACAAATTACTTCGCACTTGTAAGCCAATTTGATTGACAAGCTTACATGCATTCTTCCCAACAGGAGCATCATATTCTGCAGCTATACGTACTGGCAACTTACCACTTTTTTCAACAAGTGCCCGTACTGCTATACCACGTGTTGTTCCACGGGTATTTCTGCTAGCAGATCCTATTTAAACATTATTAATGTTAAGAAATTATACATTCCATGTATATTATAACTAAATTAAGTGAAATATAATCTTAATAGTAAAAACAGAGTGTAGTTGTAATTAAATATGTTTTATGTAATTACCAGTCGTGCTAGTTAATGCGCCAGTAGTCTCCGTCTCCACACTCGAAGAACTTTGGATGGGAGGATTTGCTTCAAGAGGTGTTTCCGTAGATTGGACCGTAGATTGGACCACCGGAATAGATGCCTCACCTCGCGAGCGTGTAAGTCGTCCTGGTGCCATCTGTAACTAACAAACATACATATAATGAAACAACAAAGTCATTACAAGGTTCATGGAACAATAAAATTATTATCATCTATTGTATCCTATGGAACATCTATTGTACCTTATGGGTTACAGAATTAGATGACTCATCATCATTGTCATCGTCACCAATAGGTGGTACATAATCATCATCTACCACAACACTAGCTCTACTTCTTTTCCCTTTTGCACAATTGGACTGAGCAGTATCCTTTAGAGAAGTTGAGATGTACTTCAATCCCAAAGCATCAATTCTCTCTTGGTTTTGCCTCATTTTATCCAATCTTGCCATCTCATACCTCGGTATGTTATGAGTGTATTTGGCCTTTTTGGGCATTTTTTGAAACTATGTATTGATACCATCAAGTTCAAGATAAGTACAAAACATCTCAATAACAATTACTACTAACTTTACATATCATAGTCTACGCCATTATCCATACCAAGCAATTCATAAGTACAAAATTTGAACACAATTACTACTAACTCAACACAACAAATGACCACATCAATATCCATATCAAGATCAAGATAAGTACAAACCATCTCAATAACAATTACTACTAACTCAACACAACAAATGACCACATTAATATCCATATCAAGATCAAGATAAGTACAAAACATCTCAATAACAATTACTACTAACTCAACACAACAAATGATCACATTAATATCCATATCAAGATCAAGATAAGTACAAAACATCTCAATAACAATTACTACTTAGATAAGCATAAAACTTTAAGATAAGCACACAACATTTAAGACAATTGTTATGAACTCTACATGTCATAATCCATATCAAGATCAACATCAGGTATGTCATGCTCTTCATTTTGATTAGCATCTCTTGAAGTTCCACCTTCAAGAACAACCTCAGTTTCAACATCACCCATACAATAGTCAATAATATTGTCCTCAACATTGATAGAGACAACATCAACAATCGCTTCTTGTTGGAATGCATCACCATCTTCTGTATTATCATTGGATTCTTCACCCCCGACTTCCGGGACATTAAACACTCCCCTATGTTGGATGAATTGCACAATTTTCCAAGGTTCACCCAATTTGGTATCTTGAAGGTAAAAAACTTGTCTTGCTTGACTAGGAAGTATAAAAGGGTCATGTTCATACCACCGACTTGTAACATCAATGCTTGTGCAATGTGCATCAGTTCTTATCGTTCTCCTTCGACCATTGGTACCAGTATTGTACCATTCACACTGAAACAAAACAACTTTATGGCGAAACACATACTCCAATTCCCAAATTTTGCACACATGACCATAGAAGTCATGTATTTCTCCCTCATGGTCCCCTTCGGTACATACACCACTGTTTTGGGTTACACGACGATTGTCTAGGTCCCTTGTATGGAACTTTACACCATTGACCATACAAACTGTGTACTCCTTCACATGCGGCTTAGGACCATTTGCTAATGACCATAACTCTTTAGTAGCTTCTGGTGAGTCGTTAATTTTCAATCTATTCATCTATAATGACATACAACAAGTGATATTAATTAGTAATAAAGAAAGTCTTGTCCCCAAATCTTCAAGAATGCCTGCAAAGTGCACCATTCCCATATGATTAATTTAGTTTTGTTTCTATTAAATATTCAGGAAATTTCATCATAACAATTACAAAAAGACCTAAACATTTTAGGTGCAGCAAGCCAGCAACACAGACATGAGTTTTAAATCTTCAAGTTCCAAAGTTATGGTCCTTTAAGTCATACCATCACTACCAGAAACTTCTATACCACCCTCTAGATAATATGCACCAACAAAGCATAAAGATGATATTAACATAGGACAATTAACTTATCAAGAAATCAGTTGCAAGTTGCAAATTTTTTTAACATAACTTGCAAAATATTAATCATCAATGAGATTATCTATAGTGATTTATCAAAACCATTCAAACATTGTTACCCATTTATCAAAACCATTCAAACAACTTAATATTTATAAGCCAATCTAAAATTTCTGAAATTTCATAAACACAGCACACACTAATAAAAATTTATCATAAAATAGATCTAACCCAAGTGCATGAATTACAATAAGAAAAACTATTTTATTATTATTATTTTTAAAACTTTTGATTCACAGTAAGGAAAACTATTTTCTTGAAAAAAAAAAAACAAAAAGCAAAAAAAAAAAATTAACATCAAGCAGAAAAATTAACATAAAAAATTAACAATAAAAATTAACTCAAAAGGAAAAAAAATAAAAAATACCGTTGCCGGAAGCGTCGCCGGATGGTGCAAACTGAAGCGTCGCCGGCGATAGGGAGCTGAAGCGTCGCGATCAAGGCCGATGTCTGAATCGCCGACGATAGGGAGCTGAAGCGTCGCGTCGGGACTGGAGATGAAGCGTCGCGTCAGACTGGAGATGAAGCGTCGCCGTCTGAAGCTGAAGCGTCGCCGTCTGAAGCTGAAGCGTCACCGGTGTCGCGATCTGGGTTTGAGAATCGCGAATAGGTGCAGATCGTCGCCGTCTGAAGCTGAAGCGTCGCCGGCGAAGCTACTGGGTTTGAGAATCGCAACGAATAGGTGCAGATCGTCGCCGTCTGAAGCAGAACCGTCGCCGGCGTCGCGATTTGGGTTAGAGAACCGTCGCCGTCTGAAGCAAAACCGTCGCCGGCGTCGCGATTTGGGTTAGAGAACCGTCGCCGTCTGAAGCTGAACCGCCGCCGTATGAAGCTGAACCGTCGCCGATAGGAACGGTCGCCGTCGCCGATAGGAACGGTCGCCGTCGCCGTCGCACTGATGCTAACTTTGTCGTCGCTTTAGCTAATGGTTATTCTTTCTTTAAGTTTTGAACAGATATAAGTTTCTGGGTATGGAATTCATAATAGCGAGTAAGCCTTGTTTTTTTCTTTTGGTATAGAGTCAGGTTTGTTTTTTTCTTATGGAAAAGTGACTTAATTTCCTTAGTCTTTAGCGACGAAATTTTTCTGTCACTAATGCTAACTTTGTCGTCGCTAAAGATGTCAGGTTCTTATGTTTTTAGTGACGAATGTCAGTTTCGTCACTATAGAACCAAGACTTTGTTAAGGTTTTTAGAGACGAAATTCATATTTCGTCACTAAAGCATACTTTTAGTGACGAATTGTGATTTCGTCACTAAAAACATGTAACTGCAAAGCCTATAGTGACGAAATATTTCGTCACTAAAAATTTCAACTTTTAGTGACGAAATATTTCGTCACTATAAATTAATTAAAATTGCGCCAAAGTTTCCCTCCTTTGGCGCCTATTTTTCAGATCACAATAGTGACGAAATTTATTTTTCGTCACTAAATGTTAAATTTTTTTTCATTATTAGTGACGAAATGCATATTTCGTCACTAAAGCTATATTTTTAGTGACGAAAAATATTTCCTCACTAATTTTCGTCACTAAAAGTACATTTTGTTGTAGTGGTAGCTGAACGCCTTAACGTGAAAACTAATCCCACCCTTTGCATATGTAATGCTTGAGACAGATCATAGCTATTTTATTTTTTAATCAAAGTTTGAGAGTTATTTTTTAGCATACAAAAAACACTTGGTTTTTTGGTCAACAACATTAACAAATGAAAACAATAATATATAGAAGAAGACCGTCTATGGCCGGCAACATTTTTAAATGTTATTTTGAAATAATATCTTAAAATTGACCCATATCAAAACTCAGAAGTAATTTCGAATTAAACAAAGAAACCGACTTGAAAGTATAACATTTAAGAATGAATTCTTGATTTATTTTTGAAAACGATTAGTCGGGATATGTGCCGTTTCGCTACTAAATGGGCCCTTGCCCCTTTGGTTTCGTGTTATGGGTGTTCTTACTTCTTAGCTAACATGCAATCAATAAAAATATACACCCTATTTTTTTTAAATGTTCATATATATATATATATATATATATTTGTTGTAATAACACGAAATAGACGCATAAGCATAACATATTTTTATACACGTGAGTACGTAACACATCTAGTGCACAGCCTGATCCTAAATTAATTTCTTTACCTACCATGAATACGAAATATTAATTAATTTCCAAGTGAGGCTATATACTTTAATTAACCTCATACAACCTATTTTTGAGCTTTTGATCTTTGAAAAGAATATTGGAATCAGAAAGCTAGAATTACAGAGAGACTAATGTTAACATATCATAGGTGCTTTGAAAAGAAAAGAACCAAAAAAGAGAATAATCGTTTTTGGTTGGTAAGAGTTGGAGGGCAAAAAGGTCGTTCACTACTTAATTAGACATTAAACTTTTGTGTTTGGTTTAAGGACTCTCTGAATTTCGTTCATTGATTTATTGATGAGTATGTATGTAAGATTTCAACCACGAATTAAATAGCATTATCGTTTTCTTATTAACAAAAAAGTGGGCCATTTAAGGTTTTAATCTAAGGTAAGACTTATTGATTAGTATATTCTAAACTATTGATTGATGAGTTCATTCGGCACAAAAGAAAAACCCGTATTATATATGGAAAGCTCATGGAATTTTGCCAAGTCACAGAGTGCTCATATTATTTTCAATGGCCCAATATGAACACTTCAAGAACATAGATCCACCTTTCTTTAGTTCAAGAATCCATAAGCCTAAAGCCATACGTACCATTAAGGCGGATAGGTTAGTGGTAGGGCTGCCTCAAACAAATTTTGAGTCTAAGACAACAATTTAAAGTAGAAAGTAAAGAATTATTAATTTTTTTTTTCCAATGTTCCAACAATGAGCACATTATTACCTGCCTTTGATGCAAAATATGGGCACATTGTTACAAAGATTTTTCATATGCCTCGAATATTTTAAACATAAAATAAAAATTTTAAAAACTTGTATATTCTAAATAGTGTCATTTCTATTAAATAGCTCAATTCAGCTGCAAAAAAAAAAAAAAAAAAATATATATATATATATATATTCATGCTTCAAAAAAAAATATATTCATTTCAAACATTGTTTAAATTTGCGGTCTGTGACAATAAGGCCAATCTAAGGCTACCTCAATACTATAGTGGGCATTCTCTTATTTTAAATATTAATTGAATAATATATATGTTTTGATATTTTATTATTTAGAAATACATTTTTCTTGGCTTTTGAGATTTAAGATTACTACTAATTAATTATGTTTATATATATATATATATATATATATATATATATATGTAAGGTCCCGTTTTGCACTTAAGCCCACGAATGGGAAGGGGATAGGCCCAAAAAGTCCAATACAATGAATTTCTAGAGAGTGAGCTATAAGTTTAGGTTTTAATAAGTTTTGCTAGCAACAACGTTGGGCTGAAATTATAAAAGAAGGAAATTGGAACAATTTCAATAGTGAAAACTGTCCTCGGTCTTAAGCCAAAGAGGTTGGTTCTTCTATTTCACTCTCTCAAGGACAAATTACAGATGTTGTTCTTATGTCAACAGTGTTTCCTCTCTTCCTCTCCTCCTTCACTCCTTTTTTCTCCCTCCCCTCTTATACTTCTCCTTCATCTCATTTATGCTCTCCACGTGTGGGTCTAGACTGCTAATGTTGATACTTGTTCCATCAGTACCTTTTAGAAGTCTTTAGGCAATAGCTGTAAGGTTGAAAAATACTGTTCAGATATCACTTTCTCATTAATGCGGCTAGAGATTTAGATACAGAGCATTCAATGCGGTGGTAGCAGCTTTTCCTTAAATATTTCATTATTTTTCCTGCTTTCTGTGCCCCCGCAAAACATATCCTCACCCACAAGACCTTTTACAAGATCATTCTGGACAACATGATGTACCATCTGATCCTTACTTCGCTTAGCCGAGGAGACGCCCCTCCTCGGATTACCTTCCTTAGTTTCTTCTGTCACAATTTGTTCATGGATCTCTAGGTCTGACATCTTCAATGCTATCAATTTGTCCTCGAACAAGTGAATAACCTCGGACAACACCCATGGCCCAAAAATGCACTTCGGGCCTTTTATCCCTACAATATATATTCAAGTTCCACTAAAATTTTCTTTTCAACTGGTAATATCGTTAATATGCTTAATCTTTCTTGTGACATAATCAATCTTAAATAGGATTTGATCAATTTTAATTTTTAATAACTTCTTTCTGTAGATGCAAATGTAAAATATATTATTAGTTAATATTTTATAAGCAATACATGTATTAGAAAAATAGTCTATCATTTATATACATATATATATACACATTAATTCAACTACTTTCAACTATTTATATAAAACAAATTTTAGAAATTTTATTCTAAAAATAAATCCAAACAATCAATATTATGTTTGAGATGGACATTATTTCTTTGGCAATATTGGACTTTAGGTATTGACCAATAGATTTCAATAATAATTTTGTTTGGAAAATTATTAATTCTAATTTTAATTTTGATAGAAAGAAAAATGAGGACAAAGTTTGGTTACAAAATTTGTTGTAACCTAAGATTACAACTTTACTCAATATCTTTTAATTAGAGGTGAACTTTGATGACTCTACCATTGAATTACATTTTCTTCTTATATCCTTCAAACTTGCGAAATTTCTATAAAATTAAAGATTAATAGCTATGTTATCAATAAATTGTTTAAATTGCAAGTTTTTGTAGTTTAAATTATATATAAAATATAAACTTATAGATCATATAGTAAATAATATCTGATTAGCACAAAATTTGACATGTGTATTAAGAGTTTAAAGAACATGTAATCAAACGGATAGAATATGTGATAATTTTAATTTTTTTTAAAGGGAGTTGTGGCCTTATAAGCTACAACCAATTTTGTAATTAAAATTTGTCCTAGAAAGATTTAGTAAAATTTTTGGGCCTTGATTAAATTCTTTTTATTTATTGTAAGACAGATAGATAAGACATTCTATTGGCCAAAAGAAGAGATTTTTTTTTTTTTTTTTGGCTAAGTGAGAAGCCTTATTATTTTGTTATTATTATTATTATTATTATTATTATTATTATTATTATTATTATTTTAGGGGTCCTCTTCGGAGTAGAGGCCATAGGCCATTGCCTAATGGTTTAATGGTTCGGTAGACGCTAGGTACTTGCATTTTAAAACACTAGCTTTAGAGCACTCTTAATAGTTTTCCAAACTAATTTAGCCATTGAAGCCGAATTCCTAGCTCTCGTGGTATGTAAGTCAAGGTCTCAAAGAGATTTAGGCTTAATCGCATTTAATCTTTTAACTCACAAGGTTTATCTTCATTTTCTCGGGCATAGAAACCCAAAGAAAGTCTCTAGTCTTTGCATCTAGTCAATCACAAATTGTGGCAGGAAGGGCCACACATTGCATCGCAGAAGCTGGGATGGCCTTTGTAGTTGAGTAAGCACCATACGGACATGCAGGGTTAGCCTTCCAAACAAACAGTCCAACTAGGAGGACACTCTTAATTTAAACCAGGAAGTTTATCTTTTGGCAAGTGAGAACAGTAATGCGTGCCAATGATTAGTGTTTCAGCATGGGGGAAATGGGTCTGGAAATCTTGGGCTTCCCCTAGGATTAAATTCTTCATTAGGCTTCGTTTAAATAATAGCATTGTTTGAGCTAAAACCTTTGGCCCAACAAGCATTCTTGGTTAGAGAAGTTTTGATAGCTAGATGGCTTAGTGCGTCTACTTTGTGTCCAAGGTGTGGTGTGGTGTGGTGTGGGTTGTTAATTTGACTATCCTTCTCTTGAGAGATTGTCGTTAGTCCGAGACCTTTAGCTTTAGGAATCCAAGGTTTTTGTAATGCATCCTTTGGTCTTACTTTGGCTTATTGGTTGAGTGGTGTCTGTTCGGGAACATTTTATTTAGCTTTTTGCTTGAATTCTTTTACTGAAAATGTATTAAAGTATATTTATAATTTGAAAATGTGAGAAAAAGTAAGAAAAAAAGTGAGATTTTAAAATATTCTATATAAAAGCTCAAACTAAAACCTAAGCTTAACTTAAATTTTATCTATTGTGCCATTGGAAAAGCTTTTTTTACTTTGTAAATTCTTGTTTCGGTTGGGTATTTGGTCGCTTTGGCTCCATAGGAATATGTTGATTTTCAATCCAAATGGGGTTCAACCAATGGATTCTATCACCAAACTTGTAGATACTTGTGTAAATAGTACTTGTGAGTTCTATTCTGTTTTAGGATTGTCTTTGTCTTCATGTAATTTAATTCTAACTGTTGTTAAGTGGCATGCCCTGGCTTAGAGGTGGTTGGGTCAAGTTAAACACGGATGCTTTCTCCTTGGTTATTAAGGGTTAGCGGGTGGCGGTAGTGTTGTGGCAAAGTTATGGTCACTATAAGGGATGGGCTAAGCCTTGTTGTATTTTTTTTGGATTTTTCACAGGTTGTGGTGGAATTAGATGTTTTGTAACTAGTTTCCTATCTTGCTAGTCTTGTTAACTTTTATCCGGGGTTAATGGCTTTAGTGAATGATTACAGGTCTCTGTTGCGAAGAATCTTTGCCACAAATGTAAACATATGATTTTAGGGAAGCAGCCAGGTGTGCAAATGCTTTAACAAGTTTGGAAAAATTGCAATTGTTAAAAACAAATAATGCCACACTTTATTGTTTTATTAACTTTATGGGGAGCACGAAATAAGTTTTATTTCAAAAAAGGTCAGCTACAGCCTGAGGGCATCGTTGAGGGAGCTACCAGCATGTTGACAGAGTTTTAGAGCCTCACAGCTACACAAACAACCCCCTAACGGATGTCCAACGTTTGCAGTTTTTGGATTATACTAGTCTGCATAATTAGAGTGCTGCACTAGGCCCACAATGTAACTCGGTCAGTTGTAATCTTTATGTGTAACCTGTTTGTACTCTTCATCTAACACTTTTTCAATCAATAATATATATTCTATCTTCGGTCTCAAAAAAAAAAAAAAAACACTTTATATTATTGTATTGTTAAATATTAAGCACAAAGAAAATAGTAGAATTTTAGTAACAAAATTTGAAGCGGAATGAGACAACCAAATCAAAAGAGAAACTAAAACTGTGGGAGGGGAGGATCAGAATGCAACACACAGCCTACAAGCCTAGTTCAAGGATGGAAAAAGGGCCCATTTGCACACTAGTCCGGGCCAGACTTGTGGATAAAAGTCTGAGGAGGGAAAACGTAGAGACCCATCGTCCGAAGAGCCCAAAGAGCAAGTACTCCTCGGGAATTCTTTAGTTGGCTACTTGCACCGAAGGACAGGATACTAATGCATACAATAGAGACGTGCAAGTAAAGAAGAGAGGAAAATATCTAGGTAAATTAGCCATCATCTCTGCATTCAATGTGCTGTACCAACTCAGTTAGCCGCATTAATGAAGGAATGATCCATGAATAGTAATCTCATAGCTCACAGAACACTCTGCCACCTCCAGCAGAGTCCTGATTGGACAAGCATCCAAATTAATACCTTTAGATGTACAGGTAGAGGGCTCAGATGCAATGAGATGGACTACATAAGGAAAAAAGAATCCCTCCAAGAAGGTAGAAGAATCACAAAGAAATGATTAGAAGTGACAGAATATCATCTTGTATCAAACACTTAAGCACTTCTTTTATAAACATTGCCTCCTTGACCAGACCCGAGGAAGTGTTTTATCCATATTTCGTACTTCTTTTTTTACACTTTATAAGCCTTAACTCCATTGACTTCAAATATGGATCATAGTTAAGCATTAAAGTTGACCTTGCAAGCTATCCTCTAACAAATTAGTTGCACTAGGCCTTAAATATCTAACTCCACTGCTTTAAGTGGGTCTGGCAATTTTGGCTTTTACAAAAACCTTAGAGCAACCACACTAGATTAGCTAAAGTTTTCTAAAATAGAAAAAAGTACAAGTTTTACACATTTTGAGCAAAAAAACACCCACATCAGTAGGTGTAAAAATGCGTAAATCCGTCCACGAGCTACAGTAACCATGTAAATATATACAGTTACTGTAGCTCATGTATAAGTTATTTTATTAATTTTTTTCTCTCTCCACTTCACTCTCTTTTTCTCTCGGGTTGTTGAATCCGCTGAACTGCTAATCTCCTCCGCTAATCTCCATTGCTCTCTCAAGTCTCGCCACAGCCGTGCCACCACTGATCATCTCACTCGCCGCTGCTCTCCCCGATCACCACTGCTCATGCCGATTGTCGCTACATCAACGATCACTCGCCACTACATCAACGATCTGATTGTCATTGCTTTCGCCTCGCCTCGCCGCTACTCTGATCGTTGATGGTTTCGCCTTGCCTCGCCTCGCCGCTGCTCTGATTGTTGATGTAGCTCAATCTTTGTTTGATGGTTTTGTGATTTTGATCCGTGGATTTTGATGGTTTTGATTAGTGGGTTTGATGATTTTGATTAGTGGATTTGAGATTTTGATCAGTGGGTTTTGGTTAGTGGGTTTTGATGATTTTGATTAGTGGTTTGGGGATTTTGAAGGTGGGTTGATGTGGAGGCTGGCTTGATGGTGGTGGTTGTGTGGGTCGTTGATGGAGGCTGGTTGATAATCGCCGCTGCTCTGAGCATTGATGGTGGCTGGGTGTTGATTCAAGAATGAATATTTTATTTGAATAAATGTGTATAATAGACAAACTGATGTGAGTTTTTTTGTAAAAATAGAAGTGTAAAATAGAAAAAGTAGGTTTTGGATGTGTAAGTTTACAAAAATTATGCATCCATTGATGTGGATTCTCTTACAACATCAATTCATAGAATGAATATTTTCCTTTGGATTGGTATGTAATTAAAATTTCAATTGAAAATAATTAATAAAAAACTTTTTTTATATTAATTCGTCAATTTAATTTAATAAAAAGACAATTAGATTTACGTCAGTATTATTGGCACAATAGTTGAAAAACAAAACAAAATTTTACCCAACAATAATATAAGTAAAAAATAAGCAAATATTAAACACTAATATAAATTGTAAATTTGTAACTACATCCCAATCTCAAACAAAAAACAAATGAAAAAAAGATGGTTTCAAACGCCATATGCATTAAGCTTGCAAAATCATCTTAGTTTTGACTAATAATTAGGAAATACATACAAGTATTGCAGTTTTTTATTTTATTTTTTTGGGTGAGTACAATTGTTTAAGGGTTAACTATAACATGCATTTTGCTGTATCATAATTTCTTTATGATAAATTTTATCATCCATTTATTTATCTCTCTCCCAGTCTTGCGGTATAATCTTTTTTTTGCGGTATAATCTGAATGTTCTTTAAGATTATTAATATTATTAGATGATTTAAATATTCCTAATGTTAATAGTAATTGGTAGATATAATCACAGAATATACACCAACAATTTATAGATTAATATTACTCAATATATGTCAAGCCTCAGAATTAAATCTAGTGCCTCCAAAGCTTGAATGCATTCTAATAGTGTCTTAGAACATAAGTAACACTAAGTTGTCTCCTTTTAAGGAAAATAAAATAAATAAGTAGATGAGTTTGAATTT
This sequence comes from Castanopsis chinensis, assembly GCA_032878915.1. Lineage (NCBI taxonomy): Eukaryota > Viridiplantae > Streptophyta > Magnoliopsida > Fagales > Fagaceae > Castanopsis > Castanopsis chinensis. The sequence continues at coordinate 13,717,990 of JAVQMG010000129.1, forward strand.
ATTAAATATATGTGGAATAAATTTGAGATTAAATCACTAAAATTTTAATAAAATTTGGAACGAATTTGAGATCCATATTTATACTACTATTTAAGCGGCTGCCCCTGTTTGGACCAGATTTTTTTTTTGTTCCAAAATGCCCCTAAACCCTAGGTTTAAGTAGAGACAAAACTAAAGGATAGTTTGGTAAAAATACATGTCTAACTTGCACTAAAATATTTTCTACAAAATAGGAACACTCTTCTACTAATCCACTTCTTCAAAGTAACTATACAATTATTGTTTTTTTTTTTTTTTTTCTAAAATACCCTTACATTCTTATGTTTAAGTAGAGACAAAATTAAAGGACAATCTGATAAAAATACAATCCTAACTTCTACTAAAACATTGCCTAAAAAATAGGGTTACTTTCTTATTGATTTTCAAATTTATTTATCTACTTATAAATTAGAATCTCAAAATAAAAATTATATATATAATAAAAAACATAGGTTTTTTTTTTTTTGCTACTACCACTAAAAAAAAGGAAAAAGAAAGCCTCATCTCACGCGCGAAGCACGTGGGATGAGGCTAGTTTTTATTAATAAATTTGGTTTTAAAATAGGTACTCTCAATGCAAACTTGTCTTTTTCTATTTTTAAGTAAGTGCACTGAAATGGACCAAATGAATCAAAAGGACCAAAGTTAATTGAAATGGACTGAAGTGGACCAAATAGACTGTAGTGGATTGAAGTGGATCAAAGCAACCTAAGTAGACCAAAGGTTACTGAATTAACCATAGTGGATTGCAATGGACCAAATGAACTTACAATGGATCGAAATAGACCAAAGTGACCCGAAATGGTTCAAGTGGGTGCCACGTAAAATAGTTTTGTTAACCCTAGAGTATAATAATATACTTAATGCACTTTAGCGATTATATTCTTATAATATGATAAAGACAATAGTTTTTGTGGAGGGAAAAAAGTATAACTAATGGATTAAACGGGTTTTGACGTGCTACTTTTTGCTTACATAATTAATTTTTTAGAGGTGGGACGCAAGGTCAACCTTAATTACTCGTTAAAAGATAAATAATGATAATCAAATCAGTCTCTAGTGTGATATGATTGTATTCAGTAAGAAAAGGCTTTGAAATGGCTTAGTGTTCATTCTCGAGTTTTTCTCCGAGGATAAGGTTACAATTGGATAATCTCTCTTCTTTCAATTTCCCAATAACTCCCACTGATCTAGGTGCTTCTGGGCTTTATATAGTTAGCCAAAATGCATTTGCACTCTACATTTGGAGGGGGATCAGACTAAGGTATGAGCTGTGTGGGAACTATTCAAAGTTATTTCCTTATTAATGCGACCGGCTAAGTAGTTGCAGTGTATTTAATGTGGAGAGGATGGCTGTTTTGTCCTTCCTTTTTCTTCTCTTTATTGCTCAATGCCAAGTCACCCTTTTCCACCATCGATCTACGCCGTGCTCCCTTTAACTTTGACTCTCGACTTTTCGAGGTTAACTAGGTGTCCTTGGAGCCCTCGTCAGCTGTTCAGCCTCTACATGAGTTAGGTGAGTACTTTTCGAGGACATCCTGCCAATATTTCCCAAGGTTTGACTCGTCAAAAATGCCCTTACTTATTTTATCAGTTGTTTTGGATCCTTGTCCCCCCACAGTTTTTTTTTTTTTTTTTCATTTTATGTCCATTTTAAAAAAAAAAAATCTCTTTCCTAATTGCAATTTCTTTCTTAATTAATTTGAATGAAAGTTTTGGAATAATTAGACAGTAATTCAAATGAACTTCGACAATAGTAGTTTTGGTCCGATCGTATCTCTTTCTCTTTCTTAACTAAGCCATAGGTTTCTCTCTTCCTCTCAACTTATTCAACTTTTGGTAATTTGGTATTTTTAAAGTTAAAGTGAGATGTATATCAGTATTCCATTATGTGACGTTTGGTATGGGGTAATGTTTCAAAATTCTCAGGAATGTTTAAAGATTCTCATGTTTGATTGCAAATAACGCTAGGGAATCAGATGCCAAGAGAATCTGGATTCCTCCTTAAACCCCTCTCAGTAGAAATGTAGATCCTCTTTAAAACAGGTAAGAATCCAAATTCCCAAGTTTAAAGAAAATTGTATTTTTATAAATTGACAATTTTAACCATTTTTTCTTATCATTTAATCAATTAAGATAAAATATAAAACAAATTATTATGGATTAAACTCTTTTAAAATTTATTATTAAGAATAAAAGCATTTGCGAATTTAAATAGTTATTTTTGTATTATACTTGTCATTTTGAAATGTTAGACTCTAATTTTAATAAATTTGTCATAATTAATAATTTATATATATTTTTTTCATTATTTATTTAGAGGGAGATTTTTTTTTAAAAGTTTGGTAGTTAATATTAAAATCTAAGAATAGAATGAGAAAAATAAATAATTCATTTAAGATTCTCCGTACTAAATGCCACATTAGTGTTTTAACGGGGAGACCAAAAAAAGTATTGATTTAGCAATTATGTAAAGTTCAACCAAAAAAAGTATTGATTTAGCAATTATGTAAAGTTCAAGAAGTAAATTGACTAAGATAAATGTTTAATAACATTTTTCCAATTAAAAATGCCTGAAAATCTAGTCCAAGAAAAAAAAAAAAAAAAACTAATTAAACTAAAGAAAAAAACAAGAAACCACGGAATTTCCATATTTAGAAAACAAAAAAGAAGCAGTAAAAAAATCAGAGCCCAAGTCATAATTGAAAGTCTGAACTCACAAGCTAACTCGGCGAATTTCAAAACTTCAAAAAAAAAAAAAAAACCCAGATTACAACTGCACTGCGTCACATGCGATCACCGCTCCTCCGTAGAAGACGATGCAGTGGTACTTCGTAGCGGCGCTCCTCACCATTCTCACCAGCTCTCAGGTCCTCCCCCCCAATTTTTAACCCTAAAACTTAAATTCTATTCAATTCTATTAGATCTCCTTCAATTTCAATAATTCAAATTTCCTAGCTATTTTTATTGCTCATTTATTTATTATTTGTAATTAAATGTGACAGGGAATTTTGACAACTCTATCTCAAAGTAATGGACACTATACCTATGACTATGGAACCGTTCCATTTCTAGCAGAATTTTTTAAGGTTTATTTGTTTTTGTTTTATTTCATAAATCAAACTATTCATGTTTTACTTAATTATTTGATTAGCTCTGCTAATACTGCAATTACAATTGTTTAAAATTTTAACTACAGCTAGCGGTTTCTAGTTTACTTCTATGGCGAGAGCGCCGGGTATTAGCATCTACTAGGATGACTACAGATTGGAAAAGCGTGCGCTTGTTTGTGATCCCTTCGGTTATTTATCTATTTCACAACAATGTTCAATTCGCCACGTTGACTTATGTGGACACTTCCACATATCAAATCATGGGTAATTTGAAGATTGTCACCACTGGCATATTGTTCAGGTGCCTACATTGTACTTTTTTCGATGTCACATACCAAAAATAAATAAATAAAACAAAAAGTAGTTCGGAGATTTATTTATTATCTTGTTGATGTGGCGCCAAATAAATTCAGTGTCATGTTAGTTTGTAAGTCTTTTGTAGTAAGATTCGTAGTAGTTTTAGCATTTTCTGTAATCTAATGTATGACTTTATTCCTTCGCCTTAAGTTAGTGTGTTGTTGTTGTTGTTAATTGACTGAATTGGTTGGTTTTGGTTTCGTGCTTAGGATATTCCTGAGGAGGAAGCTGTCGAATCTACGGTGGATGGCTATTGTTTTGTTAGCCATTGGAACAACCACAAGCCAGGTGATGAGTTGAAATTATTGTTATGATGTAAATTGGAGCTGGTTACGAACTTGAAAATGTGGTGTTTTGTGTGTGTGTGTGAACTATAGGTCTAAATGTTTGATATTTTAGTGGTGTAGTAATTCTGTTGGAGATCAATTCTTTTAATATGATTATTTTTGTTCTAGTTAAGTTAGTGTACTTGAATCAATGTGAGGCACTTCTTGCCTAGCATTTATATGGCATGGCGTACATTATAAGGACTGGAAAACCGATATTTGCTGAATCCATTTATAGGAATGTATTATTTGTATATTTTATAATCAGAAGTATAGCCTTTTATTCAAGTTTTGCTACCTTGTCGTTTGAATTGATCTGGAATGGCTACTTGAAGGACAAACAAGGGAGATCAGGAGTTGGGCTAATTAGAGATAACATGAAAAGATGGTTTCTTTTTTTTTGTCCATTTTCTTTTCATCTGTAAGTGGGTCACTACCCTAACATTGATGTGCGTTAGCTGTGTTTTTCCTGGATCTTGGAAACAGGGTTTCCACGATTTGACTGTTGAGTGAGTATTATTGTAGGACCTCTTACCCACAGCTCTCTGGTGATTGAAATACATCAACTGTGGGCTGAGGACAGTGAAACCTTATAATCAAACGATGAAGCAAACTACCGGTTCACAATGTGATGTGATAGACAGTTAACAAGCTTCTCCTTCGTGTTTCCTCTACCAAGTGCAGAAACATGTGAAATGCTTATGGCAAATGTTGTATCCATTTTTTTATAAGGTTGCAACTGCCCATTTCGTTCTTTGTATATCATCTTCTTTATTAAAGACAACAAAAAATGTTGGTGTAAAGCATTATATATGATGGTTCCATTGTTTCAGTAATTTTGTTGTTTATTTTATCTGAAGTCACTTCTATATGCGTTAATATGGATCAAACTCTATGTAGTCATTTCCATTTTCTTTTTTGGTAGAGAGAATTCTTCTATTATTGCCTTGCTCAATGGTGTGTGATATGAACATCTACATGAAAAATTGTCTCTTACGTTTGAATTTTTTTTCCTTTCTCTCTGAGGTGATGAAAACTTGACTGGATAATTTCTCGAGTAATGGTCTAAATCTGAGCTAAGTATTGATGTAACATGTGTACTTTAACTATTCCATTTTCAATTATCGTAGATTAAAGGTTGTGGAGAAGCATCATGTGACTCTCTGTTCTCAGCACCAATCCAAGGATACATGTTAGGAATCCTATCTGCCTGTCTATCAGCATTGGCAGGTGTATACACAGAGTTTCTGATGAAGAAGAACAATGATAGCTTGTATTGGCAGAATGTTCAATTATATACGTAGGTATCTTTTCTCCACACAATAACTTGCTTTTTCTAGGGTAACATCAGCTATTTATTATCCCTTTGCATCTTGAGTAGCTGTTAGAAACCCTCACCCATAAATCTTTCATTGTTGGAATTCTCAAAAGATGTTAGACATTAATCTGTTCCTCTGTTTTCGAAATATTGAATTTTCTGTGACAAAGCATTTCCTTTCCTGTTAGATATGTACTTGAATTATATCTTGATTGTACTTTAGTGTGTCAACTCTCTTGTTTGTTCAGTATATCTACTACACCTGTTCATTTTCAGATATTTTTTCTTGCTTAGGTTTGGTGTGATTTTCAATATGGCACGGCTTCTTGTGGATGATTTCAGAAGTGGATTTGAGAGAGGTCCTTGGTGGAGCCGAATTTTCAATGGATATAGTCTTACAACTTGGATGGTGGTATTAAACCTTGGATCTACGGGCTTGCTAGTGTCATGGTTGATGAAGTATGCTGACAATATTGTGAAGGTGATTGCTTTTACCTTTGAACTAACACCCATGGTTTTGTTATCATATTTCTTTTGAAGCTTTCATTCACAAATATGTACTACATGAAAATGCTTATCAATGAAATATTCTACTGCTTCCCTTTTTCCCTCAATGTTATATGACCTTTCAGTTGCATTTTGTGACTGATTTACTTGTTTAAGAGGCTTCATGGAACACAGTGGTGTCATAAGTATACAAAGATGGTACTATAAACTAAGTTGTATCATTGAAGGTATGTTATGCACTGATCTCCAAGCTTAGTAGGCTGGATCATCGAAGAGAACACTTTCTCTAATTTAATAAAGGACTACGTTTCCTCACTTTCATATTCAAATTGGGCTACTTCATCCTTTTCGTATGAAGTAGTAATTTATTTTAATAAAACTTTATATATATATTATTATGAAAAAATGCTTGAAGGGTCCTTGCATGTCTTTGACTATTCTTAAAGGCAGGGATTTTTGAATTTGACCCCTATTACTTGTGATTATTGAGTATTCAAACAATTGGTTGAAAGGAAAATTTCCTGTTACAATCTCTGAGTGCATGTGTGTTTTGTATAACTTGTATTCATCAAGGGAGATATGCCAATCTCACCTAGCTTACACTTCACTAGAATTATTTTCACTTCAGAACAGGACCTGATCATTTGCAGTGTATCCTTATTTCCTTTTTACTGGGATGTGACATTCTTGAGGGGAAATGGGTGATGCGATTTGCTGCCTTTCAGACCAAGAACAGGAGACTTGACTTTTAGGTCATTGGTTAGTTAGCTGTCCTCAGTGGCTGAAAGCCTGTGCTATCCTTGTCATAAACTACTTTGAAACCTGCCACCATAGGCTGCAGTCCTTAGAGTGTTTGGGCCTTAAAATTTTCTCTTCCTCTATTGTGGCCTCCATTGGATTAGGTCCACTTTTATTTGGTAGATTTTTGCATTTAGCTGCTTAGTTTTTGCATACAGCCTTATTGCTGGAGCATGTTTGTTTTGGTTATGTAACATAAGATGTATGAGAATCCAATAAGAGTACCTTTTTTTTTTTTTTTTTTTTTTCTCTAATATAGTTTGTAAAAATTGTCCAATAAACTGTGGAAACTGCTTAGAATAGTCAGCCTAAGGTTTTGGCAAAACTGCCATGTCAAGTACACGAAATGTACAGACAAATGGTGAATTCATTTAGGACAAGGTTTCACTTATTTGTACATTAAAATTGATGCACTTTCTCCCCCCCCCCCCCCCCCCCGTTGAGCGAAAGGCAAGCCCCTACTCCTAACAAGCATCCTGTTATCTTATCATCTGTGAAGTCAAAAATAGTGCCTATTTTCGACCTTTTCCCGGGTAATAATACCTGGGATCCAGAGGAGATCCAAAATTCCAGTTTTGGCTAATGAAAGACCCATGTTATGGGCCTTTTCTCCATGGAGAGTGGAGACACACTTTTTAGAGCATGGAATTTTTTTTCATTGAAGTTACACTCAATTTAACCTCTTATCCCAATCAGAGTGGTTGTGTGGAAAGATGAGGCTCTCAGAAACTAACAAAAGCGAAATTGTTTACGCATCTTATTTAGATACCTCTGTATGGAGTTCCCTAGTAGAATACATAGAATTTTCTAGTCCAACTTGAGCCCAATATGGGTTCTTCAATTAATGTGTTTTCTACTTTTTACCTGCTGCTAACTTGTGCTTAAATCAGGTGTATTCCACATCAATGGCCATGCTGCTTACAACGGTTATATCTGTATACCTTTTTAGTTTCAAGCCTACACTGCAAGTAAGCTGCCATGCACTTTAAAGTCAAAAAGTTCTCGACTTTCTCTCTCTATATCTTATGCCTGTGTGCATTTTTTACCTGATCAATGGTCATGTTTATTACTTTTCTTATCTTGCTGCAGCTGTTCTTGGGTATCATTGTTTGTATGATGTCACTACACATGTATTTTGCCCCTCCAAACATGCTGGTGGATATGCCATCACCCACTAAAGCAGCTCCTGAAAATCTTAAAGAAATTTCTGTTGAACGAAAAACAGATTCTTGATGATTGTCTCGTTCAGGGAAACTAATGATTTTATCAGGTGCCTAGTGGAAGCTGCTCCTAACTTGATGCAATGCTGCAACTAGAATATAATAGAGAGGGGGATGTCACAATATCCATGGAGAATCATATGTAGCTGGAATCAGAACCATCATGTACTCATCCAGGTTCTTAATTGCTGTCCAAGACAAATATTCCCTCACTAACAGTTGCTCTCCCAAAGTTGTGAGAGAACAAATTAAATCCGTTGTTTGTATGAATATACTGACACTTATATTGTTCTCTTAAATTCTTTTTGGAATATGTACTGGATATACTTCATCAAAAACGCGTTCCACCTGTGTTTTTCTTTTTTTAATATGTGACAGAGAATGGCAACAAGAAAGTTTTGGGAATCAGAATCTCTAAATCAAAATATTCTTTGGTTCTGCTTTGTTCTTTGTTTATCCTGGAATTTGCTTAAGACTCAAATTTGTATGAGAGGCTGATGATACTTAGTTTGAACCTTACTGTTACGAGCTTGTAACCTTGCTGCACTTGTAGAATTCTGCAGAGGCAGATGTGCCAATCTGTTTAAGGTTAGCAAAAACACATATTTAATTCCTAGATTTAGACAAGTAAGAATCAAGAATGCTCTTACAACAGAGAAGGTGCCTTCCTAAGTTCAAGTTGCTTGGATCAAGACAAAGATGGCAGATGGTTACTAATTGAGAGCACTTGCAAAGTTTTTATTTATTTTTATTTTTAAATTCAAATAGCAGGATTTGATTTGTTGGGGTAAGTGGGTAACACTTAGGTTTATTTAGTTAGAAAAAAAATCCTCTCGATACGTTATTTCTACTATGCGCTGGAAACCCAGGCTTTCTAATGGAAAGTTTTCTTTAGTTGATATCCAGACTTGTAGAGGTGCTTAAGTTTCACCTAAACACATCTTGAAATAATATGGACAACATTTTTTCAAAACTGTTGAGGTGGTGTGTAGTGATTTGCGTTAATAAAGTGGTATGAATGGTAAGACCATATAAAAAATGATGTTTTTAATCACAACTTGCCGCATTAGCGTGGTGAAAAGGATTGTAATTTTTTTTTTGGGTGGCCCTAGCAAGTAGATAGTTACCATCATCTCTTAAACATCTCTCAGATAATTAAATAGAAGTTTCAGTTGAACGAGGAACAATTCCTGATGTTTGTCCTATGCATGGAAACTAATGCTTTTAACAAGTGCTCATTTGGAATCAGTTCCATCCTTCAGACATCAATTCTTCTTCATAGCCTACAATTGCTGTCAAGATAACAATTCGACCTTACATGAAAATTTTGCTGTTAGTTTGTGATAAGGGTAAAATTGCAATATTAATGTTCACCCATGACAAGGCAAAAGATAACAGTCATAATAAGGTCGTCAGTGTTGCTCATGACAGATGACAACAACGTAATGTTTATGGCTCCACACCAAAGTTGACAACCCTACCATGACGACGACATAGGAAGCCGACAAGGATAAGCGGAAGGGGATAATCAAACATTCGACGGATCTGACATGGTCTTACTTGATCTTCACACATGTGTGTGTAAGGAAACATCTTGTGCTCTACACTTAACCCTAATCAAGAAGATCCCTACACAGAAAGAACTCTAGGAGATACGCAAATTAAAGAGGTTCTCTCTTGTAAGAAAAGAACTTCTTAACCAAGGCACGGATGTTAATCCTAAGCTACTATAAAAACTCCCAAAATCCTCACAAACCAAGGTACTCATAATTTACCCTATTCAGGCACTCTAGAGTTGGAAAACAAGAGATTTCTTTGACTTGACCATTGAAGGGTTTTTGGCCGGTACCACACTGGTACTCTTCGTAAGTTTTTCTTCTTCCCTTTGTGTTGTGTAGATCCTACTTGGAGCACGTAAGGACCGTATGACTCATTGATGATTTTCGGCATCATCAGTTTGGTAACTTAAAAATTCTTTTAGGAATATGTGTTGAATATATTTGTTCAAATTCAAATTCCACTTGTGACTTCTTTTAGAAATAAGCATAAAAGATTGGCTAAAGAAATTGTTGGGGAATGGGATTCTCCTACTTGAGAATCTGGTATGATTGGCAAATGTATCTAAAATTTGTCTGCACACAATCATGAGATTGTGACCTTTTAGGGGGTAATGCTTCAGAGACGGATTAGTCATTATTTAGGGATGAAGTTGTTTTAGACATAAGTAATACACCAGGATCTGTTTGGCTCTGTGTTAACCAGAGCCTAAATAAAGTGCTTTTAGTTTTATTAAGTACTTTAAGCAATAAATTGCCGTGTATGGTAAGAAAAGTGCTTCTAGCAAAAGCTCAAAATTGAAGTAAATTAGTGAAGGTTTCTGACTCTTGGAAAGCTACTTAGCATAGCTGAGCTTTGCTAAAAGAAAGAGTTTTGGTGGTTTGTTTACCTGGTTTTATTCCTTCTGCTTCAATTGTTTCTAGCACTAATGTTAAAACTTGGACATTAAACCAAGTAAATTCACCTTGCATGCAAGTATGTTAAGCAATGCATAAAAAAAACAGTTCGTATTGTCGGGAAATTAGTCAGAAAGTTTCAGGCACAAAATAGAGTGCGCTGGCCTAAAAATAAAATGTAGGAATAAAGTTTACAGTCTGATTTTTGCATTCGATATTAAATTTTTGAAAATGAATTTTTTATTACAATTTCAAATTACCCATTGTCCTGGCTGTCCAAATCTTTCAAGGTTCTACTGTTCTAGCCTCTTGATTTTAAATTGAGTTCATGATTGACTGATCACTGCCTTTCCCTAATGTAATAAAAAAACAAAATTGGATATGGATATGGACAAATGTAACATCAAAGCCGCAACAGGGATCATTATTTTGTAACTTGAATAGAAAGCTCTAGAAAATGGATGGTCTCACACTGCATCTAGAAACTGAATTAAATAATTTATCATAAACCATTCAATTTGGACTCTACTATATAGTTTTCAATGTTGTTCAGGTGCATTAAATTGTGACTCTCAACCCTCAGCTCGCTTACAATAATTCTACAAAATATCCATCATAATTTTCAAATTTCAAAATGCTTCACTTTCGAACATTAAATGCACTCATTCTTGATTTCTCTCTTCTAGCACATACCCTAATATTCTACTTTCTAGGATGTCTATAAAAGAACGTCTTGGCATTGAGTAATGCTCAACTCAAAGACATAGTAGAAAAGGGTAGGATGAGTGGAATTAGTTTTGCCAATACTGCTATTGCCATGCCTGGGCTAAGGCCAAATGGGCACCAAATGAACAAGAGCAACAACTGCCACCAGTTCCAGATGCCTCTGCACTACCCAAGGTACAGAAAGAGTGACTATGAGACCATGCCTGAGTGGAAACTGGACTGCCTGTTGAATGAGTATGGATTGCCTGTCACCGGAGATGTCACCCAGAAGAGGAAATTTGCCATGGGAGCCTTTCTTTGGCCTTCCCAAGAATGATTTGAAGTCTATAGCAATATATTACACTATGTTCTGAGAGCTTAATTATTAGTTTTCACTAAGTACTACCATAGATGATAAGCTTGGATTAGCTATGGGATAGATTTAGATTATGTAATCTTTAATACTGTAATGTTCATCTTTTGTCCATGTAATGTTTCTATGCAAATATAATGAAGATAGATATTCAACTTAAGCATGTGTATATGTGTAATCACAGGTACAGAACTGCAGGCATAGTTGGGGTGGCCATGGCCCTCCAAAACTTATTAAGATTTGTAGTTGCATTCTTAAATTTGAGCAGAATTGTAGAGAGTACATATCACCCTCCTAAAAATTCTCATTTTTAAAATATAAATCCGTGTGTTTTGTTTACTTTGACCCCCTTGATCTTAAAATTCTGGCCTCACCTGTGTCTATATGTTTTACTGCATTACACGGCCAGACTAAGCAGCTTCAATAACCAGGTTTTTCACTGGCATTCATGAATCATCATGTTGGGGGAAACGTGCCTACCAATCATCTCTCCCAAACCCGTAAAAGGTGGGAATTGTGTGCACTGGATACGACGTCTCCTGGGTGGTCGTGTTGTGTCTAAAGACTCTAAAACTAAATAGGCTTAATTGAAAGGCCAGGTTTTCTGCAGCCAGTGTGATGCTGTTGATGCAAGAAACAACTTTGTAACCATGAATAGGTTATTGTCTTAGTATTAATAGTGTCATGATTTGATTCCAATAATCTTTAATGTTTGAATCCTATACTATTATTTCATGATCATAATAAGTTTCCCTGTGGTATCTTGGCAAGCAGCTTGAAATGTCCAACAAATTTATTTTACATGCAATTTTTTTGGATTATTGGCACAATTTCAGCATCTAATTGAATATTTAAGTTTGAACAAAAACATTGTTGTTCCTTTTCCTGCTTTCAGAAGCTCTTTGGTTATGTTTAAAAGCTTGAGAACCTGTTGCCTCTCTTTCTTAATTCTGCCATTAAGTGGCAGGACCCTTTTTTCAGCTATTAAGATCAATTTGATGGATACATTACCTAGACATGGATGAGATTTTTCAAAGGTCTTTTTTTTTTTGTTTCGGATAAGGTGTGCTATGATATGAAAAAGAAGGATATCTAATAAGGGATGTATCACAATTACAAGTGTAGTATGTGTAGTTTGCTTCTTAATTAAATATGATAGCTACGCTTGACCTTCAACCCACGGCACAAACATTATTATCATAGAATGCCAAAATGTGAATCCCATATATCATTTATGAATGGTATCTTGTACGTACAGCACAGCTTTCTTAGGGATTGTACCTAGTCTCACACTGTATCATAGCTGTTTAAGGGTTCTTGTTGCTTGGGCAGTGTGGAGTTCATTTTTTAGTTGTCTAATCAATACAAGTAAATAGAGCCTTCAAGGGAATTATGCAGGTCTTATAATTCAACAAACATCTTGATTTTTCCGTAAGAAACCTACTGTAGAGGGGTCCAATGCCAGAACACAGTTTTATGTTTTCCTATGACAATAAATCAATAATAGAAGATTCTTATGCCGGTCTTCTGCAAGTCAAGTTGCTAGGAGAAAGACAAAAAAGGCAGAATTACCAAGATGATTATCGTAGAGACATGCGAAAAAAAATTTCGAACTTTGATTATCTGAGGTGTAATTTGCCTCTGCTAAGGCAAAATTATAGTATGTTGAAAATTGCCTCAAATTCCTAATTAAATTCAGTTTGGTTTTCTTTGACGTGGAACGGAAGGTTTTTCCTTGGCGTGGAAGACAATGATTTTCCTTGGTTTGCAAGACAAAGATTCTCCTTTATATGGAAGGAAAAAAGTTTTCTTGTTGAAGAAGTAATTGATGTTTTATTGCAAAGGGTTCAGTGGCCTTGGTCCAAGGGTCCTTCCATATGAGAAGAAGAAAATACTCTTATAAGAAGAGAAGACTTTTAGATGAAGAGTTCTCCTGATAGAGGAGAAGATAGCTCTTAGAAGAAGAGTAATTCAATAGTTCTTTTTAGGTTGAGAGTTATGTAAGAGAGGTTGAGCATTATAATCCTTATTGAATAGAATGGATTTTATCTCTCTCTCTCTCTCTCTCTTTCTCTTCGTGGAGGTAAACAGTTTGCCGAACCACGTAAATTTCTGCGTGTTCTCTATGTGTGTGCATATTTATTTTTTGTCTTTTGCTATTATTGATTCGGATCCCAAGGTGCATCATAGAATGCCAACATTATTCAAGAAGACGTGTTACAAAATAATGTTATATGTTGAAATATAAATTTTTAGAGGTGACACAAATTCTGTATTAAGAAATCTCAAAATATTTTAATAGTTATAACTTAAAGACAATAACATTGGATTCAATTATCTATTTGATAGAAAAGTGATGCGAGATTGTCTACAAATTTTTATTGCACACCTTATAGAAATTGATGTGTCAACTCTTAAATTCAAAACAAAAAATAAATAAGAAATTTTTAATAATTCACTCCTTAGTTTGTAAGGTATACTTAGGAAACTTTATAACATTACTAGCATCCTCATTTATTAAGTTGATTATGTGATATTAATTAAATTCCTTATCATGTCGGTTTCCTTTTGTAGTAAAATGGGTAGTGGTTTTAGGCTTTTAGCATTTTTTTCCAAACATTTTTTTTTTTATTCATATAAATTTTGGATGACTATGTGATGGCAGACTATTGGAGGTAGATTGTTTATTTATACATCATTTTGAAGGGCCCATTTATCAATGTAATAACTAACTCTCTTACATGTTTTTTTTTTTTAGAGAGTTTCAACCTAACTCTCTTACATGTTAAGAGAATACCTAAATATTAATTGTGCTAAAAGGCCAACCCCTATATGCATACTATAACAATGTATAGGTTTGGCATATTTAATATTGCCTGTAATCTTACAATTTAAGTCAATTTTGTTCTTTCTTCTGAAAAAGAAGAAGAAGTTAATGTTGTTCATATATATAATTCCTTATTATTATTATTATTATTTTTGGGACAAAATATCATGGTTACGACTTACGACCCTACATCTCATTTGATAAGGTTCATTATGCTTGATTATGTGCTTGTTGCAAATCCCATAACGAAGTCTGACAATAATGAGATTGTAGACATAAAAATTTGCAGCAACTTGCAACCTTGTATTGGATTATATTAATTAGTTGAGAAGGACATGTGATTAAAGATAGTGATGAATCATTGCCGTGTGGTTTTAATGGAGGTCAATCTTGCAAGTGACGCATAAATACTTCGGCATTCTTATCAGCTTCGTGCATTAGACTTTGAACTGTTGTGACTATTGACAAAGAGGTTTTTGCCAATTGAGCCTGAAGTGTCCATTTTAATGAAACGATTGACAATATTACAATTTGCTTTGAAACCTTCCTATGTGCTATGCTATCCATTACACAGTTCCTTTTCTACCCTTGTCGATTGGTAAGGAGATATCTACATTACTCGTGGCATTCAGATTCTTAGGAATCACATTCCTAGAAATATGATTCCTAGGAATGTAACTATTTATATGTTTGGTTTCATTGGAAATCTCTTAAGATTCTTAGAAATGTGAGATGATGATGTTTGGTTTATTTTCAGGAATTTTAAATGAATTATTTATTTTTCCCATTCTATCTTTAGATTTGAATGTGAACTACCAAGTCCTAAAAAAAAAAAAATCTTCCTCTAAATAAATAATGAGAAACCAAATATTAACTATTAATTATGAAAAATTCATTAAAATTATAGTTTAGCATTTCAAAATGACAAGTATAATACAAAAATAACTATTTAAATTCTCAAAAACGTTTCTTCTTAATAATAATTTTAAAAGAGTTTAATTCATAATAATTTGTTTTATATTTTATCTTAATTGCTTAAATGATAATGAAAACAGGTTAAAATTGTCAATTTATAAAAAATACAATTTTCTTTAAGTTTGGGAATCTGAATTCCTACCTGTTTTAAAGAGAATCCACATTCCTACTGAGAGAAGTTTAAGGAGGGAATCCAGATTCCTCTGGTATCTGATTGCTTAGTTTGATTTTCAACCAAACATGTGAATCCTTAAATATTCTTGGGAATCCTAAAATATTACCACATATCAAACGCCACATTAACGCTTTACAATCATGCTAATTGAGCTTAGATTTTGACAGAGCCAATTTTATGTATCTATAAATGATACTAGCCTCATCGCACGTGCGAACATGCGATGAGGCTTTTTTTTAGCCAAAAAAAAAATTGTGTTTTTATTTTATATATGTAATTTTTATTTTGAGAATCTAATTTATAAGTGGATAAAGTTATTTGAAAATTAACAGGAGAGTAGTCCTATTTTTTAGGCAATATTTTAGTGGAAGTTTGAGTTGTATTTTTACTGGATTGTCCTTTAGTTTTTTTTTTTTTTTTTTTTTTTAATTTTTTTTTATTGGGGATTGTCCTTTAGTTTTGTCTCTACCTGAATACAAGAGTGTAAGAGCATTCTCATCAGGTATTTCATAAAAAATGTCATTTTGATACATCAAAAACCTACTTTATTATTTTACCATATCATTTTATTCATCAGATGTTTTATCCTTCAATTCTATACATTAAAATAATATTTATTACACATTAAATAATATATTATCTCAAATCCTAGCCAATATACAAACACCCAACTCAATAGCAGTTGCCACCAACCAACCAACAACCGCCACCAACAACAAATCAACTGCCACAAACTACACCCACAATTATCGGATCATCCAACAAATTTCAAATCCAAAAATCTCAACAAAAGAGAAAAATAAAAAAACTCAACCAACCAAAAAAAATAGAGAATAAAACGTCGACCCAAACTCCACCAATGATCGGTGATGGCTGTGGAGGTCGGCGGCGTGATCAACGACAAGGACTGACTAGATCGATGGCGAGGACTAGCTAGATCGATGGCGAGGACTAGCTAGATCGATGGCGAGGACTAGCGAGATCGGCGACGAGACTAGCGAGATCGAAGGTGGCATTGGTGAACCAAAGGAGTAATCGACGGCGAGTTCAGATGAGAGATCAGCGAGATCAGACTTTAGGGGACGAGAAGAGAGGACGATGGCAGAGCTTGATTGGATGCTGGCATGGTTGGTTCTTGATTTTCAATGGCCGATTGGAAGGATTGATGGAGAGAATGAGAGGCTGAGAGAGTGAATCAGAGGTTGGGAGGATTGATGGAGAGGAAGAAAGGATGAGAGAGTGAATCAGATGTCACGGTGTGTGAAGAGAGAGAATAGTGGAATAAATAAATATTAAAAAGTTTTGGCATTTTCATCCATATTGTGCCAAAGATGAGAGTGTATTGTAGCCTGTCTCAAAATTTTGAAATATTTAACACACCTCATGATACAGTCCTTGTTATTAGCAAAAAAGAAAAAGAAAAGAAAAAAGAGCAACATGCAATTTCTCAAATCTATGGCTTGAATCTCAAACTGGAAGTAAGCTTCAATGCCACATAGATTAATAGATATATTATCACCAACTATTCTCTTCCTTTGATAAAATTATCTTGTCAAATTTCAAACCTGTTTAAGCACTTCGAATTTATTAGACTTGCTTGTAGGTTCCAATTAGCTCAACTAGTAAAGTTTTTGATGGTTGTATAAGAGATCTGGGATTCAATCCCCGCCTACACAAAAACTTAATGGTGTCTTAGTTTGATAATAAAGAGCTATTATCAGGAGCAGACGGTATATGTTAAAACTCTCTTAAAAAAAAATTATAAGACTTGCTTCACCTTCTTATGTGCTTTATTAAGTTTTGTTTAGCAGTTGTATAAAACATATTGTCTCTGCAATTTGTTTTTCAAGAGATCGGCCACTTGTATTAGGGTCCGTTTGGTTGGAGTGAAATATGGAGGATAGAAAAAATATAGGAGATAGAAGTCAAGAGAAAATTGTTTTAGCCTTCGTTTGGATACCAGTGAAAAATGAAAATTATTTTGCTATTCAGCTTATTTTTGCTACAATTTATGGGGCCTATTGCACTTTTTGGTACTACTCATAGACCCCACTGTATTATTTCAGCTAACTTTTACCTTTATCTACAGTGCTTTCAGCAATAAGTTTTCAGTTTGAGCAAAATAAGCGGTATCCAAACAGACCCTTAATGAATGTTTAGTTGAAAAAAATGGTTGGATGGAAAATTGGTGGGGCCTGGTGTTTTCTTCCCTAGCCACCAAAGTTCTATCTCTTTGATTTGGGGAGAAAAAATAGAGGAGAGAGGAATAGTTAATGACTGAACTACCCCCTCTTCCTTTTTGGTGGACTTGCCGGTTACTTTTTCACTTCTATTTCTTTTTTCATCCCTCTACTTTCTTACCTTAAACTAAATATAAATGAGAGAAACTAAAATCTTTTCTAACCTCCATTTTTCCATTCTTCCAACCAAATAGACCCTTAACCTATTAGATCAATTTTATAGCTCCCTTAGCTAAAAACGAGTAATATTTAAGTATTCTTGGAACATGGAGAATGGTGCTCACTCTTTTCACATTCAAGGTGAGATCCATTTATTAAATTCATGATGGAGTCTACCATTAATATGAGAGGAGAGAGCACAATTTCTTCGTATTTCGAGAATACTTAAGAATTTTCCAACTAAAATTGGATAACTTTTGTTGAATGTCTATTATGTAACCGGGTAGCGTGTGCCTTTATAAAAGATAACCATCATCAACTGTACAATGATATGAATGTGTAGCTCGCTTCTTAAATAGCTCTCATTAAATTTGACAACTACCTGTAACCTCTCATCCACGGCATGAACATACATTATGGAATGCAGAAATGTCTTTCAAGAAAGAAGGCCAGGTTTCTTGTAAATGTTTAGTGTCACAGTATTTAATGATATTCTTACCATGTCATTGGCATTTTGTGGACTCTATCCTTTCTTTGTCTTGTATAATGATGTGACTATATGAGTAGTAGAGCATCCAAGGAATTATGCAAGTCTTATAATTCATCGGCTTCTTAACCTGTCCTTCATAAACTCACTTGTATTTGCAGCGAATAAAATAAAATAACCTTTTTTTTAAGATAATTTTATAGTTATAAAAAGACTAAATTGCAAATATCCTTAAAGTTTAGAGATGTTTGAATTTTACAACTTGAAAGTCTAGAATTTAGATTTTATCCTTTGAAGTTCTATTCTGTTTGTATCAACAACCATTCTATTTATATTTTCTGTTAAATGCCACATAAACTTGTCATGCTTGTTTAGTTTATTCAATAAAATAATGACACATCATTTTTGGAGTGTGTAATAACATGTTTAGGAAATTTATAGAATACTATTGAAGTATTTTATAATTGCCAAAAATAATTATGCCTAGAGCTTTACCATTCATGGATACATCTAAAGCCAAACAATTTTTCTGTGAAATTCAAATTTAGGAAGGAATTTGAAGGAGATAAAAGGAAGGATGACAGAAAGAAACGGGGAACCACAGAGAACAAGATTGATCAGAATTTGTACGTGTTATCTTTAGTATAGTTTAATCTTGGCACTACGAGTAGCTTAATTAGCGGTTTTTTTTTTTTTTTGAGAGAGAAAGTTTCAGCTTGTGACGTCTGCTCCTAATGATAACTCTTTATCATTAAACTAAGATACCAATCAGTTTTTTGTGTAAGCGGGAATTAAGGCTGCGTTTGGCTCAATGGAAATCATTTTCCGGAAAAGAAAATATTTTCAGGAATATATTTTCGGGAAAGGAAAATATGTTTAGGTGTTTGGTAGCATTTTAGAAAATACTTTAAAAAATATTTTCAAGTGTTTGGTAACATTATGAAAATGTAAATTTTTCACTGATTTCTCACATTTTCTCAGCCATTTTCTAACATTCCAAACAAATTTTATAATAAAAAATTGGAATCCATCAAAACAACAAAAATCAAAACAACACCAGCAATAATCCATTTCGGCGCGACAGGGAGGAGGACAGCGCGAGGTCGCCGGGCGAGATCGCGCCCCGTTTGGCTCGACGGCCCGAGATCGACGCGGCGAGATCACGCCTCGATCTCGCCCGGCGCGAGGTCGACGGCGCGATCTCTCGCTGCGATCGCGCCTAGCGAGAGCTCGATCTCCTCTCTCTCTCTCTCTCTTCATGCTCTCTCTCTCTCTCTCTCTATTTTCAGTCCGGAAATGTGATTTGAAGGTAAAATTGGAACTGAATTCATTTTCCGTGGGTTTAGGCAGATTTTACGGACAACACGGAAAATAATTTCCGTTGACCGAATTTTCCAAACCAACCAAACACCATATTTTCCGGAAAACAATTTCTGAAACTGATTTTCAGTCGAAACAAACACACCCTAAATCTTAAATCTCTTATACAACCATAAAAAATATTACCAGTTGAAATAACTGAAACCCACAACTTAACGGTTAAATTGACTATTGTATTGAAAATTTGAAATATCCAGTGAGATTTCTAGTTGAATTGAATTAATGAAAGGTAGTCTTTATTCCCTTGAGTGTGAATCTCAATGATTACTTGTTACTTCACTGAATTTTTATGTCGTAAAGTCCTTTTAATTGAAACAACAACACCTTGCACATAACACATTAACACCTTGCTCGGTTTGATCCTCGGTTCTTAAAGTCCTCTTAATTGAATATTTTGATTGAATTTTTCTGAGTCTTAAAGTCCTCTTTATGTAATTTCTTTTTTTTGTGCATTTGGAATTGCCTTGTTATTTTACCACATTAATGTGTTTTAAAGTCCTCTTTTTCTTTTTATTTTATTTTATTTTTGAGAAGGAGTTTTAAAGTCCTCTTAATTGAGGTAATTCCAAATTCACAAAATTTGGTAAACACTTTCCTCAGGTATTCAGCGGTGAGCTTTCTTAGGAAGGTGAGCTGATATGGTTTTTCTCTGAAAAATGGTAATTTGGTTGACTAAGTACAACCCAATTTGTTAAATTCGAGGGATAATTAGGCCTTCATTTCTTAAAGGAGGCTTTGTGTTTCATTTTATTTTTGCATAGCAGGTATGTGAATTCCCTTTGGGTGTTTGGGCTTTGCATGTTACACACACGAAGAGCTCATGGGTCTCAAATATTCCTAATTTATGCTGGGCTTGGTTCCCACACAGTGAAAGGAAAAATATGGAACTGGGATCCAGGCCCAACGAAGGACACTTAGCTGGGTTGGACTTTGTAGGCTCAGGATGATCAGTTTGGTGGGGCTTGCTCTGCCAATTTATGGCCCAAAGTCATACCTTATGGTCTTTGGCCATACAGTGCGACATTTTTTATTTTTGATAAAACTTAGATATAGTACTTTAGGTACTATTTCTTAAGTTTTTCTTTTAAGATTTAGCCATATGGCTATTTAACTAAAAAATGTACTTTCATTTCATGAAAAAAAATTCAAATGGCAAAATCTTAAAATGGGAACATAAGAAACAACACTTAAATATTGTATATCCGCTGACATAACAAGACAATAATAGTGCATTCCACCAATATAAGACAAGCAATTGTGCACCTTTTGAAGCAATTCACCAAGGCAATAATGCATTATCTTCTGCAAAAGCATTCCATTATTGAATCTCACTACTAGTAAATTCAAAAGATCCAAGGCACCTCTTGCAATATAAATACCATACTATATCTTGAACATAAATATAAATACCAATATATATATATATATATATATATATATATATATATTATATGTGTGTGTGTTAAATAGTTATTGAACAGGGAAATATGTCAAATAAGAGAAAATGCCATTAAAAATCATATATCTAATGTGGGATTTTAGGCATGAGAAGAGTCACTGACTTGAGTGTAAAACTAAGCTGGCAACTGATAACGGGCAATGACAAATTCTGGGTCAAGTTGATGAATGAAAAATATTTGAAGAATTCTTCATTTCCCAATGGCGCTTATTATCTTATGCCAAGTAATGCATTCAAATGTAAGTTCATTTGATGAGCCAATCTCGAATCAAATTAAAAAAAGAACCATCTCAAATTCTAGTAGTAAGTTCATTACTGAATATGCTTTCACATATAAATTAGGTAGAAGTAAAGGCAGTAATAGACTAATATTAATAGCATTACTTACAGTCTCTTTAGCTTTTCACAAAGGCCTTAATTATTTAACTTTAGAAGGTGTCATAATCTAATCTCTACCACTCTCAACTCTACTGCAGAATTGGATTGGTAGCCTGTAAATATTGAATTGGATATAAAAACTTACCTCTCTTTCGGCCTTTTGTGGGGTAGGATTTTTGTTTTGTACCAGGATAGGCTAATTTTTTAGCCCATATAGCATGGCAGCTTGGGCTGCTTCTTGCATTAGCTTTGGGGCCCATTTCTTCCATCACCCTCAGTCATGCTCTAACTGCTTTTTGTTTCTTGCTTAGCTGAAATCCTTTATCTTTTTTTTTTTTTTTTTTTTGGCTGAATATTTTCCTTTATTCATTAAAAAGAAAACAAAATAACATCTTACACTGGCACATGTTAAAATAATACTAATTGAAGGTGGTTTTTCTCTGTACGGATGGGTTCGTATGTGTTTGTGTCTAGAACATTGAACTTGGTGGAGTTTACAACTACAACACTGCTATTGACACTATTTTGCACAATAAATTCCACAGAACTGGTTGGCTGAAGGAGAAAAAGTAATGAATACATAAGTGATAAGTGTGAATTGTGCCCATCACTCACGGTACACTATTTTAATAATTATGAAATTTGTTATGAAAAAAGTTATGTTTGTAGTATTTATAGTGTCCAGAATTCTTCAAACACTTGATTATTTCTTAGATGTGTGTAGTATCCGTCGCATACATACAACTTAATTACAATAAAAAATCTTTTTGAGATGGCCCTAAGGCACTAGTTAAATATTTCAAACTTAGAATTTCATGGATCTCATGAGACCTTTAGAATTACTAGATCAATAATTGAGATTTTGAGACACACGAATGTGTAATTCAACCAATTTCATTGCATCCACATCTTGTTCAGTCTTTCTTCATTTTCCTTTTTGGTTCCAGAAATGAAGGAGAAAAAGAAATATCTTCTTTCTTCCGCTTGAATCAGAATAAGATCCAATTTGTAAAAGAAGGCCTTTATTAATTGGACAGGATGTTTGTTGGCATAAATGTTTGTGGTCGTTGAATGTTCCAACTTGTAGAATGAGACGAATATTTGTTGGTCTTTGTTGGCAATGGCAACCAAGAGCAGGTTCAAAAGTATAGCTGCCAGAGAAACTAACCACTAATTCCACCTTGGCAACCAATTTGTTGTTCTAGCACTCGTGCATTAGTATTATTTTATAGAATCACAAAACTGCTGTCATTGCATTCCAGAATCTAAATCCTCATAATAAAATTAAAAAAAAAAAAGGTTGTATTTTATGCCAGTCTCATAGGCATTTTATATGGTCCACATCTCTCTATTAAGGGGGTAAAAAACAGAATTTTGGGGATAATGATGTCTTGAACGATCATTACCCAAGTTTGGTGCCTACAAGAAAGGTGAGAAAAAACGACAATGAGTTTGCTTTGTGTGTTTGGATGATGGAAGGGGAAGAAGGAAATGAATTGTAATTCTTTGATTTAGGCTTCAAAGGGGGGAAAAAAAAAGGAATGGAAATTATAATAAATGACTTTACCTTTTACCCGTTGAAAATAATGTCTAAATACACATATAAAAAATAATACAATAATGTCTAAATACTCCATTTGATTATATATGACAGGAAGACAAAGTGAGATTGTATCATAGGTGTTCCGTTCTCGTTTTAGGGAAGGAAAATTCCGTGCAAAATATAATGACACGAAACAAGTGCTACTGCTAAATGAAGTGATCATAACAGGTTAGATGTTAAATTATTAACTTGAGGTTAAAAGGTAATTGAATAAATAAAATTCCATCTTATATCATCTTTACAACTAATAAGGAGAAAACCAAAAAAATGCAAAAACTTAAGAATTCCAAATAAATTTTCTCCCACCACATAAAGAGTAAATATGAAATAGCCAAAATAAAATTTAAGAGAGATGAATTAGAGAAATAAACGAATAACTACTAAACTTAGGTTTTTCATTAGTGATCTTCAAATATGTATGGACAAAAGTCACAAAATGTTCAAATTGTCAAGGCTTATAAAGTTAAGCTTTTAAACTAAAAAAAGAGGGTAAGGATTTAATTTGTCAAAAGAGAACCATTTTGAGGGGTTTATCGTTTTTGCAATTTCTCCCCTTAATTTTTTTTTCTTACTTCCATAGTTTTTCCCTTCTCTACGTCCCTTTCAAGCAAACAAAATATAAATATCAAATTAGGAGAAATAAATAGCAAAAAAGGCTCAATTAACTCATATAACACGTCTTCTTTTCATAATACAAGATGTAGATGCTCGCCATTTCTCTTCATGATAGAAATTTTACTCTTTTTTTATGAGTTTAAACATGTTCAAAATGCCATATCATTTAAAGATTTATTCAACCAAATAAGAAATGTTAACTAATTGTGGGTTTTAATTAGTTTAATTTGTAGAGTCTCTTATCGTTGAATAAGATATTTGAGATTCAATTCCCATTTATAACAAAAATTAATTAGTATCTTGACCTAACGATAAAGAGTAATTATCATAAAACAGACGTCATAGATTTAAAATACTATTATATCTATAATAATAATAATAAATAAATAAAAAGGAATGTTAACTAATTTTAACTATGATGAGAATTGTTTATTTCAAGTGTTTTTGGGTGAAAGAATGGAGAAAATTATCTTATTGAAAAAAATATAAGTTTATGATCATGATGGCTACTACACCCTAGAAAAAAATACAAAGATACCTTACCCCCAAAAAAAAAAAAAAAACAGATATCTCAAAATTGTCTAATATTATTCAATGAATTAGAAAAATGTATATATTTTTTCTATACTAATGAGATGAAGGGTTAAATAATAAGTTCAAAAGATTATTTACATTTGAATGTATTGATTTTAAAGGCTTTGAATAAATATTAGAAATCTAAAAATGTATTTAACAATATATTGAAATGTCATTTAAAGTGGATTCTCAAAAAAAAGAGTCATTTAAAGTGGTAAACAATATAACATATAACACTATGTATATAGTTTTTTTTTTTTTTTTGGAGAAGGAACACCACGTGTATAGTTGGATACAAGAACCTTCGAATACCGTTCCTACTATACTTGAGTAATTTATGATTAGAAAAGAAAGAAAAAGATTTTTAAAAAATTATTAGAAATATTATAAATTTTTACAAATTAATATAAAAAGTTTATCCACTAGTTTACAATATTTTTATAATAAATATTAAGCGGTAAGTTGTTATTGATTTTAATTTAAACTAACATTTAAAATTACTTTATTACCAATATTGCAATTTCTCAATTAGTAAATTACCCATCATAAAAAAAGTAATTAAAATATTTATTTATTATTCGGTTGAAATCCACCAATACAATAAATTAAATTGACAAGTTTGTTTTGGGGCTCTATATGTGTGGTGTGACTGTGTACTTGTACCAGTATATATAACATTTTTGGACACAAAGCCAAAACCAAAACCAAAACCAAAACGAAAAGGACAAGGAAAAGAGAGAGAAAGGAGGAAAGGGAATAAAATGGAGAAAGAAGAAGAGGAGAGAGAAGAAAAATAAAAGTGGGCGAATGAGGAGGGCAGCATATGGTAATGGCGCCAACTGAGGAAATTTACAGACTGTCAGACCAAAAGCGAAAGGCAAAAGCCTGTCCTCTGCTCTGTATTACTGTCATGTCCATTGTCCGCTCACAACTCACATGCTCTCGCTCCGAAACATGTGCCCTCCTCCTCTCGACCCCACTTTCTCCCTTTTTTTTTTTTTTTTTTTGCCCTTCACCTGTTTCCCCCTCCTCAATTTTTTTTTTTTTTTTGAAAAAAGTTACTAATAAAATTAGGATTTTACTGAGTTAATTTAAGGGACATAATAGTATATTATTTTTTTAAAATTTTATTATTAAAAAAATTTAACAATATTTTTAATTTTTAATAAAATTTTTTTAAAAATAAATTTGTTAATGTACCCATAAAATTAACGTATCCCGTGAGTTGGAGTTAATATTTTCAAAAAATTTCAAAACTAATCAATTTCACACCTTAGCTAACTTTTTTTTTTTTAAACGTAGATAGAATTCTACCCTAGCATTGTGTGTGAAACTCATTCTTATAGACTTGAGCCACTAATTCTTATTCTCATATCTCGCAAATACTTACATTTATAAAGTGACTATTGTGTCAAGTGTGTGTAGTGATAATTCCTGAAGCCAATTTAATCCCTAATTAAGGATTAAATTGGTTAGTTTTGAAAAGTTTTGAAACTGATTGACATTAATCCAAACTTCCAAATATAACATAAATTTTGGAAGGAGAAAAAAGTAGAGGGAAATGATTATCCTCCATCTTATTTAAATGTTTTTAAAATTAAGTAAGGGAAGGAGAATAATTAATCATTTCATAGTTTGTAATTTTGTTAATATGGTAAGGGTAAATTTGGTAATTTACTTGGTCAAACATTTCTATATTCTAGAGTTTATTTGGGATCTGCTTATTATATTGAAACTGAAAACTTTTTATTGAAAGTACTATAAATAATGGTAAAAATTAATTGAAATAGTATAGTAGGATCCATAAATAGTATCAACAAGTATAGTATGACCCATAAATATTATAAAAAATAAGATAAATAGTAAAATAAGCTATCCAAATGCAACCTTACTCTCCCTCCAAATCTCTCTAATTTGAGAAATTAAAAATTAGGAGTGAGAAGTAATTAGACCCCTCTTTCTTTTAAAAACATCCAAAAAAAAAAGGGTACGAATATATCACTGAAATTTACCAAAAAAAAAAGAAAAGAGGTTAAAATACAAATATCACCGTAAATTTGGGTTAATACGTAAATCAGATCCAAAATTTTTTAAGACCAATGATCACGGCGATGAAAATGAGAAAAATAAGTAATAGTTTAAAAATTAAGCTCATCAGTTATGAAAAGTCTTAAACTTAACTGGTTTGCTGGCACTAGGCCAAGATGGCAAGATGTTAACTATATATTTTACCCCTAAAAAAAAAAAAAAACACAAACGAACGCACGCAAAGATACAACTTACAAACGCACCTGTATCTGTATGTACTATAATTATAAAAGAAAAAAAAAAGCCTTTGATTCATAACCCTCCTATCACATTCTCATATTCTCAGTACAGCCACAGCCACCCCCTCTTAGAAAAAAAAAAAAAAGAAGAGAAACACTCACTGCATTGATAATTTGAGTGACCATTCTATCTCTCGCTCTCTCTCTCTGCGTGTCGCTTTGAGAGGCGTCGCAGAGAGAGATCGGAGCTTAGGCTTTAGTTTTTGGCTTGTTTTGTATTTGTAGTTGTACTCTTCAGTTGAATTTTCAAAGCAAGGAAAAGGAAATGGCGGTTCCAAAGATTTCATTGGGAGTTGTTGCTGTTTTGGTTCTCCTTTTCGCTATTTTCTTGCCTTCCGTTCACCCTCAAAACCTCGCTCCAGCTCCTGCCCCTACCAGTGACGGTTACATCTCTCTCTCTCTCTCTCTCTCTCTCTCTCTATATATATATATATATATATATTTTGCAGATCTGATATGTAATGGTTTGGTTTATTGCAATGTGAATCTGAGTTTTTTTAAGGTTTTAGATCTTTTGGGTATTGGGTAAAACTCAAATCTAGAAAACGAGCTTTGGAAAACTATATTGTAGGATGTTGAGTAACAAAACAAAAGGAAAGAAACTATGTTAGAAGAAAAGGGAAAATTTAACTTTTTGAAGATTACCCTTTGTTTTGAACTTGCAATCTTATCCTTCACCTTGAGGGGAGAGAAGTGTCATGAATTTTTTTTTTTTTTTTGAAGAAAAATGTGAGGCTTTTCTTTCTTTCACATTTTTTGTGTGAAATTGTTTGATACTCCAAAAGCAATGTTCCTTATTCTTGCTCGAATGTATAATGGGTCACATGATAAATTTTAATCAGTAAGACTCACAATTATGCCAGAGAAATGAATATTGCTCCCTAAGAATTGAATAATTTCTCATTACAACTTTGATTACTTTTATATTTTTAGAACTTTGATTGTAGTCTCTGCTGTGAAATGGAGCTGATGGGGTTGGCATTGTTAATGTGTGTTCGCAGGGACATCAATTGACCAAGGTATTGCGTATGTGTTGATGGCGGTGGCTTTGGTGCTCACATACCTTATCCACTCTGCGGACATGTCCTAAAGCTTTTAAATTTCACATGGAATTGCCAGGCTGAGAATGGGTTTTTGAGGGATGAGGTTGAAAATGTAATGTTGGGAATTGAGAAAGGCGTTTCTAGGTGGGCTGGTGTTTTGTGTTCGTGTTTGTGTGTGTGTGTGTGTGTGTGTGTGTGACACTGTTGTGGGATGGGTCTGGCTGTGTATGTAGTTTTCTGACATTTAACAAATTGTTGTTGGGGATAGTGGCTGCTGCTAATGTTATTATTCAATTTGGTGGCAGTCTAATATTCACCTTGCTCTTCTCTGAAACAAATCTTTTTTCTCATTTATCTGCCTCTTTTGTTGTCTTAATTACTCTCTGTATAAGGGAAATAGCACTACTTTCATCGGTCTCGTTTTGCTATCTCATAATTTTAAGGGTGATCACTATTGTTAAAATGAAACATGAACACATGCTATGACCTAGTCGAACATACACGAGATGAGAAATTTTGAGCCCCAAATTTGATAAGAGTATTAATTGAAACCAATGTTTGGTGGTTTATCTTTGCCTTCTCTTCACCAAACAAAGCGTTTTTTAATTGAGAGATGTTATGTCTACAACATTTTCACAACAAATTACAGGTAGTTAATTGTTATTAGTTCAAATTTGAACTTAACACGAAAATTATTTTTTTGTCCTAACGATAACAACCAGTAACAACCTGTCATTTAAGATTTATTGTAAAAATATTGTGAAAATGTTGTAGATATATCATTTCTCTTTTGAATTTACTCAATTTTGAATTAGTTTCAGTTATGGATCTTATGGTTGAACTACACAATATATCTATTCTATACTATTATTTAAGCAGCTGCACCTGTTTGGACCAGATTTTTTTTTGTTCCAAAATACCCTACTCCCTTAAGTTTAAGTAGAGACAAAATTAAAGGGTAGTATGGTAAAAACGCATGTCTTACTTGCATTAAAATATTGCCTACAAAATAGGAACACTCTTCCACTAACTCACTTCTTCAAAACAACTATACGTTTATGGTTTTTTTTTTTAAATAGATTCCTAAGTTTAAGTAGAGACAAAATTAAAATACAGTTAAATAAAAATACATGTCTAACTCCCACAAAAAATATGCCCAACAAAATCGTAGCATTCTCTAAGGCAAGTTTCTTAGAATCACCTTACCCACCTTTTCCGTGTATCCTATCTTCACACAAACTGCCCCAAAAAAGAAAACCTCCAAAAAGCCCTGCTCCACCCTCTCTCTCTCTCTCTGTAATGATCGGGTAGATATTGAAGAATAGGAACTGCAAGGGAAGATGGCAAGCAACTGCCTAAGAACGGTTCTTTCCCTGTAAATATACACCCACAATCATTTATATTTTTCCTTTTTTTTTTTTTCGTGAAACTAACGTCTTATTACACCATCCCTTTCTGTCTAGAGGGAACAGATTTTGTGTTGTGAAATCATAGATCAAGTTGGTGTTTTTGTGGTAGAACATTGTCAAGTTGTGGAGGCAATAGCAGAGCATATAGTAAGGACTTTTTATAAGATTTATTCAATGGATCTTTTTTTTCTCCCCCTATAGGTTAATACTAAATTATAGCATCATCTTCCAATTAATAACACATTGGTGTAAGAGAAATAAAGTAAGGACGCAAGAGAAATAAAATTCAGCCTCTTCGTCCTATTATGCTTCTCCTTCGGCGGTTATAAGGTCAAGTGTAGAATTTCATCAATGCGATTGTGTTTATATTCCCTACTTAGGTATATGTTTATATCCACTTTTTATAAGATTTATTCAATGGATCTTTTTTTTCTCCCCCTATCTTCTTATTAATAACACATTGGTGTATGATAGATCAAGTTGGTGTTTTTGTGGTAGAACATTGTCAAGTCGTGGAGGCAATAGCAGAGCACATAGTAAGGATGCAAGAGAAATAAAATTCAGCCTCTTCGTCCTATTATGCTTCTCCTTCGGCGGTTATAAGGTCAAGTGTAGAATTTTCATCAATGTGATTGTGTTTATATTCCCTACTTAGGTATATGTTTATATGGTTTTAATGTGTTCGTTTATTTTCTTTTCAAATTTGGTCATTGTGCACCTTTCAAACTGGGTGGAAGAGTGTCATTCTTTTCTGCAATTAGTGGTTAATATGGATTGCGTGTATTTTTGAATTCTCAAAGAGCTTGAAGTTAATGTTTCAAGGCCTTCACTTGGGTTTCATTTTGGTGGGCAGCAAGTGTTTGATGAAAATTGTGAGTATCGGCACTTTGTAGCAAGTGGTTTGTAAAAGTTGCAATTGTGACTTAAGTATTGGGATAAAGGCTTATTTAAGGGTTGTAAAACAAAGAAAAGACTTATTTAAGGTTCATGGCCTTCTTTATTGGTTCTTTGGGAGTCTCAGTTCTTTTTTAACATGCCCTTGCAAGCTTTGTTCTTATACGTTGGTTTGTCTCTTCTTTCCTTAATATATTGCACTCTGCTTGGGTGGAATTTTGTTTCATTCCTAATTTCTTCGCCTCCACATGTGAATGATTTTTAGTTTTTTTTTTTGGCTTAAATGGTTCTAATTTGTAGAAATTATTGTATTTGGTGTGTAATTAACTTTTGGGATTTTATTGCCAAATTAGACAAATTTATGGATCATACCTTGGTTGTTCATTTTGAGTTTTGATGCTAGGATTCATGAAAGGGAAAATAAGCCTCCTGTAGGTTTCAATGTCAAGATTACAGGCCCACAATCCAAATTACATATGAATCAACCGAATATGGGGTGAAAGGTTTTAATAGATCTTCAAATTCCACATTAACTTTTACTTACAATTGTAATTTTGGTCTATTTTTGTGGTTTATACTATTGTATTGTCTTTTTTTAATCATTCTATTGTTTAGCAAACTTCATGTTACACCAAGCGCACAAATATGGAATTGATACTTAAGGTGTGTTTAAATACCGCTTATTTTGCTGAAAACTGAAAACACTATAGCAACTATTTGCCTGATGTAAATATTTTACTTTTCTACATTGATCCATCAACTTTTCATAATAGTTTTTGTAAAGGTTACCACATGTATTTTGTAAGTAGTTTTATTGTTACAATTTCATTATGCATTTTCATTATATGCACTTTTTATAAGATTTATTCAATGGATAATACGTTGATTACTACATACACAAAATTGGCAAAATTAGATAATAATTACAAAATACTAGCCTCTAAGCAAGCGCTCACGCGAGTGCCCAGAGGCTCTTCTATTTTTTGAGTAAAGGCTAATTTAGAGCATTTATTATAATTTAAGAGTACTACATTTTTCAATCACAAAAAAAACTTAGGGGCATGATGAATATTATGCATTAGCAGATGAAATCATTTTTCATCACACCTTAAAATTTTTTTTTTTGGATCAAAAACTGCAGTACTCTCAAATTATACTAGTGTTTCATAAAGCGCATTTAATAGGGAGACCAGTACTCATTAAGCGCATCTCATAGGGAAACCAATAATCGGTTGTGCTTTGCACGTTACTACGTTAATGGGCATTAAATGCGTACAATAAAAGTGGGAAGCAAAAGCCAAAGAAAAAGAAAAAGAAAAATGCAATTATTTGACATGCCCAAGTTATTTAAAATCCAACGTGCTTCGCGCAGGTCTTAAAGAGAACTTGCAACCTAATGGTTGGAGATTTTGGATGAACTACAGCCCAAAACATCTTAGGGCTGATTCCCACTAGGAGTTCTCTTGATTTTACCTGATACAAAGTTCTGGCAGATGGGATCATATATTCATGGTTTTCTCTTTAAGGGTGGGTTCAAAAGATCCTACCTTGATGAAATTCCACTTCATAAATTATTTTAAAAGAAAAGAAGAGCAATCACAACCAGTTATATACTTATATCCAACATTTTTAAACGGTTTTACAATGGTTCTACAACCCTTTGTTCGCTATAATATAGCCATGTTTCCCACTTACTACCATCACAGAACCACAACATTGTACAATAAGTTATTGGATGTGTTAAAAAGTACCAAAAATATAATGCTGCTTGACTTTGTCATCCATAAGCATAATTGCATCTACCAACAAGACAGACTGAAGACACAATTTCACATTGTAACATTAGGGGACAAAAAAATGGATTCGTTTCGAAATGTCTGAATTCTTGGTAATAATCTAGTATCAGTAAGAATGGCAAACCTGTTATCATATTAATACTAGTAGTTGCAACAGCGAAACTAGTATAGTAGGTTTGACATATTTTTAGTATTATTTTCCGTTGTAGAAAATTAAACCAAGCATTCAACACTTGAAAAACATATGCCACTCTTTTGATCCTCCAAAAGAAATTCCCAAAACAAAGTGAATAATACTTTTGTTAATATCAAAATGTTTTCAAAGCAGCATTCTTTATGGACTTGCATATTGGGTCAAAATGAAAACAATTTTGTGCTTGCTATCAAGTTTGTCATCAGTGACACAAAACAGACTTCAGACAAAATTCAATCAAGCTTTCTTGCCTGTTGTGTTTGCTTCTTGCTGTTCTTGATCAGCTAGTGAGAACTTCTTGACTTTCTGTTTGAGGAAAAAAAAACAAAATGAAAAGACAGTAAACGCATTGTATGTTGTACAAAATGAAACATAGAAATACAAGACCATTGACCTTACATGATCTAAATGAGAAATGTGTTCTTAAATTGCATTTCAGAGGTCTACTCCATTCAAAATATGCACCCTCACTTGAAGCCAAATTGTTCGTACCGTGTTTAATGTCATATTAAGAGTAGGTTGTCATAACTGTAGTGTCTGCTCTAACATGCCAAATAATCTATTGATCTTACAGCCAACAATGTCTTCTTCATTTTGTGTGTGTTTTTGGGATGTCTTACTGCCAAGAATGTCATAACTGAAAGGAAAGTTCAATTAGGATCATTATTTTAAACCTAAGACCAACATGTTTCACATTTCCCAGGTAGGGAAAATTTGAAAAATCGCAAGGACACTACTCTAGGGTGCTTGTGAAGGAGAGAAATAAGAAGCTATATAACCCAATAAAGAAAGGGAATCAAATGAGAAGTCATCTTGGTTTGGTTCTTGGTATGGATTAGACAGAATAACCACCCCCACACACCCCCCCTCCCAAAAAAAAAAAAAACAACCCATGGACTGAACAAGGACATTCTCATCTTTTTTTTTTGACAACAAAGTACAAATGCTAAGAAGGTAACTTCAAGCTTGGAAACCGGTAAGTACATGATAGGGATAACAGTTGAAACAAAAGAGCTAAGCAAACTGGTCCAAATTTGTTAAATGGCCACTTGATGACAAAAGCTTTGACATGATTTAGGTGGCACCTTCATTATCTCTAATATTTGTTTAGGAAGCAAGTAATGCTTATTATCATCAAAGGGATGTAAAGGCAGTGGTATGAAAGAGGCAATCACATCAGACTGATCTGAATTAGAACCTTAATGCAAGTAGTGAGACAACTTCCCCATCCTAGCTTTAGCTGGTCCAGTTATGACATTGTTTTCTTTCTTTAGGCAAAAAACAAATTTCCATGCTTGGATATCTTCACAGACCTCTCAACAGAAGGCTCATTCAAGATTAAATGGAAAACCACACAAAAAGCCAGGTATCATGTAAAGCAGATATTAAGATCCACTAGGTGCATGTGTTACTAATCAAAATATAAGTTAGAAATCATAATCTAGTGTCACTATAATATTCCAACATCGACATAAGTTCATTTTCAACTTCAAGAGCACCAAAAAAAATTAATTAGTGCCGAAAATTGCAAATTCTACTCTAATTTAATATCATCGTGCAGACAACTACTGGGTCAAAAACACACTAGTTTTCCACACAAACTTGGCATTGTTCCTAACCCATATCCCCAATATCTAACAGTCTTCTTAGGAAATCTAGAATACCCCAATACACATAATCTAAAGTGTCACTATAAACACCCAACATCACATAAGTTCATTTTTCAACTTCAAGAACACCAAACACAGTAATTATTGACGAAAGATAAAAATCCATTCTACTATTTAATATCACCGAGCAGATTACTACTACTGGGTCAAAACTCAAAAACACAATACTCGTCCACACAAACAAACTTTGCATTGTTTGTCCCAAACCCAAATCAGCAAAATCTAACAGTCCTTTCAGGAATTTTAGAAAACCCCAATACGCACGATAACTCCATTGACTATTTCATAGTGTGAAACAAAATTCCATAAAGGCAACAAATCCCAACTCTTTAAAAAAAAACAAAAAAAATAAGTCTATAACTTTAATTGTACTCGGTTGTAAACAAGCAACAAAGCTCATAAACCCATCACAAAACAATGAGGGAGAGAGAGAGTGAGAAAGGTACCTTGTTGAGCACGCAGTCTCGCAAGGACTGTAAGAGGCGGAGGCATTTGTCTTGATCGTAAGGCGATTGGGTAACGCAGTTGAGTAGATCAAGAGCCTCCTTACCACACACGGGCTCGCCCTCACTTTTGCTTGGAGAAACACCGCTTTGATCCATTGCTCTTTTTTTCTTTTTTAACTCTGTTGGATGGGTTTTGACTTGACTCAGGGTTTTAGATATATGGTTGTATTTCTTCTTTTTTTTTTTTTTTTTCAAAAATATATATATCCGCGGGATTGTTTGGCTCCCAAGAAAGAATTTGTGGGGAAATTTTGGTGTTGGACCGCTGCTCTCTATTTCTTTTGGTTTTGTTAGCTAAACTGCGGCTCTGTGCTGTTTTTCCAAGCAAACAACGGGCTGGGGGTGTGCCAGCGTGGCAACCACTTTGAAAACGCTAAAAACTGCGCGTGTTTACGAGGGTTTTTTCTTTTCTTTTTTTGGGGCTGAATTTGAAATAGAGAAATAATATTTTTATTATAAATTTTAAATGGTAGGTTGTTACTGGTTGTTATTATTGGGGTAAAAAAGTAATCTTAGTGTTAGGTTCAAATTTGAATAAATAACAACTAATCACCTATAATTTATTGTGAAAATGTTGTAAAAATGTTGTGGACTTATCACCTCTCTTTGAAATATTAAAATACCTAAAAAATTTATTGCTATAAACAAAGAGAAATAATATGTCTATAACATTTTCATAATATTTTTATAACAAATTCTAAGTGGTAGGTTGTTACAGGTTGTTATTGTTGGGGTAAAAAAGTAATCTTAGTGTTAAGTTTAAATTTGAATCAATAACAATTAATTACTTATGATTTGTTGTAAAAATATCGTGAATGTTAGAGAAGAATAGTGAGTGTTTATAAAATTGACAACCAACCTACCACATAGGAAAGTTATAGCAAAAATTGTGAATTTATTTATGATACTGGAAGAATTCTTAAAATACTAGGTATGCTCCTTGTGACTCATGCTCGTTGGTGAAAATGTCTCGGTTGGCAAAACATTGTGTAGGAAATTCAAATCATGGAAAAAGTATATAGTATCAAGTGATACAATGTCAGCATATTAAAATCCAATAATTAAGAAACATGTGTATAATAACTATATCAGTATTCTACCACTACTCTCAAAGATGGTGGAGCATTAGCATCAACAATGCTATCCCAAATGTCATTTTAACACATAAAAACTTATTTTTTCTATTTTAACATACCACTTTACAATACACCTTACTTCAGATATTCTATTCTTCCCTTCAACATATTAAAATAATATATACAACACATTAAAATAACAAAAAAAAACTCCTACAATATATATAAAAATAAATAAATGCAAAATTCCCCCACCACCCATAATCAACCACAAACCACCGTAATCACAATCCAAAATCAACCCAACCATTAATAGCCGCTGTAAACAACACACCAAAATCAACTCACAACAACCCAAAAAAAAAAATCACAATGAGAGAGAGAGAGAGAGAGAGAGAGAGAGAGAGAGAGAGATTGATGGTGGCTTGGGGAGAGGAGGTTAGGTGAGATTAGTGATAGTTGGGCGAGATTAGAGGCTAGAAAATGTTGGTGGCTTGGCAAGAGTCGACTGGTGAGATCAGTAGTGGCATCTAAGAGTGAGATTGGTGGTGTACAAGGTGGCAAGATAGGAGGTAAGATTGGCTGCGATATCTAAGGCGAGATCAGAGGTGAGAGCGAGAGAGGAAAAGAGGAGAGTGAATGAGAGGAAGAGGGCTGAGATAGGAGAGAGAAAAGCAGAATAAATTATAAAAAAAAAAAAATGGTTTAAAATTTCTGTCCATACAACTCTATTATTAGAATTGTATTGTTCACCAATGCTAAAACTTTTAGCATTTGGAACATTTAATGTATGAGGGTTTTTAGTGCTTGGTATGCCAAATGCCAAATTTTTGGCATTTGGCAAACCTGATGCTAGTCCTCTTAGTTTTTTTTTTTTTTAGAATACTAAATATTTTAACACACACAGAGGGAGATGGGATTAGGTCTTAAAGAAACTGACAATGGTTATTTTTGCACACATGTTTTTTATTTATTAGATTTTGATATGAGTGACATAGTATTGTTTAAGGAAAATTATTAGGTACTCTTGAGTATAGTGAAGTGATGCTTCCTTCTCTTACATTAATGATGAACTTTACCATGAATTTAATTAGTAAGATCTATCATGAATATAAAAGAAAGGAGTACCACATCACTGTACTCTGGGAATACCTAATAATAACTCATCATTTGATACCAAACATGTTCTCCAAATCAAGGATTCAAATCCGCAACACCAACTGTCAAATTATAAAAAATATATATACAAATAAATAAAATCTCACGTAACATCTATCTCATATTGTGTATTAAGATATATTTGATGTGAAAGAGATGCTACATATAATTAATACATAATATACCAACACATTTATCATACTCTATTAAGGAGTGTACATGGATCAGGATGGAGGGTCTTTCCTACCTAACCTTTTAAGACTGAGAAATTCCTAACCCAACCTATCACATGTGTAAAATCCAATTTAATCCGACCTAGGTTTTGCCCACATCTCTCATAGTTTGTGAAAAAATAATGACCTTTATCAAAATTTTAAGCACTTTTTTTTTCTATAAATCATTAGTGTCATAGAATATTCTTAAACTATATTCTAAATTTCCAAATTCATTAAATTCATTCTCAAAAGATCAAAATAAATCAAAATTAAAAATTAAAATGAGGTTAATTAAATAAACTTATATATATGATGAGTCTAGTTGGGTCAGTTTCGTTTCAACGGATGAACCCTTTACGTAGAATCTTCGGACATCTTGTAATGAAAAATTTGAGAAATTATTAAATTCTATATGTGTATAGATTTGTTGGCAACCACGTGAACATAAACTTATCTTGATAAAGCTCATAGAGTCTATAGGATTGATTAGACAATGCTCAAGATGCTGGTATTCAATGTGCAAGAATAAGAAAGAAGTTGATTCAAGAATCTAGATTTTTCACAGTTTCAATCGATCGAAATTGAATTGCGATCGATGGAGAGTAGTGGATCACCAAAAATCAGCAAATGTGAAAAATTCATAACTTGTTCGTTTCAAGCACAAATCATGATTTGTTTGTTGCAGTATTTAAAGGACATTACAAGCTAACACTAGAGAGCTTTTTAATAGAGAGAGAAGAGCCTTTTGTGCCTCTTATTCTAGATCTAGGGTTTCCGTACGAAAAGCTCTCTCAAATCTTCTACCGATGCTATTCTTTGAAGAAACTCAAGATCCAGTGTTGTAAAAGTCGTTGCCATCATTCTAGTCCTTAAAGGTGCTAGAGATCTAAATCTTTAATGGTGGTCTTGAAGTCGTAGACTGGAGGTTTACATTGATTCAAAGTTTCAATGGAATTTCGAAGTGCATGGATTGGAGATTCATGATTGGAATAGATCTATGTCAGATAAGTTTGTGGGATGCATAGCTAAGTTTGTTAACTCTAGTTAGGTTTACTATGAATTGATATTCTGACTATAAAATCTCTATCTGATAGTGGATTGTTCATCTTGGGATTGGTTCCCCTAAGTTTTTACTATGAAACTAGTTCGTTTCATTAGTTTTCCTGAGTCATCATATCTTCTGTCATTTACTTTTTTGCTGTGCATGATATGCTTAATTTTTTGTTTGATCTAAGGCTTCCATAATTAATCTAATTAACAAATTGGCCTTAAAATTAGTTAAACCTTATTTGTTCAAGGATCTAAAAACTAACAAAAATCATCACAGAGCAAATACCAATGGGTGGTAATTTAAAAAGATGATAAATGATTATTTGAATATTGTGATTTGTGACATAGCAATTTATAAGGCATGTGAAGTAAAATTTGTTGTATCTTTAGTAGTAGTAGTACTAGTAGTGTGTGTGTGTACACACTACTTATTACCCCCCTCCCCCCTCTCCCGACAATTAGGGTTTTTCTATAGTAAAAGATCCTAGGGTCAACCCTTGGAAATAAGAAAATGTAAAACCAATTAAATGATACATTGGTTGAGGTGATTAGGTAAAGCTTGAACCCTCATTTGACATTTTTCTTTTTGTTGTATTTCTAACAAAAATATCTAAGGTTCAAAAAGAAAGAGAATTTTTTTTAATCCTCAACTTTAAGCTTTTTTTTTTTTTTTTCCTGTAAGCAATGCTTGTCAAATATGCTAAGTTAAAAATCATTTAAAAATTGGGATCAAATTTTTAATAATTTTGACTTGCTCGGTCCTTGTTAAAATTGCAAATTGGACTCAGACATTATGCATGATAATTTTTTACGGTGGTCTTTTCTTTTTGTGCAATTTGGACAAAGGTTTTAAAAAAAAGAAAAGAAAAAAAAAGAGAGGTATATGTAAGGTTTTTATTAACTTAAAAAACAATGAAAAGTCAATTGACTACTCCATAAATCACATGCAACACCATATTTAATATCCTAAACAACTTATAAAACTCCAGCATAAAACTACTCAATCAAAAAATGTATTATAACATGAATTACTTTTTGAATTACCTTTTGAAATTTTCACAATTGTTGGGAGTGCTTAAATTAAAATAAATAAAATTGTGTCATAAAGTGTTCTTATGAGATTTTACAATATGCCTTCAAAGAGAGAGAGAGAGAGAGAAAGAGAGAGAGATTTTACAATATATAAAAGGAAAAATAGAGTACAAAACACATGTAAATCTAGAAACGCTAAATTTTAAATTGATGAGGATATCCAACCAAATATACCATAAACAGACTAATAATTATTAATATACTAACTAAAGGGTATCAAAATTATATATATATATATATATATATATATGTATATATATTAAACATATTTCTTGCATTAGAATCATTATTTGGGAAAACAATAAGTTGCCGAGAGAGAGAGAGAGAGAGATAGAGAGAGAGAGAGAGATTTATGTAAAGAAAAATAGAAAAATAGGAAAATACAAGTAATAAAGAGTATATAAAGAAAAAAAAATAAAAGAAATCAAACGTCAATTAGTAATCTTTAATTGGAAATCAAAAAGACTGCCAGGAGGAGAAATAAATAAGAGAGAGATGACCATATGGAGGACATTAAAAAATTTATAGTGCAATAAAATCAACTTTCACATTCACTTAACTAAATCAATAATCAACAATTAAGTACAATCATACAATATCAAATTTGATGTGGCAATCAAAAAACATTAACAAAAATATCCATCAACACAGTTTATAAAGACTATTGTTTCTTTAATTTGTGTCCTAATGATTTTTGTGCTTGTATGTTCATAAGTGATGTTTTTATAAAATTCAAAAAACTTTAATGACTCTAATACAATTTATAAAGACTATTGTTTGTATTAGGCAATTAATCAAGTAATTGGTATGCGCAACGAAATACATATTTAAATAGTGTGAGAAACTTCAAGCCACTTCCAAAACTCAAAATAAACCAAAGTAATGAAAATAGAGAATATGTGATTTTAATGTGATCGAGACTATACTTTGGTAGCTTGCGATAGAAGAAAAGAACTATTAGTGCAAAACAGAAGTGTTAAAAATTAATAATAGACTTGAAGAGTAGCAAAATATAGGATAAACTCAAAGTATTGTGGGCACGTTAAATAACATACTAAACTTCAATGAGTTTTATTGTACGAACTACATCTCAATCTTATTGGAAAAAAAATCCCATAATTTCTTCATGAGTGTCTTTTCTATCTGCTCTTGACCAAGAAGGTTCATGAATAATATGTATAGTATGAGATTAATTCAATAAGGATGTGGTGTAGAACCCAAGTTTTACACCCTCCAATCCAAACATACCGCATCATACTATCACATATTAAAGAGTAGACACAATCATATTCAATCACTTCTAATACCCATTTGAAAATTCAATCCAAGTAAGAGTTTACTAAGATGTTATTAGGTGTGGTAGAATGTATTGAGTTTTAGGTGAATAGTTAATGTGGCAATCTATAATTAGATGTGTAAAACATGGGTTTTACACCACCATCCTTAATAAATTCGAACTCTGAAAGTATATACAAAGGTGATTAGCACAATAACCTGAAAGATGAACATGTCAAAGTCTATACATTCTCATTATTATGGTACGAGACTATTGAATATTTAAATAATAGAGAAATAATGAAATAGGAAAGATTTACAATTGAGTAACTAAATAGTTTACTTTTTTTAATTAAAAAAAAAATCAGTTATAAATATTTAAATTAAAGTAGATGAATATGTAATGGTAAGTGTATTTAAAGTTGAAACCACTAGAGCTGAATATGTGTTGTTCTTAAGAACAATAATTGATGAATAATTAATATTCAAATTATCATTTAAATAGTCACATAAAGTAGAATTTACCATGAAATTAGAGAACAATTGAGAGATATTACCTTGTTGATGCTTCATAATTGAACTCATAACATTAGAAAAAAAATATCGTCAATTCATATATGTTTTTAGATGGCAAGGTTGAGGGGTGGACCAAATCATTATTTTGAAATGCTACATGTATCTAAAGGGCATTGTGCATGTCATCCTCGGGATACAACAACCCAGCCACCTTCGTTGATTATCCCTCAAGCCTACACCGCTTATAGGATAGGAAGCTCTCAATAGTACTTTTCTTTTACCCATAATATAGTATAGGAGGGATATGTATTTTATGATAGAAGAAGAGGAAAACATAATTCAAATATTTGTTGCTGCATATAATGGGGAGAAGATAGAATCAGCCCTATATCTTCTTTTCATATATAGGAGGAATTAATATTAGAAAATAGTAATCTACATATAATTAACCATTCTCATATAATGTCCTCAAAAAGTTGAATTATATAAATGGAAATATCATAACTTGCTTTTAGTGGTCAAATACAGTTTAAAAACACTAAGGACAAAACGATTTCATTAGGAAATGACAGTGTATTTTGTAAGGAAATATTGACATATACATTGAGCCACTAAATGTTCTTTTAATTGAGAATATTTATAGCCATTCAAATACTAACATTATATATATACAAAATAACTTACAAATTATTACAAACATAAAGGCTTTGAAATTGGTAAAAAGAAAATTGATTTCATCAATTCACTTAAATAATAAATTTTAATAATTTATATAAAACTATTCCAACAATAAAATGAATCTCATTATTGTGGTGTGAGACTTTTACTGTCTATTAAATATTCAAATATTTTATATTGTTTAAAGAAAAAAGAGAAAGCAAATAAATAGTAAAGCATTTTGCTATATTAAGTAACCAAATAATTTAATAATTTTTTTAAGATTATTGTTTAAAATTTCAATTACAAACATTTAAATTAAAGTAGATGAATTTGTAATGATAAAGTATATGTAAAGTTGAAACCGTTTAAAATGAATATGTAAAATCATTTTATTTTCATTATCATGATGTAAGACTTTTACCACTTATTGAATATTTAATGTATTTTACAAAAAAAAAATGGAAGAAAAAGTAAATAGGAAATAAGAATAATGACATGATTGATATGACTCAACAGATGTGTAATAATAATAAATACTATGGTTAAGTTAAAAAATAAGTTTATCCATCTAGCTATAAATTTCCACCCTTTCCTGAAATCTATTGAGCTAGCTTGAGCCAAGGTGGAGTGTTGGACAAGTTATTTGTTAATGGAATAATGTTAGGAGGTACAAACTCTTCTACAAATTTTTTTAATAAACTGCTAATGTGGTGAGTGAATATTAGCAAATGAAAAAGTGATATCAATGGCGGGTTTAGATTAAAACCAATAGGAAGTTAACCATATCAATATTTTGTAAAAATGTTGTAAAATAATTTGTAAATGTAGTATTACTCTTGTTAATAATAACAAGTTTATCAAAACAACATCAATATATCCATAACTAACATAATCTGTTGCGATTAGTGCATAATAAAAGTGGTGTGTTAGGAGCAAATCTAGGTAAAAGTGGTGATATTTTGGTTTCTCTAATTTTACTCATTAGTTAATGGCTTTGCTCTGCATCCAGGAAATCTTTTTACGTTGTTTTGTCCAGTATGGACCAATGAAAGTTGTTCCAAATTCAGTATCTTTCCCAGAATAGCTTTGCATAGGGGGCTATGCTCTCCACCCAAAAGAATCTGCATTGTTAATGTGGTTGCGGAAAACACTCTTCTCCTCTAAAACTACATAGGGAACAAAACGCTCAACTCAAATATTCAACTGAAATTTCCCATTATAAGCATTTGCTGACTTTGTCAAGCCCTTACAAAACCACTAACAATCCCATGCTCAAGCACAAAAGCCGACCCCTTGCCAAACTAAAAACAGGTTTTTTTCGAAGTTCTTATTTCCCCATTCGGTGGTGAGGGAACCACGCAAAAATCATCCCTCCTTCTACATTAAGGTTATCCTAAAAAAAAAAAAGAAAAAAGAAAAAAAAAGAAATTTTGGGAAGAGCAATAGAAGGAAGGGAGAAAATGACAAAGATGAAAATTACTTTGTTCATGTTGGCAGCAATTGCTGGGTGCTTTATGATGAGTTCAGTTAGTGCAATGACTCACATTGTTGGAGGAGGCCATGGCTGGCGTTTGCCTGACAACCAAACCTTCTTTGAAGAATGGGCTAAACCAAGAACCTTTGGTGTTGGTGACAGACTTGGTAAGTTTAATGCCTTTTGGCCTATACGGAACTTCAGGGATTCAACTTTGAAAACAAATCAAGTAACATATCTAACCAATCAATTTTTCTTTTTCAAACAGCTTGAATGTTTTGTTTTGATTTCTGTTTTATACATCTAGCTTATCTTTATGCTTGTAAGTTGTGTCCCATTTGGTTGTTTTGTCAAAACATAACCAGGCATAGTGTAAATAGGGGGGTTATCTCATTACCTCAAATAGTGGTCTTACCAATTCATTTCAAAGTACTAGGAAGCACCTTTTTTGTAACACAATGATCTATAACTGGCTAGACCATAAATAGTGAATATGTGCGTTTGGATTAGCTTTTTACTGATTTGACAAAAAAAAAAAAAAAATAGAGCAACATACAATGGGACAATTTCTAAGTAGCCAAAGTTGCAGTTTTCCCATACAGGCCGGGTTCCGAAACTGTGGTATTAGTAAAGAAGGAAGACTACAAGATATGCAGTGAAAAAGATGCCATTGGCACGTACTACAATGGACCAACAATTCTGGAC
Source organism: Castanopsis chinensis (assembly GCA_032878915.1). Lineage (NCBI taxonomy): Eukaryota > Viridiplantae > Streptophyta > Magnoliopsida > Fagales > Fagaceae > Castanopsis > Castanopsis chinensis. The sequence continues at coordinate 13,761,132 of JAVQMG010000129.1, forward strand.
CTCACAGAGACTGGGGACTATTACTTTATTTGTGACATTGGAAAGCATTGTGAGGCAGGCCAAAAGTTCCACATAACTGTGGTCAAGAAAAAGGGCTCGTCTGGAAATCCTTTCCCTTTTGAAGTCAACAATCCTGCACTCGCAGCACCTATTACCTCTAACAAATATTGAAGCTAGAAACTCCTGGCTTCGATGTGCGGCTTAACTTAACTATATATCTTTATGCTTGTATTGTGCACCCTTTGCTTGTAAATGCAGAGGAAAAGTACACAAATTCTTTATTACTACTAATTATTGTATGTTGGAATGGTTTTTACCACTTTATAAAAACATGTTCTGTATATAATTTATATGCATGGATCATTTCATTATTTTTCTAAAATTTTGCTGCTTTAAGTGTTCAAAAAATTGAACAAATGACCGTGCTATTCAGCAAATGGATATATATATATATATATATGGACATGTACTAAGAAGCCAAAATTGCAGTTTTCCCATACAGGCCCGGTTCCAACAACGTGGTACAGATTGACAAGAAAGACTTCGAAGATTGCACTCAAAAAAATGTCATTGACATGTACTACTTGGGACCAACCATTCTGGACCTCAATGACACTGGGGACTTTTACTATTATTGTGGCATTGGGAAGCATTGTGAGGTCGGCCAAAAGCTCCACATCAAGGTTGTCAAGGGAGAGGGCTCGTCTGGAAATCCTTTTGCTTTTCAAATTGCTCCCATACATTCAGTTGCTGATATACCTGCTCCTGCCCCTCTTAGTATTGCATCCTCAGCGAGCTCAGTTCAAAATTTTGGCATGGTTTTCGGTTTACTAGCATTCTTGCTTTCTCTATTCACTTAAGGAGGGCAATGTTATGATTGTGACAACGTCTTTTTGGGTGTTTATGTGAAAGGATTCTTTCTCATACGAGTGTCAGTCGTAGAAATTGGCAATCAAAGTTTGTTATACATTGTGATTAGCGTGACATGCCTGTTATTGTTGCGTAAGTATATATAAGTGACAAGTTCCTCAAAAAAGAGAAAAAGAAAAAAGGTATATGTAAGTGACATTATAGTTATATGTTTACTAGTAGAAGGAATATATTGTTGGGCCTTTATACTTAATCTTCTTGGAATAGAATGTATTTCTGCTTCATTTAGCAACTTTTGTGCATCCATAGAAACATTTTATGCTAATTCTTGATTCCAACACTAACAATTTGTATTACAGGTATTTCTAACATTAATAACCTGTTGTTTCCTTTGCTCCTTGAATCCACACCAACAAGAGAATTAACATATTTCGGGATGGGTTATATTGTATGGCATATTATGAAGCCCAGTTCCAAATCTGAAAGCAACAAAACCCGTATCTTTCTTGCTTCTTGTGTTCAGAACCAAGACCATATTATAGTCAGTTTAGTCACATGGGCATCTAAGACAATATGTGGAAATAAAGACAATTAACTGAGCCCACAAGTGAGCTGAGATAGGTATGGCCGTACGGGCATGGGCTTGTATATGGGTCAGGCCCGGTTGACCCAGTGACCGTACCAAGCATGAAGGACACAAAGTACCCTTCAAATTCTGAATGAAAGACCATAATCACAAATAATAATTCTAGGATCACAACCAAACAGGGGCGGCTTGATGCATTTGGGGGCCTAAGGCGAAAATTAATTATCTTGTATTAAATAAAAAATTACTACTAATTAATATGAACTACATAAAATTTTTTCTTTTTTTTAGAAATTTTATAAACAGAAAAAGTTTGACAAAATTTTTCATACTTGTTGATGTGGCAGATTGATAGTGGTAAGTAAAAAAACGGTGTAAGTGGTAGACTTAAATGAGAACTAGTAAAAGTTTGTTAACTCAACTCTTATTATTATTCTTTTTTTTTTAGAAGTGCAATATTCACAATATTTTTTATAACAAATTCTAGGTTTTAAGTTGCCTTTTGTTTTCTATTTGAAAATATCACTATTATTATTTTTTTCCCATCAATAACAACCTACTACTTAACATTAGTTGTAAAAATGTTATGAAAAATATTGTGGACGTTGCATTTTTTTCTCTTTTTTATTTGTTTTTCATCTGGTAAAAAAATATTATTTTATTTTTGGATTATAAACAACCCTATTGGTAAAAATTTGGGGGCCTTTTTTTTGCTTGGGGCCTTAGGCGAATGCATTTTTTGCTCTACCATTCAGCCGGCTCTGCAACCAAATCCACACATTCTACCATAACTGTCTTATACGGTAGATTGTGACTATTTGTTTGTTATTTTTACATGAATTCATCACCTTATAATTTTTAAATTACAAAAATACTTTATTTTTTTTAATTTATTTCTTTTTCCCGATAAACATTTCTATCCCCCATTTATTTTATTTTTTGGGTGGGGCACAAGGGCTTCATTTAATAGTTACAGCAATAGAATATGGCTACATGGAAGTGAAAGTGCAATCCCATTTCGCACAAGAAGTGTGACGTTCAGTGGGGGCTTTTATTAACATCCCCAGCACAATTCATGTGATATCTATGTCCCTATAATGCTCATATCTACCAAAATAGACCCACACTTATAAGATGCAGCCTGGCTGGTAAGAAATTGACCTCCGTTGGCCCTACTTGCCTGATGTCCCACCCAACACTGCATGAGGAACCATCAAACATGTATGGTCCACTTAACTATTGGTAAGAGTACGGTACGGGTCTGGTTGGTTCATAACTTCATATAATTAAGTTCTGTATTTAAGCAACATAGATTCTACAAAATCAAAAGGACTCCAAACTCATAGCAATTTAATATATGCTGCGCTACACTAGTGTCTGTTTGATTTGGTGATAATCCAACCAGCCAAGCCATTTTAATGACCCCTGGTGGGTTTGGTTGTCTCAGGCTATATCTTCCAGAGACTTGAAAGAAACTGTGCCATAAAAATAAGCAACGAATCCCAGTACCAATTTCCATGCACATTTTTTTCGTGATACCCTCTACCAAACAAAGGTTTCACAAATGAATGTTCCTGGTCATTAATTAATTAGACCGTCATACTTGCTATGTCGGCTAGGAAAGCATCTCCAACAAGAGAGTAAAAAATTTTCTTCAAATTTTGGTTAAAAAGTCATTTATTTTAACTACACAATTTTTAAAATACCTTTCTCTATCAGATTTTTTTTTCCTCCACTTCATTTAAATAACATTATATCTTTCTTTCCTGCCAAACTTTACCCATCAAAATGTAGAGAGTCCTTGAAGGAACGGAATAGGCAAATGCATGTAGAGCAAATTGTGATGATAAGTCACATTCATATTATGTTGAGTTAGAGGTATTCAACTAGGATCAACCCAAACACAATCTATTAAATAATTGTGTTGCGCCTAGCGTAATCAGTTTATTAAAAAGGTTGACATGAGCCAATCTACCTAACATGCTTATTAAACTTAAAAAAAAAAAGGCACAATAGAAATCTATTAGGTTGTCATATCCAGCCCATTTTTTAATTTGTTTAATAAATATGTTGTATTGATTTGATACAAGCCCAATTTATTTCAATTCGTTTAAATTTAATTAACATATTATAATCAACTAATTTCTATTTCGTAATAACATCAATTGAAATATTAATAGAATACAATTTTAAAGTTCTTATTTCAACCTAATTAAGCTCCACCAAATTTCTAAATACACAATTTTCAAAAAATAAAATGAGATGCCCAAGTAGTGGTTACAAACTTATCTCTTTTTTTAAAAAAAAAAAAAATTTTAAGAAAACCCGTAACTCTTTAGGCCATTGAAACAATTAAAGTGAACTGATAACATAATTATGTTGGGCTTATATCTATTGAATCTAGGCAGAAAGGGAAAGCCCACCATTTGTTGGGAATAGTGAATCCAAAAATGTAGAAGGTCCACATCAGCAAAGAAGAAGATTAATGGGTGGGACCGCAATCAAAATCATACCCCTCAAGATACAGTAATGGCTGAGCTGGATAGGACACGGGGGGGGGGAGTTGGGGGACCATGGTCCTGTATCTATCTATCTCATGACTCATCCATGGGACCAAAAAGCCCACTTGAAAAGCCAAGGCAAGCCAAGCCAAATCAAGCCAAGCCAAGCCTTGCATTGCTCGAGGTGAAGCAAAACCGTTAATCTGACAATTACGTGAACGTCGGTGATTGACTGTATGTGGCTGGCTGTAGAGTTTGTGTTTGTGTCTGTAACAGAGAATAACAAAGAAGATCTTCTGGTTCCAGATTTTCTTTTTCTTTTTTTCTTTCCCTCTCAACGTCTCTGTTAAAAAGTTTTGGCATTTTTCATTTTTGCAGAGCCTCTATGCTTTTGGCTTTGTGGCCTTATTGGAGGTGACCTCAATGAGCAGCAACACCTAAAGCAGCAATATATATATATATATATATATATATGGAAAATGTTAACAAACACCGGCGATACTTGTTAAAATTTTCCTTAATGTGGATATAAGATTTTTCTTCTAAATGAATGCTTACTTGGAGTTTCAAAAAAATATTTGTTTATACTTTTGCCCCCCTTAATTATAAGTCCTAGCTTCGCCCCTGGTTAGCACAACTCTATATATATATTTAGGTCAAATCCTATGATAACCATTTAGATTTATGTGGAACAAAAATACTTTTCTAGTACATATTTCTCGCGGATGATGCCATGGTGGTCAGGGGCAGAGCTTGAACTTTGAGTTAAGAGGGGCAGTTTTATTGTTGGCTATGTGCAGCGGTTTCAATCTTTGACTTCGCTATTACTTAGCTACTGAGATTTTTTTTTTTTTTTTTTTTTTTGTGTGTTAGTAAGAACAAAATTATCTTTGTTTAGAATTTTTTAAAGGGCAGGGTTGTTTATTTTAAATAAAATTGGTTAATTGAGCTTAATTTTTTATATATTTAGATTTACTATTTGTAATTTCTTTTGTTGAGCTATTTTTTTTGGGCTTGTATATTTTGTTTTAAATTTTAGATTTACAAAGTTTTTTATAGTCACTAAAATGAGAAAAACACTAGCGTTACAAACTTTTTTATAAACTATTAATGTAATAAATGGTTACCAGTAAGTAAAAAATGATACGAGTGATAGGCCTATGTGTAAACCAATAAAAATTTGTTGCCAAAACAATTTGTAAAAATGTTTTTAAAAAAATTTGTGAGTACAGCATTACTCTTAAAAGAATCAATGATATTATTTTAAGAAAAAAATGTAATTTTATAAAATAAAATTGCTAAAATTAGTACACATATATATAATAATATATTTTTAAAAAAATTGGGGGGCCATTGCCCCCCTAATCCAAAGGTAGCTGCATCCCTAATGGTGGTGCTAGTCAATTTGCAATGTAAGGCACGAGACCTTCTTTTTTTTTTTTTTTCTTTTTTTCTTTTTTTAATTTTAACATAGATATGATTTATATAGGGCTGGTTGAACCCATAGGCCATTTAAGCCACCACCTAAGGTGCCCACTTGTAAGAGGGCCTCCAACAGTATTAATATATTATATAATGTTGTTTTCTCATCTGAAAAAGAAAAAAAAAAAAAAGTTAAGGCCCTCCCAAAAGATTTAAGACGTCATCCAAGTTATTTAAGCCCCTAATTGAAAACTAAGAAGGAATAAGTTATTTCTACCATTTTTCACAAAGTAAAAAAATTGAAATAACACAAAATCCAATCAAATCAACAAATCTTTAGCTTTCTCAGGAAAAAAAAAAAAAAAACTTACCACATCCAAGTATTCTCTATATCAAACCTTTGTACTACAAGAAAACCCACGTTTATTACTTGAAATGTAGAGAGGGAGAGAAAGAGGGACATTGATATTCTCAATATACAAGTAACAATATGCAGAAGAAAAGATAGCAAAAGGCAGAAAAAAGAAAGAAGAAAAAAAAACACTCACTCTCTCCATCTTGATTCTAAAAAAAAAAAAAAAAATACTCTTTTTAGTTGGCTTACTCATCAATTGTTGTTGGCAATAGACTTGGTGTGTTCACATATCTTCATTTCAAGTTCTTTTTTGTTTTTTCTTCTCTTTGCCTCTTTGGTCTTCTTCATGGAATTATCTTTGCTGCTGGGTTTTCATTCCCCTTTTTGGCTTAACTTTTGTTGTACTCTTTACTCCTTTTTGTTTTTAGTCTTAAATCTTGATTTCTTTAGTATTTTCTAGAAGACTATGGAATGGTACCTACTTAAAGCATTGATCCTAGTCCTACACTTTTTTCTTCTTTTTTTTCAAAATTAGATTTGGTGGCATCGGATGGTGGGCTGGTCTTAGTGGATCAAGTTTAGTATTTTCTAGAAGACTATGGAATGAAACCCACTTAAAGCATGGATCCTAGTCCTACATGTGTAAAAAAAAAAAAAAAAAAAAAATCAGATTTGGTGGTATGGATGGATATTGGGTTAGTCTTAGTGGATCAAGTTTAGTCCTACACATTTTGCTAAAAAAAAAAAAAAGGTTTACAAGTTTTGTTGTTTTATACATTAAATTTATATTATTCTAGTTAAATTATAATTTTTTTATTATTAAGTGTGTTTCATAAATATCTACTAGAAAATATCCATTTGGATATGAAAAACTAAAAAAAAAAAAAAAGACAGAGAAGAACTAATTGAAGCTTAAAAATGAGCTATAGAAAAATTTATTACTAGTAAAAAACAATATCTTGAATGTTCTCTCACACATGAAACTTATTTTGATATCGATAGCTTAGATTTATTTTCAGAACTAAAAGTTTTAAAAGAAGTTTTGCAAACAAATGAAAACTCTCAAATTAATGTACTAAATTATATGAAGAGGTTAGAATCTTTTCCAAATACATGTATTGCTTTAGAATATTATTAACTATACCTGTTTCCCCCTTAAAAAAAATTTAAAAAAAAATCTATACCTGTTACAGTTGCACCTGCAGAAAAAAGTTTTTCAAAAATAAAATTAATAAAACCCTATTTAAGAACAACTATATCACAAGAAAGATTAAGTGGATTAGCCATATTATCAATTGAAAAGGAAATGTTAGCGGAAATTAAATGCAAAACTTAATTAGTAATTTTGCCTCTGAAAAAGTAAGAAAAATCAATTTTAATTGAAAAATAAATGAATTTAAAACTAAATATAATAAAAGGCCCCGTTTAAAGTTTTTGCCTAGGGCCCCCAAATTCGTTAAGCTAACCCTAGATTCATATGAAGCTTATGTGTGGTTATTGTTTCTTTTGTTTTAGCCTTTGAGGACCCTCAGAAATACCCACAAACCTATTTCACTTTAACAAGGACAAAACATCATTGAATTTCTTTTCATGATAACAAACTTTATTGGGTCAGCTAATTTTCAACCACTTCTCTTGTTTTTATGATGACAACCTATTTTATAGCTCAATTAATATATATATATATATATATATATTGGGGGGTAGAAGAATTTTCGTCTAGACCTTAAGCCCAATAATGGATTGGGTCGCAGAAACAAACTGGACCAAACCTGTATGCACGAGGGGAGTCGAAGAAGGTAATGAGTTGTAAGAAAAAGGAAGTTGAACTATCCCCCATACCTAGGAAAGGATAAAATCATGAGAAAATGGTTCCCGTGGAAAAGGTAATAAACTAACCTTACTTGAAGCGAGATGCACAGATGATCCATATGTAGCTCCCAGATGGTACCTAGGACCGCAGGAAACTTCCAGAACACGCAAGAAATTTGAATATTTTTATCTTTGCATCAATTTGGGAGCCCTTACCTAATCTCCGCCACATTAAATTCGTATGAGACAGCTTGAACAACAAAAATATCCCCTAGAAGATAGAGTTCAGGGATAAGGGAGGGGAGGAAACCGATAAAGTAAGAAAAATATCCTTGAGAGTTGGGCTGGCAACATGACAACTGTAAAGATAGGAACATAAAGTATGCCTATAAATAAGAGGCTAGCCAATCTAAGAGGGGGAAGAATGTCCAATTCCACAGGGATAAGGGAATTTTAGTAGAGGAAATGTTTGGAGTTTACTTGTAATATTTATGATCTATGAAATCAAATATTTGAGCTTCCCATCGTGGAGTGTTTATTTCTAGTTGTTCAATTATAAATAGATCGTGCGAGACTTTTAACTGTAATCCGTGGTGGTTCACGGGGAGCTAGTTTTTGTGCGTGCGCACACACACACACACACACATATTTAAAGAAGATGTTTACAATTCAAATCCTTTATTCGTTATTGTATTATCAAATTTATTAAATTATATTGCGTAATTAAGGTGTTACTTTTATTTCATTTCTTTTTTTCAATAGAAGTGAAAGTTTTGCATTTAATTATGTTTTCACACTTTAAATGATGTAATTATATAATTAATACATTGCCTATTAAGCTTTAAATTTGAGCTATCCCACTTCTTCTTCTTCTTCTTTTCTTTTTTCTTTTTTGGTTCTTTAATTTCTTTGGTGAAAGGAGCCTACTCTTAATGGATTTATTATTGCACAAATTTATATGAGTTTGGTAAAGTAGTGAATTCAATGGATTTATTGCACAAGCAATTTACATCAACCACAATTATATTACCAAATCCCAAAAGGATAAATAAACATGTAACACAAAAATTTGGTAAGAAAATGAAAAACCTCTTCGATGGAAAATAAAAGATAAATAAATAAAAAAACACTCTAGGAATTCAATCCCATTAGATAATCCATAGTAAAGGAACAATTACAATAATGGATACTTTTTTTTTTTACAAGATAAAATTTCTACTCTAGTCTAATCTAAGTGTGTATGTGTGTGAAGCTTCCTCCTGGAGACTTGAACTCCAGCCCTTGTCCCCCACACTCTACAAGCATTTATATTTGTAGAGTGACCACTGTATCAAGAGTGCGCGGTGGTTACAATAATGTATACTCAACAAACCTTTTCAGTTCTAGACTTTCTATGTAACTTTTGCAAATGACTCACTTGCCTTCATTTTTTTTTTCTATCTTCAGATTACCAAATTGAAGAATAAGGATTTTTGTGATTCCCTCCGGCTAGTTCTTGGGTTGGATTAGGAGAACATCCAATTTATTGCCTTCGAGGATCCAAACGCACTCTTTCTATGTTATTTGTAAAACCTAAACGCCCATCTGCAATTTTTTTTTAAGCGTAAACATGCAAGAAATCGCAAAATAGTTTTAGAACATTTGAAATTCTCAAGGTGTGTGGAAGACACAATGGTTTTGTTTGTTTTTGTTTTAGGCACAAGGATGGTTTTTTCTTTTTAATTGAAGGTTTTAGTTTTGGCATAGCAACCTTTCTTCCTCTAAAATTCGTGCAACAAATAGTTTATATCGGTAAACAAAGTGGGTTAAAAATTAGCAAAAATCCTTATTTTACCAAAATTTGAATTGCAAATCATAGCGATTATGGTCAAACAAATTTTTTTCCTCGAGTGAAATTCTCACAGATATCACACTCATGCCAACTTTGAACGAACATATCTCATTCATTTCAAATTTAATTTGGATGAATCTCATGTTCGGTTTGAAACTCTAGATGTTTATTTTTCAATGAAATAAGTTTCAATCAGAACTTTGTTATAGTGTAAAAGATCGTCAACACATTATCTCTAAGCAAATCAAAACATTATAGTATTTGAGCATTTGTTGATCAAAACTCAACCCTAACACAATTTTATTGATTCAACCCAATTTCAACATATTTTGGCACTATGATTTCCAACACATTAATTTATGAACTCTTACAATATTATTAGTTTATTACACAATCTTAATCAAAACTCAACTACTCTATTATATAATGACTATTCCAGTGACATTTTGTAACAGTTATTTTTAACAACATATTTATACCGGTTGAGAATACTAGAAAATAAATTTTGTATAACTGCTTGTGTATAGTTGAAGGTAGGACACGAGGAATATCCTTCTAACTCTATTTAACTTTGAGAAATACCACAACGTAAAAAGAAAAACATATGAACACCAACTCTTTTTCTTTTTCTTTTTTTACCTATTTTGTTTTTTTGATGAAAATTTTTTTTAAACCTATTTTGGGAAGTGAAGACCAGGAGAGGTTGCATTCGTACGTTCGTAGTCATAAAATGCATATATATGATTGTGGGGGACCCAAATTTTATTTGCCATAAAATGCATATGATTGTATGCATGCATGGGACCCAAATTTTATTTGCTGAAGCCTGTAGTGTAAGACTCAGTTTGTTGTCCTTATGCGTCAAATGGGGTACGAAATAGAAAATTTCTAGGTAGTCTCGGAATATAGTAAAATGGTGCTCTCTCCTCTCACATTTATGGTGGACTCCACTATTAATTTAATGAATAGACCCTACCATAAATGTAAGAGGAGAGAGCACTATTCTCTATGCTCCGAGAATACCTAAAAATTACTCCTAGGAAACTCTCTAAAATCCTAGTTTCAGACCTTGTAGTATCCACCTGCCCTCTGAGTTATCTCTCTCTCTTTCTCTCTCTCTCTCTCTCTAGCCTTGCAACACTAGCTCCCCTTGATGTACAAAAAAAAAAAAAAAAATTTAAAAAAGACATCTCTTCCCAACTCATATAGTAATCCTTTGAATTATCATTTTTATATAGACCTTCCCAATGATAATACTTTGTAAAAAAAAATGTTTTTATGTACTTATTATATATGTTAGAGGTAAAGAACCCAATATTTTTGATATGCTAGTCAAGCGAATACAACTTGTAATACAAGTCAATTAATTAATCATAATCTATTATGTGGTTAGTTAATGGTTTAGTCTCTTATAAAAATTCATATTGTATTCATTGTAAGTTTGTAACTATACAATTGTTACAGTAAAAATGTAGTTGTAAGGGTTTTTTTTTTTTTTTTTTTTTTTTTTTTTTTTTTTGTGAATTTAGGCGGTTAAGTCAAACGACTCAAACCACATAAAATTAATTATTTCTTCTCTCTCTTGCTTCCACTCTATTTCTATATTTTTTTATAAAATCTAACATGATATATCAGGGTATTTCTCAACAATATATATCACAAAAGTTCGCAAGTTCAGAAACCCTGAAAAAGCTGAGCTAATTGAATACTTGGCATACCACAATACAAAACAAAGAAAAAGACGAAATGGTATCTAATTTCTAAGAGCATGTTTGTCAAGTCAGGTAAGCTGTAAGCAGGCTGGAATCTGATAAGAAGGTTATGCAAAATCAGCTTTATATATTCCAAATGTATTTAATAAATTCCTGGCACTTGGATGAGCCGTAGACTGATATACTATTGGCTTTTACGTATGATACACTTACAGTGTAATTAAGCCACGGTTAATTTCCTGGTGCCGCGAGCAGTGGTGCCGCGAGAAGCCGCTAATATGCCAAAATTCAGTGGAATCATTGCCTGCCCAGCTTGCAAAGGGGACCATATTTCATAGATTTGATCAGAACAAAGGAAATTTCAAGCTTCATCATATATTTTGGAACTGTGCTACTGTACTGCATAACCTTGGTTAATCAAATTTAAGGTCATTATAATCATGAGTAATGATAGTTACACAATTTTTTATTACACTGAATGCATACTGTACGTGGACTGAAATTATATCTTAAAAACACAATTTTAGAAGAAAGTATATATAGAATTTGCAATAACGAGTTTGTAATAAGATTTTCCCATTAGCAACTATGGCACAACAGCTTCATATATAGTCCACGTTAGCATGAAAGGTTGACTTATTGGTCATGCCCACTTTGGCGTGAGAATGATTAATAAGTTTGCTTTCAATGAAGTTTACCAACAGACAAAGACACGAGAAGGGTCCCATAAGGAGCCTGATCTCCTGAGGAAAACCCCGACCTTACATAGTCGAATAGTCCATAACCTATGATGATTCTATGAATGTGCCAAAGAAAAGTGTTGTCTCGAGGCATCATAATTGTCATCTTTTTTTACGTGAGGACTCGATCATGATTATAACTAAATCTTCCTTTTTCACTGTCATTTAAAAAAAGCTTCATCAAAGATGAGCACAGCTATTTTGTTTTATAATACAAAGTAATTAAAATTGAAATGAATTAGTGTTGCATCTCTCACATTTTGGTTGTGTTTAATAGACAAACCACATTAGGAACATCTTTAAAGTGGATATATTGAATTTCATGAATGCAAATCTATGTATAAAATTTCAAATTATCTACAATATGATTTTTATGATAAGACTAGCACATCTCTCTATACCATTATAAAATGAAGTATTTTCTGAGTGCAGGTGATACGGTACTCCATATAAAAAAAAAAACCATTTAATACAAAAATATGAAATAAGGCAAAACATAATATAAAAAGTTAATTTTAAAATTTTATTAGGTGATTTGCCCCCTCGCTCAATTATTAGAGAATTTAAAAAATTACTGTTATATAGGAAAAGAAATTGTTATTGAAACAAAAATGTTAAAGGAAAAACTCAGATAAATTTACCAAATTGAAGACAAAGTAAAGATTATTTGAATACTTTTGAGAGAGAGAGAGAGAGAAGGTTTCTTAAGTTGAGATTGTTGGGTCAAAAGTTAATGAACCTTATCATTACAAAAGGAGAGAGACATGGAACAAAAGAGAGGAACAATTTCACGTGCATATGGATTACGAAAAGTCTAGTCATATATATACATGTCGTCAAAGAAGGAGAGATTACCTCTCTCCCTTTATATATAGTAGGGCTCATAAATTGCCACTCCGGTCCTTTTATTTGGCTTTGAGAAAAAGGCACCACCAAAATTGCAGCTTGTGGTTCTTTTAAGAAACTCTATGAATCTCGAGAAAATATACAATTAAATTCCATACCTTTTACTTATCTAAACTTTAAAACATTTCATTCTTTCTATACAATAAAGAAGATAAGTGAACTTTAATTGCTAATAAGAGAGCATATCACAATTGTTCATCACTTATTTCATGACAAAAAGTAGAAAGCTTGTTTGCATCCTAGAACAGTACAAACTAAGTTGTAGAGCTAATTACTAAAACACCATATACATATATGGTGTTTTAGTAGGGGTTTTTAATTATGTGACAATGAAGCAAGATGATGTTGTCACATGTCTTTATGTGAGACGCAAAAGATCACGATAGATTTGGCATTTTTATGATGACATATATATAAAGACGGACGGTGCAAAAGGGTATTGCATCACGATGAGATTGATAGTTGGCACTTTCAATCTCAACCATTGATTAAAAAAATTTAAGAAAAAAGTTAATAAAAGTAAAAAGTAAAAATTTAAAAAGTAAAATGTAAAAAATAATTGTGAGAGAGAGGAGGGTGAATTGCACCCGGTGCAATACCCTAGGTATTGCACCGGATCCAAATCCATATAAAGACACAGTATTACACCGACTTGCGTCTTCTTTGTACAAAAATACTTTCTTCATACAAATAATATAAAGTAATTCAAACTTATACTATTATTATAGAAATTAATGAGAGGTTACTCAAGCGATAGAAACTATTATGATCCATATAGACAGAATTGTCAAGCAAGTCTCTCTCTTACCATTCTTTTTTTAATCAACAAAAAGTAACCATTATGAATAAATCTATGCTATAGATTTATCCTAGTTTAAGATATTGTGAGAAAAGCTTAAATGGGTGCAGACGGCAAAGGAACAATCTTTTTCTTTTTTTTTGGGTTAAAATTACTTTCATCTATATTATCTAAATTTGGGGTCCCTCCTAAATCAATCGATCTATGAGTTTTTAAAACTTGTAATTTACACCCTCAATTATTCTAACAAGGTCAATGTATCCTTTCCACTTTGCTACATTTCAGGCTAGCCTATCTGAAGAGGAAAAAATATGGACATGACGGATAATAAGTGGACGGGTACTTTGTGGACGGACGAATGTAACATGTGGCATGTGTTTATTAGTTTGGCTTCAAGGTCTCCTCAAAGAAATTAACTTGCGGATCACGTTAGGATTGTCATAGTTTTGCTTGACCTACACACCTAGCCCTAACTAAGAAGAATCCTAAAAGGAAAAGGACTGAAAGGGGATAGGTGAAATCTATGAGTTACTCTCCTAGAAGGAAAGGACTTATTGGCCAAGGCAGGAATTTCGGTTCTACATTACTATAAATACTCCAAGACCCTCATAAATCAAGGTACGTATAATTAACTCAATTCTAGCACTCCAGGATTGGAAAAAGATTCTAACTTGACCTTCGGAGAGTTTTTGCCGGCACCACACTGGTGCTCTCTGTTAGGTCCTTTCTTTTGTTTGTACAGGTTTTATTTCGCACTCGTGAGGACCGCGTAGCTTACTGGTGAATTTCAGTATCATCAGTTGGCGCCGTCTGTGGGAAGAAAGGGTGATCAAACATTGCCTTATTCCTAAGACAAAAAGTTGTATGGTACTCACAAGATCGATGGTAACAACCAACAACCAGGGCGACAAACCGCACACTACAGCGCTGGAGAGACAAGTCCAAACACTCGCAGCAGCAGTCGAACGCCTGACCAAACAGAATCACGACCTGGACGAACAGTTACGTCAGAAGAATGCACATACTGGAACGCAAGAGGAAGACCAAGATGGAACAAGCGCTGAAAGGAGGAATCCCGAAGGACCCGAGGGCAGCAACGCTCCGAGTAGACCAGAGAGGCAGGATACCAATTAGCTAGCTATTTCTGAAACTCTACCACCCTACATCGCCGCGGAGATGCGGGAACGAATGGACTTGATGATGAACGCCCTCAGAGGGCGAGTATCTAGCGACCTTGACGACCTGGTCCAACGAACTGATTCGCCTTTTACGGCACATGTCACTTCATGCCCTCTTCCCCCAAAGTTTCGTATGTCTCAGGTGGAAAGCTACGATGGAACTAAGGACCACTTGGACCATTTGGAGTCCTTCAAAACTATAATGCACCTTCAAGGGGTGCTGGATGAGATTATGTGTAGGGCCTTCCCTACTACGTTGAAGGGATTTGCAAGGGTCTAGTATAGCAGGTTGACACCTAACTCGATTAGCACCTTTAAGGAGTTAGGCGCTCAATTCGTGTCACACTTTATCGGGGGCCATCGGTACAAGAAGTCCACGGCATGTCTGATGAGCATAAGACAACGGGAAGACGAGACATTGAGGTCGTATATAACACGGTTCAACAAAAAGGCTTTTTCGATAGACGAAACGGACGATAAGATACTAGTAGCAGTATTTACCAACGGGCTACAAAAAGGTAAGTTCCTCTTCTCCCTATATAAGAATGATCCAAAGACTATGTCCGAAGTGCTTTACAGAGCGACAAAGTACATCAACGCGGAAGACGCACTGATGGCAAGGGAAGATAAGCCTAAGAAAATAGAGAGGCAGGAGGATGCACGATTAGAGGGGGGACGAAAGATGGCTAAGACGGGAGAACGAAGGGAGGATAGACGCCTGAAACCACCCATGGGGAAATTTACAAGCTTCACCCCTCTGACGGCCCCGATCGACTAAGTGTTGATGCAGATAAAGGATGAAGAAGCCATGACATTCCCCGGTAAGTTGAAGGGGGATCCCAATAAAAGTACTACCGTTTCCATCATAACCACGGCCACGACACATCTAACTGTTACGACTTGAAGCAACAAATCGAGGCTCTCATAAGGCAAAGGAAGCTGCAAAGGTTTGTCAATAAAGAAGGGACAAATCCGCCACAAGACCAGCCCCCCGACGGGAGAACGAGCGCCCAAACCGCCAATTACAAACATAAGGATGATCGTCGGAGGTAACGTTAACACAAGATCGTCCATAAGGGCTCGTAAAACTTACCTACGAATGGTATAGAACGTCTAGATAACGGGCTCAACATCAAAGATGGCATAAATCAATATCCCAACCATCGTCTTTTCAGAAGAGGATACCCGACGTCTTCACCATCCACATCACGATGCGCTTGTGATCAGCATACGAGCTGGGGATTACAACATGCATCGGGTACTAGTTGATAACGGAAGTTCAACAGACATTCTTTATTACCCCGCGTTTCAACAAATGGGAATTAGTAGAGAGCGACTGGTTCCAACCAACGCTCCCCTCGTCAGATTCGGAGGGACAAGAGTCTACCCCCTTGGCGCTATCACATTACCCGTAACGGTGGGAGATCACCCACAACAAATTACTAAGGATGTGGTTTTCTGGTAGTTGATTGCTCATCTGCCTATAACGCAATCCTCGGACAGCCTACTCTTAATGCATGGAAAGCTGTGACTTCGACTTACCATTTGATGATTAAGTTCCCTACCGAATATAGAGTCGAGGAGCTACGCAGGAATCAGGCTGTAGCACGTGAATGCTACGTTTCCATGACGGAGATGGACGACCACCTACAAACACTAAATGTCGTAGGACAGTGGGCTACAGCTGAGGCGGTGAAAGAACTGAAAGAAGTATCACTTGACGACTCAAGGCCCGGACGGACCACAAGAATTAGTACAATGGCCAGTCAATCGGTACGACAAAGCCTTACCACGTTCCTAAGGGAAAATCGGGACGTGTCTGCATGGAGTCATAAGGACATGCTGGGGATCTATTCGACAGTGATAGTACATAAGATGAACGTGTCACCTTCATTCTCTCCCATCTGACAGAAGAAACGAGTGTTCGCTCCAAAAAGGGACCGGGCTATAGTCGAGGAAGTTCAAAAGTTGCAGGAAGCAGGTTTCATACATGAAGTACACTATCCAGACTGGTTAGCAAATGTAGTGATGGTCAAGAAGGCGAATGGGAAGTGGAGAATGTGCGTTAACTTAACAGATCTAAACAAGGCTTGCCTAAAATACAGTTATCCTCTACCGCGTATTGATACCTTAGTAGATTCAACTGCAAGACATGAGCTTTTAAGTTTCATGGACTCGTTCTCCGGTTGCAATCAGATCAAACTGGATGAAGTTGATCAAGAGAAAACATCACTTATTACAAGTCAATGGCTCTTTTACTATAAAGTAATGCCCTTTGGACTTAAAAATGATGGGGCCACGTACCAGAGGTTAATGAATAAGATGTTTGCACATCAGATTGGAAGGAATGTGCAAGTTTACGTAGACGACATGCTGGTAAAAAGTGTTCGCGAATGCAACTATCTGGGCGACTTCTAAGAGACTTTCAACACCCTTCGGTCCTATAACATGAAGCTAAACCCCAGCAAATACACATTCGGGGTCACGGCAGGAAAATTCTTGGGTTTTATGGTGTCCCAAAAAGGTATCGAGGTCAACCCAGAGAAGTTAAAGGCAATAATGGACTTAGCTCCCCCGAAGACACTGAAGGAGGTCCAAAGCTTGAGTGGCAAGATAGCCGCCCTAAACAGATTCGTTTCAAGGGCAACGGACAAATGCCTCCCATTCTTTCGCACATTGAGGAAATCATTTGAATGGACGGACGAATGCCAGAAGGCTTTCGAAGATTTGAAGACATACCTCTCCTCTCCGCCATTACTTAGCCCATCTAAGCAAGGTGAAGAACTGTTTCTATATGTAGCCGTCTCCCCAGCAGCTGTTAGCGCGGCTCTTATTAGAGAAGAAGATAGAATACAGAGACTTGTATACTTTACAAGCAGAGCGCTCAGAGAGGCAGAAAAGAGGTACCCACTGATGGAAAAATTAGCGTTCGCATTGGTGACTGCGGCCCGAAAGATGTTTGCACATCAGATGTTTGCAGAGGTTAATGAATTAGTGCAGAGGTTAATGAATAAGATGTTTGCACATCAGATTGGAAGGAATGTGCAAGTTTACGTGGACGACATGCTAGTAAAAAGTGTTCGCGAATGCAACCATCTGATGACTTTTAAGCGACTTTCAACACCCTTCAGTCCTATAACATGAAGCTAAACCCCAGCAAATGCGCATTCGGGGTCACGGCAAGAAAATTCTTGGGTTTTATGGTGTCCCAAAGAGGTATCGAGGTCAACCCAGAGAAGTTAAAGGCAATAATGGACTTAGCTCCCCCGAAGACACTGAAGGAGGTCCAAAGCTTGAGTGGCAAGATAGCCGCCCTAAACAGATTCGTTTCAAGGGCAACGGACAAATGCCTCCCATTCTTTCGCACATTGAGGAAATCATTTGAATGGACGGACGAATGCCAGAAGGCTTTCGAAGATTTGAAGACATACCTCTCCTCTCCGCCATTACTTAGCCCATCTAAGCAAGGTGAAGAACTCTATATGTAGCTGTCTCCCCAGCAGCTGTTAGCGCGGCTCTTATTAGAGAAGAAGATAGAATACAGAGACTTGTATACTTTACAAGCAAAGCGCTCAGAGAGGCAGAAGAGAGGTACCCACTAATGGAAAAATTAGCGTTCACATTGGTGACCGCGGCCCGAAAGCTCAAACCGTACTTTCAAGCGCAAGTCATAAACGTCATGACGAACCAGCCCCTAAGAAGAGCGATGAGTAATCCCGAAGCAGCAAGACGAATGGCATTATGGGCGATCGAGCTGAGTGAGTACGACATTCGCTATCGACCTCAACCCGTAGTAAAAGGCTAAATGGCGGACTTCATTGCGGAGTTTACTAACGTGGAGGACCAGGGGGCAGGTGAACTTCCCGTATGGAGTGTTCACACAGATGGATCCTCTAACAAACATGCAGGTGGAATCGGTGTGGTAATCCGCACACCCGAGGGGGACAAGATCAAGTGCATGATCCATTTGTACTTTTCAACAACAAATAATGAAGCAAAATATGAAGCCCTAGTAGTAGGATTGGACGTCGCTATAGCTGCAGGAGCTGAAAGTGTGGTTGTCTACTCTGATTCCCAAGTCATCACCAGCCAGATCAATGGAAGTTACGAATGCAGAAGTCAAAGAATGAAGAGGTATCTCGACAAGGTAAAAAGTTGAATGAGTAACCTCCAGACTGAATTGATTCAAGTTCCAAGGGAGGAAAACCATGAGGCTGATCAGCTTGCAAAGGCAGCTTCCGCAGAGCCAATGACCATTCTCGACCAGGTATTATCCTTCGTTTAAATTTCACCACTGATAGATGGTACTGGTGTGCAGGAGGTAAGTAGTGAGCGTTGTTGGATGACTCCCATAGCTGCGTACTTGAAGGACGGCCATCTGCCAGATGATAAGGAGGCTGCGAGGAAACTGAGAGTTAAAGCCTCCTGGTTCATCATGATGAAAAACGTTCTATACAAAAGGGGTTTCTCTCGACCCTATCTGAGATGTCTAGCTCCTAAAGAAGCAGACTATATCATGAGAAAGGTCCACGAAGGGATTTGCGGGAATCACTCAGGATTAAGGTCTTTAGTGCACAAGCTTCTTAGGGCAGGATACTACTGGCCAACGATGCAGAAGGATGCCAACATATACGTCAGATCCTGTGACAAGTGTCAGCGCTTTAGTAATCTCATAAGGCAACCAACAGAAAAGCTCACGCCCATGACGGCCCCATGGCCGTTCGCACAGTGGGGGTTGGACATCATGGGCCCATTCCCAATAGCGGTAAGGTAGTTGAAGTTCTTAGTGGTGGGCATCGACTACTTCACCAAATGGGTGGAAGCTGAGGCTTTGGCCACTATCACGGAGAAAAATATCTGCAGCCTTGTATGGAGAAATATTATTTGCAGGTATGGCATACCAAGAGTGCTGGTTTCAGATAATGGCAAGCAATTTGACAACGGCGCGTTCAGAGAATTTTGCTCACAACTAGGGATAAAAAACCACTACTCGTCACCCGCCCATCCGCAAGCCAACGGACAGGTAGAGGTCACGAACCGATCCTTACTCAAAATCATCAAGACTCGGCTCGAAGGGGCAAAGGGCATATGGCCGGACGAGTTACCAAGTGTCTTATGGGCGTACAGGACAACTGCAAGAACACCAACGGGAGAAACGCCGTTCCGGTTGGCATATGGTAGTGAATTAGTCATACTGGAGAAATAGGCCTTACAAGCTACCGAGTTGAAAACCACGACGAGCGTAACAACGAAGAAGCCATGCACGCCTAGCCCAAACTAAGAAGAATCCTAAAAGGAAAAGGACTGAAGGGGGATAGGCGAAATCCACGAGTTACTCTCCTAGAAGGAAAGACTTCTTGGCCAAGGCATGAATTTCGGTTCTACATTACTATAAATACTCCAAGACCCTCATGAATCAAGGTACGTATAATTAACTCAACTCTGGCACTCTAGGGCTGGAAAAAGATTCTAACTTGACCTTTGGAGGGTTTTTGGCTGGCACTAGGGGTGTACGCGGTTCGGTAGGGGCGGTTTTTTTCCAAATTTATTACCGAACCGATAGAGGTCGGTTTTTTCATAATTGGAACCGATGCACACCGCCTAAGGTCGGTTTTTCGAACTATAGCGGTGCGGTTTTTGCAGTGCGGTTTGGTCGGTTTGAAATATAAAAAAAAAAACTATTTTTTTAATAATAAAAAAATTAAGTTTTTACTTTTCAAGCCTAATATCAATATATCAACCTATTCAAGAAACATGTGCCAAATAATTCATGAAACTTGTGACAACTTAGTCACACAAAGCCAAACATGTGCCAACCTGAGTAAATGCACAGTATAATAAATTAACTAAAAACTAACTAAATAAATTAAATGAACAGTATAATAAATGCACAGTATAATAAATTAACTAAAAACTAACTAAATAAATTAAATGAAAAGTATAATAAATGCACAGTATAATAAATTAACTAACTTAAAAAAATGCACAGTATAATAAATTAACTATCTAAACTGAGTAAATAAATAAATTAACTAAAAACTAACTAAATAAATTAAATGAACAGTATAATATAATAAATTAACTAACTAAATAAAGGCACAGTATAATAAATTAACTAACTAAACCAACTCAATAAATGCACGGTATAAAATTTATATAAATTATAACTATAATACAAGCATTATAAACTTATAACTCTATAATACGAGCAAGTGAGCAACAATGAAGAGAGGCAGAGAGCTAGAGGAAAGGGGCTGAATGCTGATAGTGATATGTGATGGATGACTATGGAAAGACTCAAAGGAAAGGGGCTGATAACTATGGAAAGAAGAGGAAATGGCTTACCGTGATATTTTCCACTGTCCACTCCACTGCTCCAGTGTCCAACCAAGACTCAAGACTCAATGGCTTACCGTGAGCTGCTGCTGAGATGGCGAGTGCTAGGCTAGAGGCGACTGGCAAGACCGAGAGAGAGAGTTGAGGCGTATCAGAGTTTAAGAGTAAATTTATAGTAGTATAACCCTACATAAAATGGTGCATTTTGTGGGTGAGTTTCAGTGTTTCACGTTGGCGTTTCACGTTAGTTCTAAACGACGTCCTAAACGGTGCATTTATAGTAAACAAATTTAAAATGAACACACGCCTAAGGTCCTAACGACGGCATATATTTAGATGTGAAGTTCTGAACTGAAGGTTGAAACTATTTTTCGTTCTTTCTTCTCTACACTTGTGAATCGGTTCGGTTCGGCGCTAATTCGGTGTGCTCTCTGTGTCTCCGACGTCCTCACTGCACCGGCGTTGGAGCTCTGGTCGCGTTCCGATCGCCGGCATCGGCTCCGTCGGTCGATGCCAGTAGCGGTGCGGGATGATCGGTGCCGGTCGGTTTCGTCGGCTCCAGTGGTGGTTTGCACACCCCTAGCTGGCACCACACTGGTGCTCTCTGTTAGATCATTTCTTTTGTTTGTACAAGTTTTATTTCGCACTCGTGAGAACCGCGTAGCTTACTAGTGAATTTTGACATCACCACTATCTAAAAATAATGTGTTTTTTTTTTTAATCTTTTCGATTTAATTCAACATTCTTTTTGGTAGATCTATGGCAAATTTTAATTGCCACTGAAATAGCCAGTGCCAGACTTAATATGTACAGTCATGGTACCATCCTCTTATTCTACCATGTCCTCCCCAAAGGTTTCCACCACCTAAAAATAGTAATTTAGAATTATTTTGTTTCTTCCCCCCGTGACCACCAATTTGTGCTTAACTTTTCATTTGGTAGACACAAGTTAGAGAGCAAGTGCACGTGGGTCTCTCATCCAATGTCCAAGGCATCAAAATAGTGAAAATACCAGCTTTTTTAGCGCAATGAAGCCTTAAGCCCAATCAAAGTTGCTTTTCTTTTTTAAAGCAATATAAGCACTAAACACTTGTGAGTGTTGGGCAAGCGAAACGTGGAGCAATACTCATCGATTTCCTCTTTATCCATTCCATCACGCACACACACAAGTAGGAAATAAAATATCTGAATCCGCCGCTCTACTCATCTCTGCAGCTATAATACAAATCATCAAAAACCCGATATTTAACGAAACGGCCATAACTATATGCCCGTGGCTTTCGATTTACAAGATCTTTATTTGATTATATCCCTGCCACGTGCCAAATCCTTCTCATGTCAGCTTTTTCTTTTTCTTTTTTTTGATGATTTGTGTTACCAAAATTTTCTATTCCATTATCTATCTTTTGTTTTTCTTGTTGATTACTATCTATAGCAAATTATCAAATACAAATTAAATTTTGTGATATTCGATTTAAATTGTTGGTATACTAGACTGAATTCTAATTCAAAAATATCTACCTTAAAAGATACCATTAAATACTAATTAATATGATAATTTAGTTTTGTCTCTTCCACTTAACATATATAAAAATAGATAAGATATTCAAAATACGAGACAAATAAATCTTTAGTAACCTCCACATAAAATTTGAGTGGTGGACTCATTGATCTGGGATGTAAGATAAACTTGCAGATTCTAAATTTAATCCATTGCAGTATTAATTCATGAAGTTTTCAAAATGCTTAATGAAGAGTAACTGAAAATTTTCAAAGTGTATAATACATAATAAGTGAAATAGTTTGACTAAAGGACACCAATTCTTTAAATATATATATA
The DNA here is from genome assembly GCA_032878915.1 of Castanopsis chinensis. Taxonomy (NCBI): domain Eukaryota; kingdom Viridiplantae; phylum Streptophyta; class Magnoliopsida; order Fagales; family Fagaceae; genus Castanopsis; species Castanopsis chinensis. The sequence goes on from JAVQMG010000129.1 coordinate 13,784,020, forward strand.
TATATATATATATATATTAAATAGTAGCAACAAAAGCTTGAAAAGCTGTTTGGCAATAATTTTTATCTTTTAGTTATTGGTGTTTTTGCTTCTATATATTTTATAAAAAAAATCCTTATTTTATTATTTAAGTACAAACATATATTAATCATATTTAAACAAAATTTCAGCAAAATGTTGGGAGACTAAATTTTAGCTCATTGTATGGTTTGAAGGTCTGCACAATCATTTTGATGTAACATTATCAGCTTAGGTACAACTTATGGAATATTATCATCCATAGATAAGTAAACGTTAAAATTAAATGATTGATTGACCCTTTTGTCTCAAATAAAGGAAAGAAAAGAAACAAAAACCTTTCTTTATATTGCTTTCTCCCTAAAATAATTAGAAACAATAATAGAGAAGCTGGTCAATGCGAAGTGAAAATGGGAGTGGGACCGTCGGTTATAGTAATTTTTCTTATAATGGATTCAATAATTTGATAATTCCACTTTCTCTATTACCCATTTTGTACAAGGTCTTTTTCATATTAATTTTTATTTTAAGCTAATTTATTTAACTCTTGGAATAAATTAAAGATTATATGCTTTTTTTTTTTTTTTTATGTATCATAATAATATGTTTCAAAAGTATCAATAATATTTGATTTCTCAAAAAGCCTAGCTCCCTTGCCATTTGAGAACCTTCTTTCTATGGATCTACTCATTACCTTCCCCTTCTAAGCAAAAAATAAAAAATCATTACCTTCAACTAATAGTAAAAAGATAAGAACATGGATTATGAATGAATTTAAAAGTTGTATAGAGCAAAAGCAACAAAATCTAGAGAACCAATCGAATGGATCCAATGGGTCCATTAATGATAATCATGTACTTTTCACCACTTGTATATATATAGTCATGTGCTAGAGATTTTTTTTTTTTTTTTTTTCATTTTCATTTTCATTCTTTTTTTCTTTTAAGATTAACCCTATAGTAATACCATACTGGGATCCAATGGGTCCCTTAACGATAATCATGTAGTTTTCACCACTTGTTCTTTAGTCATGTGTTAGATATCTTAAATGTCATACTCGGAATCTTGAAAATTGGCCCAAATGAATCACTATAAATAGACTACCACGAGACCAAGTCTCCACAGTTCAAAACTATACTCTTTCTGCTCCTTAATTAAATTCAAGATTGTTACCAATAACATAAAAAAATCTCATTAATGTTAAAAAAAGAAAGCAAAACCCAAAAACCAAAAAAAAAAAAAACGCACAATTAATTACAAATTTACAAGGTTGGTGCGGGGCACCAAACTAGTTATTGTGCAACATCAAAACCCAGCAACCGCTGTTGTACGAAATGCACAAAAGTTACTATGGGTCATCCTTAATTTCTTGTAGTTGGGCTGTGTCTCAATCTCATTCATTCTTTCATTTGTGGCACTGGCAAAGGAAAAGAGTGTACTGTAGAAATAGAAATAGAAATAGAAATAGAATCCTCACTCAAGCTTCACCTTCTTTACCACATGTGCACTGGCCCCAAGAAGTACTAAAATCTAAATTCATTTCCAAACATAACTTGTTTTTTTGTCACAAATTTGATTGTAAATGGTATAGATTAAAACAAAAAAAATTTACCAATAAATAAATAAATAGCAATCAAACAAGAAAAATTGTGGTACAAAGGTTGTGCACGTACAAAAATTGTTTACAAAATGTTGCTAGTCACGTGCATAGGGCAAGTGCCATTATGAAAAGCAACAAAACGAAAAAAAAAAAATTGCTGTAACGGACAGTACTTTTTTTATAAATAAATAATATTATAATAATAATTAACAACTTAAACAAAATTACAAATACAAACAAAATTTAAAAACAACAAAAAAGACCGAAAAAAAAAAAAAAACAAACAAAAAAGTACATCCGATATCTCTCGTTCCCACCGATACAAAATTTGCCGATTTTTGGCAACACAGGAACCGCGACATTCTAATTATATCGCCGATACATAGTCATTTTCAAAGGGCCACAAGAGGATCTGACCCAAATATATCGCCGATATCTTGGAAGTAGTCATCCGCATGCCACCTCGAGTACCCGAATCCGAAATTCTCACATGAACTCATAAACATATCGCTCTCTCCGAAACCGAAATCCTCTCCAGCAAAAACATTGTCGTTCACACTCGTCTCGTCGAACAATAAATCCGGCACCGAACTCCGGAAGTCAAAAATATCGTCCGGTATCAAAGAATCAAAACACGAATACTCCGAAAAATTCTCCGATACACATGACTCCTCTCGCAAATCGCCGATATCTCGGGTTTCCCTCATCAACGAATCAGCTTCTTCATTTGAAGGTGAGGGACACTGTACTAACACAGTGGTAGGTGAGTTCTTGTTGATGTTGTTGTGAGACTCGTCGCCGGTGTTGTAGCCGGAGCTGGTTCCGACCACGGGCTTGTGACTTTCAGGCGAGGACTTGACCGGAGGAGAAGTGAAGTTGGTGAGCGCGTCGGGTCCACGCAGCTGGATAGCCGCGTTGTCGTAAACCATAGCTGCCTCTTCCGCCGTGTCGTAGGTGCCTAACCACAGCCGTACACGGCGGAGTGGGTCTCTGATCTCAGCCGCCCATTTTCCCCAAGGCCTTTGCCTCACTCCTCTGAACTTCTTCTCCGTCGTCGTCGTTGTCGTTGTCGTTGGCGCTAACTTCGTTACTCCTCTGCCCTTAGAGGCACACTTTTTCCGTGCACTCTTTGTCCTGCTACTACACGACCGTTTCCTCCAAACGGTGTCGTTTTCGGCTTGAGGAGGAGTCGAACACGACGACTCGATAGTGATCTCGTTAACGAACCTCTTGACACGCTGGCGACCATGGTCTTCGTCGTCACTGGATGAGTCGGTGGCGTTTCCGTCAGTAACGGAAATCCGTACGACTCTGCGTTGTTGTTGTTGCTGCTGTTTCATTAATTCGGTTGAAGAAGAAGAAGTTTCGGAAATTTGAACCGGTTTGAGAAGCTTTGCGATATTGACTCGGTGCTCTGTGTATTTCACTTGAGCACTGTGGTTTTGGTAGTGGTGGTTCATGGTGGCTAAAGATTCGCTCACAAGAGCATTGAAAGCGAAAGCTTGAATGAGAGAGAGAGCGAGAGCGAGAGAGAGAGAGAGAGAAAAAAAAAAGTGGGGGGTTTTGAGAATTGAGATTCTTTAGGAGAATAAAGAGAGAAATGGGTATAAAAGAGGAAAGGTGAGAGCGGGAGAGAGAACTCGTTAAAGAGAAGCTTGAAACGGAGAGAAATCAAAACATTAATGGGTATTTATAATAATACTGATTCAAGAACCCCAAAAAAGGAAGAAAAAAAATTAAAGGAGGTTTTATGAAAGGAAGAGAAATTTCAAGGAAAGTTGGCACAAATAAAGGAGCTTAGAAAAAGAGTGTGAGCGTGACTCTGTCTGTCTATGAGAGAGAGAGAGAGAGAAAAATGATATGTGAGAAAGAAAAAGAGGGGGAAATTTCTGGGAAAGTTTCAAAGCGGAAAAAAGGAAAAGAGAGTGTCACAAAATTTTTGCTTTTGCCGGAAAAGGAAATAGAATAAATGTCGACCGAATCAAAAACTCAACAAATGAAGTTCACCTAAAGGTAAGCTAAAACCTCAAACCGGTTTTAACCGACAAATTTGCTATTTCCGGCAATCCTCAAATGTTTCTCTGAGAAAAGAAACTGGGTGTGGGAAAAGAAACTGAGAGTTTTGGAAAAGACAGCTGTGTATGTGTTGTATGGGGAAGTACTAGCAGAACAGTAGAAGCTGTTACAGAGTGATTTTTGTGAACTTTGAGAGAAAGGGAGATAGGACACGTAGAGAATTAAGCACAGTTGCGGAGGACACACAACGAAAGGACCTATTTTATAGGATCCAACCCCAACAGCCGTAATCGCTAAATCCGGTTTAATTTCCACTTTAATTTTCTTTTCTTTTTTTCTTTAACAACGTTAATTAAACGACAGGTCGTGTAAGTGAGATTATTTTATTTTGTTTTTAGTTTTTAAGCTTATAATAATGACAAGAAGGCGTGGGATTGTGACACGTGGCGAGAATTGGGCGTGGCCCCCGCGAAAGAGAGAGATCCAATGGGAGTATGGGAGAGAATGGGACATGGTGCTGAGTCAGCAAAAGATTGTTCTCGGAGTTAGGGATGGGGATGCAGGTCACGTGACTTTAGAGACCTTTGGTTCAGTTTCTACTTTGACTGGAAATTTTTTTTTTTTTTTAAATGATTTTAATTAATTTCATATTAATGCCCATTGAATGCCCTCCTAATTGTTCGTTAAAAACTTACGTTATTGAGCTTGATAATGAGGCTATTTTGGTAATTGTGTAGTCAAAGTGTCGTACAACCAAGTCACCCCACTTGAGTTTCTAAATTTTTAATTTTACCGTTTAACCTCTCATTATTTTGTCATGTTACAGCTAAGTGTAACGTGGGAGGCAACCTTGAATTTGGCGCCAATTATATAACTGTGTGTCACTCCCTATTTTTCTCTTTCTTTCTTTTTTTTTTTTTTTTTTCTTTATTTGGGTTCTTTTTTCATTTTACTTGATGGGTAATATTTTCTGTATACAAGTTGTTCACACAGTTTTACACGCTCATTTTCAAACTAAAACTCTGACTTCATTTCACAATTTCAATTTAAAATAAGATGTTTATAATAGTTTGTGTAATTAACTTAATCTCCTTCTCAAAAAAAAAAAAAAAAAAAAATTACTTAACCTAATCTTGTTAACCATGCATCCTTGTTTTACTAGTAATGCTAATATGCTAATCATACATTCACAACAAGTAAGTCGTAAATTGTTATTGTTTATAATTAAAATCATCACTAAAATTACTTTTTTATTAATTAATTAATAATATTTTACTATCTATAATTTGTTGTAAAATTATTATCCATGAAAACATTATTAACGTTTGGTACACAACAACAACAACAACAACAGGTGTCCCAATGTTCCTTTGGCGGGCTCAAACTCATTGAACTTGACAAATGTCGGAGACATATTGGTGGTGTCAAAGATTGGCAAAAAACACTAAAAACAGTAGTAAACGTTTGGAGCAGACTGAATACAAAGGTTATAAGAATAGTAGTGGTAGTAGTAGTAGTCCCAGCCACTTGATTCAGAGGAGGCAGCAGCATTAAACTCGTTGACACATAATAAGGGGAGGTGATAGAGTGGGCCTACTTGTTTTTGAATAGGTCAGTCATAACACTCAGAAAGGATAGCTCTCGTGATCCTTTGTTTTAGCTTTGAGTCGGTCATTGTGAGAGGGACTGAATGAGTTTTTTTTTTTTTTTTTTTTTAAAAAGGGCATGAATTACTGCAACCAATTTAATTTACTCTCACATTTCTCACCGACTAATTGGGAATTGCCTTTATAGGTCATGTTTAATGATCCACAGAAAGTAAATACCAAATATTTAATAATATTTACAATATGATAGCTAAGAATTAAGATTCTCTACAACTTTTAGGCGGAGAAAATTTAGTTTTGATTATTTAGGTCCAATTCAACATAATTTTCTCAATTAAACTCGCACGTTTGGTTTCATTATACAAACAATCTCATTTTTTTCAAGAAATATTAAATTTAATGTGTTTGAATTTTATTGAAAAATCTAATACATTGTACCTAAGTTCATTTAGGATAATATGGCAAAATTAGATTCACTTGTTTCAAAATTGATAGACTTGATTTTAGAAATTATGGTAGAGTTGCTAACAAGTAATCTTATTTTTTAGGAAAATTTCTAATAAGTAATCTAAGGGAACATTTTAAGAAATAATAAATATATAATTATATAATGTAACATTTTCAAAAGAAAAATATATTTGTTAATAATTTAAATTTAATAAATTTGATAATTACAATAAGAGGTGAGTTTTTTACATTTCCATTGAAAATAGATAATTCATTGGATTGTAAATACAAATTCTGTGTGGTTGGATATTTTAGGGGCAGTTTGTAGTGTAACTAAAACAACAATTTTTAATGTTTAAACAATATTACACGTATTTTCATACATTTTTTCACCCACATGTATTTAAAAAAAATACAAACAACATTACTAGATTAACGTTGCCAAACACCTTCTTATTTTTGACTTTTGTGCATAATTTAATTTAATTTTTAAAAATTTTATAAAAAAGAAAATAAGATGTACTAGAGTGTTAAATACACTTATACACTAGTAAAAAATGAGTAGATACTGGTAGGGATGGCAATTTTGCCCCACCCCGCTTAACCTGCCCCTACCCTGCTTCGCCCTGCGCGGGTTTTCCCCGTCCCGCAAAGGTGATAGGGCGAGGATGGGGCAAGATTTTAGCCCTGCACCACGGGGCGGGGCGGGGATGGGTTTAGACTTTTTAGACCCACCCCGCCCCCGCCCCCGCCCTGCCCGAGTTGCAAAGGGTTATAACTGTAAATTTTTCATACCCTAAAACCCTACTATTTAAATAACATATTAATATTAGCTTATTTTATTCTACCTAATGTGGTTCTACCTTTATTTTGTTATGTGTTATACTATGAGTTTTTTTTTTTTTTTTTTTGTGATTGTCTTGTTAAACACTTGGATATATTATTCAATTTTTTCTAAAAATTGATTTGATTTGATGAGATAAATTTAGTTGTACTTTTAAGTATATTTTTATTAATGAAATAGGTTTCATTAAAAAAATTGTACTAATTGTAGGGCAAATAACAAAAAGTAGAGTTTTAGATACTGGCACAGCAGTGCCATCCCTAGATACTGGCATAGCAGTGCTTACAAAAGTCACTCAGGGAAAGGTGGGTGAGACAGAAACTGCCATCTTGAACTCTGCAGCTTGGGTAAGAACATGCATGTAACGCAAGTAATGAGACATACTAGTTACAACCTCATTTAATTTTCTGGCCCATATTACTTTATAATAAGTAGTGCAATCCCAAGTCGTTTACATTTAATGACTTGTGTCATATTCCTTTATGTCCCTAATAAAACACAGGCCCTTATAGCTCAAAACCATTGAGGGTATAATTATGAAGCCTGTCATACCCGTGACCAAAATGTTTCCTACTATTATTGATGCACCAATACTCCCACTGTAAGTTAGTTCAAAAACCAAGAAAAAATAAAGTAAAACAAAAAAAAAATAAAAATAACTTGAAAGAAAGAAAGTGACAACACCAACCTCTCATTCCCTTGAGTCCCTGACCCCATGCACAAATCACAATCAACCAGGAAAGCCATTTGGCTTATACCATAATATACCCTAATCCTATAATTGAATGATTGTTCTCTATATGAAAACTATTAATTGTAGCCATATTTAGAGGTTGATACATTTTGGTTCCTATAGTGATTTTATTGTACAAGTTTAAGTTCAACAATTTTTTTTTTGGGGCATATTAAAAAATAATTGGTTCAATAACTAAAGGCTTTTGTCGTTTGCTATTTGGTTTTCTATGAGCATAGTGCCTTGATTGTGAATTAAGAGAGAGTTGCCAAAAAGGGATCAGCCATATACTTACAAAATAGGCATCCTTGATTCTCATTCTTTTGTACTTAGAAGCCTAATAGACAAAGATAAGCAACAAAACGAAGGTCATTATGGTAATTGCAATGACAGATATTATAAGTGGGCCGAGATTTAAATATAGGGATAATTACACTTTACCCACCTGTGGTTTGCCTCTAATTCGATTTGCTTACCCGTGATTTCATTTTTGACACTTTACCCATCTGAGGTTACCTCTGTTTATGCTCCGTAACCCATCTCTAATTTTTCTGTTACTCTAACAAGTTTCGTCAAAAAATCAAAAAGAAATCAGATCAAACACACCTCTCCACGCACTCTCACTTGAATCAAACAAGAAATACACCCAGAAAAACTAATACAAATAAATCAAGCAATACCATCCAACTTGCTCACCAAACTAAGATCCTAGATCCAAGGCACTAAATCTACAAAAACAAAACAGACTACAACACCTCAAACTGCATTGTAACATCTAGGATTTTTGTTTTGATCTATTTTCTGGGTATTCAAATTTTTCCCAAGAAGATCAAGATTTTATTTCCAAATAAAGACTAAAAAATCAAAAATCAAAACAAAAATCCAAATGAAGCCAAACACATGGAAACAAGCACAAAAATAAAGAAAAGAACTCAAAAAGACTCATTTACCCTTCAAATTAACAACGGTAGGTTACGGAGCATAAACGAAGGTAATCTCAGGTGGACAAAATATCAAAAATAAAACCACAGATAGACAAATTGAATTAGAAACAAACCACACGTGGTAAAGTATAGTTATTACTTAAATATATAAATCAATTGCATGGGCTGGCCCGTATTCGGATATTTGCTAAATTGACTGGGCTGCAAATGCGATCCAGAAATCTCTCGAACAACGTGGCAACTGGCAAGCAATCAAGCCGTCATATTTGTTTCTTTCTTTCACTGCTTTCGTCCACTTGACCTTTAGACCTAACATTTTTGTCAAACTTTCTTTTTTTTTAATAAATATTTTTGGTATTACCTGAATCTTTATTTCTTTCTTTCTTTCATTCTTTTTTTTTTTTGGTTAGAAACACTTAAATCTTTATTTCTTAAATTAAATCACAAATTTCTAATTACCTTAACAAGTAAAAATTCTTACTACTTGAGCTTTAGTACAGTTGGCATTTTAAATTTTCCTTTAAATTCAAGTATTTTTAGAATATATATTTCGTCATTTTTAAAGGAGAAAAGTGAAAAGTAAACAAATTCTTCTCGTCAACTAATAATCTTTGAATTAAAGATGACTTCTTAACTAGCTAAGATATCAATTTTTTTTTAAATGCTAAAGAACGTTTCTTATTGAAAAATACCCTAAGTTCAAATCCTTTTTCTTTTTTTCTTTTATTAAAAAAATAATCACATATATATTTCAATTATGATCATGGCCGCGTTGTTTTGCTTGCCTTTATCTTCTGATTTTTAGACAAATGGCAACAGTTTAAGGCTTCCAGCTCACATGCTGTGGCTTTTGCTGTCAAAGAATCATTGGTTGGTAATCTCTCATTATCTAAACTAATTGTCGTTCTTGATTGCCGATTTGTTCACTAATCCAAATTTGAATTATTTTTCAACAGTTAGTGCCTAAACACATATTTACTCATTTGATCAGTCAGGATAGACTAGATAGCTAAACGCCTATAAAAGAATGCAAAGATTTTATTATTATGTCATACACGTAACTATCTGTAACATTCTATCTTTTCTTTATTAATATTTTTTGGTGGGGATAAAATTTCTTTTTCAAATCCTACTGTTTGAATGAACAATTATCGATAACTGAACATTTGTAATTAAACAAGACTGCCCTTTTTTTTCTTTTTCTTTTTTCTTTTTTGAAGAGAAACAGGGGTGCTTGTGCATGTAATTAATGAACCTCAACATGTATTGTTTGCTCGGATATAATAATAGCAGGAATTAATAACAATTCAGATGTAGCGAAGCAAGAGACCTCAAAAGGAGCATAATCGTGCAAACACCAACACAGCTAATGTAGAAAGAATCTGATAAATTTTAGAACCGCATACATATGTAGATGCTAAGATTGTTATATAACGTTCATAAATGTTTTTTTTTTCTAATATGTCATATTGCTGCATCATGGTATCAAAGATTCAAAATATCTGTCATTAAATTCATGTAGTTAATAGAATAATGACTAATGAGAATGAGTGTTCTATATATAAATATATATTTGTTCCAAAACATTTATACTATCAAAGTTCAATGAGAGTTCTTGAATTGAAAATATGTTCCTCACGTGAAACTTAAGATTAAAAAGTTGCCATTAGTATGTTAAAAGGGTATTAATAAATAATTAATAACACCAATACCAATATACAATTTTGAAATTAGGGATATGTAGAGAAAAACCCAGTTTGAGCAAATAATTAACAAAGAGATCACAGTATTCAAAGGTCTTATAGCTTGAGAAAAGAAGGGCATGTGGATTTGCAAAGACAAAATAAAAGCTATTAGTTTTCTCAACTTTTCCACAATTACAACCCGTATGAAACCACAGATAAAAATACAAACAAAGAAATACATTGGATTCGACAATTCCTTGTGAGAAGTCTTGGTCCGACCTATACAACATATATATAAATTGATGTTTGTTTTGGCTTCTTAAACTACGCAATTTAAATCAATTTCTTATTGCAATTGTGTGGTTCTTGAACCACATTAGAGATATAAGTCAATAAGCATCATCCCCTAGATGCATTCTTTGAGCCACAAAATAGAGAGGAACCTCATTATTTTATAAATCATGGTTAGTTTGTTGGCCAAGAAGATTCACCGTATCCCTATGTTTTTATACAAGTCATTGAAGTCAATAAGCACTTGGACCTAGAAGCACTTGATTTTTGTAATTATAATTGGACAATCATAACGTTTATGAAACATAAGAAAGCTAGAATCCCATCTCTCTTAAAATAAAAATATAATAATAAGAAGAATAGTATGAGGGAGAGAGAGAGTTATTTTGTTTATTGGGCTTGCATGATCAACTTGTTCGTAGTTCAAGGAGTCTCATGCATCCTCCTCTTTTGCCAAACAATAAAAGAACCTGTAACCTTATGACCCCTTTCCGTCTCAATAAGTTAGTCTCAAATCTCCATCATAAGGATGAAGGAAAAATATACCATGATTGGAAAAGTGATTGAGATAATATGGATAACATAAAAGACACTGTAAAAATGAAGATCTACTGCTCAATAACTATTGACTATAATGTATTGGTACAGTGGTACTGCCCAAAGACATGAACGTATTAAAGTTTGAATACTTCAAAAAGCTTTTTTCCCTTTTTTTTTTGACAATAAATAGTGGGAGAGGACTACTTGTCTACCACAAAGAATATCATTATAGTTGAACTACTATCTTAAATCCCAAATAGTACAAGGGCATTAAAAAGGAAAGACAAGTCAAAAGACCAAATAACAAAATCCTTTGAAAGTTATTTCAACGTACCAAAAGTTTTGTGGTTCTATAGCACCTCTTTGATAATAACCCACTTATTATAAGTTGGGGTTGGATGATAATTATCAACTCAATCGTCTTTTGTGATTATATATATATATATATATATATGTGTGTGTGTGTGTAATTTTAATAATCAATTTTTTTGTTAAGAAAATTGATAGTTATATGAGCATATGTTAGATTTGAACTCTAACATTTTCGTTGAAAATACTGAGTAATGTTTGTTGAGTTATAAAACTCTTAACTTTAGTATAATCATTCCAAAGAGTTGATTATCAACTTTTTATCCACTAACCAAAGCACAAAGTAAATATCGTTTGTGGATTAATCATTAAAAATGTACTACAAAATCCTAATTTATTGTATTACTAAAACTCATGATAAATTGATAACACATTTTTATAATACTACTCCTAATTTGATCATGATTAGTCCTAAATCAAATTGTCCAATAATCATGAGAATTGGAAATTTGTTTAATTATATACAAAGTGTTGATTGTGGTGTACACAAAACAGTTTGAATGTAAGTAAAATACAAGATCTCTTATCGGATTTAACATGCAATGCCCTCCAATTATTTTGCAATAAGTGCTGTCTAGCCAAGTACTAATGAAATTATATATATATATATATATATATATATATATAATATGGAGGTCCCATAAAATATTCTTGGAAATATACTTTTTCAAAATTTCACACACGATATGTATTTTTAAAATATATATACCATGGTATTCTACAGTTTTCACTCCAATAAAATAACAAATACAGATAATTGTATAACATTCTAGTGTTGTTTTATTTTTTGGGAAAATGTTATGAAAATTTACTTAACTAATTTTGGGAACACCTGGGATTATTTCTAAAGAGTAGGATTAATTTATTTTCCTATGAAATTATATTTATAATTCATTTACAAAAATACAAATCAAAGATTATGGCATATCTTACATTCTTAATCAACAAAGCTGAAAGGAATCTTGGAAAAGCTCATACTTTTATGTTTCTAAACTAATACACCAAGCTATTAAACTAATCCAGTATAATCTTCAAAGTTTTTGAGACATGGAGTTGTTTATATATAAAGATTAAAGAAAGGAATTTTTTAATTGTTGAATGTAAGATCATATAATAAATAAATTCTCCCCCCTGAGAAAAAAGAAAAGAGAGAAAAAGAAGTAGAGTTTATTGAAAATGTTACTACATAGTACATACTAGTATAATTCTTTAATTAATGAACGGGTGGGGGGGTTTTGTATCGAAAGCTGAAGACAGTAAATGACCAGCAGGAACAGTTGGGCCCCACAGACACATCAGCTTTTGAACAGTTCCGTAACAGTCGCCGTTCACGCTTATCGAGTCCTATGACCGACACGTGTGCATCGTCTTGTGACCGTGACGTGTCTGCCTCATGTGACGTTCAGTTTGATTTGATATTATCACCAAAGAAAGGGATTGATATTGTAATAGTCAAAACACAATTTCTGCCCAACTTGCTCTGGTAAATCATAAGAGGTGAAGTCGTAGGTTTACTATTTTTACTCTATTATATATGACTAATTATGTTAATAAGTTATGGTAAAAATTGTGGTTTTAATATTTTTTTGTTTGTCAAAAATTTTCTAATTCTCTTGTTAAATAAAAAAAAGGTGATGTTAATAGGTGTGTTTGGAGCATTTATTAATGAACCTTTTTTTATAAATTTTTAATTCACTTTCATGAAAAATATTAAAAATTGTAAAAAAAATCTTTTACTTTTTTCTATAAATAAATTTTAAAAATATTTTTTAAATTAATTTCCGTAAGACCTCGTCAATTTAAATAAAGTTAAAAAAAAAACCATCTAAAATCTTTTACACTGTGTTCCGCAAAAAGGTGGGGAGTAAAAAAAGAAAAAGAAAAACGAAAATAAGAGAAGAAAAGAGAGTAAAGACGAAGAGGTGGGGAGTAAAAAAAATTTTTTTTAAAAAAAAAAGGAAAATGAGAGAAGAAAAGAGAGTATAGGTGGAAAAAAAGAAGAATGAAATATGTTTCTTTAAAGTGCGTTTAGATATCACTTATTTTGTTAAAAATTAAAAATAATAAAAATAATAATAAAAAATTACTGTTCACACATGAGTTACTATTTATTTGTCTATTTGCACTATTCATGTCCCACAAATAATGCAATAGGCACTGGTTTAAAAAAAAAAAATGTGAAAAATGCAAAACGTGGCCATGGAGTCCGAATCCAAACGCTCACTCACTTTCTCATTTCCTCCCAATTTGGAAGGAAAGAAAAATGGTGGTTCTCATGAAAATTCTCTCCCTCCATTTCCTTTTCTTTTCTTGATTTTTTTCCAGCCAAAACATATGATTTTTTTTTTCCTTTTCTCCAAATCTTTCCTTTCCTTAAAATCATATTTCATAATATTATTCACAATAGTTGAATTAGTAAACAATTTCCTACATTGATAGGAATGATAATTGTGAAATTTCTTGTCTTAAGAGTTTTATTATTTTTTTTTGAAAGTAAGTTATTTGTTATTATAATAACTACTAAAATCTTATCCATTTATTTCGAAATAAATGGATTCTATTTTATCAAGCCATAAACATTTTGAAAAAAAAAAGGTTGGCATCATTATTTTGATATCTACTATTTAAATAAGTGAAAAGGTGGTAAATCAATCAACTTATTTCAAAACAAATAGATAAAATTCTAGGAACTCCATGACAGAATTAGGCCGCATTTATACTGATAACTATAGAGGATAATAAGCAATACCACCCTTATATATTAGGCCACGTTTAGTTTGACTTAAAATATTTTTGACCATTAAATATTTTCAAGCTAGACAAAATTACTTTGAGATGAACTCATCACTGACATGATTATTGTTAAGGACATAATTTATGTAGTTGGTTAATCCTTCGATAAAACACACTTTACTTATATTTGAGTAAATTTAAGATGTGTTTAATACTTCAAAGAACATGTTGTTCAATTCTAGTATTAAAGCTATGAAAATTGAACCAAGAAACAAGTGAAGAAAAGGTGTTTACTAAAGCTAGATAGATAGCTAGACACCTACGGATAGATAGCTGGACACCTGCGGACAGCTGCTCGATACCTCTATCTATCGAGATTTAATGAAGCTCTACAGCTTCTCGATCGATCGAGGTATCTATCGAGGTTACGGGAATTCAAATTTCTAGATCTGATATTCAGCCCATGTTTATGTATTTGTGTAGGGTTCCTTTTTTCACAACCCTAGACATATATAAGGCTTATTTTAGAAGCCGTCGCATAAGATAATTCAAGGAGAACACATGCAAAATGTGACCAAAGCCTTATTCTCTCTGAAAGAAGCTACTGCGTTTTTGCGCCATAGGGTTTTGTGACCAAGTACTTCTTGATCTTCATTGTTGATGAAGTGAAGAACTTTGCAGCCAACATTCTTCTTCCTCAAGTTGGTGAATACGTCACGTACTAAGATTCGTGCAAAAGAGTTAGTCACGCACTAGGATCCGTGCATCAAAGGGTGGCGTTCATATATTGAAGAGTTCAAAGGTTCTGAAGCAGTAGAAGGTTTATACTGTGCGTTCATCTACGGGGATTGTAGAGTTTAGGGACAAAGGTTTTATATTAGATCTGAAACTTCTCTTTACTATAGTGAATTGTTTTTCGAGAAGGTTTCTCCCCAAGTTTTTTAATGTGAAACTGGTTGATTTCATTGGTTTTCCTGGGTCATCATATCTTATTTATTTTTCCGTTGCACTTAGTTTTGACATGATATTGATGTTTGTTTGTTTTAACAAGTTTATTCATAATAAATCTAATTAATAACTTGGATTTAAAACTTGTTAATTCTATCAATCGGGGTCTAAATTTCCCAACAATTATGTTACACGCCATTCACAAGTTAACTAATTAAAAGAGATGTAATGTAACTAAGCACTTTTTGAGTAATTCTAAGACTACAGTTTTTCGCATTTCATTTTTCACGACTATCTTATATGGTAAACTATAATTAGGTGGTTGTCACTTTCACTCGCGACTTTTTTTTACCATCACTTGCAGTCAGCGGCATTGGATCATTGTGAAAAATGATGTGGTCTTAGAATTATTGAGACTTTTATGAATTATGAAATAGGAGTCATAGGACCTAATCCCAGGTCCACCGAATTAGTAAAACTAGTCTTACAGTTCTTTTTTTGTTTCCTCCCTTTCTGTCTGGGGGAGTAGATAGTCTAGTTGCAAAATGAATGCTTGGGTGTTCTGGAAAAGTGATTTCTTAGGCCTCAAATTGAGGGTTTAGGTGGCCAACATTGGGGGACAAAAGCATGCTGGAATGTATGTAACAACACTTTAGTGGTCTCTTTAATGGTTTAGGTCCGTTGCTCACAATTATTAATTTCTCATACCATTATTTTTCTCCTCCTTTTTGCAGCAGAGTTAATAATTTCATAATTATTGGCTGAATGTTGTAGCTGTATTTTTTAAAGAATACGTTTCCCCCTCAAGCATTAATTAGTAATTACAATAGCATGAAAAATTTGTTGGCGTAAAATGCAAGTTGTGTCTGAATTGTGTTTGGTATTTAATTTTCTCGAGCATGTGTTTTTTTTTTTTTTTCCAAGAATTTTGAAATCAAATTGCATTAATTTTCACCCCATGAACCCAAACAGCATTGTGAGCTACAGATTTTTTGGCTTAAAATTAAAGCAACCACTTCACACACTTGTATAAGTACTTGTGGGGTGTGAGAAGTAAGTGCCTGTGGGGTGTGAAAAGTAAGGGTCGGAGTTCAAGTCTCCAGGAGGGAGTTTTACACACATATACACTTAAATTATGCTAGAATAGAATTTCTATCTTGTTAAAAAAAAAAATTAAACCAAATGAGAAGAGGGATTTGAACTTGGGTTTTCCTCAATGGAAGATTAGGCAATGCCATTAAGTTCTAATATGCTTGACCAAATTTGATCGTAATGTTTTGTTTATTGGAAAATACTCCTAAATCCTTAGACCAATTACCACGAGTGCACGAGTTGTATACCATCGTACACTACCTTAAGTTCCACAAAAAAGCAACTGATTAAGGGAATCCAATCTTAATCTAAAAAGCAAAATGAATGATTGGAATGAATGCATGACAAGATTATAAATTAGGAATGATTGGTGAATCATTTGACCCCTAAAATAAAATTTGTAAAGAAAAGATAAAACGAATCAAACTTTAGACAAGTCCACTTAAGCAACAGCTTGGTGTCCATGTGGCGACTCGACAATGGCCACGTCAGTGTCATTAGTGAGATATTTAGTTGGGGATCAGATAGTGAGTGTCACATTCTTGTCTTTAAATAGAGACAAAACCTTCAAAGTACATTAATGGCGATTAATATTAGAAATTAGGGAGACCATATTTTCAGGGAGAAGGTCCTATCCAACTCGTCTGCACGACTCCTTTGCCGGGTTTGAGTTCGAATTTTTTATTTATGCATTATGGTTTGCCCGTGCAATTTTTATATATGAGAAAAGTGAGTGTGTGTGTGTGTGTGTGTGTGTGTGTGTGTGAATGTGAAAGAGAAAGATATCATGTATATTATTATTATTAAGAAATTTAACCAATCTTTTTTGATTGAATGCTCCAAATGCAATGGTGTTAGACATAAGAAGACATGGGTCACAGTGCCCCATAGGAGAAAAATAGTATTGAACTGAGATATACAACTAAGCTTCAGTTGCCTTTTTCTCTTTTTCATTTTATGGGGAAGAAAACCCTATTAAAAGTGTAGCACAGATACAGGTCACTGTTTTTGACTCCTTAGTTTCCGGGTCATTACCGACTCAAAAAAAAAAAATATATATATATATATATATATTTTGATAATATATTACTATATGTGTTAAAAAAATTTCATGTTCTTGCATGTTGCATCTATATCGAATATGGCAAAAGGAATTGAGATTGCATTTGGAGCAAATACATTGGTGGTGGTGGATTTAGTCTTGACTGGCTGAATTGACTCTCGATGTAGAAGCTCGTATGAACTATGAAACACAGTTTCATGTGACAATTCTGGTTTTGGAAAGCATAATGGGAAGGAAATGATAATTGTAAAAATTCTTTGAGAATTGTATGCCATTAATGATTTGCATTTATTCCTTCATTACTTATCCTAACTAGCATGTAAATCCTTACATGTATATATGCGTAGGTGTACCTAAAAAGTAAATAAAATTAGATATATATATATATATATATATCTTTAGGCAAATTTCTTTTTGATTTTTTTTTTCAACTCTTAATAAAACCTTACACTTGCAAGTTGTAAGGATATTATTTAGTATGTAAACCATTTATTCTTAATTGATCCATTTTAGTAAAGAGAAAATAAGATAGGTTTGTTTTTCACTCATAATGAAATGTTTTAAAAGTGTATATCATATCTATATATATATATATATATATTCAAATAAGCTATGAACCTTTAATCCTTATGAAAATCTATTGAAAAGCCACAGCTTGGAACATGTTAAATTTTCTTTTGAAGTTTAAACTTTATTCCTCCTCTTTTCTCTTTTTTTTTTTTTTTTTTTTTTTTTTTTTTTTAAGTTTTATTTGAAGTTTATACTTAAGTTAATGATAGGTGTAGTGCCCATGGGCCCAAGATACGTATTGGGCCGGCCCAAAAGCTCTCACAAGGAGGAAAGTCCAACCCGTTATCATGAATGGTCCGAGGACTTGATAAGCCCCGCCTACGAAGTCACGTGATAAAACAAAGTGCCACGCATGAGCAGAACACCTCGGAACATGACGTTCGAGGACTACCAAGTCCTCGGCAACGTATTACCGAGGACGAGGCGAGTGATCTGACAGCTCAAGGGCATCCGTACTGAAGACCTTGAATACAGAAACTGAGAAAACGAGAATAAGGGGTAAAAGGAGGTGATAGACAAATATCAAAGATAAAGCTGCTACCACCGCATTGAAGGCCCCATACCTACCTCTCTGGCCGCATTTATGAGGAAGTAACGCCTGAACATTGAAATTCAACCTTACACTCACCGTCAAAGACTTTAGGAGGGAAGGATGATGGGACAAGTATCCAGAAAGAGCATCTAGACTACACGTGGAAGAAAGGAGAAAGGGATACAGGCCTATAAAAGGCGAATGAAGAAGAAACAGGGAGAAAGAAACATACACATACACTACAGAGAGAACTTATAAGGAAACATCAAGGATTATCCTCGGCATCAATATATAAAGCAATATTTCATCCATGTATGAGACGTGCGCATGTGTTCTGTAATTTAATCCAACTTTTAAGTTATCTACCGTCTAAAAACCTAGATTAGAAGCCCACTCTCTATAAATTCATTGTCTAGGGCTCATTGGGCTGGTCCGAAAGTGCAACTTCGATCCAGCGCGATTTTGTGTCCTTACAATTGGTGCCGTCTGTGGGAATTCTTATGTTTTGGCCCAGCTAACGTGATGGCGGGTTTGAATCCAGATCATGCAGAATCTTTAGGGTCCCAGCACGAAGATCCATTTCAACAATTAGAGCAGATGAGAGATCGAGAAGGCAGTCTGCACACAGGACAAACCGTCGGTTATCACCCACGGGGCGGAAGCAGGGGCTCCAATGAAAGTGGTACCAAAGCCATGCAGAGGGAAATTGACCAGTTGAAGAGAAAACTGCATCGCGCCAAGTGAAAACGGACGCCTTCCATATCCGATCCCTCCTCAGACGACTCTCAGAGCAGTGGCTACAAGCCAAGGTCGAGAACTCCTCCTAGTGAAACTTTCTCATATCAAGAGGGAAGTCTACGTGATAGATCCAGTAAGAAATCTTTTCCCAAGGGCTTGGACAGTGACGCTATGGGGAAGGCATTACACCAGCTCTTCAAGTCACCTTTCACACGTCGTATTGAGAGAGGAAAACTTCCTCGTCGTTTCACGCAACCAAACTTCACCATTTACAATGGCAGAACAGACCCGGTGGAGCACGTGAGCCATTTTAACCAACGCATGGCGGTCTATTCGCAAAATGAAACCTTGATGTGCAAAGTATTCCCCTCAAGCTTAGGACCCGTTGCGATGAGATGGTTTAATAGTTTGAAAGCAGATTCCATTGATTCCTACATGGAACTTACGATGGCGTTCAGGTCTCATTTTGTTACATGCAGCAGAGTACCTCGACCTCTGGACTCGTTACTATCCATGACCATGAGAGAGGGCGAGACATTAAAAATCTACTCGGATAGATACTGGGAAGCGTTCAATGAGATTGACAGGGATTTTGATGAAGTAGCAGTCAACACTTTTAAGGTTGGCCTTCCAATTGAACACGATTTAAGAAAATCTTTAACCAAGAAACCTGTAAAAATTGTTCGTCGGCTTATGGATCGTATTGATGAGTATAAGAGAGTTGAGGAGGATCAGTAGCAAAGCAAGGGGAAAATGAAAATTATCCCTCAAGAGAGCAGGGATTTCAAGACTGAGAAATACAATAGCAAATGGCCAAGGAGGGATTTTGCTGGTCAGTCTAGGTCGGCTCCTCCTCAGACAGTAAATGCTGTGTTTAGTGAACCGGTACAGCAGGTGTTGAAGAAGATTTATCGTGAACTATATTTTAGGTGGTCCAATAGAATGATAGGAGACCCTACAAAACGTAACCAGAACCTCTATTGCCATTATCATCAGGATAAAGGTCACACCACTGAAAACTGCCGAAATTTATGGAATTACCTAGATCAGCTGGTCAAAGAAGGGAAGTTAAGGCAATTTATGAATCGGCCTAATGAATAAGGCACACAATCTGGTTCCGTGAATCAAGGTAGTAACATTTCAAGACCTCTATTGGGCACGATCAATGTCATATTTGCTGCGCCAGGACAGACTGGGTCTTGCCCTACCAAAATAATGTCAGTATTACGTCCCTCTGCCGAGGATCTCAACCCTGAGCCGAAGAGGATTAAGAGGAATCCTCCACCCGTTTTGGGATTTTCTGAGGAAGATAAGGTTGGCACTATCCAACCGCATGATGATGCGTTAGTCATCATGCTAAGGATAGGGGGTTACGGCGTGAAGAGAGTGATGGTTGACCAAGGGAGTGGGGCTGACATTATGTACCCAGATTTGTTCAAGGGCCTTAACTTGAAGCCTGAGGATCTCACGGCTTACGACTCCCCGTTGATAAGCTTTGAAGGGAAGGCTGTCATTCCAAAGGGGTTGATCCGGCTACCTGTGCAGTCAGGGCCAGTGGTGGTGGATGTAAATTTTATCATGGTAGACGTCTATTCCCCTTACACGGCCATAGTGGCAAGACCATGGCTGCACGCCTTAGGTGCTGTATCGTCAACTCTACATGTTATGGTGAAGTTCCCGTATGAGGACAGAGTTGAAGAAATAATTGGCAGCCAGTCAATGGCAAGACAATGCATCACGACAGCAATTACGCATCAAGAAAGACAGGAGTCCCAGGCCTTAGCCGAGAGTAGTTTATAGCAGCTAACGTCCTCGGCCAAGCCAAGTGTAGCCGAGGCCGAAGTGCCTGGTTGCGAGGAGTTAGAGAAGGTGCTTATTGCTGATGATATGGAGAAGTTCTTCCAGGTAAGAAGTCAATTACCACTCCAAGAAAAAGAGGAACTAGTTACGTTTTTAAAACGGAACATGGATGTGTTTGCATGAGACGCTTACGAAGCCCCAGGGGTTGACCCAAGCTTCATTTGCCATCACCTCAACGTCAATCCAGCAGCGGTACCGCAGAGGCAACCACCTCGGCGCTCGTCCCAAGAGCACGCTGAGGCCGTTAAAGAAGAAGTACTGAAACTCAAGAAGGCAGGTGCCATTAAAAAGGTGTTCTATCCAGAATGGTTGGCGCATACAGTGGTGGTGAAGAAGAAGAATGGGAAATGGAGAGTATGTGTGGACTTTACAGATTTGAATAAGGCTTGTCCTAAATATTCGTTTGCAATGCCCCGCATAGATCAGTTGGTGGATGCTACTGTGGGGCATCCTTCTAGATGCTTTCCAAGGTTACCACCAAATACCCTTAGCTCTAGAGGACCAAGAGGAGACAGCCTTTGTCACACCCACAGGAAACTATCACTATAAGGTGATGCCCTTCAGCTTGAAGAATGCTGGGGCTACCTATCAGAGAATGATGACGCGGATGTTTGAACCACAACTGGGAAAAACAATTGAGGTGTACGTCGATGATATGGTGGTTAAGAGTAAAACTATCTCGGCTCATATACCAGACCTGGATAACACCTTCAAACGCTGAGAAAGCATAAGTTACGCCTTAACGCATCCAAATGTTCCTTTGGGGTAAGATCTGGTAAATTTCTGGGCTACATGGTGACACATAGAGGAATTGAGGTCAACCCTGCTCAGGTCAAGGCCATCAATAGCTTACAGCTGCCTCGGAATCCAAAAGAGGTGCAGAGGTTAACTGGGATGACTGCTGCCCTCAACCGATTTATCTCAAGATCTGCTGATCGGTGTAGGCCATTTTTCCAATTATTAAGCAAGTGGAAAGGATTTGAATGGACAGAGGAGTGTGCCGCTGCCTTTCAGCAACTTAAGGAGTACCTTTCACATCCTCCTATCATGTCTCGGCCCGAAGTGGATGAAGTTCTATTTGCCTATATTGCAGTCGCAAGCCATGCCGTCAGTTTGGTGCTGATAAGGGTCGATGGGAGTGTACAGAAGCCGGTTTACTATGTGAGTAAATCCTTACATGAAGCCGAGGTGTGTTATCCACCATTAGAGAGGGCAATCTTAGCCGTGGTGCATGGGACACGTAAGCTCCCACATTATTTCCAATCTCACACAGTGGTGATTTTAACCCAACTTCCCCTCAAAGCCGTACTCCAAAGTACAGATTATACAAGCAGGATTGCTAAGTGGGGAACCATTTTGGGTTCTTTTGACATCAAGTACATGCCCCGCACATCAGTAAAGGGTCAGGTGTTAGCTGATCTAGTTGCAGAATTTACCGAGCCTACAATAGAAGATAATGTCAATAACATGGACATTGATGGAAAATCAGTTGGCGTGATTGCGTGCAAAGGTCCTCCAGTGTGGACTGTTTACGTTGATGGGGCTGCTAATCAAAGGGGATCCAGTGTAGGGTTAGTAATTACGACCCCAGAGGGTCTCACACTGGAAAAGTCCTTGAGACTGGGATTCTCGGCTACTAACAACGAGGCAGAGTACAAGGCCTTGCTAAAAGGGATGGATATGGTCCAGAAATTGGGGGGAAAGACCACGCAAATGTTCTCGGACTCGCAACTAATTGTGGGCCAGGTGGATGGAAAGGTGGAGGCCAGAGATCCGAGGATACAGGACTACTTAAGTCAAGTCAAGGTTTTGCAACGCAAATTCGAGTCCTTTACTTTATCGCATGTCCCTAAGAGTAACAATGCGCATGCTGACTCTCTAGCAACTCTTGTCACGTCGTCGACACAAGGTCTACCCCGGATTATCCTTGTTGAGGACTTACCCAAACCCTCAGGAATGATTGGAAGTGTTATCCAAGTTCATCATATCAGGGTGGGTCCTAGTTGGATGGATCCCATTGTATCCTTCCTTAAAGATGACGTTCTGCCCGAGGAAAAAGTCGAGGTGGACAAAGTGCGTAAGAAAGCATCTCGGTTTTGGTTGGCCGAGGACCACAAACTTTACAAACGATCCTTTTTTGGGCCATACCTATTATGTATACATCCTGAAGCGACGAAGCTGCTGTTGGAAGAGTTACATGAAGGAATTTGTGGAAGCCATACGGGGGGAAGGTCTCTAGCTCACAAGGCTCTAACACAAAGATATTGGTAGCCCAATATGCAACGAGAAGCTCAAAACTATTTGAAGAAGTGTGATCAAAGTTAAAGGTTTGTACCAAACATTCACCAGCCTGGAGGTGTGCTCAATCCTCTGACAAGTCCCTGGCCTTTCACGCAGTGGGGTCTGGACATCGTAGGTCCCTTCCCAAAAGCGCCTGGAAACAGAAGGTGGCTGGTTGTCGGCACTGACTATTTTACTAAGTGGGTTGAGGCCGAGCCCCTAGCAAACATCAGGGATGTCGATGTGAAGAAATTTGTGTGGAAGAATATCGTCACTCGATTCGGAGTTCCTCATACTCTCATTTCAGATAGTGGTTTGCAATTTGATAGTAAAGCGTTCAGGCGGTATTGCTGTGACCTCAGCATAACCAACAGGTATTCCACCCCAGCTTACCTGCAAGGAAATGGGCAGGCGGAGGCGGTCAACAAAGTTATAGTCAATGGGCTTAAGAAGAGGTTGGATGATGCCAAAGGGAGATGGGTAGAGGAATTGCCTCATGTCCTATGGACGTATCGGACCACACCCCGCCGATCAACGGGAGAAACGCCATTCTCAATAACTTATAGAGCCGAGGTTGTCATTCCTTTAGAAACCGGTTTCCCGACAATGAGAACAAGTTCCTTCACTCCGGACAGTAATGACAAGTTACTAGAAAGAAGCCTAGTTCTAGTTGAAGAGCGGAGAGAAATGGCCATGGTCCAATTGGCTTACTATTAACAAAAATTAAAGCAGGGGTATGACTCACGTGTGAACTCAAGACCACTTGGTCCTGGAGACTTAGTATTGAGGAAGGTCGTGGGTAATACCAAGAATCCAGCATAGGGAAAATTGGGACCAAACTGGGAAGGACCGTATCGCATTACTGCAATAGCCGGAATAGGAGCTTACTACCTTGCAGATTTAGATGAAAAGATTGTGCCCCATCCATGGCATGTAAGTAATTTGCGATGATATTATTATTAATAAAAGCACCTTTACCATTTTGATACTATTGCTGTTATGTTGCACACAATGTTATGTTCAAAAGTCCAACATGGATTGTCAAACAAAACCATGATTATGCCGGGTCCTCAAACCCTCTATCTTGGGAAATCTAATGTGTTAGCACGGATTGCAAGATTCTGGGTTACGTCGGATCCTCGGATCCTCTACCTTGGAAAAAACTAAAAATAAGGTTACGCCGGATCCACAGATCCTCTACCTTGTTCTAAAAATAAAAATAAGATTATGCCGGGTCCTCGGATCCTCTACCTTGGTAAAAACTAAAAATAAGGTTACGCCGGATCCTCGGATCCTCTACCTTAGTAAAAACTAAAAATAAGGTTACGCCGGATTCACAGATCCTCTACCTTGGTAAAAACTGAAAATAAGGTTACGCCGGATCCTCGGATCCTCTACCTTAGTAAAAACCAAAAATAAGGTTACGCCGGATCCACAGATCCTCTACCTTGTTCTAAAAATAAAAATATGATTACGTCGGGTCCTCGGATCCTCTACCTTAATAAAAACTGAAAATAAGGTTACGCCGGATCCACAGATCCTCTACCTTGTTCTAAAATAAAAATAAGGTTACGCCGGGTCCTCGGATCCTCTACCTTAGTAAGAACTGAAAATAAGGTTACACCGGATCCACAGATCCTCTACCTTGTTCTAAAATAAAAATAAGGTTACGTCGGGTCCTCGGATCCTCTACCTTAGTAAAAATTGAAAATAAGGTTACGCCGGATCCACAGATCCTCTACCTTGTTCTAAAAATAAAAATAAGGTTACGCTGGGTCCTCGGATCCTCTACCTTAGTATAAAGTATAAACGAAATTACGTCGAAGCTCCGAAGACAGTGGTAGAGACAAAAGATTAGGTTGCGTGGATTCCTTGGAGTACATGTACGCCTCCTACAGATACAATTACTCTAGCAAACACTCAACAGGTATGCACTTGCAATAAGCATCTCAAATAGGGGCTTTATGTGACTTCATTTGTTCTAAGTGTTAAGTACAGTGTTTGAGCCACTCCTAGTTCAAGTGTGGAACGTATTAGAAATGTTAATGTTTCTTGTCTTGATGTTTCGTTATGAAGGTAGTTCTTCGGCGGGTCTTAATTGAATTGGTTTCACATGAATACCTTGCCTTCTAACGTATTAGTCATCACTGGAATTGAGTAGAAACTTGTGATTATCACTTAAAGCATTTGTGAGTATGTAACTTACTCAAATTCCCTTTATCCTTATTCGGTTGTTGGTATGGAATCATTAATGCGTACAATGAATTCATATTATTACTTTGTCAGACTATGCCAATAATGATAGAAGAATCTGTTAACAGTTAACATAAAGCAAAGTAGCAGTTCAAACTGAAAACTCTTCTCATTAAGTGAAATGTTCTCCAATACATCCACACCCAAAAGGTGAATTACAAGAAAGAGAAAGTAAAAGAAGAAGAAAAAGAACAAAACGAAACTAAAGCTAATTGACTACAACAGAAAAGAAAGAAAGAAAGAAACTGCAACAAAATCTAAGGACCGTCAAGGCTTGGGCTGGACTTGGTCTTTAGAGTTAGCAGGAGCCACTACCAAGGCCGAGGATCCCCCAACCACTTCCTTATCTTTAGGACCCCCCTTTGGCATTATAGGCAGGGTCGCCAAAACTAGCTCCATCGTCCCGCTGACCTTAGGGTTGGGGGGTAGCTCCTTTAGGGCAAGGGGAGGCTGTGCATCTTCAGGTTGAGCTTCAGCAGCAGCATTACCAGCAGCAGCTTCTTCCATTTGCGTCCTAACTGCAGAAGAGTTGGTATCATCCTCGGCTGTGCCAGAAGTGGCCACTCGGATGGCAGGAGGTATGTAGGCATTCTCTTCCTTCCATAGGGGAGAGGAAGCATCAACCCCGGCCTGGGAGAGGGCTTCCTTCCACACCTGGAGGCAGTAATCCCTACAAACCTCCGGCACTTGGGCTTTGAAGGTGTCAATAGTCTCTGCCACCCCCACCTCATAGCCACTCTGTTTAGCCTGGTCAACCATCTCCTCGGCTTCTCGTGCCTTGATGAGTGCCTCCTCTTTGGCCTTGATGAGTGCCTCCTCCTTGGCCTTAAGAGCCTCCTGCCTAGCTTCCTCGGACTTTGTAAGATCCTTTTTGAGATCTTCTACTAATTTCTTAGCCGAGGCAAGGTTTTCATTAGCTTGCTTAAGCTGCAGCCTCTGATCCTCGGCCTGCCTGGTTGTAGTCCTTAGCTGGGCCTCCTAACCTGACCTCTCACTTTCCACTTTGCCCAGGCTGGTTGTCACCTCCTGTAACTTCTTCTCCTTTAGCTCTAGGATCTTTTATGTGTGATCCAGCCTCACCTCTCCGGCCCTTAGTGACTTGTAGGAGTTAGCCGCAATCTCCTCCGCCCTATGCGCAGACTGAACAGCCTACTCACAAAGTGTTAACAGTTAATAGCATGCAGAAACAGTGAGTGTCAAATAAGAAATAATAACAACAAGCACGATAAACAATAAATATATATGATGAAATGAAATGGGTAATAAGGAATATCTGATTAAAACCCTTACCATGGCAAGCTGCTTCTTGAGGATCATGAAGACATTGTGATCCCTCATCCTTCGCAGCTCACCCATATCCTCGGGCAGCAGAAGCGCCTGCTCCAGTGCATCGGCAATGGATGCTGCTGTGCCCTCATCGGACCCCTTAATAGAGGCATCAGCAGTGACGGCCTAGTCATCTACGTTCATTTGAGAGGCCTAAATGGGTGCGTGGACGAAGACGGGGGGATCAACCCGTCTCTCCGACCTCGTCTAAACGTGACGAGCGTGCTTCCCTCCCCTCTCTTGGTCCACCTCTTTGGCGAGGAGGTCTTTGCCTCCTTCAACAATCTCCTTCCCCTTTGGCTGATCTCTCTTCCTTTTATGGTCAGCAGGGTCGGGATGTTGAGTTTGGGTTGGAGGAAAAGTGAGTTTCACTGAAGGAACCTTCTCGGTGCCCTTATCCTTAGTTTTCACCGGGGGCACTTTGGGAAGCTCCTGCCCCCCAACTTGAGCTTCCAACACATCTTTGAGGCTGGGCTTCGATCTGCGTTGAATTCCCATTCTCACTAATGGCTAGTCGTCGTCCGAGGATGTTATGGAGGGCGAGCCGACGACAGGAGATGGGTTCCTAAGTGATGGAAGCCAGTCAAAAGCTTCGAACTCCTCTTCTGAGTCTGAGAGTTCGACAACCTCTTCTTCTCCTTCTTCTTTTTCTTCTTCTTCCTTTGCAATTGGCTGGGAAGAGGGGCCTTCACCCAATTTGGGTCGAGCCGAGGATGTGGCGAGATGAGGGGCTCCTGGGACAACCCTCACGGGCTCAGTAATGAGGACACCTTGAGGAACCGGGGTACCAGCAGGCAGCAGAAAGCCTTCAACTGCAACACTGATCCTCGGCAGCCGTGGGTCCTTCTCTTTTATGACGCACTTTGGTACTTGGAACGCAGTCAAGATAGGATCGTATCCGAGGATGAGATGCGCCGCTCGAAGCTGACCGTCCGAATGTACAAACACCTCGGCTTTTAGGATCTTGTCCAGGCGAGCAAAGTTGACGAGGTGAGCACGACGAGTGAGGGCGCGGCGATCTACACATGTGTTCAAAAAACGAAACAGTAAGAGTAAACCAAAGAAATACACAACCATAGAAAAGCAACAAAAAGAAAATTAGGGCTAACGCTACATGAAGACTCACTAGGTTCCCCCTCCCTCGTCGGATAGGGGAGACCGTCATGCCAGTCTCTAGACAGAATGAGGAAATCCTTGTCCAAACCCTTGTTAGAGTGGGGGAGGCATTGGATTAACCTAGCTTCGGGGTGCCTAGATTTTTGGTAATATGTTTGCCCTTTCAAACGATGGAGGTTATATACCCAGTTCACCTCATGGTGAGTAAGCCCTAGTCCTAATCTCTCGTTTAGGACATCTATGGCACCTAGAATCCTAAACATATTTGGGGCACACTGTGTAGGAGTTAACCTAACTGTTCGGAGATAGTCCCTAGTGATTGGTCTCATTGGGACTCTCATTCCCCCCTCTATGAACGCTATCATAGGGATCACCACCTCACCGGTATCCCTATCGGTGTGCCACCCACCTTGCTTACAGTGTTTGACGGATACTCCCGGAGGGATCCCATATTTGGCCTTAAACTCCTCTATTTTCTCAGGGGTATCCACTAGGGGTGCGAACCTACCCATTTTCCAAAACTAAAGAGAGAGTACTATTGTGAGGTTGGGAAGTTTAGATGGCCGAGGATAGAAAAAATGAGAATGACGAGAAAGAATGTGCAGCAATAATGAAAACAGAAAGTTGGAGAACTTACTTTTAAACAACTATGTCACCTCGGCTTAAGACTGAAAGAGTGTAGAGACGCGTGTAGATTGCAAGAGGGGCTAAGTTTGGTGTACATACTCTAAAATGAACAGGGGACCTTTGAAATGGCAATATTTATTTCGTGAAAAGGCGTAAAGCGGGAAGCCTCCTGCCTGTCCCCTTAAAATGCGCCCACCCGTTGGATGAGCATCATGCGGTTGGATGTAGGGAACAGAGAGCCGCCAACATTTAATTGAAGCGCGTTCTGCAAACCGAAACGTCAGAAGCGGATTGTCCCGCGTGCGTGTATCGAAACCCTCATTCCTCTCCGTAAGGTAGAAATAAGGATTTCGAGGGGCTATTGTAGTGCCCATGGGCCCAAGATACGTATTAGGCCGGCCCAAAAGCTCTCACAATAAGGAAAGTCCAACCCGATATCATGAATGGTCCGAGGACTTGATAAGCCCCGCCTACGAAGTTACGTGATAAAACAAAGTGCCATGCATAAGCAGAACACCTCGGAACATGACGTCCGAGGACTACCAAGTCCTCGGCAACGTATTGCCGAGGACGAGGCGAGTGACCTGACAACTCAAGGGCATCCGTACTGAAGACCTTGGATACAGAAACTGAGAAAACGAGAATAAGGGGTAAAAGGAGGTGATAGACAAATATCAAGGATAAAGCTGCTACCACCGCATTGAATGCCTCATATCTACCCCTCTGGCCGCATTAATGAGAAAGTGACGTCTGAACATTGAAATTCAATCTTACACTCACCGTCAGAGACTTTAGGAGGGAGGGATGATGGGACAAGTATTCAGAAAGAGCATCTAGACTACACGTGGAAGAAAGGAGAAAGGGATGCAGGCCTATAAAAGGCGAATGAAGAAGAAACAGGGAGAAAGAAACATACACACACACACTACAGAGAGAACTTGTAAAGAAACACCAAGGATTATTCTCGGCATCAATATATAAAGCAATATTTCATCCATGTATGAGATGTGCACATGTGTTCTGTAATTTAATCCAACTTTTACGTTATCTACCGTCCAAAAACCTAAATTAGAAGCTCACTCTCTATAAATTCATTGTCTAGGGCTCATTGGGCTGGTCCGAAAATGCAACTTCGATCCAGCATGATTTTATGTCCTTACAATAGGTTTTAATAATAGATTAGATCTTGTTATAAATGAGGACGAGTAGTTTCAAATTATCAAGAGTTTTATAGCTCAATTGGTAGACATTTCATAGTGTTTCCAATGAAGACATGCAGGATTTAAATTCTCCCTCTCTTGTTGTATCTATTTATAAAAAAATAAAAAATAAAAAGTTTCAATTTAGCTTAAAGTACATTTGTAATTATAAATGGAATAAAATTTAAAAAAAATAAATAAACAGAAGACGTACTAAAAGTAATTTTAAATTAGATAATTAGTTTGAAATGGTTTAAATTGGAGAACTTTTGTAACAAAAATAGAGTGTATGTGAAATCTAGTTGAAATGACATTTGACATAACATTAGAATCTAATTTATATAGTTTAATAAATTTTGACTTTAATATATTAGTAATTAGATAGATAGGCCTTGAAAGTTTCTAAATGAGTCAAAAATACTAATTTTTTTAATAATAACTCAGAAGTTTTTAATTAAGCACCATAAATTCTATTACTATTTTTTTTTTTTTAATTTGATAGTTGGTAGTATGGGATTTTGAACCCTTTATATTATGATTTCATTATTGATAAGGGTCGTTTTGGTAAGTCCAGAACTAAAGAACCAGGGGCTGACGACCCTGGGGTTGACGACCCTGAAACTGACGACCTTAGAGGCCATAGTCTGAGGTTGACGACCTTAGAGGCCATAGCCTGAAGCTGACGACCTTCACTACAGAAACTCCACGCATATCGCCAAGTTGACGATATGAGGCTGACGAGGTTAAACTTAGGCCCGTCCACAACCTTACTTGACCAACACGCATACACCAATGATTCTTGAACGACACGTCTAAATCAAGGAGACTCCTAGGAGGACAAGGATTCTGGGAGATGCGTGAGAACCAAGAATCACTCTCCTAAAAGGAAAAGAACTTCTTGAAGGCATGAATCTCAGCCCAACATAATTATAAATACCCCATCACCCTCTCAAAACAAGGTACGCACAAATAACTCAACTCTAGCACTCTAGTGTTGAAAGTAAAGGTTTCTAACTTGACCTTCGGAGGGTCTTCGGCCGGTATCACACCGGTACCCTTTCTTAGGTCTTCATCCTTTGTGTTGTGCAGGTATGTTATCAAGGGCACGTGCGGACCGTGTAGCCTACTGAGGATTTTGGACGTCATCAATTATAAACATTAGGAAGTGTCAACTAATTGAACTACAAACCTTTTAAAATATCAGGAAGTGTCAACTAATTGAACTACAAACCTTTTAAAAATCACCGTATATTCTTTTCTTTTTTTTTATACAAGATAGAATATCTACTCCAGCCTAATCTAAGTATATGTGTGTGAAACTCTCTCCTGGAGACTTGAACTCCGACTTTTGTCCCCCACACTCCACAAGCACTTATATTCAACTGTACGACTCTAGGGTCAACAAGTTATAGTATTGAGCATTACTTATCATGTTCTTCACGATGGACAAGAAGATGAGAGTCCTTATAGGATCTGTAAGAAACTGGCACCGACCCTTGATTTTTTCTAATAGCTAGGGATTCTAGAACATGGCTAATAGGTATTGACTTTGAATAAATTAAGTGAACAAGTGATTGGAACGTTGGATTATACTTTTTAAAGGCCTATATGGGAGCGTTACACACCTTTTCAGTGCCTGAAGTGATAAAAAAGCCTACTGAAAATTTGAAACAAGTTCCTGGAACGATGTGGGCACCTAGATTCATTTTTATAAACATAGTAGGCATTTCTCTTTGGTTTGTAGCCCTACATGTTCCCAGAGAAGTGGTCATTTTTATGAAAAATTTTTAATATTTAAATTTTTAGGATAAGTGATTATATATTATGATACCAACTAGATTTGAACTTTGCCTTTAGAGGATAAAATTGATTTGAGTCCCAAAATCATTATTTTTCATCAGTCTAGGCTTTTTATTGAGAGATCTTTATGCATCCAAACGTTTTGGACTTTATTTCTGACGCAGACCTATCCAGAAATGGATCTTAGGAGCAAGTTCGAACTTTGTTTTAAGCACATTGAATAAACAATTACACAGTATACTGTCACTATTAGCCTCGCAGTCGTGGGATATATGAAGGCATGAAGCAACCGAAGGAATTCATTACAGAACTATGGGCCACAAATTAAGGAACACCCAGCTAGATTGAAGCCATAATTTATACTGATACAGCTACCTGCTGTTTTATAGTTTGCTAGAACGCATACTCTAAGATCTTTAGCTTGGAAAATTATTAGGTACTCTCGGAGTATTATAAATGCGTATTTCCTCCTCTTACATGAATGGTAGGTCTCATCATAAATTTAATTAGTGGGACTGACCATTCATGTGAGATGAGAGAATACACATTTATCGTACTCCAGGAATACACAATAATTTCCCCCTTTAGCTTAGCCCAAAATAAAATTATTTTTGCCCCCAATAAATAGAGTTCCTCCAACTGTGATTGCAACTTACAATTATTGGAAGTAGAGAATATTTTGATTTTTGGAGACAAAATATATCTTTGAGAACATTTCTCTATATCCAAGGGATACTACCAGGACCATCTCCAAGCCTAGCACTCTATTGAAGAGCCCACTCTTTTTAGGCAGGAATTATTTTATGCGCCCGCTTCATAGAGTGGATTATAAGTACGTGAAATCCACAAATTGTGAGCGTCTCATTTCATAAAGCGGTCACATGAGATACCACCTCCCTCCAATTGAAAACATCCATGATCAGATTGGATTAAAATTAATGATGATGTTACTATAAGTTCACTTAAAATTGTTTTAGCTGCCATTTGCAAAAATGATATTAGAAATGCTTTTTTTTTTTTTTTGGTGCTTATTCTAGTCTCTTGCTCCTTTGAATTCATCAAGTTGTGAAACATTGGCTTCTCTGTAAGCTATCAACCTTGCTATCAAACATAATTATCTTTTCTTTTCTTTTTTTTGAGAATTATCAAACATAATTATCAATTCATGATTTTTGAAAATAACTCCATGATTCCTCTAAGGGTCCATTCTGCAAGAATTTTTCTCCAAGATCAAGTATTATCTTTGTTCCTTCCTTTGCTAGGATTTTTTTTTTTTTTTTGGGATAACAAAATATTGCTTGTTGGATGGCTTTTTGTAACTTGGACGGACCTATCCTCATCTCCTTTCTTTCTGCCAAGGTCTTTTATTTGGAAGATGGAGATGGGCTGGACCTTCTTTCACTCTATTAAGATATACTGTATATTATTATAACCATTCATTACCCAAAAAAAAAAAACTAAAAAACTGTTTACAATATAAAGTATCCTGCGAGTTTTATTTGTCCTTTTGGAGTGGGCTTGGAGCATTTTCCTATGAATCTTTATCTATTCCTCTCCTTCCCCTTATTGATTTACAACAAAAAAAAAAAACATAAAACAAAATGGTTCGAGGAAAAAAAAAATGCTAGTTAGTAGTAGTACTCACCGGAATCCATGAATTTGAATGTTTAAGCACTTAAAAGAGAATAAAAATTGGTGACACTGACTTGCTTTTGGGCAAAGTTGTCTTCACCTCAATCCACCCATCCTTATCAAAACGACACGAATGGACCCTAGAAAAAGACCAAGTTCTGGCTCTTGAATGGGTCTATTACTGTTTCACCAGCTTTTCTCATTACTACTGGAACGAACCCAGAGACATTTATCATTATTAAATTTGAGAACCAACTTCTGGCGACCCTAGTATTTGTTTTCCACGAATTTTCAGATATCAGTTTTTTTTTTTTTTTTTTTTTTTTTTTTTGATACGCAGATTTCGGTTTATTAACGATAACTGAAAATCAAGTCTCATAGTTCTGTTTTGCCTTAGATGGAAAATTAGGTAACTTATTAAGGGCTTTCAGAATTGGGACCCACTATTTTATGTACCAGATCGATATCAGAGGTCTTGGAATTATTTGAAAAATGCGTCTTATGTTATGTAGCATATTAGCAGGAGTAAAACCCATTCACTGAGGAAATACTTAGCATTGCATTCTGGAGATATTTGATAGGCTGAAAATGCTTTTGCCCCCACAGCACAAAAGATTTTTTTGTTGTTGTTGTAATTATATTAAAATAAAATAATAAAAAGACAATGGCAGAACCACATGGTGAAAATGACTTCAGGAAGATCTAAAACGGTGCTGACCAGCAACTCTACAAAAGCCAGATTCATAAGACGCAAAGTCCTTTCTGAAAACGCAAATATGTCAAATACCCAATATTGGTAGGGATATTTTTCTCACTTCTTCGACCTTGGTCATATCTTTCATATTGAGACTAGATATTGCCTCTTCCTTCTTTTTTTATTATAATTATTATTATTATTATTTTAATTTCAATATTTTTCTGTTACAAACTTACAATTAGGCAAAGAAAATGAGTTGTGGAATGAGAATATGAGATGATTTCTTTTGGGCATAGGTAGAATAGGACGATGAAAGTTTCAATTACAAGTTACAACATTTAATAAGAAAGGTACATTATTTTCACTTGATCAATTGTCAAATGCCCCCCTTCTAATAATTTAAAAGACCAAAGCCCATTGAGAAATAAGCCCTCCTATCACTCTCAAACACACTCACACAGCAGCATTACTAACCCATAGCATACTTCTGGGTCCAGCTTCTTGCAGTTGTCTCATACTTGCTCCTGTCAGTCTTGTACATGTGGGCAATTTCCGGCACTAAAGGGTCATCGGGATTTGGGTCCGTTAGAAGTGAACAGATTGAAAGCAACACCTGAACATAAAAAATCAAGAAACCCCAAGCTTTAACACAGTACTATAGGAGGAAAGCTAAAAGATTATGTAACAAGAAGCTTCATATGGAAAACACCCCAGAGATGAATACAAAAACGTACTCACCCAAGTATTTCAGAAAGGAATATGAATACAACAGCCTAGGAATGCAAATTTACCACATAATTATCAAATATGAACACCAAAACAAGGACAAGACACACGATACCAATGCATTCATGAAGTTTCCTCAATCAACAATTGGAGTGGACAATTAGAGATAGATTTACTACTGACTTTACAAACTTCAGGTTAACCCTTAATTAATTCCATTAAGTGTGCCATTGTGATCGGTCATTTAGGTAATAAGGTAGTTTCAGTTTAAAAGGCAAACAGGATTTGACTATAGCAACAATTACATAGCTTGTCTGAACACATGGATATGGCAATCGAGGAATACTCCATCTAGCATGGGGCCTTCATAGAGAAGCACGACCATTACCAAGAATTGATGGCATGGGATCATTTTTAAAATACTATTTTGACTGCCAATTTGCCTTATATTACTATCACCTTTCAACAATGGTTCACACTTTTTTCTTATGGCCCTGTACAAAATGATAGATTCAGATTTGGAGATTATCCATAATATATTTATATATGTGGAACACAGAGGAAAGCTATATTCTATAGAACATTCAAATAAACCTTGAATTTATATATAAAAGGTGGAATGCTTCATTAGATGTAAAACAATAAACCTTGGATATGGTAAGGGCAGGGCTCCACTGCTCCTTCAAAATATCAAGACAAATGCTCCCATTGCTATTGATATTGGGGTGAAAGACCTTTGTCCTGAATGCAACCTGTACAAACCATCCAAAGAAAATAAAAAGCTGAAAGTTAGAAAACTATGGAACAGGTATGGCATAGCCAAAGTGTCATTCCAAATTTCCAAGCTAAAATAAACCAAATAACCAAATAAATAAACAGCAGAAATACTACAGCAATGAATTAAAAAGATCTCAAATTTCTGTCTTCTGATTCAATTTGCTGAAAAGGGATGCTGGTTTTAACTTTTAGGAGGCATACTTTACTTTTCACATAAAAGGAGAGCAAAATCCTCAATGATGTCATATCAGTCTATTCCATGATCAACCAAAACTTGATGCTATCTCCATTTACTAGAATTATATAATCATCCTCATCCCACACCGCCACCACACTTTTTTATTTTCCTTTTTCCTCCACAAATAGAGAAAGGGGGTGAAAGGAAAGGTGACATCATTGTAAGTTTATCCAACAAATAGACAGATTTCCAGACAGTAAGCAATAGTTGATAATAGCGAAGTTGTGTGCATAAGGCACTAAGAACGTTGAACAAGAAAAAGATGACCACATCCTACGACTCAGGATGCTGGTTTTAAGTAGTAGATGTTAGTTAAGTAAGGCAACTACTCATGCCACACTGATCTGTCATGTTTTCATGATGAGTCAGCAGTTAATCCCGTGTTTTCTTGACCCTAAATCGCACACATAATCCTATGTTTTCTTGACCCTAAATCGCACACATAATCCTATGTTTTCTTGACCCTAAATCACACATATAATCCCATGTTTTATGTTTTACTCATTAAAATAACAAAGGAGGACCTAAATTACCATTAACAATAGTAGTAAAAAAGAACCTGCCAATTAAGGTGGTAACAAAGAGTATGACTTTGGATAAAATAGAATGGTAGAAAAGAATACATGTTTTGGGAGTAGAGTATGACTTTGGATAGATCAGAGTAGCTAACCCTGTTAATATGTTGAGGATTTACAGCGAATTCAAAATTTTGGGAGTATAGCTTGGTTGTGATGAAAACAACATAGAATGAAAAATTTTCACTTGATGTTTGATGTATATTCTTGAGTATATATTAGGAGTGCAGCTAACATTTTTAATCCTGGCCCTATTCCAATTACAGACTTAAATGATAAAAGCTTGGTTGCTGTTGTCATGAAAACTTGATGACATTTTTCAGATACCCTGAATCGCACAAACTCGATGACATTTTCAGTATTTGAGAATGTATTAGAAGCCTAAGTCCATTATTGTAATTTCACACATGCATGTATCCCTAGTAATAGTTGAATAGGGCAAATATATATATATATATGCTATGAACCCTGTAACTTTGTTGTAGCTTTCATAATAAAACTATAGCAACTCCATGGCCACAACAATAATTTTAGGTGAACCATGTAATTCTAGTGTGTACGCGCAATCCATCGCACGCGCATGCGTTGATCTTCTCTATTTCTTTATTTTCTGTAGTCCGCATCTCAAAAATCCAGGGTTGGGATTCATGTTTTCTAACAATATAAACAATGGAAAAAGTGAAATGTCCATTAAACGTTTAAATAAACATCTTTTACATAACTGAAAGATGTTTATGCTAAAGCCCCTTCATGCTATAAAACATACTTGCACAATGATATGTTACTGAATTTTCTGGATAAGTAATCATTTGATATGTTCTTAAATATAATAATAAACAATCATTATAAATAAACATGTGGGCAAAATCTAGACCAAAGTGTTGTAACCTCTATACACTATTTTTGCTCTCTTTTTTTTTTTTTTATTGGTAAGTTATGCACACACCCAATGGGCCTTGAACCCATGATCTCACCCAATGAGCTCTAGCTATACTAGCACCTCCTCCCCTAATAAGTTCTAGGCGGAGATTGCAATTCTAAAATGCGTTGTTTAGTAAAAGAAACTGCAAACTAATTGGTGAGCAAACTGAGGTTCTGAGCTCACAAACACCTTGATATTCTTATCATTCAATTTGACTACATGAATGGGTTCAAAGATTGAAAAAGATTCATCAAGGCTCCCCAAACTTCATGGTAAAACATCCACCAGCGCAAGTGGAACCCCAAACAAGAACATTATTTGGGAAAATTCCATGATAGTTTCACCGCAACAACAGAGCCTTGTTGATAAAAAGGCATAAATTGTTTTTAATAAATTTTTGCACTTTTAGTAACACTGACATATAATACATCAAAGCTACCAAAGATGACAAAAGTTATTCTTTTTCCAATTGATCTTCACAGAGATATTAACTATCACTTTTCAGTTATTGCTAGAACTGTACACTACATGACTTCAAAATTTTACCTATATCGTAGGGCAGCAGGCATCAACACATCATAGAACATTTGGCATTGAACACCCTAACTGCATGTTATTTTTCTGGTTCATTGTCCACTATATATACACTAGGGAAAACTAAAGTAAGATTAGATTTAATGAAAAGTAATTTGCTAAAAACTAAGCCAACTGGAGCAAAACAATGGCGTTAAGACATGAACAATCAAATGGAGCTTCACTAATCTAAGAAACATGAAATCTCATAAAAAGTAGTAACAAATACAAATACGATTTATAAATTTGAAATTCTACATCAATACAATGTTTTCTTTGAGTCTGACTTCATGATCGGATAAAAATTTTATGAAGAAAAAGCTAGAAAGACACAAATAACACTTTTAGCCAGTACCTAGTGATCAGCCTAGCACAAGCCATTCATGGCCTATCCATCCATTGAGATGATTTCAAGGCACTAAGATGACAATGTAGTTGCATTGAATGCTTACAGAACTAAATTGCTCCAAAAAATTAAAAAATGGAAGCTCAAAATATAAAAGGGTCACAATTCTGAGCCCAATTTCCGTAGTTTGGAATCATTTCTTAATTTCATAAAGGCTTTGAATATTAATAATATTGTCTTCGTAAAGATACCAACATAAAAATCACCTAATTTGTATATCAATATGACAGTTGATATCAGAAAGGATATATTGTTTGACACTTTTCAAAAAAACAACAAAAGATAACGAAAGCAACAAAGAATTCAATAGCCTTGAAAACTATAATAGTTACATACCTTGGGTGGTTTAAAAGGGTAATCCGGAGGAAAATGAATAGTGACTAAAAAAACTCCACCTGCATAAGGACTGTCAGGAGGACCCATAATTGTTGCTTGCCAATGGAACATGTCTTCGGCAACAGGGCCTAAGGATTTACATATCAACAGAAGAAAAAAGTGAATATAATGTTGCTCAAGTAAACTTGAATTAATGCATCTGAAGATTTAAAATAATCATTAAAGAAAGGCATTAATGGGAAAGAAAAATAAAGGCTTGAAGATACAAGCAGCCAACAAAAAACTAATTGCCAAGAAGAATATAAGGTTGCACATCTGAGCTGCAGTGCATGTAGCAAATGATCTACCGATGCAAGGTAAGAGTGTTCATTTGTTGTCCATTTTCACAAAAGGAATGTGTATATTTGAAAAACAAAAAATAAAAGTTGAAAATAAAAGGCTGTGCATTTGAAGAAATTCCACTTTATCCATCAATTCCACAACTGTGAAATGACTGGAAGATACTTGGTTTCTCAATTTTCTAAATCTAAACTATTCCAAACATGCAAAGCTACATTGCATTCCTTAATATAAGCATTATTTATACATTAGAATCTCCATGATCAGTTTTTCCCGAATCTGTTTAAAGTATCACATTACTCCCCAAGCAAAGAATAAACATCAATAATCAAACATTGCCAATATTACATCAACATCATGAATTTCCATAATCAAGGCCAGGTGCTACAAGAAAGCCATTAGGGACTAAGATGCAGAGCGAAACAACTGGGATAAGGCTCTTTTGATTTGAAATTTTGAATTTCTAGTTAGCAAGAGTAGCATCCCGAGGGAAAATTATTCAATACTCCTTCTCAGGACCCACTAACATGTGAGAAGAAAGGGTACATCATTATTGTACTCCCGGAGAACACGCTTTTTTCTTTTCCCAAAGGGTATAACAATTGCATTCATGAGTACGCCAATAATTTGCTTCTGAATACCATGAGATTCATAAGACATCAAAGCCTACTCTTTTCCATTGACTATACCAATAAACTCTCATAATCAGCATGATTATCCCATATTTGATATTTCCCTCTTCACTTCTTTCTCAAAATTGCAAATTAATCACTCTACTGTTTAAACAGCCAAAATTACAACTAAAAAAATTTATATATAAAAAAAAAAAACACAAAAATTCAAGTTAAAGAGAAATAGCTAAATCAAAGTCCTATGAACCAAATCCAAAGAAACAAACAATTATTAAACATACATACACATAAAATCTTCAAAAAATCAGCATCTAACTCTCAGATCAAAAACTTTCACACACACACACACAAAAAAAAAAGCTCAAAACTTCAGCATCCAATCATAGTACACCACAAAATCCACACACACAAAAATTAAAACAGCTCACAAATCAAGCAGAAAAGAAAACATAAGCTCCAAAAGAAAATTTCCGGATCGGAGAGAAAGAAAGTAGTACCAGCACTGCAAGATGTAGGAGGATCTTTCTGTAGATCCTTGAGCTCCTTCAAGATCCGCTTCGATGCCATCACCTACAAACAAAATAAAACAAACAAAAATCACCAAAACATAGATCATCATCATCAAGCTCTCAAACTCACTCACACACACACACAGAAAAACAAAGAGAAAGAGAAAAGCTTACCTGAGAGATCCTTGTGGTAGAGCGAGTATTATTGAATGAACTTTGTTCTCAGAGAGAGAGAGAGAGAGAGCTTTTAATTTTACACAATAAACACACAGTGACTTTTTATTTTGGAAACTTTTTTGGTTTTTGGAGTTAAATATAAAATGAGATATATATAAATAAATGGTCTCTCGTGATTGGTTCTAATTTCCTGGGGACCCTACTTTCGTTTTTTGTGAATCTTGGGGCAGCCCCGGAGACGCGGTTTTACCGGTTGACCGGACCCCACGGTGTTTTTTTTCCATTTACTTTCCAAACTTGGTTATGGTATGGTCACCAGGTGATTTTCTCCCACCGATTTCCTTTTTTATCCACTGGTTTTTTTTTTTTTTTTTTACTTACTATAATTTTACTCATTTTAGTTTAGATTCTCTTTTTTCCTCAAAAAAAAAAAAAAAAAAAAAGATTCTCTCCAACTTTGCCTGATTCTGTGTGTTTATCTTGCACTAGATTTTCCCTTTTATTTTTTGACATTTTATTTATGACCAAGAAAAAAAAAAGTGTCTACTTGGTAAAAGACTATACCTATTAGCTTTTTGTTTTTTGTTTAATTTTTTTAATATTTTTTTTTTTTTTTGAAAACCAACTAGTTTTACTTTTTTGTCACAAATTTAATATAAATAAAAGCTATTAAAAATTATATCTTTTGATAAATATTACATAAATAAATTATCAAAAATTACAAAATATCCAAATGGACACCAAAATTTTAGCCTTTCACATTTGATTTTTGTTTTTAAGTCGATCATGTCATTTAGTTCCATTAGTAATCTACTTATTTAGTGTCCTTTATATTTAAACGTTTCATAAAATACTAGGTTTAAAATGAAAACACCGCCAAATTTTAACAGAAAAATATACTGTAAATTTTTTTTTTTTAATTTCATACACAAAATAAGAAATTGATGCAATTCTATCCAAGATTTTTTTTTTTTTTTTTTTTGGCTAAGATGCAAAGTGCATTTTTTAAGTTTGACTAAAATTTATTTTAGTTTTTTAACTTTATTTCCGTTTAATTGAGTCATCTAAATTTCCAATTTACTTAATTCAGGCTTTTCATCCAATTACTTTAAAAATTGCCATTAATTATGAAACTAACTAATAAAAAAGTTTTAAAAACAAAATTCTCACATAAAATATATTGTGAGGACACAAATGGTGTTGAACCTAAGTTGTACCTTCAAAACCAACCCAAATGGCTCAAAACAATGAATTTATAGAGAGTGGGTTTCGAATCTAGGTTTATAGACGTTGGATAACACAAAAACAAAATTAGATCATAGAACACATGCATAATCTTTGTACATGGATGAAAACTCTTATATATTGATGCCGAGGACAATTTTTGGTGTTTTCCTTACAAATTTCTCTCTTGTGTATGTGTGTGTCTTTTTCTCCCCCCACTCTCTTTTTTCTTCCTTCACCTTTTATAGGCCT
Organism: Castanopsis chinensis; assembly: GCA_032878915.1. Lineage (NCBI taxonomy): Eukaryota > Viridiplantae > Streptophyta > Magnoliopsida > Fagales > Fagaceae > Castanopsis > Castanopsis chinensis. The sequence continues at coordinate 13,825,266 of JAVQMG010000129.1, forward strand.
TCCTCTTTTTAGATACTTGTCTCATCACCCCTCCCTACCAAAGTCTTTGGCGGTAAGTGTAAGGTTGAACTCCAATACTCAGGCATCACTTTCCCATTAATGCGGTTAGAGAGGTAGGTACAGAGCCTTCAATGTAGTGGGAGCAGCTTTTTCTTTTATATTTCCTGTTACTTCTTTTTGTTTAAAAATGCCCTTGAGCTGCCAAGTCAAAATCGGCTGATTTAATAAATCCTCGGACCTCATGCCTTAGTACGTTTGCCCAGATATGGCTTCTGTCTTCTGTCCTGTTACGGACCTATTCATGTCCTCGGAATCCCCATAAGAGCTTTAGGTTACATAACCCTACATATATAAAATATAATTATTAATTTTATAGATTTTTCATGTGAGAAAAAAAAAATTAATGGCATTTTTTAAACAAAAAATTTGAATTTAATAAATTTAAAACTTAGAAAACTCAATTAAATGAAAGTAAAGTTAAAAAGTATAATTTTTATTTTAACCTTTTTATTTTTTATTCGATGGGATGCTTATGTCTTGACATATCATTACGTTAATGATATAATAAAATATATACGGTACTAGACAAGTTCAAATTGAATAAGTTGCATCATGTTAAGTGTGGCTATAATAATTTTTTTTTTTTTTTTGAGGGTCTGCTGTGGCTATAATTAGTTCGTTGATTTTGTGATTTATGATGTAACTATGATGATCACTTAGGTGTGGCTATAGTTCGTGAATTTGGTGATTTATGGTGTAATTATGATGATCACTTAGTTACTTCGAACATTTTGTTTTTGTTCCATTGTCATAGAACTTTTTTTTTTATATGCCAAAAAGATAAATTAACTGTTGAAGAATTTTGTGTCTTGGTTTAATCTTCTCTTACTTGTTGAGAGAGAGAGAGAGAGAGAGAGAGAGAGAGAGAGAGAGAGAGAGAGAGAGAGAGAGAGAGAGAAATACCAATATAAACTTTTATCTATACTATTTATAACATGATTTTTTGTTTGGATTTCATCATTGTGCGTTCTAAAATATCATTGCACAAATTCTTAAATTCTAAAAAATAACCCTATTTTTTAGTTAAATATTTTTAAATTTAAAAACATAAATCGATTAAAAGAGTAATTTACTATTTAAAAAAAATTCAAAATTATAGACTTTCAAACTTTTATCAATCCTCACGTATAGAAATATTCAAAAAATTGGGATACTATTTTTATATCACTTTTAAACGTTATTTCACTAAAAATAAAAATAGTCTCATCTCATTAAATCTAAAATAAAAAGAGTCTCATTGCACACACAAAGCATGTATAATGAGTATAGTAATTAAATAACATAATTAAATGGTGTAATCCGCAAATCCAACTCTACCTTAGTCCTTGGCTAAGCTTTTTCAATATTCCCTTTTGTGTCTTGCAATAATTTTTTTTCATTCAATAAAAAAAAAATGGTTAAACAGAATTGATTGGATCTATATCCTTAATGGAAAAGTTAAATAAAAAACGAATAAAAATACTTTTTTAAAAATAATTAGTGGCAAAAGGGGTTAAGAAGATTGTTATAGCTTTACATAATTGTAGTTATCCACGTGCTTGATATGGTCATTTTTGACGTGCTTGACCATACTTTGGTTAGGTCAGGGTGGCCTTTGACAGATTCCGGTACTGTGTTTCCTAATCAACCTGCTTATACATAGCACCTTGATTTAAAGTTCACCTTTTATCTTCAACCAAAAAAAACAAGTCCTATAGAAAAGGTTCTATGACAATGAGTATGAATTTTGGCAACTGATTATAAACTAACTTTTTGTTTGAATTATCCGTTGCTAGCAAATCTCACACTATTTTTTTTTTCTCAACTTTATTTTAAATTTTAACATTTTTAAAATTAAATTATCAAAAATAATCTATTTTTAATATAAGATAAAAATTCTATTCTAACTTAACGTGTGCATGTGTGTGATACTTAAACTATGATTTGCGCCCCAAGCTCACAGGAACCACCAAAGTGGGCGGTGGTAATAAAAAATTCTATTGCCACACTAATCTCAAACGCGTATCTGTTGACTGCCTGCAGTTGAAGGTGGAATCGTTCAAACTTCAAAGCCTTTTTTTTATTCAAAGCAAAGTTGACTTATATGTAAAAGACATAGGGTCTACTATTTTTTCTTTTTTTCCAGCACTTTCAAAAAGGGCACGGAATGGGACATCTTTTTGAGTCTCGAATATTTCCTACTGGAAAATGTGATTGCAATTCAAGTGATGGGAAGGAAATTCTGAGGATTTTGAGCATTAAAAATGCATCATGACTTTAAAATTTTCCACCACCCAAAATTCAAAAAGAAAAAGACACTGCAACCCTTCTGCACATCAAGTCATTATCCTAAGTTCCCCATTCAAATTCAACTATTTGACAACATTATTGGAACATTTAACCACAATGAAATTCAACCATGACTTTCTGGTCATTCAATTTTATTTTCCTTTTGCTAATAAAGAGTTTCTCCCAATATGTTACGAAGAATCCTATTTTGTGATAATTCACTTAATCATCCATGTGTATTTTGACTAGATAATCTATTAAATCTAACGTCAAAACACATTAATAACCTATAAAATATGTCATATAATTAAATCACAATGTAATAGATTGAATGAATCTTCCTGAGATTATGTCATATTGGTGTAGTGCCATGTTGTTTTGGCATCTAAGCAATTTGGAATTTTATGAAAGAATAAAACGAACAAAGAATCTTCCAGTACATTTGTAAAATTTCAAACAAAGAATCTTCCAATAATAATTGTAGCACTTCAAACGAAGAATCTTCCTATACCAATTGTAACTCATGATTTGCCTTGTGTGCATTAGATAACTTCCAGAAATAGATGCAAAAGGGTAACGTAAAATTTGACAAGTGCTGCTATATGCAGGAAGTTATACATGCATTCAAAGTTGCCTGATTCTGCATTCAATTAAGCAGAGCATTCCATGAGATTGTTGTTTATGCATCGAAGAGAGCAAGGGAGAGAATTAGGTTATAGAGCACATCTTACCACTATCACGCGCATTAACAGCCCACTAATACACCGATATGTAACCTGATCTAACTCTACCTTACTGGGATCAGGTCGATAAAAATTAATCATAATTTTGTTCAGTAACAAGAGCAAAACAAAACATCTTGGATGAATTGAACTGAAAATGCACCACCAGACCAGGGGAAAAAGATGAACAAATGGTTCACTCACTAGTGGAGGATTCTGTCCCAACCACCTGTTGTGGTGGGGTCAAACTTTCAGATTTGTTTCCGGGTGATGGATGATTCTCAGTACTATCAAGCCGCCGGACATTTTCTATCATTTTGACTACCTCCAGCATTTTAGGCCTCTGATCTGGCATCCTCACTACACATGACATGGCTATCTGTAACACCTCCACCATCTCTTCCTCAATATTTGGGTACCTCATCAGCTCTAGGTCAAACACTTCTGCTGTCCACTCCTCTCGGACAACTGAATGAACCCACCTGACCAAGTGAACAATCTCATCACCAGCAGTAGTATGAATGGGGGATTTTCCAGTGAGGAGCTCCAATAACACCACCCCAAAGCTGTAGACATCAGAGGGCTGTGCTGCTTTTCGGGTGTCTGTCACTTCTGGGGCTCGGTATCCAGCAGCACGGGAGATAGGTGGGGCCAGTGAGCTCATTATTGTTGTCAAACCAACATCGGAAACACATCCATACTGTTTGGAATTGAGAAAGATGTTCGAGGATTTCATGTTGCCATGAACGAGTTTCCCACCATTCTCTAAATGGATACGAGCAATGCCTCTTGCTGCACCTATAGCTATTCTTAGTCGGGTATCCCAATCCAAAGGGGTCCTATCCTCTCCTCTTTTACCTGCATAGATAAAGATGCATTAGAAGGTATACCAAGTGTATAACCAATTTGATGCTCAAGGCAGAAAATAGAGATTACTCCTACAAAGACTAAGCACTTTCCAAATAATATGTCCAACAAAACAGACTTCTAGGCAGAAAATTAGGTCTCTTTTTCATTGAAACAATTTTAATTTCTTGATCAAACCAAGAAAAAGCAACACATATAATACATAAATTTAGGTAGCTGGTTCTACAACAATTTATCACCGTATATTAGCAAAAAATGACCCTTGATGCTTTAACATGAACAGTCAGATATCTCTACCATCCAAGGATCGAATTTCTGAATGGCTTGCAAGATGTATGTGACCACAAGGGTTTGAGAATCTTTGCACGGAAGAAACACCAAATGGTATTCCAAGACAAGTTGAGCCCAATTGGTTTTGAAATTGGGATCAACAGAGTTGAACATCCACTCATAGTCAAAGTATTCATGGATTGTCAAAGTATTCAACATGCATAGACTTCTAGCATTCAAAATATTAAGAACTCATGAACTTATGTTTTCCATTGTTCTTTTCTAAAAGCCTCTTATAATTTCTCACTGCTTTCACCACAGCCACTTCTTGGAACTGGCTACACAAGTCCTATTTTGGCATTACACTCTATCTAGGGGCCATCTTATGGTCAAATCATATGTTTGCTATATCTTCTCTGGGGATCAACACATGTATATGGATTCTCAATGTATTCAACAGGCATAATACTCCCCTTACATTCAAAATATTAAGAGAAGTCATGAAGTTATGCTTCACATTGTTATTTTCCAAAAGCCTTCTTTTAATTTCTTAGTACTCTCAGCAAAGCCACTTCTTGGTACTGGCTACACAAGTCCTATTTTGACATTACACTAGTCTAGGGGCCATATTAGAAGACAAATCATATGCTTGCTATATCCTTTTGCACTCAGCCAATTCATTGTACAATAAAATTCTTTTAAGGATGTTATCTCTTACTGAGATTATAGAAAAACCTCTTTAAACATACACCATAGAGGACAGCAGAAATTATAGAAATGAATTTCATACAACATTTCAAGTTCTATGCTTCAAATTAAAAGCACTCCTTTTAACAGTATGGAACAGGAAGAATGATACACGTAGCTGATCTCTCAAGTACAGATTGCTCTATATACCAAGTTAGTGTGAAAATTAAGGTATTCTAAGCCCTATTTAGATATCTCAAAACTATAAATAGAAAGGCAAGATTGAAATTGACAAAATCAGCCACAATAGTCACAATAACACAGCCATATAAAAGAGCTCTCAATGAGTACATGCCTAATTGTTTACAAGACCAGTTTGTTTAGATTATATAAATCATCCTAATACAATTTCTCACATTCTTGGACAAAGTAATTGCTCAAGCCTTGGAAAAATATACACAAACGAAATTCTAATTATCAGCATGATACTTGCGCATCCACATGTGATACACAAACGAAATTCTAAGTATCAGCATGATACTTGCACATCCACATGTGATTGTTTGCAAATGCACTCTCAAATAGTTTCGTTTCTTCCTATGGGTGAAGCTGTAGGAGGCACAAGACAAAACTTTATTGCCATGTTCCATTACTACTAGCCTCAAAACCAGCCAGTACAGTTAGATTGCTCAACAGCAAGGGTAGTCCCCAGGTCAAATTTGAGGCATGAAAAGTATATACAAATCTAAAGCCAAGTACATATTAGCTCAATTACACAGGGAAATGATAAAATGGATTATCCTAACATTATGACTAATAATTTTTAGAATTCATAAGTCTGTTTAACCGTGTAATACATCCAGCAAGGAGAAAAGATACAGCTAAAGCCTTCTATGGTATGCATAATTTTAGATAAACCCCAAGACCATTTCAAACAGGGAAAGAAGATTGGCCACGTTACCTTCCTCTAAAGCTTTAGTAATGTTCCAACTAACATATTCTGTACATTATATAGTTCCAACAGTTTGTGCAAAATGATTGAATATCTAACAGCTAAAGCCTTCTATGATATGCATCCAAAGGACTACAGCTGGCATAAATTGGAGGATTGGCTTCCAATATGAAAATTGAAAATATCATCAGTTTTTCTTCAGGACTTATCAAAAATATAAAAGCAAAAAACTTAACTGATCAACTTAGAAACACCACATGTTTAAGATAGAAACTTACCATGCAACAAAGCAAAAACACTCCCCTGGCTGAAATAATCATACAACATCAGCTTCTCATCTTTGGAATAGTAATATGCCTTCAGCTCCACCACATTCTCATGTTTGATACTCCCCACAACCTGCATTTGCTGCTCGAAATCCCGCTTCCCAGAGCTTACATCCTTCAACCTCTTTACCACCACAGTGGTTGCATCCTCTAGAATCGCCTTATAAGCCGTACCAAATGTCCCCTTTCCCAGTACCTCAGCAGAGGCCCTCAGTAAATCCTCCAAATCAAATGCATAGTTACAACCCTCAAAGAAAACCAGTCTATTATTCGCATCTTGACTCCTTGAAATTGCTTTCTCTGGCGACATCTCTCCCTTCTGCAACTTATCCGATAACATATCTTCCCTTTTTCTTCTCAAGCAGCAAACAAGTACTAGAAAAGCAAATGCCACAACCCCTAGAATACCACCAGCAACTATAATTGCTAACAAAGCCGTTTCACCAAGCCCCCCTGAATTCCTAGGCTTGGGAGGAGATTCTGAAGAGGGTGGAAACACTGGCGGCATATTAGGAGTAACACTTTCAAAAGAAATGTTGTTGCCACTAAACACAGACCTTGGAAACCTCTCAAGTGACTTGGGCAATGTACCATTGAGATCATTGTTAGACACATTTAGCACTTGCAATCTTGGCAAATTGAGGTCAGGGAGTTCACCAGAGAGTGAATTGTTTGCAAGATTCAAACCTGCCAACTGGGTCAAATTCGAAAGTGTGTGAGGAATGCTTCCATTGAAACCATTGTTAGACAAATTGATAATAGTTAAGTTCTTCCAAACTGAGAAATCCAATGGCAATGGACCCGAGAAGTTGTTGAATTGAAGGTACAGTAAAGACAGGTTTTTGAGGTTAGCAAAATCTGAAGGGAAATTCCCAGATATTAAATTGGATCTGAGGCTCAAAATTTGCAAAGCTGAGAGTCGGCTTATAGTGTTAGGCGGAATCGGACCATTAAATCCAATTCCAGGCAATCGGACGGCTATTACTCGAGATTTATCCTCATTGCAAGTCACTCCAGTCCAGTAGCCACACACAGAGTTACTCTGGTTCCAATTTAGAGAGCGAGAGTGAGGCAAATTGGTCACAAACTCAAGCAAAGCTAGCTTATCCTCAGCTGGGTCTGCATTTCCTCGAATAAAAACCAAACCCACCAAGAAAATCCAACTCAAAACAAAACCCAGATCCTCCATTTCCTAACTCTTTATCAAATCAAGCAGATAACGAGCTGTTTCTGCAAAAACCAAAAAAAATTTAAAAAATCTTTTCTTTCACATCTATAGCTTTGGTTCAAGAGGAACCAAAGAGAAAACACTATTAATGAAAAAATAGAAAAAGACTGTAGAGAGAGAGAGAGAGAGAACAAAAACAAAAACAAAAAAAAAAATCAGATTCCGAGGTAGTTGTCCATAAAAGTAGAAGCGAGAGTGAGAAATTTGACGTAAAGAAATGAGCTTGCAGGGTTTGAATATTGCATTTTAGTCAAAAAGAGTCTTATTTTAATCTGAAAAAGGTGCTGTGTAATATGTTTCACACCAGAAACCGCGCTTCTTTCTTTTCTTTTTGTTCTTTGCTCTTTAACTTTTTGTTTGAATTTGTAAAATCGAGAACTTCTTTCATATTTTTACACAAAAAGCGTAGCATAAAGTAGAAACAGAAGCTACCAATCCAAGACACACAGTAAGAGAAAGAGAGAGAGAGAGAGAGCTACATACCATTCTTTTTTCAGATCTGAATCAAGGAGTCTCTTAACTTTGCTCGGGAATGCTTGTTAAACACAGTAACAACTCTGCTTCTCAGACATAAAAATGAAAACCCAACAAACAAAAAGAAACATAAATTGCTAATTAGGAACAAAAACTGTGATGTACCACCTAGAATGTGTGATATGCCTTGTCATAAAAAAAAAATAATAATAATAATAACAAAAACGTACTAGTTAGTAGTTATGATTTCTCTGAGATGTTGGGTGCTAGTGCTAGCTAATGTGGCATCCAATGCACTAAAAAGCAAACAAAGCTATGATTTTTTGCACTGAGAGATGCTAGTGAGAGAGTCAGTGATGGTAGTTGAGATAAGCTAAACTCTGAGACCGCCATTGACGCTTTTGTTTTGTATAGGGTTTTTTTTTTTTTTTCTTAATTTCTATCTTAAAAAAATAATAATAATAATAAAGTAAAATAAAACTACAACGGCTCTCTTTCTATTGTGTTGATGACGTGGCATGTAGCGGTTCCGGATCCTGAAGAGTGAGCCGGATATAAATAGGGTGCCGAAGAAATGTGTCCCTTGCTCATAAACTGTGTTCGTTGCACTACTTAAATGGGACCCAATTGAGGGGAGTTAAATCCGCTATGAAAATCTTTTGTGAAGTTAATTTTTTTTTTTTTTTTTTTGTTTTTTTGTGCTTAATAACATCATAAGAAATGTGTAAAAATTATTTTTGATCAACTAAAAATTCAATTAAAAAAATTAATTATTTTTTATAGATTGTTTTGGCTTAAAATTTTGCAGAAAACAACTATGTCTCATGTCCTGGCATAATAAAGCATAGAGGAAATTAAGAGACAATATGAAAACTATTGAAAATAATTTTATCTCATTTTTAATGACACTACTAAATATAGAAAAATGAGAAATTTTTTGAGAAATTACTATTTTTTAGAAAACTATATAGTCAAAACAATCAGAGCATATGTCTACAATAATTTCTCAACAAATTCTAACTGGCAAGTTATTACTAGTTTTAATCTAATATTACTATTAAAATTACTTTTTAACCCACCAATATCTTGCTATATGAGATTTGCCGTAAAGATATTGTAGACATGACATTCTTTGTCTCATGTCTCATGTAATTGGGTTATCCAATATGTGTTTGTTAGTTTGTTTAAATAAGTACAAAAGGAAGTCTGTTCGACAATTTTGGAAATCGGCAAGTGTTGTAGCAATTTTGGTCGATCGATATTGATTAAAGGTTTTTGAATGTTTGAAATCAAGCTATTGGATTGATAATGAGTAAATATTTGTCCGATCTTGCTGTCTCATGCATATAATGTGTACTCTTTTTTGGAGAAAAACTCTTCGAATCTTGTTGATATTTTTTTTATTGGATATAAAATTGAAAATCTAACATCTGTATTATATGTTTTTTATGTTCTTAACACACATATCAAATTTCGTTTAAATTAGATGTATGTATGTATGTATGTATAGATTTTGGAATCTTGAAAATGTTCTTTCACATAGTGTGGTATGTGGTTAGCAAGATAGGTTCATATTAAATTTGGATCAATATGAATTGACCTATATAATAAACATGTCAATTCAAGTCAAACACGCAAAACCTTGTTTAACTTGTCTATTTAAGAGTCATTTTATCGATTTACCCTTCAAAACCCTAGCAATATAAACTTATTTTCTCCTCTAATTTCATTCTCTTTAGGCTGTCTCTAAATTTATATATGATTGTAATTGTATTTTAATTGTTAGAGTTTTTTTTTTTTTTTTTAAATCTAGTTGTATTGTGTACATGTTCTAAAATATGAGCATTGGGATGAACAAGTTATATGTGTCACATGAAATCGTTAACTTGACAAATTAATAAAATGAGTTTTATTAATCTGCCTTAACATGATATGTTTATTAAATAAGGTATGCATGTTGTATCATGTTATATGTTTAATAAATGGGCCATGTTTGGATAAAAGGATCTTGACAAGATTGAAAAACATGACATATTCAAGTTGACCTATATGGTCTAATACTCATGAGTTCACACAATAATAACCCAACCCGTAAACACAAATTGTCACCCCAACTTAGCTTGAGTTTTATCTTAGTCGCACTTTTAAAATTGTAACTTTATTAAAGAGTAATCTAAACTGAATTTTTGGTGTTACATCTCAAGCTACCATTTCCATATTATTGTTTTGATTAAGTAGTGTTTTCCTTCTTCTTCTTTTAAATAGGAAGAAATTGGTTCAAATTTCTCTAATAGCCACTTAAATTGTCATTAGTCAGTTCCTCACTAAAAATTAAGTTATCTGACATGGTTACAAATTTTATAATATTTTTTATTACGAAATTGAGAATTTATATTATCATAAATAAGAACTTAACATCTTATAAACTTTATTTCGTAAGCTGACACAATCCAATATCAAAGTTCATATAAGTATACTTTTTTTTTTTTTTTAATATTTGTATACATATAACATATAATATTATATGTTCTTAAATCGGGCCACATAGTCACAAACACATTATTGCATTTGAACACATTGGTGTTGAGAGAGAGATAAATATTGTTTAACATGTCGCCATGTGAGAGAGTATATGACTAATGTTGACAATCTACCGTATATAGGATGAGAACTATTTGTAAAGCCAGTAGGGTTTTTATAACAGAGAACTTAGGTTTAGGTTTAGGGTCAACTTTGTCTTAAATTAGACTTAAACTTGACTCATTTGCTAAATAAATGAATACAAACAGTTTTTTTTTTTTTTTACTGAATTGAGTTTAAGTTATTCATAAACAACTTGATTAAATTATAATCATATTTGCAGGGATATAAACAGAGCAAAGTGGCCCCTGCATTATAGGGTGGTGTAGGGGCAGCGAAAGGTAATGTTGGTATGGGGCTAGGGCAAGACACCCATGATTCGACCTCGCCCCACCACCATTGTCATTTCATTTCTGTTTCTAGCTACCTAAAACCAACTTTTAACTACCTTTGTCGAATTTCATGGCCCTTACCACAATAAAGCCTAACTATTGTGGTCCTCCTTGTCGCTTTAGGTTGGTCGGAATTCTTTATTAATGTAAGAATGTGGAGGTTGCTATGGACATGGGCAAATGCACTATTTAAAAAAATTATGACCAACTGTCCGAAAATAGAGGAAAAGAAGAAGGAAAAAAGATCTTCCAACCCAACTACTAGTTTTGGGAGCATCCAATGATTAGAGTGAATTTAAAGGAATGTTGCAATTGGATTTTCCATATTCCTCGAAACCCTGCATGTGTTCCTTCAAGATATTTGGGACTGGCATTCCTTTCGTTGAAGAAGAAAGATGAATTTGGGTTATTGAGACATGCTTGGTGGGTTGGACAATCTGGATAAAAATCATATGCATCTGTCTGGGACTTGTTCAGCATTTTGATGTGCCAAATTTGGCCTCATATGGCTTAGATGGAGAATATTGAAGCAAGTCTACTCAACTCTAGCAAGTAATTTGGAGCTCAGGAACTATCATTATTGACATGTTTTTGGTACATTATGGTGTACATTTTGGTTCTATCTCGGTCCATTCATAAATTATTGAACCTAATTTTTCAAATTTTGTGGAAGGGGATCGGTTTATGATTGTGCGTTTGGACTTTGGATTTTGCGTTATTTAGGCCTTAATCTTTAATAGGCATTAAGTTCTTAACAATATTTAAATAAAATAAAGTTATAATTTAGGTATAGTATCTTTGAGAAGGGGTTTATCACATACTTCGCGACACTAATTGCCGCATGCAGTTTTGGTGTTGGCATGTGGGTGTATTCCCTTATCTCATCCCTCTTCCTTTATATAAATATGTGTGTGTGTTTCTCAAAAAAAAAAGAAAAAAGAAAAAAAGAAAAGCTGTTATGTTTTTCAATTAAACTCAAATACACAATTATGGTGAATTTAATTTTGTTAAGCTATTAACATTTAAAACAACAAACATTGATCATTACTATAGTGGTATTTATTTTTAAATTATTAAGAATATTGTAAAACTCAATCATCTCATTTAAGAATCTAGAAACCTCGCGTTAGTATTAACTTAAAAACTCTAAATAATCTCAATTGGTGGTGGACCCATAATTGACTAGTATTTGACTATTTGCTTAATTACTAATTTTTAAGAATCTCCAGAAATAGGAAGAGCTTATCAAATAAGTACCATAATTTTTAGTGTATTCTTCCAAGTTGTTTTCTAGCGTTGGGCTGCAGCTTCCACTATGGATCTTGTTATTATTCTTGTCTTCTAGTTAAAATGCAAATCTATAAAATACTTTTGTGGTATGAATATCCTTTTTTTTAATAAAAAATTTAATAATCACATGAATCTCCTTATGCAAGAAGCAGGAATGGATACACATTTCATTGCTCAAACCATTGCGTTGAAACTTGGCGCAATGATGGTTTTGCAGCTTTGTTAAACGTATAAATTACAAACAGTAATATAATGAATAATGTACACGATACAAACAACAAATCAGAGTGGCGCAGCGGAAGCGTGGTGGGCCCATAACCCACAGGTCCCAGGATCGAAACCTGGCTCTGATATAAAAGAGTAGCTTCGCTTGCCAATATTTTTTATATTTCCTAAAACGTCTTGTCGTTTAAGAAAAGCTTGTTTTTTGAAATATTTTTCTTAACGTTTGAGGGTTACACGTGTCCGTTGTTAAAATCTTGTAATTTAAAAAACACTTTTTAATTTTTAATTTTTTTTTACAGCGTCACAGACTCACAGTCATTCAAAAAACTTTCGAAAATTGAAACCCGTTTAAAAAAAAAAAAAAAAAGCTTTTGAGTTTTGACAAAGTTTTTGAAATTTTGTATTTTAAAGTTTAAACTTTAAAAGCCCGCCCCCATCCCCTCTTTTTTCATTGCATCACAAACTAAGTTTGTGATTCAAAAAATTTTGTTTTCAGTGCCAAAAAAAAAAAAAAAAAGTTTTGATAAAGTTCCTGAAATCTTGTATTTTAAATTTTGAAACACCCCCACCCTCTTTATTTTCAAAACAAGTTTGTCCATGAAAAGCTTGTGAAAGTTGTGATCCTGGTCAAGGTGTATAACTTTGAAGCAATCTAGTTAGTAGTCACCATATTTTTGGTACTTTAATAAAGGATGAATCTGGTTCAGTTGGTTAGAAGGGTGAAAAATGGAATAATAGAAAATAGTGGTAGGATAAAAAAAAGTAAAAGAATAGAAAATATTTTAATTTTTTTTATTTTTGTTTGGTTAAGAGTAGAAAAGTAGAAAAATAGAAAAAATAAGTTTGAACAAATTTACTAGTATACTTTTGTTAAATAATGATGCCCAATTAAAATAAAAAAGTGACAAATAACGAAAAAAAAAAAAAAAACAATCACCCAAATTTATTTAAAAAACAAAAGTCATGTCCTAAAAAAAATCATGTCTAATTAAAAAAGGAAAAGAAAACAACTATCACACTCAAGCCCTACAAAATCAAAAGAAAAAAAAAAAGAAAAGGAAAAAAGTAAAAATGTAAAACTAATCCTCTAACTTTCACATTTTTTCATTTTAGTTTTCTAACTTTCAATTTTGTCAATTCAGTCTTGTGACTTTTAATTTTTGTCAACGTAGAACTCCATTACAACTCAGTTAATGACTTTTGTTAGACCAACTAAAACGACGTTGTATTGCATTTTTTTTTAATTTGGAATTAAAAGAAAATAAGAAATATCTGGAAAAAAAAAAAAAAACCGTCTTCTTCAACTCAGTTACCCTCTGGAACTCCTGCGTCGACCTCTCCAACCTCAATCCCAAACTCCGCTCCTATTCTTCTTCTTCTTCTTTCTCTCTCAACCTCGCCAAGCTCCGTCACATTGTCGCCGATAACCTCTCCCTCGCCGGCAATGTCTCTAGCGTTCCATCTCCGTCCATCAAGTCCGCTTCCTTCTACTACAAAACTGGCCTCATCTGGCATGACCTTCACCGCTTCGACCTCGCTTCCTCTTGGTTCGAGAAAGCCACCGATCTTCTCTCTAATTCCAACGCCGCCGCCGCCATCTCCGCCGACGATGCAGAGAAACTTCTCCTCGATGTCATTCTCTCCAAATCTCGTACCGCCTGGGAACTCTCGGACCGAAACCTCGCCGTCGCTTTGCTTAGTCAGTCTAAGACCTTGCTTCTCTGCTCCGACCACTAGGGCTCGCTCGCTAACCAATACATAGCCTGGGATCCGTTTTTTTTTTTTTTTTTTTTTTTTTTTTTTTTTCAGATTTTCCTTATTTTCTTTTAATTTCTAATAAAAAAATGTCGTTTTAGCGGGTCTAACCATGGCCACTAACTGAGCTGTAACAGAGTCTTGTATTGACGAAAATTGAAAATTAGAGAATTGAATTGGCAAAACTGAAAGTTAAAGGATTGAAATGAAAAAATGTGTGAAATAAAAAAAAATAAAAGTTAGAGGATTAGTTTGTATTTTTGCAAAAAATAAAGAGATAACCTTACTACCCAAGTAGGGATGGCAATTTAGATCCGACCCGTGGATACCCGGCCCGGCCCGACCCTAATGGACCGGATTTTACCCGGTCCGATAAAGAATATGGTCGGATATGGGTTTTTTAAAAAAAAACCCGAAGCGGATCCGGGTCGGGTCCGGGTTTTTAAAAAAAATCCGAAACCCGACCTGGATAAAAACCCGGTTATATTAAATGACTAAACCCCCTCTTAAATATATATATATATATATATATATATCATATTAGTAACTTTGTGGACTTGACTAAATAGGTTTGAATCTAGAAAAAAAATTGTAATGGGCTTCAAAATTTTTTTTTTTTTTGGTTGGGCTAGATTTGGGCCCAAGAGATAAATGGGGCCTGGTGGGGCGGGTTAGGGCCCCGGAAAAAAACCCGATTAATAATCGGGCCGGGTCCGGGTCTCGGGTTTCGCCCCGCAGGTCGGGTCCGGGTATGTAAAAACCCGGCCCGAACCCGACCCGTTGCCATTCCTATACCCAAGGGATAAAAAAGTCTATGTCATTCCCCCCCCCCTCCCCAAAAAAAAAAGAAGGCAACTGGACGAAGTTCATGTGCACTTGCACTTGAGCAGTTTTGTCAACTGGACTGAAATGAGCATTTTCTCCTCATTTTGGGATGAAAACATTTTGGTGAGTCTAGTGAGAAAACACTCAAGCCCCACAATTTATTTTTCTTCCTCTCACTTAATTGAATACACTCAAAAAAAAGTTTTTCTCCTCATTTTCTTTCTAAATTTTTTCATCCACTCTTTTTCACTTTCAAACAAACAAGCTAAATAAGAAGTTAAGAACCACTTTGTACTTTCTATTTGTTTTGATGAAATACATTTTGTTTTCTTGTGTTTAGTTGCAACTTAAAAAAAAAAAATCTAATATTTTGGCTTTTATAAAAGATTATTATTCTTATACTCCTTTTAATTATAATTTCAAAGAATCATATGGACAAAAAATTACATTCATAAAAAATAATATTAGTATTTCTATAAAGGAAGAATATAATGAAATGGGAAACACTGACCGTCAGTTTGTTCTGATGAAAACATTTTCTAGGAATCTATTGTTTTCTTGTGTGTGGTTGTGATCATTAAATGAGCCAAAATCTTCCTCTTCTTCTTCTTTTTTTTTTTTTTTTTTTTTTTCATTTTGGCTGTGATGCCCAATTTAATTGATTGTGTGATGTGTGAAGGTGTGTGATGAGTCCAACATTGGGTATTTACTGGATAGATTTGGGTTTTATTAACAACTACAAAAAATCTCAATTGTAACTAGTCATTTTAAGATATAGCATAAATGTGGCTAGCGTTTTTTCTTAGGTCTTTAGATATGGTATCAGAACTAGCCCGGCAACCTCGTGTAGGCTTAGAGACACTGCCCCACAAAGTGGGCTCTAACGAGGACATTAGGGATTTAAGTAGGGGAGATTGTGATGCTCCAATTTGATTGATTGTGTGATGTGTGTGGCTGTAAGATGACTCATACATTGGGTATTTATTGGGTAGATTTTAGTTTTATTAATAATTATAAGGAGCCTCAATTGTGACTAGTTCTTTTAAAGTATAGCGCAAATGTGGTTAGTGTTTTTCCTTGGGTCCTTGGGTTGTTATATTAGCTCACATGGAACATCATTGATATTTTTTTAATTCCAAATAATTATTCAGAAACAAAAAAAAGATACATAATCCAAATGGGATAGATTTTTCTAATATTTTTGGGTTTCTTTCTTTTTTTTGGGGGGGGGGGGGGGGGGTGGGGGTGGGGTAAGGGGGACATTTTGAAGTTTCGAAGTAAGCCCCAAAATTGGAATGTAGGTGAAAAATTAAGTGGAAAAATGACTAATCTTAAGAAAATGTCATTTGGAAGAAAGTTAATTAATTAGTGTTAGTAAATAGTCAAGAGAGAAGTTACCATTAGGAGTTTATTTTTTTATTTTTTATTCTTGGCGTAAATGCATTTTTAGTCCCTACATTTTGGCTTTTTTCCATTTTAGTCTCTACATTTTAATTTTACCACTTTTAATCTCGAAATCAATTAATGAGTTCTATTTTGGTCCTTTCCGTTAGCCCACCAACGGAAATTACTTTGGTGGCAAATTGATGCTAATGTGGTTAATAAAAAAATTTAATTAGTATTTAAAAAAATGTCATGTCAGCTTCTAAATACTAAAAAATTTATTAATCAATTTTAACGAAATTAAAAAGAGAAAACAAAATTAGAAACAATAAAATATATCAATTCAGATTTAATTTATTTTGAACTAGAACACACAAGAACACAAGTACAAATTTAAACATCAACACAAGAACATAAAGCACAAACCCAGAACAAAACACAAAAAACACAAACATTAACACAAGATCACAAACACAAAGAACACAATAACAAACATAAACAGAAAAAAAGAGTAATTAAAATTTTTTCTTTTTTTTCTGTTCATTATATTTCGAAGATCAAAGTAACATGTTCTTCGGGAAAGAACATGAAGGTTGCCTCGAAAATCCCTTTTCTTCACTGAATCCTCCAACAAATCAAATCCATAAACTAAAATAGGAATCCAAATATTATTTCCAATTAATATGTAACAACAATCCAACTAGTATAATTAAAGTGACGATGATATATGCATCTTATATGGCTGGCTTTGTATACATATGTAGCACTTCTACCTTGTTGGAAGCCCAGAAGATGAATTTCAGCTACAAGGTCAAAGCCCATTGGAGGCAAAAAAAAATAAAAACCCACAAAACCTCAAACCACCGTGAACCCTGTATGACCCATTCCAAACGCACCTGAGACCCACGATCACACCATCTGAGACCCACCTGAAACCCACGGCCACACCATCTGCAACCCACGAAGCCTCACCTAAGATCCTCGGCCATACCATCAAGCACGACCAAATGCATCATTGTACCCATGAACCCATAACACCAACCCAGAACGCCAACGCAGTACCCACCCACCAATCTAACCACCACAAATTTCAAACTCATATCACAATCAACAAAACCCACCCACCATACCAAAACTCAGCAACCACAAATCACAAAACCACAAATCCGATCTCACCTCTTGATCATGAGTTAGACCCACGAATCCGATCTCCCCCCTTGACCATGAGTTAGACCCACGAATTTGGTCTAACCTCTTAACCACAATCTTCGAACCGCTAAGCACAAACAAAGGCACTATAGAGGGCGAAGAGAAAAGAGAGAAGTGAGAGAAGAAAGAGAAGGGAGAAGAGTTTATGTTTGTTATTGTGTTTTTTGTGTTTGTGATCTTGCGTTAATGTTTGTATTTTTTGTGTTTTGTTATGGGTTTGTGCTTCATGTTCTTGTGTTGATGTTTAAATCTGTGATTGTGTTGTATTTTTGTTCAAAATGAATTAGATTTGAATTGATGTATTTTATTGTTTTTAATTTTGTTTTTTCTTTTTTAATTTCGTTAAAATTGATTAATTAAATTTTTTGTATTTAGAAGCCGACATGGCATTTTTTTAAATGCTAATTAATTAATTTTTTTTTTTTAATTGGCCATGTTAACATCAGTGTGTCACCTAAGCAATTTTCGTTGGTGAGCTAACGGAAAGGACTAAAATGGAATGTGTTAATTGATATAGGGACTAAAAGTGGTAAAATTGAAAGGTAAGGACTAAAATGAAAAAAATCCAAAATCTAGTGGCTAAAAGTGCATTTATGCCTTTATTCTTTATCGATACTACTATTTAAGAAGCTTCCTTTATTTGGATTCCTCGTTTTTTTGGTTCTAAAATGCCTCTACATTTTTATGTTTAAGTAGAGATAAAATTAAAGGACAATCCGGTAAAAATACAACTTTAACTCCTACTAAAACATTGCCTCAAAAATTAGGGTCACTCTCCCGTTAATTTTCAAATTGTTTTATTCACTTATATATATATATATATTAGATTTTCAAAATAAAAATTATATATATAAAATAAAAACTAGAGGGTTTTTTTTTTTTTTTTTTTGTTCTAAAAAAAAAGCCTTATCACACACACCGAGACTAGTTTTTTGTTTATGGGGTCTTAGTTTTGGTGGTTTTCCTATTGACTATTATTGGTTTGCAGCTTCAAGTGTGGATCTTGATATTCTTGTCCTCAATTTAAAATGCAGATCTCATTATCCTTATTCATGTGATGCATATATGTGTTTATATCATTATTTCATCATTCTTGATCCAGGATTATATTTTGCATAATAGGCTGTTAGAGAGAGAGAGAGAGAGAGAGAGAGAGAGAGAGAGATCTTCATTGCAACATAGTCAAGCATACATGTCACTCTACTATATACACAAACTTTGTTAATCAATCTTTTTGGGTAAACATAGTTCGTATACATTTCAAGTCATTACTACAGCGGTGAGAAACATAAAAGCAAATCTCCACTTTCATTACACGAACATCTGTTACCAAGGTCTCCAAGTTAGGAGGTGATGCATTGTCCTTATTCACCTTCAAATTGCAAACACACTCTTCAAGTAGCAGCCCCTTATGGGTTATTGGTATAGATTATTGACATTCAATAATGTAAATAATGTCATGGCTTATGTGGATATAGATGGTCACTTTTAAGTTGAAGGGACTACAGAGAGTTCCAACCGGCCTGTCCATTCTTCACCTGGTCTTAAGGTTATTGGTTTCTCCACTGCTGCTCCATCAACACAAAGCATCCTCTTGTATTCCTCATCCCCGAAATCCGCTATGGATTTGGACATCTTCTCCCATGGATTCCAGACCCCTGTGACCAAGCAAATCAAAAAGTACAAAATTTAGATGGTCATCTGTATGACATAACCTATAATTAACCAGGTTACACCATTAACTGGACTGGATTTCAATGAATAATGTCATATGGAAAACTGGCTAATGACCCATCTAGGTGCCAACTAAACAGAATTGGTAAGTTTACCACACATTATAAAGTTTAACAAGGAGAAGGTTCTATGGCATGAAGCATTGGACAATATGCCCTCTTATGAAGAAACGCCCTTAGTTCAAACTAATTTGTCCATGCAGGGAAAAGTAAACATACTACTATACTAGTTATTCTTTCTTGAGTGAGTTTGGCACAAGGGTTTTGGATGGGGTTTTAAGTGTTTCTTACCACGTTCTTAAAAAATTACCAAGTTTTTCTTCAATAATTTTTTGTCTATGAGAGGTGTCTCACCAACATCTGGAAGTCCTTCCCTTCGAATGGTAAATGTGCGTTTTCTTTCATGATCCAAAACAGCAATCACATCTGAAGAACTAAGATAAACTCGATCCACCTGCCAAGAAGTAGGAAAACAAAGAACCATGTTTAATAAGTTAATTATCAGTAACCATGTTGAACAGCAAAACAAATCCCCTACCATCTGATCTTCATTGACATAAAACATATCATCCGATTTTCTTCTTAATTTATAAGCACCAAGAGGATTTTATTACAAGTGTTCAGAATAACCCAATGTCTAGCGTCTCAAACTGTGCTGAAGACCACCTGTAAACATAAAGTGTTACCTCAGATTCAAATGTTAAGGCATCTCCTTGTTCTGTGAAGCGCTCTTTGTCACATAGGTTGTCAAGGTAGTCAAAAGTCTCCAAACCCTCTACCCTCACTTCACTGTGACAACAGTTCATATATATTAGTGTCCATAAGTTAGAAACATATAATGGCACTTTTGGAACTGCTTATGAGTATGCAACTGAAAGCAAGTGAAAAATTAGTAATCTGATTCCAGGTTCAACACAAATTATTCCTTTCCCGTTTGAAGGTGCTTATGAACATGTTTATGATTTACTTTTAGCACAAAGGTCACTGACAGTATTTTCCAGAGCCCTTTTTTTTTTTTTTTTAAAATTTAAATAGAAAATTCTTCCTCGTACAATTAAATTACAATAAGAAAATTGTGACATTAGACAAAACAACATATCAAAATGTCAGTGAAAATTTGTATATATAATCAAATGTGTGAATTTCAACAACTTAACTCCCTGAGGGAACTCACTAATCTGGAAAAAAAAAATGGAAAGGAAGAAACAAAAATTTAAAAGCATCATACATTATAAAGCCAAAATGAATATTCTCCTAAAAGGAACAGGAAAGGGGGAAAAAATTTAGAAAAGACACAGCAAGTGCAGGAAGTATTTCTGGCTTTCATAGAAGATGCTAGTAAGAGACACACAACTTTTGTCAACTATGAAAATTCTGTACCTGATATCAGAGATCGAAAAATATGTACGATATGCAAATGAGAAACTGAAAGGCTTGCAATTGATGTTCCTGATGCGCGATATCATTTTTAGATACCCATCTTCTGCCAAAGAGACTCTGAGACGAAACTCGAAACTGAAAAATTAAACCAAATAATTATCTTCCAAGGAAAAAAGTACATTTTCTAAGTTCATTAAAGAATGATATTGTAGAACCTTGGACATTTCAAACATTGATCTGTGAATCTATTTTCATTAAGATTGTTGGTCTACAAATTTGCTAATATATGGATCAAAAACTTTGAGAGGTGGATAATCTCTTTTAATACATTGGTTAACATGTTTTGCCCCATAAACTAAGAGCCAAAATTTGATGCTATCATCATTGATTTTACTTGAAAATTGAATAGATAATAAACTGCTCAAGCTCATACCTATGTGGCCAGACCTTCATATCTTCTTCAGACGGTTTGAGTAGTAAGTCAATATAGGCTTTGCCATTGGAATCATTGGGATGCAGTGGTGGAGGATTTTCGTCAATGACCCAAATCTTATTCCTTGCAAATCCATGTTGTTCCAGCAATCCACGGCTTCCAAACTTGAATAAGTCATGTAGAAAACCTTGTCAGTCAGATGTAACCAAGATTGAAACTTGATATAATATATCAAAGCAAATATGCACCTGTGGGAAACAAATTGGAATTCCTCCTCTTACTGCTTTTGGTGGCTTAAAGATTGCCTACAATAAATAAAACAAAAAACAGGCAGGGGAGGGGAGTTAGTTTTTGGACATGGCATAAAATCATGAGATTCTCAGCAGTCAATATTTAGACCAGAAATATTAAGGAATGCAAACAAAAATGCCAGCCAAATTTCATAACAAAGTTGTGAGGACGGAGAGCAATTTAAGAATAGGAAATGATTTTTCCAATTATTTTGCAGAAAATTATTGGATAGTTATCCATGATAATTGGGATTTAGAGAATATTTAGAGACTATTGAACTGAACAGAATTGATCAAGCAGCCAGGACTGGATCTAAGGCCTATACAGTACTCCAAAAAAACTTGTTATAATGACTCTGACATGAAAAACAACAAGGGAAGAGAAGAAATTATACAGTGACAAGTTTACCTTACTACTTGTGAACAATAATTCTTCATCATGTTCAGTCCTCCATGAAAGAACTTGCCCTCCATGTAAGCTAACCTGAATGGATGTGACACAATAACTTCAATATTTAGACAACAAGGTGTGCTTCCAAGCAAATATTAAAACTTGGCATAATTTCATGGTTAATGCGTTAGCACCAAAGTCATTGCATCTACTAATTCATTGAGGTAAAAAATAAAAGACGAATTGTTCAATCAATTACTTGATGATGACTTAAAAGAAAACAAAATACATGATAAAGTAGAGGTAAAATGATCTAACCCGTGCTGAAGCTCCACGAGGATTCCGAAGCACGACCTGGCCAATTCCATTCTTGTCCTTTGTAACTTCAACTGCTGTTCTCTTATAACTCTCTGCCCCAGAATGATTCATTTCAAAAACACAATAAGGACATCAATGGAAGAAACAATTATATAGTAACTCTCTCTCTCCCCAATACAAAACCTGAGGTTGGAGTTCAAAGCACTAGAAAAGAAAAAAAGAAAAAACTACTTGTGAGTTGGGAGCAGTAGAAAAAAGGCTCACAGAAGCAGTTGGGCTTTCCCTTTACACATTTCATGTGACAAACCAATATTCTTGTGAATTGAAACCAAAAACCCAACTACCAATTTAACTACCTCAATCTTTCTTCAACATTCAAACCCACCGACAAAATTAATACCTACAGACCAAAAGAAAATCTCTGACCGCTTGGAATCACCTAACACTAAGTACTTTCAATTTTCAAACAAAACCAAATTCTTGTCAGAACACGGCAGACCAAAATCCAATCCCAAAAAACAGTAACCCAGATGGCCAAAATATCTGGAATTCAGAAAGGGTACAAAACAATAACGAATTTTCCTCAAATGACAGTTTCACAAACTCAACACGTTTCTGATAGTCATAGAAAACAGTTATCTCTAACAAAGAGAAAAAGAAAAAAAAAAAAACTGAAATCCAACACAAAACAATAAATGGAAGGACTTGCAGTAAAGAAATTCTATCTACATTTTAGTTTTTGACTTTGTTTTGAGCAGAATACAAAGGAAAGAAATAGAAGAGTAAGATGCTGAAAAGATCTAACAAAGTTCGTGGTCCACAGATATGTTTAAGATAGTGACTGAGAAAATAGTGTCAAATTGTGCTTATTTTAAGTCCAAAACATATTATATTTTATAAGACTTATAGCAGCCGTGAGTTCTTCTGTGGTGCCATGGTGGGCTTCCACACCTGGTACAGGATAATACATAATAGTCTGACATGTTACAAGGACTACCAGAATTAACGACCCATTTAATAAGCCGCGGGGAAAAAAACATATCAAAATTTCTGAGAGTATGGAATTTATTCCCCTAAAAAATCTACGGGTGTTTAGTATATCCGTATATGATTTTAAATAATAATTTTCAGTTTTTAAATATTATTATACATAATTTTATATATTTTTTCATCAACATGTGTTTTTTAAAAAACTTTTTAAATTTGAAACTTTTTTTTAAACATATGGATCAAACAGTAATAACTCACAAATTTAAGTTATTTTCTTTTGACGAAATAGTTAACACAATTGTATAATAAAAATATTTTACTTCAGAGTTTTTTTTTTTTGGTTAAGTACTTCAGATTAATTGCAATGATAATGATAATATGAAAATAAAAACGAACACATATCATCATCATTTCAATATACAACAAATATGTCTAAAAGGCAAGTGATCTGAACTCTTGCCAAACACCTGAGAATATACCAACTCACCCAAATGATGTGGTGGTCAATAGTAAGCCTACTTGTCAATTTCTCGTCAGAGAAATTTGTGAAAAGCTGTCATATTTGATATTCCCATTAAAAAAAAAAAAAAAAAACTGTGATGTTGGTCTTCCTAATCTGCCCTAAATATCATGTCAATTGCATTGGATTGTTGTACATCACACAGCTGTCACCAATCAAAGAAATCTATCTTTTTATTCCCCAGGATGGGCCCCAGATTTTCTGAGCTTTAAAAAAAAAAAAAAAAACTTTATATAGGGCCACAAGTTTTGACTAGTAAGAAGTCCACAAATTAACTAAGCCGGTGCCATTGGGCCTCTTTTTGGGTTAGAGTTCAAATTCTCCTTGACTTAAAAAAAAGAGTTTCAATTTTCCACACTAGTTATCGTGCCCAAATCAAATTGAATTAAATATAATAAAAATGAAGTTACAGAAAAGAAAAAAAAAAGAAAAAGAAAAAAAGAAAGAAAGAAAGAAGGGTGCAATGAAACACTTCTTAGTCTGAGGTCATAGTGGTTGGAAGATAAAAAAGCATGACTGTTTGTAATGGAGAATAAAAGAGTTGTATTTATTATTATTATTATTTTAAGGATAATACCGCTAGGCTCAGTCAAATCGACTGCGAAAGAAAAACAAGAGGCCATGGTTTTTCCATATAGGGAATTTGAAGTGTACTCTTTAGGTGTAAGAGTAATAGACATGATTCATGAATCTAATTTCAATGGTAGAAAATTCTATCCGGAAACTCAACTTGGATCAGGACAAAGAAAGTAAGCCCACCATTGGTTGTCCCTAAAAACATCGAATGCCTTTCAGAAGTGGACGTGGTCCACAACTATGTCGTGTATTTTCTTCCTCACTTTTTGACCCACTATCTGGCATGACAAAATGAAGTTAGAAGCCACCCATTAGAAAATATTGATTTAAGGTCAAGAAGGTTTTGTTTTGTTCTTTGGTTTCTTTTTTTTTTTTTTTAGTTTTTTATTATAAAAATCTTAAGACATGATATAATTTCAAGTTTTTGGTATCTATTCTGTGATAATTGCACTTTATCGGGAAACAATTTCAATTTGAACCTTATTATCTTATTCCACGACAAGATATTTTACTAGTTAAGCTAACTAAAACCCACAATATATAAAACTCAGTTAACAATGTAAAGTACCTCCACTAATTGCTAAACGTGTTCTTTTCACCTACCATGAAGATTTAGACGGTTATTTTAGAGTAAAATATTAAAATGACAGGGAGCTAAGTAAACTTATTAGTTTAGGTTTTTTTTTTAGAAGATTTTTTTTTTTATGATATTAGTTTAGTTAAAAATGCTTATAAACTTACATAAGTATTGGGAAAAAAAAAAAAAAACTTGTCATAAGTATATAATAACTAATACAATAGTTGTGCCAAGTGACTTCACCAAATTGTATAAATTTTTAAAAATTTCTAATCCTTTTATTATTAATATAATTAACTACACAACAACGTTTTTATACTATCAGTATTTTACTAACTGCAGGTTTCTTGACTTCCAAAGGCTCTTCATCTTTCTGAATCGAGGCCCCGACTTGGCTCGTGTTCTCTATTTCCATATCTTCTCTTTAATTTATTATTTTTAAAATAATTTAAAATTCTACATTAGTTAGACCTCTTTCAAGTTGATATATCATCTATTTTTGGGAGATGAGAAACTCACGCCAATATATAAATCCCCTAGACATAGTCGGTATGCATTTCTCTTCTTCTTTAGAATTTTTTTTTTTAGGGATTTTTCATATTTTCTTCTATTTCTCAAGCTTCTTGCAGTTTTTAATTATAAAATTCAAAACATTTGAAAACATAGTTAATTGAAGTTTGATTTTTTTGGCTTACCATTATGTTTTGATTTGGACGATTTGCACAATTACATCCTATCATTGTGGTTTGTTTAAAAGCTTTTTGTTGCTTGCTTTTGTAAATATTGTATTACGATAAAAGTTTGTGCTAAATATGCAGTTGCAGGTACCATTGTCTATACCTATTAATGCTACAGGTATATTTTATCAATAGAAATAAATTAATTTATTAGAGTATAAATTTCCTAACAATGAATTTCTTGATTATTACTGCATACTTTGTTAAATGATATTTGTAACATCACATGACTATTTTGATACTTTGTTAATTTGCTCAATTACATACTATCGTTGTGGTTTGTTCAAAAGCTTTTTGGTGCTTGCTTTTGTAAATATTGTATTCTGATCAAAGTTTGTGCTAAATATGCAGTTGCAGGTTGGATGAACCATTGTCTATGCCTATTAATGCTACATGAATGTCTTATCAATATAAATAGATTGATCTATTAGAGTATTCCTAACAATGAATTTCTTGATTATTCCTAAATACTTTGTCAAATGATTGTTGCAACATCACATGATTATTTTGATACTTTGTTAAATGATTGCTGCTGTTAACTAAAGAATTATTTGGATTAAACTCTTCACGATTTACATATCTATTGCTAACATATCCATACATCTCATGTTTAAATTTTTTTTTTTATTTTTTATACAAGATAGAATTTTTACTCTAACTGTATATGTGTGTGAAACTCCTTCCTAGAGACTTGAACCCCGGACTTTGCTCTCCACACCCGACAAGCATTTATATTTGTGAAGTGACCACCGCACCAAGGGTGCACAGTGGTTCTCATGTTTAATTAAAAATTATTTGATCTAGGCTTCTATATCTATTATATGAGAAAATTTTACTTTTTGGAATTTTTAGACATCTCCTTTTATATTAGTTACATAATTATTTACCACTGCTCTCCTTTGCTGTAGTGGTCACTTTACAAATATAAATGCTTGTGAGTTGCCGGGGGCAAAGGTCGGGGTTCAAATCTCCAAAAGGTGTTTCACACATATATATACTTAGATTAGGCTAGAATAGAAATTCCATCTTGTAAAAAAAAAAAAGTTGCATAATTATTTACCATCTTTCATTCAATTAATTTTGGACTCATATATGAATTTTTAATAGAAAAACTTTACTTTACTTTTATTATCTATTTTTTTTTATATTTACTTTTAATTAAATTAATAAAATATTTTATTTAGTTTACACATGATTCTTGATTATAAGCCGTTCATTGCATAGGTATAATGCTAGTATAATATAAAAATTAAATCCTCAAATTGAAGAATATACGCAATTGAGACACGTGTCTCATTCATAATGCAAAAAACGATGACACTTCTCAAATATCACATGGTAGACAACTATTGGTACATGTCACTTATCAAACACCATGTGGCAAACAACTATTGGCATGTGACAATCTTTGTGGTACGTATCGCCAATAAATAAAGAAACTTAAATCTCCACTATCAATTCCACCATTTAAATAATTACCCATTATAAACTCCTTAAATTGATCCATATTGAATTAAATCATTAATCCCATACAAGTCCTTTGCGTCAAATGAGGAAACAAAAAGAGCAACGCTAGAGCCCAGAGATACAAACTTTTTTACAAAAAATTTTACAGACTGCTGATGTGGTGAATGATTATTGGTAAATGAAAAAGTGATATTAATGGTAGGTCTAGGTTAAAACCAATAAAAAGTTGGCCATATCAATAATTTGTAAAAATATTATAAAATAGTTTATGGCTGTAACATTATTTATATTTTTGGCCTTTTTCTACCATAATTGTAACTTTGAATATTAAAGAATAAAATTGCTAGAATTAAATACAAGTACAATACACTTAGCTTCATTTATTACATTTCAAGTTGAGGGAAAAATAATGGATAGATAAAACTGAGTGGTATGGGAAAAAAAGAAGAGGAAGAACTTGACACATTTACGTGGAAAACAAAGTGATAGTTGAACTAATGAGCTGCAAACATGTGAAATAGTTACAGACATTTAAAAAAAAAAAAAGAAACTTTAGTTATAGTAATTCCGTTTGCTGTAACTTATAGTCCTAATTAATGGTTTTTACTTTTTTCTATTATCTTTTGTAACCCTAATTCTTCATTTCCTAATAATAATAATAATAATAATACAATAAGAATGTTATTTTCTTTTAGAGAGTTTTAACTTATGACATTCGCTCCTGATGATAGCCCTTTATCATGAGACCAAGACACCAATCAGTTTTTAGTGTAGGCGTAAATTGAATCCCAAATTTCTTATTCAACCATCAGAGACTTTACTAGTTGAGCTAATTGAAACCCACTAAATAAGAACGTTATTTGATTAGCAGCTAATACTTGCACAATAATATTGGTAACATATATTGTGACAATATATTAATACCAACTACATGTTGGATTGGATTATCAGCCCTTTACTCAACACTACTTTTCACTACCACAACTACATGTTGGATTCCATTTGTAGCAAAAAATAATCTGAGAGAGTGTTGACAAAGTTCTATTAGCTTTCTCATTAATAGCATCTCGCGAAGGACTAGGTATTGATAGAGCCAGCAAATGGCCGGAGAACCACAGGATACACAAAAAACATTAGTTTACAAAAAGTTCATTATAATCTTTCTAATAAAGGTAAATTTATTTTTGTCATAATATATATTTTTTTTCAATCTTAATTGTGTTGATACCCATTATATATATATATATATATATATATATATAAAAGAGCCCAGCAGCAATAACAAGCAAAAAGGAATGAAAGAAAATATTAGAAAGTATTGGCAGAAACAAAGGCTGTAAAAGTTCAAAAGAAAGAAAGGAAAGAAAGAAGGCCAAATAGGCCAGTCTGGCAGAAAATAGCAGCAAGTAGGCCCACAGGCCCAAGAAGAGGCAAAAGTGGAGCAAGTCTAATAAACCCATACCTTTCTCCATAAAAATGAGCATGGGTAAAGAGGATTCAGGAGCAGAACAAGGCAAAGCCAAATATCAGTGGCAGAAATAGTGTGGAAAAGAAAGAAAATGAAGCAGGATGTAATAAGACAACCACGCTATGGTCGGAACATCACCAACCTGTATCCAACCAATGCAAGGGAGGTGGGCCCATGGTCAAGAGATTCACAGAGGGTGTGGTTTGGATTGGGGGGGGGGGGAATGGCTTATTTTTGGTATCTAGCCAAGGCCTCTTTTGGGAATGCATCTTTATTCAAAATAGGTAGTAAATGGCTAGGACTGCTTGATGCATGCCAGAGAGATAGTTAGAGAAAGACCCAAAGTTTTGCTTGTCCGGATGAGAGAGAAAGGCTCACGACAGAACCAAACAGATAAGGATTTGTCATGGAATGAGTAGTGGAAGAGAGAGAAAGTACTGGGCATGCTCGGGTGTAATGGTGGCCGAACAGCTAGTAGGTTAGTGGGTAGCCTTGAAGAGGTGTTCACAACGGACAAAAATATTTGGTAAGCAATAAGGGTAAAAGAGAAAAATCCCATATGATTAGCCCAGTATAAATAGGAATAGTAGCCATAAATGGAGGCAAAAAAACGACTAAGGCAAGAAACAAAAAGAACTGTAAGAGAAATAAGAGAGAGAAAAGAAAGAGTGAAGTAAAATTAAAAAAGAGAACATGGCAAAAAAGGCATGCATCAATATTAAATATTTTCCCTCCATTTTTACAGCAAACCCACTCTTTGTAGTCCCAACAGAATAGAAAGTTGCTATCTAGACCCATCCTCCAAAATCCACAATTTTGATGGTTTAGCCCAATAGCAAGGTTGTCCAAGTTGGAGTTTGGGCTCTCTTTAGTTCACTTCCCACAGGAGACCATCATTTTATATTTTGCTGCACGAATTATATTAATTGTTTTTTCTAACTAAACTTTCCGCCATAAGATATTCACTTTTAAATTTATAAATACATACTAATATTTGCGAATTAATGCCCATGTATTTATTATTGTTTGTTGTCTTTCTTTTGGAGTGTTGGTCTTGTGCAGAGACTAGCTCTTTAGCAAGCTTTTGCTAGAACAGTGAGTTAGACCCAACTCTCCGACCCACAGCAGAATGGGCCTTAGCCCAAAAGCACAAAAGGCACCTACAAACTGCATTTTCCATTAACAAAATATTTTTTAACAATCTTCCTATGGTAATCAATTAAATTAGTTTCATTACCTAAACTCATTTACCTATTACCTATCTTCAAATTTTACAAATCCAAATTGGGCAGGGCATGTCTATCATCTCAAGATAAGTTTAGAAAACTATGGCAAGGGTACACAAAAAACACAGTTTACAAAGAAGTTTATAGCAATCTTCTTGATATAAACTTCTTTCAATTATAATATTTTCCATTCATTCTTAAATAAATTGCATTTTCTATTAACAAAATGAATTTAACAATCTTCCTAAGGTAATCAAATATATTAGGTTTTTTTTTTTTTTACCGAAAATGATAGAATTATATTAGTTTTGAATCATTCTTAACTGAGATCAATTACTCATTAACGAATCTTCAAATTTGTACAAATCAAAGACAAGTTAAAAAAACTATGGTTTTGTGCCAAAAGAAACACGTCTTTTTGTTTTATGTTTCTAATTTTCCAAGTTACATGATCTTATTTTGTTTTTATTATAATAGCTTCACAAGTTGAATTCAGATAATTTTACATTCAGGTTACTATTATTTTACCTGCATAAATAAACAAAGAAAAAGAACACGGTTTTTCATAGGGATAGAAAACACCAAGGCTAACATAAATAAAGAAAAAGAACACGGTTTGTATAATATTTATAAGTTTATAAATTTTAAATAAATATGTAGGGACTCGATTTGAACCCTCAGCCTAAAGGGAAAAAGAATCTTGGCTCAAAGATCCCAATACAATAGATTTATAGATAGTGAGCTGAAAAACTAGGCTCTAATGATTCAGATAACATTAGTGAGCCCAGACAAAAAGATAAACAAGAATAAAATTGTTTTGTATGAAGTAAATCGTTCTTGGCATAGTCCGAGGAGACTAAATCTTATATATATATATATATATATATATATATATGCTCCTCTTGAGTTTTGGTTATAAGCCTTGTTCTTGATGCTACAGTATTCTTCTCCCTTCCTTCTTCGATCCCCAGTTCCTGGAGGGTTCCTTACATTATATAACCCCCCTTAGATGATCTTGGCCCTCCATTTGTTGACATCTAGGCCACTACTTGAGTGCTTGTCCCATCAGTTACCTTCTCAATCCCCCAGTGAGTTGCGGTAGGCAAGGTAGCACTGTTTAGGGCTCATTTTCACATAAATGCAGCCAAAAGGTTTGGTGGGATGCATTAAATGTGGTGGCAGCCACCAACCTTTCAGTCATGTTAGTGCTAGCCCCTTCCCCGAAACTCTTTTGGTATGGTACAACCTTTTTTGATGACGTGCTGCTGACATGACTTTACAGTCCGAGGTCATGGCCTCCTTGGCAGGATAATAGTTCTTCTCGGCCATAGATATGACACGTGGCACAATTACCTTACTGGATTTCTATTCCCCACAAAATAATAAAAAACAACTCTGAGAATCATGAGTCAAAAACTGGTATCAATAATTTAATATATATCTTCTGTCATGAGCTTAAAAGTTGAGACATTAAATTATAAGACATATTGTATGTGGTAAAATTTATATATGTTGCTTTAAAATCTATGACATGCAAAATTTTATTTAGATATACTCAATATTCATGGTCTTGCGCTAAGTTATTATTAGGTATTCTCGGTGTACGACGGCATGATGCCCCCTTATTTCACATTTATGATGGACACTACTAAATAAATTTATGCAAAAGCGGTGCTAGGTTTAGCCTAGGGGGTCAAATGAACCCCTAACTTGGTAAAAAAAAAAAGAAGAAGCTAAAATGCAAAATGCACCCTCTTTGTTTGACTGAAATTCATTTTAGTCCTCTAACTTTACTTTAAGTTTCAAATTTATTGAATTTAGTCATTCTTTCCAATTTTGTTAAAAGTTTTCTATTTAAAAAATATTACTTTCACATGAAAAAAATTTATAAAATTAATAAAAATATGAAATAGTAACATGAGATAAGAAGGAGATTGAAATGAGGAGAATAGGGTTTGTGTTTTATTTAGTAAGTGGGCAAAAAAGTAAATAACAAAATTGTATATATATATATATGTGGGTCGGGTTAGGTTAGGTGGATTTATGAATCTTATGTCCCAAACCCAACCCGACTCATTGTAAAAAAAAAAAAAAAAAGAAAAAAAAGAAAAAGAAAAATCACAACCCAACCTAATCCACCAACCCCTAAAAACCGACCTACCTGGTGGGTTGGGTTGGATTGGATCTATTTTGGCGGGTTGGCTACACACACATATATCAAATTCAACTCAATCCAACTTAACGTGACCTAACTCGGCGGGTTGAGTCGGATCGGGTCGATTTTGGCAGGTTGACTGCACACCCATATACATACACACACACCATTTTGAGGAAAAAATAATTTAACCTAAAAGAAGGGTGTCACTAAGTTTTATGTTTTGAAAATGATTTTGTATTGTTTATATGTTTATTAACATTTTATTATTTTTATTTTATAAATTTAAGATGTAAAAACTCACATAATTTTTTAAAAAAATCTGTTATATATATTGGTCTATCCATCTTTATGAAAACACATCATTGATAGTTTATACGATGAAGATCATCCAGCATCAGCTATAGAGTTTGTTTCTAATGGGTGATGTTTAGTGATGCAAATAACTTTTATTTTAAAAGCCATACACCAACCAAAGAAACAACAGACACATAACTAGGTTTAGTGATGCAAATAACTTTTATTTTAAAAGCTATAATAAGGTTTCGTCTATTTTGGAAGCTGGAACGCCTCTTAAAGACAATAGTTTCAATTTTTGCAATTATTTCAATTTTGTTATTTTTGGTGAAATTTACTATTTTGCCACATAATTACATGATTAATGCAAATTGTTTTCTGGGCGTTTTCCAAGCTGCCCTAGTTTTTTTTTTAAAATTTTTTTATTTATTATTAAAATGTATTGTAGCCTCCATGACAATTAAGTTATCAGATTAATAAAAAATTATACTTTAGGGTCCGTTTCGTTGGAAGGATGGAAACGTGGGAGGATAGAAAAAAGAGGGAGGATGAAAAAGTGAGAGGATAGAAAAGTTTTTAGTTTTTCTCAGTTGTGTTTGGTTGAGAAGGTGAAAAAGTAGAAGGATGAAAAACTTTTTGGTTTGGTTGAAAATAAAGTTTGTATAAATTTACCATCATGTCCCTCTTAAATAAAAGAGAAAGTAATACATTATACTTTTAAAAAAAAATTGTGTATAGATGAAAGTTGACATTTCAAAAAAATAGCATAAGAAATCATCCAAAAGTGTTTTCTTAAAAAATAATAAAAATAAAAATTAAGAGAAAAAGAAAGAAAGAAAGGAAGGACCCAAACAAAAGAAAAAAAAAGATAAAATTTTTTTAAAAAAGCAAAAAATAAAAAACCACCGTTACGTGGAAAAAAAAAAAAACAACAACAACAAAACCCAACGCCACAGTAAAAAAGTCAAAAGAAAAAAAAAAAGAAAAAAAGGAAAAAAAAGAAAGAGCCAAGAACGTAATGTTTAAAAAAAAAAAAACCAGAAAAGTGGAAGCAATTTTGTCAAAAAAAAATTTCACTTTTCACTCCAACTTTCTCTCCAATTTGGAGAGATTGTATTTTGAAGGAGGAGAAGAGAAAACTTGTGGGCCACCACTTTTCTCTCCCCCTCCCCCTCCCCCTCTACCTCTCAACCAAACAGTGAAAAATGTCATTTTTCACCCTATTTTTCTCTCCCTATTTTCCATCCTTTCTGTTTTCCCCCCAACTAAACACACCCTTAGTCTGTTGCTCATTTCTGGTGGATTCCAAAAACCCATCACCTTGTGGATTCAAAGGACCCTTCATGAATTTGAGATTTTCATTAACAAGCTATAACATGTTTAGTTTCTTTTCATTCAGAAAGCAATGTGTTTGTTTGTTTGTTTGTTTTTTTATTTTTTTATTTTTTTGGCTTCTGCTACATGTAACATCATACAAGTAAAAAGACAAATAAATATTATATCGTCTTATTTCATAATGTCAATTATGGATAATTTACTTTTGGGTTGTGTTAACGGGCATAGTAAGGTGCCCATTAACACACCACTTTATGTCAAAATTTGTGTTAGTCACCCAGCTTTATAATAGTATTTTGTCAGCTTTATATAATTTCTTCAATTTATCCATTTTTTTTTTATTAAATGAGAAACCCACATTATTTTAACATTTGCCTTTACTTTTTCTTGATTAAAGTCGGTAAATCCAGACCCAGTCAGCTAGTTCATGCATAATTTCTTCTTGCAATCTATGTTCAACAGAGTGCAGCTCAGCTGAGTACTTGATTCAATTGAGAGTTGTTAATGTATAAGACCATGCTATATGTTGATCGAGGTTGTAGGAGTCAATCCACAAAATGTTTTTGTCAAGATCAATTCAACCGCAACCGGAAATCAACATTTGGGACCAAAATCCTTCTTCCTCTTAGTAGGATATTTTACATTGCTGTAAATTAAGGAGGGAACAACAGTTCCTTATCTTTGTATAAAGCTTTGCTGTTGTGATACTTTTTTCCACAAACCTATCTGGTCCTTACTACCAAACTCAACTGATCAACATTCCAAAATTCCTAAAGTGTGACCCTATCTAAAGCATAACGAAAATATACAGCAACAATATTAGGGAATAAAAAAAAAGAAACTCTGCTTTGATGACCCTATGGCCATTTAGATTTGCATCTTCAAAAAATCCAATCAATTTGTTTATAATGCAGAAGGGAACGACAGGGATGCATTTGTTCCTCCAACTGCATCTAATTGGCGATTTCTTTGAAGCAGTCAAAGGCAGGACAGCATCATTAAATATGGGATCTTAATTAGCAAGATTAAGTGTTGAAACACCATTGCAAGTTTAATACGGCTGGAAGATATACAATTTGGGGAAATTTGTTTTGTTTTATTATTAGTCATTTGATGTATGGCTTAAAAACTGGAAAAAAAAGAAAAAAGGAAAGAAAAAAAAAAAGCATCAACAGCACCAGCTGCTCCAAGGAAATGGGCTATTGCACCCTGAAAGTTACTGTAATTACATAAAAACCACTCAAAAGAAGCAAAGAAAAGTTAGTAAAAACACCAAGTAATGATAAACTTATATGCATTTGTATAATATACCAGTCACTGTAAAAACAATATAAATTTTTTTTTTTTTAAAAAATCTCAGATAAACTTCAGGTGAGGCTGCGAGAGCCCACCAAATATGTTTTAACATTAAAATAGATAATACATACATTTAGGCAAAAAATTCTTTGAGAAAAATCATCACAAACTCAAACAAAGTCTTAAAAAGTGAGCTGGAAAGTGTTAAAAAAAAACACAGACTCGTATAAGACTGAAGGTTTCCCACATCTTCTACAATCATCTCCAAAGAATTAACGTCACTCCTGACACAACGTTTGATGCCGCTCCAACGAACGGGGTTAACTGCATTTGCCTAGCTTGGTCATTCCATCTTGTAAGAGCATCAAAAATTGTGGTAAGGAGGAGAGAATTGTGTTTACTAATCTGGTTTGTGTGAAATGGAAGGGGTTTGGGATGGGTGGGTGTGCTTTTTAAGCTGGATTGATCTGGGCATAACCTGGGCTACACATGATAGATTTCAGTGAGGTCTATTGCATCTTGTAGGAAATTATATAAGCTTTTTGATGAGTATTTGTGTGTGTGTGTGTGTGTGTGTGTCACGGGGATTTTCGTTTGGGAGAAATTTCGTCTTGTAATTCCACTGACAAGGAAAATGAAAATCACTACTACAAGCACGCAACACGGCAATCTCTTCCCTTACTTCTATAATTTAGACGCAAATTATATTATGTTTGTGGTTCCCTAAGAATATCTATTAAATACCCAAAACATCAAGCATTAATTCATATAAAAAGGTGGCAAAATTTGCCAAACAATCTAATTCTAGAAAAATTTTAGGCGGATGATATGCGATCAAACTTTATTAGTTAGTTACACTCTTTTCTGGAAATCGAGTACAGCAAAATCGACTTCCAGCCAAAATCGCCAACGTCGACTTTAATATACTCGACTTCCTACCGAAAATTAGCTTTGAGGTGGATAAAAAAGAGAGTCGAGTGTAGTAAACTGATTTTGTCTGGAAGTCGATTTTGCCGTACTCGATTTCCAAAAAAGAGTCCAACTAACTACTAAACTTTGAACTCATGCCATCTGCCTAAAATTTTCCCAATATTATACTGTTTGGAAAATTTTGCCTAAAAATGCTTTTCATTACCCTAAAACTATCAAGAAAATTATCATTTACTAAATAAAAAAATATTAAAGTCATTCTATGGCTACATATTTAAATTGGATTGGATAAGCGTATTAACCACAACAAATATATTTACAGTTTTTTTTCTTCTTCTTCTTCGTAACTATACATATTTTACAAATCATACGGGAATAAATGAAAATTTCTAAAGCAAAAAAATGTTGCGAACATTCAAATCAAGCTATATTTTTTCGCACTTTAAAGCACTACTTTATCTATTTTAATACAACATTTTACAAAACACCCAACATCAATGATTTTATAGAACAACACAACAAACAACAGCCACAACCACCAAATTTGCTTTGTTTAACTTTTGTGGAATAAAATATTAATTTTATTTTAACTTTGTGCTATAGTAGGTTGTCAAAGATGACAACTAACTGTAAATCCATTGCTATTTTATTTATTTATTTAAGTATAGCATCTTTGTTATAACATGCATTTTGGTGGTTTTGTTGCTACAATAGATTTTTAGAATTAATAAAGGTTAGAATGCTTTGCATCCTTAACTATTCAAGATTAGTACTACCGTGCATTCTTGTTGCGGTGGTCACTCTACAAGTAGAAGTGTTTGTGTGGTGTGGGGGAAAAGGATCAAGATTCAAGTCTTTAAGAGGGAGGTTCACACATATATACACTTAGATTAGCCTAGAGTAGAAATTTTATTTTGTATAAAAAAAAAATTCAAGATTAGCTAAATTAATCGCATAATTTCAATGTTATAAATTTTAAATGCCAAATTAGTGAAAACCAACTTTCCATAAAAAAAAAAAACAGTTAATCAAGCTTTCTCCCCCAAGGCAACATATATTCTCCGATATCATAAGTAAGAATTAAAAAATATAAAAATTAGTATTCTCAAATGAATGAATTTTAAGAATCACAAAATTTATTATTTGCTAGAAAATAGATTTATGGAACTAGGGGCATTATAGAAGCACACCTGGATTATGCTACCCACTTAATTCAAAAGCTCATACCAACAAAAAAAAAAATCTTGCACTTTACCTCCCTCATTCTCTGAAAGCAAACATTGAACCTCTTTACTCTGAATTGGTATAAAGTTGTTAATAATATTAGTTCATCTAAAACTAGATTTGCATGTGTAAACTAAACAAGGGGGAAAATAGGTGTTTATTTTTTTTAGGGAGGGAAAGAAAAAATACCAAATCTAAACTTGTAGGTACCTCTTCGATTCTTTGTGTAGACAACAATTTAGTGATTTCCGATGTATTGCTTATACCATTCACGTAAACAACGCCCATATTTATAGACAATCTCCAATTTCTCAGTTTTGTAATGTTTATCGTGGCAATGCTTGAGGCCACGACTAGCCATATGATACATTGGGTCATCTTTATGCGGGTATTTCTCAACAGTCTATATAACTATCCACAATACAACTTAAAGGCGTATCTTTTTTCCTCTTTCAAATCGATATTCACATTTTTCGATCTGTCTAGCCAAGCAAAAACGAAATGCACTTTTCTCTGTATCAAGCTGAGAGGGATGATGAAAGGGGATTGGAAATGAAGAGGGATAGGAATGTGCAAAAACAAGATCATTAGCATGTACTTTCACGATAATAAAAATAATAACATATATCATCACTATCATAGGTTTTCTCATAAATTTCTTAACGAATGATGCTTTCCTATTTTAGAAATTTACCTATTTTGAAGTTAAATTCAGAAATATAAATAGGAGTTAAATGCATATGTTTATATATAGAATTGCATGGTGTGATACATTTAAAATAAAGATAAATTAATTTATTATTAAAATGTTTTTTTTTCCAAAGAAATGTGGTTTAAGAATTGTTGTGACTTTTGAAATTATAAAAAATAAGTAATGTCTTTTGGATATGTTCACAAGGTTTCATTGTAGTTTTGATGACTTTTGGAAGTATGAGAATGAGAATAGTGACATTACACAAGTATTCAAGAGTTGAGCATATTGATAAGAATGTATAATCCAATGGTCATAATTTGTTAAATGAATGCACTTATTTTAAAGGTTTTGAAAAATAATTTTGGTTTCAAATTATGATAAACAAGTTGTATAAGTTTAAATCTTGGTACTATTTGTTGATGAATATACAACATATATGGTAAGGGAGGAAAAATCTGGATATGCCCCAAAAGACATCTACCCCTATATTATGCATTTGTCCAATAAATTTATGTTTTTGTGAACTACTTACATAGACAGGAGTGTCATGAGGCTAACTCCAAAAAGGAGGGGTGTGGGTGCAATGGGAGGAGTACACCTCAGCCTAGTGGACAGGGGCAGAGAAAGAAATAGAATCGTCACCTAGATTAGGTCTAAAAACCATAAATAGCACCCTTTGTGGAAAGATAGATCTACTACCAGAGTACGTGTCCAGAGTTTAGGTATGGAGATGGGAAAGTGTTAGGCACCCAACCCTATTGAATTCCTGGGTTGGCTTCCATTCATTGTGTCATACATCTAAATCTCAATAAAGGCACATTCAAAACTTGTATTCTAGACTCACACACACACTAGCACACATCTAGAAAACAACACGGCATCACATCATCTCAAATCCTAACATACATCTATCATGCATCTCATCATATACAAGGCAGCAAACATATATCATATCCACGGTGGAAATGTAGACATGTTAAGACCAAACAAACATGCTAGCATTTCCAAGGCAAAACATACAAACTTACACATTCATGTTTATCAAAGCAAGGCAAGATCATATCTCAAAACAAATGCATGTTCATGTGAATGCATGTTTTACCTTGCTGCATCACAGTATTTATGCATCAATGCATGGACATGTTATATGCATGTTCATGGCAAAACAAAAGATTAAAACCCTAAACTAGCATGCAAAGAACAAACAAAGCAAACAAACATGGGGGCAAAGACTCATAGGAATGAAATAAAGCAAGGCATGGACATATTATATAAGTAAAATAAAGAAACAGAAGCAAAAAAGTTCGAATTAGGGTTTCTGGGCATGAGTATGTATGCACATACATAGCGCTTGCAGGTGTAGCCCAGTTGTATGCGTATGCATACTTTGAGTATGAGTGCGCATGCAGAGAGCATGTGTACGCATACACGCCCTAAACCCTAGCCCAGTAAACAAGAACACAGTAGAACATAAACTTTAAATTTAGTAACCTAGCACGCTTAAATCGATAAAACAAAGAAAACCTAAACTAAGCAGGCATATTATAACCAAAAACAAAAAAAAAAGACAAGAAAAGGAAAATCAAACAAGGAAAAGAAAAGAAAATGAACTAGACCATTGTACCTCAAAACACAAAACTCCTTGACTTGATTTTGACCATTTTCCTCAGTCAATTTATTCACAATCAAATAAAAGTGATTAGTAAACTTGAAACTCGAAGATCAAGATCAAAAAAATCCTCAATCAGAAAAATATTGACTTGAGGATGTTTAGTAAATAACTCTCTCTTTGATTCACTATTTCTAGTGAATACTGTGTTTTCCCTTCGGATTTTCTGTGTGTTTTGAAAAAGTACCATACATGGCATTTTATAGTTAGAAAATTGGGATTTGGAATGGCTTCCAGACGATGTTGGATTCATTCCAAAACCAATCTTTAATGCAGAAAAACTTGTCTTTTATAGTTTCTAGAACCCTAGCATGCGCACGCATGCCCATGTATGCATACGCAAGCATGAAGCATGGGCACATAGAGTTTGAGCATGTGAGCGCATACGCGTGTATGCATACGCATGACCTAGGGCTTCTGTGGCATTTCATTTCTAAAAATAGCTTATTTAGTTCATAAAAGAGCTATATTTTTCCAAAAACACTCTCCTCAAGTCAATTTCAATCTTATCAGGCCCTAAACCAACCTTAGGCTTTAGAATTCCAACATCATTGGAGAATAGGGGCTTGAGTTGTTAAATTCCTAACCATTGATCCTTTCCTATTTTAGAAATTAACCTATTTTGAAGTTAAATTCAGAAATATATGTAGGAGTTAAATACATGTGTATATATATAGAATTGCATGGTGTGATCCATTTAAAATAAAGACAATTTAATTTATTATTAAAATGTTTTCATTCCAAAGAAATGTGGTTTAAGAATTATGACTTTTGAAAGTATAAAAAATAAGTAATGTCTTTTGGCTATGTACACAAGGTTTCATTGTAGTTTTTATGACTTTGGAAGTATGAGAATAAAAATTGTGACATTACACACTTATTCAAGAGTCGAGCATATTGATAAGAATGCATAATCTAATGGTCATAATTTTTTAAATCAAAGCACTTATTTTAGAGGTTTTAAAAAATAATTTTGGTTTCAAATTATGATAAACAAGTCGTATAAGTTTAAATCTTGGTCCTATTTGTTGATGAATATACAACCTGTACAATAAGGGTGGAATGATTTGGATACCCCTCTAAAAAAACAGCTACCCCTATATTATGCATTTGTCCAATAAATTTATTTTTTTGTGAACTACTAACACAGCCAGGAGTGCCATGAGGTTAACTCCAAAAAGGAGGGGATCTAGAAAAAAAGATAGAGAAAAGATAGAGAGAATAACTTGTAATAGGATGAGCTTCCATGTAACTACCCAGCCCAATTACATTATTAATTTATGGATTTATATACTTAGTGTGGGGGCCTGAGGACCGAGGAGTGATACAATGAGTTGTAGTTGTCACTATTGAGGCATTGTTGAGGTACAAATTTTCGGGCTCTAATTTCATTAGCCCACTCACTAGAAAATACCCATACAAACTCATAGACTATTTTGAGCCCACATAGACATTTCCTACATACTTCTCATATATAACCCAAATATTTTCCCATATTATTATCCACATTGAACTCCCACAAATATTACTCATTATAGCCCACATATTATCCAACTTGGGTTTTCACAAAAATACTTATCACACTACTAACAAAATTGGGCCACCAAAATTATACTATCTCCACAAAAGGCCCAAACTCATTTACCTTGTGGACAAAACCCAAAAGTCCAACAAACCCCTCTAAAAGCTTGTTACGATATGGCACCTTTAAAAGTCCGTTATGACACGGCACCTCTAAAAGCCCGTTACGACAAGACACGACACTCTTACTAAAGTCCGTTGCTACACAACAACTTTTTTACAAAATCTCAAAAAGCCCAAATACTATTTTGGCACCTATTTATAAAGCTTAATATTATTTTGGCACATACTTACAAAAGCCCAATATTATTTTGGCACATATTTACAAAGCCCAAATACTATTTTGGCAAAAATAATTACATTATGCTCAAAGCCTAAAATTATTCCTTGGCAAAAAACATATTTTCATATACTAAAGTCTCTAACTCATAGGAAGTATAAATTACCCATCCCTCAAAAATACTTCTTTTACAAAATTTATGGGAACTATGGTTGTTTTCTTTCCATAATCAACTAACTACAAAAGCTCATGAATATCACTCATGGCAAAATTATTCATTTTGTAGGGATGGACAAGCCCAAAGAAACTCAACTACAAGGCCCAGCTGAGCCAACTCAGCTCACATGCAAATTTTAGCAGCTGAAGCTCACGTGAGCTATCAAGTCAAATTTTAACACAACTTGACAGCTAGGGCCCATCACTATCAGTTCTAGCTTGTCAAATCAGATTAGGAGAGGACACGTGTCCAACAGAGGTTAAACCCTTCCTTGCTAAGCTAAATTTCATCATTTCTCATGTGACACAAAGCTAAAATGACATGGCATAAAGCTGGGAAGCTTCAGCTAGTCATCTTCTCTTTCTTCTCCAACCCATTTAATCAAGGACTAAGGGCAGCCATAACTAGGCCATTAAAACTTCTGGAATAACTTAAAAACAGTTCACTATCATGCCAAAAACGTGTATTTTTTGGTTCATGGACCAAACACATGAACCCAAATGGGGAAACTTAAGGAAATGTGGTTTGGAGGGCACCAAAGAGATCTCCAGCAGAGTTCCCAGCAAAGGGCTCCAAGATTGACACCTAGCTTGGGATGATACAAGGGAGCTCTAATTCTAGCAGCAGGAAAACCAAGATCATTAGCTTAATACATGCTCTAATCCCATTAGCTACGAATAATCAACATTTAATACCAAGTCAGAACTCTAGCTGTTATTACCCAAAATCCTAGGAACGATTCTCCAAGGCTTTTCTGAAGATTGAGGCGGCTGATTTAGTAGAGATTATTTGCTAATCAACCCCCCTAAACCTCAACTATAAATAGAAGCTCTCAACCAACACTCCAACGGACACCAATAGAAAAGAACTCTCTTATAAACTTCTCTATTCTCCTCTCTTTAATTTTCTTAAAGCTTTTAGTGAGGTTCTGAGCCTCTAAGTTCTTAGTTTTAAACCTAGAAACTAAGCTCTTCAGCCCCTAGCTCACAATACCCCTCACACCTCTACTTGTAAGCTTTTATCCATCCCTAGCTAAATGCCCCAGCAACTTTACTAAAAACTCTCTCTCATTACTCATACTACCTGAAATGACCCTCACTACTCACTACATATACTATATCCATGAGCAGAGACAGACCTACATTAGGGCAGGGGGGGCCATTGCCACCCCCCCCCCCCCCAAAAAAAAAAAAAAACCTAGTATATATATATATATATTGAAAAAAAATTTTCCTTGCTAATAGCCCCCCCCTCCCCCCCAATTAAAAAAAAAAAAAAAAAAAAAACTGGTATACGAATGAAAGCTGAACAAGAAACCAACTAGCTCATCCAAAAATAATAATAATAATAATAATAATAATAACTGACAAATTAAAACTACAAAATAAAAAATAAATATGAAACCTAAATTACAATTCTCAAATTTTTACCCTAACCTCACTCTTCCTCCACTTTATTTTTACCCTAAAGCCTCCATCACTGCTGCTACTATTCTTTTCTTCTAATCAGATTTGGGTGTTGTTGCTGCTGCAGTGCTGCTCCTTTCATTCCTCAGATCAGATCCGGTGTTGCTGCTTCTGCTCAGTTTGCTCCTCTTCACACATTAGTCTGGTAAATCTAAGAAATTTCTTTCCTTTCTCAAGTTCATATTTTTTTTTCTTACCCTGCCTTAGCCGGTCCTCTACTCCTCTGCAATCTGCCCTCTGCGTTTTTTTTTTTGAACTGTTGACTACTTGACTGTTGTGTTTCAATGTTTGTGTCGTGGCTTTTTAGTTTTTATCATTTTATGGACTAGCCGACTGGTCATTCATTGGGCATTGGGGTGTTGTCTCATGTGTGGACCATATAATATTTTGTGGTTGTGGCTTTGTATTGAGTAATGTGTGTAATTGAGACTTTTTGTGTTTGTGTGGACCGGTCAATGTTTTGTGTTTTCACTGTATAGCTTCTTTTGGTTTTGATTATATCTCTAAAGAAGTAGTCTGGGACCACTAACTAGGAGTAGGACATGAGTGCTGAATTGACAGACCTGTGAGTATGAATTTGAACGTGTGAAACTAGTCTTTGATGAGTTATAAAAGATTTTTTTGTGTGATCAATTGACCAAAGTCTTTGGCCATTGTTTTCATGTTTTGGTTTCATTAAAAATTTTGTTTTTCTCACTTTGTGTGATGTGGTTAGTATTAATAATATATATAAACTTGTGAATTTTGTCTGTCACTTTGTATGATGTGGCTAATTTTAGTAATATATATAAACTAGTGCTGGTTTGTTTGTGATTATTTTGGTTTTAGATTTTTTTTTTTGGTGTTGAGAAGTCCTTTTTTTTTTAGTTGATGTATAGAACTACGAAATATGGAAATAATGAAACTTTTTTATTTATTTACTTGTAGATCATGAGTAAGTCCACTACAATATTAAATTTTTTTAAAAGAAAAAATCTAAATAATTCTGAAGTCATAGCTGATGATGCAAGTTTGCCAACATCTAGCGTTGATGTCTCAATTTCTGAAAATCTCCAAACAGAAGTTCCAAATATCACCATTGATAAAAGTACAGGTTTCCTAAATATGAAATAGATGTTAGTTTTTATTTTCATAAAAAAAAAAA
The DNA here is from genome assembly GCA_032878915.1 of Castanopsis chinensis. Classification (NCBI taxonomy): domain Eukaryota; kingdom Viridiplantae; phylum Streptophyta; class Magnoliopsida; order Fagales; family Fagaceae; genus Castanopsis; species Castanopsis chinensis. The sequence goes on from JAVQMG010000129.1 coordinate 13,869,173, forward strand.
TTGTTTTAAGGTTTGGCCCCCCCCAGGTTCGAATCCTGGTTCCGTCCCTGTCCATGAGCATACCTTGCATCATAATGATCTTGCTGCGCTAGCTGGAATCTCTCTCTCTCCCTTCATCTCACACTAAGTTTCCTCATTGTTTGTTATAATGGAGCCCATGATATTTTTTTATTCATTTACAATTGAAGGTTATGATGTAACTGTTACTATAGAGCTTTTCCCTCATGTTATTGTATTAGAAGACTCTTCTCCAGAACCAATGGAAAATGAGTTTGAAGACGCAAATACTTTCCTTAATCTGTGAAATAGTTAACGACTAGAGGTTTATTCTATCGTGTCTCATTTTACCGCTAGAATATTTTACTTCTGGAATATTTTACTGCTAGGCTATTTCTTTATTGCAGTATGCTTTTTTATTATGCTGACGTGTCTGTTGTAGGAAGTATTTTTGGGCCATCCCATAATCCCTATCAGCCTTAACCTAGGCCCAAGGCATAAAATAAGGCGAATACTTCTAATCTTCATCGATACCCTTTGGGCCGTGCTTAAAGTCCATCGTCGAGGTTCGGTTTAAGTCCCCAACCTAACACAAATCTCATTTGTCAGAAAGAAGAATTTTTTGCCCGCGATAGGCATCATGAGCTTGAAAAGGGGATCTACCCAAGGATAGGAAGAGGAGACAAAAGACTTCTATGAAGTTCGAATGAGGGGGATGAGGTATACAAAGAGAATCATGAAAGGTAAAGGAAGGTTCCAGTGAGAGTTAGCCTACTACCTCCACATTAAATGACTGACAACACCTTTATCAACTTCATTGATGAGGAAGTGACCTGAATAGTGGAATTCACATCTAAGCAGTTCCTTCTACCATCTTCAGCAGAAGTTTAAAGGGACAAGTGTCATAGGGAGAGTCTGGGTAGGTGGAGATGAAGGGCCAGGATGCGATGTTCTGAGAGTTACATAAGGGAAGGGAACTTCCAGGTGAAAGGGATCCAGAGAAAAATAGTCTAAGTACAAAAATTAGAGCAAGAACATTAAGAAAAAAGAAAGTGAACAATGTATCACCCAGTGTAAAAGCTTTGTCCTCGGATGAACTTATATATTTAACCAAGGGGCTCTGACCATTCTTCCTATGTTTTTTTCCTCGGGCTAAGCCCTCCCCCTTTGTCTTACCCCACTCTCTTCACAAATATCTATTGTTTAGGCTTAGTTGAGTTGCACCTACTCCACAGTTCTAAGTGGGTTTGGGCCGCCTGGTTTTTGTGTCCTTACACTTAGTATTATCTTAATTACTTTAAGTACATAAAGCTTTGATATTGTGATATTATACAAGATATATGCTCTTTTAATGATAGAAAGAAGTTTATAAAGGTAAGAGATATATGTGCAAAGTTAATTTATTATTTGGGCCTAACTAGAATATAAGGTTATGGAGTGGTAAGTAATTTTTTAAAAAGTCACAAGGGTGACTCATCAACCCTTTTTCCTTTGCAATAATAGTGCCCTACCCAAAATCCATTTCTCTTGTCTTTTGATAGGCTATGAATATATTGACCCCTTTTGATAAATTAATCAATTAATTAGACAAGTTAATTAATTAATTCAATTAACATGCAATACACGTGGTAGCACAAACAAATTACCAACTAATTTAATATGCAGCGGAAATAAAGTAGACATGATGATTTGTTTACGAATGGGAGAAACTTCCGAGGCAAAAACTTTGCCTAGTAAATTTAAGGTCACCACTCCCGAGAGTCCACTATTATCACAATAAGCGGTTGCAAGTAAAGGAATCACAGTAACTTATACCAACCTACAGTTGAACCCTTAACCCAATACACAATTGGACTTGTTCTGTAGTGACGATCTCTTTTTTTAATACACGGCTCCTAGTACACCGATCGATGCACGGATCCAAGTACTTGACTAACCACCAACTTGAGAAGAATGTTGGCTGCAAAGTTCTTCAATTCATCAGCACAATGAAGATCACGAACCTCTTTGGTTACAAAACCCTACGATGTACAAATGCAGCAAATTCTTCAAGAAAAAGATGAACTAGGGCATATGTCTCTGATCACAATATGCTTATGGAAAACCTTTGCATCAAGTTTCACTTACTTGTATCTACTGTGACGGCTTTTAAAATAATCCTTATATATGTTTAGGGTTGTGAGGAAAAAAAGCCTAAACATGTATACACGGATTGGTGTGAAATCAGATATGAAAAATAGGTTTTCGTAAATCTCGATAGATAGGTTATCTGTCGAGCAACTATCGAGCATTGGGCTAAAACTACCTTTTAAACCTTGATAGATGTTATCTATTGAGCTAGCTGTTATTTGTTGAGCTAGCTGTCGAGTTTTAAAATTCAGCACTTTTTCACTTGTTTCTTAGATAGATTTGCATGGCTTTAACACTCAGACTTGAACTCTTGTTCTTTGAAGTATTAAACATATTCTAGATCTACCCAATTATAAGTAAAGTGCGTTTTGTCAAAGGATTAGTCAATTCTATGTGACATATATTCCTAACATGATTCACATATGTCCTAACATCTTCTTTGCTGCACTAGAACACTCTTTGTTCTTCTTTCTTTGCTTTTTTCTGTTCATCTTCCTTTGTTCTTACATTGTAGCACCTCTCTCTCACTCTCTCCCCAACAACCCTCCCTCTCTCACCGAAACCATATATCTTTCTCTAAAGAAAAAATTAAAATATTAGCCTTGAGCTTTCAGTTTCAAAGTTTGTGGGTAAGTAAATAAAACCTCATCTTATTTTGGGTATTTTGATGCTGTGATTGTTTTTTTTAGTTTCCCTTCTTTATTCTCTAATTTGATTGTAGAAGCTGAGATTTGTGGTTTTGTGTAAGTAATTTGAAATATTGATGATATTATGGTCAATTGGATGTCTATTCATGTATTTTTAACATGTATAGGATAGGTATAAAAATACTCACACGAAATGAAGGCCAATTGCAATTAGTTGATGATTTTGTAAGAATATATGCTGAAGTTGTCATTGTGAAAAATTTTATGTTTACAACAAGAAAAATTTGGTACATGTGTTTAAACACATGTTTTCAGTTTTTAAACAATATTACACGTATTTTTATACACTTTTTCACCTACACGTATTTTCAAAAAATACAAACAATGTTACTAGAACAACATTATCAAACGACCCATATTTTGTGAATTAGGATGCTAGGAGTAGTTTTTATGAATTCTAAGACACACATGGTTGTAATGGAAGTGATCTCACATAATTTTGATTAATATAAAAATAATGGTTTAATTTTTAAGTTGCATGAAATTCTGTCAGGACAGATTTAAGCATGTTGTCTTGTATGATTTTTAATAAATCATGGTTTTATGCTTTAACTCTGAATTTGATATGGTATTTACTAGACATCCAGAGGAGTGACTCTATAAAATTGCATGAAGATTTGATGTGTTTGAGTAGCCCATTTGTATTTTACAAATGAAGCATATGCTGCTGAAATGAGCAATAAAGTAAATGATGCACCTGACTTCGAGAATTTAATTCTAAAGTTAGGTTGAATGTTTTGAGCTATAATTTAATATGCTCATGTTTTGGTATGTATAGATCATAGATAAATTTTGTATGCCTTGGTTTCTCTATGGTTTGGTACATAATGTGTTTGATGAATGTATCTTGTTTTTGGAGAGCCTTTGTGTGATGGGAATTAAGATTTTTTTGAGTTTGAGAGTTAGGTTGTGATTGATGTATAAGTTTATATATTTAGAAAGATTTGTTAGTAATAAGTTTTGGTCTTTCATTTAGGTGACGAAAATGAGAACATGGACACTTGAGCTCCTCTTATTCAAATCTCTCACGTTTTCTGTTTTCAGGTAAGGGATATGTGACATGTGCGTTTGATAAGTATAAGGATTGTTTAGAAAATTATTATGCATTAAAACCTTTTAATTAGAGATATTACATATAAGCATGATTTAAGTAAAGATATATGTTCATGAATTGTTCAATCTTATATATATGATAATTTTAGCATGTTGATGCTAGTACTTATATCACGAACATAATATTTAAGAATGAAGTGAATATGCTACTATTATGAAATAATTATGTAAAAGCATAGTTATCTGAAAAATACAGTTTTCGGTTATTCCATTGTTATAATCTGAACTTAGCCAGTAGGGGTTATAGTACTAGTATTTCAATGGAGATTTTGATTGACCATTATAAGTGGTGAGGACACTGCTATACTCGCCCTTGTTGGGAATAGCCAACTTGTGGAGGATGCCAACCGACCCCCTGGTTGATGATATGATCACACCAAAAGAGGTGATACTTTTTGATATGATCTTAGAATTTCCTAGCATTGTGGGGAATGCTGGATACCTGGCATATTATGTTGGAAGCCTTCCAAAGTTGTGACAAACTTACAATTGGACTAACTAATATGTGTTATAAATGAGCTATTAAGCTATTTGGAAATTATAAGAAAAGTATGTCGAATGTGTTATAAGTCTAATGGGAAGTTGATGATAAAGTATTTTATAGTTTATTTAAAGACAAGGTTAAGTTCATAAGATATTTTTAAGAATAGTATGAAGACTATTTATCAAAGGAGGTATCCATAAAATATATGATTTACATGCATCTTTATTAAATTCTCATGGGGCTTAAAACCTTACTGGGCTTCACAGTTCCCCCTATTATATTTCAGTGCATAGGTTCTTTCTTGGAAGCAGCGAGAGTATTAGAGGTGGCAAGGAATTTGTGAATCTCATTTGATTAGAATGTATAGTTTTTGTTATATAGTAGTTTAGCTCTTTTGTTGTATAGGAGAATTAAGATATACTTGATCCTTTTGAGCACAGATGTAATTCAGAACATTAGTTTGTTTTAAACCCCAATTTTATGTCTATGGGGTTAGGTTTGCAAATAAAAGTTTTGCTAAAAGTTTAGTTATATCAAATTACTTGAATACTTTAAATTTGAGCCAAGTTGTAATCTTGCAAGTTCGAAATGAAATGAAGTTTCAAAATTTTGATCAATTTTGTATATTATGGCTTTTATGCTAGAAAATAAACAGGAATACAAGAAACGATTTTTGATAAGCACCTTCAACTTAAGTTGGATCGTGTTAGTATTGAGGTAAACTTGATATTAACATGCCGGTCATGCTCTAAGTTCTGAAGTACAGGTTTGAGTCGTGACATTCCATCTTTGTACCTTGGCTAAAGCCTATTTATGAGTGAATCTTGTTCATTTCAATCGTGCTAGCTTTTAAACTTTCTGTCTGATCTTTCCAGTGCAAATTATTTTCCCTTTTCTAACAAATTAGTTGTGTTGATCTTGATCACCCGAGGAGCCCTTCTTTTTTGGTGTTTTCGACCCCCCACATAAGTCATGGTCCTTTCATATTTATCGTAGGAAAATCTATTGAAGAGAATTTCCAAGTGCACCATGAATACCATGAGGCTAATTTATGTGTGAATTATTAAACCAATCGTATGTATTGGAAGCCTTTCTTACCTTTATCAACATAGGCGGAGCTAGGAGGGTGCCAAGGGGGCCCATGGCCCCCCCTAACTCTTGAAAATTTCCATTAATTTTCTTTTATATTTGGTAATAAATCTAAAAATTACACAAACATGTATTCACCAGCCCCCTTAAGAAAAATTCCTGGCTCTAGCACTACCTTTGATGATGCAGAATTTTCTATTTATCATTCCGGTGTTTTTACAAAAAGTTTATGCGAACATTGTTTTAGAGCAGGAGACATACGAGGGAACAATAAGGATCCACAGTCACTCCTTTAAGAATATATTCACACATAGTTGCAAAATGAAAAACCAAAATTAAAAGGTTTAATTAATCAACAAAACAAATATATGTTGTAGACAAATTTGCTTGAGACGCATTAGGAAATTGCAAATATACAAACTACTAATAAGTGAGCCACTTAACCCCAACAAAAACATACAGGGTTCAACTAATTGGCTTATGGGTGTAACTCTACAAAAATCAGTGAAAGCCAATCTTCTCTGTTGTAGGAGATTGCACTGGTGGGGTTCCTCCATTTGTATTGATCCTTGAAATATAAAATTAAAGAGCATATTATATACTAAAATTCTAAAATAAGCAAATTTTTTAGCAATTGTACTAAAAGCCTATTATTACTTTATGAATAATTATATGGTACACGCTAAGTCGCCAAGTACATCACTCCTTGGCAAACTTTGCGAGGAGTTATGCTTATTTACAAATTCAGCACTAAATCACTTGTGTTGTTTTAATAAACCACATCAGTGATACAAATCATTTTGCATCCAATGACAAATCTAGACTCCTTTTCTTTTTCTTGGAAGAGGGAAGACCCCAATTGAACCAAATCAAAGCCGAATCTAACTAACCACATCTCTCTTTCTTTTTCTTTTATTTATTTATTTTTCACTCAACAAACAATTAAATCCAACCAAACCAAACCTGCCAGAACAAATTAGATGAAGACGAAGTCCTTATCAGGAAATTTAATAAATAGATAAATAAAGTGGGGTTGAAGAAGAACCATCAGGTGAGGTAGCTACGATCACCTAGCTTGCTCATTCCGTCTTGCAAGAGCATCAAACATCAAGTTAATTAGGAGGAGAGAATTGTGTTTACTTACTCATTACTAGTAATTTGGTTTGTGTAAGAGGATGTGTGGATGGAAGGGGTTTGGGATGGGTGGGTGTGCCTTTTTAAGTTGGATTGATCTGGGCATAACTTGGGCTACACTTGATGGATTTTAGTGAGGTTTATTGCATCTTGTAGGAAATTATACTAGCTTTTTTATGAGTATTTATGTGTGTCATGGGGATTTTTCATTTGGGAGAAATTAGGTTTTGAAAGTTCCAATGATAAGGAAAATGAAAATCTCTATTACATGAATGCAACACTGCAATCTCTTCCTCTACTTTTATAATTTAGACACAATTTTAATTATATTTGTGATACCCCTTAGATTACCAATTAAATACCCAAAACATCAAGTCATAATGTATATAAAAAGGTTTTTCATTACCCTATAACTATTATAATTATCATTTACTAAATCAAAAATATATATTAAAGTCATTCTAAGGAAACATTCAATTTGGAGTGGACAAGCGTATTAACCACAAAAAATATATTCACTTTTTTTTTCTTCTTCCCCGTAACTATAAATATTTCAAAAAGCATATGGGAACAAATAAAATTTTTTAAAGAAACAAAATTATGCACTAAGCATCCTTAGCTATTTAAAATTAATTAAATTAATCGAACAATTTTGATATTATAAATTCTAAATGCTATTAGAGAAAACCAACTTGCCATTGAAAAATTTTAGTTAATCAAGCTTTCTTCCCAATGCAATTTGTAAAAAAATATATTTTTATAATTTTCTCTGATATCATAAGTAGGAATAAAAAATTAAAAATGTTTTTCTCAAATAAATGAATTTTAATAATTATGAAATTTAATTATTTCCTAGAAAATAGATATATGAAACCAAGGGCATATAAGCACACCTAGATTATGCTGCCCACTTAATTCAAAACCTTTTACCAACAATAAAAATAAAAATCTTACAATTTACTTACCTACCTCATCCTCCGAAAGCAAACATTAAATCTCCATAAATGAATTGGTATGAAATTGTTAATAATATTAGTCCATCTAAAATAGATTTTCATGTGTAAACAAGTATGGGTGTATTTTTTTATTTTTTTTTAGAGAGGTCATAAACAAATTACCAAACCTAAAATTGGAGGTAGCTCTTGGATTCTTTTTGTAAACAACATTTTAGTAACCTTCAATATAATATTTGGGGGGGGGGGGGGGGGTGGGGGAATGATTGTAAATATTAGTAAAATAATATATATATATATATGTATATATATATATATATTTTTTTTTAGCTAAATAATGAATTTTATTGAATAGAAGAGTGAGGTCTGGCCGGCCATCATCCATCACTACATCCAAGATATGGGTAGAAAAATTGGAGATGGGAAGGGCCCCAAAACTAGAGCTGTAAGTAAGCTGAACATGGTTGAGTAATGAGTGTTCAAGTTTAACTTGACAATGAATGTAAAACGTTCAAACTCCTTTTGAACTTGAAATAAGCCTATAAACAGTGGTGGCTTTAAGAATTTTTTTTCATGGGTGTCATTAAGAGACTTAAATTCAATAATAGAAAAGAACTTGATTATAAGGAGTTATAGACCAAAAAAAAAAAAAAACTAGACAGTACATGAAGTTTTACAATTTCCATTTATGAATTTTCATATTTTGAAATCAGTACATGATAGTTCGTTATCAGTTGATGAATCTCAACTCATCTCTCTACTCTATCTAACTATCTTTTTATCTTTGACTTTAAGAGTAAAAAGTGAGTATTTGCTAGTTATGAGTGTTTATGGTTTTATTATAAATTTATATGTATGTATGTATGTATGTTTTTGTATGAATTGTGATGTATGTGAATGTGTGCATGTCTATTATAAATGTAGGGATAAAGGTCCAAGGACAGACGAGGAAGAGTGTCTCCTCGGCTAAATGAAACAACGGCCAGATGTTACTACCTTTTGTCCAAAACGATTTTCCAGAAGATCCCATTGATGAAGATACGTTTCATGGAAGCACAGAGTAAATGAACAATTATAAAATATCTAAGGGAAAGTTGTTGCCACCGTATTAATGCTTTGCATCCAAAACTCTGGCCGCATTAATGAGGAAGTGATGTCTAAACAGTAATTTTCAGCTTTACAGCTACTACTTAATGACTTTCGGAAAGCACTGATGGGACAAATATCAGCACTAGCAATCTAGACTTACACGTGGAGGAAGGGAATGAGAACAAGAAAGAGGTATAAAATAGAGAGAGGTCCTTGAGAAAAGGGATCGAGAAAGAGGGAGATAAAAAACTGTAAACCGAATATCTGTAATCAGTCTTGAAGAAATAAGAAATATAAGAATCAGCTCCTCGGCTTGAGTTCGAGGACAATTTTCATCGTACAAATTAATCCATCCTTATCATTTTGTGATATTGGGCCACTGTTGTTGTTATCTAAGCTCATTAGAAATAAGATTTCTAACTTACTCTCTACAAATTTATTGTATTGGGCTTTTTGGGCCTATACCCTTCCTATTATTGGGTTTAGGTATAAATTGTGACCTTAATATAACTTAACATAATTTAATTATTACAAAATATAGAGGTTTTGTTATATGTGTGTATACCATTATCATATTATAATAAAACTTTATTATAAAGTTATTGATACAAGAAAAAAAAAATTATAGTTAGTAACTGTTCAAGTATTTGATTGGTATGATAGACACCTAGCATTTTATTTATATATGAATGAGTGTGGTTGTGTGAGTTAATAATTAATACAGTGTAAGTGGGTTGAGTTTTGTCATTTAGTCTAAAATATTTTCATAAAAAAAAAAAATGAGAAATAGATAATGATAGTGGCATAAAAATAATAATTTTATACAAACTTTACAAAATAAAATGAGAGAGAGAGAGAGAGAGAGAGAGAGAGAGAGAGAGAGAGAGAGAGAGAGATTAATGATTTTTATTATTATTTGGTTTTGGTATAGGTTGATTTGTGTTGTTGTTTTTTTTTGGGATAGGTTGATATGTGACCAAGGCGTGCAAAAATAGTTTTAATGGTAAATTAAAATTGTACCAATGTATGTGTGTGTGTATTTTTTTTTTCAAGTTAGAGGGGTTAAATGGAGTACACGTAGCTCTGGCTATAAATGATGTTCAAGTTCAAGCTTATCAAAAATTCTAAAAGCTTGAGCTTAGCTTAATTTATTAGCCAAGTCAAGTTTGAGATCAATATCATGCTCAAACTTGAGCTATAGAAAGTTTTTGTACTTGAGATCCAACACAAGTATTTTATCAAACTTATATCAAATTTATTATCGAGCCTATTTGGTTTGGACAAGTGCTCCTAAATCCTAAACTTAAAGTCTTGGTAAGATATGAGTTTCATTTTCAAGCTCATATCAAGCTTATTATCAAGCCTATAAAAGAGCTTAGGCTCAGCTTTTATTTATTTTTTATTATTATTATTATTTTTTATTGAGACTTATTAATGTTCACAAACATGTTCTTGAACTTTTTTGTTTTGTTTTTTTGGATTGGGCATGGCTCATCTATTAAACAAGATTAAAACTAAAGTTCAAGTTTGATTTGTTTATAACAAACAAAGAAAAACGAGCTTTTGATCGAGTCAAACCTAAACCATTTATGAACGACTTGATTCATTTACAATGCTACCAAAACCATTACAAAAAGGAGCCAGTGGCCATGGACAACGCAATTGGCATTCTTTACAATATTAGAAAATGAGCAAAAATGAAAGGAACGAGACGGCCGGTTTATGTTGACGATGATGGAAGAAATGGCCTAATAAGGGGTGATTGCAATCAATTGACCTCACCGCCAAAATCAATTACCAGGTTAAGCCAAGAACATCCACTATGACAGGTAGTTTTAAAGGTCTTTTTTTTTTTTTTTTTTAAATTTTTTTAATGAAAGAGCTAAATATACAATTTTTTTTCACAACAGTTAAATTAGCAAACTCAAAACAATTCTCATTTAAGCACACCATATAAGTCACTTTTTTTTATCTAACATTAACAGATTCCTTATTTTTTCTGACTACAATTTTTTTATTTATTTTTATCTATTAGCTAATATTTGGAACGTACTATAAAAGCCAAATTTTTTTTAATATTATTTTAATAGCCACATTAACATTTAGTGTGTCAACTATGTGCTCTGGCCACCACGTAGGCTATTTCCATTAGCGAAATAATGGTAGGGATCAAAGCCACCACGTAGGCTATTTCCATTAGCGAAATAATGGTAGGGATCAAAACAAACACGCATTTTCAATTTTGGGAACTAAAAGTAGTAAAATAAAAAAGTATGGATCAAATTAAAGATATGATGAAAATTTAGGGACAAAAAATGCATTTATGCCTAAAGTATTCAATGGCTCTATATCTTAGTACTCTTCCATCTTCTCAATTACAAGTCAAAAGGCAAACCACCCCCCCCCCCCCCCCCAAACAAAAAAAAAAAAACCAAAAAGAAAAAAACTGCATCAAAAACCATATGCCAAAATGTCAAAAATAAAAGCAACCTGAAAAAAAATGGGCGTTAGAAATCACCATTAAAGCTTTGTCCCTCCTAGCTAAGTTGTTGCTTTTATACTACTTGCCTATTGTAGAGTAAACTGGGCTTTCCATCTTTTGTGAAAACCACATAATTAACTAAAAATAACATATAGACTATATGCTGAATATCACACCAACTTCATGGTCATCCATCAGCAACAGCATCGGCTCTAGACCTTGTGTCTAATAGATGATGCTTGGTTTCAGAGTCTTTTCGGGGTTTCACATTCCCCTATTGCACATTCCCAGTCACAGAATGATTGTTGGGAACATTCTCAGAATTTTTTGGTTGGGCCAAATCAGCTTCAATCTTAGCAGAAATAATCTCTTCTTGCTGCTCGACCTGTGTATTTTTTAGCTTATCCTGCAAAATCAAAGACGTGTAAGCTCCAGCTAAAAATGAATACAAAAATCAGCTTTGCTCAAGGGAGAAAATCTGAAAATATTCAAATACAGGTTTAGGATAACAGCAAACGTAAATTATGCAACATAGAACCGGGTTCCCTGATTTCCCATGTTCAAACTAACCAAATAGCAAAGCAAACTAACCAATCTAAACATATTCATTACTAAAGAAACATCCATCATCCTCAATCGTAGATTTCTATGTCATTATCTTTGTTATCCTGTCAATCTAAATTGACCAAAATGCTGCTTCAGTGTAGTAATGTCTTGGTTAAACACAGCAAATATGCCATTCCAATCACAATAGAATTGTTTCTGTCAGCAACTGAAAACCCTGACACAGTAGAAATTAAGGCCCTTAGTCCGCATATGAAGAAGATTTCTCACTTTTGGATGAAATATAACCATACTTACCAAAACTCCAACATTATTTTTATTGATAAGAAGCATAGGCACATAATGGATCTTGAACCCATGATCACATCATGTGCTTATAGGGGAAGGAGTCGCTTGAGCAAAATTCATTGGTGTACCAACCATGTATCAAGAATCATAACTTCAACCAAGTCAATGGCTCAAGACTCGCGAGACAAATTTCATTCAATTGAGTACAGGATTACCCTAGATCCCAGTCCACCCCCAACAACAGCCATGAACTGAAGTCACGCAACTATTGGTGCCAACTGATAGTTTGATCGCAGACATTATTATTTATTACCTCATAGAATCCAAGCATTAATGAATAAGTAAACATAAATACCAAGTACCAAAAACTGTGGCAAGTTGGCACAAAATAACAAGTTTCTTAAAATCACAGTGCAAGCACTCGAGAAAGAAACGAACAGACTTTATGAGATTACCATTAATACAGCATTTTCAATCCTCAATTTTTCGGAATCCTCTTTCAGCTGATCCAATTCAAATTTAAGGGCCGTATTCTCCACATTCAAGGATTCATATCTCCTCATAAGTTCATCCACTTCAGCCTGCTTCTTCAACCTAGATTTCCTTGCAGATTCTCTGTTAGCCTGTTTTCGTCTCTCCCGTTTCAGCTGCCTTTCATCCTGAGGGGAAAAAATTCAGAATGAACAGTGAGAATTTACAAGAACACTTCTTTCCATTCTCTTAAAGTTGCCTCACATTCCAATTCAGATAAAACTCAAACTCAGCAATAGAACAATGATTAAGCAAAAGCTTCCCCCCCACCTCAAGGTTAAATTGACCCTGTCTGAGCTAACTCTGATTTACAAAATTTGGGAAAATCTTTCATCAACACCATAAATCATAATTTGGAATAGTAAATGAGTTTAATTTCAAAACATACGAGTACAAAAGAATCAAGGTAAAAAATTTTAATGCTCGTCTTATTAGCGTACATATCAAAGCAGAAAAACATAAAATTTGAGCCCAGAGGTAGACATATTTCTGTACCAGGATGAAACCTTCAAAAGCCAACCCTGCACCAGCTGAGGAAACAACAGACACAGCACTAGGTTCTATTGTCTCATTCGGTAATCCAATGGAGAATTCTGCAACTTTAGCAGGGGCAGGAGCATCCTCAGACACTCTAGTGGCTCTTCCATTTCCTTTCTCTTCACTTGAAGGACCAACCTGAGTATCGACTTTCTTGTTGTCATCTATTGCCCAGATAATTAAGTAATAAATTAGTTAGTATTGGATGATCTCAAATTACTGAAGACCAATAATAGGACTCATCAGTCTTTAAGCCAACCAGAAACTATGAGATATTCTATAACCTTTTTGAATCAAAATTGGTAGAAAAAAAGGGGGAGGAGAATTAAGTTGAACATTTCATTTCAAAATGGATGCCACAAGAGGCATTAATCCCTTTCAAAAGAAACTCGCCACCATATTTAAACTGTGAACAAAGAATATAACCCAACTCTTAAAACTTATTATTACCAGTAGATAGCACTCTCTCAGAACCATTAATCCTCTGAGCTTGGCATGCCTATTAAAAAAAAAAATCCAAAATTATTTGAAGATCATAGTTTGATGTTGTGTATTCATCAACATGAAGGATATAAAGGGAGAGAGAGAGAGAGAGAGAGATGAATAAATAAGCAGATTTAGGAAATGGAATCCTTACTCCAGTGTTTCCAGCATTTTCATCTTCCGAACCATCTGTTCCATGTACCAAACTGCAATCAATCAAAAAATTTTGAGTTTATTTCATTTACACTTAATCAAACAATGGATGCTGCTGAACGGAGGACAACCTCAGCCTGTGCAGAAAGAGCACACATACCCCCCTCCCCAAAAAATAAATAAACAAACATATAAAGGCAAAGAATAATTCGAAAGGTAGTCCATGAACCTCTGCGATGCCTCATGGATGAAGCCTCCAGCATCACCTGCAGCGGTATCAGTTCCAAATGATACTTCAAGTCCATCCAATCTTTTTAACTTCTTTTTTAAGCTTTGATCCAAATTGTCTGATGACTTGAAAGGCATTTCTGTGATTGGAGTTGCCACCTGCACCTTAGTGACAGTTTGTTAAGATTCACTTTCTATTCACAACTAACATGTGTAGTATAACAAAGTGCTTTCTTTAACCCCCACCCTTCCTCCCAGGTGAAAATAAATAAATAAATAGATTATTAAAACACACACACATTTGCTCTCAACAATGCCAGGTTATATTGACATCAATAAAGGAGGCAGCCAAAATTTTAAAATCAACTCTTTGTCATCACTTCCATTATATTTCAAACATGATAAAAACCTTAAAAGGAAATAAACAAAGTTTTCATGATTTGGGAATTTTTAATGACAAGGAACAGTTGTCATTTTTAGTGTAAACAAGGAAAAAGACAATTCAGTATTTAGATTGTCAGAGTTCAACCATCGACAACCCCTTTTTTCCCCTCTTGATTCTTAAGCCAGAAAATCCAGACCCCGGTCAGCTAAAGCAATAACTTCATCCTTTAAGATGGTTCGGACACTTTGAATTTGGTTGCACCAATGGAGATGAACCTAATGAATAAATCTTTGGGATTGATTGAGGCCTATTTACCCAAACATATTAGAAGACACGTATTATGCAACAGTAAACAAAATAAAACACGTTCAGGTGATTACCAAACTCCAATCTGCAAATAATTGTTATCGCACAATTTTACATACATACATACATACATACATATTAAATTACATGTGCTTTATAATTCTAAGTTATTCCTTAGTATCACAAACTAAGTATTCATATATGATTCAAAATTTACAAGATTTAGATTGCTTCTGATGTACCCATGTAATTTTCTATTAATAATAAATATATTTCTAACCTTTTATCAAGAATTTTTTTTATTTTATTTAAAATTTACAAGATTTACACGCTTTACACCAAACCCAACTTTTTTTTTTTTTTTTTTTTAATTTCTATGTTTTATTTCAATTAGTAAATTACACACGCAACCTATTCGTTTCAGTCCAGACCAAAATAATGAGCAAAATCAAACCCTTTTCATCTCATCAATTTCTTTTCACTGTTCTCAAATAATTCAAAAAATTTTTTTTTTAAGGAGGAGCATTAATTAATTAATAAATTAACAATTTTTTCATAACAAAGTACCATTTTTTAGAGGCTATTCGATAATTGAACATACCAAACCGGAAAAAAAAGTGTGCATATATATATATATATATAATCTATGGGAAAAAGAAAAAGAAAACGTACCGGAAAGGTTGAAAGTTAAAATACGAATAGCAGGGAAAATTGGAAGAGAGAGAGAGAGAGAGAGAGCTAAACCTAGATAAGTTTGTCGTTGATTTGTAATGGAATTGATGGGAATTGGAGGGAAAGGGTTTTGATGAGAGAGAGAGAGAGACAGGGACAGGTCACGCGGGGTGCATGTGGAATGAATCTGGATTGCCGATCTGGAGCTGGATGGATGGTATGTCTGTACTCTCCGTGTGTGATTATCTCTGAATATTTTGTGAGTTTTTGATGTGGGACCGGTCACCGGTGTTTCTTGTTTCTTTGTTACGGGATTATTTTATTTCAATTTTATAGGACTAAAAAAAATTTAACTTTTATTTAAGATTGTTTTTAATAGATTATTTTTTACAATATTTTCGCAATAAATTTTAGTTAGTAAATTTTTACTGGTTGTTAATAGTAGCAAAAAAAAAGTAATTTATCTAAGATTTGTTGTTTAAGTATTATGAAAACGATGTGAATGTAGAATTTATCTTATTTGCATTTTTTGCTTCTTTTCATTTTTACACTTTGTAAAAAGGTTTTTTTTTTTTTAATAGTTTAAAGGCAAAAAAAAAAAAAAAAATCAATAATTTAGAGATGACATTTTTTTTTTTTTTTTTAAGTTTAAGGGCAAAAAGTGAAACATTTTCAATAGATTAAGAATAAAAGGAAAACAAACTTTTTAAAGTTTAAGAATGAAAAACAAATTTTTAGTCAAGTTTAGGGACCAAAATAATGTTTTACCCATTTTATATTAACCTTTTATGTTTGATTTCATATTTGGTCTTGTTGTTCATTTATGTTAATACTTAGTAGTCTAAATTCTAGGACATCTGACATTATATAGGTGACGTGTCTTAATAGACGATACTTATATGACATTTAAAGGTCTATTACTAATAGAAATAGATGACAAGACCAATTTCAAAACAAAATTAAATATGAAAAGTCAAAATGAAAACTTTAAAAGTCGGAGAAGTGCACTATGTGCCTTTAGACATGACAAAATCGAATCCTAACTCGATAACTCGTTGGAACTCTAATGAAAATATGGTAATATATGGGTAATATAATTAGTAACCCATTTTAGTTCAATACACGGCCCAACCTGACTCGGTCATCAAGCCTTTATTATGAAATTTTAAACTTAATAGATTTAATTTTAGCTCATTTTCAATTTATATTTATAGTTTTGTATGCTAAAGTTATATTAAATTTTTTATATAATAGTCTCTCAAAAAAAAAATTATATAATAGATGAAAATACTAATGATATTATTGGTTGATGATGAGCAATCATCAAATATAAATGTTTTCAATGTTAGATCTATTGCTAACATTAAGTAGCTTTTTCATGTGCTTAATTATTATAAATTTTCTTCATAATTATTTACCTTTTTTTAATGTACCTATGGCTACATGTTAAATTTTATTTTATTCAAAAAACTGTATATATATATTGTATGAGTTTTAGATTAGGGTTTTTTATTTATTTATTTTATTTATTTTTATTTTTTATCTTTCAACTTTTTTACTTATTTACTTGTGTGCAATTTTTAATTTCTTTTTTAAGTATAACCATAATTTTGCCAATTTACAACAATAAACAAATAAGTTTTTAGCAAAATGCTAATCCAAAAGTACACTCACTTTATAGGCGATTTCACTTTATTCTATGGTTTATATATAACATTTTTACGCATTTTCTTTTCTTCTTTTGTGGAGTTATTAGACTACTAGATTATTAGAATTAATTATCAAACTATAAACTTAAGGATTTAAATATACCTCAACTTTTATCTTTGGGTTTTGTGTGTGTGTGTGTGTGTGTGTATAGAAAGCAAAAAACGATGTTGCAAACTATGTTTTGTAAAAAATTACAAATAGTTTCAGGTTGAACCGACATGTCAAAGACCAGCTAAGGGTCCTAGAAAATAGAAATCCATTTTAATTTTTGACATGAACTCAGTGAGGTCATACCTCAACCCAGTGGCGGAGCCAAGATTTGAGTCGGGGGGGGGGGCAAGATTAAAAAACAGTATTAAAAGAAAAATAATTTAAATTGTAAATAAACAATTGTAATTACAAGTATATTTTTCTTATTGTTAAAAGAAAGAAACAAAAATAACTAATTCATAGTTACTAATAGTTGAAAGAAGAGATTAATGTAAATCCATAAATTTTTTTTTAGAAGAATAAATACATAAAGTTTAGACATCTAATTTGATTTCTTAAAATAAATTAAGAAAAAAAAATTCATCTATAAGTTTTTTATTTAATTTTATGAAATTTAAAAATATTAAACATATAGCAAATACTTGTAAAGTTGTATATATGCCTTACTGATTGCTTCTTAAAATATGTAAAATTCAAAATTTATTTCTCTATCCTTCTAAATATTTAAACTTTAAGTTTATAACAAAAATTCAGATTTTAAAATTATAAAAAAGTTAAGAACTAACGGCATTTTATCATTCATTTATGGGATAAGTTATTTATGAGATAAGCAAGAAAGGCAAGTGCTGTGAATAGTGATATAGGTAAAAAAATAAACGTTTATACAATATAAAAACTAAGAAAAATAATAATATGAGGTTAGGACTTAGGCATGTCAGAAGTTAGGACTATGGTCTATTTCTTTAAGGTGGGAGTGGGGCTACTTTTTTATATGTGTGTGTGTTTCTTAAAAAAAAAAATTACATTATCTTTAAGGCATTTTTACAGAGTTACCCCCCCCCCCCCCCCCCCCATGTTGCCTCCGCCCCTGCCCCAACTTGATCATCTTATTCATTTTGCCAAGTCTAGATACGGTGTGCACTGCGCTGTTTCTTTGGGTCCTCATGAATATTATGTATTAAAACGTCACTATTGATTTTATAATTTATTATTTTTTGAGAAACTTATAATTTATTAAAATGTTAAGTTTTGAGTGGTGTAATATTACAATCTAACTACTAACATTAATATCACTTCTACAGTAAAACAATCACTGAGAATCATCTTAAAAGTTTTTTAAAAAAAAAAAAAAAAATTGTTTAATTAAATTCTTTACATGTGTGTGTGGGCGTGTGCTTGTGGATGGATTAACTTCATTGAGAGTTAAGATTTTTTCATTATCAACAATGTAGTTAATCACTAGGTAGGCTTCGATCCACAAATACTTACCAAGAAATAGGGAAAATTTATACTAAACTCATTACTCATGGAAGATTTAATTAGATTTTACCATATCATCAATAATTAAATAGATACAAAATCCAATTTTTATAAGTGTCCTTAGGATATTTGTTAACAGACTATTTTAGAAAAAAATTTATACCACTTTTATGAAAAATATAAAAAAAAAAAATCAAAATAATTAGTTATATTTTTTTTTCTGATGATACAATTCTAAAATTATTTCTTAAATTAATGTCTTTAGGACATCTTTTAACTTTTTTCATGATCAATAGTAGTATAAAACACATGGTTATCTTCCTTTCTCTCTCTTCTTCTTCTTCTTCTTCTTCTTTTTTTTTTTTTTTGTTGTTTCTGTTTTTCCCCCCATTTTTGGGCCAAGTGGTAAAAGAGCCCCACAAAACCAATCCCAAAATTTTTGGCGCTACATGACAGAGGAAGCCCAATAAAATCAAAATCTACGCACCCAGACAATATAATTGATAGTTGCCGAATGGTAATTGTAGTTAGCTTATGATTCAGTTCTCTTGTTAAGGCTTTTGGCACTTTTATCAGGAAGTTAATTAGGTTTTGACTGGTCGAGAGTCTTGTTGGGTCAAGAACATTATCTAGTCCATTTCATGTACATAACTTGGGTTTCAATCCGCATTCTTCACTAGTTGTAAGAAAAGCAAAATTCAAGTTGTGGATGCAAAGGTAAGGATGGGGTGCCATAAATTGATTGCATGATTCTGTGGAAACTCATGCATGCGCATATACAAACACATTTTTTTAGACCTCATATTCTATTAACATCCTAATATATATATATTTTTTTAAATCCTCATAATGTGTTAAATTTCTAGACTTTTGAATTTTAATAACAAAATGAATTGGTTAAAAATGGGAAAAATACTTTGCAAGAATGATAATGAAGGAAAAAAGAAAAGGTGATATATGCATCATGTATCGAAAGACTCGTCCAGTTTGGATGGAGGAGGAGTAGATTAAAAGTTGACCAAAACTTGAGAAATAGCTCAACAGCGTTAAACAAGAAAGAAGAAACAGTGTCGCCCCTTCTGGAGACTAACATTTCAAGCATAAAAGCGATGCTGTTCCAACTCAGGTAAACGGTGTTGTTATACATAGACTTAGCATTAGCATCCAAGGATGAAAAAAAAAAAAAAAAAAAAAAAAAAAAAAAAAAAAAAAAAACTAGCAAACATAGCAAACCATGATCAACTAAAATCAAAGGAAGATGTTAATTCAATCTTGCCATGTGTGTCTATTACCATAAAAGAGGGCTGAAATTCATGTTTATCCATATGAATTGTTCCAACGCTCTTGACATTACATACTGCTCTCCTAAAGCATTTAAAAATTATTTGTAACGTACAAGAAATAAGGAGCGTTGCACAACCTGCATGAATGCTTGTTGGAATTATTGCACAAATAATTTATTTTTGTGATTTTGTAAACAAGATAAAAAATCAATACATACACACAAATCTATGTGTGAATGTACAAGAAAAATTAGGGTAAAACTAAGATAGCAAATGAATGTAGAATGGTTGATACAAAACTGATCAAAGCTAGTGTTTGACACTATGTCCTTAAGACAAATTTCACTCCTCACACTATTTATTCAGTGATGTTTTACGTCTCTTAGACATTTGCCTCCCAAGACACAATGATCGACAACACGTAAAAGAAGCACTACAATCTTTGTGCACAACGAATAGAACTCTGTTGAAGACAAATTTTTCACGCCACATTTATTTCATTGGCAACCCACACCACATCAACATTATTATGGATTTTGGGAAAATCTTTTTTAAAGCCCAAAAGAGCCCATTATTACACAAAAATACATTAAAGCCCATGGTCCAAAACCCATGGCGATATTATCTCATCAAAGCCCATGGTTCAAGCTCGTGGCACAACATCTCATTTTCGGCTCATGATTCAAGCTCATGAGACTCATCGGGGAAATTTGGGAGTCATGGTTTGGAGAACCAAGAAGTATGTTTAGTAAAGCTCCAGTGGTTTAAAGTTGATAAAGGAAAACATATTACTTGACATGTCTTCCCTAATTCCTTGAACTCTGACGAGTCAGTGTGCAATAGGTAACATCTGGTGATTCTCTTATATAATAGAACACTTAAAATGATAAAATTCTCCATGTTTTTTACATAAAAATTAATGTTCATCATACAATATAAGTTTAAAAATGTAATTATATTATTTCATATAGATTATATTATTATTTTTATTTAAATCAATCCCAAACACATGGCTAAATCTATATTAATATCTCATATCTAACATTAAATGCTCTCCAAAATTTGGTCAAAACACAAAGAGACCATAATTACATCTCTAAAACTTCATCAAATGTCAACCAACTAGTCATTTACTTACCAAAATTATATGTGGATTAAACATATAATTTTCCAAAAAAAAAAGAAACTTAGCCAAAAAATACCAACAATAGTTCTAGCAAAAGCTGCAATAGCTCTAGCAAAAACTACAACAACTCCAACAGAAATTACAACTGCTCCAGCAGCAACTTAGTAGTTGACACATGTCCTAAAATGATATCACTTATCCATTAATGGTCAATCCCAACAACTACCTGTTATACCAAAAGAAGTAAAGATCCCATAAAAGGAATCCTACCATTTTAAGTTAAGATCTTTAGACTCTAACTGCAGTACCAAAAATAGGAAGGTCCCATAAAGGTTATCTTGCCATTTTTAACCAAACTCATGAATTTAATGCAAAATATTTTCTCTAGCAGAAGACCTCACACAGTTGACATCCTCCAGCTATGTCAGGATAGCTACTGCTGGAGACCTATCAGCTCCAGCAGCTACTGCTGTAGCAGCAGCCTTAAAGTCTTAAACTTTCTTCTTTTGGCTAAAAAACACAAACCCACTAATGAAACCACTCACTTTGCTAAAGACTTTTCCTTATTTGCTAAATTTTCCTTCAACTAATTCTAATTTAGTTACATACTTTGCTCTATATAAAAAGGATCAAGCCACACACGAACACACACACACACACACACACACACACACACACACACACACACACTATCCATCCTTTTCTCATCCTCAATATTCTGAAACTTCGTTCATTTTGCTGTCATATCTCTAAACATCTCCATATATTTCTTCATCTCTCTTCTTAGATAACACATATTACACATACTACTACCCATATCTCCCACACTTTAATATTCTGAAACTCCATCATTTTACTGCCCAAAAGCATATCTCCACCTCCTTCTTTATTTCTCATACCAAATCTCCCTTCTTAGAAAGCAACATAACCCATGACATAACACAAAAAATCACTCCAATAGCAGCCATAATCTTATATATTTACAGTATTTAACCTTCGTATTATTTATCTCATACTTCCATATATTTTACAAACATATTCATCACAAAATATCCATACATACTTCTCATATATCTTTAAACTTCATGTCTCACAAAGTAATTATATACAAGATCCATATTCAACAAATTATCTACATATACTTCCTATACATATTACAAACACCATATCTCACAAAACATATATATTTTTTACCTTCTCCATCCATCTCAAAAAATATCAAACACTCTTCCAAGAACATATTACAAAAGCCCTTTTCATGGAAGGCATATAATCATAATGCTAAAACCCCTTCATATGAAAGGCACAAAGTTATAGTTCTAGAAGCACTTCTCATGGAAGGCAATATTACTCTTATTTGACTAAAAACTAAAAGAGTATTACATGGGGAAAATCATTTTAGTGCATGATAAAGGGGATAAACTTAAGCAACCTATGCACATGGCTGGACATATTCTCTCTCCCTCTAGTTGCACCCATTTTTCCCTTTCAATCATGAAGTCACCATGAAAGGACTCATAATATCATACTGCACCACTTGACTCATTTTCTCATGATGCTGAAATGTTATAAGTCCACTAATGTTATACGGCTGGAGCTACAAACTATAAAGATAAGCCATTATATTTTTATCTCTAAAATTATACTATTGAGTATATTTTAATTTATTATCATTGTATTGTTGTACTCATATTATTCTGCTGCTGGAATGTTATCAACTCACTAACGCTATACTGTTGGAGCCAAAAATCATATAAAGAACAAAGTGATGTTGTACAGCTGGAGTCAGAAACATACAAGATAAGTCAAAATCTCTCTATCTTCAAGATTACATTATTAAGTATACGTTAACTCCTCACTATTGCACCGCTGGATGCAAGTTACTTTAATATCATCTTACTATTTAATAAAACACGATCCCACTAATTCTTCATTATTGGACATATATATTAGTAAATTGATCTATCTCACCACTAAACATATATCATTTGAACCATGAACCACGGCTGGATATGTATTATTTGGACATAAACCATTGCTGGACCTATCTTATTATATTGAACATGAACTATACCGCAACTGAATATGGACCATTTTGGACTCATCCCATTATTGGACGTATAACAATTAATTAATCATTCTAATGGATATCACTTAACACATATAATAATAATGTTCAACTCACCATTTAATCAAATCTATTATGCTAAATATATTATTCATTTATTTCAACCATTATCATGATTCTAAGACTTTGGGTTTTATCTATTTTGTAGGCTTAAAATGCACCAGAAGCCCTTGGTTTATGTGGCCCAATGTCGAGTTCCGAATTAGACTCCCCAAAACAAATCCGAGTCTAGCAAAGTCACACCTTCAGCAGAAGACACGTGGCTACGCGCAAAAACTGCCAAGACAAACTCTTTCTCTCTCTGAAGACTCTTATGAATGAATGAAAAACTAAGTTTCTAAAATAAAATAATGAATAGTTTAAAATAGGTGTAATTATGAATAAACATATTGCTACATACTCACATTAGTTCAGAAAATGTGTAATAGTAAATAGACATATTATTACACGATCGCACCAGCTCATAAAATGTGCAATAGTGAATAGACATGTTGTTCTAAACTCACACCAGTTCAAAAAAGGTGCAATAGTCAATAGACATATTAGTTTGGAATTAAGTACAGTTCGCACAAACAAACATTGAAATATATCTAACCCATTTGAGCTAGCATTTATGGAATCAATTTCTCATCCACACCTTAATTGAACAAAATAATTTTGTTCAATTATTTTGTGGTTTTTATTAAAAAATAAAGGGTAAATTACTTATTTGGTCCCTAATCTTTAGGCTATATATTAATTTAGTCCCTACTGTTAAGTGATGAATTAAAAATATTGACATGGCTAACGGTTAAAATAAAATAATATTTTTATGCCATATAGATTGCCATATATACTACCACATCAGCATAAAATATTCACTCTCCCTTCCCTTTTCCTTTTCCTTTCCTTCTCTTTGGTGTCTCTGTACCCAAGGCCTATACACACCCAGCACCCACCCAACCAAATCCCTCTCTCTGGCTCTCCATCAATCCCAACTTCTCACCCCACCTATCAGATCCAAAAGCCCCCATAGCAAAACCAATCCAAGAAAAACCAAACTATGTATTGGCCTTACATGAGTTTAACTTCGCTAATTTCCGTAACCTATCATTGAACCTGCAACTCTCCTATGATCCTATCCTTCTTCATATTTGTATTATTTTGCCAAATTTGATGATTTTTCTATGGAAATTAATGATGTTTGGTTCAACCTGTAGTGGATGGTTCTTTGATAGCTTGGACCATTTATCTTTCCTTAAAGAATTGAATGAGTTATCAATTAAACGTTTGTTTAGTAAACTCCAATGGTTAGTGAAAACATCATGACTCAATAATTAAATAACAAGGTTATCATTGAACATAAATGAAAATTACAAAAGAAGGACGAACTATACATATCGCCAAATCGAAGCTCGTATTTTCGATGGCATTTGGAGAGGGCTCCATGTGCAAAGTTGCAACTAGTTCTATGGGTCCAGAAATGACTGCAAAATATTGGTATCCCTAGTCCACACACTCTCTTAGATTTATTGCTTAAGAATTATTAGCTTGGAATACTTGACATTAGTCAATAAAAAATTTTAGTTTTCTACTCAGTATTGGCTTGTTACTCAAGAATAACGAGTACTTTTTTCTCCTTTTTGTTTGGTTTACGAGAAACTAGTGGAAAAGATAGGGAAAATTGGTTGGGTGGGTGTGCAGTGCATGTGTAATTGTGTATTGGCCTAGGTACAGAGAGTCAGAGATGCTGAAGGGAGAGAAAGAGAGAGGGAGTTAATTTGGGGAGAGGAGATGGAGATAAGTTTGGATGGTAGTATCTCTTAGTTTTAATTTAGGTTTTTTTTAATATGATGTGGCGGTCCAATTAGTAGCTGATATAGCATGAAAAAAAAAAAAAAATTGTTCTGTTTGACACATCAACTTTTTCCATCCAAGAAATAATGACAGGAACTAAATTGACCAAGTACTGAAAATGTTAGGAACCAAATTAACCCAATTAAAAGGTTAGAGGCTAAATTGAAACATGGTGTAAAAGATAAAGTCCAACTTTTTAATTTACCCAAAAATAAAATTAAATATATTTACTTTTATGACATTTTTAGAAATTCATTGTAAAAATTGTAATAACAAAGCAATGATATACTAGGAATGAATCTAGCGAACCAAACGTAGTAAACTAGTAATGCTATATTGCTGTAATATGATATAATCAATCAATCCAAGATTGCAAGAATCAAACATCACACGCTTGAGTTTTTGCCATCTGTAATATTTTTTCTTTCCACGAATTATAATATATAAAAAAAGAAGTCATTTGCACAACAACAACAACAACTAGGGCTATCCACGGGTTGGTCCAGGTCGGGTTTGTGCCCAGAACCGACCCTCCGGAATCGGGTGGAGAAAAACTGCACCCGCCATTGACCCGTCGGAGTAATCAGGTCGAACGGTTCAGATCATCAACGGGTGGCGGGCGGGTCAGTTGCAGTTAGAGATCTGAGAAGACGGCTAGAAAACGATGAGGAAAACGAAGATCCGACGAGGTTTTCCAGATTCCGGCGATATTTCCCTTAGATCCAGTGATATTTAGCAAGATCTAGCGAAAATCTCACCGGATTTGATGAGATTTCGCCAGATTCGGTCAAAATATCATCGGATTTAAGGAAAATATCTCCGGAATCTAGCTTTTTTCGGAGGAATCTGGAAAAATATCGCCGGATTCTCGAAAAATGTTGCTGGATTCTGGAATTTTTGGTTGGGATCTAGAATTGTCCCCAGAATCTAGAAATCTCTCGGTCGGTTCGATTTTTTCATGTTTTAGGGGAGGAAACCCGCTGCCGACCCGCCGGAATCGGTTCTTGGTGGTGAAGATCCGCCGCTGATCCGCCAGAGCAATTAGGTTGGCCAGATTTGGGTCGGATCCGGTCGATTCTTCTGGTGGGTCGGTTGACCAGATCCTTCTGGACAGCCCTAACAACAACAACCAAAAAAAAAAAAAAAAAGAGAAGCGCTCTAGTTTGACCTCAAAATGTCGTAGGATGTATCTTTATTATTTCCTAGCTGCATCTTCAAGCATAGTACATAACCTTTCCAAACATAATATAAATAAATAAATAAGGGGATAACGTATCTCCTTATTTGATTCCCCTTAAAATTCTAGCAATACTATTCCATTCCAAATAATATTAAATTGGGTATAAGTAATCATGTTCATGATAAGTTTTTTAAGTTGTATAGGGACATGAAAGAACTCTAACGTATCCTAAATAAATTCCCACTCCAAACGTTTATATGCCTTATCAAGATCTAATTTTATTGCTAAATGGCCAACTGTTCCTTTCTTCCTTCTCAAAGACCTAATGATCTCTTGGACTTGGTATAATATCATCACTCGTGTAACAAAGAATGAATTTTTTTAGCAATTCCCTTTCTTAATGGCTTGTTTGGATGGAGGGGGAATAGAGTAAAGAAAGAGAAAGTAAGTTAAATTACCTTATTTAGATGTTTTTTAAAAGAGGAAGGGGAGGGATTTGGAGGGGTTTTAATTACTTCTAACCCCTCATTTTTAATTCCCCCCAAATTGGAGAGATTTGGAGGGAGAGTAAAGCATAGAAATATTTGACCAACTGAATTACCAAATTTACCCTTATCATATTAACAAAATTAAAAGCTATGAAAAGACTAATTATTCTCCTTTCCCTTACTTAATTTTAAGAACATCTAAACAAGGTAGATGATAGCCATTCCCCTCTACATTCCTCTCCTTCCAAATGTCCAAACATAGCATAAAAGATCAATTGCAACACCTCTAAGTAAAATGGATAATGTAATTTTGGCTTTAAACAAGCCCATGAATTCTTACAATATTTCGAGTACTTGGCTTATGTTTTGTCCATTACTAATAGCCTTGCTTTAAGATTAACGCTAAGGTTGCATTTGCAACGAGTTTTGGAAGAATGCATTTTCTAGAATGTACTATGACAAAATGTTTTTAAAAAAAAAACTGTGTGTGGTATTATGCTTAAACTTTTACTAAAATGTAATTATGTTGAATGAGAAATGTAGAGTGCATTTTATTACATTAAACCAATTTTTCTTAGGATAACTTTAGTTGCATACATATAAATTGACATATATTATATAAGTGTCCTCCATTACATAAAATCTCAAAAATTAAATTTTCAATTATTAATTTCTACTTAAATACTAACACACAAATACACTCACCATTACTAATAAGAATAATAGTAACAAAATAAATAAAGCCAACGAAAGTTTTCATATTCCTTAAATTTTTTATATAACTTTTTTTTTTTCATTTGGAAAATGTTAGAATTACATACTTTTTTATAATATTTTTTACAAACTACTAATGTGACGAATGGTTATTAGTAAGTAAAAAAATGATATAAATAGTGGACTTAGATGAAAACCAGTAAGAATTTGTTATTTGAATATTTTGTAAAAATATTGTAAAAAAGTTTGTGATTACATCATTACTCAGGAATATATTTAGTAGGACCGGGAGAGTGATAGGGATGATAGCTAGGGATTTGGGGAGAGATGGTTTTGGTGTTTGTAGGTTCTAAAATATCAATTTGGGGTTTTACACCCCAAATGCTAATGCTAAGGGAAAAAGGTTTATGTGTTTAAATAAGGGATAAAAAAAAAAAAAAAAAAAAAGACTGTAGATAAAGAATGGAAAGAGTAATGCTATATTTATTATATTCCTATCATCATGTGAGCTCATCCCATAAAAAAGTTGATTAACTTCGCCTATCCCAGATAATAATCTAAAAATTGCACGTAGGAATTCGATTTGGCCATTAAACAACCTCAGGCATAGTTGGCCTGCATCTTCGTATCTCACAAGTACACATACTAGCAATTTCAAAATACTCTTTGACTTGGACTTGTATGAGGCCGTCCTCCCTCGAAATATAGGCATCCACCATTTCCATATGCCGATTTTGGAACAGCATGTTCCTGGCCTGTTCGACTAACCCAACCTCTTTCCCATCCAAAAAGTAGGGCAAATTGGGACGCTTCCCAGTAGCAATCTCGAACATTATGATCCAAAACTGTAAACATCAGCCTCGAGTGTGGGTACAGTAAGGCCATCCTTGTACTCGGGGGGCTTGTAACTGTAACCCCTTGTGCCCGCAGATTGGCTTTGGCTGGACGCATAAGAAGTGGAGTCGTCGATCCTTCTTGCGAAACCAAAATCAGAAATGTGAGCCTGAAAATGGGAATCCAAGAGCACATTGCTGGACTTAATATCCTGATGAGCAATGGGTTTGTCCAAACCATGCAAAAAAGAGAGACCATTCCTCACAATCTGAATCCGGGTCCCCCAAGATGACGTAGCCACGTCCTGTTTCTCTTCCTCCTGCAGGCGCAATCACTAGTCCAAACTGCCATTCTGAATAAACTCGTATATGAGGAGCCTATCGGAGTCGGTCATGCAATAGCCTAGAATCTTAACGATGTTTGGGTGATGGAGCATACCCAGCGTTACCATCTCAGCCCAAAACTCTTAAGAGCCTTTGAAAGCGTCTGGGTCGAGACTCTTGATGGCCACGGTGACTCCGTTGGAGAGCTGGGCCTTATAGATGTGGTTGAATCTGCCACTGCCGATGATAAAGTCTCTGGAGAAGTTTTTGGTGGCCCTCCTCAGCTTGGTCATGGAGATTTGGAGAGCGGGGTCGAAGGAAGCGCTATTATTGACGGTAATGGTGGAGAATAGCTCGGTTGTAGTTGTAGCTGTAGACACGGGGTTTTGGACTTTTTTGGGATTTCTTGCGTTTTCCTTTTCCACACAGGATGGCCAAGAAAGCAAAGAACATGATGATTACGATCGAGGAAGAAGCATGCGGTGACTGCGGCAACCAACGACTGCTAGAACAGAAGACTACTATGACTATGTTATGTTGTCGTTAATAACATAACATATAGAGTAGTAGTCTTGGCAATCTTGCAGACATCATAGGAATGAACTCAAACACCTTTTATATATATATATATAGAAAGAATTACGAATACACCACATATATTCCTTTGTGAAAACTTCACACGTACTGCATCCACCTAAGATTTGTTCTAGAATCACAACTATTTTTTTTTCCCTATAACTCAAATATGGTATTATAATAAGCAGTTGTTTATTACTTTCATGTCTAGACTCACTATTGTTCTTTGAAGAGGAAAAATATATGAGACGAATCTAATGTGGACAGACACATGGTGGACGGACGGCAAGTGTTGGGCTCCAAGGTCTTTTAGACAAACTTGCTTGCGGCTTACATTAGGACTACCATGGTTTTTTACTTGACCTACACGCCTAGCCCAAACAAAGAAGACTCCTATAAGGAAAAGGAGTTACTCCCCTAGAAGGAAAAGACTTCTTAACCAAGGCATAGACTTTGGCTCTACGCGATTATAAATACTCCAAAACCCTCACACCTCAAGGTACGCATAATTGACTCAACTCTAGCACTCTAGTATTGAAAATAAGGTTTCTAACTTGACCTTCAGAGGGTTTTTGGCCGGCACCACATTGGTGCTCTCTGCTAGGTCTTTTCTTTTTATTGTGTAGGTTTTATTTCGCTCTCTTGAGGACCACGTAACTTACTAGTGAATTTCGACATCATCAGTTGGCGCCGTCTGTGGAAAACATGCTAGGGCGATCAAACATTGCCCTACTCCTGAGACAAAAAGTTGCATCGTACTCACAAGATCGATGGCAACAACCAACAACCAGGGTGACGAACCGCGCGCTATAGCACTGGAAAGACAAGTCCAAACATTTGCAGCAGCGGTCGAACGCCTGACCAAACAGAATCATGACTTAGAGGAATAGTTACGTCAGAAGAATGCACATCCCAGAATGTAAGAGGAAGACCTGGAAGGAACGAGCGCTGAAAGGAGGAATCCCGAAGGACCCGAGGGCAGCAACGCTTCGAGCAGGCCCGAGAGGCGGGATACCAATCAGCTAGCCCCTTCTGAAACTTTACCATCCCACATCGCCGCAGAGATGCAGGAGATGCGGGAATGAATGGACGTGATGATGAACGCCCTCAGAGGACGAGTATCAAGCGACCTCGACGACCTGGTCCACCGGATTGATTCGCCCTTCACGGCACATGTCACTTCGTGTCCTCTTCCCCCAAAGTTTCGTATGCCCCAGGTGGAGAGCTACGATGGAACCAAGGACCCCTTGGACCATTTAGAGTCCTTCAAGACTATTATGCACCTTCAAGGGGTGCCAGACAAGATTATGTGCAGGGCCTTCCCTACAGCGTTGAAGGGATCCCCAAGGGTCTAGTATAGCAGGTTGACGCCTAACTCGATTAGCACCTTTAAGGAACTAGGTGCTCAATTCGTGTCACACTTTATCAGGGGCCACCGGTACAAGAAGTCCACGGCATGTCTGATGAGCATCAGACAACGGGAAGACGAGACCCTGAGGTCATATATAACGCGGTTCAACAAAGAGGCTCTTTCGATAGACGAAGCAGACGATAAGATACAAGTAGCAGCATTTACCAATGGGCTGCGAAAGGGTAAGTTCCTCTTCTCCCTGTATAAGAATGATCCAAAGACTATGTCCGAAATACTTTACAGGGCGACAAAGTACATGAACGCGGAGGACGCACTGATAGCAAGGGAAGATAAGCCTAAGAAAAGAGAAAGGCAGGAGGAACGATCAGAGGGGGGACGAAAGATGGCTAGGACAGGAGAACGAAGAGAGGATAGACGCCCGAAACCACCCATGGGAAAATTCACAAGCTTCACTCCTCTGACGGCCCCGATCGATCAAGTGTTGATGCAGATTAAAGATGAAGAAGCCTTGACATTCCCCCGATAAGTTGAAGGGGGATCCCAACAAAAGATCAAGGAGCAAGTACTGCCGCTTCCATCGTGACCACGGTCACGACACATCTGAGTGCTACGACTTGAAGCAACAGATTGAGGCGCTCATAAGGCAAGGGAAGCTGCAAAGATTTGTCAGTAAAGAAGCGACGAATCCACCACAAGACCAGCCCCCACGACGGGAGAACGAGCGCCTAAGACCACTAGTAGTAGACATAAGGATGATTGTCGAAGGTAACATCATCACAGGATCATCGAAAAGGGCTCGAAAAACATACCTAAGAATGGTATAGAACGTCTAGATGACGGGCTCAACACCAAAGACGGCACGATACGATATTTCGACCATCAGATTTTCAGAAGAGGATGCCTGACGTCTTCACCACCCACACGACGATGCGCTCATGGTCAACATACGAGCTGGGGATTACAACATACATCGGGTACTAGTTGATAATGGCAGTTCAGCAGATATTCTTTATTACCCCGCGTTTCAACAGATGGGAATCAGTAGGGAGCAACTGGTTCCAACCAACGCTCCCTTCGTTGGATTCGGAGGAACAAAGGTCTACCCTCTTGGGGCCGTCACATTGTCCGTAACGGTTGAAGATCACCCACAACAAATTACTAAGGATGTAGTTTTTCTGATAGTTGATTGCTCATCTGTCTATAACGCAATCCTCGGACGACCTACTCTTAATGCATGGAAAGCTGTAACTTCGACTTATCATCTGATGATTAAGTTCCCTACCGAATATGGAGTCAGAGAGCTACGCGGGAATCAGGCTGCAGCACGAGAATGCTACGTTGCCATGACGGAGAGGACGGGCGAATGCCAGAAGGCTTTCGAAGATTTAAAGACATACCTCTCCTCTCCACCATTACTTAGCCCATCAAAGCAAGGTGAAGAGCTGTTTCTATATATAGCCGTCTCCCCAGCGGCTGTTAGCGTGACTCTCATTAAAGAAGAAGATAAAATACAGAGACCTGTGTACTTAACAAGCAGAGCGCTCAGAGGAGCAGAAGAGAGGTACCCGCTGATGGAAAAATTAGCCTTCGCGTTGGTAACCGCGGCCTGAAAGCTCAAACCATACTTTCAAGCGCATGTCATAAACGTCATGACAAACCAACCCTTAAGAAGAGCGATGAGTAACCTCGAAGCAGTAGGACGGATGACATTATGGGCAATCGAGCTAAGTGAATACGACGTCCGCTATCGACCTCAACCCGTAGTAAAAGGCCAAATCCTGGCGGACTTCATTGCGGAGTTTACCAACTTAGAGGACCAAGGGGCAGGTGAGCCTCCCGTATGGAGTGTTCATACAGACGGATCCTCTAACAAGCATACACGAGGAATCAGTGTGGTAATCCGCACGCCCGATGGGGATAAGATTAAGTGCATGGTCTGGTTGTGCTTTTTAACAACAAATAATGAAGCAGAATATGAAGCCCTAGTGGCAGGATTGGACCTCGCAATTGCTGCTGGAGCAGAAAGAGTGGTTGTTTACTCTGATTCCCAAGTTATCACCAGTCAGATTAATGGAAGTTACGAGTGCAGAAATGAAAGAATGAAGAAGTATCTCAATGAAGTGAAAAGTCGAATGGGCAACCTCCAGATCGAGTTGATTCAAGTCCCAAGGGAGGAAAACCAAGAAGCTGATCAGCTTGCAAAGGCAGCTTCCACAGAGCTAATGACTGTTCTCGACCAAATATTATCCTGCATTCAAACTTCACCACTGATAGATGGAACGGGTGTGCAGGAAGTAAGTAGTGAGCAGTGTTGGATGACTCCCATAGCTGCGTACTTAAAGGACGACCTTCTACCAGAAGATAAGGAGGCTGCGAGGAAACTACGAGTCAAAGCCTCTCAGTTTATCATGATGAAAAATGTTTTATACAAAAGGGGTTTCTCTCGACCCTATTTAAGATGCCTCGCTCCTGAAGAAGCAGACTATGTCATGAGAGAGGTCCATGAAGGGATTTGCGAGAATCACTCAGGATCAAGGTCTTTAGTGCACAAGCTCCTCAGGGGAGGATACTACTGGCCAATGATGCGGGAGGATGCCAACATATACGTCAAATCCTGTGACAAGTGCCAGCGCTTTAGCAACCTAATAAGGCAACCTCATAAGGCAACCTACAGAAGAGCTCACGCCTATGACGGCCCCATGGCCGTTCGCACAGTGGGGGCTCGACATCATGGGCCCGTTCCCAATAGCGGTAAAGTAATTAAAGTTCTTAGTGTTTGGCATCGACTACTTCACCAAATGGGTGGAGGCTAAGGCTTTGGCCACCATCACAGAGAAAAATATCCGCAGCTTTGTATGGAAAAATATTATTTGCAAGTATGGCATACCAAGAGTGCTAGTTTCAATCAATGGTAAGCAATTCGACAACGAGGCATTCAGGGATTTCTGCTCCCAGCTAGGGATAAAGAACCACTACTCGTCGCCTGCACATCCACAAGCCAACGGTCAAGTTGAGGTCACAAACCGATCCTTGCTCAAAATCATCAAGACTTGTCTTGAGGGAGCAAAGGGTATATGGCCAGACGAGTTACCAAGTGTCTTGTGGGCGTACAGGACGACGACAAGAACACCGACGAGAGAAACATCGTTCCGTTTGGCGTATGGTACTGAGGCGGTCATATCGGTAGAAGTAGGTCTTACAAGCTACTGTGTTGAAAACCACGATGGGCACAGGAACGATGAAGCCATGCGCATACAGCTTGATCTAGCGGACGAAGTCAGGGCAGCTGCAGAACAAAGGTTAGCACGGTACCAGGACCTAATGGTAAAACATTACAACTCTAGAGTTAGGCACAGAGACTTCCAGGTTGGAGATCTTTTCCTAAGGAAAGTACTCGGTGCCACAAAGGATGCCACCCAAAGGAAGCTCGGACCAAACTGGGAAGGACCGTACATGATCACATCATGGTATCGGAAGGGGACACACTACCTAGAGACCTTGAGTAGAAAGAAGCTAAGTCACCCATGGAATTCAAAGCACTTGAAGAAGTATTATCAATAGAAGACGATAGCAGCAGCACTGCACTCCTCACCTCCAGTTTATTTTTTTTTTAGCATATGATTATGGCTTTTATATTCTACAGTACTTTTAGAGCCTTAAAGGCAATTTTCTAATTCTTTTTATGAACAATGTTCTATCAGACCACTATAATAAGAGGAGTTTATTCAGAACATACATTGTGCATTCAAACAGAATTTGGCAGTCCATAAAGTGGACGGATCATCCCAAAAGAATGATGAAATAAACTAAGGCCACAAAGTGGACGGATCATCCCAAAGGAAGGATGACATTTACAAAGTCCACAAAGTGGACAGATCATCCTAAAAGGATGACATTTACAAAGTCCACAAAGTGGACGGATCATCCTAAAAGGATGATATTTACTAAGTCCACAAAGTGGACGGATCATCCCAAAAGGACGATATTTACTAAGTCCACAAAGTGGACGGATCACCCCAAAGAAGCATGATATTTACTAAGTCCTCAAACTGGACGGATCATCCTAAAGAAGGAGGATATTTACTAAGTCCACAAGGTGGACGGGTGATTATTTACAGGATACACAGAAGAAAATGAAAAGCAATTAAAACATTCATGAGGAAAAAATACGACGGATAAAATTACTTGAATAAAATTGTTTACAAAAGGGTGCATATGACGGTTAAAAATTACATAGCCAATTGTTCTCCCATAAAAAAAGAAAAAAAAAAAGAAAAAGAAAAAAAGAAGCAGAACTATTCTTCGACTTGGGGGGCATCAGTTAGGGCACCAGGACCGTCAGGAGTAGGTGGACGAACATCGTCGCAGACGGGTCCAGTATCACCGTCCCCTGGAGCCTCATCTTCATTAGGGACTTCACCAAAAAGTTCGGCCGTCCCCTCAAAGTCGACGGTGTAAGTAGGGGTCTGACCTCCAGCATCGATGTTGATATGACCAACACTAAGATCAGGAAATGATGCATTTACCTGACGGAGACAGTCGTCAAACCCGTCAGCAAAAGATGTACCCAGTTCCATCAATAGTGCGTCAGAATCTTTGTATTCCTAGACAGCCTCAACCCTTGCTCGACGGATGTTATCATCATTAGCCTTCACTATCTCTCTCAAAAACTCAACTTCTTTTTCCAGGCTTTCACGAGCCTGCTCGGATGCTTTTAGCTTCTGTTCATGACGAAGCTTCCAGAGCTTCAGCTCGTCCAATTCCTCCACCGCCGTACTACATTTTGCACGGACACACTCCAACGTCTTTTCGCGATGACATCAAACCTTTTGACATTAGGATGGCCTGCACCAGTACGACACATGAGTAACTTATCAATAAAATTCACATCACTAGCAAACGACGGACGCCTACCTGTGTAAGGCTAAAAAGACATGTCTCCCCCATCGCCTCCGTCGCGTGATTGCCCAGGTCATCGTAGTCCTCTTTAATGATAGAAGTCACTTGAGTAAGGGCATACTGCGAGTCCTTTCTAAGCAGGACAGAAGCTTTCTCCCTAACGGTGTCAGGGTTGATCATTAGACCTTTACCCTTACCCACACCTAGCTTTGGGGGCAACTTCATCGTGACGGGTTCATTGACAGCTGGCAGTCCTGTCACGAGTTTGGCCTTCTTGCTATGACGGTCAATTTTTTCTAATTGTCTTTTTGTAGACGGATTGGCTGAACCCGACTTAGGAGGATCTTGCTTCTTCTTAGCAGCTTGTTGCTTAATAAGGGCTCTCCTCTTAACATCGTCCATTTCTACAGAAAAGTAGACGGTAAGAAGACATTCAGAACATAAAGCCAATAACAACACTTAGTAAAAAGGGACTAACGTTTGCGTATTCCCGAGTCATATTTAATGGCAACAGCAAAAGGCTCGGGACCGTCGCAGTACCCATGGATGGTGTCCAACGTGACGAGCTTCGCCCACGTCCTCTCCAACAAGTTGGTTTTCTGAAAAATTCTTTCAAGAAAACCAAACTGCTCGGTGGTAATGTCTAGACGGCTACGTGCTGCCAAAAACGGATGGTTAGAATGACATGCAATAGAAAAATTAGGATGGACACTAGATAATAAAACCAATAAGGGCGGACAGAGACAATATGCTCCACGTCTTATCAACAAGCATATACTCATGATTGTCAGGACAACCCATCCAGTCGTCCCCTTGGAGGAAGAAATATCTACTTTTCCGGGTATGATTGGAGTCTGAGGTCTCGGATACTAACCTAGGTAACAGACTCCTAGCTGCGAAGCTATACATACCCTTCTACTTAACAATCTCGGACGGACGGTAACAGTTGAAGAACTCCTCCAATGTTAACCGTCTCGTCCCGTGAGACATGACGCCATATAAAACTTCAACGCTCAGGAAGACTCTCCAGGCGTTTGGTGAGATCTGGGTGATGGACAAACCCAAATACTGAAGTAGGTGATGGTGCAAGGCACTCAAGGGAAAGTGAAGGCCGGCCTTAAGCATCTGCTCGTACACATCGACGTCTTCAAGACCTTGATAATAGCACCTCTCAGACTTGAATGGTAGACGGATGGGTATGGTGTTTGGTATCTGTTATTTTTCCCTAAGGGTGTTGAAATGTTACGGACTGCTGGAAGAAGTGAAGTCGTTCATCGTCCACGTGGGGAGCAGGATGAATTCTCTTAACCTATCCTTGCCTATCACAGACCGGACGGAAGGATCTACACTTTCTACATTGTCATTTGAGTCATACTCCGACCCGTCTTCACCTCGCCCTTCTTCTTCCGTATAGGAAGGAGAGTTGGATGACGGTTTCCTCTCCACAACGGAGGGACCTGGGTCTCCCTGACCTAACGGGTATATCTCCTCATAGCCAGCTCCCTCACGGACAAAAGATTGACCGCTGGAAGTCTCACTAGACATTGGACACCTACAAATGACGGTGAAGGAAACCTAAGACTCTAGATCTACACGGACAACAGACCAACATACAAATAAAAAGGGAAAAGAAGAGAAGGAGAAATAATACTTACAGTTGAACGGAGTGAGGATACAACGGAAGAAAATTGTATGAAACGACTGAACGGTAGCTTTGAAAGATGACGGTTACACAGAGAGGACGGTTGAGCTCTAATCAGCAAAATTTTTTTCAAAATGTGAAAATGAAAAGGATAGGTGGTATATATATAGGGGGAACGGTGCGACAAATGAAGGGACGCCTCGATTGCAGTAAGCAATCAATCAAGGCTTACCACGTGTCCTCGAGCGCATTTATGACCCTAATCCAGGCTGGCAATAGACCACAGGAGATATAGGACGGATTCATAAGGTCGAAGCAACTCATTCCATGTACCCGTCAAGTATATGTGACGAATTCATGGAATGGGGGGCAACTGAAGAGGAAAAATATATGAGACAGATCTAATGTGGACGGACACATGGTGGACGGACGGCAGGTGTTGTGCTCCAAGGTCTTTTAGACAAACTTGCTTGCGACTTACATTAGGACTAACATGGTTTTTTGCTTGACCTACATACCTAGCCCAAACAAAGAAGACTCCTATAAGGAAAAGGAGTTGCTCTCCTAAAAGGAAAAGACTTCTTAACCAAGGCATAGACTTTGGCTCTACGCGACTGTAAATACTTCAAAACTCTCACACTTCAAAACTCTCACACCTCAAAGTACGCATAATTGACTCAACTCTAGCACTCTAGTGTTGAAAATAAGATTTCTAACTTGACCTTCAGAGGGTTTTTGGCCGGCACCACACCGGTGCTCTCTGCTAGGTCTTTTTTTTTTATTGTGTAGGTTTTATTTCACTCTCGTGAGGACCACGTAGCTTACTGGTGAATTTCGACATCATCATTCTTCATTAATGTAACATCAAAATTGTGGCAATATAAATTTGTGACAAAGACAGGTGTGGGCATAGGAAACTCTTTCCAACTATAAACATGGATTGGGAAGTTACCTAATTATTTCTACTTTTCTACATTCGCACTATCTTAATTAGGAAGTAACTAGAACTTATATGTACTAACTCGTTTTTTTGTTTTTTGTCTTATTGGATGTACTAACTTATTATTATTGTTGAGACTTGAAAATTTACATACATTCATACATACATATATATATATATATATATATATAGTACTTTTGTTCAGAAACGAGCGTGTTCTTCTGTTGGGCGGGAAAAGGAGATTATTGGATATAATAACCTCCATACTTCCATTCATAACTCATAATGTAGAAGCCTACTAGCAGTGGGTGGGAAAATGCGTGTGTGGTTTCAAGGAAGTTCTCAACCTTGAAGTTATTGACTTTTTTGTAGTGAGGAGTCATTGAGACACTCTCAAGAACCGTATCCGAAATTTCGTGGAAGTCAGGTTTTTTTCTTTCTTTCTTTTTTCTTCTTTTTTTTTTTTCTTTTTTTCTCTTTTTGTTTTTGAGAGAGACGTGGACATAAATGAATAAAAGTGGGATAGAGGATCGCTTGAATTTGTTTTCTTAGAGCATCCGCATCAATAGATGCATAATTTCTATCCATTTTGCAAGAAAAAACATGTTTTTTCTATATATTTTACACACCTAATTTTACAAAACACTCACATTAGTTTGTCTATTCTACACGTTTATTCAATAAAATATTCATTCTTGACTCAATACCCAACCACCATCAACGATCAGAGCAGCAACGATCATCAATTAGCCTTCATCATCAACCCACACAACCACCACCATCAAGCCAGCCTCCATCATCAACCCACCCATCAAAATCCCAAAACCACTAATCAAAACCATCAAAATCCACGGATCAAAATCCCAAAACCATCAAACAAAGAAAAAAGATAGCAACAACGATCGGCGTGAGCATTGGCGAGTGAGGTCATCGGTGGTGGCACGATTGTGGCGAAACTTCAGAGAGCAGTGGACCATCAAAATTCACTGATCAAAATCATCAAACCAAGAAAAAAAATAGCAATGGCGATCGGCGAGACAGCAATGATCGGCGTAAGCAGCAGCAAGTGAGGTGATCGATAGTGGCATGGCTGTGGCAAGACTTGGGAGAGCAACAGAGATCAGTGGAGGAGGCAAGCGCATGAGGTGAGAGTCAGACCAGAGAGAAAGAAAAAAAAAGTGAGGTGGAGAAAGAAAAATTAAAATAAAATATCAAATGTAAGAGCTAAAGTAACCATGCATATATGCACGATTACTAGCACTTGTGCATTTATGCACAATTTAACACCCATAGATGTGGGTGTTTTTTTTTATATCAAAATATGTAAAATGACTTACTTTTTCTATTTTGCAAGATTATGCAACCACTGATGTGGTTGCTCTTGCTTCTTAATCATGAACCGACAGAACTGTGTATGCACATGATATTTGATTGGAGTCCAAATCTTCTGTTTCATTCTTAATGCTCCATTCTATACTCCATTAATAAAAGTTTGCCACAGGTACACTATATTTAATTCATATATAATTTTAAGCATTTTTTACATCTACTTCCTAAAATAAATAAAATTTCTAATAACATGAACCATCCCACCGATCCTCCACCACCACCATCAACTTTAACCAGCACCACAAGGAGAGTTGACATCATCAACGGCCAACAACCACAATCATAATTTGGTTTTGATTATGCAAAGAAAATCATTTTATCAAACAAAAGAGTAGATCTGGAATTATATTTGTAAAAGTAAACAATTTTTGTAGAGAAAATATCATTCCTGGTTTTTGTATAGCAAAACAAATGTTTTATATAGAGAAAATATCAGTTCTTATTTAGAATAAAAAAAAAGAAAGAAAAAGAAGAAGTGTTTTTCATAAGAAAATATCTGATCTGGTTTGTATAGCATATAAAATAGTAGATCTCGATAAATAAAGCATATGGAAGCATGTTTTATACGAAAAATAATAAATCTATGAATATAACGTCTGCTTGAGATCTTCTTATTTTGCTAAAACTAAAAATTTTTTGCTGAAAATATTGTATATAAAGATAAAAGTTAGCTGAAATAGTACAGTAGAACCCATGAATAGTACCAAAAAATGCAATGGGACCCATGACTAGCACTGTTTTGAAACCCGAACTGGACCGGACGGTTCGACCGGAAAAACCAGACGAACCGTAGACCGGTTCAACTGATCATGGAATAAGGGAAAATAAAGAAAAATGTAGCTGCCAAGATTTGGACATGAGCCCTGACACCTTGTAAGCAAGATTGAAGCCTTGACCAACGGACCAAGTGCTCTTCTTGGGAGCTAATATGCAATATTATTAAATTTATATTAAATTTACATGATTTATAGTTTCTAACTTCTATTTAATCTTTCTCAACATATTAAATGTTACTAAATTAACTTTTTATTTAATAATAATAACTATGCAATTTATGAATTTATTTTAAAAGTCGTTTTTAGTTAATTGAAATGATTTCTCTTAAAGGATTATTATAAAAATTTCTTTTTATGCTTATTTATGTTGTACTATTATTTTATTAACCTTATATTGTACTATTTTATGTATTTTGTTTCAATTTTTAAGATATTTTTAGTAAATTTTGCTAATATTTACAAATTTTATATATTTATTTATATTTAAATAATTATTAAATTAATTATGAAGTCATCACGGTTCGACCTCGATTCAACCTTGGTTCGACCTTAAAAATCTTGAACCTTTTCTTTTTACGGTTCAATGAACGATCCGAGTTTCAAAACCATGATGACTAGTAGCAAAAATTAGCTGAATAATAAAATAAACTGACTTTTTAAGTTGGAACCAAGCACATACTTAGTAAAAGAATCACCCTAGATCTAAGACTACATCATGGCATATTAAATTCAGAGCATGCGATTCGAATCTAACAATTAAAACATGTGAGCAATTAAAGCATGTGAACAATTCAAATCTAGCAATTAAAGCATGTTATAAAACATTAATCAAAATAATATACCTTCATGTACGATAAAAAAAGATCTAGTTCTCAATTTTTACCAGTTTTGACAGGTTTTTACTAGACAAAATTAGGGTCTTGTTCTTGATTGAACTAGCTAATCTAGTCTGATTTTTAAAACTATGGTCCTTGTTTTACTGCAAATAAACAAATTAGTGGTATTAGCTTTTTGTGCGTACAAGAGATTTAATTGACTTTATGTAAATTACATCCATCATTTAGTCATGTTTCATCTTCTAATAATATTTTATTAATAGTTTTTTGTTTTGTTAATGTGGGATGTTTAAAGCTTTTCAAACATTTGATTATTTTCACGGGTGTGTATAATCTCTCATCCCACACATAGTATAATTACATAGAGAAATTCCTTTAAAATGACCACTGACTCTAAAATACTGACTGGGAGTTTTAAACCCAACACTAGACCAACCCTTTAGGGTTACCTTCTTCTTTCTTGATTCTTGACCTTTCCTGTCCTCAAATTATTTCAATCATTTTCAATATAACCTCAAGGATCACCTTCTTCTTTCTTGAGTCTTGACCGTTCCTTGAATTATTTCAATCATTTTCAATATAACATCAAGGGCGGTTAGTCCTAAGGATCACAACAATCAATTCCCCTCTCCATTAAAGTG
Source organism: Castanopsis chinensis (assembly GCA_032878915.1). Taxonomy (NCBI): domain Eukaryota; kingdom Viridiplantae; phylum Streptophyta; class Magnoliopsida; order Fagales; family Fagaceae; genus Castanopsis; species Castanopsis chinensis. Next base: position 13,910,661 of record JAVQMG010000129.1, read on the forward strand.
TGGATTGGCATATCAAACTGATATTATTTGAAGAGTAAATACTAGCACACACAAGTTGTTAAGTCATGATTTTAGTGCAAAAGGTGTGCGTGTGTACCGTTGTGTGAAATAAACATTGCCCTTATTTGAATGATAAGGAATATTGCAACTTGAAACAATGGCATGTATTATCTTTCAAAATATTTTCATTCTGTCTCGTTTGGTTGTATTCCAAATGAGAATATTTATCACCTTCGGTTTAATTGGACATCCAGGTCCTTAAAAATGTTGTTGCTTGCATGTGAAAGTTACAGAACAAAAATTTTAAGATAAATTTAATGACGCGGAAATCAATTTCTATGCATTGGATTGAGAAGTAAAAAAAAAAAAAAAAAAAAAAAAAACGACAAGAAGATAATTCAATAAAAGACTCCTACAACAGTATAACCCCATTCAGCAATATCAGCTCCATCAGGCATAACTATTATGAACAAAGTGAATTGTAATAGTAAAAAAATAAAATTTAGTTACAAAATTAGTTGTAATTTTAGGCAACAAACTCATTTAATAAAATAAATATTATTGCATATTTTGAAAATCTAACCATTGAATTGCATGTTCTTTATGCTCTTAATACACATGTTAAATTTTGTGTCAATCGGATATTATTTACTATATAATCTATAAACTTATATTTTATGCATAATTATAAATTACAAAAACTTACAAATTAAAAATTTATTGATGAGATAGCTATTGATCTTTAATTTTCTTGAAATTTTACAAACATTGAGAATATAAGAAGAAGATGTAATCTAATAGTTGATTTGCCAAAATTCACCTTCAATAAAAAGATATTGAGTGAGTTTGTAACCTAAGGCGACAACCAATTTTGGACTTGGAATTTGGAATATGGATGTAAAATTGACTGCAATCCTGTGGAAACTTACAGTCATATTCATGCATGCGCATATGCCTTTTTAACCCGCAAGTCCATGACTTTCAAGTTTTGATAACAAAATCAATAGATTCAAAATGACAAAAATAATTTGCAACAATGCGGATGAATGAAAACAGGTCAATTATAATACATCATATATCGGAAGACTCACTTATCTTTCAAAGTCTCTGCGAATGAGAACTATGTTACCTATGTACAGAGCCTCTTGAAAAATACTGATTAGCATGTTAGCATCTATATTTGCAAAATCACTCCAACGAGAAATCCAAGCTTTAAAGACAGCTGGAATCAACTTTTGGCAGAAAAAATCCTCTTCACTTCATGAACGTTGAAATCACATCTGTTAAAGAAAAGGGTCTTCCCTTGCTATATGTACCAATTGTTTCAATAATTTGTCATTGAAGGCAACTCAACTCACACAGCTGCACAAATTGCCCCTGAGATGTGTGGGAAAAAAAATATAAACAAAGATGTCACTCCAAATGAACTTTTTCCCTTTGAGTCAGAACCATAAGTTAAGAGAAATGTAAAACTGCCCAATCCACAAGTAGTTGAGCCTTCATAAATGACACCATCTATAATATTCTCGCCTCTTTGATCTTAGTTATACATATGTCTATGCATGTTTAGATATTCAGGAGTTTGCCTTGCTCTACACTTTTAACAAGAATGCTGAATATAGGTTGCCAATGGAGCGTGACTAGACATCACGGATCTTATTGTAGTGGGGAAAAGAAAACTTGCACAAGGCTATGCTATAACACGCAAGAAGCTAACTAGACTAAATGGAAACTAACTAGACATTGGATCAAAGAAGCTTCACTTCAGCAAAATTGTTATATCACACAAGTGGAGGTATATAGCAAGAGGCTGTTAGGATTGGTGTTATGTTTTGCCCACAAACCCAAAGAAGAAATAATTTTTTCTCTATGCCAAAACTTTAAGGGGCCCTTTGGTTGGGGTGAAACATGGAGGATAGAAAATGATGGGAGGAAAAAAAAAAAAGTGTGTTTTGTGGGAGTGAAAATGAGGGAAGAAAATGGCGGGGTTCAGTGGTTTTCTCTCTGAGCCCACCAAAATTCTCTCCCCAAATCAAGGAGAAAACTCAAGTGGAAACCTGTTGCTATATTTTGGATGAAATTGTTCCAATCCAACGTCCATATTATTTGAACTTTTGTTCCTTTTTCTTCTCTGTTTTTTTTTTTTTTTTCTTGTCTCTTTTATTTATCTTTTCTTCAGATTTTTTTCCCTTTCATGCATATGCTTTCTTCCATTTTTTTTATTATTCTTTTCTTTTGTGCTCATCCTTCTTTTCTCAACAGTTTTGGATTTTTCATTTTGGAGAAAAAAGTTTTGGGTTGTTCAAAATCTTTTTTTTTTAAATGAAATAATCATTCATACATAATTTTTTAATAAAAATATAATGTATTAATTTTTGTTTTACCTAATTGGGACATAATGATAAATTTATACCAATTCTATTTTTTATCCTTTCATTTTTCTACCCTCCCAACCAAACACATATGAGAGAAAATTAAATCTCTTCCATCCTCCCACTTTTCCACCCCTCCAACCAAACAGGCTCTTCGAGAAAGCTGTGTCACCATGTAGCTGACTGTTAAGAGTTATCTTTTGTTATAAAACCTAATATAAATATATGCTAAAGTAGGGGCTGACTAATTAACTCCTAAACCTTATTTTCTTCTCTGTCCTCTGTCACTCTCTCCTTTTATTTTCCCCTTCTTCCTTCTCTCTAACCTGAACTTCCATAGTTCACAATTTAACTTTGACGAAAACTAAAAAAATTATTTTACCAGTAACATGCATATGAAAATTAAACTTTTTTAGTTTTTAGTAAAACATGAAAGCCCTTTAAGAGAGAACCCACCAGATGAGATAGGAATCGTAGCATAAAAACAAAGACCCTTTCCCAATGCTCACTCAGCAATATAAGTTATCACCTCAACTGCAATGCCACTTGCTTTTTTGCTAAGTTGCTCTCAATTGTTTCCCTTTATTTGGGGCAAAAATTATTGTGTGCTTGTGTTTGAGAGAGAGAAAGAGAGACCTGAGGACCAGGAGGAGCAGCAAAACTTTACTTCGTTAATGTGCTTCACATCAAGCCCAATAAGCCATGATCCAGTGCTAACATCATCATGGGCATATGTACGAAGAATAGATCTGGAGAACCAAAAAAAGCTGTCAACTCAATAATGCCAGGTGTGTCTTATATTGTAATTAATACTACCATAAAGAAGGGAGAAAATACTTGTTTATTGATATGAACTGAGCCAGTGCTCTTGACATGACATACATCTCCCCTGAAGCATGTCGGAAATATCTGTAACATAAAAGAAACATGTTTTCAGTCAGTTGAAGAGGCAGGTACTGAAAAATTAAGAACAGGGAGCTGCACAGCCTGCATGCATGCTAACATCCTAGGTTCTTGTGCAGTACTCAGTTTTTTCAAACCAAGCATTCAGCTCCAACCATGGAATTTCCCCCCAAAACATAATATATTACCTATGATGATTATTGAGATGGAAGAATTTCACATTACAAGGACTGATTTGTGGGAAATCACACTACATCGTTGCAGCAATATGCAACAATCAGTTCAGTACTTTCATAGGCACATTTTCTTCAGTGGAAAAACTAAACCTTTTTTTGGTATGTTCTACACTAATGCACCTCACAAAACAGAATGAATATTTTAAGAAGCCAACCCTTGCCACCTCACTCAACTTAACTCGAAGTTTCAAGGGAAATTGCAGTAAGGGGATAGTTTCAAATGAAGAAGAGTATTTTGACTATGCAGCAAGAAACAGACATGTAAGCCACAATAATAATATTGTATTTTGAAATTGGCGAGCACACAACTGAGCCAGTTACACTCTGGAATAAAGAATTGCAACATCATACTTAAAAGGCTTTAGGAAAAAAACCAAAGGATGAAATACTCACGATTTTTTATCCCCAAATTTCCACCATTCTGGTTCATACCACTTGTGGGACCTACATATTTCAGATAGTATAGGGAATAATGAAAACATATTAAACATTTCCCATCATCAAATAAATATTTTTATTTAACTCACTGTTCTGAAAAAACTTCGCCTGATTTCATACACCCAATATAAACACGAGGTTTATCCATATGAATAGTTAGCATTGCTCCCAGGGCATCTGTATAACAAACAATAAGCCAAAACAATCAGCATAGACTACAATAATCTGTTTAGGACTATAGGCTTCAAGTTCCCTTAATTGATGAAGTCTGTAATTGCTGCTTTTTCTTTTCTTTTCTGTTTGTTTCATTTTGTTTAGTAAATTTCTTTTAATTCATGTCAAAATTGAGCTTTTTACTGTGATAATGATGTATTTAGTGTTCAAACATCAGCTAGCATGTAAAAGGATTTAAATAAAACTAACAGATTTCTGTGAAAAATCTTAATGGGGTAAACAAGGGAAAATTTCAAGGAGGGAGGAGGATAAACTAGTTTCCTGTAACATTTCATGCAAACATGTGTTCTTGCATAGCCTACAAGATTCTCTCTCTTGCAAACTAAAAAATTGAAGGTTACAGGGACACGCTATACTGTCAATCACCAGAAAGATTAAGGACATACCTATGTTAACATAGACATCATCATTGACCTTAGCATAAAACACAGCATCCCAATTCTCTACTGCATGAATAAAAAAAGATTTCATCTTTCTTGGAGACTCCTCACGTGCCTCCACTTGACCATCCTGTAGGACAGAAGACAAAAAATTGGACTATTAATAACTACTCCTAGTTTGTATTCCCATTTCCTATTAACAAGTGATTCAACTCTATTAGAAAAACTGAAAATTATAAAACTACATTTCAGATCTATTGAACCTTTAAGAGGTAGATATCTGAATGTGAAAGAATTGTTTAAGCTCAAAAACACCAACTATTTATCATTGACTTAAATTTAGTAAATGGTTTAACGTACAAGAATGATGAAATCATTGGTGTGCCTATTTTCATTGTCAATTTCTCTGTCCAAACTGTCTCCATGATTTGCACTGCAAGATATATAAACTTAACTAAATTAAAAAATAGAAAATTCTTTCAATTAGTGCTGAGTTAACAAAATAGAGACCTTCTTCCTATGACAAATCGTACAATGATGCCCTTTTCATCAGCCATTTTTTCTACAGCTGCACCTGCACATATATTTTTTTAAAGCTTTACTATCATAAAATTCTAATAAAACGTGCAATCAAGGGGGGGGGGGGAAACCCTGAAAGTAGCAATTGCAAGATACTCAATTTTTTTTTTGATAAATGCAATATACTCAAAAAATTAGTAGTTATTGAAAAAGACAGTCACATAAACACAAAAAATCCATATATCCACTATAAAATCTTCATTTGCAATTTAACCAAAGTAATTTATTTTTAGGTCATGATGTATATTAGTGGCTGGACACTTGTATGGCATACAGCTGAGGTTATCTATAGCAAACTTCAAACAGGAAAGACACAACAAAGCGATAGTCAGAACTAAATTTGACCAATCAAAGAGATTAAAAAAATTGGGTAACATATCCAGTAACAAAGCCCCAGCCATCACATCATCCTCCCCCCAACCTACCAAGACAAAAAGGTTTAATTACACATTTAGTCCTCAACATTAGCCCCATGTTTCAGAAATAGCCCCTATCTTTTAACAGGTTTCATTTTAGTCCTTATAATTTTGTGTCCAAAACAGTCTTTGCTTTGATTTTAAATTGAAATAGTTCAACGAAATCCTAGGACTTTTGATTGCTTAAAAGGAGTGAAGACATTCCCTCGTTGTGGTCTTTAAGCATGCCTATAAGCAAAGGAACAATCCTGAGCTAGAAGACATGTCCTAAGGATGGAGTGAAATTAAATTCATGCAAAATGTCCCCTTTTCACAGGCTGTGGGCAGCCTCATGTACACTATGACAAGTACAAAGGCCAAATATTCGTTGTGGTGGGATTAGTGAGTAGATATCAATCTAATCCCAGTAGGACACATTAGCAAGCATTTAAACGAACTTTCTGTTATCTCCAGGCACCAAAGGAATAAAATTATGTTTCAGCTTCAATGATCTAGAAATAATAGGATATACTGATGCTGGTTTTTCATGAGATTTAGATGATTGAAAATCTATAAGCGGACATATTTCCTATTTGGTGGAACGGTTGTTTTTTGGTTAAGCAAGAAACAGGGCTGTATTACAAAGCATACAATGGAGGTGGATATACATATCATGCAGCATAGCATTTATGCCTTCACTTATGTGTTTTGCTTTAGTTAGGGTAGGTTACCCTTGTAGTGGCTTTTCCTTTGGAGACATTCTCCATTGGTTTTCCACTTTTTCCAAATCTCGAGTTTTGCTTTTATTAGTTTATCTGTTTAATACTTTATGATATGGTTTATGCTGATCTCTGGTAATCGATATTGCACTTGTGATCACGTAATCCAATTAATTGATCATGAATTTTTTAATCCTCTGCTTAATTGTTTTGGGGTCAAAACTGGTCTTTTCAAGTTCACTACTCAATAATTCCAGCTGTGATTACTATTGGCTTATGTTTCACAAACAGAAACACCTAAATAATTCTTTTACTAAGGGCATGTTTGGTATATTGAATGAGGATTACGACAGAAATGATAATCTTTATTACTAGAAATAAAATGTGTTGTAATAGAATAAGTTTGGTTGTGACTTGTAACAATAGAATAAAACTTATTACTCATACAATTATATTTCCCTAAAAGTAATATTTTTTAAAATTTAAGAGAGAAATGAATTTCTTTTTTTTAATAATTTTTCATTTTATAATTGTTATGTGTTTGTTTATTTAGAAATATATTAATTTTCGAAATTATTACACCTACTAAGGAATAACTATTACAACCCTTTTAGAGATAAACACTTATTTCTCATTTTAAAGGATAGTTAAAATACTATTCCCAGTAATAAAAACAAAACAAAATTAAAAAATAACTAAACCATAAGAATAACTATTACATTACAATGCCTGTTACAGTTTACCAAACATGGCCTAACTACTTCTTGGAAACATTCTAAGCCTTCAAATTGTCTTTCCGACTCACTATTAATTCATTTTAAATGTACTATTGTTTCAGCCAACTACATGTGTTGGATCCACTTCAGTTATTCATAATATAACATATCAGTTTGGGTCAAACCTTTCACTTCAAATGGTCTCTGCCCACTTCTTTTTATGGTTAGGATAGCATTCAGCATTCTAGATTTAGAACCACCATATAACATGTTAACTTTAGCCACACTACTAATTTATTGAACTATCTCCTTTTCATTGAAGACAGAAAGAAGATAACTCAAACGTTAACAGCAATACACAACTAGCAGTTGCAATGTTGCATTTCAATTTAGCACTACACACTACCATGAGCTTATCCCAGGCCCCCAAATTGTAATGTAAGTTTCCAGCCTCTATCCCCTCTAAATATTTTCAATTTAGAGCTCCTTTAGAATGGCATGCCTAAAAATTGTAAAGTAATGGAGCGTTTTTTACTTATTTATTTACTTTTAAATGATAAGTTTAACACACATCTAATGGGTCTTGAAGCACAACCTTACCTCCACTCCTTTTAAGGATGGAGGAAGCGTTGTTTGAGCTAGAGCTCATTATAAGTGAAGTGCTGTGATTGACATAGGTCATTATTTACATTGATCTTACTAAAGGAGGGGAAAATGAAACTAGCAAACAGTTACCGGTTGGCATCCATGCCTTGCGAATAGCATCTCTACTTTTCTTTCGGCCAAATGTTGTGATAATTCCTATGACAGCTAAAAGCTTTTTCTTAGAATGAGTCCCGTCATTTTTTGACAAGTGCTTTGGAACAAAGCCTTGCTGTGTGGCTGCAGCGAGGTCCATCTCAAGCTCTGACAACTTCTTTTGTTGCTCCCTAGAAAATATAAAAGAATCCCACTAGAGCTTGTGATAAAAAATTTTCGAATGTGACAAATGGCTAGAATCAAATTACCTGCAGGTGATAACTTTTAACGTATCATCGACAGAAATGGCAGATTGACCCTGAAAAATTATGACAAATCGTTCATTAATTTTTTGTTTTATGCAAAAACTAAACAAAGCCTTACAAATAAAGGAAAAAACAGGCAGAGTGTCACGACCAACAACACTTTGCCCAAGGACTTGGCAAACCAAAACAACCCATTATACTCCTAACCATAATCCCAACAATTAAGTATTATTGCATCATGAAATGCCATACCAGGCAATGCTGACTGTAGATGACACAGCACACGATCCAATCATTTTGGGATTGTCAATTATTCGAGTATTTCCCATTTACAATAACGATACTAAAGGTCCGATAAACCCAAACAAGTCCATTGTCTTTTACTAAACCATCGTATTTCATATGCTAGCAGTGTAACGAAAAAATGTCACTAGAATCACCAAATTACTGCAGATTTTAAAACCATTTATCATTGTTTAAAAAAAAAAAAAATTAATAGAGATCATTTCAATTCTGCGAAGAACACAATGGTCTAATTTTATTTCCCAAGTATAACTTTACAAGCACTTTTCCTTCACCAAATAAATTTACTTCATTAATCATAAATTTAGCTGTAGTTAATTTTTTTTTTTTTTTTAAAAAAAACCTAAATTTGATACAGAAAATGAAAATTTAAAAACTAAAATTTTTTTTTTTTTGATAAGTAAAAAGATTTGAAGGAATGAAAAAGAAAAAGAATACCTGGCCAGTTTGCTTATCGAGCTCTTGGATCAAATATACTCTATTCTCAGCATCCTGCCATAGCCTATCGAATACAAATTCTTATCAAACACTCATTGAACTAAAATTTACCAATAAATCACAATTCACAACGCAAATAAAATTCTTAAATTAAATTTTTTTAAAAAAAAAATAAAAAACCTAACCGGCCAGCTACGTAAACTGCGGCCATGGTTGCGAACATGGCGAGCAAGAGAACCGAAATCCGAGACGGAGTAGATAGCCGGTTCTGCGATGCGCGGCTATGCATTGTGGTCAACGGAGAGAGGGAAAGAGAGAGAGCGCGCACTCAGTAAATTGTTGTTGACTTTGACATGTGATTGAATTGTTTTCTGACCGTCTGATTTGATCCGGAGGAATCGGAAGCTCGTTCAACGATGGAGCTGTGAGCGTGAGTTTTTGAATCTGAAATGAAGGGAAGGTCAGGTAAGGTAGTGTGGGCTCTTAGTCAGTTTTCCAGATAAATTGGCCGTTGTTGTAGGTGAATTTCATAGCATGTAGAGCAGTAGCATCCGAGAAGTCTAAAAAAATCTTATTTTACATCGGGTTTTTTTTTCTTCTTCAAAATAACACTTATTTTTAAACTATTTCCTTAGTTAGCAAAATTTTAACAAACTAAGCAAATCAAGTATAATAAAGTCAAACTCAGCATTTTTTCATAAACAACAAAAAAATTCAAACAATTTTATTAGTTAGCCGACGTTTCAAACTAATTTTATTTCTAACAATTCGAGTCCAATGAACTCAATTTTGGCATTATAAATCGAGTACAGTGTGCTCGATTTTCTGATCGTAGCACCGTCTGAGCTGGACAAGGAGTCCATGTAGACATGAAAATCGAGTTTATTGAACTCGGTTTTGGGTCAGAAAAATCGAGTCATTTGGACTCGATTTCTATGTCTGTCATGCCACCCTTTGAGACTCAGTTCACGTGCTCATTTTAAAGGAAATCGAGTCTACTGGACTCGATTTTAGGTCCCCACCGTAATTCGAGCACGTGGACATAACTCGAGTCCAGTAGACTCGAATTATTTGCTTTTAAAAATCGAGTCTACTGGACTCGATTTCTGTGAATGGTCCCAGACCATCCAAGTGTCATGTGGGTCCCAACTGGGACCTTTTTCCTCCCCTTTACCCGACTCACAGATGCGCTCTCTCATTCTCTTCAGCTCTTTGGTGCCATCCTCAAGCTCACACTCACATCCTCAAATCTCATACAATTTGTCACCCTCAAACTCACACTCACATTTCTCAAATCTCATACAATTTGTCACATTAACAACAATCTCTCACAGGTAATACAATATTGAAAATATTTTTTGTTAGTTATTATAATTATTTGCTAGGTTTTTTTTTTTTTTTTTAAGAAACCATTAAAGCGTATTAGGTAAATTTTTTTTTTGTTTGTTAGTGAAAATATTGTGATTAATTTATTTGTTAGTATATTGTGATTAGTTTATTTGTTAGCATATTGCGATTAGTTTATTCGTTAGTATATTGTGATTAATTGCTAGGTTTTTTGAAATTAATATTTGTTTTTTTTTTTTGTTAGTGTAAATATTGTGAGTAAATTATTTGCTAAGTTTTTTTTTAAAAAAAATATATTGTGATTAATTATTGGGAATATTTGTTTATTTTTTGTTAGTGTTACATATTGTGATTAAATTATTTGCTAAGTTTTTTTAAAAAAATTAATATTGTTGGGAATATTTGTTTATTTTTTGTTAGTGTAAATATTGTGATTAAATTATTTGCTAAGGTTTTTAAAAAAAAATAATATTGTGATTAAATTATTTGCTAAGTTTTTTTAAAAAAATATTTAATATTGTGATTAAATTATTTGCCAAGTTTTTTTTTTAAAAAAAATTAATATTGTGATTAAATTATTGGGGAAAATTATTGGGGGAATATTTTAGTACCAAATATAGTGATTAATAATGTTATTACAACATATTGGGAATATTTTTTTTGTTAGAGTAAATATTGTGATTAATAATATGCTAGGTTTTTAAAAAAAAAAAAAATATTGGGATTAATTATTGAGAATATTTAGTACTAAATATTGTGATAAATTGTTAGGAATATTTTGTACTTTTAGGTCTTTATCATGGGTATGAAATGGATTATGAGTTTGATACTTAAGATAGTATTTGTAGTCTTTTTAGCATAAATTATTTCAAGATATATTTGTTTAAGATTTGTAACAGAGATTTCAATGGATAACTCTAGTTGGTATAATATTTAAGTTTCATACCTAGAATGATTTGGAATTTTAAAAGAATATGAAATTGGTAAGGACTATTTTTGTATGTGACCTGAGATGAATATAAGCAAAGTTTTGTGATTGAGAGTTATAAATTTGTCACTAACACAATTGCACTTGATGATCTATAGGTTGATAATGATTTATATAAATATATACTACGATGGACCCCTTAACAATGCCAACCCTTATGACAGATTTCCATTTGAAGGTCCGGGTATCCAGTATTGTTATATGATGATACGCCGTAAGTTAAAAACCTTGAGTGATTTGAAGATAAAAATTTTGGAAGAGCTGCAACTGAATCCTACTTTGCATGACATACATATTATTTTCCGTTCTTCACATGAAATCCTCAATCAATGCATTAATTACAGATATATGGAGATAACAGAAGACAAACACGTGAAGATCATGTTTAACAAGATGCGTCAATGGGAACAAGTAGCAAATTTTGAGTTGTACGTCACTTTGGAGCCGCGTGCAGAAGTCGGCGCAGAGGATATTGTACAAACAACTACATCTCTACAATTTGCAATCCTAGATGATCAATGCACCACATTGGGAGGCTATACACCCTATTTTTAAGAGACACTAACAACAGTTGAGAGCGAACCTAGCAATAGAAATGAAGAGCAATTTTGTACACATCAAGGTGAATCCTCTACACTTCCAATAGTTGAAGATGAAGACGAACATTGTGTTGGGGAAAGATCTTGACGATAGAGATAAGTACGAAGGGAGGATTGAGCGAGACGACTTTGACAGGAATGTTGATGACTATGAACTTACTCTCAATCCTTTTGTTGATGATATGGATGAATGTAATGAAGATGATGCGGACGCTACTGTTAAAGTTCAGCAGGTTACAAATACGACCCCCGTTTATGAACCTCCCGCCTCATCATTTCATGCAAATACTTGGAAAAATATGGTTAATCCTGAAGTTGATGAGCAAGCATTTGCTTCTTCTTGGAATGCAGACATGAATTTTTGTAAATGGTTGACTTTTGCGAATAAAAAAGCGGTGAAACGTGTATTAACAAATGATGTCGCAAAGCATAACAAAAACTTGATGACTAGTAGGTCGACCAAAAGTAGACTGTATGTAAAATGCATGGATAAGTCATGCAAGTGGTACGTTGGGGCAGTCATGAAGCCTAAACAGGGAATATGGATGGTCACATCTTATGGGAGTCCTCACAGTTGTATGACCTTTGGCATGGCTCTTGATGGTAGAATGATGGATTGTAATTTTCTTGCAGCAGAATTTGTTTCAACGTTGCAAGAAAATCATGTGGCAACAATTGGTCACCTTAGAGATTTCATCAAAGCGAAGTATTATGAACATAAGCTTTCTTACTATAAGATATGGGATGCGAAACAAAAGGCTATTGCAAAGATATTTGGCGATTGGGAAGAGTCTTACAAAAGGTTAAAAAAGTTGTTGTTGGCATACTTGGATCAAGAAACTGGCACCCGGTACTGGTATCTCATTGAACCGAGGGAGGAGTTTGGTGATACAATATTGCGCTATGTATTTTGGGCTTTCGCTCCATGCATTGAAGGATTCAAACATTGTGTTAGGACATATGTAGTTCAAGTCTGTGAACTTATGTCGCTATTTTATGTAATTGGCTTATCCTTAGACAAAACGCACTTTACTTGTAATTGGGTAGATCTAGGATGTGTTAAACACTTCAAGAAACTGTGGTTCAAGATTAAGTGTTGAAGCCGTCGAAGTCTGTCCAAGAAACAAGCAAGGAAGTGCAAGATTTTAAAGCTCGATAGATACCTCGACAGATACCTCGACAGATACATCTATCGAGATTTAAAGAAGCTATTTAGCCCGAGCCTCGACAGCTGTCTCGATACCTCTCAATACCTCTATCTATCGAGAATTAAAGAAAACAGAATTCCAAGTCTGTTTCAAGTCCAATCCGTGAGCATGTCTTTGGGACTTCTTTTCTCCTAACCCTAGACATATAAAAGGATTATTTTAAGGGCCGTCAAAAGAGGAATCACAAGATACAAGTTGCATCTTCTCTGAGAACTCGTTGTTCATGCAAATTGTAATCTGTGAGACAAAGTTCGTGCCCTAGTTCATCTCTGATGATTTGAAGAACTTTGCAGCCAACATTCTTTCTTCCTCAAGTTGGTGAGTGAGTCACGTACTTGGATTCGTGCAAAGGAGTAAGACGCGTACTGGGATCCGCGCATCACATTGGTTAGTCACGTACTTGGGAGCCATGCATTGAAAGGAGAAACTGTCACTACAGAACAAGTCCAATTGGGTATTGGGGTAAGAGTTCAACTGTAGGTTGGTGAGGTACTTGGGATTCCTTACTTGTAATTGCTTATTGTGATAATAGTGGAGTTTCGGGAGTAGTGACCTTAAATCACCCGGTGGGGTTTTTGCCGCAAGGGTTTTCCCTATTCGTGAACAAATCACCGTGTCATTTATTTTCCGCTGCTTAACTTAGTTTGGTGATTTGTTTGTGCTACCACGTGATTGCATGTTAATTTGATTAATTAAGAACTGGACTAATTTAATTAATCTAATTATCACAAGGGATCAACGCTTTTGTGGCCTGTCACATTGTAAGCCAGTGATTAGTATTGATGGGACCCATTTGTATGGTAAATATCGAGGGGTGTTGATGATTGCTATGGCCACCGATGCCAACAATAAGGTTTTGCCTCTCGCCTTTGCTGTTGTGGACAAAGAGTCAGGGCCTAGTTGGAGGTGGTTTTTAGAATGCTTGAGGATTTCACTGAGGGATATGATAGCAAATAAGGACATCTGCATAATTTCTGACCGACATAAGGGTATTCGAAACGCAATTGCAAACTGGCCTAGAGGTGATGATGGAAAAGAATGAGTATTTCACAGATATTACTGTACACACAATTTTCGTAAAAGATGAATCACACGATCACGAAATAGTCTAACAAATAATCAACTTGTATTTGATTTGTATATATATGTGAGTACAATCCTCTGTGTGAATCTTTACAATGAAAGAGTACAATAAACTCCTCTGATTCGATCTCCAAGAAATTTTATGATCCAATGGGGGTATGAGGCTTGATCTTGAATCGTGCTTTGATGTCTTCAAGTTGAATGAATGTTTGAACGTGCTTGATTTGATGCAAGGGCCGTTGACTTAATCTCGAACTGGATCAAAGGAGAATCCCTACTTTGATTTGAAGAAGTAGGAATAAACCTTGATTAAAAATGGAATGCTTGTGGGCTTAGAGATGACTCTCTATTTTGACAGAGTATCAGTAGGGTTTTCTCTCTAAGTCCTCCTCTTCCTCATATGAGAAGCCTCTATTTATAAGCAACTCAATTGTCTTTAATTTATAATTTTCTCTCGGCATTTATTGAGAGTTAATAATGAATTTAATTTGGTTTTCCATTTAATAAGAACTTTCCATATAGGTCTTTTCTTCTGACATTGCCACATGGCTTTCTTATTTGATGTTGCCACGTGGCTTGATTTCATTTGTTGATAGTCCACCTCATCAATTGGAGATTAATTTGATCACAAATATTTTATCATGAACAATCGGACGGTTGTGAATACATCATAAAATTTTGATGTCTACAAATGCCCCCACTTCAAGATTCGGCTTTTGCGTATTTCTGATGCAAGGAAGACGAGGCTTAAAGTATTCTTTCATTTCATTTATTGATTGATTTTTTTCTTCTTCTTTTTTTCCTTAATTATTATTATTATTATTATTATTATTATTATTATTATTATTATTATTATTATTATTTTTTTTTTTTTTTTGGGTACACAAGGCTCTCATCCAAGTGAAATATGGGCTTCTTTCATCCCAATGTTGCATATTACAGCTTTGCCATCCAAGGTGACTTTTGGTTGGTTTCACTTTCACGGCGAAAATAGGAATTTAAGTATAACTTTTCAACTATATAGTTAGTTGTTAAGGTTTGCAAACTTAATCTAATACTAGCATCTCGAGTCTAAGAGACTTGATTTTGAGGGTCAAAATCGGGTGTCTAAGACTCGATTTCCATAGTTGATGTGGCATTTTGCTGAGATGGCGTCCACCTGAAAATCGAGTTTTAGCTACTCGATTTATATTTGAAAAACAAAATTTTTAAAACGGCTAGAGTTCTAAACATCAAGTCTCAAGTCTCTCCCAGAAAAACACATTCCCAGAACGATCAGAGCTCACCTCACCTCACCTCGCCGGATTGCGCGGCCTGGGTGGGTTGCGCGCGCCTGGGCCGCGCCGCCTGGGTCGCGCTCGCCTGGGCAGCGCTCGCCTGGGTCTCGCGCGCCTGGCCGCGAGCCCAGGTCGCGCGACCTGGGCGCGCGACCCAGGCCGCGAGACCCAAGCGCGACCTAGGCGTGACCTGGGTCTCGCTGCTGGGTTGGCGGCGATGGGCTTGTGGTGGCTGTGCGTGTGCAGATCAGCATGGAGGACAGATGGAGAGATGGAGAGATAGTGAGGTGAGAGACAAAGGAGAACAAATGCACAGAAGAAGAAGGAAGAAGAAGAATAGAAAATATAAATCCAGTAAATCGAGTGTCAGATACTCGATTTTCACACAAGCTCCACGTGAAAAACACGCCACATCAGACATGATTAGACCATAAAAATCAAGTTTTTGAAACTCGATTTTGGTTTTGAAATCGAGTCTCTTACGCTCGAGATGCTATTAAGGAATATAGTTTGCAAACCGAAACTATTAACTATATACTTAGGAAATTATGGCTAAATTCCTATTTTCGCCCACTTTCACGGGCCTGGTCACACAGAAGGGGCATCCTCTTTGGGTGCAAGCCCACCTTAGTTTTGTTAGGCAAGTCGGTGCCGCAATTGTCTTGCTCGGCAAGCATGTCTTTTCTTTAGCCGCACTCTTGCGAATCACTAGGGTTTCTTGCGAGCACCACCGCTATAAAAGGACTTGGTGTTTTATGGGTGGGAATAAAATTGAGCACCGAGTTCTCGCTTCTTCTTCTTCTCTTTTTTTTTTCTTCTTCAGCCGTAGCAGGCATTCTTCCTTTTTTTTTTTTTTTTTTTTTTTTTTTTTTTCCATTCTTTCTTGTGCTTGTCTTTGTATTTTCTTTATTATTGTTTTGTGCTGAGCGACTTGATTTACTCTCGCAGGTCATAGAAGTTGGCACTACGTGAGCCGAGCATCAATTTCAAGCGCGTTATCCTCCTGTCCTTCTTGTCTCTGCGTCCGACGGATTCAAGCAACAGCGGTCCTCTTGTCACCTCTGGACTCCAGGTTTGCAAGCTTCATCAGCGCATCCATTCCACTGCCCCTTTGCCACTGCCTTCGTTCATCAGTGCGAGAGCATCGTCGGTGCATCCTTCTGACTGCCTTCACCATTATCCTGGTAGTGCGAGAGCTTCGTCGGCGCATCCTTCCACCATTGCGAGAGCTTCGTTGGCACACCTTCTGACTGCCTTCACCATTGTCCTGGTAGTGCGAGAGCTTCGTTGGCGCATCCTTCCATCAAAGCAAGAGCTTTGTTGGTGCATCCTTCCACCATTGCGAGAGCTTAGTTGGCGCACCTTCTGACTACCTTCACCATTGTCCTGGTAGTGCGAGAGCTTCGTCGGCGCATCCTTCCATCATAGCAAGAGCTTTGTTGGCGCATCCTTCCACCATTGCGAGAGCTTCATCGGCGCACCTTCTGACTGCCTTCGCCACTGCCTTTGTCTTGCAACCATCGGCGCGAGAGTTTCGTCAGCACATCCTCCTCACAGCCTTTGCCTTGTGGCCATCAGTACGGAGTTCCATCAACGGGTCCCTCTCACTACCTTTTGTCTCGCGACCATTGGTGTGAGTGCTACATCTGCGCAACCTTCTCACAGCCTTCATCTTACGACCATCAGTATGGGAGTTCCATCAGCGCGCCCTTCTCACTGCCTTTTGTCTCGCAACCTTTAACGTACTTTGGGTACTCCAACTCCATCTCCAGCGGTTGCTTATGACCATGACGCTTGTATTTTCTGAGGTTAAACAATTGTCGCAATGTCTTTCACAATCCCAAAAGCAACGAAGATATATTAGTTCTATGTGTTGCACCTAGTCACTACGAAATCTTGGCTTGTCCATTGATCCCGCTTCTATAAGGAGAATGCCCACTTTCACGATTTTTTATTGTTTTGCATGTAACAGTCTATGCCATATTATTGACACGTCCCAAGCCTTAATTTCACGAGAACCATGGTGTTAACTTTACGCATGCATGATCTTTGCACTTAATAGTCAACATGCAAGCTTCCACTTGTCTTTGTCTTTACATGCGCATATAGTTATGGCAATACGTACCTAAGGTGTTTAAGCACTTGAATTTTGATATTGAATGAATAGCTTGCTTGCAATTTTGAATCTCAATGCCATATGCCTTTCTTTCTAATATACCATGACAGCACGTGCCCCCTTTTTTTTTTTTTTTTTTTTTTTTTTTTTTTAAGTAAAGAGTATTTGAACGAATAAGGTATTAATCCTTTTCTTTGGTTTGTTGTCAGGTGTGTTAGGTGATTTGGGCCTGTCAACTTTTTGCTTGACTTGTGATTCTTCTATATTTTCTCAAGTCATGACCCCTACAAGCTTTGTCTTCCCCAAGTGGCTGCAATCAAGTGCACTCCATCATGGTCATCTTTTACGACTCATCGAGGACTCTCAATGATCAATCCATCACTCTCTTGCGCTCTACGAACGAACCACTGGAGAAAGGCGTCGTCTTGAAAGTCCATCCGCCTAGTAGCAGTGTCCCTTCATCTTTGTCTACTGCCATTCCTCGTCCTCCAAGTCTATCTCAATGGTGGGTCGAATCATCTCACGAACTATACAACCTGACTAGAAAAGATTCGCATGTCGTTTCGAGGACGTTTACTTTAGCCTCCAACCTTCACTCAACCGCGGACCGCATCGATCCATATCCTCTCCTTGGTTGTCGGATAAGTGCGGGAGAAGCGCAATGGGCTCTACCTTCTTCTAAGACTCCTCCACTCCAATATAAGGGTGAGTTTTTCTACCTCCCTAAATATTGGGAGTGGCTAGAAGACATATTGAGCCGCAATGCTAAAGCCTTAAATGATGCCAATCTTTACAAGCCATTACTTGCATCGTTATTCACATATGATCGGAACACCCACGTCTTGCAAGCCTTCCTAGAGTGTTGGTGCGCGGCTACGAACACATTGCACACATCTGTAGGAGAGGTCTCTATTAGCTTATGGGACTTACATTCGATTGGTGGACTTCCCTTGTACAGCTCATTTTACGAAGAGGTTGTTCCAAACTCAAAAGACATATCATCTCTCCCCTCATGCTGTCGTCATCTATTTGCCGCCTTCCATCACATGAGTCTTGAGCTTGATGGTTCGCACTTGGTCACTACAGCCGCATGGGTGAAGTTTTGGTTCCGCAGTGAGTCTAAGTATCAGAAACCGCTGTCCAGAAGGTCAATGAAGAGGAATGCAAGAGGCAAGCAATCTCATAACCCCTCTGGTAAAATCGACGACCCTAGGGTTCTGACTAAAGAAGACGAGGCTCCCTTCGATGTGCTCAAAGTGGAGAGAAGGCTCATAGAAGAGATTTGGTTAGCTGCTTTGATCTCGTGTTGGCTGTGTGAGTTCGCTCTTCCTGTTAGGGGACCAAACTTAATCAGGCCTAGTGTTTTCAAGAGCGCAAGTGCGATGGCTCGTGGTAAGAGATAGTGCCTTGCAGTCCCAGTCTTAGCCAACATTTATAGGGGCTTGAATGAAATTGTGTCTTCTAAGAATCCTAGTAAATGTGATGCCACTTTTCCTGCACACTACTTGAATGCTTGGTTGGCCGAATACTTCGACACTCACTTTGAACTTGAAGGGTCTCGCTCCAAGGCTGTTCCGCGCATGTTTAAATACTCCGGAGAGAATGCAGCCAAGTATTACGATGAGGTTACGGCCCGTAAGCTATTTCGTGCCGTTAGTAGCTTCAAGTTTCATCGCTTGGGCCTTTTTAAAGGCCATTGAGAGATTCTGGTGGATGATGACAAGCTACCTAGCTCTTATGCAGATTACTTCATCAGTCAACGCTCTAGCTATTTGGCCTCTCGTCGCGGAAGTACGTGTATAGTTGAACCATACAGCCCTCACCGCTTTGGTCGACAGTTCAGTTTCAATCAACACATCCTTGGAGAGCTTAATAAGGACTTTCGCACCGTCACTTTAGAGCAAGTAGTATGCTTCTGGCGTCGATGTCTTCGCCTTGTTACTGGTTCAGAGTTCTTGATCCCAGCCTGCCCATCTGAGCACAGGGCTTTGTGTACAAAGGACTATGTGAATTGGTGGGCTAGAAGATCTGATGGTTTCTTTTCAAGTGGGACTGAGCAACCGATTGGGAATGTCAACCCGAGCAAGATAAACTCAAAATAAGACAGGCTAATGAAGTAGTTGAACCCGTGAAGCACCGAAGCAATGGGAAGCCACCTTTGGGGATTTCAGAGGCTACTGATGAGTCTTTAGGAAGAGCATGCGTGGACAAGGCACATTCTCCTAAACGTGGACCCTCTCGCATAGTCTCAACGCCTCAAGACGTGGAAACGACCAAGGGTAAGGATGTGTCAGAATCCGAAAGGAACAGTGGCAACTCAAATTCTCACTAGAGACGCAAAAGGCAAAGGGACAATCCTAGCAAGAATCTGGATCATGAGGGGGTCACCTAGGCGACTGATTGTGGTGTCGATATGGATCCACTTCCCGACTCTTCTGGTGGCAGTGCACGAGTGAGTCTTAATTCTTTTTTTGATGATTTTGATTTTGAATCCATTAAGGACTTTTGTCACCTTCACGACGACCTTGAAGCTATTTCTGGTATCCAAGAACTTTTTGAGAATGACAATCTTGGTATTCTTCCAATGCAGGATGACGATTATCCTTCAAAAAGAGCAGGAGGGAAATGTACACCAGTTGCCACTAGCCCTTCTACTAAGGAAATTGACCCACCACGTTCGAGGAAGACTGACGCCACTCTTTCTTTCAATCCTATTCACAAGCCTTAAGGGGACGTGACTCGAAATAAATCCATTATGTGTAGTTCGAGCATACCGGCCACTTCAACTGTCACAAAGTTCGAACCTGATGATTTAATTTCAAAGGCCGATCGATAGCATGCAAAAACGTTAGAAGGGGACCTAATCGAGAAGGTTGTCAAAACCCCTTTTACTCTTATAACTTCACTTAGGGATGGAGTTGAGAAGATCCTCCAAGTTATCGTACAAATAAAAGTTGTAGATGCAGCGCCTTTAAGAGAGTGTATTTTGAAATATATGGATGATGCAGACCGATATTCATCCCTCCATCATGCTCTTTCACAAGGCATCGCGTCTGAAGTCAACGAAAGGAAGCTTACTGACGCTCGACATTGTCTCACTCTTGCCCTCAACTTGGAAGCCATTAAGATCAATCAGAAAGTTGCAATCAAGGCAAACTTAGACAAGGCTTTAGCTAGAGAGATTGAATTGAAGAAGGAACTTGAGTTGCTTTCAATGCAAAAGGCAGAGTTTATAGAGTCGAGCACACTCTGTGATGCAAAGCTAGCCCAGCAACAAGTGATCATTTCTCAAATCAAGGGGGAGATTTCCGAGATTGAGGCTACTCCAACTTTAGAGGCTTCTGATGATGCAAAACTTAGAGAGTTACAAGGATTACTAAAGACTAGCAAAGAGGAGTTGAGGCATTTAGATTGGATAGGTTGATCCCTTTTTTTTTTTTTTTTTTTTAATATTGATGTAGTCATTACAATGTAACGACACCTATCTCATTATTAATAAAGAAATTCATTTATTTCCAGATTAAGCTCCTTCTTTCTTTCTTTCTTTCTTTCTTTCCTCTTTCTTTTTTTTTTTTTTTTTTTTTTTGCACGAGCTAATATGATCAATCTTTGCGAACATCCATTTTTTTTTTTTTTTGCGACTATGCCTAGCAAAGGATGCTAGGTTGCCTACGTACCCAAAAGGGATCAAGTCATTGTTGGATAAAATCTGGTTTTGTATCTCATACAAAACACACAGCGGAAGCAACAAATAAGGATCTATTTCATTTATGATCGACAACATGCACTCTGTAAATTTCAGAATTTAAGAACAAGATAGCGTACCTTGGTATGGAGAAATTCAAAACAAAGATTAGAAGCACTTGGGAAAACTTTTAATCTTCACTCCAATTCCACTTTACGCCCAAGATGTGTGGTCTCTCAATCAGTTTCCAAAGGGAGAATGAAAGTGTGTCTCACACTCTTTCTTTTTTCTACGATAAAATCGCTTAAAAAATTCTGTATGTTTCTCCCTTTATAACTAACTGATTATCTAATTGGGCCGGCCTATTGGGCCTTCCCAATTGGGCTTTAATGTGTCGCTTGGAATGGGACCAAAAGGGACCAATAAGACACTAGCTCCAATGGGCCTTGGGCTTTTCCGTCAACTCTTGACAAGTCCAAAGTTACCATTAATTATATTTAATACCACTATATAAATATAATTGCACTCTAGGCCTTATTAATAAATTATATCCTAAGACTTTATTTTACACGCAACCCCTTCATAAAATATTCGTAGTAATACAAAGTCATAAATATAGACTGCCACTTTGTAAATTACTACATCTTATCCTTGAGTACCCGGTTTAATCCTTTAAAGTTATTCATCATATATTTATGAAATCCAATTTCATAAATATATACTTTAGTAATTTCTTACCAAAGTGGTTAGGCCTAACTCTCTGAATAACCAAACCCATTAAACTTATTCAAAGGAATATTTTGTATCTCCATTAAGAGACTATGAATTCCATCTTGAGAATATATGTTCCATCAACACTAAATGTGGCTGCCCAACATACTGAGGTTTTGACCGTTACTTTAGATCTCACTCCTGATATATCAAAGCAACCTACATCTCATAATCAGGTCCATTATTCTCTCAGGATTAAGAGTTCATGCAAATAGAAGTCGTGAGATTTATTATTCATTTGACAGTCGTTAGGAGAATAATAAATCTCACAGCGGTCCAGTTCAATATGTCTTAACTCTTAAAACATATCAACATATCAACTAGAAGTCACCACTTCCATGATCAAGACAAATCATCTTAGTTGATACGTTATAGCCTTCGCAGATGAAATGCCCAATTTCATCACCGACTACGAACTATAAATTTTGAGTTTACAAAGAACTTGTGATTTACATCTTCTGTGACTTTTCACATAAATCACATACTATGCATCTCATGGACTATATGATAATGTCCAAATATTCATGTTGCCATTATTTTAGATAAAAATAAACAACTTTATTAAACACAACATTAAGTCATACATAATGTCATACATAGCATCATACAATAGAATTTAAGGGTATATATCCTAACAGTCATAACGTAGTTCAAAGGACTTAATTTTTTTTTTTTTTAGGAACATATGGAACTGAACTTAGTAACGAATACCAAGTTGCCTACGTACCCAAAAGGGATCAAGTCATAACGTAGTTCAAGAGACTTAATTTTTTTTTTTTTTTAGGAACATATGCGACTGAACTTAGTAACGAACACCAAGCTGCCTATGTACCTAAAAGGGATCAAGTCATAACGTAGTTCAAGAGAGTAGTATATATTTTTTTTTTTTAGTCCCTAAATTTTGCCTAGGTCGCCTCTTTCAAGGTTTTCAACCTAGCGGGATTTTTTTTTTTTTTTAGTGGGCAGTTTAAGCTCTTACCGAGGAGCAACTCCAGTGCTTCATGCATAGTATCGCTTCAGGAATTTTGCATTTATGGGTCCTACCCTTAAGCCATCTCTGTCGACTATCTTATAAGCGCCATTAGTGTAGACCTCCTGCACAACATAAGGGCCATCCCATTTTGATGTGAACTTGTTCCCAGTCTTGTGAGAGATGTTGATGGGTCTTCGCATTGCAAGTACTAGGTCCCCTACTTGGAAAGATCGAGGTCGGACCCTCTTGTTGAAAGCTCGCGAAAGCCGCGCTTGGTAGCATTCAAGACGTTGCTGAGCCTCTAATCTCTTTTCATCAAGTGCTTCCAACTCTTCAAGTCTTAAGCATGCATTTTCTTCATTTGTGAGCCCTTCTTGGATAGCAATTCGAAGTGACGGAATTTGTCGCTCCAAAGGCAGGACTGCTTCAACACCATATACTAATGAATACGGAGTGGCTTGCATGGGTGTCCTGTATGTTGTTCGGTATGCCCATAAAGCTTCTCCAATATTTTCGTGCCAATCCCTCTTCGAGCGCTCTACTACCTTTTTCAACAAATTGCAAAGCGTCTTGTTAAAAGCCTCAGCAAGACTGTTGGCTGGTGCATTATACATGGATGACTTGTATTGCTTGAACTCGAACTTCTCGCACAGTTGGGTTACCAAACTATTGTAGAATGGCTTACCGTTATCTGTGATGATATAGCGAGGGACACCATATCGGTAGATCAAGTGAGTCCGGATGAAGTTCACCACATTTTCCTTTTTTACCTCCTTGAGAGGTATGGCTTCTGCCCATTTAGAAAAATAGTCGGTCGCAGCTAATATGTACAGATGACCCCTCGACGACTTAGGTAATGGTCCTACAACATCAAGTCCCCATGCATCAAAAGGCCAGGACGCGACTGTCGGGTGCAGGGGCTCCGACGGCTGATGGATGTAGTTCGCATGAAGCTCGCATGCTTCACATGTCTTTGCATAGTCTATACAATCCTTTCCTATGGTAGGCCAATAATAACCCATTCGTTTTATCCGATGATACAATTTGGGGCCAGACTGATGGGTGCCGCATACTCTTGAATGAGCTTCTTCCATGGCTTAATCACTTTCTTCCTTGCCAAGACATCGTAAGAATAGGCCGTCAAAAGATCTCCGGTATAATCTGCCCTTGTAGTGTATAAAACGAGGCACCCTTCGCCGTACCTCAGTCTTGTGGCGTGCATCCTCAGGTAGTTTACCATGTTCCAAGTAATTAATCAGGGGTTGCCGCCAATCCTCGTCCTCTACCATAGATATTGATATGGCATTCATCTCACCTGCATATTCTTCCATGTAAGAGAGCACCCAACGGTTGCAGATAGGGACATTTGTCTTTTCACCCTCTGACAAAGCCAATGTGGTGGCTAGGTTGGCTAGAACATCTGCCATCCTATTCTCGTTTCTGGGAATATACTCCAAGGAAACCCCGTCGAACTGTTCAATTAGTCGCCTAGCCATTTGAAAGTAAGGAACCAAACCCTCATGTTTAACTTCATAGTGTGTCAAAAGTTGATTGATTACCAACTTGGAATTGCCGTAGACTTCTAAGTATGAGATCTTCATATCGAGGGCCATTTGGAGGCCGGCAATAAGGGCTTGATACTCAGCAACATTATTTGAACATGGTTCACTAAGCACAAAGGCAAATGGTAACACATGTTTCTGTGGCGACACAAAAACAACCCCAGCACTGGATTCTTCTTATCGTGCAGCCCTATCGAAGAACATCATCCAAGGTGGGAGGACTTCAGCGTATAATACATCTTTATCTGGAAAATCATTTGAGAGCTTCCAATCGGCAAGAATAGGATGATCGGCAAGGAAATTTGCTAGTGCTTGCCCCTTAATGGCCTTTTGGGGTACATAGGCAATTTCAAACTCTTGAAAGGCCACAGCCCATTTCGCCAACCGTCCAGACATGATTGCCCTAAACAAGACGTATTTTACTGGATCTATCTTTGCAACCAAGTGTATTACGTGCGCTTGCATGTAATGCCTTAATTTTTGAATGGAGAAGAAAAGCGCAAGACACATCTTCTCTATTGGAGAATACCTTAATTCTACCCCAGTTAGCTTTCGACTAAGGTAATACAATGCTTTCTCTTTCTCTTCTTCATTTTTCTGAGCTAAAAGGGCCCCAAATGATTGTTCTTGTGCAGCAATGTAGAGAACTAGAGGTTTTCCTGGCATAGGTACTCCTAAGACGGGTGGGTTAAGCAGATACCTTTTAATGCTCTCAAATGCATTCTGCCAAGCCTCATCCCATTCAAAAGTGGCATCTTTCCTCATCAATCGACTAAATGGTTGACACCGTCCTGATAGATTCGATATGAAACGTCGAATGTATGCAAGATGACCTTGTAAGTTTCGGAGCTCTCGTAAGTTTTTTGGTTCGGGCATCCTTTGGATAGCATCTATTTTAGATTGATCCACTTCAATACCTCGATGTCGAACAATAAAGCCTAGAAACTTCCCAGACATGACACCAAATGCGCATTTGAGAGGGTTCATTTTGAGTTGGTACTTCCTTAATCGATTAAATACAATGCGTAAGTCTCGTAAATGATCCTTTCTTTTCTTTGTCTTAACAACTAGATCGTCAACATAACATGAAACGATTTTGTGGAGTATGTCATCGAAGATTCGTTGCATTGCTCATTGATATGTTACGCCAGCATTCTTAAGC
Organism: Castanopsis chinensis; assembly: GCA_032878915.1. Lineage (NCBI taxonomy): Eukaryota > Viridiplantae > Streptophyta > Magnoliopsida > Fagales > Fagaceae > Castanopsis > Castanopsis chinensis. The sequence continues at coordinate 13,936,149 of JAVQMG010000129.1, forward strand.
CCAAAAGGCATCACCTTATAACAGTAGATCCCCTTTGGAGTTCAAAAAGCGATGAGCTCTTCATCCTCGGGTGCCATTCAAATTTGGTTGTACCCTGATGAGCCATCCATGAATGATAATGCTTCATGACCAATAGTCACGTCAACCATAAGCTCTGTATTTGGAAGTGGGAAGTCATCCTTTGGGCATGATTTATTCAAGTCTTGAAAATCGACAGAAACTCGAATTTGTCCATTTTTCTTTTTGATAGGGACAATGTTTGCAATCCACTTCAGGAATTGTACCTCCCGGATGAAACCTGCCTGCTCGAGTTTGTTAACTTCTGCCTCAATTTGCGGGAGGAGTTTGGGTCGAAAGCGGCATTGGGCTTGCTTGATTGGGAGCACTCCTTGCTTTATGGCTAACCGGTGAACTGCAATTTTTGGGTCTAAACCTGGCATCTCCTTGTATGTCCAGGCAAACACATCTTTGTACTCCATTAAAAGCTCAAAGTATTTGCCTTTTTCCTCCGGTGTCAAAAGCGAGCTCACGTAGATTGGGCAAGGTTCCTCATCAGTCCCTAAGTTTAATTCTTTGAGCTCATCTACAGTTGCTTGCCCCCCGTCTTCTATTGCTCGAGGGGCTTCATTTGGTTCATCATCTGATGCGTCTGATTCAGAATCGGTTTCTGTTGTCACGTGGCAAGAAGGAAGGACTAGTGCCCCGTGATCCTTCTCCCCATCGTCAACTTGCTTCTCGAGCTCTCGTGTATGCACAATAGTCCGCCGCCTTACTTTAAGGGAGTTTCCTGTATTAACTTCTACAATCAACTCATGTTTCATGCGCGAAGGGATAATGCTGTAGGCTTCGGTGCCATCTCTCTTTTGTAGGCCATCTTTCCCCTCCTTGGGTCGTAGGGTGTCAGTTAAGCTACTCACAAACTCAAGCCTATCAAATGCTGACCTTCGTGTACATGAGGTTCCTTCTTTTGTAGGGAGAGAAATGCTTAATCTATTAAATACTGATTCTCGAGGAGTAGATGTTCCTAGACGGTCAAATACAGAAGGTCTTGACATAGGCTTTGGCTTCCCCTCCTCCTCGACTTTAAAGGTGATGTGTTGTGATGTCGCCTTTTTTCCTTTCCCTTTGGCCGAGATTCGAACTAGCTCTTGTGATGAATGCCCCAACCCGGTTCTAGGAATCTCGATCGCATAGCCCTGTTGCTTCAGTTTGCTTTAGGTTGAGTTAAGCCCATGTGACTTCTCTTTTATGTAATTTGAATAAAGTTGCCCCAATTGTGGAGGATTTTTGAAGTCATAGCCTAATTTTGCCAAAAGTTTATATGCTTTAAGGTCGAAACCCTCTTCTGTTCTTCTGGCTGGAAATGAATCTTCTTCAACAAGGTTACGCGTGGCTTTAGTGAAACCTTTGAGTGGGGGTTTTGTGGACGCCACTTGGTCTAACTTCGGTAATGGCAAGGTAAAATCATTTTTAAGGATAGTGATATCTTCCTTTTGAGCAGACTTTTTGCACTTATCCTTAGTCTCCATTGTCAACCCGAATGGGGATTGCCCTTCTTTTTGTTTAGACACAGGCACATATCGTAAGACCATGGGTGCCTCTTTCTCCTCTTCATGAAACTTTTGTCTCATGTCGGAGTTAGCTTGGGGGCCTTCTGTGAGAGGCTCGCCTCCTTCCTTACATTTTGCCTTTTTCTTTTCAGTAGACTCTTCTTGTGGTACATCATAAGTTGTGTCACAATCCAAGTAAAACTTGGCATCTGCAAAGTGAGATTCTGCTGTTATAAATGGTTGCAAATCTACTGTCACCACCTTTATTTGCTTGCCATCGCAATACTTGAAGCATTGGTGTAATGTGGAAGGTACAACACCATTCCCATGAATCCATGGTCGTCCTAACAACAAGTTATAAGAGGTCTTTAAATCGATCACATGGAAGAGAGGTCTTGCTTTCAACTCATCAATAGTCACGTCTAACTGAATCATACCAATGGCCTTTTGTCCTTCTTGGTTGAAACCTTGGATGACGAGTCGACTTTTGGATAACTCTTCCATGGATATGCCTAGGCGTTTCATTGTTCCTTTGGGCATTATGTTGACAGCAGACCCATCGTCTATGAGGATGCGGCTTACTTTTTCCCCTCGTGTGTAACCTGAGACAAAAAGTGCTCGATTGTGTGGTTTGAAGCCCAATAGGAGATCCTCATCAGTGAACATCATCTTGTCACGATAGTGAGCACATAAAGCAACTGCTTCTTCCAAGGCATGAGTTTCACTTCCCTCTTCCTTGGTTCCTTTTGTTTCTTCAAGATTCACTTTTTCCTCTTTTTCAACAATGTCTTCCTTATCGTCAGCGTCATGGCAAGAGACCATGTAAGTGGTTGTCATTAGGCTCTCTGTAAGAAAGCCTTTAGGAAAAAACTCGCGTAGCGTAATCGACATGGGGCCTTCCTTTTGTAATAACTCATTCGCACGAACCCCCTTCCTTTGTTTCTTCAGACCATTTGTTTCCTTCCCCTTAGGAGTAACTTTTGAATCGCTAGCTTGAAACTCCTTTTTCTTGTAAGGAGCATGGGGTTTCGGGTTACGCTGTTTTCGAAGTCTCTTGTAGGTCACAAAAGTCCAACCCTCTTCGTCGCCTACCAGCTCATCGTCAACTCTATCGTCATCTTGAGGGCTGAAGCATGACACACGCACAGGCTCGAGCGTTCCAAATTGAATGTGCTTGCAATAGGCCCTTGACGTTGATGGCAAGGTGGATCGTACTTCGATTGGAGTTGGTGACTTCACAGAAATTGGGGATCTAACAGCGAATGTAGCATGATTTGCCTCAGCAGTCTCATCTAAGTTTAAAAGTATTTTACCCTCCTTTGTGAGCCTTAGGATAAGGTCCTTCAGAACAAAACATTTTTCCACCGGGTGACTTACAACTCGATGGTATACGCAGTATTTTGGGTCGTTAATACGCCCCATTTCCTCCTAACGCTTGCATTTCGGAAGCTTGATCACATTTTTCTCTAATAAGTCTTCGAGCATGCCTTGGACGTCTGCATCTGGAAACGGATATGCCTTTTCTTCCATCTCCTTCAAATTCAATCGACGCTTCTCCCGCTCTTGCATTGGACCAGCCCCTTTCTCGATTCTTTTATTCTCTTTATTGGAGATCTTCACAGGCCCTACAGCAACGGCCATAGATTCCTTAACCATGGATTTGGAAGACTTCTCCCCCCTCCTCGTATCTTTCTTTTCTTTACGCTGCTCATCAACAGGTAAGCCCTTTTCTCCATGGCTAGACAGGCTAAGCTCCATGTCATGGGCTCGAGTAGAAAGTTCTTCAAAGGTGTGAGGTTTGATTCCTTGGAGGAGGTAAAGCAACCCCCAGTGCATACCTTGGATGCACATCGCCACTCTTGAAGACTCTGAAAGGCGATCTTTGCAGTCGAGGCTTAATGAGCGCCAACGATTGATGTAGTCTACCACTGGTTCATCTTTCCATTGCTTCGTGTTGGTCAATTCTAGTATGCTTACAGTACGTCGAATACTGTAAAAACGGTTCAAGAATTCCCTTTCCATTTGCTCCCAGCCATCAATGGACTTAGGCTCAAGATCCGTGTACCAATCAAAGGCGTTTCCTCGAAGAGTACGCACAAATTGCTTCGTAAGCAAGTCCCCATTCGTACCAGCATTATTGCAAGTCTCGATGAAATGAGCGATATGTTGCTTCGGATTCCCTTTTCCATCGAATTGTTGAAACTTAGGAGGTTGGTAACCCACAAGCATCTGTAAAATGTCAATCCTCTTGGTGTATGGTTTTGAATATATCAGAGAGCCTTGTGGTGCCCCGCCATATTGAGCTCAAATGGTGTTCGTTATCATGTCCTGCAACTGCTGGACCGATAAAGATGAAATTGAGGTAGAGCTCCTTTGTGGACCACCAGCCTTCTTTGGAGAAGATGTGTGAGCATCTTGGGATGTATACTGATGCGTTTGAGAATGGTCTTTGCTAGACTTCCCTTGATTCTGAACTTCAAGCTTGTTCATAAGTGTGGCGATTTGAAGGTCCTTCTCCTCCACGGTCTTGGTAAGCTTAGCTATAGCATGACCCATTTCAGCAATCTTTTCATCAATGGTAGCAGTCTCCGTCATCATGGCCGCCATGGCTATTGTACGAGAAGAATTCTCTGAGAAGATAGACTAAGTGACTTCTCGAGGGGATCCTTGGGAAGAACCTGACTGTGAAGCTGTACTCGACCTAGCATCTGATGCAGAATAGTGATATTTGCTCCCTATAATTGAGTCCTCTAGAGCGAATGTTGAACGTCCTCTCCTAGGGGAAGTATGCTTGCTTGTCCTTAAAGTGTTCAAGGAGATGACAGTCTTTGGTTGGGCTGGGCCACTTATGAGTTTGGTTATGAGAGCCTTTCCTTCAACTTCTTGTGACGTGAGGAGCCTCATTGCCTTAGCTTTGTTTCCAGTCATGGGACCTGTGGAAGTACTGCTGCTTGTTGAGCCCCAACGCTTTTGGTAGCATTCTTGGGAACCTGAGACTTCTTCGAGGCCATTGAACTTGGTGAGTTGGAGAGTTGAAGATTTCTAGGATGGAGAAAGATAAGAGGTAGAGAGGTCCCACCGGGCGTGCCAAAAATTTGTAGACACAATTTTCATAAAAGATGAATCACACGATCACGAAATATTGTAACAAATAATCAACTTCTTTTTGATTTGTATATATATGTGAGTACAATCCTTTGTGTGAATCTTTACAATGAAAGAGTACAATAAACTCCTCTGATTCGATTTCCAAGAAATTTTACGATCTAATGGGGGTATGGGGCTTGATCTTGAATCGTGCTTTGATGTCTTCAAGTTGAATGAATGTTTGAACGTGCTTGATTTGATGCAAGGGCCGTTGACTTAATCTTGAACTGGATTAAAGGAGAATCCCTACTTTGATTTGAAGAAGTAGGAATAAACCTTGATGAAACATGGAATGCTTGTGGGCTTAGAGATGACTCTCTATTTTGACAGAGTATCAGTAGGGTTTTCTCTCTAAGTCCTCCTCTTCCTCATATGAGAAGCCTCTATTTATAAGCAACTCAATTGTCTTTAATTTGGAATTTTCTCTCGACATTTATTGAGAGTTAATAATGAATTTAATTTGGTCTTCCATTTAATAAGAACTTTCCATATAGGTCTTTTCTTTTGACATTGCCACATGGCTTTCTTATTTGATGTTGCCACGTGGCTTGATTTCATTTGTTGATCGTCCACCTCATAAATTGGAGATTAATTTGATCACAAATATTTTATCATGAACAATCGGACGGTTGTGAATACATCATAAAATTTTGATGTCTACAATTGCCTTCGACATGTTGCTAGCAACTTCAACATGCATTTTCAGGATGCCACTTTAAAGTCATTGGCCTTGAAAGCGGGGTATGCTACTCAGGAAGCTAAATTTGACTTGCATATGCAACCTATCAAGGAAGTCGAGATCGAGGCCCTTAGGAAGAAATCAGCCACCGAACAACAGGTAAGTGAACCCAACTCATCCATCATGCTATACATATATCTAATGATAGAGGATCTATATATATGGACCCAGCTACATGATGGTGGATACTGTTATGGGGCTATGACAACCAATGTCTCGGAGTGCTTCAATGGAGTACTCAAAGATGCCCGTGGCCTACCCATTGCTGCAATAGTTGAATTCACTTAGGGCAAACTTGTTGCGTATTTCCATGATCGACACAAAAAAATTACTCATGATCTCTTGGAGGGCAAGGTGTGGAGTAAATATGCCTTAAAAATCTATAATGCAAATCTGAAAAAATCTAAAACACATCAAGTAAGGCCGTTTAATAATGTCCATGGTATATATCAAGTAATGATTGCATATAACATCCATAGCTTTGGAGAGGGACATCATAGTCATGAAATAAACATATTGGCCAGAACACGTGGTTGTGGAAAGTGGCAAAATCGAAAGATCCCCTGTTCACATGCAATTACAGTTCTTCAGTACTTGAGGAAAGATGCAAGTAAATATATTGACTCATGTTATCGTTTGGAGAACGCCATTCGCACCTACTCACACCAATTTGTAGTGCCAGAGTCAGAGTCATTGTGGAGAGATATGGAAGGTCCAAAGTGGGTGCCTGACCAAGACTTATTGCGGGCCAAAGGTCGACCTGTGAAGTCTAGGATACGGAATGAGATGGATGGGGTCCGGCGAAAACTAAGAAGCCAAAGGCCAGATTCTGCCTTGAGGGAGATTCAACAAAAGCAGAGCTGTGAACTGTGTCATCAACATGGGCATAACCGTAGAAGATGTCCGCTTTCCCGTGGGGCTTCGACAAGCAGTAATGACCCAAACTAAGTAAGTGAGGCTTTTATATAAAATGTCATGATTGTATCAATTAGCGAAGTTTCATAGTACCTTTGTTTTAGCTTTTGGTATCTAACGACAATATTTCAATTTTTGTTAGGTATGCAGATACTAGATTTTGGAATGGCATTGTAGATGTAAATTGTGGTTCTCTTTATTGTTTATTCGAACTTACTACTGGGTTGTATCGACACAATTATTATTTCTTTTATCACTGAATGCACTTGTAATCAAAGTATTCTGTATCCAATGTACCTGTTTCTATATTGTGATATGAAGAATGTTTAATTTTATTTTTCAATTAGTTGTTAATTATTTCTATTAGCTGTTATACTCATCTGTGTTGGTGCTTCTTGTTGAGACTATAAGTCCTTTTTTTGTTTTTTTATAAGTAACTATAAATCTTTTTTCATTAATTGCTCTACTCATCTGCATTGGTGCTTCTTGTGAAGCCCTTCTCTATCTTAACTTTTTACTCATGAGCTTTCAATATTGGACTGGCGTAGCATGGGCAACTTACAATTAACTTGTCTGAGGTACGGTTTCATTACAATATTATGACTAGATGGCTTTTCCAATCCTTTCCTTTTGCATTTTCTTCCTCATCTGTATAGCTTTGGATTCTTTTACCACCTTCTTTTCGTCAAGTCTTACTTTATTTTTACTCTGCATGACATTGTTCACTTAGTTTTTATAGTTTTTAGTCTTGTTAAGCTGATGGTGGCATTACTTGTGAGGAAGGAAAAGAACCAATAAGGTGGTTTTCTAAAGGTTTTGCTTATGCTTCAGTTGACTACTGAATAGAGAGAGCAAAATGTCTTGTGTTTCTGCACTACATTTAAAAAAAAAATAAAAAAAAAGGAAAAAAAATCATAAAACTCGACTCTAGAGTGTTCGAGTTTGTCCCTACTCTCTGCTTGAAAACGTGAATCGTGGGAACTGAATGTAGAACTCGAGTCCATAGGACTCAATTTATAACTCCACAGAAATTGAGTTCTACGAACTCAAGTTATGGGTTTTTTTTTTTTTTTTTGGAAGCCATCAGGCCCTTGTGTGATAGTGATACACCCATTGCAGTCTCCTAAGTTCGGCCACTCATATTTATAAGTTAGTTACACATACAAACTAAGCAGCCACACATACATGAATGGACGGCAAAGGTGTTGGTGGTGGTGGAGGTGCCAAAGGAGGAGGAAGTGATGGGGGCAAAGTTAGTTTCGAAAGTGGCGGTGATAACTCATCAAAGGGCTGTGTCAGTGATACTGGAAAGACACCTCATTATTTAAGAACCAAATTCAACCAACCATAAATTGAAGGAACTAAAATTGAACCAAATTCCATTTTTTCAAATTTCATTGATCAAATCCAAATTGTTTAATTTGCAGGACCAAAATCAAATCTATATCTAATTCCAGTAACTGTAAGTGTAAGTTACCCTTTACTTACAATTCAATCTTCTAATGAATTTTAAACTGAATTATAAGTTTAACGTATCTAGCTAATTTCTAAAAAGTTTAACCATTCTAGTGGAAATGAAACTAACCTTCAATTAAAGTGACAACATTGACAAGGAGATTAATAATAACAATCATGGCATCAACGATCATAGTCATAGGAGTACATAGCATTTCTCATTATCATTTTCCAATTCACATCAAAATGAGCATCGCACAACACTTATAATTTTGAAAGTGGTAAATACTTCATATAAACAGAAAAGAAATGCATAGCATTCCCTTTTATTGGATAGGGAAAAGTCTGGGACTGAAGTTAGTAACCTACATAGTGCATACATAGATATAAAGAGAAATACACCATCAACCTAAAGACTCCTAAAACGAACACACCAACCAAAAAATGGTGTAATCCTGAGAGGACTAATCAAGACCATCCTCAGTGCAAGTCTGCTTCCTAGGGACTTTTATCATGTGCCGATCACGTTCCTTAGACATCACCTCCATTGTGTTTGATAAAGAAACTGATAGCTCATATCTTATTATCATCAGAAACTGAAGGATCATTGACATCTAATGCAGTTAAGGGTCGTGTGTCCATAATTTGTTGGGCATAAATCCTTTGACTTGACATACCATTCCGCTCAACCTTCTGTTCAAATTAAAGCAACCATATTTGATCATTAACCCCATTCTATAAAGTAAAAGCACAAGGTATACATATACAATCCTAATATAGTATCCGAAAATGTGCAAGTGTTTTATAAATGACTCCACTGGTAAGAGACGCATAAATTTCATGCGCGAAATGATACATCACTAGCCGCAAAGAAAATTACTAGATGTTGATAAGATAAACCGTTCACCATAGCCAAAACAAGTGTAATTACACTAAGTTCAATAAATAAGTGTAATTTTTTCCAATTTTCCAAAACTTTGACTTAAAGCACAAAATATCTAAACTCATATATAATTACACTAAGTTCAATAAATTCAAGCTGCTGGGGTTCAAGTGAGAGCTCAACAGTAATGACATCCTTTGTGGTGTCATATATTTGTGGTTTACACCACCTGCCCTGCCCCCACTATCTACCTATCAAAACAAATTTCAAGCTGCCAACAAAGCTATTATGTAATTCATGGACTTGTTGCAACCAACATGTAAAAGTTTTTAGATTGATTCACCAGCATTAAGAGATGAGATGATTTCTAAGCTATAGCTAAATATGTCAACTTCAAGCAGCAAAACAATTGTTTAAGTAAATTGCAATTGATCAATCAATATAAAAGAAAAGGAAAATATGAACAAACAATTAAAAAAAATTGTATCTACCTTGTTTCTTATTAATAGTTGGAAAAAAAAAATGGATAAATAAGATCTATTCCTTTATGAACCCTCATGGTCATTATATCTATAAACAACAATAGTTGGTACCAACTACATGGGGTTGTATAAGTTAGGTAGAATCCCAATATAGCGCCTCGGGTAGTGAATCCCACTAGATGATCAGCATGCCCATATTCTTAATTTCTTAAGTGTTGCAATTGATTGTGTAGGTTTCTCTATTAAATGTCATTCACAAACAACTTAGAAGTAACACAAGGAAACCAATTTACCTATTCTTCTTATAAGTAATAGAATTTTATTGAACATGAAAAGGACTACTCTATGTTCACAATGATGAACATAAAGCACCTTAAAAAAAAAAGCAAGTCAATTAGAAAAATCTAAGAGAAAGTTGGAAATCAAAAATTGAAATATGTTGGTAAAATCCCACGTTTGAAAGTACGGAGCAACAAAGGCTTCAATTGATCAATAGGTCCCACAATCTCCTCAAATATGAATCACATTTACCTAAATGAGTAGATTAATTGTTCTTTTAATTTGAACCAGTAGTCAACAATAAAGGAATTTTATCAAAGTTTGTTTCCTTCATCATAAAACCTTCCTCTCTTTATGTTTACAGTATTAAGAATTTGAGACGCACACATATATAAAGAGACTTCACACAAATATAAATAGACTTCACAACCATCCATTGAAAATCATTTCAATATCAATCTTTAAATTCTTTATGAAACCAAGAGACCAATATTACCTAAATAGAGAGAGAGAGAGAGAGAGAGAGAGAGAGAGAGAGAGAGAGAGAGAGAGAGGGAGGAGGAGAAACAGACCATACTTAAGTTATTAAATGAGTGAAATACACACACATACACACATGTAAAGAACGTGCCAGTCTAAATAAGTTGACGAAATAAAAATGTCACCTTTTGACTAAAAAGCGAATCACGGTTCCAACCTTTATCACATGTCGCTTTTGAGATCTGCTAGCAAATAGTTCATCACCATGTTTCTAGGACAATATATGCATATCATATAATTCAATCAGCATTCAAGTCCTTATACATACGAGATTAGAGGAAAAGGATGTAAGCTTTGAAAAAGATGATAAACTACTTACGATTTTATGATTGAAATCTTCTCGAATGTCTTCACCTGTTATGATAGCAGATGAAAAACCAAGAAGAATGACATGAATTGATCTTTCCGTAAGTTTCACCACCTTTCCATCTGTAAGTGACATTATGAGAAAACAATTGGCAAGGTCAACATAAAGGCATATGAAGAAAATACATCACATGCTCATGAATGCTTCAATGAAGTTCACATTTGGTCCTTGCCTAACAAACTCTTATAATAATTTTTCTGTTCTTATTTTTTAGGGGTGGAGTTGTGATTTAAGAAAGGAAAAGAAAGCAATGCACACTAGTCCTAAAATAGTTAGATGGGGCACCACAAAACTACCTAAAAGCATATTTGGCTTTGGAGCAAAAAGTAACAACTTTGCTTTTAGCTTCACACCAAAATAAGGGTGAAATCCTGGAAGAATCTTTGCAATTTTGTCTTGAATTTGGACGTCATAAGCTAAAACCACACCGTCAAAACTTTCATTGAACCTGTAATTAAAACCACAATGGCCGCATACACACATTAACAAATGCAGATCTACTAAATATTTGATGATTTCAGAGAATAATAGATCCTGCATTTTTTATTTCTACAAAACAATCTATAAAAATGAAGAAAGCACGCCTTTTAACTATGCAAAATAACACAATAAATAGTTATCCAAAGTAAGAAAATTTATGCCACATCATCTCAGCACTATGATAGTAAGAAAGCAACATCATGGTCAACAGCAACATTTATCAAAATGATAGGGGTTGCTATCTATGCAAAAGAGTTCCATATCATAAATTTGGTAGACTGGTATTGAAACACAGTGAGTAATCAAGGCATCACATGGATAGATTGAACAGAAATTTCTTTGGGGATTTGATGGTACAAGGAGAAAGATGCATTGGATGGGATGGAACAAAGTGACCCGGCCTGTGGTGGAGGGTGGTCTCAGACTACAAACTGCCAAAGGTAGGAGCCTGGCTTATCTAGCGCTAAACTGAATTGGAGACTTTATACCGAAAAAGATGCCCTATGGTCTCAAGTTATGAGGAACAATGGACTGTCTCCTAGAAGGGCTGCTTCCAATAATGAGAATGCTCTCCCAAGCTCTCGTATTTCGAAAAGAATGAAGAAAAGGATGGAAGTCTATAAATAGGGCACAAGATGGAGCCTTGGTCAAGACAGCAATCTAAGATTTTGGCTGGACAATTGGACCTCTTATGGTCCACTACGACAGCTTATCCAAGGGCCTCTTAAAAGAGGGGTAGAAGAGATGAGAGTTGGGGAAATTGCTGCACTGAATGGTTGGGATAGGGGGGAAATTTCTATGGTGATACCACTAGCAATTGAATTAGAGATTCAAGCCATGTCTCGTGCCTCACCATCGAAGCTGATGAGAAGGATAGACTTATTTGGGCTGCCACTCCTAATGTGGTTTTTAATCAAAATAGTGTCTACCTATTCGCAAGCAATCAGAATGATCATCAATTCTCTTTTAATGGTAAATGGATTTGGAATCTCAAGGTGTTGCCGAGGATCCAATCCTCCATTTGGTTCTGCTCCCATAGTAGCTTAGCCACTCGGGAGTGTCTTGCTTCTAGAGGTATTCCTATATCTTTACAATCTGTCCAATATGTCAGCTAGATTCTGAATCAATCCTACATATCCTTAGGGATTGTGGCTTTGCTTCCAATTGTTGGCAGAGTTTAGGATTGGGAGACCTCAGGTCGGATTTTTTCTCTCTAAATATTAGTACATAACTGGAAAAAAAATTGCAAGCTAGAGAAAAGGATTATATACCATTAAATCCCTTGGAACATTTTATTTACCTTTGGAATATGAATATTATGGCAACACCGGAACAGGGTGGTTTTCAAAAATCTACCCACTAGTCAAGCAATTCACAGAGAAATCATCCAAAGAGCAGCTAAGTATGTTTTCTGTGCTTTGAACTTGGCTGCCTACAAGCCTCGAGTTGGAAAGCTCATTAGATAGGAGAGACCTCAAAGGGGCTGGTTTAAACTTAACACTGATGGCTCATCGTTAGGCAATCCATCCGCGTAATTCTAACGCTATAAATGCTGCTATGGTGGCTGACTGCAAACTCCTAATTTCCCAAGTTCTGCAAGTTAAAGTGACGCATGGCTACTGGGAACCAAACCACTGTGCTAATGGCCTTGCTAGATTAGGAAGCAAATAGCTTGATGCTAATATAATGTATTACAATTCCCCCCTTCCCTCTCTGCGTGACTGTTATCTTTCGGATTTGTATGGTCTGTACCTTGTTAGGCTATGTCCTAACTCTGATGTTTCTGCTGTTCTTTTTTAATTGAATGAATTTCCCTTCTTAACCCCCTAAAAAAAAAAAAAAAAATCAAGGCATCACTGATGATAAATATTTTCTTAGATATTCCAATAAGAAGTCTTCCAAATCACATGAACAACAATAACAACATATAAATTTAACATCATCAATCGCTAAAAAAAAGGGGGAGATAAATGTTTACATTAATGGGGGTGTGGGACAATACCTGAAAATCAGAGAACTAAGCTCACGGAGGACCGCTTCTGGAACCTTGTTACTCTTTGATGGGTGCACGTAAACTACCAAATTGGCATCTGAAACCTTCAATCCTTCCATTGCAGACCCCAATTAAAACCGGTGCTTCATTTAGCAAAAACTAAGAGCGCATTCAGGATTGCTGTAACAAGTAGAGCTTTTTTCAGTGGACCTTTACTACTGAAAAAGCTATTTAGCATTTGGTAACTACAGTTATGAAATGCTTTGAAGCTGTTAAACCTGTTTAGTAAACAACCTGAGAAAGTAACTTATAAATAAGAAATCACAAAAAGGACACTATAGAAGTGTTCTGTTTATAGATATATATGGCTAGGGGTGTCCATTCCAATCGAAGACCCGCCGAAACCGACCAACTCGACCGGAACCGACCCGTCACGGCTGGGCTGACATCTCCTACGGGTCAGTGATGGGTCTCCAACATCAGAACCCGACTCCGGCGGGTCGAGTGGCGGGTTTCGTCCTCAAAACCCTGAGCCACCCGACCCACTCGACAAAAAGTCCAAGAACGACGAAAATCACAAGATCTGGCGACGATTTGGCTCTTCTCAGCTCCGATTCGGCAACGTTTGGGCTTCCTTCACTTAGATCAGCTCAAATTCGGCCAAGATCTGGTCGCTTCCTTACTCAAATCCGGCGAACTCAGCCCAGATCTACTCAAACACTAGCCAAAACTCCGGTAAGCTCGACTCCAGCTCGGCTAAATTTTCATATATCTGAAGGATTCTCGCCTAACTCTCGTTAGATTCGGGCAGATCTGACAAGATCCGACCATATTTCGGCCAAAAATCGGCGAATCGAAAAACCCAAAACCGACCGATTCTCACCCGAAACCCGGTACAACCCGACCTGATTGATCTGAAACTCTGTTTGGGTCGGTTGCGGGTCGAAATCTTCCCCCACCCGATGCTTTCGGGTCGAGTCCGGGTTGGGCACAAACCCGACCCGTGGACACCCCTATATATGGCATCAAAAATGGTAGTATATATGGTTTATATAAATATAAATATATATATATATATATATATAATTGTGTTACCGTTCACACTTGAATCCAAATAATTCAATTAATGGCGCGCGCGCTTGCACACACACATGAAGACTACAATGTAGCACCTAAAACCCTACCAAACGGTCCAGCCCATAATCACCAAAAGCCAGAGCCACAAACCCATGTTAGAAATCAAACACAAGAGAGGAAATCGAACACAAAAGGAAAGCCACACACAAACAAACAAATCACAAATCACAAACCTATGTTACAAATCACAAACCCGCATTAAAAATAAAAAAACCTAGAAACCCCTTAACATCAACAATATCACCACGCTTCACAATTGAATGGAACCTAGAAAATTCTTCCTCATTCAAATCTGACTTGCTGCATCATGGAAATGAAGAATCTCTCAATCAGTAAATTTGGTATCCGTGCAGCAAAACTTAAAGGTGGTGCAATTTAGGGGGGACACCCAGCCAGGGGGTGGGGTGGGGGGTTGATTGTCCATGAAACTAATTCATATCTGAACCAAAATTTCCCAAATAGTACCAAGTGGAAAGTCTCATTCATACATATTCATCATCTTGTTTATATAGGTCCTTTATAAATATTCTTTTTAAGCACAGTTGAGAAAACTAGGCAGTGGTACAGAAAGATGCGACAAATTAAAATGACCTACATCATTCTTTTTTCCAATCTACCAAAGCCTTCAACATACAACTAATCAGGCCTGACAAACACGAAATTAGCAATAATTTCGTAAAAATTAAATAAATAAATAAATAAACAAAGTTTCTCTTACAAGGAACTTGGGCAAAACATTGGCATTCAACTAATTCATGAATCACTACCCAATAATATTAACTTTTTAAGATAAGAAATTTGACATGAAATGCTGATAACAAGAAAATCCAAATTCCCAAACTAATCACTTATTCCACTATAGAAGATAACAGAGAGAGCAATTTGCGTCCATTCAAAGAAAGAGTCCAAAAGCAAAAACGAAGGCTCTTCTACTGATATGGAAAGATGCCAATGAGCTGCATCTGAAATTGTACCTCCACTTATAAGGGTAAGGTGGAGGAAGAAGTCATAGGTTAAAGGCCCACATGGTTGCATGAATAACTTACAAAAAAAAATTTAATTAAAAAACAATTAAAACTAATACAACGATAATTTGTCAAAGACATTGCATACCTAAAGAAATAACAATACTAAAATCATAAGGAAAAATCAAATATGAATAAGGGAAAAGAAAATATACAGTGATAAGATACCTAGCATCAGCCATAACTTGGACTTTAGCAGCACGACCATGTAAATCATAAAAGAATAGCTTTGAAGAAGATGAACGTTTGCTCATGATATGCCCTTGCATAGGAAAGAAAATTAAAAACAAAAATTACCAAAAGAAACATGATAAATACTAACCAAATAAATAATAGCCCTGATTTCAATACCAGCCAAATTTACAGTAACATCCTCAAGATGCTCCCCATTGCCTATGTTTTTATACTGCTCTACATATTCAGGGATAGACATTGTAACAAGGAATTTGTGAGGATATGGCTCTTCACCAGCTGCCTTCAGAGATGCAGGATGTTTCAATCAATTTTCGTAGTATTGCTGGAGGAAAAAACAACACTAATTACAATGTGTCATACTCCAAGTTTGTCCTGACTAATTAAGACATGGCCACCTTGCATATGAAAATTTTTCATAATAAAAATTATTAGACTTGGATTATTTCTTAACCCAATATATGAGATTTCCATGTAGCCAATGAATCATAATAATTTGTTGCTCATTCTAATACTACAAGATATTCTTTTTCTCAAAATGTACAATGGAACATAACAATAACATCCCAACTCTTAAGTTCTATTTCATTGGCCTAAATTATAATAAGGTTAGATTAGAATAGGAAAATATATAGATATTTCACTATATAGTCAGCAAGAATGGAAGAGCACAAAGAATAAATAGAACTGCAGAAAATTAAATTCTGCGGTTCCACAGAGATTTTCATGATCGAGATATGGAGGCAGGCAGCTTATTCTTTCTTTGATCATATTTATTCCAAGATGCCGAGGGGAGGGGGGTGATAGGATGACATGGCAATTAAATACAAGTGGTAATTTCGATACTCACTCCTAATATAATGCTACTAGTGGCAGAAATGCTCATTTTTTTGGTTATATGCAAAAGTTGTTAAGAAAAGTATTTTTTGGAAAAGATTAATGTGGTATTGTGAGTGTATTTTATGTCCATGTATAAAGTATAGCATCACACACAAACAGCACACATCCAAGAAGGAAACAAAGACCCACAACAGTATCACAAACTTTTCCCTACTTCAAATCAAAAATGGTTGTCATTCTTTTTCCTCTGTTTTTCCATTATGAGTCCAAAAATTTATGCAAAATCAGAAACATTTTTCCGAAACTTACTTTTTGCTGAGAGTTTCCCCAGCAGCAGGGGAGCCTGTCACTGAACCCAAGACTGCATCAACTAAGCCCTCCATTTTTAATAAGACCTAGACCAATCGGAAATCTGCATCACAATCCCATAAATCACAAATATAAGGCATCATAACAGAAATATTTAAAAAGACAGAAGCATAGAAAGAAGACAGTTCCAATGACTCATGTGGCCCAACTTTCAAAAAGACAGAAGCACAGAATGATGTTGGGAATTTCATGACATTGCTTACCTTTTTGCTTTATCAATGCTTTTGGAGATTAGATCAAAACCCATGTAGAGAAATCCAAGCTGTAGTGTATGGAACACCGAGTCCATCTTTTGCCCAACTGCAACTGTTTTGCTTTCTGTCACCTTGAGTTGTTCCAATGCTTTCTCCTGGGTTCATGGTAGGTCAAGAGGGGGAGTTAGATGTCAAATTCCATTGTAAGCAGACAATGGTCACAATACTTTCAATAGCAAGAAGATATGAAACTTATGTACCTTGTCACCAATTTGAAAAAAACACAAGGCTTTTGCCCAATGGGCTTCTCGAACTTCAGTTTCACCCAAGTTTAGCTCAGCATCAGCACATATACATAAAGTACAACCAAATAGAATTGTGCTCGGTGAAAAACATAAGGACCAATTGGTGATCATAATACTTTGAATACTAATAGAAAGAGGAATCCATTGCTGAAACTACTCAAAAAATATGCATTCGACACCTTCCCACCCCCCTTTCACGTTAAGGCACAAATCTTGTCACTGTCATGCATCTAAAAACTAGTTCCAGCAAAAATAAATGCATCTAAAAACTAGTTCCAACAAAAATAAATGCACCTCAAAACTAGAAACCCCAAATGTAAATAGCCGTGCAGCTCAATTGGCCAACAAAGACTTTTAGGCTTTAAATCTCCCATCTGCTCCCCTAACTATAAAATTATCCTTTGGTGTATATCCATTTCTGGTTTCTTACAATCTATTACTTTTAAGCTCTTGAGATTTTTGGATTTGTTTCATGTCCCGAGGGTTCATCATCATTGTGAACACCAAAAAAGTAATTGAACACCATTTGTAGGCAGATGGGGTGCTGACCTAATGGGGTACTGACCTAAAGGGGTGCTGACCTAATGGGGTGCTGACCCTATGGCACTTGACACTTATGCTGTCTTGTATAGTGTTTGGTATGTGGGGGAGGGGGTACTACATCTCCTTGGTTAGGCTCCTCACATTGCTGCAAAGACAAATTTACAAAGAAACAATGGATCAAATGAATTTTAAAGCAACCATAACAGCAGTCATGAAAGTATTAAAAGCTAGTAAATGACCAATCATACCATGGGGCTAGCCTTGTGTCCTGCTTTGTGACCACCTGTCCCACAAGGAGGTGCTTTTCTTGTGCGTTTAGGCCGACCTTGTGGGAGTGAGTGTAACCCAACTACTTGCTCATTGTCGACATGCACAGCTGGCTGATTTGCTTGACTCCCAACAATTGAAGATCCTACAACTGCGAGGGAGGATGGTGTAGCAGACGAAATGTGAGTAAGGCTCATAGTTATAGGAGTTGTATACAGTCCAGGAGTATGCATGAATGACATGGAGTCACTATGGTATGGTACATGGTGTATATGACCAATACTATATGAGGGAGATTGAATGTGCATGACAGGAAGGGTGTCATTGAAAACAATGCTGAGATCAAAGGATGGCGGAGTAAGGGATAGATGAGCGGGGTCAGAAAATGTACATAGGGTGGGTGAAGGGATCTCGGGGTGAGAAGATGCATGTGCAGTGGGTATAGGGATGTGTAGGTCAGGAAATGCAGAAGTAGTACGAGGAAGGATCTCTAGGGAAGGAGATGTATGTGGGGGTGGAGGGAACTCTAGGGCAGGAGAAGCATATGGGGGTGGAGGGGGATCCGGCCTTTGCCGTTGATAGGGTGCAGCACACTGGCCATGGCTATGGCTAGTTGGAGTTGAGCTCGTGCTTGGTTGTCCATTTTGTTCTGGCACTTCTAGATTTGCCCCATCGGCATCTTCTAAGGGAAGATGGGCAGCTAGACAGTGAAGGCGATCCACTTCCTTTAACATAGCTGTAATGAGCTTGTGCTCAAGAATGCCTACTACATAACGTGTCAACATCTGCTTGTGCATGGCAACCTGCAAAATTGCGAAGACAATTAGTACACCTAACGCAAAAATGGTAATATGCAACCTCAGGTCAGAAAGAAAGGTCAAAGCGATTACCGTAATAAGAAGTGAAGTGCTAGTATGGTCGACGAACCTCTAAGTGACTTTACCATACCAGCCAAAGTATGGATGAACACTCGACATAGCACCCTTTAGTCGTGCTCCATTACATAGTTCATCTGCTCTCGTATTCCATACTTGGATGTGGCCAAAATGTCTGACCCTCCAATCCACTTCAGTCTTCCCCCTTAGGTCTATCTTATGAAGGGCATCGTTATTATCAACATCTTGGGGAATTTCTTGCACCATCCCAAACTGACGAAGAACATGATCCGGTGTATATGTAGGTCAAGAAATGCAGAAGCAGTACGAGGAGGGATCTCTAGGGAAGGAGATGCATGTGGGGGTGGAGGGAACTCTGGGGCAGGAGAAGCATGTGAGGGTGGAGGGGGATCCGGCCTTTGCTGTTGATGGGGTGCAGCACACTGGCCATGGCTATGGCTGGCAGGAGTTAAGCTCGTGCTTAGTTGTCCATTTTGTTCTGGCACTTCTAGATTTGCCCCATCGGCATCTTCCAAGGGAAGATGGGCAGCTAGACGATGAAGACGATCCACTTCCTTCAGCATAGCTGTAATGAGCTTATGCTCAAGACTGCCTACTACATAACATGTCAACATCTGCTTGTGCATGGCGACCTGCAAAATTGCCAATACAATTAGTACACCTAACGCAAAAATTGTAATACGCAACCTCATGTCGGAAAGAAAGGTCAAAGCGATTACTGTAATAAGAAGTGAACCGTTAGTGTGGTCAACGAACCTTCAAGTGACTTTACCATACTAGCCAAAGTATGGATGAACACTCAACATAGCACCCTCTAGTCGTGCTCCATTACATAGTTCATGTGCTCTCGTATTCCATACTTGGATGTGGCCAAAATGTCTGACCCTCCAATCCACTTCAGTCTTCCCCCTTAGGTCTATCTTATGAAGGGCATCGTCAGTATCAACATGTTGGGGAATTTCTTGCACCATCCCAAACTGACGAAGAACACGATCCAGTGTATGTTTCTCCACTAGCCAGAAACATACAAGTGGCATCCTCGCCATCCACATGTCCCGTCCTGCTAAACAGAACGCAGGCAGGTGGCCTAATTCGGCTTCATATGGTTGCCACACCACCTGATGTAGTAAAAAAAAAGCGTAGCACATTATACAATGTTCCATTATTTTCAACTGAGATATTTTACAGTTATAACAGTATGCAGTATTCATAAACATTACAAGAAACACAATTTGGATACCTGGTTGGGATACATAGAATCTAGAAGCTAACGGTACCGAGCCAAATAGATTTCGGAGGGGCTATTCTTCATGCTCACGATCCAAACCAACCTACAATGAAGAAAAAGGGAATCAATATCTACCAATTATGCAATGTAATAAAAAAGAAAAAAAAAAAGAAAAGAAAAAGGATATGTATGCTGATGGAAGCTTAAAAAATCCATATTGTTTATTTTTCCTTGAAATACTACTACTACACTACATAAGCATCCTTAGTTGTAGAATAATACTTGAATGATGCTAAGTTCAATTATTTTTTAATGCTAAGTTCAAAAACTTAAGTAGTTGAATAATACTAAGTTCAATGTGTCATATCATTTAAAATTATGGATCCATTTCCAATAGAGAGAATCGGTCAAGGAAGAGACTTACTTAATAGACAATGGTGAAGATGGTAATGGTGGGCCATATGCACCATCTGGTGGGAGGTCCATCCTTGGGCACAAAAAAGGAAATCTGAACCATGCCCAATACTGAACGAGTATCAAGGCCCCACCAATTTGACTGGCCTTTTTGTCGGTTGCCCTGCATAACTCTCTGTACAACCATGCAAGGCAAGCACTCCCCCAACTATACCGAGGTGGATTGTGAAGGTCCCTCAATATCTGCAGCCACATCATATGCATCCTATCACCAGACTTGTCAGCAAAAATTGTGTCCCCTAGGAGTGCTAGAATATAACACCGTGCATACTGATGCACAGCAACCTCTTCTGCACCATCGAGCAACCCTTCGTCAATTTTTTCAAGTAGCTTCTTAATTTGGATCCTCTGTCCTTGAAGTACCACAAAATTAGTAACAATTCCAAGCATTTGCTGACATTCAACAGCCCACGTCAAGTCATAAGTTCCAACAATCGCCTCACCATCGATTGGAATCCCTAAAAGAACCTCCAAGTCTTGTAATGTGATCGTCATCTCACCATGTGGAAGGTGGAAAGTGTGGGTTTCAGGCCGCCATCGCTCAACAAAGGCCGTTATTAAGTTATGATCAATCTCTCTACATGGGGTCCTATACAGCCCCTCTAATCCAATTCTCTTGACAATGTCGAGGACGCGATCATCCACCATCGGGCTTCGTTTTCGGAACTCCTCATTACGACCACGACATTTCAATACCCTCGGATCCTGCACATGATAGAACCATGGTGATGAGATGCAATATGCCATAACCTTTGTATAAATGATTGTAGCTATTGTATGTAGCTATTGTTCACAAATTATCCCATAAACTTTAATTGGAATTGAAACGAGTTTATGACAACTTATTTAACGAAGTGTTTGTATCTTCCTTATTTTTTTTTATACAAAAACCAAAATACAAAAGCTATATATCAAGATTAAGGTTATGCTCAAGAAGAATTACATCAACAAAATCGAGAGTATAGCCTAAAACGAAAATACTAGATGTAGATAATTATTAAGGGACCATTTTGCAAGAACATAAGCAATCTAACTCAATCCAACTAATGGGCATGACTATGCATTCAAAGCTAGTAATACCATTGACAAACTTAGAATTTTAGAAATAAAAAAAAAAATCAACATAATAAATAAGGATAAGAAGAGAATATAGAAATTCAGCAGGTCGTCCGTTTTAATTTTACCTTGCCTTCCTAAACAGTAGATGATCGATGTTCTTTTAGAAACCTTAACACACCCGGTATTCTGGGACCAGGACCGAATTCATCAACCACCTCAGCAGCAACAGCAGCCATACTACACGAAGTTTAGGGAGTCAAGAGTAATATAAGCACATGTTAAAGATAAATTGGCAAGGATCTCAATGTATAGCCTAATTTCTTGCACAAACAATAAGTATGACAATCAAGCACAGGGGATAAAGATGCATATAAAAATTTAGTATACGACCAACAATTGTAAAAGCAAAGCTTTATGTCAAGGGGTTGGTGATCAAAACCAAGTATACAAAGTAATTCAAAGGTGCCAATTTTATGGGTTTGGATTACTTTGAATTACTGTGACCAAAACCAACTAACAATCACATCCAAAATTATGGCAATTCATGAAGTCGTAAGTGCATTTGGTTTAGATTGGTAATTCAACATGTTGATAAAATTGTGGATTATCCTTAATCAAAGATAACCCCCATAATAGTATACAAAGACAATGTTGCTTGTATCACTCATATTAGAGGGAGCTGTATAAAATGTAAACAAAACCAAACATATTTCTCCAAATACCACAATGCACACAAGGTCCATTTGTCCATAATATTTATGTCAATAAGATAGAATCAACTGAATAGAAAAACTAGCTAAATAGAAGATAACAACTTAAAACTACTACATAAATTCGGGTGACATTGCAAGGAGAAAATTGGCATATAACACCGATCTTTAAACATATTCGTTAGTTAACATCATTTTCAAGCTAATTAGCAAACTAACATCTCAAGTTTTTTAGACTCGATTTCACTGTAGCAACTCGAGTCTCACAAACTTGACCATCATGTGAACTTGACTCTCTAATGCTCGATTTCTCTAAAACAAAAATAGAACCAGAAGGAGAAAATTGGCATATAACACCCATGTTCAAACATATTCGTTAGTTAACATCGTTTTCAAAGTAATTAGCAAACTAACATCCCGAATTTCTTAGACTCGATTTCACTGTAGCAAACTTGAGTTCCATGTGAACTCGACTCTTTCACACTTGATTTCCCTAAAACAAAAACAGAACCACAAGGAGAAAATTGGCATATAACATCCATTTTCAAACATATTTGTTAATTAACATCGTTTTCAAAGTAATTAGCAAACTAACATCCCGAGTTTCTTAGACTCAATTTATTTTGTCCTAACTTATGCTTGGTCTCTTACAGCAATTGGAAAAAGAACTTCCCCTCCAAAAAAAGAAAAGAGAAAAATTCTGAATCAAGACTGAAAATTCAAGGGTTTTTTTGGGTGTCTCATGCAACTGCTAATACTGTATCTCGATATCTCCAAAGAATGTTATGTTTGGACATTGGTTTTAATAATATCGTTACTTTCGAAGGAGAAGGGGGTTTGCTATGCTTTCTTATATTTCTACATGTAGGATATGACTTTTATCATTGATACTAACAGGAACAACTGAACTATTATGGCAAGAAAATGTTTAATTCAAATAGAGAATTTAGGCAAAAATTATAGCAAAAACATCATTTGATTCGTTGATCCCAAAAAAGAAATAAGTAACTTTCCAAAGTTGAATGAGAAATGGGAGATTCATGGAAGGGCTTTTGTTTTGTGTGTGTGTGTATATATATATATACATATATATATATATATATATATATATATATTTTTAACATCTTCATTCTCTTATTTTTGTGTGGCTATTTTACTGTTTGTGACAAAGGGATGTAAAGGATGCTGCACATGGAAAATTTCTGTCTGCAGCACTGTGATTCACCATAGACTATAGGATGCCAAGTGCAACTACGCTTGAGTTCAGTTCTCATTAGACACAAACAACATGACACACTAAGCCATATGCAGGAAGTTAGTATTGAGAGATTGATTATAAAGAGACTAGAGAACTTTGCTTGTAATTATGAATGGACTCAATTACTCAAATCAAAGAGATCTTTGTGGTCTAGGGAACAGCCATTCTCACATTTGACCAATTACTAGGGTTAATTTGCACTTCCCTTTAAATATGGTGTAATTGTAGTAAGGTCCATCTACTTCAAAACTGAATACTATCCTCCTCGACAAGTAATAAGCACATAAGCAGTTGCAGTGCTAGAGGATTTCATCAAATTTGATGGGAAATTCAAATTCCTATTAGGTATGTTTTTCAAGAAATTTGGGAAGGAAGAATAGTAACAGTGGCCAACAAAGGATTAGAAGAGGCAGGTACACCTAGGGGTCAATTTCCTGAGGTAATTCTTTTACGTAGCTGTTTCCTGTTTTGGATAAATATCTTATTCACCCAAAAAGAAAGATCTACAAAAAGAAGAACTCTACAGCATTCCCTTTAAAAATCTCAATGTTACTAAGAAATGGAGCAAATTATGCAGACTCAAAAAGCTCAATCAAGCTGGTGGTTGATGAGAGAATTACCAAGTATTTTCATATGTTGGGGAACAAATGAAAACTTAATAACAGAATCTTAAGGCTCAAAATGGCAGAATCTTAAGGCTCAACAAGGAGTAGTGGATCATTTTAGTGGAATCCATATGAATTCTCTATAGAACATATTTTGGCTCAACTTCAACCAATAGACATGCAGTTCCTAGACACTAATTATGGGCATAACTGTATGCCCTCTCAAAGGCCCTTGGGTCCAAATGGATTTCAAACATTATTTTATCAGAAATACTAGAGAATCATGATAAATGTGGTGAGGTATGCAGTCACAATGCAATGCTGGTGTTAGCAGAAAAAGAATCCAGAATTGGCAAGTATAGTAGTGGCATGTCATTTTGATTTCCAAAAGAAACAAATGGAGGGCAACTGCTTATGTGTGCAAAGACAGAGACAGATCATGCAATACGGTACTACCAGGATGCCACTATTGGGAATGCAACACAAAAGGATACTGCAATCAGCTTAACTTTATCACCAGCTAACTCTACTACTAAGGAAAGGATTCAGAAGCATCCAATTTTTATTTTTTAATTTATTTTTTTAACAAGGAATCACAAGGATTTTCTTCCTCATCAAGGAACCGCAAGGTGTGCAAACGTCAGTTATATGGCTGGCATGGTTGGATCAGATGCGGTGTCCTAGTTTTCTGGCTTATCTGGTTTTGTTTCACTTACTAATGAATTTTTGGAGTTGAAAATAAAATGGAAATCTCACTTTCCATAAAATATTTTAACCTTGATAATCTAGTTAAAAAGTTGCAAAATTGCATTGCAAAATTTATTATCTAGGCAGTTGGATATGAGAACTTTAGTAAAGTAACCAAACATATGCTGAATATATTATAATAAACCTAACTTTGAATAAATAGTACATAAATTGAAACTTCCACAAACAGAAAAGTAAAAAGTTTGTTTACTTCATGTCAATTAACAATAACAGGTCATCTAAACAATTTCCTTGATCAGAATAGCTGTTTATTGGAATTTCTGTAGGAGACAATCTTATATCTTATAAACTAATTAATAAATCTTGTCAAACAAACTACATATTGCATAGAGTACTACATTAGCCGTGTAGTAAAGACACTGACATATTTGTTGGTATGAATGACACAGTACCCCCACGATCAAGATTGGACAAAAATTAACCATGAATAGCCAAAAGGGATAAATGATAGTAAACACACACACACACACACAAGAAACAAAATATTTTTTCTTGTCATGGGTATAAAACTCCTAAATAGAAACCATTAAAATCAAGTTAAACACCATTTTTCCCCCTAAAATAAAGGGTAAAGGGGCAGCTAGACATGGAGAACAACAGAAGCCATTAAAATCAAGGTCAACATTATAGAAATTTAAGTCTTCACTAATGTAGTACAATGTTATTTCTTTACAGACACAAATAAGAATAAAGTGCTAATCAGCCCAATGATACTGAAGCAACAAAATTAGCCACAAGGAAACATTACAAATTGGTACATACTTGATAAATCCTAGATGAGTTTTCATGTCTACAACTAAAAACTTGTATTTTTGCCAACATTTCTAACTTAATATTATTTCCATCGTTATTAAAAAAAAAACAGCTAAATCTATTGGGGTATAACAACATCCTCAGCCTCATATAGTTCCAGCAAGGAATTCAAAATTTATCTATTCAAGAAGCTAATCCACAAGCATTTCATAAGCCTGCCATAGTTGCAAATTCTGATTACTGCAAGTCTACAACTAATGAAATTTGTATCTAATCGAAAACTCATTTCACATTTTCACCGATCTAACTAACAATCTTAAACATCACCTCATATGATCATCCACAAATAACTCACTTTCAATATAACCCATTTTACAAAAGAGAGATAATCTAACAATCAAATTTGGGTTCAAACCACCCACTAAGTTTTTTTCTCACTTAAGAATGTTAAAGGCTGAATTTTTCTCCAAAACCCATTTCCTAAAGTGTTTAGTAAACATGAATATAGCCATTAATTCATCTTTAGATTCAATAACTAAATACTCATATCATGGGATCAGAAAAAAAGTTTAAACCTTTGATGAAAAAAAGTATTAAGAAGCGATCAGTACCAAAGGCAGATGTGAGAATTAAGAGACAAATGCAAGCAAAGTGTTAGAGAGAGAGAGAACGAGAGAGAGAGAGACATACCTGTGAGGAGAGGAGTCTGATGAGGAGAGAAGTCCGATGAGGCCGAGCCACCGATGAGTTGAAAGGAGAATGATAGAGACAGTGTCAGCATCTGGGTGTTTGACAGGGAGAGTGAGAGACTGTGAGAGAGATGGTGTAAGAGTGAGAGTGAGAGCGAGAGTGAGAGAGACGGTGTGAGAGTGAGTGTTTAAATTTTTGTGACTTTGAGAGTGAGATGAGTGTGATCTGTGGTTTTGAGAGTGACAGTGAGAGTGAGAGCGAGAGACTGAGTGTGCGAGGTGTTTGAGAGTGTATTGGTGAGAGTGATCTGGGAGTTTGAGTGTTTGGGACACGTGGACGGCTGAACAGAAATCAAGTGCAATAGACTCGAGTTATTAAAACGACTTCAATGCACTCGAGTTTTATATCTACGTGGACATCTTGTCCACCTTAGCAGGTGCCATGATGGGGAAATCGAGTATAAAGTAGTCGATTTATTAGCCCAAAATCGAGTCCATTGGACTCAATTTATTAGAAACGAAATTAGTTTCAAACGTTGGCTAACTAATAATATTGTTTAGATTTTATAGTTATTTAAAAATTTTGACCGTCAAACTCCACAGAACTCAAGATTTGGAAACGCGATTTGGAGTTTTCCCGCGATTTGTATAGAAATCGAGTCCTTAAGACTCAAGTTCCCTAAAGCAAATCCAAAACTACAACGCAAAAACCTAGCAACAAAAAACGCAGCAATGCCCATAACAAGAACGCAGCAATGCACTTGCAATATTTCGGATTCTCTCTCTCTCTCTCTCTCTCTTTCTCTAAACCAGATTTGCACAAACCCTAGCCTTTGGGTTTTGGCTATTTTCTAAATTTTGATTTGGGTAGCAAAAATATCATATTCTCACCCTCTCTCTCTCTCAACCAGATTTGCAAAAATAGAGAGTTTGAGTTTTGGGTATTTTCTGAATTTTTGATTTAGGTGTTAAGAAAGGAAAAAGAAGGAAGAACAAAAAGAAGTGGAACTGGAACTGGAACTCGAGTCCCTAAAACTCGAGTTCCACATAGAAATCAGGTTTAAGGGACTTGATTTGCTACAACAAACTCGATTTTTTAAGACTTGAAATGTTAGTTTCTCAAATAGTTTAGAAACATTACTAACTAACGAAATTATTTGAGAAAGGATGTTATTTTGAAAAAAAATCATTTTACATCCTTAAACATTACTCTATCTATTTTACCAACTCAATTTACAACTCATCTTATGTCCTAGTTTTTATTTTTACATACAAGGCCCTAAATGAGTGTAGGTTAACCCATGTCACTACTCAAACTGAAATGGAATTGTCCTCCCCCAAATTGGTTTAAGCTTAATTAGGATGTGTCTTCACTCTTCATTAGTTAACCTCACAGGTTTACTAATTAGAGATGCCAGCGGAGTTCGGGTTATAGGGTACACAAAAGCATTAGGTTTACCACAAGCACTGCCGCAGAATTTTGGGCCATTTGAGATGGCATAAATCTCTACTTGCTGTTGATATTGAATTAATTGCTGAATTGGTTGTTGATTTATTGAGTACGTTTGAAAAACTTCACATGCTAGTGATGCCATTGTGACTGAAGGCAGGAGAGTCTTGGACAAATCCTGTTGGCCAGGAATCATTCCAGCGGGCGGGACTCATATTTCTCGAGATTTTGCCGTGTACTTGAAGCCTCCTGTTTATGTTTCCTTTTTTTGTTTATTTAGATTTTTCTAAAACGACATATGGACGTTCAGTATCATCTATTAATGAAGTTATCCAACTACAAGTTTGATTGTTGCTACAAGAAATGCCTATCATTCATTGTTATGAGAAAGTTTTGTCAGGGCCAGAATGTGCGACTATTCAGTTGCTACAATAGGGTGAGAAGTCTCGCCTTTACAAACTTAAAAGTTGCCTCAACAGGTTTATAGCAAGAATCGCCTATTGTCTCATGCCATGTAAGGGTGAGTTTGTTTCAGCTTTTTGAAACTGGGCTTTTTGAAAATGGACTTTCTGAAAAAGTAGAGTTTTCAAAAAGTACAGTATGAAAAAGTGTTTTTTCAAAAAGCTGAGTATTTGGTAAAAGCCGTTAAAAAGTGTTTTTTGAAAAAGCTGAGTGTTTGGCTAACACTTATAAAAGTGGCAATTTGAGGAGTAAATTACTAAAAAAGACAATGTTTATATATAAAGGAGTTTGTTTCATACTTAAATTAACTACTTCATATACTTAGTAAAAAAACTAATTAATAATAATAATAATAATAATAATAATAATAATAATAAATATATTATTGGTATTATTTTAATACCAATAATATATATTTAATCTATATTATAATATATATCTTAATATATATTATAGCATATATATATTATAATATATATTTTTCATCATCACGAAGCACAAAATGAAAATGTAAAAAGATAATAAAATACAAACCAATAATCCAAATTAAATTGTACTATATAAAAATGTAAAAGATGATAAAATACATACCAATAACCCAAGTTTAATAAATTGTACTACATGATATTATAAAATAAATAAATAAAACTACTAATTATTATCCCCCAAATGGAACTAGCAATGGAATCACGAAGAACCACCACCGCAGGGTCTGTTAAAGTTCCTGAGCTCTGCTCATAATTGCTATTTGCTTCACTATTATGTTTTCTTCTAGAAATTGAATCTCGATTGACATGTATGAAGCCCCTATCATCCCTATCATTTAGTCTAACAAAATTATGAAGAGGCATAGTAGCAGATACAATAAGTATTTAGATATGGAATGGAAAAGATGGCATGTTTCTGATAATTCTCCATTTATTCTTCCACACACTAAAAGTGCGCTCAATCACACATCGAAGAGATGAGTGAGCATGATTAAATTTTTCATGTCTACTTCTAGGGTTTCCACCTCTCCTTTGAAATTCCTGAAGATGGTAAGCTATCCCCTTGTATGGTGCCAAGTAGCCTTTCATCATTGGATATCCAGAATCAACTACATAATATTTCCCTAGAAAAAAAAAATAAATTATATTAACACACACACACACACAATATGTCATTATAATGAACAATTGATTAACTAATTACAAACATGGTGGTGGGTGTGGAAAGTTGTTACCTTCTTTACGAATAGTATCAAGAAAAATGGAGGTGTCATGTGTTGCACCTTTCCATCCAGGCAAAACAAATGTGAATAACATATCAAAGTCACATGCAGCCATCACATTTTGGGTTGGATATCCCTTTCTTCCAAAGTATGGAATGGACTTATCAGTAGGTACAACCGCTATCACATGTGTGTCATCAATCGCACCAATGCAATCCAAATAAAAACATTAATAGTTTTCAGTTCCACAGGCATTGTATTATCTTATAGACAATAGCATTTTTTCAAATATGCAATAGTACACATACTTGGAAATGTGGCCAATAAAGTAGATGGTCTTGTAATTGGGCTAGAACTTCACTAAAAGTTGGATCCGAAGGCTTTACATATGCAGCTGCAAAGCGAGCACTCAACAAAGTGACTATCTTCTCAAAATGTCTACTTATGGTTTCACCCGAATGTTGAAATATTTCTTGAACCATTCGGTTACATGTTCCATGACCGAGTATCATTAAACACTTTGCCACTGACTCTTCTAACCTTATATTCCTTGAATGTTGAAGTCCATAGTCATGTTATAAAACTTAACACAAATTATGAAACACCTCCTTTTTCATTCTGAACATGTTGTAACACAATTTCTCATTACCTTCCATACAATGTCTCACCCAACCCACCCTGTTTGTTCAGAATCATAACAAGGAGTCTTATTAATATACTTATTGAAATATGTCACAACTGCTTCACATATAACTGCCACAAGCTGATAAAACTCCTCATCAGAATCGTCGTTACTATCATTATCATCAGAATCACTGTCACTGTCATCATCACTATCACTACCCTCATCAGCATCATCATCATCATCATTATCACCATCATTATTATTGTCAACATTATTATAATTATCATCATTCACGTCACCACCATCAAGATCATCACAGTAATTTCTGTAATCCCCATCCATTAACAGTTTCATATAACCACTCTCATGAGTATCATTATAATCATTCATATTGGTTTAGTCTATACAACAAAGTAACAAATAATCAACCATTGCTAATACTACTTTAATATAAATCAACATAATAATCAACATCAACAAAGTAACAAAAGACAACAATAACAATTAAATGAAAATTTTAAATGTGTTCACATTACACATATATTAGTCCAAAGCTAATATTAAATATAACATAACTTAGTTTAAAGTTAATACAACATAAAACTAATACAACATAAAGCTAATATAAGTCCTAAGCTAATACAACTTAAAGTTAATATTAGTCCTAAGCTAATACAAAGCACCACATCAAGTTTGTCACTTCTTTTGGTTCCTAATCATGACTTGTAGCCATTGCAGCTGTGACTCTGGGTCCTTGAAAGTTAGGAACATCTCCCTATGTGACTTTTTCATTAAGACAATTGAAGCTTCAACCACAAACGCACTGTCCACTCCAGGAATTGCTTTCACAATCTTCATGACATTATCAACTGAACTTGGGCACTCTCGAGAAGTACTTGCAGACTTATTTTGACATACTTTTATTAGTTCACTAATACGCTCGTCCAACATTGCAGCTTCTCTTATCTTCTTCTTTTTCTTCTGTGAGTGTATTGATTCACTAGTTCGCTTTTGTCCTGAACTACGTGATTGACTAGTATGTCCTTGCTGCAAACTATCAATGTCTAAACGCATGTCACATTGATTATCCTTAAATTCAGAGGTACCATCAGAATCACCAACACCCTCCGATAGCATTGTTCGAGGGAGTGTATTTGAAGAACGGGTCCATGCAGCTACTCCAGTTGCTGCAACATCCTTAAACATTCTATCAAGTTGATCTAGATTCTGGGGACCTTTCAGTTGATATTTTGAAGCTTTGGGTAATTCCTACAAAATGTAATTGTCATTTCACTCATATTATAATAATATTAAAAAACTATCTCCAACTAACTACATATTAAGCAAAGGCCAACTTATTTGCTTGAAACTAATTCGCACACTACGATGCCAAATTAGTTCATATGGGAAAGTATTTCTTTCATCTAAACTGAGATGCAACTTTTTAAAGCATCATATATATATATTCAAAATACAACACTACTTTTGCACAATAATCAAAATAAGCAAAAAATAACTAATAAGCTCATCCAATTGGCCAAAAATCAATTAAAAAGCTAGATAAAACAATTTTAAAAGTCTATTGAGGTGCTATTACAACCTCAGGTTCTCTAGGCTCTGTTTGTATCTCAAACTCCTCCGGAAGTGCTAGTAGATCCTCGTATTCTTTTGGCACCTTCAGATATATACGCCCCCTACGAACCAGGTGTACAGTCTTTGTCACTGAAAAAGGGCCTTGATGCATTTTTATGTTCCCTGAGTAAACCTGACGAAATTGGGGCTCATCAGGCATAGGCACCCAAACAACCCCAAATTCAAATTCCATGGTGGCCTTACGAAAAATCACCCGGGCTTCATCTTGCGGTACCCCGGGCATAAATGCAGAATATAAGAGGGCTTCGTCGGTCTCATAGAGGCACACATCCGGAGAGACCACTGGAGGCAGAGGTATATCATGTTGTTCCATGTTGATAAAATTTGATATTGATGCTGCATCAGATTTTTTTTTTTTTTTTTAATTAAGATAAATAAAACCCAATGTTATTTGCCTGGCCAATCATAAAGATCTCCATCTAGAGTTAGGGTACTGATAATACATTTCAAGAGCTCTTTTTTTTTTTTTTCTTTTTTTCTTTTTTTTTTTCAGTTATGAATAATTGTATTGAACAAAACCCAGATGCAAACAACAAAAGCACAACACAAAAAAACTGCTGGACAGATCTGCAATGCAAACACCCAGCATAGGGGAAGCATTACAAAACACAAAACAACTTACCCTACACTACCCTCCCTCTAAAACAGAAAAAGAAATATTCCACCTGATTCATAAAATTCTACTACAATTAGAATTAGGAACATTTTGCATAAAGAGGATTTGAAACCCAAGCTATGCCATTTAACACCTTGACAATCCTTTGGATCCACAAGTGGGATATATAGAGGCAACCGAAGCTAATGTGCATAAAGAGGGTCTGAAACTACACTTCTGCCGATTACTGACACCCCATTGTAACACTCTATTCCAAATTATTTCAGTACTTCTTTTATTCCAATATAAAATAGAAAATAGAAAACAGCAAAATAGCCTGAAGGGCAAGGCTAGTTCACCTTATGATACAAAATATAGAAAGGATTTCTATCAAATACAAATCCCTATTAATTTTTAAAACCTAAACTGAAAGTACAGGTACTACAATGTAAAATAAAGTATTCAATCTACCCTTATGTGAGAGGAAGAGGTGGCACATCACTACATTGTACACCAAGAGTTCGAATAATTTCTCTGCAAAAATTGAGACTAGTGGTGGCAAACGTAAAAGGTTTGCATCTTTTTTGTATGCATCATTTTAATGCTCCGATGAAGTTTATGTAAATTTAAAAGATCTATAGATTTTAATAAATAATAAACCAGATAAACTCTAATAGACGGGTACATCCTTCTGAAACTCGTGTAGATATAAATTATATGTGTTTGCTCTGTTTCTTATATATGATGATAAAATAAGTCAATCAAATAACTGTAAAAATTTTGAACACGTCTAGACAACAATCATATTCTATCACCCATGTTTAGCATTCAATCATTCACACTTTCAGAAGAGGGGACTAGTTCAGTGCCCAAGGGACCAGAGGCAGGTGATAAGACATAAAACACAGAAATGAAAGAAATCTGAATTTACAATTCAAAAAAAAAAAACCATGACCCATCAAAACCAAAAAGCACAAAACCCAACTAACTTTCCCAAAGAGACAATATCTATATTGAAATATAAATCATACTATTTATATTTAAAAGCCAAAAAAAAGGAAAACGCAGATGAAATGTTCTTGACTTGGAGACCAAAAACATGAAAACAAAAGATGGGGTTCAGTATCTCTTCAAAGGGCCTATAATACTTGAATGAAAAAAAAAAAAAAAAATTCTATATCACACAATAAAAATAGAGTTTTAACAAAACAGAAACAGAGCATGGTAATTAGAAGTATACATGTTTAGTCATTCCCTCAAACACCTAGCACGCAAGCCCACTAAAACATTGCAACATAAACAACACAAAGTTATAAACTTTATAGCGTGTATGAATAAATAACACAAAGTAATACAAAGAATTTGGTCTAAAAGAAACACAAATTTAATGGAAGATATTTGACAAAACACCCAAAAAAAAAAAAAAAGAAAGAAAGAAAGAAAGAAACTTACCGATTAAGAGAGCAGGAATTCAACGAAATTAGGGTTAGGGTTTAAGGAGAGAATCAATACTCTGTACAGTACATAACAATCACAGTGGTCTTTTGCGTGAAGAGAGCAGTGTAGTCTGACTGACAATACCATCCCATAACTTTAGCATGAAGAAGAAGATAGCTATCAAAAACAAGGTTGGAGTGACCGAAATTCATGCATGAATAGTTATATAATTGACTTGTAATCAAATAGATTGGATACAAGGGAATCAAAATAGGGCTGGGGTTTGGGCTGCAAGTCTACGACGATTTAACATTGAAAATAAAATAAAAAATTAATTTACATACCGTAATAAAGGGTTATTTATAAGATCAACATGGCAAGACGGGCGTTTGTAGTCCAACGGTTAGGATAATTGCCTTCCAAGCAATAGACCCGGGTTCGACTCCCGGCAAACGCAAATGCAATTTTTGGAGATTTTTCCCCCCATTATGAAATTCTTGGATTTAAAGGTGATTTATATCCCTGTTTTTGTTTTTCTTTTTTGTTTTGGTGGAACTCCATGAACAAATTTCATTCCATTGATTTGTAGTGATATAATTTTGCTAAATTGATCTTTAGATTCTCTAAGCCTAGGACTAGGGCTGTCCAATGACCTATGAAATCCGACCCACCCGACCATATTCGCCCAACCCGATGGTCCATGGGTGAATCCAAGTGCTTCTATAGGTCGGTCACAGATAGTGCTGTACTAGGAACCGATTATTCGGTTCGGGTCTCGGGTTACACAACAAAAAATCCGAATAACCGAACCGACCAAATATTTGGTAAAATAAACTCAACCCGCCCATTTCCACTTAGCCTCAAGTACCCAGATCATGTAAGTGAAGTCACATCAGGAGCTTTGGTTAGTGGGTAACATGTAATGGAGAGCAAAACCTATCAACTTTTTGGGCACAAATTCCCAATTTTAAATCCGGTTGTTTATATCTTCAAATCAACGGCTATGATTTTTTTTTTTTTTTTTTATCAAAGTGATGATACACATCCGGCATTCCAGATTTCCAGCTGATTTTTTTCAACAGACCACAGAGACATCACATCATAACTTTAACAATCCAACGGTTACAATCCAACCACACCGGTTTCAAATCATGACAGACCAGTAGACCACACTCACAATCCAACGGTTACAAATCATGATGGGTAATCAACAATTACAAATCCAACGGTTACAAGTCATATCCCCCTAACAATTCAAATCAACGGTTCAAAAAACACTCATATTGCAATCCAATGGGCCTAATACCTCTCTTCATTCTTTACCTAATCTCATTCTCATATCTATCACTCTCTGACTCTCACTCTCAGTCTCAAACGTTCTCTCTCTCTCTCACAAATCACCAAATCCTCAAATCTCTTCACCACCAAATCATCAAATCTTCAGCCTTCACCATTTTCATACGAAATCTCTTCAATCCTCAGTTCTTCACACTTTAAAAGCTTTGATCTTCACCAATGGACAGACCAC